>OY757312.1:126741678-129388577 GCA_963583905.1 Stenurella melanura | reverse complement strand
CTTGTTTTTATACATTGGCAGCTTCCCTCCTCGTTCTGTAGAATTCTCACACTACTTGCACTCGTTTTTAGAACCTTTCGTAATAACCAGCTAGTTGCCATTCACACAAGATTTTGTGGTGCACAGTTTTTATTACATTTTCAGATTTTTGTGTCCCTTTTTCAAGTCGTTTATTTACGTTTTTTTTATGCTACAAAAAAACAATGTATCTGAATCAATTATCAAATATATGAAATAGCCGGACTCATGCTAATTTATATCAATAAATGTAGAATTGTTCTCGCTCTAATTCAACACAATTTCGCACTATTTCTCACAGTTTTAACCGAGTTTATTCGAGTTTCGTAGGAACTACCAAAGCCGTGTCTGCCTCGGAACCCGATGCCATCTGAACCTTCGATTCCTTGTTTATTAAATATTAGGAAAGAGTAAAATATTACACTTATGAGAATTTGGCAAAACTTCAAGGTTGAGGGTAAGGTGTAACTTTTCTGACAAATGTCACGCCCCAGTGAGCATGAGCAAATGCTCATGCTCATTGGAGCCATTTGCCACTGTGTTCTGGAAGAGATTGACTATTTCTCCGACATATTCCATTTAATAATTGAAAGAAAAATTGTTCTTATTTTCTACTTTGTCTTGTACGGTAATCACTCATCGCCTATCATCCAGCTTGCACCCACGGCGTTGCTATGGATTGGAAGAGAGTCTAAGTTTCATATAACGATTAATCAAGATTCCGGTTTAGTTACTGGCTCTTGGACTATTAACTTAGGAGCATTTAGTACAAATACTAGTAATAAACTTTTAGTCCGAAATTCACTAAATACTAGTGCAAGGTCTTACATTCCGATAGTATTTAGTGAACTTGAAAACGCTAATACTACAACACCGTCAATGTATTATTGTGTTTGAAAATGATCATATTATTCATAACACCTAAAGCCGAACCTGGTTTTGACGTCATGACGACCTAAGATCCACTCTTTGTTTGTGATATTTCGGCAGCTTGCAAGTTACGACGTCCGCGTCGAGTTTCATTGATATTACTGTATTAATTGGAGTCGCACAGAGTAATTTTTCATTCGGAAAGCTTCGAACTATATTTATCTCAATAAAACATCATCTTAATTTATGAGTAACAAACACGTGTACGCGGTGTGAATTATTATTTAACCCAAAGAAGCATTAATATTAATATGTGTAAATTATGATAAATGAATAAGTCCTGTCTCTACTACCTGTAATACATATATTTTATAATAATAATGCCGCTCGGTTATATTCGAAATTGAATTATATAGAAAACAAAGAGACCCAAATGCGAGAAAAATGTAATTAACATTTGGAGAACGATAAGGCGTATGAAATATAGATGCAATTATGAGCGTGCGAAATTTATTATACGGTATGTTACGCACATTTCGGGGGTTTATCGTCTGAAGTAGAAAAATAGAGTAATTATTAGGAATGACGACCACCGGAACTTACCGGAACAGTTGCAAGACAGCCTATTAATAGCACATTAAAACTAATATAAACATTATATTCTTCGCATATTATTGAATTATCAAAATAATTGTTGGAACATATTATAGCACATTCTCAATTTTTTTTTAAATAACTTAATTTATTAGGTAGGTATAACTGCTATCTTTGTCATTTTAATCATCTTTTGATGATGCCACCTTGGTTAGCACATGCAACCCTCCTAGGTACATCTCTTTCTTAAGATGTTTCACAGCTTATGTATTTATAGTAATTTCCATAGATAATTCAGCGATACAAAAAAGCTCGCAAAAAAGCCTAAAGGAGACCGACCGCTTCTAAATTGTATACCGCCGGATAATAGTGTGAAAAATATAATAAATTTATTGTTAAACTTTAACGACAAAGAAACAGTTACTCCACCCGTGGAAGTCCACAATGACTAGATGGCTTATTTCGACGAATTATCTATTTGGTAGGACAAATTTCAACCAATTATATTTAGGGGGATTGGTCCACCTTCTTAACTCGTTAGGAAATATTTATGACAATTTTTTGTGATGATAATAAAACAAGCCAAACACCTTCTTTACTACTTTTTTTGTACATAAATTGAAAACTAATTGCGGCCGGTCTCCTTTAAACTTTTCTGCAAGTTTTTTATATGGCTGAATTATCTATGGAAACTACTATACCCATCGATTTTTTGAAATGGTCAAAGTAAAACGAACGATACTGTTTTTCTTACTTTCTGTTGGGTATTTTGCCACTGAAAAATATTTAAAAATTTTTAATGAAAAAGACCTCTGCGCGAAACGGATCACACAGAGGTCGGTTCTTGAATACTTGACTGTTTCAAAAAATCCCACACCTAAAAAATATAAACTAGAACAATGTTATAAACTAAAAAATGAAAATGAAAGCTATAGGCAGTTAACGTTTCGGAAGAAAATCTACTCCCGTTCTCGAAACTTTTTTGGCCGTTTTGAGAACGTTTTTATTGTCAAAAACCATATTATGCCAATATAAACCAGGATTTACTCGAAAATTACGCAGTGGATTTTTTTTTAATTGAAGATGGTTTCAGCATACAAAAATTCTTAAGGCATGATAGGTTTAGTCCTTGGAGCTGAACATTTTTTTTGTAGACCTGTGTTATGAACATTATTTAAGTTGTTTAAACAGAGCAATAACTATGAACAAATAATGGAAAATAATTATACCATTAATTATACTCACAGAAGGAATTAAATTTATTTCTATTCGAAATTTAAAAGAAATATATTTTAGAGTAATTGAAAAAATTTAGTTTTGTTTACGGCATATTCTTGGTTTTGTGAGATTTTAGTAATATACTGGTTTTAAAACTTAATACCATACACTCTGTACAAAAATAGTGTTAAATAGTACTAGTGAAGTATTTACATGTTAACGATTTTTTTTTTTTCAGGTAAAGGACCATTTAACTTACATTGAAAAATAAACAATGATTCACAAGCATAGAAAAATGTAAGTACTTTATTAGTTACTCGGCGTTTAGAAATATCCACTGATACGCACAAAGAATGAGTTATCTTAATTTTGCAGAATAATTCAACAATACATGTTCTTCTATGAGATGCCAAGTACAATGAAAAATACACTAATTAATGATAACAATAAATCCAACCGAAAGTGGCATTCTAGCCTAATCCAACATTTTATTTGTTTAATTCACTGCCTTATCACCATAATGGGCTTGGAAATTTTTTAAAAAGTCTCGTTTTTTTTTTAAACAATCAATACGAATCATTATTATAATTACAGTAGCGTTTAAATCAAATCAATACGATTATTAATTACAGAGATATAAGCTTTTAAAATCTGCAAATAACGATACGGCTTGCTGCAATGCCCGAAACTCGAGCTGGCCGGCTGTGACGTAATCGGCGCCGATGTCGCACGCCGCTCGCCTTATTTGAATGAATTTATATAAGTGAAACAGTCTTATTTTGAGTTCCTAAGTAGTTGTGACAATAATGGAGCAGGGATTTGTCCGTGGACAGTCGGATAACTTGCCAAAAATTGATTGAAATAAAGAACATTAATACGTTTAATGATTATTCCCATTGGTTACTCAGCTTGATATGCAAAATATAATCAATTTTCGTCCTGTGGCTACATAACAGCAAAATATGTTTTCTTAATTCTCACACAGCGAATTCACTTTTTAAACCTATCTGGACAAAAATATTTACAATATTTAATAAAGCTCGGTAATGCGGTATCAAAAACTTAAAATGTTGGTAAGAAAATTTTAACCTCATTAAAAAAATGTAAAGATATATGCACCGATGTACTAAATCACCCTGTATATTTAAAAACAAATTTTAAGTGTGCACTCTTCGACACTACACCAGTTACATACAAAAAAATTTGAATTATTTTAATAAGAGCAATATTTTTTTATTTTTTTATCTTATTTTAATGCGTTATTTTTATTAACGTCCTGGCGGAGTTCAGCTATTGCTGCTCTACCACTCAACCAGGACACGTACACATAGACATCAACACAACAACCATTCCCTGCGATATTGCCATCTACCGCAGCTGAGACTCGAACTCAGGATAGATAACAGCGACTAGACATGTTGTGCCACCCAACAGCGGTCTAGATCACTGCTACCGTCTCGGTAACACATGAAACACATCCGTACCCTGGCCAGGATTCGAACCCGGAACTCCGTGGTCGCAAGCCAAACATTTTTTTCCATTTAAATATAATTTTATTAATTATATATGAATATCACATATAAAAGTAGGTACGTACAGTACATTATTTGTCACGTCCTAAAACTACACAAAAAGTATAATATAGAACATGACACAGCCGATGGTATGGCCGGAGACTTTAGAAAAACACGGTTCTTTTTATTTTTATGTTTTATCTTGATATTTCTTTATCAATTTATATCAATTACAATCAATGTGTTGCCTTGGCTTTAATCGAGCTTAAAGCTCATTAGTTCGAGAGTTTCTTGGCGGAACGAAAATAGCTCAATTAACAAATGCAGGAAAAAATGTAGAATTAAAAACCTGCTTCAGATAATATTGTCAAGATATAAAAATGATGATTATGTGCGAGCATTTACTTATAAAAAAATAAAATTATAAGGTATTGACGGGTAGGGGGCAGGGGTGGGTGATGGGATTTGGGGAGGGGGGTTTGTTGTTTTGTCGGGTAGTGTGTCTTGTCGGGTTAGCAAGCCAAACACCTTCAGCATTGCGCCACCGAGCTGGCTGGGATATATGACTGATACACTGTTGGAACACCCTGTATGTAAGTGCTGGATAATGTAAGTATTGCATTATGTAGGTAGAGATAACTATTACAATTTTAAGTTAACTTCGAAATGGTCTTCACAACAAAACCGATTACTTGTACTCGAAAAGGTGATATTATTCTTTTTATCTCTCTTTATTGCATCACACCATTGTTTTCGTGTTTTTTCACCTTTTGGCATACTTATAAATAATTTGTTTGGCGTAGTGATTGTTGTATTGGTACATCGAGGCACAACACAGTATTTGTAACGAATATTTTGTCTAGCCATCTCTATAACATCGCAGCAAAGCATCGGTACTATGATCACTACGGGGTAAATGGGCGTCGATGACGTAGTGCACTCAGTCGAGCCGCTACTAGGAAAGATGGGGGCGTGGACTAATTGCTCGAACTTCAACAATTAATTGTAAAGCCATTTTAAGTGCTAGAGAAATAAATTAAATTGCAATGTTTAAGTTACAACGTGCACATTTTTATAAAAATATATAAAAAATATCGTTTTTAAGCTCATTGACGAACTGTATGTTCTTCAATAATGAGTAAGTCTTTTTCGACCCATATGCCCTCTTTTATGTTTTGCTTTAAATGAAATTTAAACGACACGTCATTCAGTAGCCCACTATAGCGAATATGTCAGCAGCGAAGTATCGTCATTGTCGTCATAGCATAAGCTGACTAATAGCAATACAAATAACTCCAAGATGCCGGAATAATGGATCCATTGGAACACAGGATATACCAAAGGTATAGATGTCGTATTTTCTATTGACCGGAATCTACGGTGAGACGAGTAATAACAATCAATTCCATATAGCTGTAATCATTGTCAACAGTGGCGCCGGGATTACTTCAACATCACCGCGAAGCTCGCCTCGACTTTCTCAGAAGTATGAGAATTGGAACATGTTGGGGTGATCTACAGTACTACTTTCCGACGAATGCATCTAGAATGATCTGAAGGGCGACAAATAGCCTGTAGTAGGTCTGGCGAATAACGTGAGCAGGAAATGTTTAGAAAGACAAGTTTTCAAGATGGTTCTGTTCTAGTGCAGAATCGCACTTGGATTTTGCAAAGAGCCATGTTTGTTAGAAGTATGCTTTTTGGATGTGGTGGTGTATATATCAGTACCTACTGCAGAAAGACCTTGTTTCATTTGCTGTTGGTGGCTGCAATATACCATTATGTTTGTTGCATGTACTGCATGTTACAAAGTGTTTTTAATTTCATAGAGAAAAACCACGCATGACTGTAACTCTCTCGAAAGAAATTATTCAACAACGTATAACATTTTAGTATATATGAAGAATTAGTCTACATAGTAAAAGATTTAAAAAAGTCTGTCCTCCTATTTAAAATTTATTGAGCATACCAAACTTACGAAAAGTTTAATGTACGCTACTTTTTATATATCCGTGTATATGTGCATAATAATCTTTTTAAATTGAACACTGCCAACTAGTACACTATAACTATTACCGCTGTGACAAAAATGTATGTATTTATGCAACAAGTACATAAAGTAGTAGTGGTACTATTTTTCGCGAATGGAAAAATTACATTTGATTATACACCAAAGTGAAATAATGGCACTTTTTTCATGCTTGTTACTTTGTTTTCACTCTTACCATAAACAGCTGTTTTATGTACAAAAAAATAGTGAAAATATCAATTTTCTTAATGGTCGTAGAAAATATTTATTTATGCAATTGTTTGCCAAAAGGAGGTGTTTTTTTCATTAGTCGTGAGTGTAAATTACGAGTGAGAGAAACACTCTTGTTTGTAATGAATTATATGCAACATAATTTGCAATTCTGTAATAAAATAAGAAAATTAAATATTACTGACATTTGACATTTTGAAATGATTTATTTTATTAATATACCTTTGACGCGTTCAATTTGGCTTGTTTTATCTTCGGAAAACAGCGGAAAGAAGCATATTTTTATAAAAAAGATTACTTTTGTCACTAGTGAAAATAAAGTTTTCATCTTATAATATCGATTGAAAAATTGACATTTCAGTACGGAATTGCAAAAAAATAATGTACGGTTGATGTACAGGGTGGGCAACTAAGAATGGAGGCCGGCCGTATCTCAGAAACCAATCATCGCACAAGTTTAGGGAAAAAATTACCTTGAGCAAAGTGACCGTGAAACATCGTTCGAAAATATTTTCGAGTTTCTAAAATGGCCGCTATGGGGCATAACAGCCATGACCGAATAGAAAATTAGGTTTTTCTCTGTATTTTGCTGAATTAAGTGGCATTGAAAATATATGCATCGTAATCCAAAGACAATTTCGAATCTTTCTAGTTTTCCATTTTTTTTTGTATCTTCAAAAATAAAGCGGTGGGGAGATGCCAAGAAAACATTTTTTAATTGTCGATTACTCCGATTAGCTTTAACGAAATTTAACAAACTTGGTCTCATTACAAAGTGCTTAGTCTATCGAGGGCACTTTATGCTGTTTGCATTTGATTATTACCGTCGCGGCGTCGCCGCGGGAGAGTGTTATTTGACATGTCAACAAATATCTCACTTTTTCTAAAAAAAATTAAATGGGATGGTGTGCTTATTTTTACACGGTAAAATAGAGAATTAAATACTTCAGATGTCAGTGAAAACCGCAACTCGATAACTTTTTTCTAACAGTAGATATTAGCAAACAAAATTGAAATTATGAATTATTGTCTGATCTTGGCGACGGAATTTGCAAAGTAGCTGTTGAAAATAAGAAAGCTGTGAAAATGACACAATGAAGAAACAAAATATATCAAACATATTCAGTAGAATATATATTACATAATATAAAAATTAGTAATTAATAACAATGATAACAAATCTAATAGTAATAACAATAAACAATGTGACAAATTAAACGCCCAAAAAAGTAAATGCAAGAACACATTACCACACATTATATAGTCGTATTATCGTCATAATATGCATTATTGGTCTGAGACGAATCCATGCTGAATGCGAAACATCCAATCTCAAGGTCGTTGGTGTATAAATGTGTGGTGTGGAATTCTAGGTACACAAATAATTGGGCTTCTTATTTTCAATGAAACCTTTAATGGAGAACATTATCAACAGTTTTTTAAGGAACGAATTGCTACTTCTTTTAGAAGACATATCTCTACCAATTCGTCGTGATGTGTTTCCAATATGATAGGTGTCCGCTGTATTTCTCTTTAAACGTTCGGGATTTCTTAGACCAGACATATCCTGAAGTCTATTCCGTTGGCCAGCCAGGTCCCCAGACTTGACTTGCCTAGATTTTTATTTGTGGGAGCGAATAAAAAAATCTCGTTTATGCCACCAGACCCACTACAAAAAGGCGACCTGATCGAAAGAATAAGAAATCCCATTGAAAGTATTTCCATTGCAAGAGTAGAGATTTCTGTTCAATCCACTCGTCAGATAATGAATTCTTGCATCGAAAATGATGGACGACAATTTGAACATCAAGGGCACCAGTTATATTCTAAATTTTTTAATGTGTTGTAATGTGTTCTTGCGTTTACTTTTTTGGATCTTTGATTTGTTATGTTGTTTATTGTTATTACTATTAGACTTGTCGTCGTTGTTATTAAGTACAAATTTTTATATTATGTAATATATTCTCTACTGAATATGTCTGACATATGTTGTTCCTTCATTGTGTCATTTTCACAGCTTACTTGTTTTCAATAGCTACTTTTGCAAATTCCGTCGGCAAGATCGGACAATAATTCATAATTTCAACTTTGTTTGCTAATATCTACTGCTAGAAAAAAGTTATCGAGTTGCGGTATTGACTGACATCTGAAGCTTTTAATTCTCTCTTTTCCTGTATAAAAATAAACATACCATTCCATTAATTTTTTTTAGAAAAAGTGAGATATTTGTTGACATGTCAAATAACGCCCTCTAGCGGCAACGGTACTAATCAAATGAAAACAGCGTAAAGCTCCGTCGATAGGCTAAGAAACGCACTTTGTAATGAGACAGAGTTTATTAAATTCTGTTAAGACTAGTCGGAGTAATCGATATTTATATAAGTGTATCTTTGGCATCTCCCCACCACTTTATTCTTGAAGTTACAAAAAAAAAATGGGAAACGAAAAAGATTCGAAATTGTCTTTGGATTACGATACATATATTTTCAATGACACTTAATCCAGCAAAATACAGAGAGACACCTAATTTTCTATTCGGTTATAACTATTACCCCCCTATGGGCCATTTTACAAACTCGAAAATATTTTCCAGCGATTTTTCAGGGTCACTTTACTCTAGGTAATTTTTTCCCTAAACTTGTGCGGTGATTGGTTTCTGAGATGTGGCCGACCTCCATTCTTAATTGCCCACCCTGTACATAATTGCTGGCTTGCACAACTCCGTTTAAGAAGTACTTTCGCAGCAACAGAAACGAGTATTTGCACTTCATCGGCGAAACATGAAATTTGCAGCAACTGCAGCTCATACTCGTTCTTAAATTGCCCATTTGTATAACGTAAACCTCCTACGAGACCGCTGAAACCGCTGCATATCAAGTAATTCCGCCACGAATAAATCAAAGGAGTGAGAAGTGCACCCATCGCGCACTGTACCCACCTGGTTTGGTTCAGTTCCGGTCGAGAAGGTGTTTTCAAACGTTCCTGGCGGGCCGCCATAACCACTGAGCTATCGGCCTCGCAGGGCGCATAAGCCCGATGCACTAAATTGTCCGTAATTTGGAATCCCACGTGATTTCGCTAACTCGAGTCGTTCGTTTTTTAATCGCGCGGGACCTCTCACCCTACGTTTTAAAAGTAAATTTTCTGTATAGAGATTTATACAGTACTTGGTAGAAACTCGGCACACGCTACTTTCAAACTAATATGATTTGACAACGGTTACGTCTTTATAGGGGCGCTTGATTGAAAAATATTAATTGAAGTAAATAATTTGTCTAAAGCTTTTTTTTAATTCAATTTTTTTCAAAAAATTTTCATAATTATGCGTAGGTATCTACTATTTTTGCCAAAGAGTTTTTTGCTTCACATTCGGTTTTTTTTAGAATAGAGTAAAATTTATTGGTGTATTTGAAATAGAAAATTATCATTACACAAGTGAAAAGAGTTCATTAAATTCAATGAAACATTACGAAAATGTTTAGACATACAAAACAATAATAAAAATATTAAATTACATTTACAAGAGGAGAATATGTGCTTGTCTAATTAATCATGATAGGGCAACGGATGTCAGAAGAAACAAAACTGACAACTACATAAAAAAAGTTTGACTACAAACCACTCTCTAGGAATTCATTGAAACTATAATATGCAGAAGCTACTAGGATTGATTTAACTTTTATTTGAAATAAATTTTGGGAGAATATTTTTAGATAAAGAGCTAATTTATTATACAACAATTGACCGTAATAATCTACACTATTTCTTAATTTTTTTAACCTTAAATATTTAAAGTATATGTTCGAGTTTGTACGAGTATTGTGATTATGTACTTCGGTTACATTTGTATATTTATAGATATTAGTTTTAACATAAATTAGGCTTTGATAAATACATAGACTTAGTAGTTAATGAACCAAGTTTGTTAAAAAGTTCTTTAACATCTGCCCTATATTCCAATCCTTATAGCTTTCCTTAGAATATTAAGAACTCTTTCACCGTGGGCAGAGTGGCTCCATACAAGTATCGCATAGTTTAAGAGTGGACACTACTTAGCGTTACTGGGGAGGAGGATAAAGCATCAAATGAGGAGATATCTCCTTAATGATCAAATTTTAGCCAAGAACAGACTTCAACAGTCCTGTAGTATTTATTTATGTACAACTTACACTTATTTTCAGTTAAATGACATGACCCAATTTGCCAAAAACAGCTTATTGTTAATCATAATTTTAATGATTAACAATAAGCTGTTTTTTGGAGATTGGCTAATGTTATATAACTGAAAATAACTGTAACTTGTACATAAATAAATTCTACAGGATTGTTGAAGGCTATTTTTGGATGATATTTGATTATTAGGGAGATATCTCTTCACTTAGCACTTTATCCTTCTCCCCACTGACCTTAGTTAGTGTTCACTCTTAAGGTGGGAGAAATCAGAGCATGATAAGTCATCAGAGTTATCTCAGTAATTTGAGAAGGATTTTAGCAAATATATATGTTTAGATGATTTACTATATATATATAGACATAATCGTCCCATTTTAGTGTAGGATCCAACATGACCTCCAGAAATTTTACTTTAATAGGATTGTTGATAGTTTGATGCCTTAAGCTGAAAACCATTTCCTCAGTTTTGTCATTATTTAGTGTTAAAGAATCACATAGGAACCATTTTTCTGCATCATACTATGATTTTGCCATAGCTTGGGAAAGAGTTTCATGATTTGAATCGACATTTATTACTGTAGCACCATCAGCAAACAACACATAGTCTCATCGCTGTCAGGTCCAATAGTTGGTAAATCGTTTATATCGATTAAGAACAGTATTGGACCTAGCAGTGAACCTTGAGGTACCCCGTATTTAATTCTGAATATTTATATACTCTAATTTGTTGAGTAGTATTTCATGAGATACACAATCAGTGTAATTCATTAGAATGAAAAAAATTAAAAACAAGGTAGGTAAATAAATTAATTTCAGGCCATTGTTCCCATTTTTAACTGAATTTAGATATCATAGGGGATCATGTAGATACTAGTTTAATCTGCCCAGTCGTAGGGGACTATGTTGGATGCTAGTGTTATAATGAGAATGGCAAATAAGAATTTTTACTTGTTAGCATAACCAGAAGTCAGGTTATCGGAAGAATGTAAAGATTTCATTAATATTTTTACATATAGTTTTTCTTTTAGTTCTCATAGATAGTTTTTCTTTCTGCTGTTTGCAAAATTCTATAAAGAATATGTTTCATATATTTCCATTGTTTTTTAATTTGTCGGTAAACCAAGATGATTAAGTTTCATTTTCATTACAAAATCTCGATAAATTTATTAATTATGTTATCACAGTCATCGTTGTGGTCCATAAAGTGCCAGTTTTGATTTTCTAATAAATGTAACATAGTACTTAAACTTTTTTGAGTTATTGGTCTATGATGATCTATAATGTTGATCTCGATGGGTTCACCACCCACATCAACTCCTATCGCCTAAGCTTTAAGATTATAACATGAAGGATTGATTAAAGGAACAGCTGCACTAGTATTACTAAATCCGCCGCCGAGCTTCGATGCTTTGTAACAAGATAAAGACATGAGACTTGAGTCGGAATTTATCCTTCAGAATTCGAAACACAACACGCTGTATAACGTTCACTAGACCGTTCACGAGAAACATTCCTGTTACAAAGCTACAATGAAAATTTCATTGACAAACAAATTAGACGACGCATCGCGATCTGGAGTCAAACAGAATCCATTTGGCTTGTAAGTGAGACCCGGGTTATATTTTATGTTTTTTTGACACGCAGCCCTTATTTATACCCGTTGCAGCACTTGAGCAGAAATCTAAATTATTCATGTCGCCATTTTATGCCCTGCCATCTTTTTGTCGGCCTTTTAAATTTTACGTCGCCGAGCAGAGTGTAATAGATTTACGGCTACGACGCGTACGTATGCTTTTAATATAACTTTGTTGTCGTTTTTGTCGCAACTTGTATTAGCACTGAGAGCCGTTAAGATTTTCCGGAAATTTGACACGTACAGGATGGATCTACCTTGATAATTTCAGGCTTATTAATGTTTGTGACGGTAAGTAATTTCTTGCTTGCGAATCGTAGCGAAGAGGAAGTACGTTTTATTTTTATAAAAATAGGTTCCTCGGACATTTTAAAGCGCGTTGTTTTCTAACAAAATATACACTGACGTCAGTGCTCATTAAACATTTCCCGACCTCGCTCATTTGCATATTAAGGAGTCATTCAGTTGTCAAATGACAATGTATTAAAGATCTGAGAGTGATATGACGCTCGTCTGGGTGAGGTAGTTATTGTACATTAATCTAATGTCCAGCGGTATTAGCCCAGGCGGAGGAGCTAATTTTGTCTATAAATCACAAACATGTTCGGAGGCAGAAGATTTATTTTTTTATGAGTTATCTGATGTATAATTAATAAAATCATCTAAAAAAAAAAAAATGAAACATTTTTTTTTCGGTATATTTTCAAAATTTTTAACAAGTGTCGATGTATGGGAAAATAAAAAATATTTTCAAAAAGAGCATACATTTCTAAGCAAAAAATGTCTGCAAATTTTTTTATTAAAGTCACAGGTTTTCCATAAAAAATTATTGAAGTAGAAGTAGTGGTGCAAGCAAGGTGCGAATCGTGCTATATTTGCAAAATTAATATTTTGCGAATATAGCAATATAGCGAATATATTAATTGTAAATTAAATTAAGTCTTACATGTGGTATTCGAAACTCTTCCTTGCTATGCGTATTTATGTTATAAATATTTTTATTCGCGGTAAACTTATTCTTGTTTCTATAAGCATAAACACACATTTCGAAAATATGTAAGCATGATAAAGTTAAAATATAATACTCTCTAAAGATCTCTTTTCAAGAGTGGGTACTAGAAACACGAGTTATACAACGAATTATCCGTTTTTGAGCAATGAAAATATTCTGTGATAGAGTTCCCCCAGATAGACACCATACCTTAATCTAGACTCCACTTGGCCATAGTATAAATTAACTAATTGCTCCCTGGTAAACGCGGTTTTAATTATTAAATAAAAATGAAATTAAGCTAGTTTGGAAACTAGATATTCACAATGTGATTTCCAAGTCAAACACTCATCGATATGTAAACCTAGAAATTGCATATTCTCATGGGTGCTCGTTGTAATCGACTAATTGACCTGAGAAGAAGTAGACTCGCATTTTTTCTGTCTATTATGAAACTGGGTTAACTGAGTTTTATCTGTAAGGAAGTACAACTGATGTTGATTGAAAAATGTGGATGCCTTTTCTACAATATTATTACATTTAATTTCTAACACATTATGCATAGGATCTGAAATTATCATAGAAAGATCATAAGCATACATTGGAAAGAAGTTATTACATAAAACCCAACCGAGGTCATAAGTATGTAATATGAGTAACACAGGGCCCAATATGGAGCCCTGTGGAACTCCCATACCTGAAAACAACCATTCAGAATTGCTCTGTATACCATATGTTCACTAATATTTTCACTCACATACTGTTGACGATTGGTTAAAAATAACTTAATCCAATTTAATGGTTGTGCTCTAATCCCATGGTATATAGTACAGTGAACAATTTTACATGATTGACACAGTCAAATGCCCTGCTGAAATCAAAAAATATTCCAACAGAGGATCAGAACACATTCCCCTGCCTCAATATATTGAATTATATATATGGTTATAAATTGTTGTTATAGTGGATTTTTCACAACGAAAACCATGTGTTGTTTCTCGGACAAAATTTTAAAGTCAGTTAAAAAATTTCACAAACGGTCAAGATAACAATATTTAAGTAATTTAGAGAAACTAAATGGGATTGTTACTGGCCTATAATTCTCTAAAGAATGAGTATCACTTTTCTTAAAAACTAATACTACTTAATCCACTTTTAAGAAATTTGGAAACGTTCCCGTTTAAAAGACATATTTGCCAGATAAGTAAATGGTGTCACCAGTAATTTTAAGACTTTCTTAATTAAATAGCCGGGGACCAACGTCTGGTCCAGACGACCTTTTATTTTTGAGTTTAATATTTAATAAAGGAAATATCTCCTCTTCAGTAAATGGTCTTAGAAACAAATGTATGTTCAGTAATTTGGGGTTTTTCAAACGAAATTGCTTAAAATTCGAATTATTCTTGTTAATTTTTATTAGTATGCGTTTATATCGCCCAAAACGAGCGTCTTATTATAGACTATATGATAGGAAAAACAGAATATAAAATGCAAAAATGATGTAAGTTCAAAAATATATTTATACAGGGTGTCCCAGGACTATGGAGCAATACTTCGGGAGCATACAGTTTGGTAAATCTTCAAGAAAGTTTTCTGCTGATAGCTTGTAAACTAGTTCATCAATTATAATAAATTTGAATAATATAGCTAGTAAGTACCTTCTTTGATTTAGAAGTATAACGCTTTCCGTATGTTGTTTGGGAAGCCAGGGATGAAACACAGTTAATGCTTTATACCACTATTTTGAAATAAATTAATTTTTGAAACTTGCGTTGATATCTTTAAATTCCTTAAACAATTTTCTAAATAAAGATACTTTTGTTTGATATCAATGAAGCAACTCGTTTTCGAGAAAATGTTATTTTACTGATAAAAACGCGGCAACGACAAAAGCAAATAGAGGAAGCCTAATGAGAGTTGAAGGGAACACGCCAGAATTACCAGAGGTAATTAAAAGAAAAGAATCATACGCAACGAAATACTGGGGACACGTCCAAAGACGGGACACGAAACACCTACTAAAGAAAGCGCTAAGACTGGACATCTGAACAGCAATAAACTGAAAATAGGAAAGCCATGGAAATATAGATGTGATCATGAACAATCTAGGATAGGCTTATACATACTGGCAAAGAATGACAAAGCAAAGGAAGAAATACAATAGATAAAATCGCAAGAATATACACCCTGCCATATTCAGAAACAGAAGACTCAGGAGGAGAATAGGCAAGGATAAGGTCATAGATAGAAACTTAAAAGTAGAGCATGATTACTTTATATCACGAGACAAAACGAAAAGTATTTCACAAACACCTACACTTCCCATCCAATATTCATAAACCATGCGTCATGTGGCTCTTACTGCTGGCAACAAGCATATCCCAAATCTGGCCCGACGGTTATCTGGGAGTGGCAGCAATGCCTACCGCACACTTGCTAATCAATTAGTCAATAAAGGGACCAACGTATTCTAATAATGAATCCTATGAAACACAACCGCATGAAACTTATGAGAAATCACTTGTATAAATGTTAGACACCAAATTTAACAAATAATAAAATAATGAAAAGAAAAGTTAACATTGTTTGGTAAGAAAATATTCAAATGTATCTATTTAGAGAATACACCGTAGAATTCAATTGTACCCTAGTAGCACACAATATTGGACCAATATTGAACCAATATTCACATATTGGTCCTATATAGGACCAATATTCACATATTGGTCCTATAGGGATTGTATAAATATTCCAACCTGCATTTTATGTACAGACTAGTCGGAGGTAATGGTTTGAAAGCCAAAGTGCTTTATCAGGAACACATTTCTAACAGAGTTCGTCTAAGTAAGACCAGTCTTTACCTCTCATCACTAATATCAATTTTTCTCGAAAACTGCACGGGTCGCTAGATTCATATTCAACAAGAGCATCTTTTTTTTTAGAAAATTGTTTAAAGAATTTAAAAATGCCAGATCGACTTCAAAAAAAAAATTCATGTTAAAATTTAGAGGTAAAAAGTATTAGGGATATTCTACCCCTGGCTTCTTAGAAAAGATATTAAATTACAAATTTCTAAGTCACCTTCCAACATTTTAGGTGATTCCTTATTTATAACAAATATTCCTGTTTGATATTTTAGATAATCTATACAATCCATAACAGACGGAAGAATGTTTTTTTTTCTGCAGACAATATGTTCATCCCATTTTAATGCATTGTCTATGAATATTCCCAATAATTAGAATGACAGAGTTCTATAGATTTGCCAGCTATTTTTATTAAGTGACTTACATCATATGCAGCATGCCTAAGAGAAAATATACTTAAGACAGTTTAAGATATATTTGAGTCTATTCGATTTAAAATGATCAGCAAATTTTGTTAGCTAAGTTTGTACATTAGATATATCTGTTTCAAGAGATTTTCTACAGCACAAGTAGGAATTATCATTCGCAAACATAATTTAAAAAATGTCAAAGCTGGGCAAATCGTTGATATAATGCAAAAATAATAAAGGCCCAAGAACAGAACCTTGCGGAACTCCAATTAAGGCTAGACTTGCGACCACTGAGTACCGGGTTCGAATCCTGGTTAGGGTATGGATATTTAGTGGCGTAATATGTTACCGAAAAAGTAGCAGTGGACTAGAGTGGCACATCATGTCTAATCTCTGTTATCTGTCCTGAGTTCGAGTCTCAGCTGCAGTAGATGGCAATATCTCAGGGAATGGTTGTTGTGTTGATGTCTATGTGCCCGTATCCTGATTTAGTAGTGAAATAGCTATGGCTAAACTCCGCCAAGACGTAAAAATAATACGACCATTAAAACAAACCTTTTCAAGAATTTGTGTTGTGTGGTTTTAGACATTTAGAACCGAGATAGCAAACTTTCAGAGGCCTATTTTAGATATACATTACTATATGTAACTTAAGATGCAGGTTTTAAATATATAAATAATAAGTTAATCATAATCCACTTAATTTGACGTTATGTACAACTGCAGGAATACAATTTTATTAGCATTAAGTTACTTTAAAGGTTCAAAGTAAACTTTGATTTGACACTTATGCAGATTATATACATCGGTATTTATATTGTAAATGATTTTGTTTCCAGTATTTTTATTATGTGATCGGTTCTGAAGTTTAAACCAAATATTGATGTTATGTTGGAGAAATGTTTGCTACAAAATACCTCGTTCAAACGAAACAAATAGTTCTATGTAGAATGTTGTTTCCAATAATAAAAAGAGTTCCGTATAAACCAAATGATATTTTATAACTTTTTGTGTCAGATACGATATATGGTAAAGTTTCATATAAAATAAAGCCTTAAATCCACTTTAAAAAATGGTGGACGCGCCCGTTTTAACAGTCGTTTTTATAGCTTTTTACGTGTTTATCTTTAATTTTGGAACATCACTTTCATTCATAATTCCTGCTGTTCCTGTCGTGTCCCCGATGGACATAAAACTAACGTTAACAGCTTATTTTCTGTGACAGCGTCCGAGATGAAAGTGGAACACGTATTTCGTTAATGGAAATATTATCCTTCATCTACTCATGAGTTTTATAATATGTACATAAATGTGGAAAGTGATATTACGCATGTATTCGTTAATTCGTTGCTTACTATGAACAATAAGCAAGTGAATTTAAGGTTGCTAAGCTGCACTTTCATGTCGAACAACCAGTAGAATATTAGCGAGTGGAAGCATTTTACTTGAATTCGGTATATTTCACCTTTATCTATTCTCAGTGAGGTTAAGTGTACAGATCAGTATACTTTTTATTTTTGATGATCAAATAGATAACCGACTACACCTTTCAGTCATATTAGTCTTATGGAAAATACCTAAATAACAAAATTCATGTATTATATCTTCTAATCTATCTGAAATTCGTTTGAATCTGAGAGACACTGTAAGTAGAATTGCTATGGGGATTCGGGACCAAAATCCGTTGTTATTTCTTATGGTGGTTCATTCTGGTATATTTTGTCCGATTCCCCTCTTCACCACTTTTGGTCCACGCCCCCAGAAAATCTTATTGGCTGAGGAGTCTAGGCTCTTTCCATTGGTCGATGGGCGTGAGATCCTATTTGTTGAGGGGTCTAGGCTCTTTTTATTGGGTGAGGAGTCTAGGCTTAATGGCGGATGGCGTTTCACAGATGGTGACCTAGTTTTAGGCTCTTCTTTTAGGTCTTGGGCAGCAATGGAGGCGCAGCAAATCAGAATAGAGCATGATGGATCAATAAAAGGAGCCAATAGATAGAAAGGGCCTAGGCCCCTCAACCAAGGACACTCCTTGACCAATACAACCTTCCCGAAAGACCCTAAAAGTAGTTGGGGGGGGGGGGGGTGTTAGAGTATAAAGACCAGACTGAACCTTCATAAGAAATAACATGGAATTTTGGTCCTGAATCCTCATAACTATACTGTATATCGATATCTTGTACATCGTCGTATTGCATGCTTAATTGAAAATATTAGTATCATTTTGTTTTAAAATTATAATAAAATATGGTTTATATTAAAAATGGCAATTTACACACCTCTCGCGATCATCACTTATGACGAATAAGGCCCAATTTTAATAGGGGGTATTCTACCATGCTATTTTGCATATATTCCAAATCTAAAATACAAATTTTAAATCTACTAGAAGTTGTGTTTACTAGGTATTCGCAGTTGGTAGCGCCAAACTATAATTTTCATTCGTTTCATAATTAGTAGTAAAACTAAAATTTCTAGTGAATTGTCTTTGCGAAGAAAACTAGATTTCTCTGAAACTTTTTGGTCAACATGCCAAGTCGCAATACATGAAGACATTTTAGAGAGGAGTGTTGCAAGGCATTCAACTGAATTGGAATTGAACAAGATCGACTAGTTTTCGCAAACATTAAACTACTTCAACACTCGAAGAACTATTAGTCAATGCGCATTTCACCAACCATGTTGTCATCATCTGTATAGTATTTCTACTGTCAATTGAAAAATTCAATGTTGCTACCAGGATAAATCCATACAAAACCTGATGCGATAGAATAAGAGCCGAGACCGTGTTTGAATATTGCAAACGATATCCGTATGCGAATATAGTTAACCAAACCTCAAACAAAAGTAGGAGATTGCCTGCCTGGCCCACCATTACAAGTCCCTAATCTGCATTTTTTTAATTCTTATTATTGCCAGTAGCATAGCCGTAGGTTAAATGATATTTATTTACTTTTATTGAATCATTTATGGAGTTCATTAAATTAACATTATTTATTATAAATAAATAATTTATATGATGTCTATCAATTAATATAAAGTAGAAAACAATATTTACAATAATTAAAGAGTGATTCTAAAAATTGTCGGTCGATGCGCATGGTGTATTCCTTTGTCGATCTTTTTTTATGGTTTTCAAACTGACTTTGGATAACCTGTACTTCACGAATGGTTCCAACCTCCCCACCAGAAGCTATCGTTTTGTTTTTAATTGCAATATATGTGCTTTTAAAACCGATATATTTTTTCACAATGGACCTTGTGGAAATGGTCCTCCTAATATCCTATGATAAACGGTAAGTGTAGCAGAAAGGCGCGTATTTTATAAATATTTTAGGTGCATATTTCCTAGTTAAGGACCTTTGTTTGAGCCGTAAAGCATGTTTCTGAAATAAATATAACCCTTGAGTACAGTGGCGCGAATAAAAGAAAAACATTTCAGACGGTGGAGAGAGGAAATTTATCTCAATAAAGGCAATAAATCTCAACAAGGCAAAATCAATTTGGCTGTGGACATTCGTCTGACCAATGGACAGGGCGTAGATCAGCGCCGTAGCTGTTGCAAATCCACCGGTAACCAGATCTCTAGCCTTCGAGACCATAAAATATCAATTTATATAAAAAAACTTGCCCCGTTTCAAATTTATTACCCGAAAACATTCCAGCTTTAATAGCCTACAGGAAAGAACACCGCCAGCTCTCAACACGTGGTTCTTTTATCTTTATATTCTCCTTCACCCTATTATTATACCACCCCCGACATTAAATTTTAGATTGAATGCTGCCAGAGATTTTTTTATGCCATTACTAAAAGTGCGTTTTTATCGAGATTTTTGCGAGGAATTGTAACATTAAATAAATAAATCAATTGAGAGAAAGTGCGGGAAGCTTTTCCCTACATTAACCATAATGTACGCCACGCATATGTTGTATGAGCAGCAACCAAAAAAATATTGGAAATTTTAGTACGGGAGTTTCATAGTCAAGTTTTGAAGTTGCAAGCTGCCTTCTTGATTTCATCTTATTAACAATGCGATAGTTATAAAATTTAGTAATACGTGCATTACAGTTAGTATCGGCCTTGAGAAAACATAATGATCGTCACCAAGCAACATTAAATTTTTAATTTCTCGCTAATTCAGCGAAATTAAAAGTAATCTATGGGGCCGTTCAAAAAATGCGTTCGGTGACCTATTTTCAATCTCCTCTTTCTGCAACATTTATGAGATCCCTCCACTTACACGAATGTTTGTTTGCCTCCCCCCTCTACGTTTAAAAATGAGAGACTACACTATTTTTACATATTTTCCAATGTTTTTTTAAAGTTCTCTTTTGTGATTTTGTGAACACTCCCCATAACCACATTATCACATTTTCTGAGGCTTAGCGTTCTCCTAAAAGCCAACGTGTTTGTTGAGTGGTCTCCCATCTATCACTATCAGTACCACCACCACTAACACATCTTTTGCGATTGTCTGAGAAAATGTTGACTTTGACGTTGCTTAAAAACACAGCTCGTGCAATTTGCGAAAATGTAACAAATGAACTCAATGGGGATTTACCTTCGATACAGAGGAATTCACCTATAAGGAAAAGTTTATATAGTAACAGCGGAAAGTCATAATATCTAAATCGATCTTACGTATTGATGAATTTGTGTGTATCGACGGTAAATTCCTCTTGGGTTCATTTGTTTTATTTTCGCGAATATATTTCTGTGCTGTCGAATTGCAACTCCGAGAAACACTAATCTGTCAATTCACTTGATCGTCTGAAGGAATAGACCATATTCGGTTGACGTCACGCTGTCGGCGTGGAGGGCACACAACTCATTGTTTTGTTTTCTAGAGATGGGTAAAAGCTGTTATTTTTTAATAACAGGTTTATACTGCTTCTGCTGTTTTGAAGTAACAACGTATAGAAGTATTTATTTTGACAATGATGTCTCGTAGTGAGTATTATTCAACGTCAGAAGCTGATGTCAAGTATGATTACGACAAGAATGTGGCAATACTCGACGGTATCGACCCTTATTCTCCTAGTTCCGATGATTGTTTAAAGGACCTAGGTTTTTTTAGCTATTGTTGGGATAATGGACATGGTAATTACCTAACATCTTAACTCACAGCTTTTACACAGGACAGCAGTTAAAGTCTTAAGGCGCGTTTACACCAAAGTCTTCCACTAAGTTTTTCACAAGTTGCGGCAATTTGTTGCTTTTTCTACAAAATACAGCAACTTTTTCTGTCTTCCACTTGTGGAGAGACAAATCTTCCACTAAATTTTGGTTTCCCGCGGAGTGTCGGTAAAGATCAAAGAAAGTTGCCAACTAAAAGTGGAAGATTTGTTGCTGCGCGCTTTGCGCGAGCAACTTGTAGGAAACTAGAGGACAACTGTTCCCCCTCCACGCGCCCCGGATGTGACGTCGGGTACTAGCATCCCCCCGTCAGTGCACGTGTGTACTTCAGCTGCAGGTGTTATCGGTGATTTCGTGTGTGTTTTCGTTGTGTTTGTGTCAAGATGGAAGGCTGTAGTGAGACCGAATGGACCAGGACCAAAACCAGTGAACTAATTGAACTTTACCGAAGCAGAGAGGTTCTCTGGAACCCAAAAGACCCAACATTTAAAGACAAAAACTTAACAAATTACGCCTGGGGGAAATTGCAGCCCAGCTGCAAGTTGATAAATTTGAAGTTCAGAACAAAGTGAAGAACTTAATTACCTGTTTCCGAAGAGAGGCAAGGAAAAAGAAGAGTGCTTCCCAATCAGTCAAATGGTGGGCGTTTGAGTCTCTACTTTTTCTCAAGGACAAAACGACACTAAGAACGATCACAATTCTTTGGCAACAAGTTTTCCACTTGTTGTTCTAAATTTGAGAAGAGCAACTTTTAGTTTTCTACAAAAAATCTTCCACTTGTTGCTCTAATTTGAGAAGAGCAACTTTTAGTTGACAACTTTTAGTTTTCTACAAACAATCTTTTGTCAACTTTTAGTTGTCAACTTTGGTGTAAACGCGCCTTTATGAATCCTTATTGGCTAATAAAGATTATGAGTCTGGATATGTGCAAGAAGTTGTTGTAAGACAAATCAATCAGGGTACATTTTTCAGAATGTTTCGCTTAATTCTCCCGTTTTAGACACCTTATCCATGCTTCTCGGCGTTCTTTTGACAGCTTGTTGTTATATTCGCCACGGTCCTTTAAAATGGAAGGAATTCTAAAGAAACGAACGTCGTTTCTTTCTCCTCTATCACTGCTGAACAGAACAAAGGTATGTTCGTAATATTTGCGAAAGAAAACAGCGGCTATTATAACATTCACACTTCAATAACAATGAGTTGTCTGCCTTCCACGCAAAATGGCGCGGACGACAGCGTGCGTCCACCGAAAATGGTCAAGAAGGTATCTTGGTTACTGCTATCTATTATTTTCGAACAGAAATAACAATCTGTTAATGCCATTTACAAATAACAGTTATAAAATAACAGGTTGTTAAATAGCAACTCATCTCCAGTTGTTTTCATTTGCATTAATGTGTTATTGGGTGCTCTCCTCGTAGCACCATATGACCATATAACCTCAAATTTTACGTTTCTGTAAGTTTATTCTAATTTTCAATGTTTTTATTCGCATTTCTAGATTGAAACCAGTGTAACAATAATAAACCCTCTCATAGAATACATATGGTTTTTTAATATTGTTTTATATTAAAAACAGACTGCTAATATTATAGGTTGGATTTACAACCTTTAAATATTAGTACATTTTTGAAATCAACAGTATTATATAATTATATGTATTCTATATGAGACAGTTTATTAATGCGCTGGCTCCAATCTAGAAATGCGAATAAAAGCATTAAAAATGAGAATAATGTACCAAATGTAAAATTTGAGGTTATGTCAGTCATCTGGTGCTACTGCTCTGTTGTATTGAATTTAAAAAACGTTAACCTCTGTTGTCTTTAATTTCGCACTGTTTATGAACTACCTTATAATTCACATCACATAGACGGTTTATAAATGTACTAATAATACACTACAAATTACTTATTTGTAGTGTAGTCACAGTAAACATGATAGACGCCACAGTTACGCGATCAACCTAATTATCTGCATTGCCATTGGACACCCCACAATAACACACTGCGACAGGAAATAATTTTTAACAAGTGTATTTCAAGTTGAACGTTTATCTGCATAAATACGTTTGTAAACCGATAAGTAAATAACGTCGTACTTCTCGACCGAAAGTATTTATTCCGTTCTAAGCATAATTATGAATTTTTAGAAAAAGTCCTGAAATAGGTTGGATTTTCATTTAAAATTGCCATATGTTAACATGAAAACAGTACCTCAAGCATTCACCTCCTCTGAATTATGACTACCTTCGAAAATTTTAAATTAGAAAGGGAATCGTGCCTTACGTTATTCGAAGGAGGTTTTGATTCTCTATTCACACCTATAAAGTTTTTTAAATTTGGTGCATTAATTGCACAGATAATTAATTTTGAAAATGTAAAATTTGGTTAATATTTTGTAAAGTTGTTGAGGCATTTTTATTAAAACTATTGGTTTTGCAGATTATTTGAAACTGACCTACTGTCGTTTCTAAAGTTTTTAATACAACATTGTACCCACTAGAAAGTTTTTTTTTAAGTTGACACTAAAAAATCTAGAAAAATAACACTATTTACGGTGCCTTAGAAAACTATCAAGTGGGACATGGAATATTTTTGTTTTCAATTAGTGTCACTTTATTCTAAGTTACTCAAATGCATCAGTGTATTTCATAAGATATCTTCATCTGTTCAACTTTATTATGGCCCATTTATCCGAATTGATATTGTAATTATTATGATTGGATGCAGTAACAAAACAAGAACTCAAAAGAAGGTTTGTGAAATGTTTAATAATGGATACCCTGGTCACCACGTATCGCAGTCTATAGTCAAAATAGAAAACAAATTTCGTTAAACTGGTCATGTAAAAATTATTCAATAACCAGTAGAACTCCTCGACTTGATGAGGACAACAATTAGATGTACTGGTAGATTGACGAAAATCCACATAAACCAACTAGGTAGACAACCTGCTGCCGACAATGATACAAGTAAATCATCGATTCTGCAAGTTTTAGACAAAAAAAATACGTTCCTTATAAAGTTAAGTTGGTTTAGGAGGTAAATGAGAATGATCCTAATCGATGGCAAGAATTTTGCGAATTAATGACGAACAGAATGTTACGAGATTTGTAGTTTATAACAAAATTGTTTATTGTACACGTTTCAATTAAACAGAGCGGTAAACCGTCAGAACTGCCGATATTAGAACAACGAGAATCCCCATTGGATGATGAAGGTTTACGCAGAATTTCCTCAAAATGTGAGCATTTATGCTGGTATCATTAATAACACAGATTTACAAAAAGAAAAAAGTTTTCTGGATCTGGGGTCAGACCACACGTTTCTTATGTATTTTTCAACGCTGAATTCGAATTTGTTTTTAGTTTTGCTCTATCGCGTCAGAATTTTGAGGTATTCTAACCTAAAAGTTGGACATATTTGAGGTTATGTAGTTTTGAGAATTTTTTTCTCAAGAAACCATGTGTGGGATCTTAAAGTACAAGTCTTCATCTATAAAATACCGTTGAGTTTGCTTCAACGCATTATTCACGTACAGTGAGAAGTTTTCGCCACCACACAATGTCCACCACTGTCTCCCGATTTGAACACTCTTGATTACTTTTTATGGGGCTATTTAAAATCAAAAGTATATGAAATTTATCACTGCCTTATTGCTCAATCTCTTATAATATCAGAGCTGAAGATGATTGATGGTTAACATAAAATTTTGAAATTAAATTATGAACATGAATAACTTAAAACTCTGAATCATATAAATCGCATTACACGTTCTAAGTAAAATTTTTTAACGACTGAAAACATACTGTCAGCATATATTCAATATTTGTGAACAGTATTTTAATCTAGGGTTTATTTCCAAGAAAATAACCCAATAAAATAATGATGAAATTATGATAACATGATAATGATAACACCCCCCCATACTCATCAATCACTGCACTAAAACAATGCTTAAGGACCTCTGGAGGGTCAATTCCTGCTATCTCTAGTGCAGTAGAGTTTGCAGTGCGGTAATTACATGTTACATACTTTATATTATTCTCTTAATTTGCAAACAATGAATCAATCGTTGTATAGCCCGACAGGAATTTCCAATTTAACCAATATTAATACAATATCCTGTTGAGCACGTAATTCAGATATGTACCCGATTAATTACATTTTCAGCTTCGCAGCACTCAGATTTTAGATTGTGCGGGGCATATTTTAATTTCCTGTAGTAATTATCCACGCAAACTAATTGTAATGCAAGGGGACCGGAAAGAACGTGAAAATGTCAATAGAGATAAAATAAAATGGACTGAGAAGTTCTTTGGCAAATATTTTAGGTTACAGGAACGAAAGAAAATTAACTTTCTTGCGATTTTCTTAAACTTTTATCTACGCATAATTTTACTACTATGTTACAGGTGGCGGTTTTTAGGATTCGTAGGTATTGAAGCTTAAGCTTATTGTACTCTTTTATTTATTCATTGTTTCATTAGAAGTTCCTTATGTGGAAGGATGCAACAAGGTTTGTTAACGAAAGTGGCTGGAAAATGTTCACAGGTAAACCTACGTTATTCAAATTGTGCCGTGTGATACCGTTTGCATGTACTTTCTTGAAGTAATTGCTTCAAAGTGCTTTGTTCTTTTATAATAAAATTAGGCCTAGCAAGAATAAACACCAAACAAATAAATAAAATAGTTTAAGTAAATAACTACTCTTGCAGGAAAGTTGCCTGACTGTAATTGTCCATCAGGAAAACACTTTGCTTAGAAAGATACGTGTCTCATTTTTATATAATACCTTCTAAAAGCATCAAGGCGGCATTGTACGCACTGCAGCTTTGTCAGACCTCCTCGTTCTATCCCTATAAAGGACATTCTCTGCTTTACTGGGTGGACAAAATAGTTTATATTTTTATAACAGATTCCTTTATAAAGTTTTGCAATGATTTCTGTTTACTGATTTAATTTACTTCCCTTAATTGAGAAAAATAATCACTTAATTTTTTATGATTTCTGTACTCTAGCTCAACCTTGGACCTATTATTTGTCTGTACTTTATTTACCACTGTTTTCAATGTGATTAAAAAAGTTGATCTCACTTATTCCTGAATATAAAATATTGAAGAAAAATACACAAAATGGTTTAATACGTTTAGTTTATATATAAGTTGTTACATTTTCAGTCGTACCGATTAAATACTTGTTGAAGCAGATATCACATTTTGCATTAATGATTGAAATTATTCGCCGAGTCAAACAGTCACAATATTTTCCACCAGTGGAAAAAATTCATCGGAACAAATTATCACCTTTAAACCTATGAAATAATCAAGTCAGACATGCAAACAACAAGAATGGTGATAATCAACGTTCATTCTGAAATATTGAGATATATTGTCAGCATACGTAAAAGTCTTTGGGAAACTTGTCTTAGTAAGTTGAAAAGCAAGAATACACCATAAAGTTTTATATGATTGCCTCGACAATCGTCTTAAATTATGTTGAGTTAGTTGCACAAAATCACAATAGTGATGCCTGTGGTCCACTTACCTGGCGTTTCGCCGATAAGTGTAGGCAAAAATAGGTTGCCAATCTCTTTATTGTGAGAAACTCATAATGCGAATAAGTAAGGAAATGCGATAGAAGCAACCTGAACAGCCGACCATTGACATGTAATAGCCTACATAACAGATAGTCACTGTCCTCGGGTGACTGAGGAAGGTGAATTTGCATAGCACTACTCCAGAAGTGATTTTAACATTGGAAATGTTTATGTTCGTATTTGGGGGTCGAGTTACCAGTTTTCCTTCAAGGTCAAAAGACAGCAGTGTCGCGGTCGAGTGAGACTATCGTATATGCAACGGCTGATATATGCAAATGTAATATGGGTTGCATATATAACAGGGGATCAAGTTACCAGTTTTCATTTAAGGTCGAAATACAGCGGTGTCGCAATCGAGAGTGGATCGCAGCTGTTTCCGAACGAGGCAAAGCCGAGTCCGGAAAAAGTTTATGTTTTATGTATATTGTTATCATTTCCAATGTCCCGATGGTTGCAAGAATTGCGAAATCTATGAATTTTTCCGTTAGTTAACCATATAGTTGAAAATAAGATACTCTGGAATACATTTTAACCTCCTACCTTAAGCCAGGAATAGTTCAGGTTCGAAGATACATTGAAAATAACTCGCAAAGGATGAATAAATAACAACACAATCCGTCAAGAGAAATATTGGTATTTCATCACGACCGTTAGTTAATTTTGGTTTGACTTGTCTTATGTTCTTTTACTAAATCTTTTTCAACAATTTTTGGAAAGCAAGATTCAGTAAACTTGTGTTTGTATAACTATCATCCATACTAAATTGTATGAACGCTCTAAAGGAAGACTGACGCTGATGTAGATCCATTTAAAATTGGTTGAAGATCATTCGTAGGTGCATTCATTTTGGAACTTTGCACTAGAAATAAGGTCTCTCATATTATTAATATATGACCAGATTCTATTTGGAGTTGACTTAATCTGTATTTGAATATTTCTAAGATTATTTTGATTCGCAACTTCTTGTTTGCCCCTTTTTCTAAATATTACAGATTTTAGTACCCCTCCTTAACCATTCCTGGAGATTCATTCTGTTCCACTGCACGATTTTATTCATCAATTGATTGATTGATTTGCCAGCGTAAGGTGGGCATTGCTGCCGATTCCGGGCATCCATGGAGGTTCGTTCCAACACGCAGCCTGGTCGTCCACCGAACACGCCCAACGGACGGTCAAATCGCGTGCCGGAACCAAATCTCGGATGTTCTGTATACCGCCGGACTGGCTGCATACGCTGGATTGGACATTAGACATGCTTGTTGTCAGCAGCGAGAGCAGCATGACGCTTGGGGTAGGAATATGGGATGGGAAGTGTAGGTGTTTGTGAGATAGTAATATTCCATGCTTCTTTTTTAGTTTCTATCTATCATCATCGGATGGAATGTGCAGGCGTTTTCAAGATGCTCCTTAGTTTCCATGCTTCTTTTAAGTTTCCATCTATCATGATCTCCTTATTTATTCTTCCTCCAAGTCTTCTCTTTCTGAATCTAGCAGTGTGCATCTCCTTCCGCCCGCGACCCGCGTATGTTCACTTCGTTTGTCTGCGAAGACATACATTCATTCGCTCGCCGCAGGAAGCCTTTTTTTAATTAACCGCTCCACAGGTAAATATCCATCTACAGTGGAGGTGCCCCACCTCGCGATAAAAAGCTTTTTATGGCGGGTTGGTTATGAGAAAGAGACCCGAGAGAATATTTTGCACACCCTGTATATTAGTGTGTTTAAAATATTTAATAACCTTTGTCGTATGTTCAATTAATTCTTGTAGCAAATAGTATAACACCCTAGTCCTACCGGTCATAATTATAATCAATTCGATCATAGTTATAATCATTCTTGAAAAAAAATTCCACTGAAATATTTTGAACTGCATGGATTTTCCATTTTAATATTAAATTACTTATTCTGCAGTATGAAGTATTAAGCCAGGTTTAAAATTAAATTAGAACTGATGGAACAAATATCTCTTGTACCCTATAGTAATTAACTAGGTAAATTAAGCAAATCGCTTGATCAGTGCTCGTCAAAAATCGCAGATTATGTTGTTGATTAACTGGTGCTCAATTACTAATCATGCACTCAATTCTCAGTTAATTAATTATAGACGTAGCGATATATCTTATTATATGTAGAGCTGATCATAGTATCGATTAAATTAATATTTGTTATTATAATTGTTTATTGCCTGTGTAAAATATTTAAAAAATATGTGGCAAATATGTAGCAACACATTAGTCTGTTTGTACATGTTCTGCGATTAACCACTGCCATGGCGATAATCCGTCATTTTACTACATGTAATCCATTGGTACGCTGCAGAAAATCCAGGAGTTTTAAATATTAAAAGCCCATCATGCAATATTTTTTGCAGTAGAGGAAATACTTAAAACCATTAACAATATTTGCATATACTTAATCCTCTAATCCTATTTTAGAATGTCGATGCTAGGCAATGGAATTTAGAAACAATATCTGGGAAATTACATCAGTGTATTAGTATAATATTTAATGTAAAGAAAAGTATGCTTGCAACATGGAGTGCTCCACAATTAAGGCTGGCCTATGTCAAGTTAAAGGACTAGCATGTCGAGAAATACAGGCGCAATCAGGATCATCCTAGAGGCTTCAGTGGAAGCCATTTTTGTATGTTGAAGTGGAGGGCTCATCATCCAGCCAATCAGCCAGCTCCTCCTCACGTCTTAATCTTAATATTTGAGTATAACTACCGTTTCATCAAATGAAGAAATATTGTCTTTATGATCACTTCTTGATGGTGTTGTTTTGATCTTACACGACAACAATAACCTACACTTTTGATTCGATAAACTCGATAATCGGGTTCTTGTTCTGACGTCAAGACTCATATATTCTATAGACTCTCATATTTGTTGAACATCAAGAAGTGACCATCAATGCAAGATAAGATGTCTTGATTTGGTGAAGTATCAATAACCGATGTCTCATTGTTTATATGTTTACTATTCTATATACAGTCGTGCTCCCTAGTCGAGATGACGTAGTACCAAAGGGCATTTTCTGAGTCCTTGAGGTCTGGAATGGTACACAGACGGATTGAAAACCCAAAAATAATGGTTCCTTCCTGGTGTATTGGCGTGCACGGGTGCAAACCAAGAGCTTGTGTGCTGGCGCCGCTTGGCAAGTATCCATAATACACCATCTTACTGAGTGCAAGCTAAAATCTCAGAGGAGGTTTCGTTGATACGCAGCCAGGTGGGTTTGAGGACTCTTGTATCAAACAAAGTGATCTATAAGCTGGTTCTGAACTGTCAGAATATTTTGACTAAGCGATGTGCGCACACTCGGTCAAATCATAGGTGCCTGAACACAGTTAAGTGGAATGCAATTAAAACAATTTGATGGGAGATGGAGCAAAGACTCTTTCCCCTTGCCCTGAACTAGCTTCTGGTTTGCCAAGAAGTCTGATTCAGTAAGACCTATGAAACTGGGCACAGTTCAACAATTAGAATAGGGGCTTTTTCAACTAACCTAACCATAAAGTGGTTACTTGAGCTCAGTAGAGAAATAATCAGACATATGGTAAGTCTGATAACAGGACATTGCCCTTCACACAGCTGGACCGTAGGACAATCCTATTTGTGGGTTGTGTGAAGTGGGACCATGAAACCATCACTCATATTCCATGCAATTATACACAATTAGATGAGTCAAAGATTGGGTATCTCGAAAGGCAAATTCAGCTGCAGGAGCTATGTAATCCACTTTGGAATTGACTGTTATGCATAGTAGGAAGCACCGATCTTTTCAAGGAGATCCTACATGTCACAAATGTACAACGGGTTGATAGGTCTGAATACTGTGGATAAGTTCTGCTCGAGTTGCTAATAATAATAATGTTTATGACAAAGTTATTTTGTTAATTGCACCTACTGTAGCTATATAAATTATTATTAATGAATATTATTATACTAGTATATCTCTTGACAGTACGAGTGTGATATTCATTACGGCGCGAACGACAGTGAGTGCTGCAATCGCACGAGAATTGTAGTGAGACATTTCGTCATACGTATTGCATGCTATTTTTTTTACCACCGTCAACTATTTTAACTGGAAAAATCGATTCCTTTCATTCTTTTTGAATTGCGTAGGATATACCACTTTAATTTCTGTTAAATCTCATTTCGTTACGTTTAATTTTGCTGTACTTATACAAGTTGTTACTTACATCAGTGCTTGACTGTTATGCCAATACACGATTTTTGTATTTTCTTGTAAATAGTAACATTATTATCGCGAATTTCTGATTTTAATATATTTCAATTGCTCTTAACAAAAATAATGGAACGTGAAACTTCCGTGCTACAATAGTCGTCGACTCTTAAAAAAGTATATTCGGAGAATGTCTCCGAATATGCAGAAATTAGGTTGAATTTTACAAAAAGTAAATGTGTGACTGCGTTTTTAAAAGAGATAACCCCGTTCCTGACAGCCTTGACTTTAGATTTAGAGATTGTCTAATATTCGTGAGATACACCACTAAATATTCATATCCTACCCAGGATTCGAACCCGGAACCACCTGAACCATTCTGTCTGCTTCTTGCCTAACCAAACTATCTTCTCGAAACTCAAATGGATTACATTTTAAATTATAATTAACACACAGTCGGTGGCCAAATCGCTGTAAATAGTATATAGTAATTAGGCAAGGTTTCTATCAGGACCATACGCTCACGACTTTATAATTTGGGATACGGATACCTAAATATTTTTTAGCCGTCACTTTTTTGAAAAATTGTGTAGTTGCGTGAGATGTTCCGCAGGCCAAAAATTCGAATCTATTACTTCTCTAAAATTTTGGTAATCAATTTTTGGATTTTATTGCGCCTTTCCCCCACTCAGAGTTGATGAACGTTGCACAGCTCTTTCTTCCTCAGCCCAGTTTCCTGTTTGGACAGGAATTATTTGATATATACGATTCTTGTTATTTATAAAAACAGTATACCTGTGTTGTTCAGTTAGATGCAAAAATAAATGTACGGCATCAACTTTCTTAATAATTTTTAATAGTTCCTTTTCCATCTTTAAACTATCTCCCAAGCTGTTAGTTATTTTTCCACTACACTTGCTCCTTATGAAATTGATTTCTTTGACGTCTTCATTGTATTAGCGTCCTGGCGGATTTTAGCCATAGCTGTTCTACCACTTAACTAACACAGACCCACACTGCGATCTAGTCCAATGCTATTGTCTTGGTGTTAATTGAAAGCGCCACTAAACATCCATAATTCAAACTGAAGGCCGTGATGCAATTATATTATTATTTTATTTTCCTTTAAAAACTTATTTTAAACTAGTTTTGTCCTTGCACTGTTGTATTCTGCCCCATTTTAAACTCGCTTTTGGTTCGTTTTTCATTTCATTCAAACCGGTGTTCACATTTCCATTATCTTCCGTTATTATTTCTCTGGTTACATGCATATGGTATTATCCCACTTCTGACGATGTTACGTATAAGCGCTACGCAGTTAATAAACTAGTTTACGTTTAACGTTGTATTTGAACGACAGACAATCAATAGAATGTAAATGACAGCATCAACATTAACAGACTTAATTTTCCGTTCCTACCTGCCAGGTTTCTATAACCATCAGAAACGATAATAATTGCTGTGGATGTTTCGTCCACTCTGTATATTTTATTCACTGCGGGGGTCGGGATCGAAAAGCTCATTTCCGTCTACTGACCGTTCTCGGTCTATTCAAGGATAAATACATCGTTTTGCAACATTTGCCATTTTACTCTAGTCCTGGCGTGCTGAACTACTCAAGCAAGTATGAAATAATAATGTTATTTTTATTGGTTTTCCAGAGAAAAGACTCACGCAGGTATCAGTTCTGTACCTCTTTTATAAAGATTTCATTTTTATTTTACGCGGTGGATTTAAGAGATATATTTTAGAGGATTTGGGGTTAAAGATTGTGCAATAATAGGTACGACTGATTGGTTCTATTACTTAATTTCGCGTAAGTTTCGCCTTTATATAAAATGAAACTCGTTTAATTCTGTCGAAGACTGTACGATTATTCCTAACGTAAGTAGTTTTTGCCTTAAACGGAGGTAGAAGGTAACAGAGCCGAGCAGAATTCATTGAAGAACGTGTTTTCCTTAAAAAATACAGGATCCATCAAAATTTGATTATGTGGAAAATGCAAACTAAACGTATTCAGCAAGTACAATTTCAAAATACAAATACATAGGTAGGACGTAAAGAAATTGTGATTTATTATAAGTGTTAAATGTGTCTCTTTTACAAAATATAACATGCTGAGAAAGGAATGTTCAAATCACGAAATAACAAACTGTGGTGTCCCACAAGGATCAATGTTGGGTCCAATTCTCTACTTACTATGCAGTGTGCCTCACTTAAGAACGCAACACTCCTGTATACCCATTAATTGATTATCTTCTAACTTTGGTGGCAAGAAGAGATCGGTAAGGTGATTCTTTTAACTTAGTAACATGTGATACATGTCAGTAGCGTGCGATTTTAAATGGGTTTGAAAAGTTGTCCAAAAAAAAATGTTTGCGATTTTTTTTAGAAAAAAAACTATTAAGGCATTCTTAATCAGCACCTTTAGAAACCCCTGTATACAAAATTACATCGTAGTGTGTTCAAGGGTGTTTGCGATAGTGGCCGTCAAAGAAACAATTTTTTGAACTAAAACTAATTTTTATCTCTAAATCGGATTCTCAAATAAAAAAAAATCTTTGTTTTTTATACAAAGTAATTGTACTAGTTTGAACTGGTTATACAACAAAATATTTATTCAATAAGGCAAAAAATTGTAATTCGTACATACCTACCATTTTTTCTAACAAATAATCTTCAATAAAGATTTACTTAAGTAAGCCATGAAAACAAAAGTTATTGCAATTGTCCCTTTATTTTTTTTTATTACCATTGGAAATGTTTATGTTCGTATATGGGGGTCGAGTTACCAGTTTTCGTTCAAGGTCAAAAGACAACGGTGTCGCGGTCGAGTGAGACTGTTGTATATGCAACGGCTGATATATGCAAATGTAATATGGGTTGCATATATCACAGGGGATCATGTTACCAGTTTTCATTTAAGATCGATATACAGCTGTGTCGCAATCGAGAGTGGATCGTAGCTGGAAAAAGATTATGTTTTATGTATGGTGTTATTATTTCCAATGTCCCGATGGTTGCAAGAATTGCGAAATCTCTAAATTTTTTAATTTTTTTACACTTTTTATTGTTTTTTTTAATTTTTTTTTGTTGTAAAATCAATTCAATCTAGTACAATGCATTATTCTGAACAAAAAATTAAGAATATGTTTTTTTGATTTGAGAATCTGTTTTACAATTAAAAATTAGTTTTAGTTCAAAAAATTGTTTCTTTGACGGATATCATCTCAAACACCTTTTAACCCACTACGGTGTAATATTGTACAAAGGGGTTTCTTAAGGTGCTTATTAAGAATACCTGACTAGTTTTTTTCTAAAAAAAATCGCTAATATTTTTTTTAAATCGACCTTTTCAACTTCCTCAAAATCCTACGCTTTCGACATGTAAGTTTAATTTATTAGCAAACATATAATGTAGTTGACAATTATAAATATTTCATTACTTCGTCGTTTTTTTTATTGTGTCAGTAAACGTTTGCAATATAATATTACGTCTATATGAGAGCCGCCTCTGTCACCGAGATAAAATAATTCCCGAACAATTATACTTCTCTCGTCGGCAAACAATGAGAAGCATAATTCTGGAAAATTAGAGATCAGGCCGTTTATATACAGTGTGACCCATTTGAGAACGCAACACCCCGGTATACCCGTTAATTGATGCCTGATTAACTTCAACTTTGGTGGTAAGAGAAGATCGATAAGGTGATTCTTTGGACAACAAACAATACGTGGATGAGACCTTTTAGTGTAAGATTGGGCGAACATCAAAATTATATAAGAAAAAATGAAATTCAGAGGTCCAAGGTCTGCGAACACGCTTGGGAGAATGGACACAGAATAAACTGGGACTCGGCAAAAATTTTAACAAAAGAGGCAGATAGCAAAAAAAGAAAAATTAAAGAATCCGCGAGAATATTATTAAATGAGAATAGATGCGTGTCGAATTATTCCGTAGATGTCTGTACAACTTGGTTGGCAATATTAAAAGAAGAACTTCACAAACTTAACATTGTATAAAAACGAAAAAAACTGCTAACTATATCAACAGTCCTATGTAAATAGTAAGTATCTATGGATATTGAATATAACAAACATTCTTAGAGTGTATTTATCATACACAGCAAAAAAGATTTTTCAAAACAAGTCTTGAAAAAGGAAACAGATTAGATTTCCGAAACGTCGGCGAAATATTTCATTTCAAGTTTTTATACTTATTTGTGTTGTTTAATTAAAGAAAGCAACCTTTAACTGATCCTTTGACGTAAAAGTCACAGGCGTAGAGGTTATTTACCAGTAACATACTGGTTAATTGTGATATTTTGTAGATTCCCTGAGCACCGCTTAAAAAGAAAACATATATGTGGCAGGAAGTCCCAAAGAATTGAACAAGAAAAAAATTAAGGTAATGCCACAAATAACATTTAGACAATAATAACAGTAAACATTTAGTAGTAGTAGAAATTAAGTATTGTCTTTGATAAATAAATAGTTATTTGATGCAGTCATAAATGAAAACATTTTACTCTCTTCTCCCTGTGTTAGATAGGAATAATATCTTATATATTTGTGGAGTATTGACGAATTCGTTAATCCATGATACACGGACAATGTTAAGTTAGACTCTGTCGTGGGTAGGATTTACACACCGGCTGTAAACTGTTACATCATAAAATATTTTCGGTAGGAGGGCGTCGGGTAACTATATCAAAATAATTTGAAATAATGATTAAAACAGATGTTTCCGTTAATTTCTTATTTTCCATGTATTCAGTAATACATATTTATGATTTAACATTTTCTACAAAAATAAAACATACCCCTCTCTTCCATATGTACGTAAGGGGCAAAGCTGTGAGGTTTTTATGTGCATTAAATGTATTTAATGTATATAATCAACTATACTTGAGTATACTTCTTGTACCCTTTCGACTCATTGCTATTCCAGTTGGGTATACAACTCGTGCCTTGCAATCAGCAGTCATCATACTACAGATTGTTCAAATATAACTCCAGTTATCTCTGTCAACAATTCAGTTAATAGTAGCACATTTCGCTAGCACTATAGCCGTGACCAAAAGCCGTTGATGGGTTACATCACCACCTAAAGTTTTTATCTACAAATATTTCAGTGGTACCAGAAAGCGGCAAGTTCCGTTATTCATCAAGTATGTTACCGAAATGATTAATGTAAATAAAATACATTTTGAAGTGACCAAGTTAATTAGTCAGTCGCAGGTGTAGATTATCTTGCTTAAAATAAGTCACGATGAATTATTTACGATCCACAGAGCCGAAACATATTCCAACATGTAAATAATTAATTTGACAAAGCACGCAAATGTTTTTTGTTAGTTTTAATTTTACAGAAGTTACATGTTACAATGTCTCTTTCAGACAAAGTATATCACATTTCATGGAAATAATTAAACTCGTACAACAGTGTTTGTCATTATAATGATTTAATGTAATATTTGACATTGATGACAATTATTTGTTAAGAATATGTAGGGACAATTTTACAAAATATAAATTTACATAAATGCAAAGAATAAAATACTTAGTTATGTTATACGTTTCACTTTAGATTACAATTTATTTCGAATAGAACATTTATGGTCTTAGAATGAGTATCTAAGGAAATACATGTCACAGTGACCACCGATTAGAGTGACAGATTTCGTTCATTGAAAAAATGGGTGATTTAAGAATTACATGTATTCGTTTTGATAGTAGTGCAGAAATATAAGAAGCTTGACGCAAGCCTAAGCAGGTAATTTTAAGATTAATTTGGGAGAGAAATTCTGGGCAGTTTATTATATTTATATTAAATTCTTCTGCATGCTAATGAACTTAAACCTTGTTAACATGAAATGATTCGAATATCCCTATTTGAAGTACTGGTCATCTACTTAAAAGAAAAATATTGGAGATATCTCCATAAAATAGATTATGATTGTGAATGCATTTTATGAATAGAATTCCATATCACTTAAGCATACTCCAATTTAGAACGCACAAAACAAATGTATAGTATTTTTGTTGCTTCTTCCATTGCAATTTTTTGGTATTTATTTATTATAATAAAATACAGTGTTTTTAATGCGGTAGGTCGAGTTCGGTCGGTGACAAAGACAGGCGCGTTCTTAAGCGCCTCCTACAAAATCTCGAATAAAATTGGTTTAAACTATGAAAGATCGTGCGAAATTGTGTTGAATTAAAGCGTGGATAATTGTACATTAATTGGTATGAATTAGCATGTCCGGCTATTTCATGTAGCTGATATTTGGTTATAACATCACTAAAAGCGTATATAAACAACTTTAATAGCAGCTAAAAGAAAATAAACACGTGCAATCAGACCGAGCCAGTGCTAGTCATGTACACATAAATTACCCTGCAATAACAAACTGTAGGCACCAGTGACAAATATATGAAATGATGTGCAAGAAATCAACCCAAGAAGCGTAAACCAGGCGATTACAGAAAGCTGTGGTATATTAATTTAATTTTATTTATTAACTTAATGTATCGACTCAAAATCTAGTTTTAAATAGTCGAGAGTCGGATGGAAATCGAAATAGTTGGCGTATGCTGGATATTCAGGTCGTTTCAAATTTGTCCTAGATCTCTTTTTTTTGCTTTTGCAGATTTTATTTTTGTGTTTTGCATTACCTTGGCAGATCGGTATACAGGGTGTCTTGAAGTGTTCTCTCGGGTCTCTTTTTTTTCCTTTACATATTTAATTTTTCCTGTTTCGCATTACCTTGACAAATCGGTGTACAGGATGTCTTCAAATGTTCTCTCGGGGCTCTTTCTTGCACTTCCACTGTGGACGGTTGTTTGTCTAAGGAACGGTTAATGAATTAAATCTTGCGGATAGCTGATTTATGTCTTGGCCAGCAGACGAGGTGGGCGCACAGACGCAGGACGCTGAAGCGAAAACGCAGATTTCTGGTGAAACGTACGAAATCACATCTATAAGCAAGCAGGCAGGAGAAGGTACATACTGCCAGATTTGGAAATTGAAGACTCAGAGGAAGAATTAAAAGACGTATGGAAACTTAAAAGAAGCATCCCACAAACACCTACACTCCCCATCCGTTGATAATAGATGGAAACTTAAAAGAAGCATGGAAACATAAAAAGAAGCATCTCGCAACACTTCTCATCATATGTCGCTACCCCATGCGCCATGAGGCTCTCGCTGCTGACAACAAGCATGTCCCATATCCAATCCAGAGTATTCAGCCGGTGCGGCGGTATAGAAAACGTCCAGATTAGATGCCGGAATCGGCAGCAATGCCCAGCTTACGCTGACAAATCAATCAATCAGTCAATAAAATCCAGTGTTTTTAGCTATCGAATTAATATATCCTATAAATTCCAACCTGTAATCGAGCGGCATACCCAAATCTGTCCCAAATATTTTCTCTGTGTTTAAAGGAATAGAAACTATAAATTGTAAAACTGTACGAATATATAACTTGATTTCGTGTATAAGTCGTGATATTATGTCGATACATTCATTCTTAACTTATTCGGTAGGCACCAATTATCAACGACCTTTACTTACTGTTGTAATCTTACAGTCCTCTATCATAACAACTTCACAAAAGAATTTAAGTTCATCAGTAAAGTGAAGTTTGTTACAATTTATTGCGTCCCATAAATCATTGATAAATACTGAGAATAAAAGCGCACCGCAGTTTGATCCTTGAGGTACGCTAGATATTGCAACATATGTTTTCGACTTGAATATATTGTAATCCATCTGGTAAACAGGACAAGACAAATACGTTATCTTTTTGGTATATCACTTAATACAAAATGTTTCAATATTGATTAAAAGTCGATCATTAATGCCATCAAAAGCATTCGAGAAATCAGATCACATCCACCTGGCCTTGTTTGTCTAGAAAATCAGAAATAAATCGAGATATATTAGGTTTAATATTGTAGAGCTTTTTTTCATTTTTTTTATTTCTGTTGGAAGTTTGAATGCAAGTTGCATTCAAACTTCCAACAGAAATAAACGTAAAATGTTAATATAGGTAATGTAAACAAAAAATTTCTTAAATTTCTTTTCTCTGACGATGGTTAATAAAACTGAAACGTAAGAAAATATAAGAATTCTAATTTAAAGATGACCGAAAAATCCCAGGATACATCAAGTTAATTTGATATCAACGGTCAAGAAAATACAAATATTTATTTAATACCTTTGGAACATTTATAAAAAAATCGTTAAAAACATATGCCATTTCTTCTTTGTTATTTACTATTTTATTATTTGTACGTAGTTTTTTTATTTGTCTTTTGGTAGAATTTTTCACATGTAATCTTAAAGTTTCATTCACTTTTTACATAAATAACTTTCGGATAAAGAATGTTTGCCGTGATACCAGGACTTTTGAATAACTCATATAAACCTGTTAAATTTATTGAAACAATGGAATAACAAATTTGTTATTCGAAATTTCCTTTATAATAATATTAATTAATTTCCAATATTTCACAATAATTATACGTATCTCGTTTATGTTGTTACATAATTTATAATAAATTTAATTCCAAATCCAGTTAATTATTAGTTTCATTGCTTTAGGTGTAATTTGTAATAATATATGCTGTAGTTGTTATTAAACCCCAACTCAAATAACACCTTCAACAAGGAATTGTTGATGAACTAATTGTTTAATTTGATAGAGCTAATAGATTATTAGTGGCTCATCCTAAATATGTTAACCAATTTAGTAATTTTTTCTTGGCTTGAGTAATATTCAGCAAGAAACTATTATTTGCAACATTTTTACAGGGATATATTTTTTCGTTAATTATAAGTTATTCCTCTAGCATAGTTACCACCCACATTAATCCTGTTTTCAAGATTGCTCGCCTATACTAACATGTATTTGTTTTTTATGCCATCAGCCAGTCTCATATTTTCATAAATAAAGATGATATTAAATATTTATATTTATAACTGAACAAAAGACACATTAGATCAAAACTGCACATAAGCAATTATTCTATCAGGCATTAGAAAATTTCGTTATAACTTCCCTCACTCTCAAATAGTAAATTTAAATTAACAGTAATAAAGTTAGGAATACTGTAGGTCCCCAGCATACCGTTATATATATATCAAAGTTTCTATTATACACTAGGTTTAGAGAAATAATGCTACTGACTCAGGTGCACAACCTTCCCGGATATCTCCTGCTTACATGTTATTCTTCGTGGCTTATTAGGAAATAGCCCCAAGCCATCCCCAGAACTTAGAGAACTAATATTAATATAGCTGCGTTATAACTAGATTGATGTTACTGTACAAATTGCAAATATACTACCTTGGAATTATAAGAATTCATTTTGTAAAGTATATGATGAAAATTTGTTGGATTGAACCTAGAATTATATAACTAATCATTATTATCGTGGTAAAGTGTATCTCAGATTAGAATGCAGTTGTTTACGTTATAAGCGCAGAACAGTTTACACATGCATATAGGGTTTCCCAAGTAAGTGAAATCCCATCGACGCAGTGTCAAGGCCATTGGTACACAAAATAAAAAAAATCTGTCAAGTATTTACACAGAACTTCCCTCTTTACTCATACAGGATGGTCACTTTAAAAAATTATTAATTAAGAAATGATATAAGAATAATAATCGCAATATACTTAGCCCTACTATTACTGAGAATACCTGATAACTTTTTCCATCATCTATTCTATAGTGGTGGAGGAAAAAACTTTCAAAATTTTTCTTTTTAATTTTCAATTTTTTTTTTGTTGAAATAGGTTTAGAATGTAATGAAACTAAACTAAATCTTTTTTTCCTATCGTCTGTTCTATTGTAGTGGTAAAATCCTATTTGATAACAAACTGTCCAAAATGACTATAACTATCTCGACATTCTATAGCTCCGTATTCAATTAAATACCATAATCGAAGCACCAATCATACCCAACTCGTAAATGAGCTATTTCGTCAACCACCAGCAGAAGGGAGGCTAAGGAAATTATGGCCAGAAGACCTAGCCAGGTAGAACCTTCAGAGAACCATCCGTGGATGGTGCCTGATTGAAGTCGATTCCTTACAATCTATTTACTTGTGGTTTTGTATTCTTTGAAGTAGATTGTAAATTTGCAGAAAAAAAAAATATATTCTAGTGTTGGCTGGAGGTCGAGACCTATTGTTCTTGATATAGGGGAGTCATGTTAGATTTTTACCTCGATCGATGGTTTTTTTTTGGAACGTGTTCGTAAAAGTGTGTAGAATATTATATCAAAATGTCTCCGCGAGAAACAATTATTGGTATGCAAAAATGCTGTTTTTTGCTAATAACTTTTTAAGTTTAACTTTTATCAAAAAAAGAATAGGTAGCACCATTTGAAAGAACGGAAAATTTTACAAATGAAACATATACAATACTTGTTTTTTCAATATAAATTGTGCGACCAGTAATTTGTTAAATAACGTTCCGATTCGCGCTGCGTCAGCCGCATGCTACGCTGGAAGTGGGCCGGTGCGAAGGCGCGCGCGGCACTAAAGTAGCTGTAACTTTTAATTGACAAAAGAAAACGTCATAAAACCAAATGTATATTGAAAAGGATCAATTTTTTGAAGTATTGCACGTGTTTAAATATTTTTTTCTTATTTTAAATAATTCTTACATAAGCTTGAAGTTAAGTATTGCACGAAGTTTCGATTATTTCATAAAATTTACTCGAATAAAATAGGCAAAAAAATACACAAACGGCGGGATACTGCATTTAAAGGGATTGCCCAAAATACGTCTCTCGACAAAAAAATTAGAAAAATCTATTTTTACGGAAATCGGACCCTCAAACTTGGCCAATTTACGAAGAATGCATATTTCCACATTTACTTTCTAACTTAGATTGTAAATAATAAAGTATTGGAAAATGATATCGGCACTCTATAGGTGGATAAATTAAAGCTTATGATGTGTACTTTAAGATTTGTTTTGTGATAATTTTAATTTTTCGTACGTTTTTTTAATGAAAAAGAAAACATTTTTTTTTTTATTTTAAAAGACTAAAAATTGTATTATAAATAAATTGCTGTTACAAAAAAAAAATTAACACTGACCACATGGAGGTGGTAGCTGACATATAAACCTTGAAGAATAAGCTTTATAATATATATTTGATATGTAAACACAATTGGGAGACAAAATGAGCGGTAAATAGTTAAAATATACATGTTTTCAGTACGGCTACAACTAGCGCAGGGCAATTCAATGGAAGCTGGCCTGAAACGAAGAAAAATGACTCTTGCATTCTTACCCCCAACAAACAATCCAGCACTACAGCGTTTTAAAAGAGTGTACATACAAGTTCAAAAATGGTTGAACGAAAATTTTTTACCACATGAATGAGGATAAATGAAAACGTGTATTTTACCCTGTATACATAACTGAGCCTCCAGCTCCTGAGAAGCTGTTACAAAGTATATTTTGCAGCTGCAAACGTGGCTGTGAAAATATTTGTGGTTGTAGGAAAACTGGCTTATACTGCAGCGCTGCCTGCTTAAATTGCAGTGGAGTAGACTGCTCGAACGTCCTCAAGTAGATGCTGCTGCTTCACATACGTCAAAAATTTTTGAAAATGAAACTGAAACCGCAGAAATTCCAGAAAAACTATCAGAAATACAGAATATGTATTCGAAGCAGAAGATTTTCCTTAAATTTTTTGAATATGTGTACAGTTTTATTCATAGTTTAATGTTTTCATTTTTATTTCAAAAATTTATTAAAATCAATCGTTAATAAATTAAACACTGCTTTTAGATGAATCAATCAATATATTATAAATACTCTACATATGTTTCGGCTTACTAGGCCTTTATCAAGAGTATTACATAGTGAATACTAAAGTTTCTGACGTGCTTATTCAATTTATACCTAAAAGTATTTATGTTTTAATCTATTTATGACTTAAGCTACTTAATATTTAATTTAACATCTTCAATTATTTGAATGTTTGGAGTGGACCTAAGCTGATTATATAAATCAAAGGATATTTCTTAACAATTGGTTTATTATAGGGGTGTTTAGGAAATTCTGCTGGTCATTTGTGGTGCAAGGGTTGTACTTGAAAGATTTTTTGATTTCTAGTTGTTCTAGCAGATCTAAACGTTTACCTTTTCTTTCTGAATGAAGTAAATTTATGTTATCAGTATCTATGAAATGGTTGTTTTCAATACAGTGTGTTGACATTCCTGTATTTTTATTGTTATTTAAGATTGATTTTTTGTGTTCTTTCAGAAAGAAAAGGTAAACGTTTAGATCTGCTAGAACAACTAGAAATCAAAAAATCTTTCAAGTACAACCCTTGTGCCACAAATGACCATCAGAATTTCCTAAACACCCCTATAATAAACCAATTGTTAAGAAATATCCTTTGATTTATATAATCAGCTTAGGTCCACTTCAAACATTCAAATAATTAAAGATGTTAAATTAAATCTTAAATAGCTTAAGTCATAAATAGATTAAGACATAAATACTTTTAGGTATAAATTGAATATGCACATCGGAAACTTTAGTATTCACTATGTAATACTCTTGATAAAGGCCTAGTAAGCCGAAACATATGTAGAGTATTTATAATATATTGATTGATTCATCTAAAAGCAGTGTTTAATTTATTAACGATTATTTTCAAGATGTTTCACAAGGAACCTACCACAAGTTCAGTTCAGTGTATTAAAATCAATGTTTAACCAATAATTTTATACTTCTTAAATAGACACATCGTCGATTAATATCGAAATAATACTTTGTAATCAAAGTATTTTTTTCCCCTAAAAATATTAGAAATATAATTATAAAACAATAGTAGTATATGATATTTTATGTTAGACAAGTCATCGCAAATTTCTGTAATCTAACGTTAAATTTGTAACTTCCATGCTTGGAAACTGTGAAAGAGTAGGTATTTAAAATTTTTTAAATCAATTTTATATATATACTAGAAAGCAGCACAATTTATAAAACAAAATTAAATTAACGGCTTTATTACAACAGATCTTTTAAACCTACAAATAAAAATTTCAATTTTTTTAATTTTTCGAAATTTCATTTTTGAATTTACCCGCTCTAAAAAACCACGTGATCAGTTCACCAATCACACAACGAAGAAACGGGCTTCATCACGTGACACATCAATTTTTTAAAAATTATATACCAAAAAACCCCAAAATTTTTTTTTCGGTTAATTTTGCAATTTTTAATATTTTTATCCACCATTTTGATTCCGCCATATTGAATTTCAAAAAATTAATATCAGATTCCTAATCAGCATATCCAAAAACCCCTAGGAACCTATTTTTGAAATTGTTCATCGATTTTTATTTGAGATATACAATTTTACAACTAATTTGGCACTTGTTTGTTGTTATTAAACAAATGAACAATTAGCACCCATTTTTAAGAGAAGACATTTTTCATTGACACTATTTTGAAGTAAATGCAAAAGGTTTCATAAAAAAATATGGATCGCGGACCTATTCCGAAGTTTAGGCCTTTTTTTGTCTAAGATGACCCCTAATAAAAATATATAAATATAAATGTTATGAAACCTATCTTATGCTTTCTTCTATTTAACAACAAACTGTCCAAAATGACTGGACTATATGGAACACCTAGAATCTAATGAACAAGAAATCAAAATTAAATTACGTTGGCTACTTTCCTAGGAGTTTAGATCAATACAAATAAAATTTCCAACATTACGTTGTGTTGGCAGAATGGTCGTTGTAGAAATTGGATTAGACTAATAGTTTGTTTCAGTTGGCATTTTTATCCCACATTGAATATAACCGGTGCCTTCTGGCGCTTCTTGTAGATATTTCATTATGTAAACGCCCGCTCAACTATATCTACAATTCTAGCACGAACACATGAACAATAAATACATTGTTTACATTCTAATGTGAATAGTACGAAAAGTTCCTCTCAGTTAAGGCAACATTGTAATCTGTGTCGTCCGTGGCCGTGTTTCGGATGTATTTGGGGCGGCAGCGAAGGGAGACATCACATTTACATGGCGTTTATGCTTCCTAATACATCTCTAATGGTTTCCCAATAGACAGGTGTGGTCGCGCTGGGGGTGGCTGGAGACTTCCCGGGGTGAAACGGCGGGGGTCCGACTTGAATTTACACACAACGTGATGCTAGATTTGGATGCTGGTCTTATCTGGACGGCACGGCGGCATCGGGGGAGATCGACGGATTGCCTTGATGTAATGACTGTCCTTTTTGTTTCTAATGGACAGCTTTGGAAATAAGTTATACGGGGTGTTTGGCGTATAAGCACACATATTTTGCATGATCACCCAAAAGAAGTAAAGAATTCTTATAAAATGTTTGCTTTACTCCAACGGTATTTCTTTTTTTTTCATTAATTTGATTGTCAAGGGCTCAGATTTCTTTCCAATACTTTTCAACCCCCCTACCTCCACTCCATTATTAAAGGGTTTGAAACATAAAATTGAGATATTCACTTGAAAGTTAATACACGTGTGTATAGTAAGGATATCTGATTGAGATGATTCCGTTGAAGAGGTGGGAGGTAGTAGGTTGTGAATAGCGCAAAATAAGTAGACCAAGCTAGAAACTTAATTTTTAACGTATATGGTAGAAACTAACGCCTCAAATTTTTCTGTGATATCTGCCCCAAATATTATTAAAATTCTGACCAATAATTTCCACATACCAGAGTGCAAATATGGTCAAGATGTTTCCTTTAAAGCGACTTAGACGAGAAATCTGGATGTGGAAGTAGTGATTCTTTAGCAGCGGCAGCGATTTTTCAACTTTTTAGCCTTATGCTAACCACGTTACTCGGACCGTCCGGTAGCTCTCTGTTATTATTGTTCTCGCTAAGTAAGCGGTGAGAGGTAAAAAAACACCGTCCCGCGAAATTTCAAGAACAATGATAAAATATATAGTTATGAATTACACCCCCTTGGAACTGGAGATGATACGCCTATGCCTACTAATAGTGACTGGAAAGACTCTAGAAAGAGCCATGGACTTTTCTAGTGTGGTGGAAGAAGATTCTGGTTAAATCTAGAGAGTCAATTTCGGAGTATATAAGGGGCGATTACCAGCGCGGAAGAAGAAGTCTTAAGAAGTTTATTTTAGAAGTGACACGTTCGGTAAAAAGTGAGGTTAAATAAGAAGTAAAGTTTATTTTGAATGTTTGAAGTATTGTATAGTCAGTAAATTATTAAATAAAGTGTTAGTGTTTAATCTCTTGTTAAAATTATTTAGAACCCACGGATTCATACAGGGTGTTTCCTAAAAGGTGGAAAAAACGCTACGATATCATGTTTTAAAGAAATGGTGTGACCTGCAAAGTATTTACAAACACTATTTCCATGGAGCTAAATCTAGTAGTACAAAGAACATTTTTTGAATATTGGGAAATTACTGCATATAATTACATGAAGGACTGTCTCTAAGTGCACATTTAATTTCATTAAATTATTTTCATAGTATTTCCAAATTTTTCACAAACAAACATTAATTTATAATTGAAATTAAATTTCTCTCAGAGACAAATTAGTTCCTTTCATGTATTCATATATTTTTCAACCGATGGTCATATACACTATTTTAATTAAATTTATCAGCAAAGTTTAAAATAAACACGTATTATTTTATTATTTTGCCTGAAGTCGTGTTTATTAAATATGTTAATATCGATAGGTCCATTGTTCTGCTTAATTAAAGTGTTTTTATACGAGTGTGTGTTTTATTTTAATTAAATAAATAAATAACAGTTATAATATGCATTTTCTCTCCATCCACCTGTCATCGATGGACAATATAATTATTATTGAATTTGTACAAAATTTAAATAGGCAATTCGTTAATTAACATCCATTCAAAATAATATTTCCTATTAAGTACAGCCTAAATCCTCAATTTAGGTCATAGCTATTATCTAACTTCAGAATTTTAGTCTAGTCTCGGAGCTAGAAAACTTCTGTTGAATTATTTTTTTTTTTAGAAGCATAGCTTGTTTTGTAAATAAAAAAAATATTAGTCAGACATGCTCTGAATGGTGATAATTATTTTATAAATACCTACCAGAACAATACTTGAATTAAGAGAAGAAATATTTGATGTACAATATACTTGTTGTAACAATTTACATATATGTCGGATTGGCGAGGGGCAAGGGGCGTTTCAGGGCGGATCTATTAGATTTAGGCCACACATTGATAAATACAATAAAATCACTTAAATAATAGTGGCATAAATAACAAAGTAACATGACTTATGATTTATCTAAACAGGTAGCTCAGTGGTTTAGCGCGTCTAGCTTGCATACTGGCATACCTAGCGAAGCAGGTTCGATCCCTGCTCACCGCGAAATAATTTTAATTATAAAATTATCCCCAAGATGTGGTTCGGACTCCACTATAAACTGTAGGGCCTCGTTTCTCTTTACCTTACACAAAATCATTCTGGATTTTCAAGGAGTTACCTCGGTGACTTGAGAAGCGGTTAAGAAAACATTTTAAGAAAACATTTTTTTAAGGTAAATGTCTTAGGATTGAAAATACAAACAATACCACCAAAATGCTGGAGCTAGCAGTCCACTACTGCCAGTCCCGCGATTTCAACTATTCTCTACAGAGTTTATCTTAAGACTAGGTACTTATCTACGAGACCATCAGGCATGTTGTTCCGCTCGCCGGAAAGAGGGCCCCCAGCGGCTCCAGACGTCACCTCATAGTTCACACGACCACATCTTCGAGATGTTTACTTTTCACATTCCTTAATCGGTACTTGCTGACAACGTTCTCTTGATTTCAATGAATTCATGAGTTAACGGGCGTCTACAAGACTGTCGAAAGTATTGGAAGGTGTCCATAGGAGGAACGCGAAGGGGACGTCTTCGACATATATTAGGCATACTAAGTTTAAAAATAGCCGTAAATGTGCTCCAAATGTAACATAAAATAATATTTTATACCTTTTTAAGCGAGAAAACAGGCTACTATTCCATTTTAATGACACCTGAAGAGTAAAACACAAAATTATATAATATATTCTCCGCATTATACTTTTGTTTAAACATTGAAATTTAAATTATTCTCTGTACATCAACAAACAGGACAACACGGTATATTCTCAACTCTCGAAGAGCCATATTAGCTCTTGAATATTTCTGGTAGTTGCAAATTGTTACAAATTCAAGAAATCTTAAATGATCCATCGCTATGATCGGCTTAAAAGCATATTTTAGTATGTCCAGTAATGGGTTTCCCTTCGGAATGTTGATCCATGTGTAGCGTCGAAGGTATACACGCAGTATATAAGACATTGTTGAAAAGGGTGGACAAAGTTGAGAAAAATGTATTGTCTGTCTTTTGTGGCAATACTCACCTCAGTTTGTGAACCCACGACTTTTGCGTAAGTAGCTCAGCATTCATATTTCACTTCCTTATCAAGCGGAGCAACCCTATTAGTCAAAAATTTTCTTGGTGAAATTGCTGTGCTAATTCCATATGTTTTTCTCATATCCCGTTTGCTTCCTCAAAACTACTTAAACAGTGTACGGAAGTAGAATGCATTTTATGAAGTGGTAAGTATGTATTGAACAGATGCTCGGTATCTTTGATTATCCACAGTTCCTTAAGACTATCCAACCAGCAAATTTGTTTTATAATTTAAATGTTCTGCGATTATTTTGTTTTATTGTCATTTTATAAATGCTTCTAAATGCCGATTGATTATATTAGAGTTCCAGAAAATACTATTTTGTTGGCTTCAACTGAACTATTTTATAAATTTATCATTAAAACGTTTCTACAGCAAAATTATAAAATATCTTATAATGGAATTAAGAAATTATTTTATAAATGTTTTCGTGACTAACTTATAAAATATTTCGGCTTATAAAACTAAATCGTTTTATAACGATTTTTTAGTAATGTTTAGCAGTATTTTTAGCACCGTTATAAATATACACTCTAATTGTTTTATAGTTATTTTTTATCATCTTACAAAGCAGTTATATTAAAGATCTATTTGTGACAATTTTGCGTTTAAGAATAAATGTTGTTCCAGAGCATGTTATACAATTATTATATAGCATTGTATTTGCTGTAAAATGGAAACAGCAACAAAGTCATTACAAAACAAAATTGTTTACTTGAGCATAAAAATGTAGTGGCTAACAGTACAATAAAACATATTTGAGAGAATAGATTTCCTGCGTTAGCTGTGTATTTATATTTAGTAATAATTAAAGTCTGCCTTTCAACGAAAATTTATAATAATTATAGTATTATGACTACTAACACAAATTAATGTAAGTTACGTTGCAAAAAAAAACTCAAATTCCTAAAAATTATTTTTATAAAATTTCAAAAATTATTAGAAATGATCAATAAATGTGTGGCCCGTTAAAAATATATCAAAAATATGACCATAATTCACAGTAAAATTTTCTCCGCATCAAAAATTGCAGTCGCTGTAAGCCAGAACAAGTCTCTTAAATAATTATTATAGGTTATTAGGTACCTACCTAGTATTAAATCACAATGCCATATGCTTTTAGTGACAAAAATACTTCTTCAACTCTTAGGATACATTCTAGAAATCATTTTATTTTATTAGTGTGTATAAAGCAGCATTTTTTAAAAATAGTGACTATTTAAAGTTGTTTAGTTGTTTTATAGCAGTAATTTAACAAACAGTAAAGTGTGTTTTATAGTACAATTAAATGAAGCTTTAATAGAACTGCTATATAGTGATGGTACTAAATTTTCAGAAGGCTTGTTTATAAAATTATTTTGTAATGGTTCCAATAAGCGTTACAAAATATCAACAGCGACTGAAATATTTTATAAGATGGTGCCAATTTTGCATTTATACCTGCTGTGAAAACGTTATGAAAATGTTTCTGAGTGTAACGCTGTTTTATAAAATTTGTGTCAGGAACATTCCTACAACTTTTATAAAATATCAAATTGCTAGTTGCGTAGCTTTTTGAAAACTCTCATCCACATAATACAGTTAATCTTGTCAACAGAACTTGTTTCAGCAAAGTTTTCGATGTATTTTATAATTTTATTGCCAGCTATAAAGTGAAGGTACCAAAATTACAGAACCTACTACCAATTTCAAGAATATTTTTGGGTTATATTTGTGAGCTTATCCCAAATGCAAAGGATTTGCCTTGCTTCTTGAATTTATAATCCAATCGATGAATAGTTCCTAAATACAGAGTTGTATTGGATTGAACCCCTGAAGGTATGTTGATAGGAAGCGGCATGCTGTCCTCCTGAGTCATGTTTAACTATTACTTTCCTCTTGAAACAAGTTAAAAACAATATCAGTGCTCAAACAGCCTTCCGAAACTTAAAAAAAATCTATGAGTAATCAAACTATAATTATAAGGGTTTTATGGGAGCAATGTGTGCTTCGTTTATATAACAATTGTTTATCCGCTACGGCGGAATATAATATGCTCCCAGAAATAATATTGTATTAAGAAGAATCCAAATAAAATTGTTTTATTAATGCTTAGCTAAACTCTTAAAGAATAGTTTTGAGCAATAAGTGCAGTACTATAAATCTGTTATAAATCAATTTTGTTCCGTAAACTAAAATATCCTGTATAAACTGCTGTATAAACATTTTATGTAGTTTAAAAGAACATTGATCACTACTGCCGAGAAAATTATATTTAGTTAAACAACGATTCTGCTAGAATATCCTCCATTAGATTACATAGATAATTTTTCTAGTGGTTACTATTATGTAGCAACACGAGAGTTATTGTTTTGTCACTTTGTCGTAAGAACATAAATTTTACGCCATCAACTTTACCGCCGATACAATAAAAAATGAGTTACAACGACACCAACATCCATCAAGCTTTATTATATGAAAGTGGAAAAGGTTGGCAATCTGTATTATTTATTTCACCATAAACATAACCTATAAGGCCATAAATGACCTGCCGTACTACGCAGGTAGAGCATTAGAGAAAAAACGTCGTAAAACACGGGGTCGAGATAAGTTAAGCTTTTCTCGCGACATAAACGACGTGTCTCCGTCTTCCTCCCTATCGTTCCTTAGCCGAAAGGCTATCTCTAGACTTTCATGTAACGACAAAGTGTAGTGACGCGCGTTAAAAATGACTAAATTTGTATAAAATAGCGCTTAAATTGACTTAGCCGTCGCCATTACACGCACGTGTGCACCTCAACACGAACATAAAGCGGTTTTAGATGCAGGCGGAGTTATTACGTAAATATTGCAGAGAAAAGGGACGATCTTGCAACTCAATAAGCACTACGAATTATTGGCAACACGTAATTTGAAAGTAATCTGGGTAGTTCGTCTAATTTTTGCTCATTGAACCCATTAATATATAGAAGTATTTATAGAAAATTGACATTTTTAAATGTATTGTTTTAAGGGATGATTTTTTTGTAAATTTAATTTGTCACTTAAAACAAGACAGTCGTAAAAATATAGATTTTCTATAAATACAACTTTTACAATTTCTTCATAAATACATGCCCAAATATAAATAATAATGATGACATCAACCTAGAACATGTCATTCTAAACAATGCAAACATTCACCTAGAACAAACGAATCCCATGGTGGTATATAATATTATACATTCCTTAAAAAACACAAAAGCAGTGGGAATCGACAGAATACCTGTTAAGCTCTTGAAATCAACCGCAGACCTTATTGCAGAACCTCTAGCATATCTTATAAACTTATCCTTAATTAACGTAGTGTTCCCTAGCTTGTTAAAAATATCAGTAGTAAAACCAATATATAAAAAAGATAAGAACAATATGGGCAATTACAGGCCCATTTCTCTATTGCCTAACATATCTAAAATATGTGAGAAAATTATATATCTACGTCTCGTTAACTTCATTGATAGATGGAAAATTCTTACAGACCAGCAAAATGTCAACAATTAGAGCTATGTACCAACTATTAAGCAAAGTGCTAGAGTCATTAAACAACAGAGAATGTGTATCCACTGTCTTACTAGACCTGTCAAAAGCTTTTGATAGTGTCGACTACGAGATAATGCTATTAAAACTGGCAAAATATGGGATTCGAGGGAAATGTAAGAGCCTGATAAAATCATATCTTTGTGACAGAACCCAGTGTATCATACAAAATGACAGCGAAATAAAATCAAATAAAATCGGAGATGGAAACATTGACTAAAGGAGTGCCACAAGGATCTATTTTGGGTCCCCTTTTATTTATACTTTACTCGAACGACCTACCAAATTGCATAGATGATCATGACGTTTTATATGCAGATGATACCTCCACAGTCTTCGACCATAAGTCGCAAGAAGATTTAGAGACGAAAATACAGTCAACAATATCAACTTTGGAACTGTGGTTTGTCCAAAATAACATGCTACGCAATGTGGATAAAACAAATATAATCAAATTATCTTATCCTATAATAGAGGAAAATAACCTTAATATTCAATTCGAAGAAAAAAAACTGTACAATCAGTAAGTCTCATTTCTTGGATTACACATTGATAGACGACTAGACGGGAGACCTCATATAAATTTATTATCAAAAAAAAATTGCTCAGTATTCGTATGCGATAGAAATCATTGCTAATTCAATCAATAAAAATGTAGCCAAAATTAGCTACCATGCATATATACAATCGAGAATACAATATGGAATCATATTGTGGGGAAATTCGAGCGAGGTAGATAGAATTTTTGTTCTACAAAAAAGATGCATTAGAAACATTTATAATTTAAAACAAAGGGCATCGTGCAAACCAGTATTTATGTCAGAAAAAATATTAACTTTAACCAGGATCATGATCTTCGAATCAGTCAAATTTGTCTGCGAAAACAAACACTTCTTTCGAAGTTGTGATAAATTTCATAAGTACAACACACGTAATAAAGCAGATCTGTACCCTGCACTACCAACAACTACATATATGAAGAAAGATGTCTGCCAGACCTTAATCAAGATTTTATAATAAACTGCAGTGGCAGTTTATTATAGTTATACGAAACTTCAACAACAAAGTGATGTATAAAAAATTTAAAAATCTTCTGCTTAAAAAGGCCTATTATACCCTCAATGAATTTTTCGAAGACAAACAAATAGAAAATATAAACTGAGATACCTATCTATAAGTTTTTAATATTTTAATGTTAATAATGTTTTATATTTGCCCTGTACACTTATAATGGTTTTATATTTTATCAACTTATTGTAATTGTATACATGAGTATTAGCTTGTATTTAATATGTTATATTTTGACATGTTCTACACCCTTATGGGCAATTCTACTTTATTAAGGAACAAATAAAATTGATTGATTGATACACTTTGTGCGGGATCTAAGGAACCATAGAGATGTTTGCGTCCCACAAGGGAGTGTACTGGACTCTCTTTTGTTTATTTGGTATACAATTGACCCATCTACATTTTTCTGTGCTGTTGCAGATGATATCTAAATCATTTCCTGTAGTAAACCCTTAACTGACACCATAGAATGTTTGCGTTAAATCAAATTAAAACTTTTGTTTAATCCTGTTGGCTCACATTACACATCTAGTGGTTATGTGAATAACTATATAATTCTTTTTTTCGTTTCAAGTTCAACAAGTGACTACGTTGTCACAAGTTCTTAGATATCAATATAGATTTTTCTCTATACTGGAAAACTCATGTAACTTATATGTATAAAAGGCTGTAAACCGTTACATTATAATATATAATATAATAATAATAATATATTTATGTATCATATATCCAACTACAGTCTCTACAGTTAATTTTTTGTACCTAAAAACAGCACATAATACATGGAGTTTTGACGATATACTCAATGCAATAAATAGTAAACAAATATAGTTTTAGTTCACACAAAAATGCAATAAGTACTGTACGGGGGCCTCAATATCTACTCTATATTAATACATTATCTTCTGTGCACACATCTAACTAATAAACATACTTCAATAATACAATTACAATACTGTTAAGTACAATGTAACTTAGTAACAAACAGAATCCTATGTTGAAAGTATATCTAAACACTAAACTAACTCGAATGAACGTTTAAATTTTATTATAAGTAATAATTATTTTTAAAATCAATCTGTTGTGCATACCATCTGGGCCTTGACAATAGCCATTGCTTAAGTTTTTTTTTTTTTAGAAGAAAAAATCAGTGAATTAATATTTTTTAGATTAGCGGAAACTCATTGTAGGTTTTTGGTTCAACCTGGCCGAATAGGTTTTTTAATGTCTTGTAATTAAACAGTGAATTTCTGAAAATCATATTATTTACAAAAAGGACTGCGAAGAGCATCTTATAGAATGTGCAACAATTATATAAAAAAGTGCAGCAAATAGGCGAAGAGTATAATGGTTACAAAACGATGAGTATATTGCATTTGATCGTCACATTTCTAAATCCGGTAATATCACTCTTTGTCTGTCTATTTGTCCGTCTGTCTGTCCATCCGACCGTCACGTTTCCTGTAAGCACGATAACTTGAGAATGAAATGTCCGATTGTATTATTAGCTAGAGAGAACCCTATTGTTTCTTAAAAAAATCGATGAATAAATAAAGAAGGTATTAATTATTTAAACGTAAAAGAAAATATTTTTTTCTATGTTTTGTAATTAAACAAAAAACGTCTAAAACTCATATTATTTATAAGAAATAAGCGAAGAGTATCCTAAAAATCTATTGGTTAGCTTGTTTAGTTCGAGTATACCCCTAAGATAATGCAATGGTTTTTGGAAACAGTGAAAAAATATCAAGAGATCAAAATTTCACCTTGCACTTTTTGCAAGGATTTTCAGTTATTGGTAATTTTTTATAGAAATGCGAAACCCATTTGGGTTTTCATCTATAATTTTTAGACATAGTTCATTATACTTACGTAGTATTTGTAGGATAAATGTGGCTATAGCCAATAACCGTTATCGCAAATCCCAGAGAGCACTTCCCAAATAATAAGCAATTATTGATAAACTCGGCACTTTTAATAATGGCAACTTACGACGATTTTTATCCTTTAGGTTCCGCGCAATTCGAGTCTTTATTACCAAAACACCATTAGTAAACTAAGAACTCCCAACATTTTAGTTTTAATTACGGTCTTAGAAGGCGTTAATGAATACTAAATAAGAAAACAGCAAGGTTGTAACTTAATATTAATCCCACAAATCCCAATAACTAATTAAAAAGTTAGCGAATATTCCAAGGAAAGTATTAGAACGGCAGCTTATATGTTATTAGGGAAACTTTCAAAGATGAAAAGGTTTAGTCTCATGTAACATGTTCACGTAACAAAGGCTGCTGGAACTAGTGGCGTGAATCTTTGATGGGTTTCGAAATACATAAGGTCCATATTCATTTGTAACAGGTGACCACGTAAACTGGCACTGCTCCCTTAGTTTTATAAAGTAAAAAATTAAGAATTTAGCACATAAAGAACTAGCTGAATAGTTTTATTCAAAATTAGATATGTTGTTAGTAAACAACAATATTTATGCTTAGTAAAGCATAAATATTGTTATTATCTATTTTATAGACATAGACATAGACATATTTATTCACCATGTAGAATACAGTTTATGTACATATGGTAAGTCAGGTACAAGAGCAGTTTATAATGTATAAAATAAGTATAAAAAGAGAACAAAGGTTTAAGTGTAGATTACATATACCACTTTCGAAATATACACTACACAGTTATTGTATAAGACATCACACAACAACTATTATCTATATTAAAATATATAATGTTGTAGTTAAAAATTATTTACAAAAAAGAAAGAGGAACAGATAATAAAAATGTATATCGAGTTCTTATGTAGGACATCGCACACTAACTAAACTATATTAAAGCCTGTAATGGTCTAATTTACACTTGTTTAAAAGTAATAGGTAATCTAATATATAACGACTAATCAACCATTATTACATTACACTCTAGATTATAATTTTTATCATAATCAGTAAGCTAAAAATTCCTAAACATTATAATAGGCTCTTTCTAAAAGTAATTTTTTTATTTCAATTTTAAATTTGGATACGTGCAACTTTTTAACGTTTTCAGGGAGGCTATTATACAGTATTATGCTATTATAGTGGAGAGATTCTTTAAACTTAGTTGTTTTGTGCCGTGGAATCGATAGAAGCCTCCCGTGTCTCGTATTGTAAGTGTGACTATCATCAAGAGTTTTAAATTCCTGCAAGTTTGTTTTTGCGTATGTTAAGCATTTGTATATGTAGATGCAGGGTACAGTTAGGATCTTCTTTGAAATGAACGTGCTTTTGCAACTTTCTCTATAATTTAGATTAAATGTCAGCCTTATAATCCGTTTCTGTGATACAAACATTCTATATAACTGGTTAGACCTCCCCCAGATACATATATTTAGTGACAAGTGAGAGTATGCTAGGGCATAATAAACATCCATAAGTCCCTCCTCACTTAGAGTGTCTTTTAGTTGCAGTATTGCAAAATATGCCTTATTTAATTTGCTGCATACGTGATTACCCTGAGGTTCCCATGACAATGAGCTATCTATATATGTTCCTAAGAATTTGGAAGTGGCGCTTAGAGGTAACGAATTTAATGAGATAATTTTTCTTGGGTTGAAATTTAGAAATACCGTTTTTTTTTTCATTTAGTATTAGTTTATTTCTATTGCACCATTCATTCATATCGTCAACAACACTGTCAATAGCTGCCTGTAGATCAACACTATTTATAGCAGATACAGAAACACTTGTGTCATCCGCATACATGACTGTGAAGCCGTTTTTTATATAACGAGGAAGATCGTTTATATATGTAGCAAATAACAATGGTCCCAGTATTGATCCTTGGGGGACACCTAACATGACATCATATACATCGGATTCAGCCTCATCATATTTTACTATGAATTTTCTGTTTTCCATATATGAATTTATCCAGTTTAATAACTTTCCCCTTATTCCTATAGTTTCTAGTTTACTAAGAAGTATATCATTGTTTACAGAGTCAAATGCTCTTGAGAGATCAAATTGGATCGACACTACATGCTTACCGTTATCAATTTCACGGTAGATAAAATCAAACAATTTAGCAGTTGCACTCTCTATCGATCTTCCTGGTCTGAATCCATATTGGTATTCGGTCAGGATATCATTCTTGTCTAAATATAACATGATTCTATTTGATACAAGTTTTTCAATAACTTTGGACATTACACACACCAAGGTGATTTGACGATAATTTGCAATATCATTCTCATTACCTTGTTTGAATACTGGGATTACGGAGGAAGTTTTATATTCAAAAGGAAAGTAACCTTCGAGGATTGATTTATTAATAAGATACAGGAACTGATCAACAATATTTAACGAAATGCTCTTTAAAATAGACACAGTCAATCCGTCTAACCCGGCCGATTTCTTATTTTTTAACTCTCTGATAACATCCAAGAGTTCAGATTTAGATACCTCATAAAAATAAATGGAGTTATTGTTACAGGCAGATAAAGTGTGTGGTAAAGATATATTATAGCCAAAGTTACTCTCTATGGAATTTGATGCTACTGTAGTATAATTTCCTAGTTTTCTTTCTTACTTATTTAATGTTGGCCTATTTCCGTTACTGAAGTCTATCACTGACGCCAGGAGACGAGGTACCCCCCCAAACCTGGAAATTTTGTCGAATCTCTTCTCTATTGGAGAGTGGGGATTTTTTACTTACCTAACATTTCATGGATAAGGGACCGAGTGCTTTACACCTAGTTCAGGAACGGCGTCATCGAAAGGGGGTGATAGTTACTTTGAACGAAGTAGTAAATTATTTTTGTTTATCTTGTATATATTGTAGAGAGTATGTAAAATCTAAGTTTTAGACCTCCAAACCCTTGGAAGTTTTGGTGTGAACGAACAAAACGACGAATTTTTTGTACTTTTTTCAGTTTGTGGTCTATAACTTAAAAACAATGCATCCAATCTAAAAGTCAGTTATTATCAAAATTAAAGAGTATTAAATTTCGCTTCGAATGAGTACAAAGTTAAAATTTTATCAAGAGGTATAGGCGTAATTGGCAATCGAACAACAACAATTTTTACCAACTTGTAAAAAATTCACACTGGGTAACTTTTTAAACGTCTTCAGCTCCGAAACGGCTAATCTAAATAAAAAAATCGGTAAAGGTATTTACACAGAACTTCCCTCTTTATTTGTGCATGGTGGTAACTCTAAAAAATGAATAATTACGAAATGACATTGCAAATAATAATCGGAATATAGTTATCACTATTATTACAAAGAAAACCTGATAAGTTTTGGTCAATAAAATATACAGAGTGCTCATCTAACAGCAAAAGTTCAATACTAAATGACAGGTGCCAAATATGGAAGGCTTGCGCAAATACCTTTACAGATGTCCACCATGACTGAATTATTTCTTGGGATGACCACCCTGTACATTTTTCAATAAAAGTATAATATGCATATGCCAAATATTGTCGTCTGTCATATTTTCAATTCCACATTCACGTATTGGAGTGGTAAAAAATTTTCTTTTTTTTTTTTTAATTTTTCAAACATGGTAAAAAATTTTCAAAATTTTTTCTTCTGAAATAGGTTTAGAATGTCATGAAACGTGAAAATTTTAAATTTGAGCAAAAAGGAAGTTTCCTTCTATTTATAGTAGTGATAAAAATGATTACAAGTTTTGAGCAAAAAAAATTTTTTCCATCTATTCTAGTGGTAAAATATTTTTCCAAAATTTAAAAAAAATATTGTAATTTTTTTTTCTGAAATAGGTTTGGAATGACATGAAACGTGGAAATTTTAAATTTGAGCAAAAAAATGTTTTTCATCTATTCTATAATACCTAAGTAGTGATATTCAAAATATTTTATACAATTTTTTTTTTCAAAGTAATTTTTAAATTTGTGTTGTAGAAATAGGTTTAGAATGCCATGGAAACGTGTAATTTTTAAATTTGAACAAGGAAAAAAATTTTAGTAAAAAAATTTTTTCAAAAATGGTAAAGAAATTTTCAATTTTTTTTTATAGGTTTAAAACGCTATGAAACTTGGACATTTTAAATTTGAAGAAAAAAATTATTTTTTTCCATCTATTTTAGTGGTAAAACATTTTTCAAAAATGTTCGTAATTTTTTTTTTTTTTTAATAGGCTTAGAATGCCATGAAACGTGAAAATTTTAAATTTGAACAAATAATTTTTTTTTTCATCTATTTTAGTGGTAAAAGTTTTTTCAAAAATGTTGGTGAAAGAAATTTACAATTTTTTTTTTTCTGAAATGGGTTTGGAATGTCATGAAATGTGGAAATTTTAAATGCCAACAAAGAAAAAATTTTTCCATTTTAGTGGTAAAAATTTTTCCAAAAATTTCTTTTTTGAAATAGGTTTGGAATGCCATGAAACGTGAAAATTTTAAATTTGAGCAAAAAAAAATTTTTTTCTTCAATTCTAGTAAAATATTTTTCCAAAATGGTAAAAAAATGTCGCAATATTTTTTCCGCAACAGGTTTGGTGCGTCATGAAACGTGGAAATTTTAAATTTGAACAAAGAAAAAAAAATCCATTCTATTTTAGTGGTAAAATTTTGTCAAAAATGGTAAAGACATTTTCAAATTTTTGTTTTAAATAGGTTTAGTACGCTATGAAACGTGAATATTTTAAATTTGAAGAAAGAAAAAAAAATTCCATATATTTTAGTGGTAAAAATTTTTTGAAATAAGTTGAAAAATTCAATTTTTTTTTTTTAATGGGTTTAGAATGCCACGAAACGTGGAAATTTTAAATTTAAACAAAGAGAAAATTTTTGTTCATCTGTTTTAGTGATGAAATTTTTTTCAAAACATTTTTTTTCTTTCTGAAATAGGTTTTAGTGTAATGGGTGATTTTTTCTCGAATACAATACTTCCCTTCGGTATTCGAGGGAAGCAAAAATCCATAGAATGGAAGTTGTAGAGCATGGAATTTCAAATTCATAGAATACTTGGTTTTTCAATTTCGATCAATATTAAGCAAAATAAACTCAAAATCCAAAATATCCTACATATAAATATATTTAATATTCTCTTTTATTCCCTTTTATTTAATTTTTCCACATTAATTTGAGAAAATGGGTTGTCGAAATAAAAGCATAATGTAAGGAAAGGCCCAAAGTTTATTAACCAAAAATAAAAATTTGCCCAATAGTAGTAATACAACAAAGTGTAAAAAAAAAATAAGAAATGAAAAGTGCAAGAACAATACAAGGTTTAAGAAAATACTAAAATTAAGTAAAAATGAGGTTTGGGAAAAACGAATTATTTGTGTGTAGTTGTTATAGCAGTCGAATCCGTTTGGATTGGGTCTGACTAATGCCCTCGTACTGCATTCTATCTTCCGGATCCAATGCACCAGCACCATCAACTTCTTCAAGCTCGAAGCAATCTTCGTCGTCGTCTTCATCTTCATCCAACTCAATCTCAGGAGCATTCTGACGCGAGAGACCAGAGTAGTGTTTACAGGTCAAAGAGCAGTTCGGGTCTGATTTCCGACAGCTACATGCTGCAGTGCAACCTTTTTCGCATGTACACGAAACCATTTTCAGCAGCATGTGGGGTGCAGCATCCTTTGACAGACATTATTATAGGCAATAAGCCTGACGAGCCTTCTTTCCAACCCGATTGGTATGGTTTTGTTACATTCCCTAGCTAAGTTTGCACTTGGTGGTGTGAGCACCAAGTGCCACCTTGCTGTATCCAATGTTGGTGGCAACCGTGCTAGGTTGAACGATTTTTTCGGGCGGATTTTATAAAAAGCTCGTATCTTAGCTCATTCAGGGGCCTACTGTGCATCTGTCCGTACAGTGCTAAGATCAGCTGTTGTCCTGCCTGTTCTATCAAGTGTTCAGAAACAGATGGCTCTAGAAATGTAGCTGCTTGTGCTTACAGGTGTGGATGTTGCTCAGTGAGGAATAAAATTTTCCTTTCCCTGACGAAAAACTGATGACGTGGTGTCACATCCAGTAAATGCATGCATGAAGATGACATATGGGTCCTCATTCGAAGCGAAATTAATGCTCTTTAATTTTGATAATAGATGACTTTTCGATTGGATGCATTGTTTTTAAGTTATAGGCCACAAACTGAAAAAAGTGCCAAAGTTTTGTGGTTTTTTTGGCCAAACAAAAATTTGCCAAGGGTTTGGAGGTCTTAAACTCTACATACTCTCTACAACATATACAAGATGCGAAAAAAAAATCTACTACCTCGTTTGTTGTAACTATAAAGTACCCCGTTATTAAACTAATCCCCTCCGAGGGATAATATATCGTTATGTAACCTCCGCCTAAAGTTACATACCTTCTGCGTATGCGCATACACATGCACAATGATCACTTTGTGCTTGTTGCATAACAGGTGCAAATCATATTTGTGCAAAATTGCAATTTTGTGCTAGTTGGATGCTATACTAAAGAATGTAATAAAAACAAAACGATTTTTGCCAATGAAATGTGTCTAAAATTTTTGCTGAAATAAATGTATTTTAATTATAAAGTACGAAAATAATATGAAATTGTAGCATAGGGAAACGTTAATAAATATTTATAAAAGTATAAACAACCGGCTATTGTGTTTACCTATTATTAGTTGAATGTTTATCCTTCCTTGACTTTGATCAATTATTTCATCTAACCTGCGCACAGTGGTCAATTTTCAAGTTTTAGGAGAACAGAATTCTACAAATTTGCATGAACAGAAAATATTCGAAAAGTGAAAAAATATAAAAAAATTTTAGACACCAAACGAGTGGTTTTTGAGTGGGTTTAAAAAATTTATTTAGTTCTAAAATTCTGAAACTTTGTAGGTGCGATAATATTGTACCTGTGATTACAACAAAAATAGTAAAAAAACTGTAAGGACCAAGGGGGTGGTTTTAAGGGGGTTGAAAATTTTATATTATTTTAAAATTACGTAACTTTTTGAATAAGATTTGTGAATCTATGAAAAAATGTAATCTACATATAGTGAAATAAATGTAAGCTCTTAAGGGATTGTTTTTTGAAGGAGTGCAGCTCTAGGAGGACGAAATTATTTCAGTTATATTTTTTTCTGTTTTTGGTGGAAAATAATTAACTTCATATTTTTAGGTTATTCTTGAAATAGTATTGAGATATGTTGTAACTTAATTCGTAGTTAAAATTAATTGCTCTATATACGAACATATATCGGTGGTAATAAAAATAAAAGAAAGCAAGCAATAAATTACTCGCTATCACTATAATCACAAACAATTCAGGCCAGGTGTTTCGGAAGTTCATGGTTGATTAGGTGTGTCTTCTATCAGCTCTTCCAGTTCACTAAAATTGATTTCCCCATCCAACCAGGAATCATTAGTTTTTAAAACTTGACCTTTATCCTACAAATTTTCGCCATCTTTCACAAATTTAATATCCATTTTTTTTTATTTCTTCCATTATTGCCTGTTCTAAAGTTCCTCTACAAAATTGTACGCCAAAGCAATTAAGGACATGCAAGTACATCCTATGATTTTTTTCTTTTTTGTCAGATTTCATTGACCATACCTAAAAGATACTTCTCCGTGGTATAGCATAAGTAACTAAAAAGTAAAATCCTGGTTAAAGGAGCAGATGGTAGCAGCTTTTTTACCCTTAGAATGATAAAGTAGTAATTGGCAATTATAGTTCTTAACACGACAAAACATGAATCAAGATGAAGAAAACTATACAGCTGTAAAAATTTGTAGATATTCAGAAAATTATAATTCACGTTTGGTTAAAAATAACACCCCTATACAAAGTACTGAAAGCTAAATATTGGTGATTTTGTTTAACAATAGAAAACTACATGCTTTGTTGTACATTCTCCATGACACAGAATAACGTCAGCACAATACCACATTTAAAGCCTGTTTACTGAACAATGTCTAATCATAAACTCCCTTATAAAACGGTCATTATAAAAATATGAAGGAAGGGATAAGTAAGGTAAAATTCTCAGAACTAATTAGTTTAGGGTATTTATTAAGATATGTTAATAATTTTTTAATTGGAATTGGTTGGAGATTTGTATTATGTCCGTCTAGATTTATAAAATGACCACTATGCGGCGCGGCACTATGTTGCTTCATTTATGTTTAAACGGTCCCCATACACACGCGTCCATAAGTATATTCAATACTGAAACTCAACCGTCCCCCCCCCTGATAATTTAAAAAACCGGCGCCTATGGGTGCAAAGTTCGCAAACATATCTGGATTAATCATTTTTGAATTGGAATGGTTGGAAATTTGGATTATGTCCGTCTGGATTTATAAAATGACCACTATGCGGCGCAGCACTATGTTGCTTCATTTATGTTTAAACGATCCCCATACACACGCGTCCATAAGTATAACCAATACTAAAACTCCCCCCCCCCCCTGATAATTTAAAAAAAACGGCGCCTATGGGTGCAAAGTACACAAACATATCTAGATTAATAATTTTTGAATTGGAATGGTTGGAAATTTGGATTATGTCCGTCTAGATTTATAAAATGACCACTATGCGGCGCGGCACTATGTTGCTTCATTTATGTTTAAACGGTCTCCATACACACGCGTCCATAAGTATATTCAATACTAAAACTCAACCCTCCCTGATAATTTAAAAAAACCGGCGCCTATGGGTGCAAAGTACACAAACATATCTAGATTTCAAGCATTTATCAGTGTTTGAAATTGGTCCAATTTTAAGGAAGTTCCACTTCAATTTTTGTGTTTCGTTTAACGTTTAACACCAGAAATATAATTCAGTGATTTGTCTGAACTTGAAACTCCTAGAGTGACGAAAGAACGTCGCCCAAAGTGGCATGACTGCAACCCACTTTATCACGGCAAGTTATATTGCAGCGTACCAACAGCGGTAAAGTAATATTGTAAGTGCACATTTATTAATGTGTACTCTGGCATTTTATGCACCAGATGTTTAATGCGCTCCCATCATTAATCCTCATAGTTAACGATCTAGTCTATATCTTGATGAACCTTACAGTTATACTCTAAGGTAAATTGTTTGTGGAAGGCAACTGATGTTAAGGTGAATAAAACGACTTGGAGGAGCGAATAGTAAGTGACAACTGCGATTAATTTTCTGAGAATTGCAATTTAAAAATTATTGCCTAAATGAAGTGATCTCTAAATCTAAACAGTGAATCTTGATATAGCCGCATGTGGGAATTGATGTTCGAACGCAGGTAACGACAAGCAGTGATTTGTTGCTTTTGGCATATATAATTCACATGAATAACATTTAATTTATCTGATCATCTGGATCGAAGATGGCTGAAGGGGGTTGGCGGGGCCTAGCATGGTCTATCCAGATCCCTAGGTTAGGATCTATGTGCCCAGGAATGCATAAATAAAGCCATTCGAAGGCCAGTCAGCATTAAAGGCTCTCAGTTCCTACACCTTTAGAGTCTAAAACTGCCCGGTTATGCAGACAATCTCTAAAGCAACTGGTAATAAACAACAAGGTTACCTTGATGTGGGTGCCGAAGCACGAGGGAATAGAGGGAAATGAATTAGCTGACGTCCTTGCAATAAAAGGTGCTGAAGCCCCATTTTTTGGACCCGAACCCTTTTGTGGCTTATGTAGGAGACACATAACGGAGGAAATCCTAAAATGGGAAAAGTAGCAGAAGTTCTACTGGAGAAATACTCCAGGCCAAAGATAAACAAAAAAGACAACTTATTCTACAAAGAATTCCACAAAGCTTCTCGAACTCTAAAATTCCTACTTAAGGCTACCTAGCGGCAAGTCTTTTAACTGGCTGTTGTCCCTTGAGATATTATCTTAAGAGTATGGGCAATGCAGACTATGATGCGTACAGATACTGTGATGCTGCAATAGATACTGCAGAACATATTCTTAGCCAATGTAGCCAACTAGTCCGCGCTAGGCTAAAATACCTAGAAAAGATGGAATTGACGCCCGAGGAGAATCACAAGCTTTGTAGTCCTGGGAAATAACTGGGTGACTGTAGGAAGACAGAGCTGCTCCTCTTCACAAGAAAAAGGAAATTGTTGTCAGTGACGGTATCCGTTCTCCTAAACACCACACTAAGTTTCGCATCAGAAGTAAAATATCTTGGAGTAACTTTTGATGCCAAACTAACTTGGAATCTTCATTTAGACAGACGACTAAAGAAGGCTTACTTCTCTTTTGAGCAGTGCGGCAGAACCATAGGGAAATATTTTGAAGAGAGATTTTTATACCCCTTTACCACACTAGTTCGATAAAGTGACGTTTTACTGAACTAGTGTGGTAATGTATGTCATGACATTCAAGTAAATGTTATAATGATTGACATCACATATAATACAGGCAAATTAACAATTTAGGGTAACAAAAATTAATAAACGGATCATCTCTGGGATTTAAGTAGGTAATAACCTGGAGAATGAAATGATGCATTCTTTGCACTTCCAAGTTCCGGGAAAATTCAAAAAAGTTTGGAAAAACTTTTGGATTTTCGTTTCTTTTTGCTCTAGCGGCCAAAATAATGAAAATAGAGAAAGAAGTTCCCAACAAAAATTGTAGCTCGTCTTTTTCTCTACAAAAAAGGTCTTTACAAATTTTTGTCTTAAGCCGTTTAGAAGATAAATCGAGTTTTCCATTTATAGTTTTAAGCCGCTTCGAAATTCGAATTCTCCACGAGTTTCGTACGACTGGGCTCATCGATCGATAATTCTTACTATTCAGAGCCCCTAAAAAAACGAAAATAACATCAAATGTAGAGAAAAGTCTCAGCTTTAATGTGGAACTAATCACAAAATTCATAAAAAATTTTATCAAAGAGAGAAAGTGTCAGAAGATGGCTTAGTAAACTTTGTACAGTTGATCCACAGATTTATTCATATTGTTATGAATTACATCCCCTTGGAACTGGAAATGATACGCCTATGCCTACTAATAGTGACTGAAAATACTCTAGAAAGAGCCATGGACTTGTCTAGAATGAAAATTCGCCACAATATCTTTACCGGGAGTCGTTAGAATGATAATTTATTTCGCTTATATATTCTTATATAATGGTATATTAATCCAATTAACATTTTATTGCAATTACTTTTGTTGGAAAGATATGCCTTGCCATCAACGTAGAGGGTATATTTCCCATCGATCAATAACCTCCAAATTTTGGAGTTCAATGCGCTATATCTTAAGTAATAATAATAGCACAGTATTAATTTTTGGATTTTAAGTACAACAAAACAAATTCTTTCGAATGACTTTAGAGTTTTTTAAATGCGTGCAGTACTTTTTGAATTTGTCTACATTATTCATACACGTTCAGAAAATACACAATTATACAGTAAAACATATACATATTATTTGTTTCTTAACATTCTTTAATGAAATTTTCACGAAATATAGAATAAAGTACGTGAAATCGAATCCAGGCAGTGAGAAAGCATCCATTGTTACGGGAGAAATAGGCAGGATGCATAAAACTCAAAGATGTGAATAAATCAACTGCATAAAGTTTACTAAGCCATCTTCTAACACTTCTTTCTCTATGAAAAAAAATTGTATTAATTTTGTGATTAGTTCCACATTAAAGCTGAGACTTTTCTCTACATTTTACGTTGTTTTCATTTTTTAGCGACTCTGAATAGTAATAATTATCGATCGATATGTCCGGTCGTACGAAACTTCCAGAGAATTCTCATTTTCCGCGCATGTCGGAGCGGCTCAAAACTATAAGTGGAAAACTGGATTTATCTCCTAAATGGCTTAAATAAGACAAAACTTTGTAAAGACCTATTTTGTAGAGAAAGAGACGAGCTACAAATTTTGTTGAAAACTGTTTTCAGTATTTTCATTATTTTAGCCGTTAGAGCAAAAAAACCGAAAATCAAAAAGTTTTTCCAAATTTTTTTGAATTTTCCCGGAACTTGGAAGTGCAAAGAATGCATCATTCCATTCTACAGGTTATTAACTACTTAAATCCCAGAGATTATTCTTTTGTTAATTTTTGCGAGGTTTTTACAATATTTTGCCTTCATTGCCTGTACTAATATTGATAGTAGATAGACGCAAACTTTCCATATTTGGTACCTTTTATATAACATTTATTTTTAGCTGTCAGATGACTACTCTGTATATTTTCTTTGACCAAAAGTTATCAGGTTTTCTTTGTAATAAATAGTGATAATTTACATCCCGATTATTATTCTCATGTGTTCGTTCTTAATTAATAATTTTTTAGAATGACCGCTCTGCATAAATATAGAGGGAAGTTCTATGTAAATATCTTTACCGATTGTTTGAAATGTTAATTAACGATTCTCTTAATTACTGTATAATTTCATATTAAAAAATAGTTACATAATGCATACTCGTCACTCATCACATGTTTGAATTGGAAATGTGAAGTTTTTTAGACACAGCTAATTTATTTATATAAAAAGTATGGAATATTTGGGTATAAATAGGTTTTTAAAATCATTTTCACATTTCATTTTATTAAAAAATGACCAATTTCTTTTATTTGCATTTTTAGTACACTGTGGGTATTAATTAACAGATTTCTATAAAATATGCTGCAGTATTTACAGTTTTATGTCGTTGATTTACATTTAATTGGAATGGAATTTCACATGGTTCGTTGTTATTTAAACCGAGTAATCGAATAGTCTATCAAACGTGTAAAAACAATCAATTTAGGCATTTGTTTTAATAAAACTAATGGTCTTGTTAAAGCTTAATTCCACGTTAATACTTTAATATGTAAATAATAGGGTTTATTTCTATTTTTATTTTTATATTCGACCATAGGAGTACGAGAAGGTTATGTAGACAAAAAAAATCGGGATTTTGACGGATTGAGACTTTCCATGACCCCAAGAGACCAAATAAATGTACAATCACACCGGAGTTTCTCACGTGGATGAACTTTTTTCCAGTAAACTTCGTTTATGTGAATTTTTCGTGAAAAACCAATAATGGTATATTGTTAGGGTTTGTGGTGAATTATTAATGTACATAATTAGATGAATACAAATTACAGGATCGGCAGTTGAGCTAAATTAGCCGTGACAAAAATGTCACTAAACGCACAAATCTTAGACTTGCTAAAGTCCTAGTTCCCTCTATATCTCTTGACGTCTCAGACTTGGACTCTTAGGGAAGCAGGAAGACTGCGTGATGTGGATCTGGAGATGTTTGCTACACTAATAGCTCGTTTCTGCAAGAAATAGTCCCCAAAAGTGATTTTAAAGTATTGGTTTCTCCTGAATCCTCTTATTTTTTTGTAATATCAACCGGTAGAAAATATATAGAACGGTTGATGGAACAGTAACTTGGTGTTAGCTAGAGGAAGAACCTATTGTCTTTGAACAAAATCGATCAGTAAATAAGAAAGTTATTAATTTTTAAATATGTGTTTTGTAATTAAACAAAAAATATCTAACACTAATATTATTTAAAAAAACTGTGAAGAGTATCCTATAGAATGTGCAACAATTATATAAAAAGTGTAGTAAATCGGCGAGGAGTATAACGGTTAGCTTGTTTTCTGTTATTATCGACATTATAACTTTTATTTTGTCTAGTAATTTAAGCATTTTTTTTTGTAACAGACGTATATAATTAACAGAATAATACGTATTATAACTAACAGTATAATACTTGTTTCAGGTATGCCCTTTCAAATGCTGCAAAGTAACCAAGTGGTATGTATATAATTTTAGGTGTAAATTATAACCTTGCTTTTTTGTTATACTTAATCCTCAATCATAATTATAATTCACAATAGAGCATAAGACCTCAAGGTGCAGGTTATCCTTGATAGCTTGGCTTAATATTGGTTATCACTTACCTTGTCAAATACTCAGTAACAGAAAATTACTAAAAAATTAATATAAGGCTATAAAAAATTCAACAAAAACAAGTTGGACGCCACCTTATTTTGCGTAAGGGAAAGCAACTAATACAAATATTACATACCACTTCAAACTATAACTAGGCCCGGCAAAATAACGAAACACCGAGCTATCATAATTTGAATGAGCGACAAATCAAAATTAAACAACATGAAAACAAAATAATCTATTGACGTTTTGGGTTACAAATTAATACGAAACCCTAACTAGCTAACTTAAATTCAAAAAACAGTACAAAAAGGTAAGTTAACAAAAATTAAATCGTGTAATTAAACAACAGGAAAATACAGTAGTTAACCCCCATTAGGTTTCACAACCTAATTCATACAGGATTTGGGTAACTACAGACTGTTTAAAAGTGAATTATTTAATATTTGTTTGCTTATAGTAATGAAACATTTTCTTTATAGGATTTTGCAAACAGTGGAAAGAAAAGCTATCTATGAGAACTAAAGGAAAAACTATCTATATAAAAAAATATTAATGAAATCTTTGCATTCTTTCGATAACCTGACTTCTGGTTATGCTAGCAAGTAAAATTCTGATTTACCATTCTCATTTTAACACTAGCATCCAACCTAGTCCCCTATGGCTAAGCAGGCTAAACTAGTATCTACATGATCCCCTACGATATGTAAATTCCAAGAAACTGAATGAGATTTTATGAAAATGTAATTCATTTGAATGGAAAAAATTTTTAAAGACAAGGTACGTAAATAAATTAATTTCAGGCCTTTGTTCTCATTTTTAACTGAATTTACATATCGTAGGGGATCATGTAGATACTAGTTTAGCCTGCTTAGCCGTAGGGGACTAGGTTGGATGCTAGTGTTAAAATGAGAATGGTAAATCAGAATTTTACTTGCTAGCATAACCAGAAGTCAGGTTATCGAAAGAATGCAAAGATTTCATTAATATTTTTTTATAGATAGTTTTTCCTTTAGTTCTCATAGATAGCTTTTCTTTCCACTGTTTGCAAAATCCTATAAAGAAAATGTTTCATTACTACAGACTGCTGCTACGCCGACTTAAATATTTCTCGCGATTTCACACTAAGTAGGCCACTATTTATTTATGTCTAGTGGGACATCGAAATTGTCAACAATTCGAGTCAACGCGCCAAATGTTCGCTACCAACATGAAATCGATCAAATTGTCTACCGATCTCAGTCGGGAAGAAAAAAACCAATCACGAAACAAGTTTCTGAACGTCACTAAAACATATTGTTCTCCACGCGCATCGCCTGAGCGACCACAACATAGTGCATAAAATAAAAAAACTTACAGTTACATTCCTGGACACATGAAAGTCAATCGACGTATTGCACTTCCGAACACTGAATGTATAAGCTACAAACCAAGTACTTAAAATCACAAACTATCGTTGATTGCATCGAAGGAACAATCTAAATTAACAATTAGCCACTACTAATTACAAATGCACTCTGCCATTTAACTTGTGAATATTTTCACATTCTTGCAATGTATAGCTTACCAGAACATTGCTACTTCACTATAATACTCAGTAGCTCACAAAAGAATAGCTTTCAGTTAATTTTAAACTCTAAGACAACTGAATTTCTAACAGTAAGTATGCTATAAGGCCATGGCTCGAAACATTACCAATATCGGAGAGGTCAAATTCACCTCCCCCCCTCAAATTCACCTCTCAGCCACATAGATTAAAAAGATATTAAGAAATGACGCACGAGAGTAATATTCGGAATTTGGTTGTCACTCTTGCTAGAAAGAAAACCTAATACATTTTTAGTTAAAAAGGTTGGCCATCCGACAGAAAAAAATAAAGATTGTATTAAACTGCCTAAATAGGATAGGGTATTCACGGCGTCTTTTTACTTTTTATTCTTTTTAGGGTGCCCAAACTGTATATTTTTCACGAAAGATATATTCAGTTTCTTCGCTGGCAGTAGCGCCAATAGACAAACAGACTGACGAAATTGAAAGACTTCAATTTTCGTAATCTACATAGTCTGAGACATGAAAAAATCTCAGTGATTTTTCCGCTATTACAGTACTTCCCTAGGCGAGGGAGGTAACAAAATTTCATTACAGTTTGGAATTTTTTTCATTTATTGCAGAGCTCCTTTGTAAAACAAAAAAGAATTATTCATTTTTCATTACAATTTCGAAAAATTTTACTCAATCTAATTTTGTTAATTTGTATTCAAGGATACAATTTTCCTATTGATGATTTTGTTAATTTTACTAAATTCTATAAAAAAATCACAAAACATTTTCTCACCGTGTGAAGGAAATTATCCCAAATTCAATATCAGTATCTGGAATTTATTTAGGATAATTCGCGTCCATCCCTCGTCTTTGCCACCCCAAGTATTATATTTCATATTCGGCCATTTCCTAGCCAGAGATTACATCGACGAAGTGTCTGGCATGAGGACATTTTCTGCGACAAAAGGGGTTAAGACGGGATCGAGGTTGTATTCGATTTTGGGCTTACGTAGGAGATTTACCATTGTTTGGTTTGTTACGATGCAATCTCGCCGGGATGAGCCTTATTCGAACTGCCTTCTACCTGAACGTCATTTTACGCCGCACTGCAAGGGAAATTACCTGGAACGTACAGGGTATTTTGAGCTATTCTTTGTTATAGAAATAAATACATTTTGTATAAGATTTTCGCTAGGTAATCCAGGACTACATGTAATAAGCTGCGGAAAATTAAAGCGGGACTTGAGATGTTGATCCATTAACCAAATAAAATAAGATAAACTACAATTATAATATAAAAATAATATTGTTACTTGTGTCTGAAAGATATCATTTTAAAATTTTGACTTCAAGTAAGGGCAGTTAAACAAGGAAACTAATTTCAAGTATGTATTTACGTCATTTTATTAAGTACGCAAAGTGATCACCATCGAGTTACACTCGATTTTCAAAAATATTTTTTTTTATTTTAGAAAAAAACATTATTTATAGAACATATTTCAAACGTGCGCTTATCAATGACGTTACTGTAAGTTCAGTTAAACAGTAAATTTAAGCTACCTATGTTGACGACATTAATTAAGACAAGTTGACAAGTGACGAAGTTTAAAGTCAGCTTGTGTCTTCGTAGCAGAAAACGTAATGTCTTAGGTACTTTCTTCTCTACTTTTCCACTTTGCCGTTTTAAACTACAATTTTCTTGTATTTTCCTCTTTGAGAAGGTATAAAATAGGGATATTAGATTTGGGGTACTAACTTTATTATTTGAACGACTTGGCACGAAACATTCCTTAAAACATATTGTTTTAGCTGAGAAACACTAACCTAACCTTCTGACGTCTGATATAAAGTGACAACTGACAACTTTGTAAAATAAAAATAATAATCAGCAACTTCTTGCATTAACTGCGCAGTGTCTTCCTGCAGTAGTCCTAATACCGATCATTAAACTTCGTTTCTGATCAGCGTTTGGTGTATTACTTTCCTTTTTAGATGATTAATATTGATTAATCCGAGCTGAGATTCCATTATCCACGTATTCCACATCCACGTAGTGGATTGGAAGTATAGTAATCGTAAAAAAAATTTCAAAGATTATTTTTCTTGAAATAGGTTTAGAATGTCATGAAACGTCGAATAGGGGTAAATATGGGTCAATAGGTAAAGCAAGCTGGTAAGAGTACAGACACTTGAAATTTGATGTATGTACTACAAGCCAAGGCCTCAGATTTTTTTATAATATTTTTCAACCCCCCCACCACCTCTAGACCATTATTAAAGGAGTTGATAAAATAAAATTGAGATACTCATTTGAAATTTGGTACACGTATGTATTATAACGGCATCTGGAACTGGATTATATTTTGAGATAATTCCGTTGAAGGGTTCAGGGTTAAATAGGGGAAAATAAGTAAAGCAAGCTAGTACGAATACAGAAACTTGAAATTCGTTGTATATACTAGAAGCCTCAGCCTCAGATTTTTTTATAATATTTTTCAACCCCCCCACCACTCCCTACTCCATTATTAAAGAGGTTTATAAAATAAAATTGAGATATTCATTTGAAATTTGGTACACGTATGTACTATAACGACATCTGGAACTAGATTATATTTTGGGATGATTCCGTTGAAGGGTGGGGGTTAAATAGGGGTAAATAGAGGAATATAAGTAAAGCAAGCTAGTAAGAGTACAGAAACTTGAAATTCGGTGTATGTGCTAGAAGCTAAGGCCTCAGATTATTTATAATATTTTTCAACCCCCACTACCCCTACTTACTCAATTATTAAAGGGGTTTATAAAATAAACTTGAAATATTCACTTGAAATTTGGTACACATGTATTATAATGACATCTGGAACTAGACTATATTTTGAGAAGCTTCCGTTGAAGGGTTGGGGGTTAAATAGGTTTAAATATGGGAAAATAAGTAAAGCAAGCTGGTATAATGGCAGAAACTTGAAATTCGGTGCATGTACTAGAAGCGAAGGTCTCAGATTCATTATTAAAGGGGTTGATAAAATAAAGTCGAAATATTCACTTAAAATTGGGTACACGGATGTATTATAACGACATATGGAACTATTTTATGATTTGAGATGATTCTGTAGGAGGGTTGGGGTCTAAATAGTGGTAGATAAGGGAAAATAAGTAAATTAAGCGGGTAAGAGTACAGAAATGTGGGATTTTGTGTATATACTAGAAACCAGGGCCTCAGATTTCCTTCTAATATTTTTCAGACACCACCATCTCCGCTCCATTTTTAATGGGTTTGAACATAAAATTGAGATATTTACTTGAAAGTTAGTACACGTATGTATTGTAATGACATCTGATTGAGATAATTCCATTGAAGGGAGGGACGTGGTAGTTTGTGAATAGGGGAAAATAAGTAGGGTAAACTAAAAACTTCATTTTTAACGTAAATGATAGAAACCAACGCCTCAAACTTTTCCATGACATCTGCTCCAAATATTATTAAAATTCAATGACCAATAATTTCTACATACTAGAGTGCAAATCTAGTCAAGATTTTTCCTTTAAAGTGACGGATGAAAAATATGGATGTGGAAGTAGTGATTCCTTAGCCAGCAGATATGATAGAATCCTGGAATATCTATTCTCTCCTTCAGAGGTAAACTGCTTTTATAAATTTTCAAGATTTGATCATGCAAATCAGAGTAACGTTTACTATTTAGCTACCAAAAACCTTATCAGTCGTAATGAACGTAAAATATTTAATAATTATCGAAATTATTTAACCGTCTGTTTTGATAAAATAGATAAATGACATTTTAATTAAAGATGATAGATATACATAATTCACTCAAGTTCTGTGCCATTTCAAATTTCAAAGAGTAGTGATGTGGACAATAGATCAAGTAAATGAGTAAGAAATGCTAAGTGTTCTCGGCCCACCTTCTAAATACCTTCGGCCTTCTTCCCCTAATGTGATTGATCGGCGAGTGGAAGGTATTCGGTAATAGTGGGAGGTATCTTAGGTATTAATTGGAAATGATCGTGGGATTAGTCGACGGCTGAAAAGTGTTTAGGTGGATGATGGGTTCAGAACTCTCATCGGTTTCCTACTGAAGTGGCTTCATAGTATTTAATACCTTGTGTAAGCTATCGTTGGACGGTTATAACTTTTCCAGGAAGCGTTTTGAATGACGTGTTTGTTAGAAGTTTTACAAAAGAAATAACTACATAAAAATATTTGCGTATTATTGTGACATATCCCAAGTCGTCTAGTTCTATTTTACCCACTGTATAGTTCTGGAAGTGAAATAAGCATTATTATGTATCGTGAGATCAGTTTGTGGGGAGACGTGAAAAAACATTAAATTTTTATTGTAAATGAAAATATCAAATAGGAAAATAATAGTGGATATAACTCCAGATATATATTTTCAGTTTATATCAATAGATAAATGATTGATGCGTTATATTTGGAATATTCTGTAGTTTGATTATATTTTGGAATTAAACTTTTAGTTTAGATATACACATCAAAAACACAATGCATCATTTTAACTGCAAGTCAGATTAATCAGAATGTTAAAAGTTTTGCTTATTGTACAGAAATTCTACAGTTGTAAATATGAATATGAAATTTATTATATTTCCTTCCAAGGCAACAGTGGGAAAGAATTTCAATCAACGACAGTAAACTTAACAAATCGCTACAATTTGTCATAGAGTGTTCTGACTTGTGTTTTCTAGTTTTCTAAAATGTCATACCTACTCTTTCAGAAAGATTATCTAAGGTCTTCCAAGTGTTTTTACCATACTTACTTGTACATAATGTTTCAGTAAGTTTATATATGGTGGTGTGGTCAGGCAGAGCACTTATTTTCTTCAAATCGAATTTATAAAAAATATTAGGAGTCGATTATTTCAGTTGTGACATCCTGTATGAATCTCTTATAAGAAACACCGAATATCGATTTTGTCAAATTGAAAGTATTTTATTGTAACTTTAATTTATTTTTTATAGATTTCACTTAATTATATCAAAAACAGTAACGAATGCTATTTTACAGGTAACAAATGAAATCAATTGTTTTATTTCTGTTTTGTTAATGGCTTCCGTAGCACACTTGTTCTAATGACTATTTTCTTATATTAATATATCAATTTCATAAAAAGGACTGGATATTTCCCATTCGTTTTTATATTGATTTTAATTAATTACATAGTCGCTCGTAGACAATATTCTTTTATTTAAACGGAAACAGGAAGAATATTTTTATATAAACTGCCCGTTAAAATTAGGGATATTGCAAATAGTGTTACTTTCCCCTTGCATATTAGAATTCAAGAAAGTAATCTTAACACTTATTTTATCACAACGATTCTTTAAGGAACGGTACAGTTCTTTCACCACTGTGGGGCAGGTGTTTTATTTTTCAGTATTAAAAGTCTCTGAAGAAGATATAACAAAGGCAAATATCCTTTTACCAGTTACTTTGGTGGTATGATACAGAACAGAATAGAGCTGGAATGATACAAGCGCACTGGTAGTCAGTTCATCATCATCATCCATAGTACTATAGCCCTAGGTGGGCCCCGGCTTTCTTCAGCCTCGTCCGCCATTCGTCCCTATTCATCGCAGACCGTTGACAGTTTGCTGCTCCAATCTTCGCAGCATCCTCATCACCTCCACCTTTCCATCTCAACGACGCGCGACATATTCCCGTGGCTCCTGACTTGAATATCATTTTTGATGGGTAGTTTTCATCGGCTCTTGCAATGTGTCCGGCCCATCTCAAGCGTACAATCTTAATGTGGGTAACTATATCTCTTCCATTGCTAAGTTCAGTATATTTTGCGTACAGTATACCTTCTGCGCCATTTTCGCAAACTGCACCGAATATTTTTTGGAGGATTTTTCGTTCAAAAATCAACAGAAGGTTTTTGTCCGATTTTGCTTATTGTCCACATCTCGGACCCATGTGTAAGAACTGGGAGAATTAAAGTTTTATATATTAGGGTTTTCGTTTTGCAAGGCATATTGCTACTTCTAAGTTGTTTATTGAGTCCAAAGTAGCATTTATTGGGAAGCATGATCCTTCTTTTCATTTCATCCGATACTGTATTTTCAATGTTTGCTAAGGAACCTCATAGCCTTTCTTTTTAGTTATGGTTAATCCGCAATCATAATTATAATTCACAATAGAGCATAAAACCTCAGGGTGCAGGTTATCCTTGATAGCTTGGCTTAATATTGGTTATCACTTACCTTGGCAAATACTCACTAACAGAATATTACTGAACAGATAATATAAGGCTTTAAAAAACTCAACATAAAAGATAGCTGGACGCCACTTTATCTTTCGTTACTTGAAATCAACTAATATAAAAATTTCTGATCACTGATCACACAAACTAGAAATTGGCCCGGCAAAATTAGGAAACACCGAGCTATCCCAGCTTGAATGAGTGCTAGCTTAACGAAATTAGCAACTACTAAAACAAAATAATCTATTAACGTTTTGGGTTACAAAGGCAATTAAAATACAATATATCCGTAATTGGACAGCAACATTAGATAGATCCAATATTATGTATTACTCGGCCTGAGTTCAACGACCGTTAATGCGAAAACCTGACTAACTAACTTAAATTACTAAGGACGGTACAAAAAAGGTACGTTTAATTAAACAACATTAAGCAAGATTTTAAACAGTAATTAACCCTCATTAGGTTTCAAAACCTAATTGATACAGGGCTTGGGTAAATACTGAATGCTGCTACGAGTAACGGCTTTGTCTGGTTCCTACGCCTTAAATGTTACTCGAGATTTCGCACTAACTAGGCCACTATTTATTTATGCCTATTTGGACATCGAAATTGTCAACAAATCAAGTCAACGCGCCAAATCTCCGTTTCTAACATGAAAGCCGTCAAATTGTGTACCGATCTCACTCGGGAAGTAAAAAAGTCAATCACAAAACAAGTTCCTTAACGTTACTAAAACATATTATTCTCCACAGGCGGCAAATGAGCGACCGCTACATAGTACATGTAATAAAAAAAACATACAGTTTCATTCCTGGACACATAAAGGTTTATGGAGAAATCGCCTCCGTAACTAAGCGTACTACAGCTTAACAGGACACAGATAATAAAAAAAACCGCAAAATAGGTGTTTAGTAGATCTGATCTGAAGAAAACTATACTCTGATTCTCCTCCGTGCAATATTTTAGTTACTGTGTGTGTTTCGTTATGTACACACGTCCAGCCCGCCGTTCGTTGTTTTTGTTATTTTTTAATTTCGGGTCTCTGTGGATTTATAGTGAAGATTTATTTTATTGACTTTACCGTTCAAGTCGTTAAATTCTTGATTACGTACAGACACAACTTACTTGTTCGTTCTTTTTGTATTCCGTTTTGGATTTTGTACCAAGTTTTTCTTTTATTTTTCTTTATTGACAACGTTAGTTGATAGTTTGTTGTTTAGTGTTGAACGGAGTACGTATGTCCTTAATTCGACGTACCGAACTGTGTATTGATGCAGATGCAGAGATTTCGAATAATTTACTTAGGTGGTAAGCTTTTAACCCAGGACACTCATTTATGTTACAAACGTTAATAAATCACATTTAAATATTCTAAATTATAAACATTAATCCAGTATTTTGTTCCAAATTAAAAGACACACATATAAAGAAATGCTCTGTTTAAACTTCTATGACCATTATTTGCTTGCAGTTGTGCAGGAAAAGATAACGAATTATTTACCTCTTTATAATTGCCTCGGTTCGGTTGAGGCGATCCATCAAAGGCGGTCGATGATCCAAGGCCATTGCACTTTTTTATGACAATTTAAAAGTTGTATAATGGGCTTGTTCCATGATATTCTTTTTATATGGTTTTTATACTTTTTCATATAGTACTCGATATTCTCATTATACACTTAAAATTTTGTATTATTAACTTTTTCCGTTCTCGAGATATAAGGAGTTGAATTTAGTAATAGTTGCAAAAACCGAGCGCTCATTTGTGACGTCACTATACGCAAGTGACGTAAAATGGCTTTCTGGGACCTTTCAAATTTAATCTGAAAAGTCGAAAAACATGGAATTTTTAAATGCTGGTAACTAAATAAATACGTCGAGTGGAAGTTCGTTCTATGTGTCTACGGAAAGGAGAAGGTCGGCGATTAATTATAATCGTAAATTGCAGGGTCGAAATCGAAAATTCGTTTTGGCAGGAGCGAGAGAAAATTGTAATTTTTTGACATTTCACCAAATTGTACTCCCCTACTGTCAAGTAGTAAGCAAAACAAACAATACTTCGAAAACACTTATAATTATAACCAATCAGGAGCATCAAGTCTATTGAGATCGCCGAGTCTATGCGTATAGTGACGTAGCACCTGGCCACGCCCCATTTTCGCGAGATGGAAATTTGTAATAGTTTTTAAGATACTAAACGTGCGAATAAGATTCTGATTTTTTGCAGATCCATTAATTTATACTTGCACTTTCGATTTGTGAAATAAAAAAAATGCCGAACAAGCCCATTGGGAACTACAAGTCCATTGACCAAGAAAATCAGTGGTTTTCAATTATTTTCTACATTTATATTTAAAAAAAAATATATTTAAAATGTTGACCTAGGTCAGTTTTTTTCAAAGTGCCCCTAGAGGGAAAAGTCATAAAGGTTTTTTGTTTGTCTAGTTGGTCCCCATTACCAGTTTTTTTAATGACATGAAACTGATTACACCCTGTATATTTATTGCTGTAAATCAATTGACGTGTCTGATTGTGTATTTACACTGAAAAGACAAATAAACAATTTATTTATTTATTTATTTATTTATTTATTTATTTATTTATTTATATATTTATTTATCAGAATGTACAATTAGGCGAAAATCCCAAGAAATTGGTATAATACAAATAAAGAGGTGGTATGATATATATCTCGATATATATTGAAATATTTGTTTAGTTACAAGAAATACTACTACAAATTCTAGAAATGTTTATTTCTTGCTTTATTCCCAGTATCTCAACTTTTAAAAACCAGTTAAGCATTTCCCTTTTATCGGTAAAAGTAAATATATGAAATTGCTGGTTTAGAGTTTCGGTATAAGAATTGGTCATCAACTTTTCCGGCCATCGGTCTCTCAAAGAAGATTTACACTTATTTTTAGTGGCGCTCTTGTAAAATCCTTTTTTATGCCTCTCGAAATGGCCGAGTTTATTTCGGCAAAGAATTAGCAGCGGCTTGTAAATAAGTAGTTCGACGTCCCGTTCGTTCTACATAAGTGATTGAAGAGGTTTAAAAATAACAAGGGAGATAATAAAACAAGTGAGGGTTGAACAAAAATAAATCGCTTGGCAAGTGCTCCTGGAAACTTTGCGGAACAACTTTTAAGTAAGCTATTGGCATTCGTCGTTCGCATTGTGACACTTCTATGACATAGGCCGTCAAGGAGAGTTTTTCTCATGGGGGAATTATGGAAATGTGGAAATAAATTTATGTCGGTGAATCTATGCATTTAAATATAATGCCAGCTAGCGAATAAGTGCAAATAAAATTGTAAGACCGTATGCGATATTCGTGTGGTTGCAACATTATGCATTTTGGAAAAATCAACTTGAATTGGGTCAAACTATACTTTTTAAATCCTCACTACTAGTAATTAATATAAATACCTGTACGTCATGTACTTACAAATAATGAAAATAGTAAATAATTTAATAATATACAAAATTTCACGAGTTTGTAAGCTAAAATATCGAAATTGTTGGATTAAATATCAGCAGCTCTTGGCAGTTTTATAGCAAGTGTCTTCTCATAGTGCAAAAAAAATGGGTGTTAGTTTTGAAAGAATTAGTGCAAGCATGGAATTTGGTGAAGATGTTGCATTGAATATATTAAAATTTTCCACACTGACCGCCACACAGTGTGGCAAAATGGACAAAATTCGCTGTTAGGCTCAGTTTTTGAGATATCGATTTTTTTTTAAATACTCTGAAAGGAGTTTAAAATAGTGAGTCACTGCGACTTTTTCGAAATTGTTTGTATTTTTTGCATATCCCATCCCATAAGCTCCCCATGTATTTGTTGGCACCATTCAAAAGTGGTCTTATGAGCTAAAATTTTCCGATCTTATTTTTTTTGGTAACAGGAACCACTTGACACCTATAGATATTGAAAATAACGATATTTTAAAAAAACCGCTGCCTAAGGAATCACTACTTCCACATCCAGATTTTTCATCCAAGTCACTTTAAAGGAAACATCTTGACTAGATTTGAACTATAGTATGTGGAAATTATTGATCATAGAATTTTAATAATGTTTGGGGCAGATGTCATAGAAAAATTTGAGGCGTTGGTGTCCACCATATACGTTAAAAATGAAGTTTCTGGTTTACACTACTTATTTTCCCCTATTCACAACCTATTCCCCTTCAATGGAATCATCTCAATCAGATGTGGTACCTACTAACTTTCAAGTCAATATCTCAATTTTATGTTAACAATCCCATTAATAATGGAGTGAAGATGTTGGGGTTCGAAAAATATTAGAATGAAATTTAATGCTTCGGTATCTAGTATATACACCTAATCCCTAATTTCTGTATTCTCACCAGCTTGCTTTACTTATTTTCCCCTATCTACCTCTATTTAACCCACAACCCTTCAACGGAGTCATCTCAAAATATAATCTAGTTTCACATCTCGTTATAATACATACGTGTACCAAATTTCAAGTGAATATCTCAATTTTATTTTATCATCCCCTTTAATGCTGGATTAAGGGTGGTGGGGGGGTTGAAAAATATTATTAAGAAAACTGAGGCCTTGGCCTCTAGGACATACACCGAATTTCAAGTTTCTGTACTCTTACCAGTATGCCTTACTTATTTTTCCCTATTTACCTCTACTTGCCCCCACTCCTTTAACGCAATCGTGTCAAAATATAATCTAGTTTCAGATATCGTTATAGTACAGACATGTACCAAATTTCAAGTGAAAATCTAAATTTAATTTCATCAACTCTTTTAATAAGGGAGAGGATGGTGGGAGGATAGAAAATATTATAAAAAACATGAGGCCTTCGCTTTTAGTATATACACCAAATCCCAAATTTCTGTACTCTGACCAGCTTGCTTTACTTATTTTCCCCTATCTACCTCTATTTAACCCACAACTCTTCAACGGAGTCATCTCAAAATTTAATCTAGTTTCAGATGTCGTTATAATACATACGTGTACCAAATTTCAAGTGAATATCTCAATTTTATTTTATCAACCCCTTTAATTATGGATTAGGTGTGGTGGGGGGTTGAAAAATATAAATAATCTGAGACCTTGGCTTCTAGTACATACACCGAACTTCAAGTTTCTGTACTCTTACCACCTTGCTATACTTATTTTCCCCTATTTACCCCTATTTAACCCCCAACCCTTCAACGGAATCATTTCAAAATATACACCAGTTCCAGATGTCGTTATAATACATAGGTGTACCAAATTTCAAATGAATATCTCAATTTCATTTTATGAATCCCTTTAATAATGGAGTAGGGGTGGTGGGGGGTTGAAAAATATTATAAAAAATTTTGGGGCCTTGGCTTGTAGTACATACATCGAATTTCAAGTTTCTGTACTCTTACCAGCTTGCTTTACATATTTCTCCCTATTTTCCCCTATTTAATCCCCAACCCTTCACCGGATATCTTCAAAAAACAATCCAGTTTCAGATCTCGTTATAATATACACGTATACAAAGTTTTAAGTCAAAATCGTAAACCGTTCCGGAGAAAGCGTGTGGATAAAAAAAAAAATTTACATTCATAGGTGATAATGCTCCGACATGTATGTATATTTTGCGATGAAAAATGTACAAAAAAATATTCAAAATGTACTTAGAATAAATATGAGATAAAAATTTGTAACAATGCCAGTTCGCATTGCAGGTTTCCATAGTACAACATAAAACCTAGTTGAAAGTCAAATTTTACTTGTCTGTTCTCAAGGGCCCCATTTAGTACTTTTATCAAAAACATATTCAATATTTAATAACGTTTAAGAATTATTAATATCAAAGCGAGTCGAGGTAGACCAGGACGAGGCTACTCAATATTTTACTTCATTTCGTATATAACGGCGAAACAACCCAGATTATTCCAGATTTTATGTGTTCTATATATCTGAGTATCGATGTCTTCTTTATTTATTGTACCTTGGTTCTTGCAAACCGTTTCACCTGCCAAATTTTTTATTAGACGTCAGATATCAAACTGGTGGCTTTAGGTATAGGTTGTGCTACATGTTTGGATTCAGAATTTTATGGTCATTTCGAAAAGTTGAAAAAATATATAGGGCATTCCATTTGAAATAAGCAAGTTAGTACTGACTTTTGGCACACCCTGTATAGCTGGAGGACTAAAAATATTTTAGGTACAGCGGGTTTGATCGATCATGGCTGCATACCAAATTCCAAGTTTGTAATCCAATTGCAAGATGAAAAAGTTCTAACAAACGGCCGACGTGAATCACCCTGTATATATTTTATCGTTATTTTTAATCTTTTTTTAATGGATGTCAAATGGTTCATTTTACCAAAAAGTGAGATCCTGAAAATTTCAGCTCATAAGACCACTTTTGAATGATGCCAACAAATACATGGGAACTTATGGGAGATGGGATATAAAAAAAAACATGAATTTTGTCCATTCTGCCACACTGCACGCCATATATAAAAAATGACGGTTGACTTTTTTTGTATATAATTGTTTAACTATTATACTCCAGTCAAATTAATAATGTTTCAAATTTTTGGTTAAGAATTGGTCATGCCTGTCATTCAAGGTGATCGCTAGGGACCAGCAATAGCAATATAAGCGCACGCAAATGTGAATATGTAAAAGATATGGAAACTTACGAAATACAGTATGCTGTTAAGGTTTAAGCGAATACTGTATAGGTAAGGTGATATATTAACTCTACATTAGAATGTTATTAGGGTGTTTTTAATATTACGAAACAAATGAAAGTTGCAATCGGGTGTTGCCAAACGTTCAGGAGTTGAATTATTTTAAATTGTAATATGTTATGTTAAGTTGGTGTCAATTGATTTTAACAGTTAACATTTGGCACTACGGAAATATTTAGGGATTATAAGTGTAAAAGTAGTTGTGTTCTCTTGCACAAGTACAAATCTCTTTACTGATAGTACTAAATTCCTTAGTTTCTAATACACCCATATGAGATTTAGAACATTGCACATACATGTACCAGAAGTCGTTACATATTTATTAAAACTGCGTAAGTTCCGTATTGCAGTCCTAATTAACGTAATTTTCCAGTCATTCTTGATTATTACTGTTTCGATGAGGAAATCTATCGGGAGTCGTTGTAATTATAATTGCATTTTGTAATATGTATATAGACGCTATCGGGATTATATCTACATAAAATCAATCCATATTCAATAGTAATTGAACGCAATGGGAGCTTCTAGCGTACAGATAACTGAAACTTGGCTATTGGTATTGTTTCCTAAACAACGGTATTTAATTTAACAATAATTTAATTGACATATAATACAAGAAATCACCATAAGATCTATTACAATAGTATTTATTATTAGTTTTGCAGAATTTATTTGTACATTCGAGGTCTCGCTAATATTTTCCTTTACCTTCATTTTTTTTAGCCCTAATGTCTAAAAGAAATATCAATCTTAAATAAGATGCTGGTTCTTCTTTCTCTGTCGCAGTTCCTTCCGACAATCAGCTGTTACAAATAGTGTTTCACTAAATCAAAACTGCTTCTTGATCTTGTATTCAAGTCAAGACAAAAAAAGAGATTCAAGAATCAAGATAAGGCAAGAGTCGCTGTGTCAGGAATCAAGACTTGTCATCTAAAAATCTTTTCAAGATTTCTCGATAACTTCATTATGAATTGTATTAAAAACTGAACAGAATAAGCGCATAAAAAAGATGATTTCGATGGTTTCTAATGATGAGAGTGGTTTTTGAAAACAGCTTTTCAGGTGAAATTGATAATAGACAAGCGATCTCTGGCATGTTTGAAAGGCATTGATAACATAAAAGCTTTTACATCATCAAAGCTAACAACATGCGTTCATGCGTATGAAAATAATCAATGTGAGCGGAATCTTCTACTCAAGGTTGTCTTGCATGACCTTTAAAGCCTAGGTTTCCTCCAAAAATCAATCGCGGAGAACCGGCTGTCTGTTGACCGCCAAGGATGGCGATTTCGTCCCAAATGGTTTTCTAGAAATTGCGGTACGTCTAGGTTTGTTTTATTCGTTGACCTGTGCGTTTGCATTCTGCTTGGAATAGAGCATGGATACTAAATTGGTTGCACTTTTAATGTTAGAAGAGGATATTTTTTTCGGCAGTGGATTTTTCACCCATGTTTTCTAACAATGTCGCAAAGCAAAGTAACAAAATGCATCTAGAGGAGCGAATTCGAGACTCTATCGTGTCGTTTTTTTTTTTCTGGCGTAGAACCAGGTCAAACATGGTAGGTTTTGTTAAGCATATCACTGGGCATATAAAATCGCATTTCACGACATTTTTTCGTGGTCTGGACCTTTGTAAATTAAAAAAAGGGAAAATATTGTATTTTAAATAAAATGTGTTTTTTTTTTTGTTTCCACCGTCATATCTTCAAAACTAATGTTGCTATCGACGTTGTTTTTTTTTTCAATTAAAGTACACACAATAGCGCTTTTAACTGTACTAATGGTTTTTACACAGTTCGCATTTTCATTTACTTAAAAATTAGGAAAACTAGATATTTGAATTTTACGTATTACAATTTTCACCAATCGATAAACTTTTTTATTTTTGAAAATTTTTATACACATACATTGAAGCAAATGTAGCCCAAACATTAGAAAAGTTTTTGATATAATTATTTTTTTCCCAATGTGTATCGTTTGGCAACAGCGATTTTTTTTAAAGCGCGCTAAATTAGACATATGTATTATTGCGGCTCACAATCTAGGTAGGTACACCGCGTATGGAAGATAGGATAAGATGCGTCTAACTAATATACTAGTAACATGTATTGACCCCTCACCTTAACCGCGAATATCTCAAAAACGGAGGAACGGAAAAAATTGAAAAAATTATGAATATTGTAAATCATCCACTGAAATTTGAATAATGTACATTGGACAGTTTTGAAGTGCTGCTAAGTTATATTGAAAAATGTCCTACTTTTTAAGGAAATTTTGACAATACCAGTTTTAAATCCGTTATATATTAGAAAATATGCCTACTATATAAATAATATTTTATATGCCGATAAGGCATGGTATTTTTTGTACGAGGAAATTTTTTCATAATTTTTTATTCTAAAATTTTGCAGTTATTCTAAAAAACGTGATATCATGTTTATTCGGTTATTCGGTAGGATATTTTTCAACATAACTTAGCAGAACCTCAAAACCGTCCAATGTACATTATTCAAACTTCAGTGAATAATTTACAATAGACACATAATGAACACATATTTTTTCGAATTTTCTCTGGTCCGCCATTTTTGAGATATTCGCGGTTAAAATGAGGGGTCAATACATTTGAATCGTATATTAGTAGTTTGCGGGATTTAGAGTATACGTATAAATACTTTTAAATAAATGCGATGCTGTAGAATATTCGCAATTTAGTTTTCTAAAATAATGGAGTGCATTATTTGTAAGAAAATTGCGAGGGTTGATGACAAATCTGTGGTACCAAGACCTAGGATACAAGGTTTGTTGTCACTAATATCTAGTGCTGAAAAAAAACGACATCGCGGAAATATTGTTTCAGAAAAGATAATATTTTAAATGACGAAATTTATTTAAAATGTCATATAGACTGTCGTATAGGTAGACAAGTTTTGAAAACATGAACGCTTTTTGCAATCATACAGTGCCGCCGCGCCGATTTGCAACTGATGCTGCACAGTACTTAATCGAATACGAAATATTAATAATAGATGGAGTATTTAAATTAACAGAAAAAGTAGTTTCACTACATAAACGTCATTCAGAAATGACCAAAAATCTATTTAGCAAACAGGCCGGTTTTGCATGCAATGTACGAAACTAAATTAAAAAATCTGCGTTTGATGTTCTTAAAGAATATTGTTGTTTTTCAAACACTATCGGAACTGCCATTGCTGTCTAAAGACCAAGCTTTAAAAATCTTTGCAAAATTGATTCTAGTACTGTACAAAAACAAAAATTAACAAATTCAGATATTAAACGACCTAAGGATCAAATTAGCAACAACAACAAACGGAGCTTCCTTCAACTGAAGGCACCTTTTACCACCCCTTCTTATGGTAAACATATATATTTAAATAATAGATTTCCTATCTAATACATATAGTTATCTATTGCAGGTTTATGTATCAACTTAGAATATCGTACAGAAGCAATATGCCAACTACACTTATAAATGCACATGTTTCAGGACGGAATTTAAGTGACGATGTTTGGACAATATTTTCATTAAGTATTTATTGTTCAGATAAAAATTGTGAAAATCGAAAATATGATTGTGTTAAAGAAGGCCTAAAATGTTGTAATGAGTGTAAATGTCGTACTTGAAATGCTGTTATTTAAAGGTTTCAATGAATGTACAGACGAACTAGAATGCTTTTAACGCAGGGCCTACGTAACTAAATACTCATTTGTCAATAGAAAAATAGTTGCAAAAAAATAAAGTTGTTTTATTCCTACGTCTTGGTTTAATTCAATCAAAAATGTGTAATAATCTTATAAATACTTATTAGGTAGGTACTTACTTTATAACAATGATTTATATTTACCTGCTTTTAAATATTGTTTACCTTAAAACAACAAAAGGTAGGTTTATACCTTAGGTTCGTACCTATTTTGGAGCTGTTAATAAAAGCCCGGTTAGTACACAACACCCGTAGTCCGCAGGCGGTAAGCAGTATAATGAGAGCCGGGCGCGCAAGAATATGCTTTAGCCCGTTTTAAAAAAATCGCTGACTACATACTATAACCTGCACATCAAAAATTATGATTCTAAAAACTTTTTTCGTATATTGGCTTCAGTTTGTTCACACCATGTATATACATATTTTCATAAATAAAATTTTTTCTCGATTGCTGAAAAATACATTCACGAAAATAAGACCTTTAAGTTTGCTATTATTTTAACAATTAAAAAATATATATTTTATAATCACATTGTACATAGTTAGAAGCGTTATTGTGTCTACTTCAATTTTTTTTAAAAATCAGTTCCATAGCACAATTATTTTTAAAGATATAACGGTGGGGACGTTAAAAAACATGTTTCATGGAAAAATCATTTTTTACAGTTTTTTCAAAATAAAAAAGTTCCTGGCCACCAGAAAATGTCGTGAAAAGTGGTTTCATGTACACGATCACCTAATTAAAGAATCGTACCAAGTCTGGTTTGGTTCTACGCCAGTTTTTTTTTCTCGGAAACTAAGCTACTTTGCTTCCCAATTTTACTCGTCTAATCCGCACACTGTCGGTTCAGCCGTATGATTCGGCTCAAATCAAACAACAGATTCTGGCGTAGAGGTGGGTTGTGCGTTGTCGAGCTGCGCAGCTGAACGGACTCCAGCAAACCAGCCTTATTTAAACCCTCATGTTGAAATGTTGAAAAGAATCGTCTTATCGCAGCGGTGGGCAGACTAACGGTTCTCCGCGACCGATTGTTGGAGGAAACCAAGGCTTTTAAACCGGAATCGGCTTTGCGTCTAAGTGATTGTACAGTTAAAAAAGCCAACGACAGAATACTATATTCTATACTAAGTTATGGTATGGCCCATATTCCACACGAGCGAAAAACTTGTACGGTTCGCGAGTGTGGAATATGCCATTCCAAACGTGTTGTAGACTATACTTTCTCTAAGAAGATTTAAGAAATTATACAGAAAAACTTCAAAACGTCAAATGCGAGACTAGAAACAAATACCTTTTGTTCGACGCAATCATAGCAACCGAACCACTAACTTCTGATTCGTCGAAAGCCGTGCGGTATTATACCATAACAGTATGTTGGAATGATGCTTGTTCCGACACAATTTTCGGTTGTGGAATTTGTAGTTTCTGAAATGGTGTTAGAGAAATGTCTTAATGGTAACGTTTTGGGATGCGAGTGATGCTTGATACGATTCAGAATTCCAATTGAAATATTTATTGATCCTTTTTTATCATGTACATGATATAATGGTCATTACTTAGCTAGCCCAGTCGTCAGGGGTTTTAAGGCATCACTAAATATTATATGGCTCAATTTTTCAGGATAAGAATTTTTTTATGTAGAATACGATTTAAAAAAGTTTACAGCTGTGAGGTGACGGCGACACCTAACAAAATCGAAAATATTGGTCAATAACTCAAAAAATAAAAAATATATATCAAAAAACGAATAGCCCTAGGTGATAGAGGGGGAAATTTTACATAAAAAACGTATATGAAGTTTTTTTGTACGATCAAAAATGTAGACTGCAGATTTTTACTTCCCTCGCATACCGAAGGGAAGTATTGTATTCGAGAAAAAATCACCCTCCGAGATTTTTTCGGATTTTGACGTTTCAGATCACGTAGATTACGAAAATATAGGTTTTTCAATTCCGTCAGTTTGTCTGCCTGTCTGTCTGTCTGTTGGTGCATTAACTAAAAAAACTACTTGACGGAAAGCAGTCAAATTTCTTAGGTAGTTTACGTTACTGTCAGCGAAGAAATGGTTAAAGTTTCACTGGAAAATATACAGGGTGGACGTCTAAAGGGAATAAATAATGAGAACACTTTTTTTTGCTCAAATTTAAAATTTCAACGTTTCATGACACGCTAAACCTATTTCAGAAAAAAAATTCACCATTTTTGAAAAAAAAAATACCACTAAAATTTTTTCTTTGCTCGAATTTAAAATTTTCAGGTTTCGTGGCATTCTAATTTATTTAAAAAAATTTTTTGAAAATTTGTTTACCAACATTTTTGAAAAATTTTAAACAAATGAAATCTTTTAACCACCACTATACTTCCGCTCCACTACGTGAATGTGGAATTGAAAATGTGACAGATGGCAATAATATTTGGCACATGCACCTATTATACTTTTATTGAAAAATGTACAGGGTGGTCATCCCAAGAAATAATTCAGTCACGGTGGACATTTGTAAAGGTATTTGCGCAAGCCTTCCATATTTTGCACCTGTTATTTAGTATCGAACATTTGCTGTATATTTTTTTGACCAAAACTTATCAGGTTTTCTTTGTAATAATAGTGTTAACCATATTCCGATTATTATTTTCAATGTCATTTCGTAATTATTAATTTCTTAGAGTGACCGCCATGCACAAATAAAGAGGGAAGTTCTGTGTAAATACCTTTACCGATTTTTTTGTTTAATGCACGAGAATGGAACGTGGCCACACATAAGTATGGCTCGCATAGCGTGCGCGGTCTCGGACGCGCTACACTAAATTTGTTGTAACTTTTGAACTAATTAATGAAATTGAGCTCAATAAAGCTTAAATGAAACGAGAAACATGTGGCTATTGGATTATCATATTTTCAAATATAAAATGATTGTATGTAGGAATAGTGCATATATGAAGTCGGAACATAAAGAGATTTCCGATGAAATTGGTAAAAACTCTACCATTTCTACAATTCTTAAGATAAAAATCTGAAACTTTCACATATTACCCTTATCATTTTTGATCGTACAAAAAACTTCATAGTACACGTTTTTGATATGAAATTTTTCTCTCTATAGTCTAGTGTTAAGTATTAGTTTTTTGCTACATATTTTTTATTTTTCGAGTTATTGGCCAAGAACCGAATTTCGGCATTGGCAAATATTGATTTTCAAATTTTTAGGGGTCGCCGGCACCTTATAGTTGTAATTTTTGACTTCCCTCGCATACCGAAGGGAAGTATTGTATTCGAGAAAAAATCACCCTCCGATTTTCACGTTTCAGATCATGTAGATTACGAAAATATAAGTTTTCAATTCCGTCAGTCTGTTGGTGCATTAACTAAAGAAAACTACTTGACGGAAGACAGTCAAAATTGGTAGGTAGTTAACGCCACTGCCACCGAAGAAATGGTTAGACTTTCACTGGAAAATATACAGGGTGGACCGTCTAAAGGGAATAAACAGATAATGGAAAAAAATGTTTCGTTTAAATTTTAAATTTCCACGTTTCATGACATTCTGAACCTATCTCAAAAAACATTATTTTTTTTGAACATTTTGTTTTGTTTTGCTCAAATTTAAAATTTCCACGTTTCATGATATTCTAAACATATTTAAAAAAAAAAATTTTAGAAAATTAAAAAAATATATTTATTTTTTATTATTTTACCACAATTTTTTTTCTTCATTTCTAAAAGGTCTTAACCTATTTCAACAAAAATATGTTTTGAGAATTTAAAAAAAAACCCACCACTATACAGTAGATGATGGAAAAAAGTTATCAGGTTTCTCTGTAATAATAGGGCTAACTACATGGCGATTATAATTCTCATGTCATCTCTTAATTAATAATTTTTTAGAGTGACCGTCTTGTATGAATAAAGAGAAAAGTTCTGTGTAAATACCTTTACCGATTTTTTTTATCGTATTCTACACCAACAAAAATACTACTGAAAAATTCAGCCATATAACATTTAGTGACCGGTTTTTATCAATCTCTGTCTCTGACAACTGGGCTATTAGTAGTTTCATTGCAGTGGCGGCTCGTCAGGGGAGGCAGGGGAGGCTAAGCCTCCCCTTGGAAGAACCACCATATCTTCAAAAGTAATATCTTAAGAAATTTCTATTAGGTATATCTCAATTTTCAATATTTTTTATTGTTTATTATTCATTAATTAATTTTCAGTTTATATTTAACATTTTTGCATTTCCTTTCCACAAACATACCTATAACGTTACAGTCCGGATAGTCTTTGTATGCATATTTCCCGGTCGGCCGGTCTTTTACTGAATGAACACTGCGGTTCGCTGGAGGCTAATACGAAATAGCTTCCAACTTTACCGCATTTACTTATAACATGAATGACCTTGAATTTCTTTGCGCTGTGTAAAATAGCAACACTTGGAATAGCCAAGTATGAGGCTAGCCTCCAGATCTCAGTTCTTTATAGCGCATGTGCACAGGTCATTCAAGAGTCAGGTGATTCACAAAGAAAACGAACTGACGTCTGACAGTTGCGTTTAGCCGGTTAAGAACAACTTGACGTATAAATACATAAAACATTTGATAGGCGGGCTAGAAATAAGTGCTCTAGGTGAAAATATTCCCAACAACATGTCTTGTTGTCCAGACGTGGTGGATTATTTGTTATTAAATGGATTTACTACTCTTATTTATGACGAAAAGGTAAGAATTAAAAGAAATGCCAGGCCTACACCAGCAATGCTTTCGTTAGTTTTTAAAAGTGGTAAACAAAACAGAGGGTTTTGTGATAACAATTATAAAAAAGTCGAGTGGTTAACGGCATCAACAGTTAGAAACAAATTATATTGTTGGAGATGTTTATTATTTACTAATGATCAATCCTCAATTTGGGGCAGGGCCGGGTTTAATAATTTGCAAAATTTGTCGCGAGGTTTAGAAAGGCACGAAAAATCCCAGGAGCACATTTCATCTTGCATTAAATTCGAAATGTTTGGTAAACAAAATATTGTAAATTTCTTGGATTCTGCACATAAGAGAGAAATAGAAAATGTTAACGAAAAGGTCCGTGAGAATAGGAAAATATTAAAGAGGTTAATAGATGCCGTTATATAGTTATCTTCACAAGAAAATTCTTTCCGAGGACGTGACGAAAAACGAGAATCGTGCAATAAAGGAAATTTCAAAGAACTGGTAGGTTTTTTAAAAACTTATGACCCAAAATTAGAGAACTTTTTGAATAACGCCACTATTTTTTGAGACAATTCCGGTAAGCTTCTGTAGAATGATCATTTTCAGCACTTAAACGCATAAAAACATTTTTACTAGAAACAAAATGAGTCAAGACCGCCTTTCAAATGTATCGCTTATTTCAATAGAAACACGTTTTTTGTCAGAATTGAGGAAACGCGATTCATTTTATGATTAAATAATCAACCATTTTGCTAGTTCCAAAAATCGCAGGTTACCACTCATTTATAAAAATATTCAGGCTTTAAAGCAGAGATTAATATAGGTAGTTGTTATTTTAGAAAAAATATTTATTAGTGTTATTTATTTTTTAGGAAATATTTTTTATAATTCTCCATAATATAGAGTTCCGCGGTTATATTTTTTTTTATATAACTTCTTTCTCAAAACTATTTTAATTTCTATTAATTTTACACGCCTGGCAGTGATAATGAATACAATTTTTTGTTTGTAGAAAAACGCTTTAATTTTTTTACCAAAACTATTTTTATTTTTATTAAAAGTTATATAATTTAATTACAAGTGGGATAGTAGGACTCCTTTGGATACCGATACTCGAGTCGTAGGAACGAGAATTTCATGAGAATGATTTTTTTCATCTCATCATATTTTCTATTTCCTTTTCATTCTATTCTTTTATTAGTTCTATTCTCTCAAGTCGTGAATCGGTATCCTGGCGAACAACCCACGGCAAAAAAATGTAACGCGCCGTTGTAATACCTCAGGGGTGGTGGGGAAATGTACAAATTGTAGTCATATTGCACATCAGCTGTCTTTCAGAATATCAAGCCTCCTCTGCAGACAATATCACGAGCCGCCACTGTTTCATTGAAAAGCTGTCTCTGGAACAATGATAATATATCCTCAATTTGAAACTGATTATGACTTTTAGACCAAGAGCCGTAATCTCCCTGCACCGGAATTGGCAGCAATGCCCACCTTACGCTGGCAAATCAATCAGTCAATCAAGAGCCGTGTGATATTCAAGTCGATGAAACCCTACTTCCTTGGAGAAAGACCACGGAAGGAGGTGGTAAAAATGAATACTTCCGAGGGTCCGACAGCTAGCAACCTCACAGGCCCTTTAAATAAGTATTTTGCAATGATTAGTAACTTCCTTCTATGTTAGAACGTAAAACGTTTTCGTTCCAATGGGCAGGAAAAACTTGCTCCAGGGGTTTTCCACGGCGGCCGCGGGCGCTGGTAACAGTTTGATTAGGTAAAGAATTGCCTAAATTTTGAAGCGATGAGGAACCATTCAAATCATAAATTTTCTGATGTATTTTTAGGCAAAAATAAGTAATTGAGTTCTTCAAGGAAGGAAAACCCCGAGGGCCACAAAATGTTACTCGCCCAACGCTGTAAAAATTTTGAATTAAAATCGGTGCAAATTAAAATGTTCATAAAACCAAGTGAATAAAATGACGTAAAGTCTGTGACAAGGTGTTCTTTGGACCTCAAGTAATTTATATTTTGAGCCCAGGGATTTTTCGAAGCTCCAAACCATTTTTAAGATAGAGAGCAGTTAAAAACGTTACAAATTTGGTGTTTAATTATCCTCGATTCTGTTAAAAATTAGGGGTTCATAAAAGGGGTTAATGACATGTTTATACAAAGACTATTGGAGAAGAATCTGGTCATGCCTATAACTATATTTTAAGACATAAAACGAAGGATATTTATATCATTATAATGAAATTTATAAAAAGATGTAATATTCAAATATAATTAACAATTAATAAGCTTGGGAGGTTAGTCGGTTAGTGAAATCGTTTCGTACAGTACAATGTCATCAAGACCCTGATGTGAAATGATTATCCACTGTATAGATCCCTATTCGTTTTTTGGGGTGAATTTAAAAGGTTACGAAATGTTTCGTTTTTTCTCTGGGATTGAATTTACAGATATACGTACATCGGATAATTTGTTAGAGTCTTTTGGCTAAAGAAGTGTATCTAAAAAAAAATTACGAAAAAAATCCCATTATTCCCATTAACAACTAAATGACAACCTGTCATATTCTACCAGCCATGTATTCAAAGTATGCCGTAGATAGATCTATTGAATGATTTTGTATATTCCTATTTTACTTGCCTTCATTCAAGTAAGTTTCCGTATTATTATAAGACACAACTACTTTATAGACCAAAAAAATATTATTCATTAGTGCAGATATGATTCTTTAATTGCTATAAATTAGAATACATTTTCCTGTTGTCGAAACTAACGCAATCTTATGCAGAATGCTAGTAATAAACTGATTCCAATGTAATCAAATGTATTTTTACAAATCCCATTTACCTTCTGAAAGGAATGGAGATTACCTGATAAATTAATTTACTGGAAAAAGTTGAATGGCCCGAGGTTTAAAAGTGATCCGTTGATCTATTGATCTTAGCTAAAGCTCACATTGATGACAGAAGATCTGAAAAATCAATCTGGACGGAAGAGAATACTAAAGGCTTCCTGATATATCTGGAAGGGTTTACAATCCCAGATTTCATGCGCCGATGGTCGTGCCGGTTTTCTATTGTGAGAGTTTTATTAAATTTAATTTAATCTGATAGATAGTACAATTTTTTTGTGGCTTTTGGAAAGAATGAGTGTATTAAATAATTAGCTAGCAACGAAATTACATTTTCTAGAGATTTTTCAAGGAACTTTCAGTGTTTAATTTGAGACCGGTTATCTAATGAATCAATCGATTTGTTTCCGTGAAAGCGGATTTCATCGAGAAGGTTATGGAATATAATTTTTGAAAAGGAGAATATCAATAGCCATAGAATATGGAATTATGGAAATATAAACGTTGTATTGCTCGTGTTTCTTTTAAATTAAAATAGGAATAATTATATAAAAATCTAGCATTACCTTCACAGAAAACTAAATCACGAATTGGGGTCGTTTCGCGATTTTTTGGCGACTGTAAAAATTATATAATTATACGTAAATTGACATCAACTTCAGAAAATCATTTCCGTATATCTTTCCCCAATTGTGGTGTAACCCAGTGCTGCCGTCTTGGCAACATCACAGAACGCCGCTGAGCTTCCATACCCTGGTCAGAATACGAACCCGGGACACAAGCCCAACGTCGTAAGCATTGAGCCGAAAATTAATTCTCCATCGGTAGTTAATTGCGTCCAAGCATGTTTGGAACGTATTATGTGGAGTTGTTGACTAAATATGGAAACAAGATGCTATTTATTACGACCTGGTGATAATACTCCAGACTTGCTGTCGTCAAGTCGATGTTGCTACAGAATTAGGAATAATACAATACATCATCATCACAAGGAGTAGTCGACCCTGATATACAACACCACAAGTTCCGTTATCTTCAACTTATAACAAGGAGGCTTCTCAAGCGAGAGGCACCTTGCGTGCAGTGTATAGCGTTACAGTAGGTCCCCAATCAGTACGCAATAGATTCAAGGAGTTCGGCCTGTCAAGGCGTCCTTCTAGTCGAGATGGCCATGCTGACCGTTTAAGTTGAGCAAGGAATCATCAAAACTGGAACATGAAGTGCGGTCCAGTTTAATTCGGCGATGAATTTCGTCTTCAGCTGCACAACGATAGCAGAGTCTTGATTTCAATGGCGAGACACAACCAAAGGGTATACCCAACCCACACTAGGTTTTATAGAGGAAGCAGTGTTATGGAAAGGGGGGGGGGATATGAGTTAGAGCACACATCGACCTGTAAAACTGCAGGACCATGAGTGCATAAATATATGCCAATGATATTGTTAACAACGTTTTGACGACTTTTCAAGCTGCTAGTGGCAAAAATTTTATTTTGATTGATGATAATTTTCGCCGCCATTGTAGCCAGGAAGTATTCAACATTATTGAAACTCACGGAATTGATCACGACGCTCTTCCATCGCGTTCTCCTGACTTGAATCCCATTGAGCATGTATGTAATTCATTGTTCTTAAACTAAAATTGTTTTTCCCAGTTTCATAGCCAAATTAGACAAAAAGATACTGCCAGTCCCTTCATAATGAACTTGGTTCAATTAGTCCAACGCTTTCATGGAAATATTAAATATCTTTAACCTTCTATGTACAGTGTATAAAAACTAAATCGCTGCTGTTAGGCGATCTTCTTTATTAAAATAATATTATTATTATTAATTAAATTGAGCTTTAGTAAAAGTCGTTAGCATAAACACTTACGGAGTTATGATGAAAATAAAATGGTGGTCTCGTTTCCTCGGAGCAAAAAATCAGCAATGAAACCAATGGCTTCACCGCAAGAATTGAAATTAAACGTAATCCATTTACAATTTACTTTATTTAGGTACTAACAATATGTCCTAGAGTTTGAACGGTTTAGAATGCCTAAATGTGAAAAAAGTTTGTTTTAATGGAGAAATGATTTTTGAAACTTTTTAAAAAAGTCCGCACTCAGGCCTTGTGGCCCATTGTGCTACCGCTAACAAGTTAAGGAGCTCCCCCGTACAGACCGGATTCCAGCCCAAAGGCTGAAATCCTTCCCACTGGAGAACTCCTTATTTCCTCCAGCATTGGAAAGCCAGTGCCGAAGTGTTTGTGCCTCAGGTTCATCAGTCCTGGGCAAGAAGTGAGGACGTGGATGGAAGTCTCCTCCTCGTCCTCGCAGAACCTGCAATCGGGGTGGTCAACCACCCCCATTGTGTGTAGGTGTTTCCTAAAAGAGCCATGTCCGGTCAGGAGGCCTGTCACGGCTATAATTTACTTTCTGCTTAGACGCAGAAATTGCTTTGTTCTCCCCGGCAAGGGCCCTGAGATTAGGAGCTTTGCTTGCTGGAGTCCTGGATAGGAATCCCAGAGGTCAATGAACTGGGAGCGAGTCCGGTTATTTATTAACCTCTTGGGGATCTAGGGTAGCCGAGAGCCGGCTCCCGACCGAGCAGAGGTCTCCTTCTGGCCAGAGCGTCCACCCGCTCGTTACCCTCAATGTTGCTGTGTCCAGACACCCAGAGAAGCCTGACCCAGTTTGATGAGCCAAGTTCGCAGAGGGCCTGTTTACAGTTTTGGACCAGTTTTGACTTGGTCCGACTCGATGCAAGGGCCTTGAAGGCCCTTGATGGGGTCCTTAACAAAATATGTTCAAGGCTATATTTAATTGAAAATTCAATAATAAATTTTTTTTTCCATAGGTACCTTCATCGATCTTCTAACTAGAGAAATGTTGTTTACGTTTTTTCGTTCAAAGATAAACGGTAGCTGGGTTTAAATAGGTGAATTGAAAGTGGTACCATCACTGTCCTGGTAACCAAGTAAATTATATATCAAAATAAAGATAATTTTATTGCGAAACGGTAACTATAAGGTTGCTTGTGAAAACCCGTTCAAGAGTCGGGGTTCTAAGGCTTTGAAATTTGAAAATTGAAGCGTATATAATTGTGCGAGAAAGAGCGTCTATCCATTATATCCAGTGCGATAGAGGAGGGTGAAGCATAGCAGCTTTAAAAAAGTTTGCAGAATACCACTGACAGTTAACTTTATTTGGCTAATTATTTTAACAGTGACCTTGCCATTGAAAATTAGCCAAAAGGTTACAGAATAGGCATGGGTTATAAGTTTAGCCCTTTCATGATGGCAGCCACACGAGTTCATATCTCTTGGGTTTTCTGCTATGCTTTTGATATTCATTTAATTAAAATTTCTTAATTATTTCGAATTTTCTTTGTTTTCACATTAGCAAAAGTTAGCTTATTGATTGGGAATCATATTGCTAACAATTGTTTCAAGAAAATAATACTGTTAACGAGATATTTTTCGACAATACTGATTTATTGCTTCGGGAGACAATTTGATTGGCTCCAAAGAAGAAGAAAGTCCCAGACATATTTTGGAGTATATTGTCAGTTGCTCCAAAACAATGCTTGCCGTTTACTAACTTTTCAACCGCACAGAGCATGCGCGCTCTCTTTCATACGGGCCCAATTGCTACGCTGCGTCCTCCTCTATCGCATTTGATAGTACGCATAGTCTCTCTCTCTCGCACAATTTCAAACGGCAGAGGTGGCGCGAGCAGCTGCTATGCTGCGTCCTCCTCTATCGCACTGGATATAATGGACATACTCTCTTTCCCGCACAATTTCATACGCTTCGATTTTTAAATTTAAAGCCTTAGAACCCTGACTCTTGAACGGTTTTTCACAAACAACCTTATACTTGTCGTTTAGCAATAAAATTATCTTTATTTTGGTATATAATTTATTTGGTTACCAGATCAGTGAGGGTACCACTTTAGATTCACATATTTAAACCTAGCAACCGTATAGCCTTGAACCAGGGTGTCTACTAATCTGGAAAACCTGGGATTGTCAGGGAATTTATTTTAGTCAGGGAAAACCTGGAAATAACAGGAAATTTACTAAACTAAGCAATATATAACCTGGAATTTTTACTTTTAGATAACTAGATAACTATTAGTACAAACTATTAAATTTATTAGAACTGTCTCGAAGATGAAGATTATGAACTATATGAACAGATAGATTTTTTATTTGTGCTATTTCACTGTTTCTGTATATTTTTTTATTGTTGATTCTGATTAATTTAAAAAAGAGAGACTTCTTTAAAGAATAAAAAACAATGATAATGATCTGAATTGAAACCATTCAGCTTGTAATTGGGTTCTCGAAAATAAATGTTTTAATAAAAAAAATGCAAGAATTTTTACTTATTGTGTCATAGACTTTATAATTTTTTTTAAGGTAAATATATACTTTCATATTTGTTCGAGTGTAGGAAGTTAAAAACCTGGAATTTACATAAGATATTACCTGGAAAACCTGCAAAAGTCAGGGAATTTTAAGATTAAGATTTAGTCGACACCCTGCTTGAACGGAAAAACGTAAACAACCCTATGTTTGCATAATCTATAGGTTTCATACTTTCGATTTTTTTGGTTAGAAGATCGGTGATGGTATGGAAAAAAAATAATTACTGAATTTTTAATTAAACATATTTCGTTAAGCAGCCCGTTACTTTTGTTAGCATATTTTTTTCCATAAAAAATGGATTTCATTCGGTTACCTGATCGGTGAAGGTTGTCCTTAGCATGGATCCTATACTATAACTACTTTTACTGAAACTCATTTTAAAGGTCTTTCTAAAAATCTGACACGTTTTTCTCCACAGTTTTCGGCGAACAAACGTCACATTCAACGAGCCATGAATCGGTTCGTATTGCATCTACAGAAATAAAACCAGTCGATTTGTTATTTTATAAGCTTCATTTTTGCTCCTGGTAATTTGTTTGATAAAACGTAAGGTTTTCGAGTTATTCGTAGAGAATCGCTCTAAAACATGCATTTTTTAGAGAAAAAAATCAACATTTCTAATCGTGAGTAACTAGAAATATATTGATTTATCGAAGAAACTTTATAGAACATTTTTTGATTAGAATTCATCCCTCTGTCGCGATTTCTGTGATTAATTTGAGTTTACTAATTTCCATTCCCCGAGATGGGGTGTCATCCACCCCCAGGGTAAAAGCACACCCTCGTACCATGTAGACTTTGCATTACTATCAATAACAAATCGAATGCCGTTCATTTCATGAAAATCGGGTTTTTCCGAAAGAATTCTGGGCGAAAAACCGTCGAACACTGAACTTTATACGTTTATATATTTTTTAATAATAGAGTATCCCTCTAACTTACCGGACTATTAATAGAAAATAAGAAATTAATAATTCGCCCGAGCAAGCAAAAGGTAATGCGAAATTAATTGTTCACAACTGCATTTCCAGCGCAACAAAAAACCATAAGTGTAGCGTGCGTGTGCCGTGCTCTCCACTGCACGGAAAACATCGTTGAACAGGTAGGCAATGCAGCGTTTGCTTTAATTACGAGATGCTCCACTTTTTTCTCCCAACTCACTTGATTATCAATTATGCTGAAAAGCTTTTGTTTGTGCTGCCATGAAGAGGTAAACACAATGTATGAGCTATTTTAACTAGATAAACTTGTAAATGCCAGAGGTAGCTTGTACGAGCGTAAACGGGAATTTATTTGAAATTAAAAAGAGTACACTCTGCACGGTGTATTAAAAACAGCAACAGTATATTTATTTGTTAATTTATGAATTATGAAGTATTTAGCAGGAAACGGGTGGCAGTTTTTCATGCATATGTTGTGATCGAAAACTATTGGCTGGATAAATTCTGCGAAAACTTAACTACAACTACCTATAATAAAAAAAAGAATTCATAAAATATACAGTATAACAAATAATCGAGCAAACCAAAATAACAATAAATATATCACGGCGAACAGTTATTTCTTAAAACTCAAACTACAGTAAAAGGTGAAATTAACACCGCATACAAAATAGACTGAAATAACCATGAAGCACATATATAGGTGAAATAAAAGAATACCCACATAAAAGAATATACACATATAAATATAATATATACAGTACAAACACTAGGGTGGCCCAACCAAAAACGAAATCTCGAATTTTATTTTGCACATAGGACGATGAGTTTCTATTTCGGGTCCACATGAAGTCCTAAAATTTCCATGAAAAAAATATTGAGATTTAGAGATCACTAGTGTGAGTTTTTTTATACTCATCCAGTCATTTTAATTGCCACGATTGAGTTCATCCAGATATGAAATTTTCGAATAAAGCACACGTTACAGACATAAGTCTTTATGTTTTTGAGCTCGCTGAACACGATGGTCATGGTTAATTTTCTGTGCATATGCTGCATCTCTTCATATTATCCAAAATGTGTTGGAAAATGTCGGAAAACGGGCAATAGTTCTAGCTTAAGTAAGGTAAACTTTGAGAAACCATTTTTTTTCTCAAGCTTAAACTAATCGACAGTGTAATGGGAAAACATACAGAGAAATTCCGGACAGGCACGATGGTTGAGGATTTCTTTTTAGAAGAAATGAGCTAGGGAAAAATGAGGAACACCTGAAAACGGGCAATTATCTGTAGTACAGGCAATGACGGCAAAGTTTTGTAAAAACCTCGCAAAAATTAATAAAATCATCTCGCGGATTTAAGTAGGTGATAACCTAGAGAATGAGATGCTGCATTCTTTGCACTTCCAAGTTCCGGGAAGATTCAAAAAAATGAAATATTCCCTCTGTTTTTCGCTGTAGTCTACAAGAATTTCTAGAAAATAGTCCGGATAAGAATCTCGAAAGTGCAACTTTAGATTTATAGAGAGCCCTAACTTTTGAGATTTTCAAACATTTTTACTACTTTATTCTTATAGTCTGGAACAACACGGGAACTTCTCCACCCCGCTTTTCAATATTACTGGATTTGGTACCACCCCACAATGTCACATGCATTTAAGGTCGATCGAAGACTTCTCTTTTTCTTTTAACATCAGGTATATTGAGAAACTTATCTCGCTAATATTGAAGCATCCTCTGCTCAGAGCTTTCACGAACTGCTTCAGCAACCCAAGTCTGCTATGAGGAGGAGGAAGGAGTAATTTAAATTCATTTCTCAGTGATTTAGGGACTGAATTTCAGAATTCAGAATTTTTTGCTTTTAGTTTTATAATTCCACCTTGTGGAGCAATCACCCTAGTGATAGTAGAGTTTCTAAGGCACACGACTCGCTCAAACCAGCTCTTATGAAGCAATTCGTGAAAACTCTAGACAGAGCACTCATATGCTTTAAATGTTTGCGAGGTAAGTTTCCCAAAACATCTGATGTTAAAACAAAAGAAGGAATCTTCGATAGACCACCAATTCGCATGCTATTGAAAGATGGAACTTTAATTATCACAGTGGCTGACATTAAAAAAGCGGTGGATGTAAGTTTTCATGCTGTTCCGGAAAATCGTAGGAGTACACATACATCATAAGGAAATAGTTGAGAAAATGGTGAAATACTTTGAGAAATTGGGATGCTTAATGAATTTGAGGTTGTACTTGAGACTGAAGTGAAAAACATGAATTAGATTTCACCAATACGTCAAAGAAATACAGCGTCACTATTAAGGGCCGTAGGTAGTCAACATGACGGCCTATTTCTGCGGGATGCTCAACAGATCGCACCAGTGAAATGCAAAAACCGGAAAAGATTTCCCTTGCGTCGATCATTCGAAGGTGAAATGTCCGTTATCATAAAAAGAGATAAAATATTCAAGTGCCGGACATAAGCTCTCCCTATATTCTGCAAATTTTAGCCTTTTGAGTCTATAAATCAAATACTTGTGATCATGTTGAGGGTAACGACTTTACATTGGTATACTAATCACCGCTGCCAAACCGCAGAATTTCCCAATTTATTACTTTTACGGTTAAAAATGTTTGCCGTGATCATTAGGAATTCTGGTCTCAGATTCTAATAGAGCGGGTCTAAATATATATCAAAAGCACATTCACTCCTGCAGGGAGTTTCTTCAGATAACTATGTCACTCTCTCTTTCACCGTATTTAAATCGATTGGTTGTAATTTTTTTTTAATTTACGAGAAATATTGGTGACATGGAACAAACTGAATCATGAATACGAATTTAGCACATCAAACCACATCAGAATATGGTGCTGTTCATTAATAAATGACTAACGTTTTTATTATGTCGCTGTGTAATTTCAGTATTAATATCAATATTAGTGTTAACGCTAACATTAGTAATAATATGAATCCTATTTGTTCAATTGAGCTGATAGTCTAAGATCCAACAACGTTGTAACCTGAGCCATTTCATTAAGGTTCAATTATTTTTTGATTGTCAAAATTTAACAAACAGTAAAACATGAAATTTCTAATCGACGAAATCTTTTTGAATACGTGACTGGGGAAGTTCTATGATATCGATATCGAAGGCCCGAAATTGGCATTTTGACGGCATTGTAAGTTGCAAGACCAGAAACGTAAATTCGAGTCGACACAAGTGAACGAAAAATTACATTTTTTGACATTTGACAAATTTGAAGTGGATATATAACGATTTGCTGGCGCCCTGTCTATAATGTTACATGCTTATTGGATAAAATAACTTGCGGGATTTGAACTTAAGATCTAGAAAGTAAATTAATCAGATAACGTTAAGAATAAAATGAAATGAAAATGTTTCCTGGTGTATTTGTTAAAAATGTATAAATAAAAATCCTTTTAAAGACTATTCCTGTTCTCTGAAGTAATCTTAATTGAAACGAGGATTTTGATTTTCTTTTTCATTCCGCGAATGCACAGAAATATGTTTGGTAAAAGAGTTCCGGGCGAATTTTCTATTTTAATTAGTTTCAGTTTCAAACAAGAAGTAACACTTTACAATCACAAGGAGGACTGCTTATTGTGAAGAATATTACATGATTTATTGTTTGCTAAAACAGATTAATGATGTTCTAGACCTGAATGCTATTCGCAGCGGTAGAAATGGAAGAAAAAATTAATTAAAACTGCGCAAAACTTTTCAATAGAATATATCATAGAGAAAATTTTGTATTATAAATCTGCTTTAATCAACGAAATTTTTGTTGCTGGACATGCTGGGCTATAGACTCTTGTATAGTTGAAGTTGAATAAGTTTTACGGGCGGCTTGATATGAGAAAATAAAAACACTTTTGGAATCAAGAGTTCTCATATTTATGTGCAAAAGGGCAGTTTATTTCTTCTATTTTTAAAAGGCGAAATTAAAGAAATTTTATCGCTGGGTGTGAGTAGAATTCATGTTTGCAATTTTATGTTAGATAAATATTTACATATAGATCTGTAAAGATAGGTATGAAATTATTGTAACGTTTCCTGTCCTCAGTTTTGTTTCTGTCCTTTTAGTGAAAACAGATTCAGTCTGAAAACAACATTGTCTCTTCGCCAATTTATTGAACTTATTATACCGGGTGGTATAAAAGTATGGGAACAGCAGGATAACTTGAAAAATACGAATCCTAGAAAATATTGACCTCTAAAGGTCATCTTTGCGCCATAATTTTGTAAGTGCCGAAGGTCATCTTCGAAAGTAAAATGTTCCTCTGGTTTCATTACCGAGGTTAAAAGTAGGGGGTCTCGTTTTAAGAAATCGAATTGACCATCAAATGACCTTGAAGGTCGCGGTCAAGGTATTTAAAGTTTTTTTCTATAATTCGTATTTTTCAAGTTATCGTGCTGTTCCCATACTAGTCTTGTTATTACAGCAGATGTTCAAATTATTCGCCACTGACAGTTTGACAGTGAGCTAGACGGATATAAAAATTATCAGTTGTACTTCTTATCATTTCTGGTGTAATCTCAGCGCACACATCTATTATTCGCTGTTGCAAAATTGAAGTTCAAGAGTAAAGTAAAGATGACCTTTAGAGGTCAATTTTGTATGTACTGAAGGTCATATCCGAACGTAAAATTTTCCGCTCGTTTCATTTCTGGGGTTAAAAGTAGGGGGATCCATTTTAAAAAATCAACTTTTGTATTTAAGGTTTTTTTGGTATTGCTCAACAGGGGAGTACCGCACTACTTAATAAACAGAATAATAAAAGCATGCCTACACGAAAACACTGCAATACAATGGTTTGGACAGACGACGGAATCAAAATTGAAGAATATAGGAGTCAAACAAAGATGTCCCCTATCCCCCCCTACTATTCACCACAGTCCTGGACCAAGTCAAAACAGCCTACAGAGCCACAAGAGCTCTACTACCCTTCATTGAGGACAACAAACCACCATGGTGCCTAACCAAAAAGGTATACACGACCATCATAATGCCTACGATGATATATGGAGTCAAAAACGCAGCAACGATAAAGGCCAACCGAAGAAGCCTGAGAAGAGCTGAAAGGGACATTATCCAACTGCTAGCAAAAACAGGAAAACCACAAAAACGACAGAAAACGTCAACATTACTAGAGGGAAGAACAATAATCAAAAGAATAGAATCATACGCAATGAAATACTGGGGACATGTCCAAAGACGGGACACGACACACCTACTGAAGAAAGCGCTGCGAATGAACAGCAACAAACTGAAAATAGGGAGGCCATGCTACACATGGATTACAACAATCGAGAGGATTATGAATAAGCTAGGAAAGGATTATACACACTGGGAAAATTTGGCACAACAAAAAATGGAATACAATAAAGAAATATCAAGGATATACACACTGCCAGACTCAGAAACAGAAGAAACAGAAAACTCAGAAGTAGAATAGGAGAGAAGCTGATCACAAACAGAAACTAAGAAGAAGCATATCACAAAAACCTGAAAGTAAAAAGAAGCACGAAAACCTAAAAGAAGCATCTCACAAACGCCTACACTTTCCATCCGATGAAGACAGAAGGAAAACAAGAAGAAACATCTCACAAACACCTACACGCTCCATCCTATACTCCTACCCCATGCGTCATGCGGCTCTCGCTGCTGACAACAAGCATGTCCAATGTCCAATCCAGCGTATGCAGCTGGTCCGGCGGTATATAAAAGCACTGGGGGTTTGTTCTGGCACACGGTGGGATGATCGGTGGGCGATCGGGCTGCGTGGTGGAACAAATCTCCCTGCACCGGAATTGGCAGCAATGCCCACCTTACGCTGGCAAATCAATCAATCAATCAATCAATCAAGGTTTTTTGGTATCATTCGTATTTTTCAAGTTATCCTGCTGCTCCCATACTTTTATGCCCCCCGGTGTAATTGTTGCACATTACTTTATGCTGGTGTAATACTCGTCAATAAAATAAAATAGAAATTTGAAGAAAAATAAGAAAAAAAAACGTTAGAAAAGCTTTTATTAAAACGAAGCATTTATCCAGTAAGTGTCTAATTTAAACAAATTATAGCCATAAATTTGATTATTATGGAGTGAATATAGAGGTGAATGAGGCAAAACTATTGGATAAGAAATGCTTGCAGGAGTAATAAATACCATTAGTTAAGAATCATACAAACATTTCTAGAGGAATAGAACGTTTTTTCGATTATACATCTTTGGCAAAAAACACCTCACTTTTGACCAAGTTGCAAAACCCCTTTTTGCATATTAATATGTTCTGTGGCACAAAAAGATGCTGGCAATATCAGCTTTTGAAAAACCTCGTTTAAGATTATATTTCAAATCGATGTGAAATTTCAATTTCAATTTACCAGGTCACATGAGCGCTTCCACCGCCTGGACATAGTAGAAAGAGCAAGCAAATCCAGACCGATAATTTTTTGTAGCGAACGGTGTGTCTAGTAGTGTTATACCTTGGTTAGCACAGCGAAAGTAACCAAGTTTGATACAAATGCTAATTTTTACAATCTGCAATATTTTTCACGTTGCACCACGAAATACTTTCCCCTGGGCTTTAAACTTCCAACACAATTAATTACTTGATCCTTCAATAAATCTAACATTTAATTAGATTTCTGTTGTGAACTATGGCATCCAATCTAGAATGCATTAAATATTGAATTAAACTAATAGTACCTCATGCAGCATTCAAAGAGTTGGTGTTACGTACACCGTGCATACTATTACGACGTCTTATAGCAGTACAGCATATATGCAGTCGACTCTGACCTAGTGGAATATTGTGCATATCGCCACTTCCTCTATTAAGATGTTCAGGTTCTGCCTAGTTGGCAAGATCTAATAAGATTTTCAGAGTTCGCTGAATACTAACAACTAAATACCCTCTGGGTGTATCTTTGTGTAACTACATTTACAAGTAGTAGGTATGTAATGTACAAATTGCCCAAATAGCCCAATTACCAGGGAAAAAAATAGCTGCAAGAGTTAGAAAAAATTCCTTATGATACCTTTTGATTTTTTAGTAGGTCTTCGGTAGTAGAAAAGTATTTTAAAAAGTTATCAAGGCCATTGTGGGCAGAACACAAAACAAAAGGCATCAAACTTAAAAAAAAATGTTCTGGTTATAAATTTTAAAATACAAAAAACAAAAGAAATATCCTCGAGATGTAAATTAAGGAGCAGACAATTTTACAAAAATATACATTCACAAGAAATTTCATACATACTTGGATTCCCGCCTTAAATAGGAATCAAATTTATGACGTCACGATCCATAACTTGTGCAGAAACAGTCGAATGGTAATAAAGAAAAAATATTCCAGAGGACAAAGATGCAGCTATCATTACTATATGATAATATATATTTAAATTGTGAAATTTGTTTCTTATGTTGAAAAACAAATACCATTTCTTTTTCTCTGTCTACCCCATTAAATTATCTATCTCTTGAAATATACTCGTTAATATAACAAGTTACGTTGGTTTCAGGATCTTCATAAATCACATTTCGATATCGTAATACTGAAAAATGTTGAAATGTTCTGGGCAGAAAATGACCTTTAAATTTTTTGTAATTTTATAGTTTATAAAATTTTAAGTTCAAATTGCTTGCAAATGACGAAAAATTAACATTGCCACATGAACAAAAATGCAAATTAAAGCTAGGGAATTTTAATAAACTGTATCAATGTTTTCATTATAATTTAGATTCAACAGGAACGAACAATATAGTGCAGATATCGTCTAAATGTTATTTGTGGCATTATCTTAATTTTTTTCTACTTTTTCAATTCTTTGGGACTTCCTGGCACATGTATGTTGTCTTTTTAAGGATCTAACCTGTTTCATTTTTCAAGACTTTTTTTGGAAAATCTTTTTTTGCTGTGTATGATAAATACACAGCTCTAAGAATATTTGTTATATTCAATATTCATAGATACTTACTATTTACATAGAGCTGTTGATATAGTTAACAGTTTTTTTGGTTTTTATACAATGTTAAGTTTGTGAAGTTCTTCTTTTAACATTGGCAACCAAGTTGTACAGACGTCTATGGAACAATTCGACACGCATCTATCCTGATTCAATAATATCGCGGATTCTGTAATTCGGCAAAAATTTTAACAAAAGAGGCAGAAAGCAAAAAAAGAAAAATTGAAGAATCCGCGATAATAATATTAATCTAGTAAAGCGAAGTCCGATTTTTTATTGTTAGCCATTCTTCATTTACTAAAGTTGGTAGAAAACTACATTTTACAAGTAGAGATACCTATAAATGCTTAATAGTATTAATATCGTTCCAACTTAAATAAAAATTACTAACTTTAGTTAAACAAAATATTATGAATTTTGCAGTAAATGCCTAATCTATAGTTATGTAACAGTCTTCATTTACTAAAGTTGGTAGAAAGTATATTTTACAGTAAAAAACGCTATTTTCAAGTGAAAATGACAAAATTTAAAAAACGAAAATCAGTAAAGGTATTTACACAGAACTTCCCTCTTCATTTGTGCATGGCGGTCACTCTAAAAAATTATTAATTACGAAATGACGTTGAGAATAATAATCGGAATATAGTTATCACTATTATTACAAAAAATAAACCTGATAACCTTTGGTCAAAGAAAGGTTTGCGCAAATACCTTTACAAATGGTTGAATTATTTCTTGGGATGACCACCCTGTACATTTTCAATAAAACTATATTAGGTGCACTCGTACGTGCATATGCCAAATATTATTGCCATCTGTCACATTTTCAGTTCCATATTCACATAGTGGAGTGGAAGTATAGCAGTGGTTAATATTCATTTTTTCTTTAAATAGGTTTAGGATGTTATGAAACCTGGAAATTTTAAATTTGAGCAAAAACAAATTTTTTCCGTCATCTTTTTAACGGGCAAAAATTTGCAAATTTTTTATTTTTCTTTATTTTCAAAAGTTTTTGGAATAGGCTTAGAATGTAATAAAACGTGAAAATTTTAAATTTGAGCGAAAAAAAAATGTCCATCAATTCTATAGTAGGTACTGGTAAAAATAAAATTACTTTTTTCAAAAAATTTTAATTTTTTATTTAATAGGTTTAGAATGCCATGAAACGTGGAAATTTTAAATTTGAGCAAAAAAAATTTTTTTTCATCTATCTCATGCTAGTCGTAAAAAATTTTTCCAAAAATGAAAAAAAATTCTAAATTTCTTTTTCTGAAATAGGCTTAGAATGTCATGAAACGTGGAAATTTTAAATTTGAGCAAAAATAAATGTTTTTTTCGTCCATTCTAGTGGTAAAATTTGTTTCGAGAATGTTGGTAAAAAAAAAACATTTTTTTTTCTGAAATAAGTTTAGAATGTCATAAAATGTGGAAATTTTTAATTTGAGCAAATAGTATATTAAAGTATAAGTGGATATTAAGGTCTTTAAAACACGCGCTGTTTTAAAGACCAGTTATCCACGAATACTTTACTACTTTATTTTTTTTTATTGGTACACTTTGAAATCATAAATACTGGTATTATTACTACAAAAAAGGGAAATAAGAATTAAGAATGTAAAATGGTTGAATTCGTGATGTGACATCAGGATACCTGTCAGTGTCAAACGAGAAATGCAAAAATTGATTTGCTTCTGTCACATAGGATCAATTATTGTCATTACAGTTGTTACTGATTGTATATTACTTTAAAATGGGTTCTAACATTGATTACTTAAATATAAAAGCATCGAAAAGCACACGCGCGTTTTTAAAAGTTGGATTTAAACAGTCTGAGGCGTACTTTAAATAAGCAAAATAGGGTACCAATAAAAAAAAAAAAATTGTTTCATTATTTATTCCCTTTAGACGGTCTACCCTGTATATTTTCCAGTGAAAGTTTAACCATTTCTTCGCTGACAGTAGCGTCAGCTACCTACCAAATTTGATTGTTCTCTGTCAAGTAGTTTTTTAGTTAATGCGCCAACAGACAGACAGACAGACCGACGGAAATTGAAAAATCTGTATTCTCGTAATCTACATGATCTGAAACGTCTAAATCTGAAAAAATCTCGGAGGGTGAAAGAGTAAAAAATGTTAAAATTAAAAAAATAATTGCTTGCTAATAGCAATAATATGATAGTGTTGCTAAGTAACACATTACAAAATCAGATACTGTAATGTTCGATTTATCGGCCGCAAATGAATCCGTGAAATAGTAATTTACCGGACACCATGAAATAAAATTAATTTACAATCCGATTATTTTTTCAAAGATTATTAAAATTTCTATGCCGATACACACGGGAAACTCAAAATTTGGCGTACGCCAAAGTTATATAAATTTTTTATAAGATATTTTTTTAGTAGAATTTTCTGCTCAGTCATTTTCATATTTATGATAGTTTGTATTTTTCGCATTTTAAAAGTTATTTCCAAATCACAATTTTTGTGTGATTTGACGCCATATTGTTTCCATCCATATCCAATCCATATCTTCCGTCCACGGTGATATTGATAAGTTTCTAAAATACTTTTCTACTACTAAAAACCTACCAAAAAATCAAAAATTCTCATAAGGATTATTATTTATTCCTAGCTCAGTTCCCCTAAGGACTGTACTATAAATATGATGGTGTAATATAAGTGTAGATTCTAGACCTGAAATTATGACATCCTAACCCTAACGACTAGTTTTTAAAATTCTACTATTTCGAGATGGGGAAGGGACTGAATCATCTGGATAGTTTGAGATAGCAACGAGTCATTATACAGGCACACGCTAAAAAAGTGGTCTGTCTTTGAGACTCCGTTGGGTAACCCCTATGGATATCGACGCGCTGAATACGAGTCCGGTGTCTGTTTAGCTCCATTTAACTCCATCATCCACCAATTTTTAGTAGATCAAAATAACTCAAAAAAGGTATATTTTCGTCAGTAAAAACACGGCTAATAATTCTGAATATTGGCTGGCTAATATTGGAAATTCGAAAAGAAACTAACCAAACTAAGGCTAATTATAGAATATAAATATTTGTCTCTATATTTATAATAATATGAATAATAATAATAATAATAATAATTTTTATTTAGTACAAATCAGCTATTCCACCAGTGTACTTTACATGGTCAGTAAAGTTCACTTACAGTTACCAGTACTTATTACAAATAAAATATATCCATTGTACAACTGCATATAAAACATTGTAATTGTGCTTTGACTTACTTTTACGTACATACCTACTTAACTCTACTTACCTAGTATAACTTGGCTGTCGCTGCAACATAGCAACGATATTACTACAATGGAATATTCTTTTGACATCTTTAATATTGCAGAAATGGAATTATTCTTGGCATGTCAATCTTCAGTATTATATGCCATCTAAATACCCATGCGCAGATTTTCGATGTCGATGCTCTTAATATTATTTATGTTAAGTTGCTGCGGACTCAATTTGTAAGTGTACATACTCCATAAAATCGTTATTGGAAGGAAAAAGGATTCTAGAAGACCAAGTAACGGCCCAGAAGAAGTGGTCAACGATTTTATGGAGTATGTACACTTACAAATTGAGTATCCGCTAGTGTTCGAGGCGCAGGTATTATTGGAAGTTCCAATAATACCTGCGCCCCGAACACTAGCGGATACATTAATTTTGGTTTTTCCTAAACTATTTTCAGGTAAAGCTACCTGTCTGCTAGGGTTAATATTCCTACAATAGAATAGTTAAGAATTACGCAGTTTTAGTATCAACTAATAAGATTTCTTTGTTTCAGGTAACATTTTTGGATTCGTAGTTGTAGTTGTTAACCAAGAAAAGTGAAAATAGTAAGTTGTTTAAATATTGTTTAAGTATTAGTTTTGACATTCTCTTAACTGTTGTTTTCTATTTCTGGAATTTTCTACCATTTCTCTTCTAAAAATAATGTCCAAGAAATGCACAAAGACAATTACCCAGTATAATATCGGAAAATAATCTCTACACTTTGTGACTTTTACATCAAAGGAACAGTTAGATGAGGTTTTTTGACAAATAATACTTATACGAATACATAATTAAAAGTAATCTATTTCTCTGCTGTTTTGGAAACCAAACATGTTTTCTTTCCAACAGTTTTAGTAATTAATACAAAATTCTTGCTGTAACATCTATATTCAGGGTGTCCCAATATTGAGTTCCTGAGTTCATATTGGGCCCGTATTACCTAACTTACCTTAATCCAAAAATGCATCCCTTCGAATTTGGATAAGAACTGTATCTCTATAAGTACTCTATGTAAACTTGATAACAACCAAATATCTTTTCTTTCTCAAACGAGACAGATTTCCTGTTTTACAAGCATCTATGACCTACAGAGAAAAAACGGTAATTCTGGATTTTTGGTTATTACACCAAATTTCAAAAGTAATAATTTGTGTACTGAAACAGGTGTAGCATTTGTTATTAATGTATTTTTACTTCCCTCTCATACCGAAGGGAAGTATTGTATTCGAGAAAAAATCACCCTCCGAGATTCTTTCGCATTCTGACGTTTCAGATCACGTAGATTTCGAAAATATAGGTTTTCAATTCCGTCTGTCTGTCTGTCTGTCTGTTGGTGCATTAACTAAAAAACTACTTGACGGAGAGCAGTCAAATTTGGTAGGTAGTTGACCCTACTGTCAGCGAAGAAATGGTTAAACTTTCACTGGAAAATATACAGAGTGGACCGTCTAAACGGAATAAATCGTGAAATAAATTTTTTTTTGCTCAAATTGGAAATTTTCACGCTTCATGGCACGCTAAACCTATTTCAGAAAAAAAAATTGAAAATTTTTGAAAAATTATTTACCACTAAAATTGATAAAAAAAAAATGTCTTTGTTCAAATTTAAAATTTCCACGTTTCATGGCATTCTAAATCTATTTTTAAAAACAATTTTTTTGGAAATTTTTTTAGCAACATTGTTGAAATTTTTTTTATCACAAATAGATGGAAACATTTTTTTTCTCTCTTCAAATTTAAAATTTGCACGTTTCATAGCGTTCTACATCTATTTAAAAAAAAAATTAGAAAATTTATTTATCATTTTTGAAAAAATGTTACCACTAAAATAGATGGATTTTTTTTTCTTTGTTCAGATTTAAAATTTACACGTTTCCATGGCATTCTAAAACTTTTCAAAAAAATTTAAAAATGTTTTTGAAAATTTTTTTAAAAAATTTGAAAACATTTTTAATCTATCACTATACTATAGAATAGACGAAAACAATTGTTTTGCTCAAATTTAAAATTTCCACGTTTCATGACATTCTAAACCTATTTCAGAAAAAAATAATTTTTAAATTTGTAAACTTTTTTACCACTGCTGTAGAATAAAAGGAAACTTTCCTCTTTGCTCAAATCTAAAATTTCTACGTTTCATGACATTCTAAACCTATTTCAGAAGAAAAAAATTTTGAAAATTTTTTTACCAACATTTTTGAAAAATTTAAAAAAAAATTAAATTTTTTAACCACCACTATACTTCCACTCCATTACGTGAATGTGGGATTGAAAATGTGACAGATGCCAATAATATCTGTCATATGCACCTATTATACTTTTATTGAAAAATGTACAGGGTGGTCATCCCAAGAAATAATTCAGTCATGGTGGACATTTGTAAAGGTATTTGCCAAGCCTTCCATATTTGGCACCTGTTATTTAGTATTGAACTTTTGCTGTTGGATGAGCACACTGTATATTTTTTTGACCAAAAGTTATTAGGTTTTCTTTGTAATAATAGCAATAACTATATTTCTATTATTATTCTCAATGTCATTTCGCAATTAATAATTTTTTTGAGAGACCGCCATGCACAAATAACGAGGGAAGTTCTGTGTAAATACCTTTGCCGATTTTTTTTAAGTACGCCACTTTTCCGTTATTAGAACATTTTGTTCTAGAATTGTAAATAAATGTTAAATACAAATAGAGGAAAAAACGATAATATCTCTTATATTGATTGATATGGAGCGAATACGGAGCGCCCAAATATAGATTTGGCACCGTCCCAATATGGATTCGGAAACGCCCGGAAATTGCCTTGGTGTTCGGCAGCGCCCGGAAGTTCTGAAGGCTTGGCTGGCATTCGGCAATGCCCTTTTATTAAAATTCTATTACCAATTATTTGCACATACTAGAGTGCAAATATAGTCGAGATGTTTTCCTTTAAAGAGATTTGGGGAAATCTGGATGTGGAAGTAGTGATTTCTTAGGCAGTAGTTTCTAATTCATAATGTTTGGTCAAGATAATTTGATCACGGTGATATTGCTATTGGGTTTTTTCAAAATCTTGTCTGTTTCTGATCCGGAGTTATTTTAGTTTCTGACTAGATTTGTAATTAAAACTCTGTACATCGGAATTTTGTTAATCCAAATCACTATTAAAATCAGGAAAATTAACGATCCCTCCGCGATTACATGACATATTTGTTAACACTCTTTCTGTTAAAAAGGTGTCAATAAGGCGCCAGAGTAAGACGAATTGTTATTTTAATATGCACCGATAAAAATCCTCATTTACATAGGATAAAGTTTGACATTATTAAACAGTCTTGAAGTTAGCTGTTTCTATTATGATTTGCTCGCTGTGGAGAGTAAATATAATCAATCATATCACATTTCCAATCACGCCGACTATATAATGGAGTTTGTTTGAAGTCGAGAATAAAAAATGACAAGAAAACGAGCATTTAATTTTTTCCTTGGAGTAATGTACAATCGCTATTCAGATCAGTCAACAAATTATATGTTAAATTTTAATCTAAAATTTTGTATGGAAGTTCAGCCTGAGTATACAATGGGAGTATGCTTTTGTTATTTTATTTATAATGTAAATAAATACACCAGAACTTTAGAGTATTCAAAATAGATTATCACGCAGAGATCTAAACTGACAATAATGCGTAATCATTGTAACTTGTAACAGATGTATTAAATAGTACAGTGTGAAAATTAACATTGATCTCCAATTCTGCAAGCAAAATAACGATTATTATTTTCAGAGTAATGTCACATTTTGTGTTACAATAAAGATCATTCATTGTAAATATAGCAGACATTCGAAACTCTTCTCGTCTATCCAATTTAAGAATAAAGTGCTCTTGACATTGGTTTACAGAGCCATATTCGTCGGAGTATGAATTTGAGTCGGTCACTGTTCATATCGATCTATGTGGATGGTATATTGTTTAAGAGATCGATCGACCCTTCAGCCCTTCCTCACCCCCAACCAACATTTATTGTCAAGTTTACGTTCTAATAATAGGTCAGAATTTCGATTTGACTAATTTGGCGATAGGCATTTTTACCTAAAAGTAACCACAAGTTTACCAATATGGGGAAAAAAATTTAAGTAAATCTGAAGTAAAAATTAGGCAAGCTAGGACATTTTGTTCAAGATGTCAAAGACATTTAAAGGTAACATAACCCTGTCAGTGAGTCAAGTTGTGGTAATTTTAACGTAATTACTCTTTATTTATTACTTAAATAATAGCCATTCACCCATACCACAAAAACAATTAAGAAAAGGGGAACTAGAATTGCAGGTTGGTTAATAACTACAGAATGACCAACATGACGCCCATGTTTTACGTTATAAGTTGTACATGGTTTATCGATGATAGAAATATACTATTGGTAGGGGACACATGAGTGGATTTAATCAAATTATATTTGGAATGGTATCTCTCACTGTGTTTGGAAGAAAATTAATTGCAAATTAAAATTTACTGTAAATATAACTATTGTACTTCTAAAAAAAGTGTGCGCTATTAAAATAAAAATACAAATTAAATAAAAATTAAAAAAATTTGTTTTCATCTTTTAAAACTGTGGTAATTGTCTAACAATATGTCCAACTGATTTCTAGAAATCAAAATATGATTTATTGAAGTAACTGCAAGTATATTTTGCAAAATAATCAATTTAAATATCAACTTCAAAACAGTGTGCCATTATCTTTCAAAATATTAAATGAATATTTTTCAAGTTAAATATGGAGTCTTTTACATGTTAAACTTGAAAGTCTAATTGTCTTCGAATATAAACCTATAAAACAAGTTTTCTTAGACCGAAGGCGATATAACCAATATTTTCGATTTTGAGGTCCACATTTCCTATTTAAAAAATATGGAGTTTAAAGTAAGTGATAAAATAGGTCAATTTGCTCTACACTGTTGACTATTAGGTCTAATGTCCCAGTTTAGTAATTTTCGTGACCTAGTGGTAATTGTTTTATAATGGCGTATTTTAAAATCGTCGCGGTGTTATGAAATACATTATAGTTATCATCATGAAATGTTATCACAAAAATCTGTTGTTTGATTGATTTCAGTTAATTGATTATTGTTTTTAATAAAAGTAGTCCCAGATGCCACAGTTATCACATCAGATTTTGTATTTGTCACTTGACTGTTACGATCTAAAAGTGAAGATCGTACACACTTTAAAGAATAAAAGGTCCTAGGCCTTACGAATCCTATTTTGGTGAGTGTGAGAGGATAAATAAATAGAAAGAATGCTGTAAGGTAAAAAAATATTTATTACGATTAATTTTTTTTGACAAATTTGAGTATTATTAAATATTAACAAAAAATATATGTACAATAGCACACTAGTGAGAACAATATTGAATATTATTAAATATTAATAAAAAAAATATGTACAATAGGTTTTAACGACCGGGGTGAACTATGCCCCAGGTGGGTGCATTCACCAGTCCCTACAAAAAAATATAATATGGCTCTTGACCACAAATGTAATCTACACCCTACAGTATCTCTCTGAAGGAGTCACTATAACAAAATAAAGGAACGATAAGCAAAATGTTAACTACTAAATGATGAAAGATAAAATATAAAGAAAAGATTACTTAAAACTACAGGATGAGCACACTAATTTAAAATGGTACAAAAATAACTTATCTTTTGTTAACCCACGTGAAGAATCGTAGATCTCAGGTGCTCCGGATCTGGGGTCTGGTGTTATGCCAGAACATCCTCCAGGAAAACACAGCTCGGTATACTTTGCTTCAGAAAACTTGTACCAAAGTTAAAATTATGTGGGGTTGCCCACGTTGCTATCAAACCATAGAAAAATCTAGGGAACTACTACTTTTTTGTTGCCCAAAAATGAATCCTCTCCAAAACCGTCTACGATAAAAATATGTAAATTAGTGTAAAGCTAACCTCAAAATGTACACATGGTTGTGAACTAAAAAGAAGTGAAAATACAACTTACCCAGATTATCTGGACGTTAATTACTTGTTGTAATATCTCCGATTTAAGAATCGATAAATTGAGAATATAAAATTATCAATTAACTGGTGAAATTATAGTCTTAAACTCCGATACCAAGATCGATTTGCCTCAAAGTGGCCTTTGACTTAATTACACTGGAAACAAGTGTCTAATGAATTTTCGAAATAGAAAGAGGAAGATTCTCTCCGTCCTGCGTTATTTATAACTTCATTTAATACAAAAAAAACTAATTCATGTGCGCACTTTACACTTAATTCAACATTTTTGGTAGGAGGTTTGATTCACGTTGTCAACCTTGAAGTTTTCTTACTGAGATCTTTATTATCGGCATTCGGACTTTGCGAAAATTGACATATGGAGTAAACATTTGTACTTTTCGGATTAATGCTGAAATCAATGCATTTTAATGTGTTTAGCACTATAAAAGAGAATCACTCATTTATTACAATGATTATGTAAAGTGTTGTATAGTAAACTAGGTCTTATTTATTAAATAAAACATTTAACATGAAATTCTATTTTGTTACCAGGTTCGCCATCTATTGCCTGATAGGTTAACCACAAGCTTATTAGTACCGACTTGTTTAACCCCTGGTCGCTCTTGTCGATTTTATCACGAATAATGACGGATGTTTTCTCTTTTAATCACATATACCGGGTGTCCACATATACCGGGTTCCCCGTAAATTAACTCCCTGCTTACCCCAGATGTTAATGCCAAATAGGGCGTGACAACTCCATCCTATCAAGGAATAAAAAAAAATTCATAAGGAATTTTTTTTTTTTTTTTCAAAAATCTCAAATTAATAACTAGTGTGATAAAATGACTAGCATTGCTTAAAATTTCAATCCAACAGCAGGTTATCAAAATATGCAGAAAATAGTAACAACAAAATGTGTCGGAAAAAAATGTAAATTTATATGGGCCCCAGAAGGATTGTATCACGGTACGATTAAATTACTATTCCACGTACATTTAAATAATTACCCAAAACAATGTACAGTAAACTTGTTAATTAAATTCCGATCAGAGATCGATAAAATTGCAATAACGAGAATAAAAAAAATCTCAAAGATATATTTGCAATCGAAACGGGTGAAATAACAGTCTAAATCCGATATGAATCGACTTAGCTAAAACAGCTAGATGACGTTATTCACCAAAACAAGGTACTTGTATCCAAAATTAATGGTACACGAAAATTAAAACAATGTAACGTGATTACACAGGTTACGTGGAAGCAACGCTTCTTCTGACCCTTTTAATATTCTACCCTGGACCATTATCTAAATTTACAGTTTTCTCAAAAGTTTTATGCTGGTTGGGAATAATTGCATCGTTTACCTGCTCGAAGGAGATATGAGTAAAAGGAATTAGAGAAAAAAATAAATTTAATAGAAATTTTTTTTAAACTTGTATAGTAGTTACACATACAAGAAACCACATGAAAATTCGTTTTATCACTGGAAAAAGTTATGAACATCACCAATTCCGAGATTACTCATCAAGAGCTCACATATAGTCAAAAAGGATATAACAAAGATAGTAGGTAATTCAACTGACACCCATTCTGCGCTAAGTCAAGTTGCATGAAAAGCCTCGATAATGAGTGTTGCTATACAGCATACGAAAACTCATGAAAAATCCACTCGGAAAAGATAATGCTTCCCCCAGTGTAAAATGAAAGAAAAAAGAAAAGAACAAGAGAAAAGAAAAAGATGAAATGTTTTAGGAGAGGACCTCTAAGGATCAGTCTCCACAGACATTGTGGTGAAATGCCTGAGCAGCGTTATAGCGGCTGCCAGTGCTAAAATTAGTTTAGACATAAGCACACCTAAACCACGACACAGAAACCAAGTTACCTGCCTATACTCAACAGTGGGAGAAAATGTCCAGACTGTTGAAAGAAGAACAAATGGATATAGCTCCATGTGGCTTAAACTAGAAGTACGTAACATCAAAATACTTTGGATTTAGCTCCAAGAGGCTTATCAGAAGTACGTAACGACTAGGTGACAAAAAAAAGACCATTATTTGGGAATACTCCTGCTTCCGGCGCGATGAACAGTGCCTCGATCGGGCGATAGATCAAGGGCTGAGGTGAAGCGGGGAGGAAAACCTGTCTCTCGAGGAACGTCAGACGACCTAGGCCACTCCTGACTGACAAGCCCCCTTGCCTACGTGTCCGCTCGACCCTCCTTGACCATCTGTCATTGAAGACAGCCCGATCGAAACTAGTTCACCCCCATCTCGAAGCAAGTTCCCTAATGGCAACTAAAATATCCTACTAAATAGGATAATGTTAAAAAAAAATTTACCTACCTACTAGAGAGTAAACATAAAGCAATATAATAATTGCTGCCTTAATTACCCATGAAGACAACAATAGTGATATGAGCAACAACTATACCAAACGAAAATAATTACAATCATGATGACGAAAAAAACAAAATGGGACAAAAATTTCTCAGAACACTATATGAACAAGATAAAGATAAAAGATAAAGTATTTTTGCAATTTACCTAGCCGAAGAAACAATAAGCAGTAAAAACACACAAAGATACTGACTTAAATTTAGCTATGACTCAACTTAATGCAAGACAAAGGAAAAATACCCAAACCACTGCTAAGTATCTTGTACTATAGAACAGCGACCACCTGTATAATAAAAGGCACACGCCATACAGGAAAAATATGTTCCCATGAACAATTTTCCTGTAAAGTAATTTGTTCCCATGAACAATTTACTGCAAAAATACGCGAAGTCAATCCACAAAATATGTGGACTTGACCCTCAAACCAATATACGTGGACTTTATCCACAACGAAAACAATATGTTTACCAGACTACAAATTCTGCCTTTTGGCACACTGGTAATTAACATATCATAAACCAAAATCACAGGTAGGGAGTTTCCTTATAACAAAAGACCAAGGCCTTTCACAAAATTCTAAACATTATTTGAAGAGTACTATAGCAAAATTGTCAAAAAGCTACTTATAATACAAACGGTTAAAGTAGTCAACTAGGCAAAATTAAAAAAAAACAAGAGGTAGTGATCATAGAGAAATATAGAAAAATACAGAATTGCGAAAGAAAAGAAAAAGACGATCACAAAAAGAACGACGTTGTTATGTCATATTATTGATATCAACCATGCGTAGGAGAAGAATGAACAGGTATTTCGACAGCAGACTCCAAAAACTACGAACATCTCGATAAAATACGAGAGTGAGTCGTTTGTCTAACACCCTGTATGTATTCTCCTAGGGTGAGATAAAACTTGGTGAGTTTTACCCCGCATGATTGAAATCCATCGCTTGACTACCGACACCCAGAACGTATGCAACCAACAAAACGTGATATGCAAACGCTCGAGACGCAAGCCATCAGCGGAAACGTGGCCCTTTATTAAGAACCTCCACCCTACCGCCCTATACTCAAAAAAGATAAAATTTAAATCTACGAGAGAAAAATCCAAATATTTATGCTAAAATGCGTGTCCAAAAGAAATGTTCCGAAAATAATTTGCCTATTAGTCTGGCTCCAAAGTGTAATCTGGCTTTAGGTCTTTTACGTGCCACTGACCTACGGACTCTTTGGCATCATTCTCCAGCTCATACACATTCAACCCAATTTTCCGTCTCACACGATAGGGACCACTAAATTTAGGAGCCAACTTAGCAGAGAAATGCTTAGAAGCGTCGGATAATGGAAAGTCTCGTTTCCATACAAAATCATTTTCCTTAAAACTAACCGGACGTCTTCTAAGGTTATATCTCGCTTTAGTTTTCTCATAAGCCTTCTCTAAATTTAACTTGATGGTTTTGTGTAATTGAGCTATTCCCTTACTTTTCCATTCTCCGTGGTCAGGTGGGTCAGCAGTTCCAAATTTACTTTTGTCCCGGCGAATTTTGTAGTCCTCGCCATTGACTACCATTTCCCGTCCGAAATTCGCGAAATATGGAGTGTACCTAGTTGCTTCGTGTTTCGCCGTTCTAATTGCGCACGCTAGATGGGGAAGATTCTCACTCCAGTTTCTCTGTTGTTCATCCACATATGTTGCCAACAGGGTTTTTAACACCCTATTAACCCGTTCAGTAGGGTTATTCTGTGGATGATACAGAGCATTATAAAGTGGTTTCACCCCATACCTGTCCAAAAACTTGGAGAACTCAGTACTTCTGCCATATTGGGTCCCATTGTCTACAATGATAAACTCGGGTACACCGAATAGCAAGAAGACATACTGCTCAATGGCTTTTATGATGTTTTTCGCGGTAGCCGTGCGAAGTGGTACGAAAGTGACAAACTTGCTGAAATAATCAGTGACCACCAACACATATTTGTGGCCGGCACTACTACTGGGTAATGGGCCAAAAAGGTCGCTACTAATGAGCTGCCAACAACGTGTAATCTCTGGCCTTTTGCCCATTTCTCCAGCAGTTGCCTTCTGTATTGGTTTCTGTTTTGAACAAATATGACACTTTTTGATGTATCGATACACGTCAGCTTTCATCCGGGGCCAGTAGTACCTTTGTATCAGACGATTGTACGTCTTGTACACACCCATGTGGGCACCATGTATCATATCGTCATGATACTTCTCTAAAAGCTTTCGCCTTTCTGGCTTTGGAATTACTTCCTTCCATGCATCGATATCAGTCAAAAGATCCTTGAAACCACATTCGACTCGCTTGTATAGCTTACCACCTGCCTCTCGCCATCTATCAAACCGGATGGGATTATGCTTTAGTCGGAGGAGCATCTTATCGTACCACTGGTCGCCTGAAGGTACATTGGGTTCCTCATCCGGAACCACAGTATCGATGGTAGGTGGGACAGCCCTTGACAGACAATCAGGGACCACGTTATATCGACCCTTGCGGTGTATCACCTCAAAGTCGTAACTTTGCAGTCGCAAGCACCACCTACCCAGTCGACCCTTAGGATCCTTCAAATTATTTAACCATTTCAAAGCGTAACAGTCTGTCACAACAATGAATTTGGTCATTTCAATATACCCTCGAAGCTTTTCGATCGCATATATCACGGCCAGTATTTCTAACTGGGTCGCCCCATACTTGGCTTCCGTTTTTGTGAGGCCCCGTGACAGATAGCATATGACATGTTCCCTGTCCTCGTAATACTGTGTAAGTACACAACTTACTCCGACTTGGGATGCATCCGTCTGAAGGATGAAAGGATATTCCCAATTTGGACGTGAAATTGGAGCACTAATCAAAACGCTTTTGACTCTTAAGAATGCTTCTTCACACTCCTTCGACCATTCCCACTTAACAGATTTTCGGGTGAGCCGCGTGAGAGGTGCGACGATCATGGAGAAATCAGGGATAAATCGGCGGTACCAGGAGAGCATTCCGACAACTCGCCTTATTTGCTGAGGATTTTTGGGCCTCGGCATGTCAACGATGGCGCTGACCTTTATCGGATTTACTCCTAGACCGTCCCGATTTACCTTATACCCCAGATATTCTAGCTCCTCTCGACAAAATTTGCACTTCTCCCGTTTTAACGTGAGGCCGGCAGATCTCAGTCGGTTAAACACCTCATTCAAAACATGAACATGGGTCTCAAAATCACTGGTAGCTATTATTAGATCGTCTAAGTACGCGAAGACATAGGGTTTCAGCTCAGGGCCAAATAACTTATCCACCAGGGACTGGAAAGTGCCTGGTGCCCCATGCAAACCAAATGGCAGCCTTTTAAACTGGAAGTGGCCTCTGCCAGGTACCGTGAAAGCAGTATATTGCTTACTAGCTTCCTCCAGTTTTACTTGCCAATAAGCTGACCTGATGTCTAAACTAGACAAGTAACGAGCTTGACCTAGTTGATCCAGTATCTCATGTATGAATGGTAATGGATATGCAGGTCTCTTAGAGACACTGTTAACCTTCCGAAAATCTACTACAAACCGATATGTCCCATCGTCCTTGTTTACCATCAGAATAGGTGAACTCCATTCACTGTTGCTACGTTCGACAACACCAAGTCTTAACATCTCGTCGAGCTCTTCGTCGATTTTCCGTTGCATGGGTGGACTAACACGATAATATTTCTGCTTAATGGGCAGAATTCCTGTATCAACTTCAATTTTGTGTTCCACCACATCTGTGCAACCTAACTCGATGTCTTTGATGTTGTCGAAGTAAGCATTCACGACGTCTTCTAGACGTTCTTTCTGCTTCCCGGTTAAATCGATCGCGCTCTCAAGAGAAGGATTTTTCTCTGAGACGACATCGTTTAACACAGGTTCGCTTGAGAAATACCATTCGCCTTTACGTAAGTTCGGAACGATACCCATTTTGACCCAAAAATTTGTACCCAAGACTAAGGTATGGCGCAACTCTGGCACTATCATGATCTCAAAAAGATGTGTTCGATCTCTAAGTTTAATTGGAACAATGGTTTGACCTATACACTGGATGTTATCATTGTTAGCAACCTTGCAAGAGGTTACAGAACACTTTTCTAACTGGAATCCCAAGGTTTCCAGAATTTTCCATCCTTTTTCGTTCATGAAAATGCCATTTGCTCCACTATCTAGTAATGCTAAAATTTGTTTATCATAAATATTTACACGAATATATGGACATTCATTTCCCTGAACGTGGGATAAAATAAAATCTAAAACGTATTTGACCTTCTCGGTTTCGACTAACTCTTTTGATATACGGGGTGTTTTTATTTGATTTGTTGGCTTTCTGTGAAATGGACTTAGCCCCCGACGAGGGACTAAGTCCTCTGTCCGTTTCCCTGTTTGTTACAGGTGGGACAAGTGCGTGTCGTGTACCCTAACAGGCCACAACGGTAACATTTCACAACCTTTGAGGGACAGTCACTTGTCAGATGTTGTGTACTATCACACTTAAAACAGCGCAAACTGTTTACCTGTCTGGGATCTCGGTCTTGACTCGTTGAACGAGTACTATACCTCTCCCGACTATCTGATCTTCCACCGTTGTTAGGTGTGTGTCGATTAAGTGCAGGGCGCTGGTCCCTGTCACCTCCTCGATCACGACTGTCTGAACGGGTTCTTTCTAAACTACCATTAGGTCTATTAGTGCGGTCTTGACTATTTGAGCGCGCTACACCCCTACTATATCTCCTAGTACTATTACTACCCTGATACCCACTACTGAAATTATTAGCAGAATTATTAAAATTATTAGAATTACCACTAGAATTGCCAAGATAACTACTACGGGGATTCTCGGGTCCACAAAAAGAAACTTGTGGGCGAGTCTGACGATTGTTAGAGTTGGATCTTTCGAGTCGTTTCGTTATTCTACGTTCCTCGATCCTCATTACCAGCTCCACCAATCTCTCTTCAGAGGGTATGTCTTCAAGGATAAGTCGTTCCTGATATTCAGGTAACATATTTTCCCGAATAATCCTTAGACGCTTTTCCTTAGAGAGAGGGACTGGTAGGTAGCTTGATAAATCAGAGATATGCGCTATAAAAGTACCTATACTCTCACCACTCTGTTGGTATCTAGCTTTTATTAACTCTTTTACATGTTTCACAAAATTAATAGGTAAAAATTCTCGTTTTAAACGAGAACAGAGGTCTGCCCATGAGTCAACTTCTGTTTCTATTGATCTAAACCAGACATCAGCCCTATTTGCAAATAAACACCCTATGCTACTCATTAATTTAGATTCAGACACCTTCCTCGTCTTACAAAATTGTTCCACTTTCCGTATAAAATCTAACACATCAAGGTTATTTTTACTCTCCCCATTGAAAACAAAATTCCACTTGGTAACAGGAACATAATCAGGGTCAGCTAATACTAAGGTTTGTAAATTTGCCAGCCCCATCGATGGATCGACTGGAGGTTGTACGTTTGTTGCCCCCACTAAACATTTTTTTCGATCAATGAAGTCATCAAATATTTTTTTATAACCCTCTAATAAATCGGAAACTTGTTTCTCCTGGTCCTCATTTTCTGCGGAGATACGCCCAATGCGTCCCTTCAAATGCCAAAACAAAACATCTAGCCTCTCAATGAGTGTTACTGTCATTATACTTTTGGATGTTTTTGTGACTATCGTTAGGATCGTGGCACAACTTTGCAATTCGGTGATGGTATCTAAATCTCTAAGAACTCTAAAGGTTTTACCCTGTGTCTCTAGTTTCAAAAGCGCGGTTAAATTAGACGAAAGGTCTCTAGTTCTATCCCCTGCTTTTACTTCTACACCTCGGATATTAAGTTCATAAATAAGAAATTCTCTTTCTAAAAGTGCTACATTGATGTCAGCCATCTTGTTCTAGGATTGGCTTGGCTTTTTATTGTGATACTTTTTTTTTTCCAAAGGGGAAAAAAACTTATCTACCAAATATATAAAAAAACTATAGAATTTGCAAGCAAAAAAAAAATGACTAAAAACTAAGTATACCAAACTGGTTCCTGAAACCTGTCCTCCTGTACTTCCTAAATTACCAGCATCAAGTACAATATACAATCCCTGGATCCTTTGCTGCCTGTTAATCCAACGTCTCCACAGGATATTCTCACTAAAAGATTCCAAATACAATTAGCAACAATCTTATTAGGTAATATGATTCTAAATATTTCTCCTCTCTCACTCACTTTACAGATCCCGGACACGAGCCCCCAAAATAAAATGTTACGATCTAAAAGTGAAGATCGTACACACTTTAAAGAATAAAAGGTCCTAGGCCTTACGAATCCTATTTTGGTGAGTGTGAGAGGATAAATAAATAGAAAGAATGCTGTAAGGTAAAAAAATATTTATTACGATTAATTTTTTTTGACAAATTTGAGTATTATTAAATATTAACAAAAAATATATGTACAATAGCACACTAGTGAGAACAATATTGAATATTATTAAATATTAATAAAAAAAATATGTACAATAGGTTTTAACGACCGGGGTGAACTATGCCCCAGGTGGGTGCATTCACCAGTCCCTACAAAAAAATATAATATGGCTCTTGACCACAAATGTAATCTACACCCTACAGTATCTCTCTGAAGGAGTCACTATAACAAAATAAAGGAACGATAAGCAAAATGTTAACTACTAAATGATGAAAGATAAAATATAAAGAAAAGATTACTTAAAACTACAGGATGAGCACACTAATTTAAAATGGTACAAAAATAACTTATCTTTTGTTAACCCACGTGAAGAATCGTAGATCTCAGGTGCTCCGGATCTGGGGTCTGGTGTTATGCCAGAACATCCTCCAGGAAAACACAGCTCGGTATACTTTGCTTCAGAAAACTTGTACCAAAGTTAAAATTATGTGGGGTTGCCCACGTTGCTATCAAACCATAGAAAAATCTAGGGAACTACTACTTTTTTGTTGCCCAAAAATGAATCCTCTCCAAAACCGTCTACGATAAAAATATGTAAATTAGTGTAAAGCTAACCTCAAAATGTACACATGGTTGTGAACTAAAAAGAAGTGAAAATACAACTTACCCAGATTATCTGGACGTTAATTACTTGTTGTAATATCTCCGATTTAAGAATCGATAAATTGAGAATATAAAATTATCAATTAACTGGTGAAATTATAGTCTTAAACTCCGATACCAAGATCGATTTGCCTCAAAGTGGCCTTTGACTTAATTACACTGGAAACAAGTGTCTAATGAATTTTCGAAATAGAAAGAGGAAGATTCTCTCCGTCCTGCGTTATTTATAACTTCATTTAATACAAAAAAAACTAATTCATGTGCGCACTTTACACTTAATTCAACATTTTTGGTAGGAGGTTTGATTCACGTTGTCAACCTTGAAGTTTTCTTACTGAGATCTTTATTATCGGCATTCGGACTTTGCGAAAATTGACATATGGAGTAAACATTTGTACTTTTCGGATTAATGCTGAAATCAATGCATTTTAATGTGTTTAGCACTATAAAAGAGAATCACTCATTTATTACAATGATTATGTAAAGTGTTGTATAGTAAACTAGGTCTTATTTATTAAATAAAACATTTAACATGAAATTCTATTTTGTTACCAGGTTCGCCATCTATTGCCTGATAGGTTAACCACAAGCTTATTAGTACCGACTTGTTTAACCCCTGGTCGCTCTTGTCGATTTTATCACGAATAATGACGGATGTTTTCTCTTTTAATCACATATACCGGGTTCCCCGTAAATTAACTCCCTGCTTACCCCAGATGTTAATGCCAAATAGGGCGTGACATGACATCTTCTCTTGAGTGTCTTGTCATTATTATTTCCTCCTATTTTCTTTATAACCCCATAATAATTTGTGGAATGTCGGTAAGGCTTGAATCTATTTTTATTCTCCATATTTTGTTTTTAAGGTTTACTATACAATATAACATGGCATCACTCTACAACAACCGATACCTAGCGCCTAACTGATGAAGTTTGTGGTTTAGCGTGAACACTAAACAAGGCCAAAATGCTTTTTGGTATGTTTTTACTGGTAATTTCGACTTTGTCTATTGTCGTTATTTCCAACAGGTCAATACCCATGGTAATTTTGACTCTATGGTTACTGAATGGTAATTATTTTGACAGATGTTTTCTAAAATATTACTTCGCCTTTTTTTGAATTTTGAATGGTTAGAATGAAGTCATTTGCAACCTATTAAATGACTTATTATGTGTATGACTAAGAGGTAATTTTTGAAATCAATTTGTGGTAAATTCTTACCTTGCTGAATGTCTTTAAATAGACCTATGGACTCTGAAGACAGTTTTTAGGTAAAATTTATGTTAATTTGACTTTCAAAATAACTTAATGTGTCTATGAACTTTGAGGGTATTTTGAGGTAGGTTTTAGGTAATTTCTAACTCGGCAGAGTTACTTACAAGATCAGTGGGTCATGAACACATATTCTGAGTAAAAACAAATGCTTTACAACCTAAGCAACGAATTTCAGGCTATTATTACTTTATAGTAAGTGATTAAATCGAAATTAAGTAATTCTTGACCTCGTATAATTATTCTGCCTATGCGGTTGGTCTATTTTGCTTGCTTGCTAGATGGGCCTCGAGCTAGGTAAATAGTATTTCGTGAATTACCGTACAATTAGTGGTTTCCCCAGTTTTTTACAAAACTTGTGATTTTTCTGTGAGCGGATTTTCCCCTATGTCTTCAGGCGTTAATTCCACCTTTTCTAGGTATTTTAGCCTAATGCATTCGCAAAGAATTCAGTCTATCTTCCAGCCTCACAGTATCTGCATTTATCATTTCCTGCCTTGTCCATGTTTACCATTGTGTCTCAAGGGGCAATGGCTTGTTAGAAAGCCTGTCATCAGCCTCAAGTTAAACTTTTCGAGTTCTAGAAGTGTTGAGGGATTCTTTGTCTAATAAGTTTGAACGAAATTCTTCGCTTGTCGCTGGCCTGGAATATTCCTCCAGTAGGACCAGTAGGACTTTTCTATTCCTTTTCCCATTTAAGGACCTCTTCCGTTATGTGCCTTTAGATGTTATTCATAAATGAACTTCATTGAATTAGGAAGACCTAGTATACATATAATAAAATAAGTATACGACAAAAAAAATACGTAGAAAACTAAACATGGCTATTAAGATTAAAAATAAAATATTAATTTAACCTAGACAGATAGTACTTTAGAAAATACGTAATACTTAAGACATGGCATTGCACTTTTATTTAATTTACCTTAATAACAACCTATTTATTAATAATAAATTCTAGCCTAGTTTTAATTCTATTTAAGGTTGTAGCATCTTTTATAGATTCGAGACCAAATTATTCAAAATGAAATTGTGAAGAGAACTAGATTTGTCCGAAACTTTTTGATCAATCTGCCAAGTCATAAAACATGAAGAGATTTTAGGGGAGGCCATTTTGAAACAATTGTTGATAAATTGAACAATAATGCACATCGTCTAATGAAACTTTACAGCAGTATGCCTTTTGTGGTGTTAAACCCTTAATACAAGTTTCAAGTTAAAATGTTTACAGTAACTCCTAAATAACAATTGCAAAGTCGAAAATCGAATCGTCGATTGTTTGTGTGCGTCAAGTATTTCAAAAATTTGTATCTCAGATTATAGTTGTTTCTATGTTCTTTGTGGTGGCATAAGCAAAAATATATTTTAAATTTTTTAAAACCGAAAAAATGTTCAAGTCATTTTGTCTATTAGCTTGTCAGCATTTTCAAGTCTACTGGGTAGCTATTCTGTAATTTCAGTGAACGTGAGTCTTTGTCGTGAGAGGAGAGAGAGCTCATATCATGATCCCTTCTTAGGGAAACAAAAACACTATTCTGTAACTACAGTGACTACGCGAGGATGTGATGTGATCCTTCCAGCGTTGCCAACAGCTGCTCCCACATTTCAACCAATAGAATTGCCGCAACACCATGATCGAGGATCGTGCGTTGCATGATGGGAAATGCTGAAATGCATGTTGTCAAAATGCGAGTTGCTGACATTCAAAATCTATTATATTGTAATAGAGACATTATTTTCTGTTGGGCTAGGAATATAACATCAAAAGTCCGTTTCAACCCAGTGAAGAGTGCCTTAAAATATATTTTGATTAAATGAGTGGAAAAACAACTACAACTTCAGTTCACAAAAAGTGCCCAAACATGTGGGAAAGAGTAACAACCACTTTAAATGCTGTCCTTGGAAACTAATAAAAATAATTCGGAGCAATTAGGCAATCCAGTGAACTGTCAATCGTAATTCAATATGGCCGACTTGAGCACACAATGTTGATGGGTCCGTTCTTTTGTTAGAACTTTGTGCACCAGTGCTAAAAGTATAATTGGTGTAACTGAATATTTTGTTCTTTTCGATGGGTGTAACTACTTTTAAGATATTCTATTCGTCGAGTGCAGTTACACCAGTACTGCACTAACCACTACTGTATTATTATAACTAGTATCTACTATTTTAAAGTTGCAAAACCGTCTTCAAACCGTTTTACACTAATCCTGCACTACACTTTCAGCTCTACACCAAGTGTAGACGAACAAAATGGACCTGATGTTACTGCTGTCATTATGTTACTATAAAAAAAAGTCTGTTTTTAAACCAGGAGGAGTAAACATGAAAGTTCCATTCACACCTTGCTGCGTCCACACCAACCCCTTCAGCCATCTTCGAACTATTTATGTACCAGGATAAGTGACCCTTTCTCCAACCCACAACTGAAATCCTATTTAGCTGGTATTGAGTCAGTGGGTTTGGTCAAGGACAATTGGATCAGCTCCAAAATCCGTAAGTGATCAATCAGATCGCCTGAATTAAATGCGAGTACTTACCATGGTTACCACAGGAGCACATTGCCTCTGTAGTCCCTAGAGAAGCAAGGCGAATATCTGTAATTCCTCCTTGTGTTAATTTTTTGACTTTTGGCCACAATGCACATGGGTCTCATAATCGAAAGATAACACCAGTAGATCATTTTTGATTTCGGACTCCTGCGTCGACTTATTCTCCACTCTTCATTCTCTTTCTATTATGTTATGCTAGGTTATTTCTTCATTTTTAAGAACGTTCTTTCACTAACCAACAGGGCGTGGTATACCTGTATATTAAGGGATCATTTTTATATAACAGATTGTGATAATCTTATAAACTACTATGGAACAGCTAAAGTGCGCTAAAGGTCACCGAACTACTATAAATACGCTCGATGGTGAGCTGTGGTTTCGCCCACCAACTTCACATTATCATCTAAAAAATGTGAATGAACCTAGATAAAAAAATACATGAGATTTTGACCTGCATCTGTCATAGTATATCCACTTATGGGCCTCCGACCAAATAGTAGTTGATCGTTAAAATATCCGTACTTGTTTGGTACAGTTCGAATTACAACCAGGGGCCACCTGTGTAAGAACGCGCCGCGAACCGTCACGCCACGGAGCCGGCAACAAAGTATTTGCTATTACTAATATTGTAAACATGAAAGAGAAACGCAAGTATGAATTATAATTAGAAAACTATACTAAGCGACTTATTAATTTAAAAATATCCGCACTAGTTAATCTCCCCAGTTAATTATAAATTATACCGTTTAAAAAATTACCTCTTCATAATCACCTTTATGGTTATATAGACATCAATGTTGTTATAAACGAATAAAGACAAGTCATTGACTTGGCAGTAATTTCCCCCATAATACGGTAGTTGAAAAGTTACTTCTAGCAAGTGCATTTCGCGGCATTTTGCATCCATTTTATGGGCCACAAATGTTTGTATTTTATGGTCGCAACAGTTTTTACTATCAGTATTTGCATAACGAAAACGTAACCAAGCATTAATTTAGAACGCAAAAGTAATGTAGAACACATTAAACCGAGAGGGCGTATGAAAACTGCAAATTACTAACTAACATCATGGGCACAAAGACCACGAATTTCTAACAGAAAAATTCTGGAGGCGTAAACAATGCAATATAATCGATACTACAAAATAGATGAACGATTGTGAGTAGGAGGGATACGACACGCAGGTACCTGCTCAAGTTTGCAATCCAACTGGCGTTACTGTGGCCTGCAATGGTAATGGTTTTATGGCAAAATTGCGTCACCATTAAAAATACCGAGAAAATATATTAAAACAATAAATAACATATACAGTAGACGCAGAAGTTCTTCGATCATAGGAAAGTTGAGCGCAATTTAAACGTACCTAATCTCACTATCGTAAATATCCAATGCGGTATCCAGTGTTGGCAGATCTACTTTATTCATGCATAATGACGCCAAGTTTTGTAGAATGATAGAATGTAATTGATTAAAATAAAATAAAATTCATATTTTTATAATTTATATTAAGCAATGAAATCACTATGTTTAGCTCATTTGCTTTTTTATCGTACCAAAACGTAACTAAGAGTTGGGTTTTAAAAAATATAAATTGTTTGCATGATAAATGAAATAATCTGGCAACACTGATGCAGTAATACCTTGAAGGCTTGTTCTCTATTGAGCACGACAAGGACATCGAAACATCGACCGAGAGGATTGTCACTGCCGCTGCCCATCTAGGAGACGGGTGGCGTAGGAGTTTAGTAATGCAGGAAAGGTAAAGTGGGATGCACGTTCCTTCGCGAAATCCAATAAATTTCGAAAACAATTGGTTTTAAAAACATTATAAATGTTGGTACTATTATGGAAAAATTTTATAATTTGGAAACTAAAAAAGTAATTCTCAACACAAAAATAATTCTTAAAAATGGGTAAAACAAAATAACAATATTCTAAAAGTTTTTAAAAATGTATGGAGTTAAGGAAAATATTTATTACTTACACCTAACAAGTTTAATGTAATAAATGCTCAAATAGACTTCCTTGCTGAGCTGAGCAATATCCCAAACGATTATAAAATCCTTGGCGAACATTACCCAACATAACAGGGGTAACAGTAAACAGGCGTTTTCAATATTTAACTGAAGTTCCTGCAAATTGTTGGGCCTATTTTCCTGAAAATCATAAATTTGTGATTTTAAGTAGCCCCGCAAGAAAAGTCACAAGGCGCAAGATCTGGTTACCTAGCTGGCCATAAGATATTACCATGCCCAGAAATAAGTCGATTCGGAAATGTTTCTTCCAAATACTGCCGAACGATAACTCTTATTATGGGGAGGACAACCATCTTATTGGAACTAAATTTCATTAAACCTAGCACCTACTAGTTCCTGAATCCTAGGGACAATTTGCTGTTGAAGCAAATCCAAATATTTTTGGTCATTTAAGATGCCATCGATATAAAATGGTCCAATAATATGTTCACCCAGTATACCGACCCAAACATTTAAGTTTTTGAGGAGTGCGAAGTTCGTAAAACTTATGTAAATTTTCTCGGGACCAATATCGTGTCCGAGTAGAATTATGTTTACCAATTAATGGAAAAGTTGATTCATCGGTAAACACAATGTTTCTAAGAAAATGTTCATCCGCATTCGCCTTTTCCATTAATTGCTCACAAAATTCCATTCTTCTGATATTGTCCGTCTCAAAAATTTCATGAGTTTTCCGAACCCTGTATGATTTGTACCCATTTTTTTTTTAAGACCGACCTAACCATTGACGGTGTAGAACCTACTTCAGCAGTAAATTGGGAAGTAATAAGTACCGGGTTGTTGGTTGCCAGTGCACAAATCATATCTCTTTCATCTCGGGCTTCATTGGTAGGAATCGATTTTTTATGCTGTTTATAATCAACACACAGCCATGTATTTCAAAATTGTGAATAATATTATGAATTGTGGATAATGCATTTGAAGGTCGGCCGGGAAATGCACCATTAAATGCGTTTTTAATTTGACGCCTTGACTTTCCTTGATAGTACCACTTAACCATCTGAACTTTTTCGGCCGTTTCAAACATTTTTAAGAGTTAATTTAACGGCAAGACCACTCTTTCAGTTCCCAAATAGTACTAGCTTCACAGACTACCCTCCTAGCTTGAGTACGAATTTGATGTGATGTGAGATTGCGGCGAGTTGATTACTACACTGCTGGCCACTCGAACTTACACATAGAGACTTTTAGGCAAAATTTAAAGTTCAATATTTTCAACAGGAATGCAAATTTTTGAACGCGGCTTGCAAATTTTAAGAGCTAGTTTTTTTCGGATTAAGCTGCATGACGTATATTTATCGTAGGACCATAAGTTTATTATATACGGGGTGATCAATGAAGTCATGCAAAAAATCAAAAAGTTTGTATGAGTGAAATTTCCGCAAAAAATTTTTTTGGTCGTTGCAATATGGTTCTTTACTAAGGTAACATCAATATCTCTAGACGGTTTTGTCAGTTTTTGGATTAAGGCCCTTAGGCCTTGTACACACTACTCAACATAAAATTTGGATACCTTTAAAATGCTATAACTAGACATTGGATTGACGGTTCTTGATGATTTTTGCGGATTTGGAATCCTTATTTCACGTAGATTTTCTATGGTCTAAGCATTTTATTTGAGGGTTGAAATTTACACATTATACCGGGTCGATAATAAACAAAAACGTAGCGACAAGAACAAGTTTATTACATTAAATTCTACAATATACAACATTGCTTAACAACGACCAAAAGTCAATTCTTAAACAATTTATAATTCTAATTCTGGTAATTTTTAATAACTGAAAAAAAATTTAACTAAAAAATTAAAAATTAATTTAATTTAAACTTAAATTAAAATTAAATTACTTACTTTAAGTTTTAAATAAGACCAAACGTGTTCGATGACATTAAGATCCGGAGACTTTGCAGGCCAGTTCATCCTATTGATGTTTTGTGCCTGCAAAAACTCTGTGATCCTTCGCGCTCTGTGAGGTCGAGCGTTGTCATCCACCAATAGAATTTCTGGGCCGTAATGTCGAGTAAAAGGAACAACAATAGGTTCCAAAATTTCCTCCTGATAAACAGTAGCATTAATGGTTTGGTTGGTAATGAATAGCTCGGTTTTACCATTTCTTATGATACCTCCCCACACTGTAACACCTCCGCCACCAAATGCTTCTTGAGGGGCCATATTTTCCTCCAAATATCGCTGATTTGGCCTTCTCCAAACTAACATTCGGCCATCGGAGTGAAACAAATTAAATCTTTTTTCGTCAGTAAATAAACAATGGCTCCACTCTGCATTACCCCAATTCGCATGCCGATTTGCCCATGCCCGCCTATTCGCTCTATGGCGTTGTAATAACCGCACACATTTTGCTCTGCGACGGGCTCTATAATTTAAAATGTTTGGCATTATGTTATATATTTTTTTTTTTAAATCCCACCTCAAGTTGTTTTTATTTAATGTTCTTCTCACTGTTCTGTCCGAAACTCTCACCCCAGTTTGTTGTCTTAAAGAGTCATTTAGTTTTCTAGAGTTCTTTGTTCTATTCCGCATAGTTTCTCTCATTAAAATTCTTTCGGTTCTTTGGTTTATTTTTTTTGTATGTCCACCCCCATGCCCATAATTATGATCACCAGTAGTTTCGACGCGGCGGTTCAAATTATAAATTGTCTTTCGGCTGACATTTTAAATGTGCGCAACTTGCTGTTTTGACATTCCTTCGTTGAGAAGTCGAATGCAATTTTCCCTTTCTGCCGTGGTTAAAAGCCTCATATTAATTAAACTTTACAAAATTATAACATTGAAATATGTCAGATTATTTCTAAAATAATGTAAACAGTTTTTAATTCCATAGCAACAAATTTGTTTTTTCAATGCCTACTTTAAAATTGACGCGTCGCGTAGAAATTACACCTGATCATAATTATGGGCATGGGGGTGGACAAAGAACTCTGTAAAACTGAATGATTCTTTGAGACAACAAACTGGGGTGTGAGTTTCGGACAGAACAGTGAGAAGAACATTAAATAAAAACAACTTGAGGTGAGAATTTATTTTTACAAAAACTTAAATAATGCCAAACTTTAGAGCGCGTCGTACCCTACGTTTTTGTTTATTATCGACCCGGTATAATGTGTAAATTTCAACCCTCAAATAAAATGCTTAGACCATAGAAAATCTACGTGAAATAGGGATTCCAAATCCGCAAAAATCATCAAGAACCGTCAATCCAATGTCAAGTTATAGCATTTTAAAGATTTCGGTATCCAAATTTTATGTTGAGTAGTGTGTACAAGGCCTAAAGGCCTTAATCCAAAAACTGACAAAACCGTCTAGAGATATTGATGTTACCTTAGTAAGGAACCATATTGCAACGACCAAAAAAATTTTTTGCGGAAATTTCACTCATACAAACTTTTTGATTTTTTGCATGACTTCATTGATCACCCCGTATATAATAAACTTATGGTCCTACGATAAATATACGTCATGCAGCTTAATCCGAAAAAAACTAGCTCTTAAAATTTGCAAGCCGCGTTCAAAAATTTGCATTCCTGTTGAAAATATTGAACTTTAAATTTTGCCTAAAAGTCTCTATGTGTAAGTTCGAGTGGCCAGCAGTTTAGTTACGCATGCGTATGGATTTATGATATACCATTCGTTGGAAGTTGTAAATTCGCCTGGTAGGTTCTATGATCGAAGAACTTTTGCGTCTACTGTATATACAAGCTAACCATTATATTCTTCGCCGATGTATGACATTTTTTATACAATTGTTGCATATTCTGTTGGATACTCTTTGCAGTTAAATAAATTAGTGACGGTATTGTCTAACTGCGAGATAAATAAAAGTCGCCAAAGCTTGGTCCATAATCTTATCGCATTTGTGACAGATTTCTTGCTGTATTGATAAACGTTGCCTAATTAGCCGTTTCTACCATGTAACAATATTATATAATATAAATTTAATAAAGGATCCAACAACATTAACATTGGATAAATCACTTCGGTGGAATTTTCTTCAAACTTTGGGAATAGGTAGTTCAAGGGCATCGTGCAGGCAAGTTAGCATTTGAGGTGGAAAACATTTTTTACAAGCAATTTTCAGTGGCAGTGTATCGGGAAATATGTCCTGAATAACCTCCTAGAAGTCCTATGAGATTCGGATATGGCAAGTTGGAAAAACATGGCCGCCTTTTTCTTTAGTTTTTTGCAACTATGTTGGAAAGTATACATACTTCAAAACATGTCAGGAGACCTTTTCTACAGAGCTCGAAAAACTACATATAAAAAGTTATTTTAGGATGGATATCTTACCTTTAGTCGAGTCGCTGTATCGAAATTTTAAAAAAACCCAAAAAATGTTTAATACTTTACCGATTTTTTTGAAACTTTGGAAATATCTTCTTGGGTCCATAAATCGAAAAGTTAGGAGTTTTGTTTTTGTTCGTCGAGCCTCCGACATTGCTAAATAAAAAAAATAAGTTAACAATTGAATAATTATTCAAAATGGCTGAATTTTTTTCCAGGAGGGTTTTAGGGGTCGATGATTACGAATTTGATATCAAAGAGTCCAAAATCAAAATGGCGGTTGTGACACTAATTGTTTGGAATATTTTCTGTAAATATTCATAATTCTATCGGAAAATTTCCAGAAAAGCTTCTTGTCGCGAATTATTCATTTAACATGGAAAAGTCAGAATTGAAAATGGCGGATTCAAAATGACCGAAATATCATCCAGATAATGCCACAAATAATATTTAGACAATATCATCCATACACTGAACTGAACTTGTGGTAGGTACCTTGTGAAACATCTTGAAAATAATTGTTAATTATAAATTAAACACTGCTTTTAGATGAATCAATCTATATATTATAAATACTCTACATATGTTTCGGCTTATTAGGCCTTTATCAAGAGTATTACATAGTGAATACTCAGTATTCACTATGTAATACTCTTGATAAAGGCCTAATAAGCCGAAACACATGTAGAGTATTTATAATATATAGATTGATTCATCTAAAAGCAGTGTTTAATTTATAATAAACAATTAATATCATCCATTATTTTAAATATTTTTGTAAATCTGTCATTCTAAAAAAATGATAACTCTCAGAGAAACCAAATTTTTTAATATAACAAAATGTTAAATATGACCATGCTTAACGTACGTTTCAAACGTAATTGGTTTGGAGTCCAAATCAGCTATTGTATTCAAAGGCCGTTACTAATAATCATCTACTCTGCGTGCGTACGGCCGGAAAATCGCTTCGTTTTTTTTTTTAATTTCTGGAAAACGGTTTAGAATTTTTGAATTAAATAAAATGCAAAGTTAAGCTAATAGACATACCTTTTGACTGTTTTTTGTTTGAAATCGATATCTATAATTGTTTTCAAATGCGACCCCTCACAAGCCCCTATCACACTAGCGTGTGGTCGGAAAATCGCTCCGTTTTTTTTCAAATTTCTGGAAAACGGTTCAGAATTTTTGAATGAAATAAAATGAAAAGTTAAGTTAATAAACGTACTTTATCGACTGTACTATTGCTCAATTGAACGATTACGAATTCCGAATTCTCCGATACATTGCATTGCTCATTGTATAACAGCTATAAATGGGTCATTGGATGCATCAATCATCTAATATTGTACGCACGAAAACCTTATTAGAGTGTCACCAGCTCTCCACGAGTTTTAAATCTGGTGTTAAATTTTTCATGCTGTTTTTTAACAAAATAAAAATCCGGTTCATTTTAAATAAACTCTAGATTTGGCAGGTTTACAGACACAACTGACTGGATCTAGCCAAATTATTTGTTGGCAATCCATTACAGGATTATTTCAACGCGGATATTATACATTTTACCGCTCTTCTATTTCCACAAAAATGCTGAAATGTTAGAACACATACTAAATGCACTAGAAAAGCATTTGACATCCTCTGAGGGTGATTAAAACTGATATTTAATCATCTCCCGATGACGCTTACATTGTTGGCGAAATTTGCGTTAAGTAGTAGCATTCGAGTGTAATATCCAAATATTTTGGTGTTTGCAGAAATTATTTCGTGAAGGCATTTTTTAGGTAATCGTTATCTATTACAAGCGTCTGGGTACACAGAAATACTAAAGCTTCGAGCATGCGCATTACCTTGTAAATGTGTAATAAATTCCGCAAGTCGAGAAATTGAAATATTTCGTGTTATTTTGCGAAAAAAAGTCTGCGACGTTAATCTGCCTGCGGCGCTAATAATAATGATAATAATAATAATAATAATAATAATAATAATAATAATATTTATTGGTCCAAAAGATTATGTCACAGATAATATAGGACAGGTCAAAATAAGAATAAGGTACATAGAAAAAAAACAAATAAATATATACATATAAATATACATACGTGCACACACATACACACATATATATAATAATAATGGTGACAATGGCAACAGCAATACTATTGACCGAATACACGTAGTATATATGGCGTGTCAAAAAAAATAAAAGAATAATATACTTGAAAGCTATTCATTAGCTTGTTCCATATATTCGCGAGTACTATAAAATGCTCCACTTAACAATAAGTTTTTTATTTTATTTTTGAACACAGGAATACTTTTTTCGTTCCTAATATCTGTTGACAAGTTATTGTAGAATGTGGTGTAATTATAAATGGGTGATTTTTTAAAGATTGATGTTGTGGTGTGGGATACGTAATAAATGACCATGTCTAGTATCGTGGTCATGCGTAGATGAATTAGGTACAAATAGGTGTTTATTTTGTTTAACAAAAAGAACACATTTAAAAATGTAAATACAGGGTACAGTGAGAATTTTATGATCTGTAAACACTTGTCTGCAACTTTCCCTGCTATCGAGATTAAAAATGAGCCTAATTAACCATTTTTGGAAAATGAACACCCTCTGCATTTCTCGAGCGCTACCCCAACTGGTTATGTTTAGAGACATATGAGAGTACGCCATCGCATAGTAAATGTTTCGCAGCCCTGACACATTGAGAGAGTCTTTCAGTTGTCTGAGAGCATAATATGCCTTACTTAATTTTGCACAGACACTTTCGACATGAGCGTCCCAGGTAAGTCTGTTGTCTATATAAGTGCCTAAGAATTTTACCTTCTCGCTGAAGTTAATATGTTGAGCTAGATTTACGTTATTTGGTATGCCTTTCCTTATAAAGTAATTGATAGCCATACTTTTAGAGACATTTAGTATAAGCCGATTGCGTTGGCACCAGGCGCTAAATTCATTCATAATACTACTCACTATGGATTCCATTTCTTGTGGAGTATCAGCTGCTACAGTGATAGTGGTGTCATCCGCAAACATTGTGACTAATCCGCTAGTAATATGATCAGGTAAGTCATTTATATACATTAGAAAGAGTAGGAGGCCCAGAACAGAGCCTTGGGGAACCCCTAGTTTGACATCGTGCTCCTTATTAATTATTGATAATTAGATATCAGAATAAAAACCTACTAACCTAACCTAAAGAAATCACGCGAAATAATGAAATTATTATAGGAAAAAGAAAGAAAACCTAAAGAAATCAGAAAATAATTTGTGAGAAAATATATTAATTGTTACAAAACTGAAGAAAAAAAATCAGCGGGCGTAAGAGTTTGAACCCGGGAAAAAATAGTTCCAATTGATGAAAATTTAAAGAATTAAACACATAAAATAGATGCCTGAAAGTGATAAAAATTATTTAGCAATTCAACAACTGCGATGCGAGTGCGTTAGTTCCTAAATAAAACCGCTACCTGAGGAACCACTACCTCCTCATCCAGATTTCCCACCCAAGTCTCTTTAAACGAAGGCATGTTGATATTGGCACATTGGTTCTAAATTGATTTATTATTGCATTAGGAGCCATTCAACAAACACATTCGCCTTTCGGTGGCTGGGGTGTTACAGAAAATGTGACAAAGTGAACGAGGCAGTGCACAAGAAGTATACGTTTTCGAAAAATGTGTAATTTTTAAGTTCCATAGAACCTTTGTATATATGTCATGTCCCTCTGCATATCACATGTGTTTAAAAAAAATGCTTTTTCGGATAAGTACTTCCCTATATATGCACCGGAGGTCAATATTTTTTCAGTTAAATAAAGAGAAAACTCAATATACGGTTTTCTCTCGGAATCTTTAAATTTGCCAGAAAATTTCAAATAGCTACATAACAACAGTTGATGATTTGAAGATAAAATAACAAATAATAACTCATTTTTAAGTAAATTTAATGCTCCACAACTTCAGTTCAAAGTGGGTCGCGTTAGCAGGTAGACGCGTTATTTGGTAGCTCCACAAAATCTCGGATATAACCGGGTAAGACAGTGAAAAATCGCGCGAAATGGTGTTAAACTAAACCTTGGATGATTCTACATAGATTAATATTGAGTATGGATATTTCATATAGTTGACATTTGATAAAATTATATTAGTTGAATATAGCGTCACAAAAGCGCATACAAACTACTTAATAATGGGGCATCGCATCATAAATTTTGTATATCAGAAAATCACCAGTGAATGACAACAATCTGAGTTTTAGGAAGGATGAAAACGTGTACAAGTAGTGTGGGAATACTACAAAAGAAAGAGGGAATCTGCCAACATAAACTCAAAGGGGACAAACAGATATGTCTATCTGTTTCATTAGTTTTTAGTTTTATTACACAACAGAGAAAAAATTTGGAAGTAAAATTAAAAGGGTTAAATGTAGGTAATGAAATGGAAAATATCCGGAATTAGAAATCGGCAGTTGAAAGTAATTGCTGCAGAAACAGACTAATATACAGGGTGTGCAAAATATTCTCTCGAGCCTCTTTCTCAAAATCCGCCATAAAAAGTTTTTTTACCTCGAGATAGGGAACTTCCGCCGTACATGGATATTTACCTGTGGAACGGTTGATAAAAAAAGAGGCTCCCTGCGGCGAGCGAATGTATGTATGTCTTGGCAGACAAACGAAGTGAATGCAAGCGGACAGAAGGAGGTGCACGCTGCTGAATTCGGAAGCAGAGGACTTGGAGGAGGAATAAATAAGGAGGTGATGATGGATGGAAACTTAAAATAAGCAACTTGCAAACGCCTACACTTTCCATCCGATGATGAGAGATGGAAACTAAAAGATAAGCATGGAGACAGCAATGCTCACCTTGCACTGGCAAATCAGTCAATCAATCAAATCAAATTTAATGCTCCACAACTTCTACTATGAAGGAATTGCTATAAAACTGAGGGCTGACGTGATAGAAAGCAAAGTTTGTAGAAAAGCGTGAGGCAAAAATCGTTTTTCGAAAATTTGTCATCTCGAAAACTATTGGAAACAGAAAAAAACGAATAGTAATAATCCTCTAGGGAAGGTGGTGGGTAAGGGTCGGCCTTTTTCCGCCTATCACAATTACGAAAATAGAAAAAAATATTTCTTTTATATTTATTTTTAGTTCAAGTGTTCAACAAGTGTTTAAATAAAATTGATATATAATATCCTACAGTAAGTTGCATTTAAAGTGTCTCAAAGAGAGCATATTTGTAAGTTTTCTAACATTTTCGACGTTTCTTCGACATTTCATTATAAAGCGTACCATGAACCGCTACACATTTTTCTCTTATAATAGTAGAGTTCTTCTGACCGTGAACTAATTGTGATTCGTTGAGGGCTTTATAATGAAATAGTCACTGAAAGTTCAGAAAAGCGTCGAAAATGTCAGAAAACCAACAAACATGCTCTGAGACATTTTTATTGCAACTTACTGCAGGATATTTTATATCAATTTTGTTTAAACATAATACTGAACATTTGAACTAAAAATAAATATAAAAGAATAACTCAAATAAAGACTTTTAATTTCCACGATTGTGATAGACGGAAAAAGGCCGTTCTTTACCCACCTCTTTTTGTCGGCTTTTCTTTTGAATAGAGTAACCTTTTTGCTACTATTTTTCAAGATATACGACTCTTAGTATGTTTACCTTCCAACTACTCCAGACACACCCTTAAAGTAAAAAAATTTATTCCCGATCATATCCCCCCCCCGTTTGAGCGTTCATTGAATGGAGTATGTGTAACTTAAGTATTGTCTTTAGCTCTTACATTATATATTATGGAAATATCTTGGATAATCTACAGACAGAAAAGTGGATTTGTCTATACTTATTAATTTTGTCACATTATCTAGAACTATATACTTATGTTAGTAAACTACTTCCACATCTACGTAGTAGAGTGGAAGTATAGTAATCGTAAAAAAATTTTAAAAATGCTTTAGAATGTCATGAAACGTCGAGATTTTAAATTTTAGCGAAAAAATATTCTGCCTGTCTGTCTCTCTACCAGTCTAACTTTTTTTGTGCGCACGCTTTTTCTGGAAGGGTTTAAGATATTGACCTGAAATTTTGTACATCTATGTATTATAACTAGAGCTGGAATTGGACTGTTTTTTGAATATATGTGGTGAAGGGTTGAGGCTTAAAAAGGGGTAAATAGGTGATTAAAAAAAGCAAGCTGGTAAGAGTATAGAAACTTCGTTTTTGAAGTATATGCTAGAAACCAATGCCACAAAATTTTCTATGACATCCGCGTCAAATATTATTAAAATTATATGACCAATTATTTCCATACATACTAAAGTACATAGTCAAGATGTTTTCCTTTAAGAGACTTGGATGGAAAATCTGATGGACGCGGAAGTAGTGATTCCTTAGGCAGTGGTTTTTTTAATACTAACGCAGATGAAATAAACGTATTATTTTTAAACACAGACCCTCTAGTTGTAAATTGGTGGCACTAAAGTGATCGATTTGTCTGATGCGATATCACTTTTCCACTTATTCATTCTACTTTTTTAATTTATTTAATAGTGCCGAAAATACAAATTATTCAAAAAAAATTATCAAATTATTTGTCACCAATTCACATCTGTTGTATATATCTAAATAGCATGCAAACACCCCATTAGGGTTTGTGATATAAAATGTGTACCAAATTTTCATCTTGTATGTCAAGACGGTATAGTCGTCTTCATAATTTTAAGGCATGTAAAAAATGCGATAACTACAAAGCGGGCAGGCGGCATCTTTACCTATTCCATGATACCGCCGCGCGAACTCCTTTGACGCGAATTTTTTATGTGCCTTCGAAATATGAAGACAACTATTAAAAAAAAAAAATTCCAAAATTTTAGCAGGGATTTTCCAAGGCTATATCTGCACAGAGGTGCAACTTGATATAAAGTGCATATTTTAACATTATCGACACACATTTAGTTTACGTTTGCTTATTTACGAAGCACCTTGTATTTCTTTTATTTCAAACAGCAATATTAGAGTTCAAAGCATAAAATGAATAATTTAAGAATTATCGGGTTCTGCCAATCTATATTCATACTTCATGTTAATATGTAATAAACTGTTTTTTATATTTTCGTAATTTAGTTACGGGTAGTCAACAAGGTAGGGAGCGTCAGAAACAGCAGTATGTTCATTAATTTTTAATGCACGGCTGATGTTGTATTGAACTATTCCACGGAACCATAATATACGGTGAAGTCGACCGAAATATGGCTGTGCGTCGTTCGTGGGTTGAGATTTAAGTGTTTAAATATAATAATAATAATAATAATAATAATAATAATAATAATAATAATGATAATAGTAAAAAAAAATAATAGTAATAATATTAATGCAATAATAATAATGCATAAAGCAGTAGCTCTGCAGACATGCAGTATTGTCAGAAATGTTCTTAGTTGTGTCTCTGAAATGGAGTAATTCTTAGTACTAACCCGAATACTTCATTACAGTACCCTAAAAATGGAGAAGTAAAAAAAATTATAATAATAATAGTCGTTTTTGTAGCACTTTGCTATACATGAACAAAGAAGATTAATATAATAAGTATTGTTCAGTATTTATCTAATATTAACAATAAGCGATTCCATTATTAACTAATTGCTTTGACTAATAAATGAATAAACGAATAAATTAATATATAAATATTAATATGTGAAACAGAAAATCTATTTGTAAATATCCCTAACTACTCTTTTGAAAAAAGCTATGCTACGAGTCTGCTTAGCTTCCCTTCCCTAGTAGCACAACATATTGGACCAATATATAATCCATATAGGACCAATATATGAGTATTCGTCCTATATTCATATATTGGTCTTATATCGATTATATATTGGTGCAACATTGGTGCTACTAGGGTTGTAAGGCTGTTGTATGTTGTATGTATGTAAACTTCAGAAGAAAATTGACATTTGCGCAGCAGTTGTGTTTACTCGTTGCAAAACAAAATTAATTTTACCTCTGGTGTTACAGTTGTGAAATTCTTCAAATGTGTGCACATTTTTTTGCACATAATATTATGCAATTTAATTTTATATATAAAAACTAAATAGTACATGGAACTCCACATGTTTAAAGACATTCATCCATCCTAACGCTTTTAACATGTTGTTTACTCTAGTATAAATATTATATTTTAGTTTAACTCTCATAGCCCTGTTCTGCAACTTCTGTAAGCGATCCATGTCGCCTTGGTTTGCAAGATTCAGAGCAGTACTACAATAGTTACAGTGTAGTGATGTAATAGTGTTGTATACCAATTTTCTACTTTCTATAGATAAATACCAACTAACTCTTTTTAGGACACTGATCTTCTTAGCTATCTTTTTACACACGTAATTGACATGATTACCGAATTTAAGTTTATCATCTATGATGGCTCCTAGATATTTAATTTTCCTGATAACTTCAATTACTTCTCCACAATTTCGATATTCTAGTTTTGCTGTTCTATTTCCTATCTAAATTTCTTTTTTCCTACAGTACTACCTTTTGTTTTAGACACATTGAACTTTAGTTTCTTGACTTCTAACCATTCACTCGCTTCTTTGAGAACTTTATTCATTCTTTTCACCAACAACGTACCGCTTTCCTTTGTTATGTAAATAACCGTATCATCTGCAAACAAATGGTAACAGCAGTTGTGCAACAGAGCTGCTATGTCATTAATGTATAAAATTAATAATGACGGTACCAGAGTACTGCCTTACGGTACCCCAACATTTATACTTCTTTCAGTCGATACATACTGGTCATACTTTACTTTTTGCATCCTGGCACTCAAATAACTACTTAACCACATATGTATGCAATCCATGTATCCATGCTATATTCTTACAATTTTTAATAATTTCTCTATATCTACTGTTTCAAGCGTACGTTTTAAATCTAAAAAAATTATACCAGCCACTTTACCTAACTCACAGGCTTCCTTTGATTCATTGATTACTTAGTGCAACGCACTTTCACAACTATGACCTTCTCTAAACTCAGACTGAAACTTATATATTAAATTGTTGTCTATCACGAATTGTAAGATTTTTACATCCCATTCTTTCAAGAAATTATTGTTTTCAAGGATTTCCACATCAACTTTGAGTTTTTATTTTCAATGTTATTCATTAACAATTAATTCGTTTTAAAACAAATAGACAGAGGGTTGTCTGAAATTTCTTGATATAGAGAAAGGTCGAAAACTATCACCAAATAATTATGCGAAGTTAAGGAATATAATTAGAAACCAATCGGCATCACAATTTTGTTTACATAAAAAGGCAATAACACCCCGCCCAGAATTAGAGGAAGCAACGCACATAAACATGTACCAAATATCACAAAGAACAGAGGAAGCCAACAGTCAAGAATTACAACACGATGACATCATCCTGGCGACATGGAATGTCAGAGGCTGCATAACGAGAGAGAAAAGAGAAAAAATCGATGAGGCTCTTATGATGGAACACATACACGTTGCATGCATACAAGAGACACACATGATAGACGGAACTGCAGTTACTCAAAACTACAAATGGCATCTAAGTGGAGGGGACAAAGAAAAAACCAGCAGAGGAGTCGCATGGGCAATAAGACGGAACACCCCTATCCAGATAAAGACAAGAAAAGTAAACGAAAACATAACCATGGCAGACTTACAAATTGGAAAGGAAAACATATGCATATTAGGAGTACATGTGCCCTCCGACAAACGGGCAGGGCGAGTATTCAGACAGATCACCCAAGAGACTAGAAGAAATAGGAATAGAAAAATTAACATAATAATACTAGGAGACTTCAACGCGCATATGGGAAAGGACGACCAAACACATGAAGACAAGAATATCATAGGAAAAACCTTACTTCACACATGGACAAACGATAATAGAAGCTCGCTAAAAAACTTGGCACATCTGTTCGATCTAACAGTTAGAAACACATGGAGCAAGAACCTAACCTGCCTTAATACCTGGAGTAAAGGAGACATCAACTCTCAAATAGACCATATCCTAGTGGATAGAAAAATAAGGGCAAGGGTCAAAAACATTAAGGCAAAACAAGCAACAAACGTCAAAACAGATCACAAAATATTATATGGAACACTAGTAATAAAGAAACAAGAAGCAAAAAAAAGATACAACGAAACATCAAATGACACATGTAACATCTCTGCTACAGAACGAAGAAATAAAAAAGAAATACCAGGAGAAGATAGAAAAACAGTTAACAGGAAAAGAACTAAATTGGTCAACAATGGGTTTAAAAATGAAAATAGCTGCGAGGAAAACGTTGAAAAGGAACAGATCCCCTATGAGCCCAACAAGAAAAGACATGAAAAGAAATTACGGAAAACTAAAGTAAATAAAGGCCACAGGAAAACAATATACACCAAACATAGACAAAAAAATAATAGAAGCGGGGAAAGAAAAAAGAGACGCAGAGAGGAGGCACGAACAGAAAAAATGCAGGGAACTCTTCGAAAACAGAATCCACTCCAGCAGGACAGAGATTAAACCAAACTTTTAGACACCTTAAAACATACAGGAGAAACAACAATACGCAGCCAAGAAAATACATACCACTGCAGCATTGGGTCAGGAAACTAGAAGAAGGAAACGCAGAGAGAAGTCAAATAGAACCAATACAAGAAATGGACCACTGGCCACTGGGAAAGCCACCGTCAAAAGACGAACTACTAGAAATAATGGCCAGAGCTAAAAGAAACACGGCCCCGGGAATAGATAAAATAAATAACGAACTAGTATACTATGGACCGGACAACATAAAACAGCTAACCCTAGAAATCATCACCAACGCATGGACGGAAACCACACCCCTGCCTGAGGAGTGGAACACAACCATACAGATACCGCTCCCTAAAACCAAATCACCACAAAACGTGGACGATTACAGAAGAATAACACTCTGCAGTGTAGGGTACAAATACTACGCACAATTCCTCCTCAGAGAAATGGAAAAATACATCGGCGAACTACCAGATTATCAAACGGCATTTATCAAGGGTAGATCAACAGACGACCATATGTACACCACCAGACGGATCCTGGAAGAAAAGTGGAAAGAAGGAACAAAACTATATATAGTCTCAATTGACCTCCAAAAGGCATTTGATACCATAAGGCATGAGGCTATAGTCAACACTTTGCTCAACAGGGGAGTACCGCACTACTTAATAAACAGAGTAATAAAAGCATGCCTACACGAAAACACTGCAATGCAATGGTTTGGACAGACGACGGAATCAAAAATGAAGAATATAGGAGTCAAACAAGGATGTCCCCTATCCCCCCGACTATTCACCACAGTCCTGGACCAAGCGATAGAAAGCACAATAAAGGAGAATCAGAATTTCAATGGAAACGATGGAACGATAAAGCCCCCCATCGTACTTGCATACGCCGACGATATACTCATCATCACCGAGGAAGAACAAGACATCGTTAAATTTCTAAGAAACATGACACCACATCTGGATTCCTCTGGAATGAAAATAAACATCAAGAAGAGCCTTATAATGGTCCGAGACCCATTGACAAAAACAAGTCCAACAAGTGGGGAAGAATACAAAATAGGAGACTACACCCTGAGAACCACGAATAGAATGAAATACCTAGGAACATACCTAACGAATCAACTAAAAAGGAGGGAAACAGTAAGGGAAATAATCAAAACAGCCTACAGAGTCACAAGAGCTCTACTACCCTTCATTGAGGACAACAAACCACCATGGTGCCTAACCAAAAAGATATACACGACCATCATAATGCCTACGATGATATATGGAGTCAAAAACGCAGCAACGACAAAGGCCAACAGAAGAAGCCTGAGAAGAGCTGAAAGGGACATTATCCAACTGCTAGCAAAAACAGGAAAACCACAAAAACGACAGAAAACGTCAACATTACTAGAGGGAAGAACAATAATCAAAAGAATAGAATCATACGCAATGAAATACTGGGGACACGTCCAAAGACGGGACTCGACACACCTACTAAAGAAAGCGCTGCGAATGAACAGCAACAAACTGAAAATAGGGAGGCCATGCTACACATGGATAACAACAATCGAGAGGATTATGAATAAGCTAGGAAAGGATTATACACACTGGGAAAAGCTGGCACAACAAAAAATGGAATACAATAAATCAAGGATATACACACTGCCAGACTCAGAAACAGAAGAAACAGAAAACTCAGAAGTAGAATAGGAGAGAAGATGATCACAGATAGAAACTAAGAAGAAGCATATCACAAAAACCTGAAAGTAAAAAGAAGCACGAAAACCTAAAAGAAGCATCTCACAAACGCCTACACCTTCCATCCGATGAAGACAGAAGGAAAACAAGAAGAAACATCTCACAAACACCTACACGCTCCATCCTATACTCCTACCCCATGCGTCATGCGGCTCTCGCTGCTGACAACAAGCATGTCCAATGTCCAATCCAGCGTATGCAGCTGGTCCGGCGGTATAAAAAAGCACCGGGGGTTTGTTCCGGCACACGGGGCTGATCGATGGGCGATCGGGCTGCGTGGTGGAACAAATCTCCATGCACCGGAATTGTCAGCAATGCCCACCTTACGCTGGCAAATCAATCAATCAATATGCCATATGATTTTCGAAAAAATCGATACCGAAAAAGAATTGCTACATTTGTATTTTTAATGCCTACGAATTTTCGTTTATTTGAAATTTTCTGCGTGCAATTAATAGAAAAAGTTGAATTGCTCGAAAACCAAACAAGCTAGGAAGAAAAATCAAAATAGGTTTTAAAAGGGATATAAAATACTCTGTTGTGTTTCCATTTTTGATGGCTATTGATATCTATTAGTATATAACAATAACAATATAATATAGTTACCTCTTGACTTTTTGCGCTTTTAACTATTCACTGGTCCATAAAAAATAACAGACTTTGATATAAATTATAAATGCATTATCTTTTAGTTCCAAGTACTTCAATGCAGAAAAAGTTAGGAATAAACATATTCACATTTTCAAATTTACCAGCATCTTGAAATTAGCCAAATTTTGGCCAATTTTTTATTGTTCCTAAAAATAAAAAAAGACACTTGAAAATCTTGAAAATTTAGCTCAAATTTTTTTTTCAGTTTATATATTACATAACTATTGTTTCTAATCTTTTAGTAGTTAAAATAATTGCATAAAAAAATATCATAAAAAAACTGAATATACAACCCCTTTTGGATTTTTTTGGCTAACTTCAACATGCTGGAAAATTTGTAAATGTGAATATTTTTGTTCCTAACTTTTTCTGCATTGAAGTACTACCTTGAACTAAAAGATAATGCATTAAAGTCATTTATTTTTTATGGACCTGCGAACAGTTAGATGTATAAAAATCAAGAGATAACTATATTATATTGTTACTTTTATATACTAATAAATATCAATAGTCATCAAAAATGGCAACACAAGAGAGTATTTTATATCGCCTTTAAAACCAATTTTGATTTTTCTTCCTAGCTTGTTTTGTTTTCGAGCAATTCCGTTTTTTCTATGACCCCGCGCCCAAAAAATTTCAAATAAACGAAAATTTACGCGCATTAAAAATACAAACTTTCGGTCTCGTGAGGTACATGTAAACGCTAAGATGGGTCGATCAGCTTTTAAAAATGAATTTTATTTATCCAGATGCACATTTTCACACTTATGGCAAAACATTTTAAAAAGAAAGAATTTGTCATTCCACCCTAGTGGCCATCCACTTAGACTAGCAGGAGAGTTGGTGAACGATTTGTTAAAATATAACTATTGAGAATTAAATTATTTTAATTTGGTTTGACCTATTTAATAGGCATCACAATCCGATGCTTTTTATATAGGCCAAACTGGTTGTACATTTAAAATTAGATATAGTGAACAGTTACGTTCTAGACTTAAGTCTAACTAGAACACACCTTTGTATGCTACGCTAGTTTTATAATATATTTTAAGTCTTCGTAATACATTTTCCAGTTTTTTGTGTCGCTACAGATGCTATTAAATAAACTGTTTCTGTGCAATTTAAACTGGAAAAATGAATTCGGACAATCTTTTGTGCTTACCTTAATTCTATCCATAAAATTTCCTTATATTACCCAGCACAGCGTTACATAATTTTATAACTATTATCGTTATAAAGTTTTCCATTCCCTCGGAGATGTTTGTTTTATTTTTTTCTGTAATTTAAATGCTCCGGGTACTTTTGCTTCGGATGTGCCTCACAGATAGGCTGGGAATGTATGCAAATGCATGCCTCCGTATGTAAATGGGACATCCTAAGTAAAGCTTTTTGTGTAATTTAATTAGAAAAACGGCTAAGATTGAAGGGAATTCTCGTTTAAAATTGTTGTTAAAATAAGGGTTACGAATGAGGGAGGAGTGCGTGACATATTACAAATTACTGTGCTGTCCGTACCCAAACAGACCTTTACAAAAAAGGTGTAAGTAAAGAGTCGTACATTTTCTACGGATATTATGATTATTTTCTCAACTACCGAGAACTGCGAGAATATATGAACTCACCCTGGAAACATATTTGTTTATAGGGTCTCTGCTCCAAAACTTTTACACAGTAAGAAATTAATAAAATGAACATTAGGTACTCAAAAGAATTGTCGCGAAATTTAATAAAACTAAATGAGTGGCTGATATTTAAATAGTTTCCACAAACACCAATAGTCGATTACTATCAATCTTTCGCTAACCATATTGACACGATTAAAAGAGAAAGAGATCGTCGTAATCATATCCTGATGGTACTGACGTGGTTAGCGAAACATACGTCGATTGTTGGTATGCGAGTGTTGCGTTTAATAGTTCTGGTGTTTGTGGAAACAGCGGCAGTGTCACAAAAATTTACTACTTGTTTTGAACAAAGTTCCATTTCACGCACAGTGCTTGATCGATTTCCATTTTTTTTTTACTCGTGAATGATTGTAGTCTACACTCCGATTGCTACAGTTTGAATATCTATTCTTCTGATGAAATATCTGACCCAATATCGGAACATTAACAACAAAAATTTTAACAAAAATAGTGACTACCCTATATTGTAGATCACCGTAATTTTGTAGTTGCATTTCATGTTTCTTGGGTCGCTGATTACGAATATGATATTTTGTCCAAAAGTTGGCCATTTTTTTGTTTTTAAGCACTGTTTTGGGTATTTTTTTCGATATATAACTTCTTACTTTACGCTGTTGTTTAATTAATTTATTATTTTTGGATTGCTGAAGTTTTCAGGATCTTTTCAATATATAATTTATTACTCTAGGTTATTTAATTAATTGTGTGTATGAATAAAACATCTTGAAACATTCTTTATAGGATTTTGCAAACAGCAGAAAAGATAACTATCTATAAAAGAAAAACTTTGTGTAGAAATATTAATGAAATCTTTGCATTCTTTCGATAACCTGAATTCTGGTTATGCTAGCAAATTAAAATCCTAAAATGAATTTGTCTAATTTCTTATTTGACAATTCTCATTCTAACACTAGCATCCACACAGTCCCCTACGGCCATGCAGATTAAACTAGTATCCACATAACCCCCTACGATTATGAAGATTCAGTTAAAAATGAGAACAAAGACCTAAAATGAATTTATTTATCTACTTTGTCTTAAAAAAATTTTTCATTCCAATGGATTACATTTTCATGAAATCTATCATTCTGTTTCCTGGAAATGCTTAGCCTTTGAAACGTTTTTCGCCCTTATTCTGGAGCTCATCAGAAAGACATAAAGCCATTCATAACGATGTTTCATGCAAAACCAAGACAATTTCTTTGAATAAGTGTGAAATGATTATATTTGACATTGACTGATAAAAAAACCTCACCTATCTATTAGCTAACTGGTATTGGAGCCTATATACTCTATGCATGTTTAAAAATGAATTATTATTTGTTTGCTTATAATTGTATTGAAACATTCTTTATAGGATTTTGCAAACAGCAGAAAAGATAACTATCTATAAAAGAAAAACTTTGTGTAGAAATATTAATGAAATCTTTGCATTCTTTCGATAACCTGAATTCTGGTTATGCTAGCAAATTAAAATCCTAAAATGAATTTGTCTAATTTCTTATTTGACAATTCTCATTCTAACACTAGCATCCACACAGTCCCCTACGGCCATGCAGATTAAACTAGTATCCACATAACCCCCTACGATTATGAAGATTCAGTTAAAAATGAGAACAAAGACCTAAAATGAATTTATTTATCTACTTTGTCTTAAAAAAAATTTTCATTCCAATGGATTACATTTTCATGAAATCTATCATTCTGTTTCCTGGAAATGCTTAGCCTTTGAAACGTTTTTCGCCCTTATTCTGGAGCTCATCAGAAAGACATAAAGCCATTCATAACGATGTTTCATGCAAAACCAAGACAATTTCTTTGAATAAGTGTGAAATGATTATATTTGACATTGACTGATAAAAACAACCTCACCTATCTATAGATAGTTATCTTTTCTGCTGTTTGCAAAATCCTATAAAGAATGTTTCAATACAATTATAAGCAAACAAATAATAATTCATTTTTAAACATGCATAGAGTATATAGGCTCCAATACTAGTTAGCTAATAGATAGGTGAGGTTGTTTTTATCAGTCAATGTCAAATATAATCATTTCACACTTATTCAAAGAAATTGTCTTGGTTTTGCATGAAACATCGTTATGAATGGCTTTATGTCTTTCTGATGAGCTCCAGAATAATGGCGAAAAACGTTTCAAAGGCTAAGTATTTCCAGGAAACAGAATGATAGATTTCATGAAAATGTAATCCATTGGAATGAAAATTTTTTTTAAGACAAAGTAGATAAATAAATTCATTTTAGGTCTTTGTTCTCATTTTTAACTGAATCTTCATAATCGTAGGGGGTTATGTGGATACTAGTTTAATCTGCATGGCCGTAGGGGACTGTGTGGATGCTAGTGTTAGAATGAGAATTGTCAAATAAGAAATTAGACAAATTCATTTTAGGATTTTAATTTGCTAGCATAACCAGAATTCAGGTTATCGAAAGAATGCAAAGATTTCATTAATATTTCTACACAAAGTTTTTCTTTTATAGATAGTTATCTTTTCTGCTGTTTGCAAAATCCTATAAAGAATGTTTCAATACAATTATAAGCAAACAAATAATAATTCATTTTTAAACATGCATAGAGTATATAGGCTCCAATACTAGTTAGCTAATAGATAGGTGAGGTTGTTTTTATCAGTCAATGTCAAATATAATCATTTCACACTTATTCAAAGAAATTGTCTTGGTTTTGCATGAAACATCGTTATGAATGGCTTTATGTCTTTCTGATGAGCTCCAGAATAAGGGCGAAAAACGTTTCAAAGGCTAAGCATTTCCAGGAAACAGAATGATAGATTTCATGAAAATGTAATCCATTGGAATGAAAAATTTTTTTAAGACAAAGTAGATAAATAAATTCATTTTAGGTCTTTGTTCTCATTTTTAACTGAATCTTCATAATCGTAGGGGGTTATGTGGATACTAGTTTAATCTGCATGGCCGTAGGGGACTGTGTGGATGCTAGTGTTAGAATGAGAATTGTCAAATAAGAAATTAGACAAATTCATTTTAGGATTTTAATTTGCTAGCATAACCAGAATTCAGGTTATCGAAAGAATGCAAAGATTTCATTAATATTTCTACACAAAGTTTTTCTTTTATAGATAGTTATCTTTTCTGCTGTTTGCAAAATCCTATAAAGAATGTTTCAATACAATTATAAGCAAACAAATAATAATTCATTTTTAAAACATCTTGTTATGTTACCATTTAGCAATAAAGTAAATTGCCATCTTGGAGTATCACAGAAGACTATAGAAAATTGTGAAAGCGACCAAACGTCGATTTCGGTCCAATATATACACAGGTCGTTAAATAGAATATCAAAGCATTTTACTCTTAGATTATCCAAATCATTGCTTTACGTTAGGTTAGTAGGTTTTTATTCTGCTTAAAATAATTTCATTCTTTCGTGTGATTTCTTTAGGTTAAGTTAGTAGGTTTCTATTCTGATATCTAATTGTTAATGATTATTAGCGCCGCAGGCAGTATTAGCGTCGCAGACAAAGAAAAGGGGGGTGCGGGGGTGGCATAAATGGGAGATTTCTGTGCGACATTTATGCGTTACGTAAGACAGTAGAACAGAGCATTATGGTGTGCACCCAATCTGGGGGTTTTGACATTTATCTTTGCCAATAACATCGGACAGTCTATTACATAATTGACTAACTTGTACAAACACATTAGAAACATGGTTAATCTTCTATTTTTTAATGACTGCATATCAAATCTTGACAGAAGTAAATTATCAGGATGTCCTTGTTCTGAATAGTTATTATCAACTTTAAAGGCTAAATACTTCATACACTTTCGTTGAATCCTTTGGAGAGACTGTGAATGAACGTTATGTATAAATCGGGTTCCAAATTATTGCACCATAAATACTGAATTTTCTATCGAATAAGTGAAAAATACGGCGCTTTCAGTATTTGAAAATTGTTTACAGTTTGTTATTATAAAACCCAAGTAGTCTTAATGCTGAATTTGTTATTACATTAATGTGCTCGACAAAATCCAATTTAGAATCAAATAATATACCGAAGTCGTTTGACCTCTTGTGAGGACCGTGTTATTAAAAGTATACGAAAATTCTATTTGAGTTGCTTCACGTGTATATGTTACTACTATACATTTTGACACACTCATTTCTAATTTGTTGGATATACACCACAATTCAATTTTATGAATCTGATGCTGTAAATCTACGCAGTCGTCTATTTTACTAATTTCACTAAATATGTTGAGATTGTCGGCAAAAGCATTTTCTCACAGTCTAAATTATCGCAGAAGTCATTATTAAATATGATAAATAGAAGTGGGCTCAGGTTGGACCCTTGAGGCAGACCTGACGTGGCAAGGTAAGTATTTGACCTATTATAACCGCTATAACAGTTGTACTGCCAGTAGTACTGTTCAAGTAGGATATAAACAAATTTAATAATGAGTTGCTAAAACCAATGTGATATAATTTATCGGTTAATAATTTATGATCTACACTTTCGATAAATCAGTATACACTACGTCAATTTGACCTCTATTGTCCAGTGAATTTGAGATGAATTGAGTTAAGCAAGCTAAGTTAAATACCGATGAACGTTTTTCCATAAAACCATGTTGGTAAGTAAGAGATTGAGTGTTTAATAGTAGAATAAGTTACGCTGTACATTGATGCCTCAAAAACCTTTGCAAAGTTTGGCAGGATTGATATACCTCTATAGTTTGTTATGTCTCCTACGTTGCCACTTTTGTATACAGGACAGACTTTTGCTAATTTCCAACATTCTGGAAAAGTAGAAGTTCGTAATGACATATCAAATACTGTTAAAAGTGTTTAGTCGCTATAATCTCTCCAAAGTTCGAGTCTCACCTGCGGCAGATTGCAATGTCGCGGGGAATGGTTATTGTGTTAATGTCTATGTGTATCTATCCTGATTGGGTGGTGGAATGGCTATAGATAAATTCCACCGGGGCGCTAATATAAATAAGACGTTAAAAATGATGTATTTATTTTTATAACATTACGTTTATATTTTTGAGGATAATCCAAGCCGAAAATGCATCCAGTGGCTCTGGATTTTTAAAAGTTTTCCATGAATTATTGTAAAAATGAATAGCTGAAAAAACTTTATACACTATAAAATTGAGCTCCTGCTAAATGATCATCCCTTAAAAAACCCTGAGGCCCAATTTTTTATATGTTTTTCTAGAAATTTGAAATAATAATAAAATATCGAGGAATTGAGACTTTTGAGAAAAAACATCCTTTAAAAACCTTGTCTAGTGCTTTTTTCTCCAACTTTTCACATAAATCATGTTTAATCAGATGATTTAATAGATTTATTGATTCCAGATGGAATCATTAAACACAAATAAGATTTTTGTTCACTTTTTCTTTTCTTTTATTTTGGGTACTCCCAGCTTCAGTAATACAGTCCAGAGTTTATTTTAAGTAGTGTAATGAATGAGTATGACGATGCGGCACTTCACTCATGAAAGTTCAGTGTGTTGTTGCGTGCGTATTTCATTCCTATTTTGTGATAATTTATGCTGAAAAATGTAAATTCTGTACTCCATTTCTTGTTTAATGTTTTTTGTAGATGTTTTATACCAAGCTACAGAAATAAGTATAATATTACATACTCAGAAATTTTATCGTATAAATATATCTATTTGTCTTCAAATACGTATTATAATGAACTATTCTCGCAAGGAATCTTTCTTTGTAATAAATTTCATACGTTCATATGCTAGTTAGACAAATAGTTTTCTATTAATTTGAATAGAATATAATATTCTCATTAAAACTGAGTTAATAATAATTTTCTAAGAAATTAACTCGACTAATGAATCTTCTGACGACTCGTAGACTTACTGAAATATTCTATCTAAAAACCGCTCTAAGGAATCGCTACTTCCACATCCAGATTTCCTCTCCAAGTCTCTATGAACGACAGCATATCGTATTTGCACTGCAGTATGTGGAAATAATTACTCAATCTTAATAATATGATATTTGAAATCGTCTGACCCAAGAAGCCATAAGACGATGTGCCACTTCAATACCTTTTCGACTGATCGACGTTTAATGGGGATGAGGGTAGCTGATGCCAAAAAAATTATTGAGAACTTTTGCTTTCGTTCACACTAAATCACAACTTTATTTTGTTAGCCATTTGATAATGTAGTGGTGGTGGGAGAGGCACATGTCATAAAAAAAATCTTTGACCTTGGGTTCTAATATATACACCAAATCTCAAGTTTCTGGACTCTTACTAGCTTGCCCCACTTATTTGCCCCTATTTACCCCCCAACCCTTCAACAGGATAAGCTCAAAATATAATCTAGCTCTAGATCTCGTTGTGATGCATACGTGTATAATATTTCAAGTCAATATTTTTATTTTACTTTGTTAATCCTTTTAACAATGAAGTGGGGATGGTTGTGGGGGTGGAAAATGTCATAAAGAAATTTGAAACCTTTGCTTGTAGTATATACACGAAATCTCAAGTTTGTGCACTTTTACTTGCTTGTTTTACTTTGTTACCTCTATATCACCCCCAACCATTCAACGAAATCATCTCAAAATATAATCTAGTTCCTATAATGCATGCGTGTATCCAATTATAAGTGAATATCTCAATTTTATTTTATTGACCCATTTAAAAATGATGGGGTGGTGATGGGGAGTGTCAAATTATATAATAGAATTTGGGGCCTTGGTTTCTCGTACATTCACCGAATTATGTATTTTAATTTTAAAATCTCGACGTTTCGTGACATTCTAAACCTATTTCGACAAAAGAAAATATAAATTTTTTACGATTACTATACTTAAGTAAAGTTAAAACGGATATTCTGATTATATGCAACTGAAGCTTATTGGCAGTTTCTGTTTCAAAATATATTTTAACCTGTTTACGGACCTTACAAAATTTGGAAGAAGTAGCCCTAAAATAGGTAGTACCGATTCAGCAAGTGTAAAAAATGTGGGTCGCACCACATGTTTTAATACATTGCCAGCTTCTTTTTTCATATACAGTAAATAACCCAACACAGCTATTTAAAATGAAACTGATTAAGTAGTAGTTCCGTAGTAGCATGAGTCATCCGATTTCTACAATATTAATTCAAATTATACCACACAATCTCTTCTTTGTAACAAAATGAAATTGAAGTCTGAATAATGTTGATTATTGCTATTATTTTGTCATGTAAATTTATTTATACGCAAAAATAAGTAAATAAATAAATATAGTGAGATGTTTATGAACTTCAGGATTTATTATTATTATTTTACCTCTCTATTGAAACTCCTTAGTATTTTGTAAAAGTTTATTGAAACAAACTGCTTAAAAGCCTTCAAGTTATTTGGAGCCTTTTTCATCTTAAGGACATGACCAATAATTTGTAATTTTAGATCGAAATAATCGAACTACAATGACACTAAATGAACACGTAATGTAACGAAAATGGAGGAAGTCAGACGAGTCCACGTTGTTTTCTAAATCGGAATGGTGCACTCGCTGCTCGACCGCTTTTAACGTGAACATGTGGCAGCAAAACGGGATAATTAAAGAGCCTCACATTTCGCAAATGTTTAAAGCACAGGCCAGGTTAAACTAATCACAAGTTAAATAATCAGTTGATAGCCGCAACATTTCTGAGAACTAATTGTCGAACAACAACTAACCAAATGTTGCTGTATTAATTATAACGAGAGTTTATAATGAGCCTTGTTATCCTTTAATTCATTATGCATTACAAATTAATCATTTGTTGCATATTGCAATTTCATTAAATACCATCTAAATATTTAATTAATAGCGTCTGTGAAAAGACAACATAACATTTGTAATTAATAACCAACTAGTCTCAGGTAGAATTGTGATTCACAAAAATGTAAATATGAAAATAAGATATACAGGGTGTAATTAGTTTCGTGTCATTAAGAAAAAACTACTATGGGGTCTAAAGCCCATAGTTTTGGAGATATATTTTTTTATTTCAAATTTTTTTAATGATATTGTTTGATGCTGGCAAGTTGGGTTAGACTGTATTGTCATCCCGTTTTGTGATATTCTCAACCAATACTTTAGTTTATGTCGTTATTTGGCTAAGAACATACACCGAGTGGAAGTATAGTGTAATCGTAAAAAAAATTTCCAAATGTTTTTCTTGTTGAAATGGGTTTAGAATGTCATGAAACGTCGAGATTTTAAATTAGCGAAAAAAATTTTCTCTCCTCACGTTCTCTCTGGAACGGTGTGGGATATTGACTTGAAATTTTATACACGTATATGTATGTATAATATATATTATAACGAGATCTGGTGTGCTAATAGCTATAATCGCTCTAGCCATTCATCCAATGGAAAAAAAAAAAAAAAAAACGAGATCTGGAACTGGATTGTTTTCTGAATTTATCCGGTGTAGGATTGGGTGTAAATTATTTATTAAAGGGGTTGATAAAATAAAATTGTGATATTCACTTGAAATTTGGTACACGTATACACTATAACGACACCTGGAAGTAGATTATATTTTGAGATGATTCCGTTGAAAGGTTGGGGGTTGAATGGGGGTAGATAAGGGAAAATAAGTAAAGCAAGCTGGTAAGAGTACAGAAACTTGGAATTTCGTGTACATACTAGAAGCCAATGCCTCAGATTTTTTTATGACATTTTTCAACCTCTCCACTACTCCCACTCCATTATTTAGAGGGCTGATAAAATAAAATTGAGATTTTCACTTGAAATTTGGTATATCTATGTATTATGACTACATCTGTAATTAGATTATATTTTGAGATTATTTCATTAAAGGATTGGGGGTTAAATGGTGGTAAATAGGAGAAAATAAGTAAAGAGTACAGAAACTTGTGTATATGGGATTTGATGTATATACTAGATACTAGATTTTTTATAATATTTTTCAATTGTGATATTTACTTGAAATTTGGAACACGTATGTATTGCAATGGGGTCTGATTGAGATAATTTCATTTTTGCCGTATATGCTAGAAACCAACGCAACGCCTCAAATTTTCCTATAACATCTGCCTCAAATTTTATTAAAATTATTTCCACATACTAGAGTGCAAATATAGGTAAGAAGTTTTCCTTTAAAGAGATTTGGATGAAAAATCTGGATGTGGAAGTAGTGATTCCATAGGCAGCGGTTTTTCTTTTCTGTTGCTTTTTTTAAGTTTTTCTTTTTTCTTTCTTTTTTGACAACGTTAGTTGATGGTTTAGTATAGTGATTTACCAAATGAGTTGAACGGAGTGCGTATGTCCTTATTTCGACGTATCAAAATGTGGATTGATGGAGATGGAGGTCATTTCAAACAATTCTTGTGACAAATTCAAAAGAATTGTTTTGTTTGTTATTGGATGTTCCCTGTTGGGCAATAAATGTATTATTGTTATTATTATTCCTATTCGTTGGCTTGTTAAGTCAGTTCCAGGGCCGGTGACCATAGTGGTGCTCGCAGGCTCGAGCACCACACGTAAAACAAAGTGGTGGTGCTGAGCACCATACGCCCAGCATCGACAACTAGATATATTTTTGAAAAAAATACAATCGTTCTCAACTATTATTAAACCTTAATTATAATGTAGTTTCTAAAATTTACCTCGTCTGCGTGAGCGTGTGGTGTGGTTGGAAATATTAGGCTTACAGCCACTCATATATGCGGCGTTAGAACCTCATTTAACCTTATTTTTGAAGTTACGTAAAAAGAATTTCGGAAATATAAGAATTACATCATTTAAAAGGCTATAAAAAGGATTTTTAATGATATTTGAAACATAGTCTTTTTCCTAAAAACTAGATTTTTACTTTTATACTTATTTTATTCCCGTTAAGTCATGGTAGTCCGAAAAAATATATAGCAATCAATGAAATTCTCCATTTTATGTAAAAATGTAAGTGAAATTAGTTACCATCAAATATCTTGACGTAACTAACGTATTGTTTACTTTAAATTACATATTTTTGTTTTACACGATTAATTTGATAAGTAAATTAGACAAATATTTTTTAAATTAAATATTATGTTTTATATATCATTAAAAAGCGTTTTATGGCCTTTCAAAAATATTCGGGATATTGCATAAAAAAAAAGAAAGTAAAGTTCATATTTCAAATGATTTTTGGAGAATACAGGTGATTTTTGTTAACTTTTATTTTTGAACTTTTTTGCGTAACTCCCAAACTAACGAAATTAAAAGAGGTTCTAACGTTCCCGCGGTCACACTATACTTGTATGACTGTAATAAATAACTAAAAAAGTCTGCAAAGTTGATTTCTTCTCCGGTATCATCCCTCCAATCTCTCAATATTTACTACTAAACTGAGCACCACAAGTTAAATTGAAAAGATTCCAGCCCTGGTCTGTTCATTATTGTTTACATTGATTTCCATAGAGACCAAAGACTCGATTTTTAGTTTTCGATACCTCTTTGGAAAACATGCGCGCGCAATTCGTTAAAAAAAATCAGATTTTTCCAAACTTAAACTACACATAACTATTTTCTGTTATCGTATCTCGGACGTCTAACTATACGTTTTCCAATTTCGTGAAATAATTTCTCACTTTCTTAAGCTTTTAACACAGAACACTTATTTTCTGTTACAAATGTTAATAAACCACATTTAAATTTTATAAATTAAAAAATCCTATAATTTTGTTCCAAATTAAAAAACACACCTGGTCTGGCGGCAGTCAGTTCTGTGCAGAAAAATAGAACGAATTTTTACATTTTCATAATTGGTACAAAAAGTTCGGATCGAGCGGTCCCATCAAAGTGTCGCGCTTCTTGCTCTGCGACCGTGCGGTGGGGAGAACACAAGTTGGTAGGTAACTTTTACATTTTTCAACGACTTCTATTTGACTGGGAACTATACGTCCGTTGACCCTACCTTAACATTCAAATGTTCGACCTAGGTCAGTGTATTTCATAAGGCCCCTAGAGGAGAAAGCCATATTAGTATTATTGTATGTCTAGTCGATCCCCATTACCAGTTTTTCTTTAATACATAAAACTAATTACACCCTGTATGTTAGTTGTGTCATTCACTTAATTTTTCTGTTTTTCTTTCTGGAATTCTCAGCCACATATGTTTGTATATTAAAAATGTTTGTGGAATCTACAAAATACTGCGGTTAACCTATGTATTACTGGAATATAACCTGTGACTTTTACATCAAAGGAACAGTTATAGTAAGTTTTCGACAAATAATATGAATAAGAATAAGAATATAATAAAACCAATATATTTTTCTGTTTCGTAATATATCAATTTTTGTATTGTTGATGGTTCAGCATTTCTCGCCATTTTAAGTAATGAAATATGTATTGTTTCTTAAAATAGTTCATACATTTGAAATAAAGAAAACAGTTGTTAAAGCTAGATATCCTTGGTTAAAATTATTTCACAAATGCTTAGCAGTTTCAATAACTTAAACTGTTAAAATTCGTTGCCCTTTTGTCACCTGGAGATAATTCTATTAAAACATAGTTTTTTTTTTTAAGAAAACCACACACAAAAAATCTGATCTGCGGGTCTGACCACGTTAACCATATGCTTTTGGGGTCACTGTATCCGAATCCGAGATTTATTTAACAGCATCACATCAGAATTTTGCCATAGCCTCAAAAAAAAAAAATATGATTTAAGCGATTTCGATATCTCTTCACATAAATCGCTGTTAATTTTTCTGGACAAAAATTTCCCCCTCTTTTTGTGCTAGATCAATTGCAAATTAAATTTCCAATCAGATGATGTGGGGCGCGATATGTTTCGGCGCTTTTAAGTGAGATATCGGCCGCAAAAATGAGAGGTCCAAGGATTTCACTTCTCATTTCGCTTCTCAAGCGACATGGCCCATCTTCGAGGGCCATTACCGATAAACGAAAGCTAGCATAAATCTGAAGAAATTCAAAGATACGTAGGAAGACGTGAGAAATCGAAGGCAGTAAGCCGAAGGTTAATACATGCCTAGGTATTCTAGATATGACCCCTCGAAGTCACCGGAAGGTGAAAATCGATTTTTTTACCACTTCCCGAGGCCATATCTCGAAAACGAAATGAGATACAGAGCTGCGGTTTGCGCCATTCAATTTCAGATTTTTGCCGACACTTTCATTTTTTGCAAAATTTCTAAGTAAAGCATCTAATAAATTCAGGGGTATGTAGGAAAGCGAGAGAAATTGAATGGCGCAAACCGCAACAATGTATCTCGTTTCATTTTCGAGATATGGCCTCGAAAAACGGTAAACAAATTCGATTTTCACCTTTCGGTGAATTCGAGCAGCCATATCTCGAGAACCTAGACACACTTCTCGATTTTTGACATCTTAGCACGCACCTCTAAATTTTCTTAGACTTGTGCTAGCTTTCGTTTGGCAGAGATGGCCCTCGAACCTGGGCCCTGTGTCTCGAGAAACGAAATCCTCGGACTTCTCACTGTGGCGGCCGATATCTCACTTAAAAAGCGCCGAAAAAAATTAGATTGGAAATTTAATTTGCAATCGATTTAGCATAAAAAGAGGGGGTTATTTTTGTCTAGAAGAAGTTACAGCGATTTATGTGAAGTGATGTCGAAATCGCCCAAATTGTAGGTTTCTTGAGGTTATGGCAAAATCCTGATGTGATGGGATTAAATAGATCTCGGATTAGGATTCAGCGACCCCAAAAACATATCGTAGACATGGTCAGGCCCCCAGATAAGAGACAATTTTTTTTGTGTATGGCTGTATTTCCTGTTTTATGCCGGAACCAAATTCATTCTAAAAAAATGAGCAGCTATTGGAAAGAGGCTGTAACTTCTTCACAAAATGTTTGCGAAAACTTGTTAAATTAGTAATAACCGGGCTCGTTATCGCTGAGCGTTACGATGCAGGCCTTCGTTCTGCGTGTGCCAAAACTTGACAACCCACTATCGCGGGACTTGGGCAATTCATTTTCTTTCTAACAGAAAATGAATGGAAAAAGAGTGAAGTGTAATATACAGTGTGTCCCACTTTTCATGGAGCTCCACCCTCATATCTCGCTCATCTGATATCCGAATATTTTAAAATTTTGATGGTGAATATAACTATAAAGTAAGTCTTTAGACGTAACCACATTTGATTTTAATCAGAGGATATAAAGAGATATTATGTTCAAAGATGATATAGTTCATGGAGCAAGAGGGCACTAAACTCCATTCGAATTTTTCATGGTGCCTTTGTAATAAATTGGCACAATTAACCATTGTCCAGCAGCCAAATTTAATCTAGGTGAAACTGGTCTATTAGATATCAACGCGATAATCCGTCCACGTGCCCCTGTCAGAAGTAAACTAAATTCCAGGAATTAGTGTTAGTCTCAACACTCACAAAATCGAAATTTCAGACTAATTTATAACTCTGACATCGCTAATAATCTCTGAAATACGTGTACATCTGGTAACGAACCTCGAGTCATATTTTCTATATTTAGAAGTCGTTTAAGAACAGTCATCTATTGAATAGATACACATATACACGTCACATAATTAGACAACATTCAGTATCCACCGAAATTGCTAGTGTCGGAGCTGGGGTTCGAACTTAGGATAGGTACGTTACGTTAGGATACTGCTTTTAAAAATAATATTAAAAAATCACCAAGACGCTCACCTACTTTTTATTTTTTAACATTTCTTATGTTGCTAACCCAAATTTCGAACATTTTATTAAATAATTGGTATAGAACCATGACTAGATAGATAAGGCTAAGATTGTATAAATTATACTGAATTGTTTTGAAAATTAACTTTATTCTGCGATCTTAGGAAAGCGTTGCAAATTGTCTATTATGGATAGAGTGCCACAGGAATCAATTTGTAGGCCCTGTGTTGTGCCTGATTTATATTAACGATATACAGGGTGTTTGGTGCATCGTGTGCCAAACGGAAATGGCCGACAGAAAGGGTTATTTGCTATCCTTTCAGGCCCCTTAACACTTCCCATGCCTTGCGGGATTTTTCATATCGACCTTCTATCTTTTTAATGAAAAAAATCCCCAATTCTACATTTAAATTCAAATTATAAAAAAAGTATTAGGCGTAGACTGCGAATTTCATTTTGATTTTGATGTGTATTGTTGAAGGATTCTTTTAAATCCAAAATTACTGGCATTAGTCATCTAGCTGTTTTTTTATTCACTCGCAAACTTTCGAAATAGGTAAAATTTAAATTTAAACTTAGACTTTACATGGCTATAAAAAAAAACTCAGAGCAATCGGGATCTTCCAACTCCCTCAAAAATTCTCTAGTCTATCCTCTTGCTAGTGATGTGCCACATGTCATAAAAATCTTTTAATAACTTCGTGAATTCCCTAAATTAATGAATCGGGTCACATAAGGCTAATATTCAAAATTCCGAATAAAAAGTAATTTTTGCTTAAATTATGCATGGGAAACAGGTAAAACCTGTTATCTCACTCTTGCGAAGTAAAATCTGTCTTCTATCTCTTTCTGTTCATTGGTTTTCTTGAAATAAAGAAACAATTACATTTTTATCATTTATTAAAAAAGTTAAAAATCTCGCTCAGTGTTGGTCTCTGTTGCGAATGCAGGCCCGACATCTGCTTCATATTTCGACAGTTATTGTATGAAGTCGTATTTCCTCCCTAATTGTACCGAAAGCCGTTTCTATGCGTTGGACAAGAGGACAAGTTCCTCCCTAGTCGCAACCTCCGTCGCGTACACGAGCTCTTTGGCACGACCTCGGACATAAAATCCAACGGAGTTAGGTCTGGGGAACGCGGAGACCATTGAATAGGGAACCCCGCCCAATCTACGCATACGCCTATAGTTTTTCAAAATGACGGCTATCCCGCGCACTGGCGATTGATTGTAAGACAATATCTAGACAATGTGTTCCCAAATGCGTGAATTGGGCGGGATGGCCCTATTCAATGGTCTCCACGTTCCCCAGACCTAACTCCGTTGGATGTTTATGTCTGGGAACGTGCCAAAGAGCTCGTGTACACGACGGAGGTTGCGACTAGGGAGGAACTTGTCCTCTTGTCCAACGCATAGGAACGGCTTTCGGTACAATTAGGGAGGAAATACGACTTCATACAACAACTGTCGAAATACGAAGCAGATGTGGGGCCTGCATTCGCAACAGAGACCAACACTTTGATCAAGATTTTTAAATTGTTTTAATAAATGATAAAAATGTAACTGTTTCTTTATTTCAAGAAAACCAATGAACAGAAAGAGTTAGAAGATAGATTTTACTTCGCAGGAGTAAGGTAACAGATTTTACCTGTTATGCCAAAATGCATAATTTAAGCAAATATAATTTTTGATTCGAAATTTTGAATATTAGCCTTATGTGACCCGATTCATTAATTTAGCGAATTCACGAAGTTATTAAAAGATTTTTATGACATGTGGCACATCACTAGCAAGAGGATAGACTAGAGAATTTTTGAGGGAGTTGGAAGATCCCGGTTGCTCCGAGTTTTTTTTTTATAGCCGTCTAAAGTCTAAAAAGTCTAAAGTTTAAATTTAAATTTCACTTATTCTGAAAGTTTGCGAGTGAATAAAAAAACAACTAGATGACTAATGCCAGTAATTTTGGATTTAAAAGAACCTTTCAACAATACACATCAAAATAAAATTGAAATTCGAAGTCTGCGCCTAATACTTTTTTTATAATTTGAATTTAAATGTAGAATTTGAGATTGTTTTCATTAAAAAGATAGAAGGTCGATATGAAAAGGGGCCTGAAAGGATAGCAAATAACCCTTTCTGTCGGCCATTTCAATTTGGCACACGATGCTCCAAACACCCTGTATAATCTGTGGTTAACGGTATTTACTTTACAACTTTATTGAACTTATACCCTGACCTAGACGTTCTAAGAGAGGATTGTAGGAATATGCAATTGAAGTATATTTTAACTTAGTATACTTCACTTACTAGTATACTTTAATTTAGCCAGTTCAAAGGTCGCTTCATTTGCTGAACTAAGCTTTGTCAACATACGTGAACAATATATTTAGGCTATTTTTTGGTACTATTCATTCTTTATTTATTCTCATTGTAAACACTAGTATCCTCATAGCCCCCTACGACTATGAGGAGTAAAGGTTCGGAACAAATAAGAACGACTTCGTTTGAAGAAACGTCGGAAATGCAACCAGTGGGGTCCAATCACTAATGGACCCTTTAATTTTGTGTGCAAGAGAAAGTGAAATCGTACACACACTTATTAACTCATACACAAGACAAGTTAATGTTTCTCTTATGCGATACGATTTTCAGCTAATAAACTTGAGAAAAATGATTTAATCTAGGTACCAAAGATCTAAACAATCTAGATAACAATCCCGCTTTTGTAATATGTATGGGAATTAACTTGGATCCTAAACTTATGCGCTCATGGCAACCCGCTATCCGAATCTGTAGCATTCTGTGTACATTCCGTCAGTTATCAAATAAGGAATCTACGAATGTCTTGAGAACTTTTTATTACGCACATTTCACTCTAAACTTTCGAATGGTATTCAAGCTTGAGAATATTCGGCTAGCAGATATCGACTTTTTGGTCTACAGCGAAGAGCAGTCAGGGTTGTGCGAGAAATAGGCTATCGAGCTAAGCCAATACTATATCTGGACATGCTAACGTTACCATCTATTACATATGCCCAGAGTGTTTTACCTATGTGAAAAAGTACATAGATGAATTTACTATACATTGCGAAAATTCTAAGTATAATCTAGAAAGAAAGATGATATACACTTCTGTCTGGTGTAACTAAATCGTGCACAGATATCGCTTACCATGGACCTAAATGTTATAAAAATTTGGAAGCAATATAAAGCAACTGCTGGTTGGGATCTATAGTTAAACAATTCTTGCTAGCAGATGGTTTCTGAATTCTGGTTATGCTAGCAAATTAAAATCCTAAAATGAATTTGTATAATTTCTTATTTGAAAATTCTCATTCAACAACTAGCATCCACACAGTCCCCTAGGGCCATACTTATTCATAGAAATTGTCTTGGTTTTGCATGAAACATTATGAGTGGCTTTGTGCCTTTCTGATGAGCTCCAGAATAAGGGCGAAAAACGTTTCAAAGGCTAAGCATTTCCAAAAAGAGACTGATAGATTTCATGAAAATGTAATTCATTGGAATGAAAAAGTTTTAAGACAAGGTAGGTAAATAAATTCATTTTAGGCCTTTGTTCTCATTTTTAACTGAATCTTAATGACCGTGGGGGGTTATGTAGATACTAATTTAATCTGCATGGCCATAGGGGGCTGTGTGGATGCTAGTTGTTGAATGAGAATTTTCAAAGAAATTATACAAATTAATTTTAGGATTTTAATTTGCTAGCATAACCAGAATTCAGGTTATCGAAAGAATGCAAAGATTTTATTAATATTTTTACACATAGTTCTTCCTTTAGTTCTCATAAATAGTTATTTTTTCTGCTGTTTGCAAAATCCTATAAAGAATATGTTTCAACAAATAATTTACTTTTAAACAACGTATCAAATAGTTATCAAACAGTTATCAAATAAGGAATCTACGAATGTCTTGAGAACTGTATGGTATTCGAGCTTGGGGACATTCGGCTAGCAGATATAGACTTTTTGGTCTACAACGAAGAGAATTCAGGGTTTTGGGAAAATATGCTATCGAGCAGATGCTAAACCAATTCTATATCTGGACATACTAACTTTACCATCTATATATACCCAGAGTGTTTTACCTATGTGAAAAAGCACATAGATGAATTTGTTATATATAGCGAAAATCCTAAATATAGTACTAGAAAGAAAGATGATTTATACTTCTGTGTGGTCTAATTAAATCGTGCACAGATATCGCTTGCCACGGACCTTAATTTTATAACAAATATAAAGCAACTGTTGGCTTAGGATCTATAGTTAAACAATTCTTGCTAGCAGATTCCTTCTATACACATGAATTAGAAATATCCTTCGTAAATATTTCGCCATATTATATTCTGTCATATATATGTATATTTTGTACTATTTTATCTTAATACTATGGTACTGTTTTTTTTTTAATGTTTTAATGTGTAAAGGTTTGTTTATATACTTCGAAATTTATATTTTATAATCTTCCGTGTGTAAACTTTTTGTATATATTAATACTGATATATTTACTCTATTGTCTAAGCATCTATTAAGTCTACGGCCAAGCTTGCGACCTGGAAGCTGCGACACGAACGATGCGACCAAGTCGCAAAGATGTGTTACATGGATTCTTATGTAGGTGGCCATAGTTGCGATCCGCGACAGCGACCGATTTTAAAGACTCTGGGCCGCGTTTTCGGGTCGCCGCGACAAAGACGCTCACCATTGTTTCTTATGTAGATAGCCATACTAGCGTTCAGGTCGCAATAAATCGCGACATTGCAACTCAATTCTCAGTTATTCGCTGTCTGTAATAGAGGCAAACGAAGATGCACTCATTCTAAAATATGAAAAAAATCTTTCACTGTGATTTCTGAGAACACTATATGTAATAATGTAATAATATATGAAATATGAAATAATGTATGAAGTTGTCCACAAGTGAATCTCTGTGCATTAACAGGATGAACACTGTATTTCCTTTGTCTTCGCTTTTTTTTTTATTAATAACGGAACACAGCAATATCATCGGTACCATGATTAAATTGAACAAAAACGCTGTCGGATTGTTATAATATGGCCAGGCCACAAAGTTTTACATGTCTGCGACCTGGTCGCAACGTTCGTGTCGTAGCGACCAGGTCGCAAGCTTGGCCGTAAGTGTGAACAAACTTTTACGACAGACAATTTTATGATTCCGCTTACTGCGCTACTACTGTTTTTTCTTGCATGTTTTCTTCCTAGATTAGTCATATCCCTCCAGATTTTTGGACTCACAAAGGGACAGTTTTAAGCTAAGTAATCATAGGAAGCGCACATAAAAAACTAGCCAACCGTGAATAACTTAATGTGCCAAACGAGAGCAAAATAATTATTTTATTTGTCGCTCTCAATTAATAGTGATCCTAATAAGACTAATCATACCTTTCAAAATCCAGGTAATTCTCGAATAATTTTCCAAACAAACGCCAGAAATCGATCATTTTGTGCACGTACATAAATCTGTAAGAGCCCGGCCAGTCGGCCACAAAATAGGTCGGCCGAGGCATCAAACGTCGCACGTTGCCCGGATTAAAAGTAGATGGGAACCGTTAAGCGCTACAAACACAGGCATACGGAATTGTGTGATGTTTTATAGAGCGGTTGTTACATCGCGCAAATCTGCTTGCTGCAGTTGCCGGCGTTGGACGTGCAACGATGCATCAAGGACTCTATTAAAAATGTCAACTCGGTGATGCCGGTGTTTACATATGGTGGTAAATAGTAAATTAGCAACTCCTCATCTATTATACTCGTCACAACTACGAAAACGAAGAGTATATTCCATTTGATCGGCACATTTCTAAAATCGCTAATATCGCCCATAGAGAAAGAAAATTTCATATCACTGTGTTAGTGATCGAACTACTTTGAAAATTTTCGTCTGTCTGTCTAGTGATGTAAATATGCGGGTGATCCGGAATCGGAGGACCAGAATATTTGGATCAATCATTCGATGTCGAATTAATTTCATTATGTATAAATAATACGGGTTATTTCATGCATGCATATATGATTCCGATTATTCCGAACTCGCTCAATGAAACTTATAATTGATCGAAAGAAAAATCCCAAGATGGAACATAAATAATAAATACATACCACATATGGTAGAAGACACCCAAAATCTTGGCTGTGCGGGAGGGGCTTACCTAGTTGAAAAAACTCAGACAACGTCTATTATACAAGGTGTTTCGTGAGTGACTGGCCCTACGCTAGCGAGGGATACAGAACCCTAAGACGATTTAAGAATGACCTTTCTTAGATCTCTAATGCCTCTCGTTTCTGATATACAGCGTGTTTTCTATTTTTTGCCAAAATTTAGATCGGCCGTATTTTTCTAATGGCTGTAGCAAATTGTACCAAATTGAATAGATATATTTTACTAATAGAGGTCTACATAATTCAGTATCGAAAACAAAACAAAAGTCAGGGCCTGGGCCATTTTTTTAAATTTTGGATCTTACCTGTAGTTAGTTTTTTTGGCACACTTTTGACGCCTCGAGAATTAACAGATGAGTTTCACAATAAATCAATTTAAATAATATTTGGGTGACTGTCGGTCACATAAACATCGGTATATTAGTAACTACATGGACGATATTAATGTTGTGGGGAAAGATATAATTTTACTGCCTATCTGTTAGAATTTGCTACAACTATAAAAAAAAATTAAAAATATGTAAATGTCAACAAAAGTCAAAAAGAACAAAAATTTTATTTATTGGAACAAATACAAAAGAATAAAAATTATATGGAAGTGAAATAACTGAGACAATAAAGCTCCTAAATAGTTAGTACAATTAGTTAAAAAGAATTTGATCCCATACAATTACACGAAATTAAAATAACACACCTAAAATGTAACGAACAAAAAATAATTTTAAAAAAATGACTACAACAAATTTTCAAAATGTCTGCCTTCGGTCAAGAAAATCATTTCTAATTATTTACATATGGTAGATTCATAAAGGGTGATAAGTAGAGCCAAAATTGTGCGGCATTTTGTTCAGAAGAAATAGCAGATTTACTTCAGTGAAGCTATACTGTTGTTGACACAAGTACATTAAACATTAAATGGTTTTGGAGTCTAGTAAAGAAGAGAGAACGTACCTACTATTAATTTATTTTTGCTTAGTGTACGGGGAACCGACAACTAAAGGCTATATGACTTAACTGGTGTTTCGCGTCCAGTGGCGTTGCTCTGGATCATTTTATATTTTACGTATATGATTCTTTGAGTATCCTATAGAATGTGCAACAATTATATAAAAAGTGGAGTAAATCGACGAAAGGTATAGTAGTTAGCTTGTTATGATATGGAAGAAACAGCTATATGTAACAGTATACTCTTCGCCGATTTGTTGCAGCTTTTATGTAATTGTTGAACATTCTACAAGATTCTCTTCGCATTTTTCGAACATACGTTAATTCTTGATAATTGCTGTATTTTCAATTTTAATCGTCTGCTGATGATGATGGTGATACTAACTTGATTACGTGATACTAACTTGGTTGATCCTAAGCTCATTGACACAGTGCAGTAACTTTTTTTTTAAAACCTTTTCAGAAGAAAATTAACAGGAGATTTGTAGCCTGATCTATTTTTTTAGTAAAATGTTTAATAATTTACTAATCGATTACCCTTTTAAAAATCACTGATCAAATTTTAACTGCAATAGATGCTAGTAAATGTCCGTGATGGCTGTATTATTCTAAGACAACATAGGAGTCATATTATGTCAAACATGCGTGTCAAATGTTAAATAGGGCTTTACTTTGGTACTATTTTCTTAAAGAATATGCTAGACGGGCCCGACTGTGTTAACGTGTACAATGGATAATCCCATCCTATGTCTTTCGATATTTTGCTTTGGGGCAGAGCTACTGATTTCGGCAAATTTTTGTTAATCAATTAAATTTACTTAAAAATGGATTATCAGACTATTATCCTACATGGATTCAAAAAACACTTGCAAAGCAACATTCATTGAGAAGAATGTACCTACCTACATATGACCGCCGATCTCAAAAATTCACATTTCATAACTGCGTAAACTTGTCAAAGATGAGTGATTTTTTGTTATGAGATTTGAAAGGGAAATAAAAGCATTACTTATTGTAGTATACATAAATTTTTGGAAAGCCAAAGAGAAATTGGTTCTTAACTATCCAGTTTCATGAAAATATGTAATTTGAAGGTGTATACGAATGCCACGAAGGTATGTTATATTCCTTTTTTTTTCTTTTCGAGTGAACTACAAAATGATTCTTACATCTAAATCCATATAATTGTATTGCAACGTCCTTATAGAGAAATGTTCATCTAGTAATTAATGGAACTCACTGGTCAAGGAGGAGCAAACGATTTAAATTTAAAGATTGATGCTACAGTTATATTTCACACATTTCACTTTCTATCAAAAGCGCTATTTTTGGTTTAAAATATTGTACAACTTCTGTCATGGTTTAAATACCGAAGAAAAGGGTATGCTTATTTTGTGGATTTTCAATTATTGTGACAGTGTATAAAGGGGACCTAGGATTTATTTGTAAACATGAAAAATTTAAGGTATTACGTCATGCAAGTGGTCTCATCTTACTATATTCATAGAAAACGTGGCGCGGCACTTTAAAAAAATTAGACTGACAGTAAAACGCATTTTTTCGATGACAGACCAATTTTAATTCATAAAGGGGATTTTTAGCTTTATTTTAAATATTACAAAACGAAGTTACTATGTGATATGAACGGTCAGGTCTTCAACTCGTCTCATGGGTGAGCTCAAGTAAAATTTTGATTTTTTTTTTACGATTACTATACTTCCACTCTACTATGTGGATGTGGAAGTAAAATGAAGTCAGACATAGGAAAACACGTTTTTTCATTGTCAGACCAATCTCAATAGATAGAGGAAGTCTTAGGCTTCATTAAGAAACAAGCAAGAAATTGTGTTATGAGATGTATTTTTCGTGGAAAATTAAGGTTTAAAAAGGCGTTTGACAGGTGTTAATTAACAGAATCGGTCAGTCAGACACGGTCTTTCAACTATACCAGGTGAGTCACGAATTGCGCTCGCCCCGATATTTCCTAAAATATTTGGAATAGAAAATTGAAATTTGGAGGCCTTATTACACGACTAAAATGCCATCTTTTCAATAAAAAATCAAGTTTGGTGCACATCCGGTTTGACCAGAAATGCCCACAACTTTCGATTTTTAAATGGAACACCCTATATATTTTTAGATTTTTGGAATCTAGAGGAAATTTTGAATACAATACATCCATTTTGGTCACTTTTTGATAAACATTAAAAATTTTATTAAAAAATCTATTTCTGAATCCAGAGTGCTGTGGTGCCCAAAATATATTTTAGTTTGTGTGCTACGTTACTATAAAAATAAAAAGAGCAATATGATTGCATTACTTAATTCTCTAGAGGCGTTTAAAATTTTTAAATGTGATTTTTACCCACTAACTCGGTTTTTTTAAATGGGAATTTAATCGTTCACCAGCATTTTTAAATACCTCATTTTCATACGAATCTAACGATACCAAAATTTTGAAAATCCGCTCAGAAATATTTGAGATTTCAGCCAAAATACAATGCAACCAAGCTTTTAGAAACATGCGGCTAATAGATAATAAATTAGTAGGCTTTGGAAACTAAAATGGCACATTTCTGTGTAAATCTGGTAACCTGATAACATTGGAAAAATCATAGTAGCCATTTAGTCACAAACTAAAATATATTTTGGGCACCACAGCATTCTGGATTCAGAAATAGATTTCTTAATAAAATTTTTAATGTTTATCAAAAAGTGACCAAAATGGATGTATTGTATTCAAAATTTCCTCTAGATTCCAAAAATCTAAAAATATATAGGGTGTTCCATTTAAAAATCGAAAGTTGTGGGCATTTCTGGTCAAACCGGATGTGCACCAAACTTGATTTTTTATTGAAAAGATGGCATTTTAGTCGTGTAATAAGGCCTCCAAATTTTCAATTTTCTATTCCAAATATTTTAATAAATATCTGGGCGAGCGCAATTCGTGACTCCCGGTATATTCTTCTCAATGAATAGTAAAAATTTCAATTTGGTATTCTCATTTGTAAATGTATTTTATTTTCGTCAATTTCAAAACTTAAAAAATATTGAAAATAACAAGAATAGCAGGTTTTCTTATCATTGTCATATGTTTAATTTTTGGTGTTTAAGAGGTACAAATTTGTGTTATGTATGGGACTTGTACTACCACTTGCACTGTAAATATTACACATCTATTCAAAGCAGAGAAATGTTGGGAGTATTACATGTGCTACATGTTTTATATCTAGAATTTCTTCATCAATGTAAATTTTGAAAAATATACAGGGTAAAAATCTGAAGTTGGAGCACTCAAAATGTGCAACTGATTCAATCATGCATCTTCTCAGAATTTACAATCGATATATTTTTTACAAGAAAGTTATATACTGACTAGTACTATCGTAGGCCCTATTAAATCGTAATATTCAAAACAGCAGCTCCTGACATAATCACGTATATAGGAAAGCACATCTTGAGAACAAAGAGAAATGTCAGCTAGGTTTAAATGTTAAAAGTTTGTATACGGAATCAACACTAATTGTATTGGACTGACTAGTCGAAACCAAATTGTTCTTCAAATTAAGAATAATAATCCATATTATTTCATAGTTTTTAAAGTTCACATAATATATTTATTTGTTATGTACTCGTTTTTTTTTATTAGGAGTTACTTAAAGTAATAAAGTCAACTTATTCGCAACAAAGAAAATTAAGAATATATTGCATTTGATGGGCATATTTCTAAAGCAATAAATATTAACCGCATAGAAAATATTTTCATATTACTATGTTAGTGATCGCATTCTGAACAACTTTCAGAATGGTCATCCGTCAGTCTGTCTGTCCGTCCGACCGTCTGTCTCTCCGTCCGGTCGTCACGTCTTTTTGTAAGCACGATAACTTGAGAACGAAAACTCCGATTGCATTGAAATTTGGACAGTAAGTTAGTGTCAGCTAGTTTAACATTGTTTTATGTCTTTCGTTTTGTTTCTGATATGTTTTCATTAATAAAAATCCCGACGTTCCATGACATTCTAAACCTATTAAAAAAAACAACAAATTTTGGAGATTTTTTTTACGATTACTATACTTCTAATCCACTACGTCGCGCAGTGGTCATTTTAACTATTCTAGGAATTAACAATACTTACTGAAAATCTAAAATCGCCAAACTCATTCGTTCTAATTTAATTTGAAAGAGTGATGCTTGTGTGATACCTGCTGTAAAAATAAAAGAAATCAGTGAAGGGGTTTATTAATTATAATCTCATAAAGATGTGTCAAATGAAAGGGTAAAATTTCCCTTAATTCCGACGTGCTTCGTGCGTCGTACAATAAAATCTATAGTAACAGTTTGTGCCTTGCGATATTTGATTTTTTTCTGTTAATTACTGAGTTAAAGGTTTATAGTTGCAGCTCATATTATAAGTACTACTTTGTTAACAAATTTTAGAAAATGAGCTATTGTATATCCTACCGTTCATAACATTTTTTTTGCTCTATTTATAACTAAGTAGACTTGTGTTCGTGTTTGTTTTTACTAAAATATTTTTTTTAGTTAGGTACTTTTCTCAGCTTCTCATTAAATTTAAAACTAGCTGCCAAGAAGTGCCAAGAACCCAAATATTTAACCTTTTTAGATATGTCTATATTGAGGAGAGGTCTGTTCAGCAGTTGGCGTCAAGAAAGTGTAGTAAAATGAAAAAAATCGTTAGTTTTGACTTATGTTTTGAACAAACTTAGTTTAATGGAGTGTGAAAATGTGGAAAATATTCCAAGTTTAAAAAATTGTAGGCAGTTTTAGTAAAATCGCGAAAATGTGGAAGGATTGTAAACGTACTTTAAGAATTTTTGAAGTAAGACATCACCAAGGGCTTGATGAGGAAATCATGTTTTTTAGTGAAAATAGACATTAGGAGAAACTTCACATGCCAAAAAACCTGACCTCAAAAAGATTTTAGTCAGTGGCCAAAAGTAAAAGACAAAAAATTGTACCATTGCTGGAAAATTATTCCAAGGAAGAGTCGACCTTTACGATCCGTAAAAACCTTGACATTTATGGACGCCGAGATGCTGCTAAAATAGTCGGAAACTTGTCACAAGTTTCTGACTATTCTCCCAACAGAGCAATTATAATAAAAAAGGCTCTACAAGCACCAAGACGCAAAAAATAAGTGCTATCCACAGGAAGAACATATTATTGTGTCTGATATATCAGCAGAATTAATAAGGAAAAGGTTGATAGAAGGAAGTCAGAAATAGTTAATAGGTTAAAAAAAATCGGTAAAGTTATTTACACAGAACTTCCCTCGTTATTTGTGCATGACAGTCACTCAAAAAATTATTAATTACGAAATGATATTGGGAATAATAATCGGAATATAATTATTGGTATTATTACAAAGAAAACCTGATAACTTTTGGTCAAAAAAATATACAGAGTGTTCATCCAACAGCAAAAGTTCAATATACTAAATAACAGGTGCCAAATATGGAAGGCTTGCGCAAATACCTTTATAAATGTCCACCATGACTCAATTATTTCTTGGGATGCCATTATTCAATAAAAGTATATAATAGAATATGCCAAATATTATTGCCATCTCTCACATTCTCAATCCCACATTCACGTAATGGAGTGGAAGTATAGTGGTAATTAAAATATAGAACAAATTTTCAAAAATGTTTTCTGTCTAGTCCAGTGTTAAATTTTTTTCCAAATTGGTGAAAATATGTTGCAAATTTTTTTTTCCGAAATAGGTTTAGAATGTTATGAAACGTGGAAATTTTAAATTTGAGCAAAAAAAATATTTCGTCTATTCTATAATGGTGATAAATAGATTACATAAACATGTTTTCATTTTTTTTAAATTTTTCTAAAACATTTTTAAAGTTGTTTTAATAAATTTGGAATGCTATGGAAACGTGGAAATTTTAAATCGGAAAAAAAAATTCCATCTATTTGTGGTAAAATTTTTTCAAAAATTTTTAAATTTTTTTTAATTTTTCTTTAAATAGATTTAGAACGCTATGAAACGTGGAAATTTTAAATTTTGAGAAAAAAAAATTCATCTATTTTGGTGGTAAAAATTTTTTCAAAAATGTTGGTAAAAAATTTAAAAATGTTTTTTTTTCTTTAAATAGATTTAGCACGCTATGAAACGTGGAAATTTTAAATTTTGAGAAAAAAAAATTCATCTATTTTGGTGGTAAAAATTTTTTCAAAAATGTTGGTAAAAAATTTTCAATTTTTTTTTTCTTTTAAATAGGTTTAGAATACCATGAAACGTGGAAATTTTAAATTTGAACAAAGAAAAAATTTTTTTTTAGTGGTAAAAATTTTTTCAAAAATGATTGAAAAAAATTTTCAAACATTTTTTTTTCCTGAAATAGGTTTAGCGCGTCATGAAACGTAGAAATTTTAAATTTGAGCAAAAACAAATTTTTTTCATCTTGGTAAAAATTTTTTCAAAAATGTTTGAAAAAATTTTGAAAATTTTTTTTTCCTGAAACAGGTTTAGCGCGTCATGAAACGTGGAAATTTTAAATTTGAGCAAAAAAAAATTTTTTTCAACTTGGTAAAAATTTTTTCAAAAATGTTTGAAAAAAATTTTCAAAAAATTTTACTTCCCTCGCATACCGAAGGGAAGTATTGTATTCGAGAAAAAATCACCCTCCGAGATTTTTTCGGATTCTGACGTTTCAGAACACGTAGATTCCGAAAATATAGGTTTTTCAATTCCGTCAGTCTGTCTGTCTGTCTGTCTGTCGGTCTGTCTGTCTGTCTGTCTGTCTGTCTGTCTGTTGGTGTATTTACTAAAAAACTACTTGACGGAGAGCAGTCAAATTTGGTAGGTAGATAACCCTACTGTCAGCGGAGAACTGGTAGAATTTTCACTGAAAAATATACAGGGTGGACCGTCTAAACGGAATAAATAGTGAAAAAATTTTTTTTTTGCTCAAATTTAAAATTTCCACGTTTCATGACGCGCTAAACCTGTTTCAGGAAAAAAAATTTTTTGAAAATTTTTTTCAAACATTTTTGAAAAAATTTTTACCAAGATGAAAAAAATTTTTTTTTGCTCAAATTTAAAATTTCCACGTTTCATGACGCGCTAAACCTATTTCAGGAAAAAAAAATTTTTGAAAATTTTTTTCAAACATTTTTGAAAAAATTTTTACCAAGTTGAAAAAAATTTTTTTTTTCTCAAATTTAAAATTTCCACGTTTCATGACGCGCTAAACCTATTTCAGAAAAAAAAAATTTTTGAAAATTTTTTTCAAACATTTTTGAAAAAAATTTTACCAAGATGAAAAAAATTTGTTTTTGCTCAAATTTAAAATTTCTACGTTTTATGACACGCTTAACCTATTTCAGGAAAAAAAAAATTTTTCACCAATATTTTTGAAAAAATTTTTACTACTAAAATGAATTTTTTTTTTCTTTCTTCAAATTTAAAATTTTCACGTTTCATGGCATTCTAAGCCTGATTAAAAAAAAAAGTTTTTTGAAATTTTATCACTAAGATAGAATTTTTCGTTCTTTGTTCAGATTTTAACTATCCACGTTTCCATGACATTCTAAAACTATTCAAACAAATTTAAAAATGTTTTTGAAGAATTTTTTTAAAAATTTGAAAACATTTTTAATCCATTTATGTATCACTACTATAGAACAGACGAAAAAATTTTTTTTGCTCAAATTTAAAATTTCCACGCTTCATGATATTCCAAACCAATTTCGGAAAAAAAAATTTGCAACATTTTGTTACCAGTTTGGAAAAAAATTTAACACCAGAATGCTCAAATTTAAATGACATTCTAAACCTAGGTATTTCAGAAAAAAAAATTTGAAAATTTTTTTCACCAACATTTTTCAAAAAGTTTTTACCAATAAAATAGATCGATTTTTTTTTTATTTGCTCAAATTTAAAATTTTCACGTTTCATAGCATTCTAAACCTATTTTAAAAATACATCATTTTTAATTTTTAAACTTTTTTTAGCACTACTATAGAACAGAAGGAAACTTTCCTTTTTGCTCTAATTTAAAATTTCTACCTTTGACATTTTAAACCTATTTCAGAAGAAAAAAATTTGAAAATTATTTTACCATCTTTTGAAAAATTTTAAAAAAATGAAATTTTTTAACCACCACTATACTTCCACTCCATTGCGTGAATGTTGGATTGAAAATGTGACAGATGGCAATAACATCTGGCATATGCACCTATTATACTTTTATTGAAAAATGTACAGGGTGGTTATCCCAAGAAATAATTCAGTCATGGTGGACATTTGTAAAGGTATTTGCGCAAGCCTGCCATATGTGGCACCTGCTATTTAGTATTGAACTTTTGCTGTTGGATGAGCAATCTGTATATTTTTTTGACCAAAACTTATCAAGTTTTCTTTGTAATAATAGCAATAACTCTACTCCGATTATTATTCTCAATGTCATTTCGTAATTATTATTTTTTTAGAGAGACTGCCATGAACGAGGGAAGTTCTGTGTAAATACCTTTACCGATTTTTTTTCCCTGAAACAGGTTTAGCGCGTCATGAAACGTGGAAATTTTAAATTTGAGCAAAAAAAATTTTTTTTCACTATTTATTCCGTTTAGACGGTCCACCCTGTATATTTTTCAGTGAAAATTCTACCAGTTCTTCGCTGACAGTAGGGTTAACTACCTACCAAATTTGACTGCTCTCCGTCAAGTAGTTTTTTAGTAAATACACCAACAGACAGACAGACAGACAGACAGACAGACAGACCGACAGACAGACAGACAGACAGACTGACGGAATTGAAAAACCTATATTTTCGGAATCTACGTGTTCTGAAACGTCAGAATCCGAAAAAATCTCGGAGGGTGATTTTTTCTCGAATACAATACTTCCCTTCGGTATGCGAGGGAAGTAAAAATTTAATGTACTGATTTATAAGTCTGGCTACGGAACAACAACCGATGGCAGCACTGCCCGAAAATTTTTTTGCGAGTTTTCTTTGGCTTCCTCAATAACTAGATGCATAGTTTCTAAAACATCTATATGTAGTTTTATATCATGTAGGTATGCCACCAACACAGAAGCATTCGCCAGTTATAAAAAAAATAGTGCTAAAATATATTTGCAACCTTACTCGTGGTATTATATGCCTTCGAGCATCCACCGCATCCTAATCCATGGCACTGATATCAGTGCTATATAGCCAAGACAATTGCTCTTTCCATTGGAACGTTTTCGGAGGAGAGATAAAGATCTCGAAACAAACATTTTATACTATATCGTCTTTATACTAGAAAATTTTTCAGGAAAAAAAAACCATGCGAGATTTGCTAAATGCTCTTTTAATCTCTTCAGACCCTCTTATATCATCATTATCACAGTGTATATGAAAACGTTCACAGAAAGAACCATTGATAAAAGAGGTTTTACAATTGCTACAACAGCAAACATTTGTTAACACTTTGCTACCGACAAATGATTATCCTGATGATTCTGACAACAAATACTAAATTGTGTTCCATAGACTAAGTGTTCCCAACACTTTAGCAATTGATATTGGTAATTGTATTTCTCTAACACGGCTTTATGTTAAATGTAAATTAATATTTATTTCAACATAAAATCAAAGTTTCGATCGAAAAATAAATATCTGAATGATGTATTTGTTTTTTTTTTCTATGTATATCATAGGTAAGGGTTCCATTTTAAGTTATTGATCAATTGATTTTAAACAAATGAATGATAACACAATTTAGAAAAATAAATTTGACACCATTGTTTATTATTTCCTAGAATAATTAAAATGACCACTGTGGCGTCGATGTGGAAGTAATTATGTTATTTTTTTAATTGTGTCGTCAATAATTTCTACAACCTAAAACCGCTCCAGTGCAAAGTGACCGGTTGGTGTCCATTGTTCATCTTGCAATTGTGAGGATAAATTAATATGTGATTGAGCATTGTCGTTGTGCAGATAATACGATAAATATACATATATTTTGTATAAATTATTACTATTTAATACCTCTTTCACGAATAACTCCACTCGTGAAGTTTGTGTGAAGTGGAGTAATAAGACATAAACGTATAACATACTACTTGGATCCGATCCAGGCTACGTGGCAAAATAAATGAGGCGCAAGTTCGTGAGCAACACGTATCTTCGACCTAAAAAACGGCACATGTCTCTACAAATGGCCAACCTCGAACTTTTCAGAAAACGACCACAGAGTAAAAGTGTCCGTCGTGAATTAAATATGGCGCTTTCTGGCGAGCTTAATCTGGCATTAGCGGTATTTAGTTTGGGCTTATTGAAGGGACTGGCTCCTGGAGACTCAATTTTCTCGGGTCTGATTTGAAGTGAGCGAACACTCCTTTATCAGATCCCTATAGCTAAGGTTAGAGAAGTTTTTCGGTTTATTTTTATTCAATATTTGATGTTCTTAGAGAAATATTACGCCGCATTAGTTCGATCATCCGACTGGCCTCATATTTTCTTTGCTCGTTTACCACAGGCCTGTCCTTCGTAATTATTTATTATTCTTACGTGTTTCCTGCAGACATTTTATAATAAATTTAAGAGTGGATACATTGCAAAGTTTTTTCGTATGAAGTAAATTTACCGTATTCTTGGCGGCAAAGCTTCCCTCTTTATGGTAAAAGTAAAAAGAGGCTGGATAATGCCTATAGTTATTTCTTTGTAGCATTAATACTTTTTGATTCGGTGTTATCAGTGTTAAAAAAATGTTTTATACAAAATACGAATACCAAAGTTTTTTATAAAATAATACTGAAATATCGACTTGCAACAGATTTATAATTTTGCTACAAAACATAATTTAAAACTGAATCCAAATAAATCGACAGTCATGACTTTTAGTCAAAATATGTATCGCCAAATGCTGTTAGTACAGGCAAATTAGCAATTTAGGGTAACAAAAATTAATAAAAGGATCATATCTGGGATTTAAGTAGGTAATAACCTGGAGAATGAAATGATGCATTCTCTGCACTTCCAAGTTCGGGAAAATTCAAAAAAATTTGGAAAAACCTTTTGATTTTCGGTTTCTTTACTCTAGCGGTCAAAATAATGAAAATAGACAAAGAAGTTCCCAACAAAAGTTGTAGCTCTTCTTTTTGAGATGAGAGTGAGAATTTTCCAGGTGTTTCGTACGACCGGGCTCATCTATCAATAGATAATTCTTACTATTCAGAACCCCTAAAAAAATGAAAATAACATAAAATGTAGAGAAAAGTCTCAGCTTTAATGTGGAACTAATCGCAACATTCATAAAAAAATTTATCAAGGAGAGAAAGTGTCAGAATATGGCTTAGTGAACTTTGTACAGTTGATCCACAGATTTATTCATATCTTTGCGGGGATTCGTTAGAATGATAAATTTATTTTGCTTATATATTCTTATATAACGATCGATATATTGATCCAATTAACATTTTATTGCAATTACTTTTGTTTGAAAAATATGCCTTGCGATCAAAGTAGAGTAGATTTCTCATCGATCAATCACCTCCAAATTTTGGAGCTCAATTCGCTATATCTTAATAATAGCACAGTCTTAATTTTTGGAATATAAGTACAATAAAACATATTCTTTCGAATGACTTTAGAGTTTTTTAAATGCGCGCAGTACTTTTTGAATTTGACTACATTATTTATACACGTTCAGAAAATGCACAATTATACAGTAAAACATATACAACTTATTTGTTTCTTAACATTCTTCAATGAAATTTTCACGAAATATAGATTAAAGTGCGTGGAATCGAATCCATGCAGTGAAAAAGCACCCATTGTTACGGGAGAAATAGGCTGGATGCATAAAACTCAAAGATGTGAATAAATCAACTGTATAAAGTTTACTAAGCCATCTTCTAACACTTTTTTCTCTATGATAAAAATTTGTATGAATTTTGTGATTAGTTCCACATTAAAGCTGATACTTTTCTCTACATTTTACGTTGCTTTCATTTTTTTAGCAGCTCTGAATAGTAATAATTATCGATCGATATGTCCGGTCGTACGAAACTCCCAGAGAATTCTCATTTTCCGCGCATTTTGGAGCGGCTCAAAACTATAAGTGGAAAACTGGATTTATCTCCTAAACGGCTTAAGTAAGACAAAAATTGGTAAAGACCTATTTTGTAGAGAAAGAGACGAGCTACAAATTCTGTTGAAAACTTTTTCCTGTATTTTCATTATTTTAGCCGTTAGAGCAAAAAACCGAAAATCAAAAAGTTTTTCCAATTTTTTTTGAATTTTCCCGGAACTTGGAAGTGCAAAGAATGCATCATTCCATTCTACAGGTTATTAACTACTTAAATCACAGAGATAATTCTTTTATTAATTTTTGCGAGGTTTTTACAACATTTTGCCTTCATTGCCTGTACTATGTGTGAAAATATAAATATTTTATTAGATAACAGTTCCAGGCTTCCAACTGCAGAAAGTTCATAAAATTCAGGTATCAAACTCAGATCTTTAATACATGTTAACAAATCGGTTCAATGAACATACATTGTGCTGAATCTTTAGTTTGTAAGGTGGGCATTGCTGCCGATTCCGGGCATCCATGGAGGTTCGTTACAACACGCAGCTTGGTCGTCCGTCGAACACGCCCAACGGACGGCCAAACCGCGTGCCGGAACCAAATCTCGGATGTTTTATATACCGCTGGACCGGCTGCATACGCCAGGTTGGACATTGGACATGTTTGTTGTCAGCAGCGAGAGTCGCATGACGCATTGGGTGGGAATATAGGATGGGAAGTGTAGGTGTTTCTGAGATGGTTCTTTTCAGTTTCCATGCTTCTTTTAAGTTTTCATCTATCGACATCACCTTATTTTTCTTCTTCTAAGTTTTCTGTTTCTTTAGTTTCTGAATCTCGCAGCTTTAATTTTTTTAATTTATTAACAGGTAAATATCCATTTATAGTGGAGTTGCTGGGAAGGGCCCCATCTCACGGCAACAATATTTTTTTTGCGCGTTATGAGAAAAGAAGGTCCGAAGGGATAGTTCGCTCACCCTGTATGTCGTTTCTTTGAGACAATCGGTTTCAATTTCCGCCTTCCAAATTAATAATAAAATATTATGTTTTGAATCAATAAATCGAGATGATAAAAATTAAGATGGTAAAGATCAGATAGAAAGATAGAATAAAATAATATCAATTAAATCAGATAAAATAAAATAAATTAATTTATAGCTTATCTGTCTTTCTGCAGCGTCTTGTGATTGCTGTTTTATTTTATTTCCTTTCTTTCTTGGGTTGAGTTGATTTTGTCCATTTAAAAACTTTCCACTGTATACAATTACTTTAGGTCACAACACAGCTGTATTGCTTTGTAAACATGTGTGCATCATTTTGACACCGACTATGCTATTATTCATTGCCCATGAACCACTTAAAAAGTATGTTGTTGGGTCGTCTAGGGTGTACGTAGGGACGCTGCACTTCATTTGAGCTTGTTTACTTTATTTGATTTAATATTATTAGAAAACCTTGTAATTATTAATTCCATTAAACTCTGTTTTCCTATTGAGGCGCTTCATTTCACGCAGAATTTCTTTATCTACCAGTGGCTGAAATTTTTTCGAGTTTAACGGGGTTTTTACCGCTTTTTAGAGAGCATCTTAAAAACGCGTCTATTCACGACGACATTTAACTCCTAGTCCCGTTGTGCTGAATCTTTAGTTTTATCTTTCTATTCTTAATTGTGATATTATTGTGTATTTTCCATGTCTCGACAAAAGTACAATGAATCGGTTACAAAAAATTCAAAATACCTCTATTCGTTATATTTTTAAACTAAAGAAATTTCTACATGTTTCACAGAAACGTTTGCACCTTGTATGGCTTAATCTTGAAAGTACCTACAAATATCACCTGCTGATGTTTGTTCATAGAGTTCTTACTACTTCAGTGCCAGATTATTTTAAGCAAAAACTTGTAAGTCAAATAAGGTATCCACAATGTAAATATAAGATCTACTGGTATTTTGACCATGCCATTTTTCTGCGTTCTTTCTCCTACAACTCTGTATGAAATTATAATTTGCTTTAAAATTATTTGAGATACGTTTCCATAAATACATTTAAATGTGAAATTAAAAAATTGTTATTTGCACAATTCGTTTAGTGTATGTATTTTGCCTCAATTGATTATACTGGTCCACAAAAAAAAACTAAATTTTCTGCTGGACTAAACCTATCATTCCTTATGTATTTTTGTGTGCTAAATCAGAATTTTCAATTTAAAAAATTTTCTGCCGCGTGGATTTCGAGTAAATCGCCGTTTCTATTGTCAAAAATCGTATTTTGGCAATAAAAACTGCAATTCACTCTAAATCTACGCGGTAGAAAATTTTTTAAATTGAACATTCGAATTCAGTACACAAATGTTTGGTTAAGTCCTTGGAGAAGAAAATTTTGTTTCTTGTAGACCAGTGTTATTATTAGTCACACTTTATAATTATTATTCTTGTTTTGTTGAAAGATATTATTGTACGATTCAAATGTATTGACCCCTCACTTTAACCGCGAATATCTCAAGAACGGAGGAGCTGAAAAAATTGAAAAAATTATGTGTTCATTACTGTAAATTATTAATTGAAATTTGAAAAATGTAGGTACATTGGATACTTTTAAAGTTCTGCTAAGTTATATTGAAAAATGTCCTACTTTTTAAGAAAATTTTGATACCAGTTTCAAATGCATATTTTGGAAAATATGCCTACTATTTAAATAGTATTTTAGTATTAGCATGACATTTTTCCCGAGAAATTTTTTTCATAATTTTTTATTCTACAATTTTGCAGTTATTCTCAAAAACTTGACCTCATGTTTATTCGGTCATTTAACAATGTATTTAAAAAAAAACGATAAAATAGTTAATTATATAAAATGTAAAAATTCTCAGAAAAAAGAATTGGTATATATCAAATATTAATTTAGTTATCAAGTGAAATAGATAATATTATTGCAAGCTGGCAATAATATTATCTATTACGCTTGATAACTAAATTAGTATTTGATATATACCAATTCTTTTATCTGAAAATGCTTACATTTTATAAAATCAACTATTTTATCAAAAAATTTTTAAATACATTGATAAACTAGGTAGATATATAATTCTTGCACATTCTATAGGATACTCTTCGTATTTTCTTTGTGAATAATATTAGTTTTAGACATTTTTTGTTTAACTACAAAACATAAGAATTTTCTTTTTCAAATTAAATTATTAAAAACTTATTTATTGATCGATTTTGTTCAAAAACAATAAGATTCTTTCTCTAACTAACACTAACTTACTCTCAAAGTTTCAGTATAATCGGACTTTTTGTTCTTAAGTTATCGTGCTTACAAGAAACAGGAGGGACGGACAGACAGACGGACGGACATTTTGAAAGTTGTTCAGAATTCTATCACCAACACAGTGATATGAAAATTGAAATTTTTTTTCTATGAGTAATAAGAAATGTGCCGGTCGAATGCATAATGCGTTTTGTATTTGTGAAGAGTATAGGGCATTTTTTCGAGATAAAAAGAATTTAAAACTGGTGTAACCTGTGCACCGATACACAAAAAAAGATCTGTTACCGGGACCCGACATTGTAATATTTCGACGTGTTAAACACGAATCTGATGTCCGTTTAGCTCCATCACTCCATCATTTTTTTTTTTAGTAAATCGCAAATATAACGTAAGAAACCTTTTTTTTTTGGTCTCGGTAACAGATCACTTTTTTTGTGTGCCTGTGTAATATGTAGACACTGACACACGCCATGTTTTGTTTCGTGAAATATTTTCCGCAAACGTCATTTGTGCAATTAAATTTTATAAAATGCCAAGAAGGCATCTAGAAAAAAGGCTTTGTATTAAAGATATATTTTATGTAATTAATTAATTTTTACCGAAATACTCTCCTTAATTACCATTCTAGTGGAGGGCAGTTATGTATTTTTTTGCAATTTTCACGTCCACGGTCGTGACCCGGCTCAAAATGTTCGTATTGACGGCCCATTATTAGCCCTTCCATACCAATTTGATTTGTTTTTTTCAATACATGTATATGTATATATATAATAATGGGGGCTATATCAATTGGTTCCTCTGACATCCAGAATAACAAGGTATCAATCCCAAACCTTAGCCGAATCTCTAAGGCCTTCAAAACAAAAATAAAACTAAAAAGTACACCCCCAAAAAGGCCCAAAAACCAGTTTTTGGCCAATGAAAATGGGTTGCACCCATTTTGAGATTTCAACTTTTTAGTATGTTGTTTGGGCTGTCAATACGAACATTTTCAGCCGGGTCACGACCGTGGGCGTGAAAATTTTAAAAGAAAAGCATAACTGTCCTCTACTACTCGTACTTCTAAATTTTATCTATTTTTACAAATTTTGGGGTGCTGAAAACGAAATTCTACCCCCAAATAAGGATTGTTTTTTACTGCCCAATATTTTTAGAAAATTCGAATAATAGAATCGCATCCAGCGCTTCAAAAGTAGGAAAGATATACGGTTTCCACACTTTTACCATTAAATCAAAATAACCCTTATTTGAGGAGCGATCCATCAAAACGTAATAAATCCATTTTTAACATATTTTAAGTTAGGCACAGTGCATCTATTTTAGATATGAAATAAATCCAACGGATCAGAATGATTCAAAGCGCAATAATTCCCATTGAAATTTAATCCTGAATGTAAGCGGTTCCATCAAAACGTAATAAATCCAACCACATGCACAACTTATTTTAACTTCATACAAATTACCTATAATAAATCCAGCTGCCGGTAAAGTAGCATAAAATAATTAAATTTGTGAGTCAAGTAAAGTTTGATAGATTTAGTAGAGTACCCATTAAAATATGTTTCACATAGATGATGCAGTTTCAGTTATTTAATATTGTCTTGTATGCTACCAAAATTTTAGATTTAAATCGCTGACTAAAACTCCAAAGATTTAACCAAAACGAGGAAAAACTGACAGAAAGGGCATAGCCGAACAAGTAGGGTGAAACGGCCCCCGGCCCTATCTTCATTGGGAGAAGGAATATAGTTAGTAATAAGTGAAGGGAACAATTTTGCAAAATATTAACGCAAAAGGATGGTGCGTTTCACGGGGTGACGAGGGGGATGAAATCCAAAGGACCAATTTTTTGTGCCAAAACGCAGCAACCGAAAATTTTGAAAAAAATATATGTTGGGCATGTATTGGAGAGGATTCTCAGAAAAAATTGTCGCTAAATTTGGGAATGAACTAAGGGCGAGAAGACATCGGTATACTTATCAAATATTTCTAAGGGTAACTTCCCCTCGTTGCACCACATTCAAATTTTTTTTTGTAGCGTCTACTTTCATCCCCATATAACATATTTTTTTCACAGCGTGGTCGGAACATTACGTCATAGTGAAAAAAAATCACGTCTGTGGTCTTCTGAGACTAGTGCCATACATACGCGTATTAACCGTATGATGTAAACTGTTCGCATAAAAATAGCACGTATAAGTTGAGAAAATGAAACATTTAGAGCCGCAGCGACCATTTCGAAATGCTAGTTGTTAAATATAAACCAGCGTAAGGAATTAATTGTAGCGCCACATTAGTGCCTTGTCGATGAGAAAGTCCTACTATTTACACGTATATACAGTTCTCACTAGTGATGAGCGTCACGTCACTGTCACGATGCTTTCAATTATTAGACACACGATGAAACTATAATTGTTTTTACAGGCGCTAGTCTTCATCACTGTCAACGGATCAACGCACCCCAGTCACAAAACGAGGCTCATTCGCTTCAATGGTGACTATTTGTTTTCACTTTCCTTTAAAAGAAGGCATAAAAATTCGATACCCTTTAGCTTCTATCGACTCTTTGGCATCTCGAAATTCTCGACGAAAATATCTCCTGCCTGCAGCAATCTTTGGAGACCATTAGGCGATCTGTAAACATTAGTGATATCGTATGTAATTTGTGTCCTCTTAAATACTACAGAAAGCTAAAGACTGAAGGAGGTTACGTCCAACCACAACACATCTCTACTGAAGAGCTGGAAAAAGAAAATCTTCCAGGATGTTCTTCGACTGTACAGCCACAAATAGAAGACACGTCCTCATCATCATCAAGTGCAGGTGATGCGACCATGCAAATGCACGTTCAGTTAAAAACACAGGAGGATGTTGAGTATATGGAACTTCCCATTAAGAGAACTGTCGCCATACAAAAACGCTGTTGTATTTGTTACAATACGAAGGCATTGATGGTAATACCTGACGAAGCCTGTATGCAATCTTTCATAAAGAGGAGAATTTATATCCCCAAAGGTAACAGATGCTGTCGTACCCATGTAATAAAAAACTACTTTTATGAAGATGATGTCAGCTCTTTGGAAGTGTATTCCAATTACACATCACTGAAGGAAAGTGAAGTTAGTCAGATAATGGAGCAATCTGATACTCCAATATTCAATAGAATAGGAACGACGGGGCTTTCAGAAGAGCAAATGCGGACTTTTACGGAATTCACATGGGAAAATATACTAGAACTAGCAGATATAATGCCGTCGATGCGTAACAATTCTAGTCGGTTGGTGACGCAAGCAATTGTGGTGTTTCTGTTCAAACTTCGAGTTTCAGTTTCAGGACAAAAGAAAGTGCCCCTGTGTAAACTATTTACGATTTGTACCACCGATGGGTATATCCTTGATATGCTGGGTCCATTTCTAGCCACACAGAATGATGCAGCAATTATTCTTCACGTTATAGACGAACCTAATGGTCTCCAAAGATTACTGCAGGCAGGAGATATTTTCGTCCTAGACTGAGGATTTCGAGATGCCAAAGAGTCGCTAGAAGCTAAAAGGTATCGAATTTTTGTGTCTTGTTTTAAAGGAAAGCGAAAACAATTAACCACCACTGAAGCGAATGAGTCTCGTTTTTGACTAAGGTGCGCTGGTCCATTGACATTAATGAAGACTAGCGCCTGTAAAAACAATTATAGTTTCATCGTATGACTATTAAATGAAAGCCATCGTGACAGTGACACTCATCACTAGTGAGAACTGTATATACGTGTAAATAGTAGGACTTTCTCATCGACAAGGTACTAATGTGGCGCTACAACTAATTCCTTACGTTGGTTTATATTTAACAACTAGCATTTCGAAATGGTCGCTCTAAATGTTTCATTTTCTCAACTTATACGTGCTATTTTTATGCGAACAGTTCACATCATACGGTTAATACGCGTATGTATGCCACTAGTCTCGGAAGACCACGGACGTGATTTTTTTTCACTATGACGTAATGTTCCGACCACGCTGTGAAAAAAATATGTTATATGGGGATGAAAGTGGACGCTACAACAAAATTTTGAATGTGGTGCAATGAGGGGAAGTTGCCCTTAGAAATATTTGAAAAGTATACCGATGTCTCCTCGCCCTTAGTTCTTTCCCAAATTGAGTGACATTTTTTTCTGAGAATCCCCTCCAATACGTGCCCAACATATATTTTTTCCAAAATTTTCGGTTGCTGCGTTTTGGCACAAAAAATTGGTCCTTTGGATTTCATCCCCCTCGTCACCCCGTGAAACGCGCCATCCTTTTGCGTTAATATTTTGCAAAATTGTTCCCTTCACTTATTGCTAACTATATTCCTTCTCTCAATGAAGATAGGGCCGGGGGCCGTTTCACCCTACTTATCCGGCTATGCCCTTTAAAATAAAAAAATAAGGAACTCAATAACTGCATTCCAGAGAAGAAAACGCCATCTTTAAGACATTTACTTGATGAACAATTTGGTTTGGATTGGATGGAGTCCAGCACTATCCTGGTACAATGATCTTCTATACTCCACCTCGAATGCACAAGTCATTGATGAAGAAGAAGTCGAAGAGCGAGAATGTGACTGTTTGGAACCTGATCACGGTGTTCACATTGAAATTTTTTTGGTTAATTTTTAGTTCTTTGTCTCACCAATAAATATTATCTTGTATGTATATTATCTATTAAATGTTTTTGCAAAATAAACTGATGGGTTTTTAAGGAAAATAGTGACTTATTCATACAAACCGTAATATTATAAAGCAACCAAACTGTAATATATCCATTTAAGTCAATCAAAACGCGATAAATCCATATTTTTTTAAGGGAATACTCCTCATATTATGTACACAAAAAAAATTCAATCAATATGTATTAATTATGTTCTATCTATTCTGCTCATTATTACCAATTGACATTTTTATATTCCGAAAGACATTTCTTATAGAATATATTGGCAATTTACTCAAAATTATTCTAAGTGGAACTATTGCGTTTTGATGGATCGCTCCTCAATTGAGGGTGGCATTGAAATTGATGTTTCAACTTTCAACAAAAAGTTATTCTTTAGTGTGGAAAATTCTTTCAAAATACTCGTTAGGTAAGTAGAAAAAGAAGAAAAACTTCTAAAGTCACCCCCTCCCCCTCGTTTCCCTCACCTTTCGCCTCTTCGCCCCTTCACCGCCCCTTCACCACCCTTTCGCCAAAATGGGTGACGGATTCGTTTTCAGCACCTTAAAATTAGTAAAAATAGGTGGCTTCCACACTTTACCACCTGATGAGCCAAGAAAGCCCGTTTTTTGACTATTGCTCTTTTTCTCATGCTAAGTTGCCAAGGAGTAATATAATTCGTATAAATTGCTACCGATCAAATTTTAAGCACAAATGATTTACGAAAAGTATTTTATATAAACTTTATTTACAATCACTTTTAATTTGCTAAAATGTGAATACATATACATGTCTTGATATAAAATTTTAACAGTTACTGCTTCGAAAATATTCTCGTATGAAAGCTTTTGGTTTTACTTTCTCACTTGCCACAAAGAATCTAACAATGTTTGCACTCGATGTCGAATGTTTCTTTTTTTGATTAAATTTTTTTGGATTGTGATATTATTTTAGTCTCGATGTGGGCGAGAAACAAATATTTACAAGACGTTTAAACCAGTCCAGTAGGTAGGTAGGTGTAGGATTTAATTTATTGAACGTTGTTATTATTGTTTAGTTTTATAGTTAATAAAAATCAAAAAAATACACGTATCAATGTATTTATTAGTATATGTGATTATGCTTGGCGGTATTGTTTTATCAGCATAATGTATTTCAATTTATGGTGGAGGCGCTGGTAATAATGGCCAATGTTATTTTCAACAGACTTGTTTAAACGTTTTTTAGTTAAAATTATTTTATGAAAATATTTAAATTTGCATTCGGTGGTGTTCTCGTGTAGGTAACTTTTTGGGCTAAATGTGTACTGGATGAAACTTAAGGATTTTCGTAGTTTTTCGGTTAAAATATAAATAAAATAAATTGAGAACAGTAACATATGCGTGAAATTCTGTTTTCCGCCATGTTGTGTAATAATTTTCATGTTCAAATAGCTTCACAAATAACTACAAGCTATTAAATATTTATGCTCTTAATGTACACATCGATTAAATACAAGGTAGTAAGTAGTACAAGGTGTAGGGTGGCAACAGCACCGGTCAACTTCATATTATAGTCTGAAATACATATAGTTATAAGTAAAGTTTATCAAATGTCACTTGACATTGGAGCAATGATAGATATTTCAGGGAAAATTTTGTAGAAGCTGATGGATATTCCCCAAAAATTAAGTTAAAAAGATGATTTCTTTTTGGGGAATTTATGGACTTTCAGTTAAAGGACTAGAAGATACACGTCTACAAATTTTCTTCCTTATACATTATGTATAGGGTTATTCATGGAAAACGCGTATTAGACGTTTCTTGGGATCTGTTCAGTTTAAAAATTTGGAAATTGAGATATGGCGGATCTAAGAAAATATTTTCATGCATGTGTTACTCCCGCTTACACCGGGAATATTTTCATTAGATCTGACATGTTCAAAAACCCCCTTAGCCCAATTTTCAAATTTCTAAACTGAGCAGATCCTAAGACACGTCTAATATCCGCTTTTCGTAAATAACCCTGTATACATTTTTCTTTTTTTTTGAAAAATCTAATTTTTAATATATAATGATTAGGCAATAATGAAATCATAAGTACTGACATATTTAAAAACTTTAGCTTAGAAAAAAATCATATTTTTATTTCCCTTAACTTTCTGAGCTTATTGAATTCAAGATTTAGTTAACATTTACATGTCTAGCAAGAGTGGTTGCCAAATTGCAGACAATCGATTTCTACAAGACAGCTGCATAAAATGTTTAATCTATACCGGGGAAAGCTTTTACTCTCTATTTCTGTTTACATTCGATAATTCATATTAACTTATTACGTTAGCAAAAGCAACTTCAGCTAACTAAGGATACTAAATATCAATGTAAACAATTCATATTTAGTATCCTTCCACCTTCTAAAGACTGTTTCCAATAACCGATGACAGAAGACGAGCCTAGTCCAATTTGTAACTTTTGCTGATCCACTTTTCTCTATAAGAGATTACTTTACATCCCCTGCGAAGAATATCATCGCCTAAGATTGTATGACTTCTGTGTTTAATGTAAGATCCAAGCTATAAGGTGAGATACCTCACTGTGTTGACCTGGAGGTTGCGTAGCCAAATTCTAACCGCGACCACAGCTTAATTGTTCGAAATGTTAATTGAACGAAAAGTGCTTTGTTCGGCCCTTTCTTTGTATGTTATGTGTAAAATGAAATTCAGCCAGAGATTGTAATTCATATGTTTATCATGCACTATCAGTTTATAATTATTTTGTACCATATTGTGATGCGTTACAATTTTAGTCTCTCACGCCGTGGTTCGTATATGAAATCTTTTTATCGTGCTACTTTTTGCACTCACGGTGTTCTAATATGAGCTCCATTTTTTCCTCTTGCATGTTTAATAAATATAGCAAGTCGTCATCTGACCACTGCGAATCCCATTGAGAAAATAATCCCTTCTCTTACGTGAATTTTTCGTTTTAATGTACACGTTATTCCATTTATTATACCTATTTCATTTAATCAGATAGGTACAAAAAACTTTAAACTTGATTTTTTGAAACGCTCTGGTGTTCATGTATGTACAGCCCGGTTTTCTTAAACACTATTAGTCTCCTTTTTTCTATATTTAAAGTGTATTACTTAAATTTGTAAATTAGCATAGTCGAATGTTCTCTATAGAAATTAAGCCATATCCGTAACACGAGGTGATCACCCGGGGCCGGTTACCATGTTTTATATCGACTGTGTTTTATTATCATTTTAGAGCAAAATCTCACCAAAGTTTTTAATTTAGTCCATAGACAAATTTATTATTCTATAGTATTAGTATTTTGTTCTTATTGAGCTTTCAAATTCATTCAAGTTAGCCATATTTACGTAAAATAATTTATCAGAAGTTTCATTAATATAGTTATTTATATAAGATGATATCGCAAACTCCAACATTCAAATTCGTTTTAACTGATTTTTTTGTGCTTCGTCTTGATATATTACGCAAAAAGTAATAATACATGCTTGCCACGTACAATTGGAATTATATACTTGTTCCTTTTATTACATAATAAAAGTTTATAATATAAATATACGATTCTTGAAATTTGTTGAACAAGAGAAAACAATGCTTGGCAGATTTTATAGTATGTTTAGTTAGTTAGATGAAACGTAGTGTTAGAACGTTGACAACATATCCTTTCCTTCAACCGTTTCCCTGTTCTTGCATTATAAGAAGTATATTAATTCAAAGCGTTATATTTCCAAATAAATTGCAATTAATTTTTAATTAATCAAGTATTAATAACAGGTACAAATTATTGTTAAATTAAAAGTGAGTACTCGTTTATGGTAGTTTATTTATACTACCTAATGTAACACTACAATGAGTAGTTTGATTTGCTTGACGTTTTTCGCTAAAATTTATTGAAAAACTGGTAACGTACTAACATCATCATGGGATAGGTCTTCGTATGTGAACAATGAATTTGTAAATTCAGTACCTGAAAGCAATTGCTTGCTTATTTTCTTTAATGTGGAAGGATGACACTTTTCGATAACTATTTTCCAATAGAGAAAAAAATGCTTACGTTTGAAAATATATCATATTATACCATCTTATTACACTATAAAATATTGTATTTTTTGATAATATATTTAGGACTATGTAACAAAGTAGCTTCATTGTTAAGAATTTCATAAAAAGTTACTAAACTTTCACACATTACATATTAATAATTAATAACTCTGGGTGTTCGTATTAGACTGAAGAGTAAGGTGAGCACCTGCAACGACGTCTATTCTATCTCGCCGGCCTTTTGCGGACTAGTAAGGGGATCAGAACGAACGAACGTCTAATGCTTGTTTTCTTTCTTTCCTTCGTGCCGATCGAAATCCCTAGATCTACGACCGCCGACGTTATTTTTTTGTCTCTTAGAGATAATGCAAAACGGATATCACATATTCGACAAAGTTTTAGCATACTCATACTTTAAGCATATAGTATTAGAAACTGTCACATAATATCATAAGAGCCTAAAACGTCTACAATTTTTCAGTCAGTTAAAAATATCTAATTTGCTTGGAACTTTTATATTTCCAAGTTTGCTTGGAAGTCATAAACTTTATCTACAATGAAGAGGTCGAATGGCATTTGGGTTGATGATTTATTGAATCAAAATAATTTTCCTAAGAAAAACTTCAAGCATCAATGCAGTTGCAACTACTAATCATGATGTGGTCGAATATGAATGTCTGCACCTAAGAAACCTAAACGTAGTTTTTTGTTAGGTTTGAAAAAATAACGATGAATAAGTTAAGAGAAACTATTTATTCATTGAAGGAGACTACAGATCCAGAATACATGAGATTGTTATGAAAGTTGTTAAAGATGTATTTGATTTTAATTAATAGGAGATCGTTTTTTTGATGTAGTAAATACTTCACTAACATACGGAATTTTTCTTGGTGCTTGGAAAACCTTGTACGTGATTCCAGTAGCAAGTTTCAAATTTTTCGAAACGTGAATACCGCAGACCTATAAGTACACTATCAGTGTTTGAAGAAATTATAGAATTGGCAATTATAGATCAGCTCATAAATTTCGGTGACAATAAAGAAGTAATAGTTCATAAATCAGTCTGGGTTTCGCAAACATTATTCGTGTGAGTTTGCCATTATAAATGTATGTGATGAATGGTTTAAATATTTAGAAGACTTAGAATTAGTTTTAGTTATATTTCTTGACTTAAAAAGAGCATTTGAAACAATAAGTAAAGAATTATTAATATCTAAGCTAGAAAGAATGGGGCTAAGAAATAATGTTTTAAATCGGTTTAAAAGTTACTTAGGTAGGTAATAGATTTCAAAACTTAAATATAATAACTTCGTAACAAAAGAGCTACAAATGGAAAATGGTGTTCCTCAGGGCACCATTTTTGGTCCTATGCTGTTCAGCCTGTAAATAAATGATATTGTTAAATGTGTGGCAAAGATCTTAATTAGATATAAATTACTACAAACAAAGAATTGGATAGGTTGTGTGAAAATAGTTTGTCTATATTTAACTAAAATTAAGTGTATGTTAATATGAAAGAAATATGCATTATCTAGTTTAGATGCACCAAATCTTTATGTTGAGTTAAATAATTAAAAACTTGAACAATTTAAATAAATTAAGTATTTGGGTGTGATAGTAGATGCGAATTTAAAACTTAAAAACATTGTGAACGCATATTGAATAAAATGTCAAAGAAAGTTAATTTTATGAGAGGGAAAATGTTGTTGTACAAAGCAATATTAAGCCCACACGTTGAATATTGCTCAAGTACTTTTCAATTGTATCCAAAACGACATAGGGTAAATACAAAAGTTGCAAAATAAACCTATAAAAACAATCCTTAAATATAACAGGTATACACCAATAGGAACTATACTAGAAGTATTTAAATTTATGATAAAAGAAAAGGAAAGAAAAGAAAAGAAAAGAAAAAGAATATTTAAAACACTAAATTTTGTATATAAATTTGAAAAATAAAACTGCTGCTCCGTATTTAAGTAATAAAGTAAAACATGTAAGTAATGTTTATTCACATAACACGAGATAATATAAACACAGCCAAAACATCATTATTAAATAAAACTATATTATATAAATGCTTAAATATGTTTAAGACACTACCAACAGAAATAAAAAATTGTGAGAATTATTTTCAATTTTAAATTTTTTTTAAAGACCCACGTAATTAACACTTATGTCCAAAGCTAAGTTAAGAAAAAAAAGTTTGTTGTCAAAAAATTGTTGAAATTTGTAAATATACTTAATGAATATTATCATTGTTAGTGCAGTAAAATAGTACAAAAAACGGGCTTAACGGAATCCTTTGTAACAGGGCGGATTTTTTTCCGTTCTCTTCTAAATTGTGTCCATAATGTATGATAAATTTCATCAATTCAGTATATCAGTATATAGATGGCGCTGTGCTCTAAATAAATATTTCGATGGGAGAAACTTTGAAATGGGGTTTATGTGAAAGAAAATACATTTCTAAGTAGATTATGTTCTAAAAAAAAATACCATAAAACTAACCGTTTTCGAGATATTTGAGTCCAAATGTTGGCATTTGCCAATATTGAATAAGTGTAATCTCTTCAACATTTCTTCCTAAAGAGTGCCGCTGTAATAGTTATTAAACAAAGTAGGTGTAATATTACGGTTTTTCGGAATAACTCTTAAAATTTAATTTTGTCGAAAGAAACTGCTTACGCCAATCGAAAGTACGAGAAATTTCACATCAAAAACGTATATGAAGTTTTTTTGTACGAGTAGAAATGTAGGCTCAAGATCTTTTTGTTTAACGCACGAAAATAGAACGCAGCGACACGTAAGTACGGCGCGCGAAGCGTGTGCGCGATCTTAAACGCGCTACACTAAATTTGTTATAACTTTTGAACTAATTAATGAAATTGATCTCAACAAAGCTCAAATGGAAGAAGAAATATGTGACTATCGGTTTAGGTATCATATTTTCAAATATGAAAGTTAATATATGTAGGAGTAGTACATATATGAAGTGGAAACATAAGAAGATTTCCGAAGAAATCGGTAAAAGCTCTACCACTTCTACAATTTTTAAGATAGAATCCTGGAACTTTCACATATTACTCTTGAAGTAACGCATAAGAAGATCCGATGGATAGGTGTGCTAAATAATATTTTAATAAAAACGTTTATGTTACCCCTAAAGTATATTCACGGACGGCTGAGACCAACAAATATGCGTGATTGCCCCGTGATCGTGACGTGTTCCATCCCCATTGGTTACATTTTTTAGGAGAATGCTAGCGGTTTTCTCGACTTCAGTTGTATGTAATTTGCGTAAAGTGTATTTAAATTTATTCGAACATTTGAATTATTATAACTCATAAACGGTTTGGTGAATCCATTTGAAGTTTATGGTAGTGTATTATCAAGTTTAAAAGAACAATATCCTAATATCCAATCGTTCTAAAATCGACCAGGAAACTCCTTCTGTATTCTTAATAATTTTACGCACGGAGGGCTCTGGTGAACTAAGCGCACGTGAAGAGCGCATGTATTTGTTTTGACGCGGTGTCAGCGGTCTGAGAATATACTATAGTTTCACGAATTTTGGAGCAAAGAAAAAAAATTCTTTTATTTCCGTAAAATAAAGATGGTTAATTTAATTTTTAAGGTAAATCCCCTTAAAACATCTTAAAGTACACAACTCAAGCTTTAAAAGTCGCATCTACAGAAATCTAGTAACGCGATTTAAACCAGAGTAATAGGTGGTTAAAGTTAGTTATAGATATCAAATTTCGCCACTTTCTCAAGATTTTGAAATTATGAAAGTGCACATCGTCAAAAATAATGTTTTGAGATTTTTTTTCACGCATCAGATCCTGTTATATATTACTTCAAGAGTAATATGTGAAAGTTTCACGTTTTTATCTTAAAAATTGTAGAAATGAAGGTGATGTACATATTCTATTTCTACATACATTCATTTTTATATTTGATAATGATAATCCAATAGCCTCATATTTCTTTTTTCATTTAAGCTTTGTTAAGCTCAATTTCATTAATTAGTTCAAAAGTTATAACAAATTCAGTGTAGCAGTTCTTTTCGATAAAATTTAATTTTAAAAGTTATTCGCGTAAAACCGTAATATTACACCTGTTTTGTTTAATAACTATTAATTACAGCAGCATTTTTTAAGAACAAGACTTTTTATCATATATTATACATACAATTTAGAAGAGAGTGGCAGAAAGTCCTCCCTGTTATAAAGGATTTTGGAGTTAAGCCCGTTTTTTGTACCATTTTACTGCACTAACAATGATAATATTCATTAAGTATATTTACTAATTTCAACAATTTTTTGACAACAAACTTTTTTTTTCTTGACTTAGCTTTGTACATAAGTGTTAACTACGTGGTTCTTTAACAGTTTTTTTAAATTGAAAAGTGTTCTAACAATTTTTTATTTCTGTTGGTAGTGTATTAAACATATTTAAGCATTTATATAATATAGTTTTATTTAATAATGATGTTTTGGCTGTGTTTATATTGTCTCGTGTTATGTGAATAAACATTACTTAAATACGGAACAGTCGTTTCATTTTTTAATTTATGTACAAAATTTAATTTTTTTAAACATTAATCTTTTTCTTACATTCATGAAATTAAATACTTCTAGCATATCTTTTATTAGTGTATACCTGTTACAAAGGATTCCGAAGCCGATTCCTTATTTTACTGCATTATGTGGATACAAAAATGATGTTTTTAAAAGTGAATTATTTATTATTGGTTTGCTTATAATAATGAAACATATTCTTTATAGGATTTTGCAAACAGCGGAAAGAAAAACTATCTATGAGAACTAAAGGAAAAACTATATGCAAAAATATTAATGAAATCTTTGCATTCTTTCGATAACCTGACTTCTGGTTATGCTAACAAATAAAAATTCTCATTTGCCATTCTCACTTTAACACTAGCATCCAACATAGTCCCCTACGGCTAGGCAGGTTAAACTAGTATCTACATGATCCCCTATGATATGTAAATTCAGTTAAAATGAGAACAAAGGCCTGAAATAAATTTATTTACCTACCTTGTCTTTAAACATTTTTTCATTCTAATGAATTACATTTTCATAAAATCTCATTCAGTTTCTTGGAAATGCTTAGCCTTTGAAACGTTTTTCGTGCTTATTGTGGACTCATCAGAAAAGCCCAAAGCCACTCATAACGATGTTCCATGCAAAACTAAGACAATATCCATGAATAAGTATGAAATATTTATATTTGACATTGGCTAAGCCTCTGCACTACTAAGCAAAAACGCCATAAACATTATCAATTGTTGGAAAATATAAACTATCAGCAGATGTATTGTTCTGTATTTTGTAAGACAGGATTCCACATAGTAGATATAAGTTGTTTTCGTTTGAATTTAAATATAGGGAGTCAGAGCATCACCATGTTAGGTTGGGCCGCTCCGCCTAAAAAACATTTCATCATGTAAAAATTATAAAAAGTTGTTTAGACCTAAGTCAGGGGTATAGATTTGTTTATTATAGGATAGTGATCAACCTGGGATAGAATTTTATAGGTAATATGTAGTATTTTAAGCAAATTATGTAAAGTTTGATGATATAGAAAAATTTCAGAAAAACACAGAAAAGCTCAACATATGGTATATCATTCGATTCAAAATGATCTCTAGTTTGCAAAAATAAAAATAATTTAGTCATGTAACAATCCAAAAGAGAATAAATTCAATTCGAAATTTCGGAAAAATAAATTCATAAAATCAAATATGCCATTCCTTGGAAAAACGTCAATATGGGCCTATCAGAGCCGCGTTTTCCAAAGTTAGTCTCGTTTTGTCTTTGAAAGCGTGAGGACGCTAAAATTTAAGAGGAAGTAACCTCAAAATAATTATTAAAAGAAAATAAAAAGGGGAATATAATTTATTCCAAGTAAATGTCAAGATTAAAAAGGGAAGTAAGTCCCAAATATAGAAAATTAAACATTGTATAGTAAATAGAGTCCATGTGAACAAAATCACGAGCTTTCTTCGTTTAAATAAAGTAAATTTTACATAAACTGAATTCAGAAACGCTTCTATATGACAGAAACTTAAATAAAACCAATGTCAAAAAGGTTAAGTCGTCGAATGTAAACAGTGCATCGATTAAAAGTATAATTCATAGTTACAAAAGGTACCTACTTACCTTAAATAAAAATAAAACAGTGTATCCAGAAATTAGAGTGCAATTTCATCGAAATAATCAAGAAAAGGCAATTTGTAACAACCAACTTCACTTCGCCATAATTTGTTTGGATTGCGGCGAATGCAAAAAGGTGCGTTCAGACGTCGCCGAACAAGGGGAAAGATATTAAAAGGTAACAGAGTACTCTGAATAAAGTAAACATAATTTCCTAACTAGGAAATAGAGTCCTTCTGACAAATTCGTTGAAATAAAAGGCCATAAAATAGCATAGAATAGTTTATTTTAGTTTGTAAGTCTATCATTTTCTTTCAGGAGTGTAAAATCTAAAATTCTTTCCCAGGAAAAACCAAATTTTGTTAATACATGTTCATAATTGAAATTCATAACGTCTTTTATTGAAATTCTAGCTTTTCAGATCACTTTTGCGTTTCATGAACTCAACCCTGAGATAGAGAATTTTTACAAATTGTAAAACTCGTGCTCGAAAATGTACATTTCTTTGTGATATTTGTTGCTACTAGAGCAACCTTCATAACAGTAAGTCTGTCTGGCGCACAGGGTAAACAAAAAAATCAATTATCACATACACAAAGAGATAGTGCAGTATATACAGTATATTTGTGATTCTAATTTATTGTATACTAATTACCTATACTAAGTTTTATATTGTAGTATTGCATTGTCTTTCCCTATAACAGAAACTGCTAATGAAGGTCTATCTCTCTATCTATCTTTCCCTTGAGAAAATAGCAGTTTTACTAATTGTATTTTTTTATTTCGGTTGTAAGAAATAATTAATGAAGATGTTAACAAATGTTTGTAAGTGCAGACCTTTTTTTATTTTCCAATTGCTGAAACTTTTATTTTCGAGATTGCAGATTATAAATATTCTGTCGAAATTTAACAATTCAAAATGGCAGCGTCAATATGTCGGATAAGATTTGTAATTTATGGTCTGATTCGTTTGAAAATCTGGGGATATTCGCGGTCACAGATTATATATTTGGTCGAAATCCAATAATTCAAAATCAATAAATTAATTAATTAATTAAGCTTTAAAAATCAAATGAAACTGGTGTAAAAATGGAGTAAAATAAAAAATGATGTTAATTATTATTATTATTATGTAAATTAACTTAGAAAAACAGAAAAGTTCAGTCATTGGACGCCTCACGCTTTTGCGTTTATTAACATAATTATTATTGTTAATATTATTTTTTTAGTGCATTTTTTCAGTTGGTTTCTAGATTCGTGTTTTCTAATTTTTTTTAATTATTTATTTTTAAAGCTCTTAATGTAATAGGAGTAACGACTAACGAGGGTATCACTGCTTCATTTTCTTCGACGTATGGACATCCGCCTCATAGACACCAAAGCTCAGATTCCGCTTTGGCAGCCCTACCAGTTGCCTTGAACGGCGAATTTAGGAGATTCTCTTTCGACGTTATATTTAACTTAACGCACAACCATATATTTTTTCGCCGAATCCCGATAGGCAAAAGCTATAAGCTGCCTCTGTGTCAACTGGTTAATAAGGATAATCTACGCCGAGGCTTTTGTCACATTTTAGATGTGTCACGTGGATGTGTTTTTTTATGAATAAAACTACTTAGCCCTTAAGACCCAAGCGTATTTAGATTAGGCATCTTTAATTCAGTTGTTGACGAACTCTTAAAATTGTGAACTGTACTGGAAAAATATTATTTTGTGTATTTATCAGATAGCTTTCATATACGCAGTATCTAATATAAAATATAAAGAAACAATAAGTCACCTATTGTTTATGTACAGTACATCTACTTTTTACCAGTAATAGTGGAGTAGAAAAAGGACATTGATATGCATAGTTTTGTAATAGCGAAATTATGATTTCCAAAGTATATTGCCTTCTTTCCCTAGATTATAGCAAAGCATTTGATACTATGAACCATAAAATGTTATGCAATAAAATGAAATCATTGCCTTTCTATAAATCCCAATAAAGCCTCAGTTATAGTATTTGGTCCAGACAAAGACCGCTGGAGGGCCATAACATGGCGTCTCAATATTGGTAGACGGACAAAAATTAGAATATAAAGAGGAAATTAAATGTTTAGGCTTAACTATCGATATCCATCTTAAATTTGCTAGCCACATTAATTCCCTAATTAGAAAATCATATGGTTTACTTATAAATATATATGCCAACAGACATTGTCTTAATAAAAAATCGAAAATTATGCTCTGTGATTCCATAATACTATCAATGTTCAATTATTGTGACGTCGTTTATGTCCCCTGTCTAAATCTAAGCACTTCCCCGCGAGTGCAACAAATACAGAATGCATGTATTAGATTTATTTATAGGTTATCTCGTAGAGACCATGTAAGTAGATACCTGTCTGAAGTTGGGTGGTTAAATATGCGTAGTCGTAGAATTCTCCACATAGCTTGTTTCACCCATAATCTTATAAAAATTCAATGAATTAAGAAGATATATCGACCAACTCACCATACCTCAACATGTGACAACAAAATTTCAGAAATCTCTTTCATATCAAGCTGTATCAGTTTATAATTCGCTCCCGACTAATTTAAAAACACTAACGAAATTATCATTTAAATCAAATGTGAAAAAATTGCTTCTTTATGACCAGTGACGTGTGTGTGCATGCACTTTGTATGCGCACATGTGTGCATTGTGTGTACAACTTAGGCTAATTACATAGTTTTTTGTAGTTCATTATTGTTTTTATTCATATCTTGTAAATTCTTATGTGTAAATTGTCTTGGTTAAGTGGAAGAACAGCTTGCTGAACTTCGCCAAGACATAAATATAAATAAAGGTGATTTATTATTATTGTTATTATTATTATATTAATTAATAAGGTTTAGTTAACTGGGCAACGGTGTAACCTTATTTCATAACACAGGCACACAAAAAAAAAATTTCGAGTACAAGAAGGCAGACCCACGGATTTTGACCTCAAAAAACCCTGTAAAAATGTCCGAGAAAATGTAAGTGTAGCTAAAAATTTGAAAAGGTACGTAGGATGGCGAAAGAAATCGAATGGTACAAACTAGAAGTCTATAGCTTTTTTGGTTTCCGAAATAGAACCTCGAGAATTGCTGAGAAAACAAATTTTTTGCTTCCGGTGACTTTGAGCTGCTCTATCTTGGAAACGAAGAACCCCAGGGATATCTTATTTGCGCCATTCGATTTATCTCGCCATCCTACGTACCATTTTTTGGGGCATTCTTACGTTATTTTTTGATGTTAAGAAAAATGCAAGAGCCAATCGGGCAAAACGGACATCGTATTCGTGTTCAGCAGGTCACAATCCATGGGAATACTTAGGTCTGCCTTCTTGTATTCGACATTTTTTTTTCGTGCGCCTGTGTAATTTTTAGTCTCCGTTTTCATTTTTGTTGAAAATTTTATTACAGACTTACAGATGAGATTGTTGCCTTATGTGGGTGATTAAACCTTTGGGTAAACCACTAGCTCCGTAAACAATGAGATGCTTTTTTATTACTACAATTAAAACAATTAAATGGTGCTTATAAAGGATATTCACATATATAAATAACCTTGACTCTTCCTTTGCTTTGGTTTGTTCGGTAGCATAATCATTGCCTGTCTCTCATATCTTGATGATAATCCGGTGAATGAAATAATTAGCGCTGGTTCAACTAGTTTACGGACAGAAGTCAGTGCTGGATAGTGGTAAAAATATATGGTTAACCGAGGGATCTGAGAATATAATTAATTGATATAAAGTCTGAATAAATCAAATGAGGAACTCATTCATTTATGTTGCATAATTCCATTTTTTTATTTTAAATCGCTAGAAATCATCTCATGTAATTCAATACTTTTTTATATCAGGGACGGATTTAGGGTTTGGCAAAAGGGGGACGGGTTGCATCAGTAGCCTTTCTTGGAGGTAATAATACTAAAACATCGATTTATTTTTTCTCTTGAAACAAAATTTGGGCTGACATTGACCAACTTTCATTTTCCAGATGATTTAAAAATGACAAACAAAGTAAATACTTGTTAAGTGTTACTGAATATTAAAGACCTATATCAAGTAAATACCACCAGTTCAAAATTTTTAAATCACTTTTGTCCCATTAATTGCAACTTTTTTGCTGCGAAAAGAAAAAATTTGCAGCTCATTATTTTGTAAATAGCCCATGGTAATGCTAACTGGACAGTCAACATAGCATTACTACTCTGAGAAATCGCTTTAAAAAGTGCAATTTTAAATCGTTTTCGTCCCATTAGTTTTTTGGTGATTTTTGACGGAATTCCATCGCTCGTCGTGCAACGTACAACTGCCAGGCCCGTAGTTTATTTTCATCACATTCAACTTCTCCAATGGGTTATTTTATATTTTCCTGTTTGATAATTAGTAGTTCATTTCTTTATAATGTCACTTATTCAGTTACTGCTTTAATTAGTTAACATACAATTAACATTTTGTTACGTATTTTTATTCTTTTGCTACATAGTACGTACGACACACAGTGGGGCAAAAAGCTACATTTGTGGAAAAAATTCGCCTACCAGCTCAAATTTTGATCAAATTTAAAATATATTTTTTTAAATGCTCGTGAAGTAGTAGTTTCAATGCCCGACTGTTACAATTTTGAAATAAATAAAACAACCTAAAAAATCAAAAATAATACTAGACAATTTTTATTTAAAAAAAATGATCTGGATCAAAGGAATCTATCATCGCATATTGTGTAAGAGATTCTCAAGGTAGAAAATAGATAAATATACTTTTGCGAACAACAATATATTCGAATATGTATTACATAACCTAAAATGTTTTAATAAATCAATTTCATTGGCTAACATCGCTTATTAGCTTTATATTTAACCAAATTTCTTTTTATGTTCAGGATTTTTGATTTGATAACAGTAAAACGTAACCTAGAAAATCCAAAATAATAATAGAGCGTTCTTGTAAACAATTTCTATCTATATCAAATGAGCCTATTATAGTAAAGAATGTTTTATAATGGAATTACAAGGTAACTGTACCTGCTTTACGTACAAATTTGTCTTATATCTTACATAACCTAAAAATAAATCGAAATATAAACGAGCAGAAATGAAATTTTATGTTGTCTAATCTAATTCCCTAGATATTCTGTGTTGGCTCGACTGTCGATCCTTAGACAAGTATGGAGTCTTCGACAATCACGAATTTTGAAATTGTAAATTAGCCGGAAATAGTTTTTTTTTGTTATGGATGAGAAAAGAATATTGGTGGCGAGGTATAGACCATTTTGATCCCAGCTTTTCGAGAGAAACAACCACGCTGGTAAAAAACCAGCAACATCAGGCTTTTTATGGGTTACGCTGATATTTAAAACCTTGTGACAGAAATATTATGGTTAGGTACAGCCGTACAGAACCCTACCAGAATTGAGGTATTTTCTTTTGTAATTGGAGGGCAAAGCTGAGGCTCCATATACATTTTGAGTCCGATCAATGTAACCTGATTACTAAGACAGGCGTATTTAGGCGAAATTATTTTGTATGTGGATTTTAACACACGACGGTTTAGTTTATCACAAATTGGTTTAAAGCAACAGCTTGAAAAGGAAAATAACTACCTTTTGATTTTCATATTTTAGTATACGTTTCAAGAGCTGTGGATATATTTACTACGTAGTTAAACTAAGTGTCTTTCTCCGTATTTGTGAACTGAATATAATTGTTTGATTAACCAAACTAACCCAGCTTTATGTAATACATTTAAGTTTCCTTTTTTCTCCTTGGGCTTTTAATATAGGTAACTTAAGGAGAGTGGCACCGGACAAAAATCAAGTAAGCTCAAAACGAACCTACGCCCCGACTCTACGCAACCGTGACTAGTCGTCTTGCACTTTTGATGTGTGTCAGTGGGAGTAAGTGGTTACTTTATTATTACATTTCCGGTGTTGTCCACAAGGGCTCCAAGGTAAATCATCTTTTTACTACCTCACAATCACCTGTCTTTAATGTGCCTGGTTAGTTTTCATTTGCTCGGTCTGCAGTCATAATTGGTATTTTGTTGTAATTTACAATTAAACGGTCCTCAGAGCTTATTATTTGGACGTTGCCCAGCAGATAGATGAGCTCATGTTCGCTCGCTGCAGTTACGGTGGCATCATCCGCAAGCCTAGTTGCAGGGGAGTAGTATAAGAAAAATGTAACTTTAGTGGCTGAGGCTGATGTATCAGCTATACTGCAGGGTAGGGTGGTCACCCTGTGCCCTGAACAAAATTTTCGTATTTTACGTGCAGTCCCATCTGCATTCAATTGGTGGCGAAAGAGGTTCACACGGCCGACTAGTCAGGTCCTTGGGGGTGGCTTAGATGAATTAGGTTGGTGGATGTACGCTGGTCAAAACAAATAAGCGTCTTACTAGAAACAGATTTCATAATCAAATTTAGGTACGATTATAACAATATCCCACAGAAATAGTATTACACACAACTAATATTCTCAGATGTGTGGCTTACAATCACACATTTAACAATCACAAAATGTGCGACAAATGTGCGACAGCTTAATAAAACTTTAACTACTACTAAATATATGACCCCCAAAGTATACTGAATTAGAAAATTGCATTAAACTATTGAATAATAACGGTAAAATGAGCAAGAGAAATAGGCAAGTGGTGATAGGCTAAATTGACAAAGTGAAAAATTGCAAGCGTTGTGTTCAAATCTACCGAAAATTCAATTGGTTATATGCAAAATATTTAAATAAAACTGACAATTTAATGTGTAAAATATTAAACCAAATAGGTATAGAAACTGTAGTTACGTGGGTCGAATGACAGCCATTACATTACAATTTGGTACCGCAAAGACCTGACGGGCTCTCTATGCTTCACGTTGAAGGTGGGATGTTGTATCAGGTCCCTCGTTATGCTATTAAACGACGCTTACCTCCAGCAGGTTTCACAATGTCTACAGTAGGCCTACCAGGGGAGCGTATCTCCCAATGGAACCCGGCAGAAGAGTCTCACAGGTGCAACCCAGTATCCCATATCCAACCAACAGCTTGACAACCAAGTTTCAGCAAAACCAAAGTTCACGTACTATCCACACTCAAACGTACAAATAACGAAAAAGATAAGACGTAGGGTTAAACGTACTACCCAGACTCAGACGTCCAGGAAATAATACCAGTAAGAGTAAAAAATAAAGGTAACAGTAAAACGTAAAATTGACAGTAAAACTGAAAGTATAGTTGACAATAAACTCGAAGATAAAAGCAAGAAAGAGATAACGAATGTTACAAATCTATTTTCCAAACAGATTTCAGAGGCATACCTTAGATGTTGAGTGGGCTTAAAGAATTCCTTTGCTCTATGCTCATAGAAAGTTGATTGGTCCGGAAAATTCCATAGCAGTACTTCCCAACAGAAGATGATAGTCAAATACCAATATAAAATACTTCTAACTTAGTCAACTACAGCACCATATCACATTAAAGGAGCAAACTCACAAAATTGCTATACACGTACTTAGCGACACAACTTATCTTCGGCAGGCAAACGGAAAAATTCACCAAAAATGGCCAAGACGGAAACCTCTGTCAAAAATCCAAGGATGACGGAACCTCTTCAAGGATTTGTTCAAAGCGGCCACTACACAACGTAAATCACAACTCAAATAAATCTCCCTCACGACGCTTATTTCCCACACATAATATCGTATTTCATATTTCAATTAACAAAACAATAAGTTAAATCCACAATAACGGTCTTGAAAAAATTATAACCGGACGTTAGGAACTCGCTTAATGGAGTGCAACGGTAGGCAACCAGTTATACTATGTACAATCGACTAAAACGATAACATTGGAACAATTGCGATATTTAGATTTAAATGAACAGATGTGAAAATAGATCGTAACACCTCAAGTTTCTCCCGTAACTACTCCTAGTGTAGGCGAGCAAGCTCATCAGGGACCCAGATTTTAGCCAAACTTCAACCTCAGCAGAAAAAATACTCATTTATGGTTCGCAATGTCTGGAAGAAGATGATATTATTTTGGAAAAAGAAGAAAAAGAAACGAAAAGAAAAGAAGAGGAAAAGAAAAAGAAAAAAGAACGATTTTGGGATTCTAACCTACTGTGCGCTGTGCAAAAAAGTGCCTTTTCTTGCAAAAAACAACGGTTTGCAAAACCTACAAGGTATTTTCGATTGAAATTAAGTTAAGGACTACTAAAATTTCAATATGTGCAAATTGCAGCATTTTATATATACTTAAACCGGTGTTATGAATTTTTGAAGAGACGTGCAAATTTAGTGGTTTTTTGCAGTTCTCGAGGAAACCATCAGTTGAACCACTGGTGTTCATTTTGTTCCATATTTTGTTGCACACATTTTTTACCTGCACTCTTTTTTTCGTGTAAATTCAACGTTTCCTTTAAAACGCGAAAATCCGTTTTTCGCAACCTTTCGCAATTTTTTTCCATCAATGATTCTTTTTCCAAAATAAAATCATCTTCCATATATCGCAAACTACATATATTTTTTTTGCTGAGGTTCCAGTTAGTCTGAGGATAAAACCTAGCTCGCCTACACTATCCACCCTCCCCCAGTCAGTTTACACATTATTTATTTTCAATTTTGCTTTGTAATTGAATTTTATAATAGCAACAAAATACATAAATGTGCAATTAAATAAAACAGGATTAATACTTCATCACCATCAGCTTTCTATCTTATATAAAAATATCAATTACTACCCGTACTACGTAAATAAAGCTGTACAATAAATCAATATTTTTTATACAATTATATTATCCCTTTAGTTTCCTGTGCTAACCACTATTATTTTGTTACAGGTTGGTGAGCTTTGAAAATTACTGCTGTGTGGGTAAGATATAAAACGTAAATAGATTCGTAATTAACTGAACGTTCGTGGAATTAGCAATTCTGCATGATATTATTTAGTCAGAAAACCATAACAAATTATGCAAGAAATATTAAATAATACAAGACACTGTCGAGGTCAATAGACGTAAAAAGTATGCAGACGTGCTTTAGAGGATGACATTTGCATCTTGGGAGACGTTTACTTATCAACCGGACTGGTTATAAAAAACACCATTAAGGTTTGTAAAAATATAGATAGTTTGTTCGTTTCTTTGCTATTCGTTTGAGTTTTTTTGAATTGTATAAAATTCTGTTTAAGCTAAATACGGGGTCATAAATAGTGTTTAGTTTTTGAAATAATGATTAAAAATCCTATTTCGGGTATCATCTTCAAAGGGCAATAATGAATTCAGTCGGAATTATCCTATCAACTTTTCTGCATGTTTTTGGGTGTAAAATCAATTTGAAATTCATTTTATTTATTTGTGGACGTTCCGTATAATTCTAAAATTCATACTTGGTCAACAATAAACAAAATTATCATAGCAGGAATAGCCACTGACAAGTGTACTCGCATATATGAGACTAGAATGATGTCCTAATATTGTATTTTATAGCAAGGATCGCTTCTACAAGATTTTATGTCCGCCTGACTTAAGCAGTATATAACTTTTTTGCTGTTTTTTAATCTTGTTACTGTTAAAAAATGAAAAGCCGTCTCCGACTATTACAACAACAACTATGTATTAGTATTAGTGCAAATTATCTTTTTGTTTATGTTGCGGTTAGAACAGTAGCAGAGGTCTCCCGACATTTTCAAATAAATGTGTGTATTAATAGTGTAAAATATGTGCAGAAAATGTCAAATCAATTGATAGGTTAAAAGTAGAGACAAAATTAAGACATTTTAGATGTAAAACAGAAATATCGATGGATCAATCAGGCGCAGGGATATAAAAATCTGGGAAGTGATAAAATTCAACATCATTATTCCATAGATGTGGGGGGTACTTTTCAGTAGCTTATCCTATTTTCAAAGGCCATAGGAAATGGCGCATGCGACGGGAATAACAGTCAGTTTGTTTCATTTGAAAAATGTAGAAATACCTCCAGTAATGTAAAAGTTTTGCTTACAGATTATTATACTCTTCGGCAATACAAAACGAAGAGTATATTGCATTCGATCGGAACATTTCTAAAACCAGTAATATCGTTGGTAGAGAAAAAAATTAATATCACTGTGTTGGTGAACAAATTCTGAATAACTTTCAAAATGTCCGTCCGTCTGTCTGTCCGTTTGTCTGTACGGCCATCGCTCTGTCTGTCTGTCTGTCGGTCGGTCGGTCGGGTCGTCCGTCACGTTTCATGTAAGAACGATAACTTAAGAATGAAAAGTCCGATTGTATTGAGGAAAAACCCTATTAAATTTGAACAATATCGATCAATAAATAAAAGAGTTATTAATTTTTTAAATTTAAAAAGAAATCCATTTCTTTGTGTTTTTTAATTAAATAAACAATGTCTAAAACTTATTATTATTTACAAACAAACTGCGAAGACTATTCTGTAGAATGTGCAACAATTATATAAAAAGTGCAGTAAATCGGCGAAGAGTTATAATGGTTATCTTGTTTATTAGATAATCTATCTCGGAATTATTTTAAATACAGCTTGATCGGTACTAAATTGTTTAACGCGCTTTCTTTGTTGGTCCCACAAGCGTCCTGTTTCCGGTAGGTATACTAACTAAATATAAATACAAAGCCAAAAAAGTGACAGTTTATAGGTGGTGTGCAATGATTTTAAATCCTTAAAATCGCGCCTAACGTTCTCTCAAATTAATTTTCTGGTCGTCATTTTTCATGCTGCTTCAAACTTTTCTACTGCAGATATTAAATAGGAACGATGTGATTTTTTCTAACTTAAATGTTCCTAAATAATTTATTGACAAAATATACAGTGTGTTCCAAAGGACCTGCCCAGACAAAAATGATAGAAGAGACACGACATTGAATCGACAAAAAAACTTATATTGTCAGAATCGGCTTAGTTTTTTTTGGTGGGAAATTTGGGAGCACATAAAATATTTGAAGAACCCTAAGAGAAACAAATCAAATATAGTAACAAATGAAGAGATCTCTGTAGCCGTTGCTGGTATGTTTATTTTTCATCCTTATTACTGTCACAAAATCAATAGCACAAGAACGTTAATATCCAGCAAAGAATTTGTTCAAATTGCAAATATTTTTCTTATAAATTATAAAGAACAATGTTGAATTGATTTTTTCTGAAATTGCCGTTGTTTTTAGTTATCCAGCGGGGAAAAGTCAAAACTTTAGAACTTTGCGATTTTTTTACTTAAAAAAGAAGTTTGAACAAAAATTGCAAGAGGCAAAAAGAGTTTGGAATCATCCCAGAAATGTTTTCAAATTTGTCCAAAATTGTCCAATGCTCTTTCTGATGCACTTGATCCATTTGCAGCGTCCTAACACCTCTCCAAAGAAAAGAAATCTAAAAAATGAGTAGAGAAAATTATTCGCAATAAAATGATGGACAAGAAACATCTCATGTGTATTTTCAATAAAATCGCTAGAAAAAAAGTTATAACCCTTAAATTATATTTTTCTGGAAAATCTTAGTCTATTTTTAATTACAGTATTTTCAGCTTCAACGGTGAGAAGTATCTAGACCAAAATTGTAGAAAACTCAATTCTCTACAAAAAAGTATTACACATTTTTGTGAGACTTACGGTTCTCAAGATATCGCGGAAGAATTGTTTACACCGCCTTTTTCAAGATGGCGGCCAACTGGGGGAATTTCAACCCCGAAAACCGAGTTTTATACTCACACTGACCCCCCCCCCCCTAAAAACCAAAATAAAAAATCTTGTCCTACTCAAAATGCAGGGTTCGGCCAAAATTTTGTAACATTTCAATGGACTGATACGAGTGTAAACTATTAAATGGTCATATTCAAAACAGCATGATATTTTCTATTAACTGATGGAAATAAATACAGTTCAACATAATGCATATTACTACACTAAACCGTAGCTTTCTATTTCTAGTATTGAAAATACTACTGGGCGCATGATATAGGACCCATTTTACGAAAAACGCATCGAGAGCGACAGATTCTCTCGAAGCCGCTGCGCCGACCTTGTAACTGTACCGTTCACTCAACGCCATGCTATTAGGGATATTGCGTTTTAGTAACAATCCAAGATTTCTTGGCTTTGCTCTAAAACAATTCATGAACTGAAGTACATTGTTCTTTTACACCAAATGTTTTTGCAATATGACATTTGAGAAATGTATGGAATATTTCTAATTCTAATGTCATTATTTGTTTGACATTAAATTAATAACAATGATCTTGCGTTACAATAAAGCGATGATATAAGGAATTGCATATATAATAAGTTTTCTTGGCATACATTTGCAAAATTCAGTTAAAAATATTAAAAATATAAAGTTGCTCTATCATTCGTAGAATAAGTAATACCACGTATAAACTTACTTAGACATAGTGGCTATACGTTTTTGAGGTCAGTTAACAAAAGTATCATATCCAAAATTCTAAATGGCGGATTCGGTGTAGCCCATGTAAAGTAATAAGGCATCAAAATCTAGAATTCTCATAATTTTCTGGTCCGAGAATGTAGTTTGAGAAACCAATTCCTCACAGAGTCGAGGTTTTTTAATCATTCAAAACCTGGAAGGTATCACTTACAGTTCATGGTTAATAAATTGTTCTTTTTGCAAATTAAAGGAAAGTAGGTAATGCATAATCATTTAAAATTTAATTATCGACAACGACTTCCCGAAATATTTTTGTGTTTTAATCATGCTATACCTAACCTAAAACTTTACAAAAAGAGCTTCTTAATAGATAATAGATAATTCATTGAAGAGTCAAGATTGACATGTAACGGTCTCCATTTACAGTTTTGTGACTAAGAGCTATTAAAAGTGAATGAGTTGAATATCGAAGATGCTGCAAGTCTGCTTAAAATAATGTCTTCATTTTTGTGTATTTGTAAAATGTTTGATTTTGGCGTTTAAGTATGTGGCAGGGTAACCATGGCCCTAGTATGTATTCGTTTCATATTTTGCCTTGATCTATAATTTTGCAAATTGAGTTAGCTCTTAATTACTACTCGTTTCACAATTATAAAATAACTTCACAATTTTAAAAATAATTTGTATCTTTTGAATAATTTCATCGATCTTAACGAAATATCTACGAGGGACAGATATTATTGTAACGCATTTGTGAAAAAATTGGAATATATATTCGTTGAGAGGAACATTGAAAAAAAACATCATTTTTTTTAACGGTTTAAGTTTAACGGTTCTTTACAACACATAATTTTTTGAAAACGGTATTATAAGTGGACGGTACTTAAAAAAAAATGTCTTTGTTGTTTTTTTTAATAATTATATACTCACATTATGGTTACCAAAATTTTTTTCGTAGACTTTTGGGCTGGTATTTTATAACATACATTTTTTAAATCGATATAGGCGCTACTAGAAAGTCCTTTATATAAATAAAACGCCGTTTTTTCTATTAATTATAAAAATCCCTGATTATGTAGTAAAACATAATTTTTCCAAATATAATAATTTTTTGCAAGGTAGAAAGGACAGTACAATATAGAACACCATTCATTTATTCCTAGTACTAAACTTCTCAATCAAACATCTGAGTGTCAGTTTTTTATTCAAATAGAAAACATTCAACTATGGCATATTGTAGGACTTTGGCAAGTACTGTAACTTCACGGGTATCACAGTCTGCCATTTTCTTACCATGTTGAACGCCGTAGTTTATGCAAAACGCGTTAAAAAAATACGCTTTGAAAGAAATAAAAAGCGCTGTCAATATATTGTAAGTTACATACTATTGAAATTGTATCCTGTGGACATTTTGAATAAATAAACAAATAAACAAACAAATTGACGTGTCCCCGTCGCATTCACCATTCCCAAATTTGTGTCCTTGGTCGATCAAGGAAGAGTTTCAGAAGTAAGTCTGTTTTAGTTTTGAATTTATTTCAATTTCTTAATTTAGAATAAGATTTTTCAGGCAAATTTTTGAGAAACGCGTAGTTTTCTGATGAAAAACTGTACGACGCGCGACGTGCCGTTTTCTACAAAAACTTGACTTTAAAATGTGAACAAAAACATCTCAAAAAAAGGGAAATCGTCAGAAATTCTCATTAAAATCCTAGTTAGTATGTTAAGGTGGCCATTTCCAAGAGAGAGACATCCGAAAGGGAACCATTTATTATGTTTGGCCATAACTTTTTTCTTACTACTTACATATATCTTTTTAAAACTGTAAGACTATCTAAGTAGACAAGACTATTGCTATGAATTTGAACTCAATAATTCCAATCATTTCCAAAATAATTACACTTAAAATTACGAAATAGGAGGATTAGCATAATTTTCAAATTTAAATCTATTTTACAATCCACTGAAATTATTGAGTGAAAATTCATAGTAATAGTCTTGTTATGGTTCTACTTAGGTAGTCTTATAGTTTTTTAAATACAAGTAGTGAGAAAACAACTTATGGCCAATAATAATAAATAGCTTCCTATCGGATCTTACTTGGAAATGGTTACCTTAGTACAATTATATTTGTCTTCGTAAGTCATGAAAACAGCTCCCCGCTTACCACATTTTAAAATTACCTTTTTCTCGAAAATGGTGTGTTAAAGCACCTCACCAGGAATACTTTTTTTCATGCACTTATTTGAAAAGTCTTAGGTCCACGGAAACAATTGAAAATATCCGATGTCAAAAAAACAGGTACTTTTATCGGACGTCTCCAACATCTCTCTAGTCTATTAGTTGTCGCAATGGTGTGATCTTTAGAGGGATATGTTTGTACAGTTTGTAGCAGTTGTTGTTAAATTTGTAACGAAAATGTCAACACAAAATAAGAATCGCTACAACCCACAAGTTGTAAGTAGATATTTACAACCCTATAACTGTGGAGAATTGTGATTCGATTTGCCATAACAAAAATGGCTTTACTTTAAAAAAGGTCTCTTGTTACTTTTCCCTAGAAGCAAAATCGAGATGTTTTTCAAAATATTTAATTTTTAAAATATATTTGTTAAAAAAGAAAAAGCAAATAATTATGTATTTTTTAGAATATTCTCTGAAAATTTATTTTTGTGACTGAAGATTTTTGCGTGAAAGTGAAAATCTAATTGTAAACCCTTTTTGCCCCAACTTCTGACACAAAAGTTTTCCTACCAATCGATATTTTATATTCCCTCTGTATCACAGGTTAGATGGACAAAGATTCAATAATGATTGACATTTCATTTATTTAAGATATTTTGAAATAACAAAATCTACCTACTAAAAATGATGATTTTTTTGGGTTTATATGTTAAATATTACTTATAAAAACTGTTTACACCACTACTGAAGTTTATCTATATATAAAAATTCAACCAAAAAATAATAATTTTTGGATAATCAGGTTCTTGCAAACATTACAAATAATAATAATTATTATAATATTTATTTGTTTCAGAGATAATGTTACAATTTACAATTAAAGGTACATATCAAAAATGAAATATCGTCAAAAAAAGTTCGGTAACCATAACTTAGCTTTCAAAATAATCTTCAAAATTATTGGGCTCCATATCTATCAACATATTTTTAATTTCTTTTTTAAATTTATTTATTCTCTCAATTTTTTTCCATTTCTCTGGTAGTTTGTTAAATAGTCTATAGACATATAATGTGGATTCTTTTCCGTTATTGTTAGCCGGTGTACTGGGTAGTTTATATCAGTACACCGTGTTTCATAGGCATGAGAAATATTATGAATTGTGAACTTATCTTTATTTTTAAAAACAAACATTAAACATTCATATCCATATACTCCAATAATAGTTAAAATTCTGTTTTTTTTAAACCCCTCTACAGGTCTCATTAATCTTACAAGTCTCTTTTGTATCATGAATATTTCTTGAATATTATTATTTCCCCAGAAGATGATTCCAAATCTCGCGCTAGATTCAAAATTCGCAAAGTATATAATTTGTAATGATTTCTGTTCTAAATATTTACAGATAATCCGAATGCTGTAACAAATTGCATTCAGTTTTTTGCCTAAATATTTTGTGTGTTAACCAGTATAGACTCCTAAGTATTTAGCGTTTTTTATAATGTTTAATTTGGCATTTAAAATATTTGCAGTTTTAGGTGTTTCTGTGTTTGTTTGTAGTGTTCTGAATAGGATAATGTTCGTTTTTTCAAAATTTAATAAAAATCCATTTTTTGTGAACCATTCTTTTGCTTTCAATATTTAGGTATTACTTAAGTTTATTATACTTGGATAATTTTCTCCTGTAACTAATAAATTCGTATCATCCGCGTAATTTGTATTGGAACTATTTTTTTCATTAAATATGATATTACCTACATCATTCATGTAAATAAACAAAATCGGTCCTGTGATACTATCCTGTGAAATGCCTATATTTTTTTCTTTAATGTCAGATTTTATTTCTTTTCCATTGTTAATAATGACTGTCTTTTGTGTCCGATTTGATAAGTAAGATTTGAACCATTTTAATGCTGTTCCCCGTATTCCATATTTTTCCAATTTTTCAAAAAGGTTTGTATGATTTAAGCAATCACATGCTTTCGGTAGGTCAAGAAATATTCCTAATGACAGATGACTTGCTTCAAACGCTTTTAAAATAATTTCAGTAAACTGAAAAATTGCTATTTCTATAGATGTACCCATGTTGATTGTTCCTTAATAATCCGCATGACATCATGAAGTTTACAAGACGATCGCACATTACCTGAAATACCTAAACTTCTTGATCATAAGTCGGTGAGTTTTTATCCTGTAGGGATAAAGAAAGACAACAGATAATTGAATAAACGGGCGTTTGTAAGACCGATTTTAAGTAACATGCAAAAACTGCGCAACAAGATATGTTTCTTCCATAATAGTGAAAGAATTCCATAATATAAAGAAAACCATCTCACTCAATTTCTATTTTAAAGAGACAAAAAACAAGCCAAAGGTAATTTTACGAGCTTTGAGAAAGGCCTCTGGATACTTTTTGCTAGAAACAACATTGAAACATTTTTAAATACCTGGTTTAAGTTTACTTGTTGCATACACAAGTGAATCATGAACTAAAAATGAGTATTTTCTCTCTTAAGAACAATTCAAAATTTCAGCGATACGATATTTCCCGCAATAGAAAACTAATCCACTATTACTCCAATTCCTGACACAAAAGTTAGCCCAACAACCGATATTTTATAACTGTTCTGCATCACGGCTTAGATGGAGAAAACAGTAAATGAAAATAAGGTTTGTTTTAAGGGAATATTAAGTTCTATTTAAGATGATGTATTTCCCGAATAAACTCGGTGGATTCGACTGTCACCCGATTAAAAAGTAGGCTGCTCGAATGAAGGGTAGTCTCAAAAATATGTCACCAAAACTAGCACACAGGGGGTGGCCCCCGAATAAAAATCGCGCGTGTCCGAATGCAGGGGCGGCGCCAAAGCCTACCCGAATGAATAGGCGAGATTTACAGCGAAAGGTGTACGCCGCCACCGGTCCTACCTGTGCACCGCCACCCGCATGCATCAGGTTGTATCGATGGGCCTGCGGGGGGCTGCCGACGTCCAGCACGCAGGCGCGCGCAAGGTGCTGCGAAGTGCCGGAACCAAACCAAGTCACAGTCCGGGCGAGAAAGCCATCGAGTGCGGCGGTCCACCTCTACACTTCCTATACGAACTGTTCACTCTATCACCGAGCCCTTTCAGTCCTCACAAGTCTCACTCCGGAAAAAAACACCGGTTGATACGTGTTATCACTCTATTTTTCAAGAGCTGAACGTCTTTTGCCTCGTCTTGTCTCGTTTTCACACTCTACCGTGCTTCTCTACTATTTAGTGTGCAACTCGACCAAAAGAAAGAAAAGAAAAGGTAATTAGTAATTTTTTCTCCACTTGCACGACCGCAGATATTTTTGTATCGAATCAAAAAAAAGCGCACTCAGTTTGTGTGAAAACGTTCCTTTTTAGTACAAAACTCTATTTTTTTAAAATAAAATCATAGTTAATAATTTATTTTTGGCGTTATCAAAGGCAAAGACGTTAAGGTCTTGTCCAAGAATTTAATGACAATCAATCAAGTAAGTGTAAGTTAATAAGTGTTAGTTGTAATTAGCATTTTGCTCGATTAAAAGTTTCTTGACCTCGTCAACGACGTTTGTTGACTTGTTGTTAGTTACAGACCGTCCTCTATATAAACAAGCCGAGTTAGATTCGAACGAAGGGCCCAGTGCAATAGAATTTACATTTTGAAAAATACGCGCCCATCACTCGCACTCAAGTCAATACTAATATCAGCATAATCATAATAATTAATGTCTCGTGTACTTTAGACAATCATACACTTTGTATATAATACAAAACACTGTCATATTTCCGCACACACATTTTCCTACGAGTTTCAATTAAAGACATATCTCAACTTTCAAGACAATCTCATTTTTAATCGCTTTTATTGACCAAAAGGGTTGTGTGCAAATAAATTTTCAGTATTAGAATATCTTAATTATAGCATAACTATTTATTGAGACTTATATTTGTTTACATTTATCGTAAATAAAAGTATAATCCTAGCATAATTAAGTGTTTGTGTGAAATACATATCTATAGGCTAAAGTAATATAAATAAATATAGTATATTTTACGTAAGAGAAATCAAAGTTTATAATATAAAGCTCAGTTATATATTTATTACAATCAAAACATATATTAAACTAGGTAAATTTAGTATAAGTAAGGAAGATAATCATAGACTTTACGGAGACAATCGTGCAATATAGCAAAGGATACCAAAAATTCAATAATCTTAAAAAAGACAATCGTTCGAAAGACAATCTCAGTCGAAGCGGTAGAATATTTTCCACGCCAAGTACCGAAACGGATAGAATACGAAATACCGTAGATTCGCATAGAAATTTTTTGGTCGCGAGGCGATTTTATCAATCACGACGTACTTTTTTAACTCTCCCGGCCAATATCCCTACGTAGTGCCCTTGTGTCCTGTCGTACCTTGTCCAGAGATCCCGCCCGCATACGCTCCTGCTCCGGTACCTTGTCCTTGTGGCCAATGTGCCCCGCACATGTACAATAATCACCACTTGGCCGCCCCGAGTACGCTAATAGTCAACCGATTCACCGAAATCAACTACTTTGACAACCCCCCAATCGCTGCGTCACCGGAAAAGTACGCCTACGAAATGGTAAGGAGATTTTTCTTTCATTTTTTTTACTTGTTGTGACGTCCTTTTGTGTTTTGTGTGATGGTGTAACACCAACTTGGCCTCGTATTAGACCAAGAGTCAATAACACTCTAACTATTGTACACTAGGGTGGAACGAAAAACGAGATTTTCAAATTTTTTTCGAGAATTGTTACCACATACTTATCAAAAGGTGCATTTGGTGGTTATTAATAACTGTGCAAAGATTGAAAACGGTACTTTGTTATTTTCAGATTCCTCAATAGGTTCAAAATATTAGAAAAAGCTCTCTTTAGACCATTTATTTTTTCTTAGTTATTTTTCCATTCTTTGGATATTGGTAATGCCATAGTCACCAAAAGGTATCTTAATGTACCCTAGATCACGGTGAAACATGTTTAAATGCTATTATCCACACTTCAGTTTCCTCAAGGATGTCAAAATATGCTCTTCTAAGCTATTTCTTCCAAAAACATAACGTATTGATCGAATCGTATTTATTATTTTTTTCTCTACATTCAATAACTATAGAAGGATGATCACCAAGTAAAATCTGACGTTTTATTTAAAAAAAACACACAAATAGTCATGGAAAAACAAATAAAAACAGAACATGTTCAATATTTCAGTTATTATCCATTTTTAAAGTATTCTAATTTCGTTTCAAATGATGGCAATATTTGTCTTGATTTTATACAGGCTTGAATGAAGCCAGTTTGGTTTTCTTGGCCACAGACAGCTGGTGATGCCTCATTTGCAAGACGCACGAATCGTTCAACAGCTTCGGTATTGCAAAGACTATGAAAAATCAGATAAACTTAAGTCTAAATCTTTAATAACACACATTTCCACATTAGCAGTCATTGGCGGCTCAGAAACATTTACGTCATTCCAATAACTTAATTCCTAGTAATGTTTGGCCTCAAAATGTATTTTAGGTATACTAAATTCTCGTGTAGCTGTTGTCTTAACGGTTTGTGCCGTGAAGACACGTTAGATATCATCTTCCTTTTCATCATTAATTTCATACTGCTAGTAAAGCTGAACAGATTACAGATCTTTAATAACGGTGAAGCTTCTGCATGTTTTTCAATGCTCTGCTGGCATTGCTTTCCTTTCTTCTGTCATTTTCATTTTCTTGGTTTCCAGGGCCACAGAATTTTTTTCTTCTGATTTTCCTTATAACGTCCATCAATTTTTTTTTTAGTTTATCTCAGAAGTAAAATACGGTAGGAATTGATGTACTTTGCCAAATCCCTTAAATTTCCGGTACAATATTTTTGAGTATTTCATGAACACTCTCCCAGCATATTTATATTTTAGACCATTCCAAACAAATAAATAATGAAAGTAAAGTCCTTATGAGTAGGTAACACAAGGTCACTTAATATTTTAGATTGACCAAATATCTTGCAATGAAGTTGACTTATAGTTGCCATATTAACGTAAATATTCTAACACTCAACGAACAATTGGCATACAATTACGAATCACGTAAAAACCCACAGAAGACACTCAACTAAAAACAATACGTAGTAGAAGTATTCAAACAAATGAAAGTAGGCTTGAACTTGTTACCTTCCCACCCCAGTCATAGACGCCTGTCGCTTGGATTGTGATTGTATTCGAGAGCGTTATTTGTCGCGCAATTCCCATAAGCGTCGCGATTTTCAAAGACAATGAGGAACCGGAAAATATTAGTCAAGTCAAATTGACTGGGAGGGGCTTTTTATCATTTAATAATTATTTTAAATACTGTGTTTACCAGGAATATATTTTTTTAAATAAACCAGGGCAGGTAATAAAAACCTATAAAATCACCAAAATTTCTATACTATGGTCCCGTGAGGAATCTGAAGATGCTAAGACATTTTGACACCTATGTCAAAACAATTTAACAAGAAATAATTTTTCGTTCCACCCTATTGTACACTCAGCGACGAGGTAGTACACTTTTCTATATTTTATAAGTGTCAACTATGCAGTCAGGCTGCAAACAGTAACGACAGCTTTTGAAAATTGTTGTCGTCGAAATTGACCTTTTTTTTAACGGTAAGTCTCATCTTTGTTGTAATCAATATACGAATAGTCGAGTGCAATTAGACACAACAAGTAAAAAATGGCGGAGCCCAGTTGTATTGAAACGATTTTCATGATTTTTTTTGTATTGAGTTTCTAATACTGGGTACAAAAAGTTTACCCTTTATATGTTGTCGCTTTTTTACTTGGACCCCCTCTGGACGGGTGGGCAAAAAAGTAAAACAGTAACCACCGAATCTAATATAAAATCACATTGTAAGTGAAAAAGGTGGTTTACAACTTTTCATGAAAATTTATATTTTTCAAGTTTGAATATTACGATTTTAGCTTTAAAAAATTGATACCTTGAGACTGCTTTTCGGAAATAAATCGGGTTGGGGGGGGGGGCTAGTAACATACAACTCTCACCAATTTTCGATATAAAATTTCGAAGAGCGGGGGTTGATTTTTCTTAGAATAGGATCTATTCCCTCATCGAAATTTTGAAGAGCGGGGGGAGGGGGCGATATTTCTTAGGATTGAATATTTGGCTCGGTCGAAATTCTGAAAGGCGGGTGATATTCCTTAAAATTAAATATTTACCTCGGTGGAAATTTTGAAGAGCGGAGATTGGGTGATATTCCTTCACATTAAATATTTCCTCGGTCAAAATTTTCAATCTCATATTTATCTGATTATAAACAATACAGGTCATTCGAAACTCGTTTTATTTACATCACAATAATCATTTAAAACTATGCCTCTCTCATTACGCCCAATGCAAATGCTTCTTTAGCTTCCAGTGAAGCCCGGGCCCCCTCAAATATCTCCGGGCCCGGGGGAAACACTACCGACCCCCCACCCCCACTCGTCAGGCCTTTAAATAACTCAAGAGTCCTACATTTATGGGAAAAGTGGTATGGTAGAAAAATAAGATTATGGGATTACAAGTATTTTATTTTTTGTTTATTTCTGTACGAGGAATAATTCTAAAAATATGATAGTTTAAAAATGGCGCTCGAACGTTTATTAGTCGAAATAAAATGTTTAAATCTCAAAAATGTCAGAAACAATCAGTATGATGTTAAAAATACATATAATAGAAATTAAAGTTTGAAGTATTCTTTGATATGATTTCTTTTCTATCCGTACCCTGTACCAAGCAACGATGTTATGTTCAAAACAATGAGTGTTTTGTATTTTTTTTAAATAAAGAATTTAGGATTTTCCTGCTGTCGTTGGCTAGAATAAAAATTCCGAAAATCTGTACCAGTTTTAATTAAATAATTAAAATACAGTATTACCAACATGCTCCAATTTTAGGAGCTTCAATTTATCAAAAGTTTTGAAAAAATATGAAACTTAATATATTTGTTTCCCACTAAAAGTTCAAGCCCTACATTTGTACTATGATATTTCCGAAACTATTAGTTCTACAAATATTTTGAAAAACAATATATCGCTTTCTTTATAGGATTTTGCAAACAGCGGAAAGAAAAACTGTCTATGAGAACTAAAAGAAAAACTATATAAAAAAATATTAATGAAATATTTGCATTCTTTCGATAACCTGACTTCTGGTTATGCTAACAAGTAAGAATTCTTATTTGCCATTCTCATTATAACACTAGCATCCAACATAGTCCCCTACGACTAGGCAGATTAAACTAATATCTACATGATCCCCTACGATATGTAAATTCAATTAAAAATGAGAACAAAGGCCTGAAAATTAATTTATTTACCTATTGTCTTTATTTTTTTTTTCATTCTAATGAATTACATTGTCATAAAATCTCATTCAGTTTCTTGGAGATGCTTAGCCTTTGAAACGTTTTTCGTCCTTATTCTGGACTCGTCAGAAAAGCCCAAAACCAACGATGTTCCATGCAAAACCAAGGCAATATCCATGAATAAGTATGAAATATTTATATTTGACATTGACTGATTAAAAACAACAGATCTTCACCTATCTATTAGCTAACTGATATTGTCTTGGTTTTGCATGGAACATCGTTATGAGTGGCTTTGGGCTTTTCTGATGAGTCCAGAATAAGGACAAAAAACGTTTCAAAGGCTAAGCATCTCCAAGAAACTGAATGAGATTTTATGAAAATGTAATTCATTAGAATGAAAAATTTTTTAAAGATAAGGTAGGTAAATAAATTAATTTCAGGCCTTTGTTCTCATTTTTAACTAAATTTACATATCGTAGGGGATCATGTAGATACTAGTTTAATCTGTCTAGTTGTAGGGGACTATGTTGGATGCTAGTGGTATAATGAGAATGGCAAATAAGAATTTTTACTTGTTAGCATAACCAGAAGTCAGGTTATCGAAAGAATGCAAAGATTTCTTTAATATTTTTACATATAGTTTTTCTTTTATTCTCATAGATAGTTTTCTTTCCGCTGTTTGCAAAATCCTATAAAGAATATGTTTCATTACTATAAGCAAACAAATAATAAATATTTACTTTTAAATATATCGCTTCTTAAGCTTTATTTTTCTATATTATCATATTTTCCTTCAATGTACTTGTTTTGAAGTTATTTACAAAAAAATGGATTTTTTTTAGCAAAAATCGTACAATTTCTCTTAACTTAAGGTATATTTTTAAAAACGACTGCTTTAAAAATGCCAAAAATTAGAGCATGTTAGTAATTCTGTATATTAATAAAAACCAATACAGATTTTTTTGAATTTCCAATATATGACCAACGGCAGCAGGAATACCCTAAATTAGGGATGGCAAAAAAAATATAATATATTTCGATATATGATTCATTTGATACATCACAAGACTCTGATCGATATATTCGATATATCCACAAAAAATTATCGATATTTCTCTATATTGATATATTTTGTAGATTAACATCTAATGTAAAAAATTGATGAATATTGCCTAAGGTATAACTTCGGAAAGAAAGCGGGGGGGGGGGGGTGGCATTCCCTACAGTATAATATTTACCTCGGTTCAAATTTCGAAGAGGTGGGGGGGTAATATACCAAGTTAACCCTTTTCGATATATTTAGAAATATATCGATATTTCAACCCGACATATTGCAACAACAGAATGGTATGAATATATTTTTGTTTTAGGATTAATATATCGATACATCGTTGCTATCCCCACCCTAAATTTGTTCTTGAAGAAAAAAAAATACAAAGCTCTCATTGTTTTGCACATAACATTGTTATCTTTCAAGCTCTACCGATAGAAAGAAAACCATATGAAAGAGTACTTTAAGCCCTTTAATTTCTATTATATGTATTTTTAACATCACACTGATTTAAACATTATATCTCGATTGATAAACGCTCGAGCGCCATTTTTAAGCTACCATGTTCTTAGAACTATCCATGGCACAGAAATAAACAAAAAATAAAATACTTGCAATTTCATAATATTATTTTTTGTACCATACCACTTTTTCCATAAATGTAAGACTTTTGAGTTTACGAAAAACAATCTCAAGGTAGGTACCAATTTTTTGAAGCTAAAATCGTTATCTTCAAATCATTGTAACTTGAAAAAGATAAATTTACATGAAAAATTGTACAGTACAATTTTCTCTTAAAATTTGATTTTATATCAGATTAGGTGATTACTTTTTTACTGTTTTGTCCACCCCTCCAGATAAAGTAGGAACCACCCCCAAGTAAATTGCGGTGATTTTTAAAGGTTAAACTTTTTTGTACTTAGTCTTAGAAACCCAATGCAAAAAGTTTCATGAAAATCCATTCACTATAAAAGGGTTTTGAGTTAGAAACCTAATTGCACTCGACTAGAAGTTCCTAAACCGGAACTGGCAAAAAATACGTTTTTGCAAAAGTCAAAGCCAGTGAGCAAAACTGGAAAAACAGCAAAAAGTGATAAGGATTGGATGTAGTTAAAGCTAATGCTGCTTCGTTAATGAGTGGTAATAATAAGGGATTGACAGTTGATGAGAAGTAGAATGTATTTTTTAACTTTACTATCTGAAAAATGTTATTTTGGGTATTTAGAAGAGTGACGACATTCAATCTTATCATTCTAAAATTATAATTATATGTGTTTATCTGAAGAACACCACTGAGATACCCCACCCCCATATGAGGATCTTTTTATTAGTCTTAGAAATGTATCAACACCTCTAGCACTAAAAAACCAAATCATACACAAAACATGTGTTTCATTTGAAGGTTAAAGAAATTATAAAATCTTATTCACCCTATGTATTAAATTAAATAGTTTATTACATTACATTACATATTACATAATTCGATATCGATAAACAAAGGTGACACAAGCCTACAATATATAGAAGAATCCATTTTTGGAATGAGCAGTTCTCAACTTATTTGATTATTTATTCTGGTGTTCATTATAAGACTACATTCTTTTGCATCGGAAAACTTTTAAAAAAATGCTATTTGTCAGATTAGGTCGAATTTTATATCTAATGTCAATATAGTTTCAGAAATTTTATATAGCCCTAGTAAGTTATTTCATTCGCCGGGTCCAAAGAAATGCGTATAATGCAACTATGCAAATTTTGTGAAATTGAAATGAACATTTGAATTAAAAATTAAATAAATAAGACCAGCAAATTTTTCAGCTTTTGCTTGTCGATTGTTATTTAAAAGCTGGAAATAAAAAAGGGTAGACGGCGAAAGACGAAACTATGTACCAAAAAAGCTCTTAAAGATGAGGGTGTGGGGGCAATTTCAATACTGTCATAAAAAAATACAATTTATTTTCATCTAAAAGGAGGTGGTAAAGATAGGCCTTTTTTCGCATATTACAATCATGAAAATAAAAAAGTTCTTATTTGAGCCATTCTTTTGTATTTGTTTTTAGTTCGAGTGTTCAACATTATATTTAGATCAAATTTATATAAAATATCCTACAATACGTTGCATTAAAAATCTCTCACACACAGAGTATGTGTGTTGGTTTTCTGACACTTTCGATGTTTTTTCGAACTTTCAGTGACTATTTCATTATAAAGCGCTCAATGAACCACGATTAGTTCACGCTTAGAAAAAGTAGTGGTTCATGGTGCGCTTTATAATGAAATGTCATTGAAAGCTCGAAAAATCGTCGAAATTGTTAGAAAACTAACAAATATGTTCTGTTTGAGACATTTTTAATGCAACTTACTATATAGTATATTTTATATCAATTTTATCTAAACATAATGTAGAACACTTAAACTGAAAATAAAAAATATAAAAGAATGGCTCAAATAAAAAGTTTTTATTTTCATGATTGTGATAGGTGAAAAAAGACTGATTTTTACCCATATCCTTTAAAACTTTAAGCTGTCTAGAAGCAATGGTCTAAGAGTGACTTTTGTGAGCCCCTTTAGGACTTTCGTTAAACACTTATTATGTGATATCGGACTATTGTCTAAATAATATCCATGTATTATCTAAAGCAACAATCTTTTATTTTTCAGCTACTATCAGCTTCTGAAATATTGCCGCATATTTCCGAATCACCCTGTATATTTAACTGTTACAAATTTTTAAAGAAATGTAGTTCTAATTATCCCTCATTGTAATTATTTCAAAAGCTTGTGAAAATGCGTAATTTCCTATTTTCTGTCGAGTTTATTTATGTGTTTATTTCGATCAAGTTTTGAAAATAAATACTCTAGAACATAATTATACTATGAATTTATCTTAATATTTCAAAGTGGAAAAAAACACTATTTTAATATTGACTAGTCCACATCAAATCTGCTAAACCCTGCTCTAAACCTGAATGGAAATTAATTGCCGTATTGATTAGGGTGACCCAACCAAAAACGAATTTCGTCTTGCGTATATGGCGGTTAGTTTCCATTTTGGATCCACATGAAGTCCTGAAAATTTCATTAAAAAATGTTAAGATTTAGAGGTCGCTAGTGTGAGTTTTTAAAAACCCGTCCAGTCATTTTAATTCTCACGGTTTGAATTCATTCACATATGAAATTTTTCTGGCTGACGGCCAAAAAAGTTTTGAGAACGGAAGTAGATTCTCTTCCGTTAACTACCTATAGCTTTGATTTTCAGTTTTTAGTTCATAACATTGTTCTAGTTTATATATTTTTAGGTGTGAGACTTTTTGAAACAGTCAAGTACTCAAGAACCAACCTCTGTCTGATCCGTTTGGCGCCGACGTTTTTTCATTAAAATTTTTAAATATTTTTCAGTGGCAAAATACCCAATAAAAAGTAAGAAAATATATTTGTATCAGTTGCAATTCTAACACTTATTAATCACAATTTTCAACACTTATTCAACATCCAAGTGGTATGGTAATTATATTTTTGGATAGATTGGTGCTTTAATAGCGTAGCAAATAGAAATGAAACCTTGCCGCTATTAATTTTTTTGAACTAATTTGACATCCGTTTTTACCTTTTTTATCAGTATCACCTGGGGTTAACCGCTTAAACCAATATATCATTAACAATTTTCAAGACTCCCCCGTTACTGTTGTTTGTTGACACTTAAGCAATATGAAAATGTTTATAACCGACTGAATTTGCCGCCATAGCTAGCAAATGTTGTGAGCACTTGGTCTATAGATATTACTTGCCAAAAATTAAAATTATCGAGTATTTTGTTCCTAAAAAATGAAAAAATATTCCACCTTGCGAGCAGTCAAGAAAATTATTACTATAATTGAGTTATACATAACTGTATAAACGAGAATCCCCAGTGGCTTGTTATTGTAAATGATACTATTGTTTAGCATAACAAAGTTTTAGTAACAAGATACTCACGTAGGAATATAAATTATATATTTCCATGCAGAATGAAGTTCTAAGCACATACATTAAGGTTTGCTCTGGGTTATATAAACATGGGAATACAGGAAAATTTTATAAAATATTTAATTAGTGGTATACTATGATAACAGTAGATTTGTAATATTTTTAGAAGAAAAATATTACATAGGTATGACGGCATCTTTGTGATTATAGATTTAACCCCTGAAGCTTTAAAACAGCTTCATTTAAGATAGAGACCATACGTCAGAAGTTGACACTGTCTTTCTATTTTTGAAGAAGAATCGCCATGTAGAGATAACTCTGACCAGTAATTAAATATTATTGCAAATATGATCATATATAATATACTTAGCCAACCTTCTATGTAATAATATAAAACATTTTACTGTATAGTATACTCCCAAAACATACAAAGTCGTATAATAACTCCTATATTTGAAACAGTACATATTTCCAAGTAACTGTAGACCAACAGCAGTTGTCTAAATGTTATTTGTGGTATTATCTTAATTTTTTTCCTTCTTCAGTTATATATAATAAACGTGTTCAATTTTTATATACTGAAGGAAAGACTAAATACGTTTTTTAATAATCATAAAGCTCTCTGAAACCACCAACCAATACAGTTTTAAAGAAATATGCCTATTGAAAACGCTATCCCTGAATTACTATTTTAATACTGTAAATCATCGGCACGAGTTTAACACTGTTTTTGAACTACCATCCACGCTGGTAATAATGAAATTTTACTAAAATTACTAGAAACAGTAATTACATGGCCAGTAGAGCTTAGAAAGTAAAAGTTGACAGCTGCTATAGTGAAAATTCATATGGTTATCCCGCAGGGTACAATATTGGGGCTAATTTTATGTTTATTCCAGGATATTATTTATTTAGACTATAATCTCATATGCAGATAATATTGCAATAGGGTACTGTTTCATTAATTTTTTTGTAGAACGAATGCAGAGTTTCTTATTTAAGCATGAAGTCATAATATACTGCTGTCTAAGCAAATATGTTTACTGAAAAAAAATTGCTTTATAATTTCGAGTTTTTATATATAGTGCGTACAGTTATTATACTCTTCGTAAACACAGAAACGAAAAGTATATTGCATTTGATGGGCACATCGTAAATATCGCTTGTAACATTCATATCATTGTGCTAGTCATCGAATTGTGAATTCAAAACGTCGTTCCGGCTGTCTGTCGGTCCATTAGACACTCTTGTAAGCACGATATCTTAAGGAAAAATTCGACTGTATTGAAATTTAGACTAAGTCAGTTTTACCTAGAGAAAGAACTATGTTCGCTCTGATTTTGATTGATTGATTTGCCAGCGTAAGGTGGGCATTGCTGCCAATTCCGAGCATCCATGGAGGTTCGTTCCAACACGCTGCTTGGTCATCCGTCGAACACGTCCAACGAACGGCCAAACCGTGTGTCGGAACCAAATCTCGGATGTTTTATATGTCGCCGGACCGGCTGTATATGCCGGGTTGGACATTGGACATGCTTGTTGTCAGCAGCGAGAGCCGCATGACGTATGGGGCGGGAATATAAGATGGGAAGTGTAGGTGTTTCTGAGATGCTTCTTTTAAGTTTCCATGCTTCTATTAAGTTTCCATCTGTCATCATCGGTTGGGGTGTGCAGCTGTTTGCGAGATGCTTCTTTTTAGCTTACATGCTTCTGTTAAGTTTCCATCTATCGTCATCTTATTTTTCTTCTTCTAAGTATTCTGTTTCTTCTGTTTCTGAATATGGTAACTTTTCTTTTTTTGTATTGTTATTATTCATTAACCGTTCCACAGGTAAATATCCATTTACAGTGGAGTTGCTGGTAAGGACCCTATCTCGCGGTAGCAATATTTTTTTGCGCGTTATGAGAAAAAAGAGGTCCGAAGGCATAGTTTGCTCACCCTGTATGTCATTTCTTTGAGACAATCGGTTTCAATTCGCCTTTCAAATTAATAATAAAGTATTATGTTTTGAATCAATAAATCGAGCTGATAAAAATTAAGATGTTAAAGATCAGATAAAAAGAGAGAATAGAACAATATCAATTAAATCAGATAAAATAAAATAAATTAATTTATAGCTTATCTGTCTTTCTGCAGCGTCTTGTGATTGCTGTTTTATTTTATTTCCTTTCCTCTTCTTTCTTGGGTTGGGTTGATTTTGTCCATTTAGAAACTTTCCACTGTATACAATTACTTTAGGTTATAACACAGTTATATTGCTTTGTAAACATATGTCCCTCATTTTGACCCTGACTATGCTATTATTTATTGTCCATGAACCGCTTAAAAAGTATCTTGTTGGGTTGTCTAGGGTGCACGTGGGGACACTGCACTTCACTTGAGCTTGTTTGTTTTATTTGATTTAATATTATTAGAAAACCTTGTAATTATTGATTCCATATGATCTTTGTTTTTCTATTGAGGCTCTTCATTTCACGCAGAATTTTTTAATTTACCAGTGGCTGAAATTTTTTCGAGTATAATCAGATGCACAAAAAATCAAGAGACAACTATATTATATTGTCATTTCCACATACTAACATATATCAATAGCCATCAAAAATGGCAACACAAGAGAGCACTTTATATCCACTTTGAAAAAACCCATTTTGATTCCTCTTCCCGGCTTGTTTGGGTTTCGAGCAATTTAACGTTTTTCACAGGCCGCGCGCAAAAAATTGTACGAAAACTCGCACGCATTAAAAATACAAACTTTGCAAATTTTTGTCAATATCGTTTCTTGAAAACCATGGCATATACTGCAAGAGGACTTCTTTTTAGGCAATCAGGCAAACCTTCCCTTTTATGATGAGCAACCCTTCCATATCTTCAATGGTTATCTGTAAAATAAGGCTTATTTCACCGAACAGGTGGCATTTTGGGGGGGCTGCGCGGCATCCCCAGAACTGATTTTTGTGGCTTTGTGATGCTCAATCCTCCCTCTAACAGTCACTGAAGGAAAATCTCAGATAACATTTTTTGGGAGTTTGTTGCGAGAAAGAACTATGTTCGATTTGAAGAAAATTATCAGGAAATATGAAAGTTATGAAACATTAAACAAAACGTATGGAGATTGTTGGAACCTTTGATAAGATTCTGCAAACACCAAAATCATCTTAATTTTTTGTAATCAATTCATTTTGCGATATAATTTTTGATTCATCAAATATTTTCAGCAGTGGCCAAACACAATAAATTAATTTAAAAGTTATGTTTGTTATAGTTGTTTATAAAGCAAATTATTACAAAGCATACCCACAGCAGCAAGAGCTATTAAATTTTTAATTGTGTGAATTTCTAAAAAATAATATTGTGTGAAATATTTTTCCTCCATATATGCCGACCTAACAACAAATGAAACAAGCCTCAGTAATTATAATTTATTATGTATTTTTCTCCAAATTCATTAGATATACCTTCATTGATTGCGGGTTATTTGTTCCAAAAAAAAAGCTACTACTCTGATAGTGGTTTTGTATTGTGTGTTTGTATATCAAAGTATGGCCACTACGTATTAACCTATAATTTTTTTCTGTCTGTATATTTTTGGAGTGTTAAAAATAAAGTATCCAAAATTACATTTCCAATTAATTATTTGTTGTACGACTCTTCTATACTTATTGCCTTACCAATTCTTCTATTCTGTTCATGTCCTCACGTTTAAATACTGTATTTTTATAAAAAAGCAAACCTCCGCCGTTTCGAAAGGTCCGAGTTCTTATAAAAAGAAGTGGATCAAATTAGGCATTTGACTCTATTAAAAGCGTGGTCAAAGGAGACTTCTAACAATAAAACACGATTTGGGTAGTACTTAAAAGAATCTGTAATGGACATGAACAGAACAACACTGAAGAAATGTACATTATACGTGTGGTTTATTAAAGTAATATTTTAGATGTAAACTGGAAACAGTAAAATGTATTAAAAATATAAACTGGATATAGCTTAAAATCTAGCCATAGTGATACCACGATGTGTTACAGTTACAGTCTGTTAAACATTGAAACTTATTTAATTATTCTACAAAAACATATTACTTTAGTTTAATATATGGTATTACTATAATACAATTTAATACTTTCTAGATATTTTTAAAAGTGAGTTATTATTTTTTTGCTTATAATTGTATTGAAACATATTCTTTATAGGATTTTGCAAGCAGCAGAAAAAACTATCTATGAGAACTAAAAGAAAAACTATGTGTAAAAATATTAATGATATCTTTGCATTCTCTCGATAACCTGAATTCTGGTTATGCTAGCAAATTAAAATCCTAAAATAAATTTGTTTAATTTCTTCTTTGAAAATTCTCTTTCAACAACTAGCATCCACACAGTCCCCTACGGCCATGCAGATTAAACTAGTATCTACATAACCCCCTACGATCATAAAGATTCAGTTAAAAATAAGAACAAAGTCCTAATATGAATTTATTTACCTACCTTGTCTTAAAAATTTTTCGTTCTAATGGATTACATTTTCATGAAATCTATCATTCTGTTTTTTGGAAATGCTTAGCCTTTGAAAGGTTTTTCGCCCTTATGCTGGAGCTCATCAGAAAGGCACAAAGCCACTCATAAAGATGTTTCATGAAAAACCAAGACAATTTCTAAATAAATTCGTACTGTCCGAGAGAAATTCTTTTCCGATGAAATTGAATGGAAATCAAGTAATAATCGTGCGAAAAATGATGAATTCGTTAGTAAAGATGAACTATTATGTTAATATTTATTATTATAAATGTAGATGAAGTATAATATTCAACTTTCAATAATGGTAATAACTCACTTAATGAATTGCTAGTTAACTTCATTAGCTATATTATCGCTTGTTGAATAATATACTGTTATCTATAAGGGATTATTTTTCTACAAAATATCGTTTATCCAAGTTAAAAATCGGAAAAAGTGCATTAGACATTCTCGTATTTTAAACGACTGCTTTTTGACTATGGCCCAAGTATTTAATTTCTGAGTATGCAATTTTATATAAAAATAATCAGTTAACTATATACGCATACAATCTTTCATTCAATTAGTTACGTAACAAACGTGAAACCCAAAAACTGGCAATATAAATTGAAAACTGAAAAAAATTCACTGAGCAAAAAAGTTTTCACTAACCCTGTACATGTTTTTTATTATTGGATAAAATTTTGGATGGCAAAATACACTTTTTTATGTTTTTGGGCAAATATCTAACTTATCTCGATATTTAGGTATTAAAGAAACAAACAGGCGTATTCAAAAAACAGTGGACAAAAACTTTTGTTTAAAATACTTTTGATACAAATTTTAATACAGAAATTGTAGGACCTAATCTGACAAATTTTTAAAATTTAAGCAAGCTTGTTTCTTAAAAAATATGTTATACGTTTTTGTTCAAACTAAATATTTACTATATTTTGAATTTATGTGTAGTAAGTATACATACAAGAAAAAGAAAAACAAATTACTACTAAAACATGAGTGTTGTGTCTGACCTTCATTATGTATTATTATAATATCGTTATATTTTCTAACATACCCCATTATGAATAAAATAAAAGTAATGTGGATATTATACTCCTACTCTGGGCAATGTATTGATGGATATTGATTAAGACATCGTTTACGTATGCAAGCTTCCCACACACATATATACTATCGCTCTCAAACTTTTTAATAAATGAAAATAAAAACACGATCAATCTTAGATGTAATGTAGATTTCGTAGGTAACATTGCTGACATAGAGCGTGGCTGTTTCTGTTTGTTCGACTACGCAATACAAAGGAAGTTATGTGCTTTATATGTCCCATGTATTTTTGTGTCATCTTGTAGAGCGTAAACCATGGGACGCGTTTTGAAAAATAGTGGTTTGAAAGGTTCATTTCTATCGCATGAGTCCGCAAAAAAAAATAAAAATGAAATATGGAGTGCCGCAAGGTTCCATCCTTGGGCCTATATTATTTCTACTCTATGTTGGTCTTATCTTAATGGCCTTACAAACGGTAATTTTTGTCTACGGTATCTTGATTTGAAACATTCATTTCACAGATATCTGTCATTACGACACAACAAATAAATTCTAAATTGATTTTCAGCTAATAAATTATTATTCTTAAGCTGAGAATAAACATTCGATTTGGTTTTCAGACACAAAAATCTATTACACTTGCACATATTACCACTGAAAAAGGGGATGTAAAACCAGTAATTATATATATATATTTTTGGGCATGCACGTTAATGATAACCTTAGTTGGAAAACGAACATACTTGAAATAAATAAAAAGCTAAAGTAGTGCCGTTTTTTCCATAATGTCAGAAAAATCTCAGGTATCAGGCTGCAGATACGGTATATTTTGCATACTTGACTAGTATACTTCAGTATGGGGTCGAATTTTGCGAAAATCTTTCGGTTGTCCAAAATATATTTTTGATCCAATAAAGGCAACCCTAAAGTCTTATGTTCTCTAAGTAGATTAGAGCCATGTAAAGAATATTTTAAAGAACTGAGACTGTTTTTATTAACGGATTTATACATTTATTGGTTATATTTAATAGTATATAACAATCAATATTAATTTACTACATCATGAGATGTTCATGCACATTATACCGGGTTTGACTTCAAGAGCGAATATCTTCGTAGGGGTACCTCGGGGGAAAGAAAAGTATGCGAACTTGTGGCCTTATTTCCACTAGTTCTACCCAAATCCGAGAGATTGCCCACCATTTTCGGAACACCCTGCATATACTGGAAAATCCGAATTTCAACTGTTTACTCAAAACTCGTTGAAAATAGTCTAAGCTCATTTGTTGGGTATGCAAAAGTATCCAAACTCCTAATATTTTTTCGCACAATCTCGATGGGAACTCCATAAACTATTTGCTCAAAACTCGTTGAGCATAGTTCAAGAATCGTTGAGTATTATTTAAATGTATCAATACTCGTTGCAGTAAGTAAGGCATTTTTATTAAGTAAAACATGTTTAAAAGTGAATTATTTATTATTTGTTTGCTTATAGTAATGAAACATTTTCTTTATAGGATTTTGCAAACAGTGGAAAGAAAAACTATCTATGAGAACCAAAGGAAAAACTATATATAAAAATATTAATGAAATCTTTGCATTCTTTCGATAACCTGACTTCTGGTTATGCTAACAAGTAAAATTCTGATTTGCCATTCTCATTTTAACACTAGCATCCAACCTAGTCCCCTACGGCTAAGCAGGCTAAACTAGTATCTACATGATCCCCTACGATATGTAAATTCAGTTAAAAATGAGAACAAAGGCCTGAAATTAATTTATTTACGTACCTTATCTTTAAAAAAATTTTTCATTCTAATGAATTACATTTTCATAAAATCTCATTCAGTTTCTTGGAAATGCTTAGCCTTTAGTTCTCATAGATAGCTTTCCTTTCCACAGTTTGCAAAATCCTATAAAGAAAATGTTTCATTACTATAAGCAAACAAATAATAAATAATTCACTTTTAAACATGCATAGAGTATATAGGCTCCAATACTAGTTAGCTAATAGATAGGTGAAGATCTGTTGTTTTTTATCAGTCAATGTCAATTATAATTATTTTATACCATTCATAGAAAATGTCTTAGTTTTGCATGGAACATCGTTATGAGTGGCTTTAGGCTTTTCTGATGAGTCCTTAATAAGGACGAAAAACGTTTCAAAGGCTAAGCATTTCCAAGAAACTGAATGAAATTTTATGAAAATGTAATTCATTAGAATGAAAAAAATTTTTAAAGATAAGGTACGTAAATAAATTAATTTCAGGCCTTTGTTCTCATTTTTAACTGAATTTACATATCGTAGGGGATCATGTAGATACTAGTTTAGCCTGCTTAGCCGTAGGGGACTAGGTTGGATGCTAGTGTTAAAATGAGAATGGCAAATCAGAATTTTACTTGTTAGCATAACCAGAAGTCAGGTTATCGAAAGAATGCAAAGATTTCATTAATATTTTTATATATAGTTTTTCCTTTAGTTCTCATAGATAGCTTTTCTTTCCACTGTTTGCAAAATCCTATAAAGAAAATGTTTCAAGTAAAACATACTGACCAATCGCTCTTAACAGAATCTAAAAAATATCATTATGTAACATTTATGATCATATTTTATTAAATATATTTACGACAAAATTCGAACGTGGACTAGCTAATAATATTCAATTATATCTGTAAAAATTCTATTCAATTCCTTCGGTTTATTAATTCCCAACATTTGACGGATGGGCTTTCTAAAATTCCTGAATGATGAAATTTTACTTCTCTTTTTTTATATCACTTTTGACATCATACACATCAGCTTGCTGGCTGAAATCCGCTTGATTTATCTGACAAAGGATAACGCAATTGTATATGGCACATTGTGAACCTTTGGGGAAAAGCTTAAGGGAAAAAATGGCTTGTTGCACTGTTTACCCTCGAAAGTATAACAGCAAAATAAATTATCTTTACAATTCCAGACATGATTAATTCAATTTTAATTGTATAATTTGTATTATACAATTGTTAACGTAAATCTTAACTGGTTTTGATTACATTCTGCACACAAAAGTTTGAAACGCGTTTATTTTATAAAACAGAGTTGGAATTAAGAGTTAATGACCTTTCCGTAGTTTTGGAATGGAATAAAAATTCGTTGTTATTATGAACTTCCACTGGTATTTGTTAACGAGTAGAAGTTGCAGTTTCGTGTGGCCGACTGCGAGTATACTTCTCGTTTATCTAGGCGGCATAAAAAATGTCGGCGCCTTTGACTTTGCGGTAAAAGTAAAAAACCCGACATTTTTTATTTGCCTTAAATATGTGAAGAGAATTTCAAAAACCAAATTAAATATTTTTTTAGCAAGTTTTTATACGTGATATTGAGAAAATAATGACGTTCAATTCTAACCGTATACAGGGTGTAACGTGATTTATTTTAAATGAAACACCCTGTATCTAACTTGAGAATCACAATCCTCATTTTTCTCTGATTTCAAAAATATAATATTTCACATAGTTATCTTTTATAGTTTTCTCTAATATTTACAAGAACGCCGATAATTTATAAATTACAAACTGACCAGAAAATTTTAAGTAGGCATTGAAAACAAAACACCAAAGTGTCAATCTGAACTATGACATTTAGTAATTTTATATAATCGAAAGGGAAAGTTTATTGTCGTCGATAAAAAATGCGATGATGCCAAATTAGATATATTTACGATATATCTTAGTAACAATATAAATGATAGATCGTCAGTAAGAGAGTATATCCAAATCATCCCGTTCCAAGTTGAAAAACTTTCCAACGCATGTTGGTCAAGATGAGTGATACAAAGATACTGGGAAACAGGACAAAAAATAGGAATGATGGTGAAAACCGTGAGTTGAATATTTCGATATATTTTGACGAAGACCGAAAGAAATCCCTCAAAGATTGTTCAAAAGTTCAAGTGTACTATAGAAATTATATCCCAATGATACTAATATTGTGAGGAACCATTTTTTTTTTCAAATTATGCTGGAAAGGCACAGTGAAGATCCACTAATTTTCAATCGTATTTTTTTGGACTGATGAGGCAGGCATCATTCAGCACATGTGGAATACTTCTCTTCTTCTTCTTCTAGCGGGGAATAATCATTACTGGGCGCCGGTATATCTCCATATAGGGGAAGAAATTCAGTTCCAAGGCCGCAAAACTTTAAATTGCACATTCTTAAATTTTAGTAGGTATGCTTAATTAAAAAAAATGAGCCACCTGTGAAAAAGTCGCTGAAAATAAAATTTCATCGTCGGTAAGTTAATTGAAATGTTGAAATTAATGTCAGTTAAAAATACATTCAGTTTTGTTTCCAGGTTAAGTAGAAGAATGCAGCCTGTAGTAAAATTGAACACTTTTCACCATATTATGATAGTTACTGCTTTAAAATATTAATTCAATGAAAATGAAAGCATTGAAATATCCCCATATATCAAATTTGATCTTAATCTGCAAAAGTTCTGCTGGCGGCCCTATGGAGCCCCCGTAAGATTCAATGTCAGGTGCACCGAGAACACCTGATAAACAATTAGGCGAGTCTGCCTGGGATTTTTCCCAAAAATTTTCTATACCATTTGAGTTAGCCACGGATTCTCATAGGAAAAATTCCGCTGAACAAGCTTTTCTCATGAAATATTTTCCTAAACCGCGAGCTTCATGGTCAAATAATTGTTTAAACATTTTTTTTTCGTTTTTGTTTAATAAAATGAAAACGATTTGACGGATCCGAAAAAATCTGGATTCAATCGAGAGATATTTTCAATACGCGTCGTTTGGCGCCAGGCGTAACTCATTTTGTCAACCCGTTCATTTGTTATAGGGAGAATAAATTTCTTAATTAACAAATTGATTAATCCGAAACTAATGAGGTCAGGATATTGTTTTTTCAAAAAACATTCCTTTTATACCAAAGAATATACCATATTTTTCTGCCCGATATTTTCAATACTTTTTGATTGTTTAAACAATTGGCATATTTTGTTAATTAGCAAATAACTTTTTCTTCGAAAGTTTGATCGACTTCACCCCAACTTTAAACGATAAATATTGATGTCGGGCATAACCCCCATAGAAATCAAAAGTCAAATTTTGCAAATCAACAAATGGAATATCTCGGCTCTGGGAAAGCGTATCGAAATGGGGTTTTGTGCATATGAAAGTGCTTGGAAAAAGGAAAATTTTGAGATCAGAAAGAACTTGATCGGATAACCGGAACCGGAAATAAAAGTGATATTGCGTGAGAGGCTCTAATTTGTTTATTAATAACTTGTTGGACACGAGGTTCGGTCCAAATGAAAGCTAACAAGTTTTTCCATCAACCACAAGAAGTTCTACAAAAAAATGTTCAATCCCTGAAGAGTTATACGCGTTTTTGACCCTTACAAAAATCTCTCCCGCAACGTGAAAATAGTAAGATTTGATGCGCAATGGGGTGGCGGGTTCGATCCTCGGTGTGGGGATTTTTTTTCGTCAAATTTGCTCTTTTTTCATGTAACCAAGTATTTTTTATGGTAATAAATGTTTTTACTTTCTGAGAAATTTTTAAAAACATCGTAAATATTTTTTTTCTCAATTTTCATTAAATAAATGGCTATCTTGCAACAAACATATGATTGTTCTTGTCTAACGAGGGTTTGTTTTTTTTACTACTTTTTGTGAAAGAGAAGGCTTGTTTTACTTTATTTGACCAAAAATAAAGTGGAAACAATTTCTTTTTCACTTTTTTCTTATTATGAAAAGAGTTCACCTCTGATGAAAAAAACACACACTTTTTTATTTGGAAATGAGAAATAATCAAAAGATTTAACTATTTTAATGGCATATATTGTATTAATTACAAATATTTACAATTAATTATTAATTAACTCTAATAACTATGTGATTACGTTTTTAAAATTTCTCAGAAAATAAAAACATTTATTACCATGAAAAATACTTGGTTACATGAAATAAAGCGAATTTGTCAAAGAAAGAAATTGCCCACACCGAGGATCGGACCCGCCACCCCATTGCGAGTCAAATCTTACGATTTCACGTTGCGGAACTACGAAGGCGTGGAAAGGACATAGTAAAAATATTTTTATAATTGCCAGTTTAGACTTGCAATTATCTATAATTGCAACTTTAAACTTGCAATTATACATATTTGCAACTTTAAACTTGCAATTATACCTAATTGCAACTTTAAACTTGCAATTATCCATAATTGCAAGTTTAAACTTGCAATTATCTATAATTGCAAATTTAAACTTGCAATTATACCTAAAGGAAATTATATATAATTGCAAGTTTAAAGTTGCAATTATAGATAATTGCAAGTTTAAAGTTGCAATTATGGATAAATGCAAGTTTAAAGTTGCAATTATAGATAATTGCAAGTTTAAACTGACAATTATAAAAATATTTTTACTATGTCCTTTCCACGCCTTCGTACGGGACAGATTTTTTTAAGGGTCAAAAACGAGTACAACTCTTCAGAGATTCAATATTTTTTGTAGAACTTTTTGTGGTTGATGGAAAAACTTGTTAGCTTTCATTTGCACCACACCTCGTGTCCAAAAAGTTGTTAATAAACAAATTAGAGCCTCTCACGCAATATTACTTTTATATCCGGTTTCAGTTATCCGATCAAGTTGTTTCTGGTCTCAAAATTTTCTTTTTTCCCAGCACTTTCATATGCACAAAACCCCATTTCGATACGTTTACCCAGAGCCGAGATATTCCATTTGTTAATTTGCAAAATTAATTTAAACTTTAAATAAACAAAAGCAAAAAGTTGCATCCGTGCAGACTTCTATGGGTTTTATGCCCTACATCAATATTTATCGTATAAAGGTGGATTGAAGTCGATCAAGCTTTCGAATAAAAAGCTATTTGCTAATTAACAAATTATGCCAACTGTTTAAACAATCAAAAGGTATTGAAGACATCGGGCAAAAAAAATACGGTATATTCTTTACATTTTGAAAAAATAATATCCTGACCTCATTAGTTTCGGAGTAATCAATTTGTTAATTAAGACATTTATTTTGCCTATAACAAATGAACAGGTTGGCAAAATTGAGTTGTACCTGGCGCCATACGACGCGTATTGAAAATATCGTTCGACTCAATCAAGATTTTTTCGGATCCGTCAAATCGTTTTCATTTTATTAAATAAAAACGAAAACAATTTTGTTTAAACAATTATTTGGTCATGAAGCTCGCGGTTTAGGGAAATCTTCCATAAGAAAATCTTGTTCAGCGGAATTTTTCCTATAAGAATCCGATACAAGCTCAAATGGTATACAAAATTTGTAAAATCACCTCTTCTTTACCCCAGGCAGACTCGCCTAAATGCAATTCCGACGATATTTGAATGTTGACCCAGCGCATTCGCCAGATTCTTGAAAGAATTGCATTTTTACTCGCCCTATACTAAACGCATCTTGATGAAACTGTAACGGGAGCACCGCTGCGCCGAGCCACACTCTACAGTTTGCAAAAGAATTCGGGAACATCGCTCAAGCCATTCTAGAGTAATAATTGAAAACAAAAACAACATACATACTTCAGAAACTCCCCCTTTTATACACTTTGTAAAGTAAATTAAAATCTTTATTTTACTTTAATATAACACAGATTATATTAAACCACTGGCGATCACTCTGTATGACAGACATGCTATTTTACATTTGAAATAATAGAAGTTATCGAGTTTGCAGGAAATGATACAGCTTATGAAACGAAGTTGAATGCAATTTTTCGTCCTTTAAAAATTTTTGTTCGGTTATGCTAACATATATACTATAATAAATAATTAACTAACAACTAATATGGTGGCTTGTGTACCCCCACGGAATCTGGTTGCGCAGCTTTGATGGCGGGTCAAGGAAAAACTATAACGTAACGAACTTTTTTTGGAAAATTCCACTACAACTTTGGTCTTGTAAAATTTTACTGTTTCTGTTACAATTTTCTCAGCTCATTAGATCAAGCATCGCGGCACCCCCTTTTTGTTTTTTATTTCTTTTTATATATGCAGTGTTCCTCGAATATGATGCTCTGTTTTCAATTACAACATAATCATTACCAATTTATTTCAATCATCATTCCGTAGTTATCATGAAATGTGACGCACCTCTTTATCTTGGACGATTCATTTTTTTTTTGAGAAAATTTACTACTGCTTTTAAAGGCGACTCCATTTAACAAAAATTGTAATTCACTAGTTTTGCATACGTATTATTCTGACTTCACTCGATATTCGTTTCTGTAGACGTATGTTTATGCTACATAAATAAGACGGTTTTTGTTTTAAAAGTCCCCCGCTTTTAACGCATTTGCGGTCAATCCACACAATCGGTGAATTATTTATTCAGTTTGGCCGGGGTCCAGAAGTTTTCACTTTTGCTAACGTCCCACCGTCGCTAATTATTCAACAGCGGTTCCGTGATTTGTTGCTTTCAATTAGCAGCTCAACGGGCTAGAATTTATTAGGTTTTCATGTAATGCCTCCACAAGTATTTACTCACTCGAGATTCATTACGGTTTAATATCGGACGGAGCCCTCTCCTATTTTTTCAAGGACTGAATAATTATTGCTATTAGGCAGGGTTTTGTGTAAATATGGACCGGAGTGGTGGGTTTATTTTCGATCAGTCGAGTGACAATAGCCGATTGGACCGCTCTTTATGTAAAAAGTGTGCTCTGTGCATTGACGATAGTCCTTGATATCTCAAATTTGCTGAGAGGAAGCATGCAAAATATTTTAAATCGCAAGAAGCTACTCATAGAAATTGCATTATTTCACTGGGTTATTTATTGGATATAAACTGGGACAGAAATCAATCTTATTTATATTCCTTCTCTATTCATGCCATATGATATACAGCGCGTGTAAAAAATATTAAAACATGACTGTAACTTTTAAAATATTGATTGTATCCGACAGCACAAGCATGCAGTTTTTTCGCTGTAAAATACTGTATTTAGTTAGGAACCGAGACGTCTGTATCTTACACCTTCTATACCACTCGAGAACATACAAAAACTGAATATTGAAACTTATGTAAAATGACCTGCTGCATCCGAATTTTGAGGTCGCGAATTAATTTGGGATTGCGAAATCAGTGAAATTGAGAATTTTTGATTTTTTTCGAAAATCTACGATTTCTTCATATCATATGTTTAACTTGCCGTATCTTTTTTATTAGCGATTATATTAATCTAAAATTTTAAACAGGGAATATTCAAATATTTCTGATCACATTGGTATGAACAAAGTTAAAAAATTGAAAATATTTAATTGCTTTATTAATAAAAGAAAAATGAAATAACGCAGCTTTACGTAATTTGCAGCAGAAAATGTAGTCGCTTGCTAACTTTTTTATTATTAAAGATAGCTAGGTACTATAAGCGACAAAGTTGTAGACAATGAAACAAAGAAGTTTTTTTATTAAAACATTTTTTTTTAATTTTGCCTAGTTTTCGAGAAAACGGGTGATAAGGCAACTGTAATATTTGCGCGCTGGCCTATCGCATATTATTTATGATTTCACCCGTGTGTGTCCAAGTGTCGGATGTGCGCACAAGTTCATTTTGGTTGAAAACAATAAATATGCTGGTATCTGGTCATTATGTGATTGGTTATTGTGTATCGAGGCGTGTTAAGTGCTAGTTGTGCATATAAGATAATTTTGAGAGTTTATTCAATACATTGATTTATTTAAAATTCATTTTTATTTATTTTTAACTTGTTTGTGTTTGCCTATAGACAATTATAATTTAGGTACTTTATATACTACTGAGTATACTTTTGGTATATCTATACAAAATGGAGAAATTTGGTAGGTTCCTACTTTTTATATGTATATTTTCATTGTTATTTAAAAAAATATTCATCTTTTAGCCACGTCTCCAACAAATTTTAATTACGGGCTTTTTATAGTGTGTCAACGGGATAATTCCGAAACTGTACAAAGTGTGAACGACGATCAATTTAGTTCATTAGAATACGCTGCCTCACGTAAATTAGACAAAGTATCGGTTGTCCTAAAAAGTCACTTAAGGAGAGGGTGTCTTTTTTCTCAAAAAATCCTGTCTGGCATGCTCAATGTAGAAGAGCATATACAAGAATTTATTATAATAAGAGATCGCAACCTGAAGACGAACGATTGCCAAAAATAAGAAGGTCAGAAACAACGGCAACATTAACAAATTTTTGTTTTATATGTTGCAAAGAACGTGACCAGAAAGGCAACAGAAAATTTGCAGCCGTGGTTTCATTTAATAGGCAAAATGAAATCTGGAAAAAAGCCAAAGAACTTAATGATATTGAAATATTGCTCAGAATTCAAGGGTTTGGAGACAGTTGTGTGGATATGATAACACACGATTTTAAGTACCACAGTTTGTGCATGACAAAGTTTTTATGTACACCGTGCAATAAACATGTTCAAGTATTAACATTTAATGATATATTATGTAACATTCTACCCCACCTCGAGGAATCTTTATTTGTAAAAAACCAGTTTTACTTACTATTGCTGATATTAGGACACTACTTCATGCTGAAGCAAACGTACATGGTATTACATGGAATGCTAAATATCCCAGTAGTGATGATATATCACATAAAATAAAAACAAAATTTCACGATAAGGTACTTATTATTTCACGAGGTGCAAAACTATCAAACTACGTGTGTTCGGCAGAAAAGGTAGTTAAATTACTTGAATCGTCTAATGAAAATTCTGATTCTGAAGTATAACTTATTTACAATAGAAATATGCACAATAATATTTCTTTTGTAGAATATATAATATACATATTACTTTCCATATAATAATTACCTAACAAACTTATCAAGGACTACCTAAATCATTTTTCCAGGAATAAATCTGCAGACATTAAATACATTAATTAAATGTGAAGTATTGTACGTATTGTGAAATATATATTTTTTTAGATACATTTAAAATAACATAAATAAGATGGTTATCATATTCCGTATCAGTAAAATTTCTGGAAACCCCTAAAATAACTATATTTATTATACTTTAACACGTGATGGTGCTATCCGATGCAACGTCAAGTATATATATAACAGCAGTAGTGCAATTACCCTTAGATACGGCAAGAGAAGTGGAGAGCGCGCGTACAACTTTTGGGTTTAACTTACTATAACTTTTTTTGCATTGAAACTAAAGACACACTTTTTTCACTAAAAACAATTTTGATGTTTTCAGCGAAACTTTGTCGCTGAGTTCTTTTTAAATTTCAAAAAACAACAATCGTTCCCCGATTAGTCAAAATTTCACTACACACAAATGACAAGGTCTTATAAATTATTTTTTTTCTTCAAAACGGTTTCATAGAAAACAATTTAACAGCACAAGTATTATAACCAGATACCAACGATCATTTTGCAAAAAAAATTAGCTCGATAACTTTCTTAATTGTGAAGATATAACTTGAGAAGTAAAAAAAAACGTGTATTTTCGATTTTACGATTTTGGGGTAAAATTGACATTTAGGGGGTGTTCGCAATTCCGAATTTCATCGCGACCTCAAAAATCGAATGCGGCAGGTGGTTTTCTGTGAGAAACCATTTTCAGTTTTTCTATGTTCTCGAGTGGTATAGGCCTCTTTTTAGAAGCGTTTCTCGGGCGGCTCGGTTCCTAACTAATTACAGTTTAATCATTGTGAAACGCGTGGCGCGTCTTGTGAAATATTTTCCTCAAATACCGCTTATACATTTTTTTATCTACAAATTTTTCCTTAACTAGATCGCTGTTGAGAGATTTTACAGGGGGTTGTTGTTAAAGTTTTGGTTTATTTTATCAACTGATAGTAAATAGGTAAAAATTATATTGAGGCTTTCGATGTATGTATTCGATTGAGTTTAATGTATCGATGTTGTAAGTTGTAAATATGGGTCATTTCTAAAAATGCCCTTTATACTAACTCTATCATACGATACGCTGCATTGTGATTACATTCTAAGTGTTTAGCTAATGCGCAGAATGTTTTTTATGTCGCTACGGTGGGATGTTAAACGGTCTTTGAATAGTCTTCCCGTTTGGCTAATGTATTGTTTGTTGCAGTCGCCACAGGGTAGCAATACACAACATTTAACTTCTCCAGAATAGTATCTTTGTCTTTTAAGTTGGAAAAAAAGTTTTTTATGGTTAGTTTGTTCTTAAATACCAATTTGATGATTGCTGAAAATTTCTTTCAGTTTTTGTGATATGCCCTCCATAAATATGGAGTAGTGAAAAATAAAATAATAATAATAATAATAATAATATCTTTATTAACTATAATTATATAAAATACATGCAAAAATAAAAACAAAATGAATTATATATGTAATTATAGCTAACTGGCGAAGTTCACTTTGAAATAAAGAAGTGCTCTTCTACTTAACCAACAATGTAATAGTAGGTAAAATAATAATAATAATGTAGCATTGTCAGAAGGGTATTGGGAGATTAAGACCGGAAATGGCTCAACAAACTGATGAGTCCCAAACAGAGCTTAATCCCTTGGTAAGAAATTACCCGGGATAAGTGAATAATACCAGCGTTGTGCTGAGTACTGAGGAATAATAATGTTAATAATAATAATAATAATAATAATATTCTGAGTGTAATTGTAAATTATATGTTTTCCTGATATTTACTAACCGAAACAAAAGGATCTATAAATAATTTTTAAGTAATTTTTGTAATGAAAGTATCCAGGGGTAAAAAGGGACATATGCGAAACTTAAGACAATAAAATAAAAACAAAGAATGTGTGGCTTTCTTGTGATTTAATATATCAATAATGATCTGAATTGTTATGCATTATGTACTTTTTCATCTCTCTTTGAAGGAATTATATTTCAGACTCTTTAGTCTTTCTGGAATAGGGTTATAAAGTTTAGTTATGGTATATGAGAAGGATCTTTCATATAAAGCAGACGAGCGGCGGCGTTAACAAATTTCTGTTTCAACTGTTTAATGGATGTACAGAACCTCGAAATATTATTTTGTTAAATAAATATTTTATTAAATAAATGACTGTTCATCATTAATTGGGGTGTTATTACGAGGGTTGATGTCGTTGTTGATGGAGGCTCTGCTGAAAAGGAGTTTGTTGGGCCAGTTTGATGGTACCCACACATTTTGAATAGACCAAAAAGTTTTCTTAAATTTTGTAAGCCTAGAGATGGATAACTCGTTTTTTCAACTCTATTTTTCATAAGGTCAGTTGGGGTATCTGGGCCCAGGGGGTAACTGGGCCATGGCTTTTTTCCATAAAACTTGTGGGGGTAATTTCACTTCAAGCAGTTGGCAGCACTGAAGGACAATGGCATCTCACTATAACAATTAGTCTCATGTTTCTGAGTGTATTTGCTTTCATGTAGCAATTTTTTAAATTTTGTAGTGCAAAATTTTCATAGCAACTTGATGTAATCTTGATATTTAATAATTATCTACAGGTTTACTGTATATATTATCAACGTCACAGTTAATTTAGCATAAATTAGAAGCATAATATATCCCTAAAATGTTATTGCAAGCACGTGTTCTCCGTTAGGCCAAAAGCTTGAGTGGGTGGCCCAGTTGCCCCCATAATATTTCAAAAATGGGGTAAGTGGGCCAGTTAATTGGGGCATCTGGGCACGCCTGGGACCGAGTTACCCCAAGCACATTAAGTATGTTGTTATTGTCTTTATTCATTAGGTAGATGTAGATCACTTTTTTTGTGCAACTGTACACAGTCACACAAAAAAAATGTGATCTGAACCCAGGATCCGACATAGTAATCCTTATGTATTTTGACGTGTTGAATGCGAATCCGATGTCCATTTAGCTCCGTCACCCACCAATTTTTTGTAAATCGCGAAAATAGCCTAAGCAACACCATTTCTTTAGATTATTTTTGCTATTTACTAAAAGTTGGTAGGTAATGGAGCGAAACGGACATTGGATTCGTGTTCAGCACGTCAAAATACATAGGATTACTATGTCGGGTCCCGGGTACAGATCACTTTTTTTTGTGGGCCTGTGTTATTTATGCTTACTTGAAATTGGATGTTTTTTACGTTTAATGTTGGCTTTTGAACCTTAACAGAAGTTGTGTTATTCCTAAAGAATAAATTTTACACCTAATTGTTATTTAGTTCTCTTACATCGTCGACAACTCGATTAAGGTGCGGTTTAAATTACTTGTGGTAATTTTTCCGAGACCTGTATGGTCCAGTTGCCCCAATTTCTAGGGGTAACTGGACCCATCAGATATTCTATTATTTAATTATTATTACAATGAAAATTAAATTTGACTCGGGATTTGAATATTATATATTTAAAACTGTATATTGTATTATATATAAAAGAAATATTTTAGATATTAATATAACTTATTAGTGGTTCTCAGGCAAGTTCAAAGTATAATATACTCGCTCAGGTTGTAAAATCATGGCCCAAATACCCCAAGTGACCTTACCTAATATTAGGTTCATTTTTTGTCGTTTGGTGGAACGATTCATAATGTAAGAATCCCTCCGAAGCCCCTGGTTTCGTATACCAAGAGGTTATGATGATATTATAGGTCTGATGAGTTTGTGTCCAAAAATGATACACTGCTGTTCTCATCTTCTTCTTCGATGGTATAGTTTAATAAAAAAATAGAAAAATCATGATATAAATGGTTCCTCATCGCTCCAAAATTTGGGGATTTTTTTATCAAATTAGCTTTTTACTTGTTACATCCTACTGATGATTCCAAAAATGTTTTTAAAGGGCTCGTCATGCCCACGGCCCCTGTTGCTGGCTGTCGGACCCCCTAACAAGTGTTAATTTTACCACCTCCTTCCTGCTCTTTCTCCATGGAGGTGGGGTTTCATGAACTGGAATATCACACGGCCCTTGGTCTAATGTATAGATAGATTATAGATCGTATTTTAAGATGCTTTTTTTGAAAAATGTACTTTATGAAATTCTCTATCAATCCTTCCCGCCGGAGTTTCGATTTTCCAACCCATTTTTTTTATAATTTTCATCTAAAGACGTATGTTTACTAAGAAATGTGGGTTTTTTTAATGAAAGTCCACTGTCAAGTTCACAAATTTATAAATATTTTCGATTTTGCAACTATAAGTTTTCATTTTATCACTTCATTCAATTTATAAATTTGTGACATTGACACTGATTTCCATTAGAAGAACCCATATTTTCTGGTAATACTACGGTTTTAGGTGAAAATTATAAAAAATTGGGAACGAAAACCCAGCTGGAGGAATTGATAGAGAATTTCCTAACGAACATTTCAAAAAAAGGCATCTGAAAATCTGTGATTTACGATCCATAAATTGATTTTGGTGGAACTCTACAATTTTGCCCCACTGTGCGACGCTTCTCATCCTAGAAGACTCTGGTAAATTATGCGGAGAGGCTACACATTTAGAGACAAGGGACGCACACCTGATATCCGAGTATACTGGGTTAATTGCTTGCCACTGCCACGGCCGGAAATCGAACCCGGGACTCTTGGAGGAGAGTTCATTGTATTTGCGTCTCAACCAAGCAGATAAATTCAATATACACACAGTATACTTTCTTAATAAGGGGATAAGCATTATTTCTTAGCAAAATTCTGTTTGTTTTCGAGTTTTTCAATTTATTAGTTTCTGAACAATTTTTAGGTCAATTTGATGACATATTTTTCCGTACCTTGTATTAAGGCGCTGGCATACAAAGTTGTAGATAATTTACTGAAATAAATATTTGAATTTGAAGCATTCTTGCTCGCATGGTAGTGGAAATACAGAAATACTAAAGGACTAATTCTATATTTTCTGAAGTTTGTTTGAATGTAAATGTATTTAATAGCATTAATTTTCTATTTATTCACCAATTGTTGTTTTATTCTTAATTAATGTGGTATTAATGGTAACAATAGTAAATGAAAGGTGCAAAAAGTAAAAAGTTTACCAAGAATGAGTTGTGGTCATAGAGGTTAAAAACGAAAGTAAAGAGCCTGCTCAGGTTAAACAAACTGATACTTAAAGAAACAAATCGTTAATAAGTACGAAAAATGTTTTTTAAATTAACTACTATTCACAAATGATTATGTAAATATTTTCTAAATTTATATTCAAGTAGTATATTCATTACGGTGTGTTTATAGCGCTTTAAGTGATTCCGTAAAAAATATGGATTTATTTAATTTACAATTCAAAACAGCTTTATTAATGGTCCAAGTTGATTATATAATTTTTTATTTTATACTGCTTATAATAAAATATACCTATTTAAGTGTGAGGTAGTAAAACTGATTAGAATTCGTTACTTCAGATACATCCTTTCACAATACAGTTATTATGAAAGTGGAAAAGTCTGTTGTTTTTTGATGTCTGATGTTTTACTGTCTGGATTAACACATAATTATTTTGTTTTTCTGAGAGTATGATGATTTATAGCTGAAGATTTCCATATCCTGCAAGATATGTTAAACTCAAAAGATGAAAGAAATTGTGATGGTATAGGACCCAGTGTGCAATTATCTGAAAATCTAGTGTACATCCAGAAGGAAATCTGAGGAAATCTCACAAAAATCTCGAGGAAATGTGGAACAAATCTGGTGTACACAGTTTCTTGGGGTGATTGATCCCTCGATTAAACCTTACTACCTGCTCGACTCGAAAGCGAAGTATTAAAATACATAAGCCGCATTATGGAAATATATAATACAAATAAACGGGTATGTGTAGTTGTCGCAATCTGTCCAATAACACTGGTCTATAAAATATGCACTATATAAAATTTATAGATTTTTCACCCCGCCCTGGAAGGTTGTTTCAATCCCCTAGAGGTGGCGCAGATTGTGTCTGAATTATTGTGGGGTAACCCCCCCTTTGGAATACCATAAAATCCTCATTTTTTTCCTTCTTCAATTCTTTGGGAATTTCACTGCCACATGTATGTTTTCTTTCTAAGCGGTGCTAGGGGAATCTACAAAATATATCACAATTAACCAGTATGTTACTGGTAAAAAAACCTCTACGCCCGTGACGTTTACGTCAAAGGATCAGTTAAAGGTTGGTTTTGATAAATAAACAACACAAATAAGTATAAAAACTTGAAATTAAATATTTCGCCGACGTTTCGGAAATCTAATCTGTTATATTCAATATCCATAGATATTTACTATTTACATAGAACTGTTGATATAGTTAACAGTTTTTTAGTTTCTATACAATGTTAAGTTTGTGAAGTTCTTCTTTTAATATTGGCAGCCAAGTTGTACAGACATCTACGGAACAATTCGACACGCAATTATCCTCATTCAAAAATATTATCGCGGATTCTTTTATTTTTCTTTTTTTGCTATCTGCCTCTTTTGTTAAAATTTTTGCCGAGTCCCAGTTTATTCTATGTCCGTTCTCCCACGCGTGTTCGCAGATCTTGGACCTCTGAATTTCATTTTTTCTGATATAATTTTGATGTTCGCCCAATCTTACACTAAAAGGTCTGGATGACTCACCCACGTATTGTTTCATAGGTCCAAGATCTGCGAACATGCGTGGGAGAACGGACATAGAATAAACTGGGACTCGGCAAAAATTTTAACAAAAGAGGCAGATAGCAAAAAAGAAAAATAAAAGAATCCGCGATAATATTATTGAATGAGGATAATTGCGTGTCGAATTGTTCCGTAGATGTCTGTACAACTTGGCTGCCAATGTTAAAAGAAGAACTTCACAAACTTAACATTGTATAGAAACTAAAAAACTGTTAACTATATCAACAGTTCTATGTAAATAGTAAGTATCTATGGATATTGAATATAACAAACATTCTTAGAGCTGTGTATTTGTCATACACAGCAAAAAAGATTTTTCAAAAAACGCCTTGAGAAAGGAAACAGATTAGATTTCCGAAACGTCGGCGAAATATTTAATTTCAAGTTTTTATACTTATTTGTGTTGTTTATTTATCAAACCCAACCTTTAACTGATCCTTTGACGTAAACGTCACGGGCGTAGAGGTTTTTTTACCAGTAACATACTGGTTAATTGTGATATATTTTGTAGATTCCCCTAGCACCGCTTAGAAAGAAAACATACATGTGGCAGTGAAATTCCCAAAGAATTGAAGAAGGAAAAAAATGAAGATAATGCCACAAATAACATTTAGACAATATAAAATCCTCCTCTCTGTCCCTAAACGGCAAATAACGCAAGAAAACCTTAAAGAGGATTGTTTTTGCATTTTAAGGGTGTTTCACTCCACCCGGGATAATTTTGTCAATCACCGTCGCCTTCATAGCATTCTCGAAGACGAGGGGGTAAAGTAATTTCGTAGGGTCCCCCAAAATTTGTACCAAGAGTGACAATTTTATTGCACTATAAGTCACTAGTCGTTGGCGGTCAATATTTCCTCAACTGTTCCAAATTTGAGAAAATGGCTGATACAAAAACTGTAGAGGAGGAAGAGCTGCATATTTTAAAGTTATTCTTTAACTTACAGGATGTTTCACATCATGGTAGTAAGTCTAGTCAAATGCGACCATGGATGCAAGAAGCATGCAAGCCTGTCCAATTGACTTTTGTCCACTGGCAGGTCATTTCGAAATATGACGATTTCCGATGCGCGACGATTGATCAAATGCTTGTGTTCACGCATCGTATCACAATATAAAGACTGCACTGTGTTGCCGCCCAGGGCTCCTATTTGTACATTGTCCTTCCGATCTATCCACTCATGGTAATAATACTATAAACGTGCAAGCGCCATGATATAATTTCTTCGCAGATTAGGTGTCGCATTACGATGAACCGACCTGTATGAGTATATGTATGTGTGCATTGTGCATATATGTATACTTTATTTAACAGTATAGACGTAAATAATATAGTAGAAATAATTTTAGTAAGTTTATTTGTAGCTATCATTATAACTACGTACTTTCTATTCCGAAATATTGGTGTTGTGCGAATGACTATGCAGCCACAGCCATGTATTACGAGCATAGATAAATAGTTAAAACACGTATTGAAAATAAACGGGGCTTACCTGTAGTCACTGTATCCATTTTTTTATATCAATCTGTTTAAAAGTACACTTTATCTACAAACAGCTCCTCGCACTGTCAAATACAGACTAGGCAAGTACCTAAATATCGAAAGCCACTTTGACTACGTGCATCTTTATAATACCTTAAAACAGGTGAATAATTGTATGAACCTAGAGTTCCTAATGTCAGGCCTGTAGCCAGAAATTAATTCTAGGAGTGCTGATCGGATTTCAGTGGGTACCAATTTCTTTATAATTTAGAAAAATATGCACAGCAGTCTCACACAAGTGCTCAAATGTTTCCAGGGGGTGCCGAGCACCCCTTGGCTATAGGCCTGACTAATGCATGCCTATTTGTTTTTTTATGATCTTGAAACGAGTTTTGTCCCTTAGTTCTTGCAAACGGTTCGCAGTGTATACGTTCCATTATTTTCAGGCTTCTGATTCTGACAGAGCCGTGGGCTATTCTCCATACCGAGAATAGCTACGCAAAGCCATACTATCTGAAGACAAATATCTCTTATAGGTACTTGACGTATTACTAAAAATTCCCCATACATATTCATTCGTTTTATTCCAAGCACTTTTAATGTTGCATTACAAAAATTTATAGCGAGGATATCGATTAATACACACATACGCACAAAATCCTTCCGCATTCCGCAAAAGCATCAACTGCAAACAAAAAAAAACGCAACAAAAGGCCCATTACTCGAATTGAACACCTGCGCTGCCGGCTTTTTCTTGACACTAACATATGCGTGGTTTTTAACACATGTAACGGAAAGCTAATACACCCTGCTAAGTAAACAGTTTTGTTTACATCGAATATGTATATACAAATGCGGCAAATGCGTTGTCAAATCTATTTTTAATGTGTTTTACAAGCCAATTACCCATACCGATTTTTCATATTTGATTGTTGGGTGTATTGAACCAGTCAGTAGCGGCAATGTATTTCCATAAATTGATTGATTTGACCCACACAGTGTTGGTGTACTATCGATGTGGATATTGTTCCGCATTATAACATTTCCCTAACGACTACAAATGAAAGTAGAGGAGAGGTTGCCGAGTGTCAATTTGGTTAAATTTTTACTCCAACGACACAATTCAGTTTTAGGTGGTGCCATTGAGATTAAGTACAATTCTAATATGTCTTTCTACCAAGGTCTTTGAGGCCTCAGTGTATACCGCAATTTATTCTGCGACAAAGAATTTAATTTCCACGCACCAACACGGTTTTATGGGAAAACGTTCTGCAGTAACAGACCTATCTTGTTAAACTCAGTCTGTCTCCGAATTACTAGACACCAGAGGTCACGTAGATGTTTTATATACTGATTTTTCAAAAGCCATTGACCGTATAGACCACAATTAAATTATGTTGGTTTTAGTAATTTAACATTAAATTTATTTATATCATATTTAGAAAACCGATTACAATATGTTCAACATAGTCGTTTTAAGTCAAATATTTACCTAGCAACTTCAGGGGTATCTCAAGGTTCAAACTTGGGGCCACATTTGTTTGTTATGTTTATAAATGATTTATGCGATATCTTAGATTGCGAAAAGCTTTTATTTGCGGAAGGTTTAAAGATATTTAGCTAAATTAACAAGCTTAGCAGTCAATGTGATATAGTCAACACACGTCAGTACATCAAGACCGTTACAACAGTTTATTGAAATCATCAGTATTATTTTGAATCAATTGTTATGTCTTTAATAATAATTTTACAAGTTATACTATAATGATGTTATTGTTATTCTTTAGTAAGTATGTATTAGTTACTGTACAGACAGTACTCGTTCCTAGTATAGTTCTTAGTATTATCATGTGTGACGGACACCTGTAATTGGATTGTTTTGTTGGGCAATAAATCTATTATTATTATTATCTTTTATTTTTTACTTTAATGAAAAGTTATGGCCAAAAATTAATTCTCTTGAAGAATTCAAAATGTCAGATTCTTGCATTTTCTTAATTGGCTATTAAGGAGAAGTAAAAATGCATGTTAATTTTAAATATTTACGTGTTAATTTTAAATATTTACGTGTGGCGGAAATGGCTTTCTTTTTCTGAAAAATTAAATAATAATTTTGTAAATATAATGGTAATGTGCCATACATTACTATTAAGTAAGATTCTTCTCTCTCTGAATAAGTAATAGCTAGCAACCAGTTTTCGATATATAGGACAAGGATATCACAAAATGGAATAATTGCATGACCAGCACAGAGTCCCGATTTAACGACAATGGATTTTTTTTTATGGGGAAATTTTAAAAATATTTGTGAAAATTAGCCAGACAGTATCGTTGAAATGCAGCGGAAAATTTAGGTAGAGACAAAATAATTAAAAACAATTGCATGATACTTAAGCGCGTGCAAGAAAATGTAAATTGATATCCTCCTAATTGGAATAGATACATATTTTGAACATAAAACTTGAGAAGAATACAAGAACAAATACGCAGCGAATAAAACAATAGAAATTTGAGATCAATTCTTTATTCCGTTTCTGTGTCAGAACGACGAGTTAAACTGTTTTCATGTTTTTATTTTTATTGGTATTATTTATCCAATAGAAGACGAGAACGAGAGAAATGGCCTGCGGAAACGGTGTTAAATACTCATTTATGATAATTGAACTACTCGAGGGATCGTTATGAATTTCATTAGAATTCTATTCTTATAGACAAAGCGATTAAAAAAATATCAATTCTCTCCGATAAGGATTGCAGTGTGTAGAGCGTTTTCGTACGTACGAACCAACTGATGAGATGTATGACAATTTTCATTAGCAATTTTAGAACTTCAACTTCAGTTCTAATCAATCTAAAAACGATATAATTTTTTAGGATCTTCCCTGTTCAAAAAACTATATCTTAAATCGATTGCTTAGAGGATTAACCAGTTAAAAATGACTTATCAGTGAAACGGAGCGCTGGCACTCTGAACGAGAGTAGAGGACAACCCAGCGGGTTATGCAATTTTGTATATTATTTTTTGTAATAGTTTCATATAAAGCTCTGAGAATAGTAAGGACTAAATCAAAATAAAAATTATGTTATTTTAAAATACCCCTGGTAAGTGTGGACCACATAAATTTCCCCTTTAATAGGTAACAGTACCTCTCTGGGCGACCGCGACCTAGCGAAGTGTTCTTGGCACCCATCTTCTGCAATAATTACAAATTATCCCCAAAAAGTGGTTCGGATTTTACAATAAACTGTAAGTACTCGTCTCTTTTACTCAGACTCAGCTAAACATTTTCTTCGCTCACTTCATGCTGTGGTGTCCAACGGTACGTATTTTTCTTTACTTTTAATAAAAACTACATGTAAAAATTTTCGAATTTTCCATATAATTGTTGAACAAGTAGTAGAACAACAGTAGTTTTTTAAGTATAATGGCTAGATAATTGCTTGTAATTTTATTTATCTCAAATCGCGCAAAACAATGTAACAACTGAAAAAAATATTTTGGAAAAAAATTGTTCACACTTTTCAGTGGCCCAGTTTCATCTAAATCTGCAAAAGTTATGTAATTGAAACAACCCTATTTTCAATATTTAACTTTTGGCATCAAATTCAGTACCAGCTTCTTTGAATATAATTGAAAATGCAAATACGGGTCGAACTTTTTAAATATGTTTAAAAGTCGGTTAAAAATAGTTATACTCGCTTGAATATAATTGAAGGAAAACTAGATAAAACATAAAGTGTTTTTATGGATTTTTGTTCGTGATCAGTGTAAACAGAAATGCAATAAAATCAAAAGTCTGTAAGAAATAAAGCTGTTTTATTTCTGTCATCGTTCTCTTCTGTCCTCGGATAGCTCTAGTTTTGTTTTCCTATGCTTGGTGGAAATCCAGCATAATAATTACCCATTATTTACTTCGTAGTAAGATTTTCGCAAAAAAGTAAACTTCAGCATGCTGTAAATCCTTTACAGAAATAACCACTTAACGACTGCTTACATAAAAAACTGCGGAATTTTATAAGCAACGTTGTATTAATTGGCCATTCTATTTTTAATAATTAACTAGCCTATATGCGCGCTAGCAGACCATCTCAAAGTTGCCCTGTCGTGCGCCTCTTAAATATCTGTATAACTAAGTCCACACTTGTGCACTTTCGTCTTCATTTTCAAGATTCAATTCCATTTTCAACATTGTTAAGTATAGCACATGCTTTAGATTGAATGTCTTGTCCGCAAGCCTTTAATTGTCTACACCTTTGCACCAAAACATCAATCACTTTCAATTTTCAGCAGTGTAGACATGTAGGTTTACAATGAATGGCAATGCTCTGTTATGTTAGCGGGTATAAGCGCTGCGATTTTAGTGGTGAAGAACTAAGAAAAATACGTATAAACAAAACATTCAGACGATCGATATGGCGATTAACGTGGACTTATACGCTTACCAATTAGTTATACTTGTCCTCTGCTACTGCACCGCTCTTTTTTCCTGTAACTTAATGTTCTTTCGACAAATATGAACGTAGGCTTTTAATTTAGTTTTTCACATTGCTCACAGTTATAATAGAAACAAATGAATAAATATATTACCCAGAAAACACTAGTAATTATTCAAACTTTTACAAAATACTTATCACAGATAAGTTTAAAACATATCCTTCTTATACTTTAAACTTATCGGGATAAGTATTTTGTAAAAGTTTGAATAATTACTAGTGTTTTCTGGTAATATATTTATTCATTTGTTTCTATTGTTATAGAGCTTTTACAGTTCCAGACAATTGCATTTACATATAATTTTATCCCCACAGTTATGTTATATTTCGTGGTTAATACGATGTTAGCATCATTTCTTTTAATCTTAGTGGTATATTCCTTATCTGTAATGTCGCGCAAAGTATTATGTGCTCAATAAGAGGCAGTGTCTGTTCCAACGACATTCTGTGTAAAAAACATAAACTGAAAATAACACAAAGAAAACGAAACTTTTCCGAAAAAAATGCTGAAATTGCATGGTAAATTGTAAAGAAATCTACTGTTAATGGAAGAACGTGCGCTAAGGCATGTCTCACGGAAAACGGCGCTCCTCGACTGACTTAAAGCATTCATTCGTGCGTGCGTCACGTGCGCTACATGCCTGCATTGTAGCGCCCCCATTTAACGCACGTAAAGTGAACAAGTGTAGGCAAAGCTTATACTGATGACACTGAATATTATTGTGTACGTTGTACCAATATTAATTATGTACGTAAATTTTATAATTTTCCCAATTCGTGGAAAATGAGTGTTATTTCCTCTTTGCCAAAAGTTAGTAACTCCTAAGTTTTATTTCGATATAAGGCCCATCTTTATCATAACGGCATTTTCGAAAATCCTGGAGGAATTTATCAAGTCCCAAAGGACCATTTTTGCCATGTTGCAGGCATTGACCTGATTAAAAGTCTCACGACCTTAAATAATGAACAGTTTTTGAAATATGGCTTTTCAAAACTAAACAATTTTCATAATTTTAGACGTTCAAGAGTTTTTGTACTCTGATTTCCATTAAAGAGCGAGCAACGTCAAGCGCGGTTAATACTTGAACAGGTCCAGCATTCTCGCTCCATCTTCTCATGGCTTTGTATCAGCGCATACGTAGAAGGTATGTAACTTTTGGCGGGGGTTATATAGCGAATTTACCATCCTTCGCAGGGACATCCCCTCCGAAGCAGTCACACCGTGGGCTAAAAAATTTAAAAATGGATAAAATTAAATATTCAAAGCATTTTTTGATGTATTTTGATGCTGCAGGCGACATAAATGTAGAATAGGAATAGCTCCCCAAGAAAGATGGTAATGGTTAAAATTTTAACCACTTTAATCATTTTCGGGCGAAAAATAAAACTAATTATATGATCCTGCTCACTACATGCAATGCATAAATAATTGAGGAATGTGTACAAATCTTTTTCATAGCAGTTTCATAAGTTTTGAGTGAAAAAATAACTTTTGCAATCTTGTAAACTTTTAACTTAAGTCCTAGTAACGATTTTCTTTTTAACAACAAAAAGCATTAAAATTTCTGCCTCAAAGGTGCTCTTGTAAAAGATATGTGAAAAAATATTGGATCATTTCTTTTTTTTTGGCTGAGAAAAATTGTTTTAAAAATTATAAATTTTCCTCAATTTCGGAGCAGAAATTGTTCGCCATTTTTAGCACTTTAAAGGGAAATGGTTAAAATATGGTTAAATCGACTCCTTAGGGGTTAAAATAGTTAATTATAGGTTTATTTATCTTTGCATTATTTAAACGCCCTTAGATATAGTTGAAAAAATGAAAAACGCTCATTTTCCTCGGAAAATGCTTAAAATGTAACCAGTTTAACCATTTTAAACATTTATCCAAAAGTGCTTTGAATATTTCATGTTTTCGGTTATTTTATTTTTTAGCCAACAGTGAGTCGGTCCCTTGTCTATACTAAATGTTAGACAACAAAAAAGTCCCGAGAAGTTCGGTAAAATTTCTAGTTTGGAGGTAACTCGTCTCCCGACTTCAGTGATAGGCCTCACGTTAAATAAGTGGTAAAAAAAAATATTTACCTTAACCTTAGGGAAAAGTGCGAAAGGCAAAAAGTGTTTATTCAGGTCTAATAATGATATACGAGTTTTTCAGAATTTTTTATCAATTACTGTAAGTGCAGTGGCGAACTTTACCGATGACATTTTAATGTCCCTGAGTCATTGCTACTGGTTTGAATTTTTCAGAAACATTTGACACCCTTTATTATAATGTACCAAAGTATCAAGCTTAGCTACTTTGGATTCGATTCGCAATTACAGTTTTTCAGGTCCTGCTTGTGGAATAGCTATTACATTATCAAGCTGATTAATATTTTTTCAAATATCACCAAAATTTGCTCAGGTATTCTGCAGGGCTCTGCCCTAGGGCCGGCCTATCTTATTTTTAATATGTACAGCTGATATTTTTAATGCTGCAGACTACCCAGAAATTCAGTGTTTCTCCGACGACAACAGATATCAAGTTGTTTTAATCTAATATGAAAAATACATCTAATAAGTCTTGTCCTGATCTCTATTGAGGGTTATTCTAATTCTTGTGAATAAAATATTGGAAAATGTGCGGTAATACGTTTTTTTAAGAAAGGAAAGTATTGGTTGACCACTACCTGTATATTTTCCGCTGATGATACAGCAGGTTTCTCCTTTGACAATTTTCAAGGAAGAAACCTGCAATATTTTTAGAAAAAATATGCAGAATGGATACCCTTACGTTTTAAAAAATAATTATCGAAAAACGTGTCATCCGTCATATTTTCCATTCATCGGAATAAAAAGTTATGGTAAAGAAATTAAATGAGTGTGCATTAAGTACCGCAGCCTATCAAAAAGGGCAACCTCATCAGGTTGAAACATCATGACTCACATAAAATTTCATCCAAATCGGTTCGGAACTAGTTGATAAATTGAAGAACCTTCTTATCGTCTGCAGTAGCATCTTGGTAGCGCAATTTCGAATCATCCTGTATATGAACAAGTTTCTGTTCCCCAGTTTTATTTTTGTGTTACCTTTTTTGTTAATAAATTTCAACAAACCGACGATAATAAGGGTTAAACATGGGAACGCCGCACCGTACGTGGTTTAATGGCGGTACCAGAATCAATCAAAGTATAACCAGTAATAGCCCTAATAGTCGCATGTTGTTTGGCTTAGCGATCTCCGCTAATGCGAATCAGTTTAAACCATCTTAATTGGATAAGTGCATCCTAATCCGCGGGTTTCTAATTTGAAAAACAATTAGATCTGGCAGAGTTGAAAGGAATTAACGGTCTGGGTCATTACCGACACGCATTTATATAATGCTATAGAAAAGATCATAATTATAGGCATTTAAGGAGGTCTTTGCGTTAAACAAGTTAAATGAAATGTTATGTGGTATTTTTCTTATTAAAATTATGGCATGTTTCAAGTGTTTGTAATGTAAAAGAAAATTAAAGTTACATTAAACATGAATACATACAAAGCGCAATGTAGAAAAAAATGCATGTAACATTTTTCACAAGTGCAGCATAAATTAATTTCATTTCATCAGATGGCATACACTAAACATGTTAGAGAATTTCAAAAATTGAAAAAGCAAGAGGGTTTATGTCTGGTAGATAGGCAGGTCGTCTGATAAATCCACTTCTGAAGAATGGTGATCGTATTTTACCACGAAAATGAGGAAACGCTTATGAACTGAATCACATTCCAGAATTCAATACTGATGTCGGTTAAATAGATTAGGTAAATCAAGTGAACCAATAAGATTATTGTACTCTTCGCAAATACAAAATGATGAGTATATTGCATTTGATCGGCACATTTATAAAACCGGTAATATCGCCCGTAGAGAAAAAATGTTCGCTGTGTTGGTGATCGAATTTTGAACAACTTTCAAAATGTCCGTCCGTCTGTCTGTCCGGCCGTCAAGTTTTTTGTCAGCAAGATACATTAAGTATGAAAAAGTCCGATTTGATGGTGAGTTAGTGTTTCTCTAGAGGAAAAACCCCATTTTTGAACAAATTTGATCAATTAGTAAAAAAGTTATTATTTTTTTTTAATTAAGGAAAGAATATTTTTCTGTTTTTTATTTAAACAAAAAATGTCAAAAACTAATATTATTTGCAAAATGAACTGCTAAGAGTATTCTATAGAATGAGCAACAATTATATAAAAAGTGAAGTAAATCGTCGAAGAGTATAATGGTTGTCTTGTTCTGTTTTATATTGGTAAAAACTTTTCAAAACTACATTACATCAAAACAAAGATGATGATGATGAGGACCGAGCAGTTGTTAACCGTTCAAATACGTTAAGGTCTTGGAGCCCCCTTGTAGGTAAGACGGGTAACTACCAATATGATATTCAACTCCATCTTTTCATTTTTTGCCACACCAGTGGGAGACAAGACAACAGAAAACAGTTGATTCAGGAAATTCCTGGTGGAGTTTAATAGAGGTCGTTCACCAGACAAACGTAACAGATAACATGATACTGTAAGACGTACCATGCAACAAAGAGGTGCAGACTAAAATAATGCATGTATCACAGTATATAGCTAGATGTAATGAATAAGAAGCATATTATGTCGTGTTAAATGAGGTGAATATTTCTGTCACATTCTTAATCTCCACATTTATATTAGTTGGCGTGAATGATTAAATGGATTTTATTTACTCGCATCAGATGGCTCATTATTTTCTCCAAGAATTTGTCTGGAAATTGTCTTTTTATTTTCAATAGAATTCTCAATGTTCAGCCGCTTTTTGGTTTCTCGTTCCTCTATTATGCTTCAGTACTCCTAAATCGGCTTATATTAACACAGCTACCTCCGAAAGCAATTAGAGCAGAAGTGACGCTATTTTCTTGTCTACGAACTCACCAGAGTTCTTTGCTAGGGAGTGACGCAATGATCGTATATGACTGCAGTGCTCCCCAGAGCTAGGCACGGCAGACGGCCTTAAACAAAGTAAGCATTACTATTGTTATTTCAACTTGTTTGTTTTGTTCATTCTTTAACTACTTTCAGGTCACCTCGATAACTCTCTGAATTCTCGGAGATCCAGATTTGTCTGTGTAAAGGAGACGGGGCCCTACAGTCTTCAGTGGAATTCGAACCACCTCTTGGGAAAAATTATTTCGCTGTATGCTAGACCGACTTCGCTAGATATGCCCACTAAGCTACCGACCTCCAAATCAATTTGTTTACTTTATGAACTTTATTGATTTTTGAAAAACCGTAACTGTTTTTTAAGATTCTACTTAAAAGTGAATTTTTACCTCAATATTAAGAATCACCTTGTATAAGAAATTGTAACGGCCATGTCTTAAATGCTTCCTTCAAGAAACAGCCGCTCTTTCATATAAATCTACTTATTTATAAAAAAAAATCATCTTATTTTTCTGAAATGCGTAATTACTCCCTTTATATTAATATGGGCATATTACGAAACCATTAAGTGAAAGTAATTATTAAACGACCTTGGCAAATACCTTTTTAACGTATATTCGACATTTTTACCCAGAATTTGCCGGGAAAAATACTGGAGAAGATGGAAATTGCGTAGCTTAAGGCATCGTCCGACCGCCGGAAAATTACCTGGAGAGTCAGGATCTAATTTAAAAAGCTCACTAAGTACTCTGATACAGAAAAAACGAAATCAAATTTTATTACTCGACATTTTATTTTTAAACCAGCGCCAGATATCCCAAAAGAATGTTTCTCAATTACCTCGAAAAAAGGCAAAGTGGCTACTTAACGAGGGAAACAAAAACAAATTCAAATCGCTTCGCAATTTATTAGCCTTCAGTTGCCGTGAATAATGGTAGACGGATCATCTCCCATCTTTGTACTCATCTGTCTGCCTGTTGAAAGTTGAAAACCTCTTACGTCGGCACGTCTGCAAGAAAGCAGCCCGTATCCGCTGGAAAACATGAAATCCTTTCTTGACGTAAAAGAATAACCGTTTACGCGAAGTATGAAAGTTTTCCCATTGATACGACTCCTGGCGTATTTCTATATAATTTTGTTAAAGCCTTTTGTTCGGCGTCGAATATATCGCGATCGGTATTGAATCAGACGTTATAAAATAATATATCAATCAATTTACTTCAAATACCTCAATGATATAGCTGACACGAAGAGGAAGTACACGGTGACTCAGAAAACGTTAAGGAAGCAAATGTTTTATAGTTGTTTTAATTTGAAACCGTTTAAATTCGCGAATTCTGTTCGTTCAATAAACAGCAGATTGTCAAGTTACGTATTAAATATGCGTAGTTATATTTATCAATAATCAGTCACATAGTCAACACAATAGTTTGCAAGAACATATTAATGTCGTTGGTAAAACCAAAAATGCTCATCAAGTTGTGTTATGTTGAGCGTTATGTTTATAACATTAATTTTTTAGTCACATTATTATTATCATCACAAAATAATAGCCATAGTAAACTCGATGAAATTTGTTCAATAAATTAGTATTAATATCATACTTATAAAAAATATATTACGTAAAATAAATATAAACATGAATGAATAATCTACGAGTATATTAAATCATTATCCGATTACAGTGCTGCTATCAATAAGTTGCTGTCAACGTCGCGTTTCTATGTCAAAGCGAGTTCAAGTCTACGTTCAGAGTGTGTACTAACTTGACACCGAGTTACATAAGAATAATAATTGCTTTTTTATTTTACTTTTAATGATTTGTCTTGTAGACGCTGAGAACTAGAAGAATGGTCCACGAAATCTCGTGATAGTGTTAATTAATTATTTATAATAATTAAGCTACTCGATGTATCATAACGAAGTTTAATGGGGTTCTGTTTTGATGGTAGATGAATTGGTTAAATAAACCGAGTGGATCTGTTAAGAATTGCGATGGAGACTTTTAGTAATTTTCAATAGCACTGTTAGGTTAAGACTGAACAGTGCTATAAAATGTAACATATTTTGATACCTAAGTATTAAAACATGTTATTCCGGTGCGGACGGCAGCCGATTTTTGTTGGAGAGCATAGGCCGTGGGTCAGGATTGTGTATGGACACTCAAGAGGGCGCCACCGGCTGTATGTTACGTAATAAGATTTAAATAATTTTGCCAGCTCGGAACAAAATTAAGTCACTAGCAACCATGCGATGGAATTCTCAAAATATATCTATGATATCAAAACTCTACTTTACTCTATTAAATCTCAAAATTTAAGCAAATATCAGGAGCACAGTGCAAATAATAAGAACATGTAGACATTAGACATTTATTAAAACACAGACATGAGATGTACCACAAAAAAACAAAATAGTTCCCCAATTGTTCCCCAAACTTAATCTACATGTGCAAAAGAAATGCAACATATGCAAGGACCCTTTCTAAAATTATTTCAGTGGTTTGACTCTTTTTATAGAAATGCAACTACGCTTAAATGAAACCAACAATGAGTTTCCAATTCACAACAGCGAGTTAAAAGGTTTACAACGGCTTAAAATTACAGCTCATCAATAAAATATTACGTAACAAACAAGATCGTGTGAGCTAATTTTTGCAATGCTCGCTGTGTGCACTAGAATGTTACAGACGGATCTAAGAGAATATGTTCTATTAAAAATACTTCATATGTGACATAGTAGAAAGTAAACTAGTGTCGCGTGGTACCATGCTCTACTTACAAAAAAAGATCTTAAGATACTTCACATACTAGGTGTGTAGTTGCAAAATCGTTGTGTAATTTACTTTAATTTTTTGACAAAAAATCACTGAATGAAACTATAAAAATTTCTCTAAAATTATGTAACTAAAATGAAACAGTAAAACCTGGTTAAAGCCTTGGCGTTTTCTCTGACAACTGCAGCGTGATCTGTTACCACTTCTTAAGATGTTCTCGACGTTGCTTACGACTACGACTCCGTGTCACTCCCAAAACTCTGCCAAAATCTCTTGGAGACTGCTGCGGACAACTCTCCAACCAAAACTTCTCTAAACGTTAGCAGGACCCACATAAACCAAACATCTGAGTAATAGACTTCCTCCTATTACTCCTCTAACTACTGGGCCCCCTTACATAACCAAAATGATAGCACCAAACACGTGCTTATACCAAGTACAAGCCTCTCCAAAACATAACTTATTTTCAAAGGGCCAGTCCCTCCAAAAATATACTTGTACCAAGCATATGCTTATACCAAACACTCTGTAATAATTACAATAAATAAGAACTAAATAAAACACCAAACTAAGTAAAATAAAAAAGCCTACCTCCTATAGAGAGTATTACATAACCTCTGAAACACGTGGCGATCAGATTTATGGCAACCGACAAAACTCCTTCTTGGGAATTCACAAAATCTTCACAGCAAGGCGGTGAGGATCATTGGGTACATCAATCAAATCCCTTTTCAGTGCAAACGATGTAAAACCCAAAAATTCCACACAAAATCGGAACCGCCGCTGTTCACTCGTGGCTGTCTCAAAGATCCATCCTCGACGGAAATCTCTTTGACAGTTCTCCGCGTTGCCAACTTGAACCTCTAGAGAACACTTTCTCTAGCCAATCAAAATGCGCCAACAAAGGGGCTTGTAATTTAAAGACTGTATTACCCCATTGTGTAATATCCCAACAACAAGAACATGTGAGTAACACCTCCGACTCAAAAATAATACATAAAAGAAAACACGCTTTCTTTCCTTGTTGAGAATTTCAGATATGCAACCAGCTATGCCCTTTGAAGTACGAGTGGTTGCCTATCAAACAAATGAACTAATGGATTAATTTACTGTATTGAAACTGAAATTATTAATGTAGATTTTTCAAATGCTACAAAAAGTTCGAATAAATCTAAAAATGATACCACTCTTCAGAGTAAAGTCTCCCTTTTTCAAAAAATACTCCTTGCTGAATAAACTAACAGTTGAAAGTCACTTGTTATCAGAGAAACTGAATAATAGCGCGTTCAGCGAAGAAAGAGCACGCACCCATTTGAGGACCATTCGACATTAAGTAAACATTTATTTCAATCATCAAGCGTCTTAGCGCTGAAAAGTCTATAGTAAAGTGAATTAACTAGATATACTTTGAATTTTTTTCACTATTAACTAGTTTCAAAACAGAATCTACGTTGAAAGTATGAATAGAAACTCTAAATAATATGTTTATGTTTTAAAATAATTAAACGACGTACTGTCTGCTAAATTTTAAAAAATGCGACTTTTAAATTATTTCATTATTTCAGAGATTAAAATTGCATTAAGATAATTACATTTATATTGTTTTAATAATTACTCCCCATACGGTTGACACTATGCCTGAAATTTCTCAAGCCTACACGCTACATAAATGGTTTTCAACGAATGTGTCCATAATATCATATTAAATTCTTTGTTCTATTATTATTGCCAAAAACTATAAAAGCAATTTTTTGCAAATTCAACTTTAAATTGTATTTTATAAAGAACTCACCCAGGTGAACGATAGCATCCTTAGTTTCTTCCTGAAAATAAAACACGAATCAGTATTAAAGTTACGATAGAGTTGAATGTGATAGACATAAAATGGGACTAAGTTTAGTGTAATTTGAAGTACATAAAATAAAAACTAGAGGTCCTAATATTGATCCATGTAGTACCCCAATCTTAACATTCGAAATCTCGATTCATAATATTTTCCAGCTCTGAATCCTAGTTGAGAAACATGGTGCTTGGTAAATAAAGTACCAACGATTTAAAGTCATAGAATTGCAATATTTACCTCCTCCCTTTAATTTGTTAAGTTTATAATGTACAGTTTAGATCTAGTAAAAAAAACACTTAGTCTCTTTCTATTCGGACTAGCAATTGTCATGTTCTTCCAAGAAAGCAAACCACAATCTATTACAGTTGCAAGCTATCCACTCGCTTTTCTTTGATACGCGCAAGAAAGTTTATGGCTCAAATTTTGCATCTTTGTATATGGTGTACACCACTAATTCGAATTTTTCTTCATTTATAGAGCAAAGCACATCTTACATAAGAACACTTTTAAGAACAATTTTCAATAATGTCAAGGATCTGTGGAGTTCTCTTGACTCTTTTTACACAGTTATAGTGTTAAGTTGGTACTTCTCAGATTTATTAAATTGTCCATATGCAGATGATATAACATTGTTCTGTTCGAAGATGTTTTCCACATGATTAGTGTAAACCAAATGTAGAGAATCCGTGATAAAATACCTTTTGTGTAAGTTTAGTAATATTGTATGACTTACTGTATAGTCATTATGCCCAGAAGTGTTTTTTGTTAGAAATATTATTGATTTGAACATGTCTTTTATTTGTTATCCCACAATTTGTGAGAAATTTACGCGGTAGAATTTTTTTTAAATAATTTTCTTTTCTTCAGCGCCTCAAAATACATGGGAAATGATGGGTTCCATACATAGATCGAGACTTTCTTTTGTAAACTTGTGTAATTATTTAGATTCCTATAGAATTATGGGTCCATAACTTCATTACAATAATACTTGAGGTATCGGCCGTTATGTCATAATCTTCTAGTTTCGCCTCTTTCGGCCACCGTGTATCCGCTTCGGAGCTCAATATTTGCTCAGATATTTCACGGAAACTGTAGATTTCATCATCTGCCGTCACCGAGCTATCATCGAAAAGTCAATACCAATCATGAGCTGCAAACGTTCAATCAAAAGCAGTAATCTCACCCAACATTAGCGCTCACCAACTCAAACAAAAGGCGACCGGAAGATACACAAAATAAACACAAACCGAATTAGAAGGATATTATAGCTAATGAACCGAGATATGTTCGGATTTTCTTACGTAAATCGTCGAAATTAATTTATAATTTAAGTGTCAAAACGGCCAATTTCTAAGATGAAAGTAAAAGTTACCTAAATACTACATCTAATTAAGGATAATACAAAAATCTGTGAATTTGTGCAAATCAATTTAAGGTACTGAGGAAACTAATATTATAGTATAGTAGCCAGTGTGCAATCATATGATACATTTGTCTTTAGCCAGAGACGTTATTAATTATTTGCCTTAACCATGGTAAACAATAAAAGTAATGAATTTTTTCTGTCAGTGGAAAGTTCACTACATGCCTCTTGAAACTCTACATGCTTTTCATGGTTGTTGCAAGTTTTGTATCAAGATACACTGCTTTTTTTTTCGATTACGTATTACATAGTCAGTACCAAAATACAATTGGCATACATTTCGGTTAGCGGATTTCCAGAAGCAGATATTGTTAACTTGTTGCAAGTTTTGTATCAAGCTACACTGCTTTTTTTTTCGATTACGTATTACATAGTCAGTACCAAAATACAATTGGCATACATTTCGGTTAGCGGATTTCCAGAAGCAGATATTGTTAACTTGTAAGGTATTTAACTGAGGCTGATATGATTTATATCAAGCTTTTTTTTGTTATCGATTAATTACTACTTAGTAACTGCATAAATACGATCCCGGTTAGTGGGCGTCCAGAGGCAGAAATTTTTAATCTGCAAGGTATTTCACTGGGTGTTTCTGACTATGCTAGTCTCAGAAGTAGATCATCAGAATATACATAATGAACAAGTGCACTTGTACTTATCACAAGTACGTAGCAGACGATTTTGAAGTTCTTTCTAGGCTCAATTTCTGTCTTTCGTATCCCGGATAGAAGCATATCGTCTTGGAATTTATAAATGCATTAAAAAATGTTTAAATGCAATTATACCATCAATCTAATTGCAGATTTGTATGAGCGCCAACTTCTTAAATACTATTCAGTTAATGTGCCCAACGAACAGAAGTGCCTAATAATATTGATAGTTGAAACTTAAGTCCTTACATGGACTACACTCATTAATTACCAAATTATGCATGAACTATGAAAAATTAGTCGTTTTTTGCATAGTTTTATGTTGAATCTGAGGGTTGTTTACGTCAATTTGAAAAGATTCAGATTGGAGTATCTCACATTTTTTAATTTTGTAGTGAAATAATTTTCTTTGGGGGCTACACAGTTTCATAGCTTTATCTCCACGTAATTTGACTTTATTGAAGGCCAAGGATTTACTTCAGTCTTAATTGAGTATTGCAGATATCAGTTGAAGCTAAAATAATTATCTTGAAACATTCGCTAAATTATGACGATATTATTTTCTGAAACGAGTTGTTTTTATCGAAAACGATATACTGTTTACTTGAAAATATGTGTAGTTACTGGTAATTTTTCTTGTAGGAAACGTTTTGGCAAATATCCAACATCGATTTCCGCATTCATTGGTGTCAATTCGCTTTGGGTTGTACATAAAACGTATTTTAACATTTCAGACTTTATTCAGGCTCATTCAATGCAAGGCGCAATAGCTTCAGTTCGTATACACAATTTGCGTGAAATGTGAAGTAAACTTCTTTGCATATATTATGGATTATAAGCAGAAATAGCATCGGAAGCTTAAATAAAATTCTTTGGCCTAACCTTTCACGCTGGTTCTTGGGATATTTGAAAGGGTCGACAACCTCATTAATTTAGCCAATCAAGTATATAAACTATATTTTTGGCGTAAAAACGTATATGCGACTACTTGACCGGGAAAGGTTATTATATAATGTGAAAACTAATAGCACGTCTGTAGACTTTTGGACAACGATGATTTTCTATTAATTTGAGGTCACTCATTACGAATTTGACGGTTGTCCAACTGAGCTTGTTCAAATAATTCAAAATACGGATAAAATACAACATATCCTTGTAGAGTATTAAAAAACAGATCGAAAAATACATTAAATACAAAATTCTACCGCTCATAGGTATGCTGTTATATGAAAGAATGGTATATTGGTAATATAAATAATAACTCACGCAGATGAAGTTTGCAGTGCGAGCCGTAGGCGAGTGCTGTAAATCATTAAGTGTGTTATTAGCATTATCGCAAGTTGAATACTATCGACCATTCTATTTTATTTTGTGCGTTACATGGATTGAACAGGCTAGACATGAAGTTACAGGTGATTGGTGTAAAAATAAATCACTAGTGAGTTTTAATAAATCACGCTATTTATTTATGGATACTATTACATGTTCAAAGGCAGTTGATTAATTAATATATAATCTAATAAGAGTAGATAAATGCCATTTTCTGCACTGTTGTATAAACATTTTATATGCAATTTATCATTCTCTTCCGGAAATCAAATGTGATTTAGTCGAATTTTTGTGCGAGGAAATAAGCATTAATTTGTTTGAAAAAAATTAAAAGTTACTGGCTTACTAATAAAGAGAAGTTTTGCCAGTAAACCGTTTTTGTAGAGTGGTTTTTATTGATTCTTTAATTTTTTCAACAAATGTTGAATCTGAGAATTTTTCAGCTCGACATTTATTATTGAAGACATTCTGTGAAAAAAGCATGTTCACAGTGAAAGTTCAAGATCCTTTTGTAGAAAGTGTGCTTGTGGTATCTATCGGTAGTGAGTACGCCACTGTTTTTACAAACTATTATCCTTCACATGTTTGTCAATCAAATCTTGCAATTCAATTTTGAAATAGTTGCACTTGATCTATTGCCTTGAAATTTTGCATACGTGTACAATACGGATGATAATACCAATTTTTATAAAATCCTAGAAATTGGACTATAATTTAAGTCAAAACAAGCTAACCGTTATACTTACTGAACTTTTTATATAATTGTTGCACATTCTATAGGATACTCTTCGCAGTTTTTTGTAAATAATATTAGTTTTAGACATTTTTGGTTTAATTACAAAACATAAAAAAAATTATGTAATTTTTTTTATTTATTTTTATTTGTCGATTGATTTTGCTCAAAATAGAATTCTTCCTCTAGCTAACACTAACTTACTGTCCAACTTTCTACACAATCAGACTTTTCGTTCTTAAGTTATCGTGCTTACAAGAAACGTGACGGACGGACAGACAGACGGACGGGCGGACATTTTGAAAGTTGTTCAGAGTTCGATCACCAACACAGTGATATGAATTTTTTTGTCTCTACGAGCAATATTACCGGTTTTAGAAATGTGCCGATCGAATGCAATATACTCTTCGTTTTGTATTTGCGAAGAGTATAATAACGGAAATAAAGTCGTGTTTTTACCATCAGCGGCTCTAGCAAAAACTGAAAAGAAATTAAGTGATAGCGGAATTGAGTAAATTTTACATGAAAATGGCTGTTCAGATCTTAATTTGTCACTTCTTTTTTTTTGTTACAAGCTTTTGTTTAATTTCTTACGTTTGACTGTCAGTTTAGGTCAAATCTAGCTAGTCAATTTTATACTACTTTCACTTGATCTATTGCTTTGAAATTTTTTATACATATGTAGTTCCGATGACAATACAATTATATACTGGCCATGATCTGATGTTGCAGCTAGGATAGCTGCAGCATCAGATCATTATTCATTATGCAACTTGTCAACGGTCAGAGGTAATTTGATTGGGGCTGGGCCGTAATCCAACAAGTGCGAATAAGTGTATCCTAACAAAAATATCGAATCAAACAAATAATATAATTTTATAAATGTTTATGACCCAAATAACCCAATTGGAACTAAATACCTCACACTAAGCTTGAGGGTGGATTATCACAATAGAAACTCGACAAAAATTGGGGAATGATTTTGGAGGCTTTCGTGATCCTTCCTTCGAGAAAGCTCAATTTTTTGTCAGTTCTAATCTTACTTTGCCGACAATGCCAAATTATGAGGCCATCATATTACTACCCAGAGAGACTAGAAATAGTGTTGATGTGTGTAGTTATTACGTTTGTTTTACTGCAAGATAAAAAGAGGACGAGGTAAAAGGCGTCAAGTTTGTAACAGGATAACACCAGAAATTGGCTTGTGTGGCTGTTTAACAGTGGAAAAGTTGCCAGCAGCAAAAGAAAAAAAAAGGAAAAACAAAAAAAGGACGCCATTAATAAGCATCGTTTTCGAAAAATTGGTAAGGGACTGAATCATCAATGTTATTTGAAAATTTCTGTTGTTGATAATATAAGGAATATAATCAGCCAAAAATTATCTAAGGCTCAGAGGTATCAAGTCGTTACTAAAATTTTAAGATAGAAGCTTGAGTGCCCAGATGCGAGTGGTGACCGCGTAAAAGACAATGATATTGAACATGTCATGCAATAAAAACTCTCTCAGACCGATCTAAACTTTACCAGAGTTGTATACTGGTGCATTTTATGAATTTGTTATTAAACAATCAAACGAGAAACACAAGAAACCTGTGATTTGGGCGAATGCTGAGCAACTTTTGGAAGACGCATTGACCAAGCGGCAAACCACCGGAAATTATATCGTTAAAGTGATGGCCGATGGAGGTCAAGGATTCTTCAAAACTTCAGTGAGTATTATCCCAGATAATTACTCATCAAAATACGATGCTATTGTTGAGATTTATATAGAAGATGATGTAGGATACTGGGTATCAGAGAAGAAGAGAAAAACGTTTGCAAAAGGAAAAAGGAAAAGACGGAGAGTTGCCCGTCAATATGTTGATATCCTTACCTACACGGTAAGAGAAACTTCTGTTTTCAGACAAATAACTTCGTATTCCAAGTAGACACCCTTATCACATAGGTAAGCGGAGGAATATTGTACTATTAATGCGGTATAATATAAACCAGGAATTGACAAAAAGATTGCGCTTTCTCGAAGACGAGATCAGCTGAGATTTTCTGAGCTACGGGAAAATGATCACAAAAGCTTCCAAAATTACCACCCGCTCGCAATTGTTGTCGGGATTTTTTTGTAATAATCCTTTCCTCTAAGCTCAGTGTGACCTATGAACTTCTCGCGACAAATTTTTATGTCAGTCATTAAGATTAATAAAATGATGTTTGGATCCGATAATTTTAAACTTTCTTTGTTAACATCCACTCATCCGCATTGGGCCCACCTATTCGACTACAGCCCTGTCCCAACCAAGTCACGTAACATTTAGTTTCTTCGTTTTAGTACATTTTAATATAAGTTTGTTTTTAAAAAGTATTTTTTACTTATATCTTTTATATACTACTACATCTAGAAAAGCTATTCTATTGTTCACTCTTTCAACTTCAACTTTCAACTTATCCTTTGGTACAGCTGTAATAATCATCAACGTATTTCCTGAAAAAAAGATACTTCAAATACAGTTTTGTAGAATTAGTTTGAGGTTCATGAAGATTATAACTATTATTATTGTTAAGGCAAATTTCCGCAAGGATAAGCCATTCATATAACGCATTCCATAAAGTTTTCTATCAGGGTGCATTTTAAATAATTTCAGTTCAGTAACCCCATCCACTTGAACTGGAAAAAAATCCAGACCTTTTTTTTCCGAAAAATTTATTCCCCGTATGTGGAAAAGTACGCTTTTGGAGATTGTCAAATAACTGAAATATTGGTGATATTTAAGTTATTTGATAAGTACAATTTTCTTGCTGTTACATCACCTTTTGATAACCTACACTTTACAAATAGGATCCTCTATATATTTCCTTAACATCGGAAATTTTCACTTTTATTAATTTGTTTAATTTTACATCAAACACATTAATTTGTAATATAACGTTTGAAACATACCGAATTTCTGGTCCCCAATTTCTCATTAGAATTAATTCGGCTTTATCATCGTGTAATATCTAGCAGTGTAAGCCAATGTGGGTTTTCATGTACTGTAACATCTGTAATCTCGTCTACTGCATATCTTTAATCCTTCGTCGCTATACGTTGAAAACGTGATATTTGTTTTCATATTTACAATCATATGTTTTTATCTGGGAATGTTAGAGGCGGTAGTTTCTATAAATACGCCCTACTTTTGCTTGACAAAAATTATACGTTCCAATATCATATTAATTCCAGTAAGATGCGAGATAGTCCACTATGTGCAACTCTCGTAATCATCGATAATATTAGCAATTTTATTCACGTTTAGTCATCTCGAACAGTTACGAATCATAAAATGCTAAATATTTGTTTGCAGTGGCGTAGTTTATAGTACATTATATTTATTTGTTTATTTATTTAATTTCTGGATATGTCAATCTCTGTTGGCTTGGATTTTTATAATAATATCAACATATTTCACTTTGTAAAAACTTCATCTTGCAGTGCAAAGGCGTCCCATGGTGGAATATTTAAAAAAATGGTTTAACATTTCTAATATAGCTACTACTAGGAATTTAATTTATTTTTTTTTAATTATAATTTCTGGGTATGTTTAATTTTAGCATGGTGTCTATTATGGGGGTATTATGAAATTTAGTTTGTGTATTAGTAAGTTTTTTTGTTTTTAATTAAAGCCTTCACGCCTTCTTGATTATCAAAATTCCAAGCATGCAGAAAACAGAAAAATGTTACTAATGCGCAAACTAAATTCCATAATACCCCCATAATAGACATCATACTAAAATTAAGCATACCCAGAAATAGTAATTAAAAATTTAAATTAAATTCCTAGTAGTAGCTATATTAGAAATAAGTATTAAAATGTTAATTAGGTTATCTATACCTTTCAAATCCTATAAATATCTTGTAATGGTCACTTTTAGGTTAGTTCTTATAACACTTGTCTGATGCATCTCCCAACATTATTTTTGACACGATTGGTGCTATCGACTTCCACTAAAGCAGGGTTTTCTTCATACAGAATAATAAAAACCAAATGTTTGAGTGTTTCCATCTCCAATAATAGAACCCACTGTGTATTACACCCACATTGTCAATAGGCTGTAGGTAGTCTATGAAACAAAAGTTATGTACATAGTTTATCTTCCCTTCTCTCGCCTTCTTGTTAAGTTGCCGTAAATTCAATTTTGCTCACTAGTGCCTTGTCCTTTAGCAAGGCCCGCTTGTAAAAGATAAATTTGCCTAGACAGATAATGCTGATATTTGAATTCAAGAGTATACAGGCACCATTTTACCAACGTGTGTTATTATTCATCCTTACCGCTCGCGAAAGGTCCTTGCTATTCTGATCAATATATGATTCCTTCTCTTCAGACGTCTTGTACCAAAATATATTTACATGGAAAACCTGCCTGTTATATTTAGCTGTAACTGACGATTTTAGATTGTCATAGTCATTGCAAACACTCAATGAAGGAAAATGCCAAGGAAATTGAAGAAATGCAGCTTTTTACTCACTTTATTGTAATGACACAAATGTCCTAATTTAATGAATCATGCAAATTGCTGTTTGCAAAAAGCATTACATTGTAGAATCTGCTAGGTACCTACCTTAGCTGCTCTGAAGATGCGTGTTATCCACACAGCTCACTAAGCAGGTCAGGTTTGGCGGCAAATGTTGAACGTTGAAGCAGTTTCAGCTTCACCAGCTAATTGGCGGTAATTGGGAATAAGGTAGAATGGACAGTGGGTGTTAATTTTAATTACATTTTCAAAAATTGGGAAAGTCTGGATCATGTTAGCTGCTCCTGTAAATAAAGATATACAACACCACGTTTCTGTCGGCGTACATTGCGCTCTGTACCAATTGCAGACAAAACTGCACCAAAACATTTACTTACTGAGGAATATTTTACGAATTACACATGTTTATACCCTTTTCCGATCCAATCTTGAGATCATCGGCAAATAACACTTTTTCACAGTCAATAATTTGTACCAAATCATTAATGAAAAGCATAAATAATAAGGAGCCATGGTTTAACCTCTGGGGTACTCCAGAAATAGCATTGAATCGTTTACAACCAAACCCGTTAGAAGGTACATACTGAATTTCGTGAATTAACCAAGACTTGATAAGTGCTATAAGAGTTTAATCAAATCAAAAGTTTTTCCCTGATCAATGCAAAGTTTGCAAGGTTTGCAAAATGAATAGAAATAGGCGTATATTTTATCATTGAATGCGGAATGGTTTTCTGTATCACACTCACTGGTATTATTTCAATTTTTAATTGGCTACTTTATAAAAGTGTTCTCTTATTTTGTTCTTACCTAATTCGCATTAGAAAATCATTCATTTCTAGCTGTTTATAAAGCTATTACAACTACAAGGTCCCCAGTAAGTAATAAACTCTTTATTGTGTCTATTATTACCCCTTAGTACTTTTTTAAAAATGACTTATTATTTGTTTGTTTATAATTTGAAACATATTCTTTATAGGATTTTGCAAACAGCAAAAAAATAACTATCTATAACTAAAAGAAAAACTGTGGCTAAAAATATTAATTAAGTCTTTGCATTCTTTCGATAACCTGAATTCTGATTATGCTAGCGAATTAAAATCCTAAAATGAATTTGTGCAATTTCTTATTTGACAATTCTCATTCTAACACTAGCATCCACACAGTCCCCTACGGCCAGATTAAACTAGTATCTACATAACCCCCTTCGATCATGAAGATTCAGTTAAAAATGAGAACAAAGGCCTAAAATGAATTTATTTATCTACCTTGCCTTAAAAAATTTTCATTCTAGTGGATTACATTTTCATGAAATCTATCATTCTGTTTCTTGGAAATGCTTGGCCTTTGAAACGTTTTTCGCCCTTATTCTGGAGCTCAGCAGAAAGACATAAAACCACTCATAAAGATGTTTCATGCGAAACCAAGACAATTTCTATGAATAAGTGTGAAATAATTATATTTGACATTGACTGATAAAAACAACAGATCTTCACCTATCTATTATCTCACTAGTATTAGAGCCTATATACTCTATGTTCTCATTTTTAACTGAATCTTTATGAATCTGAAACTGAATCTTCATGATCGTAGGGGGTATGTAGATACTAGTTTAATCTGCATGGCCGTAGGGAACTGTGTGGATGCTAGTGTTAAAATGAGAATTGTCAAATAAGAAATTAGACAAATTCATTTTAGGAGTTTAATTTGCTGGCATAACCAAAATTCAGGTTATCGAAAGAATGCAAAGATTTAATTAATATTTTTACACATAGTTTTTCTTTTAGTTATAGATAGTTATTTTTTCTGCTGTTTGCAAAATCCTATAAAGAATATGTTTCAATGCCCTTAGTACTTCTTTAAATTTTTAAATTTCAACTACTTTCAGTAACTATTATGTAATATTTATACGTATATTTACACTTTGCTCCGCTATGAATAAGGCTGTAAGTGGTGAGCTGCTATATATTGCCTACAAATTAGCATTGTGCAATATTTCGGTAGCTCGTTCCAGCAATTTTTAGTATAATTCTTATTCATTTATGTACCTGTGTGACCTCATGTGCGATTTTAGTATGCTTGAGGCGTATTTTTTTAACTTGGATGACTCAATATAAATGTTCCATTATACAAACGTCACGCAATATTTTTAAATTTGAGCCGATAATGAAGATGTTATAATATAATGTAAGGACTTTTTTAGAAAAGATTTACTTTCATTTTGAACTTATAATAGTATTTTAGGCTCAATATTAATTATCAGAAATCAAAACAGAAAAATGAATAAATAATATGTTATATTTTTAATTCGACAATTAAAATTCCTATTACTGTACTTACGTAAAGCTTGCAAAGACTAGCCAGGCCCCGTGAAATGCACACAAAAGGGAAAGAAAGGGACAGTATGCGACAAATATGCAAGATAATTTATTCGAAAGTACAATCTGAGATACAAGTTTTTGTACGTGAATATCGAATACTAGAAAGGGGTTAATTAATATGCACAATTTCTTATGCAATCCAATGTTCACGGGCCAAGCTAGTCTTAGCAAGCTGTAACTGATTCTCAATTTGATCGATACAGTTCGTCCTGTGAAACTATTCTATATTCGAAATATTTTGATAAAATATTGAACATACATATTAGGTGGAGAGCTGGCCGTACAGATTTCCCATCAGTAAGATACATGAAAAACTTTGTGTGAATGAGTAAGTACTGCCACAGCCTACAGGGAACCACTTTTCATACAAGCAAATTTAGCCCACGTCATAGAATTTCGACCATGGGGGGATGCGGATAAATAAGAAGAGGCACCCTATTTTTTTTAATAACTAGAGGGTTTATATATTAATGTATTCGATAACTTAAGAGAACAAAAAAAAGCAATTGAGGGTGTATCAGGGTTGCGGGCAAATTAAGCCTGGCACCACACTAAATTCTCATTGTATACCTCTAGTACATCTTGATGTAGCTTTATTCATGTGTTCGAAGACATAAAAAATTGTGACGCCGAAATTCCATGACTTGTGTAAAGTTTGCTTATATGAAGAGTAGCTCCCTATAGGTCTGGGTAGTACTTACTCACTCACACAAAGTTTTTCATGTATTTTATTCACAGAAAATTTGTACCACTGGTTCTCCACCTATATAAAAAACATAGACATATGGGTTGAATTTAGAACCAAACATTTTTTAAAGTCAGTTAATAAATCGTAAAGACCCGTTTATCTCGTTAGAATTTTCAAACTCTTCAAAATTCACTCCTGCCTCGTTGTTCATGAGACCTTTCCCGCATACCGCATCCTCGTGTAAAAATCTCTCATGCTTTAATACAAACATTTCGATAGTAATTTAATTAATCTAGTCACCGGGAGAACGTACCCTGCTGGCCTGAATATAAAGAGAGACACTGCCGGCCCGCGGTGGTATTTTTTAATAAACTACGTTTAATTAGAATTTTATGAAAGAAGTTTTTACGACGAAGTTTCAGTAGTGACAATAAAATAATAAAACAATATGCACGGAGTGGTACATACGCTAGAGGGAAAGCAGCTAGCTAGAAGGAACTCCAATATCGGAGGAATGAAGAAAAGTTTCTGTTGCTACTAGCTAATGTAATTAAATATAAACCGACAAAGGCAAATAAACCTTAGCGAAGTTTGAAAATGAAACTTTTGATACGGCGACCAACTTTGCCTTGTATAAGAATATTAAGAACTCGGGCGGGCGGGAGTTTAGGAAAAAATTATGCTGATATTAAAAATACATTTAGAGCGAGCCCGAGGACATTCTCCGGAAGCCGCATGGGAGATGATTTATAAAGAAAACTGAAAATACGAGGAATGGAAAGAAGTTTCCTTGTTTTTGAGTAAAATTGTCACAACTTAATAAAACATTGTAATACGTTGGATTTTTTACGCAATATTCGAAGTGTATCGCCTGGGAGTGCTCGAAAGTTGGTGAAAAATGCAGGCCACGTTACAAGCGTTGCCTGATGAGATTGTTTTCGGAACGGTAAACCATTAGCATAGAAGCTGAAAGTGATGAAAAAAATGCGAAATTGATTGATTTGCCAGCGTAAGATGGATATTGCTTCCGATTCCGGGCATCCATGGAGGTTCGTTCCAACACGCAGCTTGGTCGCAGCTAAACCGCGTGCCGGAACCAATTATCTGATGTTTTATATACCGTCGGACCGGCTGCATACGCCGCATTGGACATTGGACTTGCTTGTTGTCAGCAGTGAGAGCCGCTTCTTTTAAGTTTCCATCTATCGTCATCTTATTTTTCTTCTTCTAAGTTTTCTGTTTCTTCTCTTTCTTAATCTGGCAGCTTTCATTTTTTTATTTATTAACCGTTCCATAGGTAAATATCTATTTACAGTGAAGTTGCTGGGACGGGCCCTATCTCGCAGTAACAGTATTTTTTTGCGCGTTGTGAGAATAGAGGTCCGAAGGGATAATTTGCTTACCCTGTATGTCGTTTCTTTGAGACAATCGGTTTCAATTTCCGCCTTCTAAATTAATAATAAAATATTATGTTTTGAATCAATAAATCGAGCTGATAAAAATTAAGATGGTAAAGATCAGATAGAAAGATAAAATAGAATAATATCAATTAAATCAGATAAAATAAAATTAATTAATTTATAGCTTATCTGTCTTTCTGCAGCGTCTTTTGATTGCTGTTTTTTCACAACTTTCCACTGTATACAATTGCTTTAGGTCACAACATAGCTATATTGCTTTGTAAACATATGTGCTTCATTTTGACACTGACTGTGCTATTATTTATTGCCCATGAACCACTTAAAAAGTATCTTGTTGGGTCATCTAGGGTGTACGTAGGGACACTGCACTTCACTTGAGCTTGCACTTGAGCTTATTTGCTTTATTTGATTTAATATTAGAAAATCTTGTAATTATTAATTCCATATGAACTCTGTTTTTCTGTTGAGGCGCTTCATTTCACGCAGAATTTCTTAATCTAACGGTGGCTGAAATTATTTCGAATTTAACGGAATTTTTACCGCTTTTTAGAGAGCATCTTAAAAACGCGTCTATTCACGACGACACTTAACTCACTCCTCTATGAAAAAAATGCAAAATTGTAAATAAACTGAAGATAAATAATTAATTTATATTCAACGAGTGGACCCAATTCCAGAAAGCAATTGCTAAATGTAAACATTGGACGCTTCCCTGGTTTATTCCAGTTTTTGGTCGAGTTAGAAAAAAGGGGGGTTCTTAACTTGATCCGTATATTGTTTCTCAAATGTTTGCTTAATCATTACTCTGAACTAGTTTAAGTGACGTCTATGAAGTCATATGCAAAGTATACTGGTAAAGCTCGGTGGTGGCCCCCTAATAGTTTTATCAAGCTCTGATAAAGGTGAGTAGAAATCAGAAAATGTTTTTCAATCGTAAATTTGTTAAAGGTACGAGCGGTAACGGCAAAAGATTTATAATATTAATCATTTTTTACAAACTATAAGATATTATTTCTTGACGATTGCGTCAATGTAGTTCTTTTCAATCAAATGTACAACTAGGCCGAGCGATCAATTCAATTAAAAAATACCATTCAAAATTAAACGTAGCAAATAGTATTTTTCTGGAACTTATACCCGGATTCAGCCAGACATCGACGACACATAGCACCGATCAACTAAAAAAAAAAAATGAGTCTCCTCCCAGGCTATTTTCCTCTGAGACGAATTTAAATGGTAGTAAACAGGGGAAAGGAGGTTATTAAATATAATGAACTAAAAACCGCAGCCCAAGGAATCACTACTTCCATATCCAGATTGTCCTCCAAGTCTCTTTAAAGGTAAATTGTAAAGATGTCATAAAATGTCATGTCATTTACAGGAGATGCAATTTAGCAAGTTTCGTTAAGACATTGAAAATGAACTTGGCTAACTTTCAAACCCAGCATGATATTTACAAAATCTGCAAAATGTACAGGGGATAGAAATAAACAAAAGTTTTAGAAATGTTCAATCTTTTATTAAGCTGAAGATAGAAAATTTAAAAAGTTACACCACTCGGAGTAATTGTAATAGGATGTACATTAATATTCCACAAAATAGAGAACATGAATCTAAGTATCAACATTGATGAAATACACAAGTTTTACTAAAACGGTGTTAGGCGTCGGTCGGCGTCGAGACGCAAAAACGTAAGAATATGAATTTAGGTATCAAAATTAGAGATGTATCGACTAGGATTCTTGCCGACTAGTCAGTAGCCGACTAATCGGCTTTTCATAAAGCCGGCTAGTCGACCCAGCCGACTATTTTTAAATGCCAGCAAAATACGCGGCCAATTTCTTCGATAAACTTCGCGTGCCATCGCTCGTCGCCTGTCGCAGGCCTCTGGCCGACGCGACGGACGTATCAACAATCACGTACACGTGTTTTCTGTTTTGTTGTTTACTTCACTTCACTTAGAACATTGTTTGGTTATCCTTTGATGAAACTGAAGGAGACAATGGCAATAAAGTGAAGTGTAATCAATGTCAATCGTTAATTTCTCGCGGTGGCCGCGGAAAAGCAGCCAATACCTTAAATATGAACAATCATATAAAATTGTGGTATGTGATGTACTGTAATACATTACATACGTACTAACATGTACTAGAACAATGTTTTTTTTTAAATTTTTTTCAATAGTTTCTATACTGTATCTGATCCCTCTTATTTTGTTCAGATTAAAATAATATTTAAAATGAATAACAGTTCCTAGTTCCTATGTTCCTGAGTTGGTTTTAAGATTAATTTTTGTTTTTGCATTTGTTAAAATAAAAACGTTTGTTATCAGTAACAAGATTATGTTTACTGTTTATTTTGTATCATGTAGTATGTACTATGTAGTGAAATAGAGTTTTTTTTAAATTTTGTTCCAACGTTTTACACATGCGTTGTTTTACTTCATTAAAATATTATTAAAAACGTCCTCTTAATTCAGCAAGGTATGTTTTATTTTTTTCGCCGACTAGTCGCCTAATAGTCACCGACTAGTCGCCGACTACAAAATTGGCCGAATAGTCGGCTTTCCCGACTATTCGGCCACTAGTCGGTGCATCTCTAATCAAAATTGGTCAAATACACAAGTTTTACAAAATCGACGCTGGGCGTTGGTCGGCGTTGAGGCGTAAAAATGCAAGAATATGAATCTAGGAATCAACATTTATCAAATACACAAGTTTTACAAAAACGACGCCAGGCGTCAGTCGACGTCGAGAAATAAAAATGCAAGAACATAAATTTAGATATCAAAATTTATCAAAAACACAAGTTTTACAAAAACGGCGCTAGGCGTCGGTCGGCGTCGAGACGTAAAAATGCAAGTATATGACTCTAGGAATCAATGTTTATCAAATGCACAAGTTTTACAAAAACAACGCCAGGCGTCGGTCGGCGTCGAGATGTAAAAACGCAAGAACATAAATTTAGATATCAAAATTTACCAACTACACAAGTTTTACAAAAACGACGCTAGGCGTCGGTCGGCATCGAGAGGTAAAAATGCAATAATAGAATTAGATATTAAAATTTATCAAATTCAAAATCAAATTTGGAACTTTAAAAAAATCTGCGATCTAACAGCACCAAACGCTTTCGGTTCCAAAAACAGCCGAATTTCCAAACGTTACACAAATCGCTAGTGGACCCCCGTATTACCGTTTCATCTTCGATTTGTTAAACATTCTCAATGTTAAAAATAAGGCATTTGTTTCTAGGACATAGGCCAAAAATTAGGTTTCTGGATTCTTACTAGCTTGCTCTAATGATTTTTCCCAATTACACACCTTGCTCCACCCATTCAACAAAAAATACAAACGTGTACCAGGTTTCAAGTGAATATTTCAAGTTTATTTCATCAAATCCTTTATTAATGGAGTGGGGGGTGCTGAAGGATGGAAAATATCATAAAAAATGGTGGTGGTGGGGACGTTGAAAAATATTATAAAGAAATCTGAGGACTTGGCTTCTAGTATACGCACCAAACCTCAAATTTTTGTACTCTACACAGCTTGCTTTACTCATTTTCCCCTATTTGCTTACAATTACAACCTCACACCTTCAACGGATTCATCTCAAAATATAATCTTGTTCCAGATGTCGTTGTAATACATACGTGTACCGAATTTTAAGTGAATATCTCAATTTTATTTCATCAGCCCCTTTAAAATGGAGTAGGGGTGGTGAGGGGTAGAAAAATATTATAAAAAAATCTTAGGGCTTGGCTTCTAGTACATACACCGAATTTCAAGTTTCTATACTCTTACCAGCTTGCTTTACTTACTTTCCTCTATTTACCCCTATTTTACCCCCAATCCTTCATCAGATTAATCACCAAAATATTAATTCCTTTACCATGTGCTCCTAGTAAGTTGACTGATCCGGAAAATTCCGTAGTAGTACGTCCCAACAGAAAACAATACTCAAATACCAAAATAAAATACTGCTAAATTCGTTAACTACAGCACCATATCCCATTAAAGGAGCAAACTCACAAAATTGCTATACACGTGCTCAGCGACACAACTTATCTTCGGCAGGCAAACGGAAAAAATCACCAAAAAATGGCCAAGACGGAAACCTCCGTCATAAAATCCAAGGACGACGAAACCTCTTCATGGGTTTGTTCAAAGTGGCCACTACACAGCGTAACCCACAACTCTTATAAATGTCCCTAACGACGCCTATTTCCCACACATAATATCGTATTTCATACTTCCAATAACAAAACAATAAGTTTAATCCACAATAACGGTCTTGAAAAGGTTATAACCGGACGTTAGGAACTCGCTGCATGGAGTGTAACGGTAGGCAACCAGTTATACTATGTAGACTCGACTAAAACGATAACATTGGAACAATCGCGACATTTAGATGAACAGGTGCGAAAATAGACTAACAATATGGATGTATATCAAGCAAAGGTGCAGTCAATGAACTAACTATTCTACCTTTATTTTAGCTCGGTATATTTACCGTTCGCAAAAAATATAAAAGCAGCAGCAGTGCGTTTATGTAAAAGCACATATCCTACTTTGTATTTAGTTTGGGCGGGGCGTTCAAATATTGATTGACGCCATCCAAGAAAACATTGTGAAATAGATTGACGGGCGTAGTTGTTAGAAGAAAAACAAGAGAATTAAACTGCATAACTGGATGGTAGATGCTGTTTCACTCGCGAAAGGTCAAGTCGGGGCCAACCAAGAAAAGTTGTGCACATTCCGAGAATTCTTATCGGAATTGTTCTATTCAGTCGGAAAGTGAGGGCGATGAGTTATCGTTGTTCTTTCATGTCTTAGTTCGGCAATCAATTTGGCGATCTTCATTTCGGAATTAACTAATTTTAGTTGCGGGCTTTGTGGAAGTTTTATCTGCAATTTTACACGAGATTTCGATTTTGGAATATGCTTTCTGATTATTTCTTTTTGTGCGTGAAGCTTAATTCTGAAGGGAATACCAACAAAAATAGCGTTTACTGGCTATTCAGTTTGTAATTATACAGGGAGTCAGGAGTGCGTCTGTACTGAATTTAAAACAATTTATAGAATATTTTGTATAACACCCAATCAGGGGTGAAATGTTTTTGTTATGCATCCCATCGAGTGGGTTTCAATAAACAGGTTTTTGAAAATGAAGTTGAAGTTGAAGTCCAATAATAGAGAGTTATTGCAAAACGAAAAGGGGCTGACTTTATTAAAAGAAACCTTAAATAAAGTATCCTGTATTCCAATTTATCATCCATGTTTAAAGAGAGTTATTGCAACGATGTCCTCCTCATACCTTATGTTGATACTTTATTTTGACAATTTTTCCTAACCTAAAAAATCCAAATTGGGCATTGCCAGTATTATTATCATTTGTTCCAGTTTAAAATGAATATGGAAGAACAATTAGTAGCTAACCTAGCTGGTGTTAATGATGAAGAAATTGAAATGTTACTTCTACATAACATAACTGATATTTATATCGGCAATGAACAAATTAACGCTGTAGACCCAGTCAACTTCGATTTAAATAATATGACTGACGATGAAATAGAAGTTAATTTTCGTTTTCAAAGATGGGATATAACACGATTGCGAAATTACGTCTCCTCATATTTGAATCTCACACGTTTTTTTATCTTGTTCTTGTGCCATTATCGCCAACAAAAGTAACAATTTCCTTAGGGAATTTTCGTCTGATGCAAGTTTCGACAAAAAGTTCCTAAATGTGTCAAAATTAAGGTTCCTTAAATAAAGGAAAACTTTTCCCGTATTTAAGTTAAATACGGGATGCCTGTATTTTATAAAAGGAAAATGCTTAACGATATTTTAAATGCGCATGCGTACATGTCAATTTAAGGGAAACCTTTATTAAAGGATCCGTAAATCGAAGTTGCAATATCTCTCTAATTATAAAGACTTTCATAAAAAAAAATGTTATCTGAGATTTTCCTTGAGTAACTGTTAGTGGAAGGATTATAAATCACAAAACCACAAAAATCAGTTCTGGGGGTACCGCGCAAGCTCCCCCCTCCGAAAACCAGCCCTTCGGTGAAGAAAGCCTTATTTTACTGATAACTCGTTAACCGCTTAAGATATAAAAAAAATTGCTCGTCATAAAAAACAAAGCTTGACTAATTGCCTAAAAAAAAGTCCTCTTGTAATTTTTACTTCCCTCGCATATCGAAGGGAAGTATTGTATTCGAGAAAAAATCACCCTCCGATATTTTTTCGGATTTTCACGTTTCAGATCACGTTGATTACGTAAATATAGGTTTTCCAATTCCGTCAGTCAGTCTGTCTGTTTGTTGGTGCATTAACTAAAAAATTACTTGACGGGAAAGAGTCAAATTTGGTAGGTAGCTAACGCCACTGCCACCGAAGAAATGGTTATACTTTCACTGGGAAATATACAGGGTGGACCGTCTAAAGGGAATAAATAGGTAATGGAAAAAAATATTTTTCGCTCAAATTTTAAATTTCCACGATTCAGGACATTCTTAACCTATCTCAAAAAATAATTTGTTTTCAAAATTTTAAGTAGAAGAAATTTATAAAATTTTTAAATTTTTTTATAAAATGGGTGATGGAAAAAAATTTTTTTGCTCAAATCTAAAATTTTCACGTTTCGTGGCATTCTAAACCTATTAAAAAAAAACTCTTTTTTTGAAAATTTAAAATGGAAAAAAAAAATTGAACTTTTCAAAATTTTGTAAAAATGGATGACGGAAAAAAAATGTTTTGTTCAAATTTAAAATTTCCACGTTTCATGACATTCTAAACATATTTCAAGAAAGAAATTAGTTTGGAAAATTTAAAAAATATATTTATTTTTTATTATTTTACCACTACAATAGAGTAAATGATTTTTTTCGCAATTCTAAAATTTCCTCGTTTCATTATATTCTTAACCTATTTCAACAAAAAAATGTTTTGAAAATTTAAAAAAAAACACCACTATACAGTAGATGATAGAAAAAGTTATCAGGTTTTCTCTGCAATAATAGGGCTAACTACATGGCGATTATAATTCTCATAAGCCATCTCTTAATTAATAATTTTTTGGAGTGGCCGTATGAATAAAGAGGGAATTTTCATTTATTTGAATTTTTTTGCGCGCGGCCTATAGAAAAAATAGAATTGCTGGAAAACCAAACATCCTAGGAAAAAAAATCAAAATTGGCTTTAAAGGCGATATAAAATACTCTTTTGTGTTTCCATTTTTGATGGCTATTGATCTATTAGTATATAAAAATAACAGTATAATATAGTTACCTCTTGATTTTTGCACTTTTAACTATTCACAGGCCCATAAAAAATAACTGACTTTAATATAAGTTATAAATGCATTATCTTTTAGTTCATGGTAGTACTTCAATGCAGAAAAAGTTAGGAATAAAAATATTCACAATTTCAAATTTACCAGCATGTTGAAGTTAGCCAAATTTTTTCCAATTTTTGATTGTTTCCTAAAAATAAAAAAAAGACCCAACAATCTTGAATATTTAGCTCAATTTAAGTTTATGTATTATATAACTATTGTTTCTAATCATTTAATAATTAAAAAATTAAAAAAATATCAAAAATTTAATATGCAGCTTTTTTGGATTTTTTTTTTGTTAACATTAACACGCTACTAAATTTGTAAATATGACTGTTTTTATTCCTAACCTTTTCTACATTGAAGTATTACCTTGAACTAAAAGATAACTTTTGTAACTTATAGTCAGTTATTTTTTATGGACCTGTGAATAGTTAGATGCACAAAAAATCAAGAGATACTATATTATATTTTTATATACTAATAAATATCAATAGCCCTCAAAAATGGCAACACAAGAGATTATTTTATATCCCCTTTAAAACCAATTTTGATTTTTCTTCCTAGCTTGTTTAGTTTTCGAGCAGTTTAATTTTTTCTATAAGCCGCGCGCAAAAAATTTCAAATACACGAAAATTCGCGTGGACTAAAAATACAAATTTTGCAATTTTTGTCAATATGATTTTCTCGAAGGCCATAGCATATAAAAGAAAATTACAACAGGACCTTTTTTAGGCAATTAGTCAAGCTTTCTCTTTTATGATGAGTAATTTTTTATATCTTCAACGGTTGACAAGTAAAATAAGGCTTTTTTTACCGAAGGGGTGGTTTTTTTGGGAGGAGGGGGGTTACGGAAGGAAAATCTCAGATAACATTTTTTTGCGAACTTCTGGTGTATTTTTTACTTTACCGACTGGACTATTTGGACAGATTTTCATTTTAAAATTCATTTTCGAAATATTTGGTTTCAAAGTCATTTATATTGTTCCCTCCTTTCATTTTCCAACCGTGTGTTTTGAAAACAATGTTTTTTCTTGATAGTACGATTTAACAGATACTTTCAATGAAAATCACAATGAATACTGGTGCACAGGTACTTCCGGTATAGAAAGTACAAGTCGTACTTGTGCAATTACTGTTCCGTATATCAGCTTTTCCTGAAAAAGCTATTAGGTAGATTCTGTTCATTTTGACACTCCTCGTGCATTGTCACAGAGGGAGAGAGTGATTGTCTATCAATTTATCTTTTCGAAACTACTCGCCTTAATAAGGCGTCTAATAATTTGAGGGCCTCTTAATAAAAAGATCATTAAGTTCTGGCTTACTTGATAGTCTACGTCTATTTTCAGAACATTGATTGAAATTTAATACCCCTCATTATTTAAGAAGGAAACTGACGTGGATCTAATGGTTAATGTTCCCTTTAGGTATCGTTACAAGGAGATAATTTTTAAAAAGCTTCTTCCTTATGTTCTAAATATAAAAGATAAAGTATTATTATAAAGGTCGAGCAAAACAATATCATAACGTCTATAACACAATATCCAAATTCTCATAGGAAATTACCGTTTGTTTGAGAATTTCAATATTTTACATATAAAAAACACTTTCTAAAGTTGTAAAATTGAAGTATAATTCTAAATGATCAACTCTAAACTTTAAACAATGGAGATTATTATATTACTAGTAGAAATACCATATAGCAATTATTTCAACTCTTTGAACAAAAAACTTACTTTGACGTAAGTATAGAGAACGTTTACCTTTCTCAACAACTACTTTGTGGGCTACATGCCTCGATCAGCGTTGGATTAAGTAGAAAAAAAAACGCATATTACGTATAGTATGACTATCACATTAATGTGATTTTAATTTAGACGATCCTGTCCAATGAGAACAAAAACAATTAATACAAAATTACTTACCAGAAATAACAGTTATATCAAATTTTAAAATATTCACAGATACGTGTTTCGATGCCCGCATCTTGTCAGTGTGACTATTTTCAAAGCTTGGAATGAACTGAGAGATAACTACTTAATAACTTTGTTTATAAAATTATTGAGATTATTTCATTATCAATGAAACAAATATCGTTAAATGAGTGCGTGTAGCACTCGCGTAATATGGTGATATAGTCTGACTATATTAGACATTGGTACCTTCAATTTGCTCCAGTAATAATAATAATAATAATAGTAATAATTTGTATGTGGTTTTGATAAATCAGTATTAATAAGAAGAGATAATGTAAAAAATAGAGTAATAAATAGATCATAGATTTAAAAAAATAACAGAAAAGAGCGTTTTCTCAAAATCGAAATGAAAATAGAGTTGATTCATTTTTTATAATTTTTGTATTAATAAAATAAAATAGTTACAAAATCGCGGCGTCTAAGCACTTCTTGGGTTTTTAAACAAGCGTGTTAAATAAACTTTGCTTACATGTTTTACACATTCGAACACCCTGTATATTTTATCACAAATCTGACCCCTGCTCATGGTTTACCATGATAGGCAAAACTTTGAATAATGAGAATATTCTAATTCAAATTTGTTGGTAAAATGTAATAATATAAATATTTCATAAACATTTTCTGGCGTTAGGTATTCATAACTTGCTTTTGTAGTATTACTATCCTTACCCTTAGATCAGGATAAAGACTAAAAAAAACTGTTATTTTCAATACATTATTTTTTGTATTTGTGTATTTATTATAGACCAATATTTTCACAATTTCAAGAATGTAGCTTTACAACTTTAGGCTGATGCTTTTTTTTAAACTGAGAACATATTTATATTTAAGAAAGGCGGTAGAATGCGCCTTTATTGATGGAAAACCGAATTGGTAATGTTCGTACCGCACTCGCAAAAAAATATAAACGATCTTCGTGCAAAAAAATATGTATACATATAGATAAAGTGCCCGTATATCCCGGTATGCGGCTGTGGGAAATTCAATTTATTGTTTTGTTTGGCGAAAACCTACACTCCAAGTAAACCGACCCTCCGACATTCCCCAAATTTCCCAGATACAAAGAGAGCATCCCTCGCGCTGAGTTCAAGCAAAATCGCAAAGAAATGACTCTGAAAATATGATATTTATCACCGTTTTGTGATGGGGTCAAGATAAATGCAATTTGTGGACAAATTGACCAAAGGAAGTGGTATTGATTCGAGATGATTTGAAATTATTCAGACATTCCCTTTTGATAGGGCCATTCTTTATATTGCAGAATAAAAATATTTCTGTACTTGAGTTTCCAGTGAACAATCGACAAAAATGAAATTAGTGCTATCTAATTTATTTAACACGCTGGAGAGTTTCTTAGAAAGTAATCTCAAATACATTTTAAATCATTTTTCACGAAGCACTGGGTCTTCTGTATTATTTTAAAGTTATTTTCGGCAAAATATATATTCATGTGATTAGGGCGTATACTCGACACGAGTTACGCTAACCAGATTGGCATCATCAGGAGATCAGTAATACCTTAAAGAACTGCTGGAATCCATTTTAATTTTCTACTTATGAAATCATCTTGATTTAAGCTCAATGCCGAAAAGTTATTGAGACCTCTCAGTAAACTCAAAACAAGCTGAAAAAGCTCCGCTGTTTTCTTATGGAAGTTGAATTTCGATCAAATGCCGCTAAATGAATATGTTGCAGATTTCGGCGTTCAGATTAAAAGCTGCCATATACTCAACTCGATCGTAAGGCATCTAGTTTCAGAGGTACCGCTACAAATAGATACAAGTGATCAGGTTAAAAAACATCCGGATTTATGAATGTTTTTAATATACCTATTGTGATAATTTTTAATAGTATTTAGAATATTTTAAACTAATACGATTTTTCATTTTAATAGAAATAGGGTGAAAAAATAAATCAAATTGAGAAATTTTAGTGAGTGCGATGGAAAATTCTACAAGTGGAAAAAAATGATGAAAAAAAATTACGAAACCTGCAGAATTGTTGGTTGATTGGAATAAGCCAACAGAAAAGGAGATTGCCCTGGAGACTTATTGCAATCAGAGTTGGACAAACACCTGAACTCGGTGAAATATAAGGAAATATATATAAAATATAGAGATAAACAAATAATGTTTAATAATACTGATAAACACTCTTTAAGTTCATATTCTCTAATCTAACAAGGGGATGCGTCAACACATCATAAGAAAGGAATTACAGATATTTATAATATGTATAGATTGCTGAAACTAATTTATTTACTTATTTATTGCATACACTGTTCAACAAATAAGATACCCAATTACAGAACAGGAATAAAGGCATACAAAGCATTAATTGCATAATATACAACAACATAGAAAGAAAGTAAAATGAAGAAAAAATTTACTTAAATGTACGAACTATGAATAACTAATGATACGAAGAGAGAGAAAAATATAACATGAAAAATGTTTAAATATAAAAACTATATATACACATATGCATTTCAAAGTAAATTAAGAAAAACAAAGACAATCACTGGTTATTTAATTTAAACATTTTGTTTTATGTCACTAAGGCTGCAATTAAAAATATCGAAGTTGTTACATAATTTGTTAGAAGTACTGCAAATTGTATATAAAGGTGAATTATTTAGTACGTTGACGTTGGTACGCGGCGTGGGTAAATAGAAAACTTGGTGATTACGAGGGGTTAATCTGGGAACGTGAAAATTAAGCTTACTAATTATTTCGGGTGCGTCAAAATCATTGTGTAGTAATTTAAACAAAAATACTTGAGAAAAGTACGTACGCCTATCCTCAAGAGTAGTCATAGAATATCTTTCAAGCAAATTACTTTGCGGAAAACTAATCACTCGATAGGTATCGTCAGATTTGAACCACATTAATTTAAGAAATCTACGTTGAACTGCCTCCAAGTCATTTTTGTGAGCATCATAGCTGGAACTCAGAATTAGCGATGCGTACTCAAGTTTCGATCTCACGAAGGATTAATAAAGAATTTTCAGAGTATCAGTATTAGTTAACTCTCGACTAGTACGAACGATGAATCCAAGGGCTTTGGAGGCTTCAGACACAATGGTATCGATATGATCAGTGAAGGATAATTTACTATCAAAAGTTACGCCGAAGTCGCGAAATGTTATAGGTCTTTGAAGTATGACATTATCTAACCTGTAATCAAAAATAAAAGATGATGTTTTTTAAAGAAAAGAGCATTACGTTACATTTACTAGGATTCATGAATAATTTATTTACTATACACCAGGTGTTTATTTTGTCAAGAGAAGTCTGAAGTTGAAAACATTCATCGATTTCATCAATTACTGTAAAAATTTTTAGATCGTCGGCATATAAAAGGTGTGGCAAATTAATTTCGTTCACTATGTCGTTAATAAATATGTTAAAAAGCAAGGGCCCCAGAATAGATCCCTGGGGAACTCCAGATGTGGCAGCAAATTCGATCGATTTGAACCCATTTAATGCAACGTACTGACCCCTATTCATTAAATAAGATTTAAACAAAAGGAGCAAAGAATATGAGAAGCCGATTTTTTCTAATTTATTAAGTAACAACTGGTGATCAAGTCTATCAAACGCTTTGGAGAAATCGGTATATATGACATCTACCTGCCCACGTTCATCTAAGGATTCAGAAATATATTGAGTTACACAGAATAAATTTGTTGTTGTTGAACGCCCTTTCATAAATCCATGTTGATTAATAGAGATTTTGGTGTTAATTGAATGATATATTCTATCATGAAGTAATATTTCTAAGACTTTACAGAAGTTACAAATTACAGAGATTGGTCTAAATTTCTCAATATCTAGTTTGTTTCCCTTTTTGAAGATGGGACATACTTTGGAATATTTCCATAGGTCAGGAAATAGGCAGTTTTTAAGATTAAGTTAAAAATTAGAGTTAGAGGATATGCAAAGATGATAGCGCAATCCTTTAATAAAAAAGCTGGAATGGAATCAGGACCGGTCGTCATTTTGAGTTTAATTCGTTTTAGAGCCCGAATAACCTCATCTTCACTGAAAGAGTTTATGCTCAATGTAATGTTCCTCGATATCTAATGAGGTCTCATTATAAGATTGACCGAAATAATTGGCAAATGCATTTATCAGAGATATATCAGAGGGATTGTTTAGCGAAGATCCCTCAAAGAACATCTCTTCAAATGCACTGGCCGACCCTTTTCTACTTTTGATGAAAGCCCAAAATTTATTGGGATAATTTTTTATATTATCTTCACAGTTCTGCACGAAATTTCTCTAGGCTAAATTGGTATCATATTTTATTTCCCTTCTGATGTTTTTGAGGTTATTGTGTATAAGTGGATAACTGGTTCTTGCATACTGTCTCCCAAGGCGTTCTTTAAGGCTAATTTTTTTTATGATACTGCCATTAAACCACGGAGGATATCTGCCGCTACGAGAAGAAATCAAATGCTAGTGTAATAATGCTGTACATTATTCAGTATTATCTGCCTTGGCAAGCAGGTTCTGTTAAAGAATGTGGTACTAGAGGCAACTACTGAATTTACGTCAATGTAGAAAAGGCATGAAAATATTACGTGCCTATGTACTCTTGTGGAATTGAACAAACTATGGACAGTAAGTATCATTAGTGATGGGAGCACCCAGACATCTGATCTTTATTATTCGTATACTTTACCAAGAAAGCTCTGCCTTGGTGAAGGTTGAGAACACTTCGATAAATGTAAAGTTGACAAAGGCCTCAGTGCGTTCTATCACTGATCCTCTTTAATGTATACAGTGAACACTTGATGCGATGTGTTCTTGAAAACTGACGCGGTGAAGTATGGGTGAAACTAAGGTTTCTACCTTGAGGTTTGCGGATGACACCACCTTAGTTGCAGCAACCGAGAATGAGCTCATGCATGAGCAAAATTTGGCGTGATAAAAGGCACCCAAAGATCAGACTTGCTAACGATCTAATTTTCTCCATCTTTCTTTGCGCCATGGACTATTAGAAAGGCAAACAGATGGCGCATTGATGCTTTGAAAATGTGAGTCTGGAAACGTTGGCTGCGAATTTCCTGGAGCGCCCATTGACAGCTCAGTTCTACAAGATATGTCTCAAAGCAACTCTCTAGCATTGTATTTACTCGAATCATCTCATTTCTTAAATCACAAAACATGTGCCAAGATGTTGTGAATAAGCAAAAGAGACTGTATCAGAACTATGACAACGTTAACCAAATTAATACATGTTTTATGCTGCTATTTCATATTTTGATTAGGATAACAAAATGGTAAAACCCACACCCTTATTATACAGTAGTAACGCCCACATATCAAGCACTTTTTACCCTTGAAAAATCAATTTTCGAAGAAGCTCTACTAAAACCAACATCAATAACTCTTTCGAGAGGCACACCTGTTGTAAAAATGAAGTGCTCTCTAGTCTGACATGCGACGAGGCGTTGATGTACACATGCAAATGAAGCGAGTAGTTCTTAATTAAAATATGAGAATAATCACATTAATTGTGTTACGGTCTGTCGGCGCAATTAGCTATAATTAGGTATAAAATAATGCATGGATGTTATGGCGGGTTTAGCGACCGGCCATGGCCTCTGTACTTCCGAAATGGTCGCCGGATATGAATTTATATGTGAGTTAAGTCGAATACTAATTCGAACATTTGTATTCATGGAGTTAAGATTAACCCGGGCTGAAACACTTGATTCGATTGAATTATTTAGGCGCGACCGGAAAATCTACACGGATACCTCCAGAAATTGGTTTGTGGACCTTATTAAATTTATTGATGGGACCATTATATGGGTCACTGTTGGAGTCTCCGAGGAAGCATGCAAAGTTAATTAAATGTAGGAAATAATTATACGCGTTCAATCGCGGGGTTGTGGCGGAATTGAAACATGATTATATTGTTTCATTTCAAATTTAATGGTACAGAGGCTTTAACTCTTTCATTTAATAGAACTGTCAAAGGGTAATTGAACCGGGAAAAACACATAACAGTAATTTTATTTTAAAATGTAATTCATTTGTGTATAAAATGGAAAAATTGAAGGTATCGAACAATATAGGTGTGTTCTTTCATCTTTTTTAGTGGGCTAGTTTCATGTAAACAAGGGGTAATCCGCGAGGCTAATTTTGGTGTACAGACTCGGGGTATTAGGTGGACATTAGGGGGCATTAGGGGGGAAAATATTTCATAATTCAAATATTAAACAGAATTGTGGGCATTATTCAGACATTAGTTGGTAGAGTATGCACAAGATTATTTATAAAATCTTGTGGAATATTCTCCCATTCTTCACGAATGGCCTCACTGAGCGTTTCTAAGGTTTCAGGGGGTACATCAAGAGATCTTACTTTAAGTTTTAAATAAGACCAAACGTGTTCGATGACATTAAGATCCGGAGACTTTGCAGGCCAGTCCATCCTATTGATGTTTTGTACCTGCAAAAACTCCTTCGCGCTCTATGAGGTCGAGCGTTGTCATCCACCAATAGAATTTCTGGGCCGTAATGTCGAGCAAAAGGAACAACAATAGGTTCCAAAATTTCCTCCTGATAAACAGTAGCATTAATGGTTTGGTTGGTAATGAATAGCTCGGTTTTACCATTTCTTATGATACCTCCCCACACTGTAACACCTCCGCCACCAAATGCTTCTTGAGGGGCCATATTTTCCTCCAAATATCGCTGATTTGGCCTTCTCCAAACTAACATTCGGCCATCGGAGTGAAACACATTAAATCTTGTTTCGTCAGTAAATAAACAATGGCTCCACTCTGCATTACCCCAATTCGCATACCGATTTGCCCATGCCCGCCTATTCGCTCTATGGTGTTGTAATAACCGCACACATTTTGCTCTGCGACGGGCTCTATAATTTAAAATGTTTGGCATTATGTTATGTTTAAAAAAAAAAATCTCACCTCAAGTTGTTTTTATTTAATGTTCTTCTCACTGTTCTGTCCGAAACTCTCACCCCAGTTTGTTGTCTTAAAGAGTCATTTAGTTTTCTAGAGTTCTTTGTTCTATTCCGCATAGTTTCTCTCATTAAAATTCTTTCGGTTCTTTGGTTTATTTTTTTTGTATGTCCACCCCCATGCCCATAATTATGATCACCAGTAGTTTCGACGCGGTGGTTCAAATTATATATTGTCTTTCGGCTGACATTGTAAATGTACGCAACTTGCTGTTTTGACATTCCTTCGTTGAGAGGTCGAATGCAATTTTCCCTTTCTGCCGTGGTTAAACGCCTCATATTAATTAAACTTTACAAAATTATAACATTGAAATATGTCAGATTATTTCTAAAATAATGTAAACAGTTTTTAATTCCATAGCAACAAATTTGTTTTTCCAATGCCTACTTTGAAATTGACGCGTCGCGTAGAAATTACACCCGATCATAATTATGGGCATGGGGGTGGACAAAGAACTCTGTAAAACTGAATGATTCTTTGAGACGACAAACTGGGGTGTGAGTTTCGGGCAGAACAGTGAGAAGAACATTAAATAAAAACAACTTGAGGTGAGAATGTATTTTTACAAAAACTTAAATAATGCCAAACTTTAGAGCGCGTCGTACCCTACGTTTTTGTTTATTATCGACCCGGTATAATGTGTAAATTTCAACCCTCAAATAAAATGCTTAGACCATAGAAAATCTACGTGAAATAAGGATTCCAAATCCGCAAAAATCATCAAGAACCGTCAATCCAATGTCAAGTTATAGCATTTTAAAGATTTCGGTATCCAAATTTTATGTTGAGTAGTGTGTACAAGGCCTAAGGGCCTTAATCCAAAAACTGACAAAACCGTCTAGAGATATTGATGTTACCTTAGTAAGGAACCATATTGCAACGACCAAAAAAATTTTTTGCGGAAATTTCACTCATACAAACTTTTTGATTTTTTGCATGACTTCATTGATCACCCCGTATATAATAAACTTATGGTCCTACGATAAATATACGTCATGCAGCTTAATCCGAAAAAGACTAGCTCTTAAAATTTGCAAGCCGCGTTCAAAAATTTGCATTCCTGTTGAAAATATTGAACTTTAAATTTTGCCTAAAAGTCTCTATGTGTAAGTTCGAGTGGCCAGCAGTTTAATTACCTTAAAAAGATAACTCCTGAACACTTCAATATAGACACAATTAAATATATCTACGTTTTGCTGATATGCAGTAACTTGACATAGAAAACGGAATAATGCATTTTAACGAGGCCCCAGTATTTAGTTTATACAGTTAACTTCACAAATCAACATTTACTGTATGATCAATAAAATCCCGAGGTAAGGATTATTGTATTTATTGAAGCAGAAGTAAACTATTTTACTGCCTAAGCATTTCATACTGCAGAAGAGTTTTGTTATTATATAACAACGTTTGGATACATAGTTAAATTCCGCTCATTTTGCCCGTTTGTATCTTATTTAAATGCTAACAGAATACCAGTATTATTAGTCAATATACCAAACATTCTTGTCTGGACCTTCACGCATTTTGAAAATTGTTATTTTGGGTATTTAGCAGATACTGCAATATCTAATATTTAATATGAAAACGATAAATTACTTTGTGCGAATAGTTTACGTATTGTCCTAATGCTTTTAGATAAAAATGAAAAAACTTTTGTATAATTACTTCCACATCCACTTAGTGGATTGGAAGTATAGTAATCGTAAAAAAAAATTAATTTTTTTTTTTTTTTGAACTAGGTTTGGAATGTCATGAAACGTCGAGATTTTAAATTTGAGCGAAAAAAATGTTTCTGTCTGTCTGTGTGTCAGTCTGTCGGTCTATCTGTAACTTTTTTTTGTCCGCACGTTTTCTCCGGAACGGTTTAAGATATTAACTTGGAATTTTGTACACGTATATACTATAACGAGATCTGGAACTGGATTATTTTTTGAACATAGCCGGTGAAGGGTTGGGAGTAAACATGGGTAAATAGGGGGAATATGTAAAACAAGCTGGTATAAGAGTATAAAAACTTGAAATTTTATGTATGTACTACAGGCCAAGGCCTCAAAATTTAAAAAAAATATTTTTCATCTCCCCACCACCTCCTCATTACATTATTAAAGGGGTTGATAAAATAAAATTGAGACATTCGTTTGAAATTTGATACACGTATATATTATAATGACATCAGGAACTGTATTATATTTTGGGATTATTCTCATGGAGGGTTGGGGGTTAAATAGGGGTAAATATGGGAAAATAAGTAAAGCAAGCTTGTAAGAGTACAGAAACTTGAAATTCGTATTTCAACCCCCCACCACCCCTACTCCATTATTGAAGTGGTTGATAAAATAAAATTGTATGTATTATAACGACATCTGGAACTAGATTGTATTTTGAGATGATTCCGTTGAAGGGTTGAGGGTAAAATAGGAGTAGATAGGGGAAAATAAGTAAAGCAAGCTAGTAAGAGTACAGAAATTTGGGATTTTGTGTATATGCTAGAAGCGAAGACCTCAGGTTTTTTTTTATAATATTTTCCATCCCCACACCACCCTCACTCCCTTATTAAAAGAGTTGATAAAATTAAATTTTGATTTTCACTTGAAATTTGGTACACGATATAGGGGAAAATTAGTAAATCAAACTGGTAAGAGTACAGACATTTGGGATTTGGTGTATGTAACTAGAAACCAAGGCCTCATATTTCTTTCTAATATTTCTCAAACCCCACCACCTCCGCTCCATTATTAATGGGATTGATAACACAAAATTGAGATATTCACTTGAAAGTTAGTACACGTATGTATTGTAATGACATCTGATTGAGATGATTCCATTGAAGGGGTGGGAGGTGGTAGGTTGTGAATAGGAGAAAATAAGTAGAGTAAACTAGAAACTTCATATTTTTAACTATATGGTAGAAACCAACGTTTCAAACTTTTCTATGACATCTGCCCCAAATGTTATTAAAATTCTATGACCAATAATTTCCACATACTATGTTTCCTCACAGACAACTGACGTGACGCCAAAGATCTATGCAGACCAAGCTAGGCGGTGTCCGAAAAGCGATGTGCGCCTTGCGGTGCGCCGACATGGCCACGCACTTAAATTAACAGTATACACACAGAGTACGCAATTTATTATTTCTCATATTAAATATTTAATGTTGAATGTATGAAAGTTATCGGTTAAACATCCAAAATAATATTTTCAATTTATTTTGCAATATGTCGCTATTATAATGTGTTCTTAAAAAACCACTAAGATTTTTTATAAAATACAAGGACCTAGAAGATATCGAAATCGCAATGTCTCTCAGATTCGATCGAATCTTACGTAGTTTATACAGTGCGACCCAAATGGAAAGAAACACCTTACTTTTTTATATTTTGTCCGACTTGAACCAAATTTTACCAAAATATAGAACAAATTAGGATCTACTGATGGTCAAAAAATATTCGCCTCCTACAAATGCAAAGCCTCCTACGGTACCAAAATAAATGGAAAGAATAGAGAAATCATATTAGGCATTTTTTATCGGAAAACTTAATGAAAGTTGTTCAGAATTGTCCAAAAACCTAGAGTTTAAAATTTCAGCAATATTAAAAAATATTGAATTTTATTTTTGAAGTCCAAAATTATATTTTCGGACTCGGACATTGTTTTAAACAAAATTTCGATAGTCTTTAATGTTGCTGAAATTTTGGACTCTATGTTTTTGGACAATTCTGAACAACTTTCATTAATACAGTTTTTCGATAAAAAAATGCCTAATATGCTTTCTTTATTTTTTCCATTTATTTTGGTACCACAGGTGGCTTTCCATTTGTAAGACGCGAATGTTTTTTGGCTATAAGTAAATCCTAATTTGTTCGTCTTTTGGTAAAATTTGGTTCAAGTCGGACAAAAAATAAAAAAGTTGTAAAGGTGTTTCCATTTTAAATGAGTCACACGGTATATCAGTATTACTTTAAAATGGTGTTAGAAGATATTTTTATAAGACTGCAACTTCTACTCGTTTCATATTAAATGTGATAGGTGATCTTAAGGAAAACTGAAAATAGAATAATTATTTATAATTAATAGAAATGGATAGGAAAACTTTGACAAAAAACTGCACCCTCGCTTTATTTTCATTGCCATTGTATTTATGATTTATGGGATCCTATTCGTGTGGATTGAATAGATACACTCTGTAGTTTGTGTTTCATGGTGTTTAATTCTTCTTTTTGATCGTATCGTTTTATAGGTGTTGTAAAATGTTCGTTTTAAATATGTGACGTTTTGGGAATAAATTATGCCGGCATATTTAAATTTTTAACAACCTCAGATTTATCGCTAGGAAATTACGTTTGTATTGTGTACGCGATCACTAGATTCGTCTCGAATAAATTGCATTTACCCGAATATAATTTCTCTTTATTATTACCTAGACATAATTTCTCTTTATAACCAAAACCGAAAGCATATTCCGATCTTTTTCATTACATATTTATGAGCCTTGCAAGTTACGACTTCCTAAACTCTCCACCAGAGCGCGTATCGCTTCTAGAAAACGACGTTTATTTGCAAAAAAATGTCCATTAACGAATGTAATGACATATATAGAAGTTAATCGGTAAACTAAGTTGATAGGAAAATAATTTCATCTACTGTAATATACAGGGTGTTAATAGTATCATTTCCATAATTTTTACAAGTGATGTATTGAATCAACGAAGTTAATTTCTAGAAAGATAATATATTAAAACATGGCTGTAAGATGCAGATTGCCCATTAGACAAGTAACAGGTTGTAAATATGAACACTTTGAATGCTATATTATCATAATCACCATTTTCATAACGTAAAATTTATTTTCTTCTACTTTTTACATAGCGAGTTCATAGCTTAATTATAGACCGAGCTCCCATGAAAAAAAAGATACCCCATCGAACAACTCAAAGGTGAAAATGGTTGCAAAACGTGTAAAAATCATGTTACACCTGCCAGACTAGTAAAAATTTGTTTATTGTTATTTTTTATAAATATTTGAATTTAGCTAAAAAAAAATACTTTTCAAAACACCTGCTTGAAATTTACGCCAATTGTGGTGAATAATGAACCATTTGTTAAAAAACCTTTCTGTCTCACAATTTTGTTAGTTAATTTCTCAGACTTAATATTTTACATATTATTTTTTTTATGAAAGTATACTTCATAATACCTCCTTGATTTTTGTTTTAAAATGAAATTTAAGACATCTCATATCTATTACAGTTTGTCTGTCTGATAATTTTTGGTAATTAATTTGTCAGACTTAATTTTGAATGCGGAGCATCAGTGCACCAGGATAAATCACTGGCATTTCGTAACACCTTAAAAAAAACCACTACTGAAGTTTAAGATGAAAATTTGTCTGTCACTGAAAAACATTTTTTCGCCATGTCCAGACATTAAGAAATGTGGTCTCGGCACGGCTGACAGATCAATATTTATGCATAAAAGCTTATTTAAAAAAAAATTAAGTCTGATATGGTGAAAAACATTTTATTAATGACAGACAAATTTTTATGCACTGAGATCTTAAACTTAAGTTTTTTTAAGGTGTTATGTAATGCCAGTGATTGATCCTGATGCATTGATGCTGCGCATTCAAAATTAAGTCTGACAAACTAATTAACAAAAATTGTCAGTCTGACAAGTTGTAATAGATAGGAGATATCTTAAACTTCATTTTAAAACAAAAATCAAGAAGGTGTTATGAAGTGTACTTTCATAAAAAAATAATAATTTATAAAAAATAAGTCTCAAATTAACTAACAAAAATTGTGTTTGAAATTCTAATGTACTGAAAATAGGTTTTGGGACAAGCAAGAGCAGGAAATTTTGTTCATTGTAAAAAAAGATGGTTATTTACACCTATAATATCGCTTTTCCGTGGACACATTGTATAATGTATACCTGGACAAAGATGGTGGTTTTCCTCACATTCTAGAACAATATTTAATTTGGTTTCGTTGCTTGTGCTAGGACGACCAGATCGAGGGAGGTCAGCTACAGTGCTAGGATTCATCATATCTAGTCACCAATCTACTTACAGTGGATCTAGAAATTTGCTTTTCGGGATACTTGGCATTTAAAACATCACATGCTTCCTGATGAGTTCTCAGCCTATCACCATATCCAAGATCGAGGGAGGTCAGCTACAGTGCCAGGATTCATCATATCTTTTTTTTTTTTTATAAGGGGAAAAACCTTCAAAAGGTTCCCTGTACTGATGTTCCAGCGTACAGGGATATGTGGGATTTCTACCGCACTTAAAAACCCCCCTCTTCTTACTCCGGGATCGTATTTAAACATTTCTTCGGAGGCACATGGTCCTATGGGTTTAGTATCCGTCCTTCCTCTTCTTTCGTTCCCATGATGTTGCAGCACATAGTGCTGATTATTGCCCATTTCTCGGTGGTGTCGAGCATGTTTGCAATAAAGTTTTCTGGGGTGATGACCCGGCCGACGTCCCTGTTTGCTGTGTTTCTCTCCACGTTCCACCTAGGGCAGTGGAAAATTGTGTGCTCTGGAGTGTCCGAGACAGAGCAGTATATACACGTGTCTACCTCTCTCTTGCGAAATCTATGCAGGTAGCTGCCGAATTCATCATATCTAGCCACCAATCTACTTACAGTGTATCTAGAAATTTGCTTTTCGGGATACTTGGCATTGAAAACATCACATGCTTCCTGATGAGTTCTCAGCTTATCACCATATCCAACCATCATCAAAGGTTATTCGTGTTCTATCTCTTTCACTTAAACGTGGCATTTCATTCACTAGTTTTACACTGTCTCAGAAGTGTCACAAAACTGAGGTTCTACAAGTGCCAGAAATAAAAAAGTTATCGATACTTAACACAAAAAGGCCTGCATCTCTCTGTTGTTAAGGTGATTGTTTTTTTATTATTTTCTTTATTTTGTTTTTATGTCAAATGTTTTCATGCTAGTTAAAACAATAATTTAGGCAACAAGATTTATCAGTTCATAAGAAAGTGGAACATTACTCGTGAATTTGCGAAAGGTAAGCTATTTTTACATAAAATGTCATTTTTCCAAAAGAATGGCTCAGGTAATATCTTTTTTTTTATATCACCAGAAAGCTAAAGGAGTATACCACCATACCAGTAAACAAAAATGTCTGTTTCCATTAAAAAAAATTATAATGGCGTCATAACTCAAAAACCAATGACATACATTTTGGTATAGTGACAAAATGTAGCAAAATGTACAAAACTAAAATCGACCTGTTCGAGGATTTTTTTGACAAATGACACATACCAAAGATATGAATTTTGTGCGTTTCTTTAGGCTCACACTGTATATTATTGATATCAAAAAGTTACTTCTGAAAATATTTTATTTTAATTAATTTTTAAGTCACTTGAAAGAGCAGCAAGTCCATGAGTGGTATATTTTGCATTTCAATCTTCTGCAAACATTAAAGCACAAGTTTTTAAAACCAGTCGCAATCAAACTAAATTCATGCAAATTTACTAGGAATGTTAGACGGTATACGCATCAGAAGTTAATAATTTATATTGCCTTTTCACCCATAACAGTAACGGAATGAGGAAGTGAACTGGCTCAGGAATAGTATCTGTCATTTAAGAATTCCATTTTCGACTTAAAGAATTATATAGTAAAGTATAATTTCCAGTATAATGAGTTGGGAAATTATTACCACTAAGAGTATGTTAGATCAATATTAGGAGATTAAAACATACAATTTAAAATTAGGTAATATAACTACAATTATTAAACTTCCAGATCTGGTTAGGAAATTGAAAACTTAGAACATGATAGAAAAAACGAGGTTTATATATGCAATGTTGCTATTATTGTAAAGATGATTGAATGAAAGTGACGGTGTGATATTAATGCATAAAGTTCATCAGGCTTAAATTTGTAGAATTTTTGAGATGTAACTTTGATACAGTTCGCTAGTGGTGTTCTGTCGCAACAACGTGCATATATGTCTCTTAAAAAGGTGTGTCCTGAGAAATTTGAGATGAGTTGCATACACTTATCGTCCAGAACTTTCAGTCTCTTCCTTGCCGTGACCATCGTGCTGCACCATACCAGCGTCTCGTATGTAAGGGCCGACCACACAATAACAATTTTTTTTATTTTGTCGGTTTAATCTGCTATTACTAACCAAGAGCTGATATGAACTTTGGTCATGGAATATACTATCTGGACAATTTCGTTTATTTAAATGCCTGTTAAACATCAGTCCTTTGTGTAAGTGTGTGCCCAAATACGCGTGCTCCATTCTGGAATTTAGTTTCCCCTTAATAAAATTGCAAAACATTAACGCTTTATTCTCTGAATATTTACTTGTGAAGATTATAGATGGGAACGTGGGGAAGGGCGACTATGTTCAAGCTGGATAATGTAGGATGTAGGTCCGAGGATAGACCCCTGCGGAATGCCTGCGCAAATATTCCGCCATGTGTATAGTTTTTTATTCACCTGCAGTATCCTACCAGTCAGGTATGAGTGTAGTGAGATGTCACAGAAAGTTGTAACTAATAATTTTAGAAGATTATCCCGGCTTCCAGAGAGTATCAAAGACTTTCTCAATATCTAGAAGTATGGTGTTTTTGCCGAAGTTGTATTTCTAGTTTCACGTTGTTTACAGTTCCATATGTGCTTCTTTCCTTTCTGAACCCAAACTGATTCTTGTCAGCGATATACAGCCCTCTTGAGCAGCGTTTAGTATGCCTGGGATGACCCCTTCCACTGACTTGAATTTCTCAAACAGTGACGAAATTGGTCGATAATTACTTGCGATCTTTGCATTCTTGTTCGATTTATGGATGGGGACCACCACAGCATACTTCCGTTGCCTCGATCAGTGTTGTAGTAGCAGAATTGTGTAAAGAATATTCAAGAGTTACAGCAGACATCTAAGCAACTTGCATCCAGTAACATCTTTCTCTGATCCTTTGCCATTTGGTAAGGTCTTTATTGCCTTCATGAATTCTGAGGGTTTGACCATGACTTAAAAGTTCTCGTCTAGTCTAGTTGGATGACGTGGTAAATAACATCATTGACGTCATTTTAAATGCAGTTGAAAGTTTGATTGTTTGATATGTTTATGTTTTGAATTTGTTTGAAGTTGTCAGCTAGCTGGCTTTTTGCAAGTGTCTCAAACCCGTTTAGACTTTTTATTTCGTGAACATAGGCATGCCTACCCATATAGTTTTTGACATGCAGGTTAGCTTTCGAGAACCAAGCTATGATATTTATGTGAATCAATTAAATCGCAGGATGTTTTTTTCTGATTAATTTTTTTATGACGATTAAATAATTATGGACCTTATTCCGCTACTACTCCGTCTATGGTGTTGCAAGATTAATCGGGATGCACTCATTCTTAGTTCCTAAACACTTTTTGTTAACCGATCTTCAAATCATAGGTGCCAAACAATAGGGAAAAAAACTTGAGCTAGAACGTAATTTTGATATTTGATATCGCTAACCCGGTACATAAACTTTCAGGCCGTCTACGAATTTTAGACATGCGGGAATGATGATTAAACAGTTTTATTTAGTTGATAGCGCAAAAAAAGTTAATCCATTATACCCTTCCAAGAGTTTCAAGTAAGTTTCACAATTCACGTCTCCATCATCTCCAACAATAAAACTATATATAAGCATATTATGCTATTTTCAGGGAATTAACTCTATTCTTGAAATGCCTAAGATGCTTTAATAGTATTAGGAAAACGTAAATACCGTCTCAAAGCACTGCATTAAGTGGCTTTCTACCGTAACCTACACATAGCAGACAACATGATAATAATAACCTTTATAACGTCTTAATTAAACCTTAAGGGCATGTGGAATTGAATGTTAGGGAGTCGAAAATCGTTTAAAATGCTTTGGAGTTCGTGATATCTTCATGCCTGTCAGTTCAGGAATTTCAGATTTTCAACTAGATTTATTGACGCGGAGGCGGAAAGTTTTTCTTTCCTTATCTGCTACCTAGAAGTTAACTTTCTTGTTAAGTTATAAAAAAATACATAAAATGTTCGAATTACTTAAGAATGTAATAAAATTTATAAGTTTATGTGGCTCCCTTTTTTATATAACCCTCGCGTCCTGACTTATTCCCCTTGAAGGGACCAGTCTATCGAGTCATTTCAAGTATAACACTGTTATCGTGTTTTTTTGCCGCTCAGGTTCGTAGTGATGGTAGCTGATAACGTCTTACATTACTTGAATGTTGCGATGTTTCCCTTGCTGACAAATTTGATTCCGATACCTTCCGATTAAATTTTATAGCAGCAATATTAAGAAGAACAGTATAACGATCATGTCATTTCCCATATAGGTTGAAAGTGTTAGTGGCCTAATTTCATTTACAGTAATTTTCTATCCTCTGAATAGCTTTTTTTACTTCAATTACATCAAGACTTGGCCGTTTTCTACCAACCAACAATTGTACTCTAGTTTTAGAGGGTAATACACACAGAAGTTGTTTTATAAATGTGCATATAACATAACATTAGTTTATTGGTCAAATTTATTCACACAATTTTCTCGAAAATTGCTAATCCTAGAAAACAATTTCAAAATAAATAGTATCCTTTATCTTTATTTTTAACACGCTTTTTATAAAAAAAAAATACAAGATGGCGTTTCCAAGATGGCGGATATTTTATTGTCATTTAGTTGTCTGGTTTTACTGAAAATCTTCATCTGAGGTTGTAGATTAATATTAGGTAGTCAAAATTTAAAAATTCAAAATGGTGGCGTCGATATGGTGGATAAGTTTTGTAATCTGTGGTCTGATTCTTTTGAAAATCGGTATGTGGGGGTGTTAGAGGTCGCAGATTACAAATATTCAGTCGAAATTCAAAAATTCAAAATGGCGGCTTCAAGATGACTAATAGCTTTTGTTGAATGAATGAATGAATAGCATTTATTTATCTAAAAGATAATACATGGCAATAGTAAAGTAAATACAATAGTAGATGCACTAATTTAATGCATGTCTCCCAGTAATGTACAAATATTAATAATAATGATAATAATAATAATAATTTATGACTAACCTACTAATAACATGAATAACATAAATAAAATAATAATAAGTAATAATATAAACAGCTCACAAATAACATACACTTGCATTTTATATACACATATATACATATATGTACACACATATATATCCATATCTATATTTACACATTTTCCTTTACATACTTAATGAGCTTCGATTTGAATGAACGAATGTTATTAATAGTTTTCAGGTGGTTGGGTAGAGAGTTATATTCAATAATACCTTTATGAACTAGGCTATTGTACGTGAGGGTGTTAGTTGTGTTTACATAACAGTTGTTTTTATTCCTAGTGTTATAGGAATGGACTTCATTTACACTCACTAGCCTCGAGGATAAATAATCTGGTACCATCTTATTTAATATTTTGTAAATAAATAACATTGTTTGAATATACATATTCTTTTTTATATCGAGCCAACCTAATATTTCCAACATTGTATTAATATGTGTAAATTGATTTACACCTAAGATGATACGCATGGATTTATTTTGTAGAATCTGTAGCCTGTAACAGTTTACTTGAGATACATATACTTATAACTGACGAACAGTAGGTAAAATGGGGTAAAATAATACTGTTATATAATGTAACTTTAGTGTTTATAGAAATGTGTCTACTAAGTCTATAAAAGTATCCTATTTTTTACCAATTTTTGTAGAAATATAATCCACATGATTCTTAAATTTTAAATTCCTATCTATTAGTAATCCCAGGTATTTAATGTCATCTTGAAAATCTAGCTCCTTATTGCCAATTTTGACTTTTATTTGTAAATTACAAAAGTTTTTATAAGCCCAGTCGGATCCTATAAACATACACTTTGATGTTGCTTCCTTTATTTTTAGCCTGTTTGCATTAAATTTTTTAGTAAGCCTATTTAAATCTTCATTAATAGTGGAATTCAAAATGTTATAGTCTTCGTGGCTAAAGTAGATTAGCGTGTCATCTGCAAAGAGATGTATTTTGCAATTGACTAATACTTTACCCAAATCATTAATATAAAGGATAAATAACAGAGGACCAAGAACACTCCCTTGCGGGACTCCATTGTTGTTCTAGCTGCTTTCAGAATATTGACCATCATATATTGTTTTTTGGCATTTAAATGATAAATAACTTTCCAACCACATTAAAGTAGTGCCAGAAAATCCATACCTTTTAAGTTTTAAAATTAGCGTATGGCGATCAATTGTCTCAAAAGCTCTCTTTAGGTCTATGAAGACAGCACATATGCCAAGTCCTTGACTTACGTCCTCCTTCCAATCGGATATTACACATTGTAATGCAGTCTGGCAAGAGTGTTTGTCCCTGAATCCTGACTGATATGTACACAGCAAACTGTTACATTTTACATATTCTAGTATTGATTATATACTACTAGTTCTAAGAGTTTTTCGCAAAATGGTAACATATTGATGGGACGCATTTCTTGTGCTAAGTTTGTATTAGGCACTTTTGGGACCGGAATAATAACGGAAGTTTTAAATCTATCAGGCACAATACCTTTTTCTAAACTAAGGTTAATTAAATTCCTTAAGGGATATCCAATGACATGAAAGAGTTCTTTTATTAATTTTAAGTCTATCTCATCTATACTACCGTTTTTACTTTGACTATAGATAATTTCTTTTAATTCGTTTATCGATATCTGTTTAAAAAAGAAAAGGAAGACGAATATAGTGGTATAGTATCTGCCAAAATAGTTTCATCATTATTATTATCAATGTCAGCTACAATTTCTTCAATACTTTTAACATAATAATTATTTAGCACTTTAGTAATGTCGCTTGGTTTATGGTAGTACGTATTATCACAAACAATGCCACAAATTTTTTGCTTTTTGCATCCTAATATGTCCTTTAGGTTAGACCTCATTAATTTTGAATTATTTTTATTTTTGTCTATTGCATCATTATAGAATTTTTTTTTGTGTTATCTATAGTTTTCGTTACTAAATTTCGACATTTTTTATATGCTACCCAGTCCTCATTACTTTTAGTCCATTCATATTTTTTATATGCATTATTTTTGTTTTTAATAGCCTCTCTGCAGTCCTCGTTCATCCATCTATTATTCAACTTATTCTCGACATTTATCTTGGGCTATGCCATATTGTTCTTTGAGCTGTTGAATATATGTATTGTTAAACCAACTTTGGTAGGGAATTTTATCGAACAGACACATTAGTCTAATAGGGACAAAACTAAGAAAAAGCGCTGCCTAAAGAATCACAACTTCCACATCCTGATTTCCCATCCAAGCCTATTTAAATAAAAGCATCTTGATATAGTTATTTGCCTTCCAGTATGTGGAAATAATTGCTTATGGAATTTTAAGAATATAATTTTTGAAATCGCCTGATCCAACTTTTCTACATTATCATCTCATCGTTAGTAAGAGTATTATGTACGATTGATTAACGACCATTTTATTTTCATAATAACCGGAGATAAATGCATTGTCTATAAAACAAATGTCTCAGTTTTATAACATAAAATGCAAGTATAATTATTAAACAAACGTTTGCAATGGAGTACTGGTTCGGAGTATATCAGTCTACATCTGGATGAAGAATTTCATTATTTATCCACGTATAGACGTCTCAAAGACCTATAATAACCCTTCGCTTCGTGCGGAACATCTAAACATTACAATGACGTTGCCTAAACATTCCGTACTTGATCGGCATGAAAATATATTGAATACAGGGTGGCACACTTTTAAGCGCACACTGTAATTTTTATTTACAGAACAAGAAAGTACATATCTCTGGCTTAGATTTGAATGAGTGTATACATAAAATAAATATAGAACGATAATTGGTTAACTAACATATAATAATTCAACAGAAACACTAAAGCAATGTAATGTCTAACTAAACAGAAAAAACCCACAAAAATGAATTTGTACGTATCGTTGATAATGGATTTATATATTTTTTAGTTATATGTAACTTCAAGACAGGAAGTATAACTGTTCAAAATATATCTGAAAATATGTATGAATGAAAATTAAGTAAACAATGGTAGTAGAGTATATGTACGACATATTTAACATATATTAATGAAAGTTGATAATTTCCAATAATATTAGGGGACTAAATAAACATTTATTTTACTCTTTCACTTTCCTCCCAAAGTTTTTGTTAAAAGAGTAAAAACTTCTTAAGGTGGCCATTCCCTAGAAAGAGACATCCGATAGGGAAATATTCATTATTTTTGCCCATAACTTTTTTTTCTTAGTACATATATTTAAAAAAAACTATAAGAGTACCTAAGTAGAACCATAACAAGACTATTACTATGAATTTTCACTCAATAATTTCAGTGGTTTGCAAAATAGCTCGATTTAAAACTACGAAATAGGAAGATTAACATAATTTTTAAATTTAAATCTAGCTATTTCGCTGACATTATTGAATGAAAATTCATAGTAATAGTCATATTATGGTACTCTTATAGTTTTTTAAAATATTCGTACGAAGAAAAAAAAGTTATAGCCAAAAATAATAAGTAGTTCCCTACCGGATGTCTCTTTCTAGGGAATGGCCACCTTAATGACGCCAAGTATTTAATTTTGATAACCTATGTCTGTTTTGAAGTCGTGCACATTAAGACTTAATCAAGAAGCCATAAACTACATATTTCAATTTCAGCCAATTTGACAGAGGCTACATTTCCATCGTTAAATTCTTTCAGCTGCCCGGATTTACCAGATGTAGTTGTTTAAGTCGGTTGGAGGTGTCATACCGACGTTATAATTGCCATTTATTTAATGTGTAGCTCCAACCACCGAATTGGGACTCCCTGTACAATATGAAAATATGCGAATCTCAGATTAGGAGCGAAGCAAGAGGGAATAGCAGTTTACTCTCAAGCCGTTGATCTGAACAAGCTACGGAGCTGCATTGTTCGATTGCCGGCAATTGAATTGTTCAAGAGCGTGGACGACGGCAATACATACTTTGAAATCAGATTTACATGGCCAAGTAGACATATAGCACTGTATTCTTACGTGTAGACAGATCATAAAAATTTACAACTAAATCGCCTTCAGTTCTAGTCCGTTGCATGCTATTTGTGATCGTAAAAACAGTGTGGTAATCGAAAATTGATGGGCATAAGGAAATAATCATCATTTCTACTTTAGTCCCTGTCATGCCGCCACTACCCAAGGGCACTAAAAGGTTAACAGGATTGCTCGTATATTGTATGGCCTATCGGGTTTATAAGAGATAGTCGTGATCACACGATTTTCACCTTTACACATGCATATAGGTGTACTCTTTTTTATTACATTTATGGTCGAGTGGTAAGAGCCCCTAGTTTAACAGAAACAAGAAATATTGGAACATTTTTGAAGATCCTGAATCGAGTATTAGACGAGTTACACAGTATATTAATTTGTCTTCTATAAAAACTTTGTTACGTATTACCTTTACATAATTTACAAGGGACACAGGATCTGATTTCTTATACCATCATTCTAAGAAAGTTCATTTCTAGAAACTTATGTCTAGTTTGCTATTCTGGATCATTCTTTTAAATAATAGTGTTCTTTCTCTAACTGACAGCCCCTCCCCTAATAGCACAAATATTGCACCAATATGTAATCCATATAGGACCAATATATGAATATTGGTTCAATATTGGTCCAATATTTTGTGCTACTAGGGGTCTAAATATCAGTTCGATCAGACGGGAGAGACAAACGATTCTGCGAAGAGTATAATAAGTAGTTGTCAATGGCGTTTAAGGCTTTCTCGGAACTGATGATTTACATACTGATTTCGTTAAGTTTGACGATTGCTTAATTCTTCAACCATCTTGTGTTTTTCTTTTGAGGCGAAGTTAATTCTGCTGAAATAAGTTATTGTTTATCACATGTCGTCGAAAAATGTGCGTATTACGCGAAAACCTCAAAAGATGTTTAGTTGAAAAGCGTATTTACATATGCAATGACAGCCATACAATTTTGAGGGCTCTCGATAAAAAATAGGGACTTGTACTGAAGTGTTAAATTATTTTGAACGAGCTGTGTGAACACAAAAAACTCGGTCTAGTATGAGGCACCTTTATGAGTTCATAAGGGTGTCCGGTCATAATGGCATGGAAGGCAATAAAGAAAAAGCAAAGATCCTCTTTTCCTGACCCTGATTCAGCCTTTTGCTTGCTAAAAAGTGTCTGATCCAGTGCGAGCTACGATTGGACTCAAGGCCCCAAGAATGAGACAGCTGAGCCTGGATGTAAAGAGACTTCAACTGCATCGTTGTCACTGTTTGGGCTTGAAACCAAATTTACCTTGAATTAAACTGTTGTCCTTGCCGCACAACGCCAGTCTTTTCTAGAAGATCTTGCACGTTTCGAGTGTACAATGGGCAGACAAGCGTTTATATTGGCCTGAATTTCAGATCTGATGTTGAACCTAATAATAATAACAAAGGAGTAATGTATTCTAATGACTTTTCTATATCTTCTTGTGGTGTGTTCTGATCTCATCGAATTGATTGTATACTTCTGAATGTTCGGCAACTGCTGATTTAGAGAAATTTTAAATTTTTTTATGACTAATGAGTCTGGTGTTTTTATGCGGTTTAGTGTTTTCAGTGTAAATGAATTCACATGCTAGTTAACTTTATCTTCTGATAACACTAGGAATTTTCATGTTCTCAATGCTTCTGGATTTGTCTGACACATAGCCGCTACATTAAGATAGCTTTGCCTTTATTGCTCAACAGAATTGCATTCATGTTATAAAAACACATGTATTGTGAGCTTCAGCCCTTATTGGAACGAGATTGCAGATTTATCTATTGCCGATGGGTTGGCTGATAACCACTTTTTATAAGAATACTGATGACTTATGCATATAAAACACATGCGCTTTAAATCATAGCTTAAACAGTTCTAGCTGTGATACTCAAGTATTGCAGCAAAGTAACATTAAGGAAGAAATATCTTGCTAACTGGCCTTGATCACTGCGACCCCTATGGATCTCTTGTAATGCTGCTATTCTAATTCTCTTAAAGCTTATTATACACCTTTGCCTTTTGTACAGCCTTGCTTGTAACTCCTTGGTGTAGCTGTCAGTCAGCCTTTCGTCACCACGTAGAGTTGGAATACCAATCTACCTAGGGGCCTCACAGTGGTATAACTTATAACACGTGGACTAAGGTTTCCTCTTCGTCTTGACAGAATCTGCACATTGTGTCCTTTGCCAGACCCATTAGATTCATATGTATGGTGAGCCGACAGTGACCGGTTAGAAGACCCACCATGTAGTAAAGTAACGAGATTGCGAGGTAGAATGAAGCTTCTGTGAAGCATTGTCAATTGTCAACTGAAAGTTATAGCAGCTAGATCTTTTGGGAGTTAAGAGGTGCGATTTTCTTGTTAGGGACTGTTGTTTTATCGTTACCGTAATCGTCGATATTGTTATACTTTTCGTTATTGATAATTGTTCATGTCCATTATTCTGTATTGGAATGAGCGGCGCACCGATTATTTTTTTATTAATCACATCTTGACATATGTTTTGTGATTTATTAAAGTTCTAGTTGTCCTCCCTTTGCTGTATTGCACAATTTAGGGTGGAGTGAAAAATCTGACATTTTAGTTTCTGAACGCCTATATGCGGAAAAGTGGTGGGCTAAGTAATATTAATTCCCTGCAAAGTCGATTGGATGACGTTTAGCGGTGCCCCCACCACTTTCAAAATTTGTCCCCTACTGCCAGAAACAAAGCCGATTCAATTATTTCTCCAGCGACTGTCGTTAAATGAGTGTGCGTTTAAGCTGCCGATATTCATTCGAAAATAGTTTTACAACCGCATAATCTCAATTACTTCGGTTGTTATTTAGTGAATTTTGATATTCGAGTCTGTGAAATATGCCAAAAACTAGAAAATATACTGACTGCTCTGTATTTGGGGCTCCGTCCGTGTTTAGGAAAAATACGTTACCTACATATGAGAATATGATGAAAAACTATGCATATGTACATCAAACCTTAATTAATTCTGCTCAGAAGCAGAACCGACCTTAAGTAACATTGCAGAGATTTTGATTGCAGAGCTGAAACTTGTTTGGTCTAAGGCGTCTATTCTCGTGGTGACAGACCAACAAATTTTACATATGATAAAACAATATCACGAATAATTGAGAAACCTTAAGAAACCTCTAAAATCCCGATCGAAGTGAAAAAATTTAGAGAAATTGCGCAAATTTTTCATTGTGTAAGTGTAAAAACAAAGTGCCAATTAAAGAAAGAATTTCTAGTAGACCAGAGAACTGAGAGAAAAATGTTTATTGGCACAATTGATCCAGTAGCTACGCGAAACATTCAGCGATCCTTACATCGGAGAGTCTTGGAAACAAGATCGCTACCTTCAACTTCTACTTCCAATGTGCTGAATATGGAACTGTCAAATGGTGAAGAGACAGATGATATTGGTGGCAGTCCTAATGCAAAGCTCCTGCTTTGCATTAGAACTGCCACCAATTACAGCGCCAAAAATTACAACGCCAACGATCTAAACAAATGCGTATTAACTTACCAAGTCTCGCACAAGCGTGCGATCGCACAGGTGATTCTGATATATCCGCTGCTATTATTGCGTCTGCTGTATTAAAAGATATTGGACTGGTAACCAAAGAAGAAACTTGTAAAATAATTGATAGAAGTAAGATAAGAAGAGAGAGAAAAAGAAGACGAAACATTTTAAGAACCAAGCAAGACAAGGATTTTTTACAAGCCATTTATTTCGATGAACGAAAAGATATTACCCTCGTTCAGCATTCAATTGGTAATAAAAATCACAGAAATACAATTAGCGAAGAACATATTGTGATTGTTTCAGAACCTGGATCTAAATATTTTGTACATATCACTGTTCCATGTGGTACAGCAGAGGCAATTTCCGAAAATTTGATATAGTTTCTGCAGCTGTCAATACGGGAATTCATAATGGTGTAAATAGAAAGCTAGAAATCCATATTGGAAGGCCACTACAGTGGTTCATTTGCATGTTACACGCAAATGAATGACCTTTGCGTCATTTAATAAAACGTTTAGATGGGGAAACTACTGGCCCTTCTGGGTTTTCTGACGAAATCGGAAAAGCATTACCATCTTGCGAATCTATACCAGTCACAGAGTTTCAGAAGATTACCGTAGAACTTCCCAAAATTGACTTACAAATGTTAAGCACAGACCAAAAATATTTGTATAACATGAGTTTGTCTATATCGAAGGGTAGCATATCGGAGGATTTGGCCATGCAGCCACCTCCACGTGATGAGTTCTGAGTTGTTTTATATTAAAACAAGCGAAGAGCTGCATAAATCATAAGTTTTAATAGTTTCACTTATTTAGAAAAAAGTCATAAATTTCAAGAGCCTCGGGCACCGGATAACGTAATCGTATGAGGCTCAGTTTTCTCACAGTAAATTGACCCTACATGTAGCCCCTTTTCCACATATAGGAGAAATCAAATTCGAAAAAAATTTTTTTCGTCATTTTCGCTCCACCCTATTGTACATCCAACAATCTCACTCTATCTATTGCAACTGTCCGTTACGCGCACGTCCTCACCATATTCTTTCACATTAGCTCCTTGGTGGCATCAGCCCAGCTATTTGGTCATCTTCTTCGTCTCTTTCCATCTGGTTTTTACTGTTTGCTTACCTAATGATCCATATCTCAGAGACGTAAAGAGAAATGAAGAGAACTATAGCGTTAGTATGTCTAATCGTTATGCATCTCGTGATATTTCTGTTACGTCAAATTTTGTTCAACTGGCAAGTAAGCGATCTTGCCATCTATATTCTCCGTCGAATTTCATATTTGCAGTTTTTAGTATTGTTAATAAATCACAAACCAAATCAATGTATGAGCTCATCTTCATTTGCTACAAATAAACTATTACCATGCAAATCTCAGTAAAAGGTATAAAAAATAAACTTTTATATTTGAATCAAAATAACGCAGTATCTATAGAAAACGTTTCACTTCTACCCTGTACACGCAGCTTGCATCTGAGGCAGTGAATAATAAAGTAAGAGTATCGGAAATATAATTTTAAACAAAAGCCAATTATTAGTTCTGAATCCCATTCCAAACTCCCTAATTATTTTTCGGTTAATTAATACATCCAGACCTCAAATTCGTCGCCTATTATATCTAGGCAGAGACTCGCATACCACAGGAACATCCGTTAAACAATCCTAAAAGGGGGGGAGCGAAGGGTCCGGGACCTGTCTCTTGTTAACAATAACAACGGGGTTTATTACTGGGGCCATTATATATAGCCACGTTTGATTTGGCAGTACCCTTTTATGCCTTTGTTTACATCATTAATTTTATTTACTTTTGCCTATTGTGCAGTCTGGCGGTTTGTCTACGTTAATGTGGAATGTGTTAAAGTTTTAAGAAGCATTCTTGTTGGCTAGTTTGAGGTGCCTTTCATTGGATATGTGTATGATACGCAAACAATGAGAACGTAAGTTTAGGAAGTAGTATTCTAGGGTAAAATCTGTTAAATAATTGTAAACACAATGTGGTACGTTCTGTAGCTACTAATAATTAAAATAAGTAGCCTTCGGGCATTCTGTAATCGAGTTTGTAATATAATATAATTTAACGTGTATTATACAAACTATTATTGTTGTGTATAAAAGTGGAATAAGATTTATTGAAATTACTATACAATTGATTATTATGATGTTCATTAAATATCTGAACGAAAAATATTAATATGTGCCAATATGTATTTAACCGTAACATATTTTATTTTTTACTTGAAAATAGTTGCTTATTCTTTATATATTGTGTTGATCTAAATCTGACGACGCTAGTATACTAACAATTAATTAATTAATTATATAATTATAAAATTGTAATACAGGGTGATTCGTGAGGAGAGGGTCGTACTTTACCAAAAGATAGAAAACATTGAGGTGATCATAAATCCCCAGACAGTAATGGCTAAAGCGGCCCCGTTTTCGAAATACAGGGTGTTTTATATTTTTTGGAAGAATAATCTTTTCGCCATATATCTGTAATGCGTAAGCGGAATCCAATGAAATTTTGTATTTTGATTACAATAGTCATTCGCCATCTAATGCCTGGGATATTAATAAAATATCAGGGCCGGACCCAGAATAAAAATATTTTTAAGTGATTCCTAGAAAATAACACTCTGTATACTGTTTATAAAATATTTGACATTAAAATATTAATTTACACCTAGACAGATACAACATCCCATAAAAAAATCTTTTGGCACCATTTCATTGTTTAAATAAAAAAATTAAATTGTTGAGGGTTAAAATTTTTTTTTCTTTAAATGAGTAATTGAGAGAAAAAAGTCACTCTAGGGATTCACTACATATCGATGGGTTTTTGACAAAACATCATAAGCGAAAATTTTGTCAAAATTGCGTTTTTTGGTCTATACGATTCCTTGTGTTAAACTTGTGCATTTGGACACAACACCATGTTTCAATTGTACTTTTTTCACTAAAATATATCATTTATATATTATCGTAAGCGCCAATATCTTCAAACTGTGTTTAAATTTTACCCAAAACTATCGTAACTCCTGATGTAATGCCGGCAAAGAACTATCTGTAACTCTTATAAATGTAGTAGTGTCTACACCCCTACTTAGAGAATACTTCACTGTGTGGCAAATCACATCATCAACAAAATATTTCTTTTATTTGAAAGTTAGGATTTATTAAAAAATAAAAATGAACATATAAAATTTCACTCACCTCGAGTCTTATTAAATAAAATATTCCCTGTCTAATAATCTCAAACTGTCTAAAAATTGCTACAAGTTCTTTCATTCTCATTTGAAATCTTCGAATAGTTTATGTATTATTATGAAGCTAGCTGGCTAGAAGTTTTACAGTCGTCTACATCAGACATTTTAAAAACTGATTAATTCATTTTTATTAACTTTTTTTTGTTTGTTTCAGGTATGTATTCTTCCACTAAACATTCTGTTATCGAGATATAGAGGTAAGCAATTATTTTTCTTAACCACGAACGATGAACTTTTTGTAGTTAGATTAATCAACATCGATCAGTCTTATTGTGCAAAAATCCGATTTTCAATGTTTAGTGAATTTACACGAAATCGGGTCCCCAAAACCTAAAAAAGTGGTTTATAAGAATGTCTGTCTGTCGTGTACAGTGACTCCTAGTACCCAAACTATTAAAATCAATTTTTCTGAAATGTTCCCAGTGTGTTCAGGTTGGTCGCACCTCGAGGTACACAATCGTGTACCCTAATCATTTTATTTTCACCCAATGTGTTTAATCTTAACTTACTTAATTTGGTAATCATTAATGTACTGCTGCCATATTTTCAATGAAATGTTTCATCCTAATTAAAGGCAGCTGATGACTAACCAGATCCATTTTTTTCTAAATAGAGCTTTGTATTTTTTCCCATAAGGCTTTTTTTCCCGTGACATGCCTTATGTTTTTATCTTTGGATGTTATTTCATGTGATCCTTTCAACAAATTCAGTCTCATCAGGCATTTCTTTATGGATATTAAGACTTACACAATTATTTATAGTCTATAACTAAGTTTAAATGCATTTCTGAGTGAGAGAATGAGTTTCTGTCGAGCTTCTTTACCAAAATCATCGTTTCATAGCAAGTTTATCGTTTTCTAGAATTCGATAAATTACTTTTCTTCGGGCAGTTTCTGTATACATATTTCTTGCGAAACTTCTTTCAACTTGTTTGATTGTTTTGCATTATGATCTGATTCTTTTTCAGGTGGTTTTTTGTGATTTTAATATGTTCGCAGCCTTTCTGGTACCGAATCTATTTGGATATTCCAAATAACCGCTAGATCTTGTTTTAATGTAATTTTAATGCTTTACAAGTTGTTTCAGAATTATCACTATCCTTAAAAATATTATTATTCGCATCCTCAACAATACTATTTTCCATACAGTTAACGATTACTTGGAAATTTTCTGTTTCTTTATTTTCACCACAGTCATCGTTATTTATCAATTCGTTGATTGATACAACTTCAATTTAAAATTAGTTTCTGCCCTTGTAGAACGCTCGTTTTATATTTTATTTCATACTGTCCCGTAAATGACTATTTTCCGGACTCATTTGCGGCCGGTAAATCGAACATTACAGTATCTGACACCGCAATGTAACACATTGGTATCAGATACTGTAATGTGTTACCTAGTACCCCTATCATATTATTGTTATTAGTACCTAAGTTTTTACGTTTGGCTTTTCATTTAAAAATTACATACCTAAGAAATAGAATATTTAAAAACACAGTTTTAGCAATTATTTAAACATGAAAAGTTCAGTTTTCTCCGAAATCTCCATAGTACAAAACAATGCAAAAATTATGGTGTTATTTATTTGACAGTGCCAAGCAAAAGTCAATCATAATCAACCATCGAAAACAATAGCTATAACATCGTTAAGGTGATTCGATTGTTAGATTACAAACTAATATTTTTTAAATCTCAATAATTATAACGTTTAATTCATTTTAAAGAGAATAAGACGGTATGAAATAAAATATTATACGATACACGCCCGGTAGGTCTCATTACAGCACTCGTCTATGTTCCGTAGAACTCTACTTTAATAAGTCACCCACCGGACTTACGAATTACGAAATTCATGTATTCAACCAGATATAATACAACAATTTTGACCCTTAATATTTATAAATAAACATTTGGCGAATTTAACACAAAAAAATATCTTGGCTTCTAAATGTGTTAGAGCAATTTTTTTAAAGGTGTGTTAAATTACCAGCTACTCAGATATAAAAGTTTTATGCCGATAATTTAATTTGTTGTTAAGATATTCGCAAAAAACACACCCCAAGAAAATAATACTTTTTCCAACGCCATTTTGGAGGTCAAAAATATAAAAAAAATTATATTCCCACAACAGTTTCATAAAATATAAGTCTCGACAAAATAAATTGAACCCTGGATGAGCCATTTTGGTTGACGGGAATAAGGTTAAATTGCGTTAAACATTTAAGGTTTTTTAAATAAACAAATTGATTATCTTGATAACGAATAAATATTTTTCGATGAAATTTTTATGGTAAGTTGAGGGTTATAAGACATATTTTCTGAAAGTTGCAAGGTTGCCTTTTTCACGAAATGAAAAATTTTGAAAATTTTGACAGTATTCTGTCATTATTTAAACAAATAATTAACCAAATTTGGATCAATGAGGCCTTAAATTAACCGTTTTTTATTTCCTATATAGCAGAAAAAACCGAATACTTCTATTGACAATAGTCTTGGAGCTATTTAAAAAAAAACGTGTTTTTTAATTTTTGCACATCGTAAACGTCGATTTAACAATGTTCCCACTATTTAAAATGGACTCAAATTCAAGGCTATGTTCCTTACTAATAAATCTACCCATTAAACCATGTGGTTTCCTGTATCGAATTACCTCCTGCATTTTCACTAATTGCACTGGCCTATAAGAGTTTAAAAGGAGCAAGGTAGCATTTATTCGTCATTAAGAAAGAGAGTTTTTCCTCGTAGACACTCTGTATAATAATATTATTTGAAATAATAATCCGATTATTTTGATACTCTTTATCATATGTAAATTAAGAATCTTAATAAAAGTTTTTCAAGAAAATAGTAATATAGAAATATTCAAAAGTTTTTTTAACAATATTTTTTAGAAAATTTTGCTTTAAACAAAAGATTGTTGTGTGATTTAAGTCTCTAAGTTAGCGTACATTTTCCGCTTTATTTATTCTCACGTGATGTACGAATAAAGTCTTGAGATTGAATTAATTAATTATAATTGAATTATTAATTAAAGATGTTCACCAAGTTCGCAGGATGTTCGGTTCGTTTACCTTGGTTAGTTTATAGAGTATATCCATTAAATGTAATTAAACAAATTTAATTACACAGTTCGATTCACAAACGGAATATATTGTATTTAAAATATAATATAAATGGAAATTCATTTTTAATTAACTCATTCGGATTAATTCATGGAGCTTGTTAAATATGTATATGCATTCATATTCTAATAATATCGTCGAAATTAATTTATCTGTTGGAGGTGTTTTCAGGAAAATCAACATAGTGTGGGAAATGCCATTTGATCATCCAGTGAAAAATTAATTAGTGATAAAGCTGGGGCTGCACCTCTCCCGAATTTTCACAAATACAAATACGACTTAGGTAAGCTAAGTCTATAATTCGTACACAAACTTACCAGGATTTCACATCTAAAAAGAAAAGACGTAGGGTCTGAAACCGAAAATGGTCTTGTCCTTCGGTTGTGAGATCCATGGTGACCTATGCGTCATGTGTATGGTGGCCAAAAACTGAAAAAAATCAAAACGGGGAAAGAAAGTGCAACGCCTTGCCCTTTTAGGAATTATAGGGGCAATGTGCTACTATCCCATAACAGCTATGGAAGCAATGCTAGACCTAGTCTATCTAGATGGTCACTTAAGGATTTTGGAGCTAATCCAATTAGAGTCCATGACCAAACTTAGTGTCAGCCAAATAGAACTTCGAGTGTCATTACAGTAATTCTGAAGCATCTGACAAGACACAACAAAATTACCTTGATGTTAGTATCAGGACCCGAGGGAGTAATGGAAGGTAAAGAATTAGCCGGCACCCTTGCAACAGAAGATGCTGAAAGCCCATTTTGCGGCTTATCTACGGGAGACATAACGTAGCAGATCCTAAAAAGGGAAAAGGAACATAAATGATTTCTGAAATTTGTGACACTTTGTGACAGGGAAATGGGAGGGGGCTAAAGCAATTGTGATGTCACAATACAAGAAAATAATTTTATGCCTAATATCTTGATTATTTATTGTTAGAGCACCCTTGATATTAGTAATTTACATAAAAGTTACTGTGACGTGACGGACAGGGGGTGGGGGAAGTATCGGGCGAGCATGACAATGTGTGACACAAGGGGGGGAGGGGGTCAAAAATTGGCAAAAAAAACGTGACGTCTTTTATGGACGGCCCCTAATGGCACACCAAAGTGACCTGTGTCGTCGGACCTGGTACAAAAAATTACATGACGATATTGAATTTAGGATCAAATTTTGTGAATTAGTGAAAAGTATCGGTTGATATCAATTGACGCGACATTCTAAAGAATTCCTCTGCCTGAATTGCACCTAAAGCTGGTGAGGATTTTAGCAAGTCATTAACCATTGAGATATCATCTTTGGAATATGGGCAGAGCAAAAATTAATAAATACAGAGACTGTTATACTGCATCAGGGATGCTGAACTTATGCCACTACAAGATGTTAATTCGTATTAGTTTAAAATACACAGAAAAAGCGCAATTAATGTTTGGAAACATACGAAAATTAGTTCCCAGAAAACTCACAAGCTTTGCAAAAGTTTGAGACTCTTGGACAATAACTAATTGTCGGATAGTTCGTAAAAGAAGAACTGAGGAGCCGAGCGACCCCTTAACCAATTTACAGGACCTCTCACAGAACTTGCCCATCTGCAACGTGCTGTTCCCTATCAAATAATATTACTCCAAACTTATATACAAGATTTATTTAGTGCTTTGCACATTTATCCTTACTTCTACTAGATCTGCACTTATCGAGATCTATCCAACTAATGCCTAACGAGAATTATGTCTTACGTGCTGGACATTGAAAGAATTGACTTGGATTACCAAATTATGTATTATATATTTCACAATCTGGTACATTTCCTCATCGGAAAGTCGAAGTAATAACTATTTCAGAGCTAATATTCTATTTTGTGTCAAAACACAATTTTACGTTTTTATTTAGCTCTACTAACCTAATCGTCTATTTCTATAACAATATTTGGAGGTATTTCTTTAGCTGTATGATAAGGAAGAAAGCACCATTGCCATTGCCGTCGTCATCGCCCGAAAGTATGTGGAATAATTCTTCAACTCATAGATAATCTTTTGTTTTCGTCTATATTTTCTGTTGGGGACGCTGTGTACTCCCGACTCGCTTGATCAACTCCTACTTGGTAATAACTTTGTGGCTCTGAGAAGTGAATTGCGTCCGACAAAGAATATACTACTTCGAATATCCAAGCCAACAAAAAGTTTTAATCTTTATATTTGTTTATTTAGTAAACGGTAATCTACAACTATCCTCCATTTTTTCTGACCACTGTAGTCTACCTTTTTCGACACAATTATCAATGGTGACCAGACCCGTCGAGAGGGTGAAGGGGTGGGGTGTTTCCCCCAGGGCTCAGAGCATTTTGAGAGGGCGAGGGGGCCCGGGTTCCACCCGAAGTTGGAGATGCAAATTTTGATTGCATTTGCATCAGCTAAAACAAGAAAGGCATACTTTTAAATGATCAGCGTGACGTAAATACAACGAGTACCTAATAAAGGACCATGTTCGTAACTTATATCGTCTTCTATAACGAGATAAATATTATATTCTTAGGAAAGGAATACCACTCCCCCGCATTTCGACCGAGATAAATATTGTATCCTAAGGAATATCACCCCAAATTTATAACTATTTTGTTCAAATACAGTAGGGTTCTTCTTCCTCTAGCTAGAACGAACTTACTCTCCTAATTTCAATACAATTGGACCTTTCGTTCTTAAGTTATCGTGCTTACAAAAAAAAATATGACGGACAGATAGACAAACATTTTGAAAGTTGTTCAGAATTCGATCACCAACACAGTGATGTAAAAAAATTTTCTCTACGAGCAATATTACCGGTTTTAAGAATGTGCCGATATGCAATATACTCTTCGTTTTGAATTTGCAAAGAGTATAATAATACCACCGCCCTGCAGTTCTTCTACTTGCTTATGAATTTCTCCCTTTTGCGTACCTATGTGATAATCTATATTTTACATACACGGAAACAACATTTCCATTTAACAGAATTATATGCTTAGTAACAGTAAGATCATATTCTAAATGGAAAAGATCAGTAAATATGCATGCTTCACAATAGTATGTAGGAAAGGAACCCCTAGCTTTTGTTATATCCATGGCTTGAACACCTTCTTTCCTTCTAGATATTTGTAAAATAAAACCCACATCCAGTTCTTTATCACTACAACATGTAAAGGTTAAATTAGTAACTAAATCGGTAACAATCATTCGATTTTTTGCAATAATTAAGTTGTACAGTTGAGTGGCAAATTGTAGTTGCCTGTGTATGTATGAACATTAATTATGTATACATAACAGCTTATACATTTGCATAAGAACTCGTTACATGCCGAGAAATTTATTGTATTTTTTATTGGTAATAAACCAAATTACGACAAATATACATATTTGTGTAGAACTATTGTTGATTACTGTTATTTATTCACAAGTAAGATTTTATCGACTCACGCACTTGTCAGTTTCGAGAACTGAGCCAGTGACATTTTTTAATCATCGCTGTTTAAGCAACTGTCGGATTGGATTATGTCACAGAAAATACTATTTATAGCACCATATTATCCATAAAGAACATTTAGACACGTGCCTAAGTACGCTAATATTCAGGGGCGTCAAATTGCGAGCATTTTTTCTTGGTACTGTTGTTCCTTACCTTTCCAAAGTAGACGCTTTATGTTAGCAAAATTGATACACCGAGTGTCCATTTTAAGAGAGCCACTCCAAATATCTTGCTCAATATGTATTGTAGAAGAATAAAGTTTTAGAAACAGTTATTTCATTTTTTGTGAGCTATGTTCCAGTAAAAAGACATTTTAATACATAGCCTGCTTTGTGAGATATAGGAAAACCAGAAAGGATTATAGCTTCTTTATTTGAAGAGATTCGAACTAAGTTAAAGGAATGAAAGAAAGTTGACGGCAAAGACAATAAGAATAATAATGTGTATCAAAAAATTCGAAAAAAGTAAGTGCCTTCGACATACGCTCTTGTGAAAAAAAAAATTAAAGTAGACCATGACACCATTAATTCCGTTACCTCTTTCTCTTTCCAACGATATAAAATATGTCACAAAAATTTTAACTGATATTTATGTTTTACGAAAACAACAATACATATCGTTGAATCGTAAAAATCAGCTATGCCATGATTAGTGAAAAACAGTGTATACAAATTTGACAGATTGTCAGTGTTTTATGTTGCGTTGTCGAGTTCTAAGCAGGCCCGTCGAGAGGGTGGGGGGGGTCGGAAGTGTCCCCTCCCCCGGCCCGGTGGTTTTGTGAGGGAGCCCGGGTTCCATCCGGAGTTGGAGATTTGCATGTGCATTGGGTAGAATGAAACAGGTATACTTTTAAATAATTAGTGTGATGTAAATAGCAGCCAGTTTCGAATGACTTGTATTGTTTATAATGCGGGAAATATGAAAGAATAGCCCTCCTCATTCTTAAAAAGGAATATCACTCCCCGCTCTTCAAAATTTCGACCGACCGATAGAAATATCCATGCCTAGGGAATATCAACTTTCATTGAACTCTATGGAAATTAAATTAAATTCCGAGGAATGTCCCCCCCCCGCTGTTTAAAATTTTTCAGTCGATATAAATATTCATTTCTAAGGAATATTCCCCGTCGCTCTTCGAAATTTTTATAGAGATAAATAGTTTATTAGTCCACCTCTCTTCGAAGTTTATATTGAAGATTGGTGGGGAAGATTGGGTAGTATGTTACTACCCCCGGGCCCCGATTTTCTCTCGACGGCTCTGGTTCTAAGACAAGTTTTATAAATTGGATATGATTATTAGCATTTATTGTCAGTACAATTTTGACGCTGAGCTGGCAGTCACGGTTTACGGAGATTAATTTCCAGATGCTCCACAGTCAGATCGAACTACGTTTAGAAAGTTAGTTCAAAATCTAAAAACACATGGTTCAGTTTCAAATAAGTAGCAGGCGAGGGCATATTACGGATAATGTGAGTGACTAAAATATTGAATTACGTTAATCAATATGAAAAAACCTCTTTGAGACAAATTCAGAGAAACTGTCGCATAAAAAAAGACGGATTTCGATTTTACAAAATGAAGAAAGTTTCAATATTTAAATAAGAGTGATAAGCCGAGGAGAGTAAGATTTTGTAGATGGTTTGATCGGACGAATCAAATTTTTCTAATAATGGACGTTTCAATAGAAATATTCATTATAAGTGGACACGAGTGAATACACATTGGTGCAGAGAGATTGCTTTCCAAGAAAGATTTTGTACGAATGTTTGGTTGAGTCTTTTAGGGACTAAAGTAATTGGACCTTATTTTTATGATGGCAAATTAACCGCTCGTAGATGCCTTAATTTCCCTGCAAAACGAATTTCAAGATTTTCTCTATGAACTAACATTGGCAGAAAGATTAAATTATTCATATTTTCAACAATACGGGGCTCCACCTCACACTGCTGTTATATGTACAAATTATATAAATCAAGTTATGCCAGATAGGCACCTATCTGCCCATTCTATGGCCAGCTCGATCACCAGATATTACTCCATTGGATTTTTTCGTCTGGGGTTATATTAAAGACAAGGTATTTCAAACTGACCCTGAAAATATTGAGGACATCAAACCAGAATTAGAAACGCATGTGAGGAAATTACTCCAGAAACGCTCCAAAATGTAATACGTGAGGTGTCTCGTAGGGCACGTTTGTGTATTAGAATACATGCTGCACAATTTGAGCATTTGTTGTAGTTAGAAACATAAATACACACATTTTCTTTTCAATAAAGTGGTATAAGTAGCACTGTTATATATAGTTTTTTGTTTTTTTTTTATGTTCGTTTTGTACTTATATTTTTAGTTATGAGATATTTGTCTGTTTGTATTAAGTTGTAATAAATAATTACTGAATTATAATACGCTAATCATAGCATAGCTGATTTTTACGATTCAATGATATGTATTGTGGTTTTCGTAAAATATTAAATATTAACACTATCAGGTTAAAAAAAAATATATCGTTGAAAGAAATAACGAAATTAATGATGTCATGGCCTACTTTAATTTCTTTCTTTTGCCAAAGGCAGTTACTTTTTTCGACTTTTTTGATACACACTATTATTCTCATTGTTTTTGCCGGCAACTTGCATCCCTTTAACTTTTTTTCGTATCTCTTCAAATAAAGAAGCTATAACCGTTTGTGGTTTTCCTATTTTTCAGGTTTTCCCACAAAGTAGGTTATGGATTTCAAATTTCTTTTTACTGAAACATAGCTCACAAAAAATGGGTAACTGTTTCTAAAACTTTATTTTTCTACAATAGATATTAAGCGAGATATTTGGTGTGGCCCTTCGTAAAATAGACAGACGATGTATCAAGTTTTTAAATGTAGTTAACTCTAATTAAACTAATATTATATAGTATTAGTTTAAAGAATGCCTCAGTATTTTTTCTATCTACCGAATATCTATAAACTAGAAAGTGAAGAGCTTATCTGACAGATCATCTTTTCCTAAAGCATATCGTGGAGCACGATTTGAATAACCCGAGCAAGTCAGATGCGTTGACTGAAATACAATGGGTCTAACGTCTCGTATATACGTATCTTGATCTGCTCCTCGTCAGTATTTGAGAAGGATTTCAGGCAACACGAAACAACCCTCCGTTATTTATTAAAATTCGATAATAAATATAAATTCATACCGGCCAAAACACAAATAATTTAACAAATATTTCTTTTAGATTATTTGAGAATGGGGAGAGTGGTGAAATTGGCCTGTCTTTTTCCAATAGGACCTTGTTTCCTCGCGCACAATAAATAAGAAATTTCATCTGTAACGTACTTAAATCGAGCCAGATTACAACCTTGAAAAAATAAACAATTTTAAAATAAGAAATTAAACGAGTTCACGGTCGTGCAAGTATCATTAAGTAATCGTTTTATGTGGATTCACGTCTGATTTTTTATAATGAAAATTATACATGCAATATTTGTTTCACTTCTTTTTTATAAGGATCTCTCGGTACAATTTGTGTTTACATTTAAATGTTCCTCATTTCTGCAAATAACAAATGATCATGATTTGGCAGTTTTATGATGATGATTTTGCGCGCGTTAGTCTAGTTTCGCGCTAGAATTTACCACTGTTTATAGAAGCAATTGCTTTTTAAGAATATCGTTGGTTGTTTATTTATATTACTTATGTAACTACATCTGAATACAATTCTCTTTTTCAAAATCTTAGATGTGACAGTTGTCCATCCATGAGAACATGAGGAACCATAAATTTTAAAACAAACTGATCTTGGAGTATGTTGGACAGACGAAATGTCTAATTATAACTCGATTCAAGAAGCAGAAGTTCGCAGTTTTCCTTGCTCAAGCAGAGTTTAAGTTGGAAGAAGGTAACAGGATTGGTTAAATTTAACGGTGACGTAGTTTACTACAACTGTAGGTTATACTACTAGTTTTACTTTAGTGCTTTTATTTTAATTGAAAAAGATTAATTGCGCCTGTTACTCTAGATGCCTGCTAGAATTTACCACTGTTTGAAGAAGAATAATTGCTTTTTGACAAAATCCTGAGTTCCGTTTTTATATTACTTTTGTAACTACATTTTAATACAATTCTCTTTTTCAAAACTTGCGAAACCATAAATTTTAAAAAACAAACTGGTATAAACAAAACTTAAGGGATTTTCGAAATCAGTAGTAGGAATTGTAACTTGGAGTATGTTGGACAGACGAAATGTCTAATTATATCTCGATTCAAGAAGCATAAGGTCGCAGTTTTCCTTACTTAAGCAGATTTTAAGTTGGAAGAAGGTAATCGGATTGGTTAAAGTAATTTAACTGTAACGTAGTTTAATATAAATGTAGGTTACACTATTATCTTTACTTTAGTCTTAATCTTCTGTAGATGATGCCAATATAGTTAGCGAAACTCGCATCAAGTATTGTATGCAAGTGTAGTAATAGAAGTGTTTGATATTTTTGTTTGAAATTGAATACGAAATTTAACAGTGTGAGGATTTTCTTACAAATATCTCTCTCGTAGACAAATAGAAATAGTTCAGGTTAGTGATGTATAAATGCAACATATGGACTTAAAGAGATAGATTTAGCGATTCCGTTATATAAACAGCATATATACAACACAGATTCTCTTGGCGATCTGCCTTTCTAAGATTGGAATATAAAGACATAGCGCCAATGGGGTCTATGCTGACTTCATTCAATGCAAAATGGTAGGGTAAAATCAGTAAAAACTACTATTTAGACGGCATCCTCCTAGAGCTGTAGCTCCCTTAGGAATTATTTATGTGTGTCTTTCTCTTTCCCCGAATCTTTGAAGACAATTTTTTTTTAGATAATGACCCAGTTGATATGTTGCCTAGACATATCAACTGGGTCATTATCTGAAAGCAAAACTAACTTCACTACCAAAATAATTGGCATGATTATAAAGAAATTACATATAAAAAATATTTAAAAAAAGCTTTATTTAAAAAAAGCTTTTAAAGAATGTACTAAAAAATTAAAGTATTTTTCTTAAATCCATACGTCTATAAACCAAGAGCTTTGGGAGCAGTCATTGAACAAAGTAACTGTGCACTAGTGTTACATAATCGTCCCCAAATCTTTTGGTTTTCAGATGTATGAATTTAAGAACGTTATTTTTGACTGTTTATTACATAATTTTAAATAAAAGCCTTTTTAAATATATTTTTAATAAAATTTTATTTATTTATTGCTTTTTCGTCTTCACTTATTTTACAGACAAACAAACAGACGAAATCCTTTGATTTGATACCCAGGTCAGGTAGTTGTGAAGATAAATATAATCCGCCATATTGGGGCGTCCGTCATATTGGGTTCAGAATGGCGTGACGTAGTTTATCGTATTTTACATGTCAAATCCTTTCGTTTGATACCCATATCATGGGGGTGATCCGTCCTCTTGGTTCGTCCGCCATGTTGGATTTGAACGACATTAGATATACTATATTGCATTGTCACCGGACTTATATACGTGCAAAATTTCAAAGTTCAAGTTTAATTGTAACTAGCCGAAATCTTTATTGCAAGATTTGACCTAAGCATACTAACAAAGAAACAGATGAAGTTAAAAGTATATTATTCAACAAGCAGTAATGTAGGCAATAACTCACGCAGATGAAGTAGGTATGTTATTGTTTTTCGGCGTCCTTCATTTTGTCTACTTTGTATTATTATGTGCTCATGGGTAATTTCTTCCGCGTCATCGTTTCCCCCGTCGCTATTTTTATCTTTAAACTCACTGTTGAGCAGTTTTCCATTGTATCCTGGTATTTCTTTTTTATCCTTCTTTCTATAGTAAGAACTCGTTCCAAGTGTTATTTGGAGTTTTGTTGTATCCTTTACGTACTTCTAGTTTCTTTGTCTCTAGTTTTACATATAGTATTTATATAAGACTATGTTGCTTTTTGTTGTATTTTTGTCTTAATATCTTTAACCATCTCCCTTATTTTTCTGTCTACCAGAATATGGCCTATTTAGGGGTTGGTGTTTGCGTTGATCCATGCATTCAGATGAGATTGACTCTTACTCCATGAGTTTCTTATTGTCCTATCAACTCTGTGCCAAGTTTTTAGTGGGCTTCCATTTACGTTTGACTATGTGTGAAGTGGTGTCGATGTTCTTATCTGTATGCGCCTGATTGTCATATCATGCGTGGGTGTTGAAGTCGCCTAACATTATGATAGTCATTATCTGTTCTTATTTTTTCTAATTTCTTCGATGATCTGCCTGAATATTCGACCTGCCCGCTTGCGTCCAGATGTGGTTTCAGGTTTCCTAGAACTGCGACGTACCTTCGTCCATTTGCCTAGGGCTTAGACCAGTGGAAGCGTCACTTTAGCGCTGAGCTCTATTTCGGTTATATTCGGTTTTTCTCGAGCGCTGTCTTTACAATTCTTACGTGGGGTAAAGGTCCCACACTAGCCTCATAACACAGCCTGTTGCAGTAGGGCTGGGGTAGCTACAGTGAAGAAACAAATATGTTAAGGGCTTCCGGACGCCAGATTAAATTTTCACTCACATTCAACAGTAAAATACACAAGTCGGTAAATAACAAAGTTTATTAAAGATAATAAAATTGATAATAACAATAAAAACGGTCAGGCACCAAAAATACTTCTGTGGAGTTCATTATAAATAAATTTATAATAGTTGAGACATGTCATTTTATTTTAATTTAATGTTGGTGACATACAAAGCTACGAGTACGAGGAACCAGGCGGTGAGAAGCTAGTTAGCTATTAGTTACTAATATTAATACGGAGCGGTAGCGGTTTAAAGCGTTAAGCAGTAAAGCTGTAACGGCAGTAAGCAGGCAAAAAGCATACATCAGCGGTCATAGTGTAAGTCTGAAGTACTTGGCAAACCTAAATAAAACTGATACTAAATAAATAAGACGGTTATCGGATTCGGTGCGGTGTGTAACATGGGTGACATTCGGATCAGAAAATTAAACGATTATCGGATTCGGTGCATTACATTCGAATCGAAAAATAAAACGCTATGTGATTGATATCAGTTTACGGCGGAGATTTTTCTGCCTAGACGGACAGACAGAAATAGTAATAACAGTTCCGTTCGGAAATGTTAAAATTACCTTAACATTTCATGAGGTGTCTGCCAAGTTCCTCAAACCCCACAGCTAAGTGTTTTTAAATGAATTCGTTTCGGATACTTGGTATTTTGTCAGAGCTGAACATTTCTAAGTATAAAAATATTAAGATAAACTAAGGACAAGAAGTGTTGTCAGTAGAGCAAAAATCAGCGGTATTCTGGTCAAAGGATAGTAGCTGTCATGTAGTACTTAAGCGGCACCTCGTTCTAGTATATAATCCCACATAATTCAGAGAAATATATTAAGTTCTATCCGCCTTCCAGAGATGAAAGCCACGGCTAGGTCATCATCTGTAATTGGTACAATCGACCAAATAGAATAAACGTTTGAATGTAGTGCCTTTATATATGTAATAATTTGTTCAACTACTGTGTAGTTTGCGGAATAACTGTCATAAACGAACTTCACAAGCCGATCCTACGAATTCAATGGCGCCACATATATATTTACAATAGTAACGGTTTTAATACAACGGATAAATATTTGCGGCTATGCTGCCATAATACGTGGAGATAATGTTGCTAGATTTAGGGATAATATTTTAAATTTAAGACATATGGTAGCTCATGCATAATTAACACAATCCCAGTGCTTTCATTTGTTCGATTTACGTACGTGCGAACTTACGGAATTCGTAAATACGCACGCCCGTTGCGCTAGTGACTAGACTTATTGGTCCTACTATAGTTAATTTATTTACGGTATGCCTAGATTATGTACTAAATTCCTGGACTATAACAAATTTCCAAAAAAATTATTTAAGTAATACATTTTATTCTAATTCGTAAAAGTACGAAATAGTTAAAATAAAATAAACAGAAAAAAAAGTTTCTACCGACAGATATTATTTTAACTCATTAAATATGAATCACGGTCTAAGTTAAAATAATGTAAGCGAAGACAGTTTTACTAGTATTCTCTAGAAATATCATCTATGTTCTTTTTTCCAAGGTACGGGCCTAAGGAAAATTCTTTGAAGACAGTTATTTGGACAAAATCTTGAAAATCTTAACAGGCCCTTAATAGATCACAACTACTTTAATAATAATTTATATTTACTACGAAATTTACTTCGGTGGGTCGGAAAACGGTAATTATATTTTGATAAATTGAATCGAAATTATTTTACATTTTCCCTTTTATACACGCATTTCAGTAAAGTAATCTTACTTTTGTAAATACAAAAATTCTGACAAGAAACGGTGGCTGTCTCAAATCGGTACTTACTGGACAAGGTCGGGGTATAATAGTCAACGGCTTGGTTAACTATTAGACAGGCGGGACGGAATTAATCTCAAATCTGCTTCAGTTAAAATGATTTGCGCTGGCCAAGCCAACGCAGTTACTGTCAAATTTTGTAATTATTGCAAGTAAACTTCTTACAGTAAGGTTTGTTACATTTTCTATATAAAGTGGAATCCTATATCTCGGTTTAAACTAGCTAGAAAGAGAGAGGAAATATTCATTATTTTTGCCCATAACTTTTTTTCCTTAGTGCGTATATTTAAAAAACTATAGGAGTACCTAAGTAGAACCATAACAAGACTATTGCTATGAATTTTCACTCAATAATTTCAGCGGTTTGCAAGATAGCTAGGTTTAAATTTAAAAATGATATTAATCTTCATATTTCGTAGTTTTAAATGTAGCTATTTTGCAAACCACTTAAATTATTGAGTGAAAATTCATAGTAATAGTCTTGTTATGGTTCTACTTAGGTACTCTTATAGTTTTTTTTAATATACGTATTAAGAAAAAAAAGTTATGGCCAGAAATAATAAATATTTCCCTATGGGATGTCTCTTTCTAGGGAACGGCCACCTTAAAACAACTATTTTTCGAACGTAAGTGTAATTAATTATTTAAATTAGGTGATTTCAGTATGTACAAATTTGCTTTATTGATATTATTAAAATGAAGTACTTGTTATACTAAAGCACTTATTGATATTTAAACAGTATTCTATCGTATATCAAATTAAAATTTCAACAAAAAAAAAACATAAACTTTTAGTAATTGAACCAGTACGCAAAATACGCGGTGACGTCATCGGTTTCTTAAATCGCGTTTAGAAATTGGTAAACACAACATTTTATTCACTTTATTTACGTTTTACATGTGATTTAATAAGTAACGCCTACCTAATACGGGATTTGTAAAAGCTACTTTAGGAAATTTATCTGTAAAATAACGTGTTGATAACACAAAATGACACTAACAATATAACTGATGCCACGAGTGCGTAGTGAATTAATGTAGTGTTTTTGGCGAAAAAATTTCAATACAAAATTAAAATGGCTTATTTCAAGGTATTATTCAACTGTTTCTCAAAATTCAAGTGTTTTTAAGTATAATAAAGCATTATCTTCACAGTGAAAGTGAATTTAAAATTTGTGAAAACACCTAATTGCATTTTTGGCACCGGGAAAAATACTTCGTTACAGAACATTGTGTTTTTTTTTTCAACGTCCTGGCGTTTGCTTTCCAATGCCTATATTAATTTGCTGCTAGAAACTTTTATTATTAACTGTACCAAGGTCAGTACTAATTCACAGTGCTCTGAAAGATGTATTAGCCTGCTATAGGAGATTTTTTTTGTACCGCATAAATAAAACAAATTTTCTTACTTGCAAATGGGAAAGAGATCTGAGAAAATTGTTTGCACATCCTGTACAATGAGCTAAACAGTAATTCATTTTAAAACATTATGTTGAAATTCCGATTTATCTTGTTGAAATTTCGATACATTGGCGACTTATTTTTTTTATCAAATACTAAAAAAAAAAAACGAAATTTCAATTTAATAATTTGAAATTTCGAATTAACAAGTTGAAATTTCGACATGTTAAACTGAAATATGAACTATTTTTCATAAAAGTACTCATACAAAAAGTAATTTTAGACATTGTATTCACATCACAGTTCGACAAAACTAATGAGAAAAATATCCGATTGGAACAATGCACGTAACAAATTGGAGGCAGCGATAAGAAGGCAAAGTAGTGATTTTGCCGACCTAATTAGTGTAATTAGCATTATCCATAGTAGCGTGGTGAATAAACTTCATCCGAGGCAATAATGACAGCCATTAATTCAATTGAGTCACGGTATAAATTCTTTTTATATTAAAAGTAAATATTTCACTCATATTAAATTCCTGACCAATACAACACGATTAGCTTGAACATTTTTGGGGAATACGCAACATGTTTCAATGCTAGGAATTCAATGCATTCAGTTTAGTTGTCCTGCGGGTCCCCTACATCAAATTTGATGAGTTTTTAATGGATATAAATTAGTCCATAGAGCAGGCATTCCATTCACTATGACAGCTTTATCGTGTTGCGGCGATGTATTACCGAAAAAAGAAGAAAAAGCTGTGGACTTACAAAGTTTGAACATTATTATGAATAAATATTATTTATGGTGCGGAATAACTGGCTTTGGTTCTTAAATCGGGAGGCTAATTAATAAAATATGTAAAATATTAAACATTTACAAATGATGTGTTGATAATGCATAGTAGCATGGCAGACGGGACAATGGAAACGTTTATGTAAATAGATAAACAAAGTTTACTACGGTAAATACAAAAGCTTGTAGGGCATCGTAAAGTATCTTTGTAAGTAAATTAAGTATGACAAAATCTATTCTCCAGGTGGGATGTATATCCCACGGTAGTCCCCAAAATATCATGCAAAAACAGAACAAATATACTCGTACACAGTAGATAATATACAATGCGGTCTGTATGTATAGAATAAATTCATTTCAAGCATTATGAACGTTTAGAAAAATCGTGAAACGCTGAAACAGATCGAATTTTAATTTACTGTTGCCATTTTTTGGCATTAAAATAGTATAGTGGACTACAATTTTAATGCACACAAAATAGCTATAGCAACCGACCATAAATCTCTGTCTCGTTAGCATGAATGATATTCCACAGAGCTGTACTAAATTTTTTTTTGCACAATAACAGTAGAAATTTAAAAGTATTGTCTTTGGCAAATGAATAGTTATTTGGTACAGTGATAAATTTAAACAAAAATCTGTTTTGCTTGTGTCAAGAAAGGAATAATATCTGATATGCTTTTAAAGCATTGACGAATATGATATTCCGTGATACACTGACAATATTAAGTTCGACTCTGTCGTGGGTAGGGTTTACATACCTGTTGTAAACCGTTACATCCTAAAATATTTTCGGTAAAAATTTTGTTAATGTCTTGTAAACTCAGATGAGGTATTTTTTTGCTAAATTGTTGGTTTTTAAGATAAGCTAAAACTGAGCTATTGTTTTTTTTAGTTTTTAATACAAAACTGTACTAGAACATATTCGTTATAAGTCCAATTATTATAAAGATTTCCATAGCAAAAAATGTTCTCTAAGATTTTCCTTCAGTAACTGTTAGTGGAGGGATTTTACATCACAAAACCACAAAAATTAGTTCTGGGTGTACCGCGCAACAACCCAAAAAACCACCCCTTCGGTGAAGAAAGCATTTTTTACTGATAACTCGTTAACCGTTGAAGATATAAAAAAATTGCTCATTATAAAAAAGAAATCTTGACTAATTGCCTAAAAAAAAAGTCCTCTTGTAATTTTCTTCTATATGCCATGGTTTTCGAGAAAGTCGATATTGAAAAAAGTTGCAAAATTTGTATTTTTAATGCGCACGAATTTTCGTTTATTTGATTTTTTGCCGCGCGGTCCATAGAAAAAATTGAATTGCTCGAAAACCAAATATGCTAGGAAGAAAAATCAAAACGGGTTTTAAAGGGGATATAAAATATTCTTTTGTGTTTCCATTTTTGATGGCTATTGATATCAATTAGTATATAAAAATAACAATATAATATAGTTACTTCTTGATTGCTTGCACTTTTAATTATTCACAGGCTCATAAAAAATAACTGACTTTAATATAAGTTATAAATGCATTATCTTTTAGTTCAAGGTAGTACTTCAATGCAGAAAAAGTTAGGAATGAAAATATTCACATTTACAAATTTACCAGCATGTTGAAGTTAGCCAAATTTTGGCCAATTCATTGTTTCCTAAAAATAAAAAAGATACCCAAACATCTTGAAAACTCAGCTCAAAATTTTTTTTTGAGTTAATATGTATGTCATATTACTATTGTTTCTAATCGTTTAATAGTTAAAAAAATGTATTAAAAAAATATAAAAGAATTGAATATGCAGCCTTTTTGGATATTTTTTTGGCTAACTTTAACATGCTGCTAAATTTGTGAAAATGTGAATATTTTTATTCCTAAATTTTCTGCATTGAAGTACTACCTTGAGCTAAAAGATAATGCATTTATAACTCATATTATAGTCAGTTATTTTTTATGGGTCGGTCAATAGTTAGATGCACAAAAATCAAGCAATTCAATTTTTTCTATAGGCCGCGCGCAAAAAATTTCAAATAAACGAAAATTCGCGCGCATTAAAAATACAAATTTTGCAATTTTTGTCAATATCGATTTCTCAAAAACCATGGCATATACAAGAAAATTACAAGAGGACTTTTTTTTAGACAATTAGTCAAGCTGTCTTTTTTATGATAAGCAATTTTTTTATATCTTTAACAGTCAACGAGTTATCAGTAAATAAGGCTTTTTTCACCGAAGGGGTGGTTTTTTGAGGGGTTGTGCGGCACCCCCAGAACTGACTTTTGTGGTTTTGTGATGTTTAATCCTCGCATTAACAATTACGGAAGGAAAATCTCAGACAACATTTTTTGCGAGCTTCTGGTATTATTAAGTAAATAATTATGAGTTGAAAAGTGATGCAACGAGTATTATTAATTGATAAGGAACATAAACCTAGTAAAGAAAGTTGCAAGTTACAGCTGCCTAGATAGAACAATAAAAACAATAAAAAAGAGGAGGGGGCTACAAATGAGAAATAATATATTTCAATTTACTCTGTTTCAGTGTATTAATAATCCCTGACTAGATTTAAATTGGGCAGGCTTTACGTGGCAAAGGTATGAACATGAGCGTTTAAAAAGTTCAGTGCGAAAGAGAGTAAGAGTTAGTAATCCTTTAAATCTAATATTCAGTGTGTGGACATCTGTTCTAAAGATAACTTTTTGATGTAATATGATGGAGTTTTCTTTATTAAAACACTAATACAGACACGCAGTATGCAGCAGTTTCCAATTTCTCATATTTAACCAGCCTGCTTTATTTCATTTTTCTCTCACGTCGACTAATTCCATGAATGAGCCTTAGGCATGAAATTTGATTTTTTTATACTTTATTTTAATACTGTAAAGTTAAATTGGGACTGTATAGACAGTCTGCAAGGTTTAATGAGGATAGTACTAGAGCTTCACATAATTTTCGTCTTTTGCGGTAAGCAATATCTGTTTCCGCCATAGGCTCGTGTTACACCACTACTTGGCCTTAGAAGAATTAACAATGATATCACCGGTTAAGGTGATAATCAAAGGCAATTCAACCAACACACAAGTAGTGACGGCGAACGGCTAGCTGATCTGGTGCGTGGCTGGGATTTCGTGGGTTCAATTAATATATATTTTTTTAAATCAGCCAGAGGTTGAATCAGTATTTTTGTGATATTTTACTAAGCTAGTTTGTTCCAACACTCAGAGGTAGCTTAAAATGATGTAAATATTATGAGCGCCATCCACCGAAAAATTTGAGAGTTACTGCTACCCTTGTGATGGTGAAACCAACCGCTGTGGAAAGATTTAATCTTATGGCGGACAGACAAACAGAAAAAATTAAAAATTGAATTTTACGATAAAAGAGACATATTTATTAATACCTTTAGAAAAATCATCAATACAAAAACAAATCAACGAATTCAATCAATATAAAAGGTGTAAAATAATGTTATCAATTATGAAATAGAAATATTAAGTAATATTATCACAATTTCCAAGAGAAAATATTTATAGCTTAATTAATTTATCATTAAAAGAAAAGAAATATATTGGGCAATGAAAGTTATACAGTAAATATTACACAACAAAAAATATCAATGAAATTCTCAGAATCTCACCAATCCTCCTGACGATGGATAGATAGTGGATGAGGGCTCCTGGTGAGTTCTGCTAGCTTTTCCCAACAGCCTCTCCGAACACAGAAGGCCCCTCAACGTGGTTTGATGTCTTGCTTACCTGTATAACGCTAGGGTTTTGCTGTTGGTTTGGATTGACTGGACTAAACTGGACTTGACTAAACGGAATTTGAGTAGACTATGAATGCTGAACTTGACTATACTGTGTTTGACTGGACTATCTGTCTTACGAAATCTAGCAGGCATTTAACCATCAAACGAAAGAAGTGATTTTCCTTGTGTAAATTATGTATATTATTTCGGTAAATTATTTGTATAAATTATGTAGATAAATTATTTGTATTAATTATTCAGGTAAATTATTTGTATGGATTATTTATCTGTGTTATTTATTTCGGTAAATTATTTAAATAATTATATAGGTAAATTATTCGGCAGCAAAACTCTGCGTTTGGGAAGAAGAAAAAATATTATCAGCACATGTTTCAGAATTATGGTTATGTTTAGTTAGTAGAAATGAAAAATATGGCTGAAGGCCGTTAAATACTTATAAGAGGAATCAATTAAATAAATGTAATTACCTTTTATTAGATAGATCACTAAGAGAAAGTTTGATAATAGCAGAAGTGACACAACTCGTGACTGAATGATTATCAAAAACTTTAAGTCAAAGTATATGCTGCTACAGAATTGGCTACAGAAATGGCCAATTCTGCTATCAGCCAGATAATAAAAGTGATATCCCCTCTCCAGTCTCAATTAACATATTACCATACTATAAACTAAAAATTACTAAGAATTTGGGTTCGCGTTGTTCTATGCTACCCACAATACTCCCTGCAGTATATTTGGTTTAACCAATAATTAAGAAACAGGTGCTGTGAAATACACATATATTTACTATTCGATCGAAGCCTCTGTGTTCTACGAGAGCTGTTAGCAAAAACTGGAATACAAAAAGGGTTAAATGATTGAAACCTGAACTTATAATAAATATGTACATTCCTAAATTTAAACAGATTACCTACGATAATTTAATGTCTGGCGTTTTAGTTACTAGAGTATGGTAAATACCTGTACATATTTCTCAAAAATTCATTTTGTTTACAAGAATTTAATAAAATTACTTAAAGTTGCCAGATGTACGCAACACTCGCCATTATAATTTGTTTCTTAATATATTTTTCGAATCTTAAATTACTATAAATTAGAACCCCAAGGCTTTTAGCCTCTTCTAAAAGTTCAATTTTGTCATCATCTACAGTAATATTTATAGCATCTTTGACAGGGTCCCGCTCTTTTTTGGCCCAGTCACAATGACGTTAGATTTATAATTAAGCAATGATCTTTAGCCCAGTCTATACATGATTTTAGGTCTTCACTAACTAAATCACATGCGTTTTTGCTTCTTGAGGGTGAAATGAAACAAAGTTGAGTGTCATCTGCGTCAAAGACATTTCATCAGATTGGCAGTATATATAGTAAAGAGTAGTGGTCCAAAAATAGAGCCTTGCGGAACGCCAGAATTTAGTGTTCCATAATCTGATCTTTGACCATCTATACAAATTCTTTATTTTATATTTTTAATGTAACATTCCAGTAATAATATTACGGTTTCAGTGAGACCATAATAATAAAGAATGGCAAGTAATAAATCATAGTTGACTGTGTCGAATGCCGTACTAAAATCGAGTAAAACTAAAATTGAAACGGAAAATAAAGCTTTGTATTTCTACAACAACCTACATCTTGTTATGGTAGAGAATAACTAAGCCCCAAGTTTAAGAATAGGGCCTCTCTTTAAGCCAATCTAGAGAAATGATTAAACAAACATCAAAAAGCATACGGGTCGAATTGAGAGCCTCATTTTAAGAAATGGTGAATTTGATTAATAATGTTAACATTGTTTTAAAATATGATGGTTTCGCTTTAATTTTGAAGTTGTCAGTTTCAAGTGTTTTTTTATTACACAATTCTTACTGAGTTTGTTTCTAATAGCACATATCTCGTAATTTGAAGAAGCATTTCTCTGTTTTTTTTGCGAATTAAACTTTAAATTCTCTAATAAAAATATTCGAAACACAAACTTGGTGTAAACTGTTCCATTCATGATATAATTATCACTGCATGGAGTCCTTAAATACCCAGTGTCTGTGTAGTGTAAAAAAGGCTTATAAGTCTTAGACATGCTACAATTAATTTAATTTTCTTCAAACCGGAGTAATTTATTAAAGGAAACGGGCATATCTTCTTCATCCTCGAGTAATCATAAGAAACTAGAAATTCCACCTTAACGAACAGGACCGGTTCTTTGAATTTTTATTGTTACAAGTTACATACATATGAGCAAACACATGTAAACCGTTTAATTCCATTGGACTTCGTGTTATGGTGTGCCATTAAGTTATTACATTAAATAAAATTTGAAGTTAAATTTTCATGCAGTTAGTGGCATAGAAGTATTATTTACTATGGAATCTGATGTAATATTATATTAGAAGTATTTTAACGTTGTAATTGTATGTTTTAGGTTTTGTTATCAATTTAAATTAATTAAATTATCTATAAGAGAATCCTTTACAAGGCACTATACGGTAACTGTCGGAATTTTCTACGTTCTGTTCTAACTAATGTTAAGAAGCGCTGAATGACTTGACGAATTACAACATTTTAAATCAGAGAAATATTCTTCGCTATCTTGGAAATGCCTGCTTGGATTTTTATAGAAAAAAAGTTTCAGAAAGTTTTTGCACATAGAAACAAATATGCTCGCTCAAAACAAAAAATTTTGCTCATCGTGCGCCCCATGCTTATACGTTTAGTAATTAAAACAAACTACACATTATTTTATTTTTTTTTAGTGCAATTTTTTTAGCAGTTTCAGTTGGTTCTCAAAAGCGTGTTTTTATGCACTTTTTTAATTATATGTTTTCTTTTTAGTTTTATTTCAAATAGACTAGTGTCTTTGTTCGATTCGGGAACGTACCACAGATCAAATACATAAATCAGACGTGTCACTTAATAAAATTTCTTATCCATAAATGACAAAATCTATTCGTCATCTTAAATGCACCATTTTTAATTTTTCAATTTCAAGCAAATATTTGTAATCTGTGACCACTATAATCTTCTGTTACCGATTCTCAAATGAATCGGACCATAAATTACAACTTATCCTCCATATTGACGCCGCTAGTTTAAATTGTTAAATTTTAACTAAATATATGTAATCTACAACACCTGTAATAATCAGATACCGATTTTCCGTCGAATCAGATTATAAATGAGTTTTTTTAGTTTCAACTGCACATTTGTAATGTGCGACCTCAGTAATCACCAGACACCAAACTTTAGTAGAGTCGAATATTAAATGACAATAAACTGTCCTCCATCTTGGAAAGTCCATTTTGAAGTTTTCTGTAAAAAATTTCAAAACGTGCTGTCGATTCGAGTTCGGTCGAAGACAGGCGCGTTTTTAAGTGCCCGCTATGAAATCTCGAATAAAATCATTTAAAACTGTGAGAAATCGTGCGAATTTGTGTGACGAAGACAGGCGCGTTTTTAAGTGCCCCCTACAAAATCTCGAATAAAATCAGTTAAAACTGTGATAAATCGTGCAAAATTGTGTTGAATTAAAGCGTGGACAATTCTTATTAATTGATATAAATTATTATAAGTTTGGCTATTTCATATAGCTGATATTTGATTATAGTATCACTAAAAGCGTATATAAACAACTTAAAAAGGGGATAGACACATCTGCTAAAAGAAAGTAAACACGTGCAATCGGACCGACCCAGTGCCAGATACCAAAGGGATTATGTCATAAACTCATAAATTAACCTGTAACAACAAACTTTAGGGACGCACTACTGACACATATATGAAGTGAAGTGCAAGAAATCAACCCAACAAGCGAAAACCAGGCGATTACAGGGAGCTAAGCTATATTAATTTGACTTAATTTATTAACTTAATATATCTACCTAATTTATTAACTCTGTTAACTTTATTAACTTAATTTATCAACTCAAAATACAGTATTTAATAGTCAAGAGTCGAACGGAAATCAAAATAGTTGTGGTCTGCTGGATATACGGACGTTTCAATTGTTGTCCTAGATTTCTTTTTTACTTTTGCAGATTACAATTTTGTGTTTTACATTAACTTGGCGGGGGTATACAGGGCGTCTTCAAGTGTTGTCTCGGGACTCTTCCTTTTTGCAGATTTTGTTTTCCTGTTTCGTATTACCTTGACAGATCGGTATACAGGATGTCTTTAAATATTCCCTAGGGGCTCTTCTCTACACTTCCACCGTAGACGGCGGTATGTCTGTAAAACGGTTAATAAATAAAATCTTGCGGCGCGGCGATCTGATTTATGTCTTGGCAAGCGGACGTGGTGGACGCACTGACGCAGGACGTGGAAGCGAAGACGGATTTCTGGCGATATAAAACCGCATCTGGACGCAAGCGGGGAGGAGAAGATGCACACTGCTATACTCGGAACCACAAGAAATAGATGACTTAAAAGAAGCATGGAAACTTAAAAGAAGTATCCCACGAACACTTACACTCCCCATCTGATGACGATAGATGGAAACTTAAAGAAAGCATGGAAACATGAAAAGAAGCATCTTACAAACACCCCTACACTTCCAATCCTATATTCCTACCCCGTGCGCCATGTGGCTCTCGCTGTTGACAACAAGCATGTCACATATCCAATCTAGCGTATGCAGCAGGTCCGGCGGTATATAAAACATCCAAATTGGATGCCCGAATCGGTAGCAAATCAGTCAATCAATCAATCAAAAACTGTAAAAATGTTTTGTGTGAACATGCAAAATTTCAAGTCAATACGACATCTGGAAGTGGGTTACAATTGAATGAAAACCAATATGGCGGACTATAGCTCGTGGAGTATACACTCTAAAGTGCAATACATAATAGTATTAATTGAACTAAGTCTGCGGTAGGTTCTTTGTGAAACATACTAAATAGAATAAGGATTAAAAACACTTGGTTTTTAATCCTTATTCTACATAATAGTTGTAGAAAATTTTTTATTGTGTAAAGTTTATAACGAGATATTTCGAAAATATCGAATTTTTGTGCATGTAATCATACCATTTTTATTGGAAAAACGTGGACTCTATTTTCGAGAGCCATTCTACATAACTTTGGCAAATCTTTTTCACCATGTTAGGAATAAAAATATTAAGAGTGTTTAATTGTTGAAAGTTTACTTAAGATACGGCCCTGCGTTTGAACCGAAACGGCCAAGGCCACATCTACAAATAACAAAAGTACAAAGAGTACGCGAAGAAAAGAACATTTTAAAAATAAAAGGAGAAAAGGAGAATGCCGGGTCCGATGCCATCCAGCATCTATCGGCGTTCTACATTGGATCTAATATCAAATTATATAGGCATTACGGCAGTGTCACTGAAAAATGAATCTTTAAAATCACAAAGAGAACCAACTTACGCGTACAATCTCACAAAAAAAACAGTCTTATGATCTTTTCATTTGAATTAAATACATTTAATAAAGTTAAGAGGTTTTGTGCGACAAAGTCGGAACCAATCTTCTAATGGATCATTTTTTTAGGCTGAAGCTTTTTAAAATAGTCTTAGATTTTTTGTTGAAACTCTTTAAGCGACTTTCCCTTTCGACTTTCACGGAGTGTTATTAATACCTTTATATTCATCAAAGGAAAATAGAAAGTGATGAGTTGGAATGAGTTTTTTAGATGGGATTCGCTTCTATCTACCCTTATGAACCCCCAAAATTTTTTTGAGGATACTGCGCGAATTGATAATGAATAAGAAATATATTTCTTTATATTCGTTATTTTTTCCAATAATTATTACCGCTTTCAAGAGAGCGAGAGGAAAATAGTCATTTAATTTTATTCGTGATTTTTTACACCAATTTTAAAAAAATTTAAAAAAGAGGAAGTTAAGTCGGGACCAGGGTATTTAATTAAATTAATTCGAACCTATGAGATGACATATAAGGTGCCTCATAAAATCCCACTACAATAGTAGAAAACAATTATGATCGTATATTCTAGATATATCACCAATAATAATACATTTTCTATCACATCTCCCTTTCTTTATCTCTCCCTTTCTACCCTATCTTAAAGATGACAATCTTAAAAAATTAATCTCACAAAGTTAAAAGGCAGTATAAGTATATTACTACATAAACTTCAAACTGCTGGACTTCTCATTCATTTATTAATTTTTTTAACTCATATCTCGATCCTTCTGGTGTAGAATATCGCGATCCTTCTGGTGTAACCCAAGGGTCAATTCTAGGTCCCTCAATGTTTGTGTTATTTATTAATGATATTGTTGTTGAGTTGAATGTAGGTGTCTTGTTATATGCCGACGATGTAAACATTTTTACTGCCATAAATACAATATTCGATTGTCAAAGACTTCAAATCAATCTTATAAAAATACAAAGATGGTGTAATCAAAACGGTCTGCCTCTCAATATTGACAAATGTAATATTATATCATTCTCTAGGAAAATAAATACTGTGCTGTATGACTACAAACTAGATCTGATAACACTAAAACGAGCTCATTTTTTTAAAGATACTGGTGTTTCATTTGACGTCAAATTATCACATAATAAGCATGAAAATATAGTTTTATCTGCTAATAAAGATCTTGGATTCGTTATCAGAAAGTCTATCGGCTTTACTGACACTCATATTCTAACACTTATTTACGTACAATCTACAAGAAAAACTTTATATTTTTAATTGCGCTTTTGCCTCTGTAAAAGTGGAACTCTAATATTTTCCTCTCTTATTGTGTTTTATATATACCCACGTATATTTTATGATTTTTAAATCATTTATATATGTTTGTCTTTTATATATATTTTTATCCTTACATTTACTTTTTCTGTTTTATATAGATATGCTAGTGTACAGTTTCTCTTACATGTTTTCTTTTTTGTGCGGCTTGTTATATTTCTATAATTTCTGTATTACACCATTATTAGTTTATGTGATATATGTAATTGTTGACATTTCTTCTCATCTAGTAATTGGTCTCTGACTGTTGGATGATGTAACTAAATAAATAAATAAATAAATAATCAATTTGCAAGAAATTCTGCTTGATTCTTTCCTGACAAATGTTCTTTGATTTTACATTGCAGCTTCCTTGCCTTACTTCTTTTTAATAATGTTTAATGAATTCATTAGTATAAAAAGTGTTATTATACCTAACAAACAATAAGTGTGGCAACAAAAATTAGTAATAACGCCAAAAATTAAATGGCTGTAATAATAAATATAGTACAATTTTTGCAAAAATGGGGCCAGTGTTTCAAATTCTAAGTACATTTAAGAACGTTAAATGTTACAATTGAATTTTACGTTTCTGGTGAGAGATTTAATTTAACTAAAGAACTATAGAACTTATAGGAACCTCACAATGTTACGTATTCGACATTTAATGCAGCGACCTTCGGAATATGATGCGAAAAGCTCGAATTAGACCCCAAAATCCTGGAAAGCTGCAAAATTATATTAGGGAAATAAAATGTGTGCTCGTGTGCTGAAGTTCAGAAAGTTTTATTACTTCATTTGGGGCGTAACAATTTGTATAAAATATTAACTCGGTGTTTATAAAATTACGGTAAATTCACACTTGATGGCACTAAGTTTTCGTGTAAAGAAAAAAATATATTAGAATGTTATTTAGTTAGTACGGACTAATCTAGCGAGAGCAGAATTTTGCTCTTACGAAGTAAAGTTTGTAAATTCGCTACTTGGGGTACGAAACCAGAATCTTATAGAAAGTATTGAATGGATTAGAATATTACCTATCTAATAAGTAAGAATCATTTAGATATTATGGAAAAAAACAAGGAAAGATTTTTAACCAAAGCAGTTAAACGCGAGAGTTTACACATTATTTAGTTGCCTCCATTTGCACAGGAATAATTTACATAGGTCTACTTTCTTTTATACACCGATACAATCGTATAAAATCTGTCAGTCACTAGAAAGCAACCGCTATTTTATTATTATATTTTTTAAGCGTGTCACTACTTACAGACCCTTCATTCTATGCAATTTTCATCCATGCCCCTCATAGTTTTTTTCATTTTTAAACAACTTTATTTTTCTCCTGCCTATTATTTGTTTATTATACCTTGGATACGGTTACCATAAAGACGCTCATAATGACCACGGGCATAATGAGCGGGCGTTATAGCCATAACGCCTTGTGTTTTAACAATTTCTATGCTGATTTCATTCCACACTGTAGCTATACGCAACCACTTAAATCCGACTGGGAAAAAAAACTGAGGATTTTCTTTAATATAGGCTATACAATAGATATCTTTATTTTTCACCTGCATATTATTTGTTTATTATGCCTTGGATGCGGTTACCATAAAGACGCTCATAATGACCACGGGCATAATGAGCGGGCGTTATGGCCATAAGGCCCTGTTATATGAGAAGCAAAGAAAGAATAAATGTTACATATTCATCGTATAATGGTTTGGATTTGATTTGCAATACATTTTCTGTGGCTTTTCTCGCATTGTTTCGGATATTTAGTGGTATTTTAATATTAATTTATCTTTTATTTTGTTAAAAGTATTATCTACGTACAAAGCAAAGCAACATCAATAAACATCAAAATATCAACAACGGTCATGGACTTCTTGATAAAGAGGGTAAAAAGAAGATCTAGAAGTATTGAACTAGGTTACTAAATTTGAAAGAACACAACATCTTGACAGATACAATTAATAAACGTCAAAGTAACAACAACTGTCATAGACTACTAAAAAAATGCATTTGAAAAATGAAAAGTCAATTTTTCATTCAAAAAATATATTTTTCGTGAAAAATAAAATATTGTATGTACGACGTGCAGCGTTATTAGATTATAGCGCCCATCAGGTAACATGCATCCTTCGGGCTGCGTCATGTTACCTTCCGGGCGTTACAATCTATATAACGCACTTTGTACATAAATAACTATTCCGTTCATGTCCCTAACAGTTTGCAAATTAGCCCCTTATGTCTTAGTATATTCCGATTGATGATTGAACACACATCAACATTTTAAAAAAGTAGGTGCGTTAAGTTTTACTAATTGCAAATTTCTTGGTTTCAGGTATGTATTCCACATTCTTTTGGCAAGTTATTGAGGTGAGCTATTTTCTAAATTCGGGGAAACTTTTTTGTAAGTACATTTTTTATTAGTAAAATTCAAAAATATTTTTTTAGGAAACATCTTTTTCTAAAAGGGCGCCAAAGTATTTAATCGAAAATTATTTATGTTAACTATATAAGATGCGAACAAAATTCTTTACAAGTTTTTAGTGGGAATTAAAGCAAACCAAAGGCTGCAGATCAACCCAAATAGTGGTATACCAGGCTCAGCGCCTTTTAAAATAAATTCCTTCAAATTACTAATGATGCGAGTATTCAAGTCCGAAAGAATCTAAAAATGCTAGCCTACTCGAGTACTTGCCTAAATTGTAGATTTCATATAACCCGTAAGTCACAACCCAACAATAAACCTTCAGCACACACTGAACACACAGAATTGGATTTCCAATGTCGAGAATCTTTTTCGGACTGGGACTGACAAACCTTTATTCTTATGACTTGTATCAAGTAAGCGCCATCAGGCCTTGTGCTGCGTGTGCGTATGCTGGGGGTCTATTCTCGAATCTCGATTAGCAAAAGTCGCATACTACTTTGGGAAAATGTCTACCGAAATCCGCACGTTTCTTAAAATATGCATTCTAGAATGCTGCATTCTACAATTTTCAGTAGCCTTTTCCACGAGTGGGTAAATACCACACAACATTGTATCTCGCATGCGAATTAATGACAGCTTTTCATAAAAATGGCTAACTTGAATGATGCAAATATCCTTGCTATAGTTGAAAACTTAGAAATTCAGCAACATATTACAAGAAATATAATTCATCGAACTCAAGGATTCGCAGTTTATAAAAGTGTCTTAGCAAAGTAAAGATGAGTCTAATAGAACTGCTTATACCGTTTATACAGCGACAAAATAATGTGAGCTTCCGCGGTACGTGTAAGTATAAAAATGAAGAAAAGGTTGCGCTTTGTTAATAATTATATTTGCACCAGACGAACGTGTTAGTTTTTGACTCGAGCACAGAAGACAGGAACTAGTTTCTGTCTTTTGTGACCGGAGTGTAAAAGTTGTTATTATTTTGTCAAACTGACATAAAATAAATGTAATCTAAATGAAATTAGGTACTATTAGTTTGCAGAAAATTTACCACACAAAATGTCTGGGTGTTTTACTAACTCTACCAAACTAAAACACTATTTTTATAACTACTAACACGAATAAAACTTTGAATAAAACATTGTTTGTTGTTTAGATCTGTTCCACTGACATTTAAACTAAATTTTACACAGTCGGATAACTTTTTCTATCGGTAAAGCAGAGGCATAATACAGTGTTGACATACTTTGCTATGCGACATATTTGCCGAGTGATTTTAGCGGTGTCTACTACTGTTCGAGAATACCATTTTTAAGAAGTATGCGACAATTATCAGTGACAATTTTAGTAGAGATTCGAGAATAGACCTCCTGATGCTGATTTTGACTTACTTCGCTATTTTCACAATCATAACCATCCACATAGTTGAGGAAATACATATAGTAGAACGAAGGAGCCAAGGGACTTGCAGTAGCTTTTGTCGGTCTCCTTTATCAGCTTTGACTTCTTTATCTGCAAGCGGTGATCATCCTAATCTTGCTGGCCCTTCCATAATATCTGTCACCACTACTATACATGAAGTAATGACCTGACTAAATAAAATCGACGTTGGATATGTTAGGTTACGACTTTTCTTTGTTGTTCCAATGGCTAACTGTTGATATTTTTACGACCTGCCAAGATTTTTCACTAGCCTATTAATATTTTAAATTAAATTTACAATATTTCAAACTATGAAATATTATCATTTGCTTAAGGAGGTTGAGGCGTTATACGAAAATAATGAAAAAATCTGAAATAATGTTTCTCTAATAGATTTTTATATGACACAATTTTCTGCAAAGAATCCAGTCATTATACTGGAGTAAAACTAAAATTTCTAGGGAATTGTCTTACTATAGTAATTTTTTTGCAGAAACTTGTTGAAAATATTTCAAGAAGTGTAGTAAAAAGTTTTGGATTAAATCGGTGTGGCGAAAAGCTTTTGTTTAAACAAAAGAATGTTCAGAATCCTGTTTCTTCGCAGTTTTTCTTAAATATCTCTGGTTGTATAACCGGTATCGCAAAAAAGAAAGAGACACAAATTATTCAAAATAAAATTGCAAAGAGAACTAAATTTGTCCGAAACTTTTTGGTCCATATGCCAAGTCGTAAAACATGAAGACATTTTAGGGAGGCCATTTTGAAACAATTGATGATAACTTGAACAATAATGCACATATTCTAATGAAACTTTAGAACAGTATGCCCCTTGTGATGTTAAACCATCAAGCCAAGTTTCAAGTTAAAATGTTTATAGTAATTCCTAAAAAACAATTGTAATGGCGAAAATCGAATCGTCGATTGTTTGTGGGCACCAAGTCTCATTTTAAAAAATTGTATTTTAGATTATAGTTGTTTCTATGTTCTTGTGGTAGCGTAAACAAAAATATATTTTAAATATTTTAAGACCAATTTTATTCAATTCTTCTATTTTCTTTCTTTTTAAGTAATGAATTTTACTCAAAAATATTTTGAAAAATAAAAATTATTGGTAATATCTTAAAAGTACATAAAAAAAGTAGTTTTATCTCCGGCCCTAGATATGACATTTTATTGCATTATGACCATTTATATATAAGCAAACTAATAGATATAATGACTTGAATATTTTTTCGGTTTTAAAAAATTTTAAATTTATTTTTGTTTATACCACCGCAAAGAACATAAGAACAACTATAATCTGAAATACAAATCTTTGAAATACGACTTAATGCCCACAAACAATCGACGATTCGATTTTCGACTTTGCAATTGTCTTTTAGGAATTATTGTAAACATTTTAAGTTGAAACTTGGCTTGATGGTTTAACACCAAGCAGTATACTGTTCTAAGGTTTCATTAGAATATGTGCATTATTGTTCAAGTTATCATCAATTGTTTCAAAATGGCCTCCTTAAAATGTCTTCATGTTTTACGACTTGGTATATTAACCAACAAGTTTCGAACAAATCTAGTTCTCTTCGCAATTTCATTTTGAATAATTTGCGTCTCTTTCTTTTTTGCGACACGGGTTATACAACCAGAGATATTTAAGAAAAATTGCGAAGAAACAGGATTCTGAACATTCTTTTGTTTAAACAAAAGCTTTCCGCCCCACGGATTTAATCCAAAACTTTTTACTACACTTCTTGAAATGTTTTCAACAAGTTGCAGCAAATAAATTGCTATAGTAAGACAATTTCTTTCTAGGCAATTCAGACCCTTAGATTTACTCCACTGTTAGGAAACTCATAGTTAAAAATTTTAAAAAACTTTTACATGTAGGAAAATATGTGAACCCAAGCATGCAAACGGTACATTTTAACACAAATAATTAAATAAAACACACTACTATATTTTCTACCACATAGTGGTAGAAAACAGTAGTGTGTTTTATTTAGTTATTTGTGCAGAATAATTAACTACCACAGAGTAACGGCTCCTTCAATCAATTTTTTGGTACATTTTAATTTATAGCAAATAACCAAATAATGTCAGCATTTCCGAAAACTAACTGTGTAAAGCATTGATGTCTTACACATATTTTAATATTGTTTCCAATTTAACTTTTAATAAACAAAACAAAATGTAACCTTTGTAAACTGTCAAATGATTTATAACTGATTTTTCAATTATTTAATGATTTAATTTTAATTTCTACTGCTTCTCATTCTTTTAAAAAATTATTTACTGAAACAAATTTGTAAAATACACAGATATTTACACAAATTTATTTCTTTTTTAATGAGTTTGGACAAAACATCCAAAAGTTATTTCATTAAGTAAAATAATTAAATCTACTTAAATAATTAATTAATAATGAAAAATGATGCATTTATGCCTTTATGACAATAATTATTGGTATCATCGACTTCCTTTTGTAATAGTTTGTTATGGAAAAGTTCCGATTTAGAATTCGACTTACTTTTGGTTGGGACTGTAACGCCTCAACTCCTTAATATCTGCAGAAATAGTAATTTGACTAAATTCGAGAACATACATCAAATGATTTTTGAGGTTTTGACTTTATGTGCAGAAAGATAATAAACTTTTGCCTTTTGGTCATGTGGACGTTTGAACAATTAATTACTGGTCAGTTTGTTGATTTATGTTTTAGTGAGAATTCTAAGAGAAATAACGTTAATTAAATTTTATCTCCACTTGTAAAATCAATGATTAAATATTTCTCCTTGTACAGTGAGACGTCCAACAGCTCTGCATAAATAAGAGTCCCAAATAAATACATATACACTAATTTGCATGAAACTTCATTCTTGCACTTTACCTAGAAACATTTCCCGACATCGCCTTTCTGTTCATTCTTTAATCGATTTATAACAACCGTCTTCATAAAAGGCAAGTATTGCTGCATTGTAATGCTTTTTTTTAATTACGTGTAAGCGAACGGAATAATTGCGACTCCTCGACCGCCACATGTCGTTACCTCCATAATGCCCGTCTATTTCATTTTCTTCGAGCAAGAAGGGTCTTTGTCCTCTTCTACTAATTCAAGGCTAACTCGACCAAGTTCAACGTTAGACGCACGCCAGTACCTACTTTGATAGAGCGTGTTTTTTATTCAGTTATAAATAGTGTCCACGTTTGGAATACACCGCACTATTATCGGCGTTGACCTCGTCGTTTTGCCTTTAATAGATCGATTTTAATAAGGTGTCGCGTATCGGCGAAAAATTGCGCAGCATTTTTTTAAAAGGTACCTATCTTAATACTGCCGTCTTTACTGAGAACGTAATGCATTTGTATAATAGTAATACATTTAACATTGATAAAGATATTACATTTTTGCAGTGAAAGGTACATACCAAAAAATGAAATATCACCACAAGTTGGCTTAGCATAACTTAACTTTCAAAATAGTCATCCAAATTATAAGACTAAATCTATCAACTTGTTTTTGATTAAAGAAAAAAAATGTCCCAATTTCCTTCCATAAAAAATTTATATAATCTTGTACACGTTAGCCCATTCACCAGGAAGTTTTGAGCTGGATTAATAATCCTTACAGGGCAAGAGTCGTGTGATATTCATGTCAATAAAATCCTACCTTCTTGGGGGAAGTCAAAACTGTAGTGTTTCACTCGGACTTGGACCAAACCTATCCACAGAGATTAATCGGCCGTCTTGGTCCCATTTTGTGGCCTCCCCGGTCTCCGGATTTAAATCCAATAGATTTTTTCTACTGGGGCTACATAAAGGAAAAGGTCTGTGCAAAACCAATAAATAACGTAAATCAATTGAGACACCGTATTAATGACAACAAATAAATGTCGCAACAAGTGCAAGACGGATAAAAAGATCTTTTTTAAAAAAATGCCGCGCTTGCATTCGACTTGGTGGCAGGCAGTTTGAACACATTATTTGATTTTTATTTGTGTTCTGTTTACTTTTTAATAAATACCTGTCACATTGATTTAATTCCTAATTATTAAAATAATTTCACAATAAGCTCCTGTTGCAGTAAAATAGCAATATCTATTTTTCCAATGTAAAACATAGATAATGTTTATATCACTTTACAAACCACATTAAATGAGCAATTTTTTTTAAATAACTTGCCAGGTTAATGTGGTAATTTTCTTTACAGTATGAAGAGTCTAAGTTAGCTAATAAAAAAAAATTAACTCATGAATTGAGTAAAAAATGTTTTTCCCGAATGTATGGCACTATTAATTTTATTTTGGACTGTGATCAATAGCAGGGCTATTCAGGGTTGCGTAACAAAAATTAGAATCTTAGAATATGGCATTTTGTAGCTGTATCACTCGAAACACTGATCTAAGGTGTCGAACTTCACAAAATTTATAAAAGTGCCAATATCTCAAAAACTAACAACTTTTTACCAAAGTCATATTTTGATCTTCTGGTCAATCACGAGCTGGCCTATCAGCCCTCCAAGGGATGACGTTGACTTTTGGGACACTCTGTATAGCAGACTGAGATCAACTAGAATAATTTATTTCTCCCAAAGATTCGGCAAGATGCTGTGTTTAATGCTTTTGAAATCTTAGAAATTGCAATGTCGATTGAATCATATATAAAATAGGATTTGGTTAGGTTGATTTATTCATTTGACGATGCCAAAAGTTGTCGAAATGCGCATGAACTAATAATGTCCAATGTTTTGTAGTTTGTGGAAACTAAATCAAGCGATGTTATCCTCAGTTTTAATTTTAGCCTGAAGTTACTTAATATCGATTTTTTAATTCAACTCTTACCTCTATACACAAATATCTAAATTATGTACATTGGGCCCTTTCATAACAAGGCAAACAAGTATGTCCTATAAAAACAATTGTCGACGTATAATCTATCAGTATTAAATATATCGAGCTATCCAAAATTCCTAATACAACGTAAATATTTTTCCAATTACCCCCTGCCAGTGTACATTCGTAATATTTTATGGTGTACTAAAATAACAATAGGGCCAGAATTATTCATAAAATAACCGCAGGTGTATTTTCATTCTGACAAAATCCCAACTGAACACGGTCTTTGTTATCAAATAATATCATTAATGTATTTTCCGCGTTGGTTTGGAAAAAATTACCAAACTCGATACGAAAATTTTAATCTAATTTAATATAAAAGGCAGCTATACAATAAAAAGACATTCTCCCAATTAATTTGTTGTTTATTTTCTAATATAACCTTTGCCAACCCCTTTCTCTTTGAGTACGCTGCAGCCCCTCTTTGGTAGTATTATTCAACGCTTTAAAGGCAAGGGCTTCCAACAAAGACGGTTTATAACGATAATGTTTCATTATATTATTTAAAGCAAAAATGTATGAATCGATATTTCGTTATTCACAGATAAGGGCCGTGCGGAGAATTGCACGTTATACGTCCAAAGTAGTCGAAGATCGAAACCCCTTAATTTGACACATGCCATGTAATTCTCGAACATACAAATGCAAACAATTGATTCTTATTCTTTGAGGTTGCGATTTGATTTAGAATTTGCGTAATTGGACAAAATTGCATTTTCTTGGAAAAGATGCATTTTTTTCTGAAAATATTTATTTACCAATCTTTACCAACATATTTGTTTCCTGGCGACTCCACCAAAATCTCGAATATGTTCGAAGAGTCACATGTATTTTCCGCTTTTTGCTCACCTTATGCTAAACATAGCTTGAAGTGTATAGTTTTATTTTCAATGGTACAATATTCGTTGCAGACTCTTAAAATTTGTCCAATTGAGTTTGTTACTAGTCTCCTGGTAGTTTATTGTTTATCTGGTAAGCTTTCATGCATTTTTTTTTAATGGAAATTAAGAAAGGAAAAAGTATTGAATTTATCGTCGAGTGTTTTTACCTTGGAACCCAGTTATAGCGAATGGATTTTCATGAATACATACATATAGTAGAAATTAAAGGGTTTGAAGTACTGATTTTTTTTTTTCTATTCGTACGCCTTGAAAAATAACGATGCTATGTGCAAAACAATGAGTAGTGCTTTGTAATTTTTTCAAATAAAAAATTTAGGATTTTCCTGCTGTCATTGGCCATACAATAGAACAGTTTTTATTAATGTATAGTATTACCAAAATGCTGTAATTTTTAAAGCTTCAATTTATCAAAATTTTGAAGAAATATGAGATTTAAATATATTTCTTTGCCACTAAAAGTTCAAGCCCCACATTTGTACTGTGATATTTCCGAAACTATTAATTCTACAAATATTTAAAAAAAAACAAGTTATTATATCGCTTCTTAAGCTTTATTTTTCAATATTGTCATAGTTTCCTTTATTGCAATTGTTTTGAAGTTATTTACAAAAAAAAGGAATTTATTCGGCAAAATCGTAAAATTTTTCTTAATTTAATGTAGGTATATTTTTAAAAACGACTGACTGCTTTAAAAATGCAAAAAATTAGAGTATGCGTTAGTAATGCTATATAATAATGAAAACTGGTACAGATTTTTTGAACTTCCTCTATAATGGCCAATGTCAGTAGAAAAATTCTAAATTTTTTCTTAAAAAAAAAATAAAGCACTCATTGTTGGCACATAACATTGTCATCTGTCAAGCTGTACGAATAGAAAAAAATCATGTAAAGGAGTACTTCAAGCCCTTTAATTTCTATTGTATGCATTTTTAACATCATACTGACTGTTTCTGACGTATTTGAGATTTAAACATTATATCTCAACTAATAAACGTTCCAGCGCCATTTCAAAATTAATTATATTTTGAGAATTATTCGTCGTACAGAAATAAACAAAAAACAAAATACTTGTAATTTTATAATCTTATAGCCCGTGACGCAGCGACAGATTTTTCGCATTAATCTATAAAGCTAGATTTTTTCCAAAGAGAGTTTAGACAGTATCTATAATGAAGGTGCAATTCTACCAAACTCTTAGTGTTACATAAATGAGTAAAAAATTAAATATGTTACAAAAAATAGAAATTTCGTTTTTCGAATTGTCACGAATTGTCAAAAAACGATGATTCGCCTTCGCTTCTGCCGGCCCCAATTTTCGATTTTCACCTCGCGGTTCACGTTGTACGGTCATTGCCGACCTTCTCCTCGCCATCGAGACATAGAACGGGTCTCCGATCGCCGTATTTATTCAGTTCTTACGTTTGAAAAATTGACTTGCGGTCGTGCTAATCGGGGAATAATTTTTTTTTCAATTTTTCGGTAGATATTTTAGATTCTATAATTGCTATTCGCTCCGTTCTGTTGCATTTCTCGGAGAAGTTTTGTATTTTCCGCCGCGGAATATTGATCTTCACTATTTTGATTAAAAATCACATTCTACCTCCGCTATAGGGTGGCTAAATCTTTGATAGACGTTACAAAAACGACAATACGTAGTCAAACCACGACAATTATATTCCTCATTAGTATTAATGAACAGACAGTATTTTTATAGATCTGTTAATAAGCTTTTATTTAGTCCATTATATTATATGTTTCGGTAAGGAAATACGCACTAATGTTATGCAGTAATCAATTATGACAATTTAATTTATTTTATTGAGATATTGTGTGTTATTAATCGATATAGAAAATATCACATTGAACTATAATATTAATAATGGGTGCAAGTAAAAAAACGTACTTTCGATTCATTCAAAATAAGATTGTATTATCTCTAACATTTCTATCCACAACGTCTCTATACCATTTGAAATTTTTATACATGCGCTTTACTATCGAAAATTGAATAAACAGAAGGAATTGAAATGATGGGAACTAAATTTTTTATGCAATAAATAAATTCAGAACGTTACGAATCGTTTTATTAAACTTTTTTATGCCCTGTGATTTCAGCAACGTCTACCAAAGATTTAGCCACCCTATAGCGGAAGTAGAATGTTATTTTTAATCGAAATAGTGCAGATTAATATTCCGCGGCGGAAAATGCAAAACTTCTTCAAAAAATGCAATAGAACGAAGCGGATAGCAATTATAGAATCAAAAATATCTTCCAAAAAATTGAAATCGAAAAAAAGTTTCCCCGGGTGGGATTCGAACTCGGGAAACCACTTAAAAATAGTCGCCGATTAGCACGACCGCAAGTCAATGTTTCAAACGAAAGAATGAAATAAATACGGCGATGGGAGACCCGTTCTATGTCTCGATGGCGAGGAGAAGGTGGGCAAAGACAGTAAAACGTGAATCGTGAGGTGAAAATCGAAAATTGGGGCCGGCAGGAGCGAAGGTGAATCGTCATTTTTTGACAGTTCGTGACAACTCGAAAAACGAAATTTTCGTCCATCTATTTTTTTGCAACATGTTTAATTTTTTACTCATTTATGCACCACTGAGTTTGGTAGAATTGCACCTTCACTATAGATACTATCTAAACTCTCTTTGGAAAAAATCTAGCTTTATAGAAATGATTTCACGAAAACTGTCACTGCCTCCCGGGTTATTATATTTTGTACCGTAGGACTTTTTTCATAAATGTAAGTAAGTTATTTACGAAAAACATTCTCAAGGTACCATTTTTTTTAAGCTAAAATCCCTATCTTCAAATCGTTATAACTTGCAAAATATAAATGTTCATGAAAAATTGTAAACTATCCGTTTTCTCTTATAATATAATTCTATTCAGATTCAGATTAGGTGGTTACTATTTTACTTTTTTGCCCACCCCTCTAGTGGAGGTGGGAACCATCACCAAGTAAAAAGCAGCAATTTTTAAAGGGTAAACTTTTTTGTACTTAGTCTCGGAAACTCAATGCAAAAAGTTTCATGAAAATCCATTCACTATAGCTGGGTTCCGTCATTTTTCATTTTAATGACTAATCGCACTGCACTATTACTAACTTCAAAAAAGCAGTGATAATATGCAGTAATTTGGTGAACTTAATAAAATGGCCCATGTCTTATTGTAGGCTTAAATGGGCTAATTACAAAATTGCCTTAGTCCAGTCAAAGAAACCATTTTTTTTTTACTTTTGATGGTGCATGGAAGACAGCAACGTGATGCCAATCATGATGACAATAAATGCAAGATCAGGCTTCGTAAATATAACATCATTTTGCAAATGCAAATACTTCATTTGTAGCATAACATGCTTTTGTGCTAAAGTGTGCTAAAGACTATGGTGTTCTATAAGCTTCTTATGCGAGGCAAAGTGTGTGTAAATCACATAATATAAAATTTATTTATTCTGCGTTAGTGCAAAATTCGATTACTTTGTGAGTATATCTTTATTAACGGCCTTGTAAATATTAGTCGTATCTAATCCTCTACTCAATCAGGACACGCAAACCTAGACAACAACACAACAACCATTCCCCGAGACATTGCTATCTGCCGCAGCTGAGACTCGAACTCAGGAGAGACAACAGCGACTAGTCGTGTTGTCCCACACAACCGTAGCTTAGTCTACTACCATCTCGGTAACAGAAAGAAAGAAACGGTCACAGAAACATATGAAATAAAATAAAATGATTTGAATGATTTTGTCTTTTGTTTTTTTTTTACACCACCTCTTGTCTATCTAGCGGAAGATTATGTTTGGACTTAACACGAGATAATATCATCAGTAATTTTTCTGTTTTTCTGCACATTAGTGTTCATTGCTCTACCCCCTAAAAATAGAGTGTAAATCTTCATGCACCTAAACCTTTCTTAAAGAGTAAGCTCTAAAAGGGCGAGATCGGCGTCAAAATTGGTTGCGTGGTTCTAGAGAATAGTGCGTTCGTATCGACAGGCAGATCGTATCTAAGTAATCATTATTCATTATATTCATTGATTGAAGTTCGGTATTTATTTTTAAATAAACTGTTAATGTGAAATAATACAAGCACCGGAAAAACATATAACATAATTTCTGGGTAACAGAAAAATTATCTGCTGGGGCTTTAATTCGTTAAAAAAATATACGGATATATAATTTAATGCTACTGATTCAGTTCAAATTGAATCGTTTGGAAATTCCAAGTCATAGGTGCAATGAAATAGAAAAAAAAATAGACTCTATACTACATAGTTTACACTAATGAGTTGTATGCAAGTCTCATTTAATGGCCCCAATCACTACTAGTCCACGGAAATTAGCCAAAAAAAGGAGGAAACCTGGACAAAATTAGTAAAAATCCGAATAATTGTGCAGACGTTCCTTGAGGTGTCCCAAACTCTAATCCACAAAAATTCCAACATGACTACCCAAGATATCGAAGGTCAAAGTTTTTTGCAAATATCTCGCATCCTATGCATCGGATGCCCATGGAAAATCAATATTCACAGGAACCACAATTTCTTACGATTCATTACACCCACACCAACAAAAAATGGCAGCATACAACTCGATGATCCACAGAGCTTTTTCACTACCTCTGAGGCTGATCTGAATGAAGAGCTACACATAATGGAGGACATTGGAGTTAAAAATAATTTTGGTAGAGAAATCATTAAAAAGTTAATAAACAAAATCCGGAAAAAATTCACTTTTCAGTTAATATATCCAAAAATAAAACAAACTACAAAATTTACTTACACAACAATTACCTACTGTGGCCGTTTATCCGAAACAATAGCTGTTCTTTCTAAACACAATCTAAAATTAGCTTTTAAGTCGCAGAGTACATTATCAAACATATTATACAATGCAAAAGACCCAACACATAAATTTAAGAAGTCTGGAGTTTATAAGTTAAAATGTACAGAATGTAATAGTATCTATATAGGACAAAGCGGTAGAAATTTCAAAACAAGGTATCAAGAACATCTTAGATCGTATAGGTTACAAAAAACTGATTCATCTTTCGCGAACCACTGCCTCGAAAACAACCATAGTTTTCCTGAATTAGAGGACATTGATATATTTTACATTTTTCAACAAAGGGCTTTAAATTAAACATTTTAGAATATCTGGAAATTCATAAGCACAGTAATATCAAGAATTATAATTTGGTAAATGATCATTTAGATCTTATATATTCGACTTTATTTACAGCAGGCAGACCCATAATTGAATATTCATAAATTAGTTTATTATTGTCATCTACCTACCTAAACCCTTATAGTAAAGTTGTGTCCAAAATATAACATTCAAAGCGGCATCCCTTAAGAATTACATCGCAGAGAGCCGTACGCTTGCAAACGAACACCTGCTTAATGCGTTCAGAATCGGATTCAAGAATTTTATGACTACATTCGTATTTTACTTGTATTTTACACTGCAGCTTTTTTTTTTCTTCTTATCTGCAGTTTCAACAGAAAGGGCACGCACCACAAAAATAACAGAACATTAGGTTCATATTTATTCAGCGAATAAAAAATTGCCGTTCAAAGAAGTCATCGTATGTGCTTTATAAATATGAACTCAGCTTTTTAGCATTTCTTTTATTACTGTCAAATATGTTTGTTTTTAAATGTTTTACTTCCCTCGCATACCAAAGGGAAGTATTTTATTCGAGAAAAAATCACCCTCCGAGATTTTTTCGGATTTTCACGTTTCAGATCACGTAGATTTCGAAAATATAGGTTTTTCAATTCCGTCAGTCTGTCTGTCTGTCTGTTGGTGTATTATCTAAAAAACTACTTGACGTAGAGCAGTCAAATTTGGTAGGTAGCTGGTTAAACTTTTACTGGAAAATATATAGGGCTAGGTCTAAATGGAATAAATAATGGGAAATTTTTTTTTTACTCAAATTTAAAATTTCCACGTTTCATGGCATTCTAAACCTATTTCAGAAAAAAAAAATTCAAAACTTTTTTGGTCGGATGGCACTTTAAAATGTTCTCCAAATGTACCTTCCACGTATAATAATAGTACACGCGGGTAATGAAGATTTATTTGTAAAAGGGTGTTTAATGCTTTCCGCAAAAAACATAGCAAAGTCATCAGCCGATTACCACCAAGATATGAATGCCACTTTGAAAAATGGTTTGCAGAAAAACTATTCCGTAACATAAAGCCAAATTCGGTTATAGTGTTAGATAATGCCTCTTACCATTGGCGACAAGCTGAGAAAATACCAACTACTTCGATGCGAAAGTTTGAATTAATTGAATTTAAAAAAAAAGTGAAAAATGCAAATATTAAGAAAACATTTGTAATAGACGAACTTGCAGAACAACATGGTCATACAGTTTTAAGACTGTGAGTTAAATCCTATTGAAAAAATTTGGAGTGCATTAAAAAATTACGTTAGAAACACAAGTCCCCGACTTAGTCATAATGTGATACAACTTATTAGACAGTGGGAAGCCCATAGAAAAGCATTGGACGGGATGCGTGAACCATATTTTGCTACAGTTCCTCAACAACAACCGATTATAATAAATCCCAATGATTCCTCATCATCGTCATCAAGTAGGTTTAATGTAGATAGCAATAATAATGTTGTCTTATACAATATACAAAAAGAAAGATTTTTTTGTCACATATACCGAAAAAAGAAACAACAATGTATTTTAGCTACGCGTGCTTTGGCAATACACATGTATATATTAGAATTATACAACCATTGTTAGGTAGGTTCAATATAATGCTAGGATTAAATCCTAAATAAAACGAATGTAGGGTTGTTGTATTTTTATTTAATAATAGGTAGAACTGTGAAATCCAACATTTATGAAAGCAGGGAATATTTTACTTTCATTGTTTCATTACTTGCCAAACTCTGAAATTCTAACTCCGGCTCTGCAAGTCAACGTGGACTCTAGATACTAGACTAATACGCATAATAAAATTCGACCAATCAGTAGATATGTAGCAGAATTTGCCATCAATCAGATTTAGTGGGCGTAACTTATTTACTTAACTCGGCGGTAGTTTATAAAAAAACTACTTAATTTAATTTGTGGTCATTTTTTGTCACACCTCCAGACAATAGTAAAAAAAGAATAAAGGAAGCCGCAAATGCTCCTTATATTTTGGATTTGAGTTTACCTATATACTAGTCCATCCAGAATTGTCTGTATATATATAACATTTCTGTGCAATTGTAAATCAGTCATTTTTGATTCACTGCTTGACAATGGCTTTGTAAGTCGAAACTGCAGTCGCAATTTTTATAAATACGTTATAGTGGTAGTGTGTTTTATTTAGTTATTTCTGCAAGATTTTTCTATTACTCAGAAATTATGTTTTTCCGGTACTTGTATTATTTTATAGTAACAGTTTATTTTATAATAAATACCGAACTTAGCAATATAACGAATGATAATTACTTCGATACCATGATTATTGGCATTCGTGTATGTGGTGATTAAACTTATTTTCAGTGCTTGCTATTCCACGACTCAGTTTATTATTACAGTGCCTCCGACACAATGTTTACAAACAGACCCAGCTAAATGGCCAGTCACGTAAATCTTATTCATTGGATAAATATTTTGTTAATGATCTGTAGCAACTGACAATTATATATCAATGGCCTTCTGAATTCACCACTGTTTGTAAATAAATAGGATTATTTAAATTTATTTAGAATTTTTTGGGTTCGGCGGTTGACTAGTTTTAGTGTAATTTTAGCCCATATTAACGGCAAACATTACAATTAACATGCTTTATACATAGTCTAAGCATGGAGTTATAATAAATGAGAATCCCTCAGGGTACAATAAATAAAAACACGGATCCTCAAAAATTGTCAAATTTATAAACAAATGAGAGTACAACTCTTACAAATTTCTCGAAAAATTTCATAGATGGGGTAAATTTTCAAGATTCTTGAAGAGCACGAAATTGTCGTTAAGCTTAAAGTCTCGACGCACAGTGGGCTAGAATCCCAAAATCCTGGCCAAAAATCGAAAAACCAAGTTCGTTGGTTTCTGCTTTAATTCACATAGTTTTCTAAAGCAGACTGAAACGACAGCTACCTAGGTTTTGTACACTTGCCGTTATACCTTAGTCGGAACTTGGCCATCTTCGACTGGGTAACGGTACGAGAATCGGTCCCGAAATACTCAACGGTCGTATGTTGTAAATTTTTGTTATCACAGGTTGTGTTTTTGCCTAAGAAAAATGGAGGCTACTCCTGAAGGTATGTAAAATATTACCTATGTATTGAAATTCAATTTTTTTTATTTCTTATTATGGAATATAAATGTTAACTATACGCTTGTAATACAAACGCGCGTGTTAAGGTAGCGAAACAACAGTATGAAAATAGTTTGTATGTATAGAGATGTAACTCTAATTCACAATTTACCATGTGGGAAATGTTTGTGAAATAAGAAATTCATAAAAATTAGCTACTAGAAACTGCTTATTTCAGTGAAATATGCAAAAATATAAAGATGCGTCTAATAGACCGTTCTCGGAGCAATTCTCATTGTGCTGAGTCACAGCAGGTATTTATTCCCGATACAAAGTTCCAACCAAGGGCGAAAATGTATATACCTGGTGTACACAATTGACCAGTGGAAGGGAAATTATAGGGGGTCTCAATTTTTCGTGAAATATATTTCAGAATCAGGGAAGAGCGGATTCATCATGAAATGCATAAGCCTATCTCATACACGCCGGAAGAAGCAGGGCGAGAAGGTATTTTAAAAATATTTTCCTCATAAATACCCAAGTGCAGTCAACACGTATGCCATATTTTCAACCCTTATAACTCACCCCCTAGGGGTTAATAATTTTTTTCTTATTTTTCTCATGGAAATTTAGGTATGAAAAGTACGTAAACTGAGTTTCAAAAATATCGAAGGTTGTTTATACTTTCAACCCCTACATATCACCCCCAGAGGGTGTCAATTTTTTAAACTACTTTTCCCTTAATAACCTATGCACAATAAGTACATTTACAGAGTTTCAGAATTTTGGCCAGAAATGTTGGTTTCTAGCCCACTGTAGCGACGCTTGGAACTTATCTTAATTATAGGTGATATTTAATGTTGAAAATAGAGACTTCAGCGGCCGTCTCTGTAAGCTGTCATGTTATAAAATATTTTTTTTACATAACTAAATATTATAAAAATAGTTTTTAAAAACATCACAGTACATTGCAAACTACAGTATTCTGTATTGAAAAACTCTTTACCCAGATTTTTTTATAATTTTTAACTATTGTTAATTAATGAATTTTCTTACTCTTGCATTTTAATTGAACAGCTTGTATTGAAGAATAATAGCTGAATTTTTTCCCTCTCTTAGAAATATTCAAGGTCAATTCCCGTAAAATAAACTATTGACTTAAAAAATTTAAAAATATTTTTTTTTCTTTTTGAAAAGAATTATGTGCATATTCGTTGTCAAACAACGAAAATAAATTAAATTATCATTAACTCTTTCACTGCTTTATTCAAATAATTGTTATAAATAAACATTTGTAGCAAGTTTGAAAAAAATCAAGTCAATCACGAGCCAATGAAGACAGATAATTTGCTTAATATAAGTTCTTGAAGCACTTTTTAAAACTTTCTTTAAGTGCATTTAGCATTTAATAAATGCGGCATAAATCATATCATATGAGGTGGCCATTATAAAACACGGATAAAACCTAAATAAATCTAAAAAACATTTAAATTGTTACTTGGGGTATGTTAGTTAACGTATATGTATGTATGATCGTGCTAGGAAACGGTCTAAAATCAATAATAAAACAAGCTGACCGTTATACTCTTCGCCGATTTACTGCACTTTTTATATAATTGTTGCACATTCTATAACCTACTCTTCGCAGCTTTTTTGTAAATAATATTAGTTTTAGGCATTTTTAGTTTAATTACAAAACATAAAAAAAGTATATATATTTTTTTTATTTAAAAAAATTTATAACTTTTTATTTATCGATCGATTTTGCTAAAAAAAATAGGGTCCTTCCTCTAGCTAACACTAACTCACTGTCCAAATTTCAGTACAATCGGACCTTTCGCTCTTAAGTTATCGTGCTTACAAGAAACGTGACGGACGGACAGACAGACGAACGGACGGACATTTTGAAAGTTGTTCAGAATTCGATCACCAACACAGTGATATGAAATTTTTGTCTCTACGAGCAATATTACCGGTTTTAGAAATGTGCTGATCGAATACAATATACTCTTCGTTGTGTATTTGCGAAGAGTATAATAAATACTTTAAAAGATAACTACAACACTAGCAGTCAAAAAAATTTCATTTATTGAAAAAATATACTTAGAAGAATATATTTGACAGAACTAATCTAAATTTCAAAACATCTTGTTGGTCTAGTTGAAGTTTGCTGCTTAACATTTTTTGATACTGAATTTTAACCATTACCTCGGCATTCGAATTTACGTAGATGCAATATACGTTAGAAACTCGCGAGAAATAGAAGCGTATGTTAATAACTGCGAAACTAATAAAAAGTATGTTAGAGCTGTAAATAAGTCTGAGTACATATGACATTTAATAAAAGTGTTCGGGGTTTTATACGTTCTGAACGAAAATCACGTTTTCTTTTCATATTTGATAAACATACTAAACTTGGGTGCTTAAACCAATTTATTTCACTAAATGGAAAAAGGAGCTTTTGTTATGTAAATTGGATGTTTACAAATTTTTGTAGGGGAGGGGTGTTTTTCTTTAAATGCTTTAGTCGTTGAATGAATAGGTATCTTTCATATGATTTATTTTAACTTATTTGCTATATTCAATGAGTTTCAAACTTATTTTAAATAACGCGACATGGGTACTGGTTGTTGAAGCTCAATATTTAATTAAGGATAATACGCATGAGATAATAAACCCACTACATCCTTAACGAGATTTTGTGTGAAAGATACCTACACATTTAATGGCAATGGACGTACACTGACGTTAGTGAAGTATTGATCTAATTCATCCTCTTCACAAGAAGGACGACCAGATTTACTATTACTTATAGGAGTATTGCACTTTTTTATTAATATACAAAATGGCCGGTACAAGAGCTGTACCGTCACGTGGACTTATTTCTCGGATGGTACCAGAGTGTCTTCAAGTTAAGTCGATCAACAGATCAAATTTTTGTACTTCGTCAAATCTCAAAGAAAACCGATCATTTTAACATCCCATATTTTCATAAATTTCAAAGCCGATTGTGATTATTAGAACAGACTATAGTCTATTCACTTTAAGGATCAAGTACTCTTGAGACCAATTTACACAGCCATACGCGCCGCAGTTTGAATTTGAATCTACCACTAATACGTCGCAAACAACCGTCTATAGCGTGAAAGTGCCTTGATTTTGACCAAAGAATCGATTGGAGATAACTTCCTATCTAAAACACTGAATAGAGTGTATATACCGCCCATGATCGAGCTGGAGATACCGTCGAGAATCACAGGCTAAAGATTTCTGTAGTGTTAAGAAACCAAATGGGCCATCGAGAGAATTTTGTGTCAACAAAAAGCTAATACAAGATGCGCTGAATTCTGATTTTCAATGTAGCTCTTGAAAAAGTAGCTACGGAGCTGAGTTAGAACATAATATACGTCGATTCAAATAATGACATACGCAGACGAAGCGACGCGTGGACAATATGGACATATTCTCCCGAACACCTGAATTGTATAAATTAATAAAACCAACAAAAAGATGGATTGTAGTGATGTACAAAACGAACTTACCAAACTGTAGCCGTGCACTGATACTATTGTTAGGTACAGGGGGCAACAGGAAGGAAAAATGGGAAGTTATATTTATATCTAACAATATTCACCATCTTTATGAGTGGCTTTGTGTCTTTCTGATGAGCTCCAGAATAAGGGCGGAAAACGTTTCACAGGCTAAGCATTTCCAAGAAACAGAACGATAAATTTAATGAAAATGTATTCCATTAGAATGAAAAGACAAGGTAGATAAATAAATTCATTTTAGGCCTTTGTTCTCATTTTTAACATAATCCTCATGACCGTAGGGGGTTATGTAGATATGGTTTAATCCGCATGGCAGTAGGGGACTGTGTGCGTGTTAGTGTTAGAATGAGAATTTTCGAATAAGAAATTAGACAAATTCATTTTAGGATTTTAATTTGCTAGCGTAACCAAAATTTAGATTATCGAAAGAATGCAAAGATTTCATTAATATTTTTACGCATAGTTTTTCTTTTAGTTTTCATAGATAGTTATTTTTCTGCTGTTTGCAAAATCCTATAAAGAATATATTTCAATACAATTATAAGCAAAAAAATAATAATTCACTTTTAAACAATATTCACCAATTATTTATCAGTTTCTTAGTAATCCAAAAACACGGTAAAAACTATATGTTACATTTAGCTATCTATTACTATCTATCTGTATGTTTTTCTCTCTACATAAAAAAACTGCAAAAAACTATACTGTACCACACTTTATTTCGAAGAAGGAAGAAATTATTGGATTAAAACAACTACTAGTATCATCTATTTATAGAAATGTTAATGAATAAAAAGGAATATAATTATAGATTTAAATAAAATGTGTACCCAGTCTCAACCATGAATATCGATGAGAATACTAAGCCAGAAAATACTAATACACAGCGTAGAGTCACAGTAAAAAAACAACAATTAGAATGTTAACAAAATTTACTGAAATTGGTAAATTTGGGCAGGTCAAATCAGTGCATTATATTTATCGAAGGCTTTCAACACTCATGCCATTTTGTTAAATAAATTACAAAATTTCGGTTTTAGCACACGTAAATATTATTTTTCACACGATAATTATTAGATGGAGAATAACATGTGGCGCATAATGGTTGAAGCTTTTTCTAGTCACTTATGAAATAAGTTCCGCGAGGTTCCAATATCGGACCTATGTTATTTTCGCATCAATTTAATGATTTTTGCTGAGGATAAGACTTGTGATAGATTAGATTTAGAAAAGAGGAGCTGGCTGATTGATTTATTGGCAAGCTTATGATAGCTTTCAGGCTCAAGTTAATAAGGTTAAAGACTGCTGCATGTTGTTCAAAATTAGTAAATGCAGTGTTATCATTTACTAGTAGAAAAATTATTTATAATAATGACTACATTATTAATGGTATTATTTTGTCCCGACTAATGTTTGTTTTCACGTTTTGCTTGTATCTAGATTTGGCCACAATGTTTCGGTAATCAACATTGTTTTAAAAAATTCATTAATTCAGAAACATAAGAAGCTATGAAAATGTTTGATTTCCTAATAAGGAACTGTAAGAATTTTATAATTAGAAGCCCTGAAAATGTTATATTTTTATTTGTTAGTTCCACTATATAGTTCTATGCTACATTGTCACAAAGATGCTATCGACAAAATTCAGTAAACATTTTTGACATTCAAATTTGTTAATGTTGATTTAAACCTCCTTTGCCAAAGTGACTTTAATAGTGTCGTTTAATGATCAACGACATTACATAAGTATTTGCAGCAGATACTGTTTTGTTCTTTACTTTTTATAACATGCTTTTAAAATTCCTAGCTGATACTGAACCTGACGTTAAATATTAATAACTTAAATTGATGAAAATCAAATTTTTGACCTATTTTTGCGTTTTTTTGCAAAAATGAATATATCCAAATTTATATAGGGTGAATAATAATAAAGTTCAGTTAACAGAACGACGCCGGTCCGTGACGGTCCGTGACATTTCTAAAACCGGTAATATTGCTCGTAGAGAACAAAATTTCATATCACTGTGTTGGTGAACAACTTTTAAAATTTCCGTCCGTCCGTCCGTTTGTCTATCTGTCGGTCAGTCCATCCGTCCGTCCGTCCGTCACGTTTCTTGTAAGCACGATAACTTAAGAACGAAAAGTCCGATTGTATTGAAATTTGGATAGTACGTTAGCATTAGATAGAGGAAGAAGCCTATTGTTTTTGAACAAAATCGATCAATAAATACAAAAGAAATTAATTTTTGAAATGAAAACAATTTTCGTTTTGTTTTGTAATTAAACAAAAAATCATTTACAAAAAAAACTGCGAAGAGTATCCTATAGAATGTGCAACAATTATATGTAATAAGTGTAGTAAATCGGCGAAGGGTATAATGATTAGCTGGTTTTACTACAGTATTCTATCAAATTACCACATTTTAGGGACATTGTTACAACTGTTAGCTGCTTGACTATCCCTAATCCTGCCTTGAAGCTGTCATCTTTCTAGGATCAGGAAAATCCCCCGCAATGTAAAACCACTTCAAAAACATTAATTAATATGACTTTCTACACTAAAAACCTACTCTTTCCTAATGACCGCACAAAATTAAAATGGGTGTGAATGTGATTTAAACCAAGCGTCATATATCTCATGCCCCTTTTTAATATTTTACAAAACACAAAATGAAATAGAGAATTATATTGCTGTGTAATATCCGGGTTGGAAATGATGAAAATTAAATAAATAAAGGCATTGCCGACGTATTTCTTGGGCTGCAAGCAGGACCGGATTTAATTCTTTTTCCTTGTTTTAGTTCCTGCAATGCTGAAAATAACTGAATTCTGAGTAGTTAAATGACTATATACATTTCATCTATATTTAATATAAAATGTGATAGTTACATTTACAAGTAATATTTCAGTCTGTTTCATATTTTTAGATATAGAGATATAATAATGCATGGTTTTTAAAAACGCACATATTCTGGCATTTAAAAAAAATTATTAATTTGGGGATATAATGAAAGATGGCTCCTTCATTTTATAAATAGTTAATTTAAAATTCTACTTTTTGTGTGAACAAAATCACATAACCTGAAATCGCTACGGTATTGCCTTGGTGTCACTGACATCATTATTCTGCCCTGAATCTGGTAATTTACCTTTATTTTTAATCATATTGTTATTTATTGGTTAGCCTTTAATTTATCAATCACAGCAATCTTTTTTATTCATTCCAACATTTCAACGTTACTGATGTAACATCGCTAGAGCTTTTAAACCCCAACTAAAATATATAGTTTCTTAATCCTTAATTCTAACCAAAAGAATAAATGAAAATGGGACGAGGCATATTTTTGTCATCTCGACATGCATATCTTTATTAGTAGTAAGATGGCTATTATAATCTTTAAATATTTACCCTTTGCCTGTTTAATAAGAGTTATTATGTCACTAAATATTTATTACTCATATGTATTGGTAGTTTTGTGTTTGCCTTATATAGATCCATTCTTCTTCCTATTTTTTTTTTTCATAATGGCGTTGGAAATTTGGTCGTAGGTAAACGCTCAATTCCACGACCTTTAGTAATTCTAGCTATTAAGTTTGACGTTTCATTTTCAAAAGTGTACCTTCACTCAAACAAATTTCCTAGAATATAAATATAAAAAAAATACATTACGTAGCATTTTAGTATTTTAAAGAATTAATATTCTTAAGCTACTTCAAAGTTACTTAGCTAAAAGTATTTGTCAAGAGAGGGATATATTAGTGGACTATATACTTAACAATATTAGGTAACAATACTATTATACTCTTCGCAAATAAAACGAAGAGTATATTGCATTCGATCGGCACATTTCTAAAACTGGTAATATTGCTCGTAGAGAAAAACTTTTCTTATCACTGTGTTGGTGATCGAATTCTGAACAACTCTGTCAGTCCGTCGGTCCGTCCGTCTGTCTGTCCGTCCATCACGTTTCTTGTAAGCACGATAACTTAAGAACGAAAAGTCCGATTGTATTGTTTCTTGAGCTAGATCGGAAAAGCTTTTCAGATCCCTGTTCTCTTCTCGAGTCCATGAAGGTAAACATAATTTGTGTTTATTCTGGGGTGATTGACAGGAATACATGATTAATGACAACAATTACATAAACTAAATACTAATTTTCGACGCAGAAAAACGCATTGATGGAGACCATTTCTTGCAATGCAGACAAAAATGATACATCCTAAAGATACATGTTTTCCTGTTCTACATGTACAAAAAGATGATTGACATCATCCCCTTTAAGTAAGACACGTCAGAGTATCCAGCTTCAAGGTATCTGTATTTTTCGATTTTGATGGAACTTTGTTTCAGGATTGATATGCTGAAGAAGAATATGCAATTAATTTTTTTTTAATCAAATCGATAATATGATCTAGTGGTTTTTGATTATATAAAACGCTTCGCAGGAGGATATGTATTTCAATCTAAAACAAAATGTATGCGAGCTACAGATAGACTTTCAACCGCTCTACACTAAAAAAAAATATTGAAATCAGCCATGAAATAAAAAAGTTATGCTGTTCCACATTTAGGCGAGTAATTTTCCTATAAACAAATTTTTACATCTAAGTATTAAGCTACCATCTTATGCTTATCGCTTTTTTTATTTGTTAATTTAACATTACTACCTTACCATGATTTCATGAAACTTCTATGAGCAAAATATTTGAAGTTTACTTAACTATGCTCTTTGTAGCAAACTTGGATGATGCATTTAGTTTAAAGTGTTGACAGTATCATTTCGTTGGGAAAAGATGTGTTAAAATCAAGGTTACACTTGTATGCGGCCTTTTTGTCGAGTCCGACCCTGTCTTCACCCTCGCGCATTTGCATCAGGATCGAGGGCGCGAAAGTGCTTTCAAGCAAAAAGGACATAAATAATTAACCGGTACCAGATGTACTTTGCAGACTGCGGGAGCAACTTTAAATAGGTATTCACAATATGTCCAACATGTAATATTCACCGCCATCTACATGTTACTCAGAATAATGGCTACCTTTCTGCGAAACGTAATTCATAAAAGTTTTTATAGGCGTTCACTTTTAGCTGAGGTCATTCACGGGAGACAACGTCTATTTTAATAGGCATTTAACATTTCCCGATTGTAACTTTGCAACGGTAAAATTACAAATTAGATATTATCCAAAATTTTGAGAAATGGTTATTCGTTTGGTATGCCTTTCGACATGCTAACTGAAGTTTCATCTAGTCGGAAGATTCATTCAGGTAATAGGTTCCATTACCTAATACCGATATTGAAGTTGGTATAAAATTTAACTAATTAATGGAATATGGATAGGCAGAAGAGGATCAATCGAATGGCCAGCTAGATCTCCTGACCTTACACTCCTCGACTTTTTTATGGGATCATTTAAAGGGTTACATCTATAACAATAGGCCAAATACTTTGGAGGATTGAAAGATGGAACATTTTAATTGAAAACGTATGTATGTTTCTTTCCTGTTAGGTTTGCTCAATCATGTCTCAGCAATAATTTAAGCGATTTGTATGAAAACATTTTACTGCATTTGCAAGTTCTACGTTAACTATTATAAAAAAACGAAGAATATAGATGTAATTTAAGTACATCTTAGGAAAAAAAAATTGTGCTGATTTTGCTGCCCCTTTCGCATGGAAAAAAGATATTGAAGAAATCGAATAATTTATTTTTTTGAATAAATAATTATCTATGGAATGTGACATTCAAAATTACCTGAATGCCACTTGTTAATTTTTATTCTAATAGCAATGAATTTCTGTAGTCTTAAACCACAATTCGGTAAACTTATTATTTAATTTTTCAGTCCAATCCCGAAGCCATCCTAGTCTTACTGAATCTGGAAGAAATTGTGTTCGTCAATCCAACTTTAAATTATAAATTAGCATACAAGCGCCATCTGTTACTTCTCTTGATAAACACCTACAAGTCATCTGGTACAACAAATATTTAAAAGAAGAAATCTGTATAAGTGAATAAATCCCAAAAATCAATAAACAAAATTATAATCGATAATTCTGATTAAATTGGAACTCATGAATGCATAGGAATGATACAGTAGAGTAATTGTGTAGATTTGTATTATAGATTTTATTTAAAGAATGATTTATGTTCCCACTACCAGCGACATCTCGCGTATAGAAGTGTAACTAGGTTTTTTTAGATCAAACACGGTATCCGAACAGGTCGTGATAGCAATTTTCCTTTTGACTTCGAGCAATACAGACGTGTTGCTGTCCGATTAACACCTCATCTGAAGTGGTATGTTAATAGATAGTTGATAATATAAATATAATTACCTTCTGTAGTATTTGTTGTACATGTATTTGCAATTTAATTGTTGAATTTATCATGATTAAACGCGATGTTTGTTGATTACAAATTACCTTCATTCGCGGCGCGTGGCTTGAAAGAGACGCGGTCATGTTAATGTATGAACGGGGTATTTCGAGACATGTGTTTAACTCAGTATTAAGATATATTTAGAAGTAAATTTTATTAATGAATAATTGAGGTTTAATAAGGGTTTAAAGACAGTTCGAATTTAGTAAATTACGTTTTCGTAACCTTGTCGAATAATTAAAATTCAAAGGAATTTAACTCGATATTAGTAAGGGCGAGAAGGGCATGTTAATGTAATTTATTTAGAGAGATACCAGTAATGCATTAACGTGGGGATTTTATCAAACGCACTGAGAGTGCCCACTAGTAAACAAGTAATTTCAAGTGTAGTAACAGATGATAACTCTTGTAGGAATGAGGTGTTTAAGCTGACCCTTCAGTTTTGAGTTTAAGCTGACCCTTCAGTTTTGATGTTAAGCTGACCCTTCAGTTTTGATGTTAAGTTGACCCTTCAGATTTGAAGTTAAGTTAATCCTTAAATTGGGAATTTTACCATACATTTGGCTTAACTGTGTGCCAGGAAAAATTGGGTGGCTGCTATAATCCAGGAGAACCAGACTATATGCCAAGGAGTTTTTGTAATCCAAGGTTGGAGTGTCTTGGTATGGAATAGTCCTCGCTGGATGAGAGCACCAAGTTGTTTGGTTTGGTAACCGCTCAGACGTCTAAATTCTTAGGATCTCTGCGGAGTCAATGATCGAGTGGTGGTAACACAAGAAGATTCAGTGAGACGAGGACCAGGGTTGGTTACTGCAGAACCCAGCCGGTGGTAATAGTATCAACTGAATTTCTTTTCAACATTTCTTTTCAACGTTCAACTTTCAACGACATTATTCAACTTTCGACAAACTTTCATACATTTCTAAATTGTTACCATTGTTTTATGTTATATATTGCCTTCAGCTAATTATTAATTTTCTTCAATTTAATTATTTAATCACAGCTTAGTGATAATTGTCATATTTTGTAAATTTTTTTTTGGTCTTCAACCTAGTCAAACTTATTAATTAAATATATAAGCTTTCTGTAAGGAAGTAGCTACATCCAACCATAAGGTGTAACATTTAAATTAATCAAAATTAAGTCATTTCAAAATTTATAATAGAGTCAATAAACCAGATATATTTAACTTAGTGTGTTTATCTGTGAGAATCATGAGTATCTATAACAAATGAATTATCTCTGAGTAGTCACAGTCGTACAGTTAGACAAGTACGTTATAGATGTTTTTTTAATATGACTACTGGCGCCTAACCTAAAATAAAAAGTTTTTTCTTGAATAATTTCCGAACCACGACCCAGTCTCCACAAACTAAACGAGAACCGGGCAACCTCAACTTCCTAACCTGCTGGGGGCAGAAGTTGGTGGTACAGGAAATAAAAAAGAAATTTTAGGGAAATGTACAGGGTGTTCCACTTAAAATTCCTGGCTCTATTTTCTCGATTACTAGTAGAATATTAAAGATACCTATAGTCCACAACAAATATGGGGTTGCATATAAACAATAGACAAAGATTCCTATCTATATCCTCACTTAAACACGACAGCTAGCGCGCTAGTAATTATTTAAGAGCACATTTAAATAATGCTACATTGTTGCAATGTATATTGAACAATGCACGTTATTTTTTAATGCACAGTACAAAATAGATTTATTGCAATAAGCCCCAGCAAAAAAATAAGTGTTCACTAGAACATATAAATGACTTTGGTTTATAGCAAAAACGATACATCCACAAATTGAGGTATAGATGTGATGCAAAGAAATTTTTCGATCCCAGGAACCTTGATAATGAGGTATATTTGTTGAAAATAATACATTGTAAGCACCTTCTATAATACGAGAAATTTTCGAAAAATCAGAGGGCTTCCAGTTACTTGAACTTCAATTTAATTCTTTAAATAACAAAAATGCCTTTTTGAAATACTTTTTAGAAACACACTTAAGAAAATAAGTTCTTTTTTCTTCAAGCGTATTAAAATGTTTAAATTGTGCTACCAAAAACAGGATTAGAAATAGGACATTGTTTTACTAGTAACATGTTAGTACGGAAAGCCACCACAGCGGCCAGTGGCGCACTATCTACAAATCATCATATATCATTTCATTAGTCCGTGGTCCGTGATTGCATTCGAATTATATATATGTGGTTGTCGTGTAAAACGTAAAAGATGTGTGAAGAATTACAGTGTACACCACCAGAATTAGTGAAAATTGCTAATTCTGCTGTAGAAAATTTAATTCCTACGAAATCTCGCAAGATATATGAATTTGCATACGAGCGATTAATAAAATGGGTTCAAGTGAAAAATGTTCGCAATTATTCCGAAAACGTTATGTTGGCATATTTCTCGAATTTGTTCGAAAAACATAAATTGAAACGTTCAACTCTTTGGGCACAGTATTCAATGCTTAAAGCTGAATTAAACCTAAAAAATTATGTAAATATTGCAAAATATGCAAAACTCAGTGCTTTTTTAAAACGTCAAGGGGAAGGTTACTCGAAAAAATCCAAATTGTTAACAAAACAAGAGTTCGACGACTTTCTGCAAAATGCACCCAATGACACTTATTTAACTACAACGGTAAGAAATTTAGCATCCTGTACTAATGAACAAATAGGTAATTGTGGATCGATTGTAGGTTATGTTGATATTCGGAGTCACAGGCGCCTGTCGCTGTGATGAGCTATTAAAATTAAATGTAGATGTCGAGGATTGTGGAATATTAATTTTAGTAAAAATTATAAATACAAAAATTATAAAGCCACAGTCGTTTACTATTGTCGGTGACTTTTAGTTGAATTTGTGCCTCCAGTATACCAAACTTCGCAGCCCTCCCGATTTTTTATCAAGTATCAATAAGGAAAATGTCAGAAAGTAGTAATGGGCATACATAAAATTTCAAATACGGCAAGAGAAGTTGATCTGTATTTAAATTTGTCAAATCCATCCGAATATACAGGTCACTATCTACGACGAACGTCAGCAACAATTCCTGTAGACAATGGTGGAGATATTTCTTGTTTAAAAAGACATGGGGGCTGGAAGTCAAGTTCCGTAGCTGAGGGTTATATAGAGGAATCTATAAGGAATAAAAAGCAGACAGCCAAAAGAACTCTAGCCCCGGTCGATTATAATTAGCCTAGTACTTCTAAAGACAAATTGGAGCACCCCGAATGAACTTGTTCCAAATGAAGAATACACCACAACAAACAACTTGGAAGAACCTAACAATAAAATTATGAATATAGACAATGACACATCGACCAGTGGTTTCAACATGCAACACTGCAATTAGAATAATTGTACATTTATAATAAATAAATACATGTTTGCATTTTAATAAGCTTGAAGAAAAAATAATATGTATTACATATACTACGTATATATTCGGCTTCGCCTCAGCTGCAAATCCTGGGCTCAACACAAAAAACAGTGCAGTGTACTTCTAGTAATATAATATACTATTTCATGAAAAATTTGAGGAAATACAATTTTTAACATTTTTTCAAATTGATAATAACAGTTAATAAAACCGTTAATAAAACCGTTATGTAGATAATTTAAATTCATTTAATTTTGAAAAATTAATACGATTTTTGTTATTTAAAATATTGTATTCTACATATTTCGAAAACCGAAGATTACCGAAAATTGATCGTGTTACAAAAGTTGCTTAGAATGTATTGTTTCATCACATGCACCTTTTCAAGGTTTCAGCTATCGAAAAATGTTTTTGCATCGCAACGCCACCTATTGAGGTACACCTCAATTTATGGGAAAATTTTACTAAAAAGTGAAGTGAATATTCTAGTAAACACTTTTTACAGAATTCAAATATCTGTTCAAGTTATCTAGAAAATGGCCCTAGGAGTTTTAAGTGGGACACTCTGTACATTTACCTAAAACTTGTATTTTATTTCCATAGATAATTTAGTATCAACGTAAATAACATATACAGGTTGTAGTAAAAGTGCATTTAAAAAAAAACTAAGAAATGTGGATACATAATGTTTCAATGGTGAACACCACTAAACATTGCATTGTAACAGTTTTTATTATTTTTCTTAAGTATGGCGCACCGCTTCTAAACCGCTAAACTACTCATAGCGGTGTATTTTTCGTAAAATCTCTGTGTACGCGAATCATTATTTTGGGTTACATGGGTTACCAGTGGCGACAGCTGGGCAGAACTCGAGGAAAACATTTCTTTCCTATTTTCGATTCTGCGGCCATTTTACCTTATTCTGCTGTACCCTTTTACCTTATTCTGCTGTACCCTTTGGAAAAAAATATTGTCGATTCGAGAATTTGGCGAAGTCGCCAGGGATAACATTGTCCAAAATAATGGTTGAGCAGCTTATTGTTAATCATTAAAATTATGATTAACAATAAGCTGTTTTCTGCAAACTGGGTTATGTTATTTAGCTGAAAATATGTTTAAGTTGTACATAAATAAATACGACAGGATTGTTGAAGACTATTTTTGGATAAAATTTGATTATAAGGGAGATATCTCCTAATTTGGTGCTTTATCCCCCTCCCCACTAGCCTGACGTAGTGTTCCCTCTTAACGAAGATTAAAGTTGTTTTATTCTCCTGAACCGACGACCGTTGCCACCATTACATCATTCAAGGACACAACTTCTCATCTGCAATAGTTCTATATACTTTTACTTGTTTCCTGAGAATCGTCCCCATCGTTTTACTGTCGTGCATCAAGGAGGGGAGCTAGGGGAGCTCCGAGACAAATGCGAAAGATATACGCATGCACAAAGGGTTAGATGAAATGATAGATAGGCTCTGGTTCGAGGCGAGAACGTTTCCTCATGACAAATAAGGAACAAAACTGGAAGATGAACAGTTGCAAAAGCACTTTATTTCACCTGTCAAGTTAAAATGAGTCGTATTGTTTGAAGAGATTAAATGAAATTTCGACATTGATTCCCGAAAAACAGTCAATCTATTCAATCAGATGAATTTAGAGTGCTCGAGGGGTGGTATTTGATGAGAACTCTTATATGTACTGTGAAATAAGCATTTTGCAATCTGTTGATTGTCAGTATAATGCAGTGAATGTGCAGAGATGGGAGAATTTTGTTTTAAATGTTTAATTTTAACAAGCTAACCACCGATCTACTGCACTTTTTATGTAATTATATATTATTATATAATCCCGGCATTCCTGTTAAATGATTGCGCCGTTGTACTTTCCAAGCCGTTACAAATTAAATTCAATTTAATTTTTAAGGCACAAGTATTTCCAGATGCCTGGAAAATTTCCAGAGTATGTCCCATACTTATATAAAAAAGATAATAAACATCATAAATTATAGGCCAATAACAATACTATGTAATTTCAGTAAGGTACTTAAAATTCTTCTGTCTAGTTACCTATCATTTCATGTCAGAAGCAATATTATATCCGAGCAGCACGGATTCATTGAACAATCATCAACAATTACTAATTTAGTCTGCAAATCTCAGTTCATTTGTGAAGCCCTTGATGAGAGAAGTCAGGTAGACGTCATCTACACTGACTTCTCCAAGGCATTCGACAGTTTAGATCATAGTTTATTACTCATGAAGTTAAATAAGATAGGTCTCAGTTATAATATGTTGATGCTTTTCCAATCATACCTATATCTACGTACCCAGTATGTCCATTGCCTTGGATACAAATCTTCTAGTTTCACTCAATTTTATGAAGTTCCACAAGGCTCTGTATTAGGGCCCCTTTTGTTCACAATCTTTATTAATGATATTGCGACGGCTTAAACCTAAACTACTTAATATATGCAGATGATTTAAAACTTCTTTCAAATTGAAACCAAAATGGGCTGCGTCACACTACAGAACAATTTAAACACGTTAAATTTTTAGTGCAAAGAAAACAAACTGCTCCTTAATGCAATTAAATTCAATGTTATGTCATACTGCCATAAGGACGAACATAACGTAATATCATATAACATTGATACCACATCAGAATACCATTAAAGATCTAGGTATAATATTTGACAATTAGTTTACCTTTGTCCCTCATATTAATTCAATAACATCTAAAGCTTATAAGAATCTCGGTTTTATTGTGCATAATATGGAAAGATTTTAACAACATTAATACCCTGAAGTTAATTTTCACTAGTTTTGTAAGATCACAACTAGAATATGATTCATTAGTTTGGAATCCCATATATAACACCCACATTATTAATATTGAGTGACTTCAGCGAAAACTCTTTAAGCTATCGGTTAGATAATAATCAATATCCCCAAAAAGGCACCACACAGGAAATTTTATATACCATATTTGAAATGAACAGCTTGTTACAGCGCCGCAACTTGCACTCCGTTGTTTTCTTGTACAAAATAATCAACAACATAACTAACTCTATGGCATTACTTGACATGTTAGAGTTCCATGTACCCAGAATTGATTCTCGCCACAAACGGCTATTTTGTACAAGAAATCATCATATTAATATATTATATAAAAGGTCCCCTATATATCACATGTGTGTTATTCAGAGGTTGAAACAAATTTGGATATTTTATCCTGTAATGCTAGTAGCATCAAACATCTGTTTGGATACTCTGATCCTGGTTGATCTTTTTTGAAACTGTCTAGTCTTGTACACTTAAATCATTGATTTTGCATTTATTTAATAAGTACTTAGTGCTAGCTGCTATTAATTGTTCCCTTTTCCTCTCTTTCTCTCTTTTTTCATTGTATGTTTTCTTGTGTTTTTTTGCAGTTTATGCTTAATTGTATTCTAATTGTATTGCTATCAGCATTATTATTTTTTAATGCTGATCACTTTGTAACCTTATCCTGTAATTGGGTTTATCCCGTTGGATATTAAACTTAAATAAATAAATAAATAAATAAATAATTGTTGCACATTCTATAGAATACTCTCCGCATGTTTATCGTAAATTAAAAATTACGTTAGTTGTATTAGCGAGTGACGGCTTTGTCTAACTGCGAGATGAATGAAAGCCGCCAAAGCTTGGTCCATAATCTTATCGCATTTGTGACAAATTTATTGCTATTTAGTTGATAAACATTAGAGACTATTGCCTAATTAGCCCGTTTTGCAATGTAACAATATTATATAATGTAAACACAGGGTGCGGCAGAAAGGATGTTTTTGGGACGGGTGGTATACGCGAACGCAGGGGTGTAGAATGTTGTGGATAAAGTCGTTCAACTCGAGGAGATTTGCCATTTGATATTTAAATGGTTTTCTGGACGAGATAACATTGTGCGTCCGCATCCGAGGAGTATTTGAAATCGGGCGAATCTGTGATTGTTGTGCATGCGCAATGGTATTTCCGCCGATATTTTAATATTCGTCACCATGGTCAGGCCCCGAAATGTGATATAGGTGGATTCAAAATTTTAGAACGGCTGCATCGGCAATGAATCCGAAACCTTGCGGTCGCAGTCAAAATGTAAGAACACTGCCTATTGTTAAAAGAATGAGACAAGTGGTCCTTCACCGCCCAGAGCGCTCTGCCTGAAAACAAGCCGCGGCGCCCAGAGCTCTATCGCTGATGCGGTTGTTCTGAAATTCGGAAGCCATCTGACGATTGTCACCACAGCTGAGACTCGAACTCTATCGCACTCAACTGCGCCCTAGCCCACTGGTGCCCTTTCGATATTTGCCAGTAATACACTTTAAACTGCAGTAATATGTTATATAATTATATTTTGTATTGTAGATTTCACGGGCGTTATTTTCAGAAATGAAGACGTAGAAAATCCCAAAAATAAAAATTCTCTACTTATGGTACACGATTCTGGTACCTACAATCCCTAGCCTCACTTATTATGAAGAGCTGCTGTATGCTATTCCCGTGTGGCAGTGAACGTCAGGGGAATATTGTCGGGTAGCAGGAAACCAAAAAAAGTAAACACAACGCTGCGTTAATTATCACTAAGTACTTTATTGTGCTTTACCTGATATGTATGAATATATTGCAAATGGCTAAGTTTGTCAATTTTATAAAACTGCCTTATATTTAAACCATTGAAGTAGAAAATTAGATAGCAATGTACACTTTTTAGTGGACTCGTTTTTACATTATAATTATAATCCAACTAATCCACACGTAGAAGAATTCGATATTTTTTCTTTAACGGTACAAACAAGCACCTAGCAAAGAAAAACATTTACTCACCATATAGATGGTACTAATTAACCTAAATTGAAGAAACAATATTTGGATAATTAAAAATAAAAAGCGTCCGAAGTAAACAACGCCCAATAAAATGTTATGTAAATTTGTCCAGCTCGAATTGTTGAATCTTCCTATATAAACAACATTTTAGATGCGGTAGTATAAATGGTTGGTGTTGTGGAAAGGTAGCGACACTTACTGGTAGAGACGTATTTATCAGTTTATTTCTCCTGCTATGCTCTACTATTATCAAAGAAAGTTGCGAAATATTTAGGGACAAGATTATGTTTTTTCGCGATCACATTGTAAAGGATAAAAGATAAGAGTCTTTCTCGTATCACCGTAAGATCAGATTTACTCGTTACCACGTTGAGGGTTCACGTTATTGTACAAAGACATTGCGCCACTCTGACTACTCCTATGAAGCCAACCGTATGTGTATCGTTTAACTCTCGCTACAGTATAAATGTGTAACCAGGAAATACATAAATGATAATATATTCAAATTTCTTAAGGCAGACTAGGCAGAGAATGACAATGTTTTGATAAACATCTGCAGTCTAGTTTAATTGGCATTGGCAGTCATTTGGTCAAAGTGTTTCAAATTAAAACAAGAAGACATTAGGGCCTGATGTAATATCCGTAAATATACTACAATGGTAATCAATAGCGAATACTATATTTGTACTCTGAGATAATTAGTGTTCGACCATCATCATTAAAATTTATATTTATAGTCAGTGTAGTTTTTTGCTATCAGTTTCTTCCCTATTTTAGTCAAAAAGCTGGAACCATCCAAGTCTACTTGTGTCGTTATTATCGTTTACTAAAGTATGGATAAGTTTATTGTTTTTACGATGAATAAAATATGTGTAACCGTAAAATTTTGTACATTTCGTTTTGCGAAAACCACTCCGAGAAACAAACAAATAAGTTTTTAGAAGCAAATTTTACAAACCAATAAAAGACACTATAAACGAATAGCCTCAAAATAATATATATATATATATATATATATATATATATATATATATATATATATATATATATATATATATATATTGTTATGTTCATTCACTAGAGAGTTTTATTAAAAATAAATTATGAAATAAATGGAATGACATGTTACTGCGAGCAGCAAAATGCTATACCGCTCACTACGACAAGCCAAGTTTGCGAGGTATTGAAACCTACTTTACATGTTTTTGTAACAGCACAAGGCTACAATATCAAATAAAAGTACAACTAAAAGATTTTAGCAAATACAAGAAGGAACAAATGGGCTTGAATAAAATTTAATATTTGCAATTAAGAGATATAGTAATTGTTAAATTAAAATTTTAAAATAAGAAAATAAAATGTAACACACCTTAGAAAAAGGATATTAAATATAACGCATAAAATATGCAACGTCTATAAATCCTTAAGATGGAATAAATTCTATGAGAAACCAATATTAATCGTTGAGACCATGAATAGCTGAACGAAGAACCTAGAAATTAAGAAAAAAGGCAATTAAATAGTTATAAAGGGCTATCAAATTAACATATAGTAACAAAAAGACTTTAAACTAGCTTAAATAATGACAATAGTGAGATACAAGTAGGTTAAAAAACCTACAAACTACAATTTAAGAACATAGTGAAAAAGCCTCTCGGAAGGTAGCGTTAAGTATTTAAATTCGATCAAAAAATGATCGTATTCAATAAACTTAAATATAAACATTCAGCATACGTACCAATGGATGATTTATATCATACAACCTCTGGTTTTCAGTGTTTCTGAACATTCGTAATTATGTATAATAGCTTGTAGGACAGGTGCAAAGTACATCCAGCTTTGTTTATGTACAAAAATTGTATAAACATTTATAGTTTGAAGTCAGTTTGATATAACAATGCTTTAGGAAGGTCCAGTGATTGATTTCTCACATAGTAGAGATAGTAAAGCTTTCTCACGGGACTCTTTTTGGGTGTTAAAAACAGGTGATTCCTGAAAAATTGCATATCATTATCATTATTATTTAAATGTATTTTTGTGATGTTCAATGATCAAATTATGTCAATAGAGATAGGAATTTTGTTTTTCAATGGAAATATTACTTTTTTTTAATACTTATAAGATAATTATGTGCATAAAGGTGAAAATTTATCAAAAACAATAGTAGGATTTAAAATGATAAAAATGGGGTATCAAAGGAATCGGGAGAACATAAGGAATGCTTTTCCAATTACAGAATTGAGATACAGATAAGGATTTGTTAGAAAAATTAAGTATTTCGGAAATTAATTATGATTTTAAAAATAAGAATTGCCATGACCTGCGAAAAGTCAAAATTCAGCCAATGGGAGTCCATATTTTGGTAAAATTTAGTCTTTAACTAGTGTTGCTAAGAGAAGCTGCTTTTGAAGCGTTCTCGTGAAAAAAGGTTTTAAATCATTAAAATTTATCATAATCGTAAAGTTTTATATCGTCAAACCAAGATATTAAGTTCAAGCAAGTAACCAATCAATATTAAAATATATTAAATTACCTAGCAACACGGTAAATTCTCACTAATACGATAAATAAGAAACAATATTTGTTAATTGATAAATTTTCAATTTTAAACAACAACATAACCTGTTATATGTACTTAAGTAAAGTGCATCGAAATAAATATTGGAAAATCATAATTCCATAAATAATAAACCGTGTACTTACCACGAGGTAATTATAAATAATCCGGAAGTGCATCGTTAATAATAAATAGTGTCTGCGAATAATCATTGTTGATCCATCCACAACATAAACATCAAGTAGCCATATTGCAGTTAAGTTAGCGAGAAGAAAGATACCAGGAAATACCATTGAAGAAACGTACACGGGAGTGTTCAGTTCACTATTTGGGTAGACCTCTGATCAGAGTAAGAATATTCTTTTATACTTAAAATTGTTGCAACAATCATTCCGTTAAAATTAAAAAGGCCAAAGTAATTATAATTAGTTAAGTTTTAAATAAATTCATTATGTTATTTATGTTAAATATTTTCCATTGAAAAATCATTAAATTGTTCAAGTTATTTGTGGCCTTTCTTGTTTGCAACTAATAATACATTTTATTACAGACTAAATATTAAATAAACAAAAAGGTAAAAGAACTCGGAACCGACTAACTGAGCATAAGGTCTCACATGCTTACAAAAACGCTGGCAAGTCAGAAGGGAAAATCACAAGTGTAGGCAGCTTGGTCACAGTAACGGTCATACAACAAAATCTATTACATAACCTTCCTTTGTATGTAAATCATACAACCAACAACACATATATCACAACAATATATATACTTTTCATTATTTTTGTTGTTGAAATCTCCTAAATAATAATACCTATAATAGGACGACTCTAGGACTTGCCCAGGATATTCCCACAGTGGATATTTTGTTAGGCTTTTAATATCTTTGCAGTATATTACTAGGACATCCTGCCAGGATTTGTCTAGGATATCCCCATCTGGGATATTCTCAGGTTGTATATATTTTATTGGGATATCCTAAGGATATCCTGAGGAATGTTGTCCTCGATTGGGATATACGGGACTAAATGAGGATATCCTAGGGATGTCATGTGCTGTGTGGGTAGGTATGGAGCCACTGCGCGACATACGGGTGCATGATCTAGCCCACACGTAGTGGTTAAAGTCTAGACGCCGAATTGGAAGGAATTCAAATGACCGTCATACCCAAGCGGATATTATATTAGGTATGCTGCCTGGCACTTTCTTGTAGAAAACTGAATGCTCCACAAAGAAGGCCTTGTGTAACGTTCATCCATTTTCATCTTAAATGATTCGGTAACGTCATAAAATGAAAATACACAAATTGAACCCAATAAGATAAGGATATAACCTATCGAATTGTGTGTGGTTCTTCAAGCTGCATAAAATTACCGGGATTTAAGCACCTTAATTTCTTGGTCTGTATAGTGTTAAGCAATAATTACTTATCTGATCTTTAATATACATAAACAGAATTGATTGCAATACAAATGCATCTGTTACCATCCTTTCCCTACCCATAGGTGTCGCCACCACTCAGGAAATAATTTGCACTATCAAAATCAGATTATGGCCGTGACGTCAAGTTATGCAAACCGAATTAATCTGTGTATACCTTTTTATTGGTGCTGGCTATATCGGGAAGTAAAATAAATTCCGGTGTTATGCACAGTGTACATTACAGTTTTGTGTTTTTATGTCAATTACACTCATAATATTGTGTTAATAACTAAAATCGTGGCATTAGTTAATGCATTGTTTTTCTTTTGCAGGTGAGTGACGAATATTTGTAAACGGATTGGAACGGATTTAGATACACTTAGTAAGTAGATTTAATTTATTCAAGTAGTAAGAATATTAATCTGAAAGCTTGATGTATAATTTATTCAAAATGGTTTATGCCCATTGAAATTTTAAAGGAAGGTAACTTTTTCATACCTGAAAAAGAGATCGAAAGCATAGCTGGGAAATCCTCGCCCGCAGTACAGGGTGTACTTATTTTTAATTTTGGGTGCATTTCGGATCCGCGTTCCCCGCCCAGTGGTTGGTTATTTTCACATCTGAATGTGAAAATATTATCTTTCAATGAGATTTAAGCACGTGTAAACCATTGGTGTGAACAAATCATTCATCGGCTCTATGGCTATTCTTAAAGGATAGCTAATTAATACCGATCTGATCAAAGGTTTTTATTGTTGTTGGTCACTTATACGTATATTTAATATGTTAGTTGATTGCCCAATGTTGCCTGTTATATTTTCTTTTTAGATTCATTTATTCGGTTGTCTGAAATCTGTGTTATTAAAAATACTTATCTAATATTTTTAAAATATGCGTGTCTAGATTTGCTCGTTAATACCTAAATATGTATGAAGGGCCAAGGCTTATTATGCCGATATTTCGTTTCAGAACAGGTGCGAAACAATCAGGGTCTAGGGGACTAGAATTAATTTATTTTAGCCTATATGTGATGTTAACAAGCAAAACAGAACACACTGTATATACAAATTTTTCTTATTTTGTCTAAAAACGTATCTTGTCTTTGGCAAAAGTCTTCCTTGCCGTTTTAAGTTAACATAATTGTTATATTGACGTCAACAACTGTAAGCAAAGTTTCTATTTTCGAAGTAGCTCGTAAAAAAAATTTATGATTGTATATGTGATGACTCCATAATAACACAGGATGTTTTACGATATTCCATGTAGCATATTTGGTGTTCTGTGAAGGGTAGGAGAATTTTAGATAGCGTGATAGTAAATAGTATAAACGGTAAACACATCATTTTTACTATATCGTAAAAATGAAATTGTGTATATGGGGTAGCAGTCCATTACCATTTATTTCGTGTTTGTGCATTAAAGTTCGATTATGATTAGTGTAATTCTGATTCAATTTACGTGCAGAATACGACAGCTAAACGTGAGCTAATTTTTACAGCGTGGTCGGAAATAATTTTCCTAAAAAATGCAAGTGTAGCTAACTTATCCAAGGTTTATTTCAGCTTTGTTAATGTTGTTATATCAGCTTTTAACATTAAACACCTCTTCATATATTTTTAAATTAAATACAAAAATAGAGCGAAAATATACAGTTAAGTTGATACAACAGCATTTACTTATCTCCATTTGTTTAGTGCACATAAAAAAGGCCATAAAAACCGGCCATCAAAATATCAAAGTCGGCACATTTACTGCTGAGAAGAGTACTACAGAGTTGTACTTCAAATTTTTGTGCATTAGAACGTATAAAATAATACTAGAAATTTAAAAATCGTGTTTTTATAATAATTCCGAATTAACAAGTTTTACAAATTTATTGATAAAAATAATCCGATAAATTTGTTGCAATTCAATGTACATACATGTTGAAAATAAGAGTGGACCTTAGTTAGACCCTTGAGGTATACCAGGGGTTGCAATATATCTGTTCGACTTGAAACCATTACACTGAGCAAATTGTAATATGTCTTGCAAATAGAATTTTCTATTTATTAACTGAAAGTCAATGCGATCAAAAACCTTCGAGAAGTCTATCACATAACCCACCCATCGTTTGTTCAGAAACTTAAAAACTTTTCGTTTAATCAGGTTTTCATTTAAAATAAAAAAGGTGACTTTAAGGGAGCCTTGTAAATGTCCAGCGAATCAGAAATTAACAATGCTGTTCCTCCCGAAACCAAACAATTTCTGTCTTGAATTTTTGTGTTTCAAAAATGCATTGTTCTCTCTCGTTAGGCCAACTGATAACTCTGTATATACAAGTACACTTATGTTCAGAAATATTTGCCCGGTTCTCAGTTTCAAGTCATTTTATTGGTGTTCAGGGGGCTTCGTATCTTGTGTATGGGATTATTGGTTTTGTGTAAGAAGTGTGTTATATATTTTTTGCCATAATCGCCTTGGAGGAATGTGTGTTTTAAAATCCATAACACAGGTTATCTCTCATACTAATTGAGAACCACAAAATCTATTCCAAACAGAACACACGGAGCCACCAAACAACAGAAAGCCTTACCTTATGTCAAAGATGTCGCAGATAGAATCTCCAAAATCCTGAAAACTGCCAACATAAAATCGATATTCGTGATACAACAAATGATTACCAGTTTAATTAGGACCTAGTTCTTAATGGATCTTACGGTGCTCCAGCTGTTGCCAAACTTACATTGAACAAATCATTAACATCAGAACTTACGAATATCATCCTGCAGTTTGACAAGCTGATCACATCTCACTTCTAGCTCAACATCACTTTTTAACAGGCCCGCTTTAAAAATGTTAGGCATTGGTACTAGAAAATATTTGCACTATTATATACAATCCAAACTCGATTACCTATTGCTTCTTAGACTGGTGTCCGAACTACACCTGCCATAAAAACGCCATTGAAAATATACATTGCAGATTTCTTTAGTTTCTATCCTTTAGAATTGATATTCTTTATCAAATAAGTGGCTATCAACATTTCATATTACCTCAATAATTTTGTCACTAATTTCACCATCCTCACTCCGGCTCTTGATTGTGTACAGATTATTTAACTTTAACAAAGGGAATAGATACTTTAGATGCAACAGATTTGCCATATTACACCTCATTAGTTTAATTGCTTTTATTTGTCTTATAATAGGATTTTATTTATTGGTATCAAAAATTGCTCTGGCTTTTCTTTAATTGCCGTACAATTATGGTTACAAACGCGTATTTAGTTTTTCTTGTAAAAATAAACACAATAGTGCAGGTAAGAAAGTAACCATGCTACTTTGCCTAATTGCTCCGCAGAAGCCAGCGGAAGGTACAACAAAGCATAGAATGGAATAATTCCCCTAGTAGGAAATAAAATAAAAACATTAACTTAAGTTCTCTCCTGTTGCTCAGGATTTACTTGGACAACCTGTTTTTCCTTTTCTTTTTTGAATTCGGAATTAAAATAACTTCATCGCATTAAATATCCCTTTATGAAATATATTCAGAACCGTCCAATTATATTTAAGTATTCTTAAGAATAAAGTCGAAAGAACCACTTGCTAATGCTAATAGAACTAAATAAAAATCCTCTATCCCAGGAGGAAAAACTCGAGTAGACCCCGAACTCCGGAAATCGTAATTGTATTTTAATTTTATGCGCCACTATAAAACGATTTTCTCTTCATATTGTCCTGGTCTTATTTTCGCTTTATTCTTTGGGGATTTTTTCGAATGAGAATTTATTCGTGTTTTAAAAGTTTTACTTAAATCCCAATGTTACCTGTCTTATAATCTTTAACATTATTATTGTATACGAAAAGACAATCTGCTTTCCTCCAATTGTTCTATTTCAGGCCACCATTTTCGGGCTTGAGTAAAAATATGTTTCAGTCCATTTAGATACAATGGGGTGAGCCCGTGGTTAGGATTCCTGGTTGTTTCGAAGGGCGTATGTTAGATTTCAAGTCTTTAGATAAATCAATAGAAAAGACAAAAATTCTAACGTCGCTTGCTTTGCTATGCATATCAGTCGAACCATTGCACAATGGTACCGTTGAGATCAAAAGTGCGTCAAAATTATTTTCAGAAACTTTTAGTTGCAAATGAGAAAAATGTGTTAGATGTAGGTAATAATAATTGTAATAACATTAAAAACTGTTATGTATTTACCTGAATAATGGCCCTCCATAATAAAATGTATCAGAAGTTACTTAATTATTAAAACAATAGTTCACAAACTTTAATAAAGTGCACACAAAATACGTCTATTAAAACAACGTTTGCAAATCGACTGCTTTATAATATGCTTCTTAATACGAGAGTAAATTAAAAAACAGGTTAATTTATTGGAAGAACTGTACAGGGGAGGGTTATAAAGCAGTAAATATAGTAAATACTCATTGTAAAAAAATATTTGGTTTCACCTTTTTTGTCGCGTTTTACATGGCAAGGGTACAACTATGCGTTGCAAAGAAATTGAGTTATACCATGTGATTGCTATAAGATTTTTTTTTAATTTCAGAATACTTATTTAAACATTTTTAACACATAATATGTCCAGAAGTGAACTGTAACACAGTGGTGCTTTTTCTGAAAACAGGCGACAATAGCCGGTTACGTAGCCAATTTTCGATAAAAATTTACGAAACTTGGTAGAATTAAGTATTTGGATATGCTAAATTCAGTGTTGCCGCAGATATTTTCTTTTTCAATATGACGGCTACAAAATGGACTTAATTAGTGTGACGTCACATAATTATGCAACCCCTATATACTACTGTTATGACACACGGGTTGCCTGCCAAGCATACTGAAACTTGACCCTTGATGCATATGTTTCATATGGCGACATTTTCGAGGATAGAAACAGCATAGAATTTTATTTTATTTCTCCCGTGGAAGAAATATTTAAGAGCTTTCAGTTATCATTTATCGCATGGACCAAGGTATCGGTAAATATACACAAGTATAAAGTATTACAAAAACTGTAAACAAAAACTAAAATAAAGTTTTTATAACTCATACATGGATATACATTTTAACGTATTTTTGAATGTGAAATAGGTATTCGAAAGTCCTTAAATATTTCTTTTCTTCCACAGAAGAAATAAAATAAAGTTCTATGCTATGTTTCTGTCCTCTAAAATGTCGCCTTATAAACATATGCATTAAGGGTCAAGTTCCAGTGTGCTTGGCGGGCAACCCGTATGTCATGACAGTAGTATATAGATTTATTCCTCTTCAATTCTTTGGGACTTCATACCACATGTATTTTTTTCTTTTTAAGCGATGCTCGGGGAATCTACAAAATATACCAGTAACATACTGGTTAATTGTGATATTTTGTAGATTCCCCAAGCACCGCTTAAAAAGAAAAAATACATGTGGCAGAAAATCCCAAAGAATAAAGGAGGAAAACAAATTAAGATAATGCCACAAATAACATTTATGCAATAAATAGTTTATAGAAGTTGCCTAATTTGTAACGTCACAACTAATTGAGGCCATTAGGGTCAGAAGAAGCAAGAAAGAAGAAAAGTCCAATTAAATAACCCAACCACAAAAAAATCCTGATCCTGGAACTTCATTCGAGTAGTCCAATGTATTTTTCGACGCTGAATTCGAATCCAACCTCAGAAACACCTAAATGCCCTCAAAAATTTGAACTAAAATGAAAAAACCACCCTTAGAATACACTAAAATCGCCTACTCCTAATTAGGATTTTTGAGTTTGCTGATTTCAAATTTTAAAATTCCAACGAATGCAACGTCGAAAAATACATTAGACTACTCGGGTCAAGTTCCATGATCAGGACTTTTTTGTGGAGTTATTATTTTATCGTACTTTTCATCTTTTTTGCTTCTTCTGACCCTAATTTTAAAGCCGCCATATTGAAAAAAAAATCTGCACCAACAGTGAATTTAGCATATCCAAGTACTTAACTCTACCAAGTTTCGTACATTTTTATCGAAAATTAGCTAGGTTACCGACTTTTGTCGCCTGTTTTCAGAGAAAGCACCACTGTGTGTCAATTCAAATAACTGATACTTTAATTGTGCCAGAAAAAACTGGTTTTTATTTTATTATATATATCAGAACTCTAAACTCATCGTTACAAGTTCTTTCTTTTTTTAAGGGCAAATACAAGCTTCCTTAACAACAAAATACTTTCCAAGAATGTTATGGTTCTCAACAAAGATACTTCGCACAGTTAACTGTAAAGGAATTTAACGTTTTCGTTAAGCTGAATTTCTACCGCATCTCAAGTGTATTGTCATTATTAAAATGTCATTTCTATTTATAATAATTTTAAGTTTTTGATTAACAAATTATGGATCTTAAGATTAAATTTCCACCAGAATAATTTCTGCACATATTTCGATCCGAGAAAATGTAGGAGTTCGGTTGAGTTTCTCAAAGTGAACAGACGCTTCGAAGAACGCTCTCGAAATGAGCTCTAAAACATATGTTCAAACACCGCTAATTTATATAAAATTTAGGCCATCGATAGGTCAAGAAATTCTGCGTGTTGTGAAGTGAAATAGTTAATATATAAAGTTTATATGGAATAAATATTTGATTATTTCTAGTACAGGGCTTTCTGTAAGTGCGGTGTGTTGCGATAACCTGTCTGTACCCAGACAGACCTCTTGAAGTGCCAGGGTAATAAATATATCAGTGTCAAGTGGCACTAGAACCCCAATGCTTTCTTGGAAAGTGTAAATAAACAATTCGCATGAAGTGGAGTTTCATAGATTCAACAAACATCACCAGCCTACTACAAGAAAGAAAGATAAGATATACCTTTATTTAACTGACTGATTAATTACTTAATTAATTAATGATTTATTATTTATGTTTGCCCCTCTATTTTTTAGTATTATTTTTACTTTACTGTTATAATATCTTATTTTTATTCCCATTTGGAAAACGGCAGTTTGAATTAGGCACTACAAAAATCACAACAATATACAGGGTGTGCGGAGGTTTCTCTCGGGCCGCTTTCTCATTTGCTGTAAAAAGTTATTTTACCGCGATACAGATAACATAATAAAAAGACTCTCTTACAGCAAGCTAATATTGGTTTTGAAAAACAAGGCAAATAAAATGGACACACTAATACAGGACGTTGAAACGAGAACACATCAATTACTGGTAGAAAAAAAATCGACGGCGACGGAAACTGCCTATATGGAGCATTAAGCCACCAACTGGAGGGAGAAGATATAACATCACAGGCACATACCAATGGGATGAAAACCCTACGAAAACAAGTAGCTTACTATATCGAAAATCGCTTAGACCATTTCATGCCATTCATGCAGGCATTCATGCAGGAAACAATTGCAGTAATAGCAAATATGAAAAACAGGACAATAATAGTACATTAAGAAGGAGAGCATATAATCTTCCATCCTACTAACCAACAGGGAAGAGAGAACACACCACTAGAGATAGTATATAGGAAACACGAAAACGAAAGAAATCACTACGATAGCGTGATTATTGCACAAGAAAAACATGAAGCAGAACAACCAGAAGAAACATACGCTCGAACTGGGGCTATAACACCCCGCTCAGAATTAGAGGAAGCAACGCACATAAACATGTACCAAATATCACAAAGAACAGAGGAAGCCAACAGTCAAGAATTACAACACGATGACATCATTCTGGCGACATGGAATGTCAGAGGCTGCATAACGAGAGAGGAAAGAGAAAATCGATGAGGTTCTTATGATGGAACACATACACGTTGCATGCATACAAGAGACACACATGATAGACGGAACTGCAGTTACTCAAAACTACAAATGTCATCTAAGTGGAGGGGACAAAGAAAAAACCAGGAGAGGAGTCGCATGGGCAATAAGACGGAACACCCCTATCCAGATAAAGACAAGAAAAGCAAACGAAAACATAACCATGGCAGTCTTACAAATTGGAAAGGAAAACATATGCATACTAGGAGTACATGTGCCCTCTGACAAACGGGCAGGACGAGTATTCAGACAGATTACCCAAGAGACTAAAAGAAATAGGAATAGAAAAATGAACATAATAATACTAGGAGACTTCAACGCGCATATAGGAAAGTACGACCAAACACATGAAGACAAGAATATCCAAGAATATCATAGGAAAAACCTTACTTCACACATGGACAAACGATAATGGAAGCTTGCTAAAAAACTTGGCACATCTGTTCGATCTAACAGTTAGAAACACATGGAGCAAGAACTTAACCTGCCTTAATACCTGGAGTAAAGGAAACATCAACTCTCAAATAGACCATATACTAGTGGATAGAAAAATAAGGGACAGGGTCAAAAATATTAAGGCAAAACAAGCAACAAACGTCAAAACAGATCACAAAATATTATATGGAACACTAGTAATAAAGAAACAAGAAGCAAAAAAAGATACAACAAAACAGCAAATGACAAGAAATAAAAAAGAAATACCAGGAGGAGATAGAAAAACAGTTAACAGGAAAGGAACTAAATTGGTCAACAATGGGTTTAAAAATCAAAATAGCGGCGAGGAAAACGTTGAAAAGGAACAAATCACCTATGAGCCCAACAAGAAAAGACACGAAAAGAGATTACGAAAAACTAAAGAAAATAAAGGCCACAGGAAAACAATATACACCAAACATATACAAAAAGATAATAGAAGCGAAGAAAGAAAAAAGAGACACAGAGAGGAGGCACGAACAGAAAAAAATGCAGGGAATTCTTCGAAAACATAGAATCCACTCCAGCAGGACGGGGATTAAACCAAACTTTTAGACACCTCAAAACATACAGGAGAAACAACAATATGCAGTCAAGAAAATACATACCACTGCAGCATTGGGTCAGGAAACTAGAAGAAGGAAACGCAGAGAGAAGTCAAATAGAACCAATACAAGAAATGGACCACTGGCCTCTGGGAAAGCCACCGTCAAAAGACGAACTACTAGAAATAATGGCCAGAGCTAAAAGAAACACGGCCCCGGGAATAGATAAAATAAATAACGAACTAGTATACTATGGACCGGACAACATAAAACAGCTAATCCTAGAAATCATCACCAACGCATGGACGGAAACCACACCCCTGCCTGAGGAATGGAATGCAACCATACAGATACCGCTCCCTAAAATCAAATCACCACAAAACGTGGACGATTACAGACACAAACGCCTACACTTTCCATCCGATGAAGACAGAAGACACCTACACGCTCCATCCTATACTCCTACCCCATGGGTCATGCGGCTCTCGCTGCTGACAACAAGCATGTCCAATGTCCAATCCAGCGTATGCAGCTGGTCCGGCGGTATATAAAAGCACTGGGGGTTTGTTCCGGCACACGGTGGGATGATCGGTGGGCGATCGGGCTGCGTGGTGGAACAAATCTCCCTGCACCGGAATCGGCAGCAATGTCCACCTTACGCTGGCAAATCAATCAATCAATCAATCAATATTTCGATCCGAGAAAATGTACGACTTTACGTAAATGTATATCTTGAACTATGGCCAAACTTATAGGCTGACGTATGTTCAGTAGAAATAATTAACTTGCAAAAATTCCAGTTACAAAAAAAACTCTCGGACTGTAGCTCCAAAACAGGAACTGAAACGTCAACGGTGGTTTCAATTTATCGCGGGTGTTAAATGAGATTTTCTTCAATTAGCTCAAAAGCATACAATATGTTACGTTTCTGAATACAAACAAATAAATAAGTTACAAAACAGTCCATGTGACGGAATCACATCTGCCCTATTCAGATTCTCGCTGATAGCTGCCGTTGCTCCAACCTAACCAGAATTTGCCGGATATTCTGTGTTTGGCGGTCAAAGTATCTTAATTTCCATTCTATAATATAACATATTGTCAAGTCTCCATTTATACACTGCTGGCAGTTAGAAAACTTGGATCGATCCCAATAATAAGATAAAGTGAAGTATAAATAGCAAAATAATGTACGTGAACGAAAGGGATATATTCACATCGATGCCAACCACTTAAACACGTTGAAACTTTCGCCCGTTAGCCCGCTTAAAGAGACAACAGCGTAGGTTAACTCTGTTTCTTTTCAGCATATTATTTGTCCATTTCTCTTCTCTTCTTACTTACATTGGCATCGAGCCAAGTTTTCTAACTGCCAGCACTGTATATAATTCAACATGCAAAGGGTGGTAGCTGTTGTGAACTAATAAAAATGCTAAAAAGCAGTGGTCCTAAAACGGAACCTTGAGGAACTTCAGACATTCCTGTAAGTCAGAGGGGCATATGTTTTCAGTGATGCACACTTACCTAGTCACCTATTAAATAATGTACAAAAAAGTTGTCAGGACCTGAGCTACTGGAAAAGTATCTAATTAATGCAATCAGATTCCGAGGTCCAATTCGTCGAAAACTTTTGAAAATATGTAGAGACCTGTCCTAAAGTATCTAGTATTTGAGCGATTGGCTGTTGTATTAGATATATATTATCTTTCAATAAGGTGCATATCGAAAAATTTGTAATGTACATCTACATACTCTGTGTGGCAAAACTTGCAAAGTTATAACATTCATTAGCTACCACATTTCATCTTGTTCTGCTCCTATATTAGTTTCATCGTGCCATTTCTATATAAAATGAACAAAAATCGAAAAACAAAAGACGATTTTCTTGGGAATTACATTAAAATTGGTAGTTAGGTATTTTCGGAGCAGCCGATACTGAATATGATGTAAAAAATGAAGAATTCAAATGGGAAAATTCATCAGGGTTGCCATAATTGCAGAACAATTATAGATTTATATGTAGATATGACAATTATGTGATAACGAGTTTGATGTTAATGATTGAAAATTCAACTTTGCAGAAACCACTTTTGAAAAATATTGCTAGCTTTGAAAACTAAACAGTGATATTGAGTGTAATAATAAACAAATAACAAAATCGAATGTATTTTTAACTGACCTCGGTGTCGATATTAGATAATAAGATTCAATTACCCGGTTGACGGTGAAATTCTATTTGATAATTTTTATTGGTCGACTCTTTTTAAGCCGATTTGATTTTTACAGCAATTTTACAATTGCGCTTTGTGAAAATGGTGTACCTAATTAGTGCAATTTAGGTTTATGTAAAGACTTGTACTTTTAGTTATTCACCACAAAGTTTTGCACTTTGCTCATATTTGTGGTAAATTCCGGCTTATTAGAAGCACATTTTGTGATCAATTGGACTCTAAAAGAAACCTAGACTTCTGGTTTATAAAACTAAATCAATTAACTATTGTGATGTTTAAGAAGTTTTATTTTATGTATGTTACACTTCTTAATCATCCTATATTGGAATTTTCCACCAAACTAGTCACAAGGCAGTTGATTCCCAGTAGGGGTTTCCCGTACAATCAAGTGCAATTATACAAAAACTTTCTTAGTGTGCTTGCAAAATACTTCAAACATATTTAACCAATTTCTTCGCAAAAAGAATATTAAAGTGTATAAAACTCTGTTCCGTAGGTACGAACTGAAGCGTAGTAATTATTGGCTCTATATACTCAACATATTTGAAACAATTCTCATTTTTAAAGTCTAATTTGACGTTGTCAAGTACTACCAAACTGCAACTGACAGAAAGTTGCCAAGTTTGTTATTAAATTTATAAAGTAGTTTGAAATTAAGCAACGGGTATGGGCGGGCTGGCAGAAGGCAGGGACGTAAAGTCCGCCGCACCGCCCCCTCCGAGTTAAAAATCTTGTTACTTATTACATCCTATCAGGTGGAAATTTCAGAAGTATATTTCATTAGTATTTAGAGCAACGGCACGTAGTGGGATCGTTGATTGTAGTTATGTCTGACATTTGGTATTTGGTTTACCGAGTTGATTTCGAAAATATTTTTCCTCTACGAAAAATCTCAGAAGTGGACGAGAGCGGAGATACGGAGGGGGGGGGGGGTAAAAGTCGAGAAAAGGAATTGTACGAACGAAACCGTGGTATTATGATAGTACATAACTCCACATCCCCCCACCAAAATATCAGACGTAAGATACCGGCCGTTTTTTGGCGGAAATTTTAAAAAAATTTAGAAGAAAAATCTTGCGGTTATGGACGAAACTTTGGGTACTTGTTCTATTCAACGTCAATAAGTCTGAAAAATAGTGTCGGGCGTTTTCCATGGAGGGTTTTTGAGATATAAAGGTTGAAAGTTGGAAAATTTTGAAAAAAAAATTGATTTTGAAATGTTGGTAAAATGAGGGTTGAAATTGATGAAAACGTCTGACTAGCTCATTAAAAGTTCTTAAGGAGTTCAAAAATAATATATTTCAATGTCAGACGTTTTCTTCATTTATTTTCACCCCATTCTTGCACCCCTAAAGTGGTCATCAGTTTTTGGCTATTACGCATTTAAAAATGTTTCTAAACCGATAAAAATTCTTTATTTATACGAAATCTCACTCGTATTACGCTAATTTTCGTAGTACTAGTATACATTGTATACAATATCGCTGATCGTTCAGTATTGCGAGAGCGGTTGAGTAGATAAACTGCAAACGGCGTGATTATTGATTATTGCGAACGTTTCGATTTTATTTATCAAATATGTTTTGTTGGGTTCTTTTCAACGATAAGCCGATGGATAAAGGATATCTTTGGTGAAGTTTGGTGATAACTTTATTGTTGCATCTTACTACTACATACATTTTGAAAAATTTTAAAAAAGTATCTCAACAACTGAATGTTAAAGCAGTTGGAATTTTTCAAAAATTACTTAAGCCATCCTTGATCTTGAACGGAGACCAACAAGAGGAAAGTTCTGTGTCGTAGTTGCATGCAATGTTGTGTTCGACGCGACAATCTATTTTCCGGTTGAGTGGAACTCCTTCGAAACGAGCGCCATACTAATTCGAACGGGTTTTGCGAAGGAAATCAGGGTTTATCATTGTCTCTCGTATTGTAAGAAATCGTTTGGTTAAATCAGAGCTTGGTGCGCGGCTTGTTTTTCGAGATATGGCCGCTCGAAATTACCGGAAGGTGAAATTTTTTTACCGCTTCCCAAGGCTACATATCGAAAAGGAAACGAGATACAGAGCTGCTGTTTACGCCATTCGATTTCTCTCGCCTTCCTACATACCTCTGATTTTTGCTGGCACTTTAATTTTTTTGCAAAATTTGTAAGATAAAAGCATCTAGAAAATTCAGAGGTATTTAGGAAGGCGCGAGAAATCGAATAGAGTAAACCGGAGCTCTGTATCTCGTTTCATTTTCGAGATATAGTCTCGGGAATTGGTAAAAAAATTCGATTTTCACCTTCCGATGACTTAGAGCGGCCATATCTCGAAAATCAAGGAAAGCCTCGATCTCACATTTTCGCCAAACGATTTATTATATCTTTCTACGTACTCCTGAATTTTTTCAGATTTTTGTTAACTTTCGTTTGGAAGAAATGGCCCTCGAAGCTGGATCGTATCGCTCGAGAAACGAAATCCTCGGACCTCTTACTTTGACGGCTGATATCTCACTTACAGAGCACCGGAAGAATATCGTGCCCCACATCGTCGGATTGGAAATTTAATTTGCAATCGATCTGGTACAAAAAAGAGGGGGTTATTTTTGTCTAGAAAAAGTTACACAGATTTATGTGAAGAGATGTCGAAATCGCTTATATTATGGGTTTTTTGAGGTTATGGCAATCCTGATGTGATGGAGTTAAACAGACCTCGGATTCGGATTCAGCGACCCCAAAAACATATAGTGAGTATGGTCAGATCCTCAGGCCAGACAGAATATTTTTTCTGTGTGGCTGTGTTATTTTTAAAATTAAAAATTAATTGAAAAACAGCATTATTTTGCATTTTATTAAAAAACTAGTTAATCTATTTTATGCCCTTGTGCTCATTTTGAAGATATTTTTAACATCTACAACTTCTTCGGACGGCTTTTCGTAAAACCTGAAGATAAATTTATACAGGCCAAAAACTCGTTTTTCATAACTTCACTTGTTGATTAAACATAGACACACTAATTTTTAAGTACAGCAATAGTTATGCATATTAATAAACTGCTGGCCACTCGAACTTACACATAGAGACTTTTAGGCAAAATTTAAAGTATATATATTCAACAGGAATGCAAATTTTTTAACGCGGCTTGCAAATTTTAAGAGCTAGTTTTTTTCGGATTAAGCTGCATGACGTATATTTATCGTAGGATCATAAGTTTATTATATACGGGGTGATCAATGAACTCATGCAAAAAATCAAAAAGTTTGTATGAGTGAAATTTCCGCAAAAAATTTTTTTGGTCGTTGCAATATGGTTCCTTACTAAGGTAACATCAATATCTCTAGACGGTTTTGTCAGTTTTTGGATTAAGGCCCTTAGGCCTTGTACACACTACTCAACATAAAATTTGGATACCGAAAATCTTTAAAATGCTATAACTTGACATTGGATTGACGGTTCTTGATGATTTTTGCGGATTTGGAATCCTTATTTCACGTATATTTTCCATTGTCTAAGCATTTTATTTGAGGGTTGAAATTTACACATTATACCGGGTCGATAATAAATAAAAACGTAGGGTACGACGCGCTCTAAAGTTTGGCATTATTTAAGTTTTTGTAAAAATAAATTCTCACCTCAAGTTGTTTTTATTTAATGTTCTTCTCACTGTTCTGTCCGAAACTCACACCCCAGTTTGTTGTCTCAAAGAATCATTCAGTTTTACAGAGTTCTTTGTCCACCCCCATGCCCATAATTATGATCGGGTGTAATTTCTACGCGACGCGTCAATTTCAAAGTAGGCATTGGAAAAACAAATTTGTTGCTATGGAATTAAAAACTGTTTACATTATTTTAGAAATAATGTGACATATTTCAATGTTATAATTTTGTAAAGTTTAATTAATATGAGGCGTTTAACCACGGCAGAAAGGGAAAATTGCATTCGACTTCTCAACGAAGGAATGTCAAAACAGCAAGTTGCGCACATTTACAATGTCAGCCAAAAGACAATTTATAATTTGAACCGCCGCGTCGAAACTACTGGTGATCATAATTATGGGCATGGGGGTGGACATACAAAAAAAATAAACCAAAGAACCGAAAGAATTTTAATGAGAGAAATTATGCGGAATAGAACAAAGAACTCTAGAAAACTAAATGACTCTTTAAGACAACAAACTGGGGTGAGAGTTTCGGACAGAACAGTGAGAAGAACATTAAATAAAAACAACTTGAGGTGAGATTTTTTTTTTTAAACATAACATAATGCCAAACATTTTAAATTATAGAGCCCGTCGCAGAGCAAAATGTGTGCGGTTATTACAACGCCATAGAGCGAATAGGCGGGCATGGGCAAGTCGGCATGCGAATTGGGGTAATGCAGAATGGAACCATTGTTTATTTACTGACGAAACAAGATTTAATTTGTTTCACTCCGATGGCCGAATGTTAGTTTGGAGAAGGCCAAATCAACGATATTTGGAGGAAAATATGGCCCCTCAAGAAGCATTTGGTGGCGGAGGTGTTACAGTGTGGGGAGGTATCATAAGAAATGGTAAAACCGAGCTTTTCATTATCAACCAAACCATTAATGCTACTGTTTATCAGGAGGAAATTTTGGAACCTATTGTTGTTCCTTTTGCTCGACATTACGGCCCAGAAATTCCATTGGTGGATGACAACGCTCGACCTCACAGAGCGCGAAGGATCACAGAGTTTTTGCAGGCACAAAACATCAATAGGATGGACTGGCCTGCAAAGTCTCCGGATCTTAATGTCATCGAACACGTTTGGTCTTATTTAAAACTTAAAGTAAGATCTCTTGATGTACCCCCTGAAACCTTAGAAACGCTCAGTGAGGCCATTCGTGAAGAGTGGGAGAATATTCCACAAGATTTTATAAATAATCTTGTGGATACTCTACCAAATCGATGTCGGGAAGTAATATTCCGAGCAGGAGGACCAACAAAATATTAGCTTCTCTCTTTTTTAATTAATGTACCTAATTTTAATTAGGTAATTTTAATTTAATTTTAATTTAAGTTTAAATTAAATTAATTTTTAATTTTTTAGTTAATTTTTTTTTTCAGTTATTAAAAATTACCAGAATTAGAATTATAATTTTTTTAAGAATTGACTTTTGGTCGTTGTTAAGCAATGTTGTATATTGTAGAATTTAATGTAATAAACTTGTTCTTGTCGCTACGTTTTTGTTTATTATCGACCCGGTATAATGTGTAAATTTCAACCCTCAAATAAAATGCTTAGACCATAGAAAATCTACGTGAAATAAGGATTCCAAATCCGCAAAAATCATCAAGAACCGTCAATCCAATGTCAAGTTATAGCATTTTAAAGATTTCGGTATCCAAATTTTATGTTGAGTAGTGTGTACAAGGCCTAAGGGCCTTAATCCAAAAACTGACAAAACCGTCTAGAGATATTGATGTTACCTTAATAAGGAACCATATTGCAACGACAAAAAAAATTTTTTGCGGAAATTTCACTCATACAAACTTTTTGATTTTTTGCATGACTTCATTGATCACCCCGTATATAATAAACTTATGGCCCTACGATAAATATACGTCATGCAGCTTAATCCGAAAAAAACTAGCTCTTAAAATTTGCATGCCGCGTTCAAAAATTTGCATTCCTGTTGAAAATATTGAACTTTAAATTTTGCCTAAAAGTCTCTATGTGTAAGTTCGAGTGGGGAGCAGTGTAGTTACGCATTCCCGCTGAAAATCCCCGGTTCGCATTTTTTTTAAACAAAACCTTTTCAGGTTCCTTTGCCTGGGCTAGCGGTGTAAGCGAGGACATCCTGTGTGATAAGGCAATCCACGATGCCCACGTTTTAATCCACAAGCTCATATGAACTACATAATAAAAAACACGATTTGTTTCAATAACTTCTTGCGTCTGGAATTCAAAATAAAAGAAAACGTTCGACAACATTCTTGAGCAAAGGATGCGGGTCAAGTTTTATAATTATGCTAAAAAATAAAACAAAACGTCACGTACCTACATGTACGTACAGTCGAGTATTTCTGGATACAGTGAGTTTTTCTGCAGCAATTACCGAGACTTTTAAAGTTATAACATAACTCACGAAGGTCAGGAAGGCTAGAGATGTAATCACCCTCGCTAACAGCAATAATTCTACAGGGTGTATGATTATTTGATTCACAAAAATTCTAAGAATATACTCGATGATTAAACGATTTTATTTACTTTTATTTACTGCAGAATACGAATTAGGACATTTATTCAGACATTCATTTGGGGTCTGCCGTATTAGCAACCTGTATCAAGTGCCCTGTCGCGTCTAAATAGGTTCAAGAGGTAGTGACGTCGCGAGTAGAGTATCTCAAAATAATCTTTACTCCGGCGTTTTTAAAAACGCTTGCTTTACACTTGATATTAGTCTATCTTCATTAGGATAATATTCTCTAACGGTCTCGGCAGCTCGGTTAAAATAAGTTTCAAAAGCCTTCCAGCTCCTTTCATATACGAAACTGCATCAGATGTAAACAGCAAAAACTGTTTCATTATTTGCTTCGTGATTATCGGTCCGTTGGTCATTTAAAGTGGTGGTTATGAGATGCTACCAAATGTGCTCGCGTCGCAACTTTTTCCTGCATGCCACCGAGCAATACATAAATGACTTTCTCAACCCTATAGTTTTTCGATTTGTCTGCTAATTCATACTTATCTCATCTATCTTGAAGATCTAAAAAAGTGTCACTTTTAATACTCTTATAACACGGTGGAATGTACTTTATCGGTACTGTCATTTTCGCAGGAGTATTCATATTTCTCAATTTTCGCAATTTTACAAGAATTCTAAACAGTGAATTGTTCAGTTTATTGCATCATTTTTGCTAAATCTAAGTTAAATGTCTTTTTGTCTTTCAAAATTACTTGCAAAGTTTTTCGATGGTGTCCCGACGCTGTATGTTTTAGTACACTACTTTTTCTCAATACGAGAGAAAATAAAGCTCATCATCGAATTTAAACCTTCTTTTTCCATGGGATTACGATATTTGATATCAAAACAGAAGCAAAATTAAATTAAAGCTAGCACTATACTAACAGGAAATATGGATGTGGAAGTAGTAATTCTCTAGGCTGCGGATTTTTTTTTTGTTGTTGTTATAGCTATTTAGTAAGTTTTACAAAATCATGCATTATACTTAATTGTAAATTTAACGTGTTCATTTTATAACAAACTGTTTTCAGTAAAGAGCCGTAAAGAGTCAGGAACATCAAAGAGTGAATATTACCGTGTCCTGTCCTTCAAGAATCGGCTTTATGGTTGACTTTCCAGCCCTTATTGTTTCAGTACGTTTCACTCCATATCAGGCGGGCGAGGCATTGGAAAGGCGCACATATTTCACGGTACCCAGCGAGGCAAGTCTCCGTAAGTCTTTTACGCTTCAGGATATATTTCCACTTGCTGGACACGGTTCCTATTTCAGAATTACACTTACACCTTTTGTGTTTTTCTTTGGGGGAAACTTTAACAACGTGATTTGAATAGGAAAGAAAGGAATTCGGACGGATGGGATACGGGATTGTTCGAGCAGATCAGAAAAGGCCATTAGCTTGGCCATTGAATCAGAGTAATTACCGAAAATTGTGGCAGTCGTGTATAAAGAGCGATTATTTATTTATGTAGATACTGAAAGTGTGCGTGTGCTGGAGGTTTAAAGATAAAATTAATAAAATTATATTTTTTACAATTCGATGAAAAAGAAATCTGTACTTAGAGAGGAATAAAACTGAGGGTCTAAATTGCTTAGAAAGGATTTGACCTACAATATCAATTTTCTTGCTGGAACTTATTGTAAGAATTACAAGAAGTATAGAAAAAAGTTTTGGATTAAATCCGTATGGTGGAAAGCTTTTGTTTGAACAAAAAAATGTTCAAAATCATGTTTTTTCAGTTTTTCTTAAATATATCTGGTTGTGTAACCCGTATCGCATTAAAGAAAGAGAAATAAATCGTTTACAACAAAATTATTGTTTTTTTTTGTTTTTTTTTTTTCGAAGCCAGTCGCCCTTCTCTCTGTCTCCGATGCAACCAGAGAGGGTACGCTGGTAGTATCAGTAACCACTCTCTACGCTGTAGAATCAGTGATTACTGGGTCCGCGAATCGTGTGCTCTGAGTAAGCGCAATGAACCAAGAATGACGGCCTTCTGCATTTTTCCGGCTAAGATTTCTGCCGAATTTCGGCATGCCGGTATTTTTCTCAATTCAGAGATCAGTGTGTGCCTCACTCCACCGAGGGATCCTATTATCAATACGACAAACTTAACAGAGTGGTCTGGATAGAGTCGGCGGAGTTCGTAGAGAAGATCTCGATATTTAGTCCGTTTTTCCTCCTCCTTCAAGACAATGTTTGTCTCCGCTGGGGCGGAGAACTCAATAACAAACATTGTCTTGTGTTGGTGGTCGAGGAGGACTACATCAGGCTTATTAGTGTATTTGCCTGACGGTAGGAAAAGAGTAGTTCCAGTAAATCAGGCACCGCTCATTCCCCACAACGGACTCAATATCTCCCCGAGCATATGGCAGAACTGGTGTCTCGTCTATCCCATACGAGTGCCATAGATGATAGTACAGCACTCGCAGTGCTCCATCATGTCTGTGAATATAGGCCGAGACTGCGTATGTCGGACAAGCCGACAACAGGTGCATCAGCGTCTCCGGCGCCCTTCGGCAGGCCCTGCAGTTTATATCAGGGACCTCCATACCCAAGAAGACATGATAAACGAGTGTGTTAAATACACCGCCTTGACAAGCCATAATGAATCCTTCGGTGTCAGACTTCAGCCCAGCTGACCTTAAGAAGGCAAAGGTTAGCTTCTCCGATAAGCCCCGGTCCTCAATGTTCTTGTAGAAGACTCCGTGTAAGGGCTTATCTTTATGCAGCTGCAGAAGTTTTCTTTGCTCTGCTGCTTTTGTGTGGGCTTTCAGCTGGGCAGGTTCCAGCTCGATGACAGAGCTTGGATTTATCCGCCCAGTGTCGAAGTCGAGACCAAGTTCATCGGCTGCTCTTTGTGCTGCCTTAAACAAAAATGCTCCTACCCCTGCGTTTTCAGGGTCACAAACCATACAGAGGAGGGGGTCCGAACTCTTGATGACCTTACAGGCTCCATCCAGAGCAGACCTATTATGCAGATACTCCAAACTCAAGAGTCCACGGCCTCCGTGCTGTCGGGAAAGATATAACCGTGGAACAACAAAATTATTATTATTATTATTATTATCCAAGTTAAATCTCCACTAATAGTGGGTACACAGACAAGTATCGGCTGCAGCAAGATACTTGTGATTATGGCGTTGAATTAAGGAATGAGCGGACGATTGAGGTAGTCGACAGGATTACGGCTTTTTGGATGGCTGCAATCTTATTATTGTTATTATTATTATTATTATTATTATATTATTTTGCTGAAATGATGAAGGAAGACGGCTCTATTGACATTTACTTTGTTAAAGACAAGCCTAATATTTTAAAAGTGTAAGTCCCATCACGTTTCATTAAAAAAAAAATACAGTTGCTTTTTGGTCCTAATGATATGAGAATAGTTTGGTGTTGCTTCCATTTGGCAGCGATCATTTATTATTTATGCTTATAACTGAATTATTTATTATTTGTTTGCTTATAGTAATGAAACATATTCTTTATAGGATTTTGCAAACAGCGGAAAGAAAACTATCATGACAACTAAAGGAAAAACTATATATAAAAATATTAATGAAATCTTTGCATTCTTTCGATAACCTGACTTCTGGTTATGCTAACAAGTAAAAATTCTTATTTGCCATTCTCACAATAACACTAGCATCCGACATAGTCCCCTACGACTAGGCAGATTTTTCTCATTTTTAACTGAATTTACATATCGTAGGGGATCATGTATATACTAGTTTAATCTGCCTAGTCGTAGGGGACTATGTCAAAAATGACAGTATAAAATGTGTCTAAAATTTAAAATACCCACTGTTTTCCGTGAAAAGTCGCGTGTTAATATTCGCGCATTTTTCTTATATGGTAGCTCCATAACCATTAGAAACAAAATCAAAATTCTTCAAATGTATGTACACAAAACTTCCGTCTCAATTTGATACTTTTTATTTAATAATTATTTTTGTCTGTATATCTTTCTGAACTAAAAGTTTATTAGGCAGCAGTAACAAATAAATTTCTAGTTATATTTTGCTCTGACGAATAGTTAATTACTTTATAATGTACGTAAGGTATTTGATATGGTGAACTACGAATATTAAAAATATGCCTGTAAACAACCCGTAAATATTGATACAAGAAGCTAAATGAAAATTATTAACAGTTTTGGAACTCGGTAATTAATTTTTCTGCTGGTTCGGCTATTTTCCATTTAAAAAAAATCTCCCCCTGCTGAATTCATACTCGGAAATATTATGTCGGTATTAAAGAAGCCTACGGTCGAAGTAAAAGATTGTTTCCTTTTATATTCCGGATATGGCATTCGGTAAATGCCCCTATTCAAGGGCTGTAACTTGCAGAAACCAAAATTGATATAAAAACGCAGGAGGATTCTTTCTAGGGCAGCCCTTAGCTCAGAAGAACATTTGTAATGACTGAAAAGGTGGCCGTAAATTTACTACTTATTTCTGAAGAGACGAATTTTTTAGCAAGCATAATATTTAGAGACAAAAATGTCGATGAAAGGTACAAGGTAAATATTAGTATCGTACACGAGCTGAAATGGTTTTGGTGCAGCTCGGATAACGCTTTGTGTCCTTTCAACACATAAACTTATTTTTCAACATAGTTGTTTCTTTCAGTCGATTAAAGTAAGTGTTAAAAAATACATTAAAGTGGATTTCCAATGAGCTCGATAAAAATTTCAGGCCACACAATATATTTTAATACAACTCTTTTAGCCCTAATTTTATGTAAGTACTCAAAAATTGTAGGTATCGGAAGTAGGGAATCTTTAGTCGTCTGATTAGGGTATTCGCAAGACAACCCCAGTGCCTGTTTCAATGGTCTTCTTTATAGACCAAGCTCCCATAACAAAAAAGGTACCCCAACGAACACCTCAAATTTAAAAAGTGAAAATGGTTTCAAAACATGTAAATATCATGCTCGTCAGACTATTAAAACTTTATTGATTGTTATTTTTCATGAATTTTTGAATTTAGCTTAAAAAATGATTTAACATTTCAAAACATCTGCTTGAAATTTCTCAATTTGTAGTAAATAATGAATCGTTTTTTAAAAAATTGGTCTGTTTCACAATTTTTGTTAAGTAATGTGACAAACTAAATTTTTTATAGAGCATTCTTTTTAAAGTACATTCCATAACACCTCCTTGATTTTTGTTTTAAAATGAAATTTAAAATCTCCCATATCTATTACAACTGATCTGTCTGACAATTTTTGTTAATTAATGTGACAGGCTTAATTTTGAATGTACAGCATCAATGCATCAGGATTAATCACTGGCATCTCATATTCAATTCAAAAATTATAAAAAATAACAATTAACAAATTTTTAATGGACTGGTGGGCGTAACATGATATTTACATGTTTTGTAACCATTTTCACCTTTTAAATTTGAGGTATTCGATGGGGTACCTTTTTTGTCATGGGAGCTCGAAATGTTGTGTGTATGTAGGTATGTTCAAATCTGGTGATCGAATTTTTTACCACTTCTCGATATCCAATCATGCTGAAATTTTGCACACAACTTTGGTTCTGAGGACAATACAATATAGTATATTCAGTATTATGGTAGATCCAATATGGCTAAAACCACAAAATGGCGGATTACATTTTTCTTGGCAACCCCCTCGACATGGGTATCAAACGAAAGGGTATATAAAGTAGAATACAATAAGTTGTGTGACGTCGTTCTAAATTCAATATGGCGGCCGGCACAAAATGGCGAATCACCATTATTTTACAACCCCCTCGACATGCTTAACAAATGAAAGGGTATGGTATGGTGACCAGATTTTTGTTGAGTAATTGCTGTACATTTCTGCTGGGGAGACTTCATGGTTGAGTGGGACCTTTTACTTCCACATCCACATAGTGGAATGGAAGTATAGTAATTGTAAATAATATTTCAAAAATTTTTCTCTGAGATAGGGTCAGAATGTCACGAAATGTCGAGATTTTTTTGAGCGAAAAGAAAAAATTCGGTCTGTACTTTTTTGTGCGCACGTTTTTTCTGGAACGGTTTAAGATATTGACTTGAAATTTTGTACACATATGTATTATAACGAGAACTGGAACTTGATTTTGAACTTATACGGTGAAGGGTTGAGAGTAAATAGGGGAAAATAAATAAAGCAAGCTGGTAAGAGTAAAGAAATTTGGAATTTAGTGTATATACTAGAAGCAAAGGCCTCAGATTTTTTTCAGATTTTTCGTCCTCCACCACCCCCACTCTGTCAATAATGGGGCTGATAAAATATAATTGAGATATTCACTTGAAATTTGGTACAGGTGTTTGAAACTAGATTATATTTTAAGATGATTCGGTAGAAGCAGTGGGGTTAAAGCAGAGGTAAATAGAAAAAAATAAATAAAGCAAGCTGGGATTTGCTGTATACACTAGAAGCCAAGGCCTCAGATTTCTTTCTAATATTTTTCGACGAAGGAATAAACTTACAACAATATAGGTACGTGATGTAAATAACATACAGCACTTGCCACAGACAAACACAAATCTGTTTCCGTTTTCACGGTGAATCACTGAATTTACTTTAGTCATCAACCATTACAAAAGTTTCCCATTTTGCCTGCTCTGCCTCATGTCTAATCTACTTGCCGCAAGATATCACAGTCGCTATTTATTCTGCATCTATATACTTTCTACTCTAACAAATATTTAATTACTCATCCCACTTCATAAATCTTAAATGTTAAATCAAATTAAAAACGGCAATAGTAATAAAAAGCAGATACGATCCGAGTAAAACGCAATGCTGTACGTATTGCTGTACATCAAAAAATGCTGTACACCTCATTAAAATTCCGGACAATACAGCGAAATTCCGTACATATGGTCACCCTAGGGTATAGACAAGTAGAATACAATAAGCTGTGTGACGTTATTCCAAGTTCAATATGGCAGCCGACACAAAATGGCGATTTACCTATTTCTTTACCATCCCCTTGATATGGGTATCAAATGAAAGAGTTTGACAAGAGTAAACGAAATGATGGAGTTTGAATTAAAAAAAAATGAGGCAGACGAGAAACTAAAAAGTATAAAATAAATAAATAAATAAAAAAATTTAAACAATGGTTTTCTTTGAAAACTGAATTCCGCTAAAAAGTAGAAAGTCATTTATATTCAGTGATTAAATTACAAAAAATTATGATGAAAAGGAAAACCATTGGGTACTCATAAAGTATTGCTGGTGCTGTTATATTACAACATACTATTCATAACGTTTTATCAGAATGTACATTGTTGATAAAGGTAATATGTTATATTTTATGAGCGTCCAATGGTTTTCTTTTTCATCATCATTTTGTAATTTAATCAGTGAATATAAATGACTTTCTACTTTTTCGTGCAATTCGGTTTTAAGACAAAACCATCGTTTAAAAAAAAATTATTTATTTATTACTTTAACCCTATAAATGTTATGCTTGCTAGATTTTTTTTTCTGAAATGAGCCTCTTGGATTATTAGAAAATATATCACCTCTCCGGCAACTTTCCCACCCTCCACGAAAAATTAAACAAATAAAATATGTCCGAGAAAAGAAAACGTCTAGCATTAAAGTTTTCTAGTTAATCATCTAAGGAGAGGAGCGTCGCGACAAGAAGGAGATGCTTGAAGTTTCCTCGAAACAGAATAACTCGTATGTCATTACGAACTTTGTAACTACAAATGGGACTGGAATAGAACGTTTTTGAACGCAATTTATGGCCACGGTTTACGGTTACTTTGCCTCACAGTTTAAACACATGTCGCTAGCGCTGCTTCTAATATAAATATCCCATTGTTACTGCTTCCACTACTCGACTGTACCAAATTGCTCTATTAATTGCTGTATGCTAATTGAAAAGAAAGACCCAACCGTCAGTACTGTTGTCTGGCATTAAAATTACAGTATTGTTTTATGAGTTGTAAACATTACAGGGTTGTCAACAAATGAAACAATTTTTTTTTAAACCTGTTACTAATGTGGTATAAAATTTCACCATCGCGCATCGTCGCGCACCCTTTCTGAAGGGGGGACAAAAAAGTAAAATAGGAACCACCTAATCTGATATAAAATCACATTGTAAGAAAAAAAGGTGGTTTACAATTTTTCCCGAGTTATAATGATGAGAGAAATTTCCACTTATTAATTTCGTTCAGAGTACCCTGGAGAATGAAAATTTCCGGAAATCTTTAGGTAACGACACAAAAACAAACTTCTGGTTGGCTAAAAAGGCGACATGTGAAATTTTCAAATAAATTCCTTTTAACATCAAATCAGTTCCTTTTTTGGCATGTTACAACCTTAGATACTGGACTTGGTTTGAACAGCTTGCTTTCTGTCGATGGTTTATGCCGGTCGATCAGCTCTTTTTAACGTGGTCAGCTGATCAATTAGGGATTGTTTTCGACCAAATATATTACTTTTAACCAATTCTCGTTTGTTATTGGAACAAACCTAATGTGTGAAATAATTTTCAATTTATACCGAATTTAATATTTCCGCATTTGCGAAATTTTTCCAATTTCGCGACAATATTAACAGGGAATATTTTATTGTTATTCAGCTATTTTGTATGCTTATTTTAAAGTCCTAAAATACGTGTTGGACTAATTAAAGTTGTTTATAAAATACAGGAACTATGGTTTATTCGGTTTAATAATGAAGTAATCCTGACACTAGTTTACAAAAATACACCCACAATTAGAAATTGAAGCGGTTCCTGTTTAAATCGACCATATACCACAAAGGACCGATTGAAATGCGAACTTACGTCACGCATTGACCGATGGGAAGGTTAAAAATAGCTTCCTATGTAAAGGATACATTCTTAAACTGAATGGAGTGTAGATATAGACATAGTAAAACAATAATTGCATCGATCATTGAAAATAACACATTAAACATCGATAAATATGTTAACAGGAACCCTATCCTTCCCATTCGCATACAAATTTTAGAAAACTCCGAAAAATGCTGCTCATTGCTAGTATTATTTACATTATGTTCGTAAATAAAGAATCGTCCTACAGCAAATCAGTGAAACTAAAAAAAGACAAATTGGAACGAATAACACATGTGCATAGAAACATTTTTGCTTAAAATTACTTCATTTATCATCCGGTGGTCACTCCGACTCGCTCTCTAAGTCAATAAATTATCTTTAATTCTTGAATTTAAGAAATCGATATGTGAATAAATACATCAATCATCCTGACAAAGAATAATACATAACAAAATAAGTTATGTTTATTCTAGTTTGCTAAGGTTCATTATTTATTAGTATATTTTTAGACTGTTACTATTTGGGAGGTATTTCTGACATTACCTACTTTAAATGCGTAATGAAATGCCTACATGGCTGTGTCAGCTTGTGTCGACTGAATGTCAGAACGGTAATGGACCTACCAGCCATACAAATCAAAACACATCAAAGTGCAGAAGCATGGTGAATGGGTAATAGTTAAAAGTAAGGGAACAACATGTAAAGATCACTTAGCAAATTCTAACTGTGTTGCATCAACACAGATCGTCGCCAGGTACCGGTGGAAATAATATGCAATTTAAAGTAATTGTGCACGATTTACCGGTTTTTCTTCTCTTGATTAATGTGCAGCAGATTTTACCTTTGTACAGTGTACAATCCCATCTGGCAAATATGGAGGTATTCATATTTTCATATTTTTATGACCGTTAGACCCGTGTAAAATTTTATGACCAACTATGTTGACAAGTGTAAAATCGAGTGACAGAGCTAAGTTCATCTCTTCAGAAATGTTATTTTAGAATATTAGTTAAATTTTTAAACGTTAGTAATACCGAAAGGTTCTTCCTTTTTTTTTCTTTAAATGACATTATGGCGATTGACCCACAGCCAGACACTAAATTGTTACGTATATTATTTTACCTAATTTTAACCCACTCGACAAAATATTAATCATTCTATTACACACTAGGATAAAGACAGGGACACACACTTCTCGCCCAGGGGTCGATCAGGACATTTTTCAATTGCACACAAAATTATTGACCACGGGTAATTTGAGTCACTAAAAACAATAGGATAGACATATAGGTGACAAAGCTATACCTACTCTAAATATATATTTTTGTCTTATTTATAAAGGAAATTATGCAATCAATTATATTTTTTTTATTTAGAGCCAGAAGATGGAGGAAATTAAATGGGGCTTCTACTATATGTTTGTTTAAATTACTGTATAATACATTAGTTTCTTGAGCGTATTTATGACATTTGAAGAAGAAGAAAATATTATCGCCTATTTCATTACACTGCTCACAAATATTTTATGCTAATATTCCTATCTTATGTAGGTGATATGAGTAACAGCCATGATCAAATTTAAGTCTGCCTTTGTTCTCATTTTTAACTGAATTTACATATCGTAGGGGATCATGTAGATACTAGTTTAGCCTGCTTAGCCGTAGGGGACTAGGTTGGATGCTAGTGTTAAAATGAGAATGGCAAATCAGAATTTTACTTGCTAGCATAACCAGAAGTCAGGTTATCGAAAGAATGCAAAGATTTCATTAATATTTTTATATATATAGTTTTTCCTTTAGTTCTCATAGATAGCTTCTCTTTCCACTGTTTGCAAAATCCTATAAAGAAAATGTTTCATTCTGCTTATGTGCGTTATACTCCTTCTGAAATAATTAACGCTATTATACCAATGCTCTTCTGGGATTTCTTAGTAGATAAATTATATCTTGTCGGATTAGTATTCATTCCACCGTTGAGACCACTGTTTTATCTTTAAACTTACATTTTCAAATGCCATTTTCTAGACACGGTGCGTTGCAAGGGTATTCCTGAAGATATACTTTCTTTGGCCAACTGGTCTACTTTATCGGTATTTTCAAGACCAATATGAGCTTTGACCCAAACAAATGTACGATTCTTAATTCTATACCCCATAGCGACCATTTTTCTTCGACGGTTTTTGAAAAATTCATGTCGATGAAAAATTTTCGTATGGATTTCAGCGTGTAGGTACTTGATTGTTGAAACATTTTAAGTCAAAGCATACACGATTATTCAAATTATTATGTTTTTAAAGTGCCATAATTCATTTTTTTTAAATGGAACACCCTGTATGTCTCTGAAGGTTCGTTCCAACACGCAGCTCGATCGTCCGCCGAACATGCCCAACGGACCGCCAAACCGCGTGCCGGAACCAAACCTTCTATGTTTTTTCAGTTTCCATGATTCTTTTATGTTTCCATCTATCATCATGTCCTTATTTATTATTCTTCTAAGTTTTCTGTTTCTTCTATATGTGAATCAGTGTACACCTCCTTTTACTCGCTTGCGTTCAATTCGTTTGTCTGCCAAGACATACATACATTCGCTCGCCGCAGGGACCTTTTATTTATTAATCGTTCCACAGGTAAATATCCATTTGCGGTGGAATTAAGAGCCCTGTGTCTCGGTAGAAATAGCTTTTTACAGCGGGTGATGACAAAGAAGACCGAGAGAATATTTTGCACACTCTGTATATTAGTTTGTTTTTGTAGTAATTACTTTCAACTGTTGATTTCCAATTGCGGGTATTTTTCTATTTGATTATCTATGTTTAATACCTTTTCAATTTTACTTTTAATTTTCTTTTTTCAAATTTTATAAAGAAATAAACTAAACTAAAACTACTACTTATAACGTATCTTTTTTCGTATACAACTGATATGTTTATCTTGCCTTAGCTCACACAAATCCACTCGAAAGGCGTCTTGGAGGGTCGGTCCCAGGTAGGTTCCGTTTATGACGTAAGGACCCATACGCTAGACTCGTGTTTACTTTATACTATTATTAACAAATATTCTACAGTAATTTGTAATTTTTAATTTGTAGCGTGCTTTGTTCTTCTACTATTACATTTAATTTTACGCAGAAGTTTTTAATCTACCGATGACTTAAATTTTATCGAGTTTAGTGGCATTTTAACCGGTTCTTTTTGCGTTTTTTCGGGAGCGTCACTTACAACACGTCCGTCCTCGATGAAAATAATCCGACTCTCCTCGAACAAAGGTGGTCGTTATGAGATATAAAATTGAAAATCATTAATTCCACTTTTTGAAAATTCATATGCAAGGTCTAATAATATTATAAAAGTATATGTACCGTAAAGAAAATAATTTTTATTATACTTTAGGGCGTCATATACGAGAAATTTGCGACTCCAGCAAAAAGAACTGCGTCCGAAATGTATTCGATACCCGCTGCCCCGTTCTTTTCTATTCAATACATCCGATAGTAGTAACGATTTTTTGCGGAGCGTCATTATTATAACCGCCGCAAAGGCAAACAAGATGCAAAGGCAACAGGAAGTAATGTTAATTTCCATGTTTTCCTCTTGTAGCTGAATCGGGCAGGAAAAATCCAGCTCTCGGATAACGCAACAGTAAACAAACACCCGGCGTTTCCGCGCAGTTCTTTCACGGGCACGCCAGTATAAAATCGACTAAAAATAATTGCAATTACGCGATGCACTCACGTTTCGATTATACCAGCCTAATTATTGAGAAATTTAATTAACAAATGCGAGCGCAGTATTGATGGTTAATTTATAATGTAATTAAATTATAGAAAATTAGAAAACTCTGAGAGCTGTTTCGTGCTGTATGCCGCAATTAATAATTTCTATTATTTATTAATAGCATTTAATTTTTATTAATAATGTAATAATATCCATTAAAAGTGCTGATATACATATGACAAACGATAGCGCATAACCTACATATTATTATCGATATCTATTTAGTTGGTTTATAGTGTTATACCACACAAGTCGTTCGTATTTGCTATTTATCAAAGAATCTTTGACCTTATCTAGTTTTTGAAATTTGTTACCCTGTTTTACAAAAAATAGATATTTTTCATGTTTTTAATGTTTCTATGGCAGTACAAGTGAAGTAGATGAGAAAAAGTTACTGAAGTGCCATTTTATAGGGAGGTGAGTAAATTATGGACATTTGTTTTAAGGCCTCTAGTAAAGTGATATCGTGCAAAATTTCAATTTCCACTTTCTACAAATTTTTAAGTTCGATATTTTTTCTCTCAAAGCTCGTCTGTGAAAACTCCGAGAGCACGACAGGCTCCAAGATTTATTGTGCTCTCCCTGTTTACATTCAATAAACCCATTCTAGTACCCCTGTGTCCCTAATCAAGTGATACAGGTTTGTGACTGTGCATGCTTTGACGGTTTCTGATTTGCAGTCTAGGACGCCTTCTCATTTTCGAACTGTGTTCATTTAATAGGAAGATGTCCCTTATTATTATTATTATTATCTTCAACCTCTTCCTTGAGAATAGTCCTTTCGCGTTCGTTCGTGTTCAATGTTTCCGTTGTATCTCGAGGGTTATTATTGTAAATACTGGACGATGTACCACTTATCCTTAACCGGCGAACGTGATTTAAGCACACTTTACTGCAGGCGCTTGCTATTATTTAGATAAGAATTTTCTTGTCGGATGGATTGGCAGATATCCTGGTATACGGCCATCACGGTCGCCAGACCTTACACCGCTCATTTTTTCCTTAAAGCACCGCAACGATGTAATATTTTGCTTTTGGAAGTAGATGCCTATTATAGTATAAAATAATAATTATTCGTTAGAAATATCATAGTAATACTACAAAAGGTTCCGTTTGATAGTATTTTGTATTAGCACGTAGTGGTTGTGGTGATGGTATAAAAAAAAAATTATCGTCCAAAAATGGGATACCGTAAATCGAATACTTTTCACACTAAGCTTGATGCCATTAGCATGTGAATATTTTTTTATGTAGCTATTTTGCAAGTCAAGCAGTCAATTATTACATCTATTAAAATACTGTTGTGGTCTTCCATATAGATTTTCTGAGAAAGTCCTCCGGTGCTTTTTGTGTTTGTTCTTCGTCCAGTCTAATATCTCCTCTGCTGAGCTTTCAGTAAATTCCAGTGTGGGTTCTTGGTTATGAAATATGTTAGCTGTTCCTTGTCTAGCAAGTTCATCAACTTGTTTGCCAGCTGTCCCAGAATGTTCCATCCAAAGTAATTTGACTCTCTCGTTCTCCTAGAATTTTAAACTCTTGACAGCAGTCCCACACCAGTCTGGATGACAGCTTATTGAGGGCTAATACCATTTGATGATCCAATCGAAAGGGGATCTGTTAGTTTGCATATTGTGATTCTCGCATACATATTTAAGTATAGCCAGAATATCTACCTAAAACAGTGGAGTAATGTCCAAGAGAGAGGCGTACACTCACTCTTGGCCTATCTTCATGTTTACCGGCTCCGGCTCCTGTGTCATTCCTAAACCTGTCAATGTATCAGTTTACCTTTAAGTAATATGTTGGCCAATCCTTCTCCAGTGGTAATTGGGGAAAGCTTGTTGAACGTGATTTTTGGTATCGTGTATTCTGACTTCATGTTCAGTAGAGAGTTTTCTGCCAAGTTCACATCTTGTGTTCGACTTTGCTTCGTGTTATTTAACTTTTGTAATCTTCATTCTGGCCTACTCCTGTACCACAATGGTATGTATGGGAAGGTTTGGTAGGGTCATTATGGCCACCATGAAAATACTTTTCATGGCGCTAGAGCAATATACCCGGTTTAATCCTCCATGTTTTTCCATATGATCGCGTGTGTGCTGCCAATATGGCTAACCGATCTTCATCATATAATTTTGTTTAGATGCTCGTTTGATTTCAAATACTAGACACTGCAAGTTTCTCTTTCGAGAACCAGAAAAGATGTTTTTTTATGGCTCACCTTCAGTCCATATTTCTACCATATTCAGGGGTGCTCCATAGATGTTTCTTCACAGCGTTGTTAAACTTTGCCCTATGATGACTATATCGTCAGCATCAAATTTTTCGTTAGTTAGTTTTTTCGGTAGGCCGCCAACAACTAGGTTACCAACTACACTAATTCAATAAATTATTAATAAATTTGTTTTGATTGATTGATAGCAAGGGGAAGAGAACATCCTGCGGAAATACACCTGTAACTAACCTCGCATAAATTTCATCTCCATTATAAGAGTGAACAGTGTGAACACCACTATGCCGTTAAGCATGCTTTCAATCCACCTACAACTGGTGTCGTGAATATCACACTCTTGCAGTTCTGACGATGGAATTAAAAGAGTTATTATTGAATACCCCTCTACATCGAGGAAAGCTTCAGATGCCACCCTTTGAATTTCAGTACATTTTCCACCTTCGAAATTAGGTGGAGAAGTGCCATTTCTGGGGCCTGAAGGTATTGATTGAACACGTTTAAAAAGATGCATATCTGAGTCTGGTTTCTAAGAAAAATTCATGGGAGAAATCTTATGTAGATTTACTAAGAGCTCACAGTTGGCTTTGTGACGGATTGTCGTAAATACATATTTACCTTATGTCTTCCCTTAGTGAGTGAGAATCTGTCTCTATATGTAGCTTAATGATATTTTTGGGCCATTGAAAACTGTCTTTACCTTATCTCTGTGTCCTATATAGTTACATATATATGTCTCGAAGGATCTTCTGACTGATTAAATTATAAGAGCCTACCCAGCAATTAATGAATTTGTATTATTATTAATCTTTTATACCAATTTTAGCCTTGGATATACTTCTTCAGCCAAGAGGCTAACAAAATGTCAGGTTCTGTTTAAATCGGTAAATTAAATTCCAAAAAAATTTCGTAACCACCTAATTTTTTCCTAAAAAACAGATAAATATCTGTACCAGAGTACACCCATTTCACATCAAAATTAAAATTATAAAATTACCGAAATTGAAATAGTTGCAGATGAGGAAAGTCAGTCTTAGATCACTCTATCTATAGGTACAACGCATTTTACAATGATAATACTATAGGTAGTGTCTTACAGCGATAAAACTGCACACTGATATTAGAAGCTCACCTAGCTCTTTTACCACATAACGGGATTTCATTGGTGCAATGGCCTGAATAAATTGAGCTTCTGACTACCATGTTAATAACTCTATTAATAGAAAAAATCTTAACATTTACTCCTTATATATATAGCATGTGGAAATCTGTCAAGGCTAGTTAACGAAATAAAATATCTAGTCAATAAAAAATAAAGGAATTCTTGAAATTTATAGTTTTGCGGGAATACTTGTTTTTTCATCTTTCTCCCTTGCAGTGATGTATTACAAGGCGAAAATTTTATCTGCGGCCAAAGCTACGATGCGAGTTTGTTTTTATTCTTTTCGGTATAGAGGCAGGGTATAAACCAGGCATAGGGATAAATCACCTTTATATTGAGCATGTGTTTGCAACGCGGAGCGCTGAGAAACATTAACATGATTGCGAAATATCTTTGAATCGACAGAATTGAAGCGTTCCGCTACATCGTGCATTGCGAGAATAAATGCATAGATTTACATTTTTTAAATGTTAATAGTCCACGTGAAGTTGGTAATTACTAGGAATAACCCAGCAAGTTTAATGTAACACGAAAATATATGAAGAACAAAGGAATTATAGGTTCCAGTTGTTGGAAATTTAGGCGCAGACAAAAATCATCGCGCGAAACAATAGTTGTACGATCAACGAACCAGTTAAAGTCGCTCATACATTAAACAACTACTTTAATCTTGAAAATATTAGTTCGTTTTTTATAAAGGGTCTATTCTGGGATTCCGTGCTCAAAAGTGAAAAACTGAACCCTTATAGGATGACTCGTTTGTCCGTCCTTTCTTCCGTTTGTCATAGCGGTTTGTCTCCGAAACTGCTGTAGTCAGAAATATCATAGGAGGGTGAACAGTTTTGACGATTTCTGGGCTCCATTGTATACTTTTCAAATTGCTCAGAGGTAATATATATATTCTACACGCTTTCATATTTGCAAAAAGTATAATACCCGAAAATCCAATAAATATCTGATCTATATTGTATATTTTCTGATAGGCAGGATGTAAGGAAAATTAAATTTCAAGGCAGACATACATTGTTATGTTACCAGTAACTCCATTGATGCCTTGCGAACACGCTTTGTAATGTACATCAATGTTAGGCACAAAGTTTTTACGATTTGTGGTACACCCGATAATAAAACTAAAAACCGCTGCCTAAGGAATCATTGCTTCCACATCCAGATTTTTCATCCAAGTCACTTTAAAGGAAACATCTTGATTACATTTGCTCTCTAGTATGTGAAAATTATTGGTCATAGAATTTTAACAATATTTGGGGCAGATGTCATAGAAAAATTTTAGACGTTGGTTTCTACCATATAAGTTAAAATGAAGTTTCTAGCTTGCTATTCACAACGTACCACCTCCCACCCCTTCAACGGAATCATCTCAATCAGATGTCATTACAATACATACGTGTACTAACTCTCAAGTGAATATCTCAATTTTATGTTATCAATCCCTTTAATAATGCAGTGTTAGGGGTTGAAAAATATTAGAAAGAAATCTGATGCGTTGGTTTCTAGTATATACACCAAATCCCAAGTACCAGCTTGCTTTACTTATTTTTTCCTATTTACCTCTACTTACCCCCACTCTTTCAACGGTATGAGGTCAAAATTTAGTTTCAGATGTCGTTATAATAATACATACGTATACCAAATTTCGTGTGAAAATCCCAATTTAATATTATCAACTCTTTTAATAATGGAGTGGGGCTGGTGAGGGGATGGAAAATGTCATAAAAAATACCTGAAGCCTTCGCTTCTAGGATACCAAATGTCAAAACTCTTATCAGCTTTCTTTACTTATTTTCTCCTATTTACCTTTAATTAACCCCCAACCCTTCAACGGAGTCATCTCAAAATATAATCTCCCAACTAGCACCAAAGTGACAGTAACTGAGATAGGAACTTCGTATGAGTAACCATTACTTAATTGCGACTAAATTTACGACTTTGGTGTAAAAATAACTTCATTTGACAAGTCTACAATCCCTGCCTCGTAGTTTCTACCACTAATGATTACTTTATAGTTATGCAACTTCTATGTAGCTTTCGTGGTACATGGGAACGTGGTAGTTACCAGTGGGACGACTTTCGGGTTTTCAGAACTTGAAAGTGGTAAACTATAGTAGCAGCGACTAACTCGCATCACTGAAATGTGACTTCAAAGTTGCAGTCACCTTCAAGTAGCTTTAATAGTTGCCGCGACGTTCTGAGAACCTTCACTATTTCTTTGAAGTACTGGAACTTGTAAGTAATATTCATAGGTGTTAATGACGTTACTGCTACCTACAGAACTGTGTACGGCTACTACAAAGTGCACATCACCTCTGAAATTTACCATGAAGTAAATTTCACCATTTAGTTCCCAATGTTGACCATAGATAAAGGTAATGCAACAAGCCTAACCTATATAATATGTTTGCCTAACCTAGACTAGAATTATATGCTGCTATATTCATGCTATGCAACATTTTATGTTCAAAATAAGGCAACAAAATTTAATATTTCAACACAGTTTTATTACACCTACCTTTTCTTCTATGTTATCTATCACTGTAATAGTATATTATGCCAACAAGGTTTATGTTTATTAAGTCGTTGATATATGGATGCATACAAGTAAATTGCGACAGCCGATAGGTTTTTCAATGTGAAGTTAGGTAAATGACAAACAGCAAAATCTAGGAACGCATTCAGTCTAAACCTCAACGTACGGCTAACACGTACGTTCCGAATCAATAGCGGGAGAAATGTAACCATGAAGTAGCAGCGGCAACTTTGGAGAGGTAATTTGTGGTAGTCACAACTTTGCTACGACTTTAAAGTAATGCTACAGTTCCATTCGCAGATTTGTGGTAAATATAACTTTAAAGTTACGTATTTGCAGTTTTCGTCACTGTCGCCAAGTAGCAATTACTTTCAAGTAGCATTTCTTGGTCAAAACGACCTTAAAGTCATATTTTCTGAAATACGCCATGTTGATGGCTAATATTATCGACGCCATTATTATAACACATGAACCATAATTTCACAATTGACTAATAAATTTAATTTATTGCAATTTCTTCACCAAATGCAACAAATGACGACATAAAAAGTAGTGTTAAGTTCCGAAGAACAATAAAAAATATGTTTCGGCATCTAGTGTGTCATATTCTCGCATGATATTACATATTTTAAAAACAACATTTTAATTAAAAAAATGCATATTTTAAAGGCGCGTGGTTAGATTCGGACGTTTTATCATTATGTTTGTCAGTAAAATTGCATTCGTTTCAATTGTGACCCTTAGACCACTGAAAAATAGCACACGTTTTGCTGTCTAATATTACCTTCTGATATTCTATTAAATTTCTGAGTTAGGGAAATGAACAAGAACAAGAATCATATGTAAGAATGAAACATAAATATAATAAAATCGGTTGCAAGACAAAGAAGGGGCAACATCGATTTGAAAGAGTAGGGAGTGGTAAAGTTTTCTGAAAGTTGCGGCGTCTACGCCGCCAGGTCGCCGCTCCGGAGCAACAACTTAATTGGAACGTAGCCAGTCAAGTTCCAGGAACGTGGCTGGAACGTTATCGTCACCAAAAAATATTCCCCATTTTGGTCATAAACACGTATTAGGAACGTTCCTGTTACGTGCCTGTGACTAGTACCAAAACACTTTAAAGTGCCTACAATAGTCATTGCTACGTTCCCACGACTAATTGTGCTAGTTGGGCTAGTTCTAGATGTCGTTATAATATATACGTTTACCAAATTTCAAATAAAAATCTCAATTTTATTTTATGGACCCCTTTAATAATGGAGTGGAGGTGATGGGGGGTTGAAAGATATTATAAAAAAATCTAATGCCTTGGCATCTAGTACATACACCGAATTTCAAATTTCTGTACTCTTACCAGCTTTACTTATTTTCCTCTATTTGTCCCTATTTAACTCCCAACCCTTCAACGGAATAATCCCAAAATATAATTTAGTTCCATGGAGTGGTAGGGGTGGTGGGGAATGGAAAATATGAAAAAAATTGAGGCCTTGGCTTCTAGTACATACACCAAATTTCAATTTTCTGTACTCTTACTGGCTTACTTTACTTATTTCTCCATATTTACCCCGCAGCCCTTCGTCGAATATGTTAAAAAAACAATCCAATTCCAGATCTCGTTATAATATATACGTGTACAAAATTTGATTTTGAAGGAAAAAACAGTTGCAATTTTTTTTACGATTACTAACTATACTTCCAATCCACTACGTGGATGTGGAAGTAAAAATAAAAATAACCACTTCAATTTTTTTAATTTTTAAATGTCTCTATGGAATTAACGGAATAGTTTTCGTGAGTTCTGTTAACTTATTATGTTCTCAAAGGATACGAAGAGATGCCGGAAGAAATAAAAGCACAATTCCGAAGACGATTACAAGTTAAATTATAAAACCCACTAATTGGTACATGAATTTAATTAAAAGAAAACCGAGCCAAGGCGGGCTGACACCTAGCTGGCGGCCACAATTAAATAATTTTAGTCTTTTAAAAACATTTACGTGAAAAGGGTTACTTTTTAGGATGGAAAACACGAGAAAAACTCCAGTTACCGAAGTGCAGTTTTTAAATAACTGTTTATGTATAGCCCGGTCAATGTTTGTGAAAATTGAATCGATAGATTTAATCTTCTTGGATCAAAACGTCCCGATAGAGATGTTGTGACTCATATATTATTATTGTAGTTGCTCTTCTTTTATTGTAAGGCACTACTAACAACACCACGTCATCTGTCGCAGTTGTGTGTTTGGCGTGCGGCCTCACAAAATTCTTTCCTATCAGTTCCTTGAGGACTTCACTCCAGTGTTTTGGACGGCACCGTCATCGCCTGTTGTCATTTGGTTTTTAATGAATTATTAACCGTTGTGTATTGTCCTCGCTTCGATTGTCGTAGCCAAAAAAATAGGGTTTGGAAGAATACAATGCTGGAAAGTCATTTTGAAGTATATATCTTAGAGAATCGAGCTATTGAGGTAATGGGTTGTCCAGGGAATTCGTAACAAATGTCTCCAGACTCACATCAATTCTTCCATTGTCAGTCTCTCTAGACGCTAATAGTCCATGTTTAATTTATCATTTATAAATATTATTAAAATATCTGAGATCTTGGCTTCTAGTATACAGACTGTCTATTTTACGAGGGCCACACCAAATATCTCGCTTAATATCTATTGTAGAAGAATAAAGTTTTAGAAACAGTTATCCCATTTTTTGTGAGCTATATTTCAATAAAAAGAAATTTGAAATCCATAGCCTACTTTATGAGATATATTACAAAAACCTGAAAAATAGGAAAACCACAAACGGTTATAGCTTCCTTATTTGAGGAGATACGAAAAAAGTTAAAGGAATGAAAGTTGACGGCAAAGACAATAAGAATAATAACGTGTAACAAAAAAATCGAAAAATGCAGTTGGCTTTGACATACGCTATTGTGCAAAAATTAAAAATACATATCTCAAAGTAGGCCATGACGCCATTAATTCCGTTATTTTTAATAATAGTAAAAATTCACTTTATAATAATTATAATTCCGTAATTATTTATTACAATTTAATACAAACCAATAAATATCTCATAAATAAAAATACAAGTACAAAACGAACATCCAAAGAAAAAAACGAAAAACTATGTATAACAGTACTACCTACTACTATATTGAAAAGAAATTGTGTGTATTTATTTTTCTAACTACAAATGCTCAAATTGTGCACCATGCATTCTGACACATAAACGTGCTCTACGAGACACGTCACGCATTACATTTTGGAGCATTTTGGAGTAATTGCCTCACATGCGTTTCGAATTCTGGTTTTGATGTCCTCAATATTTTCAGGGGCAGTTTGAAATACCTTGTCTTTAATGTAACCCCAGACGAAAAAATCCAAGGGAGTAATATCTGGTGATCGAGCTGGCCATAGAATGGGTCCATAGGTGCCTATCCAGCTATCTGGCATAACTTGATTTAAATAATTTGTACATATTACAGCAGTGTGAGGTGGAGCCCCATCTTGTTGAAAATGTGAATAATTTAATATTTCTGCCACTGTTAATTCATAAAGAAAATCTTGAAATTGTCTTGCTTGTTTTGCAGGAAATTAAGGTATCTACGAGCGGTTAATTTGCCATCATAAAAATAAGGTCCAATTACTTTAGTCCCTAAAAGACCCAACCAAACATTCGTAGAAAATCTTTCTTGGAAAGCAGTCTCTCTGCACCAATGTGTATTTTCTCGTGTCCACTTATAATGCATATTTCTATTGAAAAATCCATTATTAGAAAAATTTGATTCGTCCGACCAAAGAGTTTTGCTACATATCAGCGCGTCATTCCTTTTCTTGTTTAATAACCATCTAAAAAATCTTACTCTCCTTGGCTTATCTCCCTCATTTTGTAGCATCGAAATCCGTTTTTTTCAATATTTTTCTTGCACTGTCTTTTTTTATGCGACAGTTTCTCTGAATTTGTCTCAAAGAGGTTTCCTCATTTTGGTTAACATAATTCATTACTCTATTCACTTTTCTTACATTATCCGCAACATGCGCTCGCCTTACTACTTTTTTTGAAAATGAACCGTGCGTTTTTAGATTTTGAACTAACTTCCTAAACATAGTTCGATTTGGCTGCGGAGCATCTGGAAATCTATCTCCGTAAACCGTGACTGCCATCTCAGCGTCAAAATTGCACTGACAATAAATGCTAATCATATCGAATTTGTTATTATTGGTGTACACCATAATTACTGATATAAAATTTGTCTTAGAACTCGACAACGCAACATACAACAGACAACAGTGACAATCTGTCAAATTTATTAATAACTGTATACATTGTTTTTCACTAATTATGGCACAGCTGATTGTTACGATTCAATTATATGAATTGTGGTATTCGTAAAATATTAAATATTGACACTATCGGTTAAAATTTCTGTGACATGTTTTATATCGTTGGAATGAGAAAAAAATAACGGAATTAATGGCGTCATGGCCTACTTTGAGATATGTATTTTTCATTTTTGCACAATAGCGTATTTCAAAGCCAACTGCATTTTTCGATTTTTTTGTTACACGTTATTATTCTTATTGTCTTTGCCGTCAACTTTCATTCCTTTAACTTTTTTCGTATCTCCTCAAATAAGGAAGCTATAACCGTTTGTGGTTTTCCTATTTTTCAGGTTTTTGTAATATATCTCATAAAGTAGGCTATGGATTTCAAATTTCTTTTTACTGAAATATAGCTCACAAAAAATGGGATAACTGTTTCTAAAACTTTATTCTTCTACAATAGATATTAAGCGAGATATTTGGTGTGGCCCTCGTAAAATAGACAGTCTGTATACACCAAATCCCAAATGTCTGTACTCTTACCAGTTTGATTTACTTATTTTCACTTATTTACCCCTATTTAACCCCCAACCCTTCTCCGGAGTTAGCGCAAAATATAATCTAGTTCCAGATCTCGTCATAATACATATGTGTACCAAATATCAAGTCAATATCTTAAATTAAACCGTTCCTGAAAGAATGTGCACACAGAAAAGTTAAGGACAGTTAGACCGACCGACAGACAGAACATTTTTTTCATTTAAATTTAGAATCTCGATGTTTTTTTGCTAAATTTCTGATTAATCAGCGGTTGTTAATTTCACTCCATGATTGTTCTCACTATTCAGCAAAAAAAGACCAACTGCAATAACGTATGGATCACAAGAAGAATAAGAAGAAGTTTTTAAACACAGATTAGACACAATTTATTCATCAGTTCGTCCATGTTTGAGTCATATGCTCTTTAAATTTAGTTACAATAAAAAGTTTCGTTTGTCCTACATGATCTAAATGACACTATTATGGGGCTGTACACTGTATATTGGGTGTCAACATACTTGCATCCTGCCAACGTCTTATTTACTTTCACTAAAAATGTATCTAAAAGAGAATTGAGGAAATGAAAATATTACTAGCAAAAATACTCGTAATTATTTCAAACTCTTACTAAAGACTTATTCATAGATAAGTACAAAAACATATATCTTTCTAAACAAAATACTTTGCTGGCTACATGCCACGAACAACATTGAATTATAAGAAAGAAATATGCACATTACGTACAGAAAACTGTCACAATAATGTTAGTTTTAATTTTAAATTATCCTGTTCAACAAAACCAAAAAACAACTAAAGGTTTTGTTGAACAGGATAATTTAAAATTAAAACTAACATTATTGTGACAGTTTTCTGTACGTAATGTGCATATTTCTTTCTTATAATTCAATGTTGTTCGTGGCATGTAGCCAGCAAAGTATTTTGTTTAGAAAGATATATGTTTTTGTACTTATCTATGAATAAGTCTTTAGTAAGAGTTTGAAATAATTACGAGTATTTTTGCTAGTAATATTTTCATTTCCTCAATTCTATTTTAGATTACTCTTACATTGTAGGGAATTTGCATTTGCATTTGAGTATCTAAAAGACATGTGTTACGACGTTATCTACATTTGTACCCGTAGTTTTTTAAATATTATAGTATAGCAGTATTTTACATATTATAGTATCTCCATAATCTGACATGTCTTAATAAATACATTTAATAGTGAGTGGAAATTAGAATATAGGTTCCTAAAAGCAGTAGAAAATCATTGAAATCAAGTCCTTCAAGTTAAGGGTCATGTTATATCTCAAATTATATTTGATTTTATGCGATTTCCATTGGGATTACGCCTACGTACTTGAGATATTTCTGTATGAGCCCGATTTTCTCTATTTAAAAAGTCGATTCCATTAGAACATCCGTGTAGGCCATCTTATACTGCCAAGAAAGTAGGCTATGCGTATTTATTATTTAAGATGCCGTTTTGGTCTTAAGAATCTAGCGTTAAATTCTTTTTTAAGAACTTCTAGGAATCGATCACAATATGACATGGGAGGAATTGTGTGAAATTTATTTGACCTACAAATAATCTTCAAAAACATTATCGGAATTAACCTCGTTAGTCTAGGCGAGTTCATTGTCTTTTAACTTTTTAGAGAGTTCCCGCTTCGATGCCCAATAAAGAAAACGGTTTCATAGAATCATAAAAAAGCTCACTTAGAACCTATTATGCCACCATCTATGTAAACTAGTCATGACGTAAAGAATCTCGACGACGAAAAATCAAGTTCAAATATAGAGGAGCGAATTCGAGACTCTATCGTGCCGTTTTTTTTTTCTGGCGTAGAACCAGGTCAAACATGGTAGGTTTTGTTAAGCATGTCACTGGGCATATGAAATCGTATTTCACGACATTTTTTCGTGGTCTGGATCTTTTTAAATTAAAAAAAAGGGAAAATATTGTATTTTAAATAAAATGTGTTTTTTTTTTGTTGCCACCGTCATATCTTCAAAACTAATGTTGCTATCGACGTTGTTTTTTTTTTTTCAATTAAAGTACACACAATAGCGCTTTTAACTGTACTAATGGTTTTTACACAGTTCTCATTTTCGTTTCCTTAAAAATTAGGAAAACTAGATATTTGAATTTTACGTATTACAATTTTCACCAATCGATAAACTTTTTATTTTTGAAAAATTTTATACACATATAGTGAAGCAAATGTAGTCCAAACATTAGAAAAGTTTTTGATATAATTATTTTTTTCCCAATGTGTATCGTTTGGCAATAGCGATTTTTTTTTAAGCTCGCTAAGTTAGTCATATGTATTATTGCGGCTCACAATCTAGGTACATACACCGCCTATGGAAGGTAGGATAAGATGCGTCTAATAGACTATTCAAATCTATTGACCCCTCACCTTAACCGCGAATATCTCAAAAACGGAGGAACGGAAAAAATTGAAAAAATTATGTCTATTGTAAATCATTCACTGAAATTTGAATAATGTACATTGGACAGTTTTGAAGTGCTGCTAAGTTATATTGAAAAATGTCCTACTTTTTAAGGACATTTTGACAACACCAGTTTTAAATCCATTGTATATTGGAAAACATGCCTACTATTTAAATAATATTTTAGATGCCGATAAGGCATGGTATTTTTTGTACGAGGAAATTTTTTCATAATTTTTTATTCTAAAATTTTGCAGTTATTCTAAAAAACGTGACATCGTGTTTATTCGGTTATTTATCAAGGTATTTATTTACAAAAATTTTAATAAAATGGTTAATTATATAAAATGTAAGCATTTTCAGAAAAAAGAATTGGTATACTTATATCAAATATTAATTTAGTTATCAAGTGCGATAGATAATATTATTGCCCGCATTCTGCATTATTATCTATTGCACTTGATAACTAAATTAATATTTGATATATACCAATTCTTTTTTCTGAAAATCCTTACATTTTATATGATTAACTATTTTATTAAAAATCTTTTTTAAGGTCACGTTTTTAACAATAACTGCCAAATTTTAGAAAAAAAAATGTTGAAAGAATTTCTTCGTACAAAAAATGCCGTGCTTTATCGGTATCTAAAATATTATTCATATAGTAGGCATATTTTTCAAGATATAATGAATTTAAAACTGGTATGGTCAAAATTTCCTTAAAAAGTAGGGCATTTTTCAATATAACTTAGCAGAACCTCAAAACCGTCCAATATACATTATTCAAACTTCAGTGAATAATTTACAATAAACACATAATGAACACATATTTTCTCAAATTTTCTCTAGTCTGGTTAAAATGAGGGGTCAATACATTTGAATCGTATATTAGTAGTTTGCGGGATTTAGAGTATACGTATAAACAGTTTTAAATAAATCCGATGCTGTAGAATATTCGCAATTTAGTTTTCTAAAATAATGGAATGCATTATTTGTAAGAAAATTGCTCGAGATGATGACAAATCTGTGGTACCAAGACCTAGGATGTAAGGTTTGTTGTCACTAATACCTAGTGCTGAAAAAAGACGACATCGCGGAAATATTGTGTGAGAAAAGATAATATTTTAAATGACAAAATTTAATTAAAATATCATATAGACTGTCGTATAGGTAGACAAGTTTTGAAAACATGAACGTTTTTTGCAATCATACAGTGCCGCCGCGCCGCGTCGATTTGCAACAGATGCTGCACAGTACTTAATAGAATACGAAATATTAATAATAGATGGAGGATTTAAATTAACAGAAAAAGTAGTTTCACTACATAAACTTCATTCAGAAATGATGAAAAATCTATTTAGCAAACAGGAAGATACCAGGATGATTTTGCATGCAATGTACGAAACTAAATTTAGCAAACAAACATTGGTGAAATCAATTGATACAGATGTATTAATTTTACTTACTCTCCTTTTTTCGGACTCTGACTTAAATGGAACTAATTTATTCATGCAACTTGGACATGGCACTAGCAGACAATTTTTCTCAATATAGAAGGTAGTGCAAAGTTTATGAACTACAGTTTGTTCTTGTCTTCATTGTTTTACTGGTTGCGACACCGAAAACGGTTTTTTTTAAATATTTAAAAAATCTGCGTTTGATGTTCTTAGAGAATATTGTTGTTTTTCAAAAATTATCGGAACTGCCATTGCTGTGTAAAGACGAAGCTTTAAAAATCTTTACAACATTGATTCTAGTACTGCACAAAAACAAAAATTCAGATATTAAACGACCTAAGGATCAAATTAGCAACAACAACAAACGGAGCTTCCTTCAACTGAAGGCACCTTTTACCACCCATTCTTAAGGTAAATATATATATTTAAATAATAGATTTCCTATCTAATACATTTAGTTAAGTATTGCAGGTTTATGTATCAACTTAGAATATCGTACAGAAGCAATATGCCAACTACACTTATAAATGCACATGGTTCAGGACGGAATTTAAGTGACGACGTTTGGACAATATTTTCATTAAGTATTTACTGTTCAGATAAAAATTGTGAAAATCGAAAATGTGATTATGTTAAAGAAGGCCTAAAATTTGTAACGAGTGTAAATGTCGTACTTGAAATACTGTTATTTAAAGATTTCGATGAATGTACAGACGAACTAGAATGCTTTTAACGCAGAGCCTACGTAACTAAATACTCATTTGTCAATAGCAAAATAGTTGCAAAAAAGTAACGTTGTTTTATTCCTGCGTCTTGGTTTAATTCAATCAAAAATGTGTAATAACCTACTTATTAGGTAGTTACTTACTTTATAACAATGATTTATATTTACCTGCTTTTAAATATTTTTTACCTTAAAACAACAAAAGGTAGGTTTATACCTTAGGTTCGTACCTATTTTGGAGCTGCTAATAAAAGGTGATAAAAGCCCGATTAGTACACATGAATCCAACAACCGTAGTCCGTAGGCGGTAAGCAGTATGAGAGCCGGGCGTGCAAGAATATGTTTTAGCCCGTTTTAAAAAAATCGCTGACTACATACTATAACCTGCACATCAAAAATTATGATTCTAAAAACTCTTTTCATATATTGGCTTCAATTTGTTCACAGCATGTATATACATATTTTCATAAAAATTTTTCTCGATTGCTGAAAAATACATTCATGAAAATAACAGCTTTAAGTTTGCTATTATTTTAACAATTAAAAAAAATATGTTTTACAATCACATTGTACATAGTTAGTTAGAAGCGTTATTGTGTCTACTTCAATTTTAAAAAAAATCAGTTTCATAGCACAATTATTTTTAAAGATATAACGGTGGGGACGTTAAAAAACATGTTTCATAGAAAAATCATTTTTTTTAGTTTTTTCGAAATAAAAAAGTTCCTGACCACCAGAAAATGTCGTGAAAAGTGGCTTCATGTACACGATCACCTAATTAAAGAATCGCACCAAGTCTGGTTTGGTTCTACGCCATTTTTTTTTCTCGGAAACTAAGCGACTTTGCTTCCAAATTTTACTCGTCTAATAATTGTAGATCAAGAAAACCTTGAAATAGTTGACTGCTAAGAACTTAGGTGTTATTATTGACAGTGATTGATCTCCGATGTGAAAAACATGTAAATAAATTTACAGAAAAAGCACACCTACAATTCCATTGTACTAATTTACGGGAATAGGCACTATTTATCTCAAAAAGTCAAAGTGATGTATTGTGAAAGCCTGGTTTTGTCTTTGTTAGATTTTCTTGACTGCCTGTATGGCCCTAATGTAACTACTCTATACGAAAATAAAACACAAAAAGTTCAAAATTCTTGCCTCAGATTAATTTGTGATATACGCAGGCGTGAGAATATCGCAAATGTTAAAAGATACGAGTTGACTAAACATTGAGAATCGCAGATTCATTCAGCGTGCTTCTATCATAAAATTATGATAAAGAAATATCCTGAATACTTATATAATAAAATATTTCTTACCGATATACAATCTTAATTTAAGGTTCAGAGGCCGTTTAACCCCACCAATGCATCGAACAGAGCGATTTAAACGTTCTTTTCGGTATCAGATTTGCAAAGTATATAACTCTTTATTCGAAAACTTGAAAGGAATGAATGTAAAATGTTTCAGGAAAAAATTTAAAATATTAATTTATACTTAACATATTTAATGTCATTAACCCCTTAGTTTACGTTGAATGTTTTCTTTTCTTTGCATTAACCATAAGTGTAAGTAATTATTTTTAATTTAATTTCAACTAGGTTAAGTGGAAGAGCAGGGGTTCAGGGTTGACTAGCGTCGTGTATAGACGTATTGTAGGACGCTCCCGAAAAAGCATTACTATCTATTTTCATCGACTTTAAAATATCATTTAAAATACTTAGGTCCACCGCATCATATGCCCCTTTCAGGTCTATAAATACTACAAGTATTTATTTTGATTCACCTAACTGCAACTTTTACTTATTTTCAGCTAAATACTACATATCTCAACACAATGCTCAAAACCACACAGTTCAATAAAGTTTTCTTGTCAGCCCCTGAAACGTAAACAGACAATTCTCAATAATTTCAAATCCACTCCGCTGAAATTTGTTGTACGCTGCAGATACCTGGCGTACATTTGTCACAAATACAATGTTATCAGGTATTTGCAGACGCGGACTTACCGCCTTGGAGTTTATAAGTTTATATTTATGCTCGACTTCGATATTTCGTCAGCAAGATTTAAGAAGATTACTAAATTAATATCTATCTGCCAAGGCCCCTTTGGGACTGTGGAATGTTGGTCCTTCTCTTTGCCCGGCCTCAATAATAAACCAGGCGTTTATTGATCTGACGTTGCTTATAAAATGAAGTCAAATTTACATTTTAATTCCAATAATAGATCTCGTAAAGTTGCACGATTCACTCTCCGAGTCTTATTCAGTTATTTAATCGGTTTTCCTCACTGCGGAGGGATATTTAAAATTTAATTTGCGAATAGTTTACTTGGACAGAAATAATACGGAGAGTGTAGGAATCAAGGAATAATTATGGAAGAGATGCCGTTATTGTTTAAATTTTGTCAGGTGATATTATTATTCCAGGAATTTTTGGTTTAAATTTCATGAGGATGAAATGAAAGCAGACCTTAAAAAGCAGATACATTATATAGGGCTGTCGAAGGAAGGAAGAAGTACAATTATCTAATGCCTACTTTAAACATCGGGAGCAACGTGTAAAATTAAATCATTATATTTCAAATTACCTAGCTGTAATATCTGGTGTTCCCCAAGGATCAATCATTGGTCCATAGCTATTTACAGTATATACAAGCAGTTATATTAATCTTTTAAATTATTGCTAAATGCATTTATATGCAGATGACACTCAGCTCTACTATTCTTTCAAACTCTCTGATGCTGATATCGCCTGTTCATTTGTCAATGAAGATCTTCAAAATGTTGTAAGAACTGCAAATGATCACTGTCTCGTCATTAATCCCACTAAATTCAATATTATAATTTTAGGTCTTAAGAACCGGCGAAGTGATATTAAAAACCGTATAAATACTAAAATTGGTAATGATTCTTTGGTAAAAGTAGGCGAGGCAAAAAGTTTAGAAGTCATGTTAGATTGTGATTTAAGATTTGTGATCCATCTAAATAAAATGTTACTCTGTATTGAAATTAATATATGATAATCGCCATTTTCTCCCAGATAAAACCAAAGTTCTCCTCTATGAAACTCTTGTTTTATCTATTTTAAATTATTCAGACTCTTTATATGGCCCTTGTATAAATATACTGCATGCAAGGAAATTCAGAAATTACAAAATTCTTGTCTTAGACTCATTTATGAAATTTATCGAAATCACAGAATTTCTCACAAACTCAAGGAGATAAAATGGCTTAACGTGTACAACAGAATATTGCATCCACAGTCTGTCTTTCTCATGGAAATATACTAAACAGGACTGCTATATATCTTTAGAAAAAAATTAAATTTCGAACTGATGTGCACATAATATTGGATCTAAAGGTCTCTTAATTCCGCCGCAGCACCAAATAGAACTGTTTAAGAGATCATTCAATTACCAGATTAGCGAAATGTATATGGTTTGAATGTTCAGCTAAGAAAGAACAACATTACTAGGTTTAAAAAGATATATAAGTCAAATTTGTTCGAACGTCAATGTATAGGATTATTGTGGCCCTTCATATGGAAAATTAATTTAAAAAATATTTTTGAAATGTGTAAATCGTGTTCTGCAGTCTTGTCTTTTTTTGTCATTATGTTGAAATTAATGTCAGTTATTTTCTGTTCTGTTCGAAATGTACTGATTTCACCTCCCTTATGTATCTCCAAGGTACGAAAGTAAGAGACCGATTCTGTAGGAAAAGTGATCATGATTTGTTGTAAATTTGTGACCGCTTAACTTCGCCATTTGTTTTTTATGGTTTGTTTTATAAATCCATAATTAATTGCATTTTTAAATGGAAAATAATAAAGACGTATTATTATTATATTTATTATACAGTATATACTAAATTGAGGCTGAGTTTTTTAGACATTTCAATGGTACTTTTATATTTGATTCACCTTCTTTAGGTTTTGGAATAATTGTAAAAAAACACAATCGTGCATTCTTGAAAACACTTCGTATTTCCTTGATTTAAATTGTAAGGTTAAGAGAAAAATATTGTCTCTTGTTCTTGAGATATTGACTACAACTCTGGTTTCTTGTATGAAGCTAAATATTGGATTTTTTGCGCATTCGATACCACTTTTACGATACAGTAATAAGGATGAAAACTAAACATACCAGCAACGGCTACAGAGATATCTTCATTTGTTGCTATATTTGATTTGTTGCTATATTTGATTTGTTTCTTTTAGGGTTTTTCAAATATTTTATGTGCTCCCAAATTTCCCACCAAAAAAGAATAAGCCGATCCTGACAATATAGGTTTTTTTTGTCGATTAATGTCGTGTCTGTTATACCATTTTTGTCTGGGCAGGTTTTTTGGAACACACTGTATATTTTGTCAATAAATTACTTAGGAACATTTGAGTTAAAAAAAACATGTCGTTCCCATTTAATAACTGTAGTAGAAAAGTTTTAAAAATGACGACCAGGAAATTACTTTGAGAGAATGTTAGGCGTGATTTTAAGGATTTGAAATCATCGCACACCACCTATAAACTGTCAGTCTGTTGGCTTTGTATTTGTATTTAGTTGGTATACCTACCGGAAGCAGGACGCTTGTGGGACCAACAAAGAAAGCGCGTTAAACAGTTTAGTACCGATCAAGCTGTATTTAAAGAGTAAAAGGCACATGGTCGGATTTTGCTCGGTGCGTTGTAAAATGTGATGTTTAAACGTCAAAGCACTATTTTTAACTGACATCAAAACTAAACATTAAAACATTGAACGTTAATTTATGTGCACATGGCAAGCACTTGCGCTTGTGTTTGTGTCTATCAGCTACGGAAATCAAATATGACTCGACTGGGTTTCGGGTAATTGAAAACTAATTTTCTGCAATTTTAGTACGTCAGAAACGTCCTGAGTAACAGCTTTGCGATAATCTAAATTTAAATATTTACAATAAGTTTAATATATTCAATTCTGTATTATTCAATTCCAGTCAATTTAGTTACTGTGCGCGTTACGTAAAATATTGTTTAAGGTTATTGGATAATACATTTTTTGCTCTTATTTTTCTTTCTTTAAATTTCTAAATCAAATGAAACCATTTTTTAAAGTTATGACACATAAGTTCATAACATAGTAGGTAAATACACTAATATTACCTTTGTAGACATTTTGACGATAGATATCACGCTAGACCTTATAAAAGAATACCTGTGTGCGTAATTTACAATTTTATTTCGTTGCATAATTAAGGTGAACTGACCATTTTAGACGCTGATCAACTATTGCACCTAAATATTTTAATGCCTTTTTTATTCTCATAATTCGTACACAAGAAGAATTTATTGATTGATCTGTCAAGCAGTTAATTTCATGTGTTTTGAAAGTATTTGATTCAGATTGCTCAGCAACTGGAGCGGAAAATGTTATGTAGTTAGTTTTCTTCATATTAAGACTCAAGATGCTGGGCTTTAGTCATGTTTGAATTCAATATCTGTCTTGCTAAATACATCTGACCAATTTACAACTGTGAATAATATATATATGATACAGCAAATGAGACAATGCGAGATCTGTCAGTAAAATTCTAATTCAGGTAATAAATATGGACGAGGAAAAGTATAGGTCCCAATATAGTACCTTGTGGTATCCAATTGCAGAACTCGATTTACCAATTTTTACTTTTTGTATTCTGTTACACAGCGTCTTCCACCCTACTCCAATTTCTTTAAGTCTGACTAACATGTAACTTGTAAAACAAAAATTAACAAAAGATATATAAATATTGTACAGTTAATTCAGGAATTTTAGGACTTTTGACTTAAATAGAAGAAAAGCAAAGTTCAATTTTGGCGGAGATGTTTAATTGAGCTAATACTTCATCATACCAAAAGTCCTAATTACTGCGTGGCTTTCTTTCACCGCTATGACTTTGGGAGAAACTGTTTTGAACTTAGAGTGTGGTAAATTTTATTTTCTTTAAAGAGTGTTTATATTTTTTTTTTTGTCGAAGCATTCTCCTCCCTAAAATTCAGAAACATAAAATTTAATCCGATATTTCTGTTTTTCCTCTAAGACCATATGATATTAATATTCACAATATTTATTTATGAAAAAATGAGAAAAGCTATATAATATTCTGCTGCCAAGAGAGTTATTTGTTGCTACCCCAGATATGTTAAATGCGATTCAACTAGTGCATAAAACAATATTCTTTGTTGTTCAATTTTAAGTTTATCAGTGATAACATCTGGTTTATTTGTATCGTCCATTTGAAATGACTGTCAGTATACTATATGCTTAGACATTTCATCAAAATTTAAATTTCCATTAATATTTATTTTTATCATTGTCCCTCGCCTACCGAAGGGAAGTATTGTATTCGAGAAAAAAATCACCCTCTGAGATTTTTTCGGATTTTCACGTTTCAGATCATGTAGGTTACGAAAATAAAGGTTTTTTCAATTCCGTCAGTCTGTCTGTCTGTCGGTGCATTAACTAAAACACTACTTGACGGAGAAAAGTCAAATTTGGTTGGTAGCTGACGCCACCGAAGAAATGGTCTTTCGCTGGAAAATACAGGGTGTTTCACTTAAAAGTCCCCAGGCCATTATCTCTAAAACTAATAAAGATATTTTATTTTTGTAAATGGCAGATGATTGATACCAAAGAAAGGTTTAAATAACGGGCATTAGAATTTTTCCTCAACAGCACACAGAGATGGCGCTGCGATGCAAAACTATTTTTTGATGGCTGGAACCTTGAAACATAAGTCATGTGATTAAACAATAATTTGTGAATAATTTTGATGGTATAGAGAATTTACAAAAAACAAGCCGTTTTGGAGTTTCATGAGTTTCTTTCATTAATGCCAGTACACGTGAATTTTGACAAATCCCTATAATTTATTTATTATTTATTATAGAATATTGGTTACCAAACACTTTTTTTCAAGATAAGGAAAGTGATATAATACACTATCATAAAATTATGTTTACCACTTCCGGCCAAACCGGAACTAACATGATGAACCAATCAATATCCATATGTTCCTACATATTACATTTTTTTTTTAATAACGCTTCTAATAAAACGGCTCCCAAAACTTAAAGTAAGTAAGACAACAAAGAAAATACACACTAATTTAGAATGGGCTAAATTTATATTAACAATTCAGTAAAGAACGTAAACAAAAGTTTTATAAACAAACATTTAAAAACTATCGAAATATTATTAAAAATGCAATTAAACTAATTTCTTTCTTATTAGTTGGTACTTATTATATTAAATGTTCAAAATTTCTCCCTTCTTCATGAATACACATATTGTACCGTTTCAGTAACTCTTCATTGCAAACTTTTTGTAACGTATGTCTTTTTATAGCAACAACACTTGCATATATTTTATTATACAAATCGGCCATATCCTCAATGGGTTCAATGTACACTACACTTTTTAAATACCCCCAAAGGTAAAAATCTAATGGAGTCAAGTCAGGTGATCGTGCTGGCCATCTGACTCCTCCATTAGTACCAATCCATCTCTGAGGGTACATTTCATTAAGACAATCTTTGACTAGTACTGAGTTACGGGGTGGTGCACCATCTTGGTGAAACCAAATATTCTCCTGGTTATGAGGGATAGTCTCTAATAATCCTGGCAATACATTTCTCAAAAATATCTCATATTTTCTTCCATTTAAAGTCCCATGGAATAGATATGGTCCAATAATATATGAATTTAATATTCCACACCACACGTTAACTCCAAAAGTTACCTGATTTCGGGTCATTCTCATCCATCTAGGATTATTTTGTGACCAGTATCGGCAGTTATGCTTACTCACAACTCCGTTGTTGTGAAAACGGCTTTCATCGCTCCAGAGCACATTTTTTAAAAAATTTGGGCATTCTTCAGAAAGAACTGAAAATTGAGCTAGAAAATGTAATCTTCGTTCATAATCACCAGGCCTTAAATGATGGATCAATTTTAATTTGTATGGATGGTATTTATTTGATTTTAATATTCTATGGCACGAAGATATCGACAGATTAGTTTCCGATGCCAATTTCCGGAGAGAACATTGAGGATTGTTGACAACACTATTTAACACCAAGGCTGTATTTTCATCGTTTCTAACTGGCCTATTTCTGTTACGAATAGTTTTCTTAAAACTACCCCAGTTTCTTAAATTTTTAAACAGCATGATCCATGTTTTTTTATCGGGTGTAGGTCTATTTGGAAATCGTAAACAAAACAATCGTTTTGCTTGTCGGGAATTTCTTTTGCATTCACCGTATATTAAAATCATATTTAACTTATCTTCATTGGTGTATCTAACCATTTTTTATTTTTTTTTTTATTGCCTTATTTGTATTAATTTGCTTTGAATTGTTTCTAAGTACACTATTTCTGTTTGAAACTATGATTAAAATGCACCAACTACAAACTTTGTTTAATAACTGTCAAACTTAAAATTAAATCAAAGCCTACTAATATCTCTTAAGTAGATTTTTCATTGCCATTCTAAATTAGTGTGTATTTTCTTTGTTGTCTTACTTACTTTAAGTTTTGGGAGCCATTTTATTAGAAGCGTTATTAGAAAAAAAAATGTAATATGTAAGGAACATATGGATATTGGTTCATCATGTTAGTTCCGGTTTGGCCGGAAGTGGTAAACATAATTTTATGATAGTGTATTATATCACTTTCCTTATCTTGAAAAAAAAGTGTTTCGTAATCAATATTCTATAATAAATAATAAATAAATTATAGGGATTTATCAAAATTCACGTGTACTGGCATTAATGAAAGAAACTCATGTAACTCCAAAACGGCTTGTTTTTTGAAAATTCTCTATACCGTCAAAATTATTCACAAATTATTGTTTAATCACATGACTTATGTTTCAAGGTTCCAGCCATCAAAAAATAGTTTTGCATCGCAGCGCCATCTCTGTGTGCTGTTGAGGAAAAATTCTAATCACCGTTATTTAAACCTTTCTTTGGTATCAATCATCTGCCATTTACAAAAATAAAATATCTTTATTAATTTTAGAGATAATGGCCTGGGGACTTTTAACTGAAACACCCTGTATACAGGGTGGACCGTCTAAAGGGAATAGATAATGGAAATATTTTTTTGCTCAAATTTAAAATCTCCACGTTTCGTGACATTCGAAACCTATTTCAAAAAATATTTTTTTTGAAAATTTGAAATAGAAAAAAATGTTGAAATTCTGAAAATTTTGAAAACGTTTTATAAATTGGGTGATGGAAAAAATTTTCTTTGCTCAAATTTAAAATTTCCACATTTCGTGGCATTCTAAACCTATTTCAAAAAAAAATATCAAAATTTAAAATAGAAAAAAATTTCAAAATTTTGAAAAGTTTAATAATAAAATGGATGATGGAAAAAAAATTGTTTTACTCAAATTTAAAATTTCCACGTTTCCAGAAATTTAAAACATATTTAGAAAAAGAAATTTGTTTTGAAAATTTTCAAATTACCACTACAATAAAATACATGATGGAAACTTTTTTTTAATTTCCACGTTTCATTATATTCTTAACCTATTTCAACAAAAAAAGTTTTGAAAACAAAACAAAAATTGTTTTTTTTTCCCTCACCACTATCAGTAGATGATGGAAAAAAGTTATCTGGTTTTCTCTGTAATAATAGTACTAACTATATGGCGATTATAATTCTCATATGTCATCTCTTAATAATTTTTTAGAGTGACCGTCTTGTATGAATAAAGAGGGAAGTTCAGTGTAAATACCTTTGCCGATTTTTTTTAATGTTGTCCATTCTGTATTACAATAAAAAATCGCGTGTCATCCATAAATATGATGTGCCCTTCTGTTTACATATTGAATGGGTCATTAGGTTAAATATTAAATAATATAAGTCCAGAGACGGGACCTTGTGGAACTTCGTATTCAACAACTTGAATTGAATCTAATGTATTATTTATTTTTGTTCCTCTAAATTCAAACTTAGAGTATTTATTATTCCGTACGATTATTTTCTGTGGCCTTTTTAAATAATCCGCTCTTTCAAGTTCCTGTTCCTGACATTAACCATCCTGAAGCCAGAGAAAATCGCGGAAAAAATCGAAGGAACAAAGCTAAATATTCACTTCTTTTTCATATTCGCCCGTGTATTGTAGAAAATACGCAGCACATTTTACTCTTGCTAAAAATGACCTGCTTAAACTTCGGAATAGGTACTTACGTACATGTATTTTCGTACGTTATAACAAAGCAGCCTGAAACAACCCCTTCAAACAATTCCTGAAACATTTATGGCTTCCGTTATACTCCGAAAAGAAATTTTAACAACCGTTTTCACATATTTAGTCGTAGCTAAATAATTCATAAATAGGCGGTATGAGAGTGAGAACCCATCCGAAGTTCGTAATAAAACCTACCCTTGTGAAGGTTACATTGGCGTGAAATAAACATTATAGCAATTTATATGTGGCAGAGGATAAATTAATTGGTCCCCACTCACAGATTGTTATCCTAGCTTCGTTCAAATCGGGCTATTCAGTAGGAAATTTTTCGTTTAATATGTTATATATCGTTGGAGGTTTTCATCGATTGATACAAGGCATGCGTGGACAGTATTATTCAGATAATCTTTGAAAAGGAAAGCGAGGTTATTTTTTTTTCAAACACTTCAAGGACGTGAAACTACACGTAGGAAAAGAACATGTTTTTTTAATATTTCTTAAATTAGTTCTAGAGGTCAACCTAGTTGTTTCAGCAAGAAATTAAAACTCAAAATTTAAATTCTGGTTATTGTGTTGCACTTTTGTCGATAAATTATGTATTTGAAACTACTATTGGGCCAAGCAAACGCCTTCTTGAGATTGCATCAAAATAAAAACAGTATTGTTTTGTAGATCATAGTCCATAGATTATCTGAGATTTTTTTTTAGATTTTTTCACAATGTATGAAGAGCGATTGAGAAAGTATTTTAAAAAAATTTAATTATATCCGCAAAAGATTTTTCAAGTAAAGCCCATTTAACTTTGAATGTGTAATTTTTTGGGCATAAAAGAAACTGATTTTGAATAAGAGCAAAAATGTTGGAGCGACCGCCTCTCGTCTACACGTTAAAATCCTACTATTTGCGTCGCTGCTTAAAAATTAGATATAGGGTATTTCGACCATAATTATGTGCAGCCTCTGTTTGAAAATCAATTGACTATAAACTGTGTGTTCTACAGTGTGTTAAAGGTTATAAGTACTATTATTTTAAGAATTCATATTGTTTTTGAATTAGCATCGACCTTTACAAAAACTTTTTCCACAGCCGTTAGATAAGTTATTTAATCACCGTTTTCTAGAGCATAAAACATAGTTTTATGGTGACAGTGAGAAAAAAGTAGAACATGTTAAAAAAAATTGACATTATTTCAATCTGACTAATAGCTCAATCATAAGATTGCATTGATGTTGTCTTGCTATTTACATTTTGGAAACGTTGAATTATAGATTTGACACATATTGAAGATCCGTTATAAGAAAATGGTGGCAATGAAATTTTTTCCAGAAAATTCTGCTCTATAAATTTAAAAACAAACAGAAAGCGTCGAAGATAATTATAAAAGTATAGTTTAATATATTATTTAAATTATTTTTTTTCCAGTCTTTACTATTACTCTTAATGATCCGTTAAATATTTTTCCAAAAATACATTATTTTCGAAGATATTTAATTTTATGGAAATTGAAAAAACTCAGCGAAAGTTAGTTTTGAGAATTAAGCAAGAAGTATGATAGACAACAAACGAAAAATATTTTAATTACAACTTTAACATTTTAAGGGAAATCTCATCATAAGATATGTAGAGAATTATTATTATTAAGACTCTCTTCCTTAAAAAAAAACGCACAATTTGTATTAAGCTGGCTCAAATTTATATCAGTTTCAATCATTTTTTGTGTCACCCTCAGATTAGTTCGATATCTCAGAAAATGATCTCCAAATGTGAACAGAATCTGTTGATACGAGAAAATTACATTATTACAAAATTTTGAAAATGTAATTTTATATTAAACCCATATAAAACCATTTATAGGCCCTAAGAAACCCCATATGGGGAAAAAATTTAGTATCGCATTTTTTCATGATTAATATTGTTTATTTGCGATTTTTTGCACAAATTGTTGTTTATTAAGTAGTCAGGTTAATATTTAAACGTTTCCTACATTCTAGGATAAGATCCATAGAGAATGGACTATATAAGACAAAAGACGAAAAAAGTTGTGTTCGTATCACCGGCGACATCGGCAAAAATTGAAAAGCCCGTTATTATGACATAATTCATTGCATACAAGCATACTAGTCGGAAGTATGTGGCCTCATTGCTCATTTGTAAATCTTGTCGTGAAGAATATCACTACTAGGGTTTCCTTTTTTTGTTAAAAGTATCACAGTGATCCTCAGTGGTCCACAGTGGTCCTCCTCCACCAGTTTACGTACACATCGACGTAGTTAAGTGGAAGTATAAAAACAATAAAAAAAAATTTTTTTTGTTCAAATAGGTTTAGACTAAAGTCGAGATTTTAAATTTGAACAAAAAAAACTGTTTGTCTATCGGTCTGTAAGTTTTGTTGTGCGCACGTTTTCTCTTAATAAAAGAAAATTGGTACACGTATGTGTTATAACGACGCAACATATGAGAATAGATTATATTTTGAGATGATTACGTTGAAGAGGGGCCTTCCATTACCACTTCGGATCCGACCATTTCCAATATTATATTATTATATAAACTTCTATGAGCAATTATTCACTGTTACTGAAGTGCAAATATAGTATCAATCTGTTTTCTTTTAAAGAGAGTTGTAGGGCAAATCTGGATGTGGAAGTAGTGCTTCCTTAGGCAGTGGTTAGCATTGTTTCTAACACGCCCACAAATTGATTCTTCTAATGATACTCAATTGGGCATTACGCAATTACTGGTAAATTTTTTAAACCATAATTTGCAAAACTTTCACTTCTCCCCACATCCTATTTATTTTTGTACCTTTTTGTTGTGAAAGGAGTTAAGACTTTTTATTTACACTGTACTTTAAGTTGTTCCGGCCTCGCTTCATCCTGCCCTTCAACTGTCACGACACTTCTCGCTGTGGATGTCTGCCAGGCTCCGGACCCATAAAAAATTCCTTATTGAATTATTAATGCAGTTGTTTTGATTAATCCATTGATAACAAAAGATGCGCAATTAAATCAAAACTCGACGTGCCAATTTTTTTTTGAGAACCTTCTATCAACGAAGTATCCTCTCGTTGCACACTACACACAAACTCGTAACCTAAGAGCTTAATCCAAGTAAACGATAGAAGATACTGAGATTGTTCCTCATTTTCTTTTCAACTGCAAAGAAATTTGAGTGTCACCACATTCTCGTACATTAAATGATATTCTAACGTAACCTTCCTATAGTACATACTTTAAATATAAAACATCATTATATATAAACTTATTTAGTTAAAACTACATGCAAAGGGGCTTGCTTAACACGAGTTGTTTGAACCGTTTAATAGATAGATATATGGGCTAAGTAGTCTGGCAGAGTAAATTGAAGTAAAACAGCGTTTCTCCCTTTACACCAAGCGTACTAATCGTATTTATCCAGGTTGAATCGATAGAGCAACCAGTTGATATCGCGGAAGCGAATGCATAATAAACTTGTGGGGACGCGGACGCAGACTAGGGCGGCCTGCTGTAAAGTTTTTACTTAAACATTAAAAGGAGGAATAATAATGATTTGATATGAGGCAATGATTGGTCCTGTAAGTTTGTCTGGTTTAATTAAGATGAAGAGATTTAAGTTACGCTTTTTTAAGGGTTCATTGATTTGCTGAACTTATGGTACACGGTTAGGTAAATAGCAATAATTGTTGGGAAAATATTGCGCTAAATTATTAATTTACTGATGTAACAGAATAGTCTAAAATCTAATAAATCTATGTACATGGTGTATCGGAGTTATGGGGCAATACTAACGTTCGTAATAACGTTCGCGATACATTTGGAGCACCTTAGGTTACTCAGAGCTCTCGCAAGAGTTATCATTAAGAGTAGGTATGCCTCGACAAGCTGCTAAAATTTGCAACAGGGGAGCTGAAAGGGAAACTCCAGTGGGCGGTCCTTTAAAAACGATAATATATTATTTTATGTTTTTATGGTACTATGTACACAAAGTAGTAAATAGAAATGAATGACCGTGATTCAACTTACGTATAATAATTAGTTCATGATTGTATATAAATTCTACCTGCCAAAGCTCAAAGGTTATGCCGACACATCTATCTTATTCTAACCTAAATGCGTTTTTAACATATTTTTCCTTCAATAAATACGGTATTTATAATTTAAACTTCTAGATATTCTTCCCCAGAATTTTAATTTGTAATATGGAGTATACGAGTATATCTATATTTTTGCATGTTGGAAAAGATATTCAATAATCAGTAATCTGCATTAATTAATAATAATCGTCAATAAGGAAATAATAATATTAAATAAAAAGAATGAAAGAGATGATGAGGTCCGATAAAAAATATAAACAAAATTAGTGGTATGCAATATTGCAGCTACGGACACACGTTTCAGAGTTATTGCTCCTCATCAACGTAGCATGGCATAAATAATATTATTATATTGTCAAAAGCAAGACCAACAAAGATAGGAAAGCACAGTATATTGTAGGTACTCTATTTTGTACCTTCGTACCTCATGTGCCATATATGAAGGGCAATAACTCCGAAATACGTGTCTGTAGCTGCAGTCTTGTTTGTTATTGGGGGTATAGTACTAATTCTTGTTTATAACTAAATAGAAAACTTAACATTTTAATGTTGTTTAGTTTTCGTATGTGTAAAGCTTTAGCTGTCACATCATTCAACAAATCAAAATTTAAACTCTTGGATCCTTAGGGGATTCCTCAGGACTTCTTGAATTTTTATTTTGTAGTCTCCCTCAAATAATGGTAGTTTACCAATAAACAAAAATTAGCAACCATTGTTAAAATCAAAAATATACTCCACGCAAGTTGCTTTATTCAATAAGTGTTATGGGTATAGTATTAGTTATTTATTGGTCTAATTTGTCTATACGCGATATTCTTAGAAACTGTTAAACTTAGAAGAAAAGTTTCAAATAAAAAAGGTGTCTCCATCTTTATTTCTTCCCGGCATAGACTTAAAGGGTTTTCCGTTAACTGATCCCTGCAAATACTCACATTTTATCGACATGGTTTTTGAAAAAAAATCATATCTTTTACAATTATTAAAATTTGACCTTCATATTAGAACAGTTCGTTAATAAATATGTAGTGATGACATAGTAAAATTGAGATCCATTAATGTTTTCGTTTTTTAATTATGGCAAGTTAAACAAAAAATAATTTTAATTGTTATTGTTATACATCCAATAGACGCCGAGAATAAGAGAAATGGTTCGCAGAAAGTCAGTGATAAGTAATTATTTATAATCATTAAACTATTCAACGGATCATTATGAAATTCAGTAGTTGTCTATGGAGAGGTAAACCACCGTTGGCACTCGTTCTCCGAATTTTAGGCAGACTGGCGGCAGCCATGGCAGTGGCGGTAATATAATTGAAAGCCCCACAAGTGCGTCTGGTTGGAGTTACGCAGGCGCCGCAGGCAAGGCAGTCTCGGCAGTTCGTGTAATTTCTACAAGTGGTTGACCTATCAGGTACTGTTTTGATAGTATATAGTATAAAATAAGAATTTCTTTACAACCCTAACCTGAAATTTACAGACGTAAATGTAGCAAGCAAATGCCAATTTTTCGAAGTCAGTAACAAGTAAGTATATCGAGAATAAATAAAGATCAAGGATAGAGGCAACCTTTTATTTGAAACTTTACTTTCTAGGAGTAGTAGTTCTCGATTTGACCAATGAGCTAGTGTTATATACTTACTACATATCACATATTATCACATATATAAAATAACTTGCCTGGTGTACACTTTTAGTTTTACGAATTATTATTCATATTTTCTTAACAAATATATGGATGGGGAGAACTTACAAAGCTTTTATAGTAGACAAAAGTTTAATGATGGATATTTTAAACTAAACCCCGCATCAAAATATCATTAACAACTTTAGACATAATAGGTTATTTCTCAAAAATATGAATATCTCTGGTTATAGGTACTGGTTAGATTTTAAAAATCCATAGCATCAATTATTTGTTTCAATGAAATTTAAGAGTGCATTTTTTTAAAATACGAATGTCAGAGCGGTTCTAAAAATTTGCAAAATTTTCAAAGTAAAAAAGATGGCTAAAATTTATATTCAAAAATGTTTTCTCTACAAATTTTGAAAGCAGTGATAAAAACCTGCAACTTGAGTCTTAGAACGTCTACAATGGTACGCGATCTCAACAAGAAAATATTTTCAACATCGGACCACATCACCTTCTGGACAATACTTTTAGCTCTGATTTGTTAAATTTTCACGAAAGTTGCTTTTTTCTGGAAAATATTTTCGGGTTTAAAGGAGTAAGTTGGTTTCTCTGTTTCTTGAGTCTAGATTTCATTGTTTTGACAGATCGATAGATAACTTTATTGCCCACAGTTGTATCCCAAACATTTCTTTATATTTTTCCCAGAAATAAAAACTATTATGAAAAAAATCCTGTTGCTTGGTCTAATGCAACGTGTGACTTAATCAGAAAATGGGAAAAATGTGCGCTTTACTTTTGTGTTTCTAACTCCTTTCATTGCAAATCGCATTGCCCCTTATAATTCTATATTCATGTGTTTACGACAAGAACACATCTTTAAAATTTAATATCAATTGTATTGTCCAATAAATGTTTTCAAATATACCAGCATACCACCATTTTAAAAAGAAGAATTGAAATACAATTACAGATTATTGTTAGTGTACGGGTGGCTACATATGACTAGTTACTATATTGTTATAATTCGGTACTTGTAGTATAATCAAAAAGTAGAGTACCTGTTAAGTATAATAGTAAATTAATGGAATTTAGTATTTTATTGGGCGTCCCGTGTTATTAGAAATGGTTTGTTTTAATTTCTTATTTCGTTCCCTCGTTATATTTTCTCATTCATAAAATAATTCTGGGTGAAGGGCGGAGCTTAAACTATAATAAATCCAGAGGGAGCTCGTATCAGTGTAACATTTGTTGCAAAATGAGCCTTTGCACGGTTCCGTGCTATACATGTTTTTGCAAAAAGTATTATGTTTTTTTGGAAAAATAAAAATAGTGCGATACACAGAAAACATGAATGAAGGTTTGTATCGAGTCGTTTTTCTCATATTTTGATTCTAAATATTTTTTTAAAAATCATAAAATCTCGCAATTTACTGCTAATTAAAACAAATCTTATTAATTAATACCAATGTTTTTCAAAATATTAAAACGATACAAACCTAGATTGATATGTTTTCTTCTATTTTTCGCTTGTACAAATTTCGTAATTGCAATGGTCTAATTATAATTTGTCGCGGACGGTGCGGCGTTTTAAACTAATTTATTTCTGATTTTTAGACGGCATACCTACTCTTAAGGGCGATGGTTATCCAAACGTGTTCCTCCATGAGCAAGTGAAGGATAGACATCTGAATCTTCCGTCGGATAAATGGAATATGTTTAATTGACTGCCCATATTTACCGAACTTAATCCCAATTACGCATGCGAGGTATCGGTAAATATTTTCTAGTTTTCACTGAGACAGTGTAATGCTTAATTCGAAAATAATGAACAAGTTAACCATTATTCTCTTCGCCGATATACTGCACTTTTTATATAATTCTTGAACATTTTATAGAATAGTCCTCGCAGTTTTTTGTAAATAATAGTAGTTTTGGACAGTTTTTGTTTAATTACATAACATAAAAAAATTGATTTTTCTAAATTTAAATAACTAATAACTGTTTTGTTTATTGATCAATATTGTTAAAAAACAATAGTGATCTTCCTCTAGCTAATGCGAACTGACTGTCCATATTTCAATACATTCGGACTTTTCATTCGTAAGTTATCGTGCCTACAAAACGTAACGGACAGACAGACAGACGGACGAACATTCTGAAAGTTGTTCAGAATTCGAACACTAACAGTGATTTTTCTATATAATACTAGTGATATTACTATCATACGCAATATACTCTTCGTTTTGGATTTTCGAAGGGTATAATAGTAACAATAATGTCAATAATACTAAAAAATATGTTTACAAAATAACCTAATATTGTACTTGAATAATGTACATAATATTAATTAAAATGATGTATTATTAATCAAATTTACTTTTATATCCCTATTCTGCCTCATACAGTTTCTGTTATGCTATATAACAGATGCATCCTCTTCTATGTCAACATTTGATTTCATTTCCTGGGAGAATAAACATTATTAATATTAAATATCGCTGTGTCTAGGCCCCCTGTACCAGTAGCTAATTTTATCCCGGTATAAATGACAACGTCACAGCTATCATAAGTAATTTTGAGCAGTGGAACGTTTTGTTTGCAAAATTTTGAGCTAAGTCAAAGTCGTCTGTTGACAGCTAGTAGCTGGTATCCGAGAAGGGCAAGGAAAATTGCGTCGTCTCTGCAATTGAGAGTAAATTGCGAAAGTGGCGCATGGTCTTCTCGGATACCACTACTGATTTTCAACGGACCACCTTGACTTACCTCAAAATTTTGCAAACAAAACATTGTTCCATTGTTCAAAATTACTTGTTGTCTTATCCAGAGAATTCGCTGCACAATCGGCACTCTATGTGGACTGCTCAGTTCAACCTGGCGAGTTAAACAAATAGATGGCAGATCGCAGTGTTGCATAGTAAACAAAAATTGGGTTCAGCTGACCACGAGGGAACAAATGGAGTATTGTGTTCCGTACTTTTCACCTATTTTAAATTATTTTTACTCACCTTTTCAGATCCTCGCGCTACGCTGATGAGGAACAATAATTTCGAAACACATGACCTGCTTGTGGCTTGTTTCTTCAGAGTATATGATGCGATTTCTTTTTTGTATATTATTTAATCCTACGATCCCCCATCCATATATACTGTACATGTTGTAATATTCGTTTCTGTACAAGAAAATAGTCAGTTATTTTTATTTATATTAAGCAGTGTTTATCCTCGAAACACCTGATATTTCGTTAGCTGTTTCTTAGTTTCAATTTACTTCAGGTAACCCACTTTAGGGCTCTTTTGATAAAACAAAGAGGAACATTAATCAGGGCACCTACGCAATTTGACACAACAGACTAAATTATTTATACTGAAATGGATTTTTTATGCCCGTCTGTGTTAGGAGTTATTTGCCTAGAAGATTAATAAATTATTCGAGATTGTGTTGCCGGCTAACGAAAAAGGAGGAGATACTTTGGTTCTTTAGATTCATTTATTTATCACCCATTCATTTCTTGCTAGATATATCTTTCATAGGAAGTAACAGCTAAATTATTATTAAAATTATAGAAAAAAGAAATTTATTGTATCAGGATTATCATATAAGGACCTAGAGTCACTTATGTTTCGGCCGGAAACATGAGTGTGGTTTATCCAGTGTCAATCTGAAAATCATAAAAAAGACCGACTTCATAACACCAGCGATGTCATGAGCGTCGACCGTCAATTTTTAGAATCAATTTTCAATTATTGTAAATGTTGTTTTACTACTTTACATTAATTGATAGGCATGATGTAAATTATTTATTTATAATAAATGTTAGCTTAATGAGCAACTCCACAAATGATTCAATAAAGTTAAATAAATATCATTTAACCTACGGTTATGCTACCGGCAATATTAAGAATGAACCAGGAGCTGGTAACGGACTTGTAATGGTGAGCCAGGTAAATTACTACTTTTGTTTGAGGTAAGCGTATAACATGCCTGGTTGACTATATTCATATACGTGTATGGCGTGTAATATTCAAGTCGATCTCGGTGTTATTCTATGACAAACAGGCTTTGTAATGACTTATCCTAGTAGCAACGCTTTAGACTGAATTTCTAAATTGAGAATAGAAATACAATGAGTATAGCTATGGGACATCGGGAACAAAATCCCATCTTATTTCTTATGGAGGTTTAATCTAGTCATTTTTGACCGATTCTTCCCCCACCACTTTTTAGGCTACGCCTAAATTCTATTGGTCTTGGGACGTAGGATCCTATTGGCTGAGGTGTCTGGGCTCTTGCTATTGGTCGAGGGGTGTGAGATTCTATTGGCTGAGGTGTTTGGACACTTGCTATTGGTCGTGGAGCGTAAGATGCTATTGAGCGAGCGGTCTAGGTTTATTGGTGGACGGTATTTAGACTGTTTCTATTCGCTGAGTTACCTAGATTTAATGATAGATGGCGCTTCAGAGATGGAGGCCTCTTCCTATTAATCGAGGGTAGCAATGGAGGCTTAGCAAATCAGAATACAGCTGCTGGTGGATGGCGTGTCAGATAGCAGCATGGAGGTGTGGCGAATCAAATGGAGGTCCTATTGGTCGAAATTAATGATCTAGAGTATCACGTTTGCGGTCTAGGGTATCAGATTACAGAAATAATGGAGTCACCAGACGTCGATGCTGCCATCTGATACGCCATCCACCATGCTGTATTCTGTTTTGTTAAGCCTCCAATGCTGCCCTCGATTAATAGGGAGAGGCCTCCATCTTTGAAGCGCCGTCTATCATTAAACTTAGGCAACTCAGTCAATAGAAAGAGCCTAAACACCGTCCGCCATTAATTCTAAACCCCTCGCCCAATAATATCTCAGCCAATAGGATCTTACACCCCACGACCAATAGCAAGTGCCCAAACTCCTAAGCCAATAGGATCTCACGCCCTCGACCAATAGCAAGAGCCCAGATACCTCAGCTAATAAGATCCTACTCCCAAGACCAATAGAACCTTCACGAGGGCGTAGCTTAAAAAGTGGCGGAGAAAAAATTGGTCAAAAATTACTAGATTGAACCTCCATAAGAAATAACATAGGATTTTGTCCCCGAAGTCCCATAGCTGTACTACTACTACACCTTACTTTTTATAATGCGGTACCCTATATACCGAGTGTTAATGGTATATGGTCCACCACCTCTTGTTTGTTTAGTGGACATTATAAATAAAGTATTTAATCATTACACCTTGCTTACTTTTCAAACTTGTAAAATATACAGGTATTTTAAAAATTGGTCGGATAAATTTTTAATAACTACTAATTTTTTTGTTTCAGGTACGTATTCCATTAAGCATTGTTTTATCGAGTTATAGAGGTAAGCTGTTTTTATTAATTACGGAATGGAATTTCTTGAGGTAGATTAATTGAGATTTTCTTCTTACTTTTGATCGAGTTTTTTACTTCTACATCCAGGTAGTAGACTGGAAGAATAGCAATCGTAAAAAAGAATCAAAATTTTTTGTTGTTAAAATAAGTTTAGAATGTCAAGAAACATCAAGATTTTAAATTTGAGCGAAACAAAATTTCGGCCAGTCTGTCTAATTTCTTTGTGCCCACATTTTCTAAGAATCAACTTAAAATATTGACTTGAAAGGCACACGTACAGATTATAACGAAATGTGGAACTAGATTGTTTTTTCAGTTTACTCCAGTGAGGGGTTGGGATTTGGTGTATATATGTAATAGAAGCCAAGGTCTCAAATTTGTTTATGACATTTTCCGCCCCCATCAAAATCCCCACTCTATTATTAAACGGATTAACAAGATACAATTACAATAGTGACTTGAAATTTGGTACACGTACGCATTACAACGAAATCTGGAACTAGATTATGTTTTGATTATTCTGTTGGAGGGTTGGAGGGTTGGAGGGTAAGTAAATAAAGCAAGCTAGTAAGAGTCCAGAAATTAGAGATTTGGTGTATACAGGGTGATTCAGAACTTATCCGGAAGAATTTAAGGAGATATGCACCCTTAAAATTAGAGTCGATACCACGAAAAAAAATATAATAAAATCCTAACAGAACTGCCGTAAAAAAATATTCAAGTTATGGTATTATTAAACGCCACTTAGCTGGACGACTGCGACTGGATGAAATACTGACCTACCCCTGTACGCGCAGACCTCCTGAATCCTAGACTAATGCATATCAAGCAAGTAGCAACTAGTTCAGGTCGTCAGTTTGTGATTTAATCACGTTGATAGTGGGTGTTTTTTGTATTTTAGTGATGTAAGTGAGTTTCTTTCAAAATGCCGTATGTGTATACTAACACGCAGTATATGGACATGAGGCAAAATTGGATACAACGTTGTCAAAACTGCATATAGGTCGGTGGACAAAATTTCGAACAGTTATTGTAACATCAGTGTGTACAAAATTTGTAATCATTTAAAGTAAATAAAAAATTGAAAGTAAACCTCTAACTTCAAAGATAAATTACGTTAGGTCAAATTCTTGTCGATATCGATTTCTTTTATATGAAGTTTTCGCATTTCACAACTATTCGTTCAGTATCAGCTGTTTTCCAATTTTTATTGCAGTCGACCAAAATAACAGTAGCGTAGAAGTGAATTTTTTTATCCTCTTAAATTTTTCCTGATAAGTTGTGAATCACCCTGTATAGTAGAAACCAAGAGATTACATTTTTTAATGACATTTGCCACCCCACGACCACCCACTCCATTATTATAGCGGTGAATAATATAATATTGCAATTTAGTGTGTACGAAAACAAAAATTCTCATACAAATTTTTTGACAAACAAATTTTTTCGCAGCAGCCACCGTCTCGCATTAAATGTCGGTCAGTCGAAAAGATACTGAAGTGGCACATCGTTTTAGGAGTTTTAGAGTCAGGCGAATTAAAATTCTATGAACAATTATTTCCTCATACTGTAGTACAAATATAACATTAAGATGCTTTCATTTAAAGAAACTTGGATTGGAAATCTGACTGTGGGCGATTCTTTAGGCAGCGGGTTTTTACTAAATATTTCGGAAACTATTCATAATCAATACGTGTACAGAGAGTTTAATAAAAACTCATCATTTAATCACAGGTTCCTCAAGCACGTTGCTTTTAGGTAACAGCTCTCCATCTGCGGTGCGCGGTGTCAGGCTACTATTACCCAGCAACGTGCTTTCGAAAACCGTGATAAAATTGTTTCATAATTAGAAGACCCTTGGGGACATTATAGTTGATAATAAAGAAAAACAAAACCCAAGTATGTCACATTACCGAACTCCTCGGCATTTAAGGATCTATCCCAACTCATAAAAATATTAATATACAGAGTGAAACAACACGGCCTGTCTCTCTCTCTCTCTTTAGGCTCATGTACGACAGATTGTTGTTGTATGTATGTGCATGTGTCATGGTCAAGTGCTGGATTAGCTTAAATCCTCCAGAACGTTAATAGTATAATAATAATAATTATGATAAAAGTAGTTTCTTTATCCAAAGATAGTACAAATACAAATAATATACAAAAAAAGAAGCATAGATAAGGTTTACATTGCAAAAACAAAAACAGCTTAGATGGAATGTAGGGTCTTCACTTAATAGTTTAGACTTAAATTGTTTAATGTTTCTACTGGTTTTAATTTCTTGAGGTAGAAGGTTTAATTGCACAACTTCTTTATGGAATAAGCTATTCACTGAATGGTCTACTAACATAAAAGTGATATTTGTAGCCATTCGTGTATTACGTAGGTGTACTAGGTAATAACTGACGCATGAGGTAAGCTGGAGTGTCATCATTGGTCATTTTAAAATAAATATCATAGTTTGAAAATAAAGAAACTGACTTATATTAAGCCAGTTTAATGTATTTAATATCAGCTGACTACTTGAAAACCTATTGCATCTTAATATTACTCTCATCATCTTGTTTTGAAGCACCAGTAACCTACTAAAATTTGTACAACTTACATACACCACTGACGTGCAGTAGAGAAAATGAGGTAATATTAGCGAATTGTAAACTGTTTACCTCGTGGACGTTGATATAAAACATGCCACTCTATTAAGAAAGCCAATGTTTTTGTCAATCTTTTTCGATATAAAGTCTTATGTGTTTATTCAATTTTAAATCACCGTCTTTAATTTCTTAAACAAGCTCAACTTTTTATTTATTTTATTACCAAATTTTAAATTCATAAATTTCTTGTACAAATAATTATTACCTACAAACTCATTTACTTTTAGTTTATTGCTTTTAAATTTTTCTGTCAGAAGCCCCATCTCAAAATTTACAGTTGTTACCCTCTCCTCATAATTTGTATTCTCATAGTAAATAAGAGTGCCATCAGCGAAAAGATGGATTTTACATTTTCTCGGATCATTTATGTAAAGAATGAATAGTAAGGGGCCAAGAACGCTGCCTTGAGGGACCACAAAGTTATTCATCATAGGCTCAGATAGCTTGGCATTAATTTTTGTTATTTGATACCTATCGGTTAAATAACTTCCAATCCATTTTATAACAGTGTGATCGAATCCATATATTATATTTTAATGTAATATCATTAATGATTAGAGTTTTATCGGTAATTTTTTTTCGAAAGCTAGTTGCCTAATGATATAGGGAGTATAAATTAGCGGTTTATTATCGAACTAATTAAGATTAAGATTCTCTTGTCTTTGATAATAAACTACCAATTTACACGAGTTGTATTACTATTTGGCAACTAAGTTTGAGAAAAGAATTGTAGATAATATTTGAAAGCACGAGTCACATTAGGCAGAATATTTTACGAATAAATATTTTTCATATTAAATTTTTGCATTCAGGTACTTTCTTCACATTTTATTTTATTTACTAACCTATATATTTCCAAATCGACTCGTCCAGTAAAGAAACTTAAAATTCTGCGAAATTGGCCACATTTTAAATGTAATGTGTTTGAAAAGTTTACTGCAAGGAGTTCTTAAGTACGGTTCAACCAATCACATGTCGAGCAAAGACAGAAGTGCATTGTCCAAATGTTCCGCCTATAGATATTATGTACCCTTGGTATAATGCATCCATTTTAATTGCGCCATCTAACGCTGCTACTAGATTCTACGTAATCCAGGTAGTATTTATGGCAGTAAATGATGCAATGATTAAAAGTATATCAATATCCAATAATTTAATTTTTATTTTTAATTTGAAAAGTTTGAAAATTAAGCTAAAGTTATTTTATTTAAGCAGAAAATACTTTCTTAAAGATTGAATAAGTGTTGCCTGCTGCAAGAAATCGATAAGTATTGATTTTCGAATTACTTTTTGACGGCAGTTTAAGACAATATCATTACAGCTTTCACGAGTTATATTAAATTTGGGCATAAGCTCAAGAAAAAATTATAAATAAAATTTATAATCACAAGTGACATTTTCGGAAAATATTTTCCGAAATAAAATATGACATAATATGTCAGTATCTACTTATTATTATTACAGCACCATGTGTCCAAAGAAGTATTACAATGATAATACTTCTCTACTAGATTTGCTACTACTAATTCGATTGCTACAGTGAGCCATAATATGGCATTTCAATGAGTTCCATGTTAATGAATGAAATAATCTAAATAAGACCTTAAAAAGTCCATCCCGGAATCATAAATGAGTTAGAAGATAACACAATGGGCTTTTGACTATCTAATTGAATAAGGAACTAATTCGTTAAAGGTATTTTATTGTTTCATATATTCAATTGTACCCGAAAGATGATAATTCCACAAAGTACTATTAAATTTAGGCTTGAATTTTTGAGAACGGAGTTTTGTCTACTTTTTAGTTTTTTAACTATATTTTTAGTATATGTAATACGGTTTTTTGTAGAGAATCAAATTTCCTATCGAAATATCACTTTATAAAGTAAAAAAAAAAAAATTGAAACAAAATAAGTAAATTAAAAAAAAAACTATTTAAAAAAATTTAAAATTTAAAAAAATTTTTTCTAAATTTTTTGTGTATAACTTTTTTCTGAGTGGACTTAGGTATAGGCATTGGTTCACAAAAAAGAAAGCTGACGTAATTCCCGTCAAAATGGTGACCGATAAAAGTATTTTTGAAAAAAAAAATGGCTGAGATACAGTCGTTCAAAGTTACCTACTTTTTTACGATTTTACCACTTTTTACCTTTATACCATGCTATTTTTAATTTTTACACGCAAAAATTATTTTTATTCAATACAAAAATTATTTTGGGTTTATCAGATGATAGCTAGAGGTTTTTGTTTAAAATTTTGATATTCATATCATTTTAGACATAAAAAAAACTTTAATGTTGTACTAATTTATAGCTGTATCTTTAAAACGGCTATAAATTAGTACAGCATTATATTTTTTTATGTCTAAGATCATATGAATGTCAAAATTTTAAACAAATACCTTTATCATTATCATTGATAAACCGAAAATAATTTTTGTATTGAAAAGAAATAATTTTTACGTGTAAACTAAAAATAACATGGTGTAAAGGTAAAAAGTGGTAAAATCGTAAAAAGTAGGTAACTTTCTTTTATCAAAAATCACCGTTTTGACGGGAATTACGTCATGCAGCTTCCATTTTTGTGAACCAATCGACTCATAATTCACAAAAATTAAAACAATTTATTTTTTCTTTATAAAGTGCCATTTCAATAGTAAATTTTATTCTCTACAAACAATCGTATTATGTGTATATACTAAAAATGTATAGTTTCTGAGTCAGACAAGACGTGGGATCTGTGAGCAACGCACCTTATCCAAAGAATATTTCGTTGTAAATAATCCTTCAGATGGACCCAGAGTCCATTGCTTTTGCCAGTATTGGCATTTTCTCCATCAGTTGTAAGGCCTGAAAGTTTTTCTTTAGCCAATTGATCAATGTTTAAATCCTCAAACAAAATCTTGATAGCTTCCGAAAGGTCTTCAGCGCCTCATTTGTCGGATTGGTTTTCCCCTAAAAATACTCATTTCATTTCCTTATTTTTAGCAGTAGCGGGCACACAAAGGCTCTGGTTTCATTCGGTCTATTGTCCAGGCCTGTTGATTTTTCCCTTCCTTGTTTTTCGTCATCGGCAGTAATGCCTGCCACAAGGCGGCACCACTAGGCGGCACCACTAGTGCCGCCTAGTTTACTACTTAAAATATGCTCTGCACTGTTTCTTTCGACATAGACAATAACTTAAAACCGATAGTAGAACAATAACCATTGTGTTCAAAACGAAGGACATTTCTTTTGAAAGTTATTGTTAAAACTGAATGTTATTATTGAATAATGTCACTGACTGAAACTGGCATGTTTTAGCTGCTTTAGCAAGTTTTAACTTTTCGTTTCGAAGAAGAAATATAAAATGTTATTTATTGAATTTGAAAAAAAAAGGGTCATTGTGCGTGATCCGTTATATTTTATATTTTCTGATTCATTCTACATCATTAACTGTATTAATTTATGAACTCAAATAAACAAATGTATACAATTTAAGTACCTTCCTCGAACTCTGAATTTACCGCGTATTGTCCCTACCTGTTACCACATAACGAGTAAAACTTTATCTAAATGAGAGACAAAGTTTTAATAACCACAATTCCACGTATTCCAAGCATAAAGTAGATATTTCATAAAATGTTCCTTTCCGTAGACCGCTGCGTTTGTAGACCCACGTAATTCATCTCGCAAATAAATCTGGCTTCAAATCAAGTTGTACAGAACAATATCCTGCACGAGTTATTACAAAATGCTCAGCCATAAAACATAAACATCAAAACAATAAAAGTCTTTGCCTCTGTCATTAAATTGAGACTTGAATGTTTTTATTGCGTAATATTAGCTTTTTCGTTTTTAATAAACAACAGGACTGTCTACAAATAGGTTTTAATGTATATGCTCGTACGAAACCAATGTAAATGTAATCAGTTTTACAGCCATTTTTTATTATATGCATTTAACTTGGTATTTAAGGAGTGCAGATCAATAATTTTTGTGCTAGCTCATTTTCTTGGATTACGAAATTTTTTTTAGGAAAAGTACTACACAAGTATATCTAGATGAAAGTTATAACGAATAAGACATAATGTAGATAATGGCAGGTGGGAAATAACAGGGCAAAACCGGTACAGCTGCTAAAAGTACTTTACCAGATTATTATAGAAGTTGGGCTTTACAATAGCCTGTCATTTTCAAGGTCGTAGTTATCTAGTAGTTAACTTTACTAGCAGGTGAGCTGTGAGTAAACTAGAAGTTGGTAGTTTACTAGCAATTTATAACCTATAAAATAACTATCACAAAATTATGTTTTGAGCAAAATCTGACAGCTAACGAGAGTGGAGGGCTTATAACCTCAATGTTCCAAATTAATTATGGTGAAATTCACTGTTCCCGTTTGCTTTTTTAACTTGTGCTATCAGCTATTGAAATAAACATTTTTAAGTTTAATTTTCATTATATATAGACAATTACGTGTTTTGTACAATAATATTTCCTTTGATTTGGCGAGATGTGCATTGTTTAACTATGTCTTTTTAGTTATTTTCTTCGTATTTACACAACGTATGGGATTAATCTTATTGTTATATATAGAGCATATTTAGATTATTTCAAATTTAAATGCTGTTAATTATCCTGTTACCAGTTTACCACAAAAAGCCATCATGTTGTATGGAATCTGGTTGTCAAAGTCTCACCGAATGCCAATTTAAGCTTTAAACGGTATGTGATTATTACTTAATATTGGAATTTAATACTTATTATATAACATATTTAATAAATACATAGTAGTATACTTACCGCATGCACGAAAATAAAGTTATAGTTATTTCAGATTGCCATCGATTTACACCAAAGAAGATAAGTTTGTGGTCAAATAAGAGTTCAAAGAGAAAAGTGGTTAAGTGCTTTAAGGTGCTTAACCCATAAATGTATTTGTTAGTCAATCTAGATGAGCTACCTTACCTAGTTCAGCAGGTTTTCCTAAAAATTATAGAGTATAAAATTTAAATGAAATTATTATCCATAAAGATTATCCGCTAAGATAATGTCTGGAACTATGACCCTATTTCATCTTTGACTCAGTAAGATCGGATTTCTCTAAGGCTCTTTTCGGTTTGCCCTTTTGATTGAGCACAAACTTCTTTTGGTGTAAATTGATGGCATTCTGAAATAATTAATAATTTTATTTTCGTGCATGCAGAAGGTATTTACTACTATGTATTTATTAAATATGTTATATAATGAACACTAAATTCTAATGTTACGTAATAATCACATACCTTTAAAAGCTTAAATTGGCATTCGGTGAGACTTCGACAACCAAATACCATAGAATATGATGGTTTTGTGTCGTAAACTGATAACAAAATAATTAACAGCATTTAAATCTTAAATAATCTAAATATGCTCCATATATAATTATAAGATCAATCCCAAACATTGTTTAAATACGAAGAAAATAATTAAAAACAAATAGGTAAACAATGCACATCTCGCCAACTCAAAGGAAATATTATTGTACAAAACACGTAATTATCTATATATAATGAAAACTAAACTTAAAAATGTTTATTTCAATAACTGATAGCACAAGAAAGTTAAAAAAGCAAACGAAAACAGCGAATTTCATGATAATTAATTTGAAACATTGAGGTTATATGCCCTCCACTCTTGTTAGCTGTCAGATTTTGCACGCGACCTATTGCGTTTAAAAATGGATATGTACGAAGTAAATGCATATAGCAGTGATGAGGAGCCAAGAAGGCCCAAGGTAATCCGATGTAGAACTAACTTCTTTGAAGAATACGATGGAAGAGATTTTTTAAATAGATTCAGACAGTCGCCTAGAACAGTGGAAACTATAGTTTCCACTAGAGAAAATAGAGGAATTAATCGCCCATCCTACAAATAGGTAATATAGATTCATTCTTCTCCTTGGCAGAAAAATTTGCGCACCTTTTATTTTCCATGATGTAATACTTAAAATAAAACACATTTTTATTGTTCAAAGAAACGTTTCTATGTTTTGTGGTAAAACATAGAATAAATTGTATAAAGATATTATTTATAAAAAATCGCAAACATTAAATACTGCATATATAATAATAAACCACTAACTCATAAATTGTTTCTGACATTTATATTTGACAGCAGGTGACAAAAATTAATACATTTTATACAATGACATATTACCCATTTTTCTACTACCAACATTATAAATTTTATTCACAACCTCACGTTTACAAATCATCACTTAACTTTATATTGCAAAACGCAAATGTCGGTAAGACCTGTAAGTAAGAGTCCACTAACATGAAAGTTAATTTGCGATTGTAAAACCGGCTGTTAGTGGTAAGAAAAACCGAAAGGTACATTTAAAAATTTTAATTCTACATCCTGGCTGCACAGGAAATCCCTATTTTTTTTTTTTTTACAAAAGTCATTATTCCGCAGATAACTTCGTTATTTTTAAAGCTGCAAGGAAAGGAAAAGACAAGGCCCTTAATTCCTATGAATGTATTTTTAGCGTCATACTTACGGCCAGTTTCTCAATATCGAGTTAACTCTTAAAGCCGGTTTTACAATTGCAAGTTAACTTTCATGTTAGTTAACTCTTACTTGAAGGTTAATTACAACTTTACCGACACTTGCGTTTTTCAATGTAAAATTAAGTGATGATTATTAAATTTGTAAACGAGAGGATATGAATAAAATTTATAATGTTGGTACTAGAAAAATTGGTAACATACATAAACTGTATGAGTTTTTGTCAGTCACGTCACCTGCTGTAAAATATAAATGTCAGAAGCGATTTAAGTGGTTTGTTATTAAATAAGTAGTATGTAGTATTTGATGTTTGCAATTCTTTATAAATACGTGCATTGGTTTCATTGCTGATTTTTTCTCCGAAAAAACGAGACAACCATTTAATTTTCATCATAACTCCGTAAGTTTTTATGCTAACAACTTTTAAAGGTCTTTTCAAGTACTTTAAAGACGGTCCGACAAGTTTTCCTCCTGTTTTTCCGTTATTAGCGTTGAGAGGTTCGAATTCAGTTTTCTGCGAACAATCGATCACCCTCAATGAGCCATAACTCCGTTCGTATTACGTCTACAGAAATACAAAGAAAGCCAATCGATTTGCTATTTTATAAGCTTCATTTTTGCTCTTAATGATTTTTTTTTTAAACATAAGGTTTCCGATTTATTCGTGAAGAATCGCTCTAAATCGTGCATTTTTTAGATGAAAAATTAACATTTTCAAACGCGAGTAACTTGAAAAATATTGATTTATCGAAAATACTTCATAGAACATTTTTTGCTTAGAATTCATCACCCTATCGGTTAATTTGAGTGTGCTAATTTCCACCCCCGAGAAGGGTAGCATCCACCCCCAGGTAAAGGTAAAAATACTATTATCAGACTAAGTCTAAAAATGTAAAAAATCAAATTTTCTTCAGAATTAATTTTTACTTTCTTATTCCGAATTTGACTGGTTCTATAATAGCCCGGGAGGCAGTGACGGTTTTCGTGAAATCATTTCTATAAAGCTAGATTTTTTTCCAAAGAGAGCTTAGATAGTATCTATAATGAAGGTGCAATTCTACCAAACTCTTAGTGGTGCATAAATGAGTAATAAATTAAACATGTTGCAAAAAAATAGATGAACGAACATTTCGTTTTTCGAATTGTCACGAATTGTCAAAAATGACGATTGGCCTTCGCTCTTGCTGGCCCCAATTTTTGATTTTCACCTCGAGATTCACGTTGTACGGGCATTGCCGACCTTCTCCTCGCCATAGAGACATAGAACGGGCCTTCGATCGCCGTATTTATTCAGTTTTTACGTTTGAAAAATTGACTTGCTAATCAGCGAGTAGTTTTAAGTGGTTTCCCGAGTTCGAATTCCGCCCCCCGGGGCTACTTTTTTTCTCGTTTTCAATTTTTTGACAGATATTTTTGATTCTATAATTGCTGTTCGCTGCGTTCTATTGCATTTCTCGGAGAAGTTTTGCATTTTCCGCCGCGGAATACGTATACCAAGCCAATTAAAGTGAAGAAATACATGTAAGAAAAGAAAATGCTAATATGAAAACCGCTTATATATTACAACTATAAATATTACAAAAACACGCAATGCAGTAAAATTTGTCGCACTGAATCCATTTTCGGAGGAAAGTTTTGCTTAACATCTCACACATCTTCTTCGGACAGAAGATGGCACCGTTTCTAAGTGGTGACCTTCGCGAGCACGTGGGTTGGACGTTTCAATATTTTCAAGCTTAGAACGATCCAAGAAATGGTTGACCAGCTCCTCTTTGAAAGAAGTGATATAGAGTTTCTGATTGGTGATTTTCTCGTGCATTATGTAGGCGTTGGCAAGTGCTGACCCTAATAGAAGCTCAATTGCTATTTTACCATATCTTTTTATCGACTTTCGTAATGCAGTCGAGTAGGACTTTATTTGGTCCGAAATGTCTGTGAAACCTTTCCATTTATTGTAGTCAGCAATCGCAGATGGCTTTTGTACTACTCCACCTCGTCAACGAACGTACACCATTCTTCTCCAAGAAATGCAATAGAACGGAGCGAATAGCAATTACAGAATCAAGAATATAAAACGAAAATTGAAAACGAAAAAAAAAGTATCTCCGGGCGGGATCCGAACTCGGGAAACCACTTAAAAATAGTCGCCGATTAGCATGACCGTAAATCAATTTTTCAAACGTAAGAATTGAATAAATACGGCGATCGGAGGCCCGTTCTGTTTCGATGGCGAGGAGAAGGTCGGCAGTGACCGTACAACGTGAATCGCGAGGTGAAAATCGAAAATTGGGGCCGGCAAGAGAGAAGGCGAATCGTCATTTTTTGACAATTCGTGACAATTCGAAAAACAAAATTTTCTATTCATCTATTTTTTTGCAACATTTTTAATTTTTTACTCATTTATGCACCACTAAGAATTTGATAGAATTGCACCTTCATCATAAATACTATCTAAACTCTCTTTGGAAAAAAATAGCTTTATAGATATTAACGCGAAAAATCTGTCGCTGCCTCCCGGGCCATAAGTATTCCGACCCAGTCTAAAGTAGCTTTCTGTAAGCTTGGTTTGTAATAAGAAACAAAGTTAATGGCTAGGAAATTCGCTTTATCGTGAAAGCCGTACGAAATTTTAAACCGACATTGTAAACTTTATTAAAATGTGTGTAATTAAATCGCCACATTTTATACTGGAAAACATAAAATTTACTTAATTAACAAATACCGCAAATATTTTTCCCAAATTCGTTCCAGTGACTTGACTGCGTATCGATTTTCTTTGCTTCATTTGATTTAGATGGGTGGCTGTGCATAAATAAACTGTCGTCTCTGTTAATGATTTATGACCTCCCGACGAAATGACAGTGACATTTGGTTTAATTGTGAATGTAATCATTTCCAGTAATTAATTCAGTGCATGTACAGGGTCGTTGATATATTCTGAGCACCTATTAGTATTTACTTGAAACTAGAATATAGTTTAGCTAGGTATGAGGAAGAGAAGTCTGGATACTATTTTGGACAAAAATTTTGTGAGTAATTTTTATTTCAATTTATGTTAGGTAACTATTAACGCGACCATATGTGTGTGTTGGTAATTTGTGTTACTCTTAGATAATCAGTAAATCACACGTTGTGCTTAGTTTAAGAACGTGAAAATCAATTAAAAATAGTTCATTTGTGACTTTTACCCGAATTTAATTTTTTTTGTTGCTAAAAATGCCCTCCTTTCGGCGATTTGTTCTTTGCTGTGAGTACTGAACAGAATTGAACTTTTTAACACATTCACATTATTACCATTTACTTAATATATTAGAAACAAAATCACCACTGCGCGTATGGTGGCACTGTGGTTATTCGAGCAAAAATGGCCTATCAAGTAATGTATAAGAGCCAGCGTGCCATTTATATCAACTAGAGACATTATTGATCCTGTTCCCTAGGGTATGGCAGTCACTAAATAACTTGAAACACCTTTTATAATTATTCACCACTTAGCTAATAAAAATTGACATACATCCCAGTTAGTGGAGGTCCAGAGACATACATTCGAAACCTGCAAGCTATGTGTCACTGGTCAGACAAAGAAGTATCAAGCCGATTTCTTTTTTATCAATTAATTACCACTTACCTAGTAATTACTATAAAAATACGATCAGCATATATCCCGGTTAGTGGAGGTTCAGAGGCAGGCATACATCCCTGTTAATGGGGGTACAGCGGCAGACATTTTAAACCTGCAATGGATTTACTTTTAAACCATTATTATACTCCGTTCGCCCAAGAGATTCAGCTAAGCCACTCCCCACAAATGTGCGCTAAATTTGAATATAATATTTCTATTGGTTGAATTTTCAAAACCCATATTACAACCAACTATGTCGAAAACGCTCTTAATATGTGAGGCATTTGTTCTCCGAGACAAATTAATTTATGAATCAAGCTCAAGCCTTTTCTCCGCCGAAAAAACGGAAAAGCAGACATTTTCTGGTTAAAGAGAAGGAAAATGTGAATATCTTTAAGGCTTCTGCTGCAGAGAACCCAGACAACTTTAAGACACAAAACGTCGAGTTTACTGCAAAGGCAGCAGGTAATTTTCTTTTTTGTATTATACAGATATGCTCAAAGTACTTTTTCTCAAGGCATTATATATTTATTGTAGTTTATATTTGAGTTTATTATTATTATCTATATTAATTATACATAATTTAGGTGTGAGTGACAGGAACGTTTTCAAAATTCTACATGAATATCAGGAAACACATGCAATTGTATAAATGTGTAGCGTGTGAAGCTGCTTGTTGCCCTCAATGGTCTAAGCAAAATGGGGAGTGGCTTTAGTGCATCTCTTGGGCGAACGGAGTATAGTAAATATTAAGCTGATTTTCTTTTATATAATTAATCTCATTTATAAATTAAGTTGTTACTACTAAGAAAAAATATCATATCACTTTTGTTGCCTGCCATGCTCTAAGGTAAAGCATTAATCATGTCTCTAGCTCATGCAAATGAGCCAGGTAATGGCACGTTGGTGCCTATACTATACAACTTTTAACTATTTTCTGATATCGTATAAATCTTAACCTCACTTTATTGACATATCTCGTGTTGTCAGTTGTCAAACTCCCCAACACAGTACCCAGGGTGCGGTTATGACGTCGCGTCATCAATAATGGTGTGTCGGGACTAATTTAAAAAAAAACACTTCGAGTTTGTATGTTCTAACAGGGTGCGGATCCTAAATTTTTTTTTAACCAAGGAAAAATCATAAACCCGTGTATTGTTCGATTCCAGTGTGTCCTTTATTAAAGGAGTTTCTAGGGAAAAAAAGTTGATAAAATGTCGCGCAAAATAGAGACGTTTTAAATCGTACTAATCTGAAAGTCCGCCCTTCCAAAGAAGCTCTGTTTTTTGCCCAAAAATTGTAATTCTCAAACAAAATAACGGACAGATTTTTCAATTTATATTTAATTTAGATGGATGGCTCCTCATTAGAATTATCAAAATTTTGTTCACTGATAGTAGTAGAACAAGGGGCGTGTGCCCTGTTACCATGCTGACTATTGTTTAAACTCCTCGTACTTCTTAGAACTTACAATCTTTTTTTAAAACATGTCCAAGGGAAGTACCTATCTCAATTACACTCATGTATGTTTTTTGTAAGTATGTGCAATTATTATGGAAAATATTTTTCACATTGTAGACTTGCAGAGTATGGCTCGGCGGTGGTCTTATAACGTTTCATCAAACTGTGTATATGGTGAGCAAACATCGGAAAAACATATTAATCGAGAATTTGATGAGTATGCTAAACGGGAAGCGACAGGTAAATATCCATTTACAGTGGAGTTGCTGGGAAGGGCCTTATCTCGCGGTAACAATTTCTTTTGTGCGTTATAAGAGGTCCGAAGGGATAGTTTGCTCACCCTGTATGTCGTTTCTTTAAGACAATCAGTTTTAATTCCTGACTTCCAAATTAATAATAAAATATTATGTTTTGAATCGATAAATCGAGCTGATGAAAATTAAGGTGGTAAAGATCAGATAGAAAGATAGAATAGAATAATATCAATTAAATCAGATAAAATAAAATAAATTAATTTATAGCTTATCTGTCTTTCTGCAGCGTCTTGTGATTGCTGTTTTATTTTATTTCCTTTCCTTTTCTTTCTTGTGTTGAGTTGATTGTGTCCATTTAAAAACTTTCCACTGTATACAATTACTTTAGGTCACAACACAGCTATATTGCTTTGTAAACATATGTGCCTCATTTTGACACTGGCTATGCTATTATTTATTGCCATGAACCACCTAAAAAGTATCTTGTTGGGTCGTCTATGGTGTACGTAGGGACACTGCACTTCACTTGAGCTTTATTTGATTTAATATTATTAGAAAATCTTGTAATTATTAATTCCATATGAACTATATTTTTCTATTGAGGCGCTTCATTTCACGCAGAATTTCTTAATCTACCGGTGGCTGAAATTTTTTCGAGTTTAACGGGGTTTTTACAGCTTTTTTAGAGAGCGTCTTAAAAACACATCTATTCATGACGACACTAACGCACTCTTATCCTATAGTTCAATAATTGTATAAAAACCTCAAAACAACTGGGAAGAGTATAATATTTCGATGTAGTTTAGATATAAGTAAGCAAGCACGTATATATGCGTCGTTTCTAGCAGAAGTTGTGAATATAATATTTTATAGATTTACTGCCTCGTCGCCCGCTTTAAACTTTATACAGCGCTACGGAAGGTGTCATAAAGAAGCTACCATACAATAACGATTTGTTGAATTTTGTGTGTTGAATGTTATTCTATTTTTGTATCTGATATATTCCGTCCCTATATTGTTGTAAATTGACTTTCTGCAAATGTATATATGTACATAAAGTGACAAACAAGTGTGTTTTACTTGATTTTCTTATAAAGAATGGTACCCCATCAAACGCCTCTAATTTAAAAAGTGAAAATGGTTGCACAACATGTAAATATCATGTTATGCCCACCTCCTGAAATTTTCTCAATTTGTGGTAAATAATGAATCATTTTTTTAAAAATTGGTCTTTCTGACAGTTTTTCTTAACTAATGTGACAGACTTAATTTTTTTCTAGAGCATGTTTTTTTATGAAAGTACTCTTCATAACTCTTTTTTTTTTTAAATGAAGTCTAAGATCTCCTAACTATTACAACTGGTCTGTCTGACAATTTTTGTTAATTCATTTTTTGATGAAAGTGCACTTCATAACACCTTGATTTTCGTTTTAAAATGAAGATAAAGATCTCTCCTATCTATTACAACTGGTCTGCCTGAGAATTTTTAATTAATTTGACAGACTTAATTTTTTATAAATTATTTTTTATGAGTACATTTCATAACACCTTGATTTTGGTTTTAAAATTAAGTTTAAGACATCTCCTATCTATTACAACTTGTCTGTCTGGAAATTTTTATTAAAAAAAAAAAACGTTATCGCTGCGCTTAAAAATTAGAGACATCAAACTTAATTACAGAAAAAAATTAAGGTGGTGTTTTGACGCAGCCATTGTAAAAGCTTATTTAAAAAAAACGTCGTCACTGCGCTTCAAAATTGAGTCTGACATCGTGAAACACATTTTTTCAATGAAGACAAATACATTTTTGTGCATAGAGGATCCTTAAACTTCAGTTGTTTATTTTTTAAGGAGGTGTTATGAGATGCCAGTGATTAATCCGGATGCCATTGATGCTGCACATTCAAAAAACCGCTGCCTAAGGAATCACTACTTCCACATCCAGATTATTCGTCCAAGTCACTTTAAAGGAAACATCTAGACTATATTTGCACTCTAGTATGTGGAAATTATTGGTCATAGAATTTTAATAATATTGGGGGTAGATGTCATAGAAAAGTTTGAGGAGTTGGTTTCTACCATATACGTTAAAAATGAAGTTTCTAGTTTACCGTACTTATTTTCCACTATTTACAACCTACCATCTCAATGGAGTCATCTCAATCAGATGTCACTACAATACATACGTGTACTAACTTTCAAGTGAATATCTCAATTTGATGTTATCAATCCCATTAATAATGAAGCGGAGATGGTAGAGTTTGAAAAATATTATAAAAAAATCTGAGGCCTTAACTTCTTGTACATACACCGAATTTCAAGTTTCTGTACTCATACCAGCTTGCTTTACTTATTTCCCCCTATTGACCCCTAAATAACCCCCAACCCTTCAACGGAATTATCTCAAAATATAATCTAGTTCCAGATGTCGTTATAATACATACGTGTAGAAAATTTCAAATGAATATCTCAATTTTATTTTACCAACCCTTTTCAAATTGGAGTAGAGGTGGTGGGGGCTGAAAAATATTATTAAAAAATCTGACGCTTTGGCTTCTAGTACATACACCGAATTTCAAGTTTCTGTACTCTTACCAACTTGTTTTACTTATATTCCTCTATTTACCCCAAATTAACCCCCAACCCTTTAACGGAATCATCCCAAAACATAATAATCTAATCTAATCTAATTCTAGACATCGTTATAATACATACGTGTACGAAATTTCAAATGAATATCTCAACTTTATTTTATCAACCCCATTAATGGGGTAGGGGTGGTGGGGGGTTGAAAAATATTATAAAAAAGTCTGAGGCCTTAACTTCTAGTACATACACCGAATTTCAAGTTTCTGTACTCTTACAAGCTTGCTTTACTTATTTCCCCCTATTTACCCCTATTTAACCCCCAACCCTTCACCGGATTTCCTCAAAAAACAATCCAGTTCCAGATCTCGTTATAATATATACGTGTACAAAATTTCAGGTCAATACCTTAAACCGTTCCGGAGAAAGCGTGCGGACAAAAAAAAGACAGACCGACAGACAGACAGAAAATTTTTTTTCGCTCAAATTTAAAATCTCGACGTTTCATGACATTCTAAACCTATTTCACGAATAAAAATTTTTGAAAATTTTTTTGCGATTACTATACTTCCAATCCACTACGTGGATGTGGAAGTAATTAAGTCTGTCACATTAATTAACAAAAATTGTCAGACAAACCAGTTGTAGTAGATAGGAGAGATCTTAAGCTTCATTTTCAAATAAAAATCAAGGTGTTATGAAATTTACTTTCATAAAAAAATGCACTATAAAAAAAAATTAAGTCTGCCACTAATCGTCAGACAGACCAATTGTTTTAAAAAATGGTTCATTATTTACCACAAATTGAGAAAATTTCAAGCACATGTTATGAAATGTAAAATCTTTATTTTTTAGCTGAATTAAAAAATTCATAAAAAAAAACAATTAACAAATTTTTAATGGTCTGGCGAGCGTAACATGATATTTACAGGTTTTGCAACCATTTTCTTTCAAATTCTTTTAATCTTTTAAATTTGTGGTGTTCGATGAGGTACCTTTTTTGTCGTGGGAGCTCGGTCTATAACATGTACATTGTACATGTATTATTATACGTGTACATATATCGTAGCGTATTCGGTAGAAAAGTTTATAATATAAAAGTTTTGAATTCTTGTATGCAGGGTTGATTTACTTTCAACAAATATAGTTTAATGGCATATTTATAGGTCAAAAATAAATAGGTATGGACATTTTTGAAATACTTTTCTGGAACACAGTCCCTTGAAAAAAATTATTTTAAATAATAAATCATTAAAATTTGAGCTTTAAAAAATAATAATGACGTTTGATTGAGATGATTCCATTGAAGATGTGGGTGGGAAGTGGGGGGTAAACTATTTCCACATGCCTACTAGAGTGCAAATATAGTCAAGATGTTTCCTTTAAAGAGACTTGGATGGGAAATCTTGGATGTGGAAGTAGTGATTCCTTAGGCCGCGATTTTTTACTATGGAGTATTGATAAATTTAATACTTCCCAAACGCTTTATAACTCGTAGGAATTTTTTTTAGTTATTAACGAATAATGAACCAAATATCAGTTTTTTGTAAAAATATGATAAACATGGCTAAATTGATATTCTCCTTTTTACGTCCATTAAGACCAATATTGAATGATTTTCAGTTATTATAGTAAAAATCCTCCAGATACTTATTTTTAAACCTATTTAAAAAAAAATGAAAATTAGACATATTCTCATGTATGTATACGTCATTGATGCGCTGTTATCGTCGTAATATCGTCTGACTGACCTTCATTTAAAGTTGCAAATGTGGTTTTAAAACAATTGGAATATTTAAATATTTATTTGTTTAAATAATGATTTTTTATTCTTGCAAAATTAGGAAATTTTTCGTAAAAGTATACGTCATTACTTATACTACTGCAAAATTGTTGCTAACCATGCAGTTTTGTATAATTGAAAATAATTATTTTCTGTACTATAAAAGTGATAATTACTTATGTAAACATACTTAACAGAACAATACTCTTACACGAAATTCTTATTACTTAGGCAGCGAGAATTTCTCTAGTTAACCAGGCAATTCCGTCTTATTTTATTTTATAATCTCGCCTGCAAAAACTGCAAGAACTTCCAAAGTACGTTAACACATTATTCAGATCCACACTAAGAAAATTTAAAATCTTAGAATGTTCGGCGACGAAAACTGAAAACTTTCTGTAAATACTTTTAGTTCGACGGAAAGTTGCCGGCGTGTTAGGGATTGTTTTTAATGTAAATGATATTTTTTTTCGGGTGTGCGGAAGGTAAAAAGTAGCAGGCGGGGAAAAAGTTTAAAGAGGACGGAGGAGAATATATTCGCGTGAACTTGCAAAACATTTAGGGCCCCTTTCAGGGAATCAGCGTCAACTTGTGGAATGTTTTGTTGTAACACCCTGGCGCCGCTCTCCCAAATGGACTCATTCATACGCTAATGTATATTGTAAACTCTTGCATACACTCCAGTTTTGTGTACCTACAATAAAAAGCGAGATTTTTAGAAGGGGATTATATTTTGAAGATAACTGAATACACGCTGACGGGAATAAACTAAAACGAATGCCCCAAAAAAAAATATTTTGGGATTCTCTTGGGTGCGTTCAAGTAACAATAAATATAATTTTAACCTTAATAAATATATACAGGGTGTTTTGTGAGTGACTGGCCATATGCTAGTGAGGGGAACCCTAAGACGATTTAAGAATGACCTTTATTAGATCTCTAATGCCTCTTGTTTCTGATATACAGCGTGTTTTCTATTTCTTGTCAAAATTTAGATCGGCTGTATTTTTTTAATGGCTGCAGCAAATTGTACCAAATTTAATAGATATATTTTACTTACAGAGGTCTACATAATTCAGTATCGAAAACAAAACAAAAAGTCAGGGCTTGAACCAATTTTTTTCATTTTGGATCTTATCTAAAAACATCATCCTGTATATGGATTTTGGCAATGTATAATACAGATATTCAAAATAGTCTAATAGTGTGCCTGAACCATGTAGTTAGTTGTTTTGGCACACTTTTAACGCCTCGAGAATTAACAGCTGAATTTCACAATAAATCCATTTAAAAAATGTTTGGGTGGCTTTCGGTCACAAAAACATCAGTAAATACATGGACGACATTAATTTTGTAGGGAAAGATTTAATTTTACTGTCTGTTTGTTAGAATTTGCTACAACGATAAAAAAATGTAAAAATATATAAATGTCAACAAAAGTCAAAGAAAAAAATAAATATGTAAAAATGTGAACGAACAAAATTTTTATTTATTAGAACAAATACAAAAGAGTAAAAATTATATTGAAATGAAATAGCCGAGACAATAAAGCTCCTAAATAGTTAGTACAATGGGCTTGTTCCATGATATTCTTTTTATATGGTTTTTATACTTTTTCATATAGTACTCGATATTCTCATTATATACTTAAAATTTCGTATTATTAACTTTTTTCGTTCTCGAGATATAAGGAGTTGAAATTGGTAATAGTTGCAAAAACCGAGGGCTCATATGTGACGTCACTATACGTAAGTGACGTAAGAAAAATGGCTTCTGGGATCTTTCAAATTAAACCTGAAAAGTCGAAAAACATGGAATTTTTAAACGCTGGTAACTAAATAAATACGTCGAGTGAAAGTTCGTTCTATACCTCTAATGAAAGGAGAAGGTCGGCGATCAATTCTAATCGTAAATTGCATGGTCAAAATCGAAAATTCGTCCCGGCAGGAGCGATAGAAAATTGTAATTATTTGACATTTTACCAAATTGTACTCCCCTACTGTCAAGTAGTAAACAAAACAAACAATACTTTGAAAACACTAATAATTATAACAAGGAGCATCAAGTCTACTGAGATCGCTGAGTCTATGCGTATAGTGACGTAGCGCCCGGCCACGCCCCATTTTCGTGAGATGGAGATTTGTAATGGTTTTTAAGATACTAAACGTGCGAATAAGATTCTAATTTTTTGCAGATCCATTAATTTATACTTGCACTTTCGATTTATGAAATAAAAAAAAAATGCTGAACAAGCCCATTAGTTAAAAAGAATTTGATCCAATACAATTACACGAAATTAAAATAACACACCTAAAATGAAACGAGGCGTTAAAAGTGTGCCAAAAAAACTAACTACATGGTTCAGGCACACTATTAGACTATTTTGAAAATCTGTATTATACATTGCCAAAATCCATATACAGGATGATGTTTTTAGGTAAGATCCATAATTAAAAAAAATGGCCCGGGCCCTGACTTTTTTTGTTTGTTTTCGCTACTGAATTATGTAGACCTCTATTAGTAGAACATGTTAAATTTGGTACAATTTGCTACAGCCATTAAAAAATACGGCCGATCTCAATTTTGGCAAAAAATAGAAAACACGCTGTATATCAAAAACAAGAGGCATTGGAGATCTAATATAATAATGGACATTCTTAAATCGTCTTAGGGTTCTGTACCCCACACTAGCGTATGGACAGTCACTCACGAAACACCCTTGTATAAAAGTATAAAAATGAAATTCGTATACCTTTCTCTAAACTGTCAATTACCAAACTATTTAGAACTGAAATATTTCAATAACTTCAAGAGAAAAAAAAGATAGGTTTTTATTATTACATACCCCACTGGGTTTGTGCTGTATTTTCGTTCAACCCGCCATCGCTCAATTTCTCTGATAGAGGTCATTTTTAATTGGTTCATTCTGCAAGGAATCTTACTTATAGCTTTTCGAAAAGGGGGAAAATGGTACCATTTTTAGCTTGGTTTGAACACTGAACACATTTTCTCTAATAATAGTAGTTTTCGAAAAAATCGCATGTGAAGTGTGAAAATACGGAATGCCCTCGAAAATAATCCAGACAATGGTGTAAAGTTACTGGACATTAAAGATAAGCTTTAAAATCGAAACGTGATAACTTGAAGGCAACTTAGAGCCAACAGCACTGTATGTAATGATTTAATGTATTCATTCATGTTTTAATTTGTTTCAGATATTAATGTAATTGCAAATTATTCGTGTTTACATTTGTTCTACATAGTAATTTATTTTTAATAATATATTATTAATAATTTGTTTAATAAGCTTCATAAAGTTCTTTATTACTGGTGACACATGGGTGCTAAAAGGGAGAGCACAGTAAGCCAAGGAGGAGGCTGCAGTGCCACAGTAGGAAAAATTATATGTTAAACAGATTTATAGATTTCTTTAAAAATTCAAAATGCACCTTGTTTATGTTCGTATTTTTGTGTACTCGATCGAAAGCCTTAGTAACATTTTGCTCTAAAATTAGAATAAAACATAGATTGTATAAAACTTGACAGTTTACACGCTTGTAGCGAACACCCTTTAAGACGGATATAACCAAATTTCAATAGTAAATATTCTACCGTGCTATTTTTACATACATGAAATAATAATTTTAAATGTAACGGAAGTTAACGTGTTTGCAATAAACAGTGTCGATAGACATGCATACACAACCACACATAAAGACAAATACGGAGAGTTTAGCCGTTTTGCATGTTATAAAACGAAATTCCACAAAAGAATGTTTCCTATGATTATTAAGTTTATGATATATGTCAAATAGATATAAAAGTATCAATAAAGTAATACATTATAATCTATTTTAATTACAATTCACATAAAAATATATAAAAACGAATAGAAGAAAAATGTTATCGTAATTTTATTCAGAACACTTTTTACTTATTTTGTTTTTGTTTTATTTGCTTTATATTTTTGTATAAATTCTAATAATCGCATCATTTTGGCATTTTACCTAAAAAGGTACAGGGTCATTGACTTCATTTTTATTGCAAAGAGTTCAGAAAGGCATTTAGAAAAAACAGTACCTTTTATGTTTTTTGCGGAAATGTTTGGTTTAAATTTTGGGCCAATAATTGGTCAATATAATTTAATTAATTGAAAAATTTGTTATCATACACAATATGCCATAGAATTAGACGAAAATGGTTACTCGTTTTGAGGTCGCTGATCACCAATCTGAAGTACAATTTGGGAAATTCAAGATAGCGGACCGGAAATCGGGCCATTTTCCATAAGAAATGAGAATGGATATCTAGGTCTTGAAAATCTGTGTTAGGGAGTTTTCGAGGTTGTTGATTACGAATCCGAGGTATGATTTGGTAAATTCAAAATGGCGGACCGGAAGTAGAGTCAATTTATCAAGAAAATCTCGTATCTTTTTCGTTTTTGGGCTCAAAATGAGTACTCGGGGGTTTCTGAGGTCGCTGATCACGAATCAAAGTTCTAATTTACGAAGTACAAAATGGCGGACCGGAATAACAGTCCATTTCTCCGGAAACTCGTATTCTTTTCTTTTTTGGGCTGAAAGTGGGAACTCGGGGTTCTCGTTATCGCTGATAACGAATCTGATGTCCAGTTAGAAAGAATTCAAAATGGCGGACCGGAAGTAGTATATTTTTCAGGAAATACTCTTATTTTTCATACTTTCAGCCCAAAAAAGTAAAAAGATTGACTGTTCCTCTGGTCAGCTATTTTGAATTTCGTAAATTAGACCTCTAATCCATAATCAGCGACCTCGAAAACCCCCGAGTACTCATTTTCAGCCCAAGAATGAAAAAAATACGAATTTTTCCTGATAAATTGACTTTACTTCCTGTTCCGCATTCGTAATCAGCGGCCCCGAAAACCCCCGAGTACAGATTTTCAAGGCCAAGATATCCATTCTCATTTCTTATAGAAAATTGCCCGATTTCCGGTCCGTCATTTTGAATTGCCCAAATTGGACTTCAAATTGGTGATCAGCGACCCCAAAAACCCCCGAGTAACCATTTTTGTCTAATTTTATGGCATATTGTGTATGATAACAAATTTTTCAATTAATTTAATTAAATTGGCCATTGACATTGACCAATTATCGGAAAAAATATGAAACCAAACATTTCCACCAAGAAATAAAAGGTACTGTTTTATCTAAATGCCTTTCTGAACTCTGCAACAAAAATTAAATCAATTGACCCTGTACCTTTTTTTTTTAGGTTTTCAGATTTTTCATGCTAAAATGACGCGACTATAATTTAATAAAAAATAAACTGATTTTCAAATTTTAGAAACTTATTACTCCAAAATATAAAATACTGTACTAGGTATAATTCGTGATGTTTAGATTTTTCAAAGTAATTAAATAAATAAATAGTTTTAATATAATTTACTACTGTTAAAGCAACATTTATAGATTAAGGTATCTTCTTATATTTAAAGCTAATAAAAAATGTCAGGGTATTTGATCTCTATCGCAAAGTCAAAGGCGTCGACACTTTTTATGTGCCTTAAGTATATGAAGAGAACTATACAAAATTAAAGATATATTTTGGCTTCTTGTAGGCAATGCTAAATGTTACAAAAAATTGAGTCACTCCTAAGCAGGGTGGATAAATTTTATATAAACATCCTGTGCAGAGTGAATCAACGATATAGGTGGTTCAATAAAATTAACATTTTAAAAATATTTTCAGAATAAATCATGAATTTGCAGAAGTACTTAGATGAAGAATAAAAGGAAAAATAATACCTATAAATATTTAGATAATATTAAACAAATTTAAATAATTATGGAAACAAAAATATATAATAAACAGTGATTGTTACCTTGTAATTTTTTACTCAATCCTATCTTGTGCTGGACTTACCTATATAAAAATAGAAAATTTGCAGTCACTAGATATAATATGTAATTAATTAAAGTTACCTTTCTCAAATGTTGACCGTCTCTTCTCAGTTTCACCATAATCACAGCACATTATCACGCATTTCACCTCTACAGTATATAAGCACAGCTATACGACACAATTAAAGCACAACAATTAGAAATTAATAAAGTCCTAGGGTAATTTGAAAACGGATAGCTGATTTAATAATCTAGCAATCTTACGCGCACTCACAACACTGTGTAAGTGGCCGGTAACCGATAACTCAATGCAGTAAGAAAGAGATCGATATATATATATTGACAATTTCTTGCATGGCCTACGGTTATGTTTGTCATGTTAGGCTTTGTTTTTGTGCAAGAGCAGTTTTTTACTAGTGTTGCAAATCAGTGTTTATAGAACAAAAACTATTTATTAGTACCATAAGTAGTGATACATGTTTGTTATATATGTATATACTGAATAATTGTAGGAAGTAGTCAAGAAGTCAAAAAATTTTATGTATAAATGTCAAATTTGAACATTTTAAAAATCTCAGTTTAATCATCCTTCCAGACTAGTGAAAGTTTTGCTTCGTTTTTCGACGTATATTTTATCTATACTATCGTCTCGAACAAAAATTTTACGCCTAGTACGGCAAAAGTCACTTTTTCGGACTTTTTGCACAGATGGATATAATTATGTTCTCCACACATAAACATAAACACAAACGAAGAGTATGGTACATTTGTTTGGCACGTTCCTAAAACCGTACATATTACTCGTAAAGAGAAAAATTCTCATCATTGTATTAGTTATCAAATTCTAATTAACTTAAAATGTCCGTCTGCTTGTCTGTCCGTGCGCCAGTTTCTTGTAAGCAAAATAACTGAAGACGCAAAAGACCAATTCTATTGAAATTTGAACAAATTAATGTTAGCCAGAGAAAGAATCCTGTTAGTCTAGGTGCCTGCCGACATAAATACAATTTATACACATCCTCTTATAACTTCTTGTAATGTAGTTCCTTCAAATTAGGAAATATTAAAGACATTTTTCCTACAGCTATGATGCCTGTAAAAGTGAAGCGTTTGGGTTGCCTAAACATGATTTTAACCCTCCGCAGTTCTAAAAAAGAGGAGTTTTTGAAAAATATATACATTTATATGAGGAAAAACTATGCATTTTAGTGAAAAATGTCAGCAGAGCAAAGTTATACAGCATAAAATTTCCTACAAATTTTGTCTCTACATTGTTGTCCTAATTCCGCATAGTTTCGCCGCTAGAGGACGCGAAAGAAATATATGTAGACTTGCGCCTTTTTTAGATTTTCAGCCAAAATTATGCATTTTGGTGAAAAATGTCAAGAAAGCACATTTGTAGAGCATAAAATTTCTTTCAAATTTTATCTCCATGTTTTTGCCCGAGTTCTACATAGTTTCGGCGCTAGAGGGCGCCCTCTAGCGGCGATCCTATGCGAAATTCGAAAAAAAAACGTAAAAAAAAAGACTTAGACGTAGAGACAAAATTTGTAGAATATTTTATGCTCTACAATATTGTTCTTGATATTTTTCACCAAAATGTATAATTTTGGCTGAAAGTCTAAAAAAGGCGCAAAAGTGTATATATAAATATTTTTCCGCGCCCTCTGGCGGCGAAACTAAGCGGAATTTGGACAAAAACCTAGAGACAAATTGTGGAAAATATTATGTTGTACCACCTTGCTCTCTTGATACTTTTCACCAAAATTCATAATTTGTCCTCAAAATAGAAAAAAAGGCGAAAAAGCGCTAAAATGTATATTATATGTATATTTTTCTCAAAAACCACCCTTTTTAAAACTGAGAAAATCATGCTTAGGCAACCCAAATGCTTCACTTTTTGCAGGTTTCATAGCTGTAGGAATTTTTTCCATAAAACGGCGATTTTTTTACTAATTTGAGGATCTGATGGCTTAATAGTGCCTAATCTACCACCTTTTTCCTCTGCGAAAATTTTCGTAAACGAGGCTTTCCCCCTTCCCCTCCTAACCGACGATTTCCACGCGGCGGACTGGACAGTCGGAAAATATATCTTGTCGGACAATTCGAGAATTAGATTCTAGATATTTTTATTAAGCAATCTTGAAAAAATCAGCTGGTTATCAATACATTCTTTAAAGTTTTTAAAGTCAGCATGTTTAAACTTTAAAAAATGTATTGATAACCAGCTAATTTTCTGAAGATTGCTTAATAAAAATATGTAGAATACACTTTTCGAATTTTCCGACAAAATTTATATTACGATTGTCCTGTCCGACGCGTGGAAATCGTTGATTGGGAGAGGGAGGGGGAAAGCCGCGTTCATGAAAATGTTCGCAGAGAAAAAAAGTTTGTAGACTAGGCGCAATTAAGGAGGTTGAGGGGTTAGACGAAAATAATGAAAAAATATGAAATATATATTTTTTTTAATAGATTTTTATACGACACGGTTTTCTGTAAAAAAATCTAGTCATTAGGAAACTCATAATGTAAAATTTTTTTTAAAACTTTTACATGTAGTCTTATGGAAAATATGTCAAGCTAGCATGCAACGGTACATTTTAATACAAATAACTGAATAAAACACGCTACTGTGTTTTCTACCACAGTGGTAGAAAACATACTAGTGTGTTGTATTTAGTTATTTGTGCAAAATGATTAACTACCACAGAGTAACGGCTTCTTGAATTAATTATTTAGTACATTTTAATTTATAGCAGATAACCAAATAATATCAGCAGCTCCGAAAACTAACTATGTAAAGCATTGATTTCTTACACATAATTTAATATTGTTTTCAATTTAATTAGGAGACTTTTAATAAAAAAAAAAAATTAAGCATTTGTGAACTGTCAAATTTCTCTTTTAGTTAATGATTTTTAACTGATTTTTCAATTATTAAATGATTTAATTTCAATGTTTACTGCTTCCCATTTAAAAAAATATATATTTACTGAAACAAATTTGTAATATAATACTAATAAATATCAACAGCCATCAAAAATAGCAACAAAAGAGAGTACTTTATCTTCCCTTTAAAACACATTTTGATTTTTCTTCCTAGCTTGTTTGGTTTTCGAGAAATTCAATTATTTCTATAGGCCGCACACAAAAAATTTCAAATAAACGAAAATTCGCGCGCATTAAAAATACAAATTTTGCAAATTTTGTCAATATGGATTTTCTCGAAAACCATAGCATATACAGACTGTCTATTTTACGAGGGCCACACCAAATATCTCGCTTAATATCTATTGTAGAAGAATAAAGTTTTAGAAACAGTTATCCCATTTTTTGTAAGCTATATTTCAGTAAAAAGAAATTTGAAATCCATAGCCTACTTTATGAGATATATTACAAAAACCTGAAAAATAGGAAAACCACAAACGGTTATAGCTTCCTTATTTGAGGAGATACGAAAAAAGTTAAAGGAATGAAAGTTGACGGCAAAGACAATAAGAATAATAACGTGTAACAAAAAAATCGAAAAATGCAGTTGGCTTTGACATACTCTATTGTGCAAAAATGAAAAATACATATCTCAAAGTAGGCCATGAGGCCATTAATTCCGTTATTTTTTTCTCATTCCAACGATATAAAACATGTCACAGAAATTTTAACCGATAGTGTCAATATTTAATATTTTACGAATACCACAATTCATATAATTGAATCGTAACAATCAGCTGTGCCATAATTAGTGAAAAACAATGTATACAGTTATTAATAAATTTGACAGATTGTCACTGTTGTATGTTGCGTTGTCGAGTTCTAAGACAAATTTTATATCAGTAATTATGGTGTATATACACCAATAATAACAAATTCGATATGATTAGCATTTATTGTCAGTGCAATTTTGACGCTGAGATGGCAGTCACGGTTTACGGAGATAGATTTCCAGATGCTCCGCAGCCAAATCGAACTATGTTTAGGAAGTTAGTTCAAAATCTAAAAACGCACGGTTCATTTTCAAAAAAAGTAGTAAGGCGAGCGCATGTTGCGGATAATGTAAGAAAAGTGAATAGAGTAATGAATTATGTTAACCAAAATGAGGAAACCTCTTTGAGACAAATTCAGAGAAACTGTCGCATAAAAAAAGACAGTGCAAGAAAAATATTGAAAAAAAAACGGATTTCGATGCTACAAAATGAGGAAAGTTCAATATTTAAATGAGGGAGATAAGCCAAGGAGAGTAAGATTTTGTAGATGGTTATTAAATAAGAAAAGGAATGACGCGCTGATATGTAGCAAAATTCTTTGGTCGGACGAATCAAATTTTTCTAATAATGGATTTTTCAATAGAAATATGCATTATAAGTGGACACGAGAACATACACATTGGTGCAGAGAGACTGCTTTCCAAGAAAGATTTTCTACGAATGTTTGGTTGGGTCTTTTAGGGACTAAAGTAATTGGACCTTATTTTTATGATGGCAAATTAACCGCTCGTAGATACCTTAATTTCCTGCAAAACGAATTTCAAGATTTTCTTTATGAATTAACAGTGGCAGAAAGATTAAATTATTCATATTTTCAACAAGATGGGGCTCCACCTCACACTGCTGTAATATGTACAAATTATTTAAATCAAGTTATGCCAGATAGCTGGATAGGCACCTATGGACCCATTCTATGGCCAGCTCGATCACCAGATATTACTCCCTTGGATTTTTTCGTCTATAATATAATATCAAAACCAGAATTCGAAACGCATGTGAGGCAATTACTCCTGAAATGCTCCAAAATGTAATGCGTGACGTGTCTCGTAGAGCACGTTTATGTGTCAGAATGCATGGTGCACAATTTGAGCATTTGTAGTTAGAAAAATAAATACACACAATTTCTTTTCAATAGTAGTAGGTAGTACTGTTATACATAGTTTTTCGTTTTTTTCTTTGGATGTTCGTTTTGTACTTGTATTTTTATTTTTATTTATTGGTTTGTATTAAATTGTAATAAATAATTACGGAATTATAATTATTATAAAGTGAATTTTTACTATTATGGCACAGCTGATTGTTACGATTCAATTATATGAATTGTGGTATTCGTAAAATATTAAATATTGACACTATCGGTTAAAATTTCTGTGACATGTTTTATATCGTTGGAATGAGAAAAAAATAACGGAATTAATGGCGTCATGGCCTACTTTGAGATATGTATTTTTCATTTTTGCACAATAGTGTATGTCAAAGCCAACTGCATTTTTCGATTTTTTTGTTACACGTTATTATTCTTATTGTCTTTGCCGTCAACTTTCATTCCTTTAACTTTTTTCGTATCTCCTCAAATAAGGAAGCTATAACCGTTTGTGGTTTTCCTATTTTTCAGGTTTTTGTAATATATCTCATAAAGTAGGCTATGGATTTCAAATTTCTTTTTACTGAAATATAGCTCACAAAAAATGGGATTACTGTTTCTAAAACTTTATTCTTCTACAATAGATATTAAGCGAGATATTTGGTGTGGCCCTCGTAAAATAGACAGTCTGTATAAGAAAATTACAAAAAACTTTTTTTAGGCAATTAGTCAGTATTTTTTACTTTTACTATTAGCCAAATCACATTTTTCAAATATTGTATAATTTACCAATGTCTCACCACACAACATGTGTGACATTGCACATGGAGATCAACTTGTTGCACGGTACACGTTTGGCACATTTAACTGTTGCAAAATTAAAAACACGAGCAGTTAAATTCAATATCAGTTGTAAACGTACCTAATTACAGAAGCAATATCGTCGCCTCCCGCGAAATTTACATAAAAACACCAATTATAATAATTAACCTTTTACAGTTGCAAACAGATTGTCCCGAAATTGCCCCAAAATTAGAATGGTAATAGCGGTTTCGCGCTGCGCGCCGGGTAAAAAGACAACATTTAAATAGACTGTTCGCTCGGGAACAAAAGTGTTAATGGCAATTACTTTTAATTAATTACTCAAAACATCCGTAGATAAAAAAAGTTTACATGAGCTTCCAGAAATTAAACCAAATGTGCGAGTAGTAGTAACTGACACGATTAATGGAGCAACCGAGTATTATTTGTTTACTGTTTTTCAGATGTATCTCAGTTTAAATAAAAGCTTTTAAAATATGTTTAACGTAAAATCTAATAGTATTAATTAGTGAAACAATGCTTCCTACAGAAAGAGGTAAATAATAAATAATGTTTTTTTAATTTTAGAAATTACAATTGGCATGATCCAAAGGCATTTTGATTTTGACATTTATAAAATATCGTAAAATACGGGCACGTTGGTCAATGGGCTTGTTCCATGATATTCTTTTTATATGGTTTTTATACTTTTTCATATAGTACTAGATATTCTCATTATACACTTCAAATTTCGTATTATTAACTTTTTCCGTTCTCGAGATATAAGAAGTTGAAATTGGTAATAGTTGCAAAAACCGAGGGCTCATATGTGACGTCACTATACGTAAGTGACGTAAGAAAAATGGCTTCTGGGATCTTTCAAATTTAACCTGAAAAGTCGAAAAACGTGGAATTTTTAAACGCTGGTAACTAAATAAATACGTCGAGTGAAAGTTCGTTCTATGTCTCTAAGGAAAGGAGAAGGTCGGCGATCAATTCTAATCGTAAATTGCATGGTCAAAATCGAAAATTCGTCCCGGCAGGAGCGATAGAAAATTGTGATTATTTGACATTTCATCAAATTGTACTCCCCTACTGTCAAGTAGTAAACAAAACAAACAATACTTTGAAAACACTTATAATTATAACAAGTAAGGAGCATCAAGTCTACTGAGATCGCTGAGTCTATGCGTATAGTGACGTAGCGCCTGGCCAACGCCCCATTTTCGTGATATGGAGATTTGTAATAGTTTTTAAGATACTAAACGTGCGAATAATTCTAATTTTTTGCAGATCCTTTAATTTATACTTGCACTTTCGATTTATGAAATAAAAAAAAAATGCTGAACAAGCTCATTTCAAGTTAAGCATACAAGCATGTCAAATTCAATTTCTCAAGGTCGTCTGAGGGACAAATGATTTCTTTTGTTTATATAATGGGGTATTTTTTAATTTCGGAATACGATAGAGTTCAATTTTTAGTAAAAAAAATGACTATGTTTTCAACTATGTGGTAATTTACTTCATTTAATGTAGAATATAGTCTTGTTATACACTTCGCAAATACAGTACGAAGAGTATATTGCATTTGATCAGCACATTTCTAAAACCGGTAGAGAATGTGCAACAATAGGGTCGTTTCCTTCAACAAACTTTATAAAATATTATTATACCATCAAAAATATACTAAATATATATTTCATATAACATATTAAAGAAAGTCCTAATAGTCATATGCAAGAAAAAAAATGGTTTTCAAAATAACAAGGTGGTAAATGATGACGTATTTAATGAGAATTCAATTTTAGAGATTTTCATGTTTTCTCTATCATGTTGGCGGTAATTCTCGGTAGATTTGTTGCGTATTTGTTGTTTACATTATGTTGATTTTTCAGTAAATTATAACCTAAAAATTTTCAAATTTTATTTTCTACTTTAAAACATATCTGCAACAGTATATTATTAATAGAAAATCATTTACTCTTACTTTAGCTTATAGTGTACTTCATATTTTAATCAAGTTAAATCCTAATAACGAGAACAACAATAGTTTGAAGACAATTAATATGACAATGACTCACGTCGATACTATAACCACACTACTCTGTGCTGTATTAACAATAAACGTACGACGCCCGTCGATTGTTCCTTTATTTGTTAACTGCGCATGCTCTCACGCCCGACGTCACCATAGGCGCCAATTCAAAATTTCGTAACTTAAATAATTAATTTCACTATTAAAATGAATTTGGAATGTAAAATAAAAAATACGGGTCAAATAAAATTTTATAAATGACTTGAATATAAAATTTTTAAACAATGGTCAACGACCCTATTATGTAAAAAGTGCAGTAAAATCGATGAAGAACTAACCATTATACGTTAGTTTGTTTGTAACTGGCTTTAAAATTATAAAATGGCGAAGGTTCTCAATTCGTATGTTTGTTTTACGTATGTTCAATTGTTACTCTCAAATGGCTTAAACTGTCAAATATTTTATACACTGCAGGGTATAGCTCGATGGTGGTTTCATTTAAATCTGCAAAATGTATGCCCTACTGGATTCGCTATTTTGAATCTTTAACTTTTGACGTCAGATTCAGTATCAGCGGAAAATATCTAATTATTAATTGTTAGACATTTAACGCCTGACGACTCTGCCAAAATGTCGAATATTTTCCAATGGAGAAATTAGTTTCCTCTTTTTGCTCACCTTATATATCGCAGTTCCCAGGAAAGAATAACTGCAAAAGCTGGGAAAAAATATCTTTATGATAACATTTGATTTTGTGGTAGATTTTTAGTAGTAGAAAAGTATGTTAAAAAGTTATCACAATCACTGTAGACGGGACATAAAACAAACTTATTTATTTATTTATTTTTTTTGAAATAACTTAAAACATGTAAAACAGAAAAACTGTCGTTTGTATTGACTGATCATTTTCTCCAAGAACGAGTGTTCTTTTAGTCAATACCAATTCATTGCCCTAGTTGTAATACAATCTGATTTCTTGGGAAGTTATCGTATTTCCAGGAAACGTGACAAACAGACAGTCATATATTTCGAAAATTGTTCAGAATTAGATGACGAAAACAACATAAATTTTTGTTCCGGTCGAGCAATATTTATAGTATTAAAAATGTGCAGATCAAATATACCTACTCATTTTTTCTCCGAAAAGTGCAATAAAACAAGTGAATCCATGAATACTTTATTAAGTTTAAATTTTAACAAATCGCTGTTGTTATATAATAGCTTTAATGTGTGATGAGATTTTTGTGTCTGAATGTAGATCCCATGCAAGAACAATTTTTAATGCGAGTTGAAAAAAATATATAAAATTTTTTAAGTTAGAACGTGTTGTGTGGTGGTCCACTATCTATCGTGTATTGAACTCGGTATCCAGCTTCGATACTGGCAACGTTCGTCGCTTCGGTGAGTAATGATTGTGTGTCTGCGTTCGTTCTAAAAGAAGAAACCCTTTTTGGACACCCTTGATTTTGAATTTAGGGAATCTCTATCTTTACATTGTGCGAATTGTAATTACTTTTTATGTACATTTTGACACTTCATCGATGTATATAGAATGCTCATTTTTATTACAAGCAATTACAACATGATCTACAGATGATCTTTACAACATTTACATATAGAGAATTCGATATCCTGTTGCTTTTTTGCAATTCTAAAACGTCCTTACTTTTATCGAAATTGTTTTAGAGATGTCCAACCCTTTCAGACCTTTTCGGAGATCTGGTATATAGGCGAGCGAGCGGTGGACCCGCCCTCGGTGCATTTTTCGAAAACATTACGAGAGACAAAATTTGTTTATTTTTGCCAATTAACGTAGAAAATGTGTTTTCAAATGGATTTTTTTACATATTTCTTTACTTTGCAATTTCATTATTAATAACAAATTACCTGCCACTCAGACAGAAAAATGTTATTTAGGTCTTTTGTTCCCGAAAACGTAACTAATTAACTAATCGATTCCAATTAGTTCCAGTCCGGCAACTTTATTTGGGAGGTTCTGCGACATTTTTATTCATCTTTTTAGGGGTGCACCGCTCGCCTAATATCTGTTTCTTCTTTTACACATTGTAGTATTATTTATTATAACAGCGATACGCCTCTAACTTTTTTCTACGTCAAGCTTTACGTCTAAATTCTGTAGTGGAAACAAGTCAACGTGTTTCCTATGCGTCTGTGTACAAGACTCAGACGAATGCGGGGTTTCTTTGTGTACCTTCCTGGCTCCCACGTATTTTACGTTACATATTTGAGGTACAGTCGTAACTAAAAATGTGATGAAATAGCCAGTAGGTAAATTTTAAATTTAACAGGTTTATTATGTTCTCGAACAATTTTATAACGTGAGTAAATGCTTACTGAAGTTCATTTCCCAACTTTCTTTTAAATATGATAATAATTAATAATTATCAGTACTCAATATTTGTGTCGCATCCAGCTTTACAAGACGTGTGCGAATATATGACCAAAAATTAAGTTTACCTTTGGCTCCATAGGATACTAGGAGTTCTATAAGTATGTGGGTATAGAGCAACTAAGTCAGCATCAGGTGGAAATATGAAAATTTAACCTAACTTTGTCCCTGTTTCAAGATGAACTCCTGAGGAGACGTAGCTATCCTGATACAGAATTCCCCCCTTCCCGAGGAGCCCCCCACCCACCTCTCGGAGTTCGACCAACCTGTCAAAATCAACTATTCAGTTTCATCTGGGTCAAATCCAGTTTTATTATTACCCTACTCCTTCCATTGAGCTTTGAAGGGTACTCTTCGTTTATATTTTCCAAATATCTGTTCATGATCTGTCTTGCCGTTTCACTGTGTCATTTAGTACATCTATGTATTATATGATCTTGTGTGCCACTTTCACACATGCACAGTTCCCATCTGTTATTATCAAGATGAACCTTTGATAATATGATTCCATATGTCCATGTCCTATTATGAGCTGTGTTGATTTGCATGTAATATTTATTAGGACTGTTCCTACCTTTGGAATAATATTATAGGTTTTCTTTCCTTTGGTGTCCGTTTCCCAGTCTGTTTGCCATTTGGTCGGTTTTTGCTGCTCTTTCTCTTTTTTTAGTTGTGTCTTTGTTTTCCCAGCATCTTCTTGTCTTTGTGATAGCGCTACCTTGGCGGCCCTATCTTCTCTCTGACTCCCTTCCGTCTGATTTCTCTTTTCCCATTTTACAATTGTTTCTAACCCTTTTTTTTCTTATGATTTGTATGTATCTTCTTAGGTTGTGAATCAACGGATCCCTGCATTTTGGGGCTCTTGGAGCATAGGTCACTTTAGAATTTGTAAATGATCTTTAAGACGTAGCTGTCCAAAATAGATTGGGGAGGAAGGTGCACCTTCAAAATGTTGAAACTTTTGTTACTTTTTTTGTTATTAGGAATTTTTGTGAAAACTGTTAGTTTTGAGAAGGACGCAAATTACTTGAGACGGGCACTTTCGCCAACATACCGCTCTCTTGACGCATGCGTCGAACGAAAATTATTTAACTATTCGTTTTTAAAAAACTAGTCTAAGAACCAGTTTCTCGAGTGTTACAGTGTTAATACCTTCTCTATTAGTCGGACACATTCGCTGTTGACGTCATTTGGTTGTCTCTGCCGCATACTTTATAAAATAAAAACATGTGAAATAATTTAAAAAGAAATTCATATAAATTGAATAAAGAAATACTAGTAAAATCCTACTCTCCTTCTTGTTTACAACATTTTGACAGACATATTATGATTCAAGTAATGTCCCAGTTTTAATTAGCTCGATCTACAATAATAATTTTTGTTTTGCTGCAATTTATATTTAAACCGTACTCAGAGCTCGTGCATGAGCTCATCTTCGTTTGCCGCAACTAAAGTGGTGTCATCTGCATTTCTGAGACAACCTAATAAAAAATGAAAAAGCATACAAAATTGTAGAAAACTACATACTTTAAAATTGTATTGCATCACACATTAAATCAATAGACTCTTGCAGTTAGATTCTTGCAATTTGATATTGACTGTGGAATTAATTTCTTAGAATGTATTATTATCTTTTAAAAAATTTGCTAGTGATGCCATCCAGTTTGCATGAGTAAGTGTCCCTTTTATTCAAAAAATAGTTAGAAACTGAATTAAATCTTTACTTAAGTTGCGTCAGTAGCGTTTTTCTTAAGAATTAACGATTTTAATAAAAAAATCCTGACAGAAATTCTTTATAATGTGAAATAAAACACTTTAATAGGTAGAAAACGTACCATGGAATACTACAAGTGACCTACTTTTAATTAACACCTTGTATTAATTCAGTTAACTTCAACTTGGTGTCAATTACAGCCGGTTTTACAATCGCTGGTTAACTGCAAGTCAGAGTTAACTTTCAGATTATTATAAAAATTGGGTTTTACAATAGCTGGTCATTTTCAAGGTCGCAGTTATCTAGTAGTTAACTTTACTAACAGGTGAGGTGTGAATAAACTAGACGTTGGTAGATTACTAGCAATTTATAACCTATAAAATAACTGTCACAAAATGGTTCTTTGATATTTCGTTTAAAACTTAATAGGTAGCCGTTTCACAGCAGGTATTTTTGATTCACTTAAAGTTAATAGTTGTTCGCTTGTTCATCCTCCATTTGATTTCAAAAAGAATAAATGGAGTCCTGACAGTGTGATATGTTTTGTGGTGGAGACTGTACAGGGTACGAAATGCTTTTAGCTTCAACCTGGATGGAAAGTGGATACGTTTTCTATTCGTTGCCTAAGAGGAATTGCGAAATATATATATATGTAATCCGCGGGGTTGGCATCATCGAAAGTGGAACAAATGTAAATGAGGGAAATGGCTCGCAGACAAGTGGCAGAAAGCAGAAAGTCACGATTTATTTACCCAAAAGTTTAGAGCGGGCGTATATTGAAAAAATATTTGTATCTTGTTCAATAAAATGCTTTATAAGTTACAGACTTCCATGGGGTCATGAATTCCGATCGGAAAACGTCAGATTGTATGCGTAATTTTTCATCTAAAATATCAATACATCTAGTATACAGTTAAAGGAAATCGTGAAAAAATGTGAAACTTTTTCCCAATAACTAACCAACAAACTTGGGAATATTAATGAGAAGATGACACTAGTATTTTTCAGAGTTTTGAAAGTACAATTTAATGTCCCTTTTTGTCCTGTGCTTACTGACCTTACAAGTGTTGTGGTCACAGATTTTTCGCCACTATCTTAGGGCCGTTACAATGTAAATCTGTCTCTATTTGAATATGTAATAATAATAATAATAATAATAATAATAATAAAATGGCTTTATTTAGGAATAAATATAAAAATATAAAAATATAAAATTACAATACATTCCTAAATTAAGGCGAAGTCTAGCTTAATAGCTACTCAACTTAACCTTTTACTTTATAATAATAGTTTATAACTAATTCTAATCCAATGTAAAGTACGTAGATAAAAATAAAATATGTATACACCCATGTACATACGTACATACATACATACATATACTTACATATACAGATACATATACACATATACATATAAAGATTAAATATAGTAATGCTGGTCACAATAATTGAAGCTAAAAATTAAGTAAAAGTAAAAACAAATGTATATATGTCCATACTATACAATAAAGCCCAATGCACACAGACATAATATATCTTGAGTAGCCGAAATAAAACAGTTAACACTTTTATTATATTTTTTTATTGTGATGATGTAGTTATTGCTATAGCAGAAGATGGATTGTCTGAGACATATTGCACTGCGTTATAACATTTTAAAAAAGTGGAGAAAACACGTTACGATTAGTAGAAATTCTGGATCAGGGCAATAAAGGATATCCAACTTAACAATAAACTAACTATTAATATTTTGTTATTGCACCATTTCTATTTATAACTTCTATAAGTCTGTTTGGCATAGAACTAAATAAACGTATACAATAATCATTAGTAGTAATATTTTCCCATGCATTATTTACTACATCCAGTAATTCTTTGGCATTCCGTGGTCTCACATTTCGTTTTTGGATACTTCTTACGAGTAATCCCCATACGTCTTCCACAGAATTAAGATCTGGACTATGACTGGGCCAGTTAAGAACATTAATGTTGTTATCCTGAAACCAGTTAGTCACGGTATGAGCAGTATGAAATGAACAATTATCTTGTTGAAATATGAATTCATTATTAGGAAATAATTCTGACACAGAAGGGAGCATAATATTGTCTAAAATCATAATATGCGTTTCACCAATAAATCGTTCCTCAATATGCCACAAAACACCAGGACCACGTGCCGATATCCACATGTTAATGGAAAATCTACCACTTTTGTCATTGTTAGATATATACTTCTCATCGAACCGAGTATTCGGAGGTCAGTAGACACGAATACGACCGCTGTGTGTAGACTGGAACGTTTTTTCATCTGTAAAGATTACATTGTTCTAAAAATTTACATCGTGCATTAAAAATTCAACCGCAAATCCCAGTCGAGCTTCTTTATGTTCAGCTTTAAGTAGGTATTTCTGTGCTGCTGGATGACAGCATAGCTCCGATTCTCTTACTAGCCGGCGACCAGTACTACTCGATCCAGGAAAATTTGTTTCTTCAGCAGCCTGAATTACTGAGTGAAATGGATTTTCTACTAGTTTATTTACCAATTGCAAATCTTGCTGTTGAGTCGATATCCTTCGTCGCCCTGATCCAGGATTTCTACTAATCACACCGTTTATTCTCAACGTTTTTAAAAATTTTAAGTCAGAATTTTTGTTAATATTATAACACAGTGCAATTTTTCTCATTGACCATCCATCTTCTGCTTTAGCAATAACTCCAGCTTTAACTAAATCGCTTATTTGGGGCATATTAGTTTTGGCACACTTGCAGTGAATTTTGACAACTAACTGACAATGTCACAAAAATTAAAATTAGATGTACACAACTAGATTCTCTAGATTTCCACAGGTAAATATCCATTTACGGTGGAAGTATAGGGGGAGCGCCCTGTCTCGCGGTAAAAAAGTGCTTTTTTTCAGCGGGTTGTGAGAAAGAGGCCCGAGAGAATATTTTGTACATCCTGTATACTGGTTTATTTTTGAAGTAATCCGTTTTTTCAGTAATTTCTATTTTCCAATTCCGGGTGTTTTTTCTATTTCATTTGTATATCAAGCAGACGTCAATTTCTCTGAGGTGAGAGGCATCCCTGTGTTCGCAAATAAGCCCAGTATATGAACCGTGTGACAAGGACTAATAAACCAATAAATATAACTTAAAAGTAAATAAAAATAAAAACTTATCTTCTCATCCTTTTTTTATGTTACTATTTCCACTCGTTCGAAACCAGCCCGTTGCCCTTCACTGATGGTGTATTATATTACCAGATGTTTACTCTATCGCACTAGACCACTTAAGAAAGGGCGCTCGGTTGTCTTGGCATAGGTATAGGCACTTGCACTTGCTTTATTTTGATACTGTAGGCGTAATTATTAATTCCGTGTGAACTTTGTTTTCTGTTTTTCTGTTTTCTGCATTTCATTTCGTGCAGAATATCTTGATGTAGCAATGGCTTAAATTTTATCGAGTTTAACGTGGTTTTTACCGTTTTTTTAGCGCTTTTTTTCGGAGCGTCTTACAGTACGTCTATACACGAGGCTAGTCCTACACGTCTCATAGACATACGAACAATGTTATCTAAATAATAGATATAGAATGAACTGGGACTCGGCAATTTTTTTGCAAGAGGCGGATAGCAAAGGAAGAAAAATTATTAAATCAGCAATAATATTGTTGAATAAGAATAAATGCGTGTCTAATTGCTTCCATATTTTGAGATGAAATTTACTTCTCTGGATCTCAGTCTAATGAATAGGCAGACGATAATCTAGCATTAGGTAAAATCTAAAATCTCGAAGAAAATCCTATCGTTTTGTCGACAAAATGCCATATTCTTTGTAAAAGATTTTTGCTGTAGAAGAAAGAATATCTGAAATTAAGTTTAATTGATTATTGGTACACTTAAAAAAAGGAAAGAAAAACGGAGAATTTCTTTGGCTCTTACGATTTTACAATTATTAGCAAGTTAATAGCGATCTGTCGTCATTGAATTAATAATTTGCCATTTTACCCAAAAAAATTCCTCCTACATAACGGTATAAATTTTCCGTCTATACTTTCAGTTGACTTACGTTAAATTTCCGAGTTCTATGCTTAAATCCAAGTTAAGCGGCGTTTATTTAAACGTTCTTCGTTGAAATATCGTATACCTCCTTTTCTAAATTTGCGAAAAAACATTCCGCCATTCCGAATTATCCAAAACGAGCGACGGCGCTTGTGAATTTAAATATATCTAAAAATCCAAGACAATTTCGTCTCGTCTGGTTGTGTGAAAGAACACACAAAGGGACGTTGTAAGTGGCTGCTTGGCACACAGCATGTGTCTGAAATGGATCCCATCGCACTTGAATGAACGGCTCGTTGGCACACTCGGTTCAGGGGAAGTTGAGAAAATGTGTCAGGAAGCGCAGGAAAATCACCAACTGGAAACTATCCTAGTCACACCTGCTACAGGGTGGAGAATACGAAAGATACCATCGATTTATTAATCGTAGCACATGCTATATTTACCTAAATAATACAATAAATAAAATCACTCAGAAGAAACTAAATTGGAATGGAAAGTTTGAAATCGATACCCGTCAGATTTGATAAATTAAGAATATTACAAAATTCAAAAGAAACGAAAATTATTTACTACAGTACGTATTCTGAACATTAAAAATACAATTGTTGTAACATTTTGTGGTTCGATTGAAGTTTCTTCTTCATTAACCAAATCATCTCTAAACTGCAATGTTTAAGCCGAGATGGTAATGTTACTACTTGTGATAGTTTCATTTTTATCCATGGGATTTTTTTCTCGTAGAATTTATAGTTCCTTGGTGATGATTTGGTTGCATTTGCAAATATGTCTTTATTGAATTGGCACTTGTATGTCATCTACTTCGTGAGTTGTTATTCAGGTACGTTCGTGTTGGCGAGATGTGTTACTGCTGTGGATCTGTTGCTGTGATTGGTGAACTTGTAAGTTCTGTCTAAGTCAATTTTTGTAACGGTTTCTTTTGTCTATGTTGATAGACACTGTCATCATTGGGGGATTCCTTAAACCATCCTACATAATTATTCAGATGCAAATATAGATTTGGGGATAGAAAAATTCGGTGGTTGCATTTTTGGGACGTCTTTCCATAATATTGCGATGAAGATGAACTGGACAATTATCTTTAATCGAGTGTTCGGTCAACCATTTGCTTTCGGTGCAGCTCTCTCTTGTTACCTTCTTGATTTGTCTTTGAGAATAAGGAAAATGAAATGTTTTGTATAGACTGCGTCGTTGCCTCTTTATGCTAATTCTTTGAAGCTATTATGTGGAATTCCTTCAGTGGGCCTTCTGGCGCATTTTTGTCCCAAATTCTTTGCATTTTGTTCTACCGTAAAAGCTGTCTTACTCACTGTTCGTCTGTTAGTAACACCTTGAAGCTCTTTACGTTTTGTGTCTCTTGCTTTTCTTGCTTATATAAATTCAACATCTTCGAAAGGATTGAATTTGATATGATGCGCCTTGAAGAACATATCATATAGTACTTTCGCTACGTTATCCCAAAGAGTGTTACTTACGGACTCTTTGTTGATTGCCCAACTTTTCAAAATTGATGCTAGCTCAGAAATGGTAGTATTTTTATTAATTTTATAGATTTTTGAGTTGCAAGGTGTATAAATTGATGACACTGGGATTGTTTGTTGATTGTGGTGCTTGTTTAGAATAAATTTAGCAATATATTTTATCATCTAAGTCTCTCCATTTTATTTAAAAATTTGAACCGTTTGGAACGCGTAACTGTCACATTTGACGATTACAAATTTTCCTATAATAATAGATCACAATAAGGTGATAACATTATCGCTGTGATAGCCATGTAACCAAGTAAATTCCCAATTTCAATTGGAGGAAATACTGTCACGTGACATATGAATTAATACGATTTTGGTTCCAGACAAGTCATTTGACCTGAAAAGTTGAATTATGTTCCAATAGTTTATTGACAATGAATTACCAGTAATTATACGAATAAATTGATAGGTAGTCTATATGTGTGTTTCAAAATATTTGTTTATCTTGAGCTTGGTTGCGACAGCAATGTTTCTATCCAATAAATAGCGTTGCGGGAAATTCCCCCGATCTGGCTGCAACAGAGGCTATGTTTTCGACGATATTCCTATACAATTGGAACTCACAGCTCTAATGTCTCCAAATCGAGAGATCCGGTGGTGTTCTATCAACTGAACCTCTTCTACCGACCTATACTACATAATGAGGGGAGACCCATCCTGTTGGAAGATTAGCTGATCTAATAAACTGTCATCTTTCGCTAAATCTAGGTTCTATCTGTCTCATTTTCTAATAAATTGGTACAGATACACTTCTTCATGTAAAGTGAGAAAAAGGGAACCGACGATCTGATTTACTAGTATGGCGATCAAATATTCAAATTTTGCGATCTGTAGAAGCGAGGGTTCTCGTCAGATATCTGCAAATGTGTCCATTGATGGTTCTTCTAAAAGAAAATGTACTCTCGTTCGAAAAGCAGATATTCTAACGGCAAAGACACAGGGCTATAATCATTGAAACTATTTTTCCTTTCGTTTACTCCTAAGAATATTTTAATCTTTGTTCTCCTCTTTGGTCTCAAGTAATAATTGAAATCTATTTTCCTGAGGAAAACAATAGATGCTTGAGATAATCTGCATTATTATTTAATTTGGACCGATCAGCAATTTTTTTTCTTTTTGGCGCTACTGGGTTTATTTCGCCACCCCCTTAATATTTTATACTTTTTACTATTGACTCATGGCCTGTTGTATTTATATCATTAAGTCTATACTTTTTTCCTTAGCAATTACTGCTTCAAATTTTGACAAGTTATTACTGATTAGATATAAATAGTCTCTACAACACTATACATACTAGGTAACCCACTAATCCAGAGACCAGGTTGTGCGGAAGAGAGTTACATATTCGAAATAACGCAGACAAGATCTATTACCCATCGACATTGTCAGTGTCGGAGCTAGGGATCGAACTTAGTGCGCGATAGACGGTGTGACCAAGCATGTTCTCCACAGAACATATTTTAATCCGTTATGCTATCGTAGATCATCTTACTTTTAGTCATTTAGAAAAACTTTGACCCTAGATGTGGCAAATTTTAATAATCTGAATAAGCTGTTTATCGATTTAGTTTTATCCTTTGAGTTGCCAAAAAGTTGTTGTAATTTACTTCCTGGCGGATGAACAAGTGTCATATCTAAGTTCTTAAAAATCTTGCTTAGATCACCGGTAAACCGGAGTTCATGTGAAATTGATACAAATTTAAAATTCCGCTCTGTTTGAAAGGTTGAAGGGCGTTTCCTTAAGTCTGCGTTTCCTAATTAATTTATCAACTAAACTTACAGGGTATCCATTGCTCTTAGTCATATTCATAATTAAAGCTTTCTCTTTTGCAAATCTCTGTTCGTTTAGAGAGAAACTTAATAGACGATGAATTAAGAAACTGAGAATAGTCCTATTTATTGGTTCATTGTCACCGTCATAGAGTTTAGGCAGAGACGGCAGGATTAGTTAAATGCGTTCAACCGGGACATGAGAGTACGAACGATGAAACAGCAGATGTATTGACAAACAGACTTTTGAAAAAAGATCACTATGGATTCGTTAAAGACCATATGTTATTTAAAATTTCGGTAGGTAACCAATTACCATGTTTACTATTAACTTATTATTCAGAAAAGTAATAATAATGAAGCTTTTTTTACACGTGTTCGCTTGATTGATTGATTGTTTAGTCAGCATATGGTAGGCATTGCTGCCGCTTCCGGATATCCAATATGGATATTTTTATATACCGCCGGACCGGCTGCATATGCCAGATTGGATATGCGACATGCTTGTTGCTAGCAGCGAGAGTAACATGACACATGGGATCAGAATATAGGGTGGGAAGTGTAGATGTTTGTGATATGCTTCTTTTAAGTTTTCATCTAGCGTCATCTCCTTGTTTATTCATCTTCTGAGTCTTCTGTTTCATGTTTCTCAGAAATTTGTGTTTTCGTTTCAACGTCCTGTATCAGTGCATCCATTTTGTTTGTTTTCTTAGACATACATTTGCTCGCTGTAAAGGTAAATAGATATTTACAGTGGAAGTGAAAGGAAGAGCCCCGAGAGAACATTTGAGACACCGTGTATACCGATCTGCCGAGGTAAAGCTAAATATGAAGTAAACTCTGCAAAAACTAAAAAAAAATATATCTAGAAGAACATTTAGGACGCTCTGTATATCAAGCAGACTCCAACTACTTTGACCTGAGAAATATTTTTGTATTCGTAAAGTCCAATATATGGACCATGTGACAGCTGCCAGTCGAAATCTTCCCGTTCTGGGACCTGCCTTATGTTTAATACATTTTTAATTAAAAAAAAATTATTTAGGTTTAATAATTAATAAAATTTAATAAACTAATACTACTAATGGAACTTATCTTTTTCGTCCGTGTGTATATGTTGGCAGCTTCCCTCTCTATTCTGGAGGATTCCCGCACTACTTGCACTGGTTGTTTCACCCTTATTAAAAACCAGCTTGTTGTTATTTACTGAAGATAAGTTTATGATGCACAGTTTATATTATATTGGTGTATGTTTGTGTCCCTTTTTCAAGTTGTTTATATACGCTTTTAGGTGATGCTAAATTCAACCAACATATCTTAACCAAATACCGACTATATGAAATAACCAGACTGATAAGAAATTATACATAAATTAATACAGAAGTCTAGACTAGTTTTGAGTGATCTATTCCGTATAGATATTCTGTACTAGTACACAATCAATTAGTAACTCCTGACTAATTAAGAAAACTCAAATTCTACAAAATACTAATTACTTCTCCAGCTTAAGTTACGGAATTTAGCAAGCCACAAAGTTATTACGTTACGTACGACCGACCTCTAACATCGAACGAAATATTTTCACCTTGTAAACTAATTTTCCTCGTATTGACGCTCTTACGTGGCAATTACTCTTTTTGAAATCCATCCGAGCCCTCGAGTGACGCCAGATTTGCTTCGAATTCGATCCTATTTAATGTCGTTATGTCGTTTTCTTTTCAGCTTATATCATCCCTGCCTCCGGCTGTTTAATAGGGCACTCTATCAGGATTACATAAACCCCAAATCATCAATTTGTAAGTCAAAAAAAGGACAATGAACCAATTTTCTGTACAAGACTATTTACGACAGAAAGTCTATCACATAATTCGATTTGCGGAGTTTGAATAGTTGAATATTAAAATTTCTCAGGAATGTATTATGGTGTTTGTGCATACAGGGTGTCCCAGTATTCTGTGTACATGGAGCTACCATAGATTCAGGTGATCAAAATGAATCGCTTTAACAAAATTTATCTATATTCCAAGTTGCCTCGTTTAGCAGCTAGAGGGCGTCAAACTTGACAAAAAGAACCGCAACCTAAGGAATCACTACTTTCACATCCAGAATTCCCATCCAAGTCTCTTTAAAGGAAACATCTTGCTTATATTTGCACTCTAGTATGTGGAAATAATTAGTAATAAAATTTTAATAATATATTTGAGGTAAATATCATACAAAAATTTGAAACGTTGGCTTCTAGAATATACGCCAACATGAAGTTTATGGAATCTTATAAGTAAAGCAAGCTATTACTTATTTCCCCTATTTGACCCCCCTCCCCCACCCCTTCAACGGAATCATCTTAAAATATAAACTGGTGACAGTTGTTGTTATAATACATACGTGTACCAAATTTCAAGTGAATATTTCAGTTTCATTTTGTCAGCCCCTTTAATAATAGAGTGGTTGTGGTGGGGAGGGGGGAGGGTGTAAAATATTATAAAAAAAATCTGAGGCCTCGGCTTCTAGTATACACGTGTTCCACTTAAAACTCCCAATGCCGGTTACTCGAAAATTAAGAGAGGCATGAAATTTCTGTATGTAGCAGACAATTGCTGGGGTCAAGTGCTATATTTCTACTGATAATAGATGCCGACGTCTTTAACGGTTTAGGCGTCGCGACGACCGGAACAGAATTTTCGATAAGAGGAGTTTTGAAAACTAGGTACGAATAGTTCTTTTAATTTCAAGTTTTTTTTATTATTAGGTATAATTTCTTTGTTTTTTTCGTTTGTTCCGGAGTTATGTAACATTGAAAGTGTAGATACCTTTTATTAATATTTGCCAATTTTCTACATTGTCTTCATCTAATAGGCTTTCACTAGTCTGTTAACCTAAATTTTAACCGTCAAAACAGTTGTCAAAAGCTTACTTAAACATTATTAAGTTTTGATTTTTGTGCTTATTTTCAAGTAGTTTTTTGTATTTGATTCACTTTATGCAGAAAATAATGAATTTTGGTTCATTTGAAAAAGTAAAACGAGAATGATCAAAAGTAGTAACAGATGATTTTAACGTTGCATTGGTTCTCTAGCAGATTAATGATAACCAGAAGATGTCTGAGAGAAATTAAGAGAAATACTAATATCTCAGTAAGTTCAACCAGAAGAATTCTTAAACAAAATAAATACCATTCTTGCAATACGAAACTTGTACATAAGTTAGAAGCAGATGATCCGAATGACTCGTTAATAATTTGGCATGATTTAAATGGTGATCATTACCGGAATATTCATAGAAGAATATTACCTCAATTATTAGATGTGCCGGTTGAAACTAGGCAGAATACAATTATTCAAAAAGATGGGCGAGGCTTCATCTCACAATGTGCAATTTGTATCAGACTATTTGAATGTAACATAATCGTTGATTCGGGACTATGATCCACTGCAATAGCCAACACGGTGACCGGATTTGGCCCTTATCGATGTTTCTCTTTGGAATCCCTTGAAAGACGCTGTTTACACAGAGCCTATTGAGGATATGGCGGCTCTTCCAAATAAAATCATTGCATCTTATGCTGCTCTAAATAGAAGAACTCTGTTAAGAACTACATAATTGAGTTAAGACGCCGCACCGCCCGCCGGTTTGACTGTTGTGTTCGGGCAAGTGGAGAATATTTTGAAAAATTGTTATAAAATATTTTGTTTCCTTTAGATTTTAGATTAAAAAATTGATTATATTTAAAACATTAATGTTTTTGTTTGTTTAAATATTTCAATGATATTGCTCTATTTATGTAAATAAAAATGATGTTCATTGACTGTCATTTAATCTGTCCGTTTTGACAGTTAAAAGTTTAATTTTCAAAACTGCTGCCATCGAAAATTCTGTTCCGGTCGTCGCGACGCCTAAACCATTATAGGCGTCGGCATCTACTATAAGTCGAAATATTACACTTGACAGCAACCATTATCTGCTGTTTACAGACATTTAATATCTCTCTTAGTTTTCGAGTAATCGGCGTTGGGAATTTTAAATGGAACACCCTGTATACACCAAATCCCACATTTCTGTACTCTTACTAGCTTGCTTTACTTATTTTTCTTTATTTACTCCTATTTAACCCCCAACTCTTCACCGGAATTAGGGCAAAATATAGTCTAGTTCCAGATGTCGTCATGATACATATGTGTACCAAATTTCAAGTCAATATCTTAAACCGTTCCCGAGAAAACGTGCTCACAAAAAAAAGTTACAGACATACCGAAAGACTTTTTTTCGCTCAAATTTAAAATTTCGACGTTTTATAACATTCTAAGCCTATTGTAACAAAAAGAAAATTTGAATTTTTTACGATTAATGTACTTCCACTCCACTACGTGCATTTTTTATCATAAATATAAATATTTTGTTTCATTTTTTCTCTCTCTCTCTCAGGCTCGCCCTGGAAGCTTGGGGAGGTCTGCAATACACTGTTTTTCGGTCATGTAACGTACATTTTTTTTCCGACCGTTTTCTGCTTGTAACGCTTCAAAATCTGAATCCATGTTTTCTGTAACTTGCGATTGACTTTTAAAAACTCGTAGAAGTTAAGTGTATTTATCTGTTTGACACTTATCCAAACAATTAACACGTGTTAGTTTCCATAGCAATAAGAAAGCAAAGCCACTTATACCAAAAATTGGTAGTATTTTTTACCATCATGAATCGGAAAAGAGAATGACAGGGATCAGAAAAGCTTTTGCCGATCTTTGATGGCCGCTTGCTTCGATTGACTTGCAAAGTACCTCTTTCCGGTCTTGTAACATAAAATAAATTACTTCACTCGTCTACTCGGTTATCCAAGCGTTCTTGTACGCGCCAACTATAATAATTTTTTTATATATGAAGGAGGAGTCAGAACATCTTCATTTTTTGCATAGTTCATATACTCGTCACACTTCTTCAGAATATGTAATAATAAAAAAACGTTAAACAACAGGTCTATTACGAGGTTTTGGCCGTTTATACGATCACTTTGACTATACTATATATTAGCCTATAAAATACAATGAAATATCTACTCTGTTGCCATATCGATGAAAAAGACATACGTTGGGTTTTCCCTTGTTTAAGAACCTAAGACACCTGACTTATTGCCATCAATGAACTCAGTCAATTGTTGATGGGCATTAACATCACGGATACTATTGACAACACTGACTATAAATTGTACATCAATCTTTCGGGCTTTTTCCACTGGAGAGAGAAAAATAATCTGCTTCCAATTAACAAAGAAGTCGTGGTGTATTTACACTGTACAGCAGTTGAGCGGAACGCGAGTATTCCGAGCTATTAAGACCGACAAGTAATGTCCGCTTTATAAGTTCAGTTACCCCATCATCATCATGATGTACGGTCATTGTCTATTATATAATTTACGTGGATTTATATTGCGTTCATATTAACTATCACTTAAATTTGAAGGTTAATAGCTATTAGTCACAATATTAGTGGACAGTGGCGGGTGTAATTCAGAAGTGAAATTCAAGCTGCAGAAAGTGACTTCATTGTTAATTAAGTGTTTAATAATTGTGAAATGTTTTAGAATTTGCGTGTGAATGCAAGAGCCTATCTCATCTAAACTCACCTTGACAAATCTCGTTATCATCATTACAATATTAGGTAATTTGATAATTATTATTATCCGAATTCCAAAACAAAAATTATTGATAAAAGTTTGGATAAAACAAGTTGTTATAATTATATTTGTATGGGCATTGTTTTCTAAACATGGTCATGGTCATGATGATATAGTCTATCACCTTTTACAATTGATGCCCGGCATTGAAATTGATGGACTAATTTTGAAATTATGAGGCGACACATACATATGGACATACAGACATGAGGCTACAAACAAACACAACCGAACTGAGAACCTCCTTCTTGGTTGGTTAAATGACACTTGCTGATTGTTCTTCGTAATATCAGTAGGATAGTGAGTATTCCGTGTATCATACAACTTATCAATCATCGAAACTAATATTTGACTTACTTGCCTTGCCTTTCACATGCTCATTTTGTTTTATAAATGTTTATAATGTATCTGTCTACTACGTCATTTTCAGTTTATAATTTCAAAAGAAAATACTAGGTATGTTTCATGAAAGAGAAATTGAAAGCAATGCACTTTGTAAATATTTCTGCATTTATATCATTCTCCGTTTAAATACTTGAATTCGTCGCCCATATTTATATAAAAATAAACAAGAGAGACACAAGCAAGTCATTTAATCTCGTTAATAATTCATTTGAAAACAACTTTGAAGTAACTAACAAACTTTTAGCATATCTCTATTTGTAACGTCATTTATATTGAATATAGATGGTTTCTTTCTACTAATTATTTATATTGGTTCATACTTTCTTAGTATGTTAATAGTTAATGCCCATCGTTGTTTAACTTATTGATTAATATTGGTGATTATTGAAATAACCATAGCTACTTTCGGTGTAGTTTGTCTGCCATTGCTTGAAATATTGCAAGGATAATATTTATATTTTGTGTGTAAAATCAAACGTTCATTTATGGTAAAATGTTTCGTTATCTGTGCTATGCTGCGTTTTTTTTGTCAGTATCTAATAGCACTTTGAAACTTATATGGGTTTATACACTATGTCGAAACTAAACATTACAGGAGAATGATATAAAAGGGACATGATATGAAATTATGAAAGGTATATAAAGGGACATAAGAAATAAAAATAAATATTATTAGATATTTATTACAATACATTTTGTGTCGCGAAAAAGTAGCACGTAATTAGCACAAGTAACAGTATAATAAAGTATTAATTTGACCGTTTCCTATTAGTTCGGATTTCTATGGCCGATTTATAAAAAGAAAATATAATTTTTGAAACATTTATAGATGTGAAATGTAGCTAATATTTGAGCAAGAGATTTGGGCCGAAAAAGTACCCAAAAAAAGTGAAAATGTTCTTGCGGGTAGGATTTGAACTCTGGACCTCATGCCTGTGAAGTATTTCGTTCGCCGCTATCCTACTCGAGGTCTGAAAATTTCAACTTTGTAGAAATGAATAAATAAATTTCAACGTAAACGACGACCCAACTCAAAAGTTCTAGGTTGCTCACCCCATCGTCGTCCATTCCTTCTTTAGAGAGACCTAAACTAACATGTTTGCTTATTTCCGACTGGCTAAAAATGGATGCGTTATCGAGGCTCTTAGACTAAAAGTTATTAAAGGTAGTGAATGATACGCATGAATGCTCTACTCGGTCTAGTCCCCCGTATAATAACATAAAACAGTTCAATATCAAATTAGTTTTTCCTATAATTTCGTTGAAATTTGAATTAAAATTCCCATATATATCACACTTCTTTTGAATATTATTTTATTCAATAAACAAGTGAAATCTTGGCCATTTCCAAGTAGATAATTTAACTCATTGTTTTAACTTATTTATTTCTTTTCTACATAATGGTTTAAGATGTTTTATATGTTACTGTAATTTGACATTAATTTTATATTTTCTCACATCGTGACGGAAACTAAAAAGAAACATCTCACAAACACCTACACTTCCCGTCCTATATTCCTACATTATGCATCATGTGTCTCTCGCTGCTGGTAACAAGCATGTCACAAATCCAATCCGACGTACGGCGGTACGGCGTGATATCCGGAAATGGCAGCAATACCTACCGTACGCTGGCTAATCAATCAATCAGCCAATATTGATTATAGCCCGGGAGGCAGCGACAGATTTTTCACGTTAATATCTTTTTTCCAAAGAGATTTTAGATAGTATCTATAATGAAGGTGCAATTCTACCAAACTCTTAGTAGTGCATAAATGAGTAATAAATCAAACATTCAAAATTTCGTTTTTCGAATTGTCACGAATTGTCAAAAAATAATGATTCACCTTCGCTCCTGCCGTCCCCAATTTTCGATTTTCACCTCGCGATTCATGTTGTACGGTCATTGCCGACCTTCTCCTCGCCATCGAGACATAGAACGCCGTATTTGTTCCGTTCCTACGTTTGAAAAATTGACTTGCGGCCGTGCTAATCGGCGACTCTTTTTAAGTGGTTTTCCGAGTTCGAATCCCGTCCGGGGATATTTTTTTTCGTTTTCAATTTTTTAGCACATATTTTTTATTCTATAATTGCGATTTTCTCCGTTCTATTGTATTTCTCGGAGAAGTTTTGCATTTTCCACCGCGCAATATTGATCTGCACTATTTGAATTAAAAATCACATTCTACCTCTGCTATAGTGTGGCTAAGTCTTTGGTAGACGTTGCAAAAACAGCAATACGTAGTCAAATCACGACAAGTATATTCCTCATTGGTATTAATGAACAGACAATATTTTTATAGATCTGTTAATAAGCTTTTATTTACTCCATTATGTTATACATTTCGGTAAGGAAATTTCTGATTTTTAATCGAAATAGTGCAGATTAATATTTCGCGGCGGAAAATGCAAAACTTTTCAGAAAAATGCAATAGAACGGAGCTAATAGCTATTATAGAATAAAAAGTATCTGCCAAAAAATTGAAAACGAAAAAAAAAAGTATCCCCGGGCGGGATTCGAACTCGGGAAACCACTTAAAAATAGTTGCCAATTAGCACGACCGCAATTCAATTTTTCAAACGTAAGAACTGAATAAATACGGCGATCGGAGATCTGTTCTATATCTCGATGGCGAGGAGAAGGTTGGCAATGACCGTACAGCATGAATCGCGAGGTGAAAATCGAAAATTGAGGCCGGCAGGAGCGAAGGTGAATCGTCACTTTTTGACAATTCGTGACAATTCGAAAAACGAAATTTTCGTCCATCTATTTTTTTTTTATTTTTTACTCATTTATGCACCACTCAGAGTTTGGTAGAAGTGCACCTTCATTATAGATACTATCTAAACTCTCTTTGGAAAAAAATCTAGCTTTATAGAAATGATTTCACGAAAACTGTCGCTGCCTCCCGGGCTATTATACAGAAGAGCGACCCAAGATAAAATACCGCCATCCGGATGTCGATTAGCTACTCTGAAAATACGCAAATCCAACGAAATATTAGTTCTGTCCAGTTTTTGAGAGTATGGCTCACTGTGCACAGAACGTAGCTTCAAAAGTCACAATTGGACCATTATAAATGGAAAACTAAGCTTTTAATTCAAATTAGTGACCGTTGTACACGACAATTTATACCAAACTGAGGTCTTATTGCTTGAATAACGAAAACGGCAAAAAAAATGTACAAAAAAACATTACAGTAAAGGACCTGATAAATACTATTTACTTATGTCAATGGATTGGAAGAGATGGTCCCACTAAATGGCCACATTTCAAAATTGCATAAAAATCAGGTCAATCAAAACGGGCAACACGCCGAACACCTATTATAAATTTTTCTAATGAATCATTTGAGGAAACCTCTTAAGTTTATTCTTGAATATGACACCTATTTATTTATAAAACGAAAATGGTTGCAATTAGCCATAAAGAAGTGCTTACAAAAATGTTTTTCATTTCTACATCACATCGTTGAAATTATACAGGGTGTTCCATTTGAAAAAAATTAGAAAATTCAATTTAAAAAGTTCTTAATTGAAAAATAATTTTTGGCCACCCTGTACAGTTTTAGAAAATGTAAATGATTCAGAAACATTAATTAGGTGTCTCGTAACTGGTATTCATATAAGTTTTTCTTAAAATCCATAATTGTGACTGTGGTGATTTTTTTAATATCCATCTGCAGATTGCACTATTTCAACAAAAAAATCCATTACATCCAAGTGGTTGGGAGATATTCAATGCTAATATAGGAATGAATAGAGCCTAGAAAGAGGCTTCAAGAAATGTACTGATATACATAGCATTCCATTTAAAAAAAGGCACTTGGTCCTTTAATTTCGTCTTGGCTTGTCCTGTATGTTCGAAAATAATTTCCAGTTATAGACTGGCAGTGCCATGCTGTATTCCAAGTCTTAATTATGTTTGAATAAGGATATTTTCTAAACCGCAGTAAAGAATTACTTGAGTGACCTTATTATGAATTAGCATATGTGCTGAATCGCAGTAAACAATGGGCTTATGAATATAGCACTTACTCCAGCCTATATTTTATCGCGATAACATGTACTTGCGCTCTATTTAGCTGTGTGAATTTGTTATATACCCCTCTCCAGAATTAGCTTCTAGACCAGCCCATGTTCTCATAAATAAATGCAGCATTTAGCATCGCATAGTGTATTGATTTTAAGATATAAATCTTAAGATATTATCCATAAAATCCCTCTTAGCAAACTTATGCGTTATTTTATATACACTTTATTATATAAATAATATTATTCTACAGTAAAATAGTTAAGCACCCTATGTGTTTTCAAAGGGAAACACTTATCGCTTTTAAAATTCTTGAAACTTATGATCGTTTTAGATTATATAGCCGCATATATTGATGAATATACTTAGGAAATGCGCCCTCGGTGTAGTAATATAATATTTATAAATATGCTTCAGATAATCGGGAAATACGTATTTTTATACGTACTTCCTTTCATGCCGGATTTATACCGGATTCTTTTCATAACCTGGATTATAATAAGTTTACATAGAGAGATCTCGGATGGCATGTATGTATCTACATTAAACCCGAGGCTTATAGGTTTTCTATTATGTATATTTCCTAGGCTGGAGTACCTGAACTGCACTTTTGAATCATGTTCTTCAGCAGACGTAAAATACGCATATGAAAGGACATTTTTGTTCGGTTTATGCATTATTTATTATATGTGCCATATAGTTCCAATTAAAAATGAACATTTTGTGTAATTTATGTAGCAGAAAAAAATGTTTATCTTTACCCATTATTGAAATATTTATATTAAATTAAGGTTTTTTGTTGCAGAGAGGAAGTGACGAGCTCTTATCACAATCAAACGTATCAGTCATGGCTCCTTCAGCACCACATGCAGATAACAATAACCAAGAAAATGCCAAGAAAGTAAGTGTTTATTATTATTAGTAGTATGAAAAAAGCAACATTAGTTCTTATAGTCCAGTGTTTGACGGTTTCTCATCAGAATTCTTTCGGATGAAACCGATTGGCGTAAAATTTGGACAGTAAGTAGGGAATGGTTTAAGAAACAACATTTATATAGTGCTGATGAGCTTTAGTAAAAGTCGTTAGCATAAAAACTTACGGAGTAATGATGAAAATAAAATAGTTGTCTCGTTTCTTTGAAGAAAAAAACCAATGACTTTACCCCAAGAATTGAAATGAAACGTAATCCATTTACAATTTACTTTATTTAGATAGGTACTAATAATATGTTCTAGAAGCTTGAACGGTTTAGAATGCTCTAGGCATTCTTTTTTTGAAAAAAAGTTTGATTCAATTTTGACATGATTTTTAAAATAAAAAATATAAAAATTCTTTTTTTCACAATAACTCAAAAACTAAAGATTCTAAAGATTGTTAAAAAATGCAAGAGGGCAAAAAATTTTTCTGCAGAAAATTTTGTTTTTTCGCTCAAAATTTGTTACTTGAGATTATTTCTATCAGAAATCAAGATTGTTTATATTTGTTTCAATAATTTATAATTGGTAAGTCTCAGTTATAAGTTAGGCTGCATCTAAATTGCACGCTACTCTTGAGTCACTGAATATTTAAGAAAAATAATTGCAGATGCAAGTTTGCATTTATTATAATACCAACGCTGCAAGTCTATAGAGAAATTATTGTCACCACGAACCAAAATTGTTTAAATAATATCGGTGTGCTTCATACAATTCATTACGTTTAGTTTCACATTTTTATACATTGACGTGTTACTTACTGGAACTAATACTTTAAATAATTAAAATATGGTAGTTATTACATGTTTCTTTTATTAATAAAAGCGATTTGTAAGGGGTGAAACGTGGCAATAATTCAGAAATAATATTATAAACTGTGAGGGTTTTAATTAATTATAAATGCACCAATATAAAATTATAAACTGTTAAAAACTAATCTATTTGTAAATTCCGTCATAAGGGGTGGTTTTTAAGGGTTGAAACATTGCAATGAATCATAAATTATATTTCAGAACATGAAAAAATGTTTATTTTACATATTTAAACATGATTTCAATCTAAGTAACGCTTACATATAAATATGGTCTTTAATTTTTTTGTCAGAAGGGGTAGTTTTCACCCCTTAAAAATAAAAATTTCACATCAGGAACATTTGAAGTTTTGAAGAGGAGGGGTTAGATAAAATTAATTACAAATTTTTATCAAAATCGGTGTTATCCGAATTCTAGGTAAGAACAATACCTATTTTTACCGTCGAACACTGAACTATTAGTACATTTTCCAGAGAATATAATTCATCGAAACATGAATTAATTAGCAAACCAGATAATTTTTTTAGTTTTAACTAGCATCTACGGTACGTAATGAAATTTAAAAGAAAATTGAAAGGATAGGGTTGCCGCTTTGATGTGAAAATCGTCATAATAATAGAATAATATAGAGAGCAAATGTCATTTTTCGTATTTTTTTTTTAAATAATGTATTTTGAGAAAAATGTTTAACGGGTTAAAAAAAAATTTGTACACTTTTTATATTTGTGTATTGAATGTCTAGGAGTTCACGTACACTCCCATTTTTTTGTTTATTTGTCAAAGAAGAAATTTGAAATTAGAGTAGGCACAGGATATTTGGTATAAAAATCTATTTTAACATTGGAAATGTTTATGTTTTCGTATATGGGGTTGAGTTACCAGTTTTCGTTCAAGGTCAAAAGACAGCGGTGTCGCGGCACAGTGGAGAGAAGACCAGTAGGCTCGCTTACTCTTGAGATTTGTTGTAATCGATTTTATTTTTTATGAATCCACTGCGCATCCGATATTTGTACGCTCATCTACATATACACTGCTCGAGCTAGAAAATGCTAATAAACTGACCAACACTTACAATGGCACTAAATTATTTTTGTTCGAAGATATCCTTGGCAGATGATTTATTTTACGATTTAATTTAATGTTTACTGATTAATCAATAAGTAGCGAATTAAAATTTGACCTTCCTTTACTTAAATTTATTACATAACATCCGCGTCTGACGTCACAGACTGAAAATGTATGACTTTATATTATTCAAGCAAAAATTTGTACACGGCTACCGAAAAGGCCGCGCTACTATGGATTAGGCTACTGCGCTTGCCAATTACATTACCTACCGTGTCGGGAGATTACCTAACAGTTGTACAGCGATGCCGACGGTAGAACACAAAAGTGTACAGCTTGCTACAAATAGGTGCCTGCTTGCAAATAAATGATGTGTTAGAATTGCAACTAACTGATATAGGTTTTCTGTTGTACAAATTGAGTGACAATAATAATATCTCTTTATTTCAAAGTAATGTGTCGCGGTCGACTGAGAATATCATGTGCAACGGCTGATATACGCAAATGTAATATGGGTTGCATATATCACAGGGGGTCAAGTTACCAGTTTTCATTTAAGGTGGAAATACAGCGGTGTCGCGCTCGAGTGAGAGTGCCTGTATGCAACGGCTGATATACGCAAATGTAACATGGGTTGAATATATAACAGGGGGTTAAGTTGGAAATACAGCTGTGTAGTGGATTGTGCTATTTCCGGACTCGGTTCTTATTGTGGACTCATCAGAAAAACCCAAAGCCACTCATAACCATGTTCCATGCAAAATCAAGACAATATCCATGAATAAGTATGAAATATTTATATTTGACATTGACTGATAAAAAACAACAGATCTTCACCTATCTATTAGCTAACTAGTATTGGAGCCTATATACTCTATGCATGTTTAAAAGTGGGTTTGGGCTTTTCTGATGAGTCCACAATAAGGACGAAAAACGTTTCAAAGGCTAAGCATTTCCAAGAAACTGAATCAGATTTTATGAAAATGTAACTCATTAGAATGAAAAAATTTTTTAAGATAAGGTAGGTAAATAAATTAATTTCAGGCCTTTGTTCTCATTTTTAACTGAATTTACATATCGTAGGGGATCGTGTAGATACTAGTTTAACCTGCCTAGCCGTAGGGCACTATGTTGGATGCTAGTGTTATAATGAGAATGGCAAATAAGAATTTTTACTTGTTAGCATAACCAAAAATCAGGTTATCGAAAGAATGCAAAGATTTCATTAATATTTTTACATATAGTTTTTCTTTTAGTTGTCATAGATAGTTTTTCTTTCCGCTGTTTGCTAAATCCTATAAAGAATATGTTTCATTACTATAAGCAAACAAATAATAAATAATTCACTTTTAAATATAATGCTCAGCCTAATCGACCATCTATTTTTGATCCGTCTGTATAAATCTCTACTTTTCTGTTGTGCATGCTTAAGATAAGCTTCATAAGATGTTTATTAATTGCTGGTATATCGGCAAGGGAGGGAATACTACTGCTAGCTTAAGCATCAATACTTTTTGTGACACTGTATGAGTTCATCAAATTTTTTAGTCTATAAGAGCATCTGCTAAAGTGGAACTATTTTTAAGTCTCCAATAACCGTTTATACGGTTTTCAGCATTAAGAGAATAGTGTTCATGATATTGTTTGTATTTAGAGGTCTAATTTTAATCATCATTTTGTTGGCTAAAATTGTCTTCGTATAACTAAAGGAGGTTCTTGTGGGTCGGCAAAATGTTTAGTTTATGTTAAATTTGAGCTGGCAAATATCTCACATTAAATAAGAAACGGTAAACGCAACACCCAAATTAAATTAATAGAAATATTAAAATTATCCGTCTCTTAAGATGGCCACATTTACTTACCTCGTCTAGAACAATGGACAGAGTTTCAGTAACAAAAACCAGGCATAATGTGTCTCTATTATGGACCCAGCCACTGCAATTACGCTGTATAGAAACAAATGGCGACTTCACAAACTGCTATAAATAAAGACTTCAGATATTAATTATCGCACATAAAGAGGAATGCAATAACGTCTACATTTTTACTCCCTCCACTCATCCACTCACTCCATTGCCGCGCGGTGGTTTTCTATTTGCAAGAAAGTTGAGGCTATTGTCTATTGTGTTTTATTATACACAGAAGATTTTATCTTAAAAACTCATCCTGTTCGCGTGGAGTTCAGATAACTCCGTTAGTTTGTTATTAAATGAAATGTGAAAAGTTTATTCTGGGGCTATTGTCGATTTTTAGAATCTCTTGTCGGGTAGAACAATGAGTAGTTGTACAGCGGACCGATATAAAGGGAAACGAGGCTCTTCGTTTTAAAATGTGATCCTGAATATTTTTAAATTAGGTATATTATATTGATAATGCGTCTAAATGCTCTTTTTATGCTTCAAATGTATTGTTGAAATATTGTACATGTAAAAATAAAACAAGCGATATTGCCAGTTTTAAAAATGTACCGGTCAAATGCAATATTATTACTCTTCGTTTTGTATTTGCGAATAGTATTTATAATAATACGATGCTTATGAACTAACTGTCTAAGGAACAACTACTTCCACATCCAGATTTACCATCGAAGTCTCTTTAAATGAATATATCTTGACTATATTATTTGTACTCTAGTATGTGGAAATAATAGGTCATAGAATTTAAATAATACAGTATTTAAGGCGCATATTGCGAAGAAGTTTGTGAAGTTAAAAGCCATCCGAAATTGAAATACTTATCATACCTAATTGACAAGTGTAATATAGAGGAAAACCATGAAAGATCATGAATTAAAATGTTCTTTTATAAAGCTTAATGAATTTTTTTTATAATTATCTCGTTTAATATGAAAAATAAAATTCCATTTTTATGTAAAAGCAAATATCAAATATGATTATATCTCAATAATTTGACAGAAAAATTTCCACTTATTAATTTCGTTCAGAGTACCCTGGAGGATGAAAATTGCCAGAAATATTTGCTGAAAAAGTGATATGTGAAATTTTCAAAAATATAACCTCGCCGACTAGCTCCTCCACCAAAACTGACTCCAGTTTTATAACTGGAGTCAGTTTTGGTAAAAATTTATATTTTTAATTGAATTTCACCAAAAGAGCATCTACTTCGAGCATTCGGGCGTGTATCTCGTACTTTACCCCCACCCCCTTTACCTTTTTATCGCGGTGGCAGAGGAAAAACATTTGCATGACATTTTTACCACGAAAGCTCGGGCTGGTGCCGAAGTTTTTATTTTTAATTTCTCTTCATTGTTAGCTTATTTTTAAAAACATGTGTAACTTAGTAAATCCTCTACGTGTGCCGAAATTGGTATAATCACAGTTAGTCTTTCTGCAAGTTTTCAGTAGTATAGGAAGCACATAATAGAACGTTCAAAATCCCATTAACCAAAGTAGTGAATTTGCCCTTTTCCGGCCATTGGGAATGGGCCGTTATATCATCTAATCTGCTCCGGTGGTTGGGGAACGGCCGTTAAGCGTCATTGTTTGGCACTGAGTCGTGATCAATTTGCTTGTTTGTCTCTGTTGTAGAACTAAAACAGCACATTGTAGCTTCGACACAAAATGGCGAACCTGGAGGGTTTAATTTACTGCTTAGATCCACGCAAGAGGATTCATATACATGTATAATCGATGACAAGATACTTGAGTTACTATACAGTGTGTCTCCTAGGCCAAATACAATAGTGTGTTGTACTGATCTATTGAAGAACAAATGTTCTCTAAACATAACGTCCTAAAATATTTCGTTTTGAAATTGAGGTGTTGTAGTTCAGTCAGTAAAGAGGTACCCTGACAGAAAGAGAATTGACAAATTTATTATTCGATGAAACAGTTTATTCCTCTACGAATGCGATTAAAAATAGACTGTCATCTGTGAAATGGAAGTTGGTATTTACAGCGAAAAGAACGACATGAATCCAGTGCTGGATTAAAGCCAATTACGCACGGGTGTAAAAATCATAATAAAATTACAATGTTTATTTTTTATCGAGATTAGTATTCCACGTGCAAGGAATACTAACCCCACCCCGCTCTTTGAACTTGCAAATAAAAAAAGCTATTGTAAGGAATGTCACACCCTCCCTCCCCCGCTTTTCGAAATTTTAATCGAGATAAATATTTCCGTTTTTCGAAGTTATATCGAACAGCGGGGGTTACTACCTCCGGGCCACGATTTTCTCTAGATGGCTCTGCGGTTTCCCTAACATTATTGTGTAAAGCGGCAAATTTTAGGTTTGCATAAAGCGACAAATACTTTAATCCGTCACTGCGTGCATCTCTTTCCTCACGCGTGGTGAAAGTGAATAGTTTCGGCTCGGCACAATAAGTTTTTTCTTAGAAATGATGTGTCATGAATAACTTCAATTGCTAGATGTTTAATAATAAATAATAGCGGAAAGTAGTCTTGTCACTTTTGCAGAAATATATTTATGTTCAAGCAGTCATAGACCATTTTCGCTCTTAATATTACAAATAACTTACGTATTAAGGAAAATAAAATTTTTGAATATGGGGAATATCAAATCTTGCACAAAATATGTGTAGAATGAATCTCTTGTGATTAGTTTAACGGGAGATACATCAAATCAAGCATGATGTAAATAAAATATTGAGAGTGGCTAGAAACTCTTGATTTTTAGTCTTGATCATTCGATTGTCATAACAGGAGGTCCCTGAGAACGGGTAGTTTTGAAAATGTTGTTATTTTGTAACATGTATAGCTGGCCATGGATGTATTTGTCATGTTGTCTGTCATTATATGCCATTTGGTAATCATGAAACAGTGGTCCGGTGAGCAGCGTGCTTTTGCAATAAAACCGTATTATAAAAATAATGGCAGTGTACTTGCTGTGCAGCGACAATTTCGACTACGCTTTGCGATTCCTCGTCACGGGAGAATTCCTTCCGCTCATACCATAAAGTTACCACAAGTGAATCAATAAATGTCTTGCAGATGCAGAGATTATTTCCTGGTCACAATATCTCCAGGCGTGGAAACATTGAATGGCCCCCAAGGTCGCCAGACCTTACGGCATGCGATTACGTCTTGTGGGGCTACTTGAAGCATAGGATTTTTGTTGACAAACCATAAATATTCAGGAGTTGAAAACAAAAACCCTTGAAGAATTTGCCAATATAGACATGTTGCATCGTGTAATAGAAAATTTCACCAATCGTATTCAAGAGTGCGTGGAGAAAAGGAGAAGACATTTACCAGGAATTTATTTATAAAAAATAAAAAATGCATATAATTACCTAGTCATTATTACATCTTACTTTAAATAAGTAAAGTTACTTTCAAGATTATGGTGTTTTGTAAGGTCTCCTAAATATGTAGACAATGTCGACCAAAATCGGCTGCTTTTTAAATTTTTGTGGCAAACATTTTTGTTAAAATTAGCTCCTACTCGACTTGGGAAAAGACAAATTTACTTATTAAAGTAATTATGACGTAAAATTGACTGGAAAATAGACTTCCGATACAAATTTACCAATTAGTCTTAATTTAGATTTCAGTTTACGTAAATAATACCAATTAATCTACCTCATACACAATTTTCTTTGAAAGTAAATTTAACGAAAGCAGCGAGTGAAGAACTACTAAAACATCTACCAAAAATGACTTCAAGGATAAATTACCAATAAGGCCAAAATAGGTAATACAGTTAGGTAGTATCTACCTTTTTAGCTACTAAAAATACCTAAATGTTTGCTGGGATGGATATAATATCAAAACAAGCTAACCATTATACTCTTCACCGATTTACTGCCATTTTTATATAATTGTTGCACATTCTATAGAATACTCTTCGCAGTTTTTTTGTCAATAATATTAGTTTTAGACATTTTTTGTTTAATTACAAGACATACTTTTTTGAATTTAAATATTTAATAACTGGTTTTTTATTTATTTGTTCAAAATCAATTGGGGCTTTCCTCTAGTTAACATTAACTTGCTGTCCAAATTTTAATACAATCGGACTTTTCATTCTTAAGTTATCGTGCTTACAAGAAACTTGGCGGACGGACAGGCGAACAGACAGACAAACGAGCGGCCATTTTAAAAATTGTATAGAATTCGATCACCAACACACTAATATGAATTTTTTCTCTCTACGAGTGATATTACCAGTTTTAGGAATGTGCCGATCAAATGCGATATACTCTTCGTTTTGTATTTGCGAAGAGTATAATAACAAGAGTGAAAAATGTTTGACAATAACTTGCGATATTTTGGAACGTAAAATAAGACGATCGACTAAATCTTAAATTAAAATACATAAAGTTGTGCTGACTGTTACTAACACAGTATTGTAAACTTGTTTACACGTGATTTGTATTATTTTGGTTATCGCCTTTTGTATACTTAAAAAAAAAACTAACTTTAGTAGGAAAAGAAGTAATTTGAGCTTTTTCAAGAACTTCATCAGACGTTCTTGAGAATGTTAAACGATATTAAATTTATTGCCTGAGAAGTCAAAGGAAGGTACAAGGGTGCACTATGCTGAATGAAGAAATTCATTTGGATGTTTGAAGTTTATAAAAAACATTTTGCGCTGAGATCGCCAGGAGCAGCACACCTTTATTTACAGTAAATAGAATAAAATGTTTCGTCCAAAAAGCGGGAAAAGTAAATTTCCGAAATACCCAGCAGCACGGTTTTGAGTAACACCAAGTATACGAAACACAATCTCAGTTCAATATTTCACGTGTCAGTTTGTTGCCTGTGATTGCCTTACCGATTGCACAAAACTACGTACAGATTACTCAGTACTCAAGCTTTTCAGAAATATGAAGCTTCCTATTTAGATCAACATTTTGTTTGATTCGTTTTATATGTCCAACAGGTTATATTCCCTGGACTGAGATGATTACATACTGGCCATAACAGATATTTATTTACGAGAAACCATTTATAAAATGACCGATTTATATAACTTAGACAATTTCAGTTTCATTTATACTTCCGGAATATACTTCTCTCATATTAAATGAATATACAGAAAATGCAGAGATTTCTGCATTTCCTCATAATGTGCTTACTTACGTTTTATTCTCGCTCAAGGACGTAAAATTGCAAGCCTTCAAAAATACAGTATTTTCCTACTACTTTAATGCAGGTGAGTATTACATAAAGGTTTTTCCCTCTTCTCTTGTTAACGGAGCAGAAGTAAGCCGTATATTTTCTAGAATTTAATAAAACTTGAAAGAGATCCTATTATTATTTAAAAAGAAATATATATCCGAACCTAAATAGAAAACGTATTGTTGAGAATACCGAATTTCATTTTCTTCGGTGAGCTTTCATTATATTATAAAGGAACGATTACAAAAACCCGATGTGCGGCTAAGTAAGTAAGTAACCACCTGTGACAATAAAAACCAAAAGTGGAAGACTACGATGTGTTTTGTGCTTCGTGCTTAGGCTTAAAACTTAATATATTTTTTACGTGTCCCTCCAAAAATCTACCTTAGTTGTGGGGAAAATCAATAGAGACACTCTAACAGACAATTTCATTTTCTCGAGTTTTCTAGCTTGTTGTTCTCTATTCGCGCATATGAAATCAGCAGGTACGAGTGTCTCAAACAAACAGCAACCACTTTCTTAGTTAATGGACTGTTTAAAATACACAAGTACAGTTTGGTGTTGAAAAGTACCCAAACTTCGGAGTAATGCTGTAGCGGCTTGGAATTTCTTTTTGCGGATTCTTAAACTTTAGGTATCAACTTCAAATATCTGAAAGGAATAGATGTGCTTTTGCCCCTAAGAGGGGAAAACAACCCCTAAATTTCAAAATTTAATGTTGACTCAAGTATTATGAGTTAGCTATTGAAAAAATTCATGGGGTATAATAGTTCTACAGGGTGTTTTCCACGATTATTCAAATTATTATATATTTAAACTGTGACAACTAAATTTTTACAAATGGAGGACACCCTGTATGTTTTTGACTGACATAAATATAAACAACCCTCAAATCCAATGCATAGGCTGTTCGTTTAAGAAACGCATATCCATTACCCCCCCGACATTGGCAGTGTCGTAATTGGGGATCGAACCCAGTATACGATGGAGTGTGACTAAACGCGCTCGCCCCTAAGACGTTTTAAGCGGTAGCGCAGCGGACTACACACTTCTTATCATCTATCATTGCACAACATTGAAAGCTTATTTTTCTTCTTGCATATAATTGCGAGTTCTTCTTATTCTGCGATATAGCTTATAGGCTATTGAATATGTTCAAAATTACGTGGTAGAAAGGAACAATTACGTTAAAGGGTTTTTATTGTTTAATATGTTAGTTTGACACCTGAAGACGATAAAATCACAAAGTGCTACATTCCGTGGTGCGTTCTTGAGAGCCATCCGAAGAAGTCCATTTTTTTGTTTTTTCAACATAACTCAGAAACAATGTAAATTTGGAGATTTTTACAAGAATACTATTTTGTACAAAATTAAATTTTCCGTTTAAATGCCGTGTTAAAAAATGTTTTTCCTGTTTTTAGTATCAAAAATAATTAAAAGATAAAGTTAAAAAATGACGAAAATTCACCATTTTTCTTTTTCTCTTCAGTAATTCGTCCATAACTGTTTTATACGGCATCCTAGGTATACATAAATGTTCAGAGAAAAAAAGTTATTGAAAAGATAAAGAAATTGCTTTTTTACTCTGCTCCGTACGACCAACGGTGACCGAGATGTCATCATTCAAAGTTGACCATTTTTTTGTCACATTTTACCGCATTTGCTCATACATTTTTTTCTTTTAATTTTCAGTAAATTAATTTATTTTTGTGCAATGAAACAACAATTTTAAGATAATTTAATAATAATACAAATATTTCTGTAACGTTCTAAAATAAATATTACGTTTTTACGAAAAAGGAATATTACAAACAATTAATGTTTGTGGTTGAGCTTTATAATATTAAAATCAAATTTTATGCATTATTCAAAATAAACTGATTTTTAAGGAGGTTGGTGCCTTACAGTCCCAACCAACAGTAAGTCGAATTCTAAAGTTATTAATTATATTATTCATAATAAATTGTTACAAAAGGTTATTTAAGTCGATGAGATATCAATAATTATTGTCATAAAGGCATAAATAAATCATTTTTTATTATTAATTAATTATTTAAGTAGATTTAATTATTTTACTTAATGAACTTTTTGGATGTTTTACCCAAACTTATTAAAACAAAAAATGTAAATATCTGTATATTTTACAAATTTGTTTCAGTAAAAATTTAAAAAAAAATGAGAAGCAGTAAAAATTAAAATCAAATCATTAAATAATTGAAAAATCAGTTAAAAATCATTAACGAAAAGAGAAATTTGACAGTTTATAAACGTTTGATTTTTTTTATTATTTATTAAAAGTCTCCTAATAAAATTGGAAACAATATTAAAATATGCGTAAGACATCAATGTTTTACATAGTTAGTTTTCGGAACTGCTGACATTATTTGGTTATTTGCTATAAAATAAAATGTACCGTTTGCATGCTGGATTGACATATTTTCCATAAGACTATATGTAAAAGTTTGAAAAAAATTTTGACTATGAGTTTCCTAATGACTTTGGATTTTTTACAGAAAATAAAATATATAAATCTATTAAAAAAACTTTATTTCAGATTTTTTTCATTATTTTCGTCTAACGCCTCAACCTCCTTAAATCAATAAATATTGTTGGAAAACATTATGATTCTTCAATAGTAATTCTTTCGATGGCAATATCAACTTCGTTGTCGATGTCTTTATCGACATCTTCTTGTGATAGTTCTGGAACTTTGCATTTTTGCAATTAATTCATTCATATTTCTTGCAAAATATGGAGCATTTGATGTCTAACTTTCTGCAACCACAATAATTTCTATAACAGCCTTTTAAACAGCCACATGATATTTTTTCGAGTAAATATTGCATTGTAGAATCGTGGCAATTGGCATCAATCCCTTGTTTATGTTCTTCCAAGCTCATTGGTGAGGATTTAACAATGTTAAATATGGGAAAATATGTTAAATGAACATATTTCCCTTCCATTGTTGGATCTGTAAATATGTTCGCTGTCCATGCAATCTAGCAGTATCAGCTGTTGGGGGTAACTGTGATAGTGTAAACGTCACATTCTTCGATAATCATTTAAATAATTGTAAGCGACATTTAGCTAGGCACTCATCGTTCCCTTTTAAATCATATAGTATGTAGTAAAGCTGGAATGGATTGACTTGCAGCGCCGATTTTTGCATTAACTGTTAAAAGAAAATTCGCATACTTTTCTAACTTTGTGAATTGTTTTATAAAAAAAAACTTACGTTTTTTCCAACTTTAAGAAGAGATGTGGTATCACAACCACTAAATGCATGTATGAAGCTGATGAAATTCTGATACTGTGGATAGTGAAAGCTGCTCTGGCTGTGCAATTTTGCATGCACTTACCAAATATTGGGTTTCAATAAAAATACATTGTTGTATTTCTCGGGTAATGATGACATTATAATCAGAAAATCCACATCTTGGCCAACTACAACTACATTAACTGATTGTGTTGCCTTTTCATTAGCAGTATCAGCATCTTCATCAGCCTGCTTCGAGTCTATATTAGCTGCTTTTAATGTATCCATTAAATAAGCAATACATTTTTTTTATTATTGTCGTTGGCAAAAAAATTGTCTGACTTTGATAGAGGTTTCAAATTATCTTTTACTTGCATTCCTGGACAAAACTGTTTTGTACAGCGTAATCTCACACTTTTAGTGCCGATATTGCCAACTCCGTCAGAATATCCATCGGAAAAAACGGTACACTTCTCATATGAAGACTTTAAATAATTTATGTATTTTATACTAATATCAGCAAATGTCTCATTTGTACTCCAACTTATCTTATGAAGCAAGTAACCACCATCAATTATATAATAGTACAGGCAATGAAGGCAAAATGTTGTAAAAACCTCGCAAAAATTAACAAAAGAATCATCTCTGGGATTTAAGTAGTTAATAACCTGTAGAATGGAATGATGCATTCTTTGCACTTCCAAGTTCCGGGAAAATTCAAAAAAATTTGGAAAAACTTTTTGATTTTCGTTTGTTTTTTTTGCTCTAACGGCTGAAATAATGAAAATACAGAAAAAAGTTTTCAGCAAAATTTGTAGCTCGTCTCTTTCTCTACAAAATAGGTCTTTACCAATTTTTGTCTTACTTATAGTCCAGTACGTGGGTGTCAAAAAGGGGTGTTTGAATGCAAAAGGTGGGGTAGTAGTGATTTTTTAGTATGTTGTTAGGCTTGAGGCCCTAATAAAAAATCCAAGTTTTCGACCTGGAAGCGCATGCGCTTGAGCCGCCGTCTTGGATTTTAGGTACAAAAATTTGGTTTTTTGATAATAACTCGAAAACGGTGACTTTCACGACAAAAGATGTTCTATACAATGTTAAAGAGGAGAGAAAATTTCCTACAATTATTGTTAAAAAAAATTTTTGTAGCACACATATGTTAGGAGTTACAGCTCTGTGAAGTTGCACTATTTGAAAAAAAAGGTATTATATTTTGTTATTTGGCTGTTACAATACAAATACAAAGACCGCAGAAAGACATCGTCGATCAAAAAAGCACGGGTCTGCCGATGTCCTTTCTGATGAAACAATGGTGGTGCAAGTTTCGCAGAAGCGATTTTTAGCCAATGAAAGAAATAAAGTTCGTCTCATATCGATGCTGAAGAACACATTTGAGCTGGCTGCATTTACAGTTAAACAAGCTGAAGATGATGCCGATGTGCTAATTGTCAACACTGCAATTTCTTTATGCAGTGAATCAATATTTGACGCTGTTTTTGTGGTCGGGGAAGATGTTGATCTTTTAGTACTTGTGACAGCCTTAGCACCAGCCGAATGTTCTATCTACTTCCGTAAACCTGGAAGAGGAAAAACTGCTGAGAGGATATATTTAGCAAGTGGCCTCAAATACGAAGAAGCAACCAAGCACATTCTGTTCTTGCATGCCTTCAGTGGTTGTGACACAACGTCATCCCTATTCAATCAGGGAAAAACTAAATTTTGTACGCTGATAGAAAAAAACAGAGCGGTTCATGAAATAATTGAAATTTTCAACCAACAAGATGCCACGTCAGAGGAGATTGCCGAGGCCGGAGTACGCTTTCTTGTAGCTTTATATGGTGGCAACATGGATAAAGAGAGTTTGGAAGAGATTCGTTTCCAACGCTTCGCCAAATCTACGCTGAAAAGCAAATTTAATCTTGCCTCTTTGCCACCTACAAATAACGCGGCGCAATTCCACGCCTTTAGGACGTACCACCAAGTACAGAAATGGAGAGGCATAGAGAAAAATCCTGAAGACTGGGGTTGGAAGCATGGCGCTTACGGGCTCACTCCCATAACAATGGCGGAAAAACCAGCTCCCGATTCCTTATTAAAATCGGTATCTTGTAACTGCAAAAAGGGGTGTGGTGGGGCATGCAGCTGCCGAAAGTCTGGACTTAAATGTTCGGTTGTATGTGGCTTCTGCAACGGAGAATCTTGCGGAAATATGCCGGAAATCCGAATTGATAGTAAGGACGAGAATGATGACATTTTTCAGGCTACGGACCAAAACTACGACCAGAACACCGAGAATAACCAACCCGGACCATCGAAACGTACCAAAATGTAGTAGAAATTAATTTTTGTAACGCTCTAAAACCATAATTTACTATTCTTAAATTAAAAAAAAAAAAAAATGCGATATGCTTTTCGCCTTTAACTTTGTTTACGATAAGTATAATACTGTTAAATGATAATATTCAAATGCCTTTTAGTTTTTTTTTATAATTATGTACAAATATAATGACATATAATAAGAATAATAAAATAAAACTCAACCAAAATGAAGTTTCCGCATATTTTTTTCAAATAGTGCAACTTCACAAAAACAAACAACAGCATCAAATATTGATTCACTGCATAAAAAAAATGCAGTGTTGACAATTAGCACATCGGCATCATCTTCAGCTTGTTTAACTGTAAATGCAGCCAGCTCAAATGTGTTCTTCAGCATCGATATGAGACGAACTTTATTTCTTTCATTGGCTAAAAATCGCTCCTGTGAAACTTGCACCACCATTGTTTCATCAAAAAGGACATCGGCAGACACGTGCTATTTTGATCAACGAAGTCTTTCTGCGGTCTTTGTATTTGTATTGTAACAGCTAAATAACAAAATATAATACTTTTTTTTCAAATAGTGCAATTTCACAGAGCTGTAACTCGTAACATGTGCGTGCTACAAAAAAAAAATAACAATAAATGTAGAAAATTTTGTCCTCTTTAACATTGTATAGAACATCTTTTGTCGTGAAAGCCACCGTTTTTGAGTTATTATCAAAAAACCAAATTTTTGTACCTAAAATCCAAGATGGCGGCTCGAGCGCATGCGCCTCGAGGTCGAAAACTTGGATTTTCCATTAGGGCCCCAAGCTTAACAACATACTAAAAAATCACTACTACCCCACCTTTTGCATTCAAAAAACCCCCACGTACTGGACTATTAAGCCGTTTAGGAGATAAATCCAGTTTTCCACTTATAGTTTTGAGCCGCTCTGAAATGCGCGGAAAATGAGAATTCTCTGGGAGTTTCATACGACCGGACATATCGATCGATAATTATTACTATTCAGAGCCGCTAAAAAAAATGAAAGCAACGTAAAATGTTGAGAAAAGTCTCAGCTTTAATGTGGAACTAATCACAAAATTCATACAAATTTTTATCATAGAGAAAAAAGTGTTAGAAGATGGCTTAGTAAACTTTATACAGTTGATTTATTCACATCTTTGAGTTTAATGCATCTTGCCTATTTCTCCCGTAACCAATGGGTGCTTTTTCACTGCATGGATTCGATTCCACGCACTTTAATCTATATTTCGTGAAAATTTCATTGAAGAATGTTAAGAAGCATATAAGTTGTATATGTTTTACTGTATAATTGTGCATTTTCTGAACGTGTATGAATAATGTAGACAAATTCAAAAAGTACTGCGCGCATTTAAAAAACTCTAAAGCCATTCGAAAGAATATGTTTTATATTGTACTTATAATCCAAAAATTAAGACTGTGCTCTTATTATTACTTAAGATATAGCGAATTGAACTAGAAAATTTGGAGATGATTGATCGATGAGAAATATACCCTCTACTTTGATCACAAGGCATATTTTTCCAACAAAAGTAATCGCAATAAAATGTTAATTGGATTAATATCTCATTATATAAGAATATATAAGCAAAATGAATTATCACTCTAACGACTTCCGGCAAAGATATGAATAAATCTGTGGATCAACTGTACAAAGTTCACTAAGCCATCTTCTGACACTTTCTCTCCTTGATAAAATTTGTTATGAATTTTGTGATTAGTTCCACATTAAAGCTGAAACTTTTCTCTATATTTTGTGTTATTTTGATTTTTTTTAGGGGCTCTGAATAGTATGAATTATCGATCGATGAGCCCGGTCGTACGAAACTCCTGGATAATTCTCATTTTTCGCGCAGTTTGAAGCGGCTTAAAACTATAAGTGGAAAACTCGATTTATCTTCTAAACGGCTTAAGTAAGAGAAAAATTTGTAAAAACGTTTTTTGTAGAGAAAAAGACGAGCTTTTGTTGGGAACTTCATTCTCTATTTTCATTATTTTGGTCGCTAGAGCAAAAGAACCGAAAATCAAAAAGTTTTTCCAAATTTTTTTGAATTTTCTCGGAACTTGGAAGTGCAAAGGATGCCTCATCTCATTCTTCAGGTTATTACCTACTTAAATCCCAGATATGATCCTTTTATTAATTTTTGTTACCCTAAATTGTTAATTTGCTTGTACTATAAACTACATTATCAATATTTAAATCAGCAGGCGTGAAAAATGTATGTAAACAAATGCGGTAAAACATGGCAAAAAATGGTCAAAATTGAATGGCGATATCTCTGTCATCGTTGGTCGTACGGAGCAGAAACAAAAGGCAATTTCTTTGTTTTTTCAATAACTTTTTTTTCTGTGAACATTTACATCTACCTGGAATGCCGTAAAAATAGTTATGGGTGAATTTATTTATTTATTTATTTATTGCATACACTGTTCAACAGGTAAGATACCCAATTACAGAACAGGAATAAAGGCATACAAAGCATTAATTACATAATATACAACAACATAGAAAGAAAGTAAAATGAAGAAAAATTTATTTTTTTTTTTTTATTACTGACAAAAGGTGAATTTTCGTCAATTTTTAACTTTGTTTTTTAATTATTTTTAATACTAAGAATAGGAAAAGATATTTTTTAACACAACATTTGGATGGGAAATTTAATTTTCTGCAAAAAAGCATTCTTGTAAAAATTTGCATTGTTTTAGTGATTTTCAAAAACCTAAAAAATGGACTCCTTGGGCTCTCAAAAGCGAATCACAGAGTTTAGTAGCACTTTGTGATTTTATCATCTTCGTCTTCAGGTGTCAAACTAACATATTGAACAATAAAAACCCTTTAACGCAATTGTTTCTTACGATCGTCCGCAAAAAAAGACAAGTAGATTTGCTAAGTACATCAGACAAGTCATTAATAAAAGAGGAAAAACGGCCGCAATTTTGTAAAATGTATTTGTATCTTTGGGACTTTGATTTTTTTTATAATTTTTTATAAATGACCAAAACTAATTAGGTTTATTTAAAATAATTGCAACAATTGACTTTGACGGCGCATAGTACCTAAAAGGCTAATTTTAGCGTAATCATTTCTGTAGACAATTTTATGTTCTGCAAAAATGGAATGTATAGCTTTCAAGATATTTTGAATGAAGTGAAGAAAGTCACTTTGTGCACAACTTTCCTAGCATCAACTTCTGTTTTTCAATTTTTTCTCTAATAATTGAATTATAAAACGAACCGATTAGTCTAGAATTTTCCATATCTAAATTAATTACAATGTTAACCACCTCAAACTTCAAACATGTTAACTACTAAACAGTAATGCAACCGTAGGATTATTATTATCATTATATTTATTACATTAAACAAATATTAATTCCATAATTCTTATTATATATTTCTAATTCCTTCTCGTATTGTCGCATCTATGTCTCATGCTTTATTTCCGTCTTTTTTTTTTCAGGTAAAATTAGAACAGAACGTAGGCAAGCCCTCACGTGTCATCCACATCCGAAACATTCCAAGCGACGTGTCCGAGGCGGAGATCATCCACTTAGGTCTGCCCTTTGGCCGCGTCACGAACGTGCTGGTGCTTAAGGGCAAAAACCAGGCCTTTCTGGAGATGGGCGATGAAGCGTCCGCCACTTCAATGGTCAGCTACTTCTCGAGTTGTATCGCTCAGCTAAGGGGAAGGGCAGTCTATGTACAGTATTCTAATCATAAGGAACTCAAAACTGATCAGACGCATTCGAATGCGGTGAGTGATATCAATACATTTGTAACTATTTTATATAACGAACGTTAAAAAAACGACGTCAAATTGCCTACGTAAATTAAAGCCGGACAAGTGCGAGTTACACCCGCACACCTAGGGTTCCGTACCCGTACCATCAAGCATATTATTTGCCTTTGAATTAACGACTGTAAGAAGGGAAAGAAATTCTTGATTTTTTGATAAAACATTTTAAATCGCTAATAACAAATGTTTGAAGTCGTTTTACTAACAGCATTTTTTTCAAGTTTGTTTGTCATCGTTCACTATTAACTTCTGTAAAAAACAATAGCTAGTGAACTCATTATAATCGTTTTACTGTAAAGTATACATGTACCTCTACCACCACTAGCTTTTTCGAAATCATATCTTTACTAATTTTGGAAATAGAGGCGGGAATTAAGTTTTAGAGATGTTTTGTCAGGAAAATCTCAAGGACTAACAAAATTCTAAATAATATGGCTTTGAGACCACTAGGAAAAGCTCTTTCACGTGAACGAATACAAAGATTTTTGGTGGGGGTATCAAATTGCCAAAAAAAAATGACTACGAAAAACTAAAAATTAGCGTATGGTGGTAAGATACTATTAGAAAAATGCGGAATAGAGTTACAATGAAACATAACACAGAGTGTCTATTAGACAAGATAAGCAATAAAAAACAGTTAAAATTAAAATGAGTATAAGATAAAATGATCAGTTTCCAGCATCCAGCCAATCATGATCTCGAGAGTTGGTTATATGGTGTCCTCTTTATTGCCACGGTATAATCATGCTGGGCATTGGAAAGCTATAGGGTAGATTGTTTACCCCAAATCAGAGAAGTCTGCTCACTTATGTTCAGTTTCGTCCAGAAGCCAGCACATCGCTCATGATTAGTTCTGATGCAGTTCATATTACACCAAAAATTTTGAGTCAAGTCGAGACATTCTAATTTCTTCCCAATTTTAATGAATGCCACACTGAGGGAGCCCCCATATAGCCATTCTTCTCTCAATTTTGCATTTATGTTAAAGATATTCTCTGATTCTGTTAGTTCCCTAGATATCACTAGCCGTCTTGAGGGTAATCATGACTGTAGAGTTCTGGAAACAGAATATCTCCATGGATAAGTAGCTGGACATTATATTTATTGGTACCAACAAATTCTATCCTCTCTTATGAGGGATTGGCGATGTTAGTACTTAATACAAAGGGTCGATTTCATCATGTTAGATATTATTCTGTTGTTTCATGAAGCTGGACATCAACTTTATTGACAAGAGCGCACATATCGAAAGACAATTCTCAGTTACAAAGAATACCAGACTCAAACTTACTTGCAAAGGCTACTCATGAAGTATCTATTGATTTCTATTAAGCTGTGGTACAAAGTTACTGAAAGTGTCCCCAACCTTGCTCCAAACGCTTCTGAGCCATATGAAAATAAATGAAATTCTCTCTTCAAAATAGTATGGCTCACGCCAAATGATACTCCAATTACCTGAACTAGAACCTACAGAACCTTCCAGCGACATTTTCCATATGATTTTTGGTTTAGATGTACGTTTTTTTCCCCACTGCTGCCTTTTTTCGTTTCTCGCTGCCGTCTTATGAACAGACTTAACAAAAAGGGCTACCCAGATTATATTTACAAAAATTATAATCGAAAACAACATTATTAGTTTCATTCCCAAATGCATCTAAGTAGACTTCTATGAAATACTACCACTGCCCATTGCGAAAAAACAACTCGGGTGTGAAAATTTCTCTTGAGGAAATACTGTTGCAAGTCTATATACTGACAGAACAGTGACAGTGACATCTTAGTCTCTTCAAATTCTGTGATATATTTTCATTTGAAAGGACTATTTGACTTCGATTTTTTAACGCATGTTATATTATAATAATTAATATTGATGAAATTAATCGTATTTTAACTATGACATAAATAAAAATTGAAATGATATTATTTTTGTAACGTAATCATTAAACAAATATGAACAGCAGTGATAACGCCACCTCCTGAATGTGTAAAGTTAAAACCGGGGCAAGTTTTTGATGCATCCTATTAAATGCGGCGCCAATATTCTTGACGTTGGATGACAGTCTCGGATGATTAGGGGTCTAGATTTGAGCTCTTTGCCCCAATCATCGTTGTAGACCTGGACCGGCCTGTTTTTTTACGACAACCCCCCCCCCCCCCCCCCCTGCAAACGCAGACGGTGTAGGCGAAGTTAGCAGACCTGCCCTTTCTTCGCTGGCTGTCGGCTCTATTAAATGAATCAAATGCGATATTTCCAACAAAATAATCGATAGATATCAGTGGGAAGTGCACAGTACCTCGCGCTAAGATTTCTCAGCAGCGACATAGGTTAACCCTTGGCTGCACCTGGGGGTTCATATGTGTATTCCAGGCCTGAAAACCTTGGATTTAATCATACATCTGGATATAGCTTTCTTCTCCAGTAGACTGTAAGGCAACTTGACGAAAGCGGACTGGGGTACGTATACGGTACACAACGTGTCTTCTTTTAACATTGGAAATGTTTATGTTCGTATATGGGAGTCGAGTTGCCAGTTTTCGTTCAAGGTCAAAAGACAGCGGTGTCGCGGTCTAGTGAGACTGTCGTATACGCAACGGCTGATATATGCAAATGTAATATGGGTTGCATATATCGCCAGTTTTCATTTAAGGACGAAATACAGTGGTGTCGCAATCGAGAGTGGATCGTAGCTGTTTCCGGACGAGGCGAAGCTGAGTCCGGAAAAAGTTTATGTTTTATGTATGGTGTTATCGTTTCCAATGTCCCAATGGTTGCAAGAATTGCGAAATTTGTGAATTTTTTCTCTTAAAATATAGTATTTTATTAGTTCAAACCTAAATTTTTAGGTTTTATAATGGAACATTTTAAAATGTTTTGTTTTTTAGCCATATTATCAATTTTTTCAAGCAAATTTTAAAATAAGGCCTAACAAATAGTTATCTTATAAGTAAACGTTATATAAGGTCTCATGTACCGCTGTAATGTTAGAAATTAAAAACTCATGTTTTACGAGCGTATTTCTTTTCGTTGTACATATGTGCCCCCATGTACACTTATTTTACATAAATGAGGTGGTGCGGCTAATGGTTAAATGCGTTCGATTTGTGTGGAAAAATCGGTTTAGCCTGCAATCGTTGGCACATATTGTTAGGCATTGCACTGAATGCGTTCGAGTGCGAGACCGTGCCATTTCTGCTATAGTAGGTAGAGAAACAGACCAATGCTCTAAAACAATTACCTTATCTATTGTTCCCACTATAAATAGATAATAAAACTAAACATTTAATTTTGTGCTTTAAATCGAATAAGATAGCCCAGCCCAATCAACCTGTCGCGGCCTATTGTTAAATTTACTAAAATTCATACAAGAAATACGTTTGTATGGAAACAAAAATTATAAGACTCTAATCGAAAAAAGTTGAATGAGGAAATTGTAGGTGCTAAAAATACCTTTCGATTCCTATTTTTTTAAGTATCAGTTGCGATAACACTTTTCCAGATATATCCAAAAAACCGTCAAAAATCGGCGTTTCTTATTTTCACTGTAACTTTTTCAAATATACGTTGAAATAGTTACTGTCAACCGTAAGTTCCCGACGTTCTCGAAAATCGGATAGACTTGCTCCACGGAGGGTTCCACAATAACGATCTTGGGCTCATTTTCTTCATGAAGGTTGTACTTACTGCTGTGAAAGAATTGTAACAGTTTTATTAATTTTAAGAGTAAATAGAGGGCTTTGAAATAATAGCATTTTTTAAGGTTACGTTTTTTTAAAAATAATTTTGCCAATTTCTGGGCTCCAGAAAGTCGAGGGACAATTTTTTATTGTAAATTCGTTAAAAAATGTCAGTAATCAAAGTCTTTTGTGTAAAATTGAAATTGGCAAAATTATTTTAAAAATAACCTAACCTAAAAAAATGCAATTATTTACCCTTAAAATTAATAAAACCGTTACAATTCTTTAACAGCATTATAGCACAACTCCTTATAAAGAAAATGGGCTCAACATCGTTACTGTAGAACCCTCCGTGGAGCTTGTCAATTCGGTTTTCGAGAACGTCTTTTTTCGAAAAATCGAGATATCTCGAAAAATAAAAGATATTTTTAAATTTTTTAAAAACGTGATTTTTCGGCTTGCCGTGAACTATACTTGCGGTTGATAGTAAGTATTTAAATTGGACGGCATTAAACAGAAAGGAGCCAACCCACAAAATTTTAAAAAATTGTTTCTTAATTTATTTAAATGTAGAATATTGTAATGTGTGTTCAGCTGAAAGAGTCCAACTCATTTTCCTTATAAGAATTTAATGGTATAGTTTAAATATTGTAATTAAGATGCAAAACCTTTCTTTGCAAGCTTGTTTCTTGATTTTAGCCGAGGGTGCTGGTTCCTTTCTGTTAAATGCTGTCCAATTTAAATTTGAAAAAGATACAGCGAAAACAAGAAAAGCAGATTTTTGACGGAATTAAGTGAATCTGTCTTAAAGAATATAGAGATAATAATAGTAGACGAAATAGACAAAAGCGATATATGGAGGAAGTGTGCATCTCATGTGATATAATAGGAAAATGAATATTCTATATTACCACCTATTAATCCAATTTTTATTAATGTAAATACCGATTCAAGTTCTGAAAACTCGTATAGTGATGAATGAAATATTGTTTATTTAAAGTTCATAGACAAAGCTTGTTTGAAATTTGTTTATTTAACGTCGACCTATTTCCGCTACTGAGACCAATTACCGATGCCAGGAAACGAGTTCCCCCTTTAAAATTTTGCGAAATCTTTCCTTTATAGAATATTAGAAATTTTCTACCTTCGTAACATCATGATACTGTGAAGTCCATAGTATCATGGCCTAACATTTAATAAACAAGACGCTGCTTTACGCCCCTTCGGAAAGATAATATACCATCTATGCAACTCCCGCCTAAGATTATATAACTTTGGCTATAGAAGATAGAACGAGAGGTAGGTCACTAGACAATAGACCTAACCTCAATATATCATTTATGTGACTTATCAAATGTGACAAACATATTTTTTCATTAACCACTTCTATTGAATAAAGGTATTATAGAAATCCCTTTCTTTAACGATTAAAAAACAATTATTTAGTATTTAAAGCATTTTTAAATTTCTACCGCCGCCGTCTGTGTTCCATATAGGAGATGCCGACTCTACTCCGAGTTTTCGTTTTTATGCTGCCCCAATTGAGATCATATATACTATATCTGATACCTTTTTCACTTTATATTTGTCGTATGAGCACTGTCGATTTTCATTTAAGCAAAGTTATTTCATATAGCCGTCGAATGACAAAACAAGATGCCGTGATGTTCACACCTCCAGTTGTACAAATCCACACTTTATCACATTCAACATTTTCAAAAGCTTTATGGTAGTCTACGAAGCGAAGGTACATTGACACGTAATATTTCTTTGTCTCCTCGATGAGTATTTTCTTTTTACGCACTGTTAATTTCACATTATGTATTTTTCGACTTTACGACAGTTGGTACTCGAGTGTCCCATTTTAATAAATTTCACAAACGTAGTAATCATCTCAACTCTGGGCTTTTTTGTGAAATTTTAGAGGCAACGTTTTTTATGAAATTTATTTTACAAGCATAACTAATTTTTGCTTGCGTTTTAAGAAGTTTTTTTGCATTATCAGGATGAAATTCAGAAACGGGTAGTTTACCTCAAACTTTAAGTGATCACGGTATAGGTGAGGTTATTATTAAGAAACTAAAGAAAACAGAAGAAAGTGTAGTTCTTGGAAAAGAGATAGAATTCTTTATGTGTAAAATATAGCAAAATTCACTTATTCGTGGTGGGGCAATAGTATGTCGGACCTCGATATCTCGAGTTCTACGATAGCTAGAATTAAAAAAAAATTGCAAGTGAACTAGTTAAAAAAAGTCTATAACTGGAAGTTATTTTCAAACATACAGGGCGAGCCAAGACGAAATTGCAGGACCAAGTGCCTTTTTTTCAAATGGAATGTTTTGTATATCAGTACATTTTTTGAATCCTCTTTCTAGGCTATATTCATTCTTATATTAGCATCGAATATCTCCCAACCACTTGGATGTAATTAATTTTTTTGTTAAAATAATGCAATCTGCAGATGGATGTTAAAAAAATCACCACAGTCACAATTATGGGTTTTAAGAAAAACTTATGTGAATAGTTACGAGACATCCAATTAATGTTTTTGAATCATTTTCATTTCCTAAAACTGTACAGGATTGCAAAAAATTATTTTTCAGTTAAGAACTTGTATCTTTGTCAACGATGTGATGTAGAAATGAAAAACGGACATTTTTTGTAAGTACTTTTCTATGGCTCATTGCAACCATTTTCGTTTTATAAATAAATAAGTGTCAAATTCAAGAATTAACTTAAAAAAAGAGGTTCCCTCAAATAATTCATTAGAAAAATTTCTAATAGGTGTTCGACGTGTTGCCTATTTTGATTGACTGTCTTTATGCAATTTTGAAATGAAACCATTTAGTGGGACCATTTCTTCCAATCCATTGAAATGAGTAAATAATATTTAACAGGTCCTTTACTTTTTTTTTTTGTACATTTTTTTTGCCGTTTTCGTTATTCGACAAGTAATAAAACCTCAGTTTGGTATAAATTGTCGTATACAACGGAGCATTTATCACACTTATCGGTCGTTAGTTACAATTTGTATTGAATTTAAAATATTTGGAATTTTACAATATGAATTTTAATAAAGCGGAACTTGTAGACGTGACTTTTGTTTTGGGCGAGTCAGACAGAAATTGTTTACTTGCCAATATAATTTATCACCAACGTTACCCTGAAAGAAGGATTCCTGATGTTAGCAGCTTCCAAAATCTTCTCGATAGATTTCTGTAAACTGGAAATGTCGAATATAACAAAAGTGAAAGAATAAAACGTCTTATGAACGAAGAATATGAGTTTTCTGTGGTGCTGGCAACGGTTGAGAATCCCCATGTTAGTCAAAAGTGAGCTCATTAGTAAGAATAGGTAGACGGTCTGTAGGTCGAATCTTAAAAACAAATAAGTTGCATGCATATCATATTCAAATGCACCTGTAATTATCTGATGACGATTTTTAAAAGCGTCTACAATTTTGTAATTGGGCCATAGGTAAAATGCAAGATGATGTCAACTTCTTCAATAATGTTTTATTCACTGGTAAGGCAACTTTTCATAAAAATAGATTTGTTAATAGGCACAATTTCCATTATTATGCTTCGGAAAACCCTCACTTTTTTATGCAAGTTGATAGCCAACACAAATGGTCTATAAACGTTTGGGGAGGAATTATTGGAGAACATGTAATAGGGCTACATTTCTTTGATGGTACATTGACTGGAGCTATTTATCTTAATTTTTTGGAAAACTATTTGCCACAATTATTGGTATATCTTCCTGAAAGAATTCGAAATAGGATGTGGTCTCAGCAAGATGGTGCTCCACCACATTATGTAAATGCAGTTAGAGACCACTTAAATAATACCTACCCTCATCAATGGATTGGAAGAAATGGATCCACTAGATGACCTGCTAGGTCCCCAGATCTTACAAAAAGGATTTCTTTTTATGGGGATACGTGAAGGAAATTGTTTATAGAGACACGCCAACAACAGTACAAAATATGAAGGAAAGAATAATAACTGCCTTTAGATCTATCACACCGGCAGTTTTAGGAACAGTGGGAACCTCATTTCAAAAGCGCATAGAGATGTGTGTCAATCAAAATGGGCAACATGTGGAACATTTATTATAATTTTTTCTTCTGAGTTAATTGAAGAAACCTCTTTCTTTAAGTTTATATTTGAAGTATTGCTCAATAAAACGAAATTGGTTGCAATTAGCCGTAGGGAAGTACTTACAAAAAATTTTGGTATTTCCTTTCTACATCATATCGTTGAAAAATATACATGGTGTACCATTTGAAGAAAATGAGAAAATTCAATTTAAAAAGTTCTTCATTTTAACAAAAAATTCATTACATCCAAGTGGTTGGGAGATATTCAATGCTAATATAGGAAAGAATAGAGCCTGGAAAGGGGCTTCAAAAAATGTACTGATATACATAGCATTCCATTAAAAAAAAGGCACTTGGTCCTGTAATTTCGTCTTGGCTCGCCCTGTATGCTCGAAAATAATTTCCAGTTATAGACTTTTTATCCAGTTTACTTTCAATTTTTTTTAAAACTTCTAGTTATTTTTAAAAATTTCTGGTTATCGTAGAACTCGAGATATCCTGTATAGGTATATTAATATAGGTACAATTAAATATTGTCAAAGGTGACATTCATATTTCTTTCATAGCATTCTTTGAACATTTAGGTTTTTCTTAGTCTAAATAATTACAACAATGTGTTGTTTCAAAACTCATAGTTCCAATATTAAAATTAAATGCATTTAAAATTAAATCTCTTTTTTTTTTTAATCACTTATTTAACGTCGGCCTATTTCCGCTACCAAGGCCAATCACCGACGCCAGGAGACGAGCTACCCCCAACCTGGAAATTTTTCCGAACCTCTTCTCTATCGAAGAGTAGGGATCTTTTACTTGCCTAACATTTAATAGACAAGGGACCGACTGCTTTACATCCCCTCCGAGGGATGGTATATCCACTATGTAACCCCCGCCTAAAGTTACATACCTTCTACGCATGCGCTGATATACAAGCCGTTAGAAGACGGAGCGAGAACGCTGTGTTTCCCTGGAGAGGCTCACCCATCCAAGTACTAACCGCGCCCGACGTTGCTGCATTTGCGTATCGAAATACGAGTATATGCAGACGTCTCTACGCTCGCTCCTCCATTAAATCTCCTAATGAACTGAAATTAGGTAACATTGTCCAGATAGTAGTTAGGTTGAAGCAAATTCTAATCATCCTCGCTGTGCGTTATGGCTAACGAGCAAAAGGTCCTTTCATGACTATTTTTACTTTAAGATAAGTAAAGCACCGAACGACGACGGTGGAGATCTGAAAATTGAACTGAGAGAATCTAATGAGCCGTCTAAATTGATTTCAACTTTCCCTTTTAGACTTACGGCACGATCACAACGAGATCCATATTTCTTTCTAACTTATTTTCACCCCATATTGAAACTTTAAGGCTCATTTTCTTAACAAAATTCTAATAATGGTTACAAGTGGTTTTTATACAGTACGACCACAGATAATTGGACTATAGGAAAGGAAAAAACGCAATCGGGAATTGCACATTTCAATATCTTGAAATAAATATTTTGTCTAAACGAATAATATCGTTTTGTCAGCTCTTAAAACAGGTCTTTTTTGTATTAATATTTTATTTAACACTAACTGTTTATATTAATATAGTTATAAACGAGCTAACCGTTTTACTCTTCCTCCATTTACTGCACTTTGTATATAATTGTCGCACATTCTATAGGATACTCTTCGCAATTTAGGACATTTTTAGTTTAATTACAAACATTCATTTTTTTTTCTAACTAAAAAATTAATAACTTAATCATTTTTTTTTTATTGATCGATTTTGTTCAAATGCAATAGGGTTCTTCCCCTAGCTAACACTAATTTACTGTCTCTCTGTACTTCGTTTTGTATTTGCGAGTATAATAATTATTGTGTGTTGATTTTCATAAAGAACAGTATTTGTAGGTTTTTAAGTATAATGAGGAACAGCATTTAAACAACTAGTTACTACTAACTGAAAGTTTCAAAAGTAAAGGATTTTGAAAAAGTGCGTGATTGGCCATATAGCGAAAAAATTTGGACATGCTATTATTATATATTTAACCCAACAAGGCTGATTTGGGATCAACTAGAAAAAAGAGTGCGGGAAAACCAAACATCCTCTAAGTTTAGTGATAAAGTAGTTGATATTTTGAAACTAAAAATACCATATTTCGACTGAGAGGCGGCAAAAAACAATACGGCATGTTATTAAAATAGAAATTAATTATATACTATGTCGTTTTCGCAAGGACAATAATTTTATAATTAATTAGTGATAGTAGCGATGAAGGACAATCCATTACAGATTATAAGCATACAATAAATTGTCTTGCAAGCTTTGTTACATGGCTCATTTATGCTTAATATTGACTTTGAGCATAAAGCATCCTTTACTTAGAGGATCCATTTGGCGTTATTTATGGTACTGGCTGTTACAGATAGTACCATAAATATCGCTGAAAGGATCCTCTAAGTAAAGGACGCTTTATGGTTAAAGTCGACTTTAAACATAAAGGACCCTTTACTTAAAGGGTCCTTTTGGCGTTGATTATGGTACTGACAAATAAGTCAATCGAGTCAAAAGTTTTCAATACAATTAGGCAGGGACGAATTAAGACTTTGTCGGGGCTCTGGCAAAATTTTAAGCGGGGCCTTTTTGCAATTCTCGTAAAACCACAGACAGACAAGGTAAATCCCAGATCCTGCGCGGGGGGAAAGCGAGTTCTATACTCGTAAATTGGCGACTGAAACTCCAGATGCCCGGAGGATAGCGAGTTCAATACACGTAAAATCATAGGCAGGTGAGTTAAATTCCAGATGGCAGAAAGTGGTATTTTTGGTTAAGGCGCCGTGAGCGAAAATGCCACTTTCGGCCAGGGTATCAGAAAAAGAAAATTTTCTTTAAAACCTTATATATGTTATGTCGGAAAGATTTATCGTTTAAAAGTTGTTAACGTTTAAACATGTGATTTTTAGTCTTTTTGACCTCTGGTAACTTTTGAATCGAAAGACATTTTTAGATTCTGCAAAGATAATCGGAAACTTCAACTTCAAAATGCTGAAAGATTTATAAAAATCACATCAATTGTTTCAAACTTATAGCATGTTATGATTACTATACTTAGGTTGCCTGCTGTCAGAAACACGGTCTGTAATCGCAAAAGCATGGCGCGCTGCACTGAAAACTCCCAATTTTGAAATCGGTATAACTTTTATATTGATGTAATTTTTATAATTCCTTCGGAGTTTTGAAGTTACAGCTTTACACTTTCAGTACACCTTTTCAGAATCTAAAAATGTCTCTCCGTTCCAAAGTTATTGAAGGCAGAAAAGCTAAAAACCCATTTTTTCAATGTTTATACTTTAACAACTTTTTAAACTTCAACCTTTTTGAAATAACATACATGACTTTTTTCTTGTTTTGACCCATACTTTACGATAGAAGTAGTTTGGAATCGAAAATCGTATCGCGAAAGATCGCGGAGTTATCGCAAAAAATTCAAATTGTACACATCAGCGAGCGCTCGCCAACATATCAGCGAACGTATGCGAACGACAATCATCTGGGGAACGTTCGCACAACCGTTCGGTGAACGATCGCCAAGTCTTCCGATTTTTGCACGAGCCTTATTTACCAAATTGATTTTTCACACCACTCACTTTCCCTGTTTGAGTTTAATATTACCTGTGAAGTGATAAACTCGCTTTCTCTCGGTCATTTGGGTTTAGGGTTTCCTGTCTATGGTTTAACTTTTTGCAGTACTCGCTTTCCCTCGGTCATTCGGGTTATCGTTTAAGAATTACTTTCCCTCGGTTATTTGGGTTTATAGGGTTATCGTTTAAGAACTACTAGGTTAGCTTTGCTTCCATCTATTGGGTTATCTGTGAAAAATTCCTGCCTACTCAATAAAAATGCTGAAATTACGACACTGCACTGTTATAGTGTTTACGAAGTCAATTGAAACTGGTCAGTGTTAAAGCACAGGACCGTGCGCACTTAACTTGATAGTTTGTCCTATGTATTTAACAGTGGTATCGAGAATCGAAGAGTAGTTGAAACTGTGCAGGCGAGTACGAGACTGGCAATGTAATCAGCCTGAATGAACCATCTACGACTGCACTGGTTTAAAGATAATAAAACGGACAGGTCCACTAGCATAAAAAAAACTTGTAAATCGTTTCTCAGCAGTCAACGTGACCTGGGTTTGAGGACGGGTGGAGACGATTGGCCTGCACCTGGGTATTCCTCAGTCCGATTGGTTGGTCGGTGTTTGAGTTATATCAATCATTAGTCAACGTGGACTCGATATTTCTCCAGTGCAGTGCGAAAAATAGTTTTCAGAACAGCTTTATACCAAATATTCCGCCTAATTCGGTAATTGTATTAGATAATGCTTCTTATCACTAGCGAATGTTAAATAAAATACCAAACACCAGTACAAGGAAGACATTTTAAAATTCATGAGAGAAAAAAATACGGAAATTCCTGTAAAAGTTTCAGTAAAGCGCGAATTACTGAAATGAATAAAAGAACAGAATTTCAAGGGGATATGTTATTGATAACTTATCCAATATACACGGTCATACACTTTTGCGGTTACCTCCGTACTATGCATATTTAATCCTATCGAAATGGTTTGAGCAACTTTAAAAGATCGTTTGCGAAAATGTAATGGCTCTCCAACGTTAAGCGCGGTAGTAGTTGATCATATAAGAGATGTAATAAATGAACTCGACAATACTAATTTATGGAAAAATTGCGTTAAGCATGTAACTAAAAGAGAAAATCAATGTCCAACACTACCCCCCATTGCGCCGATTATAATTCAACCGGATAATGATTCCTCTTCAGAAAATGAAGATTCGGATGCGTCAACTTTTGGCATTTAACTTTTTTAATATATATTTTCAGAACAAAATATTTAGCTATTATATTAGGTATGAAGTTTACATTTTTATTGTTACATTTCTTGGAATATATTTTATTTAGTTGACAAGAAATTTAATTTAAGTTACTTTATTCTAGAGACATATTTTAATTTTGTTTTTATTTATGTTTTATCTATACAAGTATTTACTTTTGTTGTACTAATTCTTTGCTTTGGTTAAGAAACTTACATTTTCATTTTTATTTTAGAAGAAACTTAAATTTTATTTTTGCTATTTAGCATCCTTGTCCCTCTAACCTGTCCCATTCCCTCATCCCGGCAAGGATATGTTCATACCTTCTCGTTGTTCCTTGCTGAGCAATAACATACTTCAATATAGTATGGGATAACTTTAAAGCTAAACCCAATAAATTTAAATATTTAGATTTTATATCTAAAACTGATATAGTATTTCAAAATGTTATTGGATAAATGAACAAAAATAGCCTATTTAATAAACAAAAGATAATAAAAATTAATACAATTTTTTAAAATTTAGAACATTTTCTTATGACAAGCATTTCTATTTAGCTCCGCCCATGTACAATAAAGAGTTGCCGACTGTTTCTGCCGGATTTTAGTTTTTATACGATTTCAATTGTGCTCGTATATATTTTATATGATTTACTCTCTCGCCTACGGCTCGCGCTGCAAACTTCATCTGCGTGAGTTATTACTTACATTATTGTTAAAGAATATACTATTAAATACAAATAATTTGAAAGAAGAGAAACACAAGCTTCCAGCGAAACACATCGAATCAACTTGTGCTCTAATTTATGAACAAATTCCATGTAATGTAACACAAATTATCACAAACTGATATAACACAAAAATTAAACCTATCAATTATTTATTCCATCGACAATGAAATATCAAATTATATACATTATATTTTAATACAGTACTAATTTATTTAATACGTAATTATTTATTATTAATATTATTTAATATATCGTGTAGCGTATTGTAAAATGCATCAATAGTATGATGCATTAATAATGCAATAATGCTACAGGTATGTATTTAGTTTGTCATGTTGGACATTTAATAATGGTTTTGCATCGAGTTTAATGAATTTCCCAAAACATTTAAAAGTAAACCAAATTTATATTTCATATGTAAATGAGGATGGACTACAGCAATATTAAATAAACGATGAACTCTATAATTTGAAGCAAAACAAACATTTTGTTTTATTTTTGCAGTTCTATCAACGCTGGATTGTATCGTTGTTTGGCAAATATATTTTTATGCAAATATGGTTTAAATTAATTGTATTTCAGTGGAGAGTATTTCAATAGTTTTTCGCTTATTTAGACTTCGGAATTATTGGATGGTGTTCGTGTAACTGCAGTGCTTACTCGTATAAATCCATCGCATACTTAGGTCGATTATTTTCACAATCTGCATAGCCTTATAAACTAAAGTATATTTGGAATTGAGAGATAGTAATAAAAGCTCCTTATAAATGTAATTCGTAGTTTATATATATTAAATGTTATATTCGTGAGCTCTGGCGATTTGTCCTTGTCTCTATCACTACTATCTGTCGGTCGATTTTTTTTGTACCCAATTATCATCAGCAAATTCAAACATCATAGCCGGGTTTAGCGGACTTCGTAGTTTACTAAAATGATGAATTATTGTTATTATAGAAATATTTAGGTAAATGAAACAACAAATGTTTATTTTATATAAAAATAGGAGTAGTAACCTGGAGAATGAGATGATGCATTCTTTGCATTTCCAAATTCCGGGAAAATTCAAAAAAAATATGGAAAAACTTTTTGATTTTCGGTTTTTTTGCTCTAGCGGCCAAAATAATAAAACTAGGGACAAAAGTTCCCGACAAAAGTTGTAGCTAGTCTCTTTCTCTACAAAAAAGGTCTTTACAAATTTGTATCTTACTTAAGCCGTTTAGAAGATAAATAGAGTTTTCCATTTATAGTTTAAGCCGCTTCGAAATGCGCGAAAAATGAGAATTCTTGGGAGTTTCGTACGACCGGGCTCATCGATCGATAATTCTTAGTATTCAGAGCCCCTGAAAAAATAAAAATAACATGAAATATAGAGCAAAGTCTCAACTTTAATATGGAACTAATCACAAAATTCATTAAAAAAAATTTATCATAGGGAAAAAGTGTCAGAAGATGGCTTTGTAAACTTTGCACAGTTGATCCACTGATTTATTCATATCTTTGCCGGGAGTCGTTAAAATGATAATTCATTTTGCTTGTATATTCTTATATACCAATATATTAATCCTTATTTTCCCGTATAAACATATGTATTTACGTTCTGCTCCGGTAACACCCTAACTATAAATGTATCTTTAAACGAAAGTATAGAATTAAAGATAATAAATATAAAAAGGTTCTTGAGATATTTTATAGCAGCTTTTTTAATTAAAATAAATCGTGCTCATTCCCCAGCCATACCATCGGCAAACATTTTATTATGTTTTTATCAAATCTGATAAACTATAATGAGTGTTTTTTATATAAAATTTATATTATATAGTCTCACTGCAATTAATGAGCATATATTAGATTTAAGGTAACTTTATAATTAATAGGAAATAAAGATTTTTAAATGGAAATGGAAATGGATATATTAATCCAATTAACATTTTATTGCAATTGCTTTTTTTGGAAAAATATGCCTTGCCATCAAAGTAAAGGGTATATTTCTCATCGATCAGTCACCTCCAAATTTAGGAGTTCAATTCGCTATATCTTTATTAATAATAATAGCACTGTCCTAATTTTTGGATTATAAGTACAATAAAATATATTTTTTCGAATGACCTTAGAGTTTTTTAAATGCGTGCAGTACTTTTTAAATTTGTCTACATTATTCATACACGTTCAGAAAATGCACAATTATACAGTAAAACATATACAACTTATTTGTTTCTTAACATTCTTCAATGAAATTTTCAAGAAATATAGGTTAAAGTGAGTGGAATCGAATCAATGAAGTGAAAAGGCACCCATTGTTACGGGAGAAATAGGCGGATGCATAAAACTCAAAGATATGAATAAATCAACTGTATAAAATTTACTAAGCCATCTTCTAACACTTTTTTCTCTATGATAAACATTTTTATGAATATTGTAATTAGTTCCACATTAAAGCTGAGACTTTTCTCTACATTTTGTGTTGTTTTCATTTTTTTAGCGGCTCTGACTAGTAAGAATTATCGATAGATGTGTCCAGTTGTACGAAACTCCCAGAGAATTCTCATTTTCCGCGCATTTCGGAGCGGCTCAAAACTATAAGTGGCAAACTGGATTTATCTCATAAACGACTTAAGTAAGACAAAAATTTGTAAGTACCTTTTTTGTAGAGAAAGAGACGTGCTCCAAATTTTTTCTGTATTTTCATTATTTTAGCAGCTAAAACAAAAAAACTGAACATCAAAAAATATTTCCAAATGTTTTTGAATTTTACCGGAACTTGGAAATGCAAAGAATGCATCATTCCGTTCTACAGCTTATTACCTACCTAAATCCCGGAGATGATCCTTTCATTAATTTTTGCGAGATTTTTACAAAATTTTGCATTCATTGTCTGCACTATAAGTGCTTACTTCATAAAATAGGTAGCAAGAAATTGGATATGTACGTTAAGTAAGGACTATTTCATTTATGTAAATAGTTTAGTTTGTGAAAATATTAGTTACATTTTGGTGGCGTTTGACATGATTTTCGAGTACTTATTAATTTATGACGGTAATGTAAACGGTATTTTAGATTAAAATAGTTACAGCATAAGAATTCCGCAATCTAGTGGTTACATAGAAAACGAAAAAAATAAATAAAAGCAGTTGCCAGGCTTTTTAACCACGTGATATTATTACAATATAGTTTCTGCTAAATTTTGTTATGTTTATAATAATAAAACTAATAATAAGTCATTACTTCTTGCAGATAAGAATGCCAAACATTAGAGATAGTCGAGGTTGTTTCGCAAAAATAGTGTAAAAATAACAAATTACCTGTAATAAACTGAAATAAAAATAGGGAAAAAAACGGAGAAAGAGAATTAAGACTTTTTTTAAACAATTTGTAAACAAATGGTGGTAGTAAGTATTAGTTACGGTAATTTAAAAGATATTTACTTAGGGATTGATAAGGATGAGCGGCAGTGATGACAAGTTACTGTTACAGTTACTGTTCGCATGGAATTATTTAAATTTAGATTATGAGAGATTTTTTGGAACTTTAAACCCTAATATTTCTGAAACCTAATGGGCATGCATCTTTTTTAATTGTTATTATTTCTCGTAGCTTTAATAACTTTTGTGCAGTTTTTTATTAAAAGTTTATGAGTTTGATTTTACAGTCATTTAACTGAATTTTTTATACTCCTCCGTATACCTGCCATGTTATAGTTATTAACTTTGGAGTTCAATATCTCCGATAAGAAATAGATAACTTGGAATAGATTGGAAAATACTTCATTTAGTTTTATGTCAAAAATCATCATAGAGTATAGGACTAGTTTCAGTTCAAAAACGCATAAAATTTCATCTTGCAACAGTCCAAATAACCTCGTATTTTCGGAGACATGTCCTGTTTGCACCACGATATTTTGCATTCTTGCAGAGACAATCACAAATACTGACTAATAATTCGATGTTTCATTAATTTGACTGCTAAACCAATTTAGAACGAGTTTAAGAATTCGCGATATGTTTGTAACTTTGAATCATCCGTATTTCAACATAACCAGAGACGGCTTCTCCATTAGGTAGATCATTTGTTCGGTAATCTCCCAAACAATTTGTACAATATGCTGCAGATGTAGGTTCGTTCGAAAAAAATATCATGGACTAGACAGACCTAATACGATTGGTTGAAAGCAATGCCGGCTGCATATACGTAATCTGCAGACGTATAAGGTATAGCCAAAATGATTTGGTAATATTCGAACATAATAATTATCACCAGCTTATATGCCTTACTGCTTATTGGTAAACTGGTAACTGATAGTTTTTTGAAGTTTGAAACCACTATTCACGATTGATCATATTTAGTGGAAAAACGGCGAAAATGTTCCTTGCCCTTCTAGAAAGCGTTTAAAACTGCAAAATAAAATGAACACAGCCCGTTTGCTTTCGCAAATGTAGTAAACTGCAGACGTACTAGGATAACTACGTCTGCACGTGACTCTCGTTTCCATAGATCCTATTCTTAAAAATCCAAAGCGGTTAGCTATGTCTTGTAATACTCACGTTTCGAAACACAGTATAAGTTAATTTGTAAATTTCAATTATGTGTGCCAATGCGATAAAGCGCGCGATTATTCTATGTATTATTTAAATTTAAATTATAAGATACTGGTTCTAGCATTATATGAATTTAAATTCTATCGTTAGACATGACAAATGCTTGACCAATAGCGTGGTAGCTTATACGACCAACTTTAGCCAATAGTAAAGATAACGGCCGGCTCTGGCTCGAGGAGTCGCTAGAAAAATGGCGTAGCAGGCGGTTTGGCCGTCTAGGCTGTACAAATTAAAGCCGCTATATATTTGTAAATATCTGTATATAATGATTAATAACTGCTAATAGAATCAGTAAAGTAGTTATGTTATATGTTATGTGATTATTGTGTACCATTGCCCATAGCTACAGCAAGGCAATCTTTTCGTCGAACTAACTGTAAGTACAGACTTTTCCATTAATTAAATGTTGCTGTTTGAAGCCACTTGCAACCATGCAGAATTATTGATGGTTTCATTACTTCATTCCACGTTTGGCCAGTAATATTTCCTATTGTATCCAGTGTTACCGTCGATTAAGACTTCTCGTACCCCATGAGAAGACTAGTGCATGAGCAATTTCGTTTGAACGTTATGGTTGCGTAGCTATACCGTCCCGTTTGTTAGACATCTCCCGTGTGTTTTGGACATAAATACGCAGTGTTCAACTAACGAACAAGTTATGTCGAAATTACTAATTGTCGGACCATTTTTGTCATTAGTTTCACGTACAGTTTGTATTATTTTCCTTTTGTGTGTCTCCATTTAGTTGAGTTTATTGATGTTAACGTAAGAATTATTTGTTTTTACCGCTCTGGCCAGATCGCGTTTAGTTTAGTTTCATTTTTTTACCGTATACGGATTCTTATTATGTACCATTTTGCATTGCATTTTACTATCTGTCATATGGACTTTTAATGGTTTTTACATTGTTATTCGACGAAAGTTTTGTATAGTTTACCCGCACCTTTAGAGGTTTCATGCTCTACCATTGTGTGTCTTTTTCTGTAAACAATTAAAGTAGTTAAACCCAAATTGATTCGTTTTATTTCTCAAGTTATGTTAAGAAATTATAAGGCCTCGGCTACGATACTAGCGGTGAGCGGTTAGCGGCAAAGCGGTAAAAATACAGAGCGGCAATGGGGTAAGCGGTTCCGGATACGATACAGGCTGCGGTACGCCTGCGGCAGTTTCGATCAGTCCGAGCAACTTATGCAGCGGTTGCTCTATCAGAAAGTAATCATTGTATACATCAAGTGCCCTTCACTGCACTTACGATATCAGTTTGGTTTCCTCATTATTTAGCTTACGTAATAATTTCACCTTTCTATTTTCGTTTTTTAGAGATCGTTCACCTTCAACTTGGATTTTATCATGTACAATAACTTCATCCTAACTTCCGTTGCAACATTTTCGTTTTAGGAAAGGCCCAATGTTTGTGGACGACATATCGCACTGTACTGTGGCGAGCGGCTACCTCCTAATTTAATGTTTTGACCCTGCGGCGGGCGGTACTAGGTAAGCGGCGAGCGACGCCGCCCTGCCTCTCCACGTTATCCTAGCCGGATGGAAGTGCTTTCTACACAAAATCATTCAACTAAAAACTTTAGCGGCGCCGCTGAGCCGCTCAGATAATTAGCACTTACCGCTCACTGCCCGTATCGTAGCCGAGGCCTAAGGCTTCACTCTTATGTGTCTGCAGATTACGTATATGCATCCCGGCTGGACCAGCTGACGAAGTTAGCGAGAGCTGATCGGCTCTGACTAGTTGTGATTTCTTGCTGGAACAACAATGTATTAATGATAGGGGCAAATGCGCCAACATTTTTGTGAAAGGGGATTTTTTTTGTAACGCATTCTGGACATTATAGGGTATATGTATACCAAATCTTTGCTTTATCGGCGGTACGGAAGCAGTCTTTTTCTAATTATTTTGAAATAAATCTTTTTTTCTTGTTTCTGCTTTGCATTTTTGTAAATGTCTCAGGTTCTCTTAGTCGGAATGCGCTAAAACCAGATTGTTTGGAATAAATTTTACTTCAAAATCGTGTAGGTTTTAAATTTTAAATGAATTACATAATCTCAAAAAATGTTAACCTCACTAGTTTTTTCTTTTTTTTTTTAATGATTTTGGTTTGTCCCCTTTTTGACAAAACATTGTAGAGCAACGAGCCTTGCATAAAAAAGTTTTTCCAATATGCTTTAAGATTATATAATATAATAAATTTGTATCGTTCTTGAAAATATATTTTTTTAGGTTTTTTCTTATTTTTCTTTTTTTTTTTTTTCGATTTCTTTTCATAAACAATCTATTTTTTCATGAAAATTTTCACTTATTTGCTCCACTATAATTCAACCAGTTTTTCAGTTGTATTCCTCGACTCGATAACAATCTTTGATTATACGGTATTATTGTAGATTTATAACATTTGTCGAAGAGATCCAGTTAAGTTAGTATTCAGCTGTTCTCGTTGTTATCAACGCCAGTTTGTATTTTGCAAAATAGCTTTCTTGATATAACCATAAGCATCAGTATTGCCAATCATTGGGTAATATCCGAAATTTTGGTATTTTTAATATTATTATTGAAGATCCAAAAAATTTGGGTAAATTTTAGGTCTATGGGTTCTTTAAATCTTATTAATGACATCAAATTTCTAGTTAAAGGATGAAGGCATCTTTTTTATTCAAAATTATTTTCTTGTATGATTATAGTTTCCTAGAAAATACATGTGAAAAAACGGAATCCCCTCGCTGATGAAATGGCGCAGAGAATGGTGTAATAACTTTACACATTACACCGTTCTCTGCGCCATTCTATTCGGTAATTTTCGGGGTTTTGTTGAATGTTAAGGGTAAACAATGGTTTTAATATTGGCAAAACTGATAAACGTGCTTATCGTTTACTCTCGTATTCTTCATCATTGATCCCATCATACAGTAAGAATTGTCTAATTTAGAAACTAATAAACCCTCAAAATTACATTTTTAATTGGCACATATAACTTGCCTACTGTAAATTCACTAAATGGATTCATGGAAATATTTCGTTGCATTTTTAGAGAATAAATTAGTTTCATACTAAAGTGATAAAAAGAAAAAAAGAAGCACTTAAATCTTAAGTGATGGGTTGTACTAATACTGAGAAATGTTGAAATAACATACACATACTACTTATGCTAGGTTCAGTGAGAGCTAATGTCTGATAATTATTTGTTTTGCCTATAAAAGTCTGTGAATACATTTTTTGGCTCTGTATTAACTCGGGTTATTTATAGAAGGAAAATACACACATATCGGCTACCCGTTATATTTCTATTCTTTGCGTCATATTTCGCCGTTATTGTGAACCAAGTAAGAGTTTGTTTCTTAAGTAAACACATTCTAAAAATAAACATGAACTTTGGTGTTAGACGATCGTAATTTAAATTGAAAATTTGAGCATTGCCACGCGATTTTTGTGAACCAAGCCTAAATGCACGTGTCTCCAAAAATGTATAAACTTTAAAATATTACGGTTAATAGTGAAGTTTACTTAATTTTCAGTCGTCTACTTATGATGTGATTAATTTAAAGTAATGAATTGTTCTTCGTTCTCCTTTCTTTTGATGGTTTCATTTCATAATTAGAAAACAAAATTATGGCTATACCCCCAAATAAGAAACAATAGTGATCCTTGCTTTTGGTACATTCCATATAGGTATTGATTTTAAATCATTTTATGGTCCTTCGAGCCGGATTTAAACCAGCGACCTATGGATCTATCTAGACATTAGAGAGTCTACTTTATTTAGTGAAACACAACTTTGTGCAACGCTGCGAGAATCCTTGACAGTGCAATTTCCTTTCGGATTTTTTGAGCGGACTGCAAAAGCTTTGGCTTTTGCACACAAATAAACAGTTTAAATTAAAGTACTGGAAAACGATGAAAATGCTGTCTTGACTCACCTGCTAAATGGAAAAATGTAAATGTTAATATTGTCCAATTTTACCTAATCTGTCTGTAGCATCTATTAGTTTTGATTGTCAATAGAAAGAGATTAAATGGATCTAATGTTAGACATTTAACACCAACCTAAAACTTCACATCATTTGGTAACATTTTGGCCAAATGTAACTTCCTTCTGCTTTCTTCTGTTAAAGAGTTTATGAGAATATAAATAAAAAGTTTGAAAAGCCTACACAAAGTCACAGTCAAAAGGGGTGCTCTCATTATTACATAAAAGCTCCATTATCCCATAATGTCTTACGAAAAATTAGTATTAAAAAGTAAACCGCAAATCTTGTGCTTGTTTAAAATTTTAAAGCTCGTTTTTGTGTGTCACTACTTGTCATTTTCTCTTTCTTGCTTTGTGCCTTCCGCAAATTTAATAACAATTTCACTTTTACCCTAATTGTATACACAAAAAATTTAAAACGGCTCTTAGTCTTGGAGCAACACAAAAGAGGCCAAATTAAATAATGAAATATTAAGAAGACACTTTCCTCACAAAAAAAATAAATTGTCTTAAGTAATTCAATTTAAACATAAGAAAAGTTTTTCGAAGAATAACACCGCGCGAGAGGTGTTAAAAAAGACAAACAAAACGCTATTCATTACGAAAAATGTGCCATTAAATTAGTGAAACAAACTTCGGAGGTGGCTTTTAGAATAACCCGACAGCGAATGGCTTGCAAATATGAATTATAAAACGACGAGGTAAATCAACATTTCATAGTACGGCCCCGATCTTTCGCCAGCCCAATTTAAATATTAAAATCAATCAGCTTGTTAATTGTTTTCGGTAATCAGCATCCTTGAGCGTTAATTGGGAGCGGGCGTACAGCCCGTTCGGTGAATTTTTTTCAACTGTTGTGTAACATCCGACGATTTGATATTTGTACACACATTCAAACGCTCTGGTATTATTTAACAAATAAATGTTGTATTCGTTGTTTATTATCTGCAATTCGGCTAATAGTCAGGGAGCTGTAATGATAAAAAGTCCGAGATGCCGTGGACGTCCGTCGACTTGATAGATCGTGCGGAAGGTCCCCCTGAACCACTCGGTACCTTTAGTTTAGCTATTGGTCGTGATCTGTAGAATTTATAACCCCGAGAAGGTCACTCCGAATGGACGAAATTTGAAACCTGTCCGTCGACGAAAAAATTACAATCTAGGATTCATCAGCAACCTGGTGCTAATTTTGTTTGCATTCGGTCCACGAGGTCGAAAATTATAGGCAACTAACCGATTTTTTTTTGAAATTTTTCTGTTCGAGATGTAAAGACCCTTCAAAATCTTTTCCAACCTGTTCTCCCAGATGGAAAAATTCACAGATTTCGCAATCCTTGCAATCATCGGGACATTGGAAATGATAATAACATACATAAAACATAAAATTTTTCAACTTTTTCCGGATTCGGCTTCGCCTCATCCGGAAATATACGATCCACTACACCGCTGTATTTCCACCTTAAACACATATTACATTTGCCTATATCAGCCGTTGCATATAGTCTCACTCGACCGCGACACCGCTGTATTTCGACCTTAAATGAAAACTGGTAACTTGACCCCCTGTGATATATGCAACCCATATCACATTTGTGCATACCAGCAGTTGCATACGATAGTCTCAGTCGACCACGACACCGCTGTTTTTTGACCTTGAACAAAAACTGCTAACTCTACCCCTTATACGAAAACATAAACATTTCCAATGTTAAAATTAGCAAAATCCAATCGACAGAAAACTATTCACCAGAATTTTTTTTGGGCGACTTTGAAAATTAGAAAATTTCCAAAATTCCACCTAACTTTCGGAATTATGTGAGAAGATGTATGTCAACTATTTTTCCTGCTAATTGGAACCATAAACAGTGGTGAAAAACGATCGACAGACAATTTTATCCCTTAAGCAATTTTTGGCCACCCTTCAAAAATTTCCAAAATGTGCCAATTTATAAGATAGCGGAATAAAGTGTCTATTTATCTAAAGTGTCCTTTGTGTTTATTAATATGTTGACCAGAAACCAGGAAAACCAGAAAACCCTAAAGAAAAACAAATGAATAATAAATACAACCAAAGGAATTAAAAATATTATGTTCTATCAAACCTCCATCAGCCCTGATGCATGCTTCAGTTCGCTTTCTGTTATTGTTTATAACTTTTTGGAAGGTTGCAGGCATAATTTGAGCGCAAGCTTGCCTAATCCGGTTTTCCATTTGTAGTCTATTTCGTGGCTGCGGTTTGTAGACTTCATTTTTTAGAAAGCCCATAAGAATGAGTCCAAGGGTGTGAGGTCAGGTGACCTCGAAAGCCAATGAATAAAAGGGCTATTCCTTCCAACGCACCTCCGGAAAAAGTGTCGTTTAGCCAATTCCGTACTACTATTGCATTGTGAATTGAGGCTCCATCAAGTTGAAATATCACTTTGTTGTATGCAATAAGGAGTAAGTTTTCAATTTCGATTGAAAATTTTGTTTGGAAAAATGTTAGAAAACGTTCCACATTCAAATTTCCCTCAAAGAAATATGACCCAATTATTTGTTCTTTCAAAATACCGCACCACACACTCACCTTTTCTGAATACTGACGTCGCGTCGGTAGTTTACAACCCAATAAGGGTTTTCAACAGACCAATATCTAGTATTTTGAGAGTTAACTGCGCCATTAGTTGTAAACGATCTGAGAATAAAATATTTTTAAAAAATTAGGATTTTTCAAGAACTCTCCTTGACACCAAATAATATTCCAGCCGCCGTTCTTCGTCTCCTTCTTCTAATGTGTGAAAGAAAACAGGCTTGAAGGAAGGCCATTTATTTAGACGGAGCATCGCCAAATTATATCCTTGGATACATTTAAGATTGTGGACATTCTCCTTAGGCTACACCTTGGATTTTCTCTCACAACCTGAAGAATTTCACACACGTTGTGCTTGTTTGTTGCACACTGCCAGTTCTATTGAATAAATCGCCAAACTTTTACATGGTCTATTGAGGGTCGATCTGGATGCCGATTGTGGAATTCTGTAGCAGCTTCCCTCATTGTACGAGAATTATCACCAATTAATCTAACAATTTCCACTTTTTCCGCAACTGCATTTTAATTGAAATGAAATATTCTACAATACAAAAAAGTCAGACAAAATTCCAACAGGTTTATTTGACAATTAATCTGACATTTACAAAATTGTCTCAGTAATAACAAAGGAGTCAGAGCATGCTTTTCAAAACGAGAGACTGGAATTTTTGTCATCAAGAACTCATTGTTTTTAGAATGTAACTAAACTTGGTCTTGCATTTAAAGATGGAAAGTGATTTTGTGGTCTTACATAGACCTTGGTGACCTCTACCCTTAAGACCAGTTTGATTCAAATCGGACAAAAAACAAAAGAATTATTACGCTGTCACACTCTTAAATGAAACACACTGTAGATGCAAGTAAGCAGATTGGTGTTGTAATACTATTTATTTTTCGAAGGCATTCGATCGTCTTGATCATGGTAATCTATTTAGGCCTGCGGTTCATCGCAATGTTGCGTTCATCGGGTGACTAAATTTAAAAAAAAAGTAATGAGGATAAAACCTTTTGAAATTTGTTCCTTAGATGTTCCTGACAATGTTTATAAAAAAAATGTTTCGATTCATGCGGGCCTTTAATTGTTATAAACAATGAATTTGTTCCCTAACAAAAAGATTTTTTCAGTGACTGGGAATAATTTTTTCAGTTGCTCGAGCGGCTGTACTTTTTGCACACGTTCGGAATTTTTGCTATTTATTCCTTGTAAATTTGTCACACAGTTTTTATAGAATGTAGTGTTATTTTTTTCGCACCCCTCAATGAAAATTATTTAGCAATATTCAATAATTGAAAAATTCGAAAAAATGTAAGATGATAGTGCATGCCACGCTAGAAAAATGGTAGCTCTCTTGAATAAAATACTTAGTATTCACTGTAAAAAATTCGCGTTATTTGAATGAAATTTTTTCATGCTCCCATTAATGGAATCAAAAAACAAAAAATATTGCGTGATTCTACGGGAAATTCTCTACAATTCTGTTTTATTTTGTTTTTTGTACGTGTAAAAATGAGCGAGAAAAAAATTCTTGAAAGTGGGAGAATTTTGCGTTTCTTCGACATAAAATTGGCCATAACTTTTTTAGGAAGCATTTTTATGATAAATCATAAGGAATAAAAAGTTTTTATTTTGGCAGATCTAAAAAAATATTTTTAGTAGCTAAAAATTTGTTTTTCTTAGTGAACAAATTAATTGTTTATAACAATTATAGGCCCGCATCAATCGAAAGCATTTTTCCATAAACATTGTCAGGGACATCTAAGGAGCTAATACCAAAAGGTTTTATCCATTTTACATGTTTCAAAAAATTTAATACCCTCTTTCATTTTCTAAGCATTTAAATTGTGATGAACCGCAGGCCTAATTAGAGCTTTGAAATGTAGATATCTTATTTATAACCGACGTTAACGCCATTTGAAGTTTAATGTATGGAAGGTATTCATTTTTCAAAAATTGATGGCTTTCAAAGGATGCATTTTCTAAAATAAATGTTTGTAATTTTTTGCACCTAATAAATCTTATAATTTAGTGTCTTGAGAGTACGATCTTGTAATATGAAGTCAATTTAGAAAATATTATAAGGATGACAACTAAACTAAGCAACAAATGTCATCGCATAAGTTTACCTAGCAATAGTTAATTGAAACACAAATTAATCTCAAATTACAGGGCAATATCTACTTTAACATGTATTTTAATTTTCGTCAGTTGATTTTGTCGGCCAAAAGTTGAATATTGGGCACGCGCCTGCATTGTAGCGTGTTCGAATTCCTTGGTACCTAGTTTAGTTCCGAGCCTTACTTACTTGGCCAAATAAAAAAAGCTAGATGCATTTTTTATGTAAAATTTCCTCCTCTTCCTTTTTGTCCTTTTGCTATTCTCAGAAAAAAATTTCGAAGTTATTTACAAAAATCCATGTTTGTGAACTTAATCTGTGAAATAAAAGGAAATTGCACAAGCCACAAGGGTTAAGGCGGTAAACCTTTCAAATTATCATTTCTACCATTTTGAAAATATCCTGTCAAATTTTCAGTGAGTTCAGAGAATTTCCGGAACGAAAATGAGAATGCATTGGACTAATATACCATATACTCGCGTGTGAATTTAAAACGTTTAATATTTTATCACAACGGCAGCGGAACCACGATAATATAAAACCCGACATGGAGTGTATTAATTACCGCTTGGTTAATATCAGTCGTAATCACTAATAAAAAACCAATTTGTGTTTAAATATAACACATTATTGGTTGACGTAATTACTGCGGTTTCTGTATTTGACAATGCTACACCGCATGACATCAGGAGCGTACCATCAAAGAGGATTATAGTTCTACGTGGAAGGAAATTAACAGATAGTTTTTTCTGCTTTTTGCAAGGTCCTATAAGAACATGTTTCATTGAAATTAATAGTTTCGAATAGTTTCTCCTTGGCGGTTTCGTTTTCGAACGGATAACTATGGGTCATTTTGGTAAGAAAAATATACAGTGTGTCACGCTTCTCATAAATCCATCCTAATATCTCAGTTATTAATAATGCGATTTTCTTCAAATTTATGTAGTAATTATATGTTGGAAAAATGCATTATTTGGCATAGTAAACATTTTCATTTTTCATTGGCGTGCGGTTTTAGGGGGTAAAATAGGATAGATTTTTGGCAAAAGGATATTATGGCATATTTGGATTCAGCATGTTCAAGAAGCCCTTATTCCATATTTTCCATGATCTCAAAAACGGATTATGGCAGAAAGTAAAACTTAAAAAAATTGTTGCTTTTTTATAACTTTATTCAGTTGTTATATTTCAGTTTTACGTAGGAATTTAACAGAATTTAACTTATATATTTAAACAATCTAAATTGTAGTCCCCATTGGCAAAAATTTAGATTATTTAGATTTATGTATAATTTATTGTGTTAGTCTTTATATTCATATTCAGGTATTTCTGATGTAATATTAGTTATTTTTTGTTTATATTCATTATAGAAAAAAATAAAATGGTATTAGAAATTAATTATTTAGGTTTTATTTAATTAATAATTTTTATTCTTAAAAAAATTAATGTAGTCCAAAAGCAACGATCGATTTATATGAAACTTTGAAGAACAAAGTTTAGAGGGATGGTGAAAAAGAATATCAATCAGTTTTTTTGAAAAAAAAATCGCTAATATGAATGACTGATTTTTGACTTTGAAAATATCTCGCAGTAGGCTACGTTTTGCATTGCAGAAATCATTTGTGTTATTTAAGAATAGAGTTTATGTAGCACTACATTACAAAAAAAAAATTCAAATCGGTCAGTAAACAAAGGAGTTACAAGCTTGCTCCACATTTAAGCGAGACACCCTGTATATAAAACAGTGCATCTAGCATTCAAAAGCATTCAAAATAAAAACTAATAAAACTTCCAACAAGATTATTACTATTCATTTTTTTTCTATTTCCAATAGCTTTCGAGATATCCGCTAGTGAAAATCGCATGTCTTACACTTTTCGACAAACTTTGCCTTCTAGTGTATCAACCCTCAGTTTTAGGGCAATGCCCTCATGGTGGAAGTTGTGGAGCATAAAATTTCTTTCACAACGAGTTACTATTTGTTATTTTATCTTCAAATGATCAAACGTTATAGCAATTTGAAATATTCCACTTAATTTCGAGATTCCTAAAGAAAACCTTATATTGCACTTTCTCTTTAATTTAACTTTGAAAAGAAGATCTGTCTAAGAAATCTCTTTATATACAAAGACCTGTTCAGGAAGTTCCTCTCGATGGCGAAAATAAGCCTTTCCTGTCCAGTTACACTCCCTTAAAGGGGTGTGCAAAGAAACGGTTTTTAATTTCTATCTCAAAATATCGTAATTGAAAAAGGACGAAATTTGGCACGTCTCGGTTACTAATGAAAAGGCATCAAACGAAATTATTTCATCTATCTAGCGTGTATACAAAGGGGTGATATTAACTACCCTTCTTATAACTTTGTAAATATCTTTCGGTCTGCTATTTTTTTTTTAATTGAAAAGAAGAATTAAACATTATGATTCATTTAGAAACTTTTTTTACCTCGTAAAATCGACCGTTTTTGAGAAAAACGAACTAAATTACAATCTGCGTAAGTGATCAGTCAAAACCGACGAGCCCTATTATATTAGTCAAAATGCTAAGTAGGCTGATGCCAAATTATAATTTGGCAGTATTATGTACCGATATGATCATTTGGTGGTTATAAATTATTTTCAGATAAAAATTAACAACCGTTTTTTGCACACCTCTTTAAGTGGTACAGCTGGACAGGAAAGGCTTATTTTGAAAAATGTTATATGAAGAACCCACCTTCATTTTCGATAAGGAATTGGTAGTTAAATTTTTTGCACGTTATTACCAGACTCCCTGTATAGTGGAAATACCTACCAGAAGAAGTATTTTTTTTAAAAACACTTGTGACATGCAGACGGACATGACAATGTATAAGGGTTCTATGGAACCTTAAAAGTTAAACTTTAAAAAAAGATTTTGCTGATTTATTGAGCACGTTTATTTTTTGTGCACCCCCTCCACCCCTATCGTTCACTTTGTCACATCTTCTGTAACCCTCAGTCCCCAGAAAGCGAAAGTGTTCGTTGAATAGCCCCTAACGCAATATTAGATCTATTTAATACCAATATTATTTAACCTTAAAGTTACACAAGCATATTAATCTTAAATAAGAAGAGGCAGCTTATTTTTTTTAATAACTAGAAGGCTTGTACTTTAACTTTAAAAAAAACTTCATGTATTCGATGACTTAAAAAAACACAAAAAAAAAACTTTAATCGAGGGCGACTCAGGGTTGCGGGCAAATTAAGGCTGGCATCCCATTACAATCTCATTGTATACCTCAAAACCTACATTTTGACGTAAGTTTTATTCATGTATTCGATGACACAAAAAATCGCGACCCGGAGTGACGCACAGTGGAAAAAATAGCCCTTTTTTGGACAAAAATCTGCCTACAAATCAAATCCTAATCAATTTTGATCTACTTTGGCTTAAAATGTAAGTTATTGGCTACACGTTCAGAGTATACTGCCCAAATTGCAAACCCCGATTTCTTAAAATCAAAATCAAAAATTCAACAAAACATAATTACCCTACTTAAAATTTCATTAACATGTTTTATAAATTACTTTCAGTTATTACCATATTTTATTTAAAAAAAAATTTTTTTCGAGCCAACGAATTAAAATTTTACCTCCAAATAAAACAGGTTTGTAAATTATTAAAATAAAAAAATGTATACTATAAATAACAAAACTCGAATCTTTTATTGACAATAATTGTCGTGGAGATATATCAAAGACACTAATAGTATATCTATCTAATATCTATTTAAAAGATCGAATCGAATATTTTATTGTTATTAATTATCGTGAAGGTATATTGGAGAGGTTAACTAGATATTGATAATACCATCAGTCTACCATATGTATTATTATAGATTATAGCGCAAGCAGAGATCTGAATAATTGTATTTTATAAGAGAATATATTCTAATTTTGTGCAAATATCAAAAATTATGGATGCGATATTATTTTCGCTTTTGTAATTATTAACTATATGTATAAAATTATTAATATTGACATTGTATTGATTTATAGAAACAGATTTGAAGAAAAGAATCTTTAAATTTCAATTTTGAATTGTTTTATATAAATTAAACATTGTTACAAGAATGAAATATAAAAACAAGAAAAAAAGTTGTGTGAAATTATTTGGAATAGTGATAAAGAAAAATATACAAAACAAGATTTAATATTAAATAACATTAGTAATACATCTAAAATTGATCAATACTCTTATTCCTGACTATGACCGAAAATGGAATAATGTAAAAAAGAACAAAATCAGCTTTTCTTACGAGATACCAACAATTTTTAAAAACTGATTTTATTGTTGATTTCGATATTGAAAATAGAGACAAAGAGACTTAACCCATTAACGCCGTGCGTTGCCATATGGCAACGGTAAACACATTTCATTTTCATATCACCCCTGTATGTTATACGTGCCGATAAGAGTGGGGGAATATGTTATTTTATGTGTCAAAACATGCCTAACTTGACACATGTTCTGCAAATTAATCTGCGGTTGACAGTAATTTAAGCATTTGTTTACAATTTTGTGGTGAATTAAAACTTGCCGAAAATATGGATGTACGTTTTATGTAAGTATTATATTTTTCTATACAGTGCTTCTAAAATATTTTTTTGTTTATGATGGTATTTTATAGACTCGGAACTTTGTTGTTTTAACAATGAAAAAAAAATTTGGCTTTTATTACATATGATATAGCTGTTCAAACTTGGGTGTTGCCATATGGCAACGCTAGGCGTTTGTAGTAGCTTGAAAGGTTTTCTTTCTTTCTAGGGGCGAGTTGACTTTAGCAGAGGCAATGGACATTGCATTGCTCTGCATTATTTTCATATATGAAATTTCGTGGCTATTCAGCAATTGGCACAATCCGCCAAAACAGAACTCTAAAATTATGTCCCCTAACAATTAAAAAAGATTCTATAAAATAGAGTGTGGTTATTACGAATCAGCCATAGAAGCAAATGATGATAATTGTTATGTACGTTGGTTTGATAATGCCGCTTTTCCTAAGATTTTTTCTTCACATGGCACACAAGAGAATACCCAGACAGAACGGTTTTCACAAAAATTCAAACGTCCTGTCATGGTTTCAAGACGCAAACTCATTACAAAATACAACTCATTTATGGGAGGGACAGATCAAATGGATCAAACTGTCAGTTGTTCTCGTATTGGAATACGTGGAAGAAAGTGATACTGGTCTATACTTACCTGGCTTTTAGATTTAGCTTTGCAAAACAGTTGGATACTATACAACAAATCTGGGAGAAAATTATCACAACTTGAATATAAACGAGAAATTACTAATGCCTATCTGAAGAAATACGGTGTGCTACATAAAGCAACTGGGAGAACTTCAGCGTCACCTGCAGCATCAGACAGTCGAATATCTGGATACTGTCAGATTGGATGGCATCAATTATTTTATTCGTCACACCATTGAAAAAAAGAAAATTGTTTGTGTGCAAATTGGTCTTTGCATAGACTTTTGTCCCATTTTATTCACAATAAATATGTTTTTAATATTTTTGTGTATCCTAAATTTTGTAATAAAATAGTTTTTTAATAATAAAGTCATGTAAATTAATTTTTTTAACAATTATCTAGAACAATATACAAAATTGGGGTTTTCTTAAGTTACGGTAGCCCAGACGCCTAGCGTTGCCATATGGCAACGGCCAATATCTCATTACCTGTCAATCTGTCAAAAAAAAGTTTACATAATTTTTTGTTCCTTTTGTCCAGTGTAACACACCTAGTACAAAAAAATATATTAAAAACTAAAAAAAAAATAATTCCGGCGTTAATGGGTTAATCTTGCTCTAGTTCATCTCCACCTAAACTAGGTCGACCACGCTTAACAAACGAAGAAGGGGCTCCAAAAACTAAAAAGAGACGAATCAAAGATCTTTCTTCATCGTTCTCAACAGATTAGGAAATCGGGGTTCACAATTTAGGCAGTATAATTTGCAAAAATGAAAAGTGGCTTCCTGTATGTCTGTGGTAGTACTTACGCACATACAGATTTTCATGTATCTTATTCATAGCAAATCTATACAGCCGGCTCTCCACCTAAATCTGTATATTTTATATTACACCAACATTTTATGGTACTCCAATACTTTATAGTACTTTATATTTGCTGTCTTGAATAATATTCTATTTGGCGTTTTTTTTGTTTCAAAAGCATGTAGTTGCGAGATTATTCTAAGCCATGTTTGGGGAAATTGGGTATGCCATTTCCAAGATTTTCAGGTTTCAGTATTAAACACTCCCTGTAACGGACGGTGTGTTCTAAGAAATGGCGAAGTATCCGGTATTACTTCACATATTAAATTAATGTTTATCTGAAATGTATTTAAACAATTTAAAAAAATATCTTGAACTTGGCAGGTTTAAGTTAACCTTGTAATAAAAAAAATAGGAAAATAAAAGTTAAAATAAAAATTTTAAAATGCCGCGACGCAAAAAATAAACCTTTAAGAAGGAACAAATAATTTATATTCACTAGCTAGAAACACTGGCCATTTCTTTTTCAGTCAATTTATAGTTGCACCGTGAATTAATTAGAGTTTTTAGTTAGGTAGCTACGTACATTATTTGTTTTACTACAGATGTCATCATTATTCGAAAACAAATCATAAGTGCACCAGGACAGCTGAAATGAACAACTCTCTCATACTTACTAAGAGTAGCTAACTGTTATACTCTTCGTCGATTTACTGCACTTTTTATATAATTCTTGCACATTCTATAGAATACTCTTCGCAGTTTTTTTTGTAAATAATATTAATATACGACTCAAATGTATTGACCCCTCACTTTAACCGCGAATATCTCAGAAATGGAGGAGCAGAAAAAAATTAAAAAATTATGTGTTCATTAAGAGTCTAATCTATATCAATCACGGAAATTTGAATAATGTGCATTGAACACTTTTGAAGCTCTGCTAAGTTATATAGAAAAATGTCCTTCTTTTTAAGGAAAATTTGAAAATACCAGTTTTAAATCCATTATATCTTGGAAAATATGCATTTTATGTAAATAATACTTTAGACATCGATAAACCACGGCATTTTTTGTACGAGGAAATTTTTTCGTATTTTTTTATTTGAATATTTTGCAGTTATTCTCAAAAACGTGACGTCATGTTTATCCGGTTATTTATCAATGTATTTAAAAACATTTTGTTAAAATAGTTAATTATATAAAATGTAAGCATTTTCAGAAAAAAATATTGGTTTATATCAAATATTAATTTACTTATCAAGCGTAATAGATAAAATTTTATAGCAAACTTGCAATGATATTATCCTTTATGTTTGATAACTTAATAAATACTCGATATGTACCAGTTCTCTTTTCTGAAAATGCTTACATTTTATGTAATTAACTATTTTATCAATTTTTTTTTAAATACCTTGATAAATAACAGAATAAACATGACGTCACGTATTTGAGAATAACTGCAAAATTTTAAAATAAAAAAATATGAAAAAATTTCCTAATACAAAAAATGCCGTGGTTTATCGGTGCCTAAAATATTATGTACATAGTACGCATATTTTTCAAGATATAATGGATTTAAAACAGGTATGGTTAAATTTCCTTAAAAAGTAGGATATTTTTCAATATAACTTAGCAGAACTTTAAAAGTGTCTAATGTACATTATTTAAATTTCAGTGATTTATTTAGAATAGACTCATAATAAACACATAATATTTTCAATTTTTTCTGCTCCTCCGTTTCTGAGATATTCGCGGTTAAAGTGAGGGGCCAATACATTTGAATCGTATATTAGTTTTAGACATTTTTAGTTTAATTACAAAACATTAAAAACATTGCTTGTCTAAAGCTTTGCTACCAGAATAAATAATTACGAAGCCTGATATGATAGAATAAGACCCGAGACCATGTTTGAATGTTGCAAACGATATCCGTATACGAATACAGGTAATTAGATCTGTTATGCGTTTACTTCAAACGAAAGTAGTCGATTGTTTACCTGGCCCACCATTACAAGTCCCTTATCTGCACTTGGTTCATTCTTAATATTGCCGGTAGCATAGCCGTAGGTTGAATTATATTTATTTGCTTTTATTGAATCATTTATGAAGTTGTTCATTAAAGTGACATTATTTATTTAAATAAATAATTTACATCATGCCTATCATTTAATATAAAGTAGTATTTTAATTTAACTATTATATAGTTATTTTTCATTAACTACCCCCAAAAGTGTAAAAAGGGTTTAAATAATTCAGCCCACTCAAAGAACGGGTAATGATTGCATATTTGTTTATTAACATAATCTTTAACTCTTTTATTTTTGCATAGACGACGTGCGTCGTTGAGGAAAATATTCTAGGATGGTTTACAACGTCCATACACTCCACCTAATTAATATATGAGAAACAACAAATTTATTTCATTAAATAATTCATTTCATTATGTATACTCATGATCTAATTCTGACTATGCTCGTATACTAGGCGAGCGGTGCACCCCTAAAAAGATGAATAAAAAGTAGCAGAACTTCCCAAATAAAGATGCCGGATTGAAACCATTTGGAATCGATTAGTTACGTTTTAGGGAACAAAAAAACCTAAATAACATTTTTTTGTCCGAGTGGTAGGTAATTTGTTATTAACAATGAAATTGCGAAGTAAAAGAAATGTGAAAAAATCCATTTGAAAACACATTTTCTAAGTTAACTGGGCAAAAATAAACACTTTTTGTCTCTTGTAATGTTTTCGAAAAATGCCCTGTTTTTGAGTTATCTCATAATATTAAATATTAGATGGAGTGTAAGAAAGTTGCCTGCAAAATACCAAAAGAATATTGTTTTATTCTTGATATAATCTTATGTTAGAGTTCTCTTCATATACTTAAGCCACATAAAAAGTGTCGGCGCCTTTGACTTTGCGGTAAAGATCAAATACCTCGACATTTTTTATTTACTTTAAATATAGAAGAGAACTATAACTTTCAATGCAACAACCATAAAATCACGATAGTAACAGTCTAGCGAAAAACATGCACGCGTAAATTCATAGGTGTCGGTTGTCATGTTTTTTTTTTTTTGATCTCCCGATATTTCTGATTGTACCATCAACCTATGACAATTTCAAAAATCGTCCGCCCCTGTCCAACAAGAGTCCACGCTATATTATGATAGATCGTCGAAGTTGGCAACTTCGGTGGTGAACAATAACATTTTCGCATCGGATTTCTTTTGTCTCTGAAACAATGGCTTTATAGGGAACGTTCGAACCGTACTGCCAATTATTTTAATGTGGCCTCGTTACTCTGATTAGTCTAATGATTCCGTGACCCATGGCTTGCCTTGCGAAACTTGGGCGCTCTTCTCCGTTCCAGCTCTCGATAAAGAACAGTTCGTTTTCGTTTCGGATGTGGAGTACTGATGCGCTGAGGATTTTGATTATTATTCACATTTACTTTAGTTTTCTATTTGTTATTTTTATTGCCTATGTATTTTAGGTAGTCGTTTTTGTATGACGACACTCTTAAAATTAGCACATCGCGTTAAACGATTATTTTCAAGGCGGATTTTCTGCTTCGAGTCCTATACCGGTTAGTTGAAAAAACATTTTTGAAAATGGATGTAGCTGATTGAACAGATTTTTAAAAAAATTCATTAGTTGAGCCCCACGAGTTACGAAAATGCTATTCGTTGTGGTCGGAAGTCGCCGCTCCACTGTCTAAGGTCACTTTTATGCAAAATGGCCGCCGTGCCTGGTTTTTGAACTTCTTTTTTAAATATATCCGGTTCTATTGGTTCTATCAGAGCAAGTAAGGTCTCAAAATTTTTGTTTTTTAAAGCAACAGCACTAGAAAAGTAAGAAAGCTTAAACATTTAACATAACCTCAAAACACTAATAAACATTTTTCAACTTTCTTCTATTACTTAGGTTCTAGTACACCGATTTTGATGAACTTTGGAGAGAAAGCACCTCTTATCAGTACTAGAATGTACGCAATTTTAAAACGATGTATATTAGGGAACAGAGAATATGTAACCTTAATGGTTATAAGAGCGTGTAACTTTGACATACTATTATTTTAGTTCTAGATGAGATATCTACAATTTTTTTAAAAGTTTCGTTTCTTCTTGTCTTCTATCAAATGAGATGAGCTGAAACTGGTCATCTTTTTATTTTTTAAACAAACAAATTCATGATTCACCCATTTTACTCGGTAACGGTTGATTTTACGCCAATATCTTATAGAACCATTTCGAACCGCCTCATCGGCGGATAATTTTTCTATATAACTTTTTCCGATCAGACGAAGTTTAGGTTTGGATTCACTACGAGCTCTCCTATGAAAATTTACATGTTAGTCCATTTTGATGGATAACAATTGATTTTATGAAAAATTCATACAGAATCATTTCAAACCAACTCGTCCAGGCCTATAAAATTGGTAAATAACATTTTCTGAATAGACGAAGTTCAGTTTTCGTCTTATTGCGGGCTGACATGAAAATTCACTATTCACCCATTTTACTCGGTAACGGTTGATTTTACGCCAATATCTTATAGAACCATTTCGAACCGCCTCATCAGGGCGGATAATTTTAAACTTCTATATAATTTTAATTTGAAAGGTTTAGCCTGATCCCCTATTTGGACTTTTGTTTTTTAAAGAGAGAACTATTGAATAAAAATAATGTTACCACATTATGACGGAGTCTAGCTGAAAATTACTCATACTCAACCTGAATGTGGCATATTAATAGTTCGTAAATTTGAGACCAAAAATAGTAAATTTTAACAGACGGAGAATATGTTAAACATTGTAGTAACGAAAATAAATAAACAACTTAAATAATAATATGTAGGCATATGAACTTGGATATGCGACAAGTAGAAACTAAAATAATTAACAGTATTGCTTAATAGATAAACTTAGATTATTCATATGGAGTCATTTTGTTAATCCAAATATAATGCGACCATGTATTCTGAACTCTCTGAATACGCTCTGATCAGTTTTATGAAGACAAAAGTCAAGCATATAACATTAGTGACACAACATTTTTTAAATCAAAACTCAAAGTATGGCGGTTCGAAAATTTGAGCTTCAAAAGAAAATATGCTTTTGCTTTCATTTTTTTTACATAGCTCTTAAATTTCAAGTTGCAGTAAGAAATTACAAGACATTTGGCTTCGTCAACAATCGACAGCGTTGTGCCACCTATTTTGCTGTCTAGCTTTTACAATGTTATCAGAGTTTAAGTTTAAAGAATTCTCGATGGACAAACTCAATTTTATTAAGCTCAAGTTATATCATCAGCCTCTTCCATACTTTCAAAACAAAATTGTGAGTAAGTAATTCATAGTGTCATCTTCATAGACTAGCATCCGACAGTTGGGAACAGAACGTAGATCTTCAGATGCGTATATAATGAATAGCAAAGGGACTAAAATAAATCATTGGGGTACACCTTACAATATATCTGAACTGAACATTTTTTACGATTGCCTGTTTAAGTACGAATAAATACGTTTTACCGCGGATTGTTTATGATTAATTTTATCAAAAGCTTTAGAAAAATCTACTGTCTCTGCGAGAATACAAGTTAACATCAGAGATATTAGAAAGTGTGCACAAATTTTGAATGCCGGTTCCATTATCGTTTGGGGAAGTTAATTGTAGCTGAATTCTTTTAACTTAATTAAAGTATTAATCAATTTTTCTTTAACGCCTTATTTATAACGCCCTGGTGAAGATTAGCTTTAGGTATTCTCCTACTCAACCAGAAGGACACATACACATAGACAGACATCAGCACAAAAACCACTCCCTACGTCACTGTCGTCTGCCGCAGCTGAGACTCGAACTCAGGAGTGATAACAGCGACCAAACATGATGCAGCAATCAACAGCCATCTAGCCCACTGCTACAGTATCAGTAACACATTAAAAATACCACTAAATATCCATATTCTAGCCAGGATTTGAACTCTGGACTACTTAGTCCCAAGCCTATCACTGCCTTATCCTTTTCCTTTAGTAACTATTCATAAATGATCAAAATACATACATTATTGTATTTCTTATTGAATGCGTTTCAGCTGTTTTCCACTCATAATAAAATGAGACATATCTGATGGATTATTTTCATGAAACACCCTGTAGAAATGAACTTTTCAAATTCACTGAAAACTTAAATTTTACATAACAAGTATTCGACTTGAGACTTGCACCTTCTGCAACTTGGAAGATAAAAGTAACTCGACAGGCAAAAAAATGGTCTGTTGCTTTAATTCTTATTTCAGTTCCGCCGCTTTGTTGAGCTCAAATCTCGACATTTCATTTTAAAAATAACCAAACACAAGTAACAATTTACATGAAGAACCAGCAAGGAAACAAGACTGCATTTGTACAAATGTAAAACAATTTTCTAAAGAAAGAAAGCAGCTCGTTAAAAAGTCCGTTTATATTGTGCTTATGTGTGAAAATTCTCATGAAAAACTTTTCAAGCAGCCGTTTGTTTGATGCGACGAACAACGGAAGTCATTTATGCGGTGAGTTACATTGTTGTAAAAATGTGTCATGGCTTTGCGTTTTGTGCTGCGCGGTTTTTTCATCCGTCGCGTCGCGGAGAATTCTTAGAGGCCATGGAGTCTTTTATCTAATGTCAAAATTAATGTAGTACGTGATGATTATAATAAATATATTAAGTTTGATGCACAAAGAATCTTATGTTAATTAACATTGGTTATGGAAACCGGTTTTATAGACCGGTACATGACCAGTTAGGTGCAACGTTTTTAAAATGCATGCCAATCATATATATGAATATAATTACTATGAATATGCCAGATGTGCTAATTTTAGGCAGTAGTCGCATGCAGAAGGGTGTGCAAGTCAATTTTCCGATTGCATGGAAAAATGTAATTGGCATGCTTTTTAACTTCGTTCGGAGATACCTGACAATATTTGTTGTGTATTTGATTGACGGCAAATATTTTAAGCATCCCTAAACTACATGCCAATTGTAAATATCATCTATTTTTTTTTCATTGCCAATAAGATACCTCAATGTCATGCATTTTAAAATCGTTCGGAGAGACCTGAATTTTTTTGCATATTTAGAAATAACTTTTAATAACCTTGTGCATTATCAAGCTGCTTGCCAATCGGTAAATCATCGTTTGACAGTGCAAGTTTGTCATAAAACATATTGGCATGCATTTTAACTTCGTTCAGAGATACAAAAAAATTTTACGATTTAATGTGCGCCCCAAAATTTGTTGTGCGCACGGAAACTGCATGCCAATAAGTTCCCGCAGGATTTTTTTCACGGCTTTTTTTTTGGCACTATTGGCATCCATTTTAAAATCGTTCACAGACATCCATTTTTCATGAAAACGGAAAATCGACTTACACACCCTTCTGCACGCGACGACTGCCTAAAATTAGCATTTCTGGCATATTCATAGTAATTCGTAGATATGATTGGCATGCATTTTAAAAACGTTGTACCGCCGGTCTATTATAGTATGGGGTTAATTTCATTGATGTCTTGACTATCTCGTACACCTAAACTATTAGTAAACAACGAATTTTTAGATTGTCACTCTATCATATTCAATAAGAAACCAGTAATGCAGTTCGTTTCTCAATTCAACTTATTCCATATGTATTGTTAAAGACTTACATTAACAATTTACTCTATTCCCTATACACTATGACGATGCTTCTCATAGAAAATCACAGAAGTGATTTTCCGCGGTTTTGTCCCTTTGCCAATGATGAAAGTTGTTGCCATATGTTACGGCGAACATTGTTGCATACCCGTGCATCATTACACATTCATCAAGACTATTGTTATGGAAAATGTGGAGCGTCGCTTGGGGCCATTACCAACTGCAGTAGATTAGGCTGCTACGTATTTCGGCATACGGGGTTATAGGTATGTCTGGAAGAAAGGAAGGTCTGTAAAATAGTGTAAATTTGGCCCGCCTTGGGGAACCTCCAAGTTCAATTTTATCTGGTTATAATGCATAAATAATTAGAAGTAAGAATTTTCACACTACAAATTCGCCGGGAATATACAGGGTGTTTCACATAAAACTTCCTAGGCGGTTTTCGTGGAAATATTCAGATTCTGCAAAAGCTAGTCGTTAGATATTCTTCTAAATAACTTACAGCCGGTTTTACAATCGCTAGTTAACTTCCAGTCAGAGTTAACTTTCAGGTTATTATAGAAATTGGGTTTTACAATATCTGGTCATTTTCGATGTGGTAGTTATCTAGTAGTTAACTTTACTAGCAGATGAGGTGTGGGTTAACTAGAAGTTGGCAGTTTACTGGCAATTTATAACCTATAAAATAACTGTCACAAAATTATTTTTGATATTTTGCCTGAAAATGGATATGTACGAAGTAAATGCATATAGCAGTGATGAGTAGCCAAGGTAATCCTGTATAGACCTAACTTTTTCGAAGAATACGATGGAAGAGATTTTTTAAATAGATCGAGACTAAATACTTACCTACTTACTTAGTAATAGACCACTAACTCATAAATTGCTTCTGACATTTATATTTGATAGCAGGTGACGTGGCTTTGGACCAAAATTAATACATTTTATGTATATTACAAATTTTTCCAGTACCAACATTATAAATTTTATTCACAACCTCTCGTTTACAAATCATCACTTAACTTTACATTGAAAACCGCATGTGTCGGTAAAGTTATAGTTAACCTGCAAGTAAAAGTCAACTAACATGAAAGTTAACTTGCGATTGTAAAACCGGCTGTTAGAGTGTTTTTACCCCATCCCGAAGAAGGGGATCCATCCAAGCTAAGTAATTATCAAAGCATTTTAATTTTAAGTAATTTTGCAAAACTACTTGGGATCGTCATATACCAATACATCTGTGAATCCTCGAACCAATATAGCTTCAGGGAAAATAGATGGTGTATTACAAATTTATCATGTGTTATACAGTATGAACCCAAGGAAACGCACAAAATTCATATCTTTGGTATGTGTCATTTTTCAAAAAAATCCACAAACAGGTCGATGTTAGTTTTGTAAATGCTACAATAAACAGACATTTTTGTCTACTGTTTTTGGTGTTAGATTCCGTTGGCTTTCTGGTGATATAAAAAAAGATATTACCTGAGCCATTCTTTTGAAAAAATGACATTTTATGTAAAAGTAGCTTACGCAAATTCACGAGTAATGTTCCACTTTCTTATGGACTAATAAATCTTGTTGCCTATATTTTTGTTTTAACTAGCATGAAAACATTTGACCTAGAAACAAAACAAAGAAAATAATAAAAAAACAATCACCTTAACAACAGAGGGATACAGGCCTTCTTGTGTAAAGTATCGATAACTTTTTTATTCCTGGCACGTGTGGAACCTCAGTTTTGTGACACTTCTGAGGCAGTGTAAAACTAGTAAATGCAATGCCACGTTTAAGTGAAAGAGTACGCGTAGAACTTTCGATGATGGTTGGATATGGTGATAGGCTGAGAACTCATCAGGAAGCATGTTATGTTTTCAATGCCAAGATCCCGAAAAGCAAATGTCTAGATCCACTGAAAGTAGATTGGTGGCTAGATATGATGAATCTGGCAGTGTAGCTGACCTTCCTCGATCTGGTCGCCCTAGTACAAACAACGAAACTAAATTAAATAGTCTTCTAGAAAGTGAGGAAAACCACCATCTTTCGACAAGGCAGCTGGCTTTAAATCATAACGTGAGTCAAACATCTGTTGTGCATCTATTGAAAAAAGAAAACTACCATCCATACAAAGTACAATTAATCCACGAATTGAATGAGGACGATCCAGATCGGCGCTTACAGTTTTGTGAACAGTGGATGACCTTGTGCGATGAAAACTCAAATTTTTGAAAGAAAATTGTTTTTTCTGACGAAGCTACATTTTCTTTAAAGGGGACTGTACATCGGCATAACTGTAGGTTTGGGTCACGCGAAAATTCGCATTGGACTCAAGAAGCCTATACACAGCGACGTGTGGGCAGGTATGATAGGTCGCCGAGGTCCGATTGAATGGGACCCCGCGTTTACCGGATTTAACCCCCTTAGACTTTTTTCTTTGGGGTTACTTGAGGTCAAGGGTGTATTCTCGGGTATATTTTAACAGACCGGATACCATAGAAGAATTGAAAGACAGAATTGGCTTGGAGATGAGACGAATTGCCCATGAGTTGATTCAGAACAGCGTGGAAAGTGTCTACACCCGTCTTGGTCAATGCCAAATGGTTGGAGGGTCGCAATTTGAGCAACAGAGATGATTTTTTTCTCACAATTACTTATGTAAGGTATCAATCAATAAAAATATTTTTTTCCAAAATAATGGCTTAGGTAATATCAATTTTTTTTCATATCACCAGAAAGCTAAGGGAATATACCACAAAAAACAGTAAACAAAAATGTCTGTTTCCATTAAAAGAAATATGATGACGTCATAACTCAAAACCAATGACGTAATAAATTTTGGTATAGTGACAAAATGTAGCATTTACAAAACTAAAATCGACCTGTTCGAGGGTTTTTTTGATAAATGACGCATACCAAATATATGAATTTTGTGCGTTTTTTTAGGTGCACACTGTATATATACATCTGTGAAACATTGGATAATCAAGGTAAAGAATTTCGAAAGGCGATTGACCAAATAGACCACTACGCGGAATATAAAGTAACTTCAGGTATCTCTCAAGGGTACATTCTGGGTCCATTGCTTTTTCTTATTTTTATCTATGATTCAGCTAATCAAATCGATTGCCCAAAACTATTTTTACTGATGACGCGACCCTAAAATCTATAAAACAATTGATAGTGCTGAAGATTGTATACTTTTACAGTCTGAGTGTTATTTAGATATTACAGCATTCATTTAATTCCTATTACTCTATTTCGATGATAGATTATATTCTGTGTGTCATATTGGGCATAGTACAGCATACATGCAATTAGGTTTTATTGTATAAAATTGCAGAGTTGAACATTTTTTTGATTTTTTATTATTATTTTATTTTTAATTAGGCGATTGATTACTTTAAAAGAAAGGAAACAAATTTTATCCTTGTCCGGTTAATTTACCCTTGTAACCTAGCATCGATATTGAGGTCAGTGTGAAACTAAACAATTAACAAAATCTAATCTAATCTAAAATGAAATCTCATTTCATATTTTTTAGTGACGGTTTTATTTAAAGGCGGTTCGAATGTTTAACAAATTTTATTAAAAAGTTTGTAGTGGTATGAAACAATATTCTCTTTATATGTGCTAAATTTTGAATTGTTTTTGTCCAAACCCGTGCCATGTCTGTTCAGTTATCTTTGGAGATAAGGCGAAAATGGTACATTTTTCAATATAACTTAGGAGTTCTTTAACACTATTCAATATAAGTTATTCAAATTTCAGAAAGTTGTCTACAATAGACAGAATTTTAAGACAAGCTTCGAAAATTCGGAGAGGAGTTGAAAGACACGGGTATTATAATAATTGTTTGAAGGTTGCTACATTATAAACAGGTAATAGCATATTAAATTCAGAACTATTAGTAGATGTACATAGATGCAGATCAAATTCCCGTGAATTTTCTGATTGAGGTTCATTCCGTTTTTTAAACAATGCTGCCAACTTGGTGAACGATACCGCAGTTCGTCAGGTATATTTCTAGTGGTACAGGTCGCTGCACAGTAGGGTGGAGCGAAAAAGTCAAAATATGAATTTCTTAATCTAATAGTGCGCATAGCTTGTCTATGTTATTTATTAGTATTTTAATTTTTTTTTTTTCTTTTTAATTTCAGAACTGTTTTTCTGCCGCCTCGATAGTCTTAATTTGTGTAGAAAAGTCTGACATTTAACTACATACATTTTTTTTTCATGGCCAGAAGGAACAAAGGAACAGTAATTGGATCTAATACCATGCAAAACTAACTTGATAAATTACTCATTAACTGTGTAAAATATCTTTGATGTTTGATAATTCTGTTTACATCCACAAATCCACAAAATGTATACGCTTCCATGCGGTTTGATATAAAATATCATCCCACTTATTAAAGACGGTGCAAAACGCCTTTAGCGCATCATTCAGTTGTCTCACCACCTGAACAAATAATTGAAAGATGTTGATGCTGTATTTTAACGAAATGGATTTATCGGTCACCATGAAAATTCTTCTTGTCACGATATCGAACTACAGGGTCCAAATTTGAGAACTTCTAATTTCTGAAGGGAAAGAGTTCATCCATATCTGCGGCATCCTCTAAGAAGATTAGAAGGTTCAAAATGGCTCCTCTAGAGTTTGAGGCAAACGACTACTTTGAACTTATCAACTACAAAGAACGTGAGTTAACAGAACAACACCTATTACTTCTGAAGACCTACGAGAACTTAACCATCCTGACCTACTTACAGTAAATTTTGGCAAGTATCCTTGTCTCACACAGTGTGCTGAGCGGTGTGTGAAACTAGTTACAGAAGCTTCTGCATCAGTTTGTGGCGCCGATGCCAGAGATGGTTTCATAAGGACGCGAATTGATTCAAAGAGAACCATGCCTTGCTTTAATACGAAATCAGAATACGTCGTGAATAAGTAATAAATTTGAAGAAAACCTAGTGTTTATTTACCATAGTTGTTTGTACAACTTGTATCAGAATTTTCAAATTTTAATATTCCCTCTTCCAAATCAGTTTTTTTTAATTGATTCCGTGACCTACATTAAAACCAAACGAACAGAACCTTTCTTTAGAACAACCTGAAAATAGTAAGTATTGTATAATGTAGATTAGATTAGGAAGGAGAAGCTGTCGGATTGGCCTTGACCACCGCGACCGCCATGGATCTATTGTGGTGCTCCTGTTTATTTTCCTTAGAGCTCCTTATCCGGCTTTGTCATTTGTATCAATCTCCACAGCCTTGATAAGGCCCCCTTAGTGTAGCTATCAGCGCTTCTTTTTTTCCTCACCAAGTCGTTGGAACCTCAGTCTAGCAAGGCCTTTACAATGGCACAATACATGGACTGAGGTTTTCTCTGCCTCTTGGCAAAATCTGCATGGTGGGCCCTCTACCAGACCCATTAGACTCAGATGTCTATTAAGTCGGTAGTGGTTAGAAGACTCACTATTATTCTAACGGCCTTTCTGTTTTGACATAATAGGTCCTCCGTTTTGGCCGGAACTCTTTGGTCTGTCTTTGTCATGGGAAGTTTTTCCATCATTCCAGAGATTTAGTTTGCACCCATTTGTTAATAGATGCTCGTATGCATGGCTTAGCCGCATCGCAAAAGGGTTCGGGTCCTATAAGGGAGTTACATGGGCCTTCTTTGGCCAGTTCATCGGCCTTTTCATTTTCCTTGTGTCCTGGCACCCAAGCCACGGTCACTTTATTCTGACTTCCGAGGTCTATAAGGGCATTTATGCAGTCCCATACAAATTTTAGAGTTAAACTACGAAATGTGTACTTGGTGTTTTATTTAAAAAAACGTTAAAACTAGTAAATGTTCAAGGTCGTTGGGTAGCAAGATAGGATTGACGTATACTCACCAACTTTTGTCACAGCACTATGTAGTACAAAGAGAAGCTTTTCCGCAATATTAGATTAACTCTCTCCAATGGGATATTTTTTAATGATTTTTATAGCATTTCCGTAAATCTTAAATACTTCAAAAATTAAAGGCAGAAGATGTTAACTGATTTCGACAAACTTTCACCACTATACTAAGTAGTGCATTCGATGACTTTTTCGTGGCATTATATTTTGATACCGAAGAAAAATTATTCAAATGCGTCCTTCACTCCACCCTACTGCACAGTTTTTAACCAGTGTGTACTTCAAAAGGATGAATCATGGTAAAGGATAATTACCCGATGATGAAGTGCGATTTCTTCCATCAAGTTAGCATCATAGCTTAAAAATCAAGAATTAACGTCCATAGAAAAATATTTGTTATTTTGGTTTGGATTTGTTAGAGTAAATCTACTATTATTTAATTGTAATTAGAAAAATGTGAGTAATGTTGAATATAAGTGCACCAATACACGTGCAGAAGATGTGATATCTTAAACAATGACAACAAACAGAATTGTTGCACACAAAATTGACACAAAAACGCTGTTACTTGTGTGGAAGTTGAATCCCCGATTCGGTAAAACCATCATGTAGTAATGCGGTCTCGTAAAATGGTGCCAGGTGTGGGGTATTTAACGCGCCATCAGCCATTTGACAAAATCGTCGTGTAAAAATTTAATTAACAGGAAAGAGAGATAAGCGCCGAGCACAAACACAAATACTCTGTCACTAAATAATTCAGTGCGTATAAATAAGCTGCAAAACACCCTCGAACTAATTCCAGTCCCATCTCATGTTTGCCCGTAATATCACGACCTCTCTGCCTCCTTCCTCCGTTCCGACCATCCATTATCTTTTAATGATATCGCAACATTCGCAACCTTATTGTCCATTTTACCGGCCCCGTTGGACGGGCATCTGCCGCCTGAGTGGGCGGGGGTAAACGAGCGAAACTGATTCGCGAACATCGCTGAGGATCCAAACCAAAATTGTCGCTCGTTTGCAGATCGTTCGCAAAACGTGGGCGGTCTGCTGTGAGGCCTGAGTGTTTATAGTGGTTGCGACGATATTTCATTTTGATCGTGAAGTTAGTTCGCCAACACAACTTTATTGCGTCGGGTACAGTGAGTCGGGAAAATATTGTTGAGGTTATAAATTTCCAGACATAAAGGATCAATCGTCGGATTTATTAAATATGTCTTCAAAATGTGTGAAATAGAACAAGTTTTATCATTTATCGACTGAAAAATCGCTATCAATAGGTATAGTTGTCTCCATTGGTTTAATGCACATAAGAAAGGCAATAAAGACCAGCCATCTAAATATCAAAGACAGCGCTATTGTCTGCCGACATAGGTACTATAGAGCCGTATTTCAAATTTGTGCGTATTAGAATGAACAAAATATATCAGAGGTTTAAAAATCGTATTTTTGGTACAAAATTTTACATCAAGATAGGAATATCTGATGCATTGGTGGACATATTGCTCGTCCTTCACGGCATTGACAGATAAATTCAAAGTACGTCTCTGTTTATCTGCTCCTTAGAAATGACGTTTTGGTTAGGATGCCAGAACATATTTTACATGAGAGTAATGATGTTTTATCTATTAAGTAATACTAATATTTGTTATTTAATCTAGTCCATAAAAATTCAGTACACCACGATCTCCCTATATATTAGCTCGGTCGGCAGCTTTGAGTTTTTTATGTGCAGTAAAAATATTGAGTGAACTATAATCAAGATCGCCGATTACAAATATGAGATCGAAACCCAAAAATTCTAAACGGCGACGTCAATATGGTTGACAAATTTCATCACTCATGACCTGATTCGACTGACCAATATGAAATCGAAACTCAAAAATTCAAAATGGAGACGCCAATATGGCGGACATAATCGTTTTATCATTTATTGTCTGATTCAACTGAAAGTCGATGTCTGATTATTATTATCGTGGTCGCAATTTACAAATATAAGATTGAAACTCAAAGATTCAAAATAACGGCATCAATATGACGGACAGGTTTGATCATTTATCGTCCGATCCAACTCGAAAGTCTGTATCTAGTCTGTATCTAATATCAATTGGAAAATCATAAAAAAACCGACGAAGGCAGTGTCCATAATGCAATGGCATGTGCGTCGACCGTCAATTTTTAGAGTCATTTTTAAATTTTTGAAGTAAATCGAATATTCTTTTACTACTTTATATTAATTGAGAGGCATTTATAATAAATTATTTATTTATAATAAGTAATGTTAGTTTAATGAACAACTCCATAGATTATTCTAAAAGTCAATAAATATCATTTAACCCACGGCTATGCTACCGGCAAATTATACAACTAACTTTCAGATGTATATGTGTTTCGGGTGTGTTGACTACAGTTACAAACGCTATATATTGCAATATTTTCTTCATAAACAGCAACGATAACGGCGCATTGTCTTCCTTACGAGTCTCTTTTACCAGAAGAAATAAACAAACTTCAAAACTTGACACGCTTAACACTTATCCTTATCTCATACATTATTTTAGTTCTAGTTGGTTTTCCTCTGATATGTTACGTCCGACCTACAAAGGGCAGACAGTTTCTGGTTCACCAACGGCTCCAAAACTCACGAGGGAACTGGAGCTGGTGTATATAGTCGCAAACCAAAGGTTAGAATAAGTTCGAGCCTGGGTAATAATGCGACTATATTTCAGGAAGATATTCATGTAATTGAGCTGTGTGCACGGAGGCTTAAACTGACGCTATAAAAATATTTTCAGACAGCCAAGCTGCTCTTAAAGGCCTTGAATCCTACCGTTGTAACTCTAAAACGGTATGGAATTGCCAGGAAGTTCTCACCCGACTGGGCAGAAACAACAAACTGTATCTGGAGGATGATGAAACGGCAGAACACGTTCTGAGGACCTGGACGGTTTCTCACCCAATAAGATTATCGACTTTATTAAAAAGCTGAATCTGTTGGATGAACTGTACCTAGCAGTGAGCCACAATAGACCTATATTTATAGTCTCAGTGGAAGGTCTAGGCCCACTCATACATTAACCTAACCTAACCTACGTCTGACAATATCATGCGATGTTGCCTGTTATGATACAGCTTTTCCATCAGTTCTTTTGTAAACCACTCCAACGTTTCGGAGAGCATCGTCTACGTCGCTTGTCCTATGATTTCTCCTTAACTGCCCTAAAATGTTCTCTCTCCGGTTGACATGGCACTTCGCACAAAACTTGATAAAATAAAATAAATTTATTTCAGCAAAATAATGTTTATGGTTTTTTCGGTTTGTTAAGAATAATCTGCATTTTTTACGGTACTGTTTACAAACGTTTGAAAGTAATTAAATAGGCTTTTGCGAGGAAAAGTATTTAATAAAGAACAAGTACAATACATTATTGTTTTAAGATACACAGTTCGATTATGAACTTCTCAAACAGACAGCACCCTTCTTACTCTCTGGCCTGAACTGCAGCACACCCTATTTATCCAGCATTGCGAGTGACGTACCACTCTGGCAATTTGAAATAATTGTCTCACCTTAAAATGTTTTATTTATCCCTGGTGATGGATTCGATTGTATTGTTCCAAATCCCTCTTAATTGAAAGTGGTAAAACGTGATAATGACCCGCAGACCCACTGAAGGCGCTGCCGGTGACAGACACTCAGTTTTAATTGGTGTCTTTCGTAAATGTTTCGCTTTCTTCGTGATGGCGACGCGACGGGGGAATTCGCGACGTACATAATTTGAATTATTATGGGGTGCATTTATCAGATCGGTACGGGCAACCCTTTTCTTTATTAAATATGGAAAGTGAAATATATGGGACCGTTTTATAAGTTATATTAATTTATCGTGAGCTCGACGCCGTCTTGAAAAACGGTAATGAAAAAGCTATTTCGACGAAATGCCGGCAATTTATATTTTTAAGAGAATAATATTTCTTGTCACATAATGGAATAATAAATAGGATGTTTTTATTTTATTCTGATGACAGGGGTTAAGGTGTTGGGGGACTCGATGAAGAGCAATTTTGTTAAAACGTTGAGAGGATACAATACAATTTACCGGGTGACCACAAAACTAGGTGAATTGTACTTTTTGAATGTCTTCCTCAATAAAATTTTTGATATCTGACTACAGAAGAAACTTTCATCTGTATGTGTCTCTTTGTATCTTTACCGGAGGATAACTTTAGAATTGCTGAATCAATTTTTATTATTCCTTGGACAAACGGTTTATAATTCTTTCACTTAGATTTTAGATATAACACAATAAACCACATTTATTGGCATGTTTATTGTCACTTTTAGTCATCTCCAGATGATGCTAACAGTGTTGGTGAAACACCACACACTGGGGCTTTTCGCACTTTGTAGTCCCAAAACCACTTAGAGCCTTCATTTCAACTGATTTTGGAGAATTTAAAAAAAATATATCTTTGCAAAAATATGAACTAATCCCCAACGAGCTATTTTGAAAAAAAAATTACCAGGATTATAGAAAATTTATATAGGAGATTTTTTCATTATGAAAGAATCCAAAATAGATCATATCATACATACATGTATGGTCTTTGCTATTACTGTATATTATTCAATATATTTTATAATTTTGAGCTCGCTGATTACAAATTCGAAATCAGATTCTCAAAATTCAACATGGTGGATCCAAAATGGTGGTCAAAATTTTTTAAATTTGTTAAATTTCTTCTATTCTACAAATGATTCTTGAAAATCAGAATGCAGGGGGGGGCTTTCTGGGTTGCTGTCAAATTTTCAAAATTCAAAATGCCAGATCCAAAATGGCTGCCAGTAATCTTTAAATTACATGCATTTTTTCAATTCATATCATTATTTTGAAAATTGGTATCTAGATTTTTTTGGATTGCTGATTACGAATCCGAAGTGAGATTTTCTAAATTAAAAGTGGCGAGTCTCATCTGGCGGCGAAAATTAGTTCAAGCTCTTTCCATTCAAGCAAATGATGATATCAGGAGTTTCTCGGATCGAATTGAATATCGGTAATAACAAAATCCAACCTAATCTGAGGAAAGCGAGACAGTGTTACTCAGCAAAAATCAGATCCATACTAACCCAACATTTTATGCATACTTGATATAATATACACTTTATACATTGTATCCAAATTCATGAGCACTTGTGTGGAATTTAGTATTCACGAATTAAATTAATTTTCTTCATAATATTAACAAAGTATTCAGTAATTCTTATAGTTAATTGAGGTGTATATCTAGACATCAAGTGTCATGTTATAGTACTAATTGATTTAAGTGTCAACTAGATCACCAATAATTATCATATTATACCAATTCGAGAAGAAGGAGGAATATGAGAACAAAGGGCTTGGAACTAATTTTAAAATTTGTACCGCCAGATTGTGTCCGCTATTTTGAATTTAGAAAATTTAACCTCGGATTCGTAATCAGCGATCCAAAAAAATTTAAATACCAATTTTATAAATATTCGATTGAATTGAAAAACATTTATATTTATTTAATTTTAAATTTTTTGGCCGCTATTTTGTATACGGCATTTTGAATTTTAAAAATTCGACTTCAGATTCATATTGAGCGACCCAGAAAACCCGTGAATACCAATTTTCAAGATTACTTTGCAGAATAGGACAAATTTAACAAATTTTAACAAAAATTACCGCCATTTTGGAACCTCCATGTTGAATTTTGAGAATCCAGCGAGCCCAAAAATATAAAATATGTTGAATAAATACACTAATACCAAAAACTGTACATGTATGTTTGTATGTATCATATGATCCATTCTGGAATATTTCATAATGAAAACCTTTTAAATATATTTCCTATAATCCTGGCAATTCTTTCAAAATACTTCGTGAGAGACTGGTTTATATTTTTGCAACGATCATTTGAAGAAAAATATCTGAAATGGGTTGAGAAATGAAGGTTTTAGGATTACAAAGTGCGAAAAGCCTCAGTGTGCGCCAGTGGAAAGCACTTCAACGTAGCGTCACCCCGAAGATTCCAATACACTCCAGGATGATTATTATATCTGGACTGGTACGATTAACTGGATAATTACATAATTTCAATTAATTGTATACACCGGCGCATTCGCCATAATTTAAAGTCATTGCTCTTTATAAGAAAATTCGGCTTGGGATTATCATATTTTCTTTCACTATGTAAAAATTAAACTAAATATGAAAATTATAGATATATTACACTATGCGCAGATAGTAATTGTTAATCGTTAATTATATCTTATTACTTTAAATAGGAATTGAAAAGTTGATCGAAAATACGTTATATTTTAATTTTTACATCGACGTAACAATATTAGGTAATAGGGTCCAGTTAATCGAGCCACTTTTTGAGCTCTTTCAAGAAACACATTTTCAACCTTTGTGCTGAAAAAAGGTTGGGAAGTCCTGGTATGTTTAAAACCGTCTTCCGAACATTCAAGATTTATTTACAGCCAGTTCCATAATCAGCAGCCTTATTCTTGACATGCTTCGCAGTGCACGTACACGTATTGATGCGAACGGTATATTTGCGAACACTATATACGGTATTCTTGACTGCATTTCGTTTATGTACACGAACGATATTTTTTGAAAAAAAAAGTTGGAAAAAATTTCTTTGCTCAAATTTAAAATTTCCACGTTTCATGACATTCTAAACTTATTTCAAGAAAAAAAAAATGTAAATTAAAAAAAAATTCTTCAATTTGTTTTTACCACTACTATAGAATAGATGATAGAAAAATTGTATTCGCTCAATTTTAAAATTTTCACGTTTCATGACAATCTAAACCTATTTCCTATTTGAAATTTTTTTAACCACTACTATACTTCCAATCCACTCCAGAACTGAAAATGTGACACATGGCAATAACATTTGGCATATAGTTAACACACTTGGTAAGGAAGACACCTATTATAGTTTTATTGCAAAATATACAGGGTAGTCATCCCAAGAAATAAGTCAACCATGGTGGAAATTTGTAAAGGTATTTGCGAAAGCCTTCCATATTTGGTACCTTTTATTTAATATTGAATTTTTAAATTAATTAAATTTTCAGTTAAATAAATGTAATGAGTAATTATTTCAAAAACTGATCGTTACTTTAAACGTTGTTTTTTTACTTATTTCAGTTGCCAAAAGTTAATTGTTTATTTTCTCCTAAAATATATTTTTTGTCAAATCGACACTTGTTCAATATTTTTTTTGCAATTCCATGGCATCCTATTAAACTGAAAACCAAAATTGTAACCGTGTGTGGACTTTGCGGGAAAATATTGAAAAAACTAAAAATGCGAATTTCATAATGCAATCTGGTATTGGGGCTCAAAATTAGATTCTGAACAACTTTTTCTATTAAGTTCTTTCGATATCTTCAACGCGAAGCAAAATATCGGGAATGAGCCCCATTTCAGAGGCTGCTGTTGTCTCAGTTTGTACTTAACACTACTTACAGTTTGTACTTAAATTTAAGTTGGTAGTCTCGAAATGTACATCTTATATAGGACTACAATTGTACCAAAGCTCAAATCTGGATATCAAAAAATTACAAAAATATTTGGGTGTCTTCATTTTAAATAAGACACTGTATATTATCTTTGTAACATACTATGAATAAATGCGAATATATTATTACTATTATTATTAATGAATTTGGTTTCGGTGTGTAAAATCAAGCAATGTCAATGTAATTGGATATGTATCTACTTCTTTACAAAGAAGCCGAGATTGACTTTCAAGAAGAAAATTTAAATTTCAAATTATACAGACTCAACGGAAACGAATGCATCTCAAAGAATGTAGCAAAATTATTAACAGCACAGCAAGACAAAGTAAGTGCTCATTTATTGAATTATTACCCGAAACTGATCATTTCCTCAAATTGCAACGTTTAAAAGCTGAAATGGAAACAATTTATCCGATCCACGGCAATTTGCTCTTCTTTTATATCATCTTTAAATAAAACTTGCCCGATTTTCAGTCTTATCCTCGCTATATAAGTTATGATAGATCTTTCATTGTTGCAAACAGATCTCGGTATGTTCAGGTGCAACCATTGGCGTACTCAGCTAAAATGACTTCGTTAACATTATTCGTTAACAGTATTCGTTAACAGGAACTGTTTACAATACGTATATAAAAAATACTAAATAGTGAATAAATATATAGATAATTCATAGCTTTTTGTATATTACAAACTTATCAATTAACGTATATACACTGCATCCGACAATTATTGTTATAAATTTATTGATTGAGCCGAACGGCCAAATGCAGTCGCTCAGTCATCTATTATTGTATCCTTCACTCGATGTGACATAATCATGCCATGATTGGGTGGCTCCACCTGATCGTCCAACGGACGGCCAAACCGCGTGCCGGAACAAGCCAGTGGCCGGCACGCGCTAGAGTAAGGGTACCGAGCTGGTTGTTTGCTTGGTACCCCTGGGATCGGGTGATTTGGATGTTTTTGGTCATTGTGTCCTTGCAGCGTGGCCTGAAGGTCGGACTGAAACAGAAAAACAGTTAAGTTATACTTACCCGTTATCCACCCTAGTAGCACCAATGTTGCACCAATATATAATCCATATAAGACCAATATACGTATATAGGACGAATATTCATATATTGGTCCTACATGGATTATATATTGGTCCAATATGTTGTGCTACTAGGGCAGGATCTGGAGCTTCGACCTCTTGTGCCTCGGAGCGTCGTTGAGGTCGTAGTCAGTCGCCTGTCTGACCAGCGGATTCCCATGCTCTGCCTCACGGGCGTATACATTATTCGCTCTGTCCGGATGACTTCAGTTACCGGGGTGTATTCCAGGTCTTTGAAGATGTCGGCGTTTCTGGCAAACGATGCATCCACGGCGCACCTAAGTGCGACGTTTTCCACAGCTTGTATCCTCTTCAGGTGGGTGGGTGTTTGTTGTTCCCAGGCAACGGAAGCGTAAGTCAGAATAGGTGCAATGAGGGTCCTGATAAGAATATAGGATGAGAAGTGTAGGTGTTTGCAAGATGCTTGTTTTTAGTTTCCATGCTTCTTTTAAGTTTATCTATCATTATCTCCTTATTTATTTTTCATCTAAGTTTTCTGTTTCTTCTGTTTCTGAATCTAGCAGTGTACATCTCTTCCCGCCTGCTTGCGTCCATATATAGTTTCATGTTTCCCAGAAATCTGTGTTTTCATTTCAACGACCTGCATCCGTGCGTCCACTTCGTTTGTCTGCCAAGACATACATACATTAGCTAGCCGCAAGAAGCTTTATTTATTAACCTTTCCACAGGTAAATATCCATTTACAGTGGAAGTACAAGGAGGAGCCCCGAGAGAACATTAGAGACATCGTCTATACCGAGCTGCCAAGGTAAAGCAAAATAAAAAGTACTTAAAAAGTAAAATCTGCAAAAAATAAAAGAGAGAACATGTGGGACGCTCTTTATAACAAGCAGCCGCCGACTCCTTTGACGTGACAGGCGTCCCTGTATTCGTAAATAAGTCCAATATATGGACTGTGTGACAAGGATTAATAAACCAATAAATAGAACTTGAAAATAAAAACTTATATTTTCATCCTTTGCTTATGTTACTACTTCCACTCATTAGAAACCAACCCGTTGCCCTTCACTGATGGTGCACAGCTTGTATTATTATACTACCAGATTGTTTCTTTATTACAATAAACCACTTGAAAGGGTGCTCAATCGTCTTGGTATAGGTATAGGCACTTGCACTTGCTATATTTGATACTATTAAAAAACAAATTGGTAGCTAGATATTTTTAGAGTTGCTAATACTGAATCTGATGTCAGAAGTTAAAAATTCAAAATGGTGAAACCAATAGTAGGGCTTACATAACGACAAAACGTGCGAATTTACATGAAAGGGACATGGAGATATGAGGATTCCCTGAAACGAATCTAATGATAAAACTTTAAAATTCAAAAGGACGATATTTTCTTTTTTTTTACCCTCTGCCGGTTCATTGGCTCTTATTAACTAATATCGGTATTGAGATTCAACTTTGTGTGTCTGATATTCGATAGAAAAATCTTTTGCATATACATTCAAGTTGTCTACCGATTAATTAATGATCCTACATGAGACTAAATATTAATTTTTGAAACAAACTGAATTTTTCTATATTGAATGTAAATGACAATGTTACTATTCAAGTTTATGACAATTTTGTATTGAAACTACAATCATATGTTTGCTTTTTTGATCATTTAACTTAATTATTATTAATAGGCAATCATTAAGCTCATTATTCATTATATTTTTTACTTCTACATAGTCACTTCAAGGGACTCATTTTAGTAAATTTATAAAAGTATTTTTTAACATTTTGCTAAATATAAGTTAGGGACCCTTTTACAAAAAAGCCAGTTGATTTCAGTACAACGCTATTATTTATAACAATAGAATGGCTCTGTTGTTACTGGGTACAGTTTCTGCATTTTTTATTTGCGATTTCATTTTTAATAGCGACAGATTATTTCTTGCCTCCGTTTTGACATTAGGGGAATTGCTAATTGTGTCATTAAACATGTGGTTCGTTATTAAATAATTAATTTAAAAACTAATTGGTACTAGGTGACTTCTAAATTTTTCGATTTTAATTTTTGATTTTTAAAAATGTTATAAAATGATTACACTATTTCAACAGCATATTTGGTTCCCGCTCAGATGAAACTTCCGAATAACCTCTAGCTTGTTGATTCCATCGATATAATTGGGGAACGTGGGGGCCAATTAAATGTGATTTCCATGGTACTTGGGCAGCATCTTCTTGGAATGGCATCCTCGGACTGTTCTAACAGCTGGCCTCAAAAGACTCCTCAAATTCGTAGAGCATTTTGCTGGTTTTCAAGGAAACGAGTTGATATTTCAGTTCTGTTTTTATTATTTTCTTGTATTCGTTTATTTATATGGATATATTTTATTATTTTAACACATTTTTCGTGACAAAATGTTATAATTGCCAGCAACAGGCGGCATTACGTTCCTCTAATTTTCATTATTATTCGAATAGGTTTCTTCTTATTCATAAGGCCTTGATAGATGTCTTGTTATCATATTTTAGCGTATAAAATGTGTTGATCTTCACAGGTCACCGTTAAAAAATGGAATTGTTTTAATGGAGTTCTTATGGGTTCAAAAGTTATCAGCATTGATAACAACTAAACTAGTTATATACTTGTAGCACATTCTATGGGATACTCTTCACAGTTTTTTTGTAAATAGTATTAGTTTTAGAGATTTTTTATTTAACTACAAAACATAAAACAGAAATTGTACTGTACAAATTTCAATAAAACCGGACTTTTTGTTCTTAAGTTATTGTGCTTAAAAGAAACGTGACGGATGGACAGACAGACTGACGCATTTTTTGAAAGTTGTTCAGAATTCGATCACAAACACAGTGACATGATTTTTTTTCTACGAGCATTATTACCGGTTTCAGAAATGTGCCGACCGAATTCACTATACTCTTCGTTTTGCGTTTGCGAAGGGAATAATAACGGAACCTTTCATGCTCTCATGTCTATATTTAGAAAGTTAATACACGTATCTCTTTGGAAAATAATAAAATTCTCTAAAATAATGTTTGAAGAGAACATAGAACAGAATAATGGTAAGTTAAGTTTACATCGGCCGGAGTCTTACAAATGGGACGCCTAGGCTTGTTTTCCGTTATTTTTTGTCAGTCCTTTAAGATGAATTATAAATTCTGAAAATAAGTCACAGATCTTTTCATAATTTTCACGGCATAAAAGGGGCGCCAGTCGTGCGGTTACTTAAAAATTAATTATCGATCCAAACTACATACTGATTAAATATTCAATTTATTGTAAGGTAAAATCTGCATTACACACATGATAAGTATGGGAACATCCCGACGATGTTTAACCTGAAGTACATAGAGTGAAGGTATCAACCGGCTGGTACAAAAAGTTTAAGATATATTTGAACGATTTTATATATTAGGTTTTCCAACATACAACTTATATGGATCAAGAAATATAATTTTTTTCTGTATTTTAATAATTTTTCTGCATTTTAAATTTTTTGAATTTGTTTAAATGCTTGTAGTTTTGCTATTTTTTCTTTCAAAACTAAAAACTTTTAATATTACAAAGTACATAAAAGGCAAGAATTCAAGAAAGTAAATGTTTTCTTGTGTCAATGTTATGTTCCCGACCTCACCCGAATATGTTCCCAACCTCACCCGAAGTTCAAAACATAGTCATATTTTTTTCTATGTGCACCTTACATTCTATAGCGAGAAACATTCCACCTCCAAACCCTTTTTCAATGTTTTTTTTAGCTCGAAATGTTGTGTGTATGTATGTTCAAATCTGGTGCTCGAATTTTTTACCACTTCCCGATATCCAATCATGCTGAAATTTTGCACACTACTTTGGTTCTGAAGACAATACAATACAATATATTCAATATTATAGTAGATCTAATATGGCGGCCACCACAGAATGGCGGATTACCTTTTTCTTGACAACCCCCTCAACATGGGTATCAAATAGAAGGGTATATATAGTAGAATAAAATAAGCTGTGTGACATCATTCTAAATCCAATATAGCGGCAGGCACAAAATGGCGGATTACCTTTTCTTGACAACCCCCTCGACTTGGGTATCGAATGAAAGGGTATATAAAGTAGAATACAGTAAGCTGTGTGACGTCATTCTAAATCCAATATGGCGACCGTCACAAAATGGCGGATTCCTTTATCTTTACAACCTCCTTGATATGGGTATCAAATGAAAAAGTTTGACAAAAATAATGGCAGACGGGAAAAGTAAAAAGTAAATAAATTTAAAAAATATTTTTTAAAATAATGTTTTTTTTAACTGAATTTGCACTAAAAGGTAGATGCACGGAATAAAAATTATTTTCTACTTTTTGGCGCAATTCAGTCTTAAAAGAAAACCATTGTTTTAAAAAAATGTTAAATTTATTTATTTAAGACAATTATTTTTGTTCCACTATTAGTTCACAATTTAAGTTCTAATTATTCAATTATAAGAAACGTGAACCTTAATTTTGTTTGTATGCTTTGTTCATTTTATTCGGCATTATTTGTAATAAATATCTATGCAGATAGGAAGTTTTAAATTGATGTTATTTATCAAATATAGTGTAGTAACTATCTATTTTGTCATACCGATGTAAATACAAAAGTCGAGTTCAAAAATAGCCCTTTTCTCCGCCCCTGCAATTCAATCTCCGATCGAGTTAAAAAGTTACAACGTCATTTTTAAAGCGTTTTATTGTTTCTCCTCTCAAGGAAGTTGAAAACGCTGTAATCTGAACGGTATTACGTATTACGATTTCTGTTTACCTCGCAGTTGTTCAATTAACGAAAAATGGGTACGCTCCATACTTTGTGTTCGGTTTTAGTTAAAGACTGATACATTATTCTCCAAGTTGTATTGTCTAAGATTTTACGATCTTTTAAAAAGTTAACGCTCGTGGAGGAAGTTAAATACTTTCTTACTAATACTTTAGGGCCGTAAAAGTTTTAATGGTTTTTAACTATGTTGAGAAGTCATGAAAAATTTTTATATCTGAAAATATTCATTGGATTTTGCGTTTAAAATTTCACTAACTTGGAAGTTATATATGTACATAAATTTTGGAGATTCGTAAAAATATAATTTGCTGGAATGTGTCTTAATGTGTGGATTTATATGAAAACTTTTTCAATTTTACGTTACAAGTAGTCTTTGGGAAATTTTCGGTCTGGGAAACCTTATAACACTTTTCAGTATTCAATAATTTTTATGTGTGTTTATTATTGCTAAGTTTTATTAGAATTCTTCTTCTCTTGGCATTTTAACCCAGGGTGGGGCTTTGTCTGTCGGGTTGTTTTCTTCCATTTTGTTCTCTCTTGAGTTTTTCTTCTCCAATTTCTAACAGGTTTCCACTCATATGTTTTTCTAGTTAATCTCGAGTTTTCTATTCTGTTGACATATCCCAGCCATGTTAGTCTTTAACTTTTTATATACAGGGTGTAATCAGTTTCATGTCATTAAAAAAAACTGGTAATGGGGACCGACTAGACAAACAAAAAAACTTTTATGACTTTTCCCTCTAGAGGTACTTTGAAAAACACTGATCTAGGTTAACATATTTAATATTATGGTAGACAACTATTGAGAACCACTGCTCTTCTTGGTCGATGGACTTGTACTTCCCAATTATACAACTTTTAAATTGTCATAAAAAAGTGCTGACCACGCGGTACCAAAGGATCATCGACCGCCTTTGATGTACCGCCTCAACTGAACTGAGACAAGTATAGAGAGGTAAATAATTCGTTCTCTCTTCGTGCACAATGGCAAGCAAAGGATGGCCATAGAGGTTTAAACAGAGCATTTCTTTACATGTGTGTTTTTTAATTTGGAACAAAATATTGGATTGTTTATAATTTAGGAAATTTAAATGTGGTTTATTAACATTTGTAACATAAATGAGTGTCCTGGGATAAAAGCTTACTACCTACCTAAATGATTCAAAATCTCTGCATCTGTATCAATACACAGTTCGGTACGTCGAATTAAGTACATACGCACTTCGTTCAACACTAAACACTAAACTATCAACTAACGTTGTCAATAAAGAAAAATAAAATAAAAACTTGGTACAAAAGCCAAAAAGGAATACAAAAAGAATGAACAAGTAAGTTGTGTCTGACGTAATCAAGAATTTGACAACTTGAACGGTAAGTCAATAAAATATATCTTAACTATAAATACACAATGACGCGAAATTCAAAAATAACAAAAACAACGAACGGCGGGTTGGACGTGTGTACATAACGAAACACCGACAGTAACTAAAATATTGCACAAGGGAGAGTTAGAGTATAGTTTTCTTCAGATCAGATCTAGATCTAAACCTACCTCAATATTCCAGCAGTTCTCAAAAAATTTTATTGAAAATTTGCGAAATGTTTGTTTATTTTTTGTATCCAAAACTATGAGCTTTAGACCCCATGTTATATAAGGTTTTTTTCTTTGTCTTGTCGTTCCCTACCACCAGTTTTTTTTAATGTCATGAAACTAATTACACCCTGTATTTAATAATGTCGCTCCCTTTATTGATCTGATTCGGTTCAGCACTCCAGCCCCCTGGACTGGCCCATATATTTTTCGCAGGATCTTTCTTTCGAATATTCGAGGTATTTCCTCATCTCTTTTGTCATGTAAATTTTCACATCTATATGTTACTAGAACAGGTCTAATTAAGGTTTTGTATATTATTATTTTTGTGTTTTTATCCAACAGTCTACTTGTCATTAATTTTTTCACGCGTTCAAGTTTATAGTTTTCGGTTTGGATGCTGTTGTTACTGTTGGTTGGTGTTCTTTTCACTTCCATGTATTTTGTTTTGTTTTCATTAATTACAGGACCTCTCCTTTGGGACTCTTGATCAATTTAACTAAACGTTTCGTATGACTGGGTTTTATTTCTGCTGATAATAGTTACATCGTCTGCATAGGCACATATTTGAGATGATCTTAATAGAATTAAGAAACTGAAAATTGAACCACCTTCAAAGAAAGAGGTCATTTCATTACGAGTATCAGGAATTTAAAAATCATTGCTACTCATAAACTTTGTTATAGACTAGTACTACAGAAGTATATATGCATACTAAAGGTAAACGGTTTAATTTTTTTTAAATAGGCTTACAAGGTTAAAGTCTAGTAGTATCAACAATGTCTCTTACTGCCTGTTTTTTGGAATTTAAACAGTCGAGTTACATGTGGAGAACACTATTCGATATTTCCTTCTGAATAAAAAGTTTCAATGGTTAAAAATTAAGCATATAAATCTTTCGTCATTGTGAGTCTATGTAATGCGAAACATGAGGATACATGACAAATTATCGACATGTGACTTACAGCTCAAGTCCTAAGAAATTTTGCAAATGGTACTTGTTTTGAGTCAAGAAAACAGTTATTGATGAATCTAAGTGTAGAATAAAACCATTTAACAAAGTGCTTTACCCTGTCTTGTAACTTATCTTTAAGGTTTCAACCTTCGATTTGTCAGAACATAAATATATGTTATCGGCATGCATAACAATATTATTTTGTGGGACAAGATTTGCTAAATATAAAAAATTGTAGCGATCCCGGAATGGACCCTTGCGGCTCACCAAGTTTACATCCATTTTACTCGATTGTATCACTTGTCCATAGCACATCACCTGTTTTCTGATTGAAAAGTAAGAGAATGTCTAGTCGTTAAAGAAGTTATAACGGGACCACCGTCGAACCAAGTTCTACAGTTTGTAAAATCGTTTAATCCAACCCAAAGTAATAGACCAACAAACATAAAAGGCAAACGTACGAATCGAATTGATAACCTACCTTAACCTTTTATTCATTTTTTAAGACAGTTAGAAGTTAGAAACAAAAGTAATTTGATATAGGTTGAAATTTGTACGAACCGATAGCAAGCATGCTTAAGAGATGAACAATGAACATGTTACATCGATACCTTCATCATAAAAGAAATAAAAATGTGTAGATGATTTTTTAGTATCTTCGCCGCTGATATAGACTAGATTAAATAACAAATATGTAGTAGTTAGTTTGGTCGACGAAGGCAAACGTGCTTTAAGTGGATCCCACGAAATCTCGAATAAACTCGGGTAAAAACGTGTGGAAATGTGTTGAATTAGAGCGTGGACAATCCTACATTAGTTGATATAAATTAATATAAATTTGGCTGTTTCATATAGCTGATATGAAAGGCGAGGTACGGTGCCAGTTTAAGTGGCGAGAACTCGATCGGCGAAGTTAAGCAACGCCGGGAGAGTCCGTTACTTGGATGGGTGACCGTATCTCATTTCGCCGTCCTGGTTAAGTGGTGGAATAGCTTTAGCTAAACTTCGCCAGGACGTTAAAATAAATAAGACGTTAAAATAAAAAATAAAAATAAAATAAAATATTTGATACTTGATTATAATATCACTAAAATCATATATAAACAATTCGACAAAGCGTACAAACATCTGACAACATACGATAGCTAACTCTGCTAAAAGAAAATAAACACCTGCAATGGGACTAGTGCATCATGTCATAAACTCGTAAATTATCCTGCAACAATAAACTATAGGCAGATGCGAAGTGAAGTGTAAATAAAGAAATCAGAGGTCGGACCAGCAACCAAAAACCAGTCTATTACAGAAAACTAAGTTATATTAATTTAATTTATTAACTTAATATAATAACTTAATTTATTAACAACCCAGTTTATTAGTCTAGTGTAGCCTATTAATTGTATTTGTTTATTAATTTGTTTGTTTATTGTCTGTTTACCAATTTTTAGTTTATTATACAACAGAGAAGAGATTTAAAAGTAAAATTGAAAAGGTATTAAATATAGGCAATGAAATAGAAAAATGCCGGGAATTGAAAAGCGGCCAATTGGAAAACATAAAATTAAAACTGATTGCTTCAAAAAAACTATATACAGGGTGTACAAAATATTCCCTCGTACGTCTTTCTCATAACCCGATATAGAAAGCTCTTATTTTATTTTTTTACCGCGAGATAGAGCCCTTTACAACACTTCCATCGTAAATGGATATTTACCTGTGGCGGCATGTAAAACATCCGAGGTTTGGTTCCGGCACGAGGTTTGGCCGTCCGCTGGGCATGTTCGGCGGAGGACCAAGCTGCGTGTTGGAACGAACCTCCACGGATGCCCGGAATCGGCAGCAATGCTCACCTTATGCTGGAAAATCAATCAACTATATTAAATAACAAATATAATATATTACGTAATAGATATAACATCATTAATCTCATGTAAAATATATTCTGCCATGATTGAGATAAGAAATAATCGAGAGCACACCTATTTTAATTAAGATCTCCAACTCTTGTGATATAGTTACGTGAATCACCCCTAACTAAAACGTCATACCTAAGGAACACATAAACAGAGACGTACTTTGAATTTATCTATCAATGTATCCACCAGTGCATCAGATATTCCTGTCTTCATGCAAAACATAATAAGATTTTTTATTTTACCGGAAACGTCATTATCTTTCTACCCAAAATACGATTTTTAAACCTCTAGTATAATATTTTAATCATTCTAATACGCAAAAATTTGAAATACGGCTCTGTAATACCTTGTCGGCAGGTAATAGCACTGTCTTTGATATTTGGATGGCTGGTTTTTATTACCTTTATGTGTGCATTAAACAAATGGAGACAACTATATGCGGTATCAGCGTGTAGCTAATTCATTGCTGAGTCATTTAAGTTAAAATATATACTTAGGGTTTTCCATTTGAAAAAATCGACTTATGACAGTTAAAAAATGGAAATACATAAATCATCGTGGGGAGGACCCTGTACAATTAGGTTCGACTTTGAGATGCTTGAAAATTAGTACTAATCTTGCCCTTTGCAGATTTTATTCTGGACCGTTGCAAGTGTATTTTTCATAACGTGGCAACGCCGCAGTATAAGTTCAAAAATATATGCCTTGATAGCAAATTAAGAATCATATATAAATATGTAAAAAAATGTTGGATGTTCTATTTAAAAAATCCGAGTACTAGCTTACCACTCCTATGTGAAACACCCTGTAGACTCGAAAATAATTTGAAAATATGCCACTCTTGATCCTTTATAATTTTTATTTGATGCATTTTTTCATATTTCAAACGGTTGAGATTAACCATTCAGATTACTGTATTTAAAATTTTCGGCATGATAAGAGTTACTTTACACTATTAGAACAACATAATTTAACCCGCCAAATGCGACGAATTTATACAACACACTAGAGTAGTATATTGTAATAGTAACTATAAACGAACTGGCATGGCGTCCTTCTCTACCTGTCTCTCCAGTATATGTCGTCCCTCTACGACGTTTAACTTTTTCGTTTCATTTTCTATTTCGTTTCATTTTCTATTTCGTTTCATTCCCATGACCTTCTTACTCTGCCCTTCTCGCCATTGTATGTCACCCCTCTACGGCGTTTCACTTTTTCGTTTCATTCCTATTTTAGTTTCTTTTACAGAAGTGTTATTATAGTCTTACTGAGTTTTTACCCATTTCTTTTAAATTTTATTAATGTGTTTTAGTAGCTTAGATTCTCTTTTTTAAATGTCTTTGTGGTGAGGTAGTTTCTCGCAAAATTGTTCTTTGACTAGTTCTGTATCACTTTTTTTGTGCTCATTTATTATTACAGTAAAGGTCTTGCCAGTGTATATCGCCGCTCCACGTAATTTCACTTTCTTGTTTCATTCCCTATTGTTGTTCCATTTCCATGTCCAAGCAGTGGATCCGCATTACTGAGGTTAAAAATACTATTCTCAGTTACTACAGTATTTTCATTATTTCATAGAAGCGTGGGGTAAGGTGTACGAAATCTCAGCCATCTATCGAAAAAGTGACGTGAAAGCAATGTGAAATTTGATGATGAGCTCTCCACGCTTTTATTTATACACAACACAATGTAATTGATATAGACTAGTCATTACCATGCACTGCGAAGGATCAGTTTGTATGGATGTAAGCTGTGCTAATTCTCGTTATATTCACAGCGAAATATCATGTTTAACTTTTAAAAATATGTAGTTGAAAGGTAAGTAATTAGTAAGAAGAGTAAAATCCGAACCTTTAATTTCATATAATGCACATTATAACCCGTGTCATTAATTTCTACGTACATTCGTACAAAAAACTACACGTAATTTAGTTAACGAAGTTCGTTGGAAAGGTAAAAATAAAACATTTTCCCCTTTGGCTTTATGTTTTTAATGAGTTCTTCTCTCAATGTAAACATTAACCCTGATAGTAATTACAGATTCGTCAATATTACCAAGTTTTGCATTTTGGATTTTTAAAATCTGAATAAACAATATGAACGTAATTAAGGGGATAAATAGAAATTAAATTAAGCCGTTAGGTTACCAATTTAAAAATTATCTCGCTGATATTTTCATTCCTCTCAATTTAAAATTTAATCTATCGGAAATTGTCTCCTATCTGGCAGTTCTTTTGGTCGTAATTTAATTTGTGTGATAATTTTTTTTTTAGATACACGATTTTTACCTAGTTTTGCGCTGTGAAATTCTCGTAAAACATTGAAATTATATAAGTATAGGTAGATCATTAAATTAAGGGTACTTAAGGATCACATGCAGAGCCGGATTATCCATAAGGCAATATAGGCAGCTGCCTAGGGGCACCGACGGCTTGCGGGGCGCCGGCGATGAACAAAAAAAAACAATAAATTTTCATACTTAAAAATTATGAACAAAAAATAAAAAAAATCTTAAAAGCTATTATCATTTCTTTTCTGTTTGGTAGATTTGGTCACAGATGTGGGTCGAATACCGGACCACCTTAAATAGAAGCGTACCCGCCGTTTGTTTCAATCCGTGTCGTTCGACTTTTTTTTCAACTCGCTCTATCACAATTTTTCATCGGTCTGCGTGAAACTTTGGAGGAGTGATCCTGAAACACAATATAACAATACTGTAGATCGACATTTGTCGAAACTTGAAACTCCCTCGATACTTTTTTCCTGAGAAACCCAGAGAACGTGGAATTTTTCGGCTATTTGTTTACATTAAAATAACTGTAAACACTGGATGTTTTTCTCCATTGCCAGCAATCATATGGTAGCGCTAGAGTCTAGGGAATCGTTTGAGCCCAAAATCGATCGTTTTTGTTCACATCCGGCCGAGTAATGGCAATTCATGCAAACAAAACGATTTATTTTCATTGAATTCGAGAGTGAATTTTTTTTAATTTTTATTTTTTATCTCGAAACCAAATAATTGGTTATACGCTCATATTTCTTATTTCTTAATTTGATGAACATTTTTTTCTGAAATATTTTTCGGTGATTTTACAAGATTTCCCTAGCTCCGAGCGCTCAGCGAACAGCGAGTTATTGCACGCGGCACTTCAATCATCGTGACTTAACTAGTGCGTTTAATTACTTCCATATCCACATAATGGAGTGGAAGCAAATCGTAAAAAAAATTTCAAAAATTTTTCTTGTTAAAATAGGGTTTAGAATGTCATGAAACGCCGAGATTTTAAATATGAGCTAAAGAAAATTTATGTCTGTAACTTTTCTTTTACTGATATTATAAATAGTTTCGACAGTAAGAAATCCAGAAAACGTACATAATAGTTATTTATGATACAAGTGATAAAAATGATGTTTCAATTACAATATATTTGTTTTTATTGTTTTGTCCCCACCCACAAAATAAAATGTAATTTTTAACATTTAATCATAAATAACTTTTTACATTTAATGTTTTCTTTCGTTTGTTTGTTTGATTGTATATTGTTTTTTTATATTATAAATAAAAACTTTAATAACATTTTAAAAGTTCTGTAGTAGGAGGGGCGGCGCTATAATATATTTGCCTGTGGACGAAAAAAGTCATAATCCAGCACTGATCACATGGCTTATATACCACAGCGTATTACGATCAGTGAGAGATCCTGATAAACGCCGAGAAGTCGTAATCATCTTCATGCGCAACCAGGATACGCACACAGGCAGCTACACAACAACCATTTCCTGCGACATTGCCTTCTGCCGCGGCTGACACTCGAACTTATGGAACGTATCGGCGACTAGCCATGTTGTGCTACCATCTCAGTATAGGTTATCCAAAGTCAGTTAGAAAATCTTAAAAAAGGACCGACAAAAGAACGGTTTATATAACGATTGTCATGAACGGCGACCGACAATTTTAAGAATCACTTTTTAATTATTGTAAATATTATTTTACTACTTTATATTGATTGGTATTGATGGTGTAAACTATTTATTTATAATAAATAAACAACTCCATAAATGATTCGATAAAAGTAAATATATATCATTTAACCTACGGCTATGCTACCGGCAATATTAAGAATGAACGAAGTGTAGGTAACAAACTTGTAATGGTGAGCCACGTAAACAATCGACTACTTTCGTAATGATTCATCCTGGTAGCAACGCTTTAGACTGAATTTCTAAATTAAGAATAGAAATGCTATAACATATAAGAAACGCCAAACCTCCGTACCCGGGCTAGGATTCGAACTCGGGACTCCGTGGTCGCAAGTCTAATATGTTAGTGAAATGAATATCCTTTCTTCTAAAATTGAACTGTGTAAGTTGTTACTACTAATCAAAGTTACAGTTTGTTTTTGAAGACCTATTTCTTATAGCTGCCATGTGTTAATTATCTTTACCAAATAGTTTTGTAGTTTGAAACAGTATGAGGTAATTCAATTGTAAATTATTTTAATTGTAATTTTCTTGTTACTGCAATTTCGGCACTAAACGTGCCATTTTCAAACGATTCAAAAACAAGTATTCGCTTTTTTAATCGTCTGAAAATGACATGTCGAAATTGCAGTAGTGTGAAAACTACGATAAAATATTTATAATTTAAATACCTTAATTGTTTGAGACTACGAAACTCTTTAGTAAAGATAATTAACACGTACTTTAGTTCACTAAGACTGTGTACATTAAAAAATATATAAATCGGATACAAATAAAATTGAGGAAATGAATATATTACTAGCAAAAATACTCGTAATTATTTCAAACTCTTACTAAAGACTTATACAAAGATAAGTACAAAAACATATATCTTTCTAAACAAAATACTTTGCTGGCTACATGCCACGAACAACATTGAATTATAAGAAAGAAATATGCACATTACGTACAGAAAACTGTCACAATAATGTTAGTTTTAATTTTAAATTAATTATAAATTATTTAGTTCTAATATTTCAGTCAATGGGGGGGTTCACCTCTAACTTAAACTCAAGTGAATGGATTTTGATGATGCCTTGTGCAGTGAAGCTGCAATTGCAACTTTTTTGTAAAATGCGTTTTCACCGAGTTCTTCCAGAAAAACATGAAAAACACACCCCTTTCTTTGAAATTGTAGAGCTTTAAAAATATGTCATTTAAAAATTTGAAAGACGTATGCATTGGAGCCTTCCAAACATTTTCTGTCTCTTGGAATTTTTTTGTAACTTGCTAATTTTCCGAGTTACAGGGCAATTTTTCACGATGAACAATGCACATTTTTTGCAAATTTTCAATTGAAAAAAAAAAACTGAAAATTCAAAAAATGAGCGTGATTTGTATATATTGTTACAAAAAAATATGAAACCTAATATACTTATACAATTTTGAAAGCTTCAATATAATATTTACATTAAAAATGTGCAAAACATGTAGTACATCGTGAAAAATCATGAAAAACTGCCTATAACTCGGAAAATTAGCAAAAAATCCCAAGAAACAAAAAATGTTTAGAAGGCCTCAATGCATACGTCAAAGTATTTCTAGCTCTTACGGAACCCGTGATAAAAGGGATGTTTTCTACCCGTTCCGATTATTTCCTCTCTAGCATGTTTTCAACTTTTTTATACATGGAAACAATTGCAGTAACAACAAATATGAAAAACAGGACAATAATAGTACATCAAGAAGAAGGAGAGCATATACTCTTCCATCCTACTAACCAACAGGAAAGAGAGAACACACCACTAGAGATAGTATATAGGAAGCACTGAAACGAAAGAAATCACTACGATAGCGCGATTATTGCACAAGAAAAACATGAAGCAGAACAACCAGAAGAAACATACGCTCGAACTGGAGCTATAACACCCCGCCCAGAATTAGAGGAAGCAACGCACATAAACATGTACCAAATATCACAAAGAACAGAGGAAGCCAACAGTCAAGAATTACAACACGATGACATCATTCTGGCGACATGGAATGTCAGAGGATGCATAACGAGAGAGAAAAGAGACAAAATCGAGGAGGTTCTTATGATGGAACACATACACGTTGCATGCATACAAGAGACACACACGATAGACGGAACAGCAGTTACTCAAAACTACAAATGGCATCTAAGTGGAGGGGACAAAGAAAAAACCAGCAGAGGAGTCGCATGGGCAATAAGACGGAACACCCCTATCCAGATAGAGACAAGAAAAGTAAACGAAAACATAACCATGGCAGACTTACAAATTGGAAAGGAAAACATGCATACTAGGAGTACATGTGCCCTCCGACAAACGGGCAGGACGAGTATTCAGACAGATTACCCAAGAGACTAGAAGAAATAGGAATAGAAAAATGAACACAATAATACTAGGAGACTTCAACGCGCATATAGGAAAGGACGACCAAACACATGAAGACAAGAATATCATAGAAAAAACCTTACTTCACACATGGACAAACGATAAGGGAAGCTTGCTAAAAAACTTGGCACATCTGTTAGATCTAACAGTTAGAAACACATGGAGCAAGAACCTAACCTGCCTTAATACCTGGAGTAAAGGAAACATCAACTCTCAAATAGACCATATCCTAGTGGATAGAAAAATAAGGGACAGGGTCAAAAATATTAAGGCAAAACAAGCAACAAACGTCAAAACAGATCACAAAATATTATATGGAACACTAGTAATAAAGAAACAAGAAGAAAAAAAGAAAAAAAAGATACAACAAAACAGCAAATGACACATGGAACATCTCACTGCTACAAAACAAAGGAATAAAAAAGAAATACCAGGAGGAGATAGAAAAACAGTTAACAGGAAAGGAACTAAATTGGTCAACAATGGGTTTAAAAATCAAAATAGCGGCGAGGAAAACGTTGAAAAGGAACAAATCCGCTATGAGCCCAACAAGAGAAGACACCAAAAGAAATTACGAAAAACTAAAGAAAATAAAGGCCACAGGAAAACAATATACACCAAACATAGACAAAAAGATAATAGAAGCGAGGAAACAAAGAAGAGACACAGAGAGGAGGCACGAACAAAAAAAAAAAATGCAGGGAATTCTTCGAAAACATAGAATCTACTCCAGCAGGACAGAGATTAAACCAAACTTTTAGACACCCCAAAACATACAGGAGAAACAACAATACGCAGTCAAGAAAATACATACCACTACAGCATTGGGTCAGGAAACTAGAAGAAGGAAACGCAGAGAGAAGTCAAATAGAACCAATACAAGAAATGGACCACTGGCCTCTGGGAAAGCCACCGTCAAAAGACGAACTACTAGAAATAATGGCCAGAGCTAAAAGAAACACGGCCCCTGGAATAGATAAAATAAATAACGAACTAGTATACTATGGACCGGACAACATAAAACAGCTAATCCTAGAAATCATCACCAACGCATGGACGGAAACCACACCCCTGTCTGAGGAATGGAATACAACCATACAGATACCGCTCCCTAAAATCAAATCACCGCAAAACGTGGACGATTTCAGAAGAATACTACTCTGCAGTGTAGGGTACAAATACTACGCACAATTCCTCCTCAGAGAAATGGAAAAATACATCGGCGAACTACCAGATTATCAAACGGCATTTATCAAGGGTAGATCGACAGACGACCACATGTACACCACCAGACGAATCCTGGAAGAAAAGTGGAAAGAAGGAACAAAACTATATATAGTATCAATTGACCTCAAAAAGGCATTTGATACTATAAGGCATGAGGCTATAGTCAACACTTTGCTCAACAGGGGAGTACCGCACTACTTAATAAACAGAATAATAAAAGCATGCCTACACGAAAACACTGCAATACAATGGTTTGGACAGACGACGGAATCAAAAATGAAGAATATAGGAGTCAAACAAGGATGTCCCCTATCCCCCCGACTATTCACCACAGTCCTGGACCAAGTCAAAACAGCCTACAGAGTCACAACAGCTCTACTACCCTTCATTGAGGACAACAAACCACCATGGTGCCTAACCAAAAAGGTATACACGACCATCATAATGCCTACGATGATATATGGAGTCAAAAACGCAGCAACGATAAAGGCCAACCGAAGAAGCCTGAGAAGAGCTGAAAGGGACATTATCCAACTGCTAGCAAAAACAGGAAAACCACAAAAACGACAGAAAACGTCAACATTACTAGAGGGAAGAACAATAATCAAAAGAATAGAATCATACGCAATGAAATACTGGGGACATGTCCAAAGACGGGACACGACACACCTACTGAAGAAAGCGCTGCGAATGAACAGCAACAAACTGAAAATAGGGAGGCCATGCTACACATGGATTACAACAATCGAGCGGATTATGAATAAGCTAGGAAAGGATTATACACACTGGGAAAAGTTGCCACAACAAAAAATGGAATACAATAAAGAAATATCAAGGATATACACACTGCCAGACTCAGAAACAGAAGAAACAGAAAACTCAGAAGTAGAATAGGAGAGAAGATGATCACAGACAGAAACTAGGAAGAAGCATATCACAAAAACCTGAAAGTAAAAAAGAAGCACGAAAACCTAAAAGAAGCATCTCACAAACGCCTACACTTTCCATCCGATGAAGACAGAAGGAAAACAAGAAGAAACATCTCACAAACACCTACACGCTCCATCCTATACTCCTACCCCATGCGTCATGCGGCTCTCGCTGCTGACAACGAGCATGTCCAATGTCCAATCCAGCGTATGCAGCCGGTCCGGCGGTATATAAAAGCACTGGGGGTTTGTTCTGGCACACGGTGGGATGATCGGTGGGTGATCGGGCTGCGTGGTGGAACAAATCTCCCTGCACCGGAATTGGCAGCAATGCCCACCTTACGCTGGCAAATCAATCAATCAACTTCATTACAAACACATTGCACAAGGTTTCGTCAAGATCCATTCATTAGAACTCAAGCTAGAGATTTTAGTCATTTTAGCGCTCCGTTGACTGGACTATTACAAATAACTATTTTTCATATATAATATTAGACGTTATTTAAATCTACAAAATAATGTAAACTTCTCAATAAAATATACCGGTTGTCTTTAGATTCCATTCTCATGACTTGACAAACGAATATTGTTAAATTGAACAAACTTTTTAACCTCCCTACAATAAATTTTAAAAGAGAATCAATTTAATAATATGTCATATTTCATTCCATTTTACAAAATAATTTATTAAATCAATTGGCACCTCGTTAACTAAAAGAGGTACAAAATATCAGAATTAACCAGTATGTTACTGGGAAATAACATCTACTCCTGTGACTTTTACGTTAAAGGATCAGTTAGAGGTTGCTTTCTCACAAATAAGTATAAACATATTTCGCCGACGTTTCGGAAATCTAATTTGTTTCCTTTTTCAAGGCTTCTTTTGAAAAATCTAAAAATCTTTTTTGCTGTGTATGATAAATACAAGAATGTTTATTATATTCAATATCCATAATTTTACATAGAACTGTTGATATAGAGTTAACAGTTTTTACAATTTTTATACAATATTAAGTTTGCGAAGTTCTGCTTTTAACATTGGCAATCAGATAGAACAATTCGACACGCATCTATCCTCATTCAATAATATTATCGCTGATTCTTTCATTTATCTTTTTTGCTATCCGCCTCTTTTGTTAAAATTTTTGCCGAGTCCTAGTTTATATTATTTCCGTTCTCCCAAGCGTGTTCGCAGATCTTGGACCTCTGAATTTCATTTTTTCTGATATAATTTTTATGTTCGCCCAATCTTACACTAAACGTTCTGGATACTCACCCATGTAATGTTTGTTGCACTCATACGGAATACTATAAATGCAGTTTTTTGGTTTTCGCTCGTGGTTCTTCGGGTTCATCTTTATCAGAATAGATCTTAAAGTGTTGTTTATTTGGGAGAACGGACATAGAATAAACTGGGACTCGGCAAAAATTTTGACAAAAGAGGCGGATAGCAAAAAAAGAAAAATTAAAGAATTGGCGATAATATTATTGAATGGGGATAGATGCGTGTCGAATTGTTCTGTAGATGTCAGTACAACTTGGTTGCCAATGTTAAAAGAAGAACTTCACAAACTTACCATTGTATATCAATTTAAAAAAACCGTTAACTATATCAACAGTTTTATGTAAATAGTAAGTATCTATGGATATTGAATATAACAAACATTTTTAGAGTTGTGTATTTAACATACACAGCAAAAAAGATTTTTCAAAAGAAGCCTTGAAAAAGGAAACAGATTAGATTTCCGAAACGTCGGCGAAATATTTATTTTTAATTTTTTATACTTATTTGTGTTATTTATTTGTTAAAAAAGCAACCTCTAACTGATCCTTTGACGTAAGTCGCAGGCGTAGAGGTATTTTCCAATAATATACTGGTTAACTGTGATATTTTGTAGATTCCCCGAGAACCGGTTAAAAAGAAAAAATACATGTAGCAGGAAGTCCCAAAGAATTTAAAAAAAATTAAGATAATGCCACAAATAACATTTAGACAATATTTAAAACATATTTAGTTGTGAATATATTACATACATATTGTTATACAAATTGTCTAGTTCGGTCACTTCGATCAGTATTTACAATATGTAATAACTTCAACAAAATATCTTATTTGTGCGATATTCACCATAAATCTACATTAAAGAAATTCTCATTATTGCACCTCTTAACATGATCAGTTTTGACTATTTATTATTTTTGCTACCCATTGGCTTTATAAGTTGTACCTATTGCATTCGTAGCATTTTTGTACATTTACATACTTCTTAGTATCTAATTTTTAAATTAATTTGTATGTTGCAAGTATTTCTTGTAATTGGGCGTTTGTAACCTATTGGGAATAAATTGCTTAATTATTATTATTATTATTAAACAAATGATGCTTATTTTGTATGTGTTATCTGCCTTTCAAACGTTGATTAGCTTTGTTTAAACATCCTGTAGTCATGAGTGCTAATTCGGAAAGGCATAAAATTCTTATTAGAATTTAATCGTGATTTTTAATTAGATATTTTATTCGGTTAATACGACTTAAGAGAAAACCGTAACGACTGTTATGCATTAAATAAAATACCCGGTTAGTCCAAGAAAATGTGTCTTATGCTGATGACACTAATAGAAAGAGGCATTACGGAGCTTGTAACAGACGAGGAGTGTGTTTCACTGGTATCTCATAAAAATCTTATTAAATTGTGACTGGATCAACTTCACTAACTAGATTCTTTCAGTCCTCGCAGACCATCAAACTTCAACATTTTACGTTGCAACTCACTTTACATCGCGCTATGAAGGAATAAACATGAGAGCTTCAAGTCATCAAAATGTCGCTAATCCTCATTACGCTGCAAAGACTTTTTAACTTGTTTGTGTAACATCGTTTTCTGTTTTATTTAAACTTTTACGATATTGCTCCTGCACGCTAAATTTATCTTTATTGTCTGTTTTGCTAAAAACTGTTTCATTACAGCGAAATAGTTGTGAGTCAAAAAATATATATAGAGTATACAATATCCTGTTGTTTGCGCTATTGTTGGCGAAACTAAAGAGAGAAAAACCAGTTGTTAGAATGTTGATAATAAATGTTTCGTTTGACTGGTTTCTCCTAAAATTTTATTTTAGGTTCTCGAAGAATGATATTATTGTACTGGGTGTAACTGCCGTCGGCGTGGGTACAATACAATAAAAATAGAGATGAGGTACAACTGGAATAATTACATTATCCTTGCAGATATAAATGGAAATGTAAAAGTTCTCTAAATATAAAATCGAAAAAATAATTGGTATATTTAAAGATGGTTTGAAATTGGTTTCAATAACATGTACGTAGAGAAAAATTGTTTTGGATAATTTTGTACAACATTTTGGAATAAGAACTTGAACAGTTGTAGAATTTCCAAGCAAAACTTTATGCAGTTTTGTTTATTCATAGTCAAATTTATTTATTTTACTCAACGGGCAATAGCAATTTATGCTTAATTTATTATTAATTGTGCCCTTAAACTTTGTTTTGTTAACATTCTATTTGTTTATCAACTGAAACAAAATGTTTAAGGAGTGTTTCGTGCAAAATTGTTCGAATAATAATGTTAATACCTCAAATAACATATTCGCTTACCTTTCCAAAAGGGAAATGAGAAAGGAAGTGTGGATTAAAACCGTAAAAGTAGAAAAGAAAGTACCTAAAACTGAGCACATTTTCTTTTATGCCTCCTGGCTCCATTTTATACTGTTTCACGTTAAATTTTCACAGAACGTGAAACACTGTCAAGCCAACACAAACAATAACCAACGTAAGTCATCTTGTGAAATTGTCTCTTATATATAGTTATTGCAGCCAACATAGGTCGCATGAATTTATTGTGCAATCTAACTAAGTTAGATTACTTACACCTGTTGTACGGAAGAAACAATTGACATTGTAGTGGTAATGTCTCAAAAAGACCGGTATTCGACATATTCTAGTTACATATCCGGAAAATTGTGTAACATAGGGCAAAAAGTTAGGTAAAGAAGCAATTTTGTATAGCACAAAATTATCTGCACAAGTCTTCCTCATGCGCCATAAAAAAATCAGTTCAAATTAGACGTTTAATTATACATTTTTCGAATTATTATAGTGCCAATTATAAATTAAGATAACATGATTTTATATTGAAGCGAGATAATTAATGCGTTATGCTAATGTTATGCCATGATACATACTAGATAATGAGTATTCGAATATTTTTTTCGCCTTCGTCGTTTATTAAACAATGTATTGTTAATGAATGTTATTAACTTATTAAACAATGTCCAAAGAAATTTGCGAAAGGAACTCTTCCATAACTTTTTTTATAATAACTTTAGAACTACTCGCTCGTAATTGATCTGCATTGATTTTAAAGCGAGGAATAAGTATATACGGTTGATATTCGGTAATTCGTACTGGTAAAAACGAATCAGTATTAGCATATTACACAAATAGTATAAAATTGAAATATAAGATACAACAAACATAAATATGGAAAATGTATCAAGATAATCCTCGTTTAAATGTCATGATTAAACCTTATTTGTAAGTTACCTACTTTAGTACTGAGAAAATATTTATATAAAGATTTCATGAATAGCAAGTTTAAGACTGAAATTCTACGCTAAACTCATCAAAGTAGGTACCTTACCTACATATGCACAGAAAGTATTTAATATCATGTCATAACATATATGCTTGCACTTACCTTTATTTGAGCCCATATTTTGCCGAATTGATGCACAATTACACAATGTATTTAAAAGTTTTAAAGTATTATTAATAGAAAAACACGTCAATAGTTGCAAAATTTTTATAACGTTATCGAATCACAGACACAAAACTAAACATGGCGAGCGAAACAAAAAACGATCGGCATTTGATTGTTGCAAATTCTTAGCACATAAACCACGGGTATCTTTGTTAATATCCCAGTAAAAGTAACCTTTTCTTGTGAAGAATGGGAAAATAACTCGAATTTTAATGCTGAAGTCGGGTTACTATGGGAAAAGTGAATTCCAATTATATAAAATACATAAATGGTTAAAACTTTGCAGTCGTGGTAGGAGTAACGTAACGAAAAAATTGTTTAAGGGAAGTAAAGTAGCGGACTTAGGGGATGGAAAAAGTAACGCTGGCAGTCCGTTTTTGTATACTTTTTAGTAATATCTCTTTAGATATTCAAAATACTGTCGGTAGGTTTTTTATTACAATAAAAAAGTGCCTATTTTATGACAAGAGGCATCTAATTATGTTGTACGTATGTAGTAACTGAAATAGAAAAGGAGAAGGAATTATTTTGTAATTGCAAAAAAATCTAAAAATCTATTACTGGCAATTGAAATAAAAATTTCGTCATTTTTTTCATGAAAAATCGTCACTTTTTTCATGAAAAATTTATGATTTTACTTCAGTTTGTTTCCGAATCATGAAATAAACAAATTAATGTAAAAGCTTTTATAAAATTTGTTACGACGTATATCATAACTTAACACTGAGGACAGTTAGACCAAATTATGAACAACAGTGGTCATAATCAATAACAATGACGTATACAGAGGGAATTTTATAACTTATCTTTAAATGTACTATAATAACTAAGATCATTAAATACTAACTTTATTGAACTTTTTTGGTATTAAAAAAATAATTTCAATTTTGTTTTATTCCAAAAACTGATTTTTGGGTGATTTTCCATCAGTAACTTTATGGAAAAAAAATAATAAGGTGAAATTAAGGGCGCCATGTTCGCAAAAGAGAACAACCTCGACAACGTCATAGAAAAGGGTAGTCGTTAACCATCCGTTAAGTGCTGGTACCTAGCGGGTAGCGGACGAATCATTTATTATAGATGTTTATTCCTGAAAATTGAATAAGGAATCCTATAAACTAATCCAGTTGTAAACATTACTTCGCTTGAGCAATCCAAATAACAAGTGTTCCAAATCGAAATAATGTAAACAACAAAAACTACCTGCTTTTAACCGCATGCCGATCCCCTTTCCCCCCTTCCATATCGAAACCCTTGGGTCGAAACATATTTCTCATTATTTTACTGGATTTTAATTTATAGGTCAAAGGTACATTTGAATGTTATTCTGGATCCAGAAGAGCTTTCATGTGAAATATTGGCATTTATAATTATTATATTATTACATCTATCTATTATATTACAATTTATTTATAATATCTACTGTAATAGGACTCGAACAAAAATATACAGGGTGGACCGTCTAAAGGGAATAGATAATGAAAAAAAATTTTTTTCGCTCAAATTTAAAATTTCCACGTTTCATGTCATTGTAAAAAAAGAGAAACTGACAATTTTTCACTACTATACTTCCACTCCACTACGTGCATGTACAACTAAAAATGTGACAGATGGCAATAATATTTGGCATATAGTTAACAGAATTGTCACCTTTTATTTAATATTGAATTTTTGCTGCCGGATGACCACTCTGTATATTTTCTTGGCCAAAAGTTATAAGCTTTCCTTTGTAATAATAGTGATACCTACATTCCGATTATTGTTCTCATATGTCGTTTCGTAGTTAACAATTTTTTAGAACGACCGCCCTGTATAAATAAAGTTTTTTTTTCCTTAAAAAATCCCCTTGGAAATCATTAAAAAATTTTAAAATGTAAAAAAATATATACTGAAAGAAACCCCAAAGTATTTCAAACATATTCATTGGACTACGGTTTAGAGCAATTATTTGTATGAAATCTAATAAGATGGCGATGGTCAAGAGAGGGACATCCCATACATAACTATTTATTATTTTTGGCAATAACTTTTTTACTTGGTAACGTATATTTAAAAATGAACTATAATATTACCTAAGTATAAAAATAACCAGTTGAGTGAAGTTACTGAATGAAAAGTCATAGTAATATTCTTATGTTTTTTTTAAATATACGTAGTACGAAAGAATTATTTCCCCATCCCATGTCCCTTTATTTGGCCACCTATTGAGAAGCCAGTATATATTTTGTTCAAATTTGGTGAAAATGGGTTTTTGATGGTAGTGAATACAAATCTAAAATAAGAATTTCTATAAAAAAGTCGCTAATATTTTTTCTTCAAAATTTCCATAAAGTAACGCCACACTGTAATGAGCGATATCAAAGTTCACTACTTCAATGCAATCACATTTTCAGTCTGCGCGTACCGCCTAAAGAAATAAATCACGCTCCTAATTCGTGAAATATATATTGGTGTACCTACTCATGAAAAGCGGATCACAGTGTAATTTTTTCAAACATTCCTATTGAAAACTCCCTAAAAAAATATCGGTCGCCTCTATGGGATAGTAGTAAGATAGAAACTCTTTCAAGCCACTTTAATTTTTACAAACTAACATGTTCATAGCCTGTACAATAGATAAAGATAAACGCAAAAAATCAGTAATATTGACATTTGACCATAAATTCAAGGTAAAAAATTAAGATAATAAAATGAAGACATAACACATCTTAGTACTTCATTTAAGGTGCCATTCCCTAGAAAGCGACATCCGATAGGGATATATCTATTATTCTTGCTCATAACTTTTATATATTAGTACATATATTTTAAAAAAGTATAAGAGTACCTAAGTAAAACTATAACAAGACTATTACTATGAATTTTCACTCAATAATTTCAGTGGTTTGCAAAATAGCTAGATTCAAAACTACGAAATAGGGAGATTGACATAATTCTTAAATTTAAATCTAGCTATTTTGCAAACCGCGGAAATTATTGAGTGAAAATTCATAGTAACAGTCTTGTTATGGTTCTACTTAGGTGCTCTTATAATTTTAATAAATATACGTACTAAGAAAAAAAAGTTATGGCCAAAAATAATAAATATTTCCCTATTGGAGGTCTCTTTCTAGGGAATGGCCACCTTAAGCTTAATTTAAGTATGTTTCAAACAACCTGCACAAAATGGCTACGGGAAGACACAATACAAGTTACTACACTATATAGTATTTGTAAATTTGTTTGAATAATAAATATTATGAAAATTTCATAAATTATATAATGTAAACTAGGTGCACATACTTTAATGGGGAAGATGCATAAATTTTAAAAATGGTTTAATTATTTTGCCATAATAGTATTATATCACCTTATAAACTTTTTAAATTTTATCCAATTTGAACAAAATTTCTAAATAAACTGAAAAAACTAAAAAAAATAAATAAATGAAAATTGTTTAGAACTGCACAAAATGATTAAATCCAAAGTTTCATAAAATTTAAGATATACTTTGTATCCTAGTAAGATATTCTATAAATATGTACAGATAATATAATATTGTATAATATATTTGGCACTTTTTACTTATTAATTATTCTGGAGATTATTATTTTCTTCTTTTTTTACCACATTGTATACTTTATCTAGTTTTATAACAGGTTCTCTTTCTTAAAGAGCGTCAACTATATTCCACTTAGGTATACTCATTATGCTTCCCTGTCACATTTCTTTTATGTTTTGGTGTCCACCCTGTGTATAAAGTATTATTTGGTTTGATTCTTGTCAGTTATTATAACGAAATGTCATGTTTTTTCATAAAATAGTTTTATAAATATAGCGCTAACAGATTCACAGAATTGAAATATATTAATTCTTGTAATCGATATAATCTGAAACATGAAAAATCGAATAAATGCCGGAGCGAATGCTTGTTTCACGAATACAAGTATAGTTAGTTACCTTTGGTAACATTAAGTCAGTAAAGAAATGGAATCTCACGACTCTACCGCACAAGGTTTTTAGCTCATCAGATTTCTTTACTTCTCGAACATTTACCAAAACAATTTATCCTAATAGCGGTTGCATTCAATATAAGTATAAACAGACAACCGTTTTTTGTCCATGTTAAAATAATATATTTGTACCGTAATTCATCCAAAACAAAGAAATTTACGTTAGTGCACGAAAACATAAACAGTATGTCATTATTGTAGGTATTATTAAACATCGGAAGTTTCCTAAAGAGCCTATACATTTTCAAATTTCACATTTGTAAATGCAGAACAGCTACAAACCTTTAAAACTTAATAAATGTTTAAAACCAAGAATAATGTGAAATTTTACTTTTTTAGAGCAGATGTTTTAAAAAATAACTGTGGGGAATAATTATTATTAACGATTATATCGATTTATATTGGATCCATTTTATTGATTTTTTTGTCCACCCTATATAAAAATATAAAATTCAGATAATCACCTTTTCCTGTTGCGTCATCTATGAGACAGTAACCGAACTAAGACAACAACTTTTAACTGAAGAATCTTAGAAAATTCCATTCTATGCCAAATAAATATGTCAGAATATCAGTAAACATGTGAAAAGTGCACCGCAAAATTTAATTTGAGCTTTCTAGTACATGAAGGGTCTAATGAGACTTTTTCTTGTTTCATAATATGGGTGAATGTTTAAGTTAGGACTTGTCTGTATTTGTTTTCCCTATTTTTGATTTTAACTAGTGCAAAATAATTCTTGAAGTGGCGAGCTGACATCGTTTCTAAGGTACATGTTAAGCATTTTTTTTATCTATGAAAATATTACTTTTTAACAATATAAAAGCACACGTTTCCTGAGTTAAAGATTCTAGTTTCCGTTTATGTGCAACTTTTATAAATATGACCTATACTTTTTAAAATAGCTCGCTTTAAAATCATGTGATTATACCCACAATTTAGCACATAAATATGGCCCCCTTAAAGCTAAGAAACTTTCCTACATTTTTGAGTTTTTATATATTCTTTTACATTAAAAATATAGGGAGTTATAAGCGTTTGAAATGTAAATTCAATTCACCAATATTTCATAGTAAAAAGTTATATTTTTAACTGCTAAAAATATGATTTACACAATATTTAGATAAAAGAAATGGGCAGCTACTGGAAACGGCTGAAACATTCCCACCCAATATTTTACCGTTTAAAAATCCGATCTGCATTTGTTCTATTTGAAGAATATTCTAGCGACTGAACGAACAGCGACGGGTAAGTGGGTTCATTGAGTGAGAGCAGTCCCAGGATGAAGCAACTCCTTTGTAATTCATATTTGCAGACTGAAAATGCATAGAGAATCATGCGTGTTGACATCTTTTTTTAAAAAATTTTATACCTAACACAAAATAAAAGTGAATATAAATCATTAGATCCTCGATGAACATTTTTCGTGAATTTATCTGTGTAAATTAAATAAAACAAATCGAACCTGTCACATAATTCCTTGTATTTTCTAAAGTAATCTCAAATTTCAGAGTTCAATTTAAAGAAATAAATTTTAGCATGTAAAATGTATTCATGACTGTTTTGACTGTTAAGTATACTGCCGTGACTAGAGTGCAAAACAACTGCCTAAAATTTGTAGTTGTACTACAGTCTAGTCAGTCGGATGCTACAAACGATCTTGTATTCGCGCGTGTATTTGGTATCCGAGAAGGGCAAGGAGCATGCGTCATTTTTGCAATTTATTTTCAATTGCAAAAAAGGCGCAAATGTTCTCCTTGCCTTTCTCGCATACCATCTACTGACTTTCAACGGGCGACTTTGGCCTGCCTCAAAATTTTGCAAACAAAAGTTCCACTGCTTAAAATTACTTTTAAATACAATAAACTTGCGTCAATACGCCTCCTACTGCACGCGCATACAAGATCGTTTGTAACACCCGATCGACTAGACTCTAGTTACAGTTAGAAACCGATGGTGGTTGACTCCTCAACTAGACTTGTACTAGTGAAACATCCAGCGTTAGGAACATTTCTGACGTAGCCTTCATCAACTATAACGAAAAGTGGTTAGACAAAAGCCTTATCGTTAATAGCTCCTGCTAACCTTCAACTAAACAAAATCAATGTTTCTTTTTTTCTTATTCCAATTTTTTAAAGTTTTTGTAATCCTCATCAGAAAATAAGCATTTAAATAATATATGTAGATTGTAGAGGGTATGGTACCTAAGTGGTCTTTTCTATCAGTGAAGCACTGCCCTAATGTCATAATCGTAGCAGGCGTCGGACACACAGCATAGCGTAACTGAGCTTAGCATTACACAGCCCGCTACGATGATGAGATTGAGGATTAACAGAGCGTTAAGTTCAGCTTGCTTTTGATCAGTTTATAATAATTAGCAAATGAGAATGAGTAATATAATGCACTGACGATGTACAAAGAACAAAGAATGTTTAATTAAATCAAGATGAAGAAAAATCAATTAAAATGGGGAGATTTATGTAGGCGTTTAGTAATTACTTATGAACATTTAGAAATTTCGTGTGGCACTAGAAGATTCGTTGTACAACGCGCAACGTTACAATTATTACTGCAACGTTACTCTTCGCAAATACAAAACGAAGAGTATATAGCATTCGATAGGCACATTTCTAAAACCGGTAATATTGCTCGTGGAGAAAAAAAAATTCATATCACTGTGTTGGTAATCGAATTCTGAATAACTTTTAAAATGTCCATCCGTCCGTCTGTCCGTCCGTCCGTCCATCTGTCTGCCTGTCCGTCACGTTTCTTGTAAGCACGATAACTTAAGAACGAAAAGTCCGATTATATTGAAATTTGGACAGCAAGTTAGTGTTAGCTAGGGGACGAACCCTATTGTTTTTGAACAAAATCGATCCATAAATAAAAAAGTTATCAGTAAATTCTTACATACATAATTTTTTTTTATGTTTTGTAATTAAACTAAAAATGTCTAAAACTAGTATTATTTACAAAAAAAAACGCAAAAAATAGCCTATAGAATGTACAACAATTATATAAAAAGTGCAGTAAATCGGCGAAGTGTGTAGGGGTTAGCTTGTTAAAAATATGTTCACATTCTTTGTTAATTTGTTATGTTTAAATTACTCATTAAACTTGTCTTATTTTCCATTTAGAATTGGTTGCAGACTCGTTGCATATTCAAAGCATCCTTTTTTTTTCAGCTGAAAACCGACTCCCAGCTAAACCGATAATTGAGTCACCGGGCGTTAGATCGGGGCTGTAGGTAGGATGATATAAAATTTTGAGATAAGTCTGAGCTACTCATCTGCTTTTGATCTCGATCTCTAGTGTCCACGCTTCTGTGTCTAAAGATTTTTATTGTTAAAAAAATCTGAGGCAAACGAATATTTTACGTTTTGGAGTGTTCCAATTTCACTTCACGTTTTAATGATCCCTTTTATATGAAAGAAAACTTCAATATATTTCTTTGACATCGTGCATCTGTTTTTAGTCTATTGAAATGTTACATTGACCTTGCATTTTGGGTAGGATAAGATTTTTTTCTTTCGATGTTTAGAGGGGGTCAGTGTAAGTATAAAACTCGATTTTCGGGGTTGAAATCCCCCCCCCCCCATTTGGCCGCCATCTTGAAAAAGGGAGCGTAAACAGTTATTCCGCGATACCTGGAGAACCTTAAGTCTCACAAAAAAAATCTAAGCCTTTTTTGTATAGAATTAAATTATCTACAATCTTGGTTTAGATACTTCTTACCGTAAAACTGAAAATGAATAAGTTATAATGGGCTTTTCCCTCAATTTTTTTTTATTGTGTTATTGGAAAGAGCCTATCAAAATATTACTAAAAATGAATTTTTATTTTTTTTCTGAGCGCATAAAATACCACAAAAAAAATACAAATGTTCCGTAAATGAACAGCAGTTTGAAACGATAGCTTTCGGGCGCCAATGTGACGTCATCATAAACTGCACCAATCAGTATGAGATTAAACGGCCGTCAGAATTAGCTATGAAGGTGCATTCAAAAAGAACCTCACTTCTCTGCCTTGCTTTCCACAACCTGCAATTCTATTGGTGCCTGAAGTACATTTATGAGGAACTACCAATAGAATCTCATATTGCAAAGTTGTAACGCTTAATTGAGAACGTGCGTTTATGACGCCCATTGACAGTGCCAAGAAGTATCTGTCATAAATCACGAGAGTGCAGCCCAGCGTGTTTACTTCTTGTTTGGTGTTATAGTATTAATTTCTTTTAAAAATATGAGTAAATGTGAAGACAGATTTGTAAAAGGTTCACTAAAAGAAAGAACAATATATACATACGTTAAAATGATCTTCGCAACAGAAAAATCCAGGAGCAGTATAAACAATACCTGGAACTTTTGCAACTTTCCACCATAATTTTCGAATTTCCAAATTTGTTGGAAGTCGCAAAAATAACTTCGTACTATTTTCACTATTATTTGGACACGCTGGTACAAAACAAACCTTTTTAAGCGGCATTTTATAATTAGAAGAGAGCAAAATTAATTTTCGTATCGAACGTAAACAATAGAAAGTGAGGTTATCGAATAAAGTTTGAACATTTCAGTACAGCGTTGCCAAATGAAACTGGCATTATACCATATGTGAATCAAATGAACAAAAATAGAGAATATAAATCTAATATATAGATTTTAGAAACTCATACAGTCAAAAGTTGATACAATTTTTGCTTTTATTCAGTGTCAGAGAAACGAAGAATACGTTGTAACGAAAAAATGCGCTATTCAAAGTAGACAATTGATAACGGAAATACGATGTTCATGTAAAAAGACATACATCTGGCAATAGAGGATCCTCATTAAGAATACGACTTTTATTGGTCTAATCAGTGTGACGTCACGCATGGCGCCTTAAAACTTACGTTTCAAATTACCTGAAATAAAACTGATTTTGTAATGTAAATATTTGGTAGAACGTAAAAAATTGGAAGAAACTAAATTAAAATAAAATTATATTGCAGTTTATTATATGGCTTGATTATAGTGAAGAGGTAAAATTCAGTCATGCGGGAAAGGCCCATTCAAAATAGACTAAAATTTTCAAGAGAAATATAATTTAAAGGTTATAACTTTTTTCTATTGATTTTATTGAAAATACACATTAGATGTTTCTTGTACATCATTTTATTGCGAGCAAGTTTCTCTACTCATTTTTTAAATTTCTCTTCTTTGGAGAGGTGTTAGGATGCAGCAAATGGATCAAGTGCAACAAAAAAGACATTGGACAATTCTGAAAAAAATTGAGAACATTCCTGGGATCATTCCAAACTCTTTTTGTCTCCTGCAATTTTTGTCCAAACCTGTTCTTTTACGAGTAAAAACAATCGCAAATTTCTATAATTTTGATTTTTCCTCGCCAAATTACTTTAAAAAAATGACATTTTCAAAAAAAATATTTCGAACAAAAGTAGTCTATTTTTAGTCAGACAAATATACGAGTTACTGATTGAAAAACTGAATTTAACCTTGAATGGCCTTAACCCTTCCACCAAAAGTCAAAGTGGCGTACCGCCTTACTGCCTCCATCCAATTCTACAACTTTTGTTTGAAACACTTTTTTGTAGAGTGCTAGAGTGCTTTATTACTCAAGATATTTGAAAGTTTAATCGTGATTTTCTTAACCTGAAACTTCAAATATCTCGAGTAAAAAGCACTCCACGAAAGCATGTGTTTTAAACAAAAGTTGTAGAATTGATTGGGGGCAGTTCGGCGGTATATGTCATTTTGACTTGGGTGAAAGGGTTAAGGTCATTTAAGGTCAAATTCGGTTTTTTACCTGGGAACCCCTATATTTCATTGTAAATTCAATGCTCCAGAAATATATAAGATATTCCTATCTTAACATAAGCAAAACAGTAAAAATTTTTAATTTATCACTGTACCAAATAACTATTTTTATTTACCAAAGACAATACTTCTAAATTTATACTGTTATTGTGCACAAAAATTTTAAGTGCGGCTCTGTGGAATATTCCCTTTTCCTAACGAGACAGTAATTTAAGGTCGGTTTTTATGGCTTTTTTTATGAGCCTTAAATATGTGTAGCAAACTATTTATATTTTTCAACAGAAAGGTGGTCCCTATTGGCACCTCTCCCCTATGATTGAAAAATAAAGTGTTGTCTCTGGCAAACAATTATACCTGTTTCCATTGTCCGGATCCAAACTTTAAACGTCTGCTCTCTGTTGTTTAGTCAACAAATGTGACACCCAAAGCGTACGACTCTTAGTATACCAACTATTAATCTCTTATTCTTTCCCATGTGAAAATTTAGGAATAGTGAAAACAAATTAGCGATTTTGGTGATATGCTCAAATCTGTTTTTAACTGTTTGATTCCGGCATTGGTATTTACATGTCGAACCCGCTGTACGGCAGCGGGAGGCGCTTGTGGATTCGTACGTTAAGTGAAAACTTATGCGCATATACATGCTTCATTTAGCTATATAAATTCAAATAGTCAATCAAATAAGCATTTATTCTTTTCAAAAATATAGAAAAACATAGACTTTCACAAAGAAATGGACGGATACGTCCGCTGGCAGCATTTAACCCATTCTTCCGGCCTCGCGTAAATATCTGGTTTCCGCGCTGGGAGCACGAAAAATGTTTGCGGATTTATTCGGTTCCAGAAATTAAAGGGTGAAATAACATTTTAAAAATATCGCTTGGTTTAAATTATATCTGCACTGCAACTTCGGGTTGCCCCTCCAGCTTGGGCCCCGGTACAGGTTGCCCTGCTAGACCTCTCCTGTCGCCGGACCTGGTCGAGACTAAGAACGCCATTACACCAACTTCGCGTATGTTATGAGGGGTATTGTTTGACCATAACAAGGTTCCAGACAATAATGATGAATACCGTACCGACTACACTAAAGAAATTAATCTATAAATCTCAACTTTTATATTAAATTTTGTCTTATATTGTTTTCCGAAATAATTCAGTTGTTTCAAACTTTCCAAAATTGAACTAATCTTAATTTTTTTCAGAATGCCTCTGCTCAGGCCGCCCTACAAGCAGCTCAGGCGATATCAATTACGCAGAACTCTGTAACCCCAGCAGCTACTCCCACAACTCCGCTAACAAACGGACAAGACATACAGGGTGGTCCCAACACGGTCCTTAGGGTTATCATAGAACACATGATATACCCCATCAGCCTAGATATTTTACATTTGGTGAGTGGAATTTTACTTTGTAATAATTGCCTTGTAATTTTAACCTCTATTCATTTGCTGTAAAAATATCCATCGAGAATATGGAGCAAAAGTATTTACAAGAAGAACACTTCGGTTGTTTTTACTTGATTCTATACAAATTTCAAACACAATTAATTTTAGTTTCATTTCAAAATATATATATTTACGTTATTTTACTTTTCAGATATTCCAACGTTTTGGAAAAGTACTGAAGATTGTTACTTTTACAAAAAACAGTAAGTATAACATATTTGGTTTTTTTTCCTTAACAAATTTAATTCAAAGGTTCTCTATTTTTACACAAATAGTGAACTTAAGAGGGTAAAGGTATAGTATATCTCAAATTAGAATGCAGTTGTTTAAGTTATGAGCGGAGCACACTTTACGCAGGCATGTGGGAATTCCCAAGTAAGTGGAATTCCCATCGACGTTGTCTCAAGGCCGTTGGTACACAAAATAAAAATTAACGGTTTAAATTCTTTTAAATTACAGCATAAATGTTCTTATTTTATTACAGTAAGAATAAAATACACTAAATCTGTTCTGATGTACCAATATTTCCGTGCGTAAACTTTGCTTGCAAATGTAATAATCAGAGACAAGGACACATGTTCCCTATATTTACAAGCACTGCATTTTAAACTGAGATAAATTATAATCTTAAATCTGACATGAATATGGCATATCAAAGGTAACATTTTCCACAGACATTTCAGGGGCGGACTTGTATATCTTTATTAATACCAAGTAAAATTGATCAAAATTCAATTAAATTTTAAAATCGTTTTGTATACAAACAACAATGAATTGCATTCTCTTATTGAAAATTTAATAAATATTAGTTATATATAATGCATATGTTAGGCAGAATTTTCGACATTTTCTAGAACTATATCCAGAAAATAAAAAGATTTTAAAACAGATAACGGTTAAAAAAAACAAGTAAATAGTACTTATATATGAAGTCGATGATTTAAGATTCCTACAAATTATTCAATTTAATTTTTAAAATTGAGAGACGGGTATTCAAAAGTGTACCTATGGAGAATAAAATAAAAAAACTGTGAATCTTAATAATCATTCAGAACTGAAAAGTGTATGTAAAGCAGATGATTTAAGATTTAAGTCGAGATGCGGGCATTCGAAGATATGTATGAAGAAAATCACAAAGCTCTGATGTTATGATGATATAAAACATGTTTATATGCCAATGAATCAAAAGCATTCAGCTTTGGTGGCCCTGCCACAAATAACACTATGCATTATACAAGACAAGACGAACTAGATGGCACAAAGCGATGACAATTAGTATTAGTCATCATAATAGCAGAAAGAGCTTCAGAAAAACAAATTTGCTAAAATTTCCTTCAAATGTAATTGAAGTATTTTTTCATTTGATAGACTATAGATTTATGTAGTAAAAACAGTGGCCTGGCGATTTTAAAGTGCAGCTTTTATATTGCATTAGGTTCGATTTATTTTAGTTATTGTTTTGTGTTATGTGCATATGACATTCCATTCTTATACTTATCTCTATAATTACTGTTCGAAAAAGAAAGTTACATTTAATTAAAAAACGGTAGTGTATGAAATCCGGCCCTGAAATGACTCCAACTCTGGTCATAATCTATTAAAATCTATAAATGGGGACCCGATGGATTTTGAAAATTCCCACAATTGTTGTTGAAGTACCAAAGTTATATATACCTACACCTTTTTTCAGACTCATTCCAAGCGTTAATCCAATATCCAGACACACAGTCAGCCCAAGCTGCCAAGCAGGCGTTAGATGGACAGAATATTTACAACAGTTGCTGCACCCTGCGCATCGACTACTCAAAAATGTCCTCGCTGAACGTCAAATATAATAATGACAAATCAAGGGATTACACCAATCCCAATCTGCCGACTGGAGATACTAATGACCAACTGGCTTTAAGTGGCGGGCTCGCTGGAGGGCTCGGTGCTGATATTTTATTGTTGGCTACCCAGCCAAGGTTGGCTAGAGAAAGGCTTGCTGGTGAGTTACACACGTTTTCCCTAACTTAACTATATCAGTTTCACTTTGATCATGCATCAAATACCAAAGGTGTTGCTCTTGTAATCCACAACCAAGGTTAGACTGACATATTCAGGGTTCGGACTCATATGGAAAACCTGGAGAACCTGGAAAACTCAGGGAATTTAAAAATCTTAAAAAAATACCTGGAAATATCAGGGAATTTTATAAATTGTATAAAAAAATCAGGGAATTCTGCGTCTCGATATGGAAAGCCATAGAGTTCTTAAGAATTTTCACTGATTCAATTCAATTTAAGAAATTATTTTGTCGAGTAAAAAATTATTTTACTAAAATATATACGGAAATTTATATTTTTGGTTATGGAAAACCTGGAAAATTCAGGGAATTTTTTCAGCTTCTCAAAGTCTGAACCCTGATATTTTACCATACATAGGTTATGTTGGTGCATAAATGCCAATTGGTATTTGTCTGAAAATTATCCACACCTTAATCTGGTATCATTTCAATATCTAATTCTGAAATTAAAATGTTTACAGCTTAATTTTAAATTGCAAAATATTCTGGGCTAGTGATTATTTTATTTAATAAATGACTCAGTTGAGAAACAAATCTATCATCACTAACTTCTGAGGAATAAAATCATCACTAAGTTCTGAGTAATAAATAACTAGATTACAGGAATGGATTTGATGCTTCTCTGTGCCGAGTCTTTATTTTTTTACAATATTTTCAAAATATCAAATGTAAACTGTCACATACTTCATATTTTAGTAATTTTTTATTTTCAAAAGTGGTATTAATACACTTTTAATTGATTGAGAGATGTACAATATTATTAACTTACTCCCCTCTTTAACATTTCAATTGTTCCTCTGACTTGAGTTACAATATTAATTATACTTGTACTCATAAGTTCAATTGACCACAGTAAATGTTGATAGAGTGCATGTAATGGCAAGCTAGACATAGGAAGTAAGAATTGCAGCATCTTGTGTGCCAGTCGGCAATGATACTTCAGTGGCCGGCGTGGCTGGGTTGTCATATGTCTCGCACTATATGAATGTACATGTCTAATTCTCTGCTACACGCTCTATGTGGAAGAAGATTGACTTTTGATTGATAATTTTCTGACTGTCATTCAAATGAACGATCTCCTGTCACGCCATCGACCGTCGAATATGAGTACCATAATTATATACTGGTTTACGGAAATGTATTTGAGGATACCTTTACCTATTTTGTTACATACATTTACTTCTTTATAATTGTTCAACATGTTCTCTTAATGAAAATAAATGTGCATTCTCCTCAACCAAAGCTATTACTCCCGAATGATCTACATATTTCATTTTTAATTGACTTGGGGCTATGCCTATGCATATAAGTACCATAATAATTAGTGCCATCATTTTTAGTTGCAACTTATAGTCAGTAATAGTCAGTTTTTTTAAGTTTTATTTGAAATTAATTTTTGATTTTTGTAAATCTCGAGTTTTGTGTGGAAAATAAAAAAACAGTAAAACTATCTACCTATAAAAATATAAAACCGTGATCCGATTATAAAATTTCTTTTACTTCCACGTAGACTCCATCCTGGCAGGAGCTCCGGGGGTCCTTAGCAGTCCATTCATGCATGGGTTAGCATCTCCATTAGCGGCCCCCTATGCAGGAGGCGTAGCCGGAGGTATCCCAGGACTTGGCAGCTTTGCTCTTGGTCAAACAGCACCAGGCCTCAGAGGCCTCGCTACACCTGGTTTAGCCCTGGCCACTGTATTGCTCGTCAGTAATCTTAACGAAGAGGTTAGTAAAACTTTAGAAGTAGGTTAGTCCCTTAGAATAAGTTTTTTGGTAGTGAGATTTTTTTAGAACTTGTAGCTGCCTATTTATTTTTTAATAGTTATTCGACTCGAAATTTTTGCCTCTGTGGGAAGTACGCAAAAATATGTTTTTTGAAAATTAATTCGAAACTTTGTAATATTGTGAGAATTTAGAACTACTCTATAAAGCTTAGTTGTAAGGGACCCCATCCCATACGAACTATACAAATTAAAAACTCACCTTAAAAAAAAAAGAAAGGCAAAATAAAATGTTTATCATCGCACCATAACTAATGAATATAGTAATTATGATATATTTCTTAATTACTATTACATATATTATAATTAAATATATTATTAAGGATCATCATTGACGATCATAACTGGGAAATTGGACATGCAGAAATAAAAGGGTGTGTCGAACATTTGCATATCATTACCCAACCATACAAATTCACAGTAGCAAAATCATGTGTGATTTTTAAACAGAATCCTAATATAATCTGTACGATTTCAAAACCTATTTCTTTTTTATTTTGAAAAATTCAATGAGGTATGTATGTAAAGGATTTTCTAAAATTTTTACAGACTATTGGGCCTGGGTTCTATTTAACAAAATAGGCAGATCATTTTTACATTGCAATGCTTATTGTAAATTATAGTTATTCTCACGAGATGACATTCTCAATTTTGTTACAATCAATATGACGGTCACTATTTAAGTTGTTATTATTTTAGTACCTTCTAATATTAGTGCCTCTTAGATCTTCCTAGGTACTTATTTAGATTAGTAAATTGCAGCAACAATTTTTATGCATATACTGTACAGTTCACTGAACCCTTTGATTTTGTTTTTTTTTTCACATTTACAGAACTAACTTTATTTGAAACAATTATTATTATTTTAATACTAGACTAATATTTAGAGTAGCCTACTAAAAGTGAACTGTATATATAATTTTTAACATTCTATTTTTTAGTAGACATTAATATGTATATAGCATTAATCATCTAATCATTATGAATTACTTTCCATACTCTATTAATCTGTGTAATTTCTATTTTTTACAACAAATAATATTTATCTGATGAAATATGCTATATATTTTTATAAGGTTTTGTTTCTGTCGCCAATAGGTATTGATGTCCAAATATAGTACAGGAAAAATAGACCTTGACAGGAGATGTTGTATTTACCTCCTTAAATATAATCCTCTAAAATTAGATCGAATCGGCGCCATAATTATAAATGGCGGCTCATTTTGTTCCTTAACCGTTGCAAATAGCAATAAAACTTTAAATGTAGAGGATATATGCTAATAAGGTCCCAAATTTGTAGGTATTTTTTTCTGCATTGTGTGACCAATAAACAGCAGCTATATTCTAAACTTTGCTTGATGGTTTTCCCTCCCGAGAGATCGGCAGTTGCCATTCCGCTAATCACTGATATTGTACGTACCTTCAAGTTCAAAAATGGTAATAATTTAGAGCAGAGTGCCTTGGGGTTGGCAGTTAATCCATGGGCCTTTGAAGTTAGTTTCTACATGTTTGGGTCCAACTTATAGCAAGTTACTTAAACTCATGTTCTGTGGTTGCACATCTAGGTGCAGAAAACATTGAGTGCTCCAGAGCAGGATTAAGGTGTTCACCATGTGTAGTGATTGGCTGGGAGTATCCACATTTATTCAGAATATATGCTAAATGGCGATGTCTAAACAGGTTTTAGCGTAAATTATGACACCTTCTGCAAAAAATATGTCTTATCAGTACCTTAGAAGAATATTATATTTCGATTTAAAATAAGTATTAATTAAGCCAATCATTAATAGTAAGCTGAAATGCGATTGAGATATTTTACGATAAATACAATTTTCAGTTTTTAATATATTGCTTAATATTAATCTAATATAAAGCAAATGCTACTAATTATTATAAAATTACCATAGTACCATAGGAGTGTGCCAATGACAGGATGGAGCACCACCAATAGATGTTGCAAAATTTCATAGCTGTTGTTAGATATTTTTAAACTGTTCAGCGGCACTAAAAACCAGAAAAGTTAACACATATAATTGAAAGGAAACATTCAAGATGGAGCCAATTTCGACCTTCTTTTCTCTAAGGTGTCGACAGGGATAATTAACATCATAAAATCTGAAAACATGCAGTAAAACACCACTTTCTCTTTTTCATTAATTCCGTGCTTAGAATTTTTAATATAATTACGATATTTTGACCACATAAATTGCAATTCTCCACTGAGTGTAGATTGCCATAAGATGTCCCGAATAACTAATATCTATCTAAAAAACAGATTTCTACCAAGTGTGGTGACACTCCATGGTACAAGACATGAACAGAAGCTAATGTTTGTCGCGCGTCGGAAATCGTCGTAGCCCAAATCGGCTCCTGCCAGTGTGGACGAAGGTCAACTGGACATATTGCATTTATATTAGGCAGGTACGATCTGTATGTAGGTACACACTTTCTTTTCACATGTATATACATTTTACAAATAAATTTACTTACTTGATAATGACAATCTAATGTCATCATGTTATGGAACAACTATGGTATAGGTGCCAGCGTGCAGTTACCTGACATGTTTATAACAGCTAAAGATGTGATTAATCCTTCACCTTAGAGTACGGCAGTCAGGAAAAGTGATTTTTCTTAGTGGTGCAAACTTAATCTACACATGAAATTAATTATATTTAAAAAAATTTGCTTGATGCTTATTGATCATGACTTAAAAAGTAGACACCTTGCAGGATTAAAATGTCTGCTGCTGTACCTCCAATAGCCGCCATTTTTTAATATGGCAGCTTTAATTTGACAAATATATTTTAATATTTAATAAGACATTCAACAACACCATCAAATTCATTCCTTGTAGGTACTGACTTTTTCAAGATTTGTGTATTTTTGGCTTATTTTTCCTGGACTATAATAATCGGTAGTTATTTTTGCAGAGTATATATTACCAACAGAAATAGAGCCTTGTAAATAATTTTTCAAAGACTTGCATTGGTACTATTTTGAAGATGTGTATACATTGATTATACAAAGTCTAATGCTGTTTTTCTTTTTTTACATTTGCTGCCCCTCCGGTGGCATACGCTACCTCTTTGTGCCACGTTACATCCTCCTGTCATCTTTCTCTATTGTAGATGGTCACGCCTGATGCTCTCTTTACACTATTTGGTATGTTTTCACACTTAATTATATCGTATCGCTAGGTAGATATATCATAGGTGTTACTGGAGAGGGAAGTTGATTTTCCCATAAAGTGTTCGAAAACGGAACAGGAAGAAAAATGTTTAAGCAAGCAGCTCCCATATCCTTCCCATATTTCTAATTTTATTTCAAAAGTGGTTTACATTTTGGTTCTATATGGACATTAGTGTCCTCCACATTTCTCCATTTTAATGCCTTGCACTTGATACTCAAGGTGCTCTAAAACTTCACCATTCCACATCTTCCAACCTTTTTCCTATTCGTCCCAATCGTCATAGATCGGTGTAATGCTATATGTCCCCTCCCTCACAAGATGTATGTCTTTTTCCTCCTTTTTCAAGATAAAATGGTAAATATTCTGATTAAGGTCTCTTATATTTATCCATATTTTTCTTGTCACTATTATAGAACTGTGTTTTCTATATGTTCATTCATTAATTGGAAAAAATGTACTATGCTGAAATATTTCTTTTAATGTTTTAACAGAGATCTTATGTTCTAATGAAAATAACTTTTTAAATGTAATGGAAATAGTTACCACTTTTTGCCTAATAAAATTACACCACTTTTTAAAATAATATGTAGTTATTTTTCTATTTAAAAATTTTCTACCATAGACGAAACTGGAGTAGCTACTAGAATATATTCCTATAATTTTTATTTTTAAAACTTCCAACGTCTGTTCCTTTCGTTTCTACGTACTCCAGTTTGAATGTTTTTTTCTTTATTTCTTCTCTCATTTCACTTTAACGAACATTTCCCACTCTTACATTTTCTTTTCGGCATATCCTTATTTCCCACTTCTTTCCGTTATATCTGCCTTATTCTAAATCTATTTTTTTAAATATATGAAAAAGCTCAAAGATATTTTGTTACTGAACACTTTAAGGGAAGTAGTCCTTCGATTGATTTTTGCTTGCCTATTATGTATATCTACAGAGTTGTATTCATTTAAAAAAGCTCTGTTCTTTTAACCAGTATTAACACCAGCTTATTGGCAACCAAATAACTTTTCTGAATATAAAGAGATGTTTTTCACTAAAACTAAACTAGGTAGTTTAAAATAACAGAGTTTGTCCAATTCGCTTATGAGTTTTAAACAATAATTCAGTAACAATTTTTAAGTGAATTGGATTTTGATCATTACTTTTATTTTTTGTTTCTAGATTCAAAAATTAATAAATTTCTTTATTTTATTGTTTGTGTTTGTCAGAGCTTACTGCTTAGATTCATCTACTCATATACAATTTTCAAAATTTTTGTTATCTTTTCCTTCAGTTTGTTTTGTAGAATCTACTTATAATATATATGTATACTTTTTCTAATCATTCTGCATGTTTTGTGTTTTAAAGTTCCATTTTTATGTTTTATTTATTTGTAAAATCTTTATTGTGTCTTGAAAAACTCTTTCTATATGCTAGTGTTTACAGTTTTATTTGTTATAACCTTTTTTTAAACATAGTCATCACATTATTTGTTAATTCACTGTTATGTGGTCGACTAACTATTATTACTTTCTTCTCCTATAGGTGTCTATGGTGATGTGCAAAGAGTGAAGATCTTGTATAATAAAAAGGATTCTGCTCTTGTACAACTTGCTGAACCACATCAGGCGCATTTAGGTAAGATGGAGAACATTTTGAGGATCTGCATGATTAGAACAATTCCGGTTTGCTGCAAAAGATTTTCAGTATAGAAATCCGTACTATTTATCATTGTTTATCATGAACAAAAAAACGTTAATTATACCTTTTTGAACATAGAGATCAACACTGCGGATGTCACAAGTATTTGAAATCTGTTCAATAATATTTAAAGTAGTTATATCGTGAGCAGTGTGACATCTGTTACTAAATAAAGTCAAAGAAGGTACCAACGTGATTGCATCTAAACAGGTGCTCGCGTACAAAAAATGAATTTATACACATCCTCTTGTAACTTGTATGACCTAATTGCGCCTAATCTACGACTTTTTTCCTCTGCGAAAACTTTCGAAAACACGGCGTTTCCCCTCCACTTCTTCCGAAAAATTTCCGCGTGTTGTACTGGAAAATCTGGAAATCTGTTTTGTCGAACAATTCGAAAATTGGATTGTACATGTTACTATTAAGCAATCTTTTTACAAAAATTCCGAATTAACAACTTTTACAAATATATTGATAAACAGCTGATTTTTTCAAGAACTGCGAACTTTGAGCGAATGAATTTCGGAAATGGAACGATAAATGTAGTTCATATTTTACCAGCATGTTTATTAATATGTGAATTAAATTTGCAACAAGTTTCGTGACCTTCTCGAATAACATGATTGCGATATGGCAGCCACACAGATCATAAAGTAAAATTAGGCCTCCCCTGAGATGACATCCCATTGGCTGTCATGATAGGTCTCCAAGACCACATTCAAAATTCTTGACCCAAAGTCATGACGTATTGGAAAGATTTTCATTATTGCAGCGGTAGAGTATCTATTGGGTCTTGTGAACCTATTTACCTACTATAGCAGGTTTACCCTACATGCACATATTGCACATATGTAGAGACGCTTTTATGGAATATAAAGTTCTTACTTTAAAATCTTTGTTTGTGTTTGAAATGTATGTTCCTGTATTCAAAAATAAATACAAGTATGACCTTAACAAAGATATACATGACTCAACTACTAGACTTAAAAATAATAATAATAATAACACTTTAGTGTATAAAACAAACAATACAAAAGGATAAAAGACACAAACAGTGATTCCCAATCTACCCTTACACATTTTAAAATAATTCAGGTACCTACAATTCAGTATCTAATGTTATAAAAGTAAAAAATGACTTACTGACTAATAAAACTACACATGTATAGGAACTAAGTATGTTAGACATCATGTAAAGAATAGACTCGTATTTATACAACATTTTAGCAGTACACTAAATTTTTTGTACATTAATATTTTCCAACAAACCTGTCATGTGTCGCTTTTCAAATTGACAATAACTGATAAATCTTCAAACTACTTGGGGTTGAAAATATTTCATTATTTGCCAGATAAATTGAAACAAAACATTACCAATTTATTTCATTAAAAAAAAATTAAATTGTTCTTAGAGGCTAAATGTCTTTATTCGTTGTCTGAGTTCTTTGTTTAGGTTAAATTAATTCAAGTCGCACTTAATTTTATCTTTCTTGTATCTATACCAATGGTACTTGTTTGTTTTACTACTGACCACTGTTATACAATTTGTAATTATCCAATAACAAAATAAGTGAATTTGAATTTGAAATAAGTTGAAGACGTGGACGATGGTTGTTGATGTCACAATTTTAGCTTGGGAAGCATGCATTGTGAAATTCTGTTTACTTCATGATGTTCTTGGTTGCAACTTATAAAAGTTGTGGACCATCAAAGACAGTGAATCACATTATGTACTGTAATATCGAAAATTACCTTGACCACAGATGGTCACGGAATGTAAGTGAGGTGAGGTACGGTACCGGTTTCAGTGCCGAGATCTCGATCGACGAATTTAAGGCACACCGAGCGAGTCCGTCACTTATATGGGTGACCGTATCTTATTTCGCCGTCCTGGTTAAATGGTAGAGTAGCATTTGCTAAACTTTGCCAGGTTGTTAAAATAAAAAATTAATAAATAAAAAATATGACAATATCAAGTTTTCTTTATTTTCAAATCTTAAAATCAGCTTTTTAATCATTTGAATTATAGTGTTTACCACAGAGCACAAAACTAATACAATTGAAACCTATTTTCGAACTGGTGTGCAAGTTAGTAAATTTGGGAGTACAGTCAGCGTTTATGTTTAGGCGATTTTCAGAAGCACTTCCCAGACAGTGGTAATACCTAAGGATTTTTATGTGTTGATGTATTTCGTGAAACTGGCTGTGTGACTCATAAAAAAGGGCTGGTAGACTAATCATTCATCCAGAAAAAGCTTTTAATGACATTTATTTAATGTATGGAACAAGAGATTGTAAAACCTTTCATAAAAACATCTTAGGAAATTGAACTTCCTTATGGAGCATGCCTAATGATTGTAAAGGACTTGGGCATGCATCCATATAAGATGTAATCATATCAATCAGTTTGGCGACTGATCACCTCAGACGTCTTGCGTACTGCCAGTAGTTTATTAATAATTTAATGAATGACAGCCTATTAAATCTGACCCTTAATAAATATTTATAAATCAAAAGCCCTATGAGTTAAGTATAGGCACACTAGGGTGGCCCATCTCTATAGGAGGTGATTTTGTTTGCGAATTTTTTACGTCTCGCCCCACGAAAATATTCCATTATGCTATAGGACTAATTTATATCAAAGTTTCGAATTATTCGGAGAACGGTAACCCGCGCCGCCAGGTAGAAAGAACCCCACACTAGCCTTATGGAAAATGGTCCCGAGCTAATTTGCTGGAATCGATATGTTATTCCTCTCGAGCTCCTGATCAAAAGTTCTCATAGGCACAAGTTCAGAAAATAGAACAGTTTTCCAGATATCAGGTGTGCAAAGTCAATTTTCCGGGATCTTATCAATAACAGTATATCTCTGTATTTTTATAAAATATCTTTCAGGATATATAGCGGGGGGTTTTCATGATCGCTGCTTCCAACTCTGATGTCAAAAGTGACACTTGACAGTTGGCAGTTGCAAGATAACACGAGTTTTCTTTTTTTAACTTTTTTCCTAGGCTACAAATTTACAGTAGTATGACACATCTTATACTCGCAATAGATGAAATATTTGACATTTATATGGTTTGATTAGTCATTCTATAGATAAATATTGCTGGTGTTAAAAAAAAACGATGTATCAGCCAAAGTATGTAAATAATTCCATTTACTTCTATGATTGCATAAAAATGCGTCCGCGGCATTTGCAGGGGCGAGGAATAAAAAATTTCGATTTCGAAAAAGATAGGCCACCCTAAGGCACACTTTACATAACTGAATAGCAAAATCTGTCAGCTTTCTGAGTCAGTAATAATATACAGGACATTCCGTTTAAAAGAAATGACTTTCGAAGTCATTTAAAGAAAGTTATTTCTAATCTACCCTCTATACTAACTACTACTGAGGTTTGGCTACAGCTTGAAAAGTCCTCGGTCCTTGCCTAACGGTAACCAACGGTTTAACTTATGATGGTTTTTTGGTAGGCAGATAACACGATTTATTAAAAGTTAAATTTTGCTCAATAAATCTAGAAATTAATTAATATCTCTGGAACGGCTTGAGAGAGGAATAGGAATATATTAACAAAAGTTGGGTGTAAATTCTAAAAATATAGGGTGTTGCATTTAAAATAACGAGATGTTGCCAGTTTTACCTACAATTGGCTATGCTCCATTGTTGATAATATTTAGGCTAATAGAGCATACTCTGTTACTTTGGTACCCAAATTTTCAAAAGGATATGTTTACCCATTCTCCATATACTTCTAATACTCCATCGACCATGAATTACCCTGTATATGTTTAAGTTTTATGTCTAAGTCTTATCTAACAAATCATTTTTGTAGCGATTACCCACATGGATAAACTGAAAGTATTTGGCAAGAACATCCGGGTGATGTTGAGCAAGCATCAGTCAGTACAAATGCCCAAAGAAGGACAACCAGATGCAGGCTTAACCAAAGACTACAGCCAAAGCCCCTTACACAGATTTAAGAAGCCCGGCTCCAAGAACTACCAGAACATATATCCGCCATCGTCTACATTGCATCTCAGCAACATACCTGCCACAGTAAATGAGGATGACATCAAGGAAGCCTTCACCAAGAATGGTTTTACTGTCAAGGCTTTCAAATTTTTCCCGTAAGTGCCATATTATTTATTCTCAAAACAAAAACAAAACTAAAAAATCAAACAAAAACTTGAAGTAGTAATATGTAATCATCCTGTATGTAAAGGTCCATTACGACATGAGATCTGCCCATAACAAGGCATTTCAGTTTAATAAGTAATTTGACATTAATGTATTTTTGAGTGTCTGGACTTGGTACGAGCGATATTGCACTTGAATAGTTTTCCACCTTAAGTGACTGCAGGGTCATCTCATTTTAAGGATTTAAACTATGTATGCTTTTGGAGGGGGGTACCAAAAATGTTACGATAGGTATAAGGGATTCATAAAAAGTGAATGATGTCAATAAAATCGACAGCTATCGATCTCAATCATAACCTTTTCGGATCTTTTATTTATGTATTTATTTTATACTGCATATAAACAGGGTATACCCTAATTAATTTTGGAGCACTGAAGATACCCTCATGCAAACTTTGCACTTTTTCCTCACTTGCACCACATAATATCGACATATTGAAATTTATTAATTGCTGTTCTTCTCTTATGTTTCGCAACATCCAATTTCAGAAAGATTCATACTCTATACTATATAATTTTCTCGATTTTTCGGGCAACAACTTTAATGAGGCGGTTTCTATAGCTTCCCTTTATATGGCGGTGTCAAAGAAATCTCGGCTCCACTGTCAATATCCATTTGTTTCATTATATTTCTTTTTTTTGAATAAAATGTAGAATTATTGTAAAACTGACATTTAAATAGCGCAAACTTTGATGTTTCAAACCAATATCGGGGACGGTAGCTCAGTGGTTTAGCGCGTCTAGCATGCATACTGACATACCTAGCAAAGCAGGTTCAATCCCTGCTCACCGCGAAATAATTTTAATTATAAAATTATCCCCAAGATGTGGTTCGGACTCCACTATAAACTGTAGGGCCTCGTTTCTCTTTACCTAACACAAAATCATTCTGGATTTTCAAGGAGTTACTTCGGTGACTTGAGAAGTGGTTAAGAAAATGTATAAGAAAACGTATAAAACGTATAATAACAAAATTACGCTTTGACTAATAAAATAATGCAGTTTGTAGGCACGTAGGGAAATAGTGTCAAAAATGTAGCTTACAGTTTTATCGAGCGTTACAACCATTTTACTAATAAATTTGCTTATTTATTTTTGAATTATTTGCCCGAGGAGGGAGGGGAGCAAAAGGGAAGGATTTTGCTAACTAATCCGAGAATTTGTATGGTTGGCAATATTGTCAAGCTAATTTTGACTGATTTGACAGACCTGGCAAAACAGTTTTTTGAAGTTTGTTTGTGTGCGAGAAAGGTGTGTCATAACGTCACTTTGCGGCCTACAGTATAGATCCAACAGGCTATATTATTCATATCCAGCAAATTTCCGATGATGATCAGAACATTGTATCTGCTGGCAAGGATTCGAAGGCCCAAATAAATCTAATAGAGGAAAGATTATTTTAATGATTGAGATGATCATGATTTTTATGTAAGGTTCCGTTTAACACAAGTTAGTATTCCAATTATTCTGGAGCTGATCCAAAATCAAATATAGTTATGTATAAATTAATGACTAGTAAATTGACATCTTCATTTGAGAAATTTTGAGCGGCTGTGCCCCTGTTTGTCCTCTTTTTACACAATAAAATAAAATTATGTATAAAAGATCAATGCGCTAAAAATAATGTAACAAATGCACATGCACTGGAAATGGGATACGCACGACCGAAAGGACACATAAGACGAATAACATATGTTAATTAAACCAGAATTTTTGGTTTAAACCACCTCATCTCCGTGGATTAAAATTTATTGATTAAGAATAGTGGTTAAAGTTAAACGTGTAGTGACTGAAGTTTAAACTAGGACTGAAAAACTGGCCGTTAATGAGTTCAACCATCACTACAATTATGGCTGACATTCAACAATACTGACTTTAATCATTATTATTTTTGTTGCAGAAAAGACAAGAAAATGGCCCTAATCCAGCTGCCGAGCATGGAGGAAGCAGTGATAGCTCTAATAAAAATGCACAACTACCAGCTGTCGGAATCAAATCACCTAAGAGTCTCCTTTTCAAAGTCGAGTATATAATGCGATCTGTAAATCCAAAAGAACAGTATTCATTCCATTAGGCCATGTCAAAAGTCAAAAAGACATGGCACCGACATGGTAGCTAAATGAAATAATGTAACACAGCGCTTATTTATTAATAATATATAGACTGTTATTTGGCAGGATTAGCTTTTTTGAATAATTGACAAACAGTATGATTTAGTATTTTTTTAAATATTGTTAGGTTAGTTTTTTATGAGTTAAGTAATTTTTATGGTTAGTATTATTTTTTTTTTCTTTGATTTCTGTCCTTTATAGTTTCTCTACTCATTTAAAAGTATTCTTTTATTTTTTTATGCGTTTGGTATTCAGTATTGGATGGCTTTAATATTTAAGCAACTGTTAGAAAAAATTAGGGTTATGATGAAGAAGGAATCGCCGCGATGTTATTTTTTGTAAGTTTATATAGAAATGTTTATCTCATGTTGTATAGAACACATGTAAAGGTTACTTCATGGATGTTTTTTGGGGTATAAAAATGACCCTTATTAAGACATGAATAAACTTAATAGTATTATATGGCTAGTATTGTTAGTATGTCGCGGAATTTTTAGGATAACATTAGTTTTTAGCCAGTGACTAGTTTAGGGCAACCACAGGGTTTAGCTGTACCCTAGAGATATGAACGTCTTTCTCAGTATATATAATCAGAAAACGATTCATATTTTTTCGACACAGGCAATCATGTTTCTTCTCAAATCTCATAGCGAATCTCTGGTATTGTTTTAAGGTTTTTTCAACATTAACATGCTTGCCTGGCAAAGCACAGTCCGTTTATAATATACATTTCGATTGTTCTGTCAAACGTCTAGATAATCACAGGTATTAGCATTTTTGGCGTGTGACTGCTAGAACCTCACGACGTGACAATTGAACGTCATGAAGTGAAAGTTATAATTGTCACGAGATGCTTTACAATTAACATATTGGTTATGCAACTATCATATCTCCGAGTTTGACAGTTACAGCAATTGAAATATACAGTAAACGGTCTATACAATGAAATATAATTATACGTTTCTCTATCTATATTATACTATACACTTGACAATCATGATCATACTTTTAAAAATGCAAATACTGAATAGGAACGCGTGATTCAAATCTCCCTATGTCTATCTCTTTTTGTGAAGCAAATGAAAAATTATACACTTGAGGTGACATATCGCACGCAGCATTTGCCAAATTTGAAGTCAATATCTACAATATATAATTGTGTGACTGTACGTGTTGAAAGATATATTTTTTTATCTTCTGTCATTTTAAGTACGCACAATGTGTCTTTCATAAATGTTATCATTATAGTTTTGTATATCCTTATCTATTTAGTTTCCTTAAGTTACGCTGTTTGTATTCCTCTATTATGCTTCTCAGGTTTATTTTTAATTTTTAATCTTAAAATACTGTACTCCTTGCATTTATTATTCTTGACATTTTTACTTCATTTGATGTTAATTAAATTCGTTTATATTATTTTTTCGTTTTTTTTTATTTATTATTTTATTTTCAGGTTGAGTTTATGCTTCTCCTGCAAATGTTCCTCTCAAACTATAATTTCAGATGAAATACTTTTGATGATGCAGACAGAGCGGAAATGTGACTAAAGTCATGTTGATATTTTGATTTTACACACTAGATAAAGATGCGTAATGGTGATATTTTATATTTTGAAGTAAACGGTCATGTTACGTTTTTATGACGTATGGCAGTATATTTTCTACTCAATTGTTTGAAATTATACATATTTTAGGTGCACAGAAGTAAATGAGAATATACAAATTGCTGCCTACTCCCCCATAGTTTAACAAACAAATTCAGAACCACACTCAAGCTTTTCATCAACTGTCATCTGGATACTATTTCTAGGTGATGCCTACATAATTGAAATTCGCACTGGGTTGTTTTGATTTTGTCAAAACTATTTCAGTGTCACCTATTTTGCAATTTTATTTAATCATCATATATTAAGAGTGATTTACACCAACATGCGGAAAATTATTCAGTAGGTTGTTCCCACCAAAAGTTAAACGAATGGAAAATAAAAAAATGTGAGCAAAAAATTTACCTTATCTTTTTGTAGAAATTACAATCTAATGCGCTAGTATATAAGCTGATAGCAAAATTTCATGTCTGATAAGTACATAAATTGATGACGTGAATGACAAGATTCGGGATTTGGACTATACATAGTAAAAATTTAAAAAAAAATTTTTGGAGAACACAACAGCACAAAACTAAAAAGTACTAAACAATCTAATATGCCACACATATTGCGTTAATCCCAACCGATGACTAATAATATGGGTACTGAGTGAAGGATCTTCATCTAGTTATTCTCTATTGAAAGGTATCGATCTATGAAAAGAATTTTAAGATTTAAGGATATGCTCTAAACAAAAGCTGTAGACACATTGACCAACAATTGAAACTGTCAGAGAAGAGCTGATACTTAGGATTACACTATCAGTAGCGTATTATTGCAAGTTTTAATGCAAAAAAATATATAATAAATTACCTGGGATTGCTTTAAATTTAACTGGGACTTTTCTACTTGGAAAACTATTACACCTTTCTATTTTCTGCATGTTGTGTACTTAATTCATTCTGTATATATTTTTTAATTCCAACATATCTATAATAATAATAATAAAGTGTTCTTAATTCAGTAATAATAATTCAGGTGGCGATTGAAAGAATTTATTCTGTCTACGTATTTATTTTTATCGTTTTGTACATTATTCATTTATTTTTGTTGATTCATGTTGATTCATATTTCATGGATATTGAAATGTATAAAAATGTTGAAAATGATAGTGTTAAAAATATATAAATACTAATCGCATAGCCTAAGTGATTACCACAAAATACAGACAAATTGCACATTTTCTTTTGATTTCCTCATCTTGTTGAACTTTCAAACCAACTTTTCCATGAAATAACTTTATATTTGCTCTAATTTTGTACAAATTTCAACATTTAAATTGGTCCTCGTATAGTTTTGTCACAAAGGTAGCAACACTGGTGGAGGGAGGATGAAAAGGGTGTGGACACTATCAACTAATTAATTAAAAATGATAATCAATTCTGATCAATCGAAGACCTACCTTTTGTGGAAGCCAAGTCCACAATAAACCATCAGACAGTCAAACAATCAGCAAATCGTGCTCTTTTATGAATTAAACAAGTATAATTTCTAAAAGAGGAGTTAATACAAGTACTTCACTAATTCACACTTAGGAATTCAGGTTTAAATTTTATTAAAATTTTCCCTAGTTATTTTCATTATTAGTTTATAAAATATCAAGCAAGACATTTTCGATTCGAATTTTCATTATTTTACCTATATACATGTACCGGAAAAAGGTGAGACATGCATTTCTGTTTGTTTGATGTTTTATTGAGAACCTTGCCTTTGCAAAATAATTGCACTATACTTAATTTATTTATAAACATATTTTGTGAAAGTGCTACAACTCTGGTAGACAATAGTAAAATATTGAAAATGGGCTTTTCTTGGTAGAAATCCACTGATAAGTTGATTCCGAACGTTCAATTTCAAACATATTTACCGAATTCTATAAAAGTAATTAAACAGAAAATGGGTTTAAAGTCGAAAGATACACAAGACAAACCCCGCAGTTCTGTCTTTCGGAAGTAGGCAGCCACCTAGGAAGACAAAATTTCAAAAAATGTAATCACTATGAAATTAACACAATTTCGTATACTACACAGTGTGGACTATGTATAAGGGAACGAAGTTACTAATGAGTTCGATGCAAGCGCTTGTGGCGAGCATAGCTGTAAATTTTGACCTTTAATTTTCCCATCTGTTCAGTGATAAAAATTGTTATTTGAATGAGAAGTCATATTTTAAGAGTGTTCTTCAATTGTAAATGAAACATGAAGAAAACGAAGCCACCTGCAAATATATGTTGTGTTCTAAGCTGCCGTGTTGGTATTTCCTGTGCGGAAACATGGTTTTGAAAGATGAGCAAAATCAAAGCATTGAAAAGGGTCAAACAAGTAAAAGCATTATTTTAATCATGATTTATATTTGGGCATTATTGCAGTACATCTGTAAAAATAATATCGGTGAGTTTAAGGGAATGCGTACTTTTCCTCAAATCCAGAAAGCAAAATTGTATTTGACATTATTGTAGGTTATGCTGTCAATATCAAAACAATTCAACACACTTTCAAATCTAAAAGTGAAATAAAAACTTCAAATGCATAACTTCTATGTACCTCTTATAATATAAGTAATATTAATATCACAAGCACAACTACAGTAAAAAATATATATATTTTGATATATATTTCTCCATACATGACACTGACAGAAGGGGGGGTCCAGTTTTTATACCTTGACTGCGAGCGGCGCTACTCTATCTATAAAGAAATCTTGCACATATCGCCTATACATGAATTTAAATGTCTTGATTTTCCAAATGAAAATGACGGCCATATGCTAATTACACAAAGATTGGGTAATTTTTTCTGCATATTTCTTAGGTCCAATTCAGACAGAGAGGACGTGGCATGGACGTTGGGAGTGGACATGGCACACACGTGGCATATTTTCGAGTCTCATCCACGTTAACGAATGACTCAATGCAGACTGAGAGGACAAGGCGAGGACATGCCACTCTGTGCCCGCGCTACCTCCTCTGGCAGTATCTAGTGGCGCGCCAAAGTACAAAAATACATGACGATATTCAATTTAATATCAGATTTTGTGAATTAATAAAAAAGTATCCATTGATATCAATTGACGAGACATTCTAAAAAATTCTGGAAACAGTTAGGCTACATATTTAATTTTTTCATTACTATAAATTTGCTATATTTTTTATCCTTTTTCAACTACAAAGGGTGCATTTAATATCTCCTCTGCCTCCGAATATTATCCAGAGCCATCTTCATTTACCGAAGAAGACATATGTTAATATATCCACGCCACCCGACCGATGTCTTTTCTATATACTTTGAACGTTTTGTGTCCGTGCCACTTCCGCGCCATTCTTATATATATTATATATTATTCTTGCACCCGAGATCCACACCACGTCTCCTCTGTCTGAATTGCACCTTAGGCACCATGAGATGCATTCCACGTTATTATGAGTTACTTATATCATTTCATGTTCAGGTTTTTTTAACTTTGACCAAGACTGCTTCTATGCAAAAGTTGTCGTTTTTTCTTCTATTTGTGCAATCTGTCTGTATATGGTGACATTTAGGTTCTCTCATTTTAAATGGCTTATATTTTACTGTGTGATTAAACCATGCATCAATTACAAAGTCTATTTAAATTTGTGCTATATATACTCAGAGCCGATTCTAGACTCTATGCATTCTATAGCAAGAATAATCATGGAGCCCTTAAACTTTTAAAATGTATTTAAAAAAACAACAATTTCTAAAAAAAACATGCTTTCTAGCCTTCAGTTCTGAGAAAGTCTTTTTTATTTCTAGAACTTGAACGCTTCAAAATTCAAGTGCAATTGCTGCCAATTTACCAACCAATTTTTAACTAGTATAGGTCCCCTCTTAAGATCGGCACTGATTATAAAATAAATATTTGAGATTATGTTCACCTTTTGAATGTTGTCCATTTCATTTTTTAATTTCACATATGATTTCTGGTGTTTCATTATTAAAACTTGCCAATTACCTCACCACATTTTTATACGAATTTCGTCAAAGTAGTGTAGTGATATTTTGACAATTAGTTTATATATAAATGCCAAATGTATCAGTCACTTGATATTTAAAATTGTGACACTTATAAATAATCTTTAATAACAAAGTGTTGTGACATCATATAGTGTATTTGTTGTCAACTAGAAAATATCGTGAAAGTGTAGCGAGAAATAATTATTCTTTATATAAATATTTTAGTATGTATACATGTATATATCTTTTAGAAAGAGAAAAATACTCTAAAATGCTAGTGGAGGGCCAAGTTTTAAATATTTCCCAGCCGATACTGCGGTTTAACTTTTTAAATTGAAACGCTTTAGCTAGGCTTATGACAATCAATATTTGTTTTCAATATATGAATATATTAGTTTATGATATATAGTTCGTGTAAAAGCAATGTAATATAGCTTGAAATGTAGAGTATTTATTGATAAACATAGACAAAAACATAGTTGATTTAATTTGAATGGAAAATTCAAATTTTTAGGCAAGAGGTTTCGGTGTCATGCATTATCGTTGAAAATCGGAAAAGTTGTAATGTGATGTCACAGTCTAAACAACGAGTTAACGGCATTTTTGATAATTGCTGAAGCAACTTGAAACCTTTTGTCAGGATCGGTCAAAGGCCTCATATTTAGTCAAATAAATTTGTTCTAAGGTTATTTTGCATCTGACTGCTAAAAGTATAAGACACCTTATACATACGTATTACAATATTACAAAGATTTAATCAGAATTCACTTGGCCATTACACATAGAGTTGAAAAACTTTGTTCTATTTCAATCTGTGTGTTTTGAAGGAAAACTCTTAATGTCTTAATGGACTCCGTTAGGGTGACGTTACATAACTATGTATGTAAGTTTTATTGCATAACTAACAAAATAACTCGTCGGACTCTTCATAAAGTAAGGTTATAAATGCAAAATAAAAATACAAATAGCATTAGCATCAGCAATATTAACTTTTGACTTTCCTGCTATTGGTGAATATTTCATCGCAATGTTTTTTGCAGAACGGCTTTGGGAGAGGCTTCTCATCTCGTGAGTCAAAAAGTTTCATTTGCATAATTTTATATACCGCCAGACTGGCCGAATACGCTGGATTGGACATGGGACATGCTTGTTGCCAGCAGCAAGAGCCACATGATGTATCATCTCCTTATTTATTCTTCTCCTAAGTTTTCTGTTTCTTCTGTTGCTGAATCTAGCAGTGTGTACCTCCTCCTGCCCACTTGCATCCATACCCGCTTCAACCTCCTGCATCAGTGCATCCACTTCGTTTGTCTGCTGCCAAAACATACAAATTAGCTCGCAAGGAGCTTTTATTTATTAACCTTTCCACAGGTAAATATCCATTTACGGTGGAAGTGGCCTGTAGTGAGGTAAAAAAGAACTTTTTACAGCTGGTTATAAGAAAAAGGTCTGAGAGAATATTTCTTACACCCTGTATATATTGCTTTGTTTTGTAGTAATTAGTTTCTACTGCCGCTGTCCAATTTTGGGTATTTTTCTATTTCATTACCTATAGGTAAAATTGAAAAGGTATTAAACATACCTTTTCAATTTTACTTTTATATCCTATTCTTTTCATACCCTGTATACTGGTTTGTTTTTGTATTAATTAGTTTCAGTTCTCATTTTCCAATTCCTTGTATTTATCTATTTTATTACCAGCACAGATTCATTTTTGAGATTAATAAGAAACTATTTAAAACATTATGGTTTCAATTAATACATTGAGTTGATAGATCAAATTACGTTGATAAAGTTATTAAAGTGATCAGAAAGAATAGAATAAAATAAAATAATTTATAGCTTATCTCACTGTAGCGTCTGGTCTTGTGATGGCCGTTTCATCTTCCTTCCATTCTTGGGTTGATTTCATCCACTTAAAAAACTTCCAATGCACACAAGTCACAACTGAGCTAGTATACCTATACTGCTTTGTCAAGAAAGTTTTATAAAATTTTAACAAATTAAAAAGTTATGATAGTGATTAAAAATACCCATATTGTCGGTTTTCTTGCAATAACTTTTTTACCGTTGTAGCGATTTTAATTTGGAAAGTCTCAAAACGTGGGGATTTTAATTGAGCACAAGTCACATATTCTTCATTTTCATCTGCGACCGGTAGCTTTTCCAGTATTTTGAGGAAACTGATTCTCCACTCTAATTGCTGATAAAAAACAATGGTACAAATGGAATTCTTAGACTCTCCTATTCCTCTCTCAAAGTCATTCTGCGCCTACTAATTTATCTAAAAATTCCGTCTGCTTTCTCTTCATTTGCCTAGCCTATCTGTTTTTAATAATTGATCATATTAAAAACAAAGCTTCTCTAACATATAATGTGTTATATTTACGCTCATTCTAACAGATTTTGTGCATTGTAAATGGTTATGAATAAAAGTTCATAAATATTTTTTCTAAGGGAGAAATAAAATTTTCAACTGTGTTCAAACCCTCGAAAAATTCACCTTTAGGAGCATATACATTAAAGGTCAACTTTCATTATAATTGGCAGACAACCAGTGGGTTGCAATTATGTGACGAGTAAAATGGAGTCCATTCTTTTTTGTTTGCAAAAGGTGTCAAAAGGCCTAAAGATGTAAATAAATAGAAGTGATGCCTAGCCTCCGTGTATAACTTAATAATTAATCTAGTCTTTGGCGCTCTTCTTGGGTCCAAAATATTGATATCTATATAATAGGTACCCTATTAAAATGCATAAAATGCAACCAAAAAAATAAGATTGTGTTGTTAATAAACTTAAAAACTTTTAAAATTAGAATAAGAACATTTATTTTTGTATTTATGAGTGAAACTATCATAAATAGTAACATTTGCTTCGACTGTCAAGAAAATAATCAAACGTATTTGAAATCTGTTCTCGCACTATTGTACAAACACATGTAAATAAACAGAGGAAAATATTTGCAGGATTAGCACAAATGTCATGTGATTGATATTTTCGAGTGTGAACTGGCACACGCATTGAAAAAAAAAACAAAAGCTATCGGCCTTTGTGCCTGACTGTGGGATCAACTTAAAAACAAATCATTGAAATAAAAAAAAGTAAATATCTATTTAAACATTGCATTAAAAAGGCATATATCAACATAAACATATATATATCTATCTATCCACATTGTACTCTCTATTTACATACTTAGGTAAACTTTAGAAATAATTGTAGAAAATAATTAGCTTAAACTTATGGGCACAATTTGAATTTAACTAAATATGAATTAAATCTTTTGCACAAGGTCAATCATTTATAAGCAGATTTCTGTGTTAGGGCCGTATTTCGCCCTGCAGGGGCACTCGTATGTGATTATTTAGTCTGTACATCCAAATTTTTGAAAATTGTACCTACACATGATGTTCTTTTATTTACGTTTATACAGTGTGTCCCAATATTCTGTATACAAGGAGCTCTCATAAGTTTTGTACCCAAAATAAGTCTATTTAACTAAACTTACCTTTTTTATGACTTACCTTGATGGCCGCTAGAGAGCCTCAAAGTATTACTGAAAATGGTGGTCATATAAAATAGTTGTGAACGAGTAGCCGACTACAAAAGATAATAAATTTGAAGGCATTGGTTTTTTTGCAATCAAAATATAATTAAAGCTGTAGTATCACCCCAAATTTCGCACTTCTGTTAATGGAGACACTTCAGTCATAGCGTCATAAAGTGTCATCTGTATACATGCAGTATGTCTCGCTTAATAAAAAGTGTAAAAGCATAATAATTATATTGTTTTTTATCCGATTTGAATCAAACTGATCTTAGACGATAGAGGTTACAGGTTACCAAGATCTATTTAAGATAACAAAATCACTTTCCATCTTTAAATGCAAATTGTATGAAAAAACCCAAAAAGTCATAGTAGGCATTAAAAAATTTTGTTAACTAAACTTGCTCGAAATCATTCAAAACCCCTGAATCCGAAGTTTAGTTAAGTTATAAAGAAATGAGGTCTTGATGAAAAAAAAAATCCAGCCTCAATTTTCTCGTTTTGATAAGCATGCTCTAACTCCTTTGTTTCTACTGAGAATTTTGTAAATGTCAGATTAGTTGTCAAGTAAATCTGTTACCATTTTGTCCGATTTTTAAAAAATCTCTATTTAAATGCCTCAAAAAGATTCTTTTCATCGAGACCTCATTTTAAAAAAAAATTAACTAAATTTCGGATTCTGGGTTTTTTGCATCATTTTGAACAAGTTTTGTTAACAAAATTTTTTTATTAAAAAAATGCCTGTGATTTCTTGATTTTTTTTTCATACAATTTAGTATCGTAGATGGCCTTGCATTTAAAGATGGAGAGTGATTTTGTCATCTTAAATAGACCTTGGTGACCTCCATCTTTTAAGATCAGTTTGATTCAAATCGGACAAAAAACAAAAGAATTATTATGCTGTTACTCTTAATAAGTGAGACACACTGTATATTAGCATATCGTAGAGTATTTCTTATCAATTTTGATACCTTTTATATAGGGAATTAACGGGGTAATTTGAATTAGAGGTAAACTTAGTTAAATTGGATTATTTTGACCGCATGAGCCTATGAGCTTCATGTACACAGAACATTGGGACACCCTGTATATTTACGCCATTTTGGCTTAGGAGGGAAGTTCAGATAAGTGACGAATTGAAAAATTCATGCTGTGAATGTAAATACCACTCACGACTGTAGTTTATGTATGGGCTTTTACAATCTGTCTGTGATGCGATACATTATTATAGTTTGTATATAACTGAATTTTCATCACCAAGGTGATAAATGATTTGTCCTAATACTGTAATTAAAGGTGCTTTCGTTTACAGTGAACATATGAACATGATTTCAATGATCACAATCATATGATACAAAATTACATGGTAGGGATAAGATAATCATAATGAACGAACGTACACACGTGAAACAGGTTTCTTATGATTACGAATCACTATGCTGAACGAAAGCAGCTTAAGTAAAGTCTTGTGCATAAACATCTTTACACAATGATAGCATATGATTTGAAGGGGATTAATACTTAAGTTTCAGGATCAATTTTATAAGTGTTGGTTAGAATTTAAAGATAAGGACCGACATCTAATTTTATGGTTATCTGGATATCTTTATCTCTTCACAAAGTTTCAAGTTTAAATGGAAACGTTGAGTGGTTGTACTGCACTACTTAGGAGATATTAAGGTGGAGACTATGAGCTTTGTGAATTTTTTTCTATTATGAATACCAAATAATTTGTGCAATAAGAAAGAAGCTATTTTACTGTTTGACTATTTTGCAGCTATATGAACATATTAAATCCTTTTCATAAATTTACACATAGTTTTGGAAAATCTAAAAGGGGTGCCGTAGTAGAACAGGAAAATATCCGTTTCGCTGATTTAAAGATAATTAAAGCCTTTGATGTTATGGGGATTTTAGAATTAGTACAGCATGTAAAGAAAAAAAGATCGTATTTTTGCTTCGTAAGATTTATATTTTCATGTAATATCAACAAAATCATGTTTATAATGGAACATATCACGTACAAATCAACAACTTATCACCATGTAGTTTAAAATATATGTAGGACATATAGAAAATATTTACGAAGAGTATAATAACAAATACCTACATTGATTTCTCTATAATATCATTCAGGCATGTATAAAGTAATATTAAATATTTCGGTTCTAACTGAAAGTTATACACACATAATCTCCAATCTTCGGGAAGAACTCTTCTTATACACAGATATTCCAATGTTTAAAATCCTGCGCTATTATCTCTGTATAATAATGTTGAGCACACTGCCTCAATATTACTGATGAAATTTTGATAGGAGCAGAGCTAAGAAGTTTAGGTGCATCATTTGTTCAACATGATAAATTATGTTTTTCATGCTAAAATATAGAATTATCTGATAAGGCGATATAATTTTTTTTTATAGCTATCCAATCAATAAACTTCAAATGACAACGGGATGTCTGATTTCTTCATAGTCTCTTGCATGGTTCCACAAGGTCCACCTTATACATTATAGTATTTTAAAATATCTGCAAAATCCACTTTTACACTGAAATGTAGTTATACCTATCCAAAGCAACTGATATTGGAAATCGCGAGGTCAGTGCTTAAACATAATTGCTATCAATGGATGAAAGCATCAGTCTTAGTTGGATTTCAGTGCTAAATTCAACCAGCTACAGGTAAATGTAGAAAGGCAACAAATATGTCTTATTTTCCTTCAAATTTTTCATGTAAATACCAGAGGATAGGAAGAAAAGTTCAATACCACTGTAGCAAGTAATATCAAACTTTGAAGACAACTCCAAACTGCAACGATGAATTTTGTGTCATATATGTAAGAAACATGTCAACTTCCAACTTTGTATGCCATGCATCTTTCCCTGATGTGCACCGTTTCAATAGAACAATAGAAAATAATAAAAGAGTGCAAATAATTTTGATATATTCAATACCAAGTGTTCAATTTTTCCATTTAAATTTTGTGAAAAGGTAAAAATGTTTAGGATGAGACCAAACATCAAAGTAAAAATTATATTTGATGAAAGATCATTTCCTGAATATAAAAACTCCCACGTGAAAAATTGCCAAATTTACTACAAATTGATTGCAGATTTTGTGTTCAGAATGTAATAAAATAAAATTGTGTTAATATTTATGTATAACATGTTTAGCAGGAAGTCCGATAAGTTGTGAAACATGGTCCTAGATCTGGGTCGTGCGTGGTAGAAGCCTTCACAGTGGTTGAAAAATATGAAGGGTGACTATACATAAGAATGATATCATCACTAATCTAGAGATGATGTGGGATGAATGTGTTATTAATAGAAATAAATAGAGGTCAAATTGAAGAAAAGTCGCTTATCTTCCACATGGCACATATATAGCAACATTAAATTATATCCCCGCCAAAGCCAATAGATTTCATTGCATTTATTACCCTCCTTGTTTTACGAATTTAATAATGTTAAGCTACAAATAAAACTGACGATCGGAGCTCAGAGCTTACCTATATACATAATTGAATTCTAAAACAATTAAACATAATGTCACATATTTTGAAACATATGATGTTCTTCTAATGTCCTATTTTACATTTGAACAAAAATGCAATATCGATTAAAAGGATATCAATCATAAAACAATAAAAATGAAAGTATTAAATTTGGATGTGCAGTTCCCACCGTTGATTTCAATTTTTCATACTAAAATTACCCTCATTCTAATTTGCCACATTGGATTCCCTCGAATAATATGGGTGCCAAGATCAGTATTAAATTAATGAACGGCCAGTTCTGTTGGTAATGTTAAGTTAGAAAGGCATGTTTTATTATATCTGTAAGATGAGATATATATATTTATTTAGTTAATACATCTATATCATGTACTCAAATACATATTATATCTATATCAAACATATATATTATGATTCTGAAAAGTTTTAGAGTTATTCTTTGTCATTTTACAATAAAAAGTTGAGATAAAGTAGGGTTGTTTTATTTATACAGTATGAGTGAAAAGCATTTCTTTTTATCATCCTGATTTACTTCCTACTGGACTATATTTTGATGTGCTTCATCATTTTTGGAATAAGAGTTTAAAATATTCAAATACAGGAGCCATTTATTGGAAAATAGTAATAATAAAGGAGCACACCATCAATAAAAATAATAATTTCAAAGGTAAGAAACATTAATTTTAAGATGCTTGCGAGTACCTACTGTAATATCTATTTGTAATTACAAATATTCAGTCCAGGCGGCAGGTAAATTATTGTGACAAGCACACCTACCTCGCTAATTTTTTGCATAAGTTTTAAGTATCCCCTCCCCTCCAAGCATTCCAAATGCACAAAATTCTGAATTCTGTATCTTTAAGTCCCAATGGAGAAGGGGGGCCTAACAATTATCTCGGATTCTACTAAAGCCACGACAAAGGCGAAGATACCAGATAGACGGCGCTTCGAGCACCACAACTTTGCTGTTTATGACTTGTTGGAACTGCAACGGTCATCGATTGGCTCAGAAACCATTTTCTGATAAATTACGTCTATGATGGGATTCATCTTGAACTACCTTTGGATGTAAGAACATTACTCAAAACATCTAGAGCTGTAAACGTTCGTCATGTGGATAATGAATATTATTTTCTTCTACCCACTATTTTGCATGAAGAATACTAAATCGCAGAACACATAATCTCACATTTAACACTCACGTGCATCAGTTCTGTATTGACAAGGCAAGTTTAAAAATAGATCTGTATAAAAAACTGAACAGAATCTATACCACAGCATAAGAAATATGCTGTGTCTATACTGCATTATCTTGTCTATAATTTAATGTTACTCAAAATGTAAATGATAAAATATCACTATCAATTACTTGAAGACTCGATACCTATTTAGTATAGAATGTACAGATGACATATAGACTTAATAAAGTTGTAATATATTTTCCATAACGGTAATGTTTTTATCGGAGACCTTTACAGGACCTATTGATACTTTATAAGTGCTATAAATGTAAATCATATATTCTATACAGGGAAAATGTATACAGATAATGCTCGATAATCGCTGTACAGATTAAATATAGAATATATCTGTAGAGGGAATATTTAGTTGGATTATAAATATGCTATATAGTTGAAATATTTATAGAATATATCAATATAGTTTAATCTATATAGTTCTTGGAAACCAATGTCGCTTGGTATACCGGATGAAGTGTCTCTTTAGCATCATATTCTCCCGAATCCTATCATTTTTTGGTCACATGAACTGGAGTCAGAACAATATAAAATGATTGATATTCTAAGGAAAGCCAGATGATAAGAGGTGAAGAGGGTCTCCAGAATGTTAGACTGATATCAAAGAGCTAATGGGAAAGTGATTTAGTGAGACCGTGCGTCGGACACGCAGCCAAGATAGGTGTGAGGTTGCTGGATGGGTCATACATAGTAGAGTGCAATTAATTTAATTTCTATCTTTCAGCCCGCTGGTACTTTTAGATGTATGACCTTACCAGATGTATGTATTGTCACGACCGCTGGTCTATGACTGTTATAATAAGGGGGCCACTTGGCCTGCGAGAGGTTTTCCTAGTTGGAAATTATCAGACACAAAATAAATTGTAAATGATATTTATTAATTAAACAATAAAAATGGTTGCAGTCAAACAACAAAGTCAGAAATACACAAATATAAAATAAACAGTAAATAATGTTTCCTTACCAAAGGCACATGTTGGGAGATACGGGTCCCCAGATGGACTCCCAGAATGAACTGCCACTGCCCATTCAATCTGGGCTATTTATATTATTGATAAATGCTTGACCAGCATATTCCCTACATACGTAAAGCGCTCGGAAACTAGTGACCTGATGTTATTAATTAGTAACTGTAATCTGATACTCTACGTCCTTTAATATGTTACAAATGTTTTAATACTTTATATTTTATAGATTAGAAAATAAATGCTATTGGAATTTAGTTTATTTATTATGGATTTAAATTTGGAAATTCTTTAATTTAGATTTTCCATTTTTGTATTTATTTATAGGGAATATACTAATCATATATTTTGCCAAATTTGCATAGAAAAGTAGTTGTTATGTGACGAAGTGAATTTTTGCAGACAAAAATGTAATTTAATTTAATCATAAACTTTGCCACTTTTCCCACCTTACGGCTGAAAGATTAGAATTTGTTCTGTTCATTTTTATTTAGCCCGCGACATGTAGTTTTCTATAGGAAAATAATGTAAGGTTCCGCAGCGATGAGAAGTTTTCTAAAATAAAATTTTAATTAATTCCGATAAATTATTCCGGATGGCGTTAGTCACAGTTAAATTATTCCCCACTTGGTATTCAACACCAAATTGGAGAGGATTTTTACTTTCTGGGGGAACCAGCTAGTCAAAGAGACAGAAGCGAGAGTTCACTTGGGAGAGCCTAAAGGATTACCACGTGAGGATCATATACCGTTCCGACCGTTCACCTGGAGATCACCACGTGTGTAGTTCGATAGTCTCTGCCATCGCCGTAAAATAGCAATGTAAGTTTTAAAACATTTCTTGGTATTTCCGTAAATTTCAAAATTAAATTTCATCTTAACAGTTAAATGAATTAACACGTGGGGGTTCTAAAATCCCGTACCGACCGTCCACCTGGAGAACACCCCGTGAGAGTTTACTTAACTGTACCCCGTATACCAGCAGTGTAAATTCACAATTTATTTTATTTGATACACTTCATAAATAATATTTTCATGATAAACCAGCAAATCTCTGTTAAATATTCATGGTCCGATTTGTCTATATTAGAGAAGTGTACGATAAAAATTATTTGATCCGAGATAAGCAACTGTTTCTTGCCCGGCGTTTTTACTCGCTATTACCAGATAAGAAATAAAACATTGAAACGCGTGATTAACAACAAAACTTTAAAACGATTTCAAATTTGATGTATCAGAATATAATATTTTTCCGAAATACCGACGCACATCATAGACATAACAAAATTTCTCCGTGTTAATGTTTGTCCAATCGGGGGCCCTGTTAGATTCTCAAGATTTAATCCAGATAGCTGTGTCCCAAATAATTTCCAAGGGAAAAGGGACATAGAAGATATTTCGAGAGAATTATTATTTTGTCTCAAGCTGTGGAGTCAAAATAATATCCGCCAAGTTGGTTGGAATGATAGAAACCCGCCGTCCGTAAATTTCTGTTTTTAGTAAACCGAATTTTGCCGTGTAAAACTGTTCCAAACCCTATTGTTTTGACTTAACCGTTGTTTCATAATTTATTGGGTTAAAATAATATCCGACATGCTGTCGGATTGGTAGAACTCCGTTTTCCGGCTATTTTATTATTTTATTTTGTTCTAAACTATTTCATAGATTAGCGAATTAGGATAAAATCCGTTAATTCTAAATGGTTTTCAGTAATTTGTTATAGTCCGAGAGTTCAGGGGAAAATCTAGGAGATACTCTGAATAAATAAATTATATTTATATTTTGATACATACACCTTTTCACTGTACATCTGGCAAGAAACACGTGGTAAATTTTATTTCCGAACCGAATGCAATTAGCGGTACTCAACTATGTGGTTTGAGGCACTTGGCGAATCTCTCTGAACCGAACCGACACTGTCGAGATTAATTCTGGCTGTCCGTCCAGGCAGAATGATCTTTACCGAGGGAGCTGATACCGAATCCGATTACCATTTTATTCGGTATCAGTTTTCCACAATTTCACCAAGTTCTTTACACCACATGCTGCCAACTCCTATCTGACATGTATACAGATATGATAAATTCTGTCCGAGAATAGTTGATTACTTTTACTAAAAATTTAATTGCTTTCTGCTTTGCTACTAATTTGTTTTGTCTTAACATCCACTGCTTGCTTGCTTGCTTGCTGTTATAACCGACCGTACCGATTATTACCATTTTACCGTCTTACCACTTTGCCGCCAAGCCTACTATCATTTTGCACACTATTTGCTTGGTTTTGGTGATATCAGAATTAATAAGAAAATATTAAAATCAGTAGTTTAATATCTTCTCACCGCCTGGTTCCTTGTCTTCGTAATTTCACTTGTTTTCTTAGTTTCACTTGTAAATAAACCGAAATGATATATCTTAAGTTTTACTTGTAAATTTTCATAATAATTAATATGACATATCTTAAGTTTTGATATTATTTATCTGAACTCTATAAGAGTATTTTGGTACCTGACCGTTTTATTTATCTTAATAATTATTATAGTTTGTTGTTGAATACTTAATATATTTTAATAAATGTTATTTCGCAAAAGGTACGTTTTACTGTTGTGTGTGAATGAAAATCTAATCTACCGTCCAGACTCCTGGACATACCGTGTCTCCACTGTAGCTATCCCAGCTCTACTGCAACAGGCTGCGTTTAGGAGGCTCATGTGGGACCTTTGCCCCACGTAAAAATTACAAAGGTGGCGCTCGAGATAACCGAATTTAACCGAAATGCAGCTCAGCGCTAAAGTGACGCTTCCGCTTGTCTATGCGCTAGGCAACCGAGAGAAAGCACGTCACAATTAATTTTGATATGTGACAGTATGACCTTACTTATGCCCTGTAGATATGAATCCACTTGTCAAAAAATCGCCATGAAGCATATTTTAACCAAAAATCATTAAATTCTCTGTAGAATTTCTATTTTTAAAATAAATTTAAAAAAAACGAACTTTTACATAGACTAATATGGCAGTAAAAATCAAAAAACCTCATTTTCTCTTTTCGACTACGGCTGAAAAATAGTTATTTTTTGTCTACTTTTCCATTGCCACGACAATATCCTCCCAAACTATCATATTTATCACAAAAATATATTCTTTAAAAAATATTTGCCATATTTTCTAGATCACAATGGTTCTTAAGTAAGATTTTTGAGAATTTAATGTGTAGCGTGATATCAATTTTCGAAACTTATCAGCAGAATACGTTCAATGCAGATTCTCTCTTTCGCACTTTTTAAAACTATTTCATTCACACCATCTATTGTTAGATAGGTTGGCGCATCGTAACTCTCATGATTAATGATATTTTGGAATCCGTCTTGAAAATTATTACTATGGAATAAATATAAGTATATTTGTTTAATATTAATTCAGTGTTTAGACTTGACTTTTTGTGTAACAGTAATAGATTAACACGTTATAAGAAACTCTAGTTCACTGTTAGCAAGATACTTTCAGCTAGTATGTATTTTTTTAATAGAATTTTCTGTCATATAGGTAATTGATATATGATCTTTTTAGAAGTGAAAATGGAAAATACTACTGATGGCGCAAGTTCTGAAAGTGAGATCGAGACAAAAATAAAATTTAAAGTAAAACAGATTCGTAAGAAATTATGCTTAATTTGTATGAAATCCGGCCCGGTAAACAAAGGTTTTAATAAATCGTTTGCAATATTGTTTAAAACTCCGTGAAACAATAAGTAACCAAAGAGAAGATAATCTATATTCTAGAACTATGTCATTTCGAAAAACAAATAAATTTGGCCATTTGGTTTGGCACCGAAATTGTTATTCTAGTTTCGCTAGCAAAAGAAATGTGGATCATTTAAGGAGAACAATAGAGAAAGAGATTGAAATCAGTCCAGGTGGATGGAATGCCTCAAGTAATAACCACGAACACAGAAAGAAAAATAAGACTATTAGCCCACCAGAATCCCACAATTTTCGAAAGAATGTGTGCAACAGATTTAAATGCTGTAGAAACTAAATATCATGTTTAATGTTTCTAAAGTCACAATAGAAAATGCAAAAAGGTCTATCTAACAACAAAAATAAATATTCTTTGTAACTTTTAACATTTAAATTTTCATATTTTTTTAAATTGTGGAACATCATTGATAGCTGTTATATAACACACAAAAAATCTTATATGTGATATATTTGAAGATGTATTTATAATTAGCAGTGATCGGAATTGGGGTTTAATTTACAGGTGCGGCCTGACAAGGATTTATTGAAATAAACACAGATGTTTAGTTCACAGAAAAATAAATAAATTTTAATTTATTTTTCGTGTAATATAAATTATATAATCTATTTATAAAAAAAACACTACCTATTTAAGTTGAAGAAAAAGAGTGCGTAAACAATGCACACCTGCAACACACGTGGCCGACACGTCAAACATTATTTACTACTTACCTTTAAATTGAATGGACGTGGCACAGGACCTAGTTTATAATTGTGTTTACTGAAAGAACGACTTATTATCAATATACCGCATTTTAGTCCGAGGAAAAGTACTGTCAAAAAGTTGGGTTAAGCCTTATGAAGAATTACATTTTGATGTCAAAAAAATAATTTGTAATATTTGTGATGTCACAATAAGATATAGACAGAAAAATACTGTTTTAAAACATGTAAATAGTTACATATGAGTGTAATACAAAAAAGGAAAAGAGAATTTCAAAGGACGAATCTTATTTTGATTTGGCTCTTTCGTTAATATGTTTAAATCTTCCATGAAGTGTACTAAATAACACTGATTTTACAGATTTTCTAAACAAATATTGCGTGGGGCAACATGTTCCAAGTGCAAGCCTGCTTCTTAAAAAAATTTACAGTGAACTATATGAAGGAAAACTGGAAGGTATTTGGAGTGTTCTTCAATATTGCTGGTTTTGGGTTGCAATAGACGAAACGACATACTTTTTAGGAAATAAATTTGCCAATTTATTAGTTACAAAATTACACGTTAATAATTCTGGCAACTACCATTTAGTAGCTTCCAAGGTTTTAGAAACAGTTAATGGCGAGTCAATGTTTAATTTTTTTGAAAACACTTTAAAATGGCTTTGGCAAGACTTGGCTGAACAAAATTTACAGAAAGTGGTTGTTTTTACTAGTGATGCAGTGTCGTATGAACACTCAGTAAAAGTACAAAATTTGAAACTTGAAAATGCTGTGCGGTTTTATAACAATATATGTGTACATACATTTATTATGCCAAAATACATCATAAACTCATAAGGTAAGTTCGAATTACATTTAATTTTGTAAGAGAGAACAAACTTACATTTAATATGTTGATGTAAAATGGAATTAAACCCAAATTCCGATCACTGATAAATTAGAGACTGGACCATTTCATGCCTTGTTTTCTATGGAATTAAAATATATTTCTCATTTCCTCTTGTAGATTTAACAATTTCAACTCCTTTGCCGGCAAATGTATTTTTAAGCAGTCTACTGATCTCTCTTTTAGACTTATACCTTACGCTACTGGGATAAAAGGATAAATAAACACCGAATTACAATCAGAATTTTAATTGTTTCCTATAAATTACATGCATGTTGATAAAGGCAGTGCCTCAATATTCTACCCTGTTTAAGAAAACATTTTTTGTATATTATAAACAGAAAATATAAATAAAAATTGTGCGAAGTAGACAACAGTAAAAAGAAACTGTTACAATAAAATTATTTTAAAATAAACACATAACAAAAAAAATTACTATCGCTATTTTGATATATAATAATTACACTATAAATACTGTTTTATTACTTTTTTTAAGTAATTTCTATATTAAAAATGAATGAATAATCAAACAAAGTCATGACATTTAAATGGAGTAGAACAATAACTGACAATTAAACATATATATTGTATGTCACAGAAGAAGTCAACCGATTTAAAAGCACAGCATCAAAAATCATGAAATAGAAATATTTTCCTGAAATATTTCAGATATTCTGTGTACTTCTTACCCCCTCTATAACAGTGAAGTATTCAAAGAAAAACTCTGGTAACTTTTCATGCAATGCTTTTGAAATTAATAGCTGCATTAAAAGATTACATATGTATATATAAAAAAAACTAACACAATAGATAAAGTCTTATAACTAGACAATTAATTAATTTGTCATATATATCAAACTATCGTAAATCACAAAGAAATTTCACTTTTCCACTAGATACGAATCTAACCTTATCCCAATGTCCCAAGATTTTTAGACAGGTGGCACATTTAATAAACTTCCAATAACATTACAAAATTATTTCCTGGGATTATCGCCAAAATAAAATTTAATGTAAAAGAAACTGCCACTGTGCAAACGTTACATTTCTGCAACATTGTAAGTGTAACGTCGGTATAACATTACTGTGATATTGCTACAGCTATCATGATGTAACGTTACTAGTATGTATGTAAATTTTACGGGAAAATTATAAGGTGGTAATAGAAATACTGGCTAAGCAAGTGATTAATTAATTAATTAATTAATTTAATCGTCTTATTTATATTAACGTCCGGGCGCAGTTTATTTATTATTATTCCACCACTCCCAGGACACGTACACATAGACACAACAACCATTCCCTGCGAAATGGCCATCTACTGCAGCCGAGACTTGAACTCAGGAGGAGCAAAAAGTATTTTGTAAGAGTAGAGTTGCACTTTCTTAATTATTCTTTGTTCGAGTCACGTTTAAATGGAGCGACTTTTTAAATACCATTGGCTTATTAAAATTTCTTAGGTATTACTGCCACACGATGATCAATGAATTGAATACTGCACTGTAAGTTTACATTAGCATAATTCCTTACTTCTATCTTAATAACAAACATTTACTGCAATGCATTTAAGACTGGTGAAGAAATTTAAATACAGAAATTAAAACAATTTAAGACATTCCTGTCAAAATTAAGCTACCCTGCATTGATAAGGGAATACGACTGAAACACTGGTGTGCATAGGTGATACCTTTTCTATTAACTCACTTTTCATAATTTTCCTCAAAAGTAAATGTCAATCTAATCAATAGAAATTGAGCATTTTTATGAGGTGGCTATCTCTGGAAATAATTTGAGAGTAATGGTAAAGGTTAAACAGTAATTTTATTTATTAGACAAGTTCATAATTGTAATTTTAAATATTAAATTTAAATGTGCAGCGATCTGCTAATAATAACGTCATCAAGGAAAGTGAAATTATCTTTGATTTACAAATCAGTGTCGTACCATGCTGCGACTTGATTGTTATCTTGGGGAGGAGTAGGGAGCTGATCAATAGTGTCAAAGTTGAGATCAGGATCAGCGGTTACGTCCATGGCGTCTATTGCACTGTAGGTTGAGCCGTTCCCGCCACCGTGTGAACCGATCTCTAGACCTTGCATGTCTATTGGTATCTGGTCATACCCTGTGATAAATACAAAGAAGTTAGATATGGAAGTGGGTCAATTTCTCTTTTAAACTAATGTTTCAGTTCATAGCAGCAGAAGAATGTCATGGTGGGGAATTTAGAGTCTTATTTTACAAAATTATGAAATTTCCCATATAACGTTGAAATGGTGAAAAAAAAATGCAATTTTTTGGGTGCTATGTATTTAACGTGTCTATTTATCAGTATGTCGGAGGCTTTCTAACCTTGGCACCACAATCATCAATGCTAATTAGGAAATGTGTACCATCATTTAGCACCCTATAAACAGGTAAAAAAAAAAAAAAAGCAGAAGTGCTAAGTGGTGTAATTTTGTAATTTTTTCTTCCCACCAGCTCTACTTTTGATATTGACATCTCAATATTCCAGTTACCACTAAACAGATTTCTTTCAAATTCAAGTGAATAATAATAAGTTATCATATGTCAGTGGTGAGAGTTTCGCATTGGAGCAAGTGTTATTGCAAAGCTAACTCAACATTCTTTTTTAGCATTTCCTAACAACCCTTTAGGCAAAGATTCAGCCAAATATCTCGGCTAATGATTTTTAGGTTTCTTCAGTTACACTTTCCTCGCAGTTTTTGACATGTTTGCAAATATTTAGCACCCTGTATATACATTTTGGAAAATAGTATCATTTTCAGACTTTTCATAAAAAACAAGCGTAACTCTTTGGGAACACTGTACCAAATAATTTGAAATAAAACTTTTTTTTACAGAATACTAATACGTTGTAAAGACATAAAATGTATACAGGGTGTTCCACTTAAAATTCCCAACTCCGATTACTCGAAAATTAAGACCGACATAGAATTTTTGATGGCAATAGTCTTGAAAACCAATAGTACATTTCATTTCGAGTTCCTTTTATTATTAGGATCTTCTGGTTTTTTCCTTCATTTCGGAATTCTTTAACATTGAAAGTGTAAATTCCCTTTATTAAAATTTACCAATTTAATAAATTATCTTTATCTAATAGACTTTGACTAATATGTTAACCTAAATTTTAACTGTGAAAATGGAGATTAAATGACAGCTAATGAATATCATTTTTACTTTACATAAATAGAATAATATCATTGAAATATTGAAATAAAAAATGTAAATGTTTTAAACATAGCCAATTTTTAAATCTAAAATCCACAGGAACTAGAACATTTTATAACAATTGTTTAAAGTTGTCTCCACTTGCCCGAATACAACAGTTATACCGGCATTTTAACTCAAAATCTTCTATTTAGAGCAGCACAAGATGCAATGATTTTATTTTGGAGATCCACCATATCCTCAAAGGGCTCTACATAGACAGCTTCTTTCAAGTGACCCCAAAGGGAAAAATAGAGAAGGGTCAAATCCGGTGACCGTGCTGGCCATTGTAGTGGACCGCATGTCCCAAACCAGCTATTGGGGTACAGAACATTCAAATAGTCTGATACAATTTGCTCATCTTCTAATAGTTAGGGTAATATTTTTGGAAGAAAATTCTGGTAACGATCACAAAGTGCCATTGTATAAATGGGGTCCTATTAAATAACCATTGAGTATACCACACCATACATTTATTCCAAAAAGACGCTGGTTACTCTTTCAGTAATCCATCGATGACTGTTTTGTGTCCAATAATGGCAATTATGTTTATTTAGAACTCCATTGTTGTGAAATCTACTTCCATGCTCTAAAGAATTTTTTTGAAGATATTTTCATCACAGCCAAATAGATAATCAAATCTTGCAATAAAATTCGTGCCTGTCGCGGTCATCTGGCTCTAACTTACGTACAAGTTTTGTTTTATAAGGATGGTATTTATTTTGTTTAAGAAATCTTCTAGTAGACCTTATTAAGACATTAGTACTTCTCTTAGTTTCTCTCAAACACATCCTCAGGTTATCATTAATCTGCTAGAGAACCAATGCAATGTTAAAATCATTTGTTACAACTTCTGATCGTTCCCATTTTGGCTTTCAAATGAACCGAAATTCGTTAAATTTTGCATAAATTCAAAATTGTTTTATGATCTGGCTTCTTTTTATGATGATAACGCTGTCCACGTGTTTTTATTTCATAAACAAGAAAAGCTGGGCGATTTTCTTGTTTCGTGTACTGAACCAAGACTTCAAAAAAGTGAGTCAATTACTACAAAATTACTTGAACACAAACACTAAAATCAAAACGTAATAATGTTTAAGCTTTTGACAACTGTTTTGACAGCTAAAATTTAGGTTAACGGAATAGTCAACGCCAACTAGATGAAGACAATTTATTAAATTGGCAAATTTTAATAAAAAGTGTAAATACCTCTTAACATTGAAAGTGTAAATTTACACTTTCAATGATAAATAACTCCGAAGCAAACGAAAATAAAAACAAAAATCTAAAAAGAACTCAAAATTAAATGTACTATTAGTATCCACTAGTTTTCAAAACTCCTGCCATCAAAAGTTATGTTCCGGTCGTTGCGATGCCTAAGCAGTTAAAGGCGTCGGCATCTATTATAAGTATCTTAGTTTTCGAGTAATTGGCGTTGGGAGTTTTAAGTGGAACACCCTGTATATAAATTAATTTAAATATTGGCAACAGGCTGAAGGACTTTGGTCGATGGCCTTTTGGTTATACCAATAAAACTTTTATTATTTATTATAATATTTAAAAACCTAAATTCTACACAATCACGCTTAAGTTCCAACGCATACGGTGCTTATGCTGTAATACTTATACAGATTACAGGGAAGGAGCTGGCTGATTGGCCTTGACCACTGCGACCTCTATGGGTCTATTGTGGGACTCCTGTTTATTTTTCCTTAGAACTCCTTATCCAGACTTGGTCATTTATACTGAACTTCGAAGTCTGTTGAAAAAGAGCCCCTTGGTATAGCTATCAGCCCTTGGTTTTTTTCTCGCCAAGCAGTCTCAGTCCACTCAGGCCTTTACAATGCCTCAGCATATGGACTGAGGAGTTCGACGAGATACTTGGTCAGCCATCCATGTGCCAGACCCGACCACTGTTACTTAATTTTGGTGATCGAGTGCCGGCACCTAAACCGTTGACTGTACAAGGAGCTGTGAATTATAATACTTGCAATATATAAGCTATAGCTGACCGGCTGGTTGGTTCCTATTCGGTGACGTCACGCCCGAGATTCTATAGGTCTCACAGAATGTTGTTTTTTGGATAGATTCTTAGGATCATCTTTCCAATCTTCCAGTCTCTTCAAATATATTAAATATATACTTTTGGGTTTTAAAGAGGTGGTTTCTCTGGTTTCTTTGAAATTTTGAAGTTAAATTTCATTTTTTTGACATAGAGTTCGAACAATCGATAATTTCATTATCTACAACTTCCATCTGAAAAAAAACTCTCGTGAAAAACCTGTTTGTTCCAAATTCTTTTGGTCATAAAAAAATTAGCAGTTGAGATCTGGTGCTTGGTCTACTAGGAGAATAGGGCTAGGGTTAACGGTTGCATCATATGAATTGCCGCCCTCTATGATCAATTCCAACATAACTAACAGATTATTATTTCTCATCCTTAACGTTTTTCTATCAATTTTGACAGTATAAAATGGTTTTTAGCTTCTATTGCAAAAAAAAAAAAACCAATAATTTTAATCTTAACGTAACTGAACCTTAATAACTAACAATATTTTACCAAAACATATTTAGTTCAATCCAGGGGTGTCAATCCCGGGACTTTCGAGACAAATGTCAATTAATCCCGAGATCCTGGGACTAAACCAGAAGAAATTCAAATGTTTAATTTTAGCGGCTTAATTATTATTTACAGCAGTGTTGTGATAATCCGGATCAATTAAAACCAGGCTAATCCGGATTATCAAAATATTTTAAATTCAGCTTTTAAAATTGCAAAAAAATAAACAAAAGGCTGTATTTAACAAAGGTAAGCACTGTACTTATATAAAAAAACAAGACAAATAAAAAAGGGGATCCTACATCAAGAAAACGAAATATTAAAAATATGTAACTACATATGTATGTACATACATAATTAACATTTTCATCACTTTCTTGTACATTAATTTCATCGGCTTCATTAGAATTGTGCGGTACCCTCTTTTACAGTGTTTGTCACCGACTAAAAAGAATGATTTTACTCTGATGACTTATGTGCTGTTGTTTTTCAAAAGCAATTTCCTTGAGATTTTTACTTCTGACCGGAATGGCAATTTCCATCACATCATCAGTCAGCACTATCACTTGCATGAATTAAATTTTCTTGTTCAATCAATCCACATTAATTTCTTCTACTAGTATCTTTTGTTGCATAGCACTTAAAGGGATCAAATCCTCGGGGTCATCTTCTAAGTCATTCTCATTTTTTGGTTTTAAAATCGTTTTCCAGCATTTTTCTAAGGAACTGGCTGGTACATTTTCCCGAGCATTGTGAAGCAAACATACAGCATGTTGTAAGTTTAAGTTCTTAAGACACTTTACAAGATCAAAGAAGAGTTACCTGAATGAAGTCGGATTACAAAATCAAGTAAAATCCGGATTACAGAATACTTCGAGAACAAGAAGACAATCCGGATTATAGAAGCATCCGGATTAACGCGGAATCGGATTATCGCGACACTACTGTATTAATTTTAAAGGCAAAATGGCACAAAACACAGAAAAACAAACAAACATGTATAAAAATTTACAGGTTTTTGAAAAAAGATCGCAAAGATATCAAGGCGTCTACACTAGACGCAGCTGTCAAGCATTCGACATCAAACTCCGTGCTGCCATGTTGCCAAGTCGTGTGGTAAATATTAAAATAATGACATGAATTAAATCTTAAAAAAAATTAAAATAAATATTGTCATTCTAAGCTGTGTATTTTATTTTTCGTAACTTATTCCGAGGTTCCCGGGAATAGGACTTTTAATCCCGGGATTTTCGAGATTCGTTTTTTGATTGGGATCCCGGGATCTCGGGATTGGCACCCCTAGTTCAATCATATTTTGGGCTCTGGATTACACAGCTCAAATATGTACCATTTCTTATTAAGCCCCTGTATATCCACCATATCATTTTGCTGCGTGGGATTGGTAATATTATGTATATCACGAAACTAACATTTATAGTGCAGAAAAAGACCAAAAAAACGATGAGATATGCATAGTTTTGTTACAGCAAAATTATGATACCAAATACCTTCTGGAGTATCACCAGGAGTAGACATATCTGAGTTTTGGACTTCCAAAGTCTATGGCGTTTTTTTTTTAATAAACAATTTAGTTTTTTGAACAGCGTTTTTTTAGGTATAAAGGTGAATATCTCCAGTTCTAGAGGTTCGACCGGGACAAACAAAAAACCAAAATCTTTGTAATTAAAAGTCTAACAAATCTGCATTGGTTTTGGGGCACTGAGTACGTACATAACACACTGTTATGCGTCGCGCCTCCTAGAGACTCGTGTCCTACCCGAAGTTATGTAGCAATGGGGATAGGAAACTGCCTTACCATCAAACAAAATGTAATGCATGCCATCTGTGAGACACTGGTAGTAGTACGTTCTAGAAGCTTATAGAAAAGGATCGAAATTACGTTATTCTAGATGGCTGTGGAAGCTTCTGGACTTCCTTCTAGATGACTCTAGAGGTGTTTTTAGAGTATATAAGCAAATATAAACAGGCGGAAAGGGAAGTTTTTGAAAACAGTGAGGTTAGAAATCCGAAGTAAATAACAAAGTGGAAATATCAAGTAATAAACATTGTTAAAGGTTATTTTAGTTGATAAAAGAATTGTGAAGTATTCAGTTATTAAATAAAGTGTTTATCCCTTTATTTTTGGAACCCACGGATTTTAAGGGTGTGTCCTAGGAGCGGAAACACGTGACAACACAAAATTGAATAATTTGGGTAAAAAGTTTTTCTTTTCTTCATTTTAACGCCAAGGGACGATAAGAGTTCCGATTGGCTTCAAACTGTCAGAAAATGTACCTCTTGTTGAAAACAAAACACCCTGAAATTTTGGTGCCCAAATATTGAACCCTGTGGGCACAAATTAATGTATTTAAAATCTGAATTGCCTGCCATTTTATGCCATTAATTCGTATATGGATAATTTTTTTCAAAATGTAGATCTCATTGCCGGTTTTCCGTTGACATTAAAAAAGTTTTTTTAGTCATTTTGGCCACTTTCTTGGCATTTACTTATAAACCAAATAACAGCAAATGAATTTTTTGGGCCATTTTGAAAACATTCTTATCAGAAAAGAAAGAAAATTTAGAGAACTTTAGTTAAAAAAAGAAAAACAAAATTGAATTTCGTCTATCTGAAATGGCCGAAAAATCCACTTGATTAGTTGTTCCTTGGTATATAAATAAATGCCAAAAAGTGGCCAAAATGACTTTAAAAAACCTTTATTTAATGTCAACGGAAAGCTACATCAAAATCTACATTTTGAAAAAAAAAGATCCATTTCGGACCAAATGGCATAAAATTGCAGGCAATTCAAATTTTTAGATAGCAAATTCATTTGTGTCCACAGGGTTCAAATATTTGGGCAAAAAAATGCATTTTAGCCAGTTTATTTAACTTTGTATGTTATGTATGTACTCATATGACCCAAAACCAACGCAGCAGCTTTGTTTGTTGTTTGTTTGTCCCGATCGGACCTCTAGAATCGGAGATATTCACCTTTTTACCTTAATAAACCACAAACTTTGGAAGTCCCAAACTCTGATATATACCCCTGGTAATACCCCAGAAGATACGAAATCATAATTTTTCTGTTACAAAACTATGCATACCAATGTCTTTTTTTTACTCCACTATTATAACATGTTATTAAGATGAATAAAATGGAATGAAATATTGGGGTTCACAGTCGCAAAATAAAATCAAACACCTTCTATTAAAAAAGAATGGATCTTCTGGGCAAGCGTAAGATTTTCGCAAATTTATTCTACAGGTTAAATTAATTTTAATAATGTTAAACGTTAGCTTACCGAACAATGCCTTAGGAATTTCAATCAAAACAAAAAAAAAAATCATTCTCAAATTAAAATTGTTACTAACCAAAAAATGTAAAAACATGAGGTACATGCCAACTTCTAACCTACTACAAATCACAAACATGCTACATACAATAATTCACCTTAAAGTGTTAGATGTTAGAGGGAATAATCCTTAAAATCCATCTAAGTAAAAAAAAATAAAGATTTAATTATTGAATACAACAAAGGACATTTGTTGTGGTTTTAAGATATATATTTTTACTAATGTTGTTGTTAAAAATAAATAATAAAATTAATAAACATTGAAGAAATTAGAAACTTAAAAATTACCTATTGATAAATTAAGGCCCACATTGCTCTCCCTATTTTGCTCCACTGATCATTGCATCATGGCAATTTATAAAAGATAAATATATAGATTGAAATGTTTTGTACATTATCGGGACAACATAGACACCATCTTAGCCCTCTATGTGCAGTTGTTTTCGAGTAAAGAAGTAGTGAAAATAGCATGTTTTGAAAGCTTTGGAAGCCATTTGCAAGTTAACAATTGCATATAGCGACCTCTATCGGTGCTCATTTTTTAGAGAACTTCATAACGAACAATTTTCCTAATGCATATTGTTATGTATTACACCCCCTTGAAACTGGAGATTGATACGCCTATGCCTAATAGTGACTGGAAACTTGTAGAAAGAGATAGAGTTTTCTAGACTGTGGTAGGAGAAGATTCTTGATTGTGTTCTGGATGGATCTAGAGGCAATTTCAGAGTAGATATGGCGCGATTACCGGCGGAGAGAGAGGAGTTTTACAAAAGTGAAGTTAATAGCGAAAGTGAGGTTATAAATTCGAAGTGTAAATATAAACATTGTAAAAGTTAGTTTGTGTAATCAGTAAATTATTAAATAAAGTGTTAGTGGTTTACCCTTTGTTAAAATTATTGAGAACTCACGGATTCATACAGGGTGTTTCCTAAAAGGGTGGAAACACGTAACAATACGTTATACTAAAAGGTAGCAGGAACGGAGATATTTAAAGAAATATAGAAAAAGGGTGTTTACTCATTAATTGTTAATTATAAAACCAAGCGGTTCACTAATTTGTAAGCAAACTTAGGGTGTTCAAGTACACCCTAAAACGAAGCGATTCCAACAATAATCTTGCCTATCCTAAAAATCCAATCAAAATCCCTCGCCGTCTAGCCAATGATTATATGAGATTCACTGAACTTGTGAATATAACGTCATTTGTTTTATGTTCATGAATCATGAAACTGATTGTATATATTTTTCTTCTCAAGAAACAACTATTGCTGACAATTTTTCTAACAGAAATATTAACTTCTCTAGATCCATTAAATTTCTCGGCACATTTGTAGATTCACATCAAATGTGGAACGACCAGATAGACCATGTAGCAAAGAAAATTAGTACTTCGATCTATGTTATTTCTTCATTAAAACAGAATATACCCAAAGAATATTTACTTAATATTTACTATGCTATGGTATATCCATATCTGTCTTACACCAACCAGCAAATTTGTTTTATAACTTAAATGTTCTACAATTATTTTGTTTTATTGTTATTTTTTTAATGATTCTAAATGCTGATTGATTATATTAGAGTTCCAGAAGATACTATTTTGTTGTCTGCAACTGAACTATTTTATAAATTTATCATTAAAACGTTTCTACAGCAAAATTATAAAATATTTTATAATGGAGTTAAGAAATTATTTAATAAATGTTTTGAAGTTATAAAATATTTCAGCTTATAAAACTAAATCGTTTTATAACGATTTTTTAATAACATTCAGCGGTATTTTTAACACTGTTATAAATATACATTCGAATTGTTTTATAGTTATTTCTTATCTTCTTACAAAAAGTTATATTAAAGATCTATTTGTGACAACTTTGCCTTTAAGAATAAATGTCATTTCAGAGCATGTTATATAATTATTATATAGCATTGTATTTGCTGTAATATGGAAACAGCAACAAAGGCATTACAAAACAAAATTGTTTACTTGAGCATAAAAATGTAGTGGCTCACAATACAACAAAACATATTTGAGAAAATTGATTTCCTGCGTTAGCTGTGTATTTATATTTAGTGATAATTAAAGTCTGTCTTTTAATGAAAATTTGTATACAAGTTTACATATTCTCCCAAAATTTTGGATACCAACATTGACATGAGCGGTGCAGATCTTGACAGATCATATAACAGCAAAACTGAAAACATCAAATTTAGGACAATGGAGAAACTTAAAAAGTGGTTGTAAAAATATTCGGTACTCGCATTAACAGCATAGTGGTTTTGACAATAAAACACAGTTTATACTGCTGTAAAATGAAACAAGGATTTCACTCACTGCACTGTTAACGTATCAGGTCATATGCCAAAGTACTGTTGCTTCCACTATAGTCTGTTTTTTAACCAGGAGCGTTTTTAATTTAATGCGCTAAATCATACATCTGTGATTGGATAGACTCTCGCTGGTTTTACACAAGGCAATAGTCGAAAATTTTGACATTGTAAAAATTTTAATTTCATGTCATAAATTATTTGGTTATAATTTTCTATTTTATCGTTTGCACATTATATATGAGTTTTAATTCCGTTTGTATAAATCTGAAGGTAAAAGTGGCTAATTACTTTGTTCCTTTATATTGCGTAAATGGTTTGGATACTGTATAAAATACCTAGAGGTCAAATAGAGGTCGTTGGATTATATAATGTAATAAAATACACACAATAATACTGTAGTCCTGTATTGTTGGTTGCCCAAAACGCCAAAAAGGCTTTAGTGCATTTTCTAGTTACTTTTATCGTGTGAATGGAACTTTCATGTTTACTCCTCCTGGTTTAAAAACAGACTATAGTAACTAATTACGTGTTTTTGGCAATAAATAAACCATAAATAAACAGCTCTATAATTAAAGTGATTTACTGCTACTAATTCCTAGGTTATATTTATGCAAATTGAACCAATTCTGTTTCCATGGTTGCGTTTACAACTCAGTCCTATCAGATTTATAAGAGCTACAAAAGTATCGCGAGAGTGAGTTATCTATTTTATAGAATTCACGAAAAAATTACACTAAGGAGCATTATTTTATAGATGTCTTATAGTAATCGTCTAATAATTTAAATATTGTAAAATGCTTGCTACTAACACAAAAGTATTTTATAGAGGGAGGCCATCTTGAAAGGCCAGCGTTTGTGATGGTAAAAATGATAAGATGAAAATTTAAAATATAAAATGTTTATTAGAATTTATGGAGAATTATACAGTTATGATTACTAAAACAAATTAGTGTAAGTTATATTGCAAGAAAACTCAAATTCAAAAAACCGAAATTTATAAAATTTCAAAAATTATTAGAAATCATCAATAAATGTGAGGCCCGTTAAAAATATGTTATAAATGTGGCCATAGTTCACACTAAAGTTTTCTCCGCATAAAAAAATGCAGTCGTTGTAAGCCAGAATAAGTCTCTTAAATAATTATTATAGGTTATTAGGTACCTAGTATTAAATCACAATGCCATATGCTATTAGTGTTAAAAATACTTCTTCAACTTTTAGGATACATTTCAGAAATTATTTTATTTTGTTAGTGTGTATAAAGCAGCATTTCTTAAAATAAGACTATTTAAATGCTCTTATAAAACAATTGTTTAGTTGTTTTATAGCAGTAATTTAACAAACAGTGAAGTGTGTTTTACAGTACAATTAAATGAAGCTTTAATAAAACTGCTGTATAGTGACGGTACTAAGTTTTCATAAGGCTTCTAGAAATGCTTATACGATTATATTGTAATGGTTCAAATAGGCGTTACAAAATATCAACAGCCAGAGACAACCATGAGACGGCCGAGTACCATACGGAAATTGGATCGCTTTTTGCTGAACAACCAAAAAAATAATTATATACTTACATCCTTGTTGTACATACTGCTTTCGCATCAAGAAATCCTTGTCTCGCAGTTAGGGAAGGTGGAGTTGGATGGCGCTAGCAACGCCGTGTTGCTATTGGACATATACCTATTAACTATTGGACGAAATCATGTGTCATGTCGCCATATTTGTTGTTTTGATTTTGTATTTTATCTATGGTTTTGATAATGAATTTGTAAAGTTTGTGCCTATTGTAATTATTTTTGTGCAAAATTGTGGTTATTGCCGAATTGTGAACTGTAAATCATTTCCTGCTTTTGTATATATTATTTCATTGGGACCTTTTAGTGTAGCGGTATTAGGTTAGGTTGGGTTTGTTTACTGGTTTTTTTTTAAATCAATTTCATGCAAAATTGTGGGTGTTAGGTAATAATTTTAGTGCAGAAATGTGAATTGTAAAACTTTACTTTTATAAATATTCGGATCTTGTGTTAGTGTCGTGTTAGGTTAGTTAGGGTTATTCATATAGTGTTCGCTGTTGATATTCTAATGCCCAAAAACACTGTCTTGTTTTTGAATTCAGTATACATGAGGTGGAGACAACATTACATAAATTATGTGCAGCATTCTATTAATAAACGATTTATTTTATCTGCTTGTTTCATTTTCTCCTTAAAATTTAATTGAAAATAATATAATAATAATAGATATAAAAAGGTATGCCGCACATTTTTAAATCGCCTCTAAGAGACATGCACGCCATCTATGCTCACCTTCCTACATAGCGGATCAGTGCAATATTGGCGATACCAAATTTTACATGGAGTTGGGCGTCTCATGGTTGTCTCTGCAACAGCGACTGAAATATTTTATAGGATGGTGCAATTTTGCATTTATAGCTGTTGTAAAAACATTATGAAAGTGTTTCTGAGAGTAACGTTGTCTTATAAAATTTGCGTCAGAAACATTTCTACAACTTTTATAAAATATCAAATTGCTAGTTGGGACAGTATCATGGCATGGGGTAGATCACTCACAATTAATCGAATCTTAATACAGTAAAAGAGAGTCATTAGAGTTATCTTTAATCTAAAAACTACTGAGTCTTGTAGCCATACTTTATAAATCATAAAATTGTAACACTTCCATCAATTTATATATACATTTCTAAAGATGTAAGAAAAAACTTATCCTCATTTTAAAATAATGGTAACTTTCATCTGTATACCACTAGACATGATGGATCTTCATTAACAATTCCCGTGCCATTTGTCTCTCTATGAAAAATCACAGTGAAGTTGATAAATGATGATGATATTTTTGTCTGCCGGACATTTCCTACATTCACACACTTGACTGAGTATATTAAATAATTTTATTTTCCTAAATGTTATATCAATTTGGATGTTTCTTACTGCAAATTTATCTAATTTTTTCACTAGTTCAACATCGTGCGGTGCAGAAAACATTAAAATTCGTGAAGCAAAACAGAGTGAGCGCTAAACTACATAAAAGTTTTCTTCCCCGTTATTGTTGAAAATTAGTAGTTAAGAGTTGGTTACCCACTTTCAGAACAAAAAATATTACCTTGCTGCTGGTATGGACGTCCCCCATGACTACTGTGCACGCTAGGAGGCCCCTGGGCATACATATCGTAGGCTTGATCAGGACTCAAAATGTCCTAGAATAATCAGTGAAAAAATGCAAAACAAAAACAAACAAACAAAAAAAAAACAACACAAATGCATAAACCTAAAGTTGCCTAAATGTCTTAAACAAGGCCAAAATTAAAGGTTCAAGCAACTAATATGGTCAAAATTCTAGTTTACAACTAATACATACCTGATGAATGAATTTTTCAATATTGGGATACAAGGCGCAACAAGAAATACAAATAAAAAAAGTGAAATACAAAAATGTCTTAAAATTGCTGTAATTCCAATGTTTCATAAAAATTTTGACTCAAACTAAAACATGGCAACACCAGCTACATTTAACTACAGATCTTTGCAAATAATTTATGAAAGCCTTAATTCTGTTTAAAATTGCTTTTATATATGTACCACACTTTAACATTTGTATTGAGTCAGGGTCGGCATAAGGGCCAAATAAAACGGGCACCCACCCGGGCCAAATACAGAGACGTGAAGTTGAAAATAATATTTGTATGGAATTAGGGCTGACAGAAGAGTCAGGCAACATGGGTGGCCACCCGGGCTGACAACCCTAGGTGTCTATTAAAATTAAAGGCTCTTGCTTTTAGATGTGTGCACGAAAAACCGACAATATTCGGCCGGCCAGCCAACGGTCTTGTACACATTGGCCCAACTAGTTGGCAAAAACGCGTACAAGCGCCTTAAGAATCGTTTAGTTGGGCCAACTAAGATGTCTATAAAGTAAGGCACATTAAGCAAAATTGACCATGAATCTGAATGAATCGTAAAGGCATATAAAACTAAGATAAGCAAAGTTTCTTCAAGACTTTTATTTGTATAAATTTGTGAATCAAAAAAGTTTCTTAAAAATCCATTTACTAATAGAGAGGTTACGAGGTAAAAATCTAACTGCACTCGAGTAATAATGTATGTGATATTATAGCGTACAAGATAAAAAAATATAATAGAACTATTGCAAAACGAAAAGGGGCTGACTTTATTCAAAGAAACTTTAAACAAAGTATCCTGTATTCCAATTTATCATCCATTTTTAAAGTAAGTTATTGCAATGGTGTCCTCATACTTTATGTTGATACTTTATTTTGACAATTATCCCTAACCTAAAAAATCCAAATTGGGCATTGCCGGTATTATTATCATTTGTTCGAGTTTAAAATGAATATGGAAGAACAATTAGAAGTAGCTATCCTAGCTGGTGTTAATGATGCAGAAATTGAAATGTTACTTCTACGGTATTTATAACGTTAATGAACAAATTAACGCTGTAGACCCTGAGAACTTCGATTTAAATAATATGACTGATGATGAAATAGAAGTTAATTTTCGCTTTCAAAGATAGGACATAATACGATTACCAAATTACGTCGTCCTCGTATTTGAATCTCACACGTTTTTTTAAATCTTTTTCTTGTGCCATTATCGTCAACAAAAGTAACAATTTACAGGTTGAATAAGTAGATCAAAACCAAATGCACATTGCATAAACTGGCATTGTCACTCGCGTATCACGTTGTATAAGTTAGAATATTCCCTAGGGAATTTTCGTCTGATGCAAGACTCGACGTTAAATTGACAAAAAGTTCCTAAATTAAGGTGCTTTAAGTAAAGGAATGCCTTGCCCGTATTTAAGTCAAATACGAGATGGCCATATTTTATTAAAAGAAAATCCTTAACGATATTTTCAATGTGCATGAGTACATGTCAAATTAAGGGAAACTTTTATTAAAGGATCTGTAAACCGAAGTTGCAATATCTCTCTATTGACAAGAAAGGAGCGTAAAGAAAAATGTCTCAAATTACAGTGTAAAACTAATACGTATGAAGTAATATTGAAAGATTATGCCATATCATACTAGGAAACTGAGGAGAGGTTTTAGCTTATACGAATCGGGCATTATTTTCAGAACAGTGCCTATGGAGATTTCCTAACCAGAGCTATGAACTTCATTAAAAAAAAATTAATCAATTAGACATTTTTTTGTAGACTTAAATCCCCCACAAGTTTTAATTTCAGGTGCCATTTTTCTAATATGGCGGCTCACCTGATATTTGTCAGAAAAATATGTGATAACTGCAAAATCATCAGAAGAACGTTTAAAATTTTATAAAATAAAATAAATTCTCCGTTTTTCTTGGCAAAATGATGAATTATAGAATTCACAGCCACTTTCATGTTCCTGTGCATATAGAGGTTAGTAAACCCATTCAGATATTCCTCTCCCACCTGATTCCGAAGCCACCTTATCATTAGCTGTGATTTTATCACACTCTTCGTTGTTCTTTGAAAGCAGGGCATGCTCCTCCCTGGAGCCATATCTGATAAAGTGGAATACGAACCATAAAATTCAGATAGTTCATATTATGAACAATCTGATGACGAAGCTGATAATATGCTATATTATGATCTGTATGGTCTTATAAGAGAAAGAAAAGTGGAAATAGTAATTTAATATCAGTAGACGACAAGAACCTGTGGATGAAAAAGAGTCAGAAGATGAAAATAGGGATTATTAATCTGCTCAGGATTTACGGCATCTACGTATTAGCTTAAAATAAAACGACGGGCATCGTTGATCGGCTGTTGTGGGAAAAATAGTAAAAGTAGCCATTGAAACTGTTGCTCGTGTGATGTGTCTAAATAGATCTCAGTAGTGCAACTGTGTTGTCATATTATAGAACTTTTAATTTTATACTGACATATTTTTTTGTCAAAATATTCAATAGAAAAGTAAACATCAAAGCATTTTTATAGGCTCTAGGTAATAGACATTTAAAATTATACTTGAAAATATAGCAATATTTCATTTTATGTATTTCCTTGTTTCTCAAATATAAAAAGAATTTCAAACTAATTTCGTCTAGTATTACTTTCTAACTATTGTACATAAATTTCTAAGGAAAAGTTCATACCTGTAGATCAGCCCCCATGCCCAAGTCAGGGTTCCAAAGGTTCTCCTCTCGGAACAATGAGTTTGTTAACTCCATGGACAGCCGTTTTTTGTAGTCTTGAGGTTTATCTTCGCTCATTCTGAATAGCACCGCAGCCGCATAGGTAGCAACACCTGCATCAAAATAATTATGGATTAATTTTGTTATTATACTTTCTGCAAATACAAAAATGAAAACATATTTCCAGAATCGTAAATATCGCTCTTGTTAAGGATTTTATTAATTCTCATTTTGCTATCATCGAATTCTGAATACGTGTTTGTAAGCACGATAACTTAAAAGCAGAAAATCCAATTTAAATTGGTATGTAAGCTAGTGTCATATGAAAGGATGGATGTTTTTTGAAATTTCGTATATAGTATGTTTCTATTCAACATTCCAGCAACTCTTCTATAAATAATATCAACTCTAACTCTTGTTTAGTTGATATGGGTGTACCGCAGGGCTCTGTTTTGGGTCCTGTCCTTTTTATTCTATACATAAACTCTCTAGAATCAATGATTGGGGATATCTTTCATACCATGAATGCAAACGATTTATCAATAATTACTTGGAATAATTCATCCATCAATCTGAATATCAATATTGGTAACAACCCAGAAAATGTTTGCAGTTGACTCAATCAACATCATTACATTTCAACGTTGATAAAACGCCACTAATTCAATTTCATAATAGACAGAAACATTGCGATATTAATAATCAATTTATTAACAGCGATAGTGCAAATACTATTATTAGTTTTTTGGGCATTCAAATAGACATCTCGATTATGAGTGCGATTTAATCTCTTGTTATGAATTACACCCCCTTGGAACTGGAGATGATACGCCTATGCCTACTGATAGTGACTGGAAAGACTCTAGAAAGAGCCAAGGACTTTTCTAGAGTGTGGTGGAAGAAGATTCTCGTTCAATCTAGAGGAAGTTTCAGAGTATATAAGGCGCAATTACCAGCGCGGAAGAAGTTTATTTGTGAAGTGACACGTTCGGTAAAAAGTGAGGTTAAATAAGAGTGTAAAGGTTATTTTGAATGTTTGAAGTATTGTATATTTATTTATTTATTTATGTCATCATCACATATTTGATATACATTGCATATATATGAACGTCACAACATACAAAAATTTTAAAAATTTGTTAAAACATACAGAATTTGGATAAAATTGTTAAAAATTACAACTAATTAAAATCCTAACCTAACACTAATGTCACTGATTGTGCTGTGAGGCAATTTAGCATCACCGCGGCTCGTGATTCATGTACTCTTCAACTGAGTAGAAACAATTTACAGCTAGAAAATTTTTCAAACAAGAAGTAAATTTATTTATAGAATTTATAGTTTTGATATGTGGTGGCAATTTGTTATACATTTTAATACCAGCATGATATGGAGATCTTTTATATAAAGTAGTGTTGTAATTGGTTATTTTTAATAAATGCCCTTGTCTTGTGTTATATGGGTGAGTATCTGAGTTTGTTTCAAAGTTTCTTAAGTTCTTCTTTACAAATTTAATAGTGCTTAAGATATATATGCTATGGATGGTCAAAATGTTATTTTTTTTAAAATAAGGTTTACACGATTCTCTGGGCGCTATGTCAAATAATAATCTGATGAGTCTCTTCTGCAGGATGAACACACGGTTTATGTTTGAGGCAGCACCCCACGACACGATATTGTATGACAAATGTGAGTATGCAAGTGCATAATAAACATTTGTCAGAGATTTAATGTTAAGAACACTCTTCAACTGCCTTAGCGCATAGTACGCATAATTTATTTTTTTACAAATGTGTTTAATTTGGTGATCCCAACATAGCTACGTGTTCTTTAGGTATAAACAGCCCTAGGCTGCCTGCCTTGTATGTATGTAATAATAATAATAATAATAATAGCTTACTGTCTATCATTGTCCCCAGAAATTTAACTGATTCTGAGAAGTTCTCAGTAGGTAGTATTTTAATTAAGTCCTCCAAAGGCAATCTTCGTTGTGAAAAATATATACATTCCGTTTTACCAATATTCAAGATAAGGGTATTGTCATGACACCATTTTTGATAAACTTGTAATATTCTGTTTGTCTTATTTTGGAGTTCTATAGGATCACGTGCTGAAAGCAGCATGGAAGTATCGTCTGCAAACATTACAACTAATCCTTCTTGCAGAATTGCAGGAAGATCGTTGACAAATAATAGGAATATTAATGGTCCTAGCACCGAGCCCTGGGGAACCCCTTGGTTAATATAGTCAGTAAATTATTGAATAAAGTGTTAGTGGTGTTTATCTCTTGTTGAAATTATTTAGAACCCACGGATTCATACAGGGTGTTTCCTAAAAGGTGAATAAACACAACACTATAATACTACCCTCAAGTAGAGTCACGGCTTCGATATAGTGTCTGTTTCTGGGGCGATTTCACTCTATCACAAATTGATTTTATATCACAAAAACGGATTAGTGTACTATAGCAGGTTTACCCTATGTGCACATATGTAGACACTTTTGTTAAATATAAAGTTCTACATCATCTGTCTATTCTATCATTAGTGAACTAAATATAAACCTTAGTTTAATTAACCAGTGGTCTTGTGAGAATGGGTTGATTCTAAACCCTAATAAAAGTACAGCACTGTGTATCGGTACTAATTCCGCTTGTGCAAAAGCAAGTTCTTCTGCTTCTGTTGAATTGGAATTGGGCGAGGGATATAAAAATACGGTATGCAACGGATATAAAATACCATAAAGTATACCGACAAGCATTTCACTAATCAAGCTGCCATCATCATGATGATTAAAATTTAAATTAGATAAATCTAGTAGGGTCAGAGGTTGGGTAGAAATGAGCCATTTTTAAAAACAATTTTTTTTTCTCACTTTATCTAATGTTAAAAACAAATTCAGATACTTTTCGATAGAAAAATTAACAAGTATTATGCCGAAAGTTATGAATTTGGTAAATATTTCGATGTGTTTTTGTCCCCTAGGGGCCGACACTGATAGCTCACGTGAAGTAGTTGGAATTTAGTAGCAATGGTGATAGGCAACCGGAATACCAGTAAGCCTGTATAGTGCATCATCTCTGAGACGCTGATCGAGATTTCTACATTATTCTAGGATGCCGAGGGAGAAGATTATGGTCTTTGCTGGAATGTTTCTAGATACCTTTTGTAGAGTATATGAGCCAATGTAAACACACGGGAAAGAAGTTTTCAAGTAATCGATGTTAGATAATTCCAAAGTGATACAAGGTGAACCATATCATAAATATCAAATAGGTAATAAACTTTGTAAAAGGTTTTTTTAGTCAGTAAACATGTATTTTGGTTAATAAATGTATTGTGAAGATTTCAGTAAATTATTCAATAAAGTGTTTATCTCTTGTTATAATTTTTGAACCCACAGATTTTTAAGGTAGGTTTCCCAAGGGGTGGAAACACATGAGAATGTCGCATGTGAAAGGGGAAGAAAAAAATAACCGTATCCCATTTTTACCACTCCCTTTGGGTAAAAATCAGACAGACACTAATAACATCCTCCATACAGATTTCAAGCATGTGAGCCAAAAATAAGACACAAAATCACACTGATTTAACATATTTTTTTTAAAAGCAGATTTCATAAAAGAGATCTATATTGAAAGTAAGATTTCGATAATCAGTGTATCCTTTGGTATATCTCCATTTATTTCAATGCTGTGGATTATGGTAAAAAATTGTTTTTTTTTCTTCAAAAATTTTTTAGCTGTCTCATTTTTATCCGACCTGAACCTGCCATAAGTATACTGACAAGCGTTTTGCTAAGTAATGGTTAAGTGTAAGAAAAGTGATCATGATTTCTTGTGAATATGTAAGCGCTTAACTTCGCCATTTATATTTCATGGTTTGTTTTATAAAATCAATAATTAATTTTATTCTTAGATTGAAAATAATAGAGATGTGTTATTATAATTATTAATCATTAGACAATGATTAAAATTACATAAATCTAAAGGAATTAACTTATCTTTGAAAAATTGCAAGGTGTAGGTATTCCATAGAATGCCCAACAAACAGATCAAAACTGCAATAAACCGGCAATGTTTTTTCTTGTTAAAGTATAAGACTATATATAATACATGTGATTACAAATTATAACAAAGAAGTTAGTAAAATATTTATTAATAAAATTATTATAAAATAAAAGGTATGGTAAACGTCATCCCGAAATCAAACACTGATCACTCTAGAGCCAATAATGGGCTCGTTTAGCTTTTTTTTAATTACATTTTCTGAAAGATCTTTTAATTCTAGAGCAAAATATAAAAGAAAACAATTTACTAAAGTCTCCATAGGCCTTAAAATCAATCAAGAACATCAACATGTGGCACTTTCATTATAACAGAGTGACGTCAAAGGTTCCATCGCGGCGAGAGACAAAGTCGCTTGCCTAGATGCCCAACAGTCTGTATATAAATGCAGCAGTTTAAAGTACTGTTTGTGTAAAATATCAGAACTCGTCCGTAAAAGATTTGGAAGTAGAAAACATTTATGCGAACATTTATTTTAGTCTCTTCAGCCATTTTAGTTTGTCAATGTGAAAAAAATTAATGTTTTTATTAAGTGTACTATTTTATATAATTTTGCATGTAATAGGGTATTTTCATTAATCTGAAATGAAAGTGGAAATGCTTATATTTGAAAAATGTATATTTTTTAAATATTTTTGGCACAGAAAAAAATATGTTATATAAAACTATAAAATTATAATTTTAATTAGAAGTTTAAATTTTTCATAATGACGTCACTAAGCGAAAACTAGGTAAATCACCAAAAAACTATTGGCAACACTGACACCACACTGTTAATCTGGTGACAGTGGTGTGACTCATTAATTTTCAATATTTTGTTTGTTTAGCTATTTGTTTGAAAACATTCTATACAACCATACAAATATGGAAACTAATTACGTAGAAGGTAGATCAAACGTCGTTTTTAATGAAATTTTACACTCATTCACAAGGTCGATATTAGGTGCTACACAAAACTGAACATCTGTTTATGAAACAAACAAAAAATAAGGTTATAGTTACATGAAATGTCAAATCACAAATCACCAACTTGAAACTCCCTAGAAATAAGTACATTTGGCGCTCTATTTGAATTATCGCTTAATGACGTCATGAAAGTTTAACTAATTTTTTTCCGGCTTAAATAAAAAAGTAAAAAAGAAAGAAAAAACACGTATTCCTTATTTTTATTTCTAGTTTTCAATTTTCAAATTAAAAAAATATGGGAAAATACCCCATTGTAATGTCTGTTTGAATTTTTACTTACTAAAACATGTATCTTTGACTTGTTCTACACCGTTTCATGGTATAATTGAATAAAGGTTATTATTATTATTATCGTGAATAGTGCAAATACCAAAGTAAAACAGTCCGTTTTTAAGTATTATAAATTATAATAAATACCCAGCTATATGATTTTCGAAAAACAAATTTTCAAAGGACTATCCGCCATCAAAGAGAACAAAGGGAACTCAACGATCCCTTATTCAGAATTCGATATAAAAACCTTAGGCCGTGACTCCCTAGAGAATGAGTAGCGACCAGACAATCAGAGAGGGTAGCACTCCGTATCCGCTGAAAATTTTTTCAACAATCCCCCTGACCTATCACTATAAATCATGCTTACCTTCATTTCTTGAATGAAGCAGTTCAGTAAGAGGCGCAGTTGCGCCCTCTTGTTCGATCATTTCGGCACCTTCTTTGTCAGCTGCCAGCTCGCAAAGCACTCCAGCAGCTACACGCTGAATATTCTCGATGTCATTAAACAACAACTGCACGAATATAGGTATCACCATCTGCTGTCTGATAATGGCCCTATTGTGGGATTCCCTGGCCAGAATATGCAATGCGCCCACTGTGCCTTCAACAATTTCTTCCATCCTTACACCATCTGCGTAAGTACCCGGTTGTTGACTTGCACCGCTGGCAACGCTAGTTCTCTGTAACATTTTAAATTAACATTTGAAAACGGTCCTGGTCACCCAAGTATATCTTTGAGCATTATTAGCCCTTTTAATTAATTAACATAAAGTACCTCAGAAAACACCAAAAATTAAACATATCAATGATTTTACTATTTATTGAAAAGAATATATAGTCGGCGTTCAGTGCAGAGACCATGTGCCTCGATAGACACGCATGGCAGTTAAAGTGTTAATTTTTCCATGAAAAATACAACTCATAACACCATTTATTGTTTGCCTTTTTAATGAAGCTTTAGACATCTTTTATCTATTGAGATACTAACCGTTGATATCACATAACTTCCTTTTGTAATATTTAAAATAAAAGAAACCCCCTTTATGGATTAAAATTAGTCCACCATCGAAAACTGCTTTTTACTATGTCAGGCTCAATTTTTACTCTTACAACTTACTTGCATAACATAATACCTTAATTTTTTTTATGTTTACAAATAAGTGTTAGATCCCCTTTATGCATTAAAATTGGTCTCATAGAAAAAATGTCGGACTTCACTTTTTAGGCGCCTCATTTTCATTATTGTATTTCTCTGCTAATTTCCCGTTCAAATGAAAATATAAATAGATTACAGGTACTGCAAAACAAAATAAAGAGAATAATACTAAATTGTGATAAATACACCCCTATTTTAACCAAGTTGACATTACTGAAATGGTTGTGCGTGAGGCAAAACATTGATAAAGCAAATGTCTCTACAAAATCAGACATAAAAACCCCAGAGTACCTAAAAAAATTTTTAGTGGCAAGATCTGAAAAACACTGGTATGATATAAGGTCGAAATATAATTGTAATATCCAACTCGTAAGATCCAGTAGATTGCAGAAAACTCTCCTTAGGAACGGTCTGAGACTTTTTAATGCTTTGCTGAACGCAACAAAAGATATCCGTAGTGTTGAGTTATTTACAAAATTAATAGAGCATCCTATTCATTTATGGATATCGAAGAGGCAGTTGTTTGACACGTCATGGCCTGTTGCAAAAAAAATCACCACTCACACAAAATTTTTAAAAAGACCATGACCCGACAGACCGCTGACGGAATGTGTATGGTTGCTAGGGAAAAACACCCATCGGTGTTTATCGTGGGCGATCACAGTCCAACGAATTTTCCGTCTGAAGTCTACGTTTGCCATACACATGCAGATAGATAGATAGATAGACTTTATTTGACCAAGTTACAAAAAACGTTTTTGGCAAGTCAACGAACAATAGAAAAGTAATACAAGTTAATACAAATCATAAAACAGACATGACCTAAAAATTAACCAACAATAAAAGAAAAAAAAATATGTATAACATAAAGTATATAAATATGTGTTATAAACGATAAAATTTTCCTTTAGACCATAGAAAGGACGGGCAAGTTAGGGTAAATTCCAAAGTGAATAGAATAACCACAGCATATCAAACGATTTGGAAAAAATAATAATAATAATAATAAAATAATAAAATGCCTATTAATTACCAATTTGTGTGTTTAAGAATTCTTCATTTGAATAGAAGCAATACTTTAAAATGTTTTTTATTATCGATTTGAAACTGTTAAGATTAAGTGATTTAATGTCATTAGGAAGATGGTTGTACAACTGAAGGTTTAGAGAATTTTTTGTGATTTACTTAACCTTAGGCAAGACTGTCTAAGTTGATTAGCAGACAGCACTGACAATTATTCTAACTGCTTTCTTCTGAAGACGAAAAATTTTTACTGCGTGAGATGAACCACCCCATAGGAGAATTGCATAGTTAATGTGAGCATGAAATAATGAAAAATAGCATGTTCTCAGAGTTTCAGAACCGAGTTGATTTTTCAGCCTCCGTAGCATAACAATAGAACTTGATAATTTGCGTGACAGTTACATGATTGGCCCAGCTAAGAGAATCATCCAAAACAACGCCAAGAATTTTGACGCTGTTGCCTTTAATTAGCGTATTATTTGTTAAAAAAACAATTCTTTGTGTTTTCTCTTCATTTAATTTAAGGTTATTTGAAGAGAACCAAGCTCCCGCTTGCTTTATGGAACTAGTGTTATCCTCATTTAAGTTATCAATGTTCAAGTTGAAATCAATAATGGATGTATCATCGGCACAAGCTATGCATTTCTTAGGTGACATAAAATGAAAAAAATCATTGACATAATATAAAGAGTAGAAGCCCCAAGACGGAGCCCTGAGGCACCCCATGCTTCACCGGACGAAGTTCTGAGTTTATATTATCGACAGAGACACATTGTTGTCTGTTATTAAGATAAGAGTAGAAAAGATTTAAAGGCATGCCTCTAATACCATAAAAGCTCATCTTTTCCAATAGTATTTCATGTGAGACACAGTCGAAGGCCTTGGAGAGATCACACAGGCTAACAGACATATGCTTGCCCTCCTCGAGACCCCCAACTATGTCACACACTATTTTAAAAACTGCCATGGTCGTGGAACATTTATTTCTAAAACCATATTGGCGGCAGTTTAAAATCTTATTTCTTCTAAGTAATTTGCTAGCTTTCTTTTAAGAATAATTTATATAATTTTTCCAAAAATGGGGATAATAGAGATGGGACGGTAATTATCTGTAACATTTATATCACCTTTTTTTAAACGAGGTGATTTTTAGAACATCAGGGAAGTGCCCTTCGCTAATACATGCAGCGATAAGAAGAGTAAGTGGGTGTAAATGTATGTCAATGGTAGATTTTAAAATTAAGCTATTTATACCATATACATCAGTGCAGCTAGAATTTTTTAAACTATTTACCGCTTCCCTAACCTCAGTAGAGGTTACCGGCTCAAGGAAAAATGAGGATTTTATACCAGGTAAATTTTTTAGATGATCCGTGGTGGAAGCATCCAATGATGGTAGCAAATTAATCAGCTGTTCGGCAATTGAAGAGAAATAAATGTTAAATGTATCTGATGAAATATCGTGGTCAGGAGAACATGTATTGGATTTGTTAACCTCGAAATTTATTAATTTCCAGCGATCATGCACCTTATTCTCAGAATTAATTATGTAAATGTCATAAGCAATTTTTTGATTCGACAATTTTAGAATTATAATTTTTCTTTACTAAGTTATACAAAGTGTAGTCTCTTGTACAGTTAGAAACAGTTTTTATATGGTCAAGTGAATCCCTCATTTTTCTAAGTGAATCATCAAACCACTGAACGAGTGCTTTATTATTAAGTTTGCATCTTTTCAAAGGAAAGTGTTTATTAATATGAAAAGACAAGGTATTTACTAAGAACTCGGATAAGTGTGTTGCGTTGAGCTTTGGGTTATCAAGTAAACCCCAATCAATATTGTATAAAGATTCCTTTGGCATTAAAGGATCTTCTCAAAATGTCCCTTTTACATTTCTTCCCATTTTTTATTACTATAAATTGTCCTAACTGATCGGATAAACAGGGGTCGACAAGACCAGTCCAATAACTATCGTCGTCAAGATTTGTAAGAATATTGTCAATGCAGATCATTGAATGTGAGGTAATTCTAGTGAAATCCGAAATTGTGCCCAAAGGAAGAGGATAAACATACCAACTCAGATAACGCAGGAGACATGCACATGAAATTTATGTTAAAATCCCCGGTTATTATAATTTTGTTATATTTAGTAGTATTAGCAATTGCTCTAACAAGTCAAGAAAAATCTGAATGTCCCCCAATGGGGACCTATATAGGTTAATGAGATGAATTCTAGACTGTAAAATTTCAATAGCACAGAACTCAGCAGTTTTAAGACAAGCGTTGATCTGGAGGTAGGGAAAATTTGCAAATTTGTTCAGTTAATGATCGAAACTGAGAACTTTTAACGAGTTTGATTTTTTCCAGCGATGTCAGGGAAAAGTGTAATAATCCGGAGTTTATAAGAAAATTAATTGATATTTATCAAAGACATCCAGCATCATGAAAAGTGAAAGCGAAATGTTATGCCAATAGAGACTTACGAAAAAAAGGATATGACTAATTATTAAAGCATTTTAAGACAGGTGATTCTACTGCGACACAAGAAACTGAGAAAGTAAATAAATTTATTAACGCACATAACTGTTTCCTGGACAGCATACTCGAGTTCACCACACAACATAAGGTGAATAACTGAAGGATGTTTAATTTTTTAACAACAGTCCACGACCCTTCAGACAACTGCCTCTTCGATATCCATAAATGGATGGGCCATTTCAGTATGGGGCCATATGTATGGTGAACGTTGATCATAATCTTCAGTCTATAACTGCAGATTATTACCTTCACGATATCCATAAGGAAACAGTCCATTGAATATGTGGTGGACGTCGATCACAGTCGTCAGGTCATACTGCAGATTGTTGCCGCTTCGATATTCGTAAATGAATGGGACGCTTAACGAATTTATATCTCAATTAAGACTGCAAGCTTACATTAAATGTTGTATTCTTTTCCTCTGCATACGTTTGTATCTAAAGGTATTTTTTCTATGTATTTTATGTATCGCCCTTTTTTTTTGCATACAAATAGCCTGTACTAAATAAAGCAATTATTCTATTTATTAACCTGCAATAATCAATGTACGAAGTTTTCATATACAGGGTGTTTCATTAATAATTATACATAAGCTAACTGAAGAATCCTTGGCCCAAAATAAGATGTAACCCAAAACACTTAGATAAAATGTTCCTCCTTACTGAGATCCAGGATGTTTTATTTCAAATTTTAAAAATTATTTTTGCCAACTATTTTGTTACTGTTTAATACTTCTTTTTCATATTTGGCAGAAAGTTTAGGTATTTTAGGTAACATCAAACCATGGCAAAAGATAGTTTCTCACTATTACCAGAGGCGTACGGCAAGGACAGAGGAGTAGTTTCCCCCCTCTAAATTCTACACCACTGGTGGAATCGTCTTTTCTGTATAATTTTTTAATTTTTTTACAAAAATAATGTACTCTTACTTTATAAAGATAAAGTAAGCTTATCAGATTATAAGTTACTGGATTTATTGCAAATAAAAATAAATTCTTACTCTTTGCGTGTCCTGGAAAGCCCTCATCAATAACTGCACCAAGTGATGAATGGCACCGTGTTCTCTCAACGGAGCATGATTAGCAGGACACAGAGCCAGGTTCCTTATCAAGCCAATAACGGCTTTGACCAATGGCCAACGTGATGGCGGATTTAGCAGTTTAACTATGACTTGGATACCATAATTCAAACGTACTGCATTCTGGGCCATTTCGGATTCCACATGTCTGGACGTTAGGTGTCGGAGCGCACAGACAGCTGGTTCAGTTATCTCCTCACGATCTCCGGCACTTACGATAGTGCGTACAAGAGCATCTACTCCACCAACTTGGCAGACTGTGACCTTGTTACGTTGATTGTTGCATGTAAGATTGGATAATATACCAGCAGCACAGGTAACTACATTTACATCTGATGAAGCAAGAACCTGGGATGCAAACAAATTGTGAATATTAATAATTACATTCTCACATAAGTGAAACAAATGAAACATTTTGCAATTTTATTTTGTAAAAATTCAACCCGGCATGAATGCGTTGTTGGGGATACGTTGAATTTTTGGTAATGTTTTCACACCGACTGATTTTTATTTCTAGATTACCAAAAATTCAACGCTACATCCCCGATTATTTTATTAGGGAGTGTCAAGAAATAATCAAAATCGATTCAGAGAAATGTCAAAAAATGCCATTTTTTGTTCACCCATGCTGGGCTGAATTTCCAATTTCTCCGATGCATATTACGATGTCGATAAAATGCCAATCTCATCTTTTCCACAGAGACATCGTATGACCTTCCAGTCGATGTATCTATTTAGTTATGAACTTGAAAATTTGAAGTACTAGCATCTCCGACTTAATTATTTATATCGATTCTGTGTCTCAAATGACAATGAAAGTAAGATAAAATATGCATATGTAAATTTAAAACTATTTATAAACTCACCTGAACCAGTGACTGCAGTAGACTTTCCAATCCGTCGACTTTAGTGGCGGCATCTGACAGGTTACGAAGCGTCCAGAGGCAATTTTGCACCAATCGCTGACTCGGATTTCCTAAATGCATAGCCAAAGCCTGCATACCACCAGCTTCTACAATGGCAGGTTTGTTGCTTGAACAAACTGACAAAACCTAGAGAAAAAAAGAAAACTTATATTCCTCCCAAAAAGTCTTACATTAAACCCACCTTTAAAACACGTGATGTAGTCCACAAAAGCTTCTCGTAATCATATGATCTCATGATTCTGACCAGCTCTATGGGCCCTTGGGAAGCCAAGATGATCAGTTTACTTTCCTGGTTGCCGTAAGCCAATATTTGCAGACAATCGGTTACGATTGCCAAAAACTTCACATTGTTTCTTTGCAACAATGCGACCATTTTTTGCAAACCACCAGCCAATCGAACAGCCATTTTAGAACCGTCCTGGTGAAGCAACAAATTGTGCAGAGTTGTAATGGCATAAAATAAAACGCTCTCCACTGGTGAGCTAAGTAACTTCACCAGAGCAGGAATGCCACCACTTTTGAAAATGGCCAACAAACCTTGCCGGTGGTGTGACAATTTATGCAAGGTGCCGACGGCTCCTTTGGTGGTTTCCAAGTCGTTGGAATTGGAGATAGCCCTGACTAAGGCGGCAACCATCTGAGGACTGTTCATAATAGCATGACGAGAGGCCTCCTTCTTGGATAACTGATGAACCATCATGGCTGCCTGAGAAACAACTACTTGGTCTTCATCATTTAAAAGCTTTATTAATTCTGGGATCGCTCTGGTGGCTAAATCAGCATCGTCTTGGTAGTTAATCAAATTAACTACGGCATGTTTCAGCATTTGGCTGGGTTCGGCCAACCGTTGCACAGCAGTTTGATGACTGGGGTCGAATTGGGTAGAGGGAATCTCGATACCTTAGAAAAAAATTAGATCCCTATTAGTTATTTATTTGTTATTTAGAGCTAGGCAGTATGAATAAACAACAATCAGATATTGTATAAATAATACAAAGTATTGTTTGATTGGCAGTAACTAATTAACTAGGGTTAAAATTGAGATTTGGGTAATCTTATTTTATAATTTATTAGATGAAAATTATCGAAAAAATGACAACTTACCTTCCTCCAATGTTTCTGGGAACATAGCAGCCCGGACTCTCTGTGAACGAGTCTGATTTAGTTGGTTGTTCATCTCGTCGACTTGGTCTTGAGTGAAACCCTGATAGCCTTGGTCAAGGTCAAAAAGATCCATTTCTTCATCTTCCTTTCCAGAGAGTGAAGGGACTTGAGTGGCAGCTCCGGAATGGATTCCAGAGTCCCCCATGTAGGAGTTCTGTTGCCACATTAAGGTCTGTTCTTTCGCAGAGGGCATGGGGAGGTCTCCTGGGCCTTGGTAGTGACCCTGAGACACTGAAATTTAATAATAAAATTAGTAGAATCAACAAAAATGGTAAAAATCATATCATTAACACATCTAAAATGTACTTATATTACTATTAGGAATAAAACTGCTTATTACATGGTACCATTTGACACATAATAATTTTTATTTTTAGACATGATGTTAAACTGGTTCTAATAACTTCATTATTCCATATTTATCTGAACTGTCATCCTCAAAGTTAAGAAAAGCACCCTGTATGAAACTGTACACTGTAGTCTCTAATTAGGTTTGTTTTTTCAGTTCTTATTAATTGAACACCGGATGTTGGAGGTCAGGTCTAAGTTAGTTTTCATAAGGCCTTCGACAGGCTGGAGCATGATATTTTTGCGCAAATTATCCAAGTTAGGAGTAACCAAACATTTTCTATGCAAATGTCAAACAAATTTTTTTCCCATAAAACTAATAGAATAGAAAAAGTTCACTGTGTCTTAAAAATTCATATAAAAACACAAAGGGTATTGTATTAGGTACAGTAGAAACTAATATTTAAACCTGAACCTAACAAAACATATACACATAAAATTAATTAATACCTTAAAATAATAATTAAAATTTTCAATACTGCAACAAAGTGGTCAAATAAATAAAAATAAAAATGTCAAAAGAGGTTCAAATTGATCCTAAGTTCATTGTTTTTAATCATATTTTTCTTTAACATGTATATGCCATTTGAAAAAGATCAATTGGAAGTGAATTGTATACATGTGATGCCAAGTAGAAGCTAGAGCAAAAACCAGTAGTGCGACGGTGTGGCAGGTCTAGTGTGTGTGGAACATGCCTGAGAATACGTTCGTGAATTTCATTGCGTCTTACAAGTTTACTATCTAAATAAGCAGGCAATTTGAATTCTAAAATATTATATACCAGACAGCAAAAATTAACAAATCTTCGTTCTTGCATTTTTAAAAGTTCAAATTTGTAAGGTGTTACACGAGCAAATCAGGGGATATTAGTAATGAATTTCATACTTAAATTTTGCAATTTTTGTAATTTATTTTTTACTTCCACATCCATGTGGTGGATTGGAAGTATAGTAATCGCAAAAAAATTTTCAAAAATTTTTATTCGCGAAATAGGTTTAGAATGTCATGAAACGTCGAGATTTAAAATTTGAGCGAAAAATTTTTTTCTGTCTGTCTGTCTGTAACCTTTTTTGTCCGCACGTTTTCTCCGGAACGGTTTAAGATATTGACTTGAACTTTTGTGCACGTATATATTATTACGAGATCTGGAACTGGATTGTTTTTTGAGGATATCCGGTGAAGGGTTGGGGGTTAAATAGGGGTAAATAGAGAAAATAGGTAAAGCAAGCTTGTGATTTCATCTGCTGTTAAACATGGCCCTACTATTGTGTCACAATAATTAGGTTTGAAAGAACTAAAGATTCAATTAACATAATTTTTGTCTTGGTATCTAAATCAGATTTAAATGAAAATAAATGTTTTAACTTATAATAACCATTTCTTAGACTATTATTTATATGTTCAGTGAACTTTAATGTACGGTTTAATATCAGACCAAGATCTTTGGCTCTGTCTACGGGTTCCAATTGTGAACTATTTAGGCTTATTGCTAGGTGTTGGTCTTGTTTGTGAAATATATGTTTGCATTTATTCAGGTTTAATATTAATGAGTTCTGCTTACACCAATCACTTATTGGCAGATACTGGATTGTAACTGGTACACAACAGACCTTATAAAAAAAATAAAATTAAAAAACGAAAAATGTAAAAAAGACCCCTTGTACAAACACAGATTTCGCGAATTAAAAGCAACGTCATGTTAATTATATCAAAAACATTGAGACTGATATCAGTCACAATCCTAAAAAATTCTGAGAATATATACAGACTAAAAGAACCAATTCAAACATTGCTTACAGATTCTCCATGAATGATAATATTTTTGAAAATGATGAAGACATTGCCAATGCCTTTGCAGAATATTTTCAATCCATCTACAGTACCAGTGCACCATCTGCATCTGATTCAAATTACAAGAACTATGACCTTGACAAGTTACCTGTTAAAAATATAACGACAGATGAGATTCGCAAAGCAATAGAATCACTAAAATCTAAGAGACTGCAATAGGTGCAGACAAAGTACCAACATATTTTTATAAAGCTTAAGTCAAATTACTGGTGCTCCCTCTACAAATAATATTTAACATATCTTTACACGAAAGGAAATTCCCAGATAAATTCAAGGGGTCGAGTCACTCCCATACATAAAACAGGAAATACAAGCGTTATAACAAACTATCGACCTATTACAGTTTTACCTGCCCCGTCAAAAATACTCGAACGTGTAATATACAGGGTGTAATTAGTTTCATGTCATTAAAAAAAAATGGTGGTAGGGAACGACAAGACAAACAAAAAAACCTTATATAACATGGGGTCTAAAGCTCATAGTTTTGGAGAAAAAAAATAAACAAAAATTTCGCAAATTTTCAATAACATTTTTTGAGAACTGCTGGAATATTGAGGTAGGTTTAGATCTAGATCTGATCTGAAGAAAACTATACTCTAACTCTCCCTTGAGCAATATTTTAGTTAGTGTCGGTGTTTCGTTATGTACACACGTCCAACCCACCGTTCGTTGTTTTTGTTATTCTTGAATTTCGAGTCATTGTGTATTTATAGTTAAGATTTATTTTATTGACTTACCGTTCAAGTTGTCAAATTCTTGATTACGTACAGACACAACTTACTTGTTCATTCTTTTTGTATTTCTTTTTGGCTTTTGTACCAAGTTTTTATTTTATTTTTCTTTATTGACAACGTTAGTTGATAGTTCAGTGTTTAGTGTTGAACGAAGTGCGTATGTACTTAATTCGACGTACCGAACTGTGTATTGATACAGATGCAGAGATTTTGAATCATTTAGGTAGGTAGTAAGCTTTTAACCCAGGACACTCATTTATGTTACAAATGTTAATAAACCACATTTAAATTTTCTAAATTATAAACAATCCAATATTTTGTTCCAAATTAAAAAACACATGTGTAAAGAAATGCTCTGTTTAAACCTCTATGGCCATTATTTGCTTGCAATTGTGTACGAAGAGAGAACGAATTATTTTCCTCTTTATACTTGCCTCAGTTCAGTTGAGGCGGTACATCCAAGGCAGTCGATGATCCTTTGACACCGTGTGTGCCGGCCAGCACTTTTTTATGACAATTTAAAAGTTGTATAATTGGGAAGTCTAAGTCCATCGACCAAGAAAAGCAGTGGTTCTCAATAGTTGTCTACCATAATATTAAATATGTTAACATAGATCAGTGTTTTTCAAAGTGCCCCTAGAGGGAAAAGTCATAAAGGTTTTTTGTTTGTCTAGTTGGTCCCCATTACCAGTTTTTTTTAATGACATGAAACTGATTACACCCTGTATAATAGAATGTACTCTCATATCTCCTCAGTTCTTATTGAACAACGGCATGGTTTTCTTAGTAAAAGATCTACTGTTAGCAACCTATGTGTATTTTCAGATTATGTCGCTCATAAAATAGAGAAATCCCAAGTAGACACTGTATACAATGACCTATTGAAAGCATTCGATAAAGTTAATCATAACGTATTAATAACAAAACTACAGCATTTTTCTATTGAGGACGACTTATTGCAATATTTATTATCACATCTTATCAATCAACCACAATATGTGAAATTTAATGACTGTTACTCACATACATTCATACCATCATCTGGAATACCACAAGGTTCGATATTAGGGTCCTTGCTTTTTGTAATATTTGTCAATATCTCCGATTATATTGAGCATTCATATTTTTTAATGTATGCAGATGACCTAAAACTGTTCCTTCAAATCAACATCATAAAAGACACTGATAGGTTACAAAGTGGCCTTGAGGCCATCTTTACTTTTTGTAAGGACAATGACCTGGCCTTGAATGTATCAAAATGCAAGATTATAACCTATACGAAGAAGAAAGACCTTATCATAGTCGCATATAATCTCAACAAGATTCAGATTGAAAGACTAAACGAAATTAAAGCCCTTCGCATTTTATTCACTAATAATTTCTCATTTAACAGTCATATAGGTCACAATAGGTCTTACCTGTGAATGCTATAGAAAATTAGGATTTTTTCTTAGGTCAAGTAAAGACTTTACTCATAATACCTGCATTTTGCTGTTTAATTCATACGTACGCTCGAAACTTGAATATTGTTGTATTATATGGTCTCCAAGAACATATCTATACACTGACATGCTGGAAAAAATCCACAAAATGTTTTTACGTAACGACATTCAAATATTGTTTATATTTGACATATTACATAATCAAATAGATGTATCTGAAATTTTAGGTACTTTAAACTTTTATGTACCAGACGTCAGATTAAGACGGAGAAATTGTATGTTTAACGCCTTACATATAAACTCGCCTGTTGAAATGTGTTCTTCAGCAGTTAACTGTATAAGCCATGATGTAGACATGTTCAATATTGACAGAATTAAATTAAAATCAAAACTATTTGTGACAATAAATACATAAATATTTAGTTTTCTTGTTATATTTATATGCTTATATATTATTTGTTTTGTCATTAATGTTCCATGTATTTTCATTCTTATTTTTTCACTGTATGTATGTGATTAGGGAATACTCTGTTTATATGCAGTGTAAAATAAATAAATAAATATTTAAATGATGTCAGTGTCGGTCAAAAAATATTTTTTTTAACATTGCAAATGTTAAAAACAAGTCAAAAAATTAATTTAATTATTCAATATTTAAAGTTAAATTTAGGTAAATTACGAAGTAGTAAAATTAGACTTTCTGCTTCATCTGGATTTAATCGGCTTTTAGTCGATTCATAAATGTTATCAGCAGAAGAAAATAATAGTTCGTTGTAAACATTACTTGGCTGAGGTGCTAAATATATTACGGCTAATTGATATTTGATACAGGAAGGGAAACATTTCCTTCTTGTTGGCCCACCAAGCTAAAGGATATTCAGTTCTAGCAATCGGAGGTAGTTCTATGTATTTGAATTTCATTTTCAATTTTAATTAATGAAGCTTTCTTTATAATTTTACTTGGGCTTAATTTACTATTTTATTTTCCACGACAGAAAACTCTACTTTAATTTTTTATTGCAAATTTTCAGATTTTAGAAATATATAGGAAATAGAGTAAAAGACCGATAATGTAAATATCAGTATCAGCCTAAAAAATCATATCGGTCGATCCATACTAATTAGCAGAATATACTGCTTATACTTATACTTCCATCCGATTTCAAAAGTTATTAACAATTATCGCAACAACAAAATGGCTCTTTCATCAATATCTTGGAAATCACATGAGATAGGGCAGAAAACTATATTGTTAAAGCACAAAACTTCCTAAAAAAATGGTTATAACCAAAAAATGATAGTTAAATTAGCATCAGCCGCCAGTCTTAAAACAGGCACTCCAAAGTGTTTGTTTTAAATTGTAATTTGATAGTAAAATAGCAACTTCACGTCTTTTGTCTGCCATTTACAATCCATGGAAAAATATGAAAAGATCATCATTTATGGATTTCAAAAAACACTTCTCATAGTACATCTTTTTCTTTATGTTATATATTCATAGTTTCTTGGAATGAAGATATTCATTATTTTACACAACTTTATTGAATCCCACTAATAAATCACTAATCCTTGAACCTATAATGGCAGATAAGTTAAACACGTTATATTGAATCTAAAAAACAAAAAATTAATGGGATATGATGAGGTGCCAGTCTCCTTACTGAAAAAATGTTGCACTGAGTGTTCCGAAATTATTTCAACAATAATAAATAAATCCATAAAAATGGGTGAATTACCAAGTCGTTTGAAACTTTCGGTTGTTATCCCCATTTTTAAAAAAGATGAACTTTCATTAATCCAAAATTATAGGCCTATCTCACTTCTAAGCATTACCTCAAAAATTATAGAAAAAATTATATGTAACAGAATTAATAAATTCCTTGATGAAAACAATATCTTCACAAACAATCAACATGGTTTCAGGGAGAGGCGCTCCACTGAAACGGCAATGATAAATTTTATTCAATGTATTAATGATAAAATGGAAAAAAAAAGGAATACATAGTTGGTTTGTTGTTCAATTTAACTTAAGCCTTTGATAACCTAAATTTTAATTTCACAATAGAAAAGATATCCAAGCTTGGTATACAAGGACTTCAAAAATGGATACATTCATTTTTTAAAAATCGTAAATTAATAGTGAAGTGAATCAGAAGACATCCAACGAATATAATATAATATCAGGCATCCCCCAAGGCAGCGTCTTAGGTCGCCTAGTTTTTCTAATGTTTATAAATGATCTTCCGAAATACATTCTTGATGGGGAAGTGTTTATGTTCGCCGACGATACTATCATCATAATTTCAAGTGCCAACTTACAGGAATTACACCGTAAAATCAATAACGTTCTCAGCCAATTTGACAGATATTGTCATAAAAATAGACTCATCATTAACTATTCAAAGACGATAGCAATTGAGTTTCATAAACACTCGACACCCAAAGCAATTCTCTCGAATATCCATATAGATAATAACTCAGTTGCTTTAAAGAGCCAGTATAAATGTTATATAAAATATCAACAAGTAACTTATAATATTTAGAGTCATATGAAAATAGCCTTATCAGGCGTATCATATTTCATATGGCAGCTGCTCCTTTTGCTAACTCAACATCACCTGATTCACAGGCTCGTTCACAATATTCCTTTGTTCTAAGACTCTTCAAGTCAGCATTTTTAAAGTTATAAATATATGTAACGCAGCAATTGTACTTCAGTTATCATACTCACTTAGTCTTAAGTTAATCAATTTGTTTCATTTTGTTCAGGATAGTAATTACTATCCTTTCAAGTAAATAAAGTTTTTAAAAAGTTAGTTGTGTCGCTTGTGATCTAACAAAATTTGGCGCAGTCGGTAGGATCTTCAAAACACCCTGTACCGGAGCCTAACTACCAGAAACTACCCGAGAGAATAAGGACAACATCTGCAAAAGGTGCCTAACTGGAGGGAAAGACTGGAAGAACAAGGAGCACTTTAGGGCAGGAGTGGTGAATTTCAATTCTTCAAGAAGAAAAAGAACCCGGACACAGCACACAACAACTCAACATTCAAAGAAACAATTTTTTCAAGCAACAAATCAACAAGCAACATTTCAACAATCAAAGCAACAATTAATTTTAAGAAGCAACCACACAAGAAGCAATCACTCAACAAGCAACAAAACTTTAGCAAGTAAGAAATCATCCCTGGTCACACAAGTTGGTGTCTTCGACGTCAGACAGACGGAGCCCGCTTTACGAAGTCGCATTCAACTACAAGACTCCACGGAGATGAAAATATTGATGTAAGTACAAATAAGAATCATCTCGTTTATTTTGTGCTTTGCATTTAACATTTTTTTTCAAACCCATTCATTCAATTTATTTCAATTTACGTAACGTAATATAAATAACAGCAGTTCTATAACCCAGATTAGCGAAAGTCTCATTAAACTTATCAAGAAATTTAATACATTTAAATATATCAGATTTCAAGTTCAATTTTACAACACAGAAATATTTCAGAGTTAACATTTATTTTGCATTGAAACGCATTCCAAGCTAATCAGTAAATCATAAGTTTGTGAAACATTTGTCACACCAGTGCCGTATCATTCTGATTTTCACCGCATAAATTTTTTTTTTAATTAATTAAAATTTCCTTTTCTTTAAAAGTTAAATAATAACCTATTAAAAATGACTGACAATCAAGTCACTGGAAACGAAAATCAGAACGTTACAATGAACGAAACAGTAAACATTGAACCCTATAAGTTAAGTGAAATCTTTTCTATAATACCTGAGTTCGATGGGAACCCCATATTTTTGCATACATTTATCTCTGCGTGTGTTCATGCTCAAGGCATGGCAGTAGACGATCAGAGAATTTTAGTGACTTTACATATAAAAAATAAGCTTCGCGGAAAAGCGTCAGAGCTTATAAATTCGCGAAACCCTGCTACTTGGGCAGAAATAAAAAGCTTGCTCGAGGCGCACTTTGGCGATTCGCGCGACCTAACAGCGCTTATACAGGATTTGCAAAGAGTTCATCAATTGCAAAATGAAACCGCACTTATTTTTATATCTCGTCTTCAAACTCATAACGCCAAAATGCACGCCGCTGTGCAAAAACAATCCTTGACATTAGAAGAGAAAAATGCACAATCACGCCTTATCGAAACGATGACATTGAATACGTTACTTACCGGACTTGAACCCAAATTAGGTCAAATAATTCGTGCAGGTAACCCCAGAAATATGCTAGATGCTATCAGTAGAGTTAAGCGAGAACTCCAACTCTCATATTTCGAATCGCAAAAATTTCCTAACAAATCAGTTAACAAAAATTCCGTGCAAACTCAGCAAAGACGTCCAAATCCACAGCAGTTTTGCAATTACTGTAAAAGAAATGGACATAATTTTAATGAGTGTCGCGCAAGGCAATTTTCACAGCAAAATCCCAACTACAGGCAAAACAATTTTGGTGGAACTCCAACACAATTTCCTAGGCCTAATTTCCAACAATTTTCTAGGCCAAATTTTCAAAGTCCATCAAATTATTATAGCCCAGGCAACTTTGCCCCGCAACAAAATTTCTCGCAAAATAATTCTTCACAACAAAATAGGCCTTCTGTGATAAGACCTAATCCAAATTATCAACAAAGACCTCCCAATCAACAAGCTTCAAATTTTAACCGTCAAAACCCTCAAAAAACTCATCACGTTAATTTTGATAATTACTACGATGCACAAAATTTTGACAATTATAATCCTTATTGTGATCAAAGCTACCAACAATTTGATAGTTTTGAAAATTTCCAAAATAATTCTAATTTTAATGAGGTACATTCCCAAGAATATTGTACTGGTAATGGGGATTATCAAAATCCACATACTTATAATCAACCAGACCAATACGAGAATCATATTGAATACCCACCAAATCAATATGAAAATTGGTTCGATTATTCACCAAACCCTAATACGGATTATTCTTTTAATCAACCGGATTTTCACCAAGGCCCGGAGTATCCTACAGATACTCCAACGCAACAACCGGATTCCCAAATCGACCAAATGTCGAGCCAAATTCAAACCATGAATTTAAAGGACAACCCCAGTCCGTCCCTGAACCATCTAGAACAAATTTTAATGTAATCTCGTATCCATCTCTAACTGTAAATTCAAGAAACCTCTATTATATTAAAGACGTTACAAATAGATTCAAAATGTTACTCGATACCGGTGCAGGCATATCAATATTTAAACCAAAACTTGCCGAAAATTATAAGCGCAGATCTCCTGAGAACGTTGTTATACAAGGTATAACAGAACAAAAAATTGCGATAACCGAATCTGTTCTTATACCTTTTACAGCTAATGATCCGCATAAAGTATACATTTGCGATTTAGACATCGAATTCGACGGATTATTAGGAGCCGACTTTTTCAAACATTATAGATGCGTTATTGACATGAATAACAACAAGTTAATTACTAACTTTAAAACTGTTCCTCTTTTTGAAGTAAATCGAGATCTACCGGAACCACCAATAAAAAATATTAGTAATTCTCAAACTCCAATTTCAAAAACCCCTCATGAAAACAAAAATCAAAATTTAATTTCCATAGAACCACGTATGGAAAAAATATTTAAATTAAAATGTCACTTGCGAAACACTGAGGCTATACTGTTAGCCCAGGAAAAAGAGAAAGTTCGCTTACCCAATGCTCTCGTTAAGGTAGACGAAAACGGAGAATTCTTAACAACAATAATTAATGCAAATGCCATACCGAAATCAATCGAATTTTCAAATTTAGATCTAGAACCAATTCAAAAATTTAAATCGATTTTTAATTTCAACACTGACAACTCTGGCCAACAAATACCGACAGACAGATCGTTTGAAATTCAAAATCAGTTACGTTTAGATCATCTAAATGAAGAAGAGGCCGAATTAGTAACGCGGCTTTGTTTAGATTTTCAAGACATATTCTATTTAGAAGGTGACAACTTGACATTTACAAACGAAATTAAACACCCGATTGATACGAATGATTCCCGACCTATATTTACAAAATCTTATCGTTACCCCCAAGTCCATAAAGAAGAAGTCAAAACTCAAATTTCTAAAATGTTAGATCAAGGTATTATTCAACCCTCGATTTCACCCTGGTCATCCCCTGTTTGGGTAGTCCCCAAAAAACTGGATGCCTCTGGCAAACAGAAGTGGCGAGTCGTAGTTGACTATCGGAAACTTAACGAAGTTACCGTCGACGATAAATATCCTCTTCCCAACATCTCTGACCTTCTTGATCAACTAGGCAAATGCCAATATTTCACAACGCTAGACCTTGCATCTGGATTTCACCAGATACAAATAGACCCGAAAGATATCCAAAAAACTGCTTTCACAGTTGAGAATGGTCATTTCGAATTTGTAAGAATGCCATTCGGACTCAAAAATGCCCCATCAACTTTCCAAAGAGTAATGGACAATATCTTGTTAGGTATTCAAAATGAACGATGTCTTGTCTATATGGACGACATTATTGTCTACTCCCCTACCATCCATGACCATATTTCACGTCTAACAGAAGTTTTCAAACGCTTACAAAAAGCAAACCTCAAAATTCAACCCGACAAATGCGAGTTCCTTCGCAAAGAAGTCGCTTATTTAGGCCATCTCATCACTAAAGACGGTGTAAAACCGAATCCCACCAAAGTTGATGCAATTTTAAATTTTCCCCAACCGAAAAATCCCAAGGAAATTAAGTCATTTTTAGGCTTAGCCGGATATTATAGGCGATTCATCCCCAATTTCTCTAAAATAACCAAACCATTAACGAAGCTACTACAAAAGGATATACCTTTTAACTTCGACAATGACTGTTCAAATTCCTTTCAAAATTTAAAACAAACTTTAACGACAACACCGATTCTCATTTACCCTAATTTTAACGATGAATTCATTTTAACCACCGATGCAAGTGCATTCGCCATTGGTTCTGTCCTTTCACAAGGCAACATAGGCAAAGACTTACCTATCGCATACGCATCTCGAACTTTATGCGCTGCGGAAACCAAATATTCCACGATCGAACGCGAGCTTTTAGCCATAGTATGGTCAGTAAAGCATTTTAGGCCATACCTGTTCGGCAGAAAATTCAAGTTGGTAACAGACCATCGACCACTTACCTGGTTATTTTCAATAAAAGACCCAGGAAGTAGACTCGCACGTTGGCGATTAAAACTAGAGGAATACGACTATGAGATCGTATACAAACCTGGCAAGATCAATAAAAACGCGGACGCGCTATCCCGAATTAAAATCAACCATTTTTCGGAATGTTCGAAACTTTACTCAAAAATTCTAGCCGCGAACGAAACTGACGAATCAGAATATGACGAACAAGACGATGACGAAAACCCAAACGAAAATGCCCAAATAACTAACGAGCAAATCGCTCAAGAATTCGATATTTTTGTCAATTTATACAAAACAAAATCTCTAATAGATTATTCGAAAATTAAAACCTCCAATAAACAGCTTTTAGATAGAGAACACAAAAATATTATAACCTTTTTTCAACAAGATAACTTGCAAGACCTACATCATAAAATAATCGAAGACATTTTCGAAGAACATCCGGAATTTTACAAAAATACTATCAATATCGTTTCGAGTAAATCAGTCAGGCATAGGAAATACTACATAGTCCCTCTGCCATTCGACGTTAAGTCTACAATAGAACATTTGTTTATGGTATTATATAAGAGACAAAACCTTTTAGATCTTTCCAAAACGTATTACGTTGAGAACAACTTAGATCTCCCTATTCTCGAAATGCTATCGTTCATTTTCGCAGAAAAGGACCTAAAAATTGTAATATGCCAAAATATCGTTCAGACCCCTGACGAAGATCAAATTCCGATCATTTTAGACCAGCATCACTGCGGTAAAAATAATCTTCACCGCGGAATAAATGAAACGATGCGGAGAATTAAAAATAAATATAATTGGCAAGGATTATCTAAAGATGTCGAAAACCTTATCAAATCTTGCGAAATTTGTCAAAAGAATAAAGTATATCGTAAGAACATGTCTAGTCCTTTGGTAATTACAGAAACACCAAGAACGCCATTTGAACGAATTAACATCGACATATTCCAAACCCCAACTCGAAATTATGCTCTTACTATTCGCGATGAGTTAACTAAATTTACCCAAGCTTATGCTATACAAGATAAATCTGCAAAATCCGTAGTAAACACCTTACTACTATATTTCCAGCACTATGGCACCCCTTTGAGAGTCCATTGTGATTATGGTGGCGAATTTGATAACAGACTATTAAAAGATCTCTGTACCTTATATGATATAAAACTAACGTATTCAAGCGTAGGACACCCTCAATCTAACGGATCGATAGAACGATTTCATGCTACCTTAGCTGAAATGATTAGGGTCCATAAAGCCGAAAACCCCGACGAACACCCACTGACTATTTTACCCTATGCAGTAATATGCTATAATAACTCAGTCAACAAAACCCATGGTTTTAGTCCGTACGAATTAGTATTCGGACACACATCTTGTAGACCACCCGAAACTTTATACAATCAAAAGGAACTGATAACTAAGTATGTTAGAGACCTCAATAATAGAATCTCGCATTATTATAAAATAGCACGTAGTCGTACGCTAGACCAAAAAGCGAAAGCCAAAATTCGTTTTGACAAACACGTCCCCGGAAAACGACCAGATTACCAAATTGGAGACAAAGTCTATGTAAAAGAATCCCAGATCAAAGACAAATTACAAAACAAATTTAACGGCCCATTCGAAATTAAAGAAATCTTTAAAAATTCAGCACTTTTATCTAATCCAGAAACAGACCAGACAACTAAAGTTAACTTTGACAGGATGAAACCTTATTTTGAAAATTAAACTTTATTTTCAGGTTTCTCTTGCTGTTCGGATCAGCAGTATCCCAATATTCAATAACGCCAATAAACAACACTATCGGAGTGTATTACCACCGAGACACTGACATTGTAATCTCCCACAAGAAATGGACGTTACTAGTACATAAGAACATTTCCACACTCAAGACAGCTATTGACAGGAACGACAAAATCTTAGATAAAATCTTCATTACTCTTGACCCGGCATATTTAGACATGGTAACCTTCACAAGTGAAGTTAAAACACACCTTAGTCTATTAACGCAAATTTCTAAGTCCATAAAGAGTAAATTCGACGAAATACTGTTCGACACGAAACGCTACAAACGCGGACTCTTGAACGGTATAGGTTCAATATTTAAATCAATCACCGGCAATCTAGATGCTGAAGACGGCGAATATTATCTAAACTGTATTAATAAACTTAATAATGACGAACACCAATTGGAGAACTTATTTAAAAACCAAATTTCAGTCACAACATCAGTCATAAAGAATTTCAATGTAACTGTTCGACAATTACAAATTGACGAAGAGACATTTAATAATGATATAAAAGAAATCGAAAAACAGATCTTAAAAATCGAAGGCGAAACGCGAATAGCTTATACAAAATTAAAATTCTTAAGTATTTGCGAGCAACTCATGGCAAGCTATTTATTTATCGAGGACAATTTAAACGATATTTTAAATTCTATCACTTTTGCGAGACTCAAAATAATTCATACATCTATCATCAATCCCCAAGATTTAGTAAACTCTTTGCAAGAGATTTCACAAAACTTGCAAAAGAATAATTTACCACTACCGATTAAATTATCAAAGGTTTCACAATACTTAGATATTATTGAATTAAAAGCTTTTCAGGTAAATTCAGAATTAATATTTGTATTAGACATACCACTAATAGACCCTCAAACATATTCTGTTTTCAAACTATTTCCCATTCCTATTCTGGATAATAGAACTGGTCTATCTCATATTTTATCAACTTCTCAAAAATATATCGCGAGAGATGATGATTCTTTGATGTTCATACCCATCACAGACCTCAAAGATTGCAAACCGATTCGTTTTAACACAAAGCTATGCCCAAATCTATTCGCATATCCAATTGACGACAATGCCATATGCGAAGCCCGTCTCTTCAAGAACCTCGACACACTACCCGAAAGCTGCCAGACGTCGTTCATCACCAGCCAAGGCTACAACGTCCAAAGACTAGAAGAAAACATGTGGTTAGTGATAAACGCGGAACCTTTACATGTGACCATTAACTGTCCCAAAACGAGTCAAAAAACTGACATAATCACCAAAAACTCAGTTATCAAGTTACAATCAAATTGCTACGCTTTCGTAGGCATTACTAAAATCCAATCCAGTGTAAATGACTTTACCAGTGTAAAAGACGATAATCACCCAATCCAGATTCCATTCGAGTGCTGCAGCCAAATCCCCGAAAACATTCGAGTGCCCAAATTAAAACCTCTAAAGTTAAATAACCTAAACACCGAGGACCTCGAAATCGCCAAACATAAACTGGACCAGTACTCAAAAGACTTAGACAATTTAATAAACGAACCTTTCGTTAATAAACACATTTCCTGGTTCACTTATTTCATAATTGTTCTAATTTTCGGACTATTATTTGTGTATGTAGTCTACAAGTGCAAAATACGCAGAGGAAGTTTGACCACCGATGTCTCTACATCACCCCCAGCTCCTCCGAGACCTAGTAAACTCTCCAGGACATTTACTAGCTTACTCCCTCAACGAAGACGACCTCCACTAAGAAGAGAAGACGAAGAATCCGAAGACATAGAACTTAATTAAACAGTTTTGTGCCTTTCATAAACTTTTGTACTGAGACTCTTCAGTGAAACTTATTCAATTTTATTTTTATACATTTTTATGCTTTTTATACATGCACTGTATTGCATTTTTACGCTTGCTATTTTATATTCTATATTTTTACATTTTATACATTTACAATTTTACATTTTTGCACCTTTTACATTTTTGTCACATTTTATTGTACCTACTTTGTTTTTCATATTTTTCATTTAATTTCAATTTCAAAAGTTGTTGTATAATCACCAACTTTTTCTATAAGGGGGAAGTTGTTATATAAAATATCAACAAGTAACTTATAATATTTAGAGTCATATGAAAATAGCCTTATCAGGCGTATCATATTTCATATGGCAGCTGCTCCTTTTGCTAACTCAACATCACCTGATTCACAGGCTCGTTCACAATATTCCTTTGTTCTAAGACTCTTCAAGTCAGCATTTTTAAAGTTATAAATATATGTAACGCAGCAATTGTACTTCAGTTATCATACTCACTTAGTCTTAAGTTAATCAATTTGTTTCATTTTGTTCAGGATAGTAATTACTATCCTTTCAAGTAAATAAAGTTTTTAAAAAGTTAGTTGTGTCGCTTGTGATCTAACATAAATTCCTAGGTATGATTGTCAATGAACATCTAAACTGGAACAAATACATAGATTCAGTTTGCTCAAAGCTAAACAAACAATACTATGCGCTCTTGAATCTGAAGAGTACTCTAAATGAGGAAGGTCTCTTACCTGCATATTATGGTCTAGTCTATTCCGCGATTAGCCTATTCCACGATTAGTTACAACATAGTCGTTTATGGAATAGTGGTGGGGAGTGATAGGATATTCCTAGCCCAGAAAAGAATTATCTGGCTCATGTATAATCTGGGATATAGAGTCATGCAGGCAAACATTTAAAGAAAAAACGATCCTGACATTTACAGGCATTTATTTATTTAAACTGTTAAATTATATCTACTTGAATAAAAACACATTTAAAAAAAATTCAAATGTACACAATTGTAGCACCAGGGATAACATTAGATTAGACACTTTAACTTGTATAGGTTATAGAAAAATCTCCTAAATATGCCGGCTGTTACTTATTCCATATGTTACCACCTCATATAAAAAATGCAGGGAACCTGACTAGATTCAAATTATTGTTAAAGCAATATCTACATAAAAATACTTTCTACTCACTAGCAGAATTTATCGAGTTAGCACAAAGAGCCTAGTTTTACATTACTTATTCTTTTATCATTTCAAATATGAGGTATGAAATATTTTATTCCTAATCAAAATTTTAATATGTAATTGAGTAATTCACCAATTGATTGATTAATTAGTTTAGTAATTGAATAGTGTTAAATATCAATAAATTCTGTCTATCTATTATTTTTTTTTTTATTGGTACCCTATTTTGCTTATTTAAAGTACGCCTCCGAGTGTTTAAATCTAACTTTTAAAAACGCGCGTGTTTTAACACATTCACTGTCCATGACACGCCGGCATCCAAACCGCGCCAACGTTTCAGGAGTCCCTGAGATGCCCGCGGGTCATAAAGACCACCTCTATTCATGATGTTTTATTATGTGGATGCTGCAACTAAGCAGCTGTATTACATGTGGACTTGATAGAGTATAAAATAATCTACAGGATAGCATATATTTCGGACCGCCGGCAGGTTATGGGACATGGGGGAAAAAATCATATATATACCGGTTTAATTTTTTATTAAAAGAAAACTACAAAATGAAGAAAAACAAAAAAATATAAAGAAAAATGCCAATTCTTGGTAGATATGTCGAAACAAATTTTATTCCAAATGCAAGAAAACATTTTCCCAAAAACTCAAATTAACATAAAAAAAGAAATTCGAACAAAAATGTTTTAATGTTTTTCAAAAAAGCATTTTAAACAATAGGAAATTTTGCACTGGTTGCATGAAGTCTCAATCTTTTTTGTTTTTTTCGCAGCTACAGTTGCTGAGTCGGTTTCACGGAAATTATTGTAGCAACCTGCGCAGCGTTTCCTTATCAATCTGTTTCTGTTGTCCCTTTCTGTTGTCCCTTTCTGTTGTTTCGATAAGAACATGTTTGCTGGTAGAAGGTGTGGTTGATGTGGTTACTGTGAGTCAAGCTGTGGGTACTTGCGGAATTGGTCGTGAAATATGTTCTGGTAGCAAGCTTTTAATAATTTCTTCAGTAAATTGCAAAAGACTCATTTTGGATGCATTAGGATTGACTTCTTTGTAAAGAAGGTAACTGTTGGTCAACGCTACCCCAGCAATAACTTCTACGGCAATCTTCTTATACCAAGTTAGAGTTTTTCTCAAGGGACTATAGTAGCTACTCAGTTGATCAGAAACATCTATTCCTTGTTTACTTTTATTATAGTCAAGTATAATTTCTGGCTTCTGCTTGAATTCCCCTGCCCTGTTTCTTTTTTCGCCGGCACTGATTCGGTCATCGTGACATGTATAGAGTACCAGGACATCCCTTTTATCGTGCCATTTTAGTACGGTAATGTAGTCCGACTGCGCAGAGGCCACTTCGCCCCGTTGGAGATTCGCATTTACAACGTCTGGTGGTAAACTCGATTTTTCCGTAAAGTTCCGTAGAGGTTTGTTTTTCGGTCATAAAGGTACTTTGCAAGTGGAATACTGGTATAATGGTTGTCTGTGATCATTATTCTACCAGTATTCAGAAGAAGCTCCATCAACTTAGCTACGACAGTGCCTGAAGAAAATATTTATTAGACATGGAAATGTAGTCAAAATAATAAAATTTTACCTGGATGGTCTAACCCCTGTAATTTTTCTGATTGGCCACAATAAACTTGTAAGTTCCATACGAATCCTTTTGGCGTACACAGTTTATATAGTTTGACTCCATATTTGCTTGCTTTAGACGGATTGTATTGTCTAAATTTTAGGCGCCCTCGAAAGGCAACCATCGTTTCATCAACAACATTTGTCTTGTCGGGTAAATAAAGATTCTGAATATTATGCATTACAAGGTCAATCAAAGGTTGCACTTTGTGCAATCTGTCTTCATGTGGTACTAAATTGTTAGAAAAGTGCCACATTTTTAAGAGAAGTATAAATCGGTTGTAGCCAATAGGTATTTTATGAAATATTTCATGTTTATACAGACTATCTTGCTTCCAGTATCTTTCAAGGGTGGGAAAAACTATTACTCCTGTCAACATTATGATGCCTAAGAAACATTCTATTTCAGTTTCATTGGTTTCCTTCCACCGCGATAGTCGGCTAGAGCGAGTAACTGCTCCTTGTTGGGATTCAATAACTTGTTGAGCATATCTGTTGGTTTCTTCCACCATTAGTCGAATTATGTTGTCAGTTAAAATCTCCAAATATACGTCAACAGGGTGCTGATAGTTTCTATTTAATAGAGGCCTTTGAAGACCCGAAGGACTATGAAATTCAAATTCCTCGTTCTTCAACACCGATTGAAACCAAAACCCAGAGGTATCTAGATCATCATCATCGTTCTGATTTTGTATTATCGGAGATGAAGGCTGATTTTGGGGATCAACGTCTAGGAATTCACTATCATCTCCATCAATACCAATATTAATCTCAGAATTTTCAATATCCGATTGTGATGAACTTTCCGAGTCTTCATCTTCAGAAGTTTGTACATAGTCGCTATCCAAGATGCTGTCGTCTGAATCTTCTTCAAACTCAAAGTCATTATTGCTTGATAGAGTGTCTATGTCCGATAATTCATTTTCTAAAATATCCTCTAAGTCTCTATCACTTAACGGAACTTTTTTAATAATTTGAGACTTTTTTCCACTCATTTTTCACTATGCAAATCACATTAAAACTTAACCAAAAATCACGAAACAATGAACGCGTAAAAAGTGAGGTTATGCCAACTGGCGGGCATGGACGAGAGGCAAGCCGATTCACAGACAAATATTACTTCCACGTCCATGACCTGCCGGCTGCCAAGCGAGTTTCTGCGGGTTTGTCTGCACAGATGTATAAAGAATTGCCTATATTATACCCAAGAAAAACAACTCATTGATGCAACTGTTCCTTCATGAAATATAAAGTTGGACGTAGAGGTGAAAAGTCCGGCATGACCCGCCGGCGTGTCATGGACAGTGAATGTGTTAAAGTTACTATGGCAACAACTACAACCCGACTCAAAATGTCAACTTTTTAATCATTCATCTGACAGGAATTTTTGCGGTATTAACCGCGAATCTGCTTTTCTATTTAAGTAATCAATGTTAGAACTCATTTTAAAGCAATATCAGTAACAACTGTAGTGACAATAATTAATCCTATGTGCCAGATCGCAAATTAATTTTTGTATTCCTCGTTTGACACTGACCGGTATCCTTATGTCACATCACGAAGTCAACCATTTTACATTCTTAATTCTTATTTCCATTTTTGTAGTAATAATACGAGTATTTATGATTTCAAAGTGTACCAATAAAAAAAATTGCGTAAAGTATTCGCGGATAACTGGTCTTTAAAACACTTGTTCTATTTCGAGCACGGCGGCGCAGCCGGAGTGAAAAATAGCGCGTGTTTTAAAGACCGTAATATCCACTTATACTTTAATATATTTTTATTGTAGAACAATGTGTAGAGATCGAATGCGCTTTACTTACACTACTTTTTGGTTTTTACTTATTTCTTAATAAATTCAAAATAAATCAAAATCACATTATTCTTTACAATTATTAATAATAATTATACATACCAATTCATCACTTATTAACTTATTGTATTGTGTCTATGTTGTACTAAGTTCAATATACTTTTGTGGTTATTTCAAGTAGCACATCGTCTTAAGAAAGTTTTTATACTATGACAACATTTCTACAACTTATGTTATTGGAAATTATGAAATTAAAAAGATAATGGCGGTTATACAACTACTTAAAGTTTTATATACCACTTTTAAACGTCGTTTAATAAAGCTTTTGTGAGGATTTGGATTGAAGTTTTATTAAAGTTAATAAAATGTTGTATACGCGAGTTCTTATATACTTCTGGCTTGGACTTGTATTAAAGTCTATACCAAGTTATTTAGTGGTTCAATTTGAAGTTGTACTGAATTGTCATGAGACGTACAAGAAGTTGATTATCCAATTGAAAGTCGCATTTCAGAGATATGAACTTCACTTTCCTTTTTTTTATTGAATACCTCCTCATCTATTTTTACACCATTTAAAAGGCCATAAAAAAGCTTTTTAATGATATATAAAACATAAGTAATATTTATCTTAAATTTTTTTTGTCTAATTTACTATAAATTGACACTATCAAATTAGCCGTGGAAAACAAAAATATGTAATTTAAAATAAACAATATGTTAGTTACTTCAAGATATTTATTGATAACTAATTTCACTTTGTTTTACATAAAATGGAAAATTTCAATGATTGCTATATATTTTTCGAACAATTACCTAAGGGAAACAAAATATAAAATTAGATATCTAGTAGTTTTTAGGAAAAATACTACATATTATGTCCGTTTCATATATCATTAAAAGTCTTTTTTATGGCCTCTCAGACGTTAACACTAACCTAAGAATTTCTTCATTCATGCGGTTATCGATAGCTGTTATTTACAAAGGTATTAATAAACAGGGCTGGTAACAAAATAAGCGTTCAGTATGATCCTACTGTACCAACTTTAAACGACATTAGACGCTCACTCAGACGATGTAAATTTTAGAAATTGTACATTCTAATAAAAGTTTAATAACAGTTGAGAACGATTGTATTTTTTTTTAAAACGTATCTGTAAGCACCACTATGGTCGCCAGTCCTGTCTAGTACTGTATTAATTTGTGACGGAAAAATAAAGGGTGTAATCAGTTTCATGTCATTAAAAAAACTGGTAATGGAGACTGACCAGACAAACAAAAAATCTTTATGACTTTTCCCTCTAGGGGCACTTTGAAAAAACTGACCTAGTTCCCAATTATACAACTTTTAAATTGTCATAAAAAAGTGCAAAGGCCTTGGATCATCGACCGCCTTTGATGGACCGCCTCAACAGAACTGAGGCAATTATAAAGAGGCAAATAATTCGTTATCTCTTCCTGCATAACTGCAAGCAAATAATGGCTACAGAAGTTTAAACAGAGCATTTCTTTACATGTGTGTCTTTTAATTTGGAACAAAATATTGGATTGATGTTTATAATTTAGAATATTTAAATGTGATTTATTAACGTTTGTAACATAAATGAGTGTCCTGGGTTAAAAGTTTACCACCTAAGTAAATTATTCCAAATCTCTGCATCTGCATCAATACACAGTTCGGTACGTCGAATTAAGGACGTTCAACACTAAACAATAAACTATCAACTAACGTTGTCAATAAGGAAAAATAAAAGAAAAACTTGGTCCAAAATCCAAAACGGAATACGAGAAGAACGAACAAGTAAGTTGTGTCTGTACGTAATCAAGAATTTAACGACTTGAACGGTAAAGTCAATAAAATAAATCTTCACTATGAATACACAGCGACCCGAAATTCAAAAATAACAAAAACAACGAACGGCGGGTTGGACGTGTGTACATAACGAAACACCCACAGTAACTAAAATATTGCACAAGGGAGAGTTAGAGTATAGTTTTCTTCAGATCAGATCTACTAAACACTCAGAAAACATTGACGTCTTTCATCTTATTTACCGTATCGCTAAAGACCGCTGACATTTTATAGCCATCTACACAATTATTGAGTACCATAAGCAAAGACACGCGCGACGATCTAAACCTACCTCAATATTCCAGCAGTTCTCAAAAGATTTTATTGAAAATTTGCGAAATTTTTGTTTATTTTTTTTCTCTCCAAAACTATGAGCTTTAGACCCCAGGTTTTTTTGTTTGTCTTGTCGTTCCCTACCACCAGTTTTTTTTAATGACATGAAACTAATTACACCCTGTATTATTTCAGATTAACAAAGGGCCGCACATGTGTGACAAATTACATGTTAAATTAGTGATTTAAAGAGTAAACTGAAAAATAGAACACAGTATATATAATAAATAAATTAATAAATACAAAAACGATGTAGTGTTGTATAAATAAGCAAAATACCAAAGTGTTGTAAAAATTCTTCCTCTCAATATTCTGACAAACCATCTGTGGCTCCTGCATTAATAATGATAGATTCTATAGCGATGTCGATACTATTATCGAGTTCCCACATTTTCACCTCTTCTTTTAGTAGGTATGTGATTTATACAACTTTGTCAAATTATCAAGAGCAAAACTAAGAACTGAATAGAGGTAACTGATCAATTAATTTTTCGGTATAATTTCCATAATGTGTAGAGACAAATTCATTCAAGGATTTCATTAATATTTTTACACATAGTTTTTCTTTTAGTTATACCTAGATAGTTATTTTTTTTCTGCTGTTGTGATTTATTATTCTCTGTCTTCTGTTTTAAACAGAGAATAAAAAGAGTGTTTACATTTTCCCGAATACAATAAGTACCTACTAAATAAATACAAGCATGACGAAATATTTTCATATTCAGTATACTTGTGAGAAAACAGCTGAAAATTAAACAAAAGGTCGAGATGATAAAGAATAAATTGAGAAGGAATAGTAGGTAGTAAAGATTGTTTAATTTCAGATAAAACTGATCAAATAAGTGTGAAATAAGTAAGTACCTATTGTGTAAATTTGTTAACACTTACTTTATATCACCTCATTTATATTTACGAGATTATTTATTACTCAATCTTCAAAGATTCCTTTACAAAAAAAAGAATGTTCCACAAACGAAATTAATTTGAGACAGTATTTCCTGTTCAGACACAAAAATAAATATGTTGATGTGATATGACATGAATGATATGTTACACATTGTGCTTCAAAAATATTTCTTAAAAGATTTCTCAGTCAAACACACGATTTTCTTACTGCAGTACCTATTAAACTGGTTTGTTGGCCGAGATAAAAACTAAGGATGTATTTTATGTGTTTTGTAAAAGTACCTAATGATTAAGTACCTAGTAGTAAGCAGCACCTATTAAACACTTAAGTTTGACAGACATGCAAAAGCATACTGTGAATTCCTGAAATACTTACGGAAATAAATAAATGCAAAAAGACAAGTACTTACTTGGTCTATTTTGGTTAGACTGCATGTAACTCATGGTGAATCGGTGGTAGTCACACCTAAAAGATTAAAATTCTGAGAATGTAAAATGTTACTCATGTATAAAGAATGACAGCAAACTACCACTAAACCTCACACACTTAATTATATGTAAATGTAAATTGCAGTTTTGAAAACAAAATAGGTAGTGTCGATAAACAAATACGTAACAAGTGCATTCTTGGATGGATGCATTAAGAAAAGAATGCACCCACGCACAAAGAGATAAGAAATCCTCCATGTTGTATACAAAAGTTCATCGACTTTCAGGCTATAATTTGGATCTTAAAAATCTAATACATGCTAAATTCGTAGATAGAAATTAGTAGGTGTTAATATGGATTACCTTTCACCACAATATTACACTTTTTCTTAAATAACTGCACTATTTTAACGTTGTTTTCCAATGATTCACAACACCGCACCCGTTTAACACCACAGATAGGAGCACAGAATATAATAAGGTGCGAGGTGGAAGAGAGATTAGAATGTGAACTGTCAAACGTCAAATGTAAACGTAACTTAAGTAATAAATTCTCTGATTGCTTCCAATGCAGCTCAAATGAAGAAGCAAAAATGGTAAAAATAATTTGTGCGTATTTAAAAATCAACATTTCATAAAAATGAGTTGAAAAGATAAATCATAGAAATTAATTCAATAACTTGTATAGTGTATAAAGCACATTCAGCGCTATTGCCATCTCTGAGTTAGTAGGGTAAGTTTAAGTTAAGCTATGGTTAGCTTAATTTATTTTAATACCAATTAGTTAACCAAGCTAACCTGAAGAGACTATAAAGTTAATCCGTTCTAACCTTAAATTAGGAGAGATAAAGTATGAGCAAGAATCTTAATGTTAGTTTACGCTTCTTGAAGTATGAGAATATGAGTAATCATTTCTTATCACAGATCAATATGTTTATTTCTTGATCTGTGTTTCTTATCTATGAATATGAGGATACGTGGCGCTACCACCAACAGCGTGACTGAGTGATTGACGGCATTGACCATATGACCATAGATTGACACCTAATATCGAGTTAGGTCCTTCGAAATGCGGCTACAGCCAGTGTTGCCGATTGGCGGACTTTTGTCCGATTTTCGGACCTTTTTTAACGTTGCGGCCATTTTTCGGACTTTGAACAGCTTCGGACCATTTCGGACTATTTTAATCGAAAATCCCTCCCGCTCTTGTGAGGGAAAGGAATCTACCCCCCTTTTTTTGCGAGGGGAAAAAATGTGTAGAGAGAAATCTCCTCCTCGCTCTTCAAAATTTGTGAGAAAACCTTTAACGAAATCTACCTGCCTTAAAGTGGCCATTCCCTAGAAAAAGAGACATCCGATAGGGAAATATTTATTATTTTTCTTAGTACGTATATTTAAAAAAACTATAAGAGTATCTAAGTAGAACCATCACAAGACTGTTACTATGAATTTTCACTCAATAATTTCAGTGGTTTGCAAAATAGCTAGATTTAAACCTAATAGCAGGATCAACATAATTTTTAAATTTAAATCTAGCTATTTTTGCAAACCACTGAAATTATTGAGTGAAAATTCATGGCAATAGTCTTGTTATGGTTCTACTTAGGCACTCTTATAGTTTTTTTAGATATACGTACTAAGAAAAAGAAGTTATGGCCAAAAATAATAAATATTTTCCTATCGGATGTCCCTTTCTAGCGAATGGCCACTTTATAATATCTACCGAAATCGCCGGAAAGGCTGCGGCAACTCTGAGTCGGATAATAGAGAGTAGAGATGGGCGGTCCGAGCAGACCCGTTCCAAGTGAACGAATCCGAAGGTGGAACGGGTCGGACCGAATCCACGATGTCGATCGAACCGGGTCCGCGGTCCGGTCCATTGATCTGTTATGGTATGTAAGTCCTGGTACTGTTCTGAGCTGAGCTCCTGAACTCCGGACCCTGGACTCTGACTGACTGCTTGGATAGATTTGATGAAGTTTGAGTTGATTGTCGTCGCTCCATAAATAGTAAATACCCCACGTGCACACTTAATACTTAGGAAGTGCCTGCGTCGTGATTTCAGGATTTTATTTACTGTTTATCCAAACCCATTCGTATTACTGCAAAATTATTTTATTATATGATTTATCGAGGTGTAGTATAATTATACAATAATTAATAATAATGTAGCGACCGCCTATTTAATTCCCCATTGTGAAGCAGCCTTACGGTCTGCCCTTGTGTGCGCGATACTTATCCCATGTATAAGCTTTGCCTAAGTTGACAGTTAGACCACGCGGGACTAATAATAACCGCGCTTTTGTATTCCTTTACCTGCTGTTATTTTCTTGTATTCAATTCACTAATTAATTAAAGTTATGTTTGGGTGTAATTAGTGTTTTATTAATTATCATCCTACACAAAAGTGGCGCTCAAGTGGGACCCTTTCTAACAAAAGACTGTTGTGCCAGTTCGTGTCGAAGTTAGGTTAATAACTTTTGGCGGGACAATAATGCATCTTTTGCGAAAGTGGAAAATCCAGTGTTTTGAGTCAAGAAATCCAGGCAGTTGGTGTGCAAGAATTTCCACAACTGTAAGGTAAACAAAGGATTGAAACTGTAAGTACAGCTTTTAATAGTTTTCGATTGCTGCAAGTTTGAATAACTCACACGTCGTTGTGCATTCATTTCGGTTTTTTCAAAGACTATCACCCACAGTTCGGTGCTTAATTCGACTAGGAGGACATTCTACGTCGCCGGTTTCACATAAAAATAAACTTTATTGTGCACCCCTACATGAAATTGTAGTGCTTCGTTCAAGTAAAATAGACATTTTACATCATTTTCATGAACATTTCGTGCTTAATTTTCGACTAAGAACATTATCGTCGCTGGTTACATGTTAAATAAACTTTAGCGTGTTGTTTCATGAACTTTCGTGCATATTTTGTTTTGAAAAGACATTCTACCTCAGATAGACAAATTCTGTGTGCTATTCACGAACATTTTGTGCGCGTTTAACGTATTTGAACATTCAATTGACAATTTCTTTCATTTTGCTAGAACTTTTTTGACTTTTCTGCGGATTTGTATGCAGTCAAATTTGGAAGTGGATTTTCATGCAATCAAAATGCTACAGAATTTTGCGAATTAATGAGTTACAATCTTAGGAGTCAATCTAACGTTTGTAGTACATCAAATTCTACCGATTCATCAGTTGTAACGATGCCTAACCCAATTGTAATGACAGAGGAACAGTTGCAAAACCTATTAAAGGGCGTGACTCAAGCTTTGGTCGCTAGTCAGCAAGCACAAGTTTCAACTAGTAGCGGCAACTTTTCGAAATGCGCTTCGCGGTTTGCCGGAAACAAAGATGAGGATGTGGAAGCCTTTATTAGCGCTATTAATGTTTACAAAAACTGTGTAAATATTACAGAGGAAAATGCAATCAGGGGATTGCCGATGTTACTTGACCACAATGCTGCAACCTGGTGGCGTGGAATCAGTTCTACAATTTCCACTTGGGATGGGGCAGTACAGGCATTACGACATTCGTTCGGTTACAATAAGCCACCGCACAAGATTTTTAAGGAATTATTCTCTAAGGAACAAGGGGATAAAGAACCAACAGATCTTTTTGTGAATTCTGCACGTGCTCTTTTAGCTCGCTTACCGAAAACTCCAGCACTGCACGAAACGCATCAGCTAGACATGATTTACGGTCTCTTAAACCGAAGAATCAGATTTAGATTACCTAGAGAACAAGTGACCTCCTTCTCTGAACTAATTGAGAAAGCTAGATCGATTGAAGACAGTTTTACTGAAAACAAGACAACGTTACCTGCTACCTCAAAACAAAGTAGTGCAAATGACGACAAAACGGCACGTTTTCGCCCCAAATGCCAATTTTGCAAGAATTTTGGCCATTCTCAAGCAGAATGCCGCAAGTATGCCGCTAATCAAGGAAGAGTCAGTCAGCCAAGTGTCAGTCAAAACTCATCTACCACGACTGCTAGTATTAGTTGCTTTGGATGTGGAACGCCAGGTTACATACGTTCCCAGTGCCCCAATTGTCGTACTCAGAGTACTTCCAGTACGAAACCTCCGATTACCAACAACTTTACGACGCATGCTTCGAGTATAGACATTTTTTCTGCTGAAATTAACTCAGTTTCTACAATGCCTAGACCATTGGTACATCTTGAAATTGTAGGAAGAGAGGGACTTGCCTACATTGATTCTGGTGCTCGGAACAGCATCGCAGGACACGTTCTTTACACACATTTTTGTAAATCGAATTTACCGTACAAAGAAGAGCTCCTACAGATGGTTCTAGCGGATGGACACCTACGTCGAGTAGTGGCGCGAATTTTTGAAACCCAAGTAATCTTGCAAGGAAGGAGTATACCAACTACATTCATAGCAATACCTGAACATGTAGACAGCAAAACGCTCCTAGGAATTGATTTCATTACAAATGCACAAATGGTTTTAAACATACCCAAGGGTCAATGGTTTTTCGAGGAAAACCCTTCGGTAGCTTTTGAATTTTTCAAAGAGCCTGCTACAACAGCCCCACCTTGTCCTATAGTTAGTGCATATCAAACGGACTTCCAACTCACAGAAGATGATGGCAAAAACCTAACTATAAGTCAGAAAGCACAGTTAGAACAGCTACTACAATCACATCAAACCGTATTTGAGAAAAACAAAGAGCTTACTCCGTACGCGGAGCACACAATTAAGTTAACGGATGAGACTCCCATTTTTCAACCTCCGTACCGACTTGCCCCTGCGCAGAAGGAAATTCTTCGTCAGGAACTAGACAAATTACTCGAAGATGGAATCATCGAAGAATGTGAAACAGCTTATGCTGCACCTGTCGTTTTAGTGTCAAAGGCAGATGGCACCCCACGTCTATGCGTAGATTACAGACGACTCAATGCTGTAACAGTCCCTGTACAGTATCCATTGCCTAGAGTGGATGATTTACTCCATTCTACGTCCAATTCTGCTTATATAACTACTCTGGATTTAAAAAGTGGTTATCACCAAATCCCAGTTGCCAAGGAGGATCAGGATAAAACTTCATTCATTACTCCTTTCGGTACCTACCGGTACAAAGCGATGCCTTTCGGACTCCGAACAGCGCCTGCGACTTTTCAACGTCTCGCTGACCGTTTCCGCTCTGGATTACCACATATCTCTATGTTGGCTTACCTGGATGATTTAATTATCATGTCACCAACTTTCGAAGCTCATCTTAACGATCTAAATGATGTTTTCAACAGACTAAAGGTGTTTAAACTTCGCGTTAACCGGAAAAAGTGTACCTTCTCTACAGATCATGTGAAGTATCTTGGACATATAGTTAGCAAGGATGGATTCGAACCTTGCCCAGATAAAATATCTGCTATAGTGGACATGCGTACACCACAAAATGTAAAACAAGTTCTTAGCTTCCTGCAAACCTGTTCATGGTTCAGAAGGTTTGTCCCGAATTTTGCAGAGGTAGCTAGACCTTTGACAAACCTAACCAGAAAAACTGCCCAATGGGAATGGGGACCTACTCAGGAAATGGCTTTCAATGAACTAAAGAGATTATTGACATCTACACCTATCTTGCGTCAAGCCGACCCCTCCAAACCGTTTATTATACGCACTGATGCTAGCGCATACGCATTAGGAGCAGCTTTACTCCAGGGGGAGGGAGCAGACGAAAAACCAATCGAATATGCAAGTTGTTTGCTGACGCCTGCGCAAAGGAACTATCACACCACGGAACGTGAGGCCTTGGCAGTTGTCTGGGCTTTTGCCAAGTTTCGCGGGTACATTGAATCATCAAACGTTACTGTGAAAAGTGACCACCAACCCCTTCGGTGGCTGATGTCCTTGAAATCCCCGACAGGGCGACTTGCTCGGTGGGCACTGTCCCTACAGCCATACAATCTGAACATAGAATATGTTCCTGCTCGTCAGAACGTTCTAGCCGACACGTTGTCGCGCCCTAACTGCCATGACAGCAGCAGAACCGAAACCTGTGATGTGTGCTTCGTTACCATCAACCTTCCCACGGATGATGCTAAAGTCTTGAGAGAAGAGCAATTAACAGACCCGGATGTAGCTAAAATAATCAACTGCTTCGAGTCACCAGAACCCAACTCGGTAGACAGTCACAGATGGAGTGACCGCGGTTACCTAATGATGAACGGTATTTTATACCGATACTCTCCAGATCATGACGGAGAAGAAGCGCAGCAAGTCGTGCCAAAGGGTCAGATTCAAAAGATACTCAAAGAAACTCACGACTCCCCGCTTGCTGGCCACTATGGTGTGGAACGCACCCTACAAAGGATCACCCCTCGCTATTATTGGACGGGTATGCGAAGAGATGTTACCGCCCACGTTTCTCAGTGCATAGACTGCCAACGGTACAAATCTTCTAACATGAAGCCATCTGGCTTGCTTCAGACCCCTGTACAAGCACGAAGATTCGAAGTCATTTCGATAGACCTTTTTGGGCCCCTTCCAGAGACTCCTACGGGAGAAAGATGGATTTTTATCATCGAGGATACATCTACTCGGTGGACAGAAATGTTTCCACTTAAGGTAGCCACCGCTGAAGCCTGTGCCAAATGCCTAATTGATGAAATCATACTTCGTTATGGAACTCCCCGAAAAGTTATCAGCGATAATGGAAGCCAATTCATTAGCGGAGTCATGCAACATGCAGCCCAAGCTCTGGGATTCACCCAAAGCCTTATTCCTGCCTATCATCCTGCCGCCAATCCGGTAGAGCGTAAGAACCGAGATCAGAAAACGCTTCTGGCTATTCTCACTGCAAATGACCACACCAGTTGGAAGGACAAAATTTCCTCGGTACGATTTGCCATGAATACCTCAGTGTGCCAATCGACAGGATTCACTCCCGCCTACCTGACTTTTGGTAGAGAGCTACGAACACCCGATGATGTGCGGAGAGATTTCAGAGCCATCATCGAAAGTGACAATTTTGTACCTCAGATTACTCCTTATCTGCGTACCCTAGCCAACACTCTCAGCCAAGCTCGAGAAACTCATGAACGCCAACAAGATACCCGAAAGAAAAATGCTGACAGCAAACGTCGTGATGTGACCTACAAAGTATCAGACCTCGTACTTGTCAATACTCATGTGCTAAGCAAAGCCAAAGCTGGAATCACTTCCAAATTTGTACCACGTAGAGATGGCCCATACCAGGTCTCTAGAATTGTGAGTCCTACCTCCTACGAAATAAAGGATCCAACGAATCCCACAGTACCCCTCGGTACCTACCACGTATCGGCATTGACTAAATATGTGCCGCCTACCCAAGACACTGCAACGCCAAATCCGGCCCCAGTTCACCCCATACGTCGCAGAGGACGCCCTCGACGTCAGTTACCGCCGCAACCTGCTCCAGCAGCGCCTCTTCTAGGCCCACCTCCAGATCCAGGTTCCAGGACCCCATCTACGCCTAGTCAACGCTCCAGACCTTCACCGACAGCTCCTCGCCCGCAGTGCCAAAGTGTTGTGTCGCGCCGTTCTTCCCGAGTGCGCCGCGTCAAGTGCGTCGTGGATGTGTGACCCTTTTTCTGTTTTGTATCACACCCGGGACGGTAGTGTGATCCAAAGGGGGAGTGTGTAGCGACCGCCTATTTAATTCCCCATTGTGAAGCAGCCTTACGGTCTGCCCTTGTGTGCGCGATACTTATCCCATGTATAAGCTTTGCCTAAGTTGACAGTTAGACCACGCGGGACTAATAATAACCGCGCTTTTGTATTCCTTTACCTGCTGTTATTTTCTTGTATTCAATTCACTAATTAATTAAAGTTATGTTTGGGTGTAATTAGTGTTTTATTAATTATCATCCTACAATAAGAATATTCGGTGAGTCGCACTCACATTACAGTCACACATCACGACCATCGAACGAATCCAGTTGAACGGGTCCACTAGCGGAACGGATCCAAACGGACCGAATCCACTAAAGGAACCGGACCGCCCATCTCTAATAGAGAGATATGGGAGCGTCATTATGCGATATTACCGCACGACGTTATATGACAGCTACGCATGCGTCGTTGAGGCGTACGTACATTCATTGGATATGAAATAGATATTGAAGTCGGTGACAAACGTATATGCCCACTAAACATGAAACATAACTAAAATATTAAAAAATATTTTTTTAAAGTTACTTTGTCAATGTTTTTTTGTAATATTGTTTTTATGTAATTATAATTTTATTTTAATACATCCAAAAAACATTATTTATTAAAACAGCTATGTTACAAGAAATCAATATTATTTATGTGTTTAAAATATAACATACATGCCATATTGTTCATAAACACTCTGATAATATTACTGGAATGTAACATAATGCAATATTATTCTATAATAGCTCCATAATGTTATTATGTAATATTTTTAAAATTATATTAACAACACTTGTCATTAACATTGTTGTTAAATTAAAGTTACATTTATAGGTTATGATTATAAATGTTATTAAACCAACATTCATCTATAGTCACGTGATACGCCTAAATGCTATTTATTGGCCATTCCAAACCGAACGTAAGGGACGCATCCGAGACGGCTAAACAAGAAGAAAAGGAGAATCGTACGTCAGTCACACGCCATTTTGCCTCGAATTTGTTTGCAAAGATAGCATTATAATACTTAATAGTTAATAGTGTTCAGTAAGTCCGAAATATGTTGAAGTCCTGTTCGCGAAGACGACTTTATATAATAGTTTAGTCAAAGATTATCTTTGGTTATATAGTGTTCAATATGTTCGAAAACAAAGGGTAAGTAGATAAGTGTTTATTGTACACGTAGGTACTTGATAGTTATTTATTTATGCAACGAATGCGATACTTCTTTTCGCAAGTGGGAATTTCCGATAATCCAAGTGAAAAAGGCTCATTACACTTATTAATATTAGATTTAAGAAAATATAATTTCATATATTCTGCTACAAAACTGTTGCCTTCATCCTAAAGATGTACTGATGTGCTGCACAGGGCTACTTTGTAATTAAGTTTCAGTAATATTTAACATTTTTGGAAAGTTCGGTTTCCTTAAAAATCAAGCTCACATTGACAAATTACATTGAGATGAGATGAAAAATACTTTGGTACTTACCTAGCTAACGGTTCACACTTATTGAAAATGTAAAAATGTGTTTTATGTATATTTGAAATTAATGAACTAATGTTTTAAATCCCTATTTTAGGAAGCAATTAATCTAGATCAAGCAACTCTTATATAAATTCCAACTCTTACTTGATCTTGGCAATTAAAGCTACGATGCAGCGGATCTTAGAAGCAGTACCTAAATGAAAGTGGTGAAACTACTAAAAAGGACTTGTTGAAAGACGACAAAATTCGATGAATTTCTGCTAGTAAAAGAACTAAAAACAGATAATAACATGGAGAATCGGTAAGTGAAACTAGGGTATTTAATGTTTAAAAATAAATTTTGATTTTATTTATATATACATGGAACAATCATTTTAAGTTTTTATATTGGAAAATTGTCGGTCAAAATAATGTTTTCTTGATTTTCTGCTTTCCCATTAGTTCTACCCTGAAATTAGTTATTACCGCAATATTGTAGGAAATAAAGGTTGCAACTTTTATTGAAGCATTTTTTTCTCTATTAATAATTTGAAATTTACGACTACAAAGGTGAAAATATGTGCTTCACTGTAGGTTTTTTTTTGCTTCATTGCTCCTGCGTATAGTAATTAGTTTGGATCAACTGACAAATTGACTATTAATTGTCCACGTAAGTAAGCCTTTTCCGTGGCGTACGGCTGTGATTCGTTACGTGCAGTAATGGGTGGCCGGCAATTTTCTTGCTGCCGGGTAATGGAGGCTAGGTTTGAAGTGGTCAGAGCCAGGAGTTGCGCTAATTGTTCATAAGTGGGTAGTCCCAAGCTCGGTTGGGGTTGGTCCGTTATGGCGGCAGAGGGGACTGGGATCGTTCCAGTCGTTTGGTTTTGGAGCACTATTTGTCTTTGGGGCGTAGCACTAGGTCTTGCCGTCTGGTACGGCGGGGTGACGTGGTAGGCGCCGGCCGACGAGGTAGGCGTGACGAAGTACTGTGCGTTGGGCGGCGTGCTTGGACTTGGGCTGGTTGCTGTTGGTGGTACCATGCAGTGAGGGGTGGCCAGCTGGCGGCGAGGTGTCAGCGAGGCGTCGCTGAAGAGTTGGGGCCAGTCGGGTGTGGCAGCAAGGGTGTACTGACCGCTGGGCAGCCCTGAGCCAGAGTGGGAGGCTTCCCCATGTGTGGAAGCGAATCCAGCGAAGCGGCGATCTCCCAGCGTCGAGGAATCGTCGTTGGCCCGGGATGCTGTTGGGTCCACCATACAGCGAGGGGGCATCACCATATCATCATCACCACCCAATCTCTGTTCCATCGCCGAGTTTCCATGCCACGATGCTGCGTTGCGCTCCATGCAGTAATGGGGCATCGCCTGAGAATCGTTGCTACGCCATTCCATATTTGTTGCCTGGGCTTCGTGCCAGGTGGCTGCGCTGCGTGCCATGCAGCGAGGGGGCACCGTCGTGATGACGTCATGCGTGACCCCAGTGTCGTGTCCTATGTTGGTGGCGAGTCCTGCCTCGCTATGCCTGGGTGCTGAGCCCGGCGACGCACAGTATTGGGGCGCCGTCGTCGCGACGCCATGCGTAGCACTTGTGCCTGTGGAGAAATCAGAGGACATGCTTACCTCGCCGAGCCGGGTTGCTGTGTTGCTTGTCGTGCAGTGTGGGGCCACCGTCGTAGAGTCGTCGGGCGTGACCCCCGTACCCCTTGTCAGGGCGTCGTGTTGGCGGAGCACTTCGTGGTCAGATGCTGTGAGGGGCGTCGTGCAGTGAGGGGGGGCCGACGTGGAGACGTCGCTCTCGACCCCAGTGCCTACTGCCTTGCCACTCCGGGTATGCATTGCCACTTGACACTCAACACAATAAAACTCAAATAAAACACACTGTCTGGTTACAACACAAGAGGAAGGGATGACCTCGTCAGCATTGGCGTTGGCTTCTGTGCTCAACTGACTTCTGTTTCGGCAGAAGACTATTAGTTGCTGAAGGCTGGAACATTACTACTTGAAGGATCGATCACTACTTGTTCGCTGAGAAAAAGTGTTTTCTTATATAGACTTTTTTTGTGCTCAAATGACTTCTGCTTCGGCAGAAGACTATTTTTTGTGCTCAAATGACTTCTGTTTCGGCAGAAGACTAAAACATGAGCACAGCGCGCTAGACAAGTCATAACTTGTTCGCGACGCCGACGCCGATGACACCACCCCCCTTTTTTTGTGACTTTATTGAACATTAATAAAGGCATACAGGTTATGTTTCAGTTCGATAATTTCAATTATATAATGTAAGAGTGAGTGGATACAATATTTTCAAAACTATAAACTAAGAGTAAGTGTTAAGATATTTCAACAACTAAGATATTTTTACATATATAGACTAAGATTAAGTGTGGTAAGATATTTTATATAAGTAACTAATAATAGGTCCATTAAGATATTTTAGGTAAAACAAGATATTTAAAATTAAAGTATTTTATGTGACAAATCATAAATGTATTCTAGTTTGAACAAAGTTTTCGCCCTGTGGCGTTGAATTATTTACAATGGTATATTATCGCACGTTTCGTTTTTCTGGACGTCGTCTCCGCGACGCCCGGGGCTGCCTGATCCTGTTGCGAATTGGGGGCTGCTAAGTCCTGCTGTGTTGCTCGCTAAGGCAACGGGATTCTGGAGCGAACCTGTGAGGCTGCAACGTCCTGCTGTGTTGCTTGCTAAGGCAACGGGAGACTGGAGCGATTTATTGAGGCTGCAACGTCCTGCTGTACTGCGGGCTAAGGCAGTGAGATACTGGAGCGCCTCGTGGGGGCTGCTAGGTCCTGCTGTGCTACGTGCTAAGGTAGCGGGATCCTGGAGCGGTGCGCCGGAGCCGGCTGAGCTCGGGCTGGCGTTCGAGTTGACGAATACTCGTGTCCGGACTGGGACAGGCATCTGGCTGGCGGATGGCTGCTGTCGGTCGTGGCCAGGCGTGGTCACGGCCTTCGCCCAGAACGGCATCGGGAACAGTATGGGCGTCGTGTCGAGCGGCTGCTCTTGTCTTGACGTAGAAGGCCCAGGGTCTGCTGGCGGCGGCGGTGCGGCTGACAGCGCCGGGGACTTCTCATTCTTGTTTGTTTGTTTCCTCTTGGCTGAGGTGGATGGGCCAGGCACGACTGGGGGCAGTCGGCGGGCTGGAAATTTTGGTTTAGCGGCGGCTGTGGTGCTATGTCCACGTAGATAGTCGCCATGTCCACGGAAGTAGGTACCAGGTCCACGGATGTAGACTTGTGCGTTGGCATCTGGCTTTGGGGCAGCGGGCACTACTGATCCTGTGATAGTAGGCGTGACTGGCTTCTGGGCAACGGGCGCTACTGGTCCTGTGACAGTAGGCGTGGTTGGCTGTTGGGCAGCGGGCACTACTGATCCTGTGATAGTAGGCGTGACTGGCTTCTGGGCAACGGGCGCTACTGGTCCTGTGACAGTAGGCGTGGTTGGCTGTTGGGCAGCGGGTGCTGCTGGCTCTGGGGCAGCGGGCGCTACTGGTCCTGTGACAGTAGGAGCTGCGAGCCTTGGTGGGGCTGGATGTCCTGGATCCTCGGGATCGTCATCCTCGTCGTTGCTGTCGTCATCGTCGGTATCAGCTGCGATGGCTCGTACGGCTGGAGGCACTGGAGGTCGCTTGTCGGGTTTCTGGCCTGGCATGGGCCTGATGTCATCAATGTGAATGGGCACTGGGATCTCGTTCCTGAGAATTTCGTACGTGTTATCACCCAGGGCTCGAATGATAACAAAAGGTCCCTCCCATGTGGGTCCAAAGCTGGTCCGGCGCTCCTTGAAGCCTCGGCACATCACTCGTTGCTGGGGTCGATACTCGATCGGGGCTGTCCTTGGCTCTGGGAAAAGATTCCTCTGGTAGACTTGCTGTCGTTGCGCCGCTTTCTCATGTCTGCTCCTAGCTGCTCGTCGAGGTTCTGGTAGCGAGCGGCGTTGCTCTGGGTGTTGCCAGTCTCCTGGGCGAGGTAACTCGGTCCCAAGCAGCAGCTCGCTGGGTGAGTAGCCGGTGGCAGCATTTTTTCTGTTGTGCAAGGAAAAGATGATCTGCGGCAGCACGACGTCCCATCGGTTTTGTCGTTTTCCCATCAGCTTTTCTCGTAGGGCCTTCTTTATCTCTTGGTTACGCCTCTCCACAGGATTGGCTCTCTGGTGGTAGATCGGCGATGTAAAATGTCTGATTTTATTCCGCTTGCAGAAGTTGAGGATCTTCTTGGCGGTGAAGGTGGGTGCCTTGTCGGTGATGAGTTCATCGGGATATCCCCATCGGAGGCAGACTCGTTCCAAGGCCCCTAAGATGTGGTTGGCATCAGCTTGGGGTGCAGCTTCGGCCTCGATCCACTTGGAACAGAGATCTGTTATCACGATGATAACTCGGTTATGGGTTGGTGTCTCTTCGTAGGGTCCCATGACGTCTAACGAGAGTACTTGCCAGGGTTTGGTGGGTGGTCTCGGGCGGAGTGGAGCGGCAGCTTGAAGGGGTCCTCGCTTGGTTGCAGCACATACCATGCATAGTCGCACATGCGTCGTGACGTTCTTGCGGAGTTGGGGCCAGTAGTAACGGTTGTTCACTGCCCGGTACGTCTCGTCGCGGCCTGGATGACCTGCATGTGGGGCGTCGTGGTAGTGGTGCAGAATGCGGGGCCTCAAGGCTTCGGGCACAACGAGGGCGGTCCTCTCTTCAGTGACATGCCATAAGCGTCCATCTTCTACCCTGAATTGTTCTTTCAGTCGTCTTTCCCAGGGGTCTAAGCCTCGTTCCTGATCCTGGATGTCCCCCCAATGTCCGATGGAACCAGAAATAGCGTAGTCCGCGAGTTGGGCGGCCTTGATCTCATCGAACAGAGTGGTTATCTCCTCAGGTTCGGCTTCCATCATCAGAAGTTCCTCCGTGGTCGGGGTATCGATGATGGCCCTTGGCGTGGTTGGTTGTTTGGTTGTGGATTCCTCGTCAGGAGGTAGCAAGCGGGAGTCATCGCCGGTATCAGCTGGCATGGCTTCTTGGGGATGACGCGACAGGAAGTCGGGCAGCTGGTTCAATCGTCCTGGACAGTGTTCTACGGTGAAGGTGTACTCTTGCAGCTGCAAGGCCCACCGGGTGAGCTTGGCCCTCTCGTCCTTGAACTGATGTAACCAGTGCAATGCTCGGCTGTCCGTGACAAGTGTAAAGTGCTGGTCCTCCAGCCAGTGGCGGTATCGACGACAGGCCCATACTACGGCGAGTGTCTCCTGTTCATTGATGTGATAGCGTTTCTCAGGTCCTGTAAACTTTGCACTGGAGCAGGAAATGATCCGTTTCTCCCCCTCTGGCGTTTTTTGATACAAAGCCGCACCCATGCCATGGTTGCTTGCATCGGTTTGGAGGTAGAAAGGCAGTCCTGGCTCCGGTCTGCAAAGGGCTAAAGGCTGTGATAGCTTCTCTTTGATCAGTGCGAACGCTGTCTCCGCTTCTGTGTTCCACTGGAACCTCTCCTTTCCTGTTAGGTTTGTCAGCGGGGCTGTCAGCTCGGCAAACTCGGGTACAAACTCTCGTAACCAGTTGGCGGTGCCTAGGAATCCCTGGAGTTCCTTCTTGGTGCGAGGAGTGGGAAAGTCTCTTATTTGGATGACGTGTTTCTCCTGGGGTTGATTTTGAGTAGTAGTAATCCTGTAGCCCAGGTAGTCCAGCTCGGAGGCTCCAAATCGGCACTTCGGGAGTCCACAGTGCAATCCATGTATCCTCAGACGCTCTAATACCAGAGCCAAGTGACGAAGGTGGTCTTGATGATCTTCAGAGTATACTATTATGTCGTCTAGATATACTTTCACGAAGACGTCTATGAAGTCGGCCAGCACTTCTGTCATTAACTTCTGGAACGTTGAGGGGGCGTTGCGTAGCCCGAATGGCATCACAAGGAACTCGAATGTCGCTCCGTCTGGGGTACTGAAAGCTGTCAGGGGTACACTATTCTCGTGCATCGGGACCTGCCAGTATCCACTCTTTAAGTCCAAACTAGTGAAAACCTTCGCTGCACCTAGCTCTCGGATCGTTTCCCTTATCGGCGGCAACTGAGACACTTCTTCCAACGTCTGGGTGTTCAGCTGGCGGTAATCGACACAAAAGCGGGAAGTCCCATCCTTTTTGTTCACAATGACGATCGGTGAGCAGTAACGGCTGTTACTGCGTCGAATTACCCCAGCTGCCAGCATCTTCTTCACTTCCTCAGTGATTATTGCCTTTTTATTCGCCGAGTACTGGTAACGTCGTATTTTAAATGGTTTGTCGTCTTTCAGACGGATTTCATGGGTAGTGAGTTGTGTAGTAGGCTGTTTGAGCGTCTCTTGAAATACATCAGAAAATTTAGTGATGACTTCCTCATACGCACGGCTGTGCGTCTCTGGTAGCTGCTCCGGGTTGGCTGTTACGGTGCGGGACGAGTCCTCGGTCCTAACCTCCATGTCCCAGAACAGGGTGTGCCGTTCTGACACCCCTGCGTGTATGCAGTGCCGCGGAAAGTCGATCACCACTTCCTGTTTCGCTAGGAAGTCTCTTCCTAGGATGATATCCTTGGTCATATCCTCCAAAATATGCATTTCGACCGAAACCGTCCAGTTTCCGATCTGCAGGGGCACTTCCACGCTGCCTTGGGTGTGCTTGATCTCCTTGGCGGCAGCCAAGAGCACGGGCATCGTCGGGTGATTAGTCCTCGGAAGGTCCTCTACGTAGTTGCTGTGGATGAAGGAATGAGTCGCCCCGCTGTCCAGCAGGGCTAGTAAACGGCATCCATTGGCCTCGACCCACAAGTGGGATGATGGGCCGGGACCGGCCGTCAGTCCTATTGACGCACTTAATTCTGGAGCCGGGCACCCTGGCTTGGGCCGGCTCGCTGCTCGTTTCCCGCCTGGGGCTGACTGTTAGCTTGCTGCCGGGGGGCTGCCTGGCTTCGTTGCTGCGGTGGTGCCGTGGATGTCTGTCCAGGGCCTGAGTTATTGGTTGGACCTGCTTGTTGGCTAGGGTTGTTTGAATTGGCGCCATGCCCTCGGAAGTTGTTACCCCCTGTCTGGACATTTTGTTGGCGGAAGTTAGGGTTTCCCTGTTGGTTGGAGTCGTGTCCACGGAAATTGGGGTTGGCTCGCTGGTTGGAGTCGTGTCCGCGGAAGTTGGAGTTGCCTTGCTGGGGCTCTGACTGAGTTTGGTTGGTGGGGCAGTCTCGGTGATAGTGAAATCCCGGGCACTTGCGGCACTTTGGTAGACTATTGGTAGTATTACTCGCAGGCGGGATGGTGGCTGGCCTCGGCAGCGGTCGGAGTTGCCTCTGAAATTCCCTGTAGTCACCCTCGGCGTTTTCAGCCACTCGGCTCAAGCTTTCCATTGTGGCCACTGGGACATTTCTAGTTGCGAATCTTAGTTCCGGTCGCAGGAGCTCGCGCACCTCCATAACCATCTCTTCTTCCGGCGTATACCGTTCTACCCTCAGCCAGAGTCCAATTTTGCGTTGTATAAAAACGGCGGCGGGTTCGTCGTCTTTTTGTCTCTCACCGTGTAACCTGGAGCGTAGCTTCCCCAGGGTGGCAGTGTCGTTGAACTGCCGCAGGAGCTTTTCCTTTAAGAATTCGTATGTTATGTTGTGGGACTTCCACATCTCCAGGGTGCGTCTGGCCTGACCCTCGAGCTGTTCAATGGCTACTCTCACTTTATCTCGACCGTGGATGTCTTCATGGAGCATCGCCTCCTCGAGCTCATCCAGGAAGTTGACTGGATCCTCCCATTCCAGGCCTGAGTAAGTGGGCAGCGCTCTCGTTCTTCTTGTGGGCATCCTGTGATGACCTTGTATTGCGTGTATTGCGGCTTGAACGCTTCCCTCCATTAGTCTTGTCATGCTCTCTGCTAGGTTTTGTGTTGGGCGCCACTGGGGGTCCATTTCCCCAGAATCTGTGTAGTCGGGTCGTCGTGGATCCTCTTCCCTCCGGAAAGATCTGGCCTCACGTTGTTGGTCGCCATGTCCACGTAAGTAAGCCTTTTCCGTGGCGTACGGCTGTGATTCGTTACGTGCAGTAATGGGTGGCCGGCAATTTTCTTGCTGCCGGGTAATGGAGGCTAGGTTTGAAGTGGTCAGAGCCAGGAGTTGCGCTAATTGTTCATAAGTGGGTAGTCCCAAGCTCGGTTGGGGTTGGTCCGTTATGGCGGCAGAGGGGACTGGGATCGTTCCAGTCGTTTGGTTTTGGAGCACTATTTGTCTTTGGGGCGTAGCACTAGGTCTTGCCGTCTGGTACGGCGGGGTGACGTGGTAGGCGCCGGCCGACGAGGTAGGCGTGACGAAGTACTGTGCGTTGGGCGGCGTGCTTGGACTTGGGCTGGTTGCTGTTGGTGGTACCATGCAGTGAGGGGTGGCCAGCTGGCGGCGAGGTGTCAGCGAGGCGTCGCTGAAGAGTTGGGGCCAGTCGGGTGTGGCAGCAAGGGTGTACTGACCGCTGGGCAGCCCTGAGCCAGAGTGGGAGGCTTCCCCATGTGTGGAAGCGAATCCAGCGAAGCGGCGATCTCCCAGCGTCGAGGAATCGTCGTTGGCCCGGGATGCTGTTGGGTCCACCATACAGCGAGGGGGCATCACCATATCATCATCACCACCCAATCTCTGTTCCATCGCCGAGTTTCCATGCCACGATGCTGCGTTGCGCTCCATGCAGTAATGGGGCATCGCCTGAGAATCGTTGCTACGCCATTCCATATTTGTTGCCTGGGCTTCGTGCCAGGTGGCTGCGCTGCGTGCCATGCAGCGAGGGGGCACCGTCGTGATGACGTCATGCGTGACCCCAGTGTCGTGTCCTATGTTGGTGGCGAGTCCTGCCTCGCTATGCCTGGGTGCTGAGCCCGGCGACGCACAGTATTGGGGCGCCGTCGTCGCGACGCCATGCGTAGCACTTGTGCCTGTGGAGAAATCAGAGGACATGCTTACCTCGCCGAGCCGGGTTGCTGTGTTGCTTGTCGTGCAGTGTGGGGCCACCGTCGTAGAGTCGTCGGGCGTGACCCCCGTACCCCTTGTCAGGGCGTCGTGTTGGCGGAGCACTTCGTGGTCAGATGCTGTGAGGGGCGTCGTGCAGTGAGGGGGGGCCGACGTGGAGACGTCGCTCTCGACCCCAGTGCCTACTGCCTTGCCACTCCGGGTATGCATTGCCACTTGACACTCAACACAATAAAACTCAAATAAAACACACTGTCTGGTTACAACACAAGAGGAAGGGATGACCTCGTCAGCATTGGCGTTGGCTTCTGTGCTCAACTGACTTCTGTTTCGGCAGAAGACTATTAGTTGCTGAAGGCTGGAACATTACTACTTGAAGGATCGATCACTACTTGCTCGCTGAGAAAAAGTGTTTTCTTATATAGACTTTTTTTGTGCTCAAATGACTTCTGCTTCGGCAGAAGACTATTTTTTGTGCTCAAATGACTTCTGTTTCGGCAGAAGACTAAAACATGAGCACAGCGCGCTAGACAAGTCATAACTTGTTCGCGACGCCGACGCCGATGACATAATATTTACTAAAACAAATTAAATAAAAGTTTTTTGATTGCAAGAATGGTATTCCACATTTTTTTAATATACCTACCTACTCTATTAGTTTAGTATTATTATTGCATGGTTTAATTTTAAATATTCAATTTGTTAATAAGTATATGTCAAACTCATAGGTTGTGTTGTGATAAATTTGACTTTTAAGAGACTATCCAAACAAAAACATGTTTGGAAAAAGCAACCCCTTCTCCCTTGTAACATTTATGGACCCCCCCCCTAAACGAGCGTTCGTTTCTAAACTTCCTCCTTCCCATGACACCGAATTTAGAATGTTCCATCTACTATCAATAATTTTAACAATTTGCTCTGTTTTAATTTCAGATGCGGTTTAGAGTTGATTCCCGAATACCACCAAAGAATGTTTCGAAATTTCGAGTGTCTACGATTTTCAAAGCAAAGAATGTCTACACAAAATATTTTATGCTATTTTCACACAATTTATAAATCAATGTTTATTTTTTGTATATTAAATAATGCACATTATCTCAAAATACACAATAAAAACCAAATTGATTATGATAAAGTCCATCAGAAAAAATTTTGTGTGGTGAATATTATATCATCCGTACTAATAATTTAACCGGGTTTGAATAATAAAGAACATTTATAAATTTCTGCTGGTTTTATTTATAAGCTGGTTCAGAACAGGTAATACACTATGTATAAACGCACAATTACACATAATTGTGCATTTTTAAATTTTTATTTTATTTTCAATACAAAAACCTCTAGATAATTCTGCTCAGTTGTCGCACAAGTGATCTCTAAGATGTTTCTAATACATGCACTTTAGTTGATTTTAAAATTCGAAATATAATTGTGATTATGTTTTACAATTTTATATTTTATAATTATTTACAGGGTGGTCTTTAAATGATAGGTACAAGGTTCTTTCACATAATGCGTTTCTTCTGCTTTTTCACTTTTGTTTGGAAGTGATTGAATGACATTTACACAATTCTAAAATGAAGGGATGAAAAGTGAAAATATAAGTCACATTTAAAAATCTAACAGCACAAAATGCAAGGAATATAATGGTGACTATACTGTACAGTAGCATATTATATTCCTTACATTTTGAGCTATTAGATTTTTAAATATGAGTCTACGTTTCCACTTTTTATCCATTCAATTTTAGAGTTGTGTAAATGTCATTCAGTCATCTCCAAACCAAAAGTAAGAACATAGAGGCAAAGCATCATTAAAGAATCTTGTAGCTATCATTTAGAGATCACCCTGTAAATATTTATAAAATATAAAATTGTATAAATGTACATCAAAAGAACATTATTTAAATATAATTTTCATAATTAAATTATGTTTCTTTTAATATTACTGAAATATTATTGTAGTAATCAAATTAAAACGTTTATTTTGTTACATTTAAAAAATGTAGTCATAATGTAGTATTTAAAATATAACATTAAAACATTAATGTAGATATGTTGAGAGGATATTGCTTTAATGTTGTGTTTTTAATAATATAACTTTGTAACATTGCTGACTGGGACATAATCTATAACATACTTGTTATATAAACATTAAAATTATTTATTGAATAATGTTACTAAGTAACGATGATACATTACTGTTTTATTTCGGTAATGTTTTCATGTTTAGTGGGTGTATATGTTAATTCCACATCCATTGGATGTACATTAGATATACTTATTCCATCTTATAAATATACATATCCATAGATTGAATATACGGTGTATATATGTACGTTGCATATCATTTTATCATGTGGGAAACAGGTACGACATTGACGTTCCACTCCTATAGAGATCAGTGATCGCACCGCGATGTGACGAAATATTTTCGCTTTTCGGACGTTTTGCAGTGCAAAGAGAAATACAGATTTGTAGCCCATAGATATAATGTTACAGTATAGTCGCTAGCGCCGTATATGCGCAGAATTGTAGATTTTTCTGTCGCCTTGCTCACTTTTATATATCTTGATCTTGCATATATAGTTGTAAATCTGTGAAGGGAAAAACCTAGCATCTATAGCACTAACATTTACCAGAAGCTTAATTAACAGCCCAACTAATAAGTGGTAGCAATTTTGTAATTAGTATAAGAAAATCAAATAAACAAAGGATGGTGTTAACTCCAAATAAAAAAAAGGTTACGGCATCCATAGGAAAGTGCTACAGTCACGTGCATGTAGCCCTCGAAGTCAGCCGAGTGTGACTTTTTTTCTTCATTTTATAAACTAAATTGTAAAAAAGTTCCAAAATTATTCTGTTAATGAATAATTCTATACTAATTAAATATATACCTAATATACGGACATAGAAATACCTATTTGGGGCTTTATGTGACACATGTAACGAAGAAACCCAAAGAAATCTTGGAGGATGATTTTTACTCAAATAGAATACTTCACTGTGGTATGTGAGGGAAGTAAAAACGAGCATAAATAAACTAAAATACGACAATTTTCTTCTTGAAATCGCTCTTTTCGGCAACATTGTCAATAGTTTCGTCGACATTCAGATTTTAAAAGGATAGCCTTTTCGTAATCCATTAGAATAAGTACTTCTAAGGGCAGGTTTATCAACGCTGGGTTGAGCTAAATCACCCGTCGGATAGGGCCTATCTAGAAATTAGTATGTTTAACAAACTCAAAGTTATAATCAAAGTGCTGGATAAAGATAACTATTGCTTGAAACGGTACAGATTTTAACTACCATACTATCTGTAGGATAATTTTAGCCATAGGATTACTTTAACCTCGCATTGATAAACCAGCCTTAAGAATTCTTGCGAAATTTGACTTTCTAGGCGGTTTTTTTATGAATTTATCTGCCTGCCCTTGAACTGAACAAAAATTACAGTGATATTAACAAAAGAAAGGACGATGCATGCGCACGAAACATGACTAACTCTAAATTAAAAGGGTGTTTTTATGTAAACTTACACTAATAAGCGCTCGAGACGGCCGGCCGACCCGTTATATATACGGATGCCGAGAAGTTCGGCGGCCAGCTAATATGTAATATTAATAATATTATCATTATTTTTTGTTAATAACGGTATGGTCATTGCCGTCATTGGACCGGGACTGGCCCAGATTAGACCGGCCCACCGGGAATTCTCCCGATGCTCCCTAGGACCAGGCCGAGCCTGGAAGACGCCACAGATTGTGAGTGGAATAGATACAAATAACAAAACGTAAATACGCTATGAGAGTCAAATCAGGCGGTCAGTATAGTTGGCATAGTATTGAATATTATGTGCAATAAAAGAATGTTAGGGTTGTTCGTGAAATATATTTATAAAATAAAAAAACAAAACAATGTAAAATAAATAATATGTTTTAGTGTTTTAGTTCACTTCTGTCCTGGCGCCATCTCTGCGTCAGTAGAATTGTTGAGTATTTAGATCCCATCTATACTTCTGCAGAGTGCTCCTAGGTATGATTATGACTAGATAGTATGAACATTTATGTAAAACTACAATAATTAGACTTCTAAAATAATAATTATTATTCTAATACTGATGCGGGTGGTAAAGTAATAGCAGCGTGTCCTGATAGACCTGTAGGTAGACAAGCAAGGCCTCGTACCCAAGTTCCTGTAACAAAATGAGAAAAGGTAAGTGGACTTCAGTTAAGAAATTTGAAATTAAATAGTTGTAAATTTTGTTTTCCTGTCTAATATTTAGTTTTTTAATGTAGCTTTCTGATTGATTTTTATAACCAGTTTGATCCTTATCTTTTTCTACCGATATCTGGTTTTAGGATGCAAATTATATCACAGCATAGTTTTGGCAGTAGTAGAACGCGAGGTTCATTTGTTTCAACTGACTGGCACCATAATGTTTATATTTAATAGTTTGTACCTTGAAAATTAAGCGAAGTTTGAGAAAATAAACCAACCACCAATCTTGATGAAATAAATATGTAGATCGAAGTTTCCTGGCTTCTCTTGATACACCTAATACTGTTAAACTGGGTTTCAAAATCGCTAACTACTTCCAGTCAACATTTTAACTAATAGGTACCTACCTAATTATTTACCAAAAAAACGATAGTCTTTTAATAATTAAAAAAAACAAAAACGAAAAAACAAAATCCATCATTAGTGGAGTGTACTTAAATCTAAGGGTTTAAATTGCCTAGAAAGGAATTTGTCTTCCTATAGCAATTTTTTTGCTTTAAGGTGGCCATTCCCTAGAAAGAGCCACCCGATAGGGAAATATTTATTCTTTTTGGCCATAACTTTTTTTTCTTAGTACCTACGTATATTTTAAAAAACTATAAGAGTACCTAAGTAGAACCATAACAAGAATATTACTATGAATTTTCATTCAATGACACAGAGGTTTACAAAAAAAAAGTTGCCTGGATCTGGGGTCAGATCATACGTTTCTTATGTATTTTTCGACGCTGAATTCGATTCTATTTTTAGTTTTGCTCTGCCACGTCAGGATTTTTAGATATTCTAACCTAAAAGTTAGACATATTTGAGGTTATGTAGCTTCGAGATTTTTTTTGTCAAGAAACCATGTATGGAATCTTAAAGTACAAATCTTCCTCTTTAAAATGCCATAGAGTTTGCTCAAATATCTTTTTTTTTTGCTGAGATCGATTTTTTAAAATTGTTTGTTCATATCATATCTTTCCCAATACATTTAATTAGTACGGAAACCCTATGGTCATTATTTAAATTGCAATATTTCGAAAAAAAAAAAAGATATTTGAGCAAACTCAACGGCATTTTAAAGGTGAAGACTTGTACTTTAAGATCCCATACCTGGTTTCTTGAGAAAAAAAATTCTCGAAGCTACATAACCTCAAATATTTCTAACTTTTAGGTTAGAATATCTCAAAATCCTGACGTGATAGAGCCAAACTAAAAATAAATTCGAATTCAGAGTCGAAAAATACATAAGAAACCTATGATCTGACCTCAGATCCAGACAACTTTTTTTATTTTGTAAATCTGTGTAATTTCAGCGGGTTGGAAAATAGCGCCTTAAGGTGGCCATTCCCTAGAAAGAGACATCCGATAGGGAAATATTTATTCTTTTTGACCATAATTTTTTTCTTAGTACGCATATTTTAAAAAACTATAAGAGTACCTAAGTAGAACCATAACAAGACTATTATGAATGTTTACTCAATAATTTCAGTGGTTTGCAAAATAGCTCGATTTAAAACTACGAAATAGGAAGATTAACATATTTTTTAAATGTACATCTAGCTATTTTGCAACCCGCTGAAATTATTGAATGAAAATTCATAGTAATAGTCTTGTTATGGTTCTACTTAGGTACTCATAGTTTTTTAAAATATCCGTACTAAGAAGAAAAAGTTATGGTAAAAAAGAATCAATATTTCCCTATCGGATGTCTCTTTCTAGGGAATGGCCACCTTAACTTGTTGAAAACATTTCAACAAGTGAAGTAAAGTTGTCAAGCTAAGTTTTGGATTAAATCCGTGTGGTGGAAAGCTTTTGTTTAAACAAAAGAATGTTCAGAATCCTGTTTTTTCACAGTTTTTCTCAAATGTCTCTGGCTGTACCTTATAACCCGTATCATCATAATAACAAAGAGACACAAATTATTCGCAATGAAATTGCAAAGAAACTAGATTTGTCTGAAACTTTTTGGTCAATATGCGGTCATAAAACAAAGACATTTGGGGGAGGCCGAAAGCCATTTTAAAACAATTGATAACTAGCTTGCTTATAAATGGCCATAATGGGAAAAAATGTCATATCTACGGTCCCAGTTGATGTAGATAAAATTGTTTAAATATTTCGTTCCTTATGTACTTTTAATATATACCAATAATTTTTATTTTTGGACAAAATATTGATGGGTAAAATTCCCTTGTTAAAAAAAAAGAAAACAGAATTGAATAAAATTGTTTTAAAAAATTTAAAATTTATTTTTGTTTATACCACCACAAAGAATGTGAAAGCAACTATATATAATCTGAAATACACATTTTTTATGTATTGCCGAGAGGAAAAAAAATAGGACAAATCTTATAATAGTACAGGCATATTAGCCATTTAGGGTAACAAAAATTAATAAAAGGATCATCTCCGGGATTTAAGTAGGTGATAGCCTGGAGAATGAGATGATGCATTCTTTGCACTTCCAAGTTCCAGGAAAATTTTTAAAAATTTGGAAGACTTTTTTATTTTCGGTTTTTTTGCTCTATCGGCCAAAATAATGAATATAGAGAAAAAAGTTTTGCGACGAAAGTTGTAGCTCATCTCTTTCTCCACAAAAACAGTCTTTACAAATCTTTGTCTTACTTAAGCCGTTTAGAAGATGAATCGAGTTTTCCACTTATAGTTTTGAGTCGCTTCGAAATGCGCGAAAAATGAGAATTCTCCGGGAGTTTCGTACAACCAGACTCATCGATCGATAATTTCTACTGTTCAGAGCCCCTAAAAAATGAAAATAACATAAAATGTAGAGCAAACTCTTAGCTTTAATGTGGTACTAACCATAAAATTAAAAGAAAAAAATTATCATGGAGAAAAAGTGTTAGAAAGTGGCTTGGTAAACTTTGTACAGTTGATCCACAGATTTATTCATATCTTTGCCGGAAATCATTAGAATGATAATTGATTTTGCTAAGTAATATATTCTTATATAATGATATATTAATCCAATTAACATTTATTGCAATTACTTTTGTTAGAAAAATATGCCTTGCGATCAGTGTAGAGGGTATATTTCTCATCGATCAGTCACCTACAAATTTTGGAGTTCAATTCGCTATATCTTAATTAATAATAATAGCACAGTCTTAATTTTTGGATTGTAAGTATAATAAAGCATATTCTTTCAAATGACTTTAGAGTTTTTTAAATGCGTGCAGTACTTTTTAAATTTGTCTACCTTATTCATACACGTTCAGAAAATGCACAATTATACAGTAAAACATATACAACTTATTTGTTTCTTAACATTCTTCAATAAGATTTTCACGAAATATAGATTAGAGTGCGTGGAATCCATGCAGTGAAGAAGCACCAATTGTTACAGGAGAAATAGGGAGGATGCATAAAACTCAAAGATATGAATAAATCAACTGTATAAAGTTTACAAAGCCATCTTCTAACACTTTTTTCTCTATGATAAAACTTTGTATGATTTTGTGATTAGTTACACATTAAAGCTGAGACTTTTCTCTAAATTTTATGTAATTTTAATTTTTTTTTAGCAGCGCTGAATAGTAAGGATTATCAATCGATGTGCCTAGTCGTACGAAACTCACGAAAAATTCTCGTTTTCCGTGCATTTCGGAGCGGCTCAAAACTATAAGTGGAAAACTGGATTTATCTCGTAAACGGCTTAAGTAAGACAAAAATTTGTAGTGGCCTTTTTTGTAGAGATGAGCCACAGCTTTTGTTGAACACTTTTTTTTTCTACTTTCATTATTTTGACCGTTAGAGCAAGAAAACTGAAAATCAAAAAGTTTTTCCAAATTTTTTTGAATTTTCCCGGAACTTGGAAGTGCAAAGAATTCATCATCTTATTCTCCAGGTTATTTATTACCTACATAAATCCCTGAGATGATCCTTTTATTAATTTTTGCAAGGTTTTTACAAAATTTTGCCTTCATTGCCTGTACTATAACGTATTTTTTCTAAAATCTAGTTGTGTACGTCTAACTTTAATTTTTGTGACATTGTCAGTTAAGCCTAGTTTTCATTAGTCGAGTTAGTGGTCAAGTAATTTGGTCAAGTACTAACTATCCCTCAACTCCTTGAAAATCCAGAATAATTTTGTGTTAGGTGAATAGTCCAATAATTATAAAGATTTCCATAACAAAAAATGTTATCTGAGATTTTCCTTCAGTAACTGTTAGTGGAGAGATTATACATTACAAAACCACAAAAATCAGTTCTGGGGGTACCGCACAACCCCCCCTTCGGTGAAAAAGGCCTTATTTTACTGATAACTCGTTAACCGTTGAAGATTTAAAAAGTGGCTCATGATAAAAAAGAAAGCTTGTTGCCTTAAAAAAGTTCTGTTGTAATTTTGTTGTATAGGCCATGGTTTTCGAGAAAATCGATATCGAAAAAAATTGCAAAATTTGTATTTTTAATGCGCACGAATTTTCGTTTATTTGAAATTTTTTGCGCGCGGCCTATAGAAAAAATTGAATTGCTCGAAAAATAAACATGCTAGAAAGAGCAATCAAAATGGGTTTTAAAGGGGATATAAAATACTCTTTTGTGTTTCCATTTTTGATGGCTATTTTGATATCTATTAGTATATAAAAATAACAATATAATATAGTTAGGCACATCTTGATTTTTTGCACTTTTAACTATTCACAGGCCCATGAAAAATAACTGACTTTAATATAAGTTATAAATGCATTATCTTTTAGTTCAAGGTACTTACAGCCAGTACCATAAACAACGCCAAAAGGATCCTTTTAGAAAAGAACACTTTATGCTAAAAGTTTACTTTAAGCATAAAGTATCCTTTACTTTTAGGATTCTTTTGGCGTTATTTATGGTACTGACTGGTACAGCCAGTACCATAAATAACGCGAAAAGAATCCTTTAAGTAAAGGATACTTTATGTTTAAAGTCAACTTTTAGCATAAAGTGTCCTTTTCTAAAAGGATCCTTTTGGCATTGTTTATGGTACTGGCTGTTAGTACTTCAATGCAGAAAAAGTTAGGAACAAAAATATTCACATTTACAAATTTACCAGCATGTTGAATTTAGCCAAATTTTGCATAATTTTGTATTGTTTCCTAAAAATAAAAGAAGACCTAAACATCTTGAAAATTTAGCTAAAACATTTTTTTTGTGTTTATGTGTCATGTAACTATTGTTTCTAATCATGCAATAGTTAAAAAATTGTATTAAAAAAAATATCATCAAAAAATTGAATAAGCAGCCTTTTTTGGATTTTTTTGGCTAACTTTAACACGCTGCTAAATTTGTAAATGTGAATATTTCTATTCCTAACTTTTCTGCATTGAGGTACTGCCTTGAACTAAAAGATAACGAATGCATTTATCACTTTTATATTATAGTCAGGTATTTTTTTGGGGCCTGTGAATAGTTAGATGCACAAAAAATCAAGAGGCACCCCCGAAACTGCTTTTTGTGGTTTTGTGAGGTATATACCCCCCACTAACAGTTACTGAAGGAAAAGATAACATATTTTGTTATGGAAATCTTTATAATTTATTAGACTATATAAGGATTCTGTCACAAGTACTCCACTGTGCAGCGGTAAAAAAAATGATTGAAAAAAAATCTGCATTTTGTATAAATTCAACTTTATGAGGTTTCAAAATTAGATGGTACTGTCTTACTATCAGACTATCAACTTCGAACTTCATTACCACGCTTATTTAAGGTTTTATAAAATTTTAACAACAAATTGAAATGTTATGTTAATAATTATAAAATAACTATATTGCAAGTTTATTTGCAATAACTTTTTTATTTGCAATAACTCTTTTATCGCCCGTAGAAGAAAGTGAAGAATTCACTTTAACAAACATTGCGGCTGCTAATTTATCTAAAAATTCTGTCTGTTTTCCGTTCATTTGCCTGGCCTATGAGGAGTATTCTAAACATAAGTTGGATCGAATCTAACAAAGCCATTAAAATGCCCAAAAAATTCTCTCCGACTTCCTATATCTTTTATAATAACGGAGATAGTAATTAATTACATGTAGCTCTAATTTGGAACATACTGTATGTAAATAATGAGGTTTTTCGTATAGCTACTCCGCACAATCCTTAATTATGTATTAAGTTGATATTTTAGAAAAATAGATTTTAATTTCAGACCTTTTTTTGTTCGGCAATCATCGTTATTGCAGAGATAATCGAAAAATTGCTAAAAAAATTGCTTGTCTCTCGTTGACCTCCATATTTCGCCTTAAAGACTGGATTTTAACTAGGTACCATAGTAAGATTAACAATAAATATAACTAGGAATGAGCTCAGCAATAAGTTCTTATAGTACGGCCGAAGAGTGTAGTCAGTAGAGCCAGGGGCATGCGGATATACTAATGTCCGTTGCTTGAAATCGTTACTATTGTAAATATATATGTGGCGCCACCGAATGCCGTAGGTTAGCCTCATAATGACCTAGACGTAATGACCTAGTCGTGGTTTTCATCTCGGGTAGGCGGATAAAACTTAATGTATTTTTCTCGATTATGTGGGATTATATGTGTAGTAGACTGAGGTGTTGCTTAATTATTACATAACAGCCACTATCTTTTGACCAGAATACCGCTGAATGTTTGCTGTAGTGACTACATTTTTTGGCCGTACTATAGCTAACTCACCTCTTTGGCTACAGAAACACTCAGTGTTGCTCAAAGCTCTTCTGTACGTCGTAGTAACTCCCCCTGTAATCAGAATTTGTGTGCCAAGGTATGCCACGGAATGTCCGTGCCGCGGTATATGCATTTCCGTCACGGTTTTCCACATAAGTTTGGTTCCATCCCACACATCTATGTCGCCCACACTGGTCGTGTTTTTTTCTCGATCAGATGTTTTGCCAGCGCCTCCGATTATATAAAGTCGATCCGACATAACGAACATACAGGTGAAACACTTGGGGATGCGAAGGGGTTGATCTAGCTCCGTCCATCTATGAAAGAATTTGTAGAATAAGTTTTAATTTTTTTAATTGTAGTAGCATTAATAATATTCCACCCTCTAAAAGCTTTGAAAATTTCCACGAGAAAATGAAACTAAAAGTCGGAACATTACGCAAATATTTTTAGTTACTTAAAAATAAAAATAAAATTTCCAAAAATTCTAGCAGATGTACCAAAAATTCTAGCAGACGAAAATTTTGCTCGCTTCTCACATTCACTTTTTATGCAAGAATTTATTATTTATTGGCACAAAAGACTAAAGAAATACAAGATATGATAATTTCTGCAACGCATATAAGCGGTATTGAAAAACTTTCAAATAAACGTGTAGATCATAAAAGATCATAAAAGTTTATATTGAAAAGTATTATTTCCATGTCTACGTAGTGGAGTGGAAGCATAGTAATCGTAAAAAATAATTGAACTATTTTTTTTATCTACAAGCTCTTATTTAACCACTACGTCAATTGAAGTGAAATCTTGCAAGACAATTTTGAACCACTTCTACTTGATCTATTGCCTTGAAACTTTTCGTTTATATGCATATGCATTCTGATGGCAATAGCATTTTTTAGGATAAAATTCATAGAATGGACTGTAAAAGCCTAAAGAACTGGATAAATTTTACGTGAAATGCTACGTATTTAGGCTGTTTACCTCGTGTATTGTATTTTTTTTAATAAAAAATCGAGGTTTCTCCTGCTGCCATTGGTCATAGAATAGAAATTCCAAAAATCTGTACTAGTTTTTGTTAACATATAGTATTACCAATATGTTCTAATATTGAGAGCTTCAATTTATCAAAAATTTTGAAGAAATATGAGATTCAAATGTATTTCTTTGCCACTAAAAGTTCAAGCCCCACATTTGTACTGTCATATTTCTGAAACTACCTATTGATTCTACAATATCGCTTCTCAAGCTTTATTTTTCTATATTGTCATAGTTTCCTTTAATGCAATTGTTTTGGAGTTATTTATAATAAAAAGGAATTTTTTAAGCAAAATCGTATAATTTTCTTAATGGGCTTGTTCCATGATATTCTTTTTATATGGTTTTTATACTTTTTCATATAGTACTCGATATTCTCATAATACACTTAAAATTTCGTATTATTAACTTTTTCCGTTCTCGAGATATAAGGAGTTGAAATTAGTAATAGTTGCAAAAACCGAGCGCTCATTTGTGACGTCACTATACGCAAGTGACGTAAGAAAAATGGCTTTCTGGGACCTTTCAAATTTAACCTGAAAAGTCGAAAAACATGGAATTTTTAAACGCTGGTAACTAAATAAATACGTCTAGTGGAAGTTCGTTCTATGTGTCTACGGAAAGGAGAAGGTCGGCGATGAATTCTAATCGTAAATTGCAGGGTCGAAGTCGAAAATTCGTTCTGGCAGGAGCGAGAAAAAATTGTAATTTTTTGACATTTCACCAAATTGTACTCCCCTACTGTCAAGTAGTAAGCAAAACAAACAATACTTCGAAAACACTTATAATTATAACCAATAAGGAGCATCAAGTCTATTGAGATCGCCGAGTCTATGCGTATAGTGACGTAGCGCCTGGCCACGCCCCATTTTCGCGAGATGGAAATTTGTAATACTTTTTAAGATACTAAACGTGCGAATAAGATTCTGATTTTTTGCAGATCCATTAATTTATACTTGTACTTTCGATTTATGAAATAAAAAAAAAATGCGGAACAAGCCCATTTAAGAATTCGGTGTTTTCACAAATTTTAAAACATCTGACTGTGAAAATAACAATTAATTATGGTTAATAACACTTGAATTTTTACAACCAGTCTGTTATTAATACCTTAAAATAAGCTTTTCTAAATTTGAATTGAAATTTTACCGGCAAAAGCACTACGGCATATAATCGCGCGCTGATGATGTCATCAGTTGCATTATTGGTAAACAAACGTCATTGTGGATCATAAATACATGTTATTTTGCAAAATTTTAATGTTTTTTAGTGGGAATGTGGTGTATTGTATCAGAATACAATATTACACATTTGGAAATGTTCTCGTGACAGTACCAAAACAGAAACAACGAAAAATAAAGTGGTTTGAAGTTACTGTATAGACTTGCTCTACCTACAACACGCCATGTTGCGCCATCCGAATGCCGGTCTTGGGATCAAATTACAGTTAATCATGGATATATTCATTAGAATGCTGAACTGGAGTTCAGCCCTCCTATCAGACATGGTGCTAGGAGCTGATTTTTAAGCAGAATCGAGATTTATTCTAGAGAATTTTAGAAAATTCAAGGTTCTGTTCCAGAAATGGTCAAAATATTCTGTGGACCATATAAGGACCAAGTAAGCGGTGGGGAAGTCAGTTTTAGTCAACTAAGTTCAGATAAGTTCGAAATATATAATCCCAAGTGAACCAGAAATGAAGTATCAACTAATAAATAGTGTTTTATGTTGTATCAGTGGGTAAATAAACAGTATCACCTCGTATCATAATTTCCGAACCCACGGTATTGGGGGTGTTTACCAGGGGGTATAAATATGTAACAATTTACTGTTGGGAGGATGATTTTAAATTGAATCTCATTATTATGCATGATTATTAGGCTGAAATATTGAAAATCCGTCTAGATAACACTTTTCTAAATTTCAATAAAATATGTGAGCCCTATAGTGTAAAGTAATGGTAAATTTATTTTTTAATAAATCTATACTACTTGTTGAACGCGATTTTAGCCATTAATGCAAGTTCCATTCAATTATTCAAATTGTACGTTATTTATTTGTTGAAATTCTAAGTTAATAGGCGATAGAATGCTGTTTAAATATTGTGAAGTGCCCTAATATATTATTTAGTTTTACTTTCACATCCTCGTAGTGGGGAAAAATTTCTGTCGTCTGTCTGTCTGTCTGCCACTTCTTTTGTGCGCATGTTTTCTCTGGAACCGTTTTAGGATATTGACTTGAAATTTTATACACGTATATACTGTTATGAATTACACCCCCTTGGAACTGGAGATGATACGCCTATGCCTACTAATTGTGACTGGAAGCTGTCAGAATGAAATGGACTTTTATGGCATGTTGTTGGAGAAGATTCTTGATTGCTTCTAGATGGATCTAGAGAGTCAAATTCGGAGTATATAAGGCGCGATTACCAGCGCGGAAGGGGAAGTTTATTAAGAAGTTTATTTGAGAAGTGACACGTTCGGTAAAAAGTGAGGTTATATAAGAGTGTAAAGGTTATTTTGAATGTTTGAAGTATTGTATAGTCAGTAAATTATTGAATAAAGTATTAGTGGTGCTTATCTCTTGTTGAAATTATTTAGAACCCACGGATTCATACAGGGTGTTTCCTAAAAGGTGGAAAATTCGCAACAGTGGTGTCAGACGCGGAATTTTAACAAGAGGATTTTTCGGAAGTGTTGAGAAGACTGGGACAGTATTCTCGGAGTTTGTGCTAACACAGGGAGGACTAATTTACTGGACATTGTTCGAGGATTATTTTCAAACAGGAAAATAGTGTTAAGTGCATTTTTTGAGACATTTTATTTGGACATTAGTGGTTAAGTGATAAAGACTCTGAACAAGACTTTTTTCGTGTAGTTAATTAAGTGTATTTTCGTGAACTTTCTAGAACTTTTCTATTTGAACAGTAGTTTAAATAAAGGACTTTCTCGTGCTGTTTTGCGATTTCTCTGGACAATTCCATTACCGATATTGACGTGATTATTAAATTTTGTTGATAATTATATGCCGGTAACAACCAGAAGCATGGCATCCGAAAAACAAATGCAGGACTTTATGGCACAAATGCAAAGGCTCGATACGACCGGAAGGGTAGTTCAGAAGGGTTCAAGACGGGAGACCTGGTTTGGCTGTACAACCCACAGCGAAAGACAGGAAGGTCACCGAAACTTCAACCACCTTGGGATGGACCGTATACTGTTATTACCCGAATTAATTACGTCGTCTATCGGATTCAACGAAGCAAAAAGTCCAAGATGAAGATCGTGCATTTGGACAGGCTGGCGAAATACGTCGATGATTCTGAGTTGCCTGATCGGGACGATCAGGCTTAAGGAGGGGGCAGTGTTATGAATTACACCCCCTTGGAACTGGAGATGATACGCCTATGCCTACTAATTGTGAGTGGAAGCTGTCAGAATGAAATTGACTTTTCTGGCATGTTGTTGGAGAAGATTCTTGATTGCTTCTAGATGGATCTAGAGAGTCAAATTCGGAGTATATAAGGCGCGATTAACAGGGCGGAAGGGGAAGTTTATTAAGAAGAAGTTTATTTGAGAAGTGACACGTTCGGTAAAAAGTGAGGTTATATAAGAGTGTAAAGGTTATTTTGAATGTTTGAAGTATTGTATAGTCAGTAAATTATTGAATAAAGTGTTAGTGGTGCTTATCTCTTGTTGAAATTATTTAGAACCCACGGATTCATACAGGGTGTTTCCTAAAAGGTGGAAAATACGCAACAATACTATAACGAGATCTGGAACTGGATTGTTTTTTGAACTTATCCGGTGAAGGGTTGGGGGGTAAATAGAGAAAAATATGTACAGACATTTAGGATTTGGGGTATATACTAGAAACCAAGGCCTCCATTTTTTAATATTTTCCATCCCCTCACCACCCCCATTCCATTATTAAAGGGGTTGATAAAATAAAATTGAGATATTCACTTGACGGCACATATAGATTATAGCGATACCTGGAACTAGATTTTACTTTGGGATAATTTCGTTGACGGGTTGGGGGTTAAATAGGGGAAAATAAATAAAGCAAGCTGGTAAGAGTACAGAAACTTGGGACTTGGTGTATGTACTAGAAGCCAAAGCCCCAGATTTTTTATGCTATTTTTCAACTGCCCCCAGCACCCGCACTACATTATTAAAGGGAATGATAAAATAAAATTGAGATATTCTCTTGAAATTTGGTACACGTGTGTATTATAACGGCTTCTGGAACTAGATTGTTTTGAGATGATTCCATATAAGGAGTGGGGGATAAATAGAGGTAACTATATAAAAGAAAATAAATAAAGTAAGCTGATAAGACCATCACCACCACCTCCACTCCATTATTAAAGCTGTTAATAAAATAAAATTGAAATATTCACTTGATACTTAGTACACGTATGTATTGTAAGAATATCTGATTGAGATGATTCCGTTGAAGGGGTGGGGCATGTAAATTGGAGAAAATAAATAGAGTAAGCTAATAAGCATCTAGAAACTTCATTTTTTGGCGCATATGCTAGAAATCATCACCTCAACTTTTTTTATGGATGTGGAAGTAGTGATTCTTTAGGTAGCGGTTTTTTACATCAGACAAGCTTTGCATGAACACCTAATTCTTTTTCTTATTATTGTTTTCACTTACTGGTTACTCTTTAGGTTGTAACTTTCTACAGAGTCGAGTACTTTTCTCTGGTTATTTGATCCTGATAGTCCTCCTGCCACCCAAATGTAATTTCGATATTTTGCACATGCCAAACCTATCCTTGAGTGTATCATCGGCGCTCTTTTTTCCCATATATTTTTCTCCGCACTGAATTTTTCTAACGACCTAAGAGCTCTGTAATAAATCATTAAAAGCTATACATAAATAACTCAGAAATTTCCGGAAAGAACTGATATACAGGGTGTATCAATAAAAAAATTCAGGTGAAATACTTTGGAAAAGCAAGCTACAACCACATTGCTGCATAACAATATGTTGTATAAGTCAGGTGTAGTGGACAATGATTAGGACAGACTTTTGTAGTTTTTCTTAAATATTTCGAAAAGCAAGCAAGTAAGAAATTATATTATGTATGTACTGTTATGAATTACACCCCCTTGGAAAAGGAGATGGTACGCCTATGCCTACTGATAGTGACTGGAAAGGCTCTAGAAAGAACCAAGGACTTTTCTAGATTATGGTTGGAGAAGATTCTGGATTAATCTAGAGCTAATTTCGGAGTATATAAGGCGCGATTACAAGCGCGGAGGAGGAAGTTTATTAAGAAGAAGTTCATAGAAGTGACATTCGGTAAAAAGTGAGGTTAGATAAATAGTAAATAAAGTGAATTTGAAGTATTGTAGTCAGTAAATAGTTAAATAAAGTGTTAGTAGTGTTTTATCTCTTGTTGAAATTATTTAGAACCCACGGATTCATACAGGGTGTTCCCAAAAAGGTGGAAATCCGTAACATTTTGGTGTCTGAAGCGGAATTTTGACAAGAGGATTTTTCGGAAGTGTTGAGAAGACTGGGACAGTATTCTCGGAGTTTGTGCTAACAGAGGGAGGACTAATTTACTGGACATTGTTCAAGGATTATTTTCAAACAAGAAAATAGTGTCAAGTGCGTTTTTAGACATTGTAGAACATTTTTGTTGGACATTAGTGGTTAAGTGATAGAGACTCTGAACAAGACTTTCGTGTAGTTATTAACTGCATTTTCGTGAACTTTCTAGAACTTTTCTATTTGGACAATAGTTTAAATAAAAGACTTTCTCGTGCTGTTTTGCGATTTCTCTGGACAATTCCATTACCGATATTGACGTGATTAATAAATTTTGTTGATTTTATCATAATTATATGCCGGTAACAACCAGAAGCATGGCATCAGAACAACAAATGCACGACTTTATGGCCCAAATGCAAAAGATGATGATGGATCAGGAAAGGAAGCGCCAGGAAGAGAAAGAAGAACAGGAAAGAAAGCGCCAGGAAGAGAAAGAAGAACAGGAAAGAAAGCGCCAGGAAGAGAAAGAAGAACAGGAAAGAAAACGCCAGGAAGAGAAAGAGGAACCTGAAAGAAAACGACAAGAAAAAGAACAAAAACGCCTACAGGAAAAAGAAGAAGAGAAACGATGTCAGGAAGAATTGAGAAAAATCATGCAAGACTTGGACATTAAACAACAAGAAGAAAGAGACGAACTAAGAAAAATTATAGAAGGCCAACAGAGTGCCATATTTGCCGTTACTGAAGAACTCAAGAATAAGGTAGCGGAAGAAGTCGGTGGAGTCAAACAAGAGGTAAGCGTAGTCAAAGGAGAAGTAAATGAAGTCAAAGAGAAAATGCACCAGGTAGAGGGAGAAATAGACCAACTTAAACAACAGTTGAGGGATAGAGGAAACCAGCAAGTGGTATCATCAGGCCAGCGATTAAAAATTCCCTCCTTTGATGGTCAAAATTCCTGGATGACTTACAAGACACAGTTTGAGGCAGCAGCGAGTGCAAACAACTGGAATGACGAAGAGAAGGCTAAGGCATTAATCGTGGCTTTAAGAGGCCAAGCATTGGAGTTGCTCCAGACAATTCCGGCAGACCAACAACGGAATTTTAGAGTTTTAGAAGCTGCCTTAGATCTACGATATGGAGATCAACACCTTGCTCAAGTATACCAGACCCAGCTGAAAGTGCGCGTTCAGAAAGCTGGAGAGAGTCTGCAAGAATTTGAAGCTGCGGTGGAAAGACTGGCACACTTAGCATACCCTAATGCGCCAAAAGAATTCAAAGAGCAATTGGCAGTGGGGGCATTCCTAGACGGGATAAGGGACGAGGAGATCAGACGAGTCCTCAGGCTATCCCGACATAAAAGTAGTAGTGAAGCCTTGGTGCATGCACTAGAGGTAGAAGCCGTCTATAGGGATACTCCAAAGTCAAGAGTACGGGCTATGACGCTCGAAGAATCGCAACCAGAAAAGAAGAAAGAGAACCCTATCTTGATCCAGATACAGGAGGTAAATAAAATGATTAGTCAGTTACTAGCTAAATGGAATCCTCCGAAAAGACAGGAATCACAACTAAATAGAGAGAAGCCAAGCGGGGGTATTAAATGCTACAACTGCGGCAAGATAGGACATATCAAACGAGACTGTCGACAGCGGAACTCGAGGAAAGTGAATGTTGGAAACAGGGCAGAGACACAGAATAAACAAAGTAGTGGAAGGCCAAGTGGACGGCGTATGAAATGCTACAGGTGCGGGGAACTAGGACATATCCAGCTTGAATGTCCACAGAGGAGCTTGGAGAGAGTGAAGGCCGGAGATGCTGTGAAGCCAAGGAGAAAACCAGAGGAAGCCGGTACCAGAGAGGCTGTGACAGATAACGAACGTGGTGCCCCTAGAGAAGTGAAGATTTCCCAGCTTCGGAGCATTACAGAAAGGCCACCACTACAAGGATATGACGATAAAACGAAACCTGAGAAAAATGCAAACATTTCATCCGGAAGAAGGTACAAGGAAGGTTGCAAGCACAACCACTGGGAGAAACTGCAGGTCACGGGAGCAGTCAACACTGTCAAGGTGGAGGTGCCGGATGATAAGGCAGATGAAGCGCTCAGACAGGAACAATTGAACGATGTAGAAATTGGGCCTATATTGAGAGCCAAAGAAAAGGGAACTCGTCCAAAATGAAAGGATGTTTCGGGCAAAAGAGTGGGGCTGAAGGCACTATGGGCGCAGTGGGACTCACTGAAAGTCATGAACGGGCTGTTGCGGAGAGCATGGGAAAGCCCGGATGGAAAACAGCTGGTTATGCGTCTAGTGATTCCCAGGTGTCGAGTTGCGAAGGTGCTTCAGGAAGTGCACGAAGGAACATCCGATGGACACTTCGGTGTTAACAAGACCCTGAAGAAAATACGAGAACGATTTTACTGGGTAAATAGTCGTCAAGATGTTGAAGCTTGGTGTCGTAATTGTAAAATTTGTGCAGCCAGTAAAGGACCACAGACTGGAAGTAAGGGTGAAAACAAGCAGTTCAACGCCGGAGCTCCTTTCAAGAGGTTGGCTAACGATATAGCGGAACCATCACCAGCCAGTGACCGAATGAAGGCTCGATATGACTGGAAGGGTAATTCAAAGGAGGTCATCAAGGTGGGAGAGCTAGTTTGGCTGTACAACCCCCAGCGGAGGAAAGGAAAGTCACCAAAATCACCTTGGGATGGACCGTACACTGTTATTACCCGAATTAATGATGTCGTCTATCGGATTCAGCAAAGCAGAAAGTTCAAGATGAAGATCGTGCATTTGGACAGGCTGGCGAAATACATCGATGATTCTGAGTTGCCTGATCGGGACGATCAGGCTTAAGGAGGGGGCAGTGTTATGAATTACACCCCCTTGGAAAAGGAGATGGTACGCCTATGCCTACTGATAGTGACTGGAAAGGCTCTAGAAAGAACCAAGGACTTTTCTAGATTATGGTTGGAGAAGATTCTGGATTAATCTAGAGCTAATTTCGGAGTATATAAGGCGCGATTACAAGCGCGGAGGAGGAAGTTTATTAAGAAGAAGTTCATAGAAGTGACATTCGGTAAAAAGTGAGGTTAGATAAATAGTAAATAAAGTGAATTTGAAGTATTGTAGTCAGTAAATAGTTAAATAAAGTGTTAGTAGTGTTTTATCTCTTGTTGAAATTATTTAGAACCCACGGATTCATACAGGGTGTTCCCAAAAAGGAGGAAATCCGTAACAGTACCTTTTGTAAGGCATAAAATTATATATAAGAAAAAGGCCCTAACAATTGTCCTCGTCAAATCAGTCGTTAAATTTATAAGAGTTTTGAAGGTTCACGTTTGGGCCTTGATTGATGATGGTTGCAGCCTGTTGGGACTAGTTGGAGAATCAACTCCTTTTCTCGAATACGACTGAAGTAAGCATAGTTATTTGAATTCTGTAAAATTCTGTCCATGATTAGAATGTATAAATGACTTCTGTTTTTATTTCGATGACAGGACGTAGTAATAGATTGGGATGTAGTGTATGCAAAAGAAATTTAATTTTCAATTAAATTTGAAAATGTTCGAAAATTCAACTGTTCTCCCTGTTTTTTATATAAAATTTGAAACAGGAATTTCATTCAAACTCTGTTTCATAGTAAGTTAGTGTGAATCATAAATAATTTTTTTCAACTTCCGGTTTTATAGGACTTTAATTTTTGATTTTTAAATGGATTGGAGAGATTTAAACGGTACGCTCTTACAAAATATTGAGGATAATAATATTGTAAGTGAATTTAGTTTTCCAAAGTTTGAAACATTTACTCAGATATCTTAAAACTGGTTGGATTATCGAAATGTTTCGATATAACTAAACCTTTCTTATGGGAAGTGGTCCACGGTGAAATCCGCTAGAATCCGATATGTGTTATTCCTCTCGAGCTCCTGATCAAAAGTGCTCATCGACTTTGCACCCCCGATGTTGGGAAAACTGTGCATTTTCCTACCTTGTGCACATGAGAACTTTTGATCAGGTGCTCGAGAGGAATAGCATATATCGATGAATTTCACCGGGGCAGGAGCTACTTCCCATAAAAAATGAGAATCCTCTTTGCATCCCCCGATACCTGGAAAAGCTGGGACTAGTTGGAGAACCAACTCCTCTTCTCGAGTACGACTGAAGTAAGCATAGTCATTTGAAGGGGAACAACATATATCAATTCCAGCCAATTTCACCGGGGGCCATTTCCCATAAGAAATGAGCAGTCTTTTGATAGAAAATTGAACCTCTGATATACAATTTTAAAGTTGAATTTGTCAAATATGCCCTTGTACAATAAACTTTCAATGAGTATTGTCCTTTCCACGGCAAATTTTAACCTATATTGTAGGTATGCCATTTCTTTTTCATTGTTATAATAACTTTATTTTTTAACCACAATGGGCTTGTTCCATGATATTCTTTTTATATGGTTTTCATACTTTTTCATATAGTACTCGATATTCTCATTATACACTTAAAATTTCGTATTATTAACTTTTTCCGTTCTCGAGATATAAGGAGTTGAAATTAGTAATAGTTGCAAAAACCGAGCGCTCATTTGTGACGTCACTATACGCAAGTGGCGTAAAAAAATGGCTTTCTGGGACCTTTCAAATTTAACCTGAATAGTCAAAAAACATGGAATTTTTAAACGCTGGTAACTAAATAAATACGTCGAGTGGAAGTTCGTTCTATGTGTCTACGGAAAGAAGAAGGTCGGCGATGAATTCTAATCGTAAATTGCAGGGTCGAAATCGAAAATTCGTTCCGGCAGGAGCGAGAGAAAATTGTAATTTTTTGACATTTCACCAAATTGTATTCCCCTACTGTCAAGTAGTAAGCAAAACAAACAATACTTCGAAAACACTTATAATTATAACCAATAAGGAGCATCAAGCCTATTGAGATCGCCGAGTCTATGCGTATAGTGACGTAGCGCCTGGCCACGCCCCATTTTCGCGAGATGGAAATTTGTAATAGTTTTTAAGATACTAAATGTGCGAATAAGATTCTGATTTTTTGCAGATCCATTAATTTATACTTGCACTTTCGATTTATGAAATAAAAAAAAAAAAAGCCGAACAAGCCCATTGTATTATGGTCGTAACCTACTCTTGTTAATTTGATAAAAACAAGTAGGTACTTGGATGTAAGCAATTATGGCGAATTGTGAAATGCATTTAAGACGAAGCCAATTATTGCAGAAAAAGTACAGTAGTCAATGAAAATGAAAAAATAAATTTTTGAAACGTTAGCATTTAATGCAATAAGAATTATTTTATTCCATCGTGTACCTATGCACCTACCATAAAAAAAATAGTCCAGTATGAATTAACTGTTTATATTTATAACAAAGTTTCTATAGTATGCATATAGTCTTTATAATAGGGCTCAAGAACGACCGCTCGTGTCGATGTCTTGCTAAGTTTTAAAACGCTTTATTTTATGGTAGTGCTCAAATATTTCTCCCCAGGAAGAAACAATATGTTTTATGTTGTGTTCCAACTATCGAAAATATTGCATTTATAAACATACGCAGGAATCGGAATCGATATTATATGACATTCCTCTCGAACTAATGATCAAAAGTTCTTATAGACACAATGTCGGAAAATGGACAATTTTCAAGGTTACAAAGTCGACTTTGCAATCCTGATATCTGGAAAACTGTGCATTTTCCGACCATGTGCCCATGAGAACTTTTGATCAGGAGCTCGAGAGGAATAACATATAGCGATTTCAGCGATCAAGTTGTGCCATGATAATTTTATGTGAGTTGCATAATTAAGTGACGTCTATCGGCTTGCACGGAATTTAAACATATTCATTACCTATCCAAAATATTTGCCTGGTCGTTTTTATTGGTATACCCTATGATATAGATTGAGCGCAAAAATTCCTTACTGATAATCTTTTCCTTGGCCACCAATGGCATACAAGCTCTGGTTTAATGCTACCAGCCCGAAATTTTTTCTGCCCTCCTGCAGATGGGGCTCACTAAACCAACATTTTGTCGCAGGATCGAAACTCCACGTAGTGTTAACTATAACGGACTTGTCTTTTAAATCTTCTTCGAGAGGATCCCCACCTCCTAGAAGTAACAGAAACTAAAGTTATTATTCTGATTATTCTTGTAAAAGATGCCGAGTTATCGAAATTAGGTTCTTATAGTAGAAGACGAAAAATGAAAATTATCCTCCAAGGCATCACATCTACTCAATTTTTATCTGCATGATATTAGACCGGGAGTTAGCGACAAATTTTCAGACGTGATTTACTCTAGTATGCCTCTTGGAATATATTATAAATTTTTTATTGAATTAAATGACGGCACATTATTAAGAAAAAATTACTAGATGTTTTTAATGCAAGGTGCCCTTGGACATGCGCAAACGTATGCCATTTTTTTTTAACTCACGTATAGCATAAAGATGTATACTACTCAATGGCAGACTGTTCAGAAACGCGGATAAATAATTTCACACAGGTACACTTGTCTGACGCGACCCTATGGACTCACGCAAACGGTATGTCAGTGACTTTGCCTGTAGCTTTTTAGTTGAATTTCATTTTGAAGCACATGGCAACTAACTTTTAAATATGAAGAACCCGGGATTATTCATTAATACATGGTTTATTGTCGTCAGAATATCTATACCTTAATATACTCCAAGAGGCATACTGGACTAAATCACGTCTGTAAATCTGTCGCTATCTCCCGGTCTATATCGTGTATCTCTTTTAACTCTCTAAAAATTAAAAATAACTAATATGCCACCAATGATAAGGCTATGAAAGTAATATTATAGCCTTATCATCGTATTCCAGGGCATTTAAATTGCATCATCATTCCTTTGCTGTAATAATAGTACAGTAATAGCTATTTGTGTCACAAGTTGGGGAAGTGATACTTTACAGGGCATGTAGGGTGTGTGCAGTATATACCAATTCACTTCAAATGATGCATTAATATCAAGTAATACATAAATATGAAAGCCTAAACGCATTCATATTAATCATATCATGAGATTAAAATAAATATTTAATGAACAAATCGACCTAAAATTCAAATATTTGAATGATTTCGAAAACATGTGACGTCATACATCTTATGTGTGAAGTTAGTAACGCTTTGCTGGCAACGCGTTGCTAACTTCACACACATTGATATAGAAGATGACGACACGTGGCGTCAACGGGAGAAAACGGAAATAAGTTTTGAGCCAATGTTAAAAGCAATATATTGTCAGATATTATTAATGTCATTAATATAAGTCAGAAATATGAGTAGAGTAGCAAATAAGTGGTGTTTTGTGCCAACATGCAGAAATACTTCTGTAAATGTCCCAAATAATAACTTTATAAGTGTTCCTATAACCAATTAGTCACGAAGAATGAAATGATTTGAAGCAGAGAATCGCAATGTTTCCAAATCGAAATGGGAATTTTATTGTTGTGAAGATCACTTTAATGTAAGTACAATTTATTTGTTATTATCATGGTAGAAACAAATCGACAATAGCTAAATGACTCATTACCCTTAATACTGTAAATAGATCATACTAGATATATACTTCCCTTAGAATTATGCTTGTAATGGTATGATATGTATTTTGAATTGAAACTAATAATCTAATTACTTATTAGTTATATTTAACCCTATGAACTCCCACTTATGTTATATATTATTACAAGATATAAATATACTTCTTTATTATTTTCAGCTTGAGGAAGACATGAAAAATTACATGCCATACAAACTTATGGGAGGATATATGATTTTGACGGAGGATGTAGTTCCACTCATATTTACCTACCAACCAGAAACAAAAAGAGATGCGTCTGCACCAGAATAATCTCTCCCTTTAAAGCAGTAAAGAGAACAGTTAGTTGAGTAGGCTTTAATGCAGGACACGAATTCCATTATATTAGAAGATGTATCACCCGTTACAGATTGTCATCAATCCAAAAGTACTGAGCAGGTCAGATTAAAAGAACATGTGATGAAACATGTTTATGTTTTAAGATGATAGTGCAATGCAGGTTTTCACGGCCGTTGTCCAATGAGTAGTTTCTTCCGGGTTTTGCCGCGGTCGTCGAACTTGACTTGACGATTCGCTGATCATGCTGTCAGCTTCTTCAGAAGGGTTCCAAAGTCTTTGGAACACTTCTGAAGAAGCTGACAGCATGATCCAAAGTCTTTGGAACCCTTCTGAAGAAGCTGACAGCATGATCAGCGAAACGTCAAGTCAAGTTCGACGACCGCGGCAAAACCCGGAAGAAACTACTTCATTTTAAGATGATGTTCAAATTGTGCTGGCTAAAAATATGGAAACGATATATTATTATAATGAACAGGAATATTTATCACCAGTTGTAAATTTTGATCAACCCAGCACGAGCACTGATCAGGTCAGATTAGATGCAGGCAAACATGCGTTAGAACAATTTTATTAACAAGACATAGGTCAAATTATACAGACTAAAATTGTGGGGGTGCAGGCCAAACCATTCTTTCGTAGTAAATATGTGACATGTAAAATTAAAAGTGATGTGAGACACAGAGTTTCCTCAACAGGAAAATGTTTCGTATCCAATAATGTTGTTAACATCACCAATAAATAATAAATAATATTAGTCCAAATAAAAAGTTTTTATTCAAGCATGCAAGTTCAGTTCAGTGACATCATCAAACTCAAAACTTATTTCCATTGCCAAGTTAAATTGAAAGGGTAAAGTTGGTAATGCGTTGCTGGCAACGCGTTGCTAACTTCATTTAAGTCGTAGAACGTGTTTTTGACAGATTGTATGTAGATTGACATATATGATGAGTGATGTCACATATGAATAGGATATAGGATTGCCCTTTTTGGTGGCGAATATTTAATTCAAAATTAAATTTCTTTTAAAATTATTTTAAAACTTTTTTTTGCCGAAAAAATGTTTCAGCTATAATAAATACCATGAGTACTTTATAATTTTCGATTAAAAAAAATAGTGCACACACCCTATTCCAGTTCCAGAACTAGGAACTAGCCGGAAGACGAAGTCTGGACATGTGCGAGTCCTCAATGGTAAAACACAATCGACAATCATCAGCTGTTTTATGTGACATTTGCCAGCATGAAGAATAACAATAAGTAGCAGGCTTGCCACACTTAGGGTGTAATTATAATAATGAGGGAGGGGTGGCGTTGTTGACGAAAGAGAAATTTCAAATTTAGAAAATGAGTAAATGCAATTAATGTTTGGGAACATATAAGTTTCGTTTAAATTAATGCCATTCTATGATACCATGTTTGCACAGGAATCTTCCAATAATAATAATCACACGGGTTTACCCAGTTTTCCTAGATCCGGAGATTCTATTAGTTTATGGCCATAAAGAGACAATAAAATGTATGTGACATAAGTAATAACTTATTTAAAAAGATAGAGAAATATATGTATTTATATGCGTGCAATATTGTGTTTTGTTTTGAAGGTAGTTTTGTTGAAATTGCTATGGAGGTTTGGTTGGAATAATAAAGTTATATTTTGATGAATAATAAACGCTTCTCCTGTCCAAAACCAAAAATATTCTATCTCCCCGATTCTTTCTTCACTTTTTTCTTGTATCTCCTTCTTTTACATCTTTTCACATTCTTATTTTTTTATATTTTATCAAATATAAGTCAAAAGGTAAACACACCTAAAATGTCCAAACCTCACACCTTCAAATTAATGACAGAATTGATCATTTTCGATCACCTGATTTTGACACCTGATTTGACACAGTCTGGAGGGCACACAAACCTCATCCGATCACAGAGGAATGCATATCGTCGCTCGGGAAGAAAAGTGACAAAACTCAAAATTTGTATGTTTTGGCTTTCTTGCACAAAAAGTTCACAAATACCATATAGATGTCCCTAGGAACATTTAAGATGAATTGTATTATCGTGTTTTAGTTTTAGTGTAATGTGTAATGTTGTAATGTGTTGTTTATTGTTGTTTATTAAATACCTAATTATTATTACTTTCAATTGTTCATACAAGTTTTTAAGTCAAATATAAGTTTGTTTAAAAGACAATAGAGAGATAATAGAGAGATATTGCAACTTCGATTTACGGATCCTTTAATAAAAGTTTCCCTTAAATTGACATGTACGCATGCGCATTTAAAATATCGTTAAGCATTTCCCTTTAATAAAATACAGGCATCCCGTATTTAACTTAAATACGGGCAAAGTTCTCCTTTATTTAAGGCACCTAAATTTTGACACATTTAGGAACTTCTTGTCGAAACCTAAGGAAATTGTTACTTTTGTTGGCGATAATGGCACAAGAAAAAGATAAAAAACGTATGAGATTCAAATATGAGGAGACGTAATTTCGCAATCGTATTATATCCCATCTTTGAAAACGTAAATTAACTTCTATTTCATCGTCAGTCATATTATTTAAATCGAAGTTCACGCGGCCTACAGCGTTAATTTGTTCATTACCGATATAAATATCAGTTATGTTATGTAGAAGTAACATTTCAATTTCTTCATCATTAACACCAGCTAAGAGAGCTACTTCTAATTATATTGTTCTTCCATGTTCATTATAAACTAGAACAAATGATAATACCGGCAATGCCCAACTTTGATTTTTTAGGTTAGGGATAATTGTCAAAATAAAGTATCAACATAAGGTATGAGGAGGGCACCGTTGCAATAACTCACTTTAAAAATGGATGATAAATTGGAATACGGGATACTTTATTTAAGGTTTCTTGTAATAAAGTCGGCCCCTATTCGTTTTGCAATAACTCTCTATTGCAACTTCGGTTTACAGATCCTTTAATAAAAGTTTCTTTTAATTTGACATGTACGCATGCGCATTGAAAATATAGTTAAGCATTTTCTTTTAATACAGGCATCCCGTATTTAACTTAAATACGGGCAAGGCTTTCCTTTATTAAAAGCACCTTAATTTTTGACACATTTAGGAACTTTTTGTAGAAACTTGCATCAGACGAAAATTCCCTAAGGAAATTGTTATTTTTGTTGGCGATAATGGCACAAGAAAAAGATAGAACACGTGTGAGATTCAAATATGAGGAAGACGTAATTTCGCAATCGTATTATATCCCATCTTTGAAAACGAAAATTAACTTCTATTTCATCGTCAGTCATTATTTAAATCGAAGTTCACGGGGTCTACAGCGTTAATTTGTTCATTACCGATATAAATATCAATTCTGTTATGTAGAAGTAACATTTCAATTTCTTCATCATTAACCCCAGCTAGGATAGCTACTTCTCATATTCATTTTAAACTCGATAATACCGGCAATGCCCAATTTGGATTTTTTAGGTTAAGAAAAATTGTCAAAATAAAGTATCAACATAAGGTATGAGGAGGACACCGTTGCAATAACTCACTTTAAAAATGGATGATAAATTGGAATACAGGATACTTTATTTAAAGTTTCTTTTAATAAAGTCAGCCCCTTTTCGTTTTGCAATAACTCTCTATTATTTATTAAAACTATTCACTTAATTTATCTTTCTATTGTCTATTTTTCATGGGCTACTTCGATTTTTAGAAACAATCATGTAAAAGTTATTATAAAATATTACCTATATTAATTTTGTCATAAATCTGTCAGCATTTAATATTTTTTCAGGATATTTTGGATTTACCCATTTCAGATGTTTATGAATCCAGTGGTATAGTTAGATTAAAAAAAAAATCGCTAATCAAATTTGTCCATTTTTGACATTGAAAAAAAATCATAGTAGGTCTTGAAAATTGAAATTTATCTCGAAGTTTCTGTCATAAAGTAGAGCTTTCGAGGCCTGACTTTTAAAAAAAGCCCCGTTAAAATTAGATAATAGACACATTTTTTACAGGGGTGTTTCTATTCAAAATGGGACACAGTGTATGTATCTTCAATAGGAATATCGTGCCATTGAATAGGATAACGGAAGAAAAAAAAACGTCTGTTCAGGACAATAAAACATACCCATATTTACTGATACCTAATTTTATTTATGACAATTGAAGGTACCACCTTCCCACTTTTTAGCATTGAGGAAGTTTACGCTGAGTAAAAGAAACGTTGGCGAAAGAATAAAGTTATTTTATTGTTTTAAATCGCCGATTTTTCTCTCCATATGACTATATATATTGTGCAAATATTTGAATATAAAATATAAATACGGTATTTACCCACTAAATAGATTCTTGTGTTGAAGAACTCCACGCAGTGATGGTGTCTTGGTTCAGGTAATTCTCCCACAAATTCCCATGTGTTCTCATCGGGCACGTAACGTAGTATATTTTTGCCAGTATTTTTTCCAACTCCATAATCATTGTGAGGATCAATTCCTCCGAAAACCAGCACGGTCTCCCTATCCCTTTTAAAAAGAGATGTCTTGGTAAGCAGCCTTTTTTTTGTCGGGTGACAAGCCCAATTGGTGCTAGAAATATAAAGACCAATTGAGGATTGCGCTAGAATTTTTGTCGAAAACTATTCTCGAATTCAAGTTCTTCGAAGGATCATCCCTTATGAAGATGAACATAAAATGCTGTTTCTCTTTTAGATTATAAGAGGTACTATCAAACGCAAATCTGTCTATCAAAGTTGTTGTTATGCCTTATAGTGGAGTCAATAGAGGCTTTCACTTCGGAAGAATTCCGGGAATTGGTAACTGTTAAGAATACATCTAGTCGAGGAAATGAAGCATTTAACCCCAACATGAGATTCCGCCCCACCCGACTTTTATGTGAGACGGTGCAAAATATTTCTAAAGTCAGGGTCATGAAAACTGGTGCTTTTTCGATTTCCGATCGTAAATTGGGAGAGAAGTTAGCCGTTTCCGGTCACCAACAATTTCTTTTAAGTTAAAAAAGATTGAATTTTATATTTTGGACAATTTTAAGCATTTTTTGACTCTTGACATTTTTTACCTAATATTGCCCTTCTCGAGATATAGATAGGCGTTTGAAAAAGAAAGTGAGCTTTAAATCTATATCTTTGAAGAACTAGTATTTTTGGTCGTTAACATGAATTAAACCACGTGGACTTCATATTTTGGACAATTCTAAGCATTTTTTGACTGTCGACATTTTTAACCTAACCTTACCCTTCTCGAGATATAAGCGTTTAAAAGAGAAAAAAATTCACAGATTTCGCGATCCTTGCAACCATCGGGACATTGAAAATGATAACACCATACATAAAACATACACTTTTTCAACTTTTTCCGGACTCCGCTTCGCCTCGTCCTGAAATAGCATGATCCACTACACCGCTGTATTCCGACCTTAAATGAAAACTGAAATGACCCCCTGTGATATATGCAACTCATATTACATTTGCGTATATCAGCCGTTGCATATACGACAGTCTCACTCGACCGCGACACCGCTGTATTTTGACCTTGAACAAAAACTGGTAACTCTACCCTCATATACGAACATAAACATTTCCAATGTTAAAACGAGGCAAACTTAAATTAATTCCTGACGAAGCACGTGTATAAATATCGAGATGATTCACCGTCTAATAACGTAATGGCAGCTACCCGAAAATTATTGAAATTATTGAATGGGGACATGAGTAGTAGACGTGGCAACGTCGCACTATTTCTAATACTTGGCGCGGATATTTGACCACCGACCAAATTTCGTTTGGGTGTACTATACCTAATATTCAATAAACTGTTTAAGTGGAAATGGAATGTACGACACGTAAGCAATAGATCGGGAGTTCAACCCCACAGAAGGCTTTTTTTTTTAAATAACAGTTTTACAAAATACATTTTTCACGGCAACGCGTGAATTTGAAAATTAGTAATTTAAAGTTTGTCTTACATGTTTGATCGAGCCAACTTATTTTTAAATGGAGCAAACATCTCTAAAACTTTGTCTCTTTTTAATTTTCGCGTAGGGATACTAGTTTGTTGAAATCTTTTCAGCATATTTCTGTTTAATACGATCATCAGTTTTCTTCTAATGTATTTCCTGAATGTCCTCTGTATGATGATTGCTGCGTCAGTTTTCGACATCCGCCTCCTCGGTCTCCTGCCGATGCTTTTCAGATGATTTTGGATATTTTCCCACTCACCGTTCTCGGTGAGCGACTGAACAACAATCATTTCCTTGTCTTTGTTGAAAGATCGGGCCTCCTGAAGTGAAAATTTATTGAATTTTAATACTTGAAATCTCAACAAATTAAAATAACGACTTTCACACATAAGATTTAATTTTTTAAACTTTTTTTAATACCAGCAATTTTTTATCTATGCTGATTATTGAATATTGGGTGTTGCAGCTAATAAATAATACTAGATTGATGCTGTTATAATGTAAGTAACTGGGGGGTAGCTGTGTGTGTGTGTGTGCTTCAGGTTTGTTGACTGCGGTTACAAAGACCATTCGCCAAGTTTCCTAGTATAATAATTATTTTTTTATTTTATTTCTTATCACATTATTCCTTGGTTACCAGTGTGCATCATTTTTTTTAACTACATATTTTTCTATTGTATATAACAAGCATATATTTACCTAAACGAATAAGTACAAACATACAAACATATATCTTTTTTTTGTGATATTTTTTTCAGTTTTTTTTTCACATGTATTCTTTTTTATATACGCATTTTTTTTCTTTTTTTCATGTGTATTTTTTTATCTCATTTAATAATTTTTTATCTCTTTTTTTCTTCTTCTTTTTTTCAACTTATAATTGGGAACTGACAGTGATACAGGTACACACATACTGACTAGACCTCGGATAACATGGATTAACATTGAAGGAAGGGGAGGTAGCTCTGCATTAATATTTCAGGTCTAACCTTAAATTCAGATTATATAGATTAAAAACATTATAGCATTCCCATTTTTAAAATTTACAGATAGGTATTGTTAATATGTATATCAGCGTTACGTGATAATTAACATGAACGGTAGAATTTAATTTAAAATTTTTAGTGGCCGTTTTTTTTGTTTGTTTTAAGAATCAAATTGACCATCAAGTTAAGTGCGCACGGTCCTGTGCTTTAACACTGACCAGTTTCAATTGACTTCGTAAACACTATACCTATGTGTAGCAGTTTCCGAGTAATACGTGTTTTTACTTGTACGCGCGCGTTATAAAATGTGATCTCTGATATTAAAATGCTCACAAGTTTGATCTCGACCAAGGGAAGAGGTCGTCAACCGAGAATATAACATACCATTTATTTTTTTATCGGCTGGTCCAGGTCCCACATCTTTCAACTTTAAACAAAATTTCTCCTTAAATAGGCGTGCTACGCTCGGGACCTGCTCCACTATTAGAATAGACTCATAATAAACACATAATTTTTTCAATTTTTTCTGTTCCTCCGTTTCTGAGATATTCGCGGTTAAAGTGAGGGGTTAATACATTTGAATCGTATATTAAAGGTGTAGATAACATCAACTAACTGCCTACCTACCGCAAACACCCTTGATTCCCATAAGAATTAGGAATATTTCCGAGAATTAATCTTCCTTCTTAATTTATAACACATTACGATTTTTGTACGGGATTATCATTATCTGGTAAAAATTTGACCTACACGATATTGACAATATAAAGAGCCAGTCATTATTCATTATTTTCCCCACTCTATAAAAGAGAAAGTCAACAAAAGGTAAGATTGAGTATTGCAAGTGCAATTATGTATTAAAAAAATGGAGGTCAGCTCTTAAATTCTTAATATTACCTTTTGTTGGCTTTAGCATATTTTTAATATATAATTAAGCACTTACATGTGTAGCCTTCCTTACCAATTGTTGCTTCGTCTTTCTAATTACCTGCCAAAATATTTTGAGTTTTAAAAAAGTGCCGATATTTTATTACAGTGACTTACCATATTTGTTAACATTTTAACAATTAAATATCGTTTAAATCGAATACATTACTTATACATGCTCATTAAATGGTTGCCATTGGTTTCATTTTGGTAAATTGAAGTTAATCAGGCACTAAACCTAATTTTGGAATAAATAGTACTTTTTATATCTTAATATAATTATGGAACATAATAGAAGATACCATGCTACTTATATACTTTTTAAAGTTTTGCAGAGTCTTTAAGCCACTACAGTTTTCCCTGGTCATTAACTACGCAGCCACAAGATTTAGAATTATTGACTTTGCAGATGCTAAAGAATAATTAAAAAAAAAAGGTAAAACACAGGAAACAGACTTTACCTCAAGGTGCCTCTCATGAGGTCATTGTAGCATTGTAGATAAACAAAAATAGATAATTAAAAATAATTAAAAAACACCATTTAAGCACAAATTGAGACAGTTTCAGTTTGTGCTTAAAAGCGTGTTTTTCAATTTTTTTAAATTATTTATTTTTCTACTCATTAGTTTTGTTTCAATTAGAATAGTGTATTTGTTCGGTAAAATTCCTTCACTATAAATGACAAAACCTATTCGTTATCCTGCAATTCTGCAGCTGTCATTTTGAATTCTTAAACCTCGACTAAACATATCCACGGTGGTTCAGTTTTTATTCCCAGGACTTAGGAGGTTGTAGAAAAAGTTATTTTAGGCAGAATATTTCTAGTAAACTTATACTCTGAATCGCTTCCTAAGGGACCTACACCCCAATAAAGGATTAGGGGGGAAACCATTTTTTTTTTATAAATGGGTACCTCAAAAACTGTTGAACGTATTCTATATACTTTTATACTATCATTGTTTCACCAAATACCGTTGATTACATTGTCTCTGGTTTATGTAAAATAAACAGAGGCGTCTCGTTTGGGAGGTTCTTTTACGATTTTTTATCAATAACTTATTATCTGATAGAAATTTCATCAAGTCAATAGGGGATTGAGAATCTACATAAAAGAATACATAAATAATATACTTACTCTTAGTTAGAGTCGATAAGATGCATCGTTTTCGATAAAATTTCATTTAAATTAGATTGGGCTCACGTATTAGTGTTCATAGCTCGGGAGGCAGCGACAGATTGTTCGCGTTAATATCAATAAAGCTAGATTTTTTTTTCAAAGAGAGTTCTATAATGAAGGTGCAATTCTACCAAACTCTTAGTGGTGCATAAATGAGTAAACAATTAAACAACATGTTGCAAAAAAAAATAGATTTCGTTTTTCGAATTGTCACGAATTGTCAAAAAATGACGATTCGGTTTCTCTCCAACCGGCCGCAATTTTCGATTTTCATCTCGCGATTCACGTTGTACGGTCATCGCCGACCTTCTCCTCGCCATCGAGACATAGAACGGGTCCCCAATTGCCGTATTTATTCAGTTCTTACGCTTGAAAAATTGACTTGCGGTCGTGCTAATCGGCGACTATTTTTAAATGGTTTCCCGAGTTCGAATCCCGCCCGGTGATATTTTTTTTTTCGTTTTCAATTTTTCGGCAGATATTTTTGATTCTATAATTGCTATTCGCTCCGTTCTATTGAATTTCTCGGAGAAGAATGGTGTACGTTCGTTAACGAGGTGGAGTAGTACAAAAGCCATCTGCGATTACTGACTACAATAAATGCAATGGTTTCATAGACATTTCGGACCAAATAAAGTTCTACTCGACTGCATTAGGAAATTCGATAAAATGGCATGGTAAAATAGCAATTGAGCTTCTACTTGGGTCAGCACTTGCCAATGCCTACATAATGCACCAGAAAATCACCAATCAGAAACTCTTTATCACTTATTTCAAAGAGGAGCTGGTCAGCCATTTCTTGGATCTTTCTAAGCTTGAAAATATTGAAACGTCTAACCCACGAGCTCGCGAAGGTTACCATTTAGAAAAGGTTCCATTTTCTGCCCGAAGAAGACATGTTAAGCAAAACTTTCCTCAGAAAATGGACGAAATTTGCACAAAACATAAGGCAGTTTTATTGCTTCAAATGTATTCAGTGCAACAAATTCTACTGCATTACTTGTTTTTGTAATATTTAAAGTTGTAATATATAAGCGGTTTTTGATATTAGAATTTTTGTTTAATATATATTTACACATATAATTGGCTTGGTATACGTATTCCGCGGCGGAAAATGCAAAACATCCCCGAGAAATGCAAATAGAACAGAGCGAACAGCAGTTATAGAATCAAAAATATCTGTTAAAAAATTGAAAACAAAAAAGTATCCCCGGGCGGGATTCGAACTCAGGAAACCACTTAAAAACAGTCGCCGATTAGCACGACCGCAATGGGCTTGTTCCATAATATTCTTTTTATATGGTTTTTATACTTTTTCATATAGAACTCGATATTCTAATTATACACTTAAAATTTCGTATTATTAACTTTTTCCGTTCTCGAGATATAAGGAGTTGAAATTAGTAATAGTTGCAAAAACCGAGCGCTCATTTGTGACGTCACTATACGCAAGTGACGTAAGAAAAATGGCTTTGTGGGACTATTCAAATTTAACCTGAAAAGTCGAAAAACATGGAATTTTTAAACGCTGGTAACTAAATAAATGCGTCGAATGGAAGTTCGTTCTATGTGTCTACGGAAAGGAGAAGGTCGGCGATCAATTATAATCGTAAATTGCAGAGTCGAAGTCGAAAATTCGTTCTGGCAGGAGCGAGAGAAAATTGTAATTTTTTGACATTTCACCAAATTGTACTCCCCTACTGCCAAGTAGTAAGCAAAACAAACAATACTTCGAAAACACGTATAATTATAACCAATAAGGAGCATCAAGTCTATTGAGATCGCCGAGTCTATGCGTATAGTGACGTAGCGCCTGGCCACGCCCCATTTTCGCGAGATGGAAATTTGTAATACTTTTTAAGATACTAAACGTGCGAATAAGATTCTGATTTTTTGCAGATCCATTAATTTATACTTGCACTTTCCATTTATGAAATAAAAAAAAAAGTGGAACAAGCCCATTCAATTTTTTAAATGTAAGAACTGAATAAATACGGCGATCGGAGACCCGTTCTGTCTCAATGGCGAGGAGAAGGTCGGCAATGACCGTGCAACGTGAATCGTGAGGTGAAGATCGAAAATTGAGGCCAGCAGGAGCGAAGGCGAATCGTCATTTTTTGACAGTTCGTGACAATTCAAAAAACGAAATTTTCGTCCATCTATTTTTTGCAACATGTTGTTTAATTTTTTACTCATTTATGTACCACCAAGAGTTTGGTAGAATTGTACCTTCATTATAGATACTATCTAAACTCTCTTTGGAAAAAAACCTAGCTTTATAGAAATGATTTCACGAAAACTGTCGCTGCCTCCCGGGCTATCATTGTGAAGTATTGTTTGTCTAAATCATTTTAAGTGTACTATGAAAAATCAATGAAGTGATAGATATTTAATGACAATCTGAATTCTCAAATTTTATTAGGACTAGTAAATACAAAGTATACCTAGGTGAACTGTTGTATTAAAATTCCCAGAGTATTTACAAATCGAGAATACGCCGATATCCATTTTGTTTATAGATTATGTGATGGTAATTCAGGAGAGACATCGAGAGAACATCTTCTACGTTATCCTGAGACAAGGTGTCCAGACTCAAGCGTATTTGTCCAAACTCATTTACGTTTTACGGACCACGCCATTGGAAGGAATAATCCCGAATAAAATATGAATTTCAATAATAACAACAGGAGAAGAAATACGCGGATTCTTAGAGATTTTCAACAGAATCCTACTACAAGTGTTATAATGACCTCACGATATCTTAATATTAACTCTACTGCCATACTGAGGGCTTTACGCCAAGATCACCAACATGCATTCCATTTACAACCAGTTCAGGGATTATTGCCAGATAATTATGGTCGTCGTATAAATTTTTGTCAGTAGATGCTAAATGCATTTAGAAGAGATGGCAATTTCTATTGAAAATTTTATGAACAGATGAGGCAATGTTTACCCACCGAGGTTTTGTGAATTTTCATAATTGTCATGTATGGTCACATCCTCGTTCAATAAGATCAACGCATTTTCAACACGAATTTGGCGTAAATGTATGGCTCGGAATTATTGCAGAGAACATTTGCGGTCCTCACATCTTAACACTCAGATTTTTTGAATTCCATGATGAGATATTTTGCCTTTACACGTGAGGCATAACTGGTTGAATGCTAATTATCCAAGACGGTGCATTGGATGTGGTGGGTCTGTAGCACGGCCAGCACGTTCACCTGACATTACACCCTTAGATTTTTTGCATGAAGGAAAAAGTGTACTCTAGTCCAGTCAATACAAGAGATGAATTAATCGATAACATAAATACGGTGTGCGATGACTTACATCAAAATCGGCATTAGTTGGCATTGGTTCGACGTTCCTTAATTCGGAGATGTGAACTGTGTATTGAAGAGAATGGATCTCACTTTGAGCACCTTTTGTAGATTTATTATTGTTTCCCTTTTTCTTATTCTTGACCACTATTTTTTAAAGATTTCGATACCGTTTTGCTGTTTTCTATGAGGTTATTATTACATAAATTAAAAATCTTTTTTCATGTAGCTGTTTTTATTTAATAATATTCAGAATGAACACTAATACGAGAGCCAAATCTACTTTATATCAAATTTTCTCGAAAACGATGCATCTTATCGATTCTGACTAAGAGTACATTATTTATGTATTATTTTATGTAGATTCTCAATCTCCGATTGATTTGATGAAATTTCTATCAAAGAAAAAGTTGTTGATAAAAAATCGTCAACAACCCCCCAAACGAGACGCCTGTATTTATTTTACATAAACCAAAGTACAATGTAATCAAAGGTATTTAGTGAAACAACGAGCATATAAAAGTATATAGGCCTGCCTGGGATTTTTCCCAAAAATTTTCTATACCATTTGAGTTAGCCACGGATTCTTATAGGAAAAATTTCAATGAACAAGATTTTCTTATGACAAATTTTCCTAAACCCCGAGCTTCCTGGTCAAATAATGGGCTTGTTCGGCATTTTTTTTTTATTTCACAAATCGAAAGTGCAAGTATAAATGAATGGATCTGCAAAAAATCAGAATCTTATTCGCACGTTTAGTATCTTAAAAACTATTACAAATTTCCATCTCGCGAAAATAGGGCGTGGCCAGGCGCTACGTCACTATACGCATAGACTCGGCGATCTCAATAGACTTGATGCTCCTTATTGGTTATAATTATAAGTGTTTTCGAAGTATTGTTTGTGTTGCTTACTACTTGACAGTAGGGTAGTACAATTTGGTGAAATGTCAAAAAATTACAATATTCTCTCGCTCCTGCCAGAACGAATTTTCGATTTCGACCCTGCAATTTACGATTATAATTCATCGCCGACCTTCTCCTTTCCGTAGACATATAGAACGAACTTCCACTCGACGTATTTATTTAGTTACCAGCGTTTAAAAATTCCATGTTTTTCGACTTTTCAGGTTAAATTTGAAAGGTCCCAGAAAGCCATTTTTTTACGTCACTTGCGTATAGTGACGTCACAAATGAGCGCTCGGTTTTTGCAACTATTACTGATTTCAACTCCTTCTATCTCGAGAACGGAAAAAGTTACTAATACGAAATTTTAAGTGTATAATGAGAATATCGAGTACTACATGAAAAAGTATAAAAACCATATAAAAAGAATATCATGGAACAAGCCCATTGGTTAAACAATTTTTTTTTCGTTTTTATTTAATAAAATGAAAACGATTTGACGGATCCGAAAAAATCTTGATTTGATCGAAAGATATTATCAATACGCGTCGTTTGGCGCCAGACACAACTCATTTTGTCAACCCGTTCATTTGTTATAGCCAAAATAAATTTCTTAATTAACAAATTGATTACTCCGAAGCTAATGAGGTCAGGATATTGTTATTTTCAAAAAAACATGACTTTTATACCAAAGAATATACCATTTCTTTTTCGCCCGATATCTTCAATACTTTTTGATTGTTTAAACAATTGGCATAATTTGTTAATTAGCAAATAACTTTTTTTTCGAAAGTTTCATCGACTTTAAACCAATTTTAAACGATAAATATTGATGTCGGGCATAACCCCCATAGAAGTCTGGACGAATGCAACTTTTTTCTTTTGCTTATTTAAAGTGTAAATTAATTTTGCAAATTAACAAATGGAATATCGCGGCTCTGGGTAAGCGTATCAAAATGGGGTTTTGTGCATATGAAAGTGCTTGAAAAAACGAAAATTTTGAGAGCAGGAACAACTTGATCGGATAACCGGAACAGGAAATAAAAGTGATGTTGCGTGAGAGGCTCTAATTTATTTATTAACTTTTTTTTGGACACGAGGTTCGGTGCAAATGAAAGCTAAAAATTTTTCCATCAACCACAAAAAGTTCTATAAAAAATATGCCATCCCCGAAGAGTTTTGCGTTTTTGACCCTTAAAAAAATCTCTCCTGCGACGTGAAGATAGTAAGATTTGACGCGCAATGGGGTGGTGGGTTCGATTCTCGGTATTTTTATGATAATGAATGTTTTTACTTTCTGAGAAATTTGTGAAAACGCCGTAAATATTTTTTTTTGCAATTTTCATTAAATAAATGACTGTCTTGCAATAAACATGATTATTCTTGTCTAACGAGGGTTTGTCGGTAGTTTTTGTTTTTTTTACTACTTTCTGTGAAAGAGAAGGTTTGTTTTACTTTGTTTAAGGGGGGTTCCGTGATTTCGACTATAAGAAATGTACAGCATACAAAGCAGGTGCACAGCATCAGCTCGAGTGTTACGGATTTAATGAAGTTCTCAAGAATAAATAATTATTTATAGCTTTTTTACAATTTAAAAATTATTTTATTATAGGAAATATTTTATTGTACGAAAGAAAAGTGAATTTGACAACAAAAATTTGCCCACACCGAGGATCGAACCCGCCACCCCATTGCGCGTCAAATCTTACTATTTTCGCGTTGCAGGACAGATTTTTTTAAGGGTCAAAAACGCGTAAAACTCTTCAGGGGTTGAATATTTTTTGTAGAACTTTTCGTGGTTGATGGAAAACTATTTAGCTTTTTATCTTTCATTTGCACCGAACCTCGTGTCTAAAAAGTTGTTAATAAAATTTTCCTTTTCTAAGCAAATTCATATTCACAAAATTTAATTTGTAAAATTTAAACTTTAAATAAACAAAAGCAAAAAGTTGCATTCGTGCAGACTTCTATGTGCCCGACATCAATATTTATCGTTTAAAGTTGGTTTGAAGTCGATGAAATTTTCGAAAATAAAGTTACTTGGTAATTAACAAATTATGCCAATTGTTTAAACAATCAAAAAGTATTGAAGATATCGGGAAAAAAAGGTATATTCTTTGGTATAAAACTATATGTTTTTCGAAAAAAGCAATATCCTGACCTCATTAGTTTCGGAGTAATCAATTTGTTAATTAAAATATTTATTTTGGCTATAGCAAATTAACGAATTAACAAAATGAGTTGTGCCTGGCGCCAAACGACGCGTATTGAAAATATCCTTCGATTGAATCGAGATTTTTTCGAATCCGTCAAACCGTTTTCATTTTATTAAATAAAAACGAAAAAAAATTGTTTAAACAATGATTTGACCATGAAGCTCGCGGTTTAGGAAAATTTTTCATAAGAAAATCTTCTTCAGCGGAATTTTTCCTATAAGAATACGTTGCTGCCCCCAGGCAGACGCGCCTAATCTTAGAATACGTTCAACAGTTTTTGAGATATTTATAAAAAATTGGTTTCCCCCCTAATTCTTTATTGGGATGTAGCTCCCTTAGGAAGCGATTCGGAGTAAAAGTTTATTAGAACAATTCTGCCTAGAATATCTTTTTCTATAACCTCCTAAAGTCCTGGGATTAAAAACTGAAACACCCCGTATAATCTGCGACTTCGAAAATCCCCATATTGCCATTTTTAATCGAACGACATTGATATTCCTTAAAAATATATAATACGAAACTCGTTATTCCTATTAATCATTTAAAAATATACCTCTCTCATTTTACCCAATGCAAATGCCAATCTTCGACTTCAGGTGAAATCCGGGCCCCCTCAAAACCACCGGGAACCCTCAAAAACCGCTGGGCCCGGGGGGAAACACACCCGACCCTCCCCCCTCGTCGGGCCTGCAAAAGATTGTCCACCATCTTTAAAACGCTATCTGGAATTTCTCCATAAAAAAAGACATATTGTATTGTCATGTGAATCATATACACATGCTAAATTTCAAGTAAGTCTCTGGAAGTGGGTGAGAAGTGAGTTGTAAGATTCCATTACAATGTTACAGGTCAAGCTAATAGAAACGTGTTAAGGGCCGGTTTTTCAATGTCCAGTTAAAAGTGCCAGATAGGTAGCTGCTAGTTACGCTTAACTGGCCGTTATATCTATGGTAGTGTTTATCAACAGTAATTTAACTACCAGCTACATATTCATGAGTTGAATTATTTCTTAGCTCTGTTGGCACTACTTATTCTATCTGAAGTTCCTTTCAATTGGTTTAATTCAAATTGCACGCGTGTTTTAGTAACGATTTATCTAATTCAACCTCAAAATTCATTGCGTTGTCTAGCGTGTTGACTGATGTTCTGTTCTTAATTTTGTGCGTTTGTGTATCAGCAATAATTGCAATAGAGAGTGTAAAAGTGAAAAAGTTGCTAACTACACTTTAAGTGATTGGAGAAACGGAATTATTCCTGCAACTTCCTCTATCATGTCAACGATATGTAAAATAGTTTCTTTACGCAGTCGAAATCTTATTAAAAAATCTTTGTCATCATACCCAATTATCAAAATTATTTTCTCGTTCCCTTATGGTATAGGGTCTCCTTTCATACTTTATAAATTGTATAATATCATTGTCATCGTCATATCCAGAATATTATTATTATTATTCATTGTTCTCAACAATATATTTAATATAAATCACAAATTAAAAACGAACATATCAATAAATCACATTGGTTATTAGGTTAGAATGTTTTAGAAATTGAATCAAATGCGCATGTGCAAATCCACTAACAGTAGAATTAATCCTTAACTGGCACTTTCAACTCTCTGCTAAATTTACTTTCAGATAGCGAGTTTAACCCTCCGGTAAATTTTACCTGCACATTGAAAAACAGTTTATCTGCCAGATAACTTTTATCTGACAGGCTACTTAACTGGACATTGAAAAACCGGCCCTAAGAAGGGCAAGGAAGTATAGGTTTCTTACTACAGAGATTATTGCACAAATTGGACTTATTTTGTGAAGATCATTTCCAACAACAAAATATAAGTGTTGTGTTACTATTATATGATCAGGGTATGCCATGATCTACCAGCTCGCGCAGTTAAAAATTAATTGCTATATTATTATGCAGGTATGTAAACTTCTATTGGATCACAAATGTGGCCAACAAGTCATAGAAGGTATTAGGTACATACATAACATACAGCTTTTTTCCCGAATGTAGCGTGATAGGACAAGTACCACCTTGTAGCATTGATAAAAAACATCCACAGATTTCTTTCATTTAATAAATTAGTTTGCAAATCGAGCCATGTTGTCATTTTATAAAGACTGCCATCAGCATCTGCAGCTTATCAACAGCATTCCTTTTAAATCTTTCGCCAAATCCAACCACGGCTATAAATAAACCTAGAGCCAATGCAGCAGGGAAAAAAAAACAAAGATATTCTGTATACATTTTAACAAAATATGAAAATACTTTCTTCTTATTTATGTGAACTACATATGTTATAACCTCAGTAATAAATAAAGAATACTCTGTTTTGACAAGTATATTATAAATCTCCTTCTTATAAAAAAAAAAGTATACATAACACTGTGCATTTTACATTTTCATAAACCCCTTAAAATATTACAAAAATTTACAAAAACTCAGGATATTATTTTATTGACTTTCTTCTGCTGGTTATAATTACTACTTACTTTCTTTTTCGATAGAAATTCTTCCATTGTCGGCACACGCGGCGAATTTTTTTCGGATACCATGTCTCGATTTCTCGACTTGAATTCTTTAGGTTCCACTTTTTGTTCATTTAACATTCTGGGTTTGTTCTTTTCTATCAGCTGGTTCCTCCTATACTGATCTAGATATATAAGATATTCTCTATAGGTAAAATAGGTCTTGTCAGATCCACTCCAGTTTCTCGGAGGAGGCTCTTGCAGACCCAACACTGCGTTCCAGTGCTGGAAATCGTCGTTTTCTTGTCCATACCAGTATTTTATGATTACGTATCTAGAAAACAGTAATAACATGCTTAGCGTACCTGGTCCTCATACATACACTGATATTAAGCAAAAAAATGGTCAAACCCGGACATTCAAAACAACAAAGGTCTGATTGCCCCACGATGCTTGTTACCCTCCCCTCTGTATGCTCTGAAAAGTCCAAGAGGTTACAGCGTCGGGTTTGGGGTGGGAGGGTGTTGGGAAGGGTCGGAATGTGTCTTTTTCTCTTTTTCTCAAATACCTCAAAAATTATAAGGTTTAGAGCAAAGATGTTTCTATGTAAAATCAAAGTATATTATATTTACTACAAAAAAGGTCTATTTCATTTTTTTTGTAACCCAAACCGTTTCTGAGATATAGGGAGCGGAAAATGGAATAAAAGATCAATCATCAAGATCTGTGAAAATCGTGGGTAAATTTTTCCAGTATCGTCTTTAAGTCTCTTTTAAATTATTCATGGCCTATTGGTCTATTGGTTATTACGTAATTAGGTACACGTTACATTTTTGGTCAAACTGCAATGTACTTATGTGAAGAGGCAAATGGGGGACGGGGGGGACTTATTTTACATGCGTTCGATGTAAAGAGGTCAGAGGTTCCAGTCAAAGGCTTGTTTATTAAAACGAAAAGTGAATCGAATGAGTAGGCAGTCATGAGTTTTTTGAAGAACGTAGAGGCTCTGGGTACCAGGGAACTCACAAAGGGAAGGTGAGAGAAGCATTGTAGGGTGAGAAGGGGAATCAGTTTGTGTGCGTCTCTTCTCAGCTGTCCCAATCAGTTATTGCCGATTCCTTGGAAGACACTGTCGCTCGTTTGTGTAATTTACGTTGAAAACGGTCGTCAGATGAGTAAATGTGCGTTAGAGCCATGTCGAGATGAGGGACGGGAGCTAATAAAACTAACAGAGAGGGGAATGAAAACAATCATTGCGTGCAGTGAGATAAAACAGGATGATGAAAAAGATAAGTTTGTGAATAACCCGAGTGTCGCAAATGGTACATCAACCCAAAAGCTACAGCTCGGGCATCCACTGCACTTCAAGAACGTCCAGCATTTGACTTCAATCACTGTGCTTGTTGTGTGGCCAACGATGTGTCGATATTTCCAAATTTAGAAATCCATTCAAACAGGAATGGAGTGAGGTTAAGATTGCGGTAACCTTACAATACATGATGAGTGGTATCATCGATCTGGTTGCTGGAGATGGACGTTATCATAGGTACTGCTGCACAACATTTCAGCACCTAAGCAGCTCGAGGGTATACAACGAATAGTGAGCAAGTCCATATGTAGTAAATATTCAGAAGAGCAGTTTGAAGTTTTAACTTTCTGGGTGAAATAGTGTTTAGATATAGGTTTTTTTTCATATTAGTGTTCCTCAAGGATGTTTTTAAAAATAAACTTCCAATTTGTTGGTGGAAATATTGATAAGATGGACTTGGTAATTTTTCCTTGTATTAAAAATAGCTTTGGAGAATAATGGTCATAATATGCTAAATAATTTCATTTACTTCAACTACATACAAATGTAGGGAATGATATAGATTTAGAAACTAAATAAATAAATATTATAAAACTACCCTTTATAAATAAATTATTCTAGTAATGATAAGTTACACATTTTTACCAGGCAAAGGTATCACTATTTGACATGACTTAATCATATTTTCTCATTTTCAACGCTTTTTGGACTTGGTCACTTTTCGTTGTATACCATCGAGCAGTAATCCAGAGGAAGGTTTAGATAGGGGGGGGGGCGGCAAGGCAAAGTCACGAAAGGTATGAGGCCTCTTCAAAAGTTTTGCAATTGTTTATCAGATAATAATGAATGTGAGTACTCTATGGCCGAATTGCAAGGCATATTAAGCACTACGAACCCTGACATTGAATGTTATAGTGACAAATATCTAAAAAGAAAGCTGACTCAGCACGATGGTGAAAGTGTACGCATTACAGAAATTCCTGGATGTAATTCTACCTCATTCATTTTTCGGAAGGGAAAAACCTTGCTTTGTCAAAAATCAGGCGTGATAGAAACCTGAAAGAAATAATTGAAAGTTTCAACAATGGTGATGTCTCAGTGCCAGTACATGCGCAATTTAATTTGGCTGCACTACACTCTCTTCGAGTGTTCCACCAGGCTCAACAGGTGCGTGGAATTGGCATGGACCCATTACAATGGGGCTGGAAGATCATCAGTGGAAACTTACGTCCAGTCACCACTCTCAAGGCAGCTGCACCTGGTGACCTCTTGAACCTAATCAGCTGCAGCTGCAGAGATGATTGCACCACCAAGTCTGAGTGTTTTAAAAATGCACTGAAGTGCTCAACTATATGTGCCAATTGTGCACGCCATGGTTGTTGCAACAGAGACATAGCTGATGAATAGTACCTGAAGATGACTTTTTTGTTACGGGTCAGGATACTGAAATTGAACAGGAAATCGACCAAGAGGAAGTTGACTCAAATACTGAGCAAGAGGATATTTACCCACAAATGGACTTTTAGAGACTGTGCTACCATGTTTATACTAAGCTAGTTGTATTCCATTAATATTAATAAATAAAATTGGTTTTGTTTGATTTTTAAATTTATAAAAAAAAATCATGTTTTATATAAACACGCCCACTCTTTTGCTCCTGTACAATCATTTACTCTCCCCCCCCCCCCACGATTTTCGCATAAATTTATCACTTATCCCATTTTCCGCTCACTATATCTCAGAAACGGTTAGGGTTACAAAAAAATGAAATTGACCTTTTTTGTAAAAAATTTGAAATTTAATGTACTTTGATTTATTATAGGGACATCGTTGCTCTAAACCTCATACTTTTTGAGATATTTGAGAAGAGAAAAAACACATTTCGACCCTTTCCATCCCCCTCCCACCCCAAACCCGATGCTGTAACCTCTTGGAATTTCAGGGCGTACAGAGAGGAGGGTAACAAGCATCGTGGGACAATCAGACGTTTGTTGTTTTGAATGTCCGGGTAAAAGGCTAAAATTACTAGACATACTGCATCCTAAATCTCTTTCCTTCTGTCTTTTTTGAGATAGATTTTTCAGACTCTAAACATTAAATGAACATTGTGAGTAAGAGAATAGTACAAATGTTTACGTTCACTTTCAAGTTATGAAATTTCCATTAGATTACTTCAAAATGTTGCAAATATCCAAGAGACAATTAATCAGGGGGAATCATAGTCCTCTAAATTGAAAAATAAATTCATCCCTAAAATCATCTAGATTCCAAAAACGTAATATATATAGTATTCTTTGTAAAAATCGAAAGTTTAAGTCGCTAAAAAAATTCGGATATATGTGAGAAAGTGACATTTAATATAATAAGTATATTCGATATGCCTGGATTGAAAAATTTATCTCATAAAATAACGGAAAAAAAGCGGTGTCTGTTACACACTGTATGAATATGAAAATTGTCTTACGCTAAACCGTCATCGATCATTTTACAAATTTTTGGATCTTTCGCCAATTCCATAAAGTCCGGATTTTCAGGGTTCCTCTTGATGTCTACCAGTTGCCATGGGGCTATATTGCCAAAACGGACACAATCCAAAAGCTCGTATTTATATTTATCTCTGTTGGCCCAATCGTGTTTCAGCCATCTTACGGCTGACATAAACACCTCCATTTCACTTAAAGAATCATAAAGTTAGTTTCAAGGTTTAATATCTATCATATGTATTTTTAAAGTCAGATTGATTAATGTTTTTAAGATAGAGTATGACCCACTTATTTTTGAGCCACCCTGTAAAAATGTTATTTATTGTGCGATTTTATCCGATTTTTTTTTTAAATTGTATAGTCTGATGAACTGTATTTTTGGAGAAAAAATAACCACATTCCTACAAAATCCAAGGCCTATTGCATCAGTCCTTAGGAGTAACATTTTAAGAATTCATATTAGCCATTTTTTTAGCAAAAAATCTGTGCATGCCACTGAATTCACGACCCATCCTCAAAACAGGCCTGTACTTTTAAGTAATAACATAAAGTAAAGTCAAGTTATCCATGAAAAAACATTCAAACAGTTATTTGTCAAAAGTGACAAATTAAGGTGTAGGCAAGTTGTTACAGTTTGTCTAGTATTATAATTATTGAAATCTATAGACCAGTAAATGAAGCAGAGTTGGTGGACACTTCTGAGCCAGCGATGCAAAGAACTTTTGCTCCCGTTTTTTGGGATGGAAATCGATTACAATGGGTCCCAGGGGTCCTAGCTACACCTAATGGCCAAAAAACACCCCTAGAACTCGATTTTCGGGGTATATCGTAGGATGGCTTGTTTGTTGCCGAGGATTTTTGTTGGGAATATTTATGAGATTGATGATGAAGGATACGAGGGGTAGATGGTGAAAATGAGCGGGTTAACCAAAGGGTTGAAAGCAGCCTCTTGGTGAAAAAGTCGAGCTGAATCGATATCCCTCGCTTTTGTGCTTCCTGGCCGTCCACCACCGCTTCCATTCTTTGAAGGCGGTGAAAAACCACTCTCTGAAGAAACTGTCGCTCTTATTTAATACTCTGCAGGGTTTTCTGACACAAGCTCCGAAATTCACCAAGTTGAGAGGTGTCCAAGAGAGGAGAGGAGGGTCCCCTCACTCATCCACCCATCTTTTCATCCCTTTGAGAAGGTGGAAACCACTCCCTTCTATTGACCACCTTCCAACTCGACTCCGCCCGAGAAACCTGAGGAAAATTGATTCAGCTCGAATTTTTCACAAAGGGGGTGGTTTCAACCCTTTGGGTAACCCCCTCGTTGGCCCTACCTACCCCCGTGTCTTTCGTCATCAATCTCATAAATGTCGCAGAGTAATAATAATAATAGTAATAATAATAATAATAATAATAATAATAATTTATTCATCCAATCGACCATACACATGGTATAGGAAATCAACAAAACACAATTGATAATAAAATAAATATATAAATACAATAAGTGACATAAATAACTAACAATAAGTAGATAGAAATAATTTCAGTTCATATGTTCTTCTATACTATAAAAACATGTATCTATTAAGTAATTCCTTAAAGCGATTTTAAAGCAAATTAAATTATCAATGGACTTAATGCCCTAAGGCAACTTATTATAAAATAACATACCTATATAAGCAGGATGTTTTTCATAAATAGATAATGCATGTATTGGTAAGCACAAATCGTTACCCTTCCGTGTATTATAACTATGACAATAATTATTTTTAGGAAACTTATCTTTTCCCTGAATAAATAGCAATGTTTCAAAGATATAAATTGAGGGCAAAGTTAACAGTCATAATTTTTGAAAAATTATTTACATGCTGTTGTTCTGGAAACTCCTACAATAGTTCTCACCTATTTTTTTGCAAATGAAAAGCCTGATGAGAGCATCCCCAAAATATAATGCCATACCTTATTCTGGAATAAATTAGTGCATAATAATAAGATAACATAACTTTTTCTGAAGTAATTTGACGCAGTTTGTACAAAGCGAAGCAAGTAGATGGCATTTTCTTTGCAAATCATCTCGATGTGTGTTTCCCAGCTTAAGCTGTTATCTATATTTATACCTGAAAATTTTGTATTTATAACTTGTTCTATTGTTTTGCCGTTGTTTTTTATAAGGTGACTTTGAAATACTGTTTTAAATCTCGGTGTAAAATTCATAAATACCGTTTTACTTGCATTTAGAAATAACTTGTTTTCGTTAAACCACGTAATAAATTTATCCAACATAATTTGCGTATCCGATATTGAGTCCAAAATTGAATTCTTAGCAGAAATATAACTATTGTCGGACTGAAACATAACTAATTGCTTACTTGGAAGATCATTAACAAATAGAAGAAAAAGCTGTGGGCCCAAGACCGGCCCCTGTAGTACACCACAATCAATTCCTATTTCGTCCGATCTAACTCCATCAATATCTACTAACCGCATCCTGTTTGAAATATGTGTCCTTATTAGATTGTTAACTAATCCCCTGAAACCATAAGCTTCCAATATTGTCAAAAGTAAAGCATGATCCACCAGATCAAACGCTTTACTTAGATCCAAGGATAAGCCGACACATTTCTTATTGCTGTCCATAATTTACTATATTTAGAAAGTTGTAAATTGCTGAACTTGTAGATTTACCTTTTTACGTCATTTAAAATATTATTTTCTGATATTTTAGAAATAGTGTATAACAATGGCAGGGGCCTATAATTTTCCACATTTACGGTCTCGCCTTTTTTATGTAATGGAGCAACTTTAGCAATTTTTTAAATATCAGGAAAAATTCCACATGTAAAAGATAGGTTTGCTAAATATGTTAAAGGGGACAAGATATAATCAATGCACGACTTTAAAATATTTGCACTAATTCCATATATACCAGAAAAGTTAGATTTTTTAAACCCTTTACTACACTAAGTACTGTTTGCTCGCTGATATAATCAAGAATCATTGTAGGGTACTCCTTGTTTACATTAAAATGAATAGAATCTAAATTCATGTTAACTAGTCATTTAGTACATTTGGAACATTTATAAAAAAATCGTTAAAAACATATGCCATTAATTTGTTCTTTGTTATTTACTATTTTATTATTTGTGTGTAGTTCTTTTATTTGCCTTTTGGTAGATTTTTTCACATTGTCATTTATAATTTTCCAGATAGCCTTTGACTTATTTTCGGTATTAAAATATATTATTACCTTTTTATATGTTTTCATATATTTTTTATAGAATAAAATATCATTTGCATCATTTGTGATTAACTTCTTAGAATACAACTTTCTTAAGTTTCTTGATGAAATCCTATTGCCTTTGCTTAATCATGCCTTTTTTTTGTAATGTTGAGATTTAGTTTTAAGTTTCGTTAATGGAAATGGAATTTCAATATTATTATATTGAATGTCAAAGCATTAATAAATAATTCAAATGAGTGGTTGTTGTTTTGATGTCTTTGTGAACGTGTCCTGGTTCAGTAGTAAACTATGTATAAACTCCGCCAAAACGCTAATATAAAGGCGTTAAAGAGACAAACGAAAAAATCACATCCTTACTTTTGTGTTGACATTTAATGTGGTCGCTCGTGTTTGTCATTCTGTAAATGGTCTAACCAATTTTGTTAAGCCAGGTTCTTATTGAATGAATAACATGAAATTATAACCACCAGCTTATGATCAGTGCTAATAACAGCCAGATAGCCACTTTATGAATACGATACACATCGAGGAATGTAAAAATATTTTTACCCCATTCATGCCTCTTAAGGACCCATACGTGTGTTTCGCAATAATGTCCATTCTTTAAATTTAATAATACTATACATTCTCACCAATTAACACATATGTAGTTAGAGTTCAGTAAATTTTTCACGTCTTCTAACTCCAGTTCCAACCAGTTTTGTGAACTGACTAACATAAGGAAAAATCCTTGTATCCTAGGCAACATGAGCTCCCGTACTTCTGGCAAGTTTCTCTCTTTTGCATCCATATATAATAAGAAGGCTGTGTCCTCATTGAATACTTCACCGTGGTCTATAAATGCCCAGCATTGCTCTACTAAGTCTGAGGAAAAATATATTGTTGAATCCAAAACAGTAAATATTTGTTGAGAAGGAATTTTAAGATAATGTACCTCTTATTTTCAAGTATTTTGCAGAATTAAATATGTCCAAAACGTTTTCCCTGGTTAATTCCTTGTATGACGGTTCTCCGGTGATCATCCATTCGTATATGAAGGCGAAAGCAGCAGCACTGCATTTATCCTGCATTGAAAATTGCTAATTACATAATTATAACCCGGGAGGCAGTGTTAGTTTTCGTGAAACCATTTCTATAAAGCTGGATTTTTTTCCAAAGAGAGTTTAGATATTATCTATAATGAAGGTGCAATTCTACCAAACTCTTAGTGGTGCATCAATGGGTAAAAAATTAAATATGTTGCAAAAAAATATATGGACGAAAATTTCGTTTTTCGAATTGTCAAAAAATGATGATTCGCTTTCTCTCTTGCCGGCCCCAATTTTCGATTTTCACCTCGCGATTCACGTTGTACGGTCATTGCCGACCTTCTCCTCGCCATCGAGACATAGAGCGGGTCTCCAATCGCCGTATTTATTCAGTTCTTACGTTTGAATAATTGACTTGCGGTCATGCTAATCGGCGACTATTTTTAAGTGGTTTCCTGAGTTCGAATCCCGCCCCGGGACACTTTTTTTTTTCGTTTTCAATTTTTCGGCAGGTATTTTTGATTCTATAATTGCTATTCGCTCCGTTCTATTTCATTTCTCGGAGAAGAATGGTGTACGTTCGTTAACGAGGTGGAGTAGTACAAAAGCCATCTGCGATTGCTGACTACATTAAATGTAAAGGTTTCATGGACATTTCGGACCAAACAAAGTCCTACTCGACTGCATTACGAAAGTCGATAAAATGGTATGGTAAAATAGCAATTGAGCTTATATTTGGGCCAGGACTTGCCAACGCCTATATAATGCACCAGAAAATCACTAATCAGAAACTACGAAGGCGTGGAAAGGACATAGTAAACATATTTTTGTAATTGCTAGTTTAAACCTGCAAATACCTATAATTGCAACTTGAAACTTTCAATTATCCATAATTGCAACTTTAAACATGCAATTATCTATAATTGCAACTTTAAACTTGCAATTATTATAATTGCAACTTTAAACTTGTAATTATCTATAATTGCAACTTTAAACTTGCAATTATCCATAATTGCAACTTTGAACCTGCAATTATCCATAATTGCAACTTTAAACTTGCAATTAAGCATTATTGTCAGTTTAAAGTTGCAATTATGGAAAATTGCTAGTTTAAAGTTGCAATTATGGATAACTGCAAGTTTAAAGTTGCAATAATGGATAATTGCAAGTTTAAAGTTGCAAGTTTAACGTTTCAATTATGGATAATTGCAAGTTTGAAGTTGCAATTACAACTGCAAGTCTAAAGCTGCAATTATGTATAATTGCAAGTTTAATCTAGCAATTATAAAAATATTTTTATTATGTCCTTTCCACGCCTTCGGAGGAAACTTTCTATCACTTCTTTCAAAAAGGAGCTGGTCAGCCTTTTCATGGATCTTTCTAAGCTTGAAAATATTGAAACGTCCAACCCAAGTGCTCGCGAAAGTCACAACTTAGAAAAGGTTCCATCTTCTGCCCGAAGAAGATGTGTGACATGTTAAGCAAAACTTCCTCCGAAAATGGACGAAAATTTGCACAAAACATAACACAATTTTATCGCATCAGATGTATTCAGTGCGACAAATTTTACTACATTACGTGTTTTTGTAATATTTATAGTTGTAATAAATATGCGGTTTTTGATATTAGAATTTTATTTTTTTTATATTTTTTCACTTATAATTGGCTTCGTATACGCATTCCGCGGCGGAAAATGCAAAACTTCTCCGAGAAATGCAATAGAACGGAGCGAACAGCACTTACAGAATTGAAAATATCTGCCAAAAAATTGGAAATAAAAAAAATTTATCCCCGGGCGGGATTCGAACTCGGGATTAGTCGCCGATTAGCATGACCGCAAGTCAATTTTTCAAACATAAGAACTGAATAAACGCGGCGATCGGAGACCGGTTATATGTCTCCATGGCGAGAAAATCGGCAATGACCGTACAACGAGAATCACGAGGTGAAAATCGAAAATTGGGGCCAGCAGGAGCGAAGGCGAATCGTCATTTTTTGACAATTCGTGACAATCAGAAAAACAAAATTTTCGTCCATCTGTTTTTTTGCAACATGTTTAATTTTCTACTCATTTATTCACCACCAAGAGTTTGGTAGAATTGCACCGTCATTATAGATACTATATAAACTATCTTTGGAAAAAAGTCTAGCTTTATAGAAATGATTTCATGAAAACTGTCGCTGCCTTCCGGGCTATTATCATCAAATAGACTTTGCTTTTAAGTAACTAGGGCTAAGCTGTTTTATACAGAGTGTAAAACTCAATGTTATAATCTATGATTGAGGATAAGAAAAAATGCCTATCATGAAGCAAACTCTACCGTATGTAGCGGCTCTGCGTGTACAAATGAAATTATTCGCCGCCATTAGCAAACAAAACTCTAACCATCAAAACTCTGTATACATTCGTTTGTATTAGGTTGATGCAAGATATCGATATAATTATATATCAACTCGGTGACTCAGAGCTTAACGATTGTTAGGTTCGAATCCTGGCTAGGTTATTGATATTTAATGTGTTACAGAGACGGTAACAGTGGGTTAGTGAGGTAACATGATTACTCTCTGTTATCTCTCCTAAGTTCAAGTCTCAGCTGCGGCAGATGGCAATGTCGCAGAGAATGGTTAATGCGCTGATATGCTGATATCTAAGAGTGTCGGTTGAGTGGTGGAGTAGCCTATGGTTAAAATGCGCTAGGACGTAACCTATGAGAAAAACAATTTTGGAATTAAACTTTTCTACTAGCACGTGATGATAGCAAATGTATATGGTCCAAGGTGGTCACTACCTTTAGGCCAAAAAAAATGTTTATCTTTTTATACTGAAACTTATAATCTCAACTTTCCCATCTTTCGCCTCGGGTTATTCGACAAAAGACAATTTTTGGCGAATATTTTCCAAGATGTGGGCCAGAATATGTTGGACTAGGTTTATGTCTGATCGGTTTTCTGCACACCATGTATCTTTTAACATACCAAACTTGGAAGATCATTAACCAAATTACATCCACATACACGTAGTGAATTGGAAGTACAGTCATCGTAATTTTTTTTTCTTTGTTGTAATAGGCTTAGAATATCATAAAATGTCCAGATTTTAAATTTGAGCAAAAAATTTTCTGCCTGTCAGTCTGTAACTTTTCACGTTTTCTCTGGAACGGTTGAAGATATTGACTTGAAATTTAATACACGTATGTATTATAACGAGATCTAGAACCGAATTGTTTTTTAACTTATCCGGTGAAGGGTTGGGGGTAAATAGGAGTAAATAGTAGAAAATAACTAAAGCAAGCTGATAGGAGTACAAGAATTTGGAATTTGGTGTATACAGGGTGTTTCAGTTAAAAGTCCCCAGGCCATTTTCTCTAAAATTAATAAAGATATTTTATTTTTGTAAATGGCAGATGATTGATACCAAAGAAAGGTTTAAATAACGGTGATTAGAATTTTCCTCAACAGCACACAGAGATGGCGCTGCGATGCAAAACTATTTTTTGATGGCTGGAACCTTGAAACATAAGTCATGTGATTAAACAATAATTTGTGAATAATTTTGATGGTATAGAGAATTTACAAAAAACAAGCCGTTTTGGAGTTACATGAGTTTCTTTCATTAATGCCAGTACACGTGAATTTTGATAAATCCCTATAATTTATTTATTATTTATTATAGAATATTGGTTACCAAACACTTTTTTTCAAGATAAGGAAAGTGATATAATACACTATCATAAAATTATGTTTACCACTTCCGGCCAAACCGGAACTAACATGATGAACCAATATCCATATGTTCCTACATATTACATTTTTTTTCTAATAACGCTTCTAATAAAACGGCTCCCAAAACTTAAAGTAAGTAAGACAACAAAGAAAATACACACTAATTTAGAATGGTAATGAAAAATCTACGTAAGAGATATTAGTAGGCTTTGATTTAATTTTAAGTTTGACAGTTATTAAACAAAGTTTGTAGTTGGTGCATTTCAATCATAGTTTCAAACAAAAATAGTGTACTTAGAAACAATTCAAAGCAAATTAATCCAAATAAGGCAATAAAAAAAAATAAATTTAAAAAATGGTTAGATACACCAATGAAGATAAGTTAAATATGATTTTAATATACGGTGAATGCAAAAGAACTTCCCGACAAGCAAAACGATTGTTTAATTACGATTTCCAAATAGACCTACACCCGATAAAAAAGCATTTATCATGCTGTTTAAAAATTTAAGAAACTGGGGTAGTTTTAAGAAAACTATTCGTAACAGAAATAGGCCAGTTAGAAACGATGAAAATACAGCCTTGGTGTTAAATAGTGTTGTCAACAATCCTCAATGTTCTCTCCGGAAATTGGCATCGGAAACTAATCTGTCGATATCTTCGTGTCATAGAATATTAAAATCAAATAAATACCATCCATACAAATTAAAATTGATCCATCATTTATGGCCTGGTGATTATGAAGTTATGAACGAAGATTATATTTTCTAGCTGAATTTTCAGTTCTTTCTGAAGAATGCCCAAATTTTTTAAAAAATGTGCTCTGGAGCGATGAAAGCCGTTTTCACAACAACGGAGTTGCGAGTAAGCATAACTGCCGATACTGGTCACAAAATAATCCTAGATGGATGAGAATGACCCGAAATCAGGTAACTTTTGGAGTTAACGTGTGGTGTGGAATATTAAATTCATATATTATTGGACCATATCTATTCCATGGGACTTTAAATGGAAGAAAATATGAGATATTTTTGAGAAATGTATTGCCAGGATTATTAGAGACTATCCCTCATAACCAGGAGAATATTTGGTTTCACCAAGATGGTGCACCACCCCATAACTCAGTACTAGTCAAAGATTGTCTTAATGAAATGTACCCTCAGAGATGGATTGGTACTAATGGAGTAGTCAGATGGCCAGCACGATCACCTGGCTTGACTCCATTAGATTTTTACCTTTGGGGGTATTTAAAAAGTGTAGTGTACATTGAACCCATTGAGGATATGGCCGATTTGTATAATAAAATATATGCAAGTGTTGCTGCTATAAATAGACATACGTTACAAAAAGTTTGCAATGAAGAGTTACTGAAACGGTACAATATGTGTATTCATGAAGGGAGAAATTTTGAACATTTAATATAATAAGTACCTACTAATAAGAAAGAAATTAGTTTAATTTCATTTTTAATAATATTTCGATAGTTTTTAAATGTTTATTTATAAAACTTTTGTTTACGTTCTTTACTGAATTGTTAATATAAATTTAGCCCATTCTAAATTAGTGTGTATTTTCTTTGTTGTCTTACTTACTTTAAGTTTTGGGAGCCGTTTTATTAGAAGCGTTATTAGAAAAAAAAAATGTAATATGTAGGAACATATGGATATTGGTTCATCATGTTAGTTCCGGTTTGGCCGGAAGTGGTAAACATAATTTTATGATAGTGTATTATATCACTTTCCTTATCTTGAAAAAAAGTGTTTGGTAACCAATATTCTATAATAAATAATAAATAAATTATAGGGATTTATCAAAATTCACGTGTACTGGCATTAATGAAAGAAACTCATGTAACTCCAAAACGGCTTGTTTTTTGTAAATTCTCTATACCATCAAAATTATTCACAAATTATTGTTTAATCACATGACTTATGTTTCAAGGTTCCAGCCATCAAAAAATAGTTTTGCATCGCAGCGCCATCTCTGTGTGCTGTTGAGGAAAAATTCTAATCACCGTTATTTAAGCCTTTCTTTGGTATCAATCATCTGCCATTTACAAAAATAAAATATCTTTATTAGTTTTAGAGATAATGGCCTGGGGACTTTTAAGTGAAACACCCTGTATACTAGAGCACCAGGCCTGAGATTTTTTTATGACATTATCCATCCCTCCATTAATAAAAGGGTTGATAAAATAAAATTGAGATATTCACTTGAAATTTGGTACACGTATATAATATAATGACATCTGGAACTAGGTTATATTTTGAGACACTTCATTTTTGGTGTATATGCAAGAACACAACACCTCAAATTTCTTTATGACATCTGCCTCAAATATTATTAAAATTCTATAACCAATTATTTCCACATACTGGAGTGCAAATATAGTCAAAACGTTTTTCTTTAAAGAGACTTGGACGGAAATCTGAATGTGGAAGTAGTGGTCCCTTAGGCGGCGGTTTTTTAAGTTGGTAGCTGGACTACCAGCATAAAATTTGGTATGTATGTGAAAAGATACCAGGTGTACAAGAAACCGATGAGATATAAGCTGTGTCCGACATATTTTGGTCCATTTCTTGGAAAATGGTTGCCAAGAATCATTTCTTGTCTAGTAACTCGAAAACGACGAAAGATATGTAAAGTTGAGGAGACTAAAAGTTCTAGTGCAAGAAGACGAACATTTTTTGTAAGACAAAGAGATAGTGGCCACCTTGAATCAAATGACGTAAAGATGTCGACAGACGACGATTGGAACTGATAGTGCTCCAACTTTTCCTGTTATTAGATGATACAAATGCGTTATTCCTCTGAAAGAAATAAAATTTCACATGTCCGACAAAGTTTAATGAAACAAAAACTGGAAAGAGATAGGAGGAGACGAAAGGATTTACTAGATAATTGAAGTGCTTTTAGTTCCTCAGAAGTGTACAATGAGTCCACAATCCTAAAAGAAAATATTAAGAATTCTTGCTTATTTTGTGATAGTGATGGAATTGATGAGAAGCGTGTCACACCACAGACACAATAAGTTTCTCAATTTAAGTCTCGGCAAAGGAGATACAACTTGATGAGACTTTATCAAAGGTTTGCTATGCAGAACTTGTCCTTGGTTAAACATTTGTTGATCCACTTTACTGTTTGGAATGAAGCCGAGCAATAAACAAAACTGTTTTAAACACTTTCCAATTCCTTTTACGTTGCTTGCATCTAGCTCTTGTTAAGAACCTTACATAGCTTTGCTTATAGCAGAGCATATTTTAATAATTATTCTGCTACACCATATACTTCAAAATTGACAACAAACTGAACTTGACTTTGAGAATAGACAGAGGATAGTGTTGGTTGCTTCACCTCCATACGCACTATTAAATTCTTCCTCTTATGCACAACGTCTTGTCTGACTTACTATCCGTGCATTATTATACTCTTCGCAAATAGAAAACGAAGAGTATGTTGCATTCGATCAGCACATTTCTAGAACCGGTAATATTGCTCGTAGAGAAAAAAAAATCATATCACTGTGTTGGTGCTCGAAGTCTGAACAACTTTCAAAATGTCCGTCCGTCTGTCTGTCTGTCTATCCGTCCGTCCGTCACGTTTCTTGTAAGCACGATAACTTAAGAACGAAAAGTTCGACTGTATTGGAATTTGGACAATAAGTTAGTGTTAGCTAGAGGAAGAACCCTATTGTTTTTGAACAAAATCGATGAATGAATAAAAAAAGATATTAATTTTTGAAATGAAACAACATTTTTTCTTTGTTTTATAATTAAACAGAAAATGTTTGTAACTAATGCCATTTACAAAAAAACTGCGAAGAGTATCCGATAGAATGTGCAACAATTATATAACAAGTGTAGTAAATAGGCGAAGAGTATAATGGTTAGCTTGTGTTATTTGGTCTCCTTTACTTTGCTACATAGTACTTCTGGCGGTATCATGCCACCTGTTGCAGTTGCCTGTGAGGCGTACAGCTTTACCAAAGTTTCTTCCTCGATTTGTTAGATAGGAATGGTACTGACGTGTTATAGTTTAAGCGGTACATCGAGAAAATCGGCAAAATCTGACGGTTAATGCAGAAAGCAAGAAAATTTGCATGTGATTTGTACATATTCATTGTATTAAATTTACCCGCAGCACTTCGATTTCCGGACATGTAAATCCAAAATGGTGGCCAATTTGTAAAAAAGTAACTTTTATTACGATGTAAAAATTGCGTTATAATTGGGGTGATGATATGATGATATAATAGAAGCATTTGAGTATATTGCTAGCCCAGGTCTACCCCCTACCGAACGAATAAATATTATTCCCTCCTGCAAAGCACCTTTTTAACGAGCCCCAAGTAAGAACAAGAAATCCAGTTGAAAGGTGCATCGGTGTTTGGAAAATGCGATTTCCTGTTTTTTCCTTGGGGATTCGACTGAAGATCGAAAGTAGAAGCCATTGTTGCAGCAACTGCCATACTGCAAAATATAGCATGTTTGCGGCATGAGGAAATACCACCAGTTGATGATCAACAGCAAGAAGCTATTAACATTGTCAATGAAGTGGTGGTGGAGAATATGGGGGATAACAGGGTGATTGGCAATGATACAGTCACATTACAGTTAATATATAATTATTATAATATTTTAATGGACTTCTGTGAAAAATGTTATGTAACAGTCTTTTAGGTTATAAACGCTTCTAACGCCCATTGTACATCATATGGTGACGAGTATGTATATTTTAAAAATTAATTTTTTATTTTAAGAAAACTTAGCTTTTACTTAATTAATATCGTATAAAATGTGTAAATACAAGTAAATAATTGATATAATAAAAAAATATAAAATAAAGGTAATTTTCTAGAACACGGCCCTCTGCAATTATAAAAGGTGAATTTGTAGGTAATTTATCTTTTTGTTAAGTAACGTCGCCTTTTGAATTTCTAATATTTTCAATTTTGCTCGATGATATTGTCTCATAAGCTCTATTTCCACATCTGCTTTCCTCTTCATATTCATCATCTCCAATTCATGCTTTTCTCTCATAAATTTGAGTTTTTGGCATTGTTCTTCTTCCATAAAACGTGCCTTTGCTGCTTCTACAGCAGATTTTGCATCTGCCCACTGGGAAACTCTGCTAATTGCAGCTTAAGACTTGCATCGAGTATTCTACTTAAGGGCTTTAGACTTTTCCTGATTGATTTTAACTTGGAGACACTACAAAAGTAACAAAAAAGTGTAAGAAAATCTGTGACGTAGGTACCTATTATTTACTTTTGCTAATTTCTACTGTAATTTCTATCTGTGGCTGAATTTCTTTCCTGTTTTCGGGTAGAACTTCAGTATGAAGCTGCGATGGGCTTGAAGTGCAGGCATATACTGAAAAGGAAATAACTCGAATATGGACCTATATAAGTAGTGCGAACAACTTACTGTGGTCTTCTAAAACGTCCAGAGATACAGCTTCTTCAATAATTATTTCGTTCAAATCTTCTTGGCTTGAAACAGACTTAAGAGCTTGATTCTGTCCATCGGATTGCACATTATTGCTGGAATAAAATGTTGAAAATGATTTGCAAAAGAAACTTATTATTGTAGACTAACAATTTTTAAACAGATATGTTCAAAATATATTTGTATCGACTTATTTTTATCTCCATCAAACTGTGAAATGTCTCCATCAATTTTGCTCGAGCCAAGAAGTTCTTTGACTTCCTCATCCAGTATCGTAACTTTGGTTTCTCGATAAAGACCACCACCAGTACCTCGCACATACAATTTTTCATCAGGGAACTTCTTTTTCGTTCTCTTTTTAATATTATCGTTTTTTTAGAACTTTATCATTACGGGAATTCTCTCCAGAAATACTATTAAATTCACTTTCTATCTTTCGCCAAGTCTCCCCTTTCTGGAAATTTGCTTGGGAATCAGAAAGCTTGAATTCGACGATGTTTCTATATTTTCTTACCGAGGAGATTAATATAGACTCCTCTTTGGCAGAAAAGTTTGCAGATCTTTTCCTATCATCCATATTCTCTCAAAACAAAAACTAAGGTTCACGATGGTATTGTAAAACTCTTGAATATGAATCACAGGTAACTATCATGAATGCCGAATGTCTAATGTCCACAAACTACCCACTAGTTTGTGCTAATGTCACGTCACAAATTCTTCAAAATCTACAGTGTGCAAACGCCGACACTACCAACTGACATTTCAAAGTAACAGAACCTAGCACTACTGAACCCGGATGAATTACGCTTTACAGAATGGGAATATACCCGAGCTCCGGTTCAGCTTGAGCCGTGGCTCAGTTGAACCTACGCTGAACCTGGTATTGTAAAACTGGCCCTTAGAGCAGCATATCAAGCAGGTCAAATCTAGGACAGATCTGATGTTTTGAAAAGTCCACCAGAGTCAAGTGAATGGGGATGGAAAATTATTGAAAATGGATGGGAGCCCATCTGGTCCAAATTGACAGGAATCTGGCAAGGTTGTAGAGAGCTAGAAAAATGCGGTTGTTCAAGCGATTGTAATACCATGCGTTGCCTATGCAGAAAAAATGATTTCCCCTGCACCCGTAAGTGCAAGAAATGCAAAGGAAAATGTAGCAGCAAAAGGTATAGGGCCTTCTACATTTATTAAAATACTTTCTTGTTATATATATTTTTTTAATTACAAGCCATATGATTCCAGTAGCGATGACGAGGAAACTGTTATGATTTTATTTTGTATTTTGTTAATAAAAGCCATCTTTCTAACTTCAGAATTGTATTTTTGTTATAATTCCTTTAGAATTTTATTTTTTTTCACATCACCATTGGAATCAGCGACCTCAAATTATACTTAAACGATACCTCACATAACATATTGCATTATTTTAAAAAAATGTTAAAGTTTAAAATAGCCGCCGAGTTTTTAAACAAATTCTATTATTCTTACACTATGACTATTTTTGTTACATTTGCTAACCTTAAAGCGTTCACCTACAGTTTGATAACAGTCTTTGGATATATTCTTCTTTTGTTTCTAAACATTTTACCCGATTTTTTGAAAATGGCTGCCATTTTTGTCTATGAGGTCAGGGGTCAAAGTGCTGCGGGTCAAATTACTTCTATAAATATACAAAGCATACATGCCAAAGGACTTGCTTTCTGCATTATTCGTCAGATTTTTATGCGTACCGCTTATACTATTAGTGAAACGGCTGATAACATTTCCAGTTCTCCCAATCTGTATAAAATAGCTACGCTTGAGGATTAATCAAGAAGCAAATATATCTTTACTTTAACAATTTTATAATATTTAAAACTTACTGCGGGTAATTCCACTTTCTTTACAGCGATGTATGCGTCAAATAGTTCTGAATAGCATTGTAAAACTATGAGATGACAGTTAAATTCCTCGTTGTCTATGTAAACTTTACAATCCGCATTTCTGGAAAAATTAAAATCTTTGTTACTTTAACCAAAAATACGACCATTCACCATGAATGAAAATTAAATGCCATGAACTCCGGTACGGGACTTGAAGCGAGTCTAAGAATCTTAAATGGAAGCCCCTGCTTACTAAGATGGGCTAGCGTGAATATTAGATTTTATGATTTCATTGAAGAGACCAAGATATCAAATATTTAAACCTTTATAACTAAACAAATATATCGACTGGAAGACCGCATGATGTCTCGGAAATTGGCATTTTGTCGGCGTCGCACTGGTCAAATCGAAAATTCAGCTCGGCATTAATGAAACAAAAATGACATTCTTTGACAATAGACTTGTTCCATAATATTTTTTTTTTATATGATTTGTATACGTTTTTATATAGTACTCGATATTCTTATTATGCACTTAAAATTTCATATTATTAGCTTTTTCCTTTCTCGAGATATGTTGCAGAAACTTCGCGACTGTTTGTGACGTCACTATACGCAACTTTAAACTCGGAGATCTACCGAGACACCGCGACCACTAACAGCCGTTCAGTAGTAACAGTAAGTAATACATGGAGTCAGAGACAACCATGAGATGACCGAGTACCGTACGGAAATTGGATCGCTTTTTGCTGGAACAACCAATAAAATAATTATATACTTACATCCTTGTTGTACATACTGCTTTCGCATTAAGGAATCCTTGTCTCGCAGATGGGGAAGGTGGAGTTAGATGGCGCTAGCAGCACTGTGTTGCTATTGGACATATACCTATTAGTATTGTACGAAATCATATGTCATGTCGCCATATTTGTTGTTTTGATTTTGTATTTTATCTATGTTTTTGATAATGAAATTGTAAAGTTTGTGCCTATTGTAATTATTTTTGTGCAAAATTGTGGTTATTGCCGAATTGTGAACTGTAAATCATTTCCTATTTTTGTATACATTATTTCATTGGGACCTTTTAGTGTAGCGGTATTAGGTTAGGTTGGTTTTGTTTATTGTTTTCTTTTTAAATCAATTTCATGCAAAATTGTGGGTGTTAGGTAATAATTTTAGTGCAGAATTGTGAATTGTAAAACGTTACTTTTATAAATATTCGGATCTTGTATTAGTGTAGTGTTAGGTTAGTTAGGGTTATTCGTATACTGTTAGCTGTTGATATTCTAATGCCCCAAAAACACTGTCCTGTTTTTAGATTCAGTATACATGAGATGGAGACAACATTACAAAAATTATGTGCAGCATTCAATTAATAAACGACTTGTTTTATCTGTTTCTTTCATTTTCTCCTTAAAATTTAATTGAAAATAATATAATAATTAATAATAGATACAGAAAGGTATGCCGCGCATTTTTAAATCGCCTCTAAGAGACATGCACGCAATCTATGCTCATCTTCCTACACAGCGAACCAGTGCAATATTGGCGATACCAAATTTTACATGGAGTTGGGCGTCTCATGGTTGTCTCTGCATGGAGTTGAGTGCCGTTTTAGGTGTCTAATTAAAGAGGAAGAGTGGCGTCTTGTTCTGATACCAAATAGTGCATTGAAATGTTACAAAATTTTGGCCGAACCTTGCATTTTGGGCGGGACAATATTTTTCTTTTAATGTTGAGAGGGCGTCAGTATCAGTATAAAACTCGACTTTCGGGGTTGAAAGCCCCCATTTGGCCGCCATATTGAAAAACGGGGCGTAAACACTTTTTCTGCGACATCTTGAGAATTGTAAGTCTTACACAATTTTTTAAGACTTTCTCTGTAGAAAATTGAATTATCCACAATCTTGGCCTAGGTACTTTTTATCGTAAAATTGAAAATGAAAAAGTTGTAATCAAAAATAGACTAAAATTTTCGAGAAAGATGTCATTTAAGAGTTATAACTTTTTTTCTATTGATTTTATTGAAAAAGTACATGAGATGTTTTTGTAGATCATTATATTGCGAACAATTTTCTCTACCGATTTTTAAAATTTCTTTTCTTTATAAGGTCGCTGCAAATGGATCAAGTGCATCAAGGTATTGGACAATTTTAAAAAAATTGAGAACATTCCTGTGATGACTTTTTTGCCTTTTGCAATTTTTTCCAAAGTTCTTCTTCAAGTAAAAAAATCGCAAAGTTCTAAAATTTTGATTTTTCCTCGCTGGATAACTTAAAAAATGACAATTTCAGAAACAATATTTCGAATTGAAGTAGTCTATTTTTAGTCAGATTTGTAATAAAAAATAGGGGTTTCCATTTAAAAAGGCGAATTTGACCTTGAATGACCTTAAACCCTTCCACCCAAAGTCAAAATTACATATCCCGCCGAACTACCCCCATCCTTTTCGTAGAGTGCTTATTACTCGAGATATTTGAAAGTTTCAGGTTAAAAAAGTCACCTGGGTGATTTTTGTAATCTGAAACTTTCAAATATCTCGAGTAATGAAAACTCTCTACACATTATGACTTATGTTAATAGTCCTGATATTTAAAAAAGTCGAATTTCGTAGTACTATTTCCATTGTCCTAGTTTTTTGACCACCAATGCGATGGTATCCTCAAATTATAATATTGTCATAAATTCCGTATCATTTCAGCGCTTACAGTAATATCATAAAAAGTCTGGTTTTATACTCACGTGTAATTGGTAATGCGTGAATACAGCTCTAAATATAAATTTTTCTTCTCAGGTAATACAACCTTGGGCCAGCTAATTTCATCTGTGCCACTGTACCCTAATCTAAAAAAATAATATATTCTCGTCATAGGCTTTTTAAAATAAATCAGTTACTACGTAACAATAATAAAAAATCAATAATAACTAAAATACGTACCTGCCGAGGTTCAATTCCGGGTCTAAAATTTCGGAAGTTTGTTTGCTCTCGTATTCAGATGCCTCTTTATTTCCGTTCCTGGCTGGTGTGTGTCCTATTAAAGTGCCGAGACTTGAAAATCCTGCCTGTAGAAATATACATTTTATTTTGGTTTAACTGACGCAGGCTTCGCGTTGCGCTAATTTTCAGATTACGGAAAGCATATTCTGCATATTAGCAGTATAGAGTGAGATCCCAGAGCCACCAGACCTACGTCATTTTAGCAAAGCTAATATTTTGACAATAAATAGTGTGATATGTAATTAAGAACGTATGCATATTTGCTAGCTTGAAAACGGGGCCCTTTTACAGATAACGGTTACAAAAGGTACAAAAAATCTAACTAATCTACGTTAAAATATGGTTTTCATATACTTATGTTTGACAGAATATTGTTAAAAACCAACACTTTTTATTGCCAGACTCTTTCTGCAGGCCCTAACTTCCGCTAGATGCTTTAAGGCTCGAAAAAACCTAACCTAACCTAACATAACTGTGGAATCATATCTACTACCAACTATGTAAAAAACGAAACAAATAAAAAAATTAGTATCTTAGGTTAGGTTGGTTTTTTTCGAGCTTTAATGCGTCTGGTGGAAGTTAGGGCCCACAGAAAGTGCCTGGCTATACTGGGGTTAAAACTTACTATCAATCATGACCCGGGTTCGGTTGACAGAACTCTATTTTGCAATTTACAGAGGTGGATTCAGAGCGTTTGAAACAATGTTTTTATTTAGTATTTCATATGAGAAAATGATACATCTTGTCAATGTAATGATGCTTGGTGACAAGCTCTAGCATAATCCCATTAACAAGGTGTACCATTTCCGCATATGAAATACTTGCCTAAAAAATAAAAACATTCTTACAAACGCATCTGAGTCCACCTCTCGTAAATCATAGAATAAAACTTTGGCATCCGAATTCTGGTGATGACATACAGGGTGTCCCAAAATATTCGTATTTTTCTTTAAATGCTGTGCTACGTGTCAATATAGTAAGAAAACTTCCTATAAATGCTTCTGAAGGGAGCTACGGTGCTTTAAAAATGGCGCCTAAATAAAGGTATTAACTGATTATCTCGAAAATAATGGGACATAACCTTTTGAAACTTGGTTCATGGTTTTGTATTGTTGCAGGCTTAGTTCTGTACGGTACTAAATAAAAGTATTTTTTTTCATAGGCGGAGAAACGAGGAATATTTACTTTGTTTCGCCTTTTTTTCTAGTTTGTAATTTTAGTCGTTTATAGTTTAATTATGAACATCTTGTTCAATGCAATCTTTACGAAGTTTTAAATACACTGTCCTGATAAAATAAGATAATTTTTTAATATTTGTTAGTTTCAAATCTAACTAGTTCATTTTTATTTGTCAACAATTCAGAAATTATTTCAATTAATTTCATGTATTCTCAAGATACAATATATTTACTTTTACTACATCTATTAGTCTACAGATTTTTCTGAGAATCGAAATTTAAATCATTGTTTTACTTCTCAAATACCGATTTACCATTTTGCGGAAAATTCTGTAGGTACTGACGTGAGCAAAAAAAAATAGGACAAGTCTTATAACGCATTTTTTCTAAAATCTAGTTGTGTACATCTAACTTTAATTTTTGTGACATTGTCAGTTAGTGGTCAAAATTCATTGTAAGTGTGGCAAAACTAATATGCCCCATATAAGCGATTTACTTAAAGCTGGAATTATTGTTAAAGCAGAAGATGGATGGTCAATGAGACAAACTGCACTGCGTCATAATATTTAAAAAAAATCTGTGATTAACATTTTAAAAAAGTGGAGAATGGACGGTACGATTAGCAGAAATCCTGGATCAGGGCGACGAAGGTTATCAACTCAACAGCAAGATTTACAATTGGTAAATAAATTAGTAGAAAATCAGTTTTACTCAGTAATTCAGGCTGCTGAAGAAACGAATTTTCCTGGATCGAGTAGTACTGGTCGCCGGCGAGTAAGAGAATCGGAGCTACGCTGTCATAGCAGCACAGAAGTACCTACTTAAAGCTAAACATAAAGAAGCTCGACTAGGATATGCGCATTGCGCAGTCTACACACAGCGGTCGTATTCAGATTTACCGACCTTCGAATATTCGATTCGATGAGAAGTATACTTCTAACAATGACAAAAGTGGTAGATTTTTCGTTAACATGTGGGCTTGGATATCGGCACGTGGTCCTGGTGTTTTGTGGCATATTAAGGAACGATTTAATAGTGAAACGTATATTAGGATTTTAGACAATATTATGCTCCTTTCTGTGTCACAATTATTTCCTAATAATGAATTCATATTTCATCAAGATAATTTTTCAGTCCATACTGCTCATACCGTGACTAACTGGTTTTAAGATAACAACATTAATGTTCTTAACTGATAGAGTCATAGTCCAGATCTTAACCCTGTGGAAGACGTATGGGGACTACTCGTAAGAAATATCCAAAAACGAAATGTGAGACCACGGAATGGCGAGGTATTACTGGAAGTGGTAAATAATGCATGGGAAAATATTATTATTAATGATTATTGATAAGTTTATTTAACTATTTGCCAAACAGACTTATGAAAGTTATAAATAGAAATGGTGCAATAACAAAATATTAATAGTTAGTTTCTTGTTAAGTTGGATATCCTTTGTTGCCCTGATCCAGGATTTCTGCTAATCGTACCATTTATTCTCCACTTTTTTAAAATGTTAAACATATAATTTTTGTTAATGTTATAATGCAGTGTCGTCGGTATCAGGTCGCGTTAAGGTAATTTGAAGGTCAAATCATTAGTTTTTCTTACTTTTTATTGGGTATTTTGCCACTGAAAAATATTTAAAAATTTTAATGAAAAATCCTCTGCGCCAAACGGATCAGACAGAGGTTGGTTCTTGAGTACTTAACTGTTTCAAAAAGTCTCACACCTAAAAATATATAAACTAGAACAATGTTATAAACTAAAAAATGAAAATCAAAGCTATAGGTAGTTAACGTTTCGGAAGAGAATCTACTTCCGTTCTCAAAACTTTTTTGGCCGTCAACCATGAGAGTTCTTTGTTTATGTATTTCCATAGTCATGTGAGACATTAAATTATATTTATCTTATTTTTACTTACTTCGTCTCTAAGGATGGGCAACCAACTAGTACAAAAATCTATTGAATAATTAGAAACGCATCTATCCTCGTTTAATAAAATAATCACGGATTCTTTATGTTTTCTTTTAGTTCCGTTGCTCTCTTTTTCCAAAATCTTCGCCGAGTCCCATTTAATCCTATATTATTATCCCACGCGCGTTCACAAATTTTGGATTTTTCAAATTCTCCCCTTCTAGCGTAATTTCTATGTTCACGAAGCCTTACGTTGAAAGGTCTAGATGATTCACCTACGTAATGTTTCCGCACCCACACGGAACACTATAAATACAATTTTTTGAATTTTGAACAATATTTGGAGGTTTGGTTTTTGATAAAACCGATCTTAGCGTGGAGCCCGTTTGAAAAACCGTTCGTACGGAAAACCTATTCCCAATTTTTTTCGTAATTTATCCGATAAACCATGTATATATGGAATTACTGCCATTGACCTAAATACCTCAGGTTGTGATAGTATATTCTCTCTACTACCAATAGACTACAAGCCCAGGCAAATTTTTAGGGGGTGATTTTATACACAACGAATCATATATAATCTTGAAGTACTGGTCGAGAAACAAAGTTTAGGCACTATGCCGTCAATTTTCCGCGGTACAGGTGAGTGCACAGGTGAGTTGAAATGTAGAAAAAAAAGGGGGTACTTTTCGATTAATTTATACATGACGGCACTATTCTCGTTAAAGAGGCAATGAAAAAAGAATGCTCTTAAACCCAGTGCCGTCAAAAAATAGCGGTACCGGAAGTCAGAAAAAATTTTTGAAATCGGCGAATTTACCCCCCTCCCCAGTTAATCGAATACTTGACGGCGTTGATTTAGTTACCTTTGCATTTCCTTTAAAAGCTATAATACATCTATGCCGTCAGAAAAGGGTGGTACATGGGGTCAGAAATCGCGAATCAAAACCGGATTTTTACCCCTTGGGGGGGTGGTCATTCAGAATTTGACGGCACCGATTTCTAACTTTGAGTTAACATTTATTAAGTCTTCTAAACAGTGTGCCGTCAAAAAATGATGGTTCATACAAAAAAAATAAAAAAAATTACTAAAATTTTACAGCAAAACATTAATGTTTCGTATATTTTCCAGCGTATAGTACCATGTAAAATTGACGGCATAGTAAAATATGTTATCTTTGAAGGATATAGCATTGAAACAGCTAAATTTTAGGTTGTATAAAATGACCACCCCCCCCAAGGGGTAAAAATCCGGTTTTGATTCGCGATTTCTGACCCCATGTACCACCCTTTTCTGACGACATAGATGTATTATAGCTTTTAAAGGAAATGCAAAGGTAACTAAATCAACGCCGTCAAGTATTCGATTAACTGGGGAGGGAGGGTAAATTCGCCGATTTCAAAAATTTTTTCTGACTTCCGGTACCGATATTTTTTGACGGCACTGGGTTTAAGAGCATTCTTTTTTCATTGCCTCTTTAACGAGAATAGTGCCGTCATGTATAAATTAATCGAAAAGTACCCCCTTTTTTTCTACATTTCAACTCACCTGTGCACTCACCTGTACCGCGGAAAATTGACGGCATAGTGCCTAAACTTTGTTTCTCGACCAGTACTTCAAGATTATATATGATTCGTTGTGTATAAAATCACCCCCTAAAAATTTGCCTGGGCTTGTAGTCTACAATGTTCAATAACTGATTATCAACAAAACTCTCAGGATATTGATTATTTAATAAGACAGTTTTTATAAATTGTTTTTCGTTCCTTAATATTACATCATTTGAAGAAATAATTTTGACCCTGTCATACAAACACTTAACAACACCTTTCTTAACACTAATATGTTGATTTGAATTGAAATTTAAGTATCTGTTTGGGTGTGTTTGTTTTCTATACACACTGGTTTGGTATGTGTTATCTAATTTTTTAATTAAAATATCTAAGAAAGGTAATTCATTATTATTCTCTATTTCTATTGTAAATTTAATTGAAGGTTCTTTTTCGTTAATTTGATTCAAAAAATTACTTAAACATTCTTTACTATAATGCCATATAGCAAAAATGTCATCTACATATCTCCACCATACAATGGGTTTATAAGCTAGATTATTAATATTACTTTCCTCGAAATTTTCCTTCAAAATGTTACTTAATATTGGAGATAATGAAGAACCCATGGCCATCCCAAAGTCTTGTTGATAGAAGTCATTATTTAATTGCAAGTATGTTGTTTTAATGCAAAGTGTATCCATTATAGTTTCAATGCTTAACTTAGTTCTATTCGCCAAATTCCCATCTTGTTGCAATTTGTTTTTAATTATTATTAATGTTTTATCTACAGGAACATTTGTAAATAGGCTTACTACATCAAAACTGACCATTAGATGATTATTGTTAAAATGATTTTTCAAAAAATGTTTGCTATTTTTAATATGAGACTCATAGGAACCTGATACAGGATTTAGGATTTTTAATAAATATTTTCAGAGTTTACTACATGGAGAATTAATTGAACTCACAATTGGTCTTAAGGGGATGTCAGGTTTATGAATTTTTGGCAAACCATAGAAATGAGGAGGCTTGCTGTGATGTGGAGTTAACATCTTTCGTTCAATATCTGTAAATTCGTTTTTGTGTTTAAATAAGACTCTATATATTTTGTCCTTTAAAGAATTTGTAGGATCTTTATTTAATTTGGAATAATTTCCATCATTTATCAAGTTCGTAATTTTTGTATCATATATAGCTGTATCTAAGATTACCGTGGCATTGCCTTTATCAGCTGGTAAAATTTTAATGCTATGATCATTTTTTAGAGATGAAATGGAACGTTTTTCATCGGATGTTAAATTATATTTAGTCTTATATTGTTTCTCTAATTCAATTTTAGAACGAATTCGGTATTCATTAGCATCATCTAATGGAAGCTTCTGTGCAGCCTGTTCAATTGCAGTTATTATATCAAATTTAGGAATAGCCTTTGGTTCTCTTCCGAAACGTTAACTACCTATAGCTTTGATTTTCATTTTTTAGTTTATAACATTGTTCTAGTTTATATATTTTTAGGTGTGAGACTTTTTGAAACAGTCAAGTACTCAAGAACCAACCTCTGTCTGATCCGTTTGGCGCAGAGGTTTTTTCATTAAAATTTTTTAATATTTTTCAGTGGCAAAATACCCAATAAAAAGTAAGAAAATCTGAATATGCCACAAATAAACAATTACAGACAATGTCAAATCATTAAATTTCGACAGAAAAATTTGAAAAAAATTTGTATATAGGTTTTTGAGGTCTCTGAATTCAAATTCGAGGTCAGTTTGTTGGTATCAGGTCACGTTAAGGTCATTTCAAGGTCGAATTGTGGAAAACCTGACAAAACAATCACCTGTTATTTCGCGATCTTTCCAACTCTCTTACTAGATCGTTAAGTTACTCTCACGTTGTGAACTTGGTCTATTTTTAAAATCAAATACATTTAATTGTACGAGCTATGCACATTGTCCAGCGTGTCCATATCTTGTAATCGAGGGTGTTGTAGTCCTAATGTCCACTTTATTCTCATATGTTACAAAACAATGGATTCTTTTGCCTGTCTGAACCATTTTGCTTTTCTAGACATTTAGTCGAAAATAACTTATTTGGGCAAATTGTCTGATTTCAATATACAGCTATTCTCGTACATCCACTAGTGGATGAAAAAAAAAACGATCTATGAGAACTGAAAGTAAAACTATTCGAAAGAAATATTAATGAAATCTTTGCATTCTTTCGATAACCTCACTTCTGGCTATGATAGCAAATCAACATAGTCTCCTACGGCTAAGCAGAGCACCAGTATCTACATGACCCCCTACGGTATGAAGATTCAGTTAAAAATGAGAACAAAGGCCTAAAATTAATTTATTTATCTACTTCTGCTTAGCCGTAGGGGATTATGTAGGATGCTGGTATTATAATGAGAATGTCAAATAAGAAATTGAACAAATTTATTTTAGGATTTTGATTTGCTAGCATAATCAGAAGTCAGGTTTTCGAAAGAATGCAAAGATTTCACCAATATTTTTTTCATATAGTTTTTCTTTTAGTTCTCATAGATAGTTTTTTTTCCGCTGTTTGCAAAATCCTATAAAGAATACCTTTCATTACTATAAGCAAATAAATAATAAATAACTCACTCTTAAACATGCATAGAGTATATAGGCCCAATACTAGTTAGCTAATAGATAGGTGAAGATCTGTTGTTTTCTTATCAGTCGATGTCAAATATAAATATTTCATACTTATTCATGGATATTGCCTTGGTCTTGAATGAAACAGAGTTATGAGTGGCTTTGTGCATTTCTGCTGAGCTCAGAATAAGGGCGAAAAACGTTCAAAGGCTAAGCATTTCCAAAAAACTGAATGAGATTTTATAAAAATGTCATCCATTAGAATGAAAGTTTTTTTAAGACAAGGTTGGTAAATAAATTAATTTTAGGCCCTTGTTCTCATTTTTAACTGAATCTTCATACCGTAGGGGGTCATGTAGATACTAGTTTAATCTGCTTAGGCGTGGAGGACTATGTTGGATGCTAGTGTTATAATGAGAATGTCAAATGAGAAATTGGACAGATTTATTTTAGAATTTTGATTTGCTAGCATAACCAGAAGTCAGGTTATCGAAAGAACGCAAAGATTTCATTAATATTGTTTTCATATAGTTTTTCTTTTAGTTTTCATATAGATGTAAAGCAAGGAGTTCCACAAAGGTCTATATTAGGTCCATTATTATTCTCGATATACACTTGCAATATTAATTCATGTTTAAATCATTGTAAATTTCATATGTATGCCGACGATACTCAAATTTATATTAATTTTTCACACAATCATTCAAATGAAGCTATGACTAATATAAATTCAGATTTGGCGAACCTTGTGGAATTTTCTAAAAACATGCACTTAAAATTAATTCTTCAAAATCATATTTCATGTTATTCGGGAAGAAGTTTATAAGGGACACAATTACTCAGGAATTCGATGTAAAAGTTGGAGATGAGGTTCTATTACAATGAAATGTATGTAAAAATTTAGGTGTTTTATTGGACAGGGATTAACGCGTCGAAGAACATATAGCACGATGCATACAAAAAGCTTACTGTAATTTAAAAATTTTATATGCAAATAGGTATTGTCTTAGTAGAGATTTAAAAATATTGCTGTGTGATTCTTTGGTATTATCATGTTTCAATTATTGTGACTCTTTATATGACTTGCTTAACGGAATCTGTTAAATCACGTATACAGAAGGTGCAAAATTCATGTCTTAGATTTATTTTTGGTATACGTAGAAGACAACCGATATCACACACTCTCCAAACTGCTGGGTGGCTCAACATGTCTAATAGACGTAAATTACATACATCTGCTTTATATCATAAAATTATAAAGCTAAAAACTCCACCTTATCTGTTTAAAAAAATTTGCTTTAGGAGAACTGCCCACAGAGTTAACATTCGCTCAAAAAATTTATTAACAATCCCTTCTCATAAATCGTCATTTTTTAAACGAACATATGCGTACAATGTCACAAAATATTATAACGTCATAATTCCAGAAAAGCTAAAAACACTATCAATACCAAGTTTCAAGAAGACTTTTAAAAGCATCCTATTTAACTCGCAATTTTAAGAACATTTTAATTTAAAATATAATATTATTGTATTATCTTCCGGTAAATATCTTGTATATTGAAATTAATTTTTTGGTAACGTATCAAATAGAAATTAATTAGGTACATTATATCCATTCTATTAGGGCTAAATGGAAGAACAGACGACTATTTAATAGTCGAACTGAATTTATGCCCCTTTTTCCATTAATTGTTAAGTATACTTTACACCTTATTTTTGAAGGAATCGATTTATTCTAATAGTGTAAATAATATGTGTTTTTATTGGAAAATAAATATATTATTATTATTATTATTATTACATAGTTTTTTCCGCTGTTTGCAAAATGTTGTCAAGAATATGTTTCATTACCATATGTAAACAAATAATAAATAATTCACTTTTAAACATGCATAGAGTATGGAAATACAGTAATCTTAAAAAAAAAATTTTTTCTTGAAATAGGCTTAGAATGGCATGAAACGTCGAGATTTTAAATTTAAGCGAAAAAAAAAATGAAATTGAGATTTTTACTTGATATTTGGTACATATATGTACTATAACGACATCTGTAATTCGAATATATTTCGAGATGATTCCGTTGAAGAGTTGGAGCTTAAATAGAGGCAAACAGAAAAATAAGTAAAACAAGCTGGTAAGAGTACAGAAATAAAGAAACTTGGGATTTGGCGAATATACTTGAGGCCAAGGATTCAGATTATTTTACAATATTTTCCATCCCCCAGTCAAGATCTTATCCTTTAAAGAGACTTGGTGGAAAATCTTGATGTGAAAGCAATGATTCCTTAGGCAGTGGTTTTTCATATTAAAGATCATCTAAATATTAAAACTTTGAACAAATACTCTTACTTTAAGAACTTGTTAATTAATACATATGAATAAATAATAAACAAGTAATATATGTAATTTTCAAAAAAAGTATCTTTAAAACAGCTATAAATTAGTACAACATTAAAGTTTTGTTGTGTTTAAGATCTTATCAATATCAAATTTTTTAACAAATACCTTTACCATTATTATTGATGTCTAAATGTTATTTGTATCATTTATCTTATTTTTTTTCCTTCTTCAATTTTTTTAGACTTCCTCTACATGCATTTTTTCTTTTTAAGCGGTGCTCCAGGAATCTACAAAACATCACAATTAACCAGTATGTTACTGGTAAATAACCTCTGCGCCTGTGACTTTTACGTCAAAGGATCAGTTAGAGATTGCTTTTTTAAATAAATAACACAAATAAGTAAAAAAACTTGAAATTAAATATTGCGTCGACGTTTCGGAAATCTAATCTGTTTCTTTTTCAAGGCTTTTTGAAAAATCTCTTTTGCTGTGTATGATAAATACACAGCTCTAAGAATGTTTGTCATATTAAATATCCATAGATACTTACTATTTACATAGAACTGTTGATATAGTTAACAGTTTTTTTAGTTTTTGTACAATGTTAAGTTTGTGAAGTTCTTTTTTTAACATTGGCAACCAAGTTGTACAGACATCTACGGAACAATTCGACACGCATCTATCCTATCGCGGATTCTTTAATTAAATAATCTTTATTTAAAGAATCCCCGATAATAATATTGAATGAGGATAGATGCGTGTCGAACTGTTCCGTAGATGTTTGTACAACTTCGTTGCCAATCTTAAAAGAACTTCACAAACTTAACATTGTACAAAAACTAAAAAAAAACTGTTAACTATATCAAAAGTTCTATGTAAATAGTTTGTATCTATGGATATTGAATATAGCAAACATTCTTAGGGCTGTGTATTTATCACACACAGCAAAAAATATTTTTCAAAAAGCCTTGAAAAAGAAAACAGATTAGATTTCCGAAATGTCGGCGAATTATTAAAATTCAAGTTTTTATACTTATTTGTGTTATTTATTTAAAAAAGGCAACCTCTAACTGACCCTCCGACGCAAAAGTCACAGGCGTAGAGGTTATTTACCAGTGACATACTGGTTAATTGTGATATTTTGTAGATTCCTCGAGCACCACTTAAAAAGAAAAAATACATGTGGCAGGAAGTTCCAAAGAATTGAAGGAGAAAAAATTATCATTGATAAACATAAAAATAATTTCTGTATTGAATAAAAATAATTTTTGCTTGCAAAAATTAAAAATAACATGGTTTAAAGTGGCAAAATCGCAAAAAAGTAGGTAACTTTGAACGACTGTATCTCACCTAATTTTTATCAAAAATACTTTTATCTGCCACCATTTTGACGAGAATTACTCCAGCTTTCTTTTTTGTGAACCAATGCCTATATCTAAATCCACTCAGAAAGAAATTATACACAAAGATTAAAAAAAAACAAAAAAAATTAAAATGTTTCGTTTCTCTAAATAGTTTTTTTATTTATTTTGTTTAAACATTTTTTTTAACTTCATAAAGTGCCATTTCGATGGGAAATTTGATTCTCTACATAAAATCGTATTAGGTGTATATATTAACAACGTATCGTTTTTGAGTTATAGTTAAAATACTAAAAAGTGGACAAATTTACTCCGTTATAAAAAATCCAAGCCTAAATTTAATAGCACTTTGTGGCTTTATCATCTTTCGGATAGAATTGAACATATGAAACAATAAAACACCTTTAACGAATTAGTTCCTTTTACCTTGTTTTTTTCGACATAGTCAATAACCTATTAGGCGTCTATTTAATTAGGATAGGATTGTTCATTGACATAATAATTTTGAAACTTTTTTCTATAAAATGAAGAAAAAACAGCCACAGCCTTGCGTACCTACTCGACAAATCACGATACCGTTTCCGCTAGATGTCGTGTCCCTTTAATTTGGAGTTAACGATTTTCGTCTATTTCGTCTTCTCCGTGTGACTATCTTATCTAGTTAATTCTCTAATCTTTGATACAGCGTTGAAAGTAGTTCTTAAATATCTTCACTGAGTTACAGGAAGAAATGCAAAAAACAGTTTTAAATTTAAGCAAAGTAATAAAGTATATTTTACCTGACTCATGATAGTATCCATAGCAGACGTTTTAGAAAAATCCGTCTCATGTGCCATTTTCTTGCAATTTATTTCCGGATGTATATTAACTTTGGTGTTTTTCGGATCAGCCACAAGTACGCTTAATTTATTAGACGAAAAAACTACCTAAAATGTCAATAATCATAAGAATAACGTTCTAAATTAGCACTGTGAACTTTTACTTGTGAAGATTCAACCTTGAGGTTTCCACTAGGAGTTAATTTGAAGGGGAAGTTGCCACTGTCTACTTTGGTGATCCGTGAGCTAGATTAAACTCTATTGTTGAAAGAAGTTAGTTGCTTTTTACTGCAATTGTACAAAATCTACTTCTACTTTTTTGCCAAGCGCTACTATAAAAAATATTGTAGGTAGGGTCCAGCAGGTACAGAATAATGCCAACTGACAACTGAAGCTTATAATCCTCGCTGATTAGACTTTTTAGAATTAAAAAATTTATATACAAATGACATTTCATCCAGGAATAGTATATAGGACTAGAAATAAGAACATGAAAGGTTCCCACCCTATCCATGGATGAAACTACTATATTTTCGAGAAAAACTACCCCCGGACGGGACCTAACTAAGGTTTTTCGCATTTATTTTCTAAATCGTCACTCTGACGGAGAAAAGATATCGAAAACAAATGTTCTCCATTAAATTCTACGTAAAAAATATTATATGGATTATTGACCTATTCTCATTTATGAACCGAAAAACTGAAAACTGAAGAACTGAAAACTGAAAAACTGAAAACTAAAAAACTGAAAACTGAAAAACTGGAAACTACAAATTGACTGCGAAAGCAGTCAACATTGACTGCGTAAGCAATCAAACCCCTCCGGTAGGAGCTAGGAAACGCGCAGCGTTTTCTAATTAATAAATATATCGACTAAACTATGTGGTTACCTGTAAGGAATTTCATCCAGCGGTTTTTCTAATTCTACTGGCCTATTAATGATATGCTATTGCTGGACATTAGTAGGTACTGCATATGTAATGTTTCGAATTATTTCCATCGAAGGTTTTTTTCCTAATACGATTGTGCTAAAAGTTGACAAAGTAAATTAAGTGAACAATATATAGGCCAGTTGAATTAGAAAAAAGAAAAACAGGGTTTTTGAGAAAAGACGAGAGACAGCACTTTTTTACATAGAAATGTAGGTTCTCATCTCCTAACATGTTGTCAGACGGCGACACAATTTTAAGTGGGGGAAGTATGTTTTATATACATAATATTATATACATAAGTATATAATTTTGGCCTAAAACCGAGGACATCTCGAAACCTGTGCATGCTATCAGAAAAACATAAATAAAAAAAATGTGAATTAAATTTTCCACAAATTTTGTCTGGAAAAAATTTTCAATTTTCCCAACGGTTTTTCCGCAATTAATGAAAATATTTCTATAGATACAAGAAATTCAATAAAATCGCCCACCTATTGAAAACGCATTTTTTTAAAAAATGGTATAGACAAAAATGCTTATAATGAAGTTATCCATGGGGAAGTGAAAGAAAAATTTAATATTTTTAACCATCTTTGCGCAATCGCAGGAAACCATGTAATATATAAATAAAAATTTAGGATGTCCTGATGTCGGCCCCTGTTGTAGGTGTGCTAGCGTGTGCTAGGTGTAAGCATTTTCTGCTAGCAAATTCCAGACAAGAAAATAACTAGGAGGGGGGGCCGAGGAAAAAAAATACACCCTTTATATTACCACCCCTGTAGGTGTGCTAGCTTTGAACGTAGTTGTGCTAGGGTGTGCTAGGTGTTAATAATATTATTAGCAAATTCGAGAGGAGAAAATAATTGGGGGCTAGCGTCAAGTTGTCCCCCCCCCCCGAAAACAATCCCTATTTATTATTTGCGCATGGGCGTGCTAGCTTTAAAGATGGTTGTGCTAAGGTCTAAACATTGTGTGCTAGCAAATGAAGTAGAAAGAAGAACTGGGGGGGGGGGCAAAAGAATGATGAGATATGCATAGTTTTGTAACAACAAAATTATGATTTCATACCTTCTGAGATATCACCAGTAGTATAAGTATACACCTGAACTTTGAATTTCCAAAGCCTATTGCGTTTTTTTATAAACAATTGAATATCTTAAACAGCGTTATTTAGGTAAAAAAGTGAATATCTCCGGTTTTAGAGTTTCGATCGGTCCACCCTAGAATTTTGGTGCCCAAATATTTAACCCTGTTGACACAAATGAATTTGTTATCTAAAATTTGAATTGCCCGCCATTTTATGGCATTAAGTCCAAAAGCGATCAATTTTTTCATAATATGAATCTGGATGCCAGCTTTCCGTTGACATTAAGAAAACATTTTTTTTTAAAATCATTTTGGTCACTTCTTTGGCATTTATTTATAAACCAAATGACAGCAAATGTATTTTTTCGGCCATTTTGAACAAATTTTTGAAAACTCCTTATCAGAAAAGAAAGAGAATAGCGAGAACTTTAATTTAAAAATTAATTTTTTTAATTATTTTCGTCTATCTGAAATGGCCGAATAGATCCATTTGTTGTTACTTGGCTTATAAATAAATGGCAAGAAAGTGCCCAAAATGACTTTAAAAAAATATTTTTTAATGTCACCGTACAGCTGGCATCGAGATTATATTTTGAAAAAAAAAAAAGATCCGTTTTAGGCTTAATGGCATAAAATAGCGGGTAATTCAAATTTTAGATGAATTTGTTATTCATTTGTGTCCATAGTTAAACCCTACTTGGGCACCAAAATTTCAGAGTGTTTTATTTCCAACAAAAGCTATATTTTCTTAAAAATCGGTGTTCAAAAAACCAATTGTTTATAAAAGAAAACACAATAGGCTTTGGGAGTCCAAAACTCAGATAATATTCACTCCTGGTGATACCCTAGAAGGCATGAAATGATAATTTTTCTGTTACAAAACTGTGCATATCAATGTCCTTTTTTTACTCCACTATTAGGAATGTAGGAGAAATGGCCGAAATATGAGATTTTCTAGGAAATATTGTAGAATAACGAGATGTTTCGATAATTTCTCCTAGATCTCTAAGGCGATTCTAATATTTTCTTTTACAGGCTTTTAGACAAATCTTTTTTCTAAGACACTGTGAAAAGTTATTTTAATGGATATACCAGGTTATCTTTTAAAGCAAGTCAAACGATGAAGTCCAACCCCCTTAAATACTGCCTAAATTTTATCACAAAATAAGTCTTTAAGTCCGATTTTTCAACACTACAGGGCAAGAGAGCTTGCAGGATCAACTGCAGCCTTCATTTCTAAGCTAAACTCCTAGAAAATCTTTTATTTTTCACTCATCCACCACAACTTTGGAGTTTCAAATAACACCACCTACCTATCATCTGACACTAAAAGTACTATACCCATACCAGAAAGAATTGAAATGGATTCATCCATTTCTCAGATAAAGCCAAAAATATGTTATATGGACATTTACATTTACATTTTGGTATTAAGAAAATTATTTTATTAAATGTGCAAAAGTGTCCCTTTTTTAGCGGAATGGGACGTTTTGCCGCCGCCAATTCGCCGCCAACCGTTTTGTCACTATTATTTCACCGCCAGACAGCACACGAATCGTAAGTAAGCGCGGTTGTGAAAAGTTTTCAAACGATGATTTCATCTACGTTTTTGATATAGTAAGTGCAAGAGATAATAATTTAAAGTTTTGGCGATGTGAAGAACGAGGTCGATGCGATTCACACGCATAATGGAGAAGTAATTAAAAATATTAATGTACATTCCCATGATGCATCAGCGGCCAATGTTGAAGACAAGAGCAACTGAACGATGAAGAAATTGGGCCTATATTGAGAGCCAAAGGGGAACTCGTCCAAAATGGAAGGATATTTCGGACAAAAGAGTGGGACTGAAGGCACTATGGGCGCAGTGGAACTCACTGAAAATCATGAACGGGCCGTTGCGGAGAGCATGGGAAAGCCCGGAGGGAAAACAGGTGGTTATGCGTCTAGTGATTCCCAGGTGTCGAGTAGCGAAGGTGCTTCAGGAAGTGCACAATGGAACATCCGAAGGACACTTCGGTGTTAACAAGACCCTGAAGAAAATACGAGAACGATTTTATTGGATAAAAAGTTGTCAGGATGCGGAGGCTTGGTGTCGCGAATGCAAGATTTGTGCAGCCAGTAAGGGACCACAGACTGGAAGTAAGGGTGAAATAAAGCAGTTCAACGCCGGAGCTGCTTTCAAGAGGTTGGCTAACGATATAGCGGAGCCATCACCAGCCAGTGACGGAATGAAGGCTCGATATGACCGTAAGGATAGTTCAGAAGGGTTCAAGTCAGGAGATCTGGTTTGGCTGTACAACCCACAGCGGAAGAAAGGAAGGTCACCGAAACTTTAACCACCTTGGGATGGACCGTATACTGTTATTACCCGAATTAATTACGTCGTCTATCGGATTCAACGAAGCAAAAAGTCCAAGATGAAGATCGTGCATTTGGATAGGTTGGCAAAATACACTGATGATTCTGAATTTCCTGATCGGGAGATCAGGCTTAAGGAAAGGGCAGTGTTATGCATTACAGCCCCTATGATACGCCTATGCCTAATAGTGACTGGAAACTTACAGAAAGAGATAGAGTTTTCTAGAGTGTGGTGAGAGAAGATTCTCGATTGTGTTCTGGATGACTCTGGAGGCAATTTCAGATTATATAAGGCGAGATTACCGGCGGAAGAGAGAGAAGTTCTATTAAAGTGAAGTTTAGTAGCGAAAGTGAGGTTATAAATTCGAAGTGTAAATATAAACATTGTAAAAGTTAGTTTAGAAGTATTTGTGTAATCAGTAAATTATTAAATAAAGTGTTAGTGGTTTACACCTTGTTAAAATTATTTAGAACCCACGGATTCATACAGGTTTCTTAAGGGACGGAAACACGTAACAATAATTTACCTCAAATGTCAGCTTGAAAAAACATGTTTACAATAGTTATGGAAGAATTTTGAAAAATTAAAAAAATTTATTTTCTCAAATGTGAATGAGCCGAATCTGGGAGCTAAAATATATGTGGTGCAGGGCGTTATGTCGATTATAAGAAAAATTAATACTCAATAAATTAAATGAATAAGGGGTAAAAAAAATATTTTAATTTTGCAAACATTTTTTTTATGAAGTATTTGATGGAATACCACTATTTTTTTCTGTGATATGCTCATATCCTAAGTACCAACATGTATTTTTTGGAATAAGATTGGAGGATTACTTCATAGTGTAAAAGAAAACAAAAATAATTTTTGAAAAATGAAAAAATTTTAATTTATCAAATGTGAATGAACCAAATCGGGAGCTAAAATATATGAGGTCCAGGGCATTACTTCAATTATAAAAAAAATGATACTCAATAAAATAAATGAATAGGGGGTAAAAAAAATATTTTAATTTTGCAACAATTTTTTCTCTATGAACTATTTGATGGAACACCATTTTTTTTCTGTGATACGCTCATATCTTAAGTAACAACTTATATTTTTTGGAGTAAGATTGGAGGATTACTTCAGTGTAAAAGAATAAAAAATAATTGTTGAAATTTGAAAAAATTTCATGTTCTCCAATGTTAATGAGCCGAATCTGGGCCCCTATTCTCGAATCTCTACTCAAATTGTCGACGACGACAAATGTCACTGATAATGGGCTTGTTCGGCATTTTTTTATTTCATAAATCGAAAGTGCAAGTATAAATTAATAGATCTGCAATAAATCAGAATCTTATTCGCACGTTTAGTATCTTAAAAACTATTACAAATCTCCATCTCGCGAAAATGGGGCGTGGCCAGGCGCTACGTCACTATACGCATAGACTCGGCGATCTCAATAGACTTGATGCTTCTTAGTTATAATTATTATAAGTGTTTTCGAAGTATTGTTTGTTTTGCTTACTTCTTGACAGTAGGGGAGTACAATTTGGTGAAATGTCAAAAAATTACAATTTTCTCTCGAATTTTCGAATTTGACCCTGCAATTTACGATTAGAATTCATCGCCGACCTTCTCCTTCCCGTAGACACATAGAACGAACTTCCACTCGACGTATTTATTTAGTTATCAGCGTTTAAAAATTCCATGTTTTTCGACTTTTCGGGTTAAATTTGAAAGGTCCCAGAAAGCCATTTTTCTTACGTCACTTGCGTATAGTGACGTCATAAATGAGCGCTCGGTTTTTGCAACTATTACTAACTTCAACTCCTTATATCTCGAGAACGGAAAAAGTTAATAATACGAAATTTTAAGTTTATAATGAGAATATCGAGTACTATATGAAAAAGTATAAAAACCACGTAAAATGAATATCGTGGAACAACAATTTCTTAAAAATGGTATTCTCGAGCAGTAGTGGTCACCGTTAATACCACTCAGCAAATATGTCGCATAGCAAAGTATGACAAAACTGTATTATGCCTCTGCTTTACCGATAGAAAAAGTTATCCGACTGTGTAAAATTGAGCGTAAATGTCAGTGGAACAGATCTAGACAACAAACAATGTTTTATTCGTGTTAGTAGTGATAATAATAGTGTTTTATTTTAGTAGAGTTAGTAAAACACCCAGACATTTTGTTTGATAAATTTTCTGCAAACTAATAGTACCTAATTTCATTTAGATTAAATCTATTTTATGTCAGTTTGACATAATAATAACAAATTTTACACTCGGGTCACAGAAGACAGAAGGTCTTCTGTCCTCGAGTGAAAAACGACCACTTTCGTCTGGTGTAGATATAATTATTAACAAACCTTACCTTCATTCTTACACTTACCGCGGAAGCTCGCATTTGCCGTTGTATAATCGGTCTAAACAGTTCTATTAGACTCATCTTTACTTAACTCAGACACTTTCATAAGCTGCCAATCGTTGAGTTCGACGAATTATATTTCTTGTAATACGTTGCTGTGAATCTTCTTGAATTTTTAATTTTTCAACTATAGCCATATTTGCATCATTCAAGTTAGCCATTTTTTATAAAAAGCTGTCATTAATTCGCATGCGAGATACAGTATTGTGTGGTATTTACCCACTCGTTGAAAAGGCCACTGAAAATTGTAGAATGCGACATTCGAGAATACATATTTTCAAAAACGTGCGGATTTCGGTATACATTTTCCCAAAGTAGTATGCGACATTTCCTAATCGAGATTCGAGAATAGACCACCAGGGAGCTAAAATATACGAGGTCGTCCAGGGCATTATGATACTGAATGAATTAAATGAATGGGGGGCAAAATAAATTATATTTATTTGTTGCAAAATAAATTATATTTATTTTGCAACAATTTTTCTTTATGAATTATTTGATGGAATACCACTATCATTTTTCTGTGATATACTCATATCCTAAGTAACAACACATATTGTTCGAAAAATGAAAAAAAAAAACTGATTTTCTCAAAGGTGAATGGGCCGAATCCGGGAGCTAAAATATATGTGAGCTAGGACGCTATCGGGTCTATTCTGCAATTTTTTGGTTAAAAATAAACGACCTGCTAAAATTTTAATTTTAACGGAATGCTAAAAATAATAACTGATATTTCAATTCTGTATGCGACCATTTAACGGATCTGTTAAAGTCATAGTTTTTAACGACCGGCTATTTCTTTCCCTTATATGCTCAAGATCAAATTAAAAACAAACCTAATGAGAGCAGGGAAGTCTTTGAATGAGAGTAGCTTAGACAATGAGTAGAGTATTAAGTTAATACGGACAATAATCCCACAAAATATATAATACACGCAGATAAAATTGAATACCTACCGCATAAAATTATCGTCAAACAAGACCCGCGCTTCTATTTGAGGTTATGATCACGATTATTTGAAGGCGGAAAAATAATTACTGGATCTAAATGAGAAAATGGCTCGTCAAAAGAATCTCAAACTCATTGTCAAACATTTTATTCTAGTGAAAAGTCAAAAAATTTCTGAAGTATAATGTTGTCTTCGGAGTTATGCAAATAAAAATTTTTCGGTTGGCAAATCAATTCAGAGTTTAGATTAAATATTTTGTTTCTATATTTTGAATGGTCCTGCCAGTTTCTTAAATAAAGTGCCATTTACTGAATGATATTATACAAAATTTTATGGAACCAAAAATAAAATACGGTGTTTTTGCCTCTTTAACTGTACCGTTAAATTTTAGTGGCAGATCCAAAGTCGCCTCTAATTTTAAACGATGTTGGTTAAATTTAACTTTAAAAAATCGGTAAAGGTATTTACACAGAACTTCCCTCGTTATTTGTGCATGGCGATCACTAAAAAAATATTAAATACGCAAAGACATTGAGAATAATAATGGAAATATAGTAAGTAGTAGTGTAATTATTACAAAGAAATCCTGATAAATTTTGGTCAAAAAAATAGTGCTCATCCAACAGCAAAAGTTCAATATTAAATAACAGGTCTCCCATAAATTATTTCTTGGGATGACCACCCTGTATATTTTCCAATAAAAGTATAATAGCATATGTCAAATAGTATTGCCATTAGACAGTTCCATTCACGCAGTGAAGTGGAAGTATAGTGGTGGTTAAAAATTTAATTTTTTTTTTTAAATTTTTCAAAACTGTTGGTTAAAAATGTTCACTCCTTTTTCTTCTGCAATAGGTTCAGAATGTCATGAAACATGGAAATTTTAAATTTGAGCAAAGAAAAAAAAAATTTCCATCTGTTTTAGTGGTTAAAAATTTTTCAAAAATGTGTGAAAAAAATTTTCACATTTTTTTTTTCTGAAATAGGTTTAGAATGTCATGAAACGTGAAAATTTTAAATTTCAGCAAAAACAAATTTTTCCGTCTATTCTAATGGTAATTTTTTTTCCAAAGTGGTAAAAAAAAATCATCTATTCTATAGTAAGTAGTGAAATAGATTTTATCATTTTTTTTTGTTTGAATAGGTTTAGAATGCTATGGAAACGTTGAAATTTTAAATTTGAACAAAGAAAAAAAAATTTTTTCTTTGAAATTTTTCCAAAATCTTGGTTAAAAATGTTTCAAAGTTTTTTCTTCTGAAATAGGTTTAGAATGTCACGAAACGTGTATATTTTAAATTTGAGCAAAAAAAAATTCCACCTATTTTGGTGGTAAAAATTTTTTCAAAAATGGTAAATAAATTTTCAAATTGTTTTTTTTTGAAACACGTTTAGAATGCCATGGAACGTGAAAATTTTAAATTTGAAGAAAGAAAAAATTCTCATATTTTAGTGGTAAAAATATTTTCAAAAATAGTGGTGAAAAAAATTTTCAAATTTTTTTTTTCTGAAATAGGTTTAGCGCGTAATGAAACGTGGAAATTTTAAATTTAAGCAAAAAAAAAATTTCATCTTGGTAAAAATTTTTTCAAAAATGTTGCAAAAAAAATTTTCTTTTTTTTTTCTGCAATAGGTTTAGCGCGTCATGAAACGTGGAAATTTTTAATTTGAGCAAAAAAAAATTGTTTTCATCTTGGTAAAAATTTTTTCAAAAATGTTGCAAAAAAATTTTCAATTTTTTTTTTTTCTGAAATAGGTTTAGCGCGTCATGAAACGTGGAAATTTTAAATTTGAGCAAAAAAAATTTTTTTTCACTATTTATTCCGTTTAGACGGTCCACCCTGTATATTTTCCAGTGAAATTTCTACCATGTCTTCGCTGACAGTAGCGTCAACTATCTACCAAATTTGACTGCTATCCTTCAAGTAGTTTTTTAGTAAATGCACCAACAGACAGACAGACAGACAGGACAGACTGACGGAATTGAAAAACCTATATTTTCGTAATCTACGTGTTCTGAAACGTCAGAATCCGAAAAAATCTCGGAGGGTGATTTTTTCTCGAATACAATACTTCCCTTCGGTATGCGAGGGAAGTAAAAAAGTATACAGAATACCAGACCGTTAACTTCATTCCGCTAATTATTTTAACAGTGACCTTGCCGTTAAAGCTTAAGAAAAATGTTACAGAATAGACCTGTATGTCGACTATAAAAAAAGTTAATACTAATGAATTAAATGAATAGGGGTAAAAAAATATTTTAATTTTGCAAAATTTTTTCCCTATGACCTATTTTATGGAACACCACAATTTTCTTCTATGATATGCGTATATCCTAAGTCCAAACCTATTCTTTTTGGAATGAGATTGAAAAATTACTTCCAAACAAAAATAAAAAATGAATTTTGGCCCCATAATATATATGAAATTCCATTGGACTCAAGAATAAACATTAGTTTTTAGTTTGTGACTCAATAAAATAAGTATCATTTGAACAATACATTAAATGAAGGGGGTAAAAAAATACTTTGCAACAATTTTTCCTTTATGAACTATTTGATGAAACACCACTAATCTTTTTCTGTGATATGCTCATATCCTAAGTAGCAACATATATTCTTTGGAATAAGATAGGAGGATTACTTCATAGTGTAAGAAAATAAAAAATCAATTCTGGCCCCCTAATATTTATGTAATTCCATGGGAATCAGGAACCAACATTAGAGCAAGAAAATCAACTGAAACTGCATCTGCGCATTTTTTTTAAATACATCTACAAACAGTTAGATGAGGGTAAATATGTTGTGTCGCTGTTTTTTGATTTATCAAAAGCTTTCGATTCGGTAGAAAAAGATGGACTGTCCAAAAATTAGAAACCATCGGTATACGAGGATGTCTTCTAAGTTGCATTAATATCTATATGGAAAATCGGCAGTTAGTAGTAACATGTAATGAGTGTCAATCGAATATCCAAGATGTAACCCTGTGGGTTTCCCAAGGGTCAATATTAGGCCCTCTGTTATATAACATGTTAACGACCTGCCAAATTATATTCAACATGGTGTTACCACGATGTATGCAGATGATACCACTGTTTCGGTATCAGCTGTCACACAGGAGGAACTGTATCAAAAAATGTATGTTAAACTTGATGATGTACACCCATGGTGCCAGAGAGATAGGCTTATTTTGAATGATGAAAAAACAGTTTTTATAAATTTTAATTTTAGAAGAGCATTAACGTCTAGTGATAACATCACTTTTAGTGAATCAACAAAATTTCTTGGCACCTACATCGACAGCAGATTAACATGGGAATTGCATACAGATCACATTTGTAATTTGCTAAATAGGGCATACTTTGCTGTTTTACAGCTAAAAGATGCAATTACCCATACGGGCCTCTTAAGCGTATACTATGCTTTGGCTTATTCACATCTGTCATTGAACATATTAACCTGGGGACACTCAACTCATATACAACGGGTTTTTGTTTCCCAGAAAAGATTACTAAGATTAATTTTCAATATAAATAATAGAGCTAGCTGTAAGGCATTATTTGAAAAATACAATATATTTACAGTCCCTAGCATCTATATTTACAAATGGTATTTGCAAAAATTAACTTGTGTACATTCTCCACCTCGGCAGATAATCATCTGTATAATACAAGACATTAAGATCTGTTGCTGATCCCAGTGCATAAAACAGCGACGTTTCAAAATTCACTACACTATAATTGTATTATTTTATTTAACATCGTTCCTAAAACTATGGGGCAATTAAACTTATCTTCATTTAAAAAAGAAATAAAAAAACTTTTAATATCAAATGCATTTTATATTGTTGATGAATTCCTAAATAGATAAAAATTTCCTGTTTTTTTATTTCCCCGTCTTTTTTCCTATATGTTTACATTAAAATAGTTTTTATATGAGATTTGTTTTTTTTACGTATTATACATATACATATTACACATTCTTTCATTATTGTACATTTTTTGTATTTATGTGTTTTATAAGCTTATGTGCTTTTATGTGCCTCATTTTAACTTTATTACTATAACGAAACATAAATTAATTATGTTTTTAAATTTGTATGAATTAGCTTTAGTAAATATTGTTTTATTGACGTGCCAAATGTACATAATATTTGTATCAAAAATGGGTAAAATAAATTCTATTCTATTCTAACATTAATTTTCAACTTGTGAATCAATGATATTTTAGCTCCCAGATACGGCACATTAACATTTGAAAAAAATCAAATGTTTTTATTTTTCGAAATTTATTTTTTACACTATGAAGTAATCCTCCAATCTTATTCCAAAAAATATATGTTGTTACTTAGGATATAAGCATATCATAGAAAAAAAAATAGTGGTGTTCCATCAAACAGTTCATAAAGAAAAAAATGTTGCAAAATTAAAATATTATTTTAACAACCTATTCATTTGATTTATAGAGTATTAATTTTTTTTATAATCGGCATAATGACCTGCACCACATATATTTTAGCTCCCGAATTCGGCTCATTCACATTTCAGAAAATCAAATATTCATATTTTTCAAAATTCTTTCATAACCTTTGTAAAAATGTTTTTTCCAAGGCACTTGGGATAAATTGTTCTCATATTGGTAGGCATTTACCTCCCAAATAGGAACCAAATCCAAGCGGGGGCAGCTAACCATGCTTATCCGGCTACGTTCTTTATTTTTTAGCATTTTTTTCTCTCTGCACTGTAGCCTATTCATAGAACGTAGGATATTAGCCTAACCTAGACATTTTCAAAGAATTCATTCTTTGGAAATGAAAAATGAGCAAAAACACGAATGCAATGGCTAATGGCTAGCGAGGAAGGAACATAGAGGAATGCCACGCAAAAGATGTATTGAAGATGTGGTGCAGGATATGAGTACAATGCGATTGAGAGGATGATGAAAGAATACCGTTTCTGAAACAGTACAAAAAATACTGAACTGGTGAAAATTTACGTACATTCATAGGAAAAAGAAGCATTTTAAAAGATTATGCGTTTCTCTACAAAAATAAAAATATATATATGAGCTTTTCATTATTCATTATAATAGTTAATAGCAAGCAAATACGTAATTAAAAAATCGTCGACTTACTTGTATTTTGACATTCTCTCCTCAGACGTAACGTCGATGAGATTAGTTCGGGTCTTCTTTTTACTAGGAAATAGAAAATCCTTTCGGCTTATTGGTTCTGTGGACACGCACTCGGGCGTTTTCTCTTTTGAGTACAATAATAGAAGGTTGTCTGAAGGTATCGTTGATGTACTGGGACGATAATTACCATAACCTGAAGCAAAGTAATTAAGAAGTTAAATACTAGCAGGCAATTCTGACTTGGCCTTTGAAATTTGAATTCGCAGTGGATTTGACCACTTCCAGAAAGCAAATCTCACTGACTCTCGCGAAATTCACTTCAATGTTTGCCTTCGTCCATACAGGCCGGTCGTCGTAAAGTCAAAATCATCGATTTTGGTCAGAAATTTAAGATAGAAATTTTATTGACTATTCTTTTAGGGAAAATTGCTCTGAACACGATGGTGACAGTAAAAAACTTTTAAACACAGGTTTCATCATAAAAAATAATGGCTTTTAGCGAAAATTCTCATTTTTTCATGTTTTTTGACTTTTTGACGAAAACGGACAAAAAAGCACAAGATATAATAAGCGACGATTTTGTCACTACGCCTCGTCTCAGACTTCTAGCGAGCTATTACATAGGCGCCGACTTTTGAAATTTTGGCCGGGGCCTACCAATTCTTCCGCAATACCTACTATATAATAGTCCATGAGAAAATTACAAAAAAGGGGTAAACTTGAAAAATGCTGTGACCAAGACGAGATCTGGGTACCCCCTGTTTTCGAGGGTGTTGAATATTATGGTGATGTTTTTACGTCTCCCATCCCTCGATAACTACTCCCAATTGCGAAAAACTACCCTCTTTTCGTGTTTTTTCGATTCTAGGCATGCGAGGACTTGTCGGATCGGGTTTTCTGGATAGTCCGTATGGACTTTGACCTTCCAACATATTATCTACCCCCGGGGTTTAAACTACCCCCTCCCCTGACACTAAAATCTTAAAAATTTCAAAATTTATAAAAACGTTCCCACATACCCAGTAGCAAGAAATATTACGAGATGGTGGTTTTGAGAATTGACGGTGGTTTTGAGAATTGACGGTGGTTCAGTAAGGGGTAAGGGAGGAAATTCTGTTGCCATCGCGTTGAGCACCCTCGAAAACGGGGATAAGCAGTTTTAACAAAGCTTAAATTTTTGGGAAGATTTTAGTATTAGGGGAGGGGGTAGTTTTTAACCTCGGGGGCGATAGCATGTCTCGGCACTCAACTTGCTTTACAATACCGAAATCTTGTCAAAAATTTCGATCCAACGATTCTCCACATGCCCAGTAACCAGAAATTTTAAAAGGGGGTTGTTTCGGGGATTTGGGGTGGTTAGGGGAGAAATGTATGTTGCTATCGTGTTGAACACCCTTGAAAACGAATAGAAACAAACTTTTATCAATTTTGAAATTTTTTGGGAGATTTTAGTATCAGAGGGTAGTTTCAACCCCGGGGGTTGATGATATATTGGATGGTCAAAGTTCGTACGGCCTACCCGATAAACCCGATCCGCAAAGCCTACTACTACTACGGAGCCCAGTTCTGTTAGTTTTGGAGTAAAAAATATAAATACAACTACAATATTTTTGGTCGGGGGCTCCGCCCCCGACCCAACTTCTGGCCGGGGACTCGAGCCCCGGGACACTCGAGAAGTCGGCGCCTATGAGCTATTATCTGCGATCGTTCAATGAGCAACATGCATGAATTTTAGAAATGCAATAATTTATTATTTTTTCGTTATATATGTTATATAAGTTGATAAAGTAATGAAGAAAAGGTATTAAAAAAATGTGTAGCCTAAATAAACGACTTTGAAATTCAAAATTTTATGGTAACATATCCACGTGACTGAAAACACTACGCTATTGGTCTGACGTCATTCGGCATAATGTCTGATGGTCGTCTATCTGCCAAGGGGTTAAATCGTAAATTGTTTTGTGTTTTGTAAATGTGTATTGATATTTTCATAAAAGAAATCATTCATTTATTTATTTATTTTAATTATTAAGTGGTAAAAATGCGGACAGTGGGTTTTTACGGGGCCAGAGTGACAATTTGCCCGTTGTTGATGTGTTTATGATGACAAACTTTTTTGCTACTAATACTGATTTTATTAGTGCAGAAATTGGAGGTACTAAAGCAACAAGGTATGTGTCATTCATTATTCTAAACATTAATTCAATTGTGCCCATTTTTATCCTTTTACTGTAGTTAAATATAACAAATTATTTATGTACCTATCCTCAAAATAGGTAAACAAGGCTATGTTTTAATGTTATATTAATTAATATTTTTCATCTTAGAATGCTTTACTTTTTTATATAATCAATACCTCCCGTCACTTACTAAGTACGTACCTACTTTTAGGTAGGTAGGTGCATTAATAGTAAAAATAACTGTTGACATACATAGGTGTATATAAATATATAACTGGATAATATGTAGAACGTCGAGAAGTTACATTATTCCCACCGTTCTTATAAATTTATACATTTTAATTCAAGGTTCCTATTAACAGAAGTTAGTAAACTTTTGTATTCCTATAAATAGGAAAGTGGCCAAATTCACCATGATATGTAAACAAATTATCACAATAATATTAGGGTTAGGTACATATTTTCATAATATTATTATAAAATAATTAGTTTTAATGGGTAAATTTACATCAAAATGATCCTGGCAGCAATATAATCTTGAGGATGACGATAATTCTGCATTTCGGTTGTCTCGTCTCATAGCTCTGCACCATTTCTTCCTAACTTTATCGCGTCTAGGCACATTAAAAAATTGCTTTTCTGGAGTTTTTATTGTAGTATTTGTACATTTGGGCACAATACAATATTTATAGCTACTTTTCTTTGTATTTTCCATAACACAACGTAAATAATGTGTACACATTCGCAATCACAATACGTTTTCCGTCGGTGCGATGTGCCCGATGACGTCACACACAAGTAGCGCGGAAACTTCTCCATTTAAACGCAGTTAAATTGACAGCTGCAGTAAATAATTTTTTTAACCTTTAATTAGAACATAAAACAAAAATAAAATACCTAGTGATCTATTCATCTGTGATGTTTAAAAAAATTATGCATTTTGCTCATTGTTATAAACAAATTGTGGTCTTAAATTAACAATTTTTTTTCTTGACCAACAAAAGATCATACGGATATATTTTTATGGCCAAAATGTTGCATTTTCTTCATAGAATTTAGCGTTTTTTTTTTGTGTCGATATCTCACGTATTTTGCAATTGTTTAAACAAATAAACTAATTTGTTTATTAAGGATTTGCGACTTTCCATGGCATTTTTTGCACTTCCCACCACCGATAATCGATAAATATGAATAAAAACTATCATTTATCTGTAGTCTCGGCGCATTTTTATGTTTCCTTACCCGCCGCCAACGTTTTTAAAAAGATTGCTTACTAAGCAAATGAAATATATCGGCTCAGGAACGTCGCGTCGTATGGAAATGCAATTGTCGGAAAACGAAAAATAATAAAAATAAATTTTGAGCCTAGATAGACCTCGATCCGTTAACTAGAACCAATTGTTAACTAATAAATTTTTTGAAAAAAATCTTGTGACAATATAAAATTAATATATTAAACTAACTAGTTTTCAATTGTTTAACTCTGGAATTGTTTTCAAGATATAAGTATTTCCTATTTAACTCTCTATCCAGATTTATATAACGTAACAAATAATTGTTACATTACCTACCTTGGGGCCCTTTTGAAATATTTGGCACAAGTTTAACTCTCGTGTCACCACCTTCCAATGGATGTCTATGCTGTAACAACGATAATTAAATACATTATTAATGATACTTAAAAAAAAATTACTCCGTACCCTTGATGAAAACGTGTCTGAACTTCCGTTTCGTAATCTGGGGCTTCTGTTAGCACTTAGCTCTTCCTTCTGGTCAACGCCCTCGGAAGAAAATGTAAGTCTGTAAGGTAATTAATAATAATGAAGAAATCAGGTATTTCAAACTAATCAGATCACCCTACTACACTACTGTCAATTAATAAGGAAAATTGTAGTTATTTACAGAACCTCTTTATACTCTTCAACTATATTCAGTGTTTGTTTAATTCGAAGGAAAAGTTTCTAAATCTGGAGTTTGATCGTATGCTTTATTTATTGCCATGAAAAAGGAGATTTAGGGCCGGTTTATCAGTGCAGGGTTAAATGTTATTGTTACATAGCTGCCAGTCAACTATATAGTCACTGTTAAATTAAAAAGTGTTTATCCTGCCTTCAGTCAACCGGCAGTTATAAAACAGTCAGCTACATAAAATGTAATTTTACTACAGTGAACATTGCAGCCAAAAGTACCTAAACAACATAAAAATTAGTCTGTCTTTGAAAGTTTGGTTGTTAGTGTTACTCGACATGTAGTTTAAGAATCCAAAGAGTCCCTAAAAATTAGACGGGTTGAAATGAGGTTTTTGGGGCAAGGGAAGGGGGAGAAATTTTCGAAAATGTACTTTTTTGAAAGTAGAGGTGTGAGCAGTCGTTTTTTATGTTTATTGCATGCTGAATCGAATGAGACCAAAATCAAGTCGATAGGATCAACGAATAAAAATTGTTATAATAGTGGAAAATGAGAAAAAGATAGGTAGGCAACTAACTCGTCTCTTAAAATTAAAAAGAAAGTTGTAAATGTGGACCCATTGATTTGGTATCAAAGGATGCTATTAAGAAAAGGTGAATACCTGTCCATGTTCTTTAAATACGAAATAGCGCCATTCCCATTGTCATTGTTCACCAGTAGTGGGATGCGAAAGAACGTTAAGTCAGCATTGTATGCAGAGTTTGAATGTGTCAACGACGCGACAGCAGGATGGACAGCGTCAGAAATTACGTCATTGATGGTGGGCACTTGCTGCATACAGTTAAGTGGGATGTGAAGAAAAAAAATCAAACATATTGAGATGTCTGTGAAACATATCTCACTTACATGAAAAACCATTATGAATCCGCTATTGTTGTTTTCGATGGATATGATGATCATGGCAGTATCAGGAGAACACCCCCATCTATTCCAACCAACAAAAATGTCTTTCCAATGTGGAAAATAAAAAGCAATTGATCGAGCTGCTTAAAGAAAAATTTGAGGCTAGAGATTCCGGGATTTAAGTAGGTAATAAGCTGGAGAATGAGATGATGCATTCTTTGCACTTCCAAGTTCCGGGAATATTAAAAAAAATTTGGAAAAACTTTTTGATTTCCGTTTTTTTTTGCTCTAGCGTTCAAAATAATGAAAATAGAGAAAAAAGTTTTAGCTTGCCTCTTTGTCTACAAAAAAGGTCTTTACAAATTTTTCTCTTGCTTAATCCGTTTAGAAGATAAATCGAGTTTTCCACTTATTGTTTTGAGCCGCTTCGAAATGCGCGAAAAATGATAATTCTCCGGGAGTTTCGTACGACACGGCTCATCGATCGATACTTCTTACTATTCAGAGCCCATAAAAAGATGAAAATAACATAAAATGTAGCGAAAAGTCTCAGCTTTAATGTGGAACTAATCACAAAATTCATAAAAAAATTTATCATAGAGAATAAGTGTTAGAAAATGGCTTAGTAAAATTTGTATAGTTGATCCACAGATTTATTCATATCTTTGACGGGAGTCGTTAGAATGATAATTAATTTTGTTGGTATATTCTTATATAATGATGTATTAATCCAATTAACATTTCATTGCAATTACTTTTGTTGGAAAAATGTGCCTTGCGATGAAATTAGAGAGTATATTTCTCATTACCTCGAAATTTTAGAGTTCAATTCGCTATATCTTAATTAATAATGATAGCACAGTCTTAATTTTTGGATTATAAGTACAATAAAACACATTCTTTTGAAGGACTTTAGAGTTTTTTAAAAGCGTGCAGTACTTTCTGCGATATCTTGAGAATCGTAAGTCTCACAAAAAACATTCTAAGACTTTTTTTGTAGATAATCGAATTTTCTGCAATCTTCGTCTCGATACTTCTTATCGCAAAATTGAAAATGAAAAAGTTATAATTAAAACAGACTAAAATGTTCAAGCAAAATATTATTCAAGGGTTATAACTTTTTTTTATTGATTTTATTGAAAATATACATTTATTTATTTATTTATTTATTTATGTATTTATTTATTTATTTATTTATTTATTTATTTATTTATTTATTTATTTGCGGGCCTAAGCCCATTTCTAGATTACAATTTAAGAAGTAAAACACAATACAAATTTATAAATGTGTATATAACATACAATAAAAAGAAAAGAAAATAGCAGCAGTAATAATACTAGTACGTTCCTAAGCCTAAGGTAGGCCATACAAGGAATAAAAACAGATGTAATTAAATATACATGTGTACGTATGTATGTCAGACATAAAATAAAGAAAATGAATAGACAAAATAACAGGAGAGTATGGATGCTTAACGTTGAGTTAAAAAGGACAGTTTGCTAATTGCAGCGAGAAGGTTGGTGTATTTGTGTAGAAATCAAGATAATCACTGTGGCTGTTGGCTAGTCTGGAGGATCTTGCAACAAATGAGTTGAACCCATAGTTGGTTCGATGAACTGCTTCATGAAACATAATAGCCGAACGGGTAGGGTAGTTCTAGATGGGACATGAATGCCAATTCTATTCAATAAATATGGACAGGAAACATTGGAATTTATTATGTCAAATAGTAATTTAAGATCTCTGTGTTTCCGCCTAACACTAAGCGAATTGATATGAAGATCATTTCAAGCCTTGTATAATCCAGATCCTTATTCGATTTAAAAGCGATGTAGCGTAAGAATTTATGTTGTACATGTTCTAAATTCTGGATGTGTGTATTGTAATATGGGGTTCAAACACATGAAGCATATTCCAAGTGCGGCCTTGCAAGTGTACAGTAGAGTAGTTTAATAGAAGTAACATTAGTGAAATCACATGAAATTCGTTTAATATAACCTAACATTTTTAATGATTTGGTAACAGTTTGAGAGATGTGATGTGTGAAGGATAATGATGAGTCAAGTATTACACCCAGGTCTTTAATTTCAGAAACATTATCCAGGGATGTGTTATTAATGTAGTAGGTGTATTGAAGAGGATCTCTGTTGCGATAGAATGCCATAGTGTGACATTTACTTGCATTTAGTTCTATACCATTACGGCGACACCATACGATAAGGCTATTCAGGTCTGTTTGTAAATTATTGCAATCTTCAGTGGTGGTTACTTTAGAGAACAGTTTAAGCTCATCGGCAAATAGGAGGAAACTACCATTTGCAAAACATTCGTGAATGTCATTAATAAATAAATTAAAGAGTAGGGGTCCCGAGTGAGAATCTTGTGGTACGCCTGACGTGACTTGAATTTCTTTCCATCTGAAATTATTTACACGAACGATCTGTGATCGATCAAGTAGGTAGCTTTCGAACCATTTCAAAAAGGAACCGTTTATGCCTACCAATTTCAACTTGTCTAGTAAAAATCGATGGTTAACTCTGTCGAAGGCCTTTGCAAAGTCTGCATAGATGGCATAAACTTAATATCCATTCTCAAGAGCAAGTGACAGGTAGTCAGTGTAAGAGAGTAAATTCAATTCCGTGGATCTTCCTGAACGAAAGCCAAATTGATTGTCAATTATGGTAATGTCAATTTGTGGCGTCAAAAAATCAGCAACAAGACATTCGAATAGCTTTGGAATATCACTCAAAATGCAGATGAGTCTGTAGTTAGTTACGTTTCCTTTATCTCCAGACTTGTGAATAGGCGCAATAAAGCTAATTTTCCAGAATTCTGGAAATTCACCGGTTTCAAGGGATAAGTTAAACATGATAAATAGAGGTCTAGCTAGGATAAAGCTACAGTTCTTAAGGATGATTGGCTGTATGCTGTCGGGTCCAGGACCTTTATTGATATCTAAGTTACTCAATTTCTGATAAATGTCAGATATACTAATGGAACAATTTGAAATGTTCAAGGAGTTAGTTGATATTTCAGTCATGAGAGTCTCATTTGACTTTTTAGAATAGACAGAGGAGAAATATTCGGCAAACATATTTGCTTTATCAATCCCAGAACTACCCGTTATGCCATTATAAGATAGCTCGTTAGGAAAAATACTAGTTTTGCGTTCCAAAAACTCTTCATATTACTGTGTAAGGAAGATTCCGTTAAGCGAACATAGTCATTGTAACAATTTGCAGTTAATCTTTTACAAGTTGATCGCAGATTTGCAAAAACATTGTAGTCTTCAATGGAGCGAGTTATTTTATATAGCTTGTGCGCGTTTTTCTTAGCTAGAATATGACTTTTGAGTTCGGTACTATGCCAACGAGGACATTTTTTAGATGATATTCTCTTAAGTGGAACAAATAAATCAAATGCAGTGTACATTATTTCATAGAATACACCAACCATTTCATTAAGGGATCTGTTATAAAATAACTCGTCCCAGGAAAAGTGGCTTAAATAATCAAGATGTTTCAGATGTTTCTTGTACATAAATTTATTGCCAAGAATTTTCTCTACTCATTTCTTAAATTTATAATACACTGAACTGAACTTGTGGTAGGTACCTTGTGAAACATCTTGAAAATAATTGTTAATAAATTAAACACTGCTTTTAGATGAATCAATCAATATATTATAAATACTCTACATATGTTTCGGCTTATTAGGCCTTTATCAAGAGTATTACATAGTGAATACTAAAGTTTCTGACGTGCTTATTCAATTTATACCTAAAAGTATTTATGTCTTAATCTATTTATGACTTAAGCTATTTAAGATTTAATTTAACATCTTTAATTATTTGAAGGTTTGGAGTGGACCTAAGCTGATTATATAAATCAAAGGATATTTCTTAACAATTGGTTTATTATAGGGGTGTTTAGGAAATTCTGCTGGTCATTTGTGGTACAAGGGTTGTACTTGAAAGATTTTTTGATTTCTAGTTGTTCTAGAAGATCTAAACGTTTACCTTTTCTTTCTGAATGGAGTAAATTTATGTTATCAGTATCTATGAAATGGTTGTTTTCAATACAGTGTGTTGACATTCCCGTATTTTTATTGTTATTTAAGATTGATTTTTTGTGTTCTTTTACGCGGTTGACAACGCTTCTACCACTCTGACCGATATAGACAGCATCGCAATCCTTACAATTAATTTTATATACACCTGATTTATCAATTTTATTTAGTTTTTCTTTGTTATTAACCAAAATGTTTCCTATATTTGTTTTGTTCACACTTATTGTAGAGATACCCAAATTATTCAATTTTTTAGAAATTTTGTTACTATATTTCGGAACATAATTAATACAACTATATTTTGTAGGTTTGTTAGGCACAGTGAAAAATTCTTTTTGAAGCATTTTGCGTTGTTTGTTTTTGACTATGTTATGTATTAGTGACTCGTTGTATCCGTTATTTCTTGCAATTTGTTTAATTTATAGATAGAGAATTAAATATAATTAAACAAATTGCAAGAAATAACGGATACAACGAGTCACTAATAGATAACATGGTCAAAAACAAACAACGCAAAATGCTTCAAAAAGAATTTTTCACTGTGCCTAACAAACCTACAAAATATAGTTGTATTAATTATGTTCCGAAATATAGTAACAAAATTTCTAAAAAATTGAATAATTTGGGTATCTCTACAATAAGTGTGAACAAAACAAATACAGGAAACATTTTGGTTAATAACAAAGAAAAACTAAATAAAATTGATAAATCAGGTGTATATAAAATTAATTGTAAGGATTGCGATGCTGTCTATTTCGGTCAGAGTGGTAGAAGCGTTGTCAACCGCGTAAAAGAACACAAAAAATCAATCTTAAATAACAATAAAAATACGGGAATGTCAACACACTGTATTGAAAACAACCATTTCATAGATACTGATAACATAAATTTACTCCATTCAGAAAGAAAAGGTAAACGTTTAGATCTGCTAGAACAACTAGAAATCAAAAAATCTTTCAAGTACAACCCTTGTACCACAAATGACCAGCAGAATTTCCTAAACACCCCTATAATAAACCAATTGTTAAGAAATATCCTTTGATTTATATAATCAGCTTAGGTCCACTCCAAACCTTCAAATAATTAAAGATGTTAAATTAAATCTTAAATAGCTTAAGTCATAAATAGATTAAGACATAAATACTTTTAGGTATAAATTGAATAAGCACGTCAGAAACTTTAGTATTCACTATGTAATACTCTTGATAAAGGCCTAATAAGCCGAAACATATGTAGAGTATTTATAATATATTGATTGATTCATCTAAAAGCAGTGTTTAATTTATTAACAATTATTCTTAAATTTGTCTTCTTTGGAGAAGCGTTAGGATGCTGCAAATGGATCAAGTGCATCAAAAAAGGCGTTGGCCAGTTCTAAAAAAATTTGAGAACATTCCTGGGATGATTCCAAACTCTTTTTGTCACCTGCATTTTTGTTCAAGTCTCTTCTTTTTCGAGTAAAAAAATCGCAAAATTTTAAAATTTTTATTTTTTCTCGCCAGATAACTTAAATAAGTGACAATTTCAGAAAAAATGTTTCGAACAAAAGTAGTCTATTCTTAGTCAGACGATTTGAGTTTGCAATAATATATAGAGGTCCGAAAATCGAGTTTATATTCGCACTGACCCTAATCCCCCCCCCCGTAAGCGTCAAAAGAAAAAAAATCTTGTCCTACCCAAAATGCAAGGTTCGCCTAAAATTTTGTAACATGGACTAATACTATTCTTACATACATTCGTGTTTGTATTTGAAAATATAATGATCCAATAACCACATGTTTCTTCTTTCATTTACGGTTTGTGGAGCCCAATTCCATTAATTAGTTCAAAAGTTACAACAAATTTGGTGTAGCGCATCCGAAGCCGCGCGCGCTTCGAGCACCGTACTTACGTTCCATGTTTGTGCGTTAAACAAAAAAATCTGCAGCCTGCATTTTTCATCTCACAGAAAACCTTCTATATATTCTTAATGTGAAATCTCCCGTACTTTCGAATGGCGCAATTAATAGTTTTAAGAAAAAATATTTTAAGAGATATTTGACAAAAACTGGTATCTTGCAACTAATTTGTTTAATAACAAATGACGCTCAAGGATTATTGGTGGTAACTTTTGGTATATTGTTCCTGACATGTTCAGAGATATATTTTCAAAAGTAACTGCTTCCCGGAATTTTTGGGAAGTGACAATCTCTATTGACTCCGCTAAACAGCAATTAGTAGAGGGTCCACGTCTTCGAAAGCCGTCAAAATCGCCAAGTAGCCCATTCCAGCAAGGTAAATAATTTTTGAGCTCGGATATCGAAAGAGGGTCCTCCTAATGGGCATCAAAAATAGCTTGTTGGACTTTTGTTGGCGATTGCACAACTTCTCCACAAGAAAAAAAGATGGCGGAATGTTATTTCAATAATTCGTGTTTTTAAACGTATACCTCTCGCCAGAGAATTAACTACATGCGATATTGATTTGATTTTTTTAATTTTATACTATTGACATGAGCGCATCTATCTGTACTAATAGAATTTCAAAATCGCTTACGGCTTTTACTATATACAAATTAAATATGGTCTAAAGATCAACAGAGTTTTTGCAAAAAAAAAGTTAGCTCGACATCTTATACAGTTTTTGAGTTACCGACTTTTTAAAATAATCCATAATAAGATTCGTGGTATTCCTATTAGCATGCGGCGGCTGTTTTCTGGCAGTGATTTAATGCATTAAGATAGTGAGCCAATACATTTTTGAAATTCCACTATTATTTACATTTTTACAATTTTGCAAAAATATTAACAGGTAAAGAGAAACTAGTTTGGCAGACGATTTACTAGATCTATTGATTATGAAGGTGTTGTATGGATATGTTAATTATTAAATACCATTATTGTGGTACAAATAATATAGCATTTTAGAAATATGAAATTATAAAGATGTACACAAAACGTGTAATATATACATAAGTAATACTTATAATAATAATAATGCATATAAGTATACACAGCTCAGTAAGCATTGACAAAGCACTACATAAGCATTACTAGTAAGAATCACTGTCTGCTAAAAACTTCTCTGTATTATTTCTGCCTTTAAAACAATTGTTAGGAAAGGCTGCGGATGCAATAGAACACCAAGTGGACGCACATTTTTAGTCACACTTTACTTTACAATTTCACTATTTGTTTTCTTCAGATCCAGTTGGGACTTTTTGTCATCAAATGTTATTTTATTTGGTTATTCTCTATCAGATATTCAAATTTTCTGGGAAAAGGTAAATTGGGAAGGAGATCGGAGAATCGTTTGGACACTAAAATTTGATATGTTTTGTTAACTCCATCCCAGGTCGAGGAAATTTGTTATAAATCCAGGATTTTGTGTTAGGTAAGGGTCTAACCACTTCTTGTGGATACTTTTTACAATTAAAATTATTTCGCAGTAAGCAGGGTTTTAACCAGCTTCGCAAGGTACTTCAGTTGTTAGCAAAGCTAAGTACACTAAACCACTGAGTACCGTCCCCTGTGATGCCCGTTTTAAATGCAGTAAGGAAGCGTCTTGTGTAGGACGTAGCTAACGTAAGTCAACCTTGAGGAAAAATAAACACTGCGTTAGCAAATCTAAGGATTTAAATTCACTACGGCCATACAGATTCACATAGGACGAGCATATTCAATTACACGATCATCAATTGCATCGCAGTTATCTCCAAAATTAATCAAATTATGTAGTTGGTCTGTTCGTTTTAAGGCAACTGTAACTGCTCATTTTTTCCTCTTCGGATAGGATAACTGACAGATCATACAATACACAGGCTGTTAATAACGTTTTTACAATATTTCCTTCTTCATATTTTTCAGCTAATTATTTACTGATTTCGTGAATACCCTAAAATACCCTTTGTTGTCGTGTACCCAGACAATTTTTGTAGGTATTCTATTTCGCAAAAATTAAACATACTTTGCGCAAATATTATTGTGTTCGCTTCTTCATGATTGCACTTCAAATTGGATGCTACCCAGGAGGAATCCATGTTCACATTGTTGGACAACATTTGTCATTATTTACATCAATATTCTAAAATGTGTTTTAGATTATTCGCGTTATGTTTGTTATTATTTATAAAATAAGTCCAGTTTGGAATGAGAATTGTGTCTGTTATGGCGAATTCATAGGATTCTAATGGTTTTTTAAGTCATACCATACTTTTTCTTAAATATGAAGTTTTAGCCAACTTTTATTTTTAATCTCAGATTTGTATAACTTATTAACGATTTCATCCTGTATTTGCACGTTTCGATTACTGTCCTCCTAAGCCAAAATGACGTAACTCAAAATTTCCTAAGCAAATTGGACGTACTTCAAAGTTTCCTTGTTAAATAATTGACTTTTTTCAATAATCATTAAACCATTATTCCTGCATCTATATTTTAATACACTATATTTCAAATATTTTTAGTTATTAGACTAATGTTTATCCACAATTGTACAGACCGAATCCTGCCGTAGTTGTCACGTTGCGCGTTATCATAACAAGACATTATTACGAACGAATTAAAAAATCTGTAACTCCAAAACTGTATGAGATATCGAGCTAATTTTTTTTTGCAAAAAACTTGTTGATTTTTAGACCATATTTCATTCGCATATAATATATAAGAAAATTAAACATTCAATGTAGTTGTGCGCACGTCGAAATTTCAAACACACAAATTTCGTTCCTGTGATTTAGGATTTATTTAGAAAAAAACCGTAAGTGATTTTGAAACTGTAGGTACTAGTACAGACATATGCGCTCATGTCAGTAGTATGCAAAGAAAAAAAATCAGATCAATATCACATGTAGTTAATTTTCTAGCGAGAGGTATACGTTTAAAGACACGAATTCCTGAAATAACATTCCGCCATCTTTTTTTCTTGTGAAGTTGTACGATCTCCAACAAAAGTCCAACAAGCCATTTCTGATGCCCATTAGGACCCTCTTTCGATATGCGATCTCAAAACTTATTTACCTTGTCGGAATGTGTTATTTCAATTTTTAATGCTTTGGACCCCTTACTAAATGCAGCTAGACATAGATGAATCGCGTGGCTGAGGCTATCACGTTCACGCCCATTGCATACTGAAAATAAATGTACTCTAAATACGTAGGGTTAATTAAACGTCTGCGTGAATAATACGGAGGCACATAAGAGGTTCTTTAAGATGCCTTGTTCAGTTCCTTCAGAGGATGCACCGAAATTGTGGATTAGTGATTTCCCGGAGTTTTCAATTTGACGGCACAAGCTATAAAAAAGCGTTTTCGTGCAACGTCAAAGCAAATATTAAGAGACACATTCCTCAGAGGTGTGCTAATGAAGATCTCTTGAATTCGTTACTAGTTAAATACATTAGATTAAGTTTTTAAAATCCTAAATTATAAATAAAAAATTTAAATAAAGTTAGTCATGAATGTTATATACTTATTCTATAAGCACGCCTCTTGCGATGTCAAGAAAATACGAGCATATGTAGAGGTACAAATAATATGATACCTGTAGTTTCATTACAATTAGAGATTTTATTGAAAAATGTAAAAGGACTTACCTCAAATTTAGTAAATCTAGATTACCCAAGCAATATTTACCGCTTTCGTCAGATTTCCTTATCTTTGCCTTAAACGTCAAAAATGAAAAACGTTATTCGTCACAAAAAATTAATTTTTTCTCACCTCTGCAGTTTTAGATAAACTTTTTACCATTATACTTTGACTGCACCAACTAGAATTTTTTTAGTTTTTTTGTGTGACTTGTATACACCGTTATTTCTGGAGGAGATTCAAAAAAATTATTCACAAAACAACAGAAGTTAGTTGTCATAAATATGTCACAGCGAAAACAGTTAGGCAGTTGATATTGATGGACGTATGCTTAGTTACTTATGTATGTACAAAGTAAAAAGGTATTTAAAATGTCATCGTGGAAATAATAGTTCAGTCTATGAACAGGGTGTAGAGGACATATTAGGGAACAGAATTTTTGATTTCAGGGCTGTGTTTCGAATAGTTAGGAGGTAAACATACTGAAAGTCCTTGGACTTACGGGGTGAGCTCGTTGGAGGAGGGCACGTAGGTCACTTTGTTTTACACTTATATCGAAAACAGTGCATCGCAACGAGCAGACCGTTCTATTAAAAATAAACGCTGATAAAATTTACTACAAGATTGTTACTACACATTTTTTTCTATTCCCCATAGTGTAATCGAATTAGGGTTTGAAAATGAAAGATACTTCGTGTATAAAAATTGATTCGTCTAAAAGAGGCCAAAAATATTAAATATCTGGCTTTGGCAACACTTTTTATTTATGGGCCAGGCTAGATAAGTATTAGAATTAAAAAATCGGCAGCTACTGGAAGCGGCTGGAACCTCCCCACCCGGTTGAAATTAGTGATGGGCTGCTAAACAGCAGTCTGCTACTTTTTAACTGTAATTTGATTCGTAGCAGTAGCAAAGGCTACGAGATCTGATAGTCAATTCAAATCAGCCGACATGACATGCCTTTAAATCAAATATATTATTGTAATATGACCCACCTATATTTATCTAATTTACGACGTCGCATGTGTTCACCGCCAAAACAGCAACAGAATTATTTATATTTCATTTAAAACTAGTGACCAATCCTCAAACTCTGAATAATTATAAACACCTAATATATGATGATATTTAATCATGTAACATTTTCCGCAATTATTAATAAAGTTTATAATGAAAAAAGAAAAAAAAAAACAATTGCATTCAAGGAAAATGTGACGATATTGAAAAATAAATCTTAAGAAGCGATATATTAATTTGTTTTTTAAAATATTTGTAGAATTAATAGTTTAGGAAATAAGACAGTACAAATGTAGGGTGTGAACTTTCAGCACAGATCTTTCAGTGACAAAGAAATACATTTAAATCTCATATTTCTTCAGAAGATTTGATAAGTTGAAGCTCTCAAAATTAGAGCATGTTGGTAAAACTATATATCGATAAAAACTGGTTCAGATTTTTTAAATTTCTATTCTATGGCCAATGACAGCAGGAGAATCCTAATTTTTTTTTATTTAAAAAACTTAGAAGACACTCATTGTTTTGCACATAATTGTAAATTTTCAAAGTGTACAGATACAAAAAGAAATCATATCAAATAGTAGGTAGGTACTTTAAGCCCTTCAATTTCTATTATATGCATTTTTAACATTATACTGATTGTTTCTGATATATTTTAGATTTAAACATTATATCTCGACTGATAAACGTTTGAGCGCCATTTTTAAACTACCCTATTTTTAGAACTATTCATGGTACAGAAATAAACAAAAAACGAAATACCTGTAACTTCATAATCTTATTTTTTGTACCATACCGCTTTTTCAATAACCCTAAGACTTTTCAGTTATTTACGAAATACTGTCTCAATGTAACAATTTTTTAAAGCTCAAATCGTAATTTTCAAATCGTTATAAGTTGGAAAATTTAAAATTTCCTGAAACATTGTAAATCACCTTTTTCTCTTAAAATTTGATTCTGTATCAGATTCGGTGGTTACTGTTTTACTTTTTTGCCTACCCCTCTAGAGGCGGTCGGAACCACCCCCAAATAAAAAGCGGCAATTTTTTAGTGTAAACTTTTTTGTACTCAGTATTACAAACTCAATGCAAAAAAGTCATGAAAATCTTTTCATTATAATTGGGTTCCGAGGTAAAAACCTAATTGCACTCGTCTAGCTATTAGTTCAGTCGAAAGCTAAAATGACTAAAATCTCTAACTTGAGTGCTAGCGAATGAATTTTGATGAAAACTTGTGCAATGTGTTTATAATGACGTTAATAAAAAAGCTGAGAAAAGATTAGGGTAGGAAATGATCAGTAGGGGTAGAAAACACCCCTTTTGTCACTTGTATAACTAGGTCGAAAATTAAAATATTTGCCTTTCTTGGCTCAAGATACATGATAATTCGAAAAGGGAGCGTGATTTATATACCTACATTATTATAAAAAAATATGAAACCTATATAGTTACACCATTTTTAAAGGTTTAAAATAATGTTTCAAGTTGAAAATGTGCAAGAAATGTAGTACATTATTCATCGTGAAAAATGCCTGTAACTCAGAAAATTAGCAAGTTGCAAGACAATTCCAAGAGACAAAAAATATTTAGATGGCTTCAATGCATACGTCTGAATTTTTTCAAATTTTTAAATGACATATTTTTAAAGCACTACAATTTCAAATAAAGGGTCTTTCTGTCTCTTCAGAAAAACTCGGTGAAAACGCATTTTACGGAAAAGTTGCAGATAAAAAAGTTTTGTATTTCGAAGAAACTTTTGCATTTCCCTTCTCCCACTTTTAAGAATTCTCGAGTGGCCGTATCTCGAAAAATATGAATTTTTAGAAAAAATTCACAAGAGTAAAAACATCTTATTTTGGGCCAAAAACATATTGTTTTTTTTTTATTTTGGACCTAGTTATACAAGTTACGGAACCCTTGACAAAAGGGGTGATTTCTACCCCTTCCGATAATTTCCTACTCTCTATCTTATTCTAAACTTTTTTATCAACGTCATAACAAACACATTGCACAAGTTTTCATCAAAATCCCTTCACTAGCACTCAACTTAGAGGTGAAACCCTCCGTTGTTGACTGCATTATATGTCATAACAATAAAAGCAAACAGAAAATTTAGATAAGCCAAATATAAAGAAAGTTATTAGTAAAACACAAAATCTAATGACATTATTTCTTTAAAAAAAACTGTACAAAACATAACATATCACAGCCAACCAATAAAAAACAGTCTTACATAACAAAAATTGTACATATTTACAATATTTTTCGGGATTTCACCAAGGTCTCCACACATTTTCCGACTTCTCTGAACATTTTTCTTTATACAATCCATTACTATGCGGTGTTGTCAAATTCGACGGAACAAAATAAACAATTTCACCACTGTTTAATTTTGTTGGTAGGAGAGTCAAGCCGACGGTGTTTTTCACACAGGAGTTATCAGCAGTTCGTATTCTAATTTCTTGCTTGGAACTCTTAGCAGGAACATTTGTGGTACTGTTTTCATTTAGTTTGTTGTGTAAATGCTGAAGGTACCTCACTGTCATTTCTAGTATATCAGCTTTTTCCAATTTAGCAGTTCTCTGACCGTTCCTTGTGGATTCTTTCAGCGTAGTTTTGGATTCCAATAAGATTTGCTTAAGCGTCTCCAAGCTGTCATTAATTCTCGCGCGCCGTTTCTTTTCCATAAGTGGTTTTCTTATTTTTCTGTTTTCTGAAACTGGAGTTTTCTTAATGTCGTTCTTCATCTTGGCACTTAAACTGTTTACTATTCACAAATAATGCGTTATAATGCTATTTTGACAAATCACACCGATGAGCAGGTTTTAAATGTCAGTATATTTAGAGGTACACGTGTTTTAAGATGGTGCGCTAGCCCCCTCCAGAATCCCCTCTTTGCTACCTGTTGAATAATAGTGTTTGATTGCCTGTCTACATCAGCTGTTAAATCAGGTATAACGAGGAATCTTCGGAGCAGTGGCGGGAGACGATGTAACTAATGGATGAAGAATAATCATTTTATGTGGGGTCCCATATAAGTATGGAATAATGCTGTATCTGTTGAAATATTTATTTAACATAGCAATGTCTTTAATAAAAGTTATTTTGTTTATTTCCTTTTACACATAGTGGAGACCTTAAATTCTTTTTATCTGCTGTAGAATCGTTTTTGTAATAATTAACGTGGATTTTATAAATGGTAGAGCCCGTTTATTTTTATACATTTTTTGGAACTAGCGCATGCGACTCCATAAAGTTTGCGAGTAAGATCAAATTTTCCAAACAAAACGCGGCCGCCATTAAAAATACGGGCACAAATATGAAATAAAATAGTCGTTCTATTAATTAATTATTACTTCCACATCCACGTAGTGGACTGGAAGTGCTTATAGTAATCATAGAAATGAAAAAAAAATTGTTTTAGTATAGTCTAAATACTAAAAATAATTTAATTTTGTTATTTGTTCGATATAAGGTAATAAGGTTCAATTAATCGAACAATGGTGAATTTACATTCAATAATTCTTGACTGTTTCTTAAGAATTCTATTCACATTTATTAGTAACCAAATTTCATGTGAATTAGCAAAAATTACGAATTAGCCATTTCAAATGTTTGGCTTTTAACACTAGATTCAGTACCAGACTCCAAAAAATCTAACTACTAATTTTAATACAATTTTTACAGTCGGTTACTTAATTAAGTAAAATTTGTTCGAATTTTATGGTGAATATTTCGAACAAAATCAATTATTTCATGATTTTAATACCTCAGTAAATTGTTCCAATACAACCAATAATTACATAGGCAAAGACAATCGGTTACGATAAACCAACGAATATCATGCACTAGAAATAAGATTTAAACAAAATAACAATAGGAAGCGGTATAAAAAAACGCGGCCTAATACATGCCAAAATTGAAGTTTCTGGACCTACTTTTCCCAATTTACAACCCCATTCCTTTAATGGAATCATCTCAATAAGATGTTATTACGATACATACGTGCACCAAATTTCAAGTGAATATTTCAATTTTATTTTATCAACCCCTATAGTAATGAAAATATTATAAAGCTATCTGAGGCCTTGGCTTCTACTATACACCAAATTTGAACTTGCAGTTTTGTTATTTTCCTCATTTTATTTTATTTACCACTACTTACTCTTCGTCCCTTCAACGGAATCGTCTAAAAATATAATCTAGTTCCAGATGTCATTATAATAAATACGTGTACCAAATCTCAAGCGAATATCTCAAATATATTTTATTAACCTCTTTAATAATGGAGTGAGAGTAGTGGAGGAGTTGAAATATGTTATAAAAATGTATTCTTACCAGCTTGCTTTACCTATTTTCCCATATTTGCCTCTATTTAACCCCGACCCCTCAACGAAATCGTTTCAAAATATAATCTAAATACAGATGTTATAATACATATTATGTATCAAATTTCAAGTGAAAATCTCAATTTTATTTTATCACCCCTTTTAATAATGGAGTGGGAGTTGTGGGAGGAATTAAAAAATATTATAAAAAAAATCTGAGGCCTGGACTTCCAGTATATACAACAAGTCCCAAGTTTCTGAATTCTTACCAGCTTGCTTTACTTATTTTCCTATAGTCACCCCTATTAAACTCCCAACGCTTCAACGGAATCATCTTTAAATATAATCTAATTCCAGGTGTCGTTATAATACATACGTGTACCAAATTTCAAGTGAATAACTCAATTTTATTTTATCAACCCTTTTAAAATGGAGTGGGGGTGGTAGGGGAGTTATACAATAATCTGAGGCCTTGTCCTCTAGTATGCACACCAAATTCCAAGTTTCTGTACTCTTACCAGCTTGCTTTTACTTATTTTCCAATATTTACCCCTATATAATCCCCAACCCTTCATCGGAATCATCTCAAATTATAATCAGTTCCAGTTGTCGTTGTAATATATACGTGTACCAAATTTCAAGTGAATATCTCAATTTTATTTTATCAATCCCTTTAATAATGGAGGGGGGGGTGATACGGGGGGGGACAGAAATATTATTAAAAAAATCTGAGGCCTTCACTCCTGGTATATACACTAAATCCCACATTTTTGTACTCTTACCAGCTTGCTTTATTTATTTTCTTCTATTTACCTCTAGTTACCTCCCAACCCTTCACCGGATAAGTTCAAAAAACAATCCTGTTTCAGACCTCATAATAGTACATACGTGTATAAAATTTCACGTCAATATCTTAAACCGTTCCAGAGATATCGTGCGCACAAAAAAAGTTACAGACCGACAGACAGGCCAACAGACAGAAAACTTGTTTCGCTCAAATTTAAAACCTCGATATTTCGTGACATTCTTAAACCTATTTCAACAAAAAAAAACATTCTTTTTTTTACGATTACTGTACTTCCACTCCACTATGTGGATGTGGAAGTAAATGATGAAATAACTTTTTTTTAACGGACCTCAACGTTGATATTGCGTAATAGCCCAGTCGTCAGAGGTTTTAAGGCATCACTAAATGTTATATGGTTGAATATTTGAGGATAAGTATTTTTTTTGATGTAGAATACGATAAAAAAAAGTTTACAACTGTAAGGTGTCTGCGACCCCTAAAAAAGTCGAAGATATTGGCCGAAATGGGCTTGTTCCATGATATTATTTTTATATGGTTTTTATGCTTTTTCGTATTATTATAATACTTGATATTCTCATTATGCACTTAAAATTTCGTATTATTAACTTTTTCCATTCTCGTGATATAAGGAGTTGAAATTAGTAATAGTTGCAGAAACCGAGCGTTCATTTGTGACGTCACTATACGCAAGTGACTTAAGAAAAGTGGCTTTCTGGGATCTTTCAAATTTTAAAAAGTCGAAAAACATGGAATTTAGAAACGCTGGTAACTAACTAAATACGTCGAGTGGAAGTTCGTTCTATGTCTCTACGGAAAGGAGAAGGTCGTCGCTGAATCATAATCATAAATTGCAAAAATCGAATATTCGTCCCGACAGGAGCGAGAGATAATTTTAATTTTTTGACGTTTCACCAAATTGTATTCCCCTACTGTCAAGAAGTAAGCAAAACAAACAGTACTTCGAAAACAGGAGCGTCAAGTCTATTGAGATCGCCGAGTCTATGCGTATAGTGACGTAGGGCCTGGCCACGCCCCATTTTCGCGAGGTGGAGATTTGTAATGATTTTTAAGATACTAAACGTGCGAATAAGATTCTGATTTTTTGCAGATCCATTATTTTATACTTGCACTTTCGATTTATGAAATAAAAAAAAATGTCAAACAGGCCCATTCGGTTCTTGGCCAATAACTCGAAAAATAAAATACACATAAAAAACTAACAGCACTAGGCGATAGAGGGGGGAATTTCACATCAAAAACGTATATGAAGTTTTTTGTACGTTCAAAAATGCAAACTCCAGATTTTTTTGTTAAACTTACGAAAATGGAACGTAGCGACACATTAAGTACTGGGCGTGAAGCGTGCGCGTCCCGAACGCGCTGCACTAAATTTGTTGTAACGTTTGAACTAATTAATAAAATTGAATTCAACAAAGCTTAAATGAAAGAAGGAACAAGTGACTATTGGATTACTATATTTTCAAATATAAAAATGAATGCATGTAGAAATAGTATATGTATGAAGTTGGAACGTAAAGAACGGTAAATGCTCTACCATTTCTACAATGTTTAAGATAAAAACCTGGAAATATATTACTCTTGAAGCAATGTATAAAAAGATGCGTTGAGTGAAACAAAATCTCAAAAATTTTATATTGAAGATGTACACTTCCAAAATTTCAAAAACTTGAGAAAGTGATAACATTTGATATGTATAACTAACTTTAACCACCTATTACTCTGGTTTAAATCGCGTTATTAGATTTCTGTAGGTGCGATTTTTAAAGCTTAAAATTGTACTTTAAGAAGCTTCAAGGGGATTTACCTTAAACATTAAATTAGCCCTCTTTATTTTACGAAAATAAAAGAAACATTTTTCTCTGCTCAAAAATTCGTGAATCTAGGGGTAAAATAAACGTTAATAACTTTTATTTCAAAAATTATTTGGCATACCTATCCGATCTTTTTATACATTACTTCAAGAGTAAATGTAAAAGTTTCAGATTTATATCTTAAGAATTGTAGAAATGGTAGAGCTTTTACCGATATTATCGAAAATCTCTTTCATATATGTCCTACACACAATCACTTTATATTTGAAAATATGATAATCCAATAGTCACATGTTTCTCATTTAATTTAAGCTTTGTTGAGCTGAATTTCATTAATTAGTTCAGAAGTTACAACAACATAGTGTAGCGCGTCCGAGACCGCGCACGCTTCGCGAGCCGTACTTTTGTGTCTCCACGTTCCATTCTCATGCGTTAAACAAAAAAATCTGCAACCTGTATTTTTGATTGTACAAAAAAAATTCAAATACGTTTTTGATGTGAAATTTCCCCCTCTATCGCCTAGTGCTATAAGTTTAGTTGATGTATATTTTTTATTTTTTGAGTTATTGGCCAAAAACCTAGATTCGGCCAATATTTTTAATTTTCTTAGGGGTCGCCGGCACCTTACAGTTGTAAATTTTTTTTTATCGTATTCTACACCAACAAAAATACTTATCCTGAAAAATTCAGCCATATCACATTTAGTGACCGGTTTTTATCAATTTCTGTCTCTGACAACTGGGCTATAATACTTGTTGGGGAAGTGGTGGCAATACGGGTATATGACAGCAACAAGCACGTAGCTATGTTTTTGATATAAAGAATAGATTAAGGTAGGTAGGTTCTGGGCTGCAGGCCTCCGATTTTCTAAATAAATAAAATTGAAAATTATTGTAAATAGTCTATTATACTATTAATTCTATTTTGCAATTGTTATAAAATGTTCAATGATCAATATTAATAACAAAAATATAATTTGCAGGGGCTCCGGTCTCCGAGTTTTTTATAAAAAGAATTGTTAAGTTATGAAAAAAAGCTCTATTAAATCGTTTGGTCGTACTTATTTTTGTTCTTAATTTGTTCGTTTTTATACCCAGAATTAGAAAATTACAGTTGCAGAAGTGTGTGTTGCTGATTTTTTAAGAAATATTTCTAGTTAACTCAAAAAATTGAAACCATTAATGACATGAATTAAGTCCACCTAGATTTGTATAAAAATATAAAATTATTTTTCACGTTTTTACGAAAAAATATTTCTTGTTAATGATCTTCCTCGACATTCCTCCAATTAGAAGCATAACCTCCTATGAACGTATCATCATTAGCAATTTAATTAATTTCAATATTAAAAGTGGTAAATTGATGCGAAGTTTATTTTCTCAAAAAAAAAAAAACAGTCAATAAAGGGGAGCATTTTACCTTACGAATAATTACTAAAAATCTTCTTCATAATATGGAGAATCAGAATTGCTGACTTCTGCAACTATTATTTTCATATTTTTTACATATATACGAAGCTGCAGAAGCGAATTAATGATACAGAAGCGTTTTTCATTTCAAAAAATTTACCCCTCTTAACCGCAGGGGTATACAAGCTGCAGCTTTTTGTTGCCGTTTCTAATGACTTAAAAAGTTGTCGGTTGGTTGATGAACAAATCGTTTAATTTTTGGTATATCAAAAATTGATGAAAAAAAAATTATTGCCAATTAACGCAGAGGCATACACTTCTGTAAACTGCATTTATATGAATGTTGTATTGACGAGTAACATTCAGAACAAATTTCAGAAGCGAACAAATGATACCGTAGAGCTTTTTTTACATTTCTAATTAACTGTTAATTGAATATGCTGAGATGCCGTAGTTGCAAATAAGATATTTAATTTTTTCACTGTTAGATGTCCACACTTTATAACTTCTACTGCACGAACAAATCATTTAAAAATTTCCTCTACCATTAAATATTCCGAGACAAATTTTTAAAGACGAATCCATTTTTAAAATTTTTAAAAATATTTTAGTATACGAAGTGAGTTCAATAAGTAATTTAATAATCAATATAATCAGACACTTAGAAATAAATGATTTTTTTAACCGATATGCAGCAATGGATTTCCAAAGAAGCGTTAGAAATATAAGAATTTACTTCTGTCTTGAACTATATCATATTACATCATCATTTATAGTTTTTTGGAATAAAGCCGCCACTGAAAATCCTTTGAATTACCCCGTTACAATGGAATAAAAGTAATCTGATTTCGTTTTAAGAGGTTTGTCCCAAAATTTCTACAACAGGTAGATAAAGATAATACAGCCTTTATTCGAATTGCTGCAGTGACAATAGAAGGATTGAAAATATATTTGTGTAGAAATTTGATATAAAATAAATGTGCTTTTATGAATGTGCGAGTTTTTTGGGGAAAACTCAAATTCTTCGCTACACGATAATTTTTTTTTTTTACTAATTTGACCCTCATTTCACTATAATTAGACAATAATAATATACATTGTTATTACCGAATGATTCTTCGTTTAATTGAAACAAATCTCTTGCAAAGTTTTAAATAAAAAAACGGTTTTCATAGTTTACCAATTAAAAAAAGTGGAATTAACAATTGAATTTAATTTTCATGCAAAATATGTAAATATATAGATCTCAACATATAATAAATAGCCCAGTCGTCAGGGATTTTAAGACGTCACTAAATGTTATATGGCTGAATTTTTCAGGATAATTATTTTTTATGTAGAATACGATAAAAGAAGTTTACAGCTGTAAGGTCCCGGCGACCCTTAAAAAAATCGAGAATATTGGCTTAAAGTTGGTTTTTGGCCAATAATTCGAAAAACAAAATATATATATATCAAAAAACGCTAAAGGAGGAACGTGTGACTATTGAATTATTATATTTGCAAATATTCGTATTCCACATAAAAAAAACTTATCCTGAAAAATTCAGCAATATAACATTTAGTGGCCGGTTTTTATCAATGTCTCTGACATTTAACCACAAAAGCATTCAGGTCGCTGATTACTAACGTGATATCTTCGAACCGATACTCAAAATGGTGGTTTGATATGGCCGACCTAAGTATAAAATTAGTGCATAATTTAAAAAGAAGGGTTTTAGACATTGCTTATTAGTATTACTAAATAAATGAAATAGTAACAATATTCATATTTAAATTTTCTTAATTTTAATCATAACAAAAATAAATTCTAAGAGTTTGTCGACTATTACGTTCAAATAATGATTATAATGTGAACATGTGTGAAACAATTCCCAGACAATATAAAAACGATGAATATATAGTTATTTACTTATTGGCATAAAAAAAATCTATACCCGAAAAGCGTTAAACTCCTTGTTGTTAGTCTTCAATTATTCCACTACGTTGTTTAGGTTAGCTTTCAATATTATGCAACTGGCTAATGGATTAGGTCCAATGCCAAAAAAAGCGTTAAGCGTTTGTTAAAAACACAGCCCCACAAAAAAAATGAAAATCAAACCAGCAAACCAGACCCATGTATCCCTATGTATTTTCGTATGCTGAAACCGAATCCGAAGTAAAAAAAATCGTATTCCCTCAAAATCATCGAATTATACAAATTGAGGTTAAACAACAGCGTACATACAATAGATATGAAATACACCCCCAGGGAGTGGCGAATACTACCCTCCACATATAAATAAATCAATCCAATCCAGCAATCTAGGGTTGAGAACAACCACCCCTAAGTTTAAAGGACACGAGAAAAGCAGGAAAAAGCGTAAAATCCGACAGGATTTCTATTTACAAAAGTGGACAAGAATCTGATTATTGTCTAAGTAAGACAGGAATGACGTACATATCACGAGAAAAATAGTGAAAAAAATTAAATAAAACTGGTTGGGTTTAAGGGGTGGTTATTTGACAGTGGCTACTTACACGTACTTCTTCATGCCAATTATTCAAAATGACTCATTAAGTATGAAAACAATAATAATAAATTATCACACTGAGGGGTGGGTTTGTAGGGGGTAGTTTTTTGACAAAGTGAACATTTACATATTTTTTGCATGCATTTTGTTTAAAATGACTCATAAAATACGAGAAAAATAATGAAAATATCAAACTCAGGGCGGCTTCATAGGGGTGATTTTTGGACAAAGTGACCATTCATATGTTTTTATGCTTGTATTCGATGAAAATAGAATACGAGAAGAGAGAATAGAGTACGAGATAAGTAATGAAAAAAAAAAGAAAAATTCGGGGGTGGCTATTAAGGGGGTGGTTTTTGGACAAAATGACAATTTGCGTGTTTTTACGAGTATCGTAAAGTCGTAAATACAGCTTCAGTGATTAGTTTGGCTTCTGAATCTTTTCCCTTATATTTCAAAGCCACTATAAGAGGACTTTTTTTAGGCAATTAGTCAATCTTTCTTTTTTATAATGAGCAATTTTTTTATATCTTCAACAGTTAACGAGTTTTCAGTAAAATAAGGCTTCTTTTACAGAAAGGATGGTTTTTTGAGGGGCTGCGCGGCTCCCCCAGAACTGATTTTTGTGATTTTGTGATGTTTAATCTAACTAACAGTTACGGAAGGAAAATCTCAGATAACATTTTTTGCGAGCTTCTGGTGTATTGCTTACTTCACCGATTGGATGTGACTAGTTAAAAACAATTTATGTAATGGCAAATAAGTAATAATAAATGTCAAGAATACGCGATACTCTACTTTTGCCCGCATGAGGTCAGTTTGAAGTTCAGTAGTTCTTATGAGGTATAGTTTGAAAAAGAATGACTAATTCATAATCATTGGACAATTGTATAATTTTAAAAAATTATAATGACAAAATGCAATTATTTAAATGAATTATTATTGTTTAAACAATTTGATTAACATTAAAATATTAATAATAATATATAATGTAACTAATTAATAACAATTTGTGCAAAGGGAATCTCATATAAACGATAGTAATCGCCAAATTATGCGATACTCTACTTTTGCCCTTATAGGGTCATTTTGGGGTCCTATGAAAAAGTTTTATGAGGCTTTAGTTAAAAAATGATTAATTTCTGTTCTCTGGACAAATCTGAAGAGGAGACTTGAGTGCGACTTTTATTACACAACATTTTGACGATTCTATCGTAAATTTACGAAAAAATGCCTTTTACCCATAAGAAATACATAGGAAAATTCACCCCTTTTAGGGCACGGGAAGGGATTCAGCTAACCACTCAAAATTTTGTTATTTTTCTCTTCTTATATTAGGACAGAATGAGTGGGTGAGAAGACCACATTAAAAAAAAAATTCTCCCTAGGGATTCATATGTCTGGTTCGCTGGTCGGATTTTTTTTTTGGTGGCTGTGAAATTGATGCCTGTTGCAGTGTATTATGATTGAGTGTTCAATAGCAATACAAATAGATATAAGCGGATTGCGTGATGCTACCACATGCATATTACATGTTGACAATGAATACACTCCTAGTATGTAGAGTTTATAATAGATCTATGTGAATAATACCAAGATGCGTTAACGATGCGAAATTAAAAACAATGGAGGTTAACTTTTTTAAGTGTCTCATTTAATATCATCCTATTTTATTTGAAAGGCGACAAAAGGCGCTTTTAGTGTTATTTTACCCAAATTTTACCCAGAATATTGCCCGTACTACTAAAACACCCTGTGTACAAAAACGCGATTTGAGATATTGATGGGGTTATTATAAACATTTTGTCCTGCAAGGTTCAATTTAGAGCACTCTTATTCGTACAAACGAAACCAGTCTATTACATTTTTTTAGATCACTATTAAAATCAAGCAACTTCTAACTTTTCCAGACTTGCCATATACAACTGGCTTCATGTTTTTTATATAATTGTCATAAAACCCTCTACCATGAGAATTTCTACGTGAAAGAGAACCTAAATAGAACAACATACAAAGACGTTCACTTGTCATCTTCTCAACTTACCAATTTTGCACCTCCTACTTCCTGTGTATTATGTTTTGAAAATTGTAAAGCTCTAGAAGTACGTTAGCCTTTCTTTGAATCGAGAGCGACAGTGTATTCTAATGTGGGTATCTTTAACGAATTTTTCGCTTTTTTATTTAAATCAGAGGATATCGAATATTTAGATTACTTCCACTTGCGCCATTGAATATTTCTGTAGGGGGTGAAACTTTCGTAAATTCGGATAATGGTAAGCGGGATTTAGGAAGTTATTTTAATAGTATTGATTTACAAAGGATTACAGAGATAACGCGATGGGGTGCATTTGGAATTTTAAGAAAGATATGATTTTTTAATAACGCGCCAAATATGTATAGTGAGCTGAAAAATTAAGAAAGTTCATAATAATAATGATAATACTTTATTATCCAAAAAACCAATTACAATGGTATAGGATTAGTCACACGATTAGACACCACAACGCTAGTGCCCCCTGATTATGACATAATTAAGAGCTTAAAATAATAGAAACTATTACACTAACAAATATTCTAAAAACAAAGACAACTTGCATATAAAATTACATTGTCACAAATAACTTTAAATATGATGTACATTTAATATAAATATGCGTCGAATTTTCAATTAAAATAAAATAAAATAAATAAGTAGATCAAGTACAAAATCCACATGACTAAAAATTCTTGAACTGAGTGGAAATAGTTGTTAATTAAAAATGTTTTAACATCTTTCTTGAATCTTCATGATCGTAGGGGGTTATGTAGATACTAGTTTAATCTGCATGGCCGTTGGGGACTGTGTGGATGCTAGTGTTAGAATGAGAATTGTCAAATAAGAAAGACAAATTCATTTTAGGATTTTAATTTGCTAGCATAACCAGAATTCAGGTTATCGAAAGGATGCAAAGATTTCATTAATATTTTTACACAAAGTTTTTCTTTTTGTTATAGATAGTTATTTTTTCTGCTGTTTGCAAAATCCTATAAACAATATGTTTCAATATCTTTCTTGAAAGTTCTGACATTGCTAATATTTTTAAATTGTTGAGGTAGCTTGTTATATAAGATTATTCCCATATACCTTGGATTTTTCTCATACTTTGATAAACTGTGTATAGGGATTAACAAATTGTGACCTTCTCTTGTACTATAATTATGATTATAACTACTTGGCAAAAATGAATTTCAAATTATTTTGTACGTAATTGAGTACTTCTAAAATATAGATACATGGCAAGGTTAATAATTGTAGATCTTTAAATATTTTCTTACATGATTAAAATTTAGATGTTCCTAAAATTAACGAATTGCTCTTTTTTGTAATCAGAATAATCTTTCAGATTTATGAGTTGAACCCCAGAAAATAATACCATATGATATTTTTGATAGAAAGTGTGCATAATAGTAGGTTAACAGTGTTTGTCTACTGACTAACTCAAATAATCTGTACTGTATCTGTAATGCATAACAGGTGGAAGAGATTTTTTTAGCAACAGACATTATGTGGGTATCCCAATTTAGGGCATTATCAATATGTATTCCTAAAATTTTTGTAGAATGTGTTTGTTGTATAGATTTACCCTCTAATTTGATTAGAAGACCGTTAATACATGTGGAATTTCTAGGAAAAAATGTAATAAATGCTGTTTTAGAAATTTTCAAGAACAATCTGTTTATATTAAAATATTCAGCATATCTTACTATGTTGTCTTGTAAGGTATCTTGTAAGTTAAAGCATTTTGCATAGCTTTACTGCAACATAAATAGGAATTATCGTCAGCAAACATGATTAAATACTCATCAAAGAAACTCGGTAAGTCGTTAATATAAAATAAAAACAATAAAGGCCCTAGAACGGACCCTTGTGGTACGGCAAATTCTATTTTTAGTTTACCTACTCGATTGAGTACCATTAACTTCTACTAATTGGAATATATTTGTAAGGTATGATGTCTTTTGCTTTACCTCTAAGGCCATATTATTTTAGTATCATAACAAGGTCCGAAAGATTTATTAGGTCGAAAGCTTTGCTCAGATCCATAAAGAGCCAGCACATTTATTATTTTGATTTACATTTTCATAAAGCTTCTATAAAAATGTTAGTATTGCAGTCTGGGTCGAATATTTTTTACGAAAACCATGTTGAGCATTTGACAATATTTTATTTTTTTCTGAAAAAATTACAATTCTGTTAAAAATAACACGTTCTACTATTTTGGAAATAGTCGACAAAATTGCCACTTTTCTGTAATTCTCAGGTAAGGTATTATCTCCTTTTTTTGTACAGAGGAAGAACTTTAGCTATTTTTAAGATAGATGGAAATATTCCTTCAGTTCGAGATAGATTTATTAAATATGTAAGTGGAGCCACTAAAAATTTGACTGATTTTTTAATTAAATTGGCATTTATATTGTCTACTCCTGATGCGTTGCTATTTTTTAATGCCATGGTGATATTAAAGATTTCATTTTCTGTCACAGGTTCTAAAAAAAAGTGATAGAATTTAGGTTTAATTCAGGAGTGACGCCAAGTTCGTCATTTAACACTGCAGTGCTCGCGCCTTATCTGAGAGATACAAGACTCAATCATATTCGAATAATTTTGACACTATTCGGGGTGCGCGGCAGCCGCTCCCACTATTTGCCTTATTGGTAATAGCGGATATATTAGTAGTGTTTCCGCTTTCTGCGTTAATGCATAGTGTCTCAGCGCCAATTGAGTATCTGGTGGATACTACGCGAGTACTTGTAATGGCTGCAAATTTCATGAATTTCACACCGGCCTGGGGGCGTGGCCAAAAGGTGGAGGAGTGGGGGTGGTCTCAACTGTCCCAATACCTACTCATCTCTACAAAAATCAGCAAATAAAGCTGACTATCGTTACTTTGGCATACGTGATTGTAAATGATCTTAGTATCGCGCGTTTGATGGACATGACAAGAATTTTATGTTAAATGGGCCGTAGCCGTGTCTTCGCTACGATATCTAGTAACTCTACTCACAGGAGGGATTCCAGTTACCCCTGAAACTCCCCAAAACGAAAATAAATAAAATTATACTTACTATGATTGCTATAGTCTGCTCTCTCCATCGTAATCTGATGTCGAACGGTGCACTTCTACTAAATATATCTTATAACTAGCACTTTCTCAGAGACACTTCTTAATAATTAAGACCGTCGATAGATTCCATGAGTACTCGGAACGCTACACGAACTTGACGGGATCAGAGGTGAGCCGTAGTAAGTAGTTATCCGACTCACGCCACAGAATCGCACGCTGGTCGTCAATATTATAATTAGTGGATCAATAAGGAATCGAATTCAAAATATATTTTCATTTATTGAAATAATTTTATAAAATTTAAAAAATATAAATACTCAATATTTAACTATAGTAGAAGCAAATTAGCCATTTAGGGTACCTAACAGAAATTAATAAAAGTATAATATCTGGGATTTAAGTAGGTAATAACCTGGAGAATGAGATGATGCATTCTTTGCACTTTCAAGTTCCGGGAAAATTCAGAAATATTTGGAAAAACTTTTGGATTTTCGGTTTTTTTGCTCTAGCAGCCAAAATAATTAAAATAGAGAAAAGTATTCCGAACAAAAGTTGCAGCTCGCCTCCTTCTCTACAAAAAAGATTTTTATACATTTTTGTCTTACTTAAGCCGTTTAGAAGATAAATCGAGTTTTCCACTTATAGTTTTAAGACGCTTCGAAATGCGCGAAAAATGAGAATTCTCCGGGAGTTTCGTACGACCGGGCTCATCGATCGATAATTCTTACTGTTCAGAGCCCCTAAAAAAATGAAAATAACACAAAATGTAGAGAAAAGTCTCAACTTTAATGTGGAACTAATCACGAAATTCATAAAAATTTTATCATAGAGAAAAAGTGTCAGAAGATGGCTTAGTAAACATTTTTGTCTTACTTAAGCCGTTTAGAAGATAAATCGAGTTTTCCACTTATAGTTTTAAGACGCTTCGAAATGCGCGAAAAATGAGAATTCTCCGGGAGTTTCGTACGACCGGGCTCATCGATCGATAATTCTTACTGTTCAGAGCCCCTAAAAAAATGAAAATAACACAAAATGTAGAGAAAAGTCTCAACTTTAATGTGGAACTAATCACGAAATTCATAAAAATTTTATCATAGAGAAAAAGTGTCAGAAGATGGCTTAGTAAACTTTGTACATTCGATCCTCAGATTTATTCATATCTTTGCCGGGAGTCGTTAGAATGATAATTCATTTTGCTTGTATTTTCTTATATAGTGATATACGAATCCAATTAACATTTTATTGCAATTACTTTTGTTGGAAAAATATGCCTTGCAATCAAAGTAGAGGGTATATTCTCATCGATCAATCACCTACAAATTTTGGAGTTCAATTCGCTATATCTTAATTAATAATAATAGCATAGTCTTAATTTTCGGATTATGAGTACAATAAACCATATTCTTTCGTACGACTTTAGAATTTTTTAAATACGTGCAGTACTTTTTGAATTTGTCTACATTAGTCATACACGTTCAGAAACCGCCCAATTATACAATAGAACATATACAACTTCTTTGTTTCTTAACATTCTTCAATGAAATTTTCACGAAATATAGGTTAAAGCAGGCCCGTGCGGTGGGTTTTTCAAAGGTGAGGCGATACTTGCGGTTGCCGCCCCAATCCTTATATCAATATTATTAATAAAAACACTAATTCTTTATGTAGGGTTTTGACAGGTATAAAGAAACAGTAACGTTAATCAAGACATATGTATTATTAAACAAAATAAATAAAAATATTTTGCCAGTAAAGAAACAAATGAAATATTTACAAATGTATAATCCGATCGGAATAACCTCATTCAGCTGCGATGTCCGATTCTATTGAAAAAAGAGCTAAATATGATTGCTCTTTTTTGGCTTGAATTTGATCTTGGATAGGTTTATATTAATTTCAACTTTGATAAACTTCGATCACCACTGGCAACAGTTACCGGTAAAGTTACTATGATACGCAAGGCCATGGCAGTATACTCTGTAGAGTTTAAGTAATTTAAAACCTCCACGGATCCTTGTTGCAGGGTAAACACTTTGACAGGTGACTTAATTCTTCTTTCAACTCCGCACCATCTACGTCGCAGTCTTCTTCATCCTTCAACACAAGATGCTTCATAAAAAAATTTGCGCTTCTTGCAACCTGGCATAACATCTTCTACTAATTTAAATTCTGGTTCGATTTCATATTATGTGATTGCATAAGTAACGATATTTCGTTTACTTGAAAGAGAATATCATACCACAAAATTATACTACAAATAAATGTATAAACTTTGACCTGTTTTGCCAAACTCTTGGCTTTATTTTTAATATCAGCATTTATCACATTATCATCTATAATTGCCACTAATGCATCATAGACTGCAACTATTTGACAACTTAATGGCTTTAAGGCATTGATTCTGCTGGACCACTTTGTGGTACTTAGGGGTTTAAGAGTTAGTTGACTTGAATGAGCCGACAGTCCTTTAATCGGCGCAGTCCATCTCTTTGAAGATCCAGAGAAGAACATGTACAACTCCTGGACAATTGAAAAAGAACCCAAAATTTATCCGGAACAAACAGCTGCATTGACAACTAAATTCATCGAACGACATGCATAGGGTACAAAAAATGTTCTGAAAATTTTCGATAAAATACTGTGTTGCACACCTTTGTGAACTCCCTTCATATTTGAGCCATTGTCATAACCTTGTCCTCTAATATCTTTAATATCAGTCCCTCTCCAATTGTTTCAATTGCTTAGAAAAATCCGACGAAAAATTCTTCACACCTAAATTGATTAGTAGTGGGATCCAAATAGACTGCTCTTAAAATTAAAGATAATTGCTCATTATGGCTTACATCAGGTGGGCAATCAACAATAATGGAAAAGTACTTTGCTTCTTTAACTTTTCTCGCAATTTTAGCAAGAACTTCCTTTCCCATCAATTGTATTAGTTCGTCTAGAATCCTACTACTTAGATAAGTTACAGACCATATTTCTGAATGATTCCGAATTCGTCGTAGGCGTTCCTCCATAACGGGGTCAAACTCAGAAAGTAATTCGATAATTTTTAAGAAATTTCCATTGTTTCGCTGAAATTATTGTTCCGTAGATCCGCGAAAAGCTAAGCATCGACGTGCCATCATTCGTATCACGGATATTATTCTTTTTAAAATATTTCTTCAATGTTGAATTTCCAAATCTAATATTTTTTAATATTCGTGGTCAATGGTTTTCTTACATTCTAAACGATTATTAAATTCTTTCCATTTTTTAAATGAATTTCTGTGGGGCCTACCATCCTCGTGTGATGAAAGTGCCCTTGTTAAATTTTTCCAGTTTGATTAGCCACTTTTTGACCAATGCTTACCAGAGGATTGGTCAAATACCGTACAACAAACACAAAAAATTAAATCCTTCTTCAGAGAAAATATTAACCACGGTCTTTCTACTGAGGTGCCTTTCTACTGTGGTGAGGTAAGTATTATTATTTCTCACGGCATTATGACATATCATCAAACAAAGCGCAACAAATTATACAACACTAAACGTGTCCGAACAGCATACAAACACCTGCTAAAATGCCGCCCCTGAATCACGCTGCCTTGGGCGGTCGCCTCGCCGCCTCACCTCACCGCACGGCCCTGGGTTAAAGTGCGTGGAATCGAATGCATGCAGTGAAAATGCACCCATTATTATGGGAGAAATATGCAGGATGCATAAAACTCAAAGATATGAATAAATCAACTATATAAAGTTTACTAAGCCATCTTCCAACACTTTTTTCTCTATGATAAATCTTTTTATGAATTTTGTGATACATTAAAGACTTTTCTCTACCTACATCTTACGTTGTTCTCATTTTTTTAGCGGCTCTGAATAGTAAGATATCGATCGATGTGTCCGGTCGTATGAAACTCCCAGAGAATTCTCATTTTCTGCGCATTTCGGAGTTTTTCCAAAATTTTTTGAATTTTCTCGGAACTTGGAAGTGCAAAGAATGCATCATTCCATTCTACAGGTTATTACCTACTTAAATCCCGGAGATGATCGTTTTGTTAATTTTTGCGAGGTTTTAACAACATTTTGCCTTCACTGCCTGTACTATTAGTGTATATAAGGCAAACATCAGAGAGCGCTACCACCTGGCAAGACGTTACATCTCGTAGGATCGTAACTCATCCAGCGTCGAGAGAACTATAACAACCGACTGTACAAAAAGATTCAGACTCCCAGTTAGTTATGATTGTAAATTTTTGAAAATTATTCACTTTTAATTTTGCCTTGAAATTTTCGAATTGCTTGTACTTTGTCAGGTTGCTTCAAGAAGCTGCCTATATAAATTCAATGATTTTCCTGCTTGAAGAAACGTACTAACGGCATTGAACCCAAATGTACCTTTTTCCGTACACTTGCATTCGAGCGACTACTATGGCGATTCCCGCCTGGGCCTGGATTAAGGATATTTTGGGTCCATCGGAATCGAATCTCCGACCTTGAATTTTTTGGTTATTTTTGATGGACGTTCTTGTGGTTCAGACATGGAGCATTCTCCACCACTTGCAGAATAATTAAATGTAGATTTTGGTTTTTATTGGAAAAACCGTCCCATTGATTTTTTCTCAAATTTTGACATTTAAAATAGCTACTCGCTACATCCTGAGTGAGAATTCAGTGCAATTCTCTTCATGGTACTTTCGAGGGCTTTCCACCTCCGGCGTTTTTAGTGAAATAATTTTTTATGCAGATTTCGATGAAAGACGGTCTTTTGTGAAGTGGTAATGTTTCAAAGTCGATTTTTTCATGGGAATTTTGGTCTACATTTAATTTTCTTAATATTGTTATATTTTTAAAATTGATCGTTTTACAGGGTCCAATAACATGATTATAGATATGAATTAAGGACGTCACTTATGTTGATAATGCTTGAGAAGCAATTTACAAATATACAGTGTGTCCCGCTGTTCATAAATCCACCCTAATCTCTCAGTTATTAATAATGCGATTTTCTTCAAAATTGGGTGGTAATCATATGTTGGGAAAACGAATTATTTGGCATAGTATACATTTTCATTCTTCATTGGCGTGCGGTTTTAGGGGGTAATATAGGGTAGGTTTTTTGGCAAAAGGATATTATGGCTTATTTTAGACACATTTTTCTATAATATTTGGATTCAGTATGTCCAAAAACTCCTTAATCCATATTCTCCATGATCTCAAAAACGGAATATGGCAAAACCGAAATATTAATTAATTTCTAAAAAAAAAAAAATAACAAATTTTTGCTACAACAAACCTAAAAACATTTTTTTTTTATAAATTCCGATCTCTTCAATATAACCACCTTCCAATGATACCATAGCGTTTGTCATAAATGTTACCTCCTCACTGAACATTATGTTCTTTAAAAAAATCTGTCTTTAAGATAGTTAACTTGCAACCATAGGCATTAATCAAAAGTGCTTTGAACAACAAGATTTTATTTGATATTTGGCGATTCATAAGAATTGTCAAAAGTTAAACAGTGTTATTTAATTTATCAATCTTACTGATAATGGCAGAAAATCGGAAAGTAGTTCTTACAATTCAAAAAAGTTGAAATTATCCTCTTAATTGGTGATAATGAAAGATCTACGCGTCAGGTTGCTCGAATATTTAATCAACGTCATCGTGTTCGTGTACCAATTTGGCACAAAACCGTTGATGACATCAACAAACTGTTTGCAAGAACCGGAGCCATTTCTAAGAAAAGGCAAAGAAGGTACAATATAAACTTACGACAATATCCAGACGACGAACGCATTTTAACAGAATTTTGGAACAATCCAAATGGTAGTATAAGGGCAGTTGCGAGAACACTAAATTTAATCAAAAATAAAATGTGGAGGTGTTTGAGACGCAATAGGATTAGGATATTTAAACCAAAATTTTTGCAAACTATCTTAGAAGGTGATTTTGAACGGCGGTTTGAATTTTGCTTGTAGTTGCAAGGTAACTATCTTAACGACAGATTTTTTTTAAAGAATGTACTCTTTAGGGACGAGGCAACATTTGCGACAAACGATGTGGCATCTAGTCAAAATTGTAGCTATTGGCTAGCCGAAAATCCCAACTTTGTAACTAACTGTAAAAACCAATAGAGTGAAAAAGTTCACGTATGGTGTGGCATATTAAACGAACAAATTGTTGACCCCTTTTTCCTGGATAACCTCAACGCAGGAAATTTTCAAAATTTTTTACAAAATCATTTAGATGATTTTTTATGGAAATACCTTTAGCATAGATAGAAAATGTATACTTTCAGTAGATGGTGCCCCGGTCCACAATTCTCTGATAGTTAGAAATTTTTTAAATGCAAATTTCCCTATGAAGTGGATAGATAGAAATAGCCCTTTAGAACCGTGGCCCCCTAGATTGCCTGATATTACTCTTTGTGACTTTTTTCTATGGGGGTACTGAAAAATAAAGTGTATGCTACTCGGTCGCGCAACAGACAAGTGATTGAATGGTTAAGAAGGGTTGTTGAAAAGTACATTTTATTGAAAGGTGGTTATGTTGAAGAGACCAGAATTTAAAAAAAGTTGTTTTTAGGTTTGTTATAACAATTAAATAAAGTTACAAAAAATTTAAAATTTTTTTTAAAAGAAATTAATTAAGTTTTCGTTTCTGCCATAATCCGTTTTGAAATCATGGAGAATATGGATTAAGGGGTTTTTGGACATGCTGAATCCAAATATGATAGAAAAATTTGTCTAAAATAAGCCCTAATATCCTTTTTCCAAGAAACCCACCCTATTTTACCCCCTAAAACCGCACGCCAATGAAAAATGAAAATGTTTACTATGCCAAATAATTCACTTTTGCGATATATAATTACCACCCAAATTTGAAAAAAATCGCATTATAAAAAACTGAGATATTAGAGGGGATTTACGAAAAGCGGGACACACTGTATATGGTTTATTGTAGTTTTTTCTTGAGATAAAAAACACACAGGGGTGCGAATACCAAACTAAATCACCCGGTATAGATGAGAAGAACTATGCCTTTTCCTCAATCTTATTTTTTTAAAGTAACTACTTAATCAAATTAATGTATCATTCTTTGTTTCGTCATATTTATTTATAGTCATTTTGTAGATTTACTGTCAGAACTTATCTAATTCTTCTTTACAACGTCGATGTTTCGTGACCCATACATTGTTTTAGTTGGCTTCCATGTGTTGTGTGGCACGTCTCACAACACTCTGAGGCATTTGTCGCGGTTTCTTGTTAGGTGTATGATACAATCAATATTTTTTCCCATCAGTTCCTCATCCAGAAATTACAAAGACGACCCTCAAGGACATATGTTCAAATTTCATGATGCATAATAATTGACTAAATAAAAATGTCTGTGTATTATTCCGTACTTAATATGTCCTACAAAGGTATTATATTTATACCTATAAAGGACTCATAATGCACGCATTCACGTCGTTCTTCCAAGTGATATATCTCGAAAATCGTAATATGTACCCTCTTAACAGAAACGAACAATTCTAAAAGAGACTATTAATTTTTGTAAAGAACCATATTTTAAAGCAATTTGACCATATTAAAAGCAATTGATTTCAGTTCCATAGACAAGAAAACATCTGGCCCAATGTCATATATCACTTCCAAACGACGAAAAATCTCTCACTAATTGTTCAAAACCCGACCTTTTATCCATTCACGAGTTCCTCAAGGGCCATCAATGGACTCAATGAGTTGCTTCTTTGATGCCGTTTTTATCATTTGTTCACGCAACCATAAAGCGTAGCATTGGACTGAGAACGCGTGGGTACTACCATGGTCGACTCGTCAAAATGTAAATAAAAATTTCTCCGTAATGCAATATCAAAAACGTAATTTAACGTTGGCAACTAATGCTTAGTGGTTTCTTTTTTTCCTTCTTCAATTCTTTGGGACTTCCTGCCACATGTATGTTTTCTTTTTAAGCGGTGCTCGGGGAATCTACAAAATATCACAATTAACCAGTATGTTACTTGAAACTTGAAATTAAATATTTCGCCGACGTTTCGGAAATCTATTCTGTTTAGATTTTCAAGGCTTTTTTTGAAAAATCTTTTTTTTTGCTGTGTATGATAAATACACAGCTCTAAGAATGTTTGTTATATTCAATATCCATAGATACTTACTATTTACAAAGAACTGATGATATAGTTAACAGTTCTTTTAGTTTTTATAAAATGTTTGTGAAGTTCTTCTTTTAACATTGGCAACCAAGTTGTACAAACATCTACGGAACAATTCGACACGCATCTATCCTCATTCAATAATATTATAGCGGATTCTTTAATTTTTCTTTTTTTGCTATCTGCCTCTTTTGTTGAAATTTTTGCCGAGTCACAGTTTATTCTGTGTCCATTCTAACATTGTATAAAAACTAAAAGAACTGTTAACTATATCAACAGTTCTATGTAAATAGTAAGTATCTATGGATATTGAATATAACAAACATTCTTAGAGTTGTGTATTTATCCTACACAGCAAAAAAAAGATATTTCAAAAAATGCCTTGAAAAAGGAAACAGATAGATTTCCGAAACGTCGGCGAAATATTTAATTTCAAGTTTTTATACTTATTTGTGTTGTTTATTTAAAAGAAAAGCAACCTTTAACTGATCCTTTGACGTAAAAGTCACAGGCGTAGAGGTTATTTACCAGTAACATACTGGTTAATTGTGATATTTTGTAGATTCCCCGAGCACTGCTTAAAAAGGAAACATACATGTGGCAGGAAGTCCCAAAGAATTGAAGAAGGAAAAAATTAAGATAATGCCACAAATAACATTTAGACAATATTTAGTGGTTTATGTTTATTTTAAATTCAATATAATAACCAGTGAAGAAAGATAACAAAGCATATTTTGCAATATCACATAGTGGGCTGAAATCACAAAATAGTGAGAAAGAATCTGATTATGCTTCTAATAGGCTTTGTACAAATTACGAGAAAAATAATTTTACAAATTCTGGGGCAGGGGTGAGTGAAATAGAACAGTAGCAGCTGAGGTCAAACCTAGGTTTGCATTTGTGTCCATGTAACATGATTTGAGTTTTTAGTGCTTTTTTAAACGTTTTTTTGTATAAAATTAATTAATTAATTAGTGTTTTATATCTATTATACATTTCATGATTTGCTGAAGTGGCTTTTATCTGGTGCTTTACTTATATAGTGTGAACCTAAACAAACGCACAAAATTCATATCTTTGGTATGCGCCATTTTTCAAAAAAATCCTCGAACAGGTCGATTTTAGTAAATGCAACATTTTGTTACTATACCAAAATTTATGACGTCATTGGTTTTTGAGTTATGACGCCATCATAATTTTTTTTTAATGGAAACAGACATTTTTGTTTGCTGTTTTTGGTGGTATATTCCTTTAGCTTTCTGATGAAATAAAAAAAATGATATTACCTGAGCCATTCTTTTGGAAAAATGACATTTTATGCAAAAATAGCTTACCTTTCGTAAATTCACGACTAATGTTCCATTTTCTTATGGACTGATAAATCTTGTTGCCTACATTTTTGTTTTAACTAGCATGAAAACATTTGACATAAAAAAAAATAAAGAAAATAATAAAAAAAACAATCACCTTAACGACAGAGGGATACGGGCCTTTTTGTGTAAAGTATCGATAACTTTTTTATTCCTGGCACGTGTGGAACCTCAATTTTGTGACACTTTTAAGACAGTGTAAAACTAGTGAATGCAATGCCACGTTTAAGTGAAAGAGAACGCGTAGACCTTTTGATGATGGTTGGATTTGGTGATAGGCTGAGAACTCATCAGGAAGCATGTGATGTTTTCAATGCCAAATATACTGAGAAGCAAATTTCAAGATCCACTGTAAGTAGATTGGTGGCTAGATATGATGAATCTGGCAGTGTAGCTGACCTACCTCGATCTGGTCGTCCTAGCACAAGCAACGAAACCAAATTAAATATTCTTTAGAAAGTGAGGAAGACCACAATTTTTCGACAAGGCAGCTGGCTTTAAATCATAACGTGAGTCAAACTTCTGTTGTACTTCTATTGAAAAAAGAAAAATACCATCCATACAAAGTGCAATTAATCCACGAATTGAATGAGGACGATCCAGATCGGCGCTTACAGTTTTGTGAACAGTTGATGACCGTGTGCGATGAAAGCCCAAATTTTTTAGAGAATATTGTTTTTCTGATGTAGATACATTTTCTTTAAAGGGGACTGTACATCGGCATAACTGTAGGTATTGGTCACGTGAAAATCCTCATTGGACTCAAGAAGCCCATACACAGCGACGAGGCAAAGTAAACGTGTGGGCAGGCATGATTAGTGATCGTTTATCGGGACCTTTTTTTTTTAAGAAAATCTTACGGACGCAAGATATTTACAGTTTTTGTGAGTTGAGTTAGTGCCAGCCTTGGCAGTTAAGTTACTAAATTAATAATCTTAATATGCTAATAGAGGTACCACGAATCTAAATTATGGTTTATTTTAAAAAGTTTATAACTCAAAGACTGTATAAGATATCAGAGCTAATTTTTATTGTAAAAAATTTGTTGATCTTGAAACCATATTTCATTCGCACATAATATATAAGAAAAATTGAACATTTAATATAGTTGCCCGCACGTCGAAGTTTCAAAAACACAAATTTCGTTCCTGTGAATTAGGATTTATTTAGAAAAAAACAGTAAGAGCTTTTGGAATTCTATCAGTACAGATAGATACGTTCATGTCAGTAGTACATAAATATTAAAAATCGGATCAAACATATTTAATTTTATAGTGAGAGGTATACGTCTAAAGACACGAGTTCTGGAAGTAACATTCCGCCATCTTTTGTCCATGTGGAGAAGTCGTGCAACCGCCAACAAAAGAACAAAAGTCCAACAAGCCATTTCTGATGCCCATTAGAACCCTCTTTCGATATGTGAGATCAAAAATTATTTACCTTGCTGGAATGGGTCACGGCAATTTTGACGGCTTTCGAAGGCGTGGACCCTCTACTATATTCGATATACCATGATACAGTGACAATATTAAGTCGCGGGTAGGGTTTATATATCTGCTGTAAACCGTTACATCATCAAATATTTTCCGTAGGAGTGAGTCGGGTAAATATATTAAAATAATTTGAAACTAGAGTCAGGTACAATTTAAGCTTAAGACTTGTGTCATGGCCGCTAAAACGTCTAAACTAAGATTTTATTTGATGCATAAGAAATGCCAGTGGTTCTCAAACTGTTCTTTCCTCTAACAGCAATGATGTCGCTAAATAATTATAAAAAATAGGAAACATGTTATCATAAAGTGTTACGATTATTAATTTAGTAACTTCGTCATTTTAGTGGAATTTTGATTATACAGTGTCCGCCATAAAGTTGGCTACGTATGGGAAAGAATTGTATTATTGACATTTCTAAGAAACTCTATTGGGGGTTCGTTTATGCATGTCCGACAACAAAAAAATTACATTTTGACACATGTCATGTCAAATTGTTAAGATATCGAAACATTTTATTATGAAAAAGTGCATAGAAAACAACAAGGACCGCATATATCAATTGAAGCAGATATGAGGAAAATAAAAAGTGCAAATTTTACCCCTACTATTAATTATTATATGAAAAATCATAAATTCTTGTGTCTATTTCACAAATATTTGATTAGTTTCCACAAAAACTTTATGTATTTTAGTTGAATAAAGGTATTTGCATGTAAAAAAAGAAACGAACCCCCAATATGGTATTTTTTACAAATCTCAATACAAATTTTTCCCATATGTGGCCAACTTTATGGCGGGCACTGTAGATATATGTATAGGTTTGGGCACAAATTAAACTGATAACAAAAAATTAATTGCCCAATTCAGTCAATAACAATGAGTTATCAGGAAATGAAATCAAAGACTAATATTGTTACAGTCTAGCAGGAACCACGGGGTGGTATGGGCATTTCTTACCAGGAAAGGATAGGATCGTAGTATTAGCAGGGGAAATGATGTTAGTAAAAATAAAATATTTCATATAATAAAAAAAAAATCTGATATCTCTTTGATAATAACGAAAATAAATTATTTTTCTTTTAGCGGTAATAAATAAATTTTCTTACTTTTTGTTGGGTATTTTGCCACTGAAAAATATTAAAAATTTAAACTAATATGCGTTAAGCGGCCCTCAGTACTTATTTTTATGTATCAATAAAATAGTCTGTAATTTTGTTATATGTTTTATATGTGCACTTTATATACACCTAGGCAATAAGTTTGAAATGTAGGATAGCTAAAAATAAAAAGAAAGCTTGAAATGGTAAAAATCTGTATGTAAAAACCCTCCTTACTAGCTGAAAAGTACATAGCTCTGCGGCCAGAAGTACATCCCGCGTTAATTTTTATTTAAAATAAAATCTTTGAGTGCAGCTCTGAAATTTTGTGTAGTTATGTATTTTAACTGTAGAAAGAAATAAGTAAATGCCATGTAATTTTATGATAAGAAATATCAGCCAAAAAGTTGAAAACAAATTAAAAAAAGTACATCCGTCCAGGATTCGAACCGAGAAATCCTCTGTGAATGTCGTCGCTTAACGCGATGGGCTACGGTCGGAGTAGTGGACTTGAAATTTCAATTAGTTTCGTCGAAAAAAGCAAAACATGAAGTTTTTAAATGTTCATAACTAAATAAATGCATCAGCAGGAAGGCTTCGTAATGTCGATATCGAAAGATCGAAATTGGTATTTTCACATCGTTAATTACATGGGCGAAATCGAAAATTCGAGACGATAGTGAAGTGAACGAAAAATAGCATTTTTTGACATTTCGCGAATTGGATTTGTTTTTTGTTCCATTAATGTCACTGGTACGTTAATAACCGGGAAACCCGGAAGAGTAGAGAGATTTTAAATAAATACAAAAACAAAATCCAATGTCAAATTTTAATAATTTGAACCATTTTCTTACAACTTTACCGACTTCTGGCAACGTTTAATCTCCGACCTAGACTTCTGGCAATAATTTTACGCAATTTCTACAATTATAAACTATAATTACACAAAATTTCATCATTTGCACCTATTTTCCAATTTTTTTGAGTCAATCATAGCTTCATTATTTAAATAATAATCATTAACTTCCGGGACATTTACGAGGTTGCAAATTCAGATTATATCAGTTATTGGTGCTACAAACCTTTGCAACCCGATTTTAAGACTTTCGCAATTATTTAGACCCCTGCTTATTGTTTAAAACGTCAAAATAGTGTCCGTGCCAGTTAAAAAAATTGTGAAAAAAATCTTCCGGGGTTAAGAAAGTTATGCAAAATTACAAACGGGTTTGTGACCCTACTCTGTTACATAAACAATCATTTGCATAACTTTCGCAATTTTTTTCAACGAAGTATTTCATTATAAATTAAAAAACAACTACTTGCAATGTTCCGGTCATCGTAGGTACAAACTTGATAGAATATGTAAAATAATTATTAAAATGTTCTCCAAGGTTTGCAAAAACATCGAAATTTTTTTCAAAAAGTTATTGAAAATAAACATTTTTTGTTAATTAAACAATCTTCCGGGGGGCGAAAAAGGGTGCAAAACCGGATTCATAATTTTTTCACCTCCTACAATATTGTCTCAAAGATTAAAGACTTTCGCAATTTTTCATACCTTTTTTGCTTTAATGACTGGCCTAATTACAAATAACTCTGTCTCAAATACAATTCACTAATCTGAATCACAACCGAACATTTCTGAAGTTAAATTGATTAATCTCAAATACAATTGATACTTCCTGAAATTAAATTGTTAGTCTGAAAGACAAATGATGATTTTTAAATTACAATTAACTAATCTGAAATTAAGTTGATATTTTTGAAACACTACTGGAAAATATGTAGATAGTTATTACAAGTTTTACCTTAAATTAAGAGAATTACAACCCCCTATGAGGGTAACTCTCTAGAAATTCGGCTGCATGATTTAAGGGTTACCTGCCACTTTCTGTATCTTTGTTGGCAACAACATTACTAATGCACATAAAAGTGGGTCTCAACATTATAATTTAACATAATTCAAATAAGACAAGACACCAATGAATAATATCCTGTTAATATTCATAGCACAATTCTGACAATATTTTAAAATCGATTAGCCTACGTAAATTAGATGAAAAACGTGAATAGTAGAAAAAATAACTTATATATTATTCGTAATTCAATCACGAATTGTTCATAAAGTTAATATTAGTGTCTGAATCGTGTCCACCTGATCCGTGGATGAAGCCTCATATATTTATTACCAAAAACTACCAAGGGATTTGATTCCAACTTTATTCATTTCTGCTTCAAACTGTCATTCGACCGAAAAGAGGGAATAGGGATAAAAATATTCCGTATTATATTCTACGTAAAAATTGTCCTATAAACCATTCAACTCACCCCCACCCTACCCTTGTAATTGACATTCATAGCGGGAGCTAGTTTGGACTCGGCAAAAAATTGTAGAGAGATTCCCCCCTACTAGATTTAAGCACTCTGATTTTGTTCCTATTATTTTCATTGAGATTTAACGTTTCTTTCGTAAACGACCATTTTGTAAATTTACATTTTACGTGTATCTATTGATTACACAGCCCCACAAAAAATTTTTTTTTGGAACTGCTATAGAGATAACTGTATCCCTATGTAATTTTCGACGCTGAATCCGAATCTGAGGTAAAAAAAATCGTACATCCCCAAAATCACCCCCTAGCGCTAAAAAACACTCCCGGGTCAAAATGACTTAACGCTCCACGAATAGTCTTAAATCTCAATAAATCGAATTAAATATAAACATTCAACAAGTATATAACGCATAAATACAGAGTTAACGCTACTTTCCATTGAAAATCACCCCCATGAGTGGGTGAAAACTACCTCTCACACAACAGAAAATAAAAAAACTACAGTGATTGAAAAAAGCTTACGATGCCCAACTATTTTAGAAACAGTATGTAACTGCATTAGTTTCAATGCGATGCTCAAAAACTACCCCCATAGAGTAGCGGAAACCACCCCTAAATTTAAATTGCTAAAACGATTAAAAATTTCATATCTTTAGGGTGCAATATGAGCACGAAACTTCATTTTCTCGATTCCCATCTTGATTATTTTCCGGAAAATTGCGACTACAGTGAAGAGCAGGGTGTATGCTTTCACCAAGATATATCAGAAATGGAAAAAAGGTACCAAGGAAGATGGGACGAACACATGATGGCAGATTACTGTTGGTCCTTAAAAAGAGAGACGTCTGAGAAGCATAAACGGCAGTCGGTCAGAAGATCATTCGAAAACAAATCCAAAAGATATTACAAAAAGAAAGAATAGATTTAATTGAGTTAAGACTACGGGTAAATTTTTGCTTCTTCATAATATGGGTAGCTTTCAAGTACGTTGTCAAAGATTCTTCTTAAATAAGAACATACAGATGTTTTAAGCTTATCTAAAAGATACTGCAACTGTTTTTTGAATTTTTTGTTATGTGAGGAGTAATTTTCACCCTCTCATGGGGATGTCACTGAATGACTTTGGTGCAATGCAAGTATTCACCTCCAAACTGCAGTGCTGCATATATTTAGTCAATTTTAGCATCGATTAAAATAGAAATCACGATGACAGCATTTTTTCCCCGATATAGGGGTGGTTTCCGCTACTCTATGGGGGTAGATTTTGAGCATCGCATCGAGACTAATGCAGTTACGTATTGTTTCTAAAATAACTGGGCATTGTAAGCTTTTTTTGCAATCACTGCAGTTTTCTTAAATTTCCTGTTATGTGAGGAGTAGTTTTCACCCATTCATGGGGGTGATTCTCAATGGAAAGTAGTGTTAACCCTGTATTTATGCGTTATATACTTGAATGTTTATATTTAACTTCATTTATTGAGTTTTAAGACTATTCGTGGAGCGTTAAGAAATTTTTGCCCTATTTAGGGAGTGTTTTTTAGCGCTAGGGGTAGATTTTGGCGGTGTATGATTTTTTTTGACCTCTGATTCGCATTCAGCGTCGAAAATTACATAGGGATACACTTGTCTCGGTAGCAGTTCCAAATATTTTTTCTTATTTGTGGGGCTGTGTTATTTTTTTCAGTCATCAAACCCCATTAATTTCCAGTCATTTCGGTTTGGGGAATGGAAAGAGAGGAGTAAGCTATAAAGAATCGACCGAATTCTGAAATTAAATTGTGTGAAACTGTACGTTTAGTTCAGTAAAAAAAAAAAAAAAAAAAAAACTGTACATCAGTTAAAACTGGAGAAGAGTGCTTGCTTTTGTGGACATGGAGGCTACGAGTGATTGTTTCATCTATGAAAATACGCCGAAGGACGTTGATACTATACGTATAGAGAAAGATTTGCGTGATTTGATAGGCATTAGCGAAGCTCCAAAATGTTACGGCTATTATGGTCTACAACAGCGACTATTGTAGCACATTTCTCTTGTAATGTTAGATGATAACACGCCACTAATTGTTCTGTAAAAAAATGCTAAGCAATCCGGACAATAGGCTTGTGCGGCATTTTCTTTAATTTCGTAAATCGAAAGTGCAAGTATAGGATCTATTGAACTGCAAAAAACATAATTATTCGCACGTTTAGTGTCGGGGCCGGTGCCGGTCGGTTCGGGACTTAATTGCGGTTGTGTTAGGGATGAACTCGGAGGAGGTATTTCTAATGGTTTTTCCGCAAAAGTCGGCTATCTCTTTCGCCTATCATTTTTAGGAACGGGCGTTAAAGGGACTATAGGGGAGTATAATTTGGCAAAATGTCAAAAAATTACAATTTTCTCTCGCTCCTGTCGGGTGGAATTTTCGATCTTGACCTTGCAATTTACGATGCTGATTTATCGCCGATCTTCCCCTTTCCACAGAGACACAGAACGAGCTTCCACTCGACGTATTTATTTAGTTACTAGCGTTTGAAAATTCCATGTTATTCGACCTTTCAGATTAAATTTGAAAGGTCCCAGAAAGTCACTTTTCTCTCGCTCGCGTCGAGCTTAATTTTCGCATTGGCCCGTACAACCTGCCATCAGGATAAAGCTACAATTTTTCGCTTTCCTTAGATATGTCGCGAACCCTTTCACTCCAAGTATTTATTTAGTTATTAATTTTTAAAGCGCGAACGGTTTTCTGTTTTTACGAAAATAGCAATTTTTCTTTCGCACAGGCCGAGCCGATTTCCACTGTAAAATTTCCGATGTCGATAAAACGCCAATATCTCTCTTTCCATGGACACCTAAAACTACCTTTAAGAGTGGGTATGCCGTCTAAAAATCAGAAATAAATTACTCTCAAACGTCGCCCCGTCCGCGACAAATTATAATTAGACCATTGCAGTTACGAAATTTGTACAGGCGAAAAATAGAAGAAAACATATCAATCTAAGTTTGTATCTTTTTAATATTTTGAGAAAAAATGTTATTAATTAATAAGATTTGTTTTAATTAGCAGCAAATTGCTGATTTTTTTAAAAATATTTAGAACCAAAATATGAGAAAAAGGACTCGATACAAACCTTCATTCATGTTTTCTGTGTATCGTACTATTTTTATTTTTCCAAAAAACATAATGCTTTTTGCAAAAACATGTATAGCACGGAACCGTGCAAAGGCACATTTTGCAACAAATGTTACACTGATACGAGCTCCCTCTGGATTTATTATTGTTTAAGCTCCGCCCTTCACCCAGAATTATTTTATGAATGAGAAAATATAACGAGGGAACGAAATAAGAAATTAAACCAAATCATTTCTAATAACACGGGACGCCCAATAAAATACCAAATTCCATTAATTTACTATTATACTTAACAGGTACTCTACTCTTTGATAATACTACAAGTACGGAATTATAACAATATAGTAACTAGTTATATGTAGCCACCCATGCACTAACAATAATGTGTAATTGTGTTTCAATTCTTCTTTATAAAATGATGGTATGCTGGTATATTTGAAAACATCTATTGGACAATACAATTGATACTAAATTTTAAAGATGTGTTCTTGTCGTAAACACATGAATATAGAATTATAAGGGGCGATGCGATTTGCAATGAAAGGAGTTAGAAACACAAAAGTAAAGCGCACATTTTCCCATTTTCTCATCAAGTCACACGCATCAGTTTGTTGCATTAGACCAAGTAACAGGATTTTTTTCATAATAACTTTTATTTCTGGGAAAAATAGAAAGAAATGTTTGGGATAAAAACTGTCGGCAGTAAAGTTATCTATCGATCTGTCAAAATAATGAAATCTAGGCTCAAAATGTAAAAAGAAACAGAGAAACCAACTTACTCCTTTAAACCCGAAAATATTTTCCAGAAAAAAGCAACTTCGTGAAAATTTAACAAATCAGAGCTAAAAGTATTGTCCAGAAGGTGATGTGGACCGATGTTGAAAATATTTTCTTGTTGAGATCGCGCACCAATGTAGACGTTCTAAGACTCAAGTTGCAGGTTTTTATCTCTGCTTTAAAAATTTGTAGAGAAAACATTTTTGAATACAAATTTTAGCCATCTTTTTTACTTTCAAAATTTTGCAAATTTTTAGAATCGCTCTGACATTCGTATTTTAAAAAAATACACTATTAAATTTCATTGATACTTTGGATTTTTAAAATTTAACCAGTAAAACCAGAGATATCCATATTTTTGAGAAATAACCTACTATGTCTAAAGTTATTAATGATATTTTGATGCGGGGTTTAGTTTAAAACATCTATCATTAAACTTTTGTCTACTATAAAAGCAAATTTGTAAGTTCTCCCCATCCATATATTTTTTAAGAAAATATGAATAATAATTCGTAAAACTAAGTGTACACCAGGCAAGTTATTTTATATAATATGTGCTAATATGTGATATGTGCTAAGTATATAACACTAGTTCCTTGGTCAAATCGAGACTACTACTCCTAGAAAGTAAAATTTCAAATAAAAGGTTGCCTCTATCCTTAATCTTTATTTATTCTCGATATATTTACTTGTTACTGACTTCGAAAAATTGGCATTTGGCTGCTACATTTACGTCTGCAAATTTCAGGTTAGGGTTGTAAAGAAATTCTTATTTTATACTATATACTATCAAAACAGTACCTGAGATGTCAACCACTTGTAGAAATTACACGAACTGCCGAGACTGCCTTGCCTGCGTAACTCCAACCAGCCGCCCTTGCGGGGCCTTCAATTATATGACCGCCACTGCCATAACTGCCGACAGCCTGCCTAAAATTCGGAGAACGAGTGCCGACGGTGGTTTACCTCTCGATAGACAACTAGTGAATTTCATAATGATTCGTTGAATAGTTTAATGCTTGTAAATAATTACTTATCACTGATTTTCTGCGAATCATTTCTCTTATTCTCGGCGTCTATTGGATGTATAACAATAATAATTAAAATATTTTTTTTGTTTAACTTGCCATAATTCAAAAAACGAACACATTAATGGATCTCAATTTTACTATGCCATCACTACATATTTTTTAATGAACTGTGGTAATATGAAGGTCAAATTTTAATAATTGTAAAAAATACGTTTTTTTTTTCAAAAACCATGTCGATAAAATGTGAGTATTTGCAAGGATCAGTTAACGAACGGAAAACCCTTTAAGTCTATGCTGAGAAGAAATAAAGATGGAGACACCTTTTTTATTTGAAACTTTTTTTCCTGTTTAACAGTTTCTAAGAATATCGCGTATAGACAAATTAGACTAATAAATAACTAATACTATACGCATAACACTTACTGGATAAAACAACTTGCGTGGTGTATATTTTTTATTTTAACAATGGTTGCTAATTTTTGTTTATTGGTAAACTACCATTATTTGAGGGAGACTACAAAATAAAAATTCAAGAAGTCCTGAGGAATCCCCTGAGGATCCAAGAGTTTAAATTTTGATTTGTTGAATGATGTGACAGCTAGAGCTTTACACATACGAAAACTAAACAACATTAAAATGTTAAGTTTTCCATTTAGTTATAAACAAGAATTAGTACTATAATAACAAACAAGACTGCAACTACGGACACGTATTTGTGAGGCGAGGTACGGTGCCAGTTTAAGTGGCGAGAACTCGATCGGCGAAGTTAAGCAACGCCGGGAAAGTCCGTTACTTGGATGGGTGACCGTATCTCATTTCGCCGTCCTGGTTAAGTGGTGGAATAGCTTTAGCTAAACTTCGCCAGGACGTTAAAATAAATAAGACGTTAAAATAAAAATAAAAATAAAATAAAATTTCGGAGTTATTGCTCTTCATATATGGCACATGAGGTACGAAGGTACAAAATAGAGTACCTACAATATACTGTGCTTTCCTATCTTTGTTGGTCTTGCTTTTAACAATATTATTTATGCCATGCTACGTTGATGGGGAGCAATAACTCTGAAACGTGTGTCCGTAGCTGCAATATTGCATACCACTAATTTTTGTTTATAATTTTTATCGGACCTCATCAACTTTTATTCTTTTTATTTAATATTATTATTTCCTTATTGACGATTATTATTAATTAATGCAGATTACTAATTATTGAATATCTTTTCCATTATGCAAAAATATAGATATACTCGTATACTCCATATTACAAATTAAAATTCTAGGGAAGCATAATACCTAGCCGTCTAAATTATAAATACTGTATTTATTGAAGGAATAATATGTTAAAAACGCATTTAGGTTAGAATGATAGGATAGATGTGTCGGGTGTCGGCATAACCTTTGAGCTTTGGCAGGTAGAATTTATATACAATCATGAACTAATTTCGAGCTTATACGTAAGTGGAATCGCGGTCATTCATTTCTATTTACTACTACATAGTACTATAAACACATAAAATGATATTTTATCGTTTTTAAAGGACCGTCCACTGGAGTTTCCCTTTCACCTTCCCTGTTGCAAATTTTAGCAGCTTGTCGAGGCATATCTACTCTTAACTCCACGTATTTACTTACTACTGAACGCCGTTAGCGGTCGCGCTGTCTCGGTAGATCTTCGAGTTTAAAGTTGCGTATAGTCACAAAGGAGCGCACTGTTTTTGCAACTATTACTAATTTCAACCCCTTATATCCAGAAAACGGAAAAAGTTAATATAAAATTTTAGGTGCGTAATATGAATATTGAATACTACATAAAAACGTATCAAAACGAATAAAAACCATATTAAAAAAATATTCTAGTTTGAAGAGAAGCTCCAGGGAATACAAAGGAAAGGATATACAGTTATAGTAGTTTCCATAGATAATTCAGCCATATAAAAAACTTGCAAAACTGTTTAAAGGAGACCGGCCGCAATTAGTTTTCAATTTACGTACAAAAAGGTCATAGAGAAGGTGTTCGGCTTCTTTAATTATCATCACAAAAAATTGTCATAAATATTTCCTAACGAGTTAAGAACGTGGACCAATCTCACTAAATATAATTGGTTGAAATTTGTCCTACCAAATAGATGATTCGTTGAAATAAGCGATATAGTCAACGTGGACTTCTAGGGGTGTTATAACTGTTTCTTTGTTATAAAAGTTTAAGAATAAAATTACGTTTTTCACACCGGCGATATACTAATCAGAAGCGGTCGGTCTCCTTTAGGCTTTTTTGCGAGCTTTTTTGTATCGCTGGATTACATTTGGAACCCACTATACCGTGATTTGCAGTCATCCGATGTTTTAAGAAAGTGTTAAGGAACTGTCTGCCCATGTGTTTAGCAGTTGTCACATCACTTGATTTTTTCGGCAAAGGCAAAGGACAAACGACACTGTGCTGAATAAGAAATATTAAAATTTAAAGGAAAGAGTCATCATAATACATTGCGATACATGAATCTTGTAGAGGAGAATTCGCTCTATAGATTTCATCATAATCATTTTTGGTGTTAAAGTAGCTGTTTTGGAGATATTTGCTGCAAAGAATCGCGTCAGACCGATACTTGGCTGTCTGTTACAAACTAGTCGGCTCTTTGAACGTGGTTTACGAAAATAAGATGGGAATTAGCCAGAGAGTCTATAGAACATTTTTTACGTAGAACATAATAAATATTGTTTTACCCCTATTCCCTAACTTCGTCCGAGTGATGATTTGAAGTAATAATGAGAAAAACTGGTACCAAATTCCCACTTAAGGTGGTTCTTGATGATAAAGGAGTGCTACCATCCACGGATCAGGTGGGAACTCCCCGGATCCTTATTTCTGATCCTATGGATAATTCGTGGATGAATTTTGAAAAATATATACTTAAATAATTTTTTCTAAAAATCCTAATTTGCTTGGACGAAAGGTTCCTGTGTGACTAATGATGCAAAACATATTATTGTCTTCTGGGTCTATTGTCTTTGACATCTAAAATACCAGGTGAAAATTCTCCGTTTGATGTAGGGTTACAGTAGATCACGATTGTTAAATTTGTTCTGGTAGTAATGACCTCACAGCCTTCTTTTCGATTCACTTTTTGGCAAATGATTTCCTCCCTTTTATCCTTATTGATTATTTTATAGCATCCTGGCCTTCTTCTCTTATGGTCACCTTTGCAAAATATTACTATGACTTCATTATTTTGTGTTCTAAGACCTAGGCAATTTTTATTTTCTCGCAACCACTGGGTGCAGGATCCGTATAGGTCGTCGTATTCTGGCCTTCGTGGATTCTGATAGAGATGTGGTTGATTTGAATTGTGTATTTTGAAGCATTGGCCTGGTTGGCGGTCTATTACGTGGAGGTCTGCAATAGATGGAAAATAAAATTTATTAAATAACTTAAAATAATACTATCTTGATTTGTTAAGAAATAATTCTGTCAAAATAGACAAGAAGAATTTGAAATGTAATAATTTGCATGAAGCTGAAAATTGGTACAGACCTTGAATACACTATTAGACACGAAATGTCAAAAGTCCCCACCGATCTTATATCGGCTAAAAATTTTATTTAAAGGTCACAAATATCAGTTTTTCGCATATTTCTCATAAACGGTGAGCGTTATCGTAAAAATAGGTCATACAAAGTTTGTAGATCATGCAATGATCTACAAATACTCTTTCTATACTTTTGTCCTACGAGTCATCATTCATGAGATATCGTGATTTCAAAAGTTGGAAACGTCGTATTTTGCATATTATGCACATATTTCCGCGCCACCTATGAGGTAGTGTACTTGGCGTATTTTTTTACGCAGTTTCCCCAGCAGGTATAATCCACGATCGATTATGATTAAGCAAGTCTGATCAGGCAGTTTCCTATTGAATAAAAAAATGGTACTGTTGGTAATTATCAAAGTGGAACGGATTATTGTTTACTTCTAAAAATCGTCTAATTCCACTTCAACAGTTATACTTTCTTAATCGCTTTCTCTTCTTTACATTTTCCTTCCTCTCTTTGCTGGATTTCTGTAAATTATTGTAAGAAAAGAGATGGATCACTTATCTCCTCATTGATATCATAAGTATTTTCGTGTGTTATATTTGATTCAACATTGGAGCAAGACTGGCCTTGGCAATTGGCACATACTGGTGAACAAAATAATTTGATTTTTTTACAGCCACAGTTTATCACTACAACCCTTCTTGCATTTCCAAAAAATAGAATTAAGAAATTTTTCTGGAACAGGCGGGAGAAGAGTTTGAATTGGTTCCAAACTATTGTCTAATATTTCCCATCCCCATAGCAAGAAGGAAGCGAATTCCATTTGAAATGATGACGTTTCAAACAATTTAAATACTGTTCTTTTACCTCGTTTGAAAATGATATCAACGAGGAGATACCTGGATCCATCTTCCTTCTTACAACAATTTACAGAAATCCAGCAAGGAGAGGAAGAAGAAGGCGAAGAAGAGAAAGTGAAGAAGATATGATCGTTGAAGTGGAATTCGAAGATTATTTATTAATCATATGACGATTTTTAAGTCAACAATAATCCGTTCCACTTTGATAATTACCAACAGTACCATTTTTTTTTATTCAATAGGAAACTGTGTCATCAGGCTTGCTTAACTATAATCAATCGTGGATTATGCCCAGTAGGGAAATCCCGTTAAAAAAATGCGCCAAGTACACGACCTCATAGGTGGCGCGGAAATGTATGCATAATATGCAGAATACGACGCAATATCTCATTAATGATGATTCGTAGGAAAAAAGTATAGAAACAGTTTCTATAGATAATTGCATGATATACAAACTTTGTATAACCTATTTTTACGATAACACTATTACGAGAATTATGCGAAAAACGGATATTTCAGACATTTGACCTTGAATAAAATTTTTAGCCGACATGGGATCGGTGGGGACTTCTGACATTTCATTTGTAATACGTGTACAAAATTTGAAGTCAATATCTTAAACCATTCCGGAGAAAACGTGCGGACAAAAAAAAAGTTACAGACAGACAGAAATTTTTTTTTCGCTCAGATTTAAAATCTCGACGTTTCATAGCATTCTAAACCCATTTCAAGAAAAAAAAAAATGATTTTTTTTTTTGCGATTACTATACTTGTATTCAAGGTTTGTACCAATTTTCAGCTCTATGCGAGCTATTACGAAGTTTGAAGCTCACTGGACGTTAGTTGTAACCAGTGTTCGGCTGTTCATCCGCCAAACCGCGAAGTTTGGAGGAACTTCAAATGCTTCTTACAAGAATTCAAAATTTCTGTAAAAACATGGAAAAAAATTGTTCTGGCATAGTAAATTTCTGATTAATGATTTAATTGAATTTTTAGCACCAATTGCGTAATTTTTAATTGCATTTAGATGCTTCTTTTTTCAAATTCGCGGACAAATAGCTGAATACTAGTTGGTGTATTCTGTCAGTTATTCTACAAATAAAATGTTAAGACTAATTATTAATCAACATGAATAAAAATTCTAGTCTGCTAATAATCGGATGCAACAAAAACAGTCTGCCAGGTGATTAAAGATGGAACGTATTGTACCACGCGCATCCGAGCGTATACAGAACGTCGCAGCTTTCTCGGCTTGGCAGACGACTTTTGTTGTACGGGAATCATGGCAGACTGTTATTAATTGTCATTATAGATGGAAAATAACAATATCTTAGAATTTCAGATGTAGCGAAATGACTCTATTACTTCCACATCCTCGCATCTGACCACAACCCGATTCTTCTAGAATTTAAGAAGAATAAATCCATACAAAGACCGACTTGACGATGCGGTCAAACAAGACATCAGGGAAAAAAATAGACAAAGACGGCTTTGGCAGCGAAATCGCGATGCCGACGCTAAGGCCGAAATGATCAGGCTGCAACGACGGATCAGGACCGCCATCAACGCCGCAAAAAACCGGAAATGGCGAGATAGGCTGGAGGCGTTAAATCCTCAAGACAACTCGCTGTGGAAGCTAGCGCGAGCAATGAAAAGTACGCGGGAGCACATGCCCGCCTTGACCAATGCGAACGGACAGACGGCTTTGACAGACTCGCAGAAAGCGAATGACTTAGCTATATACTTCCAAACAATACACGCACAAACATACCCAACAACATCGAGCAGGACCGTATAGAAAACGACGTAAACGAACGAATTGGTCATGACATCCAATTGACAAAACGCGAGTTTCTAAAAGTCATGACCAAACCCTCGGAAGTGGCCGGCATTGTCCGGACATTACCAAACGACAAAGCTCCGGGGAAGGATGCTATCGAATACAAGCTACTCAAATATCTCCCGAGGAAGGGCATTGTACAGTTGACGTACATTGTAAATGCGATCCTGCGACTACAACACTGGACCAGCCAGTGGAAGTGCGCCGTGGTCGTGCCAATCCCAAAGCCGAATAAAAACTCGAAGCTCGTCGGCAGTTATCGACCAATCTCTTTGCTGTCGGCGATCTCCAAGTTGGTGGAGGTCATCCTGGTCAAATTAAACGCTGCCCAGAGTGAACTTCACATCGACGACGAGTGTCAGTTCACAAGCGTCTAGCCCCCGGGAAGCAACTTTTATTCCCAGAGAGAGAAATGTGACATAAATGACATAATAAATTTCGCAAGTCGACAAATTGAAATATTTCGTGTTATTTTGTGAAAATAAGGCGGGGGGACACCCCTCGCACCCCCTGTTCTTTGTCTGCGACTCTAATACAGCCTGCGGCGCTAATAATTATTAACAATTAGATATCAGAATAAAAACCTACTAACCTAACCTAAGAAAATCACACATAAGAATGAAATTATTTTAAGCAACATGAAAACCTACTAACCTACTTAAGAAATCGTAGAAAAAAAAGAATTTGTAAAAAAATATATAAATCGTTACAAAATTAAAGAAAAAAATTCAGCTGGCATATGGGTTCGATCCCGGGACTCTTACCATAAGCGAAAGAAAAAAAAACCAAAACATATTTATTCAAAATTAACAGAGTACAATCAATTCCACCCGAACACTCATGTCCGGAGCCAGCCGAGCATCTACAACGAGAAATGCCATAGTAATTGAAGAGCTGGGCGGAGTGGGGTCAGGTAGGATTACAAACAATTATTGGTAAATGATCAACTTTTACAAAATGTGAATTAAAAGGCAAGCAGAAATGAAAACTTATCTAACTACGTAAATTTTAAATTATTTGTATTAATATAAAAGTGGCATAAAAGGCATAAAATATGAATAAATACTCACACAAATAATGTAACACGCGCCTTGAATGCACTCCTGGGAATAAAAGTTGCTTCCCGGGGGCTAGACGCTTTTTGTCAGTTCGGCTTCAGAAAAGGCAGGAGCACGACGCATCAGGTCGTCAGGATCGTAAATGATGTCAAGGTACAATGCAATCTCAGGAATAGTACCGCCATGGTGCTCTTAGATGTTGAGAAAGCGTTCGATACCGTCTGGATCCCGGGCCTTATACACAAACTATACGCACTGAACTTCCCCACACACATAATCAAACTGATTCACTCTTTTCTGACAGACAGATCGCTGCAGGTCAGAGTGAACAATAAACTCTCAACATGGCGGGACATTCGCGCGGGCGTTCCCCAGGGGTCATGCCTGTCACCAAAGTTGTACAATCTGTATGTGTCGGACTTCCCGGAGTTCCCGAATACTAAGCTTGCCAAGTACGCCGATGACACGTCCATGTACGTGCATTCGCACAACGCTCAGGCGGCTAATATGCTGCTGAAGGCGCACATGGCTCGTGCCGCGACGTATTACGACAGGTGGAAGATTCGGATCAACGTCGTACGCAAGGTCTACTCCATGTCCAGGAGTCTGTATCCGCTCCTAGAAAGGGGTAGCGGACCAAACAGGACCAATAAAAAACTATTATACACGATGGTGATCAGGCCGGCCATTACATACGCGGCGCCGGTTTGGTGCAGCATCCCGGCCACGACAATGCGAAAGCTCCAGGTGCTGGAACATAAATTTATGCGCCTCATTTCTGATTCGGGCAGGTACACCTCCCTCAGAGTATTGTATGATCGTTGCAATGACATAACGCCACTAGCGGACTTCGTCCGGGAAACATCGCAAAAATTTTACGCTTTTCGACTGGGCGACAGTCCGCTTACGCGCAACATAACCCAAATCAGAATGCATATTGCCCCATTCCGAATTAAACACTCCTTACCATACCAGGCGTTGCCTATCTTTCGGCAACCTCTCTAGCCAACCTTTCCTTTACCAAAACTTCCTTCTATCACACACTTTTCACCATCATATCTCTTATTCTATATCTTCCCCCCTTTCTCTCTATGTGTTTGTCATATGTTTGTCTTTTTGTCCTTTTTGTTATTTTGTCATTTTTTGTTCTAAATTCACTTTAGACCAAAAAACTTTGTAAAATCCAAATCATTTAAAACTCAAATCTTCCTTTCCCAATCATAACTTCCTAACGGCGGGCAGACTGTTAGGGTAAATTTACCTCAAACGGGTTTTTTCATTGAGTTTTTCCCGTGCCAATAATCGAAATTTATTCATTTTTTTCCCATATCTTCTTGTTGTGTTTAATTTTTCAGTGTTTTTAAATCTATTCTTTAGGTATAAGAAAAAAATTTTAATGTTAATTTTAAGCCGCCACAGGTGGCAGGAGTTTTAACTTTTATTTAATTTTATTGAGCCGAACCGGTCGTGATCCACCCAACCGTACTAACACCACGGCGCTGCGCGACGTGGTTGTGCGGTTGATTCCGGATCTCGATCCGGGGAGGCAATGCTTTGTATTTTTAATTCCATATTAAATTTGTTATGATGATGATGATGATGATGATGTATGTACTAGAAGCCAAGGCTTCAGATTTTTTAATAATATTTTTCAACCCCCCCACCGCCCTTACTCAATTATTGAAAGGGGTTGGTAAAATAAAATTGAGATATTCATTTGAAATTTGATACACGTATGTATTATAACGACATCTGGAACTAGATTATATTTTGAGATGTTTCCGTTGAAGGGTTGGGGGTTAAATAGGGGTAAATAAGGAAAAATAAGTAAAGCAAGTTGGTAGGAGTACAGTAACTTGAAATTCGGTGCATGTGCTAGAAGCCAAAGCCTCAGAGTTTTTAGTAATATTTTTCAACCCCCGACCACCCCTACTCCATTATTAAAGGGGTTGATAAAATAAAATTGAGATATTCATTTGAAATTTGACACACGTATGTATTATACCGACATCTGGAACTAGATTATATATTGAGATGATTCAGTTGAAGGGTTGGGGGTTAAATAGGGGTAAATGGGGCAAAATAAGTAAAGCAAGCTGGTAAGAGTACAGAAACTTGAAATTCGGTGTATGGACTAGAAGCCTAGATATAAAAATATTTATAATATTTTTCAACATTCACTCAGCATGTTCTTATATATTTATATTTGACTATAACAGTGAAGGAAAATTAAAATTTCTAAGGAACTGTCATACTATAGCAATTTTTTTGCCGGTACTTGTTAAAAACATTTCAAGAAATGTAGTAAAAAGTTTTCGATTAAATCCGTGTGAAGAAAAGCTTTTGTTTAAACAAAAGAATTTTCAGATTCTTGTTTTTTCGCAGTTTTTCTTAAATATCTCTGGTTGCGTAACCCGTATCGCAATAAAGAAATAAACTCAGATTACACAGTCCCACAAAAAAAAAGTTCGAATCCGAGGTCAAAGAAAATCGTATACCCCCAAAATCATTAGCTATAGCCAAAAGACACCCCTGGAAATGGGTAAAAAATTAAGCTATGAGAATAGTTGTTATAGTTCTCTTCATATATTTAAGGCAAATAAAGTCAAAGTCAAAGGCGCCGAGACTTTTTATGTGCTTTAAATGTATGGAGAGAACTATACATCTTAATCAATCGAATTATACAAATTAAGGTAAAAGAGTAGCGCACATATAATAGATATGAAACACACCCCTATGAAGGGACGAAAACTACCCGCCATATATAAAAAAGTCGATCCAAAACAGCAATGACTGCTGAAAACGCTCGAAATGTCTATTAATGGGATTGATAACATAAAGCTGGGATATTCACTTGAAACTTAGTACACGTATGTGTTGTAATGACAACCGATTAAGATGATTCCATTGAAGGGGTGGGAGGTAGTAAGTTCTGAATAGGGGAAAATTAGTAGAGTAAGCTAGAAACTTCATTTTAAACGTATATGGTAGAAACCAACGCCTCAAATCCTTCTATGACACCTGCCCCAAATAATCTGGATGTTTAAGTAGTGATTCCTTAGGCAGCGGTTTTTTAAAGAAACGATCAGGGAAAATAGTAATTGGAATATAGTAACACTATTACCCAGGAGGAGAGCTAATATAGTTTTAGTTTGAAAAACATACACGGTGGCCATCTAGCAGAAAAAATAAATAACAATAGATCTAAAGAAGGAGGGAAGTTGTGTGTGAATACTATTACATATTTTTTGTTTCTCTATTAATTATTTTCTACTGTGGCCGCCTTGTGTCTCTTTCACTAAAAATATAACAGATTCCTTCCTCGGTAATTGTGAAGCCACATGTCAAATATTTCTTTATTCATTATTTCTTTAGGGTGTTCACCCTGTATGTTTTTCATCAAAAGTATGTTCCATTTCTTTGCTGTTAATAGCGTCATATAACATAACTATGATTTCTGTAGCGCAGTAGTTATATCATGCTGAATTATTTTTAGAGATAATATCAATCTTGGTTTTTCTTTTTAAGTAATTTTGTCAATTTCAATTTTACAGAAATGATTTATATGGGAATTCTACCTGACCTAAAAAATGCTTTTATTTTAAAATCATTTATTTACCCTTAAAATTAATAAAATGGTTACAATTCTTTCACAACATGATAGTACAACTCTTTATAAAGAAAATGAGCTCAAGATCGTTACTGGAGAATCCTCCGTGAAGCAAGTATAACCGATTTTCGAAAACTTCTTTGTTTCGACAAATTGATATATCTCGAGAAATAAAAGATATTCTTAAATTTTTCAAAAATGTACCTTTTTGGCTTTCCGTGAGCTATACGGTTGATAGTAAGCATTTAAACGTAAATTTGAAAAAAGTACAGCGAAAACAAGAAGAACCGATTTTGGACGGTTTCTTCGTTATATCACGAAAAGTGTAATCGCAACTAATACTTAAGAAAATAGCAATCGAAAGATCTTTTTAGCACGTATATATAACTTTCTCATTCAACTTCTTTCGATCCGAGTCATAGTTTTTTTTTTATTTACGAAAAACTGCTTTTTCAACTTATCAATTCTTTTAGGTTAAGTTCGCCGCTAGAGATCGCTGCCATCTAATCACAAATCTTTCTTAGATTTTTTTTCTACACAACCGTATTTTTTGTTTTCGGGTATAAATTTAACAATAGACCGTGACAAGATAATTGGACTAGTAGCCGCACCAATTTATTTTAAACTATGAAGTATTCTTTCGAACTTTTTCCAAGAAATATGCTCTGCTACTTTGGCTATGAGTATATTACAGAAAAGAAAATGGTGGTGTTCGAACAAAAAATTCATTGAAAAAAAAATTATTACAAAAATTACAATAATTCTTTTGCCACCCTACTCTTAAAGGAACTGTGTGACAATTTTGTTGTATTTGCCTTAATACCCTGTAAAACATATATTTGTTACATCAAAATTGGTTTGCCAATTTAGAGAAAATCTAACATTTTGATTTTTCAAATTTTCTTACTTGCCCAGTTGCCTGGGGTTTTAAGTCAGAATTAATTGTTGTTATCTCGCTTCATGAAAGGCTAGTTTTTTGCTAGTAGAGAGTGACTCAAAAAAGTTTCTCAAAATTTACTCCCGCGAACCTTTATAAAAAAACCCTGGGAAACAGAAAAATTCAGTTTTTTGCTAATATCTCGAACAATAATGAAAAAAGAAAAAATGGATAGCACCACGTGAAAGAGAGGGAAATCAAAACGCATATGAAATTTTTTTGTACGATCGAAAATGTAGGCTCCAAATTTTTTTGTTTAACGCACGAGAATCTAACCTGGCGACACATAAGTATGGCTCTCGAAGCGTGCGCGGTCACGGACGCGCTACACTAAATTTGTTGTAACTTTTGAACTAATTAATGAAATTGGGCTCAATAAAGCTTAAATGAAAGAAGAAACATGCGGCTATTGGATTATCACATTTTCAAAAATAGAATTGAATGTATGTAGGAATAGTAAATATATGAAGTCGGAACATATAGAGATTTTCGATGAAATCGGTAAAAGCTCTACCATTTCTACAATTTTTAAGATAAAACTCTGAATCTTTTACTTTTAAAGTAATGTATAAAAGATCCGAAGAGTGAAAAAATGTCACAAATTTATTTTTGAAGATGTGCACGTTCAAAATTTTAAAATCTTGAGAAAGTGATAAAGTTTGATATGTAAGTATAACTAACTTTAACCACCTATTAATCTGGTTTAAATCGCATTATTAGATTTCTGTAGGTGCGATTTTTAAAGCTTGAATTGTGTTCTTTAAGATGTTAACAGCCGTATTCACCAATGCTAGTTAAGTAGATATCGGCTCGTTAAATTGCTAACGGATTGTTAAATTAGTCTCTATGTATTCATCAACCTTAGTTAGCGTTAACGGGTCTGTAAATTGTTCGCTAACTTGACTGACGAATATCGGGTAGGCAACTAATTTAACGGCTCGTTAACGTGTTGAGGTTGAGGTTATGTTGTGAAGTGAACCTACAACTTGATTTGGAATAATTCGGGTATTATTGTTTCTTAATAAATAGTAGAGCTTATCACAACTGTGCACATACCTAGATAATTTAATAAGTGCCTGCATTTTTTATGTGTAATAATAAATAATCAATTATTTTCCTATTTTCCACAATGTGCAAAAGATCTTGCACAGTATTGAGCAAATTTTCTTTCTCACGTTCCGTAAAATATTTTGATCTACTTTTCTTTGAATCCATATTTTCAACAAAACTGCCGCCACCAATACAAAGGTAAATATAGGGCGTTTTCTTTATTTCAACGTTGAGTCCATCAGGTGACACCAGTCCCACCAACGCTGTTCTTTTATTGTCTGGTGGATCAACCAGGTGGCTTTAAATTTGTTATTTTATGTATAGTTTGTACGATGAATCTTTGCGTGTGCGTCATAAACAAGAACTGTATGAAGTAATCTGTTGAAGGTCATTGCTTCTCTTCAGCAGTGACGTGCATAGAAAAATTGAGAAAATTGTTTTTACTCTCAGTCAGCATCCGACAAATTAGAAGCCATATTTTTTTCGTAAATACTCATGAAATGATAATTAATTTTGTAGAATAAAAACAGATATATTATTTACCACTAATTATGGTTATAACAATGAAGCTTAAAAATGTATTTTCATCAAAAACGCAAGAACGCCACTGATCTAAAATGACAGATATTATAGCCGTTGACAGCACTTCACTACGACAACTGTTCATATCGACGTCTCTTTTTAATTCCACTTGAATTTATCGTTCGGCTGTCTTAGCATGCTCGAGCGGTTAGAAGACATACGTAACTAAATATTTGCTCGTTTCAATGCATTCAGCAACCGCACGTATGTCCTACCTAATTTCATGCTCGCGCAACCATTCATCGTACAGACTATATGATGGATATCATCTGGTGGCATCACCACAGAGTAAATTGCATCACTGTGCAACTTATGATGGTGGACTGATGAATGTTGTTTGGTGGATGTGAATCTAACCTCAAACGTTAGTTATAAACAATAACATTGTATAAAATTAAGGAATTCTTAGATCGGATTACTATAAAAATAACATGTAATGACATTGAATGCACGATTGATCCAACAGCAGCATGATGTGCCACAGTTTGTAAAATATAATTTTTTATTTTTACATATGTGGCTGCCTTTTAACTAATAAAGTTTTTCCACTATTCATTAATCATTTTCTGCATAGATTACTTGCAACTCAGATAAAGACACTTGGAATAAAAGCTGCTTTCGTTCAGCAGAGTGATTCATAATCATAATAAACAGGATTTAAATGAACAATGATCATATGATACAAATCTGCATGGTAGGGACAGAGACAACACATGAAACAGGTTCGTTATGATTACGAATCGCTCTGCTGAACGAAGGCAGCTAAAATTGCATGGTGGGGACAGAGACAACACATGAAACATGTACCTTATGATTACGAATCACTCTGCTGAAGAAAGCAGCTAAAGTGAACAAGCTTAATGTTAGGTTAGGATAAAACCAACAAAACCATTTTATTGCTAAACTGGTGTGTTCATCAGTTGATGACGTCATTCCATCATATTCCATCACAGATGGTTTCAACCAGAAAAAAATGTTGAAATAAAGAAAACGCCCCATAAACAAACTGATGACATTGACATTCCATTATTTTCATTCGAGCGCATGCGCTACTACCCGTCCGGAAAACATTCAAAATTCATGTTTAAATAACCTTTTGTTAAATATTCTAATATTTCATTTGGTGAATACATAATAGCACTAACGACCATTTAAAATTTAACGATCTGTTAGTAAATGAGTTGTTAAGCACGTCTTGGTGAATACGGCTGTAAGGGTATTTACCTTAAAAATTGAATTAACATTTTTTATTTTACGAAAATAAAAGAAAAATTCTTCTTTGCTCCAAAATTCGTGAAATTAGGGGTAAAATAAATGTTAATAACTTTTATTACAAACATTATTTGGTATACCTGTCTTTTTATACATTACTTCAAGAGTAATATGTGAAAGTTTCAGATTGTAATCTTTAAAATTGTAGAAATGGTAGAGCTTTTACCGAATTCATCGGAAATCTCTTTATGTTCCAACTTCATATATGTACCATTCCTACATATATTCATTTTTATTTTTGAAAATATGATAATCCAATAGCCACATGTTTCTCGTTTCATTCAAGCTTTGCGAGCCATACTTATGGGTCGCCACGTTCCATTCTCGTGCGTTAAACAAAAAAAACTGGCTACATTTTTGATCGTACAAAAAAATTTCATATACGTTTTTGATGTGAAATTTCCCCCTTTTTCACGTGGTGCTGTCCGTTTTTCTTTTCATAATTTTTCGAGATATTAGCAAAAAACTGGATTTTTCCGTTTGAGAGGGTTTTTTAGAAGGGTTCGCGGGGGACAATTTTAGTAAACTTTTTAAAGCCATTTTCTACTAGTAAAAAACTAGCCTTTCATGAAACAATTAGCGAGGTAAAAGTGAATGGTAACTTTTCATCAAAATTGGTCTCTGACAACTGGGCTATATAGATTTAAAAAAAAATTAAGTTGGCATTTGAGGTAAATTACTTTAGGTATAATGTTATAAATAAAAAATAGCTAATAAACTTAACACAATATAAACACTTAATAATAAACTAACGTTAATTATTTCTTTGTGTTCCTGACCCAACACAAAATTAAAATTTCTATCGGCTCAACAACATTTTTTCCCCTTATTTTCATATTGATCTGTACGTTATGAATAAATAATATTTAAATCGCTTAAATTACACAGAGGACATAGAAGTTAATTTTTGATAATATATTAATATTCTATGTAATGTGTGCTCCTTTGTGTTAATATAAACAAAACATATGTTTTTCACAAACTCCTCCAATAGGGGACAGCTAGAAGTCTTTTGTTTCTCAAAAATAAAAAATAAAAAACTTAAATTTAAAACTTACCTTGACAATTTACAAGCATTAAAAAGGAAACACAGAAAACAATGTACACTATTGCCTCCATATTGAATTTTACAAACCTACTTGAATATTAAGTATGTCTTTATAAAGTGATAAATACAGTATCCCTCAATTCAAAAAAATGCCACTTACCTACCAGTTTTGCCGTTGAACTATTCTTGCGTGTCCTTCAGAATAAATTCTACATTATTTTAATTGCAATTGTACAAGTTAATTATTTCAACCTTATTTAAAGGTAAGAGAGTTCAATATAATCATCTATAAACTTGTAAACAACTGCGTTTTGGTGATCGAGAATCCTGAAGTACTGCCGATATAACCAGTTTATTTAAAAGAAATATAGGAAATTATTTTAAACGTAAAAGAAGATTCATGTAGTTGTTAAATGAAATCATTAAGATATTCAGGGTGCTTCACCGTGAGTGGCCTATTAGACGTTTTCGAGAAACTACAAATAATTTGAAACTGAAAATTAGCACAGGCGTTTTACCGGGTGCTCTATTTAATGAAAATAATGCCACATATGTGACACTTCCGGTTATACCGGAAGTCGGTATCAACTTCCTTATTTTAAATGCATACCATATTTTTTATACCGAAATCGAATTCTATTCATTATTTTAAGGTCACTTTCAATAGCATTCCCTATCTAAAAAATCAACAGGTTTTGAGATATTTCGATTTTAAGGAAATTTTACGCGAAAACCTACCCATACTTGAAAATTAATAACTTCCCCTGTATTAAATTCCAAAAACCAATTTTTCTCTCATGTGTCTGTCAGAGATGGAACTTATGTAGGCATGAACTACAAATGAACCAAAATGTACAGGGTGTCCAGAAAAGAAGGTCGAACTTCGACAACTTCGACCTCTATTAACTCGCTTATTTCAAATAGAACATACTGTATTTTATACTCCTACTCGATTTATTTTTTTATTACCTTTCAACTCATATAGGCATTCCCCATAGCTAAAGTGTACGGTTGTTCAGTTATTTGAAGTTATTTAGAAAAATTGTTAAATTATCATCAATATCGAGAATACTCGATATAGTGTGCCATGAAGAAAAAACAAATGTTACTGTACTGTTATTCCAAATTGAATTATTCCGTAATAGTGTTAAGGTGGCCATTCCCTAGAAAGAGACATCCGATAGGGAAATATTTATTATTTTTGTCCATATTTTTTTTTTCTTAATACTTATATTTAAGAAAACTATAAGAGTACCTAAGTAGAATCATAACAAGGCTATTACTATGAATTTTCATTCAATAATTTCAGTGGTTTGCAAAATAGCTAGATTTAAAACTACGAAATAGGAAGATTAACATTTTTATATTTAAATCTAGCTATTTTGCAAGCCACTGAAACTATTAAGTGAAAATTCATAGTAATAGTCTTGTTATGGTTGTACTTAGGTAGCCTTATAGTTCTTTTTAAATAAACGTTGTAACGATGAATTCTTTTTTGTTTATTAATTACCAGTTTCAAAGGTTAGTACATACTAACAAGAGTAAACGGGATTCATCATTACGAACAAATCATCAACCGATATCCACTAATATAAAAGCCGATGCACGAGCTCAGATAAGTCAGATATTCATTCTCATACCGCAGAGAATAACGAAAGGTTCGTGACTTCTAACCTCAGATATTGTCGTGACATCGCATAAGTGTCACCAGCTTGGTAGTGAGAGACTCGGACTAGTGGGGTTCTCGAATCAAGCCTAGTCCGAGAGACGACGTACACTTCGTGACCTTCTGACCCAGTCAAAGCGTGCGAAAGCGCCGTCACCTCATAGGTGGTGAGACGTTTTGTACTCAGAGCTGAGGGAGCTAATTAACTCTAGCCTGATCTGAGGAACGCTTGACAGGTGTGTTGGTCCAATGGGCTTGTTCCATGATATTCTTTTTATATGGTTTTTATGCTTTTTCATATAGTACTCGATATTCTCATTATACATTTAAAATTTCGTATTATTAACTTTTTCCGTTCTCGAGATATAAGGAGTTGAAACTGGTAATAGTTGCAAAAACCGAGCGCTCATTTGTGACGTCACTATACGCAAGTGACGTAAGAAAAATGGCTTTCTGGGACCTTTTAAATTTAACCTGAAATGTCGAAAAACATGGAATTTTTAAACGCTGGTAATAAATAAATACGTCGAGTGGAAGTTAGTTCTATGTGTCTACGGAAAGGAGAAGGTCGGCAATGAATTCTTATCGTAATTTGCAGGGTCAAAATCGAAAATTCGTCCCGGCAGGAGCGAGAGAAAATTGTAATTTTTTGACGTTTCACCAAATTGTACTCCTCTACTGTCAAGAAGTAAGCAAAACAAACAATAGTTCGAAAACACTTATAATTATAACAACTAAGGAGCACCAAGTCTATTGAGATCGCCGAGTCTATGCGTATAGTGACGTAGCGCCTGGCCACGCCCCATTTTCGCGAGATGGAGATTTGTAATAGTTTTTAAGATACTAAACATGCGAATAAGATTCTGGTTTTTGGAGATCCATTAATTTATACTTGCAGTTTCGATTTATGAAATAAAAAAAATGCCGAACAAGCCCATTGTGTACGACGTTCACAGCCACTACCATAAGCTGGAGAGTCTTTATGCATTAAGCGTCAGTATCTGAGCCGTAGACGTCACGGACTTGTATTCATATTTTAACGCCGCGTATTTTTCCGGTCAAAGTGACAGATGTCGATATTTTAACGCCGCGTGTTTTTCTGTCAAAGTGACAAGCCCGCGTCATTTAAATGTCAAATATGACAGATGTCAATTAAATCGATTATCGAAATGACAGCTGTCAATTAAGTGTCATAGTGACATAAGTCAGATTTTTCATTGTTGTAACGATAGTTGTGTTTCCATTGTCGAAGGGACGTGTGTTCAATTAGTCGATATCTGCGGTAACGTTGAGATATCGAAAGTCATTAAGAAATTCAGTTGGTGTACCGGGTAGCGCCCAATTCATCATATCTTTACCTTGAACGTTTGTGATAATAAACTACATTCAGATATTAGATTAATATAGTGAAGGTTGCTAGGTTTGATCAAAGTCAGGATAGTCATCACCCCCTTAAATGTTATTGTTTTATTTGTTTGAATATTCGTTAAACTGATTCGTTAGCACAATTTGTAAACTGTGTCTTGGATTACCATTGTGTAATTGTTAAATAAACTTTGTTAAATCGAAATTATTCTCATTGACTTTTATTGCACTTTGGAATTACTCCACTGTTTGTTACCTAAGCACAATAGTTATAAACTATTGTAAACCTATAAAAGCAACGTTATAACGTACTAAGAAAAAAAGTTTTGACCAAAAATAATAAATATTTACTATCGGATGTCTCTTTCTAGGGAATGACCACCTTAAAGTGTAAATATAAATATGCAAAATAATTACTCTAATGCAGATTATTTTAATTTATTTTATATACATGCAGAATGCAACAAAATCATTAGTAGAACGCGCAGGAAGTTCAACGAATTAAATCCAAATGTTCCACCTATGAATGCAAAAAAATTCAGAAGAATAGAGGCAAATTTTCTACAGTTTGGCATTTTTAAAGCCACAAAAATAAATCCCAGTCCAGTTACTGGAAATGAACATAATGAAATAACTGTCCTGGCATATTTCGAAGCATATCCACAAGCATCCATTTACACCGCAGTACATGATGTAGGAATTCCTTATACCTCTATAGAAAGAATCTTGTGGAAGAATAAAATGCACAACTATAAGTTTATTATGGTGCAAGCTATGCATCCAGAAGATCCTGTTAACAGAGTTCAGTTGTGTGAACGATTTTAATCCGCAATCAAGAAGATAACGACTATTTGAAAAAAATTCTATGGACATGAATTGAATGAAATTTTCCCGCGAAGGAATATTTAACAGGCGTAACCACCATCACGCAATAAGAGAGGATTCCAGCAGAAATTTAGTTTAAATGTATTTTGTTAATTAGAAGACAATAAGTTGTGTTACCATATTTATGATGAAACCTTAACTTCTCAGCGTTATATATAGATACTGAGGACAATAGTAAGCGATTTTTTGGATGATTTACCGTTACAGGAATGTGGAAGATGTTGGTATCAACTAGACGGAGCTCTTAGTCACTGTACACAAGAGGTATCAAACGTACTAGACGATATGTTTGAAGATAGGTGGATTAGACGACGTGGTCCCTGGTTATGGCCCACTAAAAGTCCAGATCTCACCCCTATTGATTTCTATCTGTGGGGAAAGATGAAAAGTAAAGTGTATGATACGCCTGTAAATACACGAGATGAATTGGAAATCAAAGTAAGGAGGGCGTTCGAAGAACTGGACGCAAATGAATTCGGCGAGCAACCACTGGCGGTGTTATGACCCGAATATTGAACTGTTTACATGTTAATGGGTAGCATATCGAGCAGTTACTAGTTTAAAAGACGTGCCTGTTAACTGTTTCTATAATATTTTTGTTGGTTTTTGTTATTTTCAATATCTTTAAAATTATAATTAACAATTTTCTTATTTTTATCAACATTCTCAACGTTGACGTGAATTATTTTTAATTTGGGTTGTTTTTATTAAATTTGTTGTAGATATTAAAATTAATACAAATTTCATACTGTATTTTTATTTTGCTTTCAATAGCTGCAAAGTTTGGTGCAAATAAGTAACAATTTATGTATTTTTCTTTTCTCCTTGGTTGGTTTTGGATCACCACCCTCTGAATGGAGGATATGGAATCATTGGAATCATTTTCTCCATCTTCCAGCAGGAAATGATTTTAATGTATTGTATCTCTTTTAATGTGTATGTATTTTCTGCACATTTAACATTTTTATTACTTTATTACTAAAGTATTGTCATTAGGCAAAAATCCAAATTTCAGAATATGATGAAAATGAAAGACTAAATTTATCCGATTCCGGAGGCCATTTGTGTGTCTGTATGTTTGTAGGTGATACGTTTTTCTCGAATACTATTCAATGTATAAATCTGAATATAACCATGGCACACTATACTCGATAGTGATGTTAATTTAACAATGTTTCTAAATAACTTCAAATAACTCAAAAACCGTACACTTTAGCTATAGGGCAGGCCTATATGGTTTGAAAGGTAATAAAAAAATGAATTGAATAGAAGCATAAAAGATAGTATGTTCCATTTGAAATAAGCGAATTAATGGAGGTATAAATTGTCTAAGTTCGACCTTCTTTTCTGGACACCCTGTACATTTTGGAGCATTTGCAGTTCGTGCCCACATAAGCTCCATCCCTCACAGACACATGAGAGAAAAATTGGTTTTTGGAATTTAATACAGTTATTAATTTTCAAGTACGGGTAGGTTTTCGCGCATTTCCTTAAAATCGAAATATCTCAAAAACTGTTGATTTTTAAGATAGGGGAATGCTATTGAAAGTGACCTTAAAATAATGAATAGAATTCGATTCCGGCATAAAAAATATGGTATGCCATTTAAAATAAGGAAGTTGATACCGACTTCCGGTATAACCGGAAGAGTCACATATGTGGAATTATTTTCATTAAATAAAGCACCTGGAAAAACACCTGTGTGCAAATTTTCAGTTTCAAATTATTTGTAGTTTCTCAAGAACGTCTAATAGGCCACTCACGGTGAAGCACCCCGTATATAAGGTACGTTTATACCAATAATAAAAAAAGATTCGGTTTTTTGTCTCACCCCCCAGATTTGTCACAATTCCAAAAAGTGATCATCCAATTTGAACAAAGTTGATTCATATTAACACCTGCCTTCTAAATTAAGAAGTTTACATCGTATTTCTTATGAGAGAAATACATTTTGTCATTGCGATAGAATCGTGAAAAACCGCATAGTAGTTCTCTCTTCAGAATTGTCCAGAGAATACAAATTAATAATTCCTTTTCAAAATAAGACTCTTTTATGTGGTTCCAAATATGATTCCATAAAGGCTAAATGGAGTATTGCTTATAGTACGGCAGCCCGTGACCAAAATCAACTGCTGTTAGCTAATGCCAATTTCGATCACCGAGTTACAGTTTATTACAATACAAAACCGATTTTCCTCTGAAAAAAACTCCCATAAAGTTGCAGTAGCCGGGAAAACGATTTTCCGTCCGTTTTCTGAATTTTCCCCTAGCACCCCTTTACAACCCTCCAGGGGCCCTATTCTTGAATTTCGGGGAGTAGAACAGCCGAGAGAAAGTGGGCGTGGTTCTCTTGGGAAATAGAAAATCGTATTCAGGGACCCTACTCTTGAATTCCGGGAAGTAGAACAGCCGAGAGGAAGTGGGCGTGGTTCTCTTGGGGAATAGAGAATCGTATTCTTAAATAATGCTTCTCTCGGTAGGTAGGAGAACGCGCTCCCCGTTTTCATCTTTTGCAAATTTTCAAGGGAACAGTCACTCCCTAACTGAATTAAACTCTTTCATGTGTCATATGCGTTTTGACATGAGATCTTTAATATTGTGCAAGCGATTTTTTGTTAAATTCGTTGCTTAATTATTAAAAGGTTTTTTTTTAAATGGACAGCAGACCAAATTCTGCAAGATATAGAAGATGCAGAGCAAGAAGCTCAGAGAATACGTGTAAATTAAAAAAAATGAACCGATTTAGTTTATCAGATGAAAAATTTATACATTTATTTAGATTTTCTAAACTATTAGTTCGAGAATTAATTGAAATGCTTACTCCACATTTAGATCGGCTTTAACTGTAAGTGACGTTTTTGCTGCACTTGTCTCCCCAGAGATTTTAAATAGATGGGTACATTTTTCAGAAAATATATAAGAAATGAAAAATTATTAGAAATTATTTCACTACCGCTCAACATGTTAAAAGTAAATGCAAAGAACGAACATGAATTATCAATGACAATTACTGTTGTTGGATTCAAGTTGTCAAAATTTACTAATATTTTATTGACTGCTGTTTTCTGCTACTTGGCAACGTTTACTACTATATCCTATCGTTTCGCCATGTTCACTCGTGTTAAAGAATACCAACAAGTTTTCCCGAGAGAAGGCTATGAGGGATTATTCCCCGGGGAACGCTTCTTTCTCTCGCCGTCAAGAATAGGCCCCCTTGGGAGTTGAAAAAATTCAACAGTACGTAGGAAGAGGAGAGAAATCGAATGGAGCGAACCGCAGCCTCGTAACTGCTCTCGTTTCTGAACAGTCAACTCTCAAAATGGCCGGAAAGTGAAAATCGGATTATTTTCCGCGCTTTCGGAGGCCCAATCTCAAAAACAAAAGCAGCTTAAGAGCTGCGGTTTACGCTATTCGATTTCTCTCCTCTTCCTACGTACTGTTGATTTTTTTCAGATTTTTGGAATTTCATCTCCCCGGGATGGTTGTAAGGGGAAAAGGGGAAAATTTGGTAATTAAAACTTTTTTATTGTGATAATCGGTTTCAGCGTTCCAAAATACATAGGGGTAGGGGGTCTACCCTCTGACTTCTGAGTCTCGACTTTTTTAAAAAAATGCATGCCTGTGTTATTTTTATTAGGAAAAAATTCTCAAATTAATTTTAAATGTTAATAATTTAACCCATGATACTTTAAAGAAAACAAATTTGAAATTAATAAAAAACATCAGTATATTTGTACCAAACTAATATACGAAATTTTATATATTTAACAAATCGATCCTTAATATACAGGGTGTTACATCATGAGAGGGACATAGCTTAACAGGAGGTAGAAAACATCAGTGGTAATCAGAGCCTCCCATAGAAATTGGGCCTTCATTACAAAGTTACAGGGAATTTTTTCATTTTTGGCAAAAACTACTTTTTGTCATTAATTTGACAGGGAACGGAATAATGGATTCATATTTGGTACAGCTAATACAGTAACGATCCTTCAAAAGCACGGAGGCACTAAAATTTAGATTTCTTCTTTACCTCTAAAAAACATGACCCTGTATATATATTTTTTGAAATTTCTGTACGATATTCGAAAAGAACACAAAAAAATAAGCAAAATGGCCTAGTTCACTTTTTTGTTATACCTTTGTGGTTATTTAAATACGGTGTTAAATATACAAGAATATGAACTTCAGAATGGCATTAAATGAAAGTCACGCGAAACAAATAATTCTGTAACTAAAATATGCAAAATTTTTATTGAGCGTGAGTGATTTCTAATTCCGGCACATTTTAAAGATCAATTTTAGCAAAAAATGTAGCCCTAATAGATAATCGAGTATAAATTACCAAAATATTGAATCAATCATAGTAGGATTAGTCAAAGTGACAGATAATAGAAAATTTAAGGTCTCCTGATGTAACCCTTGCGATTACTTTTTATTGGGCCACTTAAAAAATGAAGTTTATAGCGTCGAAATTGATAGTAGGCAACAATTAACCGAGCTCATCGTTACAACCTGCGACGAAATAGGGAATAATCCGGCAATAATACATCGAGCAATTGGTGACCTAGCAAAACGCGCAAGAAAATGCACAGAAGTTGAGAGAGGCCACTTTGAAAACTTACTTTAGTATAAATTGTATTTTATTTTTAAACATATTCAGTTATTGGCTGGTTGTTTGTTGTTACCGGAACGAAAATTATTTGATAAATTTCTGGGTTTTAGTTCGTTCTGCTTTCCAGTTTTTATTAGGTGGTAAATGTTGCCGATTTTCTTGATTAAGGTAACTTGTTAGGTACTTAGGCCTAAATTGTTTTATTATCTGATTAGGGCTACATTTTTTTACTAAAATTGATCTTTAAAACGTTCCGGAATTAGGAATCACCCACGCTCAATAAAGTTTTTGCAAATATTAAATACAAAATATTTGTTTCACGTGACTTTCATGTAATACCGTTTTGAAATTCAAATTATTGTACATTTAACACCGTATTTAAATAACCACAAAGGTGTAACAAAAAAGTGAACTAGGCCATTTTGCTTATTTTTTTGTGTTCTTTTCGAATATCAGAAATTCCAGTACAGAAATTCCAAAAAAATATATACAGGGTCATGTTTTTTAGAGGTAAAGAAGAAACCTAAATTTCAGTGATTAAGGACCTGGAATTTGTTTCATGTCTCACATGCACCTTTGAAGGATCTTTACTGTATTAGCTGTACCAAATATGAATCCATTATTCCATTCCCTGCCAAAATAATGACAAGAAGTAATTTCTGCCAAAAATAACAAAACACCTTCGTAATGAAGTCCCAATGAGACATTTCTATGGGAGGTTCTGATTACCACAGATGTTCTCTACCACCTGTTAAGCTATGTCCCTCTCATGATGCAACACCCTGTATTTACAGTTAGGGCTGCAATCACCTTCAACAGTTCAAAATCCATTGATTTAACATTACTCTCGTCTAGGCTTATTACCCTTTACAAAAATAATTTCCTCTACGTCAATAGGGTAACAAAATACTTCAACATATAACGATGTCGGTGTTGTTATAATTTCACATCCTCTTGCCTGATCCAATTTTTGGCAAACGGTTCCTTCCGTTTTATCCTTGTTGATAATTTTGTAGCATCCAGGTTTTCCTTTTTGACTTCCTTTGCAGTCTAGTACGATAATTTCATTATTCTGTGTTTTAAGACCCAAACAGTTTTCAATCTCTGGCAAGAAAGCCGTGCAGGACTTCTTGGACTTGGTTAAGAAAATGGGCTTGTCCACTGGGTATACATCGAAGCACAATCCTGGTTTTGGTTCGATTAAATGAAGATCTGCAAAAGAATATACTAATATACTTGCAGTTCAGTATTGTTCGATCGTGTACGTGATATGGAAGACCACATTAAAACAATTTGTAAATATATTTACATATATACAGGCTGTCCATTGTATCACGGCGCTCGAGAATATCTCACTTAATATCGGTCGTGCAAAAAAATTGTACGAAAATTGTACCGTTTCATACAAATTATAAGCTATAAAATGATTTAAGGACGTTTGAAATCAGTAGCCTATTTTAAGATGTCTAAGCAAAATATCTCTTATTATTTGAAGAGATACGAAGAAAATTCTAAGGCGACATTTTCTTGCAAAACATGGTATTTCAACGAGGTTTTGTCTAATGTTTTTTTAAAAAGCCGTTGTATTTTGAGATTTACTTTGTAAGGTGTTAAAAAATATATCACATGTCATATTAATTTATTGCCACTAAGCAAATAATTATAAAAACATTTTTTAAACTAATACATTTTTACTTCGCATACCGAAGGGAAGTATGGTATTCGAGAAAAAATCACCCTCCGAGATTTTTTCGCATTTTCACGTTTCCGATCATGTAGATTACGAAAATATAGGTTATATAATTCTGTCAGTCTGTCTGTCTGTCTGTTGGTGCATTAACTAAAAAACTACTTGACGGAGAACAGTCAAATTTGGTAGGTAACTCACGCTACTGTCAGCGAAGAAATGGTTAAACTTTCACTGGAAAATATACAGGGTGGTCCGTCTAAAGAGAATAAATAATGAAAAAATTTTTTTTTGCTCAAATTTAAAATTTCCACGTTTCATGACCTATTTCAGAAAAAAAAATTGAAAATTTTTTTCACCAACATTTTTGAAATATTTTTTACCACTAAAATAGATGAAAAAATTTTGATTTTTTTTTTACCAACATGTTTGAAGAATTTGTTACCACTAAAATAGATGTCAATTTTTTTTTCTTTGTTCAAATTTAGTTCCATAGCGTTCTAGATCTATTAAATAAAAAAAAATTGAATTTTTTTTTACCATTTATTTTTTGAAAAAATGTTACTTACCACTAAAATAGATGGAATTTTTTTTTCTTCTTTCAAATTTAAAATTTCCATGTTTCCATGGCATTCTAAACCTATTCAAACAAATTTAATTTTTTTTTTTATTTAAAAATTTTTAATCTATTTATCACTACTTACTATAGAATAGATGAAAAACATTTTTTTCTCAAATTTAAAATTTCCACGTTTCATGACATTCCAAACCTATTTCGGAAAAAAATGAAAATTATTTTCGCCAACATTTTTGAAATTTTTTCTTACCAACATTTTTCAAAAATTTTTTACCACTAAAATAGATGACAAAATTTTTTTTCTTCAAATTTAAAATTTCCACGTTTCGTAGCGTTCTAGATCTAATAAATTTTTTTACCATTTATTTTTTGAAAAAATGTTACCACTAATATACATGGAATTTTTTTTTCTTCGTTCAAATTTAAAATTTTCATGTTTCCATGGCATTCTAAACCTATTCAAACAAATTTAAAATTTTCTTTGAAAAATTTAAAAATGTTTAATCTATCACTACTTACTATAGAATAGATGAAAAAAATTTTTTTGCTCAAATTTAAAATTTCCACGTTTCATGACATTCTAAACCTATTTCGAAAAAAAAAATTTGCAACATTTTTTTACCATTTTACCACTAGAATAGATGGAAAACATTTTTTTTGCTCAAATTTAAAATTTTCACGTTTCATGACATCCTAAATCTATTTCAGAAACAAAAAATTGAACATTTTTTCACCAAAATTTTTGAAAAATAAAAAAAATTAAATTTTTAACCACTATTAATACTTTCACTCCACTACGTGCATGTGGAATTGAAAATGTGACAGATCGCAATAATATTTGGCATGTGCACCTATTATACTTTTATTGAAAAATGTACAGGGTGGTCATCCCAAGAAATAATTCAACCATGGTGGACATTTGTAAAGGTATGTGCGCAAACCCTCCACATCTGGCACCTGTTGTTTAGTATTGAATTTTTGCTGTTGGATGAGCCTGTTGGATGAGCACTCTGTATATTTTTTTGACCAAAAGTTATCAGGTTTTCTTTGTAATAATAACTTTCGATTACTATTCTCAATATCATTTCGTAATGAATAATTTTTTTGAGTGACCGCCATGCACAAATAACGAGGGAAGTTTTGTGTAAATACCTTTACCGATTTTTAAAACTAGCATCATACTTGCCGTGGAGAAGTATGATTAAATAATACGATTACAAAATTCAGTAAGTTCTTCAAACCTTTTAAGATCATATTTTGCGATGATTCCGTTGAGGAATTGGGGGTTAAATAGGGGTGAATCTGGCAAAATAAGTAAAACAAGCTAGTAAGAGTACAGAAACTTGGGATTTGGTGTAAACACTAAAAGCCAAGGCCTCCAATTTTTTAACTAATGTTTTCAATTCCTCCTACCACCCCCACTCCATTATTAAAAGGGTTGATAAAATAAAATTGAGATTTTTACCTAAAATTTGGTACATGTATGTATTATTACCACATTAAAACAATATGTAAATATATTTACAAATATACAGACTGTCCATTTTATCACAGTGCTTGAGATTATCTCACTTAATATCGCTCGTCCTGAAAATAGATGAAAAAATTTTGATTTTTTTTTACCAACATTTTTGAAGAATTTGTTACCACTAAAATAGATGTCAATTTTTTTTTCTTTGTTCAAATTTAAAATTTCCAAGTTTCATAGCGTTCTAGATCTACTAAATAAAAAAAAATTGAATTTTCTTTTACCATTTATTTTTTGAGAAAATGTTACCACTAAAATAGATGGAATTTTTTTTTCTTCGTTCAAATTTAAAATTTCCATGTTTCCATGGCATTCTAAACCTATTCAAATAAATTTAATTTTTTTTTTTAAATTTGAAATTTTTTAATCTATTTGTCAACTTACTATAGAATAGATAAAAAAAAATTTTTTATCAAATTTAAAATTTCCATGTTTCATGACATTCCAAACCTTTTCTTCTTACTTTTTATTGGGTATTTTGCCACTGAAAAATATTTAAAAATTTTAATGAAAAAACCTCTGCGCCAAACGGATCAGACAGAGGTTGGTTCTTGAGTACTTGACTGTTTCAAAAAGTCTCACACCTAAAAATATATAAACTAGAGCAATGTTATAAACTAAAAACTCAAAATCAAAGCTATAGGTAGTTATTAACGTTTCGGAAGAGAATCTACTTCCGTTCTCAAAACTTTTTTGGCCGTCAACCATGACAGTTCTTTGTTTATGTATTTCCATAGTCACGTGAGACATTAAATTATATTTATCTTATTTTTACTTACTTCGTCTCTAATAGATAATAATAATAATAATAATAATAATAATAATAGGATAGATGCGTTTCTAATTATTCCATAGATTTTTGTACTAGTTGGTTGCCCATCCTTAGAGACGAAGTAAGTAAAAATAAGATAAATATAATTTAATGTCTCACGTGACTATGGAAATACATAAACAAAGAACTGTCATGGTTGACGGCCAAAAAAGTTTTGAGAACGGAAGTAGATTCTCTTCCGAAACGTTAACTACCTATAGCTTTGATTTTGAGTTTTTAGTTTATAACATTGTTCTAGTTTATATATTTTTAGGTGTGAGACTTTTTGAAACAGTCAAGTACTCAAGAACCAACCTCTGTCTGATCCGTTTGGCGCAGAGGTTTTTTCATTAAAATTTTTAAATATTTTTCAGTGGCAAAATACCCAATGAAAAGTAAGAAAATCTGAATATGCCACAAATAAACAATTACAGACAATATTCCAAACCTATTTCGGAAAAAAATGAAAATTATTTTCGCCAACATTTTTGAAATTTTTTCTTACCAACATTTTTCAAAAATTTTTTACCACTAAAATAGATGACAAATTTTTTTTTCTTTGTTCAAATTTAAAATTTCCACGTTTCATAGCGTTCTAGATCTATTTAAAAAAAAAATTATATATTTTTTTTACCATTTATTTTTTGAAAAAATGTTACCACTAGTATAGATGGAATTTTTTTTTCCTTCGTTCAAATTTAAAATTTCCATGTTTCCATGGCATTCTAAACCTATTCAAACAAATTTAATTTTTTTTTTGAAAAATTAATCTATTAATCACTACTTACTATAGAATAGACGAAAAAATATTTTTTGCTCAAATTTAAAATTTCCAGGTTTCATGACATTCCAAACCTATTTCGAAAAAAAAAAAATTTGCAACATTTTTTTACCATTTTACCACTAGAATAGATGGAAAACATTTTTTTGCTCAAATTTAAAATTTTCACGTTTCATGGCATCCAAAATCTATTTCAGAAAAAAAAAATTGAACATTTTTTCACCAAAATTTTTGAAAAATTAAAAAAAAAATGAAATTTTTAACCACTATTAATACTTTCACTCCACTACGTGCATGTGGAATTGAAAATGTGACAGATGGCAATAATATTTGGCATGTGCACCTATTATACTTTTATTGAAAAATGTACAGAGTGGTCATCCCAAGAAATAATTCAACCATGGTGGACATTTGTAAAGGTATGTGCGCAAACCCTCCACATTTGGCACCTGTTGTTTAGTATTGAATTTTTGCTGTTGGATGAGCACTCTGTATATTTTTTTGACCAAAAGTTATCAGGTTTTCTTTGTAATAATAACTTTCGATTACTATTCTCAATATCATTTCGTAATGAATTTTTTTGAGTGACCGCCATGCACAAATAACGAGGGAAGTTTTGTGTAAATACCTTTACCGATTTTTAAAACTAGCATCATACTTGCCGTGGAGAAGTATGATTAAATAATACGATTAAAAAATTCAGTAAGTTCTTCAAATCTTTTAAGATTATATTTTGGGACGATTCCGTTGAAGAGTTGGGGGTTAAATAGGGGTGAATCTGGTAAAATAAGTAAAACAAGCTAGTAAGAGTACAGAAACTTGGGATTTGGTGTAAATACTAATATCCAAGGCCTCCAATTTTTTAAATAATGTTTTCAATTCCTCCCACCACCCCTAAACCATTATTAAAAGGGTTGATAAAATAAAATTGAGAATTTTACTTAAAATTTGGTACATGTGTTTATTATTACGATATCCATAATTCTATTATACCTAGTAGTTAGGAACCGAGACGTCTGTATCTTACACCTTCTATACCACTCGAGAACATACAAAAACTGAATATTGAAACTTATGTAAAATGACCTGCTGCATCCGAATTTTGAGGTCGCGAATTAATTTGGCATTGCGAAATCAGTGAAATTGAGAATTTTTGATTTTTTTCGAAAATCTGCGATTTCTTCATATCATATGTTTAACTTGCCGTATCTTTTTTATTAGCGATTATATTAATCTAAAATTTTAAACAGGTAATATTCAAATATTTCTGATCACATTGGTATGAATAAAGTTAAAAAATTGAAAATATTTAATTGCTTTATTAATAAAAGAAAAATGAAATAACGCAGCTTTACGTAATTTGCAGCAGAAAATGTAGTCGCTTGCTAACTTTTTTATTATTAAAGATAGCTAGGTACTATAAGCGACATAGTTGTAGACAATGAAACAAAGAAGTTTTTTTATTAAAACATTTTTTTTAAATTTTGCTTAGTTTTCGAGAAAACGGGTGATAAGGCAACTGTAATATTTGCGCGCTGGCCTATCGCATATTATTTATGATTTCACCCGTGTGTGTCCAAGTGTCGGATGTGGGCACAAGTTCATTTTGGTTGAAAACAATAAATATGCTGGTATCTGGTCATTATGTGATTGGTTATTGTGTATTGAGGCGTGTTAAGTGCTAGTTGTGCATATAAGATAATTTTGAGAGTTTATTCAATACATTAATTTATTTAAAATTCATTTTTATTTATTTTTAACTTGTTTGTGTTTGCCTATAGACAATTATAATTTAGGTACTTTATATACTACTGAGTATACTTTTGGTATCTATACAAAATGGAGAAATTTGGTAGGTTCCTACTTTTTATATGTATATTTTCATTGTTATTTAAAAAAATATTCATCTTTTAGCCACGTCTCCAACAAATTTTAATTACGGGCTTTGTATAGTGTGTCAACGGGATAATTCCGAAACTGTACAAAGTGTGAACGATGATCAATTTAGTTCATTAGAATACGCTGCCTCACGTAAATTAGACAAAGTATCGGTTGTCCTAAAAAGTCACCTTAAGGAAAGGGTGTCTTTTTTCTCAAAAAATCCTGTCTGGCATGCTCAATGTAGAAGATCATATACAAGAATTTATTATAATAAGAGATCGCAACCTGAAGACGAACGATTGCCAAAAATAAGAAGGTCAGAAACAACGGCAACATTAACAAATTTTTGTTTTATATGTTGCAAAGAACGTGACCAGAAAGGCAACAGAAAACTTGCAGCCGTGGTTTCATTTAATAGGCAAAATGAAATCTGGAAAAAAGCCAAAGAACTTAATGATATTGAAATATTGCTCAGAATTCAAGGGTTTGGAGACAGTTGTGTGGATATGATAGCACACGATTTTAAGTACCACAGTTTGTGCATGACAAAGTTTTTATGTACACCGTGCAATAAAAATGCTCAAGTATTAACATTTAATGATATATTATGTAACATTGTAACACCTCGAAGAATCTTTATTTGTAAAAAACCAGTTACTTACTATTGCTGATATTAGGACACTACTTCATGCTGAAGCAAACGTACATGGTATTACATGGAATGCTAAATATCCCAGTAGTGATGATATATCACATAAAATAAAAACAAAATTTCACGATAAGGTACTTATTATTTCACGAAATTATTTCCGAAATTAGCAGATATTTTGGAATTTGGATGGTGTCAAAAGGAAAACATCGCTTTTCCAGTTATGATGTCAATCGGATCGAAACCAGATTTTCTTAAACTATCACCATTCTGCAAATGTAAAGACTGTTCTGCTAGGTGTAGTTGCATGAAAGCTAATGTGCAGTGTGTTATAAGTTGCTTATGTGAAGGGAAATGTAATATATTCGAAAGTTAAATATTAACAGTATTATAATTTACCAGCAAACACAGGTACATATTTTTTATTAGATTTAATAATAAAATGCCTAATCCAATAATTTTAATGTGACATAAATAACAAACAAGGTTCAAGATCATTCTGCCAAACCGCGTAAATAAATAAATTTTAACTTATGCTGTATAACTTATTTACAATAGAAATGTGCACAATAATATTTCTTTTGTAGAATATATAATATACATATTACTTTCCATATAATAATCACCTAACAAACTTATCAAGGACTACCTAAATCATTTTTCCAGGAATAAATCTGCAGACATTAAATACATTAATTAAATGTGTAGTATTGTACGTATTGTGAAATATATATTTTTTTAGATATATTTAAAATAACATAAATAAGATGGTTATCATATTCCGTATCAGTAAAATTTCTGGAAACCCCTAAAATAACTATATTTATTATACTTTAACACGTGATGGTGCTATCCGATGCAACGTCAAGTATTTATATATAACAGCAGTAGTGCAATTACCCTTAGATACGGCAAGAGATGTGGAGAGCGCGCGTACAACTTTTGGGTTTAACTTACTATAACTTTTTTTGCATTGAAACTAAAGACACACTTTTTTCACTAAAAACAATTTTGATGTTTTCAGCGAAACTTTGTCGCTGAGTTCTTTTTAAATTTCAAAAAACAACAATCGTTCCCCGATTAGTCAAAATTTCACTACACGCAAATGACAAGGTCATATAAATTAATTTTTTTTTTCAAAACGGTTTCATAGAAAACAATTTAACAGCACAAGTATTATAACCAGATACCAACGATCATTTTGCAAAAAAAATTAGCTCGATAACTTTCTTAATTGTGAAGATATGACTTGAGAAGTAAAAAAAAACGTGTATTTTCGATTTTACGATTTTGGGGTAAATTGACATTTAGGGGGTGTTCGCAATTCCGAATTTCATCGCGACCTCAAAAATCGAATGCGGCAGGTGGTTTTCTGTGAGAAACCATTTTCAGTTTTTCTATGTTCTCGAGTGGTATAGGCCTCTTTTTAGAAGCGTTTCTCGGGCGGCTCGGTTCCTAACTATAGTATGAGATGATTACGTTGAAGGATTGGGAGTTAAATAGGGGTATATAGGGGAAAATAAGTAAAGTAAGCTAGTAAGAAATTTGGAATTTGGTGTATATACTAGAAGTCAAGTCTGATTTTTGTATAATGTTTTTCAACACTCCCACCACACCTACTCCATTATTAATAAAGAAATCGATAAAATAAAATTGAGATATCCACTTGAAATTTGGTACACTTATATATTATAACGACACCTGGAACTAGATTATATTTTGAGATGATTCCGTTGAAGGGTTGGGGTTAAATAGGGGTGAATATGGGGAAATGAGTAAAACGAGCTGGTAAGAGTACAGAAACTTGGAATTTGCTGTATATACTAGAAGCCAAGGCCTCAGATTTTTTTATAACATTTTTCAACCCCTCCACTACCCCCACACCATTATTAAAGGAGTTAATAAAATATATTTGACATATTTACTTGAAATTTGGTACGCGTATGTATTCTAAGGACACCTGGAATTGGACTATATATTGAGGTTATTTCGTTAAAGGTGGGGGGGGGGGGTGTTATTGGGGAAAATAGATAGAGGAAGCCAATAAGAGTCCAGAAACTTCACTTATGGCGTATATGCTAGAAACCAACATTTCAAATTTTTTTATGACATCTGTCTCTTTTTTTTTTGTTTAATGGATTTCAGCTAATTGCCATTAGCCACGTAGATTTGTTAAAATACCGTTCACAAAGAAAAGGAATGCGAGGGGGACGGGGAATACATTGGACACACTCTCGCCCAGGGGTCCAACAGGGCTTTTTGTATTCACACACAAAAAGAGACCACGGTTGACATGGGTTAAAAAAACACGAGGTAATAAAAACAAAGGACAAAATTTAAATATCCATTCCAATGGTAGTAAAAAAAGTTTGTAAAGTTTTGTACGCACGTATATTCTTGCTTATTAAAATTTCTGGTAACCACAGTGGATGTTTAAAGTTAAGGTCAGTAAGAGTTTTAACAACAGGTAGGGCCTGGTGTCTGTCTGTATAATTCACAGTTAAAAAGAAAATGATGTAAATCTGCGTTGTCATATCCACATTGCCATGAGAGGTTATCTAAAATGCCAGACATCTGTCTCAAATATTATTAAAATTCTATGACCAATTACTTCCACATACTAAAGTGCAAATGTAGTCAAAATATTTTCCTTTGAAGAGACTTGGACGGAAAATCTGGATCTGATAGTAGTGATTCCATAGGCAGCGATTTTTTTTGGTGGTCCTTTAAATTTTTTTCTCGTTAATTCAAAATTGGGTCACAGCTTCTAAAGTATTTGGTCAAATTACGAAAGAAATACTTTTCAAAGCTAATTATGTTTTATTTAAGATTATAAAACAAATAATTTTTATTAAACATAATGAAGATTTGTCACAGAGTAAATCAAAATGCCATTTGTTTTGGTAACGCTCATATCTCAAAAATAAACTCTATAAGAGTGTCATTTTTTACTGCAGTCAAATTACATCGTAAACTCTATCAAATAACAAAGATTCAATGTTTTACCTTTTTTACTCTATGAGCAGTGATGGTACGAAAAATACTTTGTTCAAGTCACCAACTTTAATTTAATAACTGATTGACGATGATATTATAACTCTAAATAAAAAATGAATTAATTAACTTTGCAAAACATTTTTTTTATGTAATTGGATCGATTGATTTAAGAACTATGATCCAATTTTGAACTAACAAGGAAAAATATAAACGCCTACCAAAAAGACTAATCTTCCATTTTTATCTGCGCAGTTTTTTTTTAACAGACTGTATATCAAGCACTTATACAGTGTGTCCCAAAACTCAACGTCATCACGTGGATGGCTGATAGGCCAACTCATGGTCATGACTGACCAAAATATCAAAATATAACCTTAGTAAAAAATTGTCAGTTTTTGAGTGATTGACATTTTTATGAATTTCGTGAAAATCGACACCTTAATTCAGTTTTTCGCGTGCCATACGTTCAAAGTTCTATATTTTAAGATTATAATTTTGGTTACGTAACCATGTTTAGTCCTGCTATTGATCACAATCCTAAATAAAATTAATAGTGCCATACCTTTGGGAAAAGAAACATTGTTGCCCGATCCATGAGTTAATATTTTTTATTAGCCAACTTAGACTCTTCATACTGTAATAGAAATTACCACTTTAACCTGGAAAGTTATCTTAAAATAATGCTTACTTAGTATAGTTTATAAAATGCTAACATTTTCTATGTTTTACTTTAGAAAAATAAACTATTTTACTGCAAAACGAGGTCTCTGTGAAATTATTTCAATAATTAGGAATTTGAATGAAAACACTTGTTAAATTAAAGTGACGGCTGTTCAGCTCATTACGTACGAGGTATGAGAAATTATTTCGACCAAAATTGTCCATAGAAATAGACCCTTGTTTTGGTCCCATTTTGTGGTCTCCCCGGTCCCCGGATTTAAATCCCCTAATATTTTCTACTGGAGTTGCATAAAGGAGAAGGTCTATGCAAAACCAATACATCGTATTAATGAAGCCGCACAAGCAAATGTCGCAGGAAATGCAAGACGGATAAAAAGATCTTTTTTAAAAGGACACCGAGCTTGCATTCGACTTGATGGTAGGCAATTTGAACGCATTTTTTGATTTTCATTTGTATCTTGGTTAATTTTTAATAAATACTAGTGTTTTATTCGAATTCCAAATTATTGAAATCACTTCACAACGAACTCCTAGTGCAGTAAAATAGCATCTCTTTTTTTCCTAAAACATAGAAAATTTTTCTTACAGTATGTTACAGTCTAAGTTAGCTAATAAAAAAAATTAACTCCTGAATCGGGCTAAAGTGATTTTTTTTCCAAAGATATCACTATCAATTTCATTTAGGACTGTGATCAACAGCAGCAATTCAGGGTTGCATAACAAAAATTATAATCTTAAAATATGGAATTTTGTAGCTGTGGCACGTTAAAAACTGATCTAACTAAGGTCATATTTTGATATTCTGGTAAATTAAGAGCTGGCCTATTAGCCTTTCGCGGGATGACGTTAAGTTTTGGGACACCCTGCACTTAAAAGAAAAATAAATAAAAAATGTTTGAATCACTTATGTTAAAAAGACACTGATTTGTTACCTTCACATGTACACAACAATACATTAGCAAAAAGCACAACAAACACTAAGGTTTTCATACCGAACCGGAGTTCGTATGAGTGATGAATGTGAGCTTTGGTTTTATAAAGATTTCAGTAAACCCTCTTTTAAACATTACAATTACTTGTTTTTTAACGCGTGTGTGACCTTGGCATTAATAGAATAATACGTTATTGTTAAATCAATGACTATAGTCTTAGTTGTAAGTTATTAATGGGTATTACCAAGCATCAAATACCGAGACAAAGATGAAGAGAAAATATCGCAAAAAAGAGGATTTGCAACTTTTTATAAATGATCTCTCGATTCTCACAATTATGTTACTCACCGTCCAGACTGTATGTCTTAGAAATTAATAATGTTTACTATTAAGAATTAACGATTATTAAAATTTATATACTTTATGAATTTCTATTATTTCGGTTCAAGAATTTTTTAAATAGTTTAAAAAGGAAGGTCAACCCGTATTGTTCGTAAATGTGCAGTCAATACTTTGGAATAGCTTAAGCAATTTTCATGAAAACTGTACAGTATGACTCAGCTGTGGTTCTGTAATAGTTTCATCAAGTTATTTCTAGTCTACGGGAGTAAAAATAGATTTGGATTGTATTCGAAAATATGGCGAATGCGCCAGTGATAATTTGAACCAATTTTGTCGGAATTTCATTAAAGTTTGCAGTTAGATATTTTCATCTGAAAGAAAAAAAAAAGTTACATAAATTTGAAAAAAATGTTTTGTAAATAAAAAAATTAAAAATTAATTTTACTTTGATAAAGGCTCAAATAATTAAAACTTCAATTTTAAGCGAAAAACAGAAATGTAGCAATCTGAGAAATAATCATGTAAATTTGAATAAATAAACAAAAAAGTGCCCTGCATATAAATAAATGAAAAATAGCTTTGGTTTTACCAAGGCTGAAACAAAAAATGTTTCTGTTTTAAAAAAAAACATAGGAACTTGAGAGAAAAAAGTCAAATACAGTATACAGTATGTCTCACATTTCATTACTCCCATATCACAGCTCTCTTACTGACAATACGATTTTTTAAAATTTTGGCTGGAAGGTACTTATAATCCATCAGGAGATTGTGTCACGGTAAAATATTGAAAAATCCACCCGCGGCGTCTGTTATTATGAAGAAAATTGAACTTAATTAAAAAAAAAAGATATTAGACAATGTTTTAACTGAAAAACAATCTCATAATCCTATTCGTTGTTATCAAAAAGTCACTAATATTGAATTTCAGTAATATGAAAAAATAAAATTTTTCCATTTAAAGTACCAATTATTAGTCATAACATTATTTTCGGACGTAATTAAGAGTTAATTAAGCAGAAAGAAAACAGTCGTTCCATTTAGAATTAATCATGTGATATGTTGAGCAAACTGTGATTTAGTTTTCTTTGTAACTTTTATTATTTATTGAATTGTTCATGAATCAAATTCGTCTAAAATTGAACTTTTTTCATTTCCAAGTCAATTAATGTTTGATTTTGACTGGCAAGTAAACTGACTGACGTCACGTGATTATCTATTTATTTACTCAAAATATTTACAGGATAGAATCCCAAATGATATTGAAACAATATAACGCCATATTGTATACCAGGTGAGTCACGAATTGCGCTCGCCCCGATATTTCCTAAAATATTTGGAATAGAAAATTGAAATTTTAAAGGCCTTATTACACTACTAAAATGCCATCTTTTCAATAAAAAATCAAGTTTGGTGCACATCCGGTTTGACCGGAAATGCCCACAACTTTCGATTTTTAAATGGAACACCCTTCATATTTTTACATTTTTGGAATCTAGAGGAAATTTTGAATACAATACATTCATTTTGGTCACTTTTTGATAAACATTAAAAATTTTATTAAAAAATCTATTTCTGAATCCAGAGTGCTGGTGCCCAAAATATATTTTAGTTTGTGTGCTACGTTACTATAAAAATAAAAAGAGCAATATGATTGCATTACTTAATTCTCTAGAGGCGTTTAAAATTTTTAAATGTGATTTTTACCCACTAACTCGGTTTTTTTAAATGGGAATTTAATCGTTCACCAACATTTTTAAATACTTCATTTTCATATGAATCTAATGATACCAAAATTTTTAAAATTTGCTCAGAAATATTTAAGTTTTCAGCCAAAATACAATGCAACCAAGCTTTTAGAAACATGCGGCTAATAGATAATAGATTAGTGGGCTTTGGAAACTAAAATGGCACATTTCTGTGTAAATCTGGTAACCTAATAACATTGGAAAAATCATAGTAGCCATTGAATGTAATAAAACAATATCAGCTGTCAGACAGATACAAAATAAAGCGTTGCGGAAATCTCTTTGAGTAAAAATTAAAGAAAATTAATAATTTCAGTAGAAATGAAAAGTTCGATATGTTACTGATATATGGAGAGCGTCTCAAAAATTCAACTGCAGCTGCAGAACTGTATCAGCAACGATATCCCAACAGACGTCATCCAAGCAGACACTTGTTTGCCAGAGTGGAACAAGAATTAAGAAACGAACCCAATCAACAAGATGACCATCAAACATTTATTGTAAGTGAGGACAAAGAAATTGATGGATTAGGATTTGTGATGGTACACCCAACAACATCAACAAGGGAATTGTCAGTGGAATGCGACACTAGTCAGTCTTCGGTTTGCAGAATTTTAAAGAAACATAAGTTTCGGTCTTATAAATACCAAATACACCAACATTTTTATGGAGATGATAACGACAGGAGGTTAGTATATTGCAACTGGTTCTTAAATGCAGTACAACAAAACCCAGGTTTTCCTTTTCATATTTTATATTCAGATGAAAGTAGATTTACGAACCAAGTTATGTTTAACAGAAATAATACTAGGTACTGGGCTCAAGAAAATCCGAGGTTGGTAGGGCGGGGGAATATTCAGGAAAGATTTGGGTTTAACTGTTGGCTTGGAGTACTTGGAGATCGAATAATTGGATCCATATTTTTTGATGGAACACTTACTGGTGAACGATATTTATTCTTTTTTGCAAAACCAGACAGCAGAATTTCTTGACTTACTTCCTCTTTCCTATTTACAAAATCTGTTTTTCCAACAAGATGGTGCTCCCCCACATACTTCCAGAAGAGTGATGGAATGTTTAAACAACTTGCATGCTGAACGCCTTATCGCAAATCAAGGTCATATCAGGTGGTCTCCTAGGTCACCTGACTTAACACCCCTCGACTATTATGTATGGGGCACTCTCAAAAATAAAGTTTATAAAACTTCTTCAAATACCCGTGAAGAGCTGCAAAATAAAGTTGTACGGGCTCTTAATGAAATAACGCCGGCTGAATTGCGTAGAGCCATTCAAGCAACTGTACGCAGAGCCGAATTGTGTATAGAAAAAAATGGTAGACATTTTGAACAATATCTATAAATGTCAATTTATGGTTTAATTGTATTAATTATTTTAAAGATACCTACTGTTACCTAGTTTAAGTTTAATTGTTCAAACGGAATTGATTTTTATTTATTTATAGGCCCGATATTTATGTTCATTTAAATAAAACTCTGAAAACCGAACTGATGTCGCATTCTATTGCAAATTGTGGATGTAATTGTGTTTACCTCCACATACCTATGCTAAACTTAATTGTAACGTTCTTTGCGCTCACAATTATTAAATGTTTGATAGCTCAAGATTGCCTATAACTACACGAGTCTGTCTGACAGCTGATGTTGTTTTATTACATTCAATGGCTACTATGATTTTTCCAATGTTATTAGGTTACCAGATTTACACAGAAATGTGCCATTTTAGTTTCCAAAGCCCACTAATCTATTATCTATTAGCACCATGTTTCTAAAAGCTTGGTTGCATTGTATTTTGGCTGAAATCTCAAATATTTTTGAGCGGATTTTCAAAATTTTGGTATCATTAGATTCGTATGAAAATGAGGTATTTAAAAACGTTGGTGAACGATTAAATTCCTATTTAAAAAAAACGAGTTAGTGGGTAAAAATCACATTTAAAAATTTTAAACGCCTCTAGAGAATTAAGTAATGCAATCACATTGCTCTTTTTATTTTTATAGTAACGTAGCACACAAACTAAAATATATTTTGGGCACCACAGCACTCTGGATTCAGAAATAGATTTTTTAATAAAATTTTTAATGTTTATCAAAAAGTGACCAAAATGGATGTATTGTATTCAAAATTTCCTCTAGATGTAAAAAAATGTAAAAATATATAGGGTGTTCCATTTAAAAATAGAAAGTTGTGGGCATTTCCGGTCAAACCGGATATGCACCAAACTTGATTTTTTATTGAAAAGTTGGCATTTTAGTCGTGTAATAAGGCCTCCATATTTCAATTTTCTATTCCAAATATTTTAGGAAATATCGGGGCGAGCGCAATTCGTGACTCGCCCGGTAGAGACAAAAGATTGACAATGTATATTACAAAATAACACATATATAAATTAAAGGCTAAAGACAAAAAGTAAAAACAAACTAAGCTAAATTATTACTAACAGAGATACAATTTAAAAATTTTGTAAATGAACAAAAGTAAACACCAATATTTGCAGGTAAATTATTAATAGCCGATATGACTTTTGCAACAGGACAATGACTATTGTAGTTTGAATAAAAATTATCAGCATAGAACAAATCATTATTTCTCGTATTAAATCTAGGAACTGTAATATTAAATAATTACAAATTTTCTGAGGAATCTGTTTTATTATTGATAATATTAGAACCAAATTCTTGTATCATTTTAAGACGCCTTTCTTTAAGAGATGTAATTAATACCCAGCAGCTGAATGAAGTCTTTCTTCATATGAATAATTGGTTTTATCAATATGCAACTTGAATAAAACGAAATTTACTATTTTCTTTTGCACGCTTTCGAGTCTATCAATGTCAGATTGATAGCATGGTTCCCAGATAATACAGCAATATTCAAATATTGTTCTAACAAGTGAATTAAATATATTTAAGATACAAGTAATATCAGTGAAATCCCTGCATTGTCGTATAATAAAACCACACAGACGGTTTGCTCGCTTTAAAACATTCTCAATATGTAAGTGATATCTTAACCCGGCATCCAAAGTAATGCCCAGATCACAAATCGAATCTACTCTGAGATTTTTTTTTGTATTTACAGAATAACAGAATATTACTGTTCTTCTTAGAGAATATTACATTTATTTATGTTGATTTCAAGACAATTTTTTAAATTCCAATCACAAAAGCTGTCAATATCACACTGCAACTTTTCAGCATCACTTATGGTATTAACAACTGTAAACAACTTCAAATCATCGACGAAAAGTAGAATTTTCGCAAAATTAAAATTGTATTGCACGTCATTAATAAAAAGTGAAAATAAAATAGGAGAAAGATGACCTCTTTCTGGAACTCCGGAAGTCACATTGATATTTCTTCATTAATTTGCCCTATTTTTACAATTTGAGTTCTGTCAATTAGGCATGATTTTATCCATTGCAGTAAAGTACCATTAATACCATATAACGAGAGTTTTCAAAGAAGAATATTTTGATTGACACTATCAAAGGCCTTTTTTATATCAGTATAAATTGCATCAACTTGGGAGGCATTCTAAATGGAAAGCATGTCTTCCTCCAACTTAATTAACTCCTAATTACGGCCGAAAATAAAGTTATGACTAGGAATTGCTACTTTAAAAAGGGAATTTTTATTTACCTATTACGTGAACACCAAGTACACCATCTTATTAATATATGGTATCAATCACTGTTTGTAAAACTGTTAAAACTTTGCCTAATATCTCTTTTTTGGAATATTAGGTATATTTTTCTTCATAACGACGAACGCCACTGGTGGATTTTTAAATATTTTACCGTGACACAATCGCCTGATGATTAAGTACCTTCCACCTAAATTTAAAAAAAAATCGCATTGTAATAAGAGAGCGTTGATTTGGGAGTCATGAAAAGTGAGACATATTCTATATTTAAAAGTGAGTTATTTATTATTTGTTTGCTTATAGTAATGAAACATGGTATTTTGAAAACAACAAAAAAAACTATATATGAGAACTAAAACAAAAACTATATGTCAAAAGTATTAATGAAATCTTTGCATTCTTTCGATAACCTGACTTCTGGTTATGCAAAATCATAAACCAAATTTGCCCAATTTCTTATTTGACATTCTCATTATAACACTAGCATGAGAGTTTTCCCCTACGGCTAAGCAGATTAAACTAGTATCTACATGACCCCCTACGGTATGAAGATTCAGTTAAAACTGAGAACATTGGATTTATTTACCTACCTTGTCTTATTTTTTTTTTCATTCCAATGGATTACATTTTCGTAAAATCTCTTATTCAGTTTCTTGGAATGAGTGGCTTTGTGCCTTTCTGATGAGCTCAGAATAAGGGCGAGAAACGTTTCAAAGAAACTGAATGAGAGTTTTTGTGAAAATGTAATCCATTAGAATGAAAAAAAATTGTTTTAGGATTTTGATTTGCTAGCATAACCAGAAGCCAGGTTATCGAAAGAATGCAAAGATTTCATTAATATTTTTTACATATAGTTTTTGTTTTAGTTCTCATGATAGTTTTTTTTTCAGCTGTGTGCAAAATCCTATAAAGAATATGTTTCATACTGTATATGACTATTAAAATAGTAATTGATACTGATAGAATAATTCATATTAATTCTTATGTAATTATTTTATTATAACAATTAACATAAATGTTAAACGAAGGCGTAAATAGAACATAATTTATTAACATTTCTACATTATTCACAAACAGTACGTTTAATATAAACAAATTAACATTTACATGTTTACTCTACACTAAATATTATTTAAATTAACTATATACAAAGTAATATCACAGATACAAAAAATACAAATTAAGAGTATTATTAGATCATTCACCATGGTCTCCAAATACGCTCACTTTCTTCACAATTTTGCTCTTGATTTTGACGAACAAAGTTTAAAGGGCCACCAAAAAACACTTGTCTTCCACTGGTGTCGACACTATTAGCTGGCACGGGGAAGAACCTACTGTTTAATTTCACGTAACTGCCGCCATCCGGCCAATTTGTTGCTTCATTTTTAACACCATTTGAATGAAAAAAGTTACGATTATAATTATCATAACTGTGATGCACACTTAACTGTAAATTTTGATCGGCAACACCTCGTTCCACTTTTTGTACACAGCAGTTTCTGGCGAGAAGTTTGTTGTGCAAATGTTGCAGGTAATTCACTGTCATTTCCAAAATATCCGCTTTTTCTAACTTGACTGGTCGTCCATGTTTTCTGTTTGCACCAGGGTCACATTCCAGTAAAATCTCTTTAAGATTTTCCAAACTTTTATTTATCCTTGAACGTCTCAATTTCTCTATCAGAGGCTTCCTGATTTTCCGCTCTTCACAAACACTTTTACACTTGGTTTTCATTTTTGTGGTATATCGGCGTAGAGCGACTCTAGCTAGATCGGTTTGAAGTGTGCACATTTTTTGAAAATTGAAATTAATATTGTAGTATCCCCTCCCATGGTTCAGGTATCTCTAGGGATGCTACGTGATTTTCTATGGTTTGTGGCAGCAATAAAGCTCAGGGACAAGGTTTTATGGTTTCAATACGACAATAGACTAATAATAATAATGATATTTTTATTAATATTTGGTGTACAGATGAGATAAAAAATATTTGAATTGATTCAAATTGAATAATTTTATTAATGCTTCAAAATATTAGTATTAATTCAGTTTAAATAATTTTATTTGTATCGAGGCTACAGTAATATCATGCAGTGTGCAGGCAATGGAGGTAGTAGAATATTTCCGTTGTCTGTACAACCTTTCATTTGTTATACAACCCGCTAGGTTATGTTCTGTTCTCGCTCAGCACGCCAGCGTAGCTCTCAGTTTCGCTTAAAAGTAATTTTGAAGTAGTTCATTTTGCGAGGAGTCGATTTTAATGATAGCTTTCTGAAAGGGGAAGATTATACTCTAAAAAAACTGCTACCTAAGGCATCATTACTTCCACACCCATGTTTCCCATCCAAGTCTCTTTAAAAAAAACATCTTGATACCATATTTACACTCTAGTATGTGGAAATAATTGAACATAGAATTTTAATAAAATAATATTTGAGGCCTTGGCTTCTAGCATATTCACCAAATCTTAATATTGTCTAAATGTTATTTGTGGCATTATCTTAATTTTCTTTTTCCTTCTTCAATTCTTTGGGACTTCCTGCCACATGTATGTTTTCTTTTTAAGCTTTGATAGGGGAATCTACAAAATATATCACAATTAACCAGTATGATACTGGTAAATAACCTGTACGCCTGTGACGTTTACGTCAAATGATCAGTTAGAGGCTGTTTTTTTTAAATAAACAACACAAGTAAGTATAAAAACTTGAAATTAAATATTTCGCCGACGTTTCGGAAATCTAATCTGTTTCCTTTTTCAAGGCTTTTTTGAAAAATCTTTTTTGCTGTGTATGACAAATACACAGCTCTAAGAATGTTTGTTATATTCAATATCCATAGATACTTACTATTTACATAGAACTGTTGATATAGTTAACACTTTTTTAGTTTTTATACAATGTTAAGTTTGCGAAGTTCTTCTTTTAAGATTGGCAGCCAAGTTGTACAGTCACCTACGGAACAATTCGACACGCAACTATCCTCATTCAATAATATTATCGCGTCTTCTTTAATTTGTCTTTTTTTGCTATCTGCCTCTTTTGTTAAAATTTTTGCCGAGTCTCAGTTTATTTTATGTCCGTTCTCCCACGCGTGTTCACAGATCTTGGACCTCTGAATTTCATTTTTTCTGATATAATTTTGATGTTCGCCTAATCTTACACTAAAAGGCCTGGATGACTCACCCACGTATTGTTTGTCGCACTCACACGGAATACTATAAATGCAATTTTTTGAATTTTGCTCGTGGTTCTTCGGTTTCGTCTTTGTCGGAATAGATCTTAAAGTGTTGCTTGTTTGAAATACCGTCCTAATATCAAATCTATCACCCTGGGGGTTTTGTCGATAATACCTTCATAAATATTGAAAATAACAATCAGGTACGACAAAAACCTGAAAAACGTTACACAGCGTTAATTTCTTATGTATGCGGATTATCCGAAAAGTTGCGTCACATCGGTGATAGATTTGATATTAGGACGGTATTTCAAACAAACAACACTACAAAGACGAAACCGAAGAACCACGAGCACAATTCAAAAAACTGCATTTATAGTATTCCTTGTGAGTGCAACAAACAATACGTGGGTGAGTCATTCAGACCTTTTAGTGTAAAATTGGGCGAACATCAAAATTATATAAGAAAAATTGAAATTCAGAGGGCCAAGATCTGCGAACACGCTTAGGAGAATGGACACAGAATAAACTGGGACTCGGCAAATATTTTAACAAAAGAGGCAGATAGCAAAAAAAGAAAAATTAAAGAATCCGCGATAATATTATTGAATGAGGATAGATGCATGTCGAATTGTTCGTAGATGTCAGCAAAAAAGATTTTTCAAAAAAAGCCTTGAAAAAGGAAACAGAATAGATTTCCGAAACGTCGGCGAAATATTTAGTTTCAAGTTTTTATACTTATTTGTGTTGTTTATTTATAAAAAAAAAGCAACCTTTAACTGATCCTCTGACGTAAAAGTCACAGGCGTAGAGATTATTTACCAGTAACATACTGGTTAATTGTGATATTTTGTAGATTCCCCAAGCACCGCTTAAAAAGAAAACATGCATGTGGCAGGAAGTCCCAAAGAATTGAAGAAGGAAACAAATTAAGATAATGCCACAAATAACATTTAGACAATATCCATGATTATCCTGAATCAATTGATGTGGCGAATTTTATTTGTTCAAGTGTAGACGTGTTTATATTTTATGTAATCGTTTCATGATGTACAGAACAAGGGTATGAAAAAAAGTTGGTGCTATCAGTTTAAATAGTAAATAAAGAAGACTTTAGCACAGATGCCGATGTATTTCCGAATGTTGCACACATATGTATTATAATTACATGACTTTTAGAAGGAGTGTATAATAAAAACAATAAGTCCAAGGTATTCAAAAGTAGAAGCTTACGAAGTTAGAGTGTTCCAACCTCAACTTTTCCTAGTTGAAACATGGAGGTAATTTAATAAAAGCTGGCATCATTTCGTATTGCCACACTTCCACAATTAATAACACAGTCAAAACTTGGCATTTTGTATGATATAATGTCCACAAAAGTATTAATTCAATGTAACATTCGATCAGTTTCCATTTAACATCTTGGGAATTTAGGTTTGATGTTCCTAAACTCTGACAAATATCTAAATTTTGACGTCAAGCGCACACGACCTATATAAATCACTAAGTCACTGTCGCCAACTTGCAAACGTTCAAAGTATCACAAATTAGTGTAAGTGGTAAACAGAAAATCTTTAGGGGGGGGGACACATTCAGTCTTCCTCGATTTCTCTGTATATACTTATGTGTACCAAATTTCAAGTGAATATCTCCATTTTATTTTATTAACTCCCTTAATATTGGAGTGGAGTGGTGGGGATTGGAAAATATTATAATAAATCTGAGGCTAGTGAAAAATACTACTCATCTCTATCAGTGGTCTGTATGTATCGAAACACTTTACACGTTACAATCCTTAACGGAGCAATTTGCAATTTCTTAAATCGCGTAGTCTGCTGTAAAAGTAGAGCCCTATTGTCCCATAATAATCGAGTACTTTAAGTATTATAAGCAATTATTTAACACTGTTTCTGCGGATCAATTCCCTCGTTCTCGGTGTTCATTGACGAACTAATAACAGTAATAAACATTAAAATGTTATTTGGTTTAAGTCTCTCTATATCGCATATCTATTAACAAAATATGTAAATATGAAGGTGATATTTTAATAAGTGTAGAAAATATGATTGTCTGCTAAATGTGAAGATCTGTAGGGTTAAATACAGCAAACGCGATTTTTTTTCTCTTAAAATAGAGAGCGAATATTTGCGAAAAGAGAAAAATAAGACACGGATGCAACTCCGGCAAGTAGTTCTTTAGATTTGGCACCAACCGACAGACAGAGATACCGACATATAGTTAGATAGGCTGGTAGAATTAAAAGACCTTAAGAATGGGCAAGGTGGTAAGGCGAATCCTAAATTCTGATCCTAGATGGCGCTAGCGACTATTATGGTTATCTAGTTTTATAAGTATATTCAATAGGTGTAAAATATCAAAGTGTGTTTTATATTACGGAAAAAGATAGTGCGAATAAAGTCGGTGTGCATATATTGAAAATACCTAACTGTATCGAAATGGCTCCATCTACTAAATGAGCATTGTACTAAAATTATGATTAAATATAAGCTGTTCTTGGCAAATTAGTTGATATTCTTCGAGAGAAAATAAGTGGAACTTGTACATAAATAAATATTACAGGATTTTTGAAGAATATTTTTTGGCTAAAATTTACTTATTAGGGAGATCTCTCTTGACGCGTTGCCCCCCTTCCTCACTGATCTTGCTCTCTCTCCTAATTTTTGTGAAATGTGGATGTGAAATGCGAAAATCCGAGCAAATATTGAAGAATAATGTTTCACATAATACTTCGGTACGCGAGGCAAGTAATAAATAAATACAATTAAACTAAATAATTCTTATTTCATTCGGAAAATTTTAATCTTCGAAAAAAATTGTTACAAAATTCCATATAACAATTCATAATTGCTAATAATGTAATGAACCATCAACAGGTTTCTATTATTATTATTTATGATTTTTTATTAATTGTGATAGATTAATTGGTCGAAAAATATTCACAGTAAAACTGGTTTTGGCCACGCAGGCTAGTTTTGCTAAATAAAATAATTGCTTAAAACAATTAAACTACTGTACAAGGTTCCCAATAATGCATCTCAATAAGGTTCTATTCCGACCAGGGCAGATTTAGGATACCAGACCTGTGTGTATTATTTGGTCTTATGAATTTTAAATTCCTTATTAACCAATTACATTTGTTTCCTTTCATTATATTTGTACGTATTGTACATATATCGCAAAGTATAAAGTTTCTCACTTGCTGTACTTAACTTTGCACCTTACCTTTCCTACATTTTTTACTAATAGCCCAAAAGCCGGTGTCATTGAAAGTATCGCCATCGCGGATTTTAAAAATTCTAGTGAAAATTGATTGTAGAAAACCATACGAACAAAATGAGCGATATGACGAGGTTTCTCTTGCCGGAAGTATTTTTAATTTAATTATTATTAAAAAACAATAATGTTTTACCGTTTTCGCGGAAATTGATTTAAATTAGGGCATTTTTAGGAAAAACCTCTACTCTGCCGAAAATATCTGTCATATCTATTTGAAGGCGGTGATAGATAACACAGTTTTAGCATTTTGGCGTAGAAACATTTAAAAAAAAATTGTTCGTTTCTATAAGGTGGTAATTCTAGAGGGGGATGACCCGAATCACCCCTACCCCTCAATTCAACCCTTATAGGGCGTGGAATTATTTTTTTGCAAAAAATATTTACAATTTATAAAAAAGGGGTTTGTTAGAGGGAAGATGAAGATGACCAGGGTTATAATCAGGGGCGATTACAATCCTTCCAGGGAGTGTTTTTTTTGCAAATAATTTTCAGCATTTTTAGAGAGGGGGTTTGATGGAGGAAAGATGAAAGGCGACTAGGGTTGTAACAACCTTCAGAAATGGAAATTCACCCTCTGGGGGGGGAGGGGGGTTGTAATCACTCCTGGTTTTAACACTGGTCATATTTATTTTAGCTCCGTTATAGCCCCCCCCTCTGAAAATGTTGAATATTAAAAAAAAATAGAAAATCCACCCCCTGGAGTGGTTGTAACCACCCCTGATTATAACCCTGGTCACCTTCATCTTCCCTCCAACAAACCTCCTTTTTAAAAATTGTAAAAACAAAAAAAATACACGCTCTATAGGGGTTGAATTGAGGGGTAGGGGTGATTGGGTTCATCCACCTCTAGAATTACCACCTTATGTTATAGGGAGGGCTAATTCACCAAAATACAGGATTGGATTGATGTCTACGCTCGGAGGCAGACTGTAAGGGTGGTTTTGGGGAGATTTCGGGGGTAGCCGGGGTCAAAAACTGTTTTAAACCCCGGTTTCAGCACCCTGGAAAACGGGGGCAACTAGATTGGCCCAGTAGCACATATTTGAGTACATAATACTTCAGACTCCTGACCTGCACAATAAGTAAAGTCGGTATGGCAGGTATTTCAGGCAGTTTTAGCGGCAGTCATACCATGACATTCTGAAAGAGCGCATAACCGAACAAAATAAAAAAACGAATGTTCCACGCCATAACGGTAAAACTTTGTTACCTATCACCTCCTTCAAAAACCGCTGCCTAAGGAATCACCACTTCCAGATCCAGATTTTTCATCACAGTCACTTTAAAGAAAACATTTTGACTATGTTTGCACTCCAGTATGTGGAAACTATTGGTCATAGAATTTTAATAATATTTGGGGCAGATGTCATAGAAAAATATTGGAAAGAAATCTGAGAACTTGGTTTCTGGTACTTATATACACCAAATTCCAAGTTTCTGTACTCTTACAGCGTGCTTTACTTATTTTTCCCCATTTACCTCTACTTACCCCCCACTCCTTCAACGTACATACGTGTACCAAAGTTCAAGTGAAAATCTGAATTTAATTTTATCAACTCTTTCAGTAAGGGAGTGGTGGTGGTATGGAAAATCTTATAAAAAAAAAAACCTGAGGCCTTCGCTTCTAGTATACAGGGTGATTCACGTAGGCCATTCATTAGAAGTTTTTCAACTCGCAGTTGGATTAGAAACTTGAAATTCGGTATACAGCCATAATCGATCATGCCCGTTCTATCTAAAATATTTTCAGTCCTCCAACTATACAGGATGTGCCAGAAATTGGTACCAACTTTCTTATTTTAAATGGAAACCTATATTTTTCTTTACATGGTTCGATTGGTCTTCTAATTCTGAGTTTAGAGAACCTAAGTTATGTTAACTTATCTCTTACAATTTTTGACATATGTCCAATTTTTTGAAAAAAATTGCCGCTGTAGTAGTTTACGAACAAATCTGTATCTCGCAAACCTTTCAAAATTATGAAACCAAATTTGTGAGGCAGTTAGCTGGAAGTCCAGGCTAACTTTTGATGTTCCACCGGTGGTCCCATTTTGTACCATATGGGCGCAGTCGATTTTCAAATGTCGCAATCACAAATTGTCAAAAAGTCAATTTTTTCAAATGGCACCTACTATTTTTTTTCACACCATTCGAAAGAAAATTGAATTTTAGGGTGAGTTACTTAAGCATTCCCTATACCTAACTTCACCCCATATCGAGTTATTCAATAAAAATCAAGAAATACCTTATCTTGCCGAGAGATTCCTTACTTTATCAAGTATGCCATGGAAACAAAAGACAGTTGTAATAATTTTTAAAGAAAAATATGGATTCTTATTTAATTATACACAACACCAACAAATTATTATTAACGAACAAGAACAATGTTGACGAAATTCTGTCAGTGAAAACGGTGCACACATTGAGCATTTGTATTGAAATAATTATTTTGTTAATCTGTTTATTTGTTGTTATTTTGTTGTTATTATTTATTATTGCAATACGATTTTTGAATAAAAATTAAAATGAAATGATTGATTCCAAAGCCTACTACTCTTGAGAAAAAAAAACAATATTTTTTTCAAAAAATGCCAATAACTCAAAAACGACTATAGATAGACATATACCTACAATGTTAATAAAAGCGGCCCTAAAATTCAATTTTGCTTTGATTTCTGGCGTCAAAAATGGTAGGCGCAAAGATGTGCTACGCAATCTGTTGAAAATAGAATAATAGAATATTTGAACAAAAATATGGTGGTCACATTGAACATTTACATCAGAATTTCGTCAACATTGTTCTTGTTCGTTAATAATAATTTGTCGGTGTTGTGTGTAATTAAATAAGAATACATATTTTTCTTTAAAAATTATTACAACTGTCTTTTATTTCCATGGCATACTTGATGAAGTAAGGAATCTCTCGGCAAGAAGGGTATTTCTTGATTTTTATTGAATAACTCGATATGGGGTGAAGTTAGGTATAGGGAATGCTTAAGTAACTCACCCTAAAATTCAATTTTCTTTCGAATGGTGTAAAAAAAAATAGTAGGTGCCATTTGAAAAAATTGGCTTTTTGACAATTTTTTATTGCGACATTTGAAAATCGACTGCGCCCATATGGTACAAAATGGGACCACCGGTGGGACATCAAAAGTTAGCCTGGACTTCCAGCTAACTGCCTCACAAATTTGGTTTCATAATTTTGAAAGGTTTGCGAGATACAGATTTGTTCGTAAACTACTACAGCGGCAATTTTTTTCAAAAAATTGGACATATGTCAAAAATTGTAAGAGATAAGTTAACATAACTTAGGTTCTCTAAACTCAGAATTAGAAGACCAATCGAACCATGTAAAGAAAAATATAGGTTTCCATTTAAAATAAGAAAGTTGGTACCAATTTTTGGCACACCCTGTATAGTTGGAGGACTGAAAATATTTTAAATAGAACGGACATGACTGATTATGGCTGCATACCAAATTTCAAGTTTCTAATCCAACTGCAAGTTGAAAAACTTCTAATGAATGGCCTACGTGAATCACCCTGTATACACCAATTCTCAAATTTCTGTATTTTTAACAATTTGCTTTACTTATTTTCCCTTATTTACCCCTATTTCACCCCCAACCCTTCAAAGGAATCATCTCAAAATATAATCTACTTCCAGATGTCGTTATAATACATAAGTGTACCAAATTTCAAGTGAGTATCTCAGTTTTATTTTATCAACCCATTTAATAATGAGTAGGTGTTGGTGGGGGTGGGGGTTTGAAAAATATCATAAAAAAATCTGAGGCCTTAGCTTCTAGTACATACACCGATTCAAGTTTCTGTACTCTTACCAGATTGCTTTACTTATTTTCACCTATTTACCCATATTTACCCCCCAACCCTTCAACGGAATAATACCAAAATATAATTTAGTTCCTGATGTCATCATAATATACAGGGTGTAGGGTGTAACATAATGGAATGTCATAAATCAAGGAGCGTATTCCTCGTACAAATTTAAGAATATTTTGTCATATAAATAATTGTCATTAGATTACAAGATACAGGGCGTTGTAGTTTTCAAAAATACAGTTATTTCCCTATATATCTTTTGAACAAATATAGATATTTTCCTGAAATTTTGTGTGTAGAATACATGATTAGTATTGTATTTAAATTTAAAAAATGAAGCCCCAGCTTTAACCAGTGAGAAATGTAAGAAAAACAAACTCATCAGAAATTTTAATTTTTAATTTAAACAAACAAAAATAAACGAAAAAAGAAATTATTGCAATAACTTTAAAACTGTTAAATATGCGTAGAAATGTCAAGAGAACATTGTTTTTCAAAATTAAATTTAAAATCCAAAAAAGCACAAAAAAAATTGGCCCCGTGGCGTGCCATAACTTCATGAAAAAAGGTACCCTACATACTTCAAATCTACGTCACTGGTTAAGGCTGGCGCTTCATTTTTAAAATTTAAATACACTACTCATGTATTCTACACACAAAATTTCAGGTAAATGTCTACATTTGTTCTAAAGATATGTAAGGAAATAATTGCATTTCTGAAAACTACAACGCCCTGTATCTTGTAAACGAAGGCTCTAATGACAATTTTTTATATGACGAAATATTCTTAAACTTGTACGAGGAATACGCTCCTTTATTTATGACATTCCATTATGTTACACCTTGTATACGTATTCCAAATTTCAAGTGAATATCTGCATTTTATTTTATCAACCTCTTTAATAATGGAGTGGGGGTGGTGGGGGGATGGAAAATATTATAAAAAATTTTGATGCCTTGACTTCTAGTGCATACACCAAATTTCAAGTTTCTGTTCTCTTACCCGCTTGATTTACTTATTTCCCCCCATTTACCCCTATTTACCCCCCAACCCTTCACCGGATATGTTCAAAAACAATCCAGTTCCAGATCTCGTTATAATATATACGTGTACAAAATTTCAAGTCAATATCTTAAACCGCTCCGGAGAAAACGTGCGGACAAATAAAGTTAAAGACAAATCGACCGACAGACAGACAGAAAAAATTTTTTCGCTCAAATTTAAAATCTCGACGTTTGATGACATTCTTAACCTATTTCAAGGAAAAAAATGTTTGAAATTTTGTTTACGATTACCATACTTCCAATCCACTACGTGGATGTGGAAGTAATAGATATGGCAGATATTTTCGGCAGAGTAGAGGTTGCCATACCAGGTTTTTCTGAAAGAGCATGAAATTTCCTTAAAATGTTTTAAATGAAATCAATTTCCGCGCAAACAATAAAACATGATTGTTTTTAAATGATAGTTAATTTAATTAAAAATACTTCTGGCAAGAGAAACCTCGTCAAATGGGGCTCATTTTGTACGTATGGTATTCTACAGTCAATTTTCACTAGAATTTTTGAAATTCGCGATGACGGTACTTTTGATGTCACGGGCTCTCCACATATAAGGTCATATTTTGATATTCCGGTTAGTCATGAGCTGGCCTATCAGCCCTCCACGAGTTGTCGTTGAGTTATGGCACACCCTGTATATGCAAAATTTCAAGGCAATGGACAATAGAGTAGAATTCTCCCTTTTCAAAACGCTATAATTAAAATCTTTCAGAATAAACCAATTAAAAATTACTTTTATCAACGAAAAGCCCAATTTTGTAAAATCGCCCGATAATAGAACCACAACCCAGAGAGTTAATGAAACATGAATCTTTAAATCTCTTGTATACAACGAAATTTGGCAAAAATTATTTTCCACTTTATTTCCAGAACATTAACTAGGCCATTCTGTTTATCGTTACAATTAAGATTTAATTTTTGTACATTGTTCCCTCAAAGAAGCTATCTGTTTACAACCCCCTTAAAGGGTTTTCATACATCTTTTATTTTTACAAAATGAACACATAAGTATCATTATGGTATTCTCCTATTGACGTATTCAAATAGAGAAATAATCCAATTATTAACAAAAGTCTTAACATAAACATAACGCCCAAATAGTTAAAATCTACCAAATCAAACGTGATAACAAAGCCTACCGACAAACTTTCCCTTTCTAAATCCTTTGATATTTATGGTAGCAATTCACTGCAGTTAAACCCTTGCCTTGCAAAACGAAGAGTTAAAATTGGCAAATTGCCATAAAGTGTTATTAGGGGTTATATAACCATATACCCTTTGAAAAAGGGTTTCTGCAAAACTGTAAAATATTTTTGGCAACATTTTATGAAGGATTGATTGTAAAGTTGTTATATATTGGTCTGAGCGTTTAAGCAAGTCTGGTGGATATTACTCAATGCATTTTGGAACTGGTCTATTTTCCATTATGTTAAATTGTTAACATGGGCACTAAAGTACCACGTGGGTGTTATATTTGTTCAGGGTAGACCAACTTTGATGAGATTTTATGTTTTCATGTAGTAATCTTATAACAAAATTTTTGGAAAAAAATTGACGTATCTTTAAAAAAACAGCCACTAACGATATGTGATACAAAATGATATAAAACTTCAAACTTTGCTCAGTTAATTGAACCTTGTTACCTAATATCGATTTTGAGGTTGGTTAAAAACAGCTTCGATTTATTATTAGTTAATTTTTAGACTAATTATAAGTTGTTTTTGTAGTACACACTTTCCTTAAGACCAGTAAAAAAGTAAAAAAATGACGGAATCCAGTTATAATGAATGAATTTTCATGATATTTTTGCATTAAGTTTCTAATACTGAGTAAAAAAAAATTACCAGTTAAAATTGCCGCTTTTACTTGGGGGTGGTTCCACCCCTTCTAGAGGGGTAGACAAAAAAGTAAAATAGTAACCAACGAATCTGATACAGAATCATATCGTAAGAGAAAAAGATGGTAGAGTCGGGACCAGTTTAAAATGACCGATGTATGAATTAATGTTGCGCATACGTTTTCGCTATCTGTTGCACACAAACTTAAAGCAATAGCCTAAAGACATTGTCAATGTACCTATGTCCACCAAGATTCTTTCCCACTTCTTTTGAGATGGAAATATGAAATGTACACTGAGGAGTGAGAAACATAAGCTCAGCGATTCTCAAACTGTGTGTTTGACCAAGAATATTATTTATTCCCGTGAACTAACACCACTCTAAATATAAAAAACGTCTTTATAAAAATAAGTTATTCTTAGTGGTAAATAGTGGACATTCATGCGTCAAACGAACAATATCAAACCACTAAGTCTTACAATTTTGTACATATTACACGTTTTAGAATATAATGAACATATAGGATCGCGTAGCTCAATCGGTAAGATACTCGAGCAGCAATAAATGTAAATGAGGTGGTTGCGAGTTTGATCTCGATCCTCATTAGTTAAAGTTAATAATTTTCTTTCTAAAATGTTCATTTCATAAGCCGCGCCGCGAGTTTTGTTAAAACTTTATTTCCCCCAAGAATGTGTCTTTTATTACTACTAGCGCGTGTTTATCTCTAACACAATCGACTTTTCTTACGTTATGTATTAATACACGAATGGTGAAACGTGCGTCGAGTAGAATAATTGTTCAAGTGTAGTGTTGTATTGTTTATGAAAACGTGTCGTAAATTGTTAAGTGTAGTGTTCAAGTGTTTTAGTGTTTATAAAAGCGGGCCAATGCGTTGTTCTTGCAGAATTGTTTTAATTTATTTGTTTTAAAATTATTGTTATTTTTTTAATATATATTTGGCCAACCAGAATATTTATTTATTACCGCTAAAAGAAAAATAATTTAATTTCGTTATTCTCACAGAGATTTCAGATTTTTTTATATGAAATATTTTATTTTTACTAACATTATATCCCCTACTAATACTACAATCCTATCCTTTCCTGGCAAGAAATGCCCATATCTCCCCGTGGTTCTTGCTGGACTTTAACAATATTAGTATTTGATTTCTTTTTCTGATAACTCATTGTTATTGACTGAATTGGGCAATTCATTTTTTTGTCATCAGTTTCACTTGTCTGAAAAATTTGTATTATTGAGGTTGCTAAAAAATACTATATTGGGGGTTCGTTTCTTTTTTTACATGCAAATGCCTTTAATCAACTAAAAGACATAAAGTTTTTGTTGAAACTAATTAAATATTTGTGAAATAGACACAAGAATTTATGATTTTTCATATAGTAATTAATGGTAGGAGTAAAATTTACTCTTTTTTATTTTCCTCATATCTGCTTCAATTGATATATGGGGTCCTTGTTGTATTCTATGCACTTTTTCTTAATAGAATTTTTCGGTATCTTAACAATTTGACCCATTTTTCGGTACCACCGTCAACTATTTTGTTGTCGGACATGCATACACGAACCCCTAATAGATTGTTTTAGAAATGTCAATAATACAATTCTTTCCTATATGTAGCCAACTTTATGGCGAACACTGTATAATCAGAATTCCACTAAAATGACGAAGTTACTAAATTAACAATATTAACACTTTATGACAACATCTTTCTTTTTTTTTTTGTAATTATTTATCGACATCATTGCTGTTACAGGAAAGAACTGTTTGAGAACTACTGACATTTCTTATGCATGAAATAAAAGCTTAGTTCAGACGTTTTAGAGGCCATGACAGAAGTCAGCTTAAATTGTATACAATTTTTTATGAAAATTTATATTCTCCAAGTTATAACGATATGAAGATTATGATTTTAGCTTAAAAAAATTGATACCTCGACTACTTTTCGCAAATAACTCAAAAGTCTTACATTTATGGAAGAAAGTGGAATGGTACAAAAAATAAGATCATGAAATTACAAGTATTTTATTTTTTGTTTATTTCTGTACGGCGAATTAGTCTAAAAGTAGGATAGTTTCAAAATGGCACACGAGCGAATATCAGTCGAAATATAATATTTAAATCCCAAATATGTCAGAAATAATCAGGATGATGTTAAAAATACACATTATAGAAATTAAAGGGCTTGAAGTACTCATTGATACGATTTTTTTCTATCCGTACAGCTTGAAGAATAACGATGTTATGTACAAAACAATGAGTGTCTTGTAATGTTTTTAAATAATAAATTTAGGATTTTCCTGCTGTCATCGGCCTTAGAATAGAAATTCCAAAAATCTGTACCAATTTTTATTAATATTGTAGTATTACCAACTTGCTCTAATTTTGAGAGCTTCAATTTATCAAAGGGTATGAAGAAATATGAGATTTAAATGTATTTCTTTGCCACTGAAAGTTCAAGCTCCCACATATGTACTGTCATATTTCAAAAACTAAATTCTACAAATGTTTTTAAAAACAAATGAATATATCGCTTCTTAAGCTCTATTTTTCTATATTGTCATAATTTCCTTTAATGCAATTTTTTTGGAGTTATTTACAAAAAGAGAAATTTATTCAGCAAAATCGTAATATTTTTCCTAATTTAAAGTAGGTATATTTTTAAAACGACTGCTTTAACAATGACAAAAAAATTAGAGCGTGTTAGCAATGCTACTTTTTATTAATAAAAACTGGTACGGATATTTTGAATTTCATTATATGGCCAGTGACAACAGGAAAATCCTAAATTATTTCTTCAAAAAGTTACAAAGCAAAAGTTTTACACATAACATTGTTGTTTCAAGCTGTACGGATAGAAAAGAAATGCTATAAAAAAGTATCTTAAGCCCTTTAATTTCTATTATATGTATTTTTAACATCATACTGATTGTTTCTGACATTTGATATCTTGGACTGATAAATGTTCGAGCGCCATTTTCAAACTATCATGTTTTCATCGTACAGAAATAAACAAAAATTAAAAAACTTGTAAAATCCTAATCCCGTTTCTTGTATCATATCACCTTTTCCATAAATGTAAGACTTTTGAGTTGTTTACGAAAAACAGTCTTAAGGTACAGGGTGGTCCATCTAAGCGGAAACGTTGACATAGCGGCTTTGTGGTTGTAGTAGGAAAGAAATTTGAATGCTGCTATTTTTGTTTAATTTCCAAAGCCAACTTGGTGCATTCTGTTCATAGAGTAGTAGAAATGCAAGGAGTAATTTGTAATTTAGTTGTTAATAAAATTTTGTATACTGTTTTCTCGAATATCTCAGGAACTATCTGTAGCAACCCTTTAGTGATGGAGTGGGGTGGTGGAGGGGTGAAAATATTTTTAAAAAAATTGAGGCCTTGGCTGCTAGTATATACACCAAATTTTAAGTATCTGTATCATTACCAACTTGCTTTGCTATTTTCACATATTTACCCCTATTTAACCTCCAACCCTTCAACGGAATCATCTCAAAATATAATCTAATTCCAGTTATAATCCAATATGTCGTTTCAAGAGAATATTTCAATTTTATTATATCAACCTTTTGAAAAATATTGTTAAAGAATAACACCTTCGTTTCTATTAAATACACCAAACTCGAAGTTTCTGTAGTTTTACTAGATTGCTCTATTGATAAACTTAGCAACATGCTAGCAGTGGAACACGGTGTGCCGCAGGGTAGTGTACTAGGACCGCTGCTATTTTCAATGTATATTAATGACTTACCTAATGCTCATTCAGCATTAACTGTTCTTTTTGCAGACGACACTACTTTCGCGGAACACTTGAGAGACACTGGTACTAATGTTGTTGATTTGCAAATCAACATTTTAACCAAGTCTTCTGACTGGTTTAATGCCAACAAGTTATGTTTAAACACCAACAAAACACACACATTACTTTTTTCCACCAAGAAAAATAACCTCCAGACTGTAAAATTTCTGGGATTAACATTAGACAATAGATTAAGTTGGCATCCACATATTAATGACCTAACAAGTAAATTGTCCAAAAAAGTATATGCCATCAGACAAATAAAAAATAGAGTTAATCTAGACGCAGCACTTGTTGCATATCATGCTTTGTTTCATAGTGCCATGGTATATGGATTGATAAACTGGGGTACATCCAATCAGGTACACAACATTTTCATTATTCAAAAGAGAGCAATTAGAGCTCTGGCTGGTTTGAGTCAACTTGAAAGTTGCCAATCCTGGTTCATAACATTTAATATATTAACTTTGCCTTCCGAAATTATTTCTTGTAATTTACTTCGCATAAAGGAGAATTTGAGCGAATATGCTAGAAATGGCGAAAATCATGAATATAATACTCGTAATCGCAATGACATACAAACACCTTCTCAGAGATTAGAGTCAACAAAAAGAAACAATTTTGGTATTGCTCTGTTTAACTCGTTACCACAAGAATTGAAATCTTTACCTAACAGATAATTTAAACCAAAGTTAAGAAAGCATCTTTTGGCCAGTGCTTACTATAATGTGTCAGATTTTAAATATGTATACATTTAGATTAATGTTTGTTCTTTGTTAGTGTACTTGAATTAATTGTCCTGTACTATATTACACAAACGATATTAGGATTATGTCATTTAGACATATTTGACTATACTAGAATTAGGTCCTAGTATTCAATACAATTATATTATTTGTTTGTTTGTTCGCTTGTTTGTTTGTTTGTTATTTACTTTGACTACATTAGTATCATGTCCTAATGTTTTATACAGTTATATTTTTGTCTACATTTACATTTATATTTTTTCATTTTACCTATTTATGTTGACGTGTCAAAACACTACGGTGTATTTTTTTAAATGACCAATAAATTATTATTATTATTATTATTATTATTATTATTATTATTATTATTATTATTATTATTTATATTCCCCACCGTCACCCAGTTAATTCAGTATGTTGATTTGAACTGGTGTCCTAACACCAGCTCAGAACCTGATCTAATTCTCCAGAAATATTTGTTATTTTTGAACACTCTGTATATCGATTGGAAATTTTACTCAGAGTAGCTTTTGGTTCATATTCTGCTGTTCAAAATGGAAACATGCTTAGTCACTTCAAGGGTTAATGTCAAAAATTGTACGATGTTTGCAAACTTTTTTATTCCATCTAAAACAAACTAAACAATGTCATAAAAGTGCAAAATACGTAGTAAAATTTGAAAGGATTAGAAACAGCCTTGTGGACGGCATCCTTTGATAAAAATATTTTTGTAATATTTTTTACAGATTGCCAAAAAGGGTTTTAACCCTTACTTTCCAATAAAACCTGAACAATTCAGCTGCAATTATGTGAATGCGCGCCATAAAAATGGGTAAGGATGGTACAATTATATAAATTTTATTGCAAAAAAGTAAATGGCAAGAAAGGGGTTTCGGCACAGAATTGGCTAAACGTTGTAAACCTTTATACATTTCTAATAACACATTTATTTCTAGCCGAGTTTTATAGGTCGTTTTTGAAAAATATAAAAATATAAATTAACTGACATTTTACTGATATATTTGCAGCATTAAAAGTTTATGGCGAATTTTGTCACAAGGAAACAAACGTAATAAATATCAAAGGATTGGTCGCCGGAATCCTTTGAAAAATTATTTTAACCCTTATATTTCCCATACAATAAACCTTTAAAATATTTCAAAAAATAGACGCTGAATATATTATTATATGATAAAAATATACCAAGGTATTAGCTTTTAGAATACGTTTGTTGTAAATGTAAGGTTGTTTAAATTGTCAAATATTTATATTAAACATGTACAGAAAATAAAGATAATATGAAAACATTACAAATGTAATAAATTGGTCGGTTTTCCCTCCGATCATGGCAATAACAAAAAAAATGATATAATCAAAAACAAGCGTGTATCGAAAAATTTATTTTGGGGGATCTCATTGATCTTTGTTAGGTTTGTAGGTATCACGAGGCATATCTATATCGTCAAATAACTTAAGAAATCTTTACTTTAAGGCCGTAAACGGCGATGTAAGTGACGAAAACAACTACAAGAAATACAAAATCACATACAAGAAGGTATTACAGGCAGCAAAAACTAGATATAATAATGAAAAGCTAACAAAATCAAAAAATAAAACTAAAGCTGCATGGAATATAATTAAAAGTAACACAAACTGTGAAAATAACAATAATAATATTGAGAAATTAGAAGTAGCAGATAAAATCATTACAAGTCCAATACAAATTAGTGGGGAATTTAATAAATACTTTAATGAAATACCTGAGAGAATAAGTAACCAAATTGAAGATATGGATATGCCTAAATTAAATTCTAGTAATAATAACTCTTTTTACTTAGCCCCCATATGTGAAACAGAAATAATTGACATTATTAAAACTCTAAAATCAACAAATTCGGCAGGCATAGATGGAATCAGTACAAACATACTGAAACATATTGCAAGTAAGATAAGTCGGTCATTAACGTACATATTTAATAGCTCAATAGAAAAAGGAAAGTTTCCAGATAAACTAAAAACGGCTAAAATTATTCCTATTTATAAAAAGGGAAACAAGCTTCTAGTCGAAAACTATAGACCAATTTCACTACTCTCTTCATGTTCTAAAGTTCTTGAAAAAATAGTTTCGAAAAGGCTAACATCATTTTTAATCAAATCAAATATTCTCTCTTCCCAACAATTTGGATTCCGACAGGGATTGTCCACATCCGACACAATTATGTGTTATCTGAATGAGTTATATGAGGGTTTAAATAGTGGTAATAATGCACTTGGAGTATTTCTGGACCTCAGTAAGGCATTTGACCTGGTAAACCATGACATCCTGTTAACTAAACTAGAGTGTTGTGGTGTGCGGGGTCGGGCTTTATCTTGGTTCAGGAGCTACTTAAATGACAGATATCATACCGTTGAAATTAATGGTCACCAGTCGCCAACCTTAAAAACATCAATGGGTGTACCACAAGGGTCTGTTCTAGGCCCGTTGCTTTTTCTTATATATATAAATGATTTAAATGCATTTTTAAACTTCGGTAAAATAGTCATGTTTGCAGATGATACCAGTATTTTGGGATTTGTGCCTGATACAGATACATTGCAAAAAGAAATTGAACAAACTAATTCCAACATATTTGAATGGTTTAATGGAAACAAATTAAAAATAAATCGAGAAAAGACCGTCTTTATAAAATTTGCCTTAAGTAATGAGAGCTTGCTAATAAAGTTTAATAATAAAAGTATTCAGCAAAAATCGTCCCATATATTCCTTGGTCTGAAAATAGATAGTCCACTGAAGTGGAATAATCACATTAGTAATGTTTATGCCAAAATATCTAGATTGTGCTATGTGTTACGACAACTAAGAAAATTTGTTAATAAATTCGTTTTAAAATCGTTTTATTACGCTCAAATCCAGTCGATCATGCCATGGCTTGGTTTGTTGGGGAGCACAAACTGATATATCTAAAGTGTTCATTTCACAAAAGAGGGCAATACGAATTATGTTTGAAATAGATGCACGAGCATCCTGTAAAGATATATTTAAAACAGAGAAATTACTAACATTACCGTGTCTGTATATTTATCAGGTTTTAATATACACACATAAAAATATCAAGAGTTTTGTAACCCTAGGTCATACTCATGAACATGAAACTAGAAACGTACAAACCTTAAAGATCCATTTTAACGTGTAAAAGACATTTTTTTTAATATATCTGTGTAAGATCTTCTTGACTAATAAATTATTATTATTATTATCATTATTATTATTATTATTATTATTATTATTAAGCAGGATTTTTTATATTGAAATCGACAGATTTAGGGAATTATTGAACCTTGTTCTGTACCACGAACCAAAATATATGGACTTCATGTATTTTTAGACGCTGAATTCGATTCCGCAGTCCAAAAAAGGGCTTATCAGGTAATTTTTCTTTATAGTCAAAAACATCCCTGATAATGGTGTAAAATCATGAAAATGATGTCATAACTTTTAATGGAGTGTGAAAAATAGTATATGTTTTGTACTCTAGAGTAGAGAATATAAATTCGAGCCATAATAAGCAGGTGAAAACTTTAGAGACGCAGGTGAGTGTGAGTAACATGCATAAAGGTCAAATTTTGGCTTCTCTTAATGCAAAATATCTGGCTCTGGTACGACAACCAGCCATTACTCTCAGGGGGTTGAGACTCACCCCTATGGAGGCTTAAAACTACCTCCACCGATGAAGGATTCTCATAAGTTTTTTTAAAAATTTCAGGATTTTGTAGTTTTGGACAGGGGTGGACAAACATGGAGTGAATTCATTTCAACCACCGACTACCCTTAAAGGGTGGTAAGAGCTATTCCCTATTCTCAAATGATGCATATGGATGCTATTGAAAATCGGAAAGGGTCATGTACTTGTAGCTCATTGAGCCAAATACCCAACGATCCAATCTTAATTAGGTTGAAAATTACTCCTACGGGGGGTAAAAACTACCCCTAAGGACGGACCAATCTCATTAGTTCTAATATCCCGGAACAATAATTCAGGCGTGAACAACTTTCAAAATATCAGTCCGTCTGTCTGTCCGTCCGCCCGCCCGTCCGTCCGTCCGCCCGTCACGTTTCTTGTAAGCACGATAACTTAAGAATGAAAAGTCCGATTGCATTGAAACTTGAACAGTAAATTAGTGTTAGCTAATGCAAGAACCCTATGCTTTTTTAATAGTATTGATCAATAAATAATAAAGTTATTAATTTTTAAAAATAATGTTTCTTTATATTTTGTAATTAACCAAAAATGAAAAGCTGTTGAAAACTGCACGTTACAGAAAAAATATAAGAAACCAAAATTTTAAAGAATACATTTGCCTATACATCTGAATAGTCCAGTACGTGGGTGTCAAAAAGGGGTGTTTGAATGCAAAAGGTGGGGTAGTAGTGATTTTTTAGTATGTTGTTAGGCTTGGGGCCCTGATGAAAAATCCAAGTTTTCGACCTCGAGGCGCATGCGCTCGAGCCGCCATCTTGGATTTTAGGTACAAAAATTTGGTTTTTTGATAATAACTCAAAAACGATGGCTTTCACGACAAAAGATGTTCTATACAAAGTTAAAGAGGACAAAATTTCCTACATTTAAAATAAAATTTATTGTAGCACACATATGTTAGGAGTTACAGCTCTGTGAAGTTGCACTATTTGAAAAAAAAGTATTATATTTTGTTATTTGGCTGTTACAATACAAATACAAAGACCGCAGAAAGACTTCGTCGATCAAAAAAGCACGTGTCTACCGATGTCCTTTTTGATGAAACAATGGTGGTGCAAGTTTCGCAGGAGCGATTTTTAGCCAATGAAAAAAATTAAGTTCGTCTCATATCGATGCCGAAGAACACATTTAAGCTGGGTGCATTTACAGTTGAACAAGCTGAAGATGATGCCGATGTGCTAATTGTCAACACTGCAATTTCTTTATGCAGTGAATCAATATTTGATGCTGTTTTTGTGGTCGGGAAAGATGTTGACCTTTTAGTACTTGTGACAGCCTTAGCACCAGCCGAAAGTTCTATCTACTTCCGCAAACCTGGAAGAGGAAAAATTGCTGAGAGGATATATTCAGCAAGTAGCCTCAAATACGAAGAAGCAACCAAGCACATTCTGTTCTTGCATGCCTTCAGTGGTTGTGATACAACGTCATCCCTATTCAATCAGGGAAAAACTAAATTTTGTACGCTGATAGAAAAAAACAGAGCGGTTCATGAAATAATTGAAATTTTCAACCAACAAGATGCCACGTCAGAGGAGATTGCCGAGATCGGAGTACGCTTTCTTGTAGCTTTATATGGTGGCAACATGGATAAAGAGAATTTGGAAGAGATTCGTTTCCAACGCTTCGCCAAATCTACGTCGAAAAGCCAATCTTGCCTCTTTGCCACCTACAAAAGACGCGGCGCAATTTCACGCCTTTAGGACGTACCACCAAATACAGAAATGGAGAGGCATAGAGAAAAATCCTGAAGACTGGGGTTGGAAGCATGGCGCTTACGGGCTCACTCCCATAATAATGGCGGAAAAACCAGCTCCCGATTCCTTATTAAAATCGGTATCTTGTAACTGCAAAAAGGGGTGTGGTCGGGCATGCAGCTGTCGAAAGGCTGCACTTAAATGTTTGGTTGTATGTGGCTTATGCAACGGAGAATCTTGCAGAAATATGCCGGAAATCCGCATTGAAAGCGAGGACAAGGATGACGACATTTTTCAGGTTACGGACCAAAACTACGACCAGGACACCGACAATAACCAGCCCGGACCATCGAAATGTACCAAAATGTAGTAGAAATTAATTTTTGTAACGCTCTAAAATCATAATTTACTATTCTTAAATTTAAAAAAAAAATGCGATATACTTTTCGCCTTTAACTTTGTTTACGATAAGTATAATACTGTTAAATGATAATATTCAAGTGCCTTTTAGTTTTTTTTTATAATTATGTACAAATATAATGATATATAATAAGAATAATAAAATAAAACTCAACCAAAATGAAGTTTCCGCATTTTTTTTTCAAATAGTGCAACTTCACGGAGCTGTAACTTCTAACATATGTGTGCTACAAAAAAATTGTTTTAATAAAAAATGTAGGTGTTTTTGTCCTCTTTTACTTTGTATAGAACATCTTTTGTCGTGAAAGCCACCGTTTTTGAGTTATTATCAAAAAACCAAATTTTTGTACCTAAAATCCAAGATGGCGGCTCGAGCGCATGCGTCTCGAGGTCGAAAACTTGAATTTTTCATTAGGGTCCCAAGCTTAACAACATACTAAAAAATCACTACTACCCCACCTTTTGCATTCAAAAAACCCCCACGTACTGGACTATATAGACACTTATGTATAGCGAACCCAGTGAAATTCGACTTTTATTATCTCACAAAATATAGCCTTAATTTTTTTATTTTAAATCGATTTATTCTGGTGTTTTAAAGAAAACATGAAAAATTGAGAACGAGATCACTATGGCATAAAAAATTATTCAAGGTCAACATTACATTACATTTAACAGTTTACGAGATTTTCCATTTTCCATTAAAGGTCTTTTTTTCGTGTTTCTCCGGAAGAACTTGAACAAAAAGTGGACTTAAGGAAAAAGTCATAAAGGAAAAGAAGTCTTGTATTTCAATAATATATTCAGCAAAATTTTTCTGGATTTTTTATTCCCCCTCCCCCCTTTTTGGAAAAATTTAAACCGCTATATCTCGGAATATACGCATTTTCTCGAAACTTTTACGACAGTAAAAAGTGGTTGTTTTTCGTCAAATTATTGGCCATTCCCTAGAAAGAGACATCCGATAGGGACATATTTATTATTTTTGGCCATAATTATTTTTTCTTAGTACGCATATTTAAAGAAACTATCCCAGATAGCACAAGATATTCTAAGAATAATCTGAAAATCTTCCCAAAAAATATTATTCGGTTAATTATAAAAATTTATTATTATTTTTAGAATATCTTCTAATAAATAACATTAGAATAATTGAAATACATAAGCATGGAATATATTCTGAATATATTTTGTTAATAATTGCAAATCTTATCTTTGGATTATTATTTTAAAATTACTTCATAAAATAATATGATAAAAATATTTTAATAAGAGAAGCATAGAATATGTTTTAAATATATTTTATAAATAATTTAATAGGTTAACTTTTGACTATTTATTTTGAAAATAAGGTATTAAATAAGGCTGTTTCATAAATTTTCCGATGTACCCATATAGCAGGTTTAATTTATATTGATGAGTGTTCCGCATAAATTCGAAATTCTTGTTATTGCTTGAATTATTACAGGAAAATATTATTCAAATAAAAATAAAAAAATAAAATATCACTTTTTGTAGTTACACCAACACAAGGGAACTCTTTATTAAAAAATATCGCGAAATGTTGCGCAGACGCGTAAATTGTAGGTTTCCATAGTGTGTATATAACTATTATAACTCTTTAATCTATGATGGTGTGCTTGAAAATTTGGAGTTTGCTTGTTTTATTTCATTGTTCGTTATGTTTGCAATTATGCGCAATTAAAAAAACAATTAAAGAAGGTAAGTGAATCGATAAATTTGTGGTCTATTTAAATATATGTATCTTGGATATAGACAAATCATTTTTGTCACGCCATCAACATCAATTAACCTAACCTAACTTTATAAAGCTATTTTAGCTGGTTTTAAATGGAATATTTGTTTCCGTTATTAGGAAGGAAATAGCTATTAAACTTCACTTCTTCTTTACTTGACAATTCTTTTTTTAAATATGTCTCTTAAAGTAGTATTATATGATTGGCAGTATTATATGTAACTGAAAATAAGCGGTACACTTTCGATTGATCTTTGGCTAAACCTGTTACTAGGTCAGTGTCACTTTTAATGTTTAGATAAGTAGTTCGCAATTTATTCTTCGCTTACGCATTATTATTTGAAAAAAACAACAAATACAAAGAATGGCCCACTAATCAGTTTGGACTGTCCCATGCTGGAATCTTAAATTCAGATGCGTATATAAATTCTGTTCTGTTTTTAAAAATTTGCTCGTGGTTTATAAACTACCATTAGCACATGTCTATAAATCAAAGTTATACTAAAGTAATAAACAATTCTGTTCTTTTATTAACAGGTGAACAATCTGGCGAGATTAGGTGGTGGAACGTATTGAGGATGCAGAAGATTTTTGACAAAACTTATCTCGGGGGATGTTCCAATATTATTTACTTTACATGGGCATAGAGACTGGAAATAATCTTTGGAGATTCTATTTTATGCAATGTGATAATTGGTAAGGCTACGATTTTATATCCACATATTTTTTTCTGTTTTATTTAGTGTGAATGTGTGCGAGTCATTATGAAACCAAAGTTGACATATCCAGTTTCTCCATACTATACTGCTTAATTGTCTAAGGCTATAAAATGTATGGGTATATGGTACATGTTCAATTTCAGATGCAGTTTAAAAAAATAATGAGGTCAGTTCAAAACAAATTGAAGTTTATGGCTAACTAAAAAATAGAAAGAAAAACCAGAACCGCTAATAAGCAGTAGTCTTTGCATTCTTCAAAGAAGCTAGCAGAGACCTACATGGACTGAAGTGTGTATTTATTATATCGTGCATGTCCTAATAACTGAATTTACTATTTAAGTTTTGTTTCGTTATTGGAATTTTAGAAAATGTTACGAGTAAATGTTGTAAGAAATAAATCTTTAACCCAATTATTAGGAGTGTCTTATTTTGCTTTTATGTAATCTATATATTCCTTAACTAAAATATTTATAAACTGCCTGAAATGTAATTATTGTATTTTTTAAAGAATAAGTTAAAAATGCGGACAAATGGAACATTCTGTATAACAAATTATTCCAAAATAAAAATATTTGTAGTTACTCGTAAGAAGGTCATTTCCTAGGAAGAGACATCCGATAGGGTAATCTTTATTATTTTTGGCCACAACCTTTTTTTCTTAGCACGTATATTTTAAAAATAATAAAATTACGTACCTAAGTTGAACCATAACAAGACTATTACTATGAATTTTCACTCAATAATTTCAGTTGTTTGCAAAATAGTTAGATTTAAATTTAAAGATTATGCTAGTCTTCCTATTTCGTAGTTTTAACAATTTTGGAAACGAATGGAATTATTGAGTGAAAACTCAAGTAATAGTCTTGTTATGGTTCTATTTAGGTGGTCTTATAGTATTTTAAATGTACGTGCTAAGAAAAAAAGTAATGGTCAAAAATATTATATATTATTCTGAATTAACATAAAGATAACCTGAAAATATGTTCTAAGATTAAACATAAAAATATCCTAAAAATAATTTAATATTATGCACATATAGTTTGGCATTAGTATAAAGATAACTTGGAAATATAATCTATGATTAACCATAAAAATATATTCTCGAAATATTCTAGATTCTCCGGAGAATACTGTGTGAATTATTCCGAAATTATTCTAAGGAGACATATAGTTGTACCGTTTGTTACTTCTAGGAATATTCTTAAAAGATAATAATTATTTTCGTGTTATTCTAAGAATAATGAAATATTCTGTAGGAATAATTCAGGAATAACATAAGTTTATGTTTGTGCTATCTGGGATAATAGTACCTAAGTGGAACCATAACAAGACTATTACCATGAATTTTTACTCAATAATTTCAGTGGTTTGCAAAACAGCTAGATTTAAAACTACGAAATAGGAAGATTAACATAATTTTTAAATTTAAATCTAGCTATTTTGCAAACCACTGAAATTATTGAGTGAAAATTCATAGTAATAGTCTTGCTATGGTTCTACTTAGTTTTTTAAAATACACGTGCTTAGAAAAAAAGTTATAGTCAAAAATAATAAATATTTCCCTCTCGGATGTCTCTTTCTAGGAAATGGCCACCTTAACAAATTAACAGCAAAATCATTGTTTATAACAATTGCGGGGTAATGGCAGCAATTTTTTTTTTACAGTTTGATCTAGACATCAAAACGAACAGAATCCACAAAGTTTCTTGAAAATCCATTAATTTGGTAAACCTTTTCAAGTTTAGGTCGATATTCGTCTAATTTGCCTACACTATAACTGATAAAAAAAATTATGAAATATCTTAATTATGCTTTTCCTATACGTTTTGCAAGTTACTGTTTAAAAAAATCATTCGCACGTACAATCGATGACTTCGATAAGATACGTTTAAAGACCTTATTAGTTAGTCCCCTTAAATTAGGAAAAAATTTAAAAAATTTCCCACAGTTATGAGACCTGTAAAAAGTGAAGCATGATTTTCACCTCCCGCAGTTCTAAAATATGGTGGTTTTTGAGAAATATACACATGTGTATTAGCGCTTGTTCGTCTTTTTTCAATATTTAGGAAAAACTATGAATTTTGGTGAAAAATATGAGGACAGCAAAGTTGTAGACCATAAAATTTTCTACAAATTTTATTCCTACGTTTTTGTTCGAATTCCGCATAGTTCAAAGGGCGCAAAAAATATTTGTATACAGGGTGTCCCAGAATTGAGTTCCTGGACGGGAACCTATGCATTCCTGAGGAAGTACATTCTCTTAAAGTGAGAGAGAAAAATTGTTTTCCAATAATTTCCGTTATATTAGAGACACAATTTTCAAGATTTCATGGAACCAGCACCTCTTTAAGTACTTAATGTAAGATTAATAACAACTAAATATCTTTTGTTTCTGAAACGCGACAAGTTTCCTGTTTCACAAGCACCTAATAGACCGGTAGCACGGGAAAGATTCTGGTGAACAATTAGCTAACGTCTGCGTCTCATAGAGACCTTTCTTGAGCATGTAAAATCGACTACGAGATATTTTTTATCATTGCCACTGGCGCAAAACAATTTTTAATTGATGTTTTATTTTGTAAAATAAATGCATCATTTTTATCAATTAGTTCACTTCTGCGATGTTAATATTAGTTTACTTTAGGAAAAAAAAGTGACGGGAAGCGTAATCGCAGACGTGTAGGTGGCGCACTAGTCTTTGAAATCGGCAATCGCATTTGTATCGAAAACCGGTCTTTAAAAACAATCGGTTCACGTCTGCGAAAGGCGTCACCCGTTATATAATGTCTTTTTAAGTACTTGAACAGTCTCCCAGACGATTTGGCTGTGTATGTGATATTTTTATACACTTTCGATTATGCTACCGATTCCGATAATTTTGTACAATAAGCTCACTTTTCACACAAATAGATATTAAAATTTATTGATATACCGATACTTATGGACGCATTCGCAGACGTTGCGCGCGTGTATAAGTGTAAGTAAATAAAAAATTTATTTGTAAAGAATAACACACATTTTTTACCGATCAGTTCACGTCTGCGAATAACTTGTTTATTGCTATAATGGTATAACAATATAAAAATATTTTTCACAGACGTTTAGCGTCCACATAAATATTTTTAACATTAAGATTAAGAACTTTGAAAAGCATAAACACAGTGGAACGATCAGTTCACGTCTGTGTGTGCAAACCGCGTTAATAATTGATTTTCGCTTACTTATTGTGAATTTTGCAGACGCCTACGGTTTGCATTTATTTCAATAAAATTAATGTATCAGGTGCTCACGAACGTTCCGCACGTTCTCAATTTAGCTAGTGTATTCTATGGGTCTTGCTTTGTCATGAAATGTATTATAATTACTATGTATACCTACATACCGAAGAATTCGTAGCCTCTTGTAGTTTAAGCGATACATCGAGAAAATCGGCACAATCTGACGGTTAATGCAGAAAGCAAGAAAATTTGCATGTGATTTGTACACATTCATTGTATTAAATTTACCTGCAGCACTTCGATTTCCAGACATGTAAATCCAAAATGGCGGCCAATTTGTAAAAAAGTAACTGTTATTACGATGTAAAAATTGCGTTATAATTGGGGTGATGATATGATGATATAATAGAAGTATTTGAGTATATTGCTAGCCCAGGTCTACCCCCTACCGAACGAATAAATATTATTCCCTCCTGCAAAGCACCTTTATAACGAGCCCCAAGTAAGAACAAGAAATCCAGTTGAAAGGTGCATCGGTGTTTGGAAAAGGCGATTTCCTGTTCTTTCCTTGGGGATTCGACTGAAGATCGAAAGTAGAAGCCATTGTTGCAGCAACTGCCATACTGCACAATATAGCATGTTTGCGGCATGAGGAAATACCACCAATTGATGACCAACAGCAAGAAGCTATTAACATTGTCAATGAAGTGGTGGTGGAGAATATTGGGGATAACAGGGTGATTGGCAATGATACAGTCACATTACAGTTAATAAACTATTTTAATGGACTTCTGTGAAAAATGTTATGTAACAGTCTTTTAGGTTATAAACGCTCCTAACACCCATTGTACATCATATGGTGACGAGTATGTTTGTTCGTGGGTGTATAAAATAAAGAAATATTTAAAAAAATATTTTTTTATTTTAAGAAAACTTAGCTTTTACTTAATATCGTATAAAATGTGTAAATACAAATAAATAATTGATATAATAAAAAAATATAAAATAAAGGTAATTTTCTAGAACATAGCCCTCTGCAATTATAAGAGGTGAATTTGTAGGTAATTTATCTTTTTGTTAAGTAACGTCGCCTTTTGAATTTCTAATATTTTCAATTTTGCTCGATGATATTGTCTCATAAGCTCTATTTCCACATCTGCTTTCCTCTTCATATTCATCATCTCCAATTCATGCTTTTCTCTCATAAATTTGAGTTTTTGGCATTGTTCTTCTTCCATAAAACGTGCCTTTGCTGCTTCTACAGCAGATTTTGCATCTGCCCACTGGGATACTCTGCTAATTGCAGCTTCAGACTTGCATCGAGTATTCTACTTAAGGGCTTTAGACTTACTTGCCCTTATCATGGCCGGACTGTACTGTCACCAATTTCCTGATTGATTTTAACTTTGAGACACTACAAAAGTAAAAAAAAATGTAAGAAAATCTGTGACGTAGGTACCTATTATTTACTTTTGCTAATTTCTACTGTAATTTCTATCTGTGGCTGAATTTCTTTCCTGTTTTCGGGTAGAACTTCAGTATGGAGCTGCGATGAGCTTGAAGTGCAGGCATATACTGAAAAGGAAATAACTCGAATATGGACTTATATAAGTAGTGCGAACAACTTACTGTGGTCTTCCAGGGTCCAGAGATACAGCTTCTTCAATAATTATTTCGTTCAAATCTTCTTGGCTTGAAACAGACTTTAGAGCTTGATTCTGTCCATCGGATTGCTCCATTATTGCTGGAATAAAATGTTGAAAATGATTTGCAAAAGAAACTTATTATTGTAGACTAACAATTTTTAAACAGGTATGTTCAAAGTATATTTGTATCAACTTATTTGTATCTCCATCAAACTGTGAAATGTCTCCATCAATTTTGCTCGAGCCAAGAAGTTCTTTGACTTCCTCATCCAGTATCGTAACTTTGGTTTCTCGATAAAGACCACCACCAGTACCTCGCACATACAATTTTTCATCAGGGAACTTCTTTTTCGTTCTCTTTTTAATATTATCGTTTTTTTTTAGAACTTTATCATTACGGGAATTCTCTCCAGAAATACTATTAAATTCACTTTCTATCTTTCGCCAAGTCTCCCCTTTTTGGAAATTTGCTTGGGAATCAGAAAGCTTGAATTCGACGATATTTCTATACTTTCTTACCGAGGAGATTAATATAGACTCCTCTTTGGCAGAAAAGTTTGCAGATCTTTTTCTATCATCCATATTCTCTCAAAACAAAAACTAAGGTTCACGATTGTATTGTAAAACTCTTGAATATTAATCACAGGTAACTATCATGAATGCCAAATGTCTAATGTCCACAAACTACCCACTAGTTTGTGCTAATGTCATATCACAAATTCTTCAAAATCTACAGTGTGCAAACGTCGACACTACCAACTGACATTTGAAAGTAACAGAACCTAGCACTACTGAACCCGGATGAATTACGCTTTACAGAATGGGAATATACCTGAGCTCCGGTTCAGCTTGAGCCGTGACTCAGTTGAACCTACGCTGAACCTGGTATTGTAAAACTGGCCCTTAGAGCAGCATATCAAGCAGGTCAAATCTAGGACAGATCTGATGTTTTGAAAAGTCCACCAGAGTCAAGTGAATGGGGATGGAAAATTATTGAAAATGGATGGAAGCCTATCTGGTCCAAATTGCCAGGAATCTGGCAAGGTTGTAGAGAGCTAGAAAAATGCGGTTGTTCAAGCGATTGTAATACCATGCGTTGCCTATGCAGAAAAAATGATTTCCCCTGCACCCTTAAGTGCAAGAAATGCAAAGGAAAATGTAGCAGCAAAAAGTATAGGGCCTTTTACATTTATTAAAATACTTTCTTGTTAATTTCTTTTTTTTTAATTACAAGCCATATGATTCCAGTAGCGATGACGAGGAAACTGTTATGATTTTATTTTGTATTTTGATAATAAAAGCCATCTTTCTAACTTCAGAATTGTATTTTTGTTATAATTCCTTTACAATTTTATTTCTTTTTCACATCACCATTGCAATCAGCGACCTCAAATTATACTTAAACGATACCTCACAACACATTCCCATTATTTTAAAAAAATGTTAAAGTTTAAAATAGCCGCCGAGTTTTTAAACAAATTCTATTATTCTTACACTATGACTATTTTTTTTTACATTTGCTAACCTTAAAGCGTTCACCTACAGTTTGATAACAGTCTTTGGATATATTATTCTTTTGTTTTTAAACATTTTACCCGATTTTTTTAAAATGGCTGCCATTTTTGTCTATAAGGTCAGGGGTCAAAGTGCTGCGGGTCAAATTACTTCTATAAATATACAAAGCATACATGCCAATGGACTTGCTTTCTGCATTATTCGTCAGATTTTTATGCGTACCGCTTATACTATTGCCCAATTTCAATGAGAGCACCCGTTATACTCCCACCACCGACCGTCGAAAGGTATTCCTTTGATCCGGTACTGGCGGTACTGCTCCTTCTTGGTGATGTTCTCATTTTTCCTATTAGTCCTCGAGAGTGCTAGGTTCAAAGAGTTTAAAAAATAGAAGAGCCAAGCTCCATGAGCGTAATGTATAAGCAGCGCCTTCCATCGAATTAGCACCATTGCAGGAGCGTTGAATTTGAATTTGAAAAAAAAAACAATTACAATACATGACTTACTTCGGTTCAAAAATGAGCATCAGTCTTATGGCCCCGTTCTAAGTCCAGTTCAATGGCCAAAAGTTTTTATTTTTATAACCATTCAATGATTTTAAGCAGTCAAAACGTCAAACTTCACTATTGACCTACCCCTTGCCGCCCCCGTAAACTTAGAATGCCCGGACAACTTTTGTTGATACACAAAGGTCCAGCCTACACAACGCCACTCAAAGCATCCCGATCTGACAACCCTAATCTTCTTATATCGCACTTAAATCTCGGCATAATTTTATTAAAATAGTCAAAACGCAGACCTTTACTATTGACCTCCCCCTTGCCGCCCAGTAAACTTAGAATGCCCGGATAACATGTATTCGATACACAGAGGTCCAACCTACACAACGCCACTCAAATCACCCCGATCTGACCACTCCTGCGTCCAGCGGTGATGCCCGAACATTTGTTTCACTTTCGATGTATATGTCCCCCTATATCTACCATTACATTCCCGATTTCTTAAACATTTCCAATGTTAAAATACTTTATTAAGAGCTATATTTCAATGAGACTTATTAAACTATTTTATCAACTTCAATAAAATAAAACATGTGCAAGGGGCACCATTTGCCGATTGTGTGTTATTAGTATTACATTATGTGTTTACATGAAAGTTATTGTCGAAACGTTAATACAAACAATTTTTTTTTACCAACAGATGAGAAGGACAATATAATCGTTGTGGATGAGGATGAGGAGAGCTGTTTTTTTACAAATAAATGTTTTTTTTGTAATGCAGATATCTTTGGTTATTAACACCTATTGTGGCCTAAGCGTTTAACAAGTGACGTGGGTGTTGCCGCGCCCACCCCCCCCCCCTTTTCTTTACCACATCCTCATAAGAATAATTTTTTTCTGCCATTATCACGGTAGTAAATAGTTAAATGTTTGTTTGACCGACTATAAAATCAAACTCTTTCTTTGAAAGTAGTATTTTAAGCGACCGCAAATAAAATTCATGCGATCGTACTCATATAAGCAAGTATGCACAATATACACATCTGCGAATAATCTCATGGCGTAAAAGTTACGTACTTTGCATAAAAAACCATTCGCAGATGTAAACTAATTGTTCAAAAAAAATAATTTTTTTCACAAAGTAAAAGCGTACAGACAAGCGTCTGGGCTTGTTCTACGCGTCTGGGAATAATTTGATACAACAGTCCGAGCTCAAAGTTTTTGATAATGCACTTCGCAGACGTTAGCCAATCGTACAAAATTATCGGAATCGGTAGCATAATCGAAAATGTATAAAAATATCACATACACAGCCAAATCGTCTGGGAGACTGTTCAAGTACTTAAAAAGACATTATATAACGGGTGACGCCTTTCGCAGACGTGAACCGATTGTTTTTAAAGACCGGTTTTCGATACAAATGCGATTGCCGATTTCAAAGACTAGTGCGCCACCTACACGTCTGCGATTGCGCTTCCCGTCACTTTTTTTTCCTAAAGTAAACTAATATTAACATCGCAGACGTGAACTAATTGATAAAAATGATGCATTTATTTTACAAAATAAAACATCAATTAAAAATTGTTTTGCGCCAGTGGCAATGATAAAAAATATCTCGTAGTCGATTTTACGTGCTTAAGAAAGGTCTCTATGAGACGCAGACGTTAGCTAATTGTTCACCAGGATCTTTCCCGTGCTACCGGTCTATAAGATCTACAGAGAAAAAACGATAATTCTTGATTGATATTAATGTATTTTTTAGAACAAATTGTAATTTTTTGTTATTACATTACAAATTTTGGACTCTAGGTTTTTGGACAATTCCTGAACAACTTTCATTAATAAAGTTTTTCGATAAAAAAATGCCTATGATTTCTTTATTCTTTCCATTTATTTTGGTACCGCAGGTGGCTTTGCATTTGTAAGACGCGAATGTTTTTTTGGTCATAAGTAGATTTGTTCTATCTTTTGATAAAATTTGGTTCAAGTCGGACAAAAAAGAAAAAAGTTATAAAGGTGCTCCGCTTTCAAATGGGTCACTCTGTATGTATATATTTCTCAAACACCACCCTTTTTTAGAACTGCGGGGGAGGGTGAAAATTATATTTAGAGAACCCAAGTGCTTCACTTTTTACAGGTCTCATAGTTATGGAAGTTTTTCCATAAAACAACTATTTTTTGACTAACTTAAAGGGACTATTACCCTGCGTTGCAGTTTTAGTCGCAATTAGCTGTGCCTAATTTACAATTTTCGAAATTTGCAACCGTACAACCCCAATAATTCAATTCGATTTTAAACCTTTCAGACAGTACAACGCCCTCAAATAAATGCAAAACTCTTTCAACAGTTTGGTCCAATTAGTCATAACATTCAGACAGAGATTTATTTCCTTGTTGACTGTCACCAACCCTTCGTTGAATGTCCAATAATACTCTTCCTCCTATAATTGCGTGAAAAGGGGTTACGTACCTCAATTTGGTTTTATTATCCAATAAACCCAAATTTATGTAATAAATATAAAAGAGTTACCAGGAAAGCTGGTCGGCACACTTTAACCGATTTGAGTTTTGTTTACTCTTGTTTTGAGACTTATTTATCAAAAAGGTTAGCTTTATCTTGGGGATATTTGCATTTTATTATATCAGCTTGTGTTAGGAAACTATTTTGTCGACTCTTAAGAGTTTAGAGAATGTTCACACACTTGAATAAATATCGCTATTTATTTTCTCTGGTTGGAATACAGTTTTTCGTACTTCATTCATATAACTGAGCCCTAAATGTTTACATTTGATAGTTTAAAAGCAGCCAATATAGACTTTACTTCGAATTCGAATCAATATGATATTGGTAGTGGAGTAAACAAAAAATTTCTAATAAACTGCCTTACTATAGGAATTTTTTTGCTGGTACTTGTTGAAGAAATTTCAAGAAGTGTAGTAAAAAGTGTTGGATTAAATCCGTCTGGTGGAAAGCTCTTGTTTAAACAAAGGAATGGACAATCTTGTTTTTTCGCAGTTTTTCTTAAATATCTCTGGTTGTATAACCCACATCGCAATAGAGAAAGAGACAAATTACTGGCAAAGAAATTGAGAAGAAAACTAGATTTGTCCGAAACGTTTTGGTCGATATGTCAAGTCACAAAACATGAAGACATTTTAGGGAGACCATTTTGAAACAATTGTAAACATTTTAATTTGACACTGGGCTTGGTGGTAGAGGGGTATGTACAGCCCGTCCATTTTATTAGGGCCCTCGAGAATATCTCACTTAATATCGGTCGTGCAAAAAAATTGTTTCTACGAAAATTGTGCCGATTTTTATAAGTTATAGAATGGTTTAAACACACGTGAAATCCATGGCCTACTTTAAGAGTTATGAGGGAAAATATCGAAAATGCGGAATATGTCTATGCAAAATAGCTCCTTTATTTGAAGAGATACGACGAAAATTCTAAGACGAACATTTTTTTGCAAAACAGAGTATTTCAACGAGGTTTCACCTAATTTTTTTTAAAGTCATATTTTGAGATTTGCTCTTCAGGGTGTTATTTCTTTTTTAAACGACTGGGGAATGGCGGCGTTAAATAGAGCATTTCCTTCCTTTTTTAATTATAAAAACATTTCCTAAACCAATCAATTTATTTTTTACTAACATCGTACTTGCCGTGGAGAAGTATGATTAAATAAAACTATGGAAAAATTCTGTAATTTCTTTAAATGTTTACTACACAGTTAAAACGAATGTAGTAAATTCAGCTAACAAACAAAAATTAATAATAAGGAATGCAACATGGAGCAATTATGGGAAGAGTATTCATGGTTAGGCCATCCATCAAAACGCCATTCCTTGCTCAGAAAGTTATTTTGTCAATTAATTTAAGTGCAGTATCGATTTGTCTGTATTTCATGTTATCTACTAAATATTTTCAAGAAAATGAGGCTCCTCGCCACAATTCCCGCATTTGTCTAGATTATTTAGACAAAATTTTGTTTCAACAATGGATTCATTCGAGGGCCTAAAAGCTAGAATTCAACAGGTATGTAACAGTTAACCTCGAAATGCTAAGTAATGTTTTGAATACAGTGCTTCGCCGCGCTCGATTGTGCATAAGGAATCGCAGTGGACATTTGGAGCACTTGATTGATTTTAAAAATTATTTTGAGGATTATGTTCTGTGTGCTACATTCCTTTACTACACCCCAGAGTAAATCTTAAAATACAGCGGTTTTGAAAAAATGTAGATAAAATCCCGTTGAAATACATTGTTTTGCAAAAAATTGTCGCCTTAGAATTTTCGACGTATCTCTACAAATAACGGAGATATTTTGTTTAAAAGTAAGTCATCATTTGTTTGCTGAAGGAGGTTGAGGCGTTACAGTCCCAACCAAAAGTAAGTCGAATTCTAAATCGGAACTTTTCCATAATAAATTATTACAAAAGGTTATAAGTCGATGATACCAATAATTATTGTCATAAAGGCATAAATAAATAATTTTTTATTATTAATTAATTATTTAAGTGGATTTAATTATTTTACTAACGAACTAACTTTTGGATGTGTTGTCCAAACTTCTTTAAAAAAAATTATATAAATATCTGTGTATTTTACAAATTGGTTTCAGTGAATAATTTTAAAAACATGAGAAGCAGTAAAATTTAAAATTATATCATTAAATAATTGAAAAATCAGTTAAAAATCATTAACATAAAGAGAAATTTGACAGTTTACAAATGTTTAATCATTTTTTTTATTTATTAAAAGTCTTCTAATTAAATTGGAAACAATATTAAAATATGCATAAGACATCAATGCTTTACATAGTTAGTTTTTGGAACTGCTGATATTATTTGGTTATTTGCTATAAATTAAAATGTACCAAAAAATTGAATGAAGGTGCCGTTACTCTGTGGTAGTTAATCATTTTGCACAAATAACTAAATAAAACACACTACTAGTAGTGTGTTTTATTTAATTATTTGTGTCAAAATGTACCATTTGCATGCTGGGTTGACATATTTTCCATAACACTACATATAAAAGTTTTAAAAAATTTTTAACTTTCGGAGTTCCCTAAAGACTTTGGATCTTTTACAGAAAATTGTATCATATAAAATCTATTATAAAAACTATATTTCAGATTTTCTTCATTATTTTCGTCTAACGCATCAACCTCCTTAATTGTATTGAAACATATTCTTTATAGGATTTTGCAAACAGCAGAAAAAACTATCTATGGAAACTAAAAGATAAACTATGTGTAAAAATGTTAACGAAATCTTTGCATTCTTTTGATAACCTGAATTCTGGTTGTGCTAGCAAATTAAAATCCTAAAATGGATTTGTATAATTTCTTATTTGAAAATTCTCATTCAACAACTAGCATCCACAGAGTCACCTACGGCCATGCAGATTATACTAGTATCTACATAACCCCCTACGGTAATGAAGATTCAGTAAACAATGAGAACAAAGGCCTAAAATGAATTTATTTACGTACATTGTCCTAAAAATTTTTCATTCTAATTACATTTTCATGAAATCTATCATTCAGATATTAAGTGAGATATTCTAGAGGGCCCTGCTAAAATGGACAGCCTGCATATTCCTCTAAAGTTTTGTTAGAATATGTACATTATTGTTCAAGTTATCATCAATTATTTCAAAATGTTCTCCCTAAAATGTCTTTGTTACACGGGCATATTGCCCAAAAGGTATCGGAAAAATCCAGTTTTATTGGCAATTTCATTATGAATAATCTGAGTCTCTTTATTTATTGCGATACGGGTTATACAACCAGAGATATTTAAGGAAAACTGCGAAAAACAAAATTCTGATTAAACAAATGGTTTTGCACCATACGGATTTAATCCAAAACATTTTACTACACTTCTTGAAATCTTTTCAACAAGTTTCAGCAAGAAAATTGCTATAATTAAGACAATTTCTTTCTAGGCAATTTAGACCCTTAGATTTACTTCACTATGAGTATAGCGTCAGTTGTCAAAGTGAAGAAATCGAGTACCTAATAAGAACATAAGATATTCCGCTTTTTCTTTCAGAAAATGGTAACTTTGTGGGTAAACTAATAAATAGTACAGAAGCCAGCGTGCAATTATCTGAGAGATTTGTATCAGCTAGAGACATTATTAATTCTCTGAGACTCTGAAAAGAAGAAGTTTTCTTCTCTCTTGACTAAATAATTTGTGAAATAAGAAATGTTTTTGGTGGTGTACATATTTATAAAAGCAAATATTTTTTTACGATTACTCATCACTTAGTAAATGCAAAATTACCTCGGCATATATCCCAGAGAGAGACACTTTTAAGAGAGATACACTTTTAACATGCAAGGTATCAATTAAGAAGCTATGACTAATACTTATAGCTGCCTACACATATTTAATGCACATAAAAAACTCAAAGCTTTACCACTTACGATTAGATCGGACAGCGGGGCCTGCTCTATTTTTGTAGAAAATGTTAAATCATAAATGTAATGTGTTTTGACAAATTTTTATATCTGCAAAATAAAAAATGATAAAGGGAATTGGCAAAATGTTGATTTTTACGCCAAAATTGCCCGTATTCTGGTTCTAGAAAATTCCAAATTGAAAAAAATTCCAAATAGTGTTTTTTTAGTCCTAACTATTGTGTATACGCTCAATTTGTCTTTTTCAAATTGAATTTGTTTCTAAAGCATACTTGAAATCTTTTGAGGCAGTTTTCTTGAAGACGGTTGGAATGATCAAGTTCACATGGAGTTCCCCAGGGATCCATCTTGGGGCCAGTCTTATTTATAATTTATTTTTACGTCGGCAGTGTATTAAAGACTTATATTAATCTATATAAAATCGTTTATTAATGATCCCTATTAATGCATGATTTCTTTATTAATACACGCTTTTAGTATAGACACCCAACCCAACATACATGAAATTAAATACTTAAATCCAGACGCCGTGTCACCAATATCTGTCACTGTCAAGCTTGTCACTTCTGAGGTCGATGTTGTAAAACGTTGAATAAATGGATATTGACGAAGCAGATTTTACATCAACCCCTTCTGAAGTGGTAAATACTTCAAATGTAGCATCATTAAGTTTACTGCCAGAAAAATGCAGAAAATTGTATGAGAAAACTTATGCCGAATTTATTTCATGGTGCTGTGAAAAGCAAGTAACGCGCTACTCAGAATCGGTGCTATTGGCATATTTCTCGAATATTGCAGAAAGAGGCCTAATTGCAACTTTATGGCCAAAATATTTAATGCTTAAATCAACCTTAATCTTGAAAGTACATCAACATAAGTAAATTTAATAAATTGATTATGTTTATCAAGAGGCAAAAAGTAGGTTATGCGCCGAAGAAGTCAAAAGTGCTTGAGAAAGAACACGTACAAACATTTATTTTTGATGATCCTAACAACCTCTTCTTGATGACAACGGTAAACAAATAACCAAGATAAAACTATAATAATACACAAAATTTCTTTCGTAGGTTACATTGATTTTTAGAGTAGCTGGCGCATTGAGAAAGGATGAACTGTTGAAATTAGAAACGAATAATGTTCAAGATTTGGGATCTAAATTTTTAATTACAATTAAGGCATCTAAACACACACAAACAGAATATTTACCATAGTAGATAATGAACAAAATACCCTTCTCAATTTGGTTAAATTCTATGTCTCATTAAGACCTGAACGTACTCCACACAGACGGCTTTATATTTTTTATAAAAATAATAAATGTTCTACATAGCCAGTTGGCATAAATACATTTTCTAAACTGCCGTCCATTATAGCAACCTTCTTATAATTAAAGCAGCCGCATCTCTACACTGGGCATTGTTTTCGGCGATCTTCTGCCTTAATACTTTCTGACAGTGGTGCAGACTTTTCAGCAATTAAACGTCTTGGTGGTTGGAAATCCAGAGATAGGTGAACAATCTAAATTGTCTTTACTGAAAGTTAGCAAACTAATTTCGCATGGCATGTTATTATGAATTTTAACAGTGTTCACACTCTTGCAAAGATATTCGTTATCAGTGATACTTTTACATTTGTCGTCGGTAAATACATAGCTTTGTTCATTCAATGCTACATATTTAGATCGTGGTATAATGATTTGATAAGAGTCATTTGTCTTTACTGGCAATGAATACAATTGAAAGTATTGATACATTTCTTTATCTACCAGAGGAATTTCTATAATAAAGATTATAGTAAAGTTAATTGAATAGGCTTTTATATTAGCTATATTTTCAAATTTTAAAATATTTTTTATATTTGCTTCGAATGGCAATTTAACTTCTGTTAAGTGAATTTCAGTATCTTTTATTTCTTTTAATAAATGGAATGGGTTAACAATTGAATTATGCAATGTGTTGAGCTTAGCAAATGTAATTGCAGTTTCTATTTTATCTAGCATATTATAAATTGTCTGATAGATAAAATTTATTTGACTTAGTATCATTTGGGTTAAGAAATAGTGATGGCTATTAATTTCATGAATTTTCATTTCTTTAACTATTTTCTCTATTTGCAAAATTCTTGATTCTAATATTAATTGATTGTGTGTTATATTTTGTTAATTCTGGGTAGGCTGAGGCGGTTCCGATGGTATATCTGAAAGATGAGGTTTCTTTAATTCTTTCAAATGTATTATTTCTGTTTGTTTATTACCGATATTTTTTATTTTGGCTTTATTATTTTGTAACAATTCAATAATAATAAAAGGGCCTAAATATTTATTCTTACTTTTTGCTGTTCGTTCTGGTGCCTTTTTATAAACTTTTTGATTTACTTTAAATTCATATTGTTTGGCTCCTTCGGTATTACGTTTATCAATCATTTTCTGTTTATTTGCTTTATCCTTATTTTCAACTTCTTGATAGAGGGTTTTTAATTTTTCTTGATGGGAAGTAATATAATCGGAATAAAAGGTAGTAGTAACTAGGTCTAAAGGATCTCTAGATTTTGTATGTCCAAAGGTCAATTCAAAAGGTGTAAAATTCGTGCTGGAGTGTATGCTGTTATTATAGGCAATTATTGCATAAGGCATTAAATTTATAATAGGTGTAGAGGGATCATTACTTCTACTGTTGCAGAAGGATATGTTGAAAATTCATTGCAAAATAAAGCTGACATAGCTGAAAAAATCTTCTGTAGAACTGTTACAAAAACTCATAATAGATCTACCAACGCCGAAACACAACCTATTATCCAAGATAATGATATAAACCTGAATTTAAATTCAAAATATCATAGAACTAATAATTTATCTTTGCTTTTCCTTAATTTCAGTAATTGTACTATATCTAACGTAAATATAAATGTTTATAAACACAAATTAGATGATACTAATTAATTAATACTTAATCGAATTTGTACTTATTTTAGTAAATAAAAATTTAGAATAGGATTTTCTCCATTCTATTAAAAGTACAGTCGCCAGAAATGGTTTTGGAATGAATGAGTCGCTTTTTAAAAACCAATTTTATTGTTCACACATGAGAGATCAAGACAAGACTGACTATCATTTACAATTTGCTTCTATTTATAACATTCAATATGCTTACTCTAACATTTATTTATAAAAGGATTACAATATGCTTAGATATATAACTCCTCCATCCCTTGATGGAAATCATCCCTGATTTCTTAGATAATGATGTCTTCATTCTTCTGTGTCTTCTTTACATTTTTCTTGGATATATATTTATTTCTAATAAGATTACATACATATAATATAATAATGGTAAATATGAATAAGTATAGGAATATTGTCCATATACTAGTTTTGTTAATAATTATGGGCTCATTTAATCCCTTAATTATTTTCTGTTGTTCCATCAATTCACTTTGGGTTTGTATTAACTTATGTGTATTGATGGTATTTAGGTTTAAAGGTCCTGGGTTATAATTAATATGATATTCTCTAGGTTGTGAAAAGTTAAGATAAGGTAACTCAAATTTATAGATCATTTGATTGTTACTATGAGTTTTCAATACATGGTTATTTATGGTTACTTCACAACTTTTATTTAAATTTAGTACATAGGTACCTTTTAATTGCATTTTATTCAATAATTTGTCACAGGTTTGGGTTATTACAGTTTCAGTAGGTATCACTAATATCCATTTATTAGTTTTAATTTTTTGAATTTGAATTTCGTTAATTTCAATTGAGATAGGTGAACAATCTAAATTGTCTTTACTGAAAGTTAGCAAACTAATTTCGCATGGCATGTTATTATGAATTTTAACAGTGTTCACACTCTTGCAAAGATATTCGTTATCAGTGATACTTTTACATTTGTCGTCGGTAAATACATAGCTTTGTTCATTCAATGCTACATATTTAGATCGTGGTATAATGATTTGATAAGAGTCATTTGTCTTTACTGGCAATGAATACAATTGAAAGTATTGATACATTTCTTTATCTACCAGAGGAATTTCTATAATAAAGATTATAGTAAAGTTAATTGAATAGGCTTTTATATTAGCTATATTTTCAAATTTTAAAATATTTTTTATATTTGCTTCGAATGGCAATTTAACTTCTGTTAAGTGAATTTCAGTATCTTTTATTTCTTTTAATAAATGGAATGGGTTAACAATTGAATTATGCAATGTGTTGAGCTTAGCAAATGTAATTGCAGTTTCTATTTTATCTAGCATATTATAAATTGTCTGATAGATAAAATTTATTTGACTTAGTATCATTTGGGTTAAGAAATAGTGATGGCTATTAATTTCATGAATTTTCATTTCTTTAACTATTTTCTCTATTTGCAAAATTCTTGATTCTAATATTAATTGATTGTGTGTTATATTTTGTTAATTCTGGGTAGGCTGAGGCGGTTCCGATGGTATATCTGAAAGATGAGGTTTCTTTAATTCTTTCAAATGTATTATTTCTGTTTGTTTATTACCGATATTTTTTATTTTGGCTTTATTATTTTGTAACAATTCAATAATAATAAAAGGGCCTAAATATTTATTCTTACTTTTTGCTGTTCGTTCTGGTGCCTTTTTATAAACTTTTTGATTTACTTTAAATTCATATTGTTTGGCTCCTTCGGTATTACGTTTATCAATCATTTTCTGTTTATTTGCTTTATCCTTATTTTCAACTTCTTGATAGAGGGTTTTTAATTTTTCTTGATGGGAAGTAATATAATCGGAATAAAAGGTAGTAGTAACTAGGTCTAAAGGATCTCTAGATTTTGTATGTCCAAAGGTCAATTCAAAAGGTGTAAAATTCGTGCTGGAGTGTATGCTGTTATTATAGGCAATTATTGCATAAGGCATTAAATTTATAATAGGTGTAGAGGGATCATTACTTCTAAGAATTCGAATATGTTCGATTAAAGTAGAATGAAAGCGTTCTACAGGAGAATTTGATTCATGATGACGGGGAGTTGTAAAGTGTACTTGGATTTTTTGAGCTTTGAAAAGTTCTATTAGGCAATGATTTTTAAATTCAGTTCCGCTATCGGATACTATTAATTCAGGGGTGCCATAATAAGAGAAGTAATTTATTAGTTTATCTTGAATTGAAATTGCATTTTTATTACAAGGAAAGGCTTGTCCTAATTTTGTAAATTTGTCAATAATCGTTAAAAAGTATTGGTTCTCACATATAAATAAATCCATATGTAATATTTGAAATGGTTTCGAAGGTGTTTCAGTCAATACTAGGGGTACATAAGGGGTGTCTCTAGAATATTTTGCTTTTTGGCAAGTAGTACAGTTATTAATATAATTTACTACATCTTGTTTCATATATTTCCAATAATAATTAATTTTTAATTTTGCTAAAGTTTCTGTAATACCGCGATGATTAGTTTTACTTTCATGTTGGTGTTTTATCATTAATAGGCGATCGTCTTTATTTATTACTGTGTTGATTAATTTTGTACATTGTATAATTTTTAATGCTTGAAAGTTATGCATATAAGTTTTTACAAAAATGGGTATAATTTCTTTGCATTTAAAGTAGACATAAATAGTTTTACTAGGGTTAATATGATCTCTTAAAAGTTCTATTATATACTTTTGGCTATATTTGGGAATTTTTGCAGTTTTAACAATATTTCCATCGATTGTCTTTTCTGAAATTTCTAAATTTGGATGTACGTTTCTATCTAGAATTAATTGAAAAGGTTTATTGTTTATAATATCATCTAAAATTGGTATTTCATTATTATCGGTTTCAGCTGAGGTATGTACTGTTTCATCGAGTTCGTCCAAAATTTCGATTACGTCATTATTATCATTTTCAGCATTATTTACTAAAGTTGTTATTGCATGATTATTCTCTATTTTTACTAATGCTTCAGGCGTTTCTAATTCGTCAAATTGTTTATAAGGCATAATTGCGTATCCTGAATTTTGATAAACTGGTAATGTTACAATTTGTTGTGTACGGGGTGGAATTACTATTGAATGTGGATTTTTCAAACTAATAACTTTTTGGTTGGAAGTTGTTTTTTCATAAGAATTTAATGTCTGAGTGAAATGCATTGGAATGTTAACATTTGGTATTTCAAGTTGTTTTGTTCCTAAATTTATTTTTGCATTTAAATTTTCTAAAAAGTCTAATCCTATAATTCCTTCAAAGTTTGGTGAAAAATCAAAAAGATAAAATGTATGGCAATAATCTATATTAAAATCAGCTAGTAGTAAAAGATCAATTATTTCGTTGTGAAATGATATACCATGAGCTGTTCTGACTTCGAAATTTCTATTTTGTATTGAATCTGAAAAATAACAATGAGCTAATTTGGGGTGTATGAAACTTTTTGTGCTGCCTGTATCAATAAGGAATTTTGAATTTAAAGACGGTATGTAAATAAATGGAAGTTCTTGATTATGATTGTTTAAAAATACTATTTCGGTGGTATTTGAGTTTGAGTCAATTGAAAATTTTGTTCTTGGAAACAATTACTAAAGTCATTTGTTTGTGAATCAGTAGACAAAGATGTATTGTCATAATAGTTTGAATAGTCTATTGTTTCATCATCGTAACCTATTTCTGGATAATAAGGTGTTGTCGAGTCAGGGTGATAACTATCCTGTTGATAAGAATGTGCATTTTCAGATTGATTAATAAAATCTAGGTTTTGCTGACTGTTGTTTGTGTGCAATATGTTATCATTAGACATGTTTTCTGTAGACGTGGAGTCTGGTTGATTTGAATTTCCTGTCACGCAATGATGGTGCAATTTTGTAAAATTACTATTATTTCTAGAAAATCGACTATTTCCAGATGAAAGATCCATAGGGGTTGGTTTAGGTAGGAATCGTGTGTCTTGCATGTGAGGTTTAAATACGTTAACTGGTTGGGTTTTAAATGGATTTTGGAAATTATTTTGCGAATAAAAATTTTGTTTTTGAATTGGTTGACTAGTATTATTCGGATTATTTTGAGAATAATGCATAGGGTTGATATTTCTTTGTAAAAATGGTCTTGGTAAAGGAAAATTTGTTGATCTGTTAAAATTAGGATTTAAGGGTCTTTGAAAATTTACGGGTGGTCTTGGTATATTTGTCTGTCTGTTAGGAATATTATTTTGTACTGTCGAATTACGATTTTTAAACTGAATGAAATTTTCTTCTTCTATAACAAAACTAATGGCTTGTTCTAGAGATGTCGGATTTCTTAATCTAACCACTAATTGCATATTATACGGTAAATTAGTTATAAAAGTTTTCAAAGTTAAAGCCTCATAATTTTCAATTTTAATAATTTTTGTTTCTCTACTTTCGTTTGACTGGTTTAATTTAGCAAATAATAAACTTCTAACATTTTGTAACCTACTTCCATAATCAATTAATGTTTCTTGTCTATTAGGTTTTAAAGATAAAAGATCTTGAACTAAGCAATCAATATTTCTTTGATCAGAAAATGTAGTTATTAATGTTTGTTTAACCAAATCCCAATTATTTAATTCATTTCTCGGGCATATTAAATCTGCTGCTCCACCTCTTAATTTAGAAAATATCGTGTCTAATAAGCATATATTAATCGGGGCATTAATGTTATTTCTGTCTTGAAAAGCCTTGAGGAGATTTTCAGATGATGTAATGAATCTTTGTAACAGTTTTGGATTTCCGTCAAACAAAGGGACATTGTCTGCTTGGTATCTTAATAATGAATAATTTGTTTCAGACATATCTGTTGGTAATGAACTTGAACTTGTGCTAATTAAATTTGATTGTGAATTTAAATTTAATTTTGTTAAGCCTGTTAAAATATCATCCATAAAATGTTAAATAGTTAATTTCTATAGAATTTCCTCTTTTACAGTTATTATATATTATATTTTAAAGTAGAATAGTTTTGTGACTTAAAAATAAATTAATACACCAAATCTGTATCGACAACGAGGGATCGGTGACTACAAAATTTGCAGGCGATGCTCTATCGAAAATACAGCGTGTTTTTGAAAGCAAATAGTTACAATACTATTCTGTTTAAATTTTGTTTACGATTAAAAATTAAATTTCTTAAAATTAAATGTTGAAATTTTGCGAACAGAGCTACTTGAAATGGTGACTGTTTAAGCGATTTCAAATTGTTTGAAAGTACAAATGAAATGACTTACATTAATACAAGGGTGTAGAATCTGCTCATCTTTGTCGAATCTTCTTAAATCTAATCTTCCAGGGTCTTAGGAAGTCCTAAATCTATTCTTCCGGGGGTCTTCGGAATTTGTGCCTCTAACCACTAGGCTGCGTGGGAGTTCTTGCTTGTCGTCTCAGGGTTTCCAATTGTTGAAGAGATTCGCAGGATAAATCTGCTCCAATCCTCGATGGACAAATCTTCTTCGTTGGCTTCTGTAAGCTACTCAGTTCACTTACTTGATGGGTAGGCTACTCAATTCACCTACAGATTCATTTTCGTGATGAAGGTTTGAAAACCAAGTTATTCTAGGACTCAGGATAAATCTGATCCAACCTCAGAAGGGCATCACTAGTCTAACTTCACAAAATCCGTGCCGACTTCGCCAGAAATGGTTTTGGAATGAATGAGTCGCTTTTTAAAAACCAATTTTATTGTTCACACATGAGAGATCAAGACAAGACTGACTATCATTTACAATTTGCTTCTATTTATAACATTCAATATGCTTACTCTAACATTTATTTATAAAAGGATTACAATATGCTTAGATATATAACTCGCCGGAATTTTTTTTTAACTAACTCGTATATTAAAAGGTGATTATTAATCGCTGTTATTAATGCACTTGTTTGTTAAATAACTATAAATGATGTATTGTTACATCTGACTGGTAAACATATTGAATACGTTGATGACACCACCCTAATTGATATGGAAAAAGATTTAAAACATCTCAAACAAAATAAATATCAGAAGAAATGAACTCTCAAGCTAAGGTTTATTTCAATAATATCAGATTAAATTTAAATGAGGAAAAGACTCAAACTCTTATTTTCGATTTAAGTCCTTCTATCTCCATCAACAATAATGAGCCTGTAAAATACTTGGGTCTAACTCTTGATAGTAAGATCTCTTGGGAAGCTCACATAGATTGCTTATCCAGAAAATTTTCTGGTTGTATCTACTTATTAAAAAATCTCAACTACCTCGTTCATCAAAATGTAATTGTAATGGTTTATAATGCACTTTTCTATAGCATAATGTGCTGTGGGCATTATACTTTGGGGGAATCTCCACATGCCTACAAAATATGAAAATGCAGAAAAGAGCCACAACTTCTAAATATAATGATACCTGCAGACTTTTAAATAAAATGTTTAAATAAACATCTAGGAATACTTATTTCTATTAATCAGTACATACTTGAACGTGTCCATGCAAAAAATCATATCCATGAATATCAATTTCAAGCTAGTTATAATACCAGACATAAACCCATAATTGCACCACATTTCCGCGTATCAAGGAATATTAATTGTTACAGATATTTATCAGCAAATCATTATAATCTGCTACCAAATAAATGGAAGCGTTTAATAAAAAAAAGGTTTCTGATAAAAGTTAAAGATTTTCTAAAATAAAATGTTTTTTATAGAGTCCAAGAGTTTTTTGATTATTTGCACATCTCACAATCAGGTCTCCTAATTTTCAATTTTTATTGTATCGTCACGTATATTTTATATGTTTCATGAAGTATTTTTTAATTTATTTCTGCTTTCTCGTCTTATATAATTATTCGTTTTATTTTTCTATTGTCTTGTTTGTATATAATTAAAACTTTCAACAGAAATAGACATAAAATGGTAAAATAATATAAACAAATTTTTTTTAAATTTCTTTCCTCTGACGATGGTGAATAAAACGTAAGAAAATATAAGAATTTTCATTTAAAGCTGACCGAAAAATCCCAGGTATACATTAAGTTAAGTTATTTGTATACTTATATGTTTGTAAGTGTTTTACCTTGAATGTAATTTGCAAAGTTTTTTACTGTCCAGTGTACACAATTGCAATTGTCTGACATGAAATAAATTATCTATATATCTATCTATTATTAAAGGTCCACCCTGTATAGCAGTAAAAATGCGTATTGATTCAAAAAGCCCAGTAGGAAGAATCTATTGCTGAATGTGTTATTAGAGTTTGTCGAAGGAATTTTTAACCACCCTGCATATTTCACTGTATATCAGCATACTCATCATTTTTAGAGGCATAGATTATTTTTATAAATGTAATGTAAAGAAATGGCCGTTGGAACACGGGAGCATCCCACATTGTTGGATATAGAATAAAACAGAATGGTATTTATAATGTCGCGCCGGTTTTGATTGTAATCTAAGAGTGTGTGGAGTGAGAGGTTATAATAGACCTGCTAAGGGCCAAAGGGTGGTTGTGTATCAGGTAGCATGAGATCCTCGAGGACGGCGTTGCGGGGCGCACTTGTAAGTACTTATACTCGAAAAAAAAAAAGAAGAACCACGCTCCATCGTACGACGGTTTTGTCATATCTCCCTTTATAAAATATGAATGAAGATAAAGCAAAATTTCCCATCTCGAGTTTCTGATGTTATTTAAAAAAATAGTAAAAATGTGATCCAAGTTGAGTTTTAGGTAAATTATTTACATTTAGTCATGCATTTAGACATGCAAGTATTTTTTATATGTTTAAAATGTTTTCTTAAATACTTGGGAATTTCAAAAATGTTATCTTATCATATTTAGATGCTGAATGTTCGTAGAAAGAAAATCCGATCATTGTGTTAGTATTGATTGATTGATTGATTTATTTGCCAGCGTAAGGTGGACATTGCGGCCAATTTCGGGCATCCAGGAGGTTCGTTCCAACATGAAACTTGGTCGTCCGTCGAACACGCCCAACGGACGGCCAAACCGCGTGCGGGAACCAAATCTCGGATGTTTTATATACCGACGGACCGGCTGCCTACGCCGCGTTGGACATTGGACATGCTTTTTGTCAGCAGCGAGAGCTGCATGACGCATGGGGTTGGCGTATGCAGGTGTTTGCGAGATGCTTCTTTTTAGTTTCCATGTTTCTTTTAAGTTTCCATCCATCGTCATCTCCTTATTTTTCTTCTTCTAAGTTTTATGTTTCTTCTGTTTCTGAATCTGGCAGCATTCATTTTTTTGTTTTGTTTTTATTTATTAACCGTTCCACAGGTAAATATCCATTTGCAGTGGAGTTGCTGGGAAGAGTCCTATCTCGCGGTAATAATATTTTTTGCGAATACATAGGTGAAACAACTTTAGATACAAACGTATGCAGCGGAAAAGAATACAACATTTAATGTAAGCTTACACCCTTAATCAATATATACAGGGTGTTCCTTAATGTTCTGGACCTATAAATTTGGATGTCGCGCCTTCTCTGGTCAGGGAATCAGCAACTTCGTTGCCTTCTATACCAGAGTGGCCAGGTATCCAGATCAGAAACAACAAATTTGTTTCTGCCCAGTCGGGCAAGAGCTTCCTGGCAATTTCAAACCGTTTTAGAGTTACAAAGGTAGGATCCAAGGGTTTTAAGAGCCGCTTGGCTGTCTGAAATTATTTTTATTGATTTGTCTCTCGGCTGCGTTTGTTCGTGCTTTAAAAAGATAATTTCTTACAAGAGGCCCCAGGAAAATAATGTTTCTAAAGGAGGTTGATAAGCCAAAAATTTTCTCACCTGAAAACTTGAAAATTTATCAAGTGCAGTCTGGTGCTTTACGAAAATAAACGAAGAATTTGAACCATTTCATCAGAAGCAACGCTGGAAGAAAGTCTGTGCCGGCTAATTATTCTGAAGAGGTTTCAAAAAGGGCTAACTATGCTATAACCATAATACCTTGTACTTATTAAAATAGGTCTTGTCAAACAGCAGAAGTCTGTGGTCTGGGGCAATGCAGAAAACAGTTAAAAAAATGTAATGGACAGACGAAATTTGATTGACCATTACGTAGTTAAAATTATAGCTGTTGGTGGGCAGAGATTTTTCAAAATTTGCATGTCAGTGATTCCAGGAAATTATGTTTTTGGATATCTAGGACATTCGGATCAACAGAGCTTATCGGCTAACACGTATTATAATGCGATATGGGAAAACTTAGTCAAGAACCTCCAATTTCACGAATTCTTCGTACAGATGAACCATTATGCTTTGGGTACCAAAATGTTGTGTTTTCTGGTTAGCTAATCTATCACTTTGCACGCTCTGTTTTCGTTGTTATCGTGCCGAAATTTTTCTCGTCTTCCTGACACCTGTATAAAGGAGCCCATAATTTTATTGACAAACGACAAATTGACAAACTTAACTCTAGACTTACAAAGTTGCAGAATGTATTGTTTTATTAGTCTTTATGGTCTGACTTGATTTCTCAGATAATTCATTTATATTTTATGTACCACTGACTGATCGTGTAATTTTTCGTTTTTTACTCATTATTTACTGCAGCGACCAATAAAGTAGTTATTGGACATGAATAAATTTGCCTAAAAACTATTTTAATGACTTTCTATAATTGGTTTCATCAGAAGCTTTCTTTTCCGGAATTTATTTCTAGACCTCCAAAAAACTAGTATTGCCATGAAAATGTGGTTTTGAAAATGTTATAACTTGAACAACGTCGATTATTTTGGCTTGGTAATAATCACCTAAGGTTTTTCGAGGTCGCTGATTGGCTGAATTTAAGACCAAAATCATGACGATTTTCAAGTAGCATAGTGAGTTGAGGGTTTCATATTTCGGTTTTTTAGTAAAAGTATATCCTTTCTAGGGTGGACAGAGGATATCAACATTAGTAGATTTTTGAACAGACCCATCTCAAAAAGTCATGCTGACCCCCCTCCACCCTACTCAAAATTGATATGTGGAATGTTTTAGTTTCTATTGTTTTTCTCAAAAACGGTAAGCGATAGAAACGTCGTTTTGATGCCATTCCATAGAGCGTAAAATTATGCATAAGGACTATGACCTAATTTTTGTTTATGTTTTCACGGTAAGGCCCCACAAGAACAAAAAAAATGGTGGGGGTAGTCATAAAGACTCATGTTGATCAATATCTTTAAAACCAAACAAAAACAAACAAAAAATAGAAGGTACACAAGTTTTAGATTGGAGTTTTCTCTATCGATTGGTATATAAGCTTTTTTTTATCTTTTAAAATAAAGCCACCAGTGATGTACAAAGAAAATAACTGAGGAAGAGGAATGCCTAAAAATTAATATTTTTTATTATATTCTCTTTAAATATTATTTTTATTTATTTTATTGTATGTGTGCGGGTAAACATCATTTTAAAAAAATTATCAGAAGCGTATTAGTAAGTAAGAAAAGAAAATAAGTAAATATTTTAACAATTTTTAATTTCAAATGCATTTACAGAAACCATTAAAACCAAATAGTATAAAAAATCTAGAATTTTTACATTTTACCTCTTACATATTTTACACCTTAAATTAATTGCAACATTCTACACACAACCATAGCCTAGTGCATTTTAAATTTTTTAAAAAGCATTTGCATTTTGGGCCACAAGTTTTACATTTACATTTTAATAAAATATAGGAAAATATTTTTTCATTTTTGGTAGTGACTCATCATTCATTTATTGTTTTGAAGAGTCCATTCCCCATTTAGATGGGCATTGGAAGTTCTACCACTGGTTGGCACAGATTACCCCAAACAAATCTTGCTTGAAAAATACGTCGCTTAATATGCAGTGCCAAAGCATTCATTGTTGGCGATAAATTCTCAACGGTTCGGTTTTGAGCAAAATGTTGCATTCGGCAAACGTCAATATCATTGGTTTCAGAATGTTTGTCGTACGTTATTATAACAAATTTTGAAATAATATTGAGTTGTTCCGATGTAAGTTCTTTTGGATGCAGCACTAAATCAATGAACGCAGGTGTAACCTCGGAAAAAGATTCCCAAGCTTCCCAGAACTTCTTTCTTCCTTTTCCAAAAAAAGAAGAGGTGGTGTCGCAACCGGTCATAGAGTGAAGGAAAGGGAGAACTTGACTGTTTTCATTAATTTTGTTAGCAACTTCCATACAAAAAATATACCTTAGGTTCTTACCAGTGCCAAACTCAATTCATAAGTCTTGATTTTTATTTGGATACTGCTAAAAAATTGCAAGTGCTAAAACATCAGTATCGACAGATTTTATGATAATTTTTTTATAGTCGTTTTCAATGCAATTGTACGCGTGTACGAAAATTCGCGTGTCTGCCTCCTCATGATTGCAAATTGGGATTTTGGTTGAATAGGTCGAAGGTGGGTTACACAATGCTTCTTGGTTAATAGTACACACTATGACTTTATTTTCAGGCAATGGTATTGTGCTAAGGTATGTGTAAATTATATCAAATAATTCCCTTTTGTTTTCTGCCACCCTTAAAGAATCGTACCAGTTCTTTGGAATGGCTGTAGTGTCCCTAACTAACTTCCGATTGCCCTTTCTCCCGCATTCTCTTGTTTGTTCCTTTAAAATGTTTTGTAGATAAGTAGCCCATGTTATATCTACTCTTAAAAATATTGGCTAAAATTTGAACAAGCTTTAGGCTGAAGTATGTGCATAAGAGCAGCCCCATTTACGAGAACAGCATCAACAGTTGTACGTTTATCTACACTTGTTACATACTTATCAAGGCAATGAATTAAATCTGATTTGGTTCCGTGGTACATGTATCCCCATTGGGCAAGAGAAGGAGGATATGGGTGATTTCAAATTCAAAAAAATCATCTATACCACCGTCACGACTTTAAGATGCTATATATAGCCTACTAAATAAATTAACTGAGTTAAGTTCGCCCTCTTTAGAAGGGGTTCTTTGTTTAGTCTTTTTGTATTTAATGGAGCGTTGTTAAGTTTTGGGATTGGATCCATAATGGACTTCTGTGGATGCTGGTTTAGCCTTTCATTAAGAAACTGTTGGCACTGTTTCATACCTTCTGTGAATAAACAATTTAAACATTCATTGTTAACGACTATTTTGCTGTCAATGGCAAATAATTCTGATGATGTTTCTTGAAATGGATTTCCATATTCCTTAAAAGAGTCTATAATATTAGAAACAGTAGATATAAAACTGTTTTGTACACAAGGGCTTTCGTGATGGTTTTCAATTTGTATCGGACTATGAAAATCCTCGAATTCGCCAGTTAATCGGGCAATTTTTGGTCCAGAAATCAGCCACCGTCTTAAGGCTTATAATTTCATTTAAACAAAACATATGAATTAAATGAATTGATGTGGTAATAATCTTCGTTGTGTATTATTTACTATAATGCGGTATTATTGACAGGTTTACACATGATATCTACTCTATGAATAATAGAAATCCCGTTTAGTAAAACAATTGACTGATGCGGTTGCGCGGCCGTTACGTGTGTAAAATGGATAGCGAGGGCGGCCGCTCTTTTATATTGAGAGGCAGATTTTACTTTTGCCGAAAAAGGTTTTATACCAATCGATAGAGAAAGCTCTGATCTAAAACTTTTGTATTTTCTATTTTTGTTTTGTTTTTACTTAATTGGTTTTAAAGATATTGATCAACATGTGTCTTTATGATTACTCCCCACCATTTTGTTGTTCTTGTGGGGCCTTACCGTGAAAACATAAACAAAAATTAGGCCATAGTCATTTTGCAGAATATTGCGCTCTTTGGAATGGCGACGTTTCTATCGCTTACCGTTTTTGAGAAAAACAATAAATACTAAAACATTCCACATATCAAATTTGAGGAGAGTGGAGGGGGGTCAGTATGACTTTTTTGAGATGAGTCTGTTCAAAAATCTATTAATGTTCATACCTTCTGTTCACCCTAGAAGGAATTTGCTTTTACTAAAAAACCGAAGTATCAAGCTATTTTTGGACGACAAGTCACTAAGCTAAAGGGCCTGTACTTAAAATGTTAAATAACAGAATTAAATATACCTCAAATGCAAATACACCTTAACATTTTTTTAAATAATTATTAAATTTTGTTTTTTTTCATAACTCCTACCGAATTCAAGTGGCTCTAGAAGACGGCGTAATTAAGACAAATGAATGATGTTTATTCCATTTGAAAGCTAATTGCATAAACTTTATTCCATAATTGTTAATTTTATTCGCTTAAAGATGATTGTTTATAACAACTACGGATAAAGTACATTTTTTAATATCTTAATTATTTACGTTAACTAATTGCGCAATAGTCGGCCTCTTGAGCGTATTTCTGAAAATGGCTACAGTAGGCGCATAAAGAATTGTAAAAAGTTCAAAGAACTTTTAGACATTGTTTATAGCAGTGTATAGCTGGACCCTAGTCCCTATTGTGACCATATTTTTATGCAAAAATATAAAAATTGCATCAATATAAGTCACAGTTGCTTCTTGAAATATCATAAACCAATAAAGGACGTAAAATTTGCCGCAAACATCAAAGCGAGGGAGGAAGTTACGCAAAACGGGACTGCAATTCAGAGAACTTTACGGTACCCATATTTAAAAAATAAATATAATATTATATGGCCATCGAAATTAATTCTGAAATATTTGCCTCGGAGACGTTCGTAGGCAGTAAAATTATTTAAAATTGAGTAATTTTATGAGAAAATGTACCTAGAAAGGCGCACGTTCTTAAGTATTCCGCAATTCACAGGTATTACATAATTTGCTCAAAAACACCCATTTCTGATATACAGCGTGTCCTCTGATTGAGCTCGCTATAGGTAAAATGGACAAATAATTTTCGATTTTTTTTTTCATATTGGGGGTTCGCCCCTGCTTATCTAAAAAGTTATTTTGGGTGTACTTTTGCTTTTTTTAAATCACTTAGGCCATGACAGTTAAGCCAAAACGAATTTCTTGTTAAGTAAAGTACCTTTTCCGTAAAAGATACAGCAAAATGTCATTAAGGAAAGTTATTCAGATTAAGAAGTTATAGTCCTGTGCAAATTTTCAAAAATATGCTTAGATAAAACACAAATTTATTGATTTAAAAATTCCCACTTTCTATCGTGTGTATGCGCTGAAATGTTTACTATGGATAAGAGACAATATTCATCTATTCAACTATCATAATGATATTCACCACCACAATACGAGAAATAATGCAATGATTGAAATAGAGTTTCATCGAGTAAACAAAAGCAAATTCTCTATAAACTATTATGCACCTAAATTTTACAATAAATTGCCAACCCATATTAAATACTTACCTGCTAATCAATATAAGGAGAGAATAAAAGCATACCTTACCAAAAGAACATTCCATTCTTTGAAATGATAAATGATGATTTCCATGTTGATTAGTGCACCTATTTTTATACTTTATGTTAGTAGATTTTTAAACTGTAGTGTATTCTGTGTGTTTAGTATTGTTATTATATTTTCTATTTAAAATTTTAATCACAATTTTTGTATTTCTAACCGATAATTTTACATATAAATATTAGGTAATGTCTCTGTCGTTGTTGACGAATGTAAACGATTTGTGTATTGACATGATCTTAATAATAAATAAATAAATAAATAAATAAATAAATAAAAGATGATTTTGATTTTTTTAATATAATTGCATTTTACGAAAAGAAAAAAAATGTATGTCGGTTTACTAAAGTTTTACTCGATTATTTAATCGAAGGAAAATTATTTAGTTATTTAAGTATATTTTTATCCTACGTGTTATGATTTATTTTCAAGGTAATCCCAATACTTTACACTAATACGATTTTCATTTACTTTGACATAACTTTTGCGGTATTTAAAAAAAAATGGTGAACGATATCAAAATATACACATATTCCTGGAAGGAGCAACCTATATTGACATTAATTTGTGAAATTTTCATCTTTTAAAACTTTCAATGCATATTCATCAATTTATCCATGAAAAGCTAATGCGTGTATGTGCTTATCTTTCAAATTAATAATAATAATAACTGTCAGATGAGCATCATAATTATTAACTAAAAATCATGCTTACATAAGAGCAAAAGATATTCATTGGTCAGTGCTACTGATTGGGAGATACATATTCCTATAAGGCTGTCGTAGAAAAATTCAAAGAACATTGGCCAAATGGACTACTAACAGATAGGGGTGCTAAAAAAATTGTCGACAAATTTTAAAGAACTGGTAGTGTATTAAACATAAAGAACAAGAAGGAGTTTAATGAAGTTGATGCTGGCACTGCGATGGATTCGTTGAATGAGTTCCCAAAATTATCTCTGAGAAGAAAAGCAACTCAAACTGGAATTTCTAAAAGTGTGATATAAAACATATACAAAGCCAATACAATTCATTCATATAAACCAAAATTTGTACACACTCTTGAACAAAATGACGACGCTAAAAGTTTGGATTTCTGTTTATGGGTGGGCGAGAATATTTTAAGTGATAGACACTTTCAGGAAAATATTATTTTTTCTGACGAGGCAACGTTTTCCACTAATGGTACAGTAAGTTCACAGAATTGTAGGTATTGGTCCTCGAAAAATCCTAATTTTCGTTTACGATGTAGACGGCAATATTCCACGAAAGTGAATGTTTGTTATGCGATTTCATACTTTGGAATAATTGGTCCATATTATAATATAATATAAATCAACATTCTTACCTGGAAATGCTAAATACTTTTTTGTTCGATCAACTCAAAAATATACCCATATCACAAGGGATGAAATTGTTCCTACAGCAAGACGGATGCCCTGCGCCCCAGAAAAATGAATTGGAAGATACGGGCTGGATTGTTGGCCACCTAGAAGTCCAGATGTAACGATAATAGATTTCTACTTATGGGGCTATTGAAAAGAAAAAGTTTATGCTTTTAATTTTGGCAATAACTTAGAATTATTAAAAACTAAAATTAAAGAAGTGGTTGATGGTTCAAGAAATTCAGAACAGTTATAGAGGAGTAAAAGCTAGACTAGAGCTATGTGTTGAAGCTGGTGGCAAAAATTTTGAATAATGACGCGACACATTTATGTTTATTTCTAGAAACCTATAGTAGTTTTTTAATTATCATTTTTTAATTGCCGTTTGTATTCATTGGTTTCCTAACCCACAATGTATTATTGCTTCACAATCAAAATTAATAACTAAATAGTTTTTCTCTAGACACTTGATAGATCAAACACTTTAGTAAACGGACATACAATTTTTATTTTCGTAAAACGCAATTATTTAAAAAAAAATCAAAATCATCAAAGTAGGCGTATATTTTTGAAAATTTGAGCAGGACTATAACTTTTTAATCTGAATAGCTTTCCTTAATGACATTACAGAAAAGGTACTTTACCTAACAAGAAATTCGTTTTTGCTTAACTGTCATGGCCTACGTGTTTAAAAAAAACAAAAGTACACCCAAAATAACTTTTTAGATAAACAGGGGTGAACCCCCAAATACGAAAAAAAAATCGAACATTTTTTGTCCATTTCACCTATAGCGAACTCAATCGGGGGGGACGCTGTATATACCAAAAAAACTATAAATTCCTAATATATCTAAACGTCTTAACTGCAGTTTTTCTTAATAGATTTTCTGTTATCTCATGTTTCGAGTTACGAATATATTTCTTGCAAAACAAGAGATAATTTTTAAACAGGGACATGGATGAGAGATAAAAATATTACGGCTGTTATTTCAAGTACGGGAATAGATTCACTATTTCCATACTTGAACTATTAGGGGGAATAGATTCGATAAAATTGTCATGCAAAATATGACAGAAGCAATAGATATTGAAACAAATTCTTTATAGGATTTTGCAAACAGCAGAAAAAATAACTATCTATAACTAAAAGAAAAACTTTGTGTACAAATATTAATGAAATCTTTGCATTCTTTTGAAAACCAGTTTTCTGGTTATGCTAGCAAATTAAAATCCTAAAATGAATTTGTTTAATTTCCTATTTGACAATTCTCATTCTAACACTAGCATCCACACAGTCCCCTACGGCCATGCAGATTAAACTAGTATCTACACAACCCCCTACGATCATGAAGATTCAGTTAAAAATGAGACCAAAGGCCTAAAATGAATTTATTTATCTACCTTGCCTTCAAAACTTTTCATTCTAATGGATTACATTTCCATGAAATCTATCATTCTCTTTCTTGGAAATGCTTAGCCTTTGAAACGTTGCCAGTCTGACATTTAAAAAATAAGTAAACAATAAGATAAATATAAAGTACGCAATGAAATTGGGAAATGTATCAAAGGTGATTGATTAAATAGTTCTTGTCTGAATCACCGGAAACAAAATAGTAAAATCAGCCTCGGAATCCTTTGTAACAGTGTCGCCTTTTTACCATTCTCTTCTAAATTATATCAATAATTTATGATGAAAAGTTCGCATCCTAAAAAAGCCGCTGTAATTGTTGTTAAACAAGATCGGTATAAAATTACAGTTCATCGCGAATAACTTTAAAAATTTAATTTTACCGAAAAAACTGCTTGCCTCAATCGAAACCCTTGGAGATATGAAATTTTTAATTAAGGTCTAATATATGACTGTATATGAGCCAAAAATGAAGCGTGCTCCGTACAAAAATGGCTATAACTTTTGATTGGTTGATTAGTAAAAGCAAAAGGAAAAAAAGGAGTGCTTAATGAAGAAAAATACTTCACTTACTCGGTCCATGTATTAAAATGATCAAAAATATATGTAAACAATTATTATTAACTGATAATTAGCATACAATCACTTCCTTCAGTAAATCTTCCGTAAATTGTTAAGAAAAAATTGAAATTGTAGATTGGTTTCCTAAAATGGTCATTTTAAGACGTTTGTATTGAATCAAATTAAAAAACTTTTTTTTCAATACGCGTGCGCCTATTATTTCACGAATTTCAGAAAAAGCAACATTTTATTTTTCCATACGCAATTTCAATCAATAATAACAATGGCTGTAAAATACTTATTGACATTCAGTAAGTGGTCAATTTACAGCTAAAAACCCATCCTCTACTATAGAATAATTTATTTTATCAAAAAATAAAAGTTTTAAAGATTTGTTTATGAAAAACTAACAAAAAATGATTATTCCTTGAAAATATTAAATTTTTCAGTGCAATTAACCGTCTGTTATTAAACAAAAAAAACTTTTATTAATGTTCTAAATACAGGTTGTAGCTGAGATCTATAGATATAGATTTGAAAGATTTCAAATGTGCTTTTTTAGATTTTTTAAATAATTTGTTAACCATAGTTTATAACATTATTTTGTAGAAAATGTGGGTTTCTTTGAAAATCATGTCCTGCTCCTCAAGACATTTTGAAAATTATTTTCTGGAAATGTAAAACTGGCTGCATATGGACGCAGGAAAGCAGGATTATATTGAAATTTAGCTTGAGAAACATGTTGTGACCAAGAGTACCTAAACACTGGACGTATAATCGAGGATACTGAGGAAATTGAACATTGTAATTAATAATGTACCTATTTATTTATATTATTAAAATCTTGCTTGTCACGATTTGATTTCTCTTTCATTTTCTCTCCACTAATGTTATTAATTTCACGAGATACGTTTAGGTCTAGAAATCATGCAGACTTTAGATGATCTTATTAATTATTAACCTTCAGAGAACTCAAAAAAAAAACATCGTCTGCCTCCGAACACGTTTGAGATTCATACACAAGGTTAGCTACACCACCTGGGGTACAACTGTACCTACTTTGAGCGTAATTTCCTAAAAATGTGATTAATATTGCACGATGCCGTTTTTTAAACCATTACATTGATTTTTGATGGAAAATAAATGGCCGCAAAGAACGTAAATTAAAATAATTATTCCAAGTAAATTTTCTTGTCAACGCTGGTAGTAACGTCACTGGCGGTTGACGAACTTTGTTTATTAATTTTTTAGTGGTACACTTAAATGATTATGTATAAATACTAATTTGTGGAAGTATGCACGAACGCACCGCTATTGAAATGGGATGAGGTACAAGAAAAATAAAAGAAGAAAAGGAGGAAGAGATGAGCGGGCCAAGTGAAGCGTGTCGAAGTGTGACCGGAGCGATGATGGACCCGCGACAGAGACCTTGTGGGTGGTGAGCTTTCCTAATGTTATATTTACTTTTGATGTTTTTAAAGACTGGATCATTTTCAGATTTTACAGAATTTCGTTTCTAGAGTTGCGGTTTTAGTCGTAAAATAATCCAAAAATTCCAGGTGGGATTTTTATTCTTCTTTAAATTATTATTTATAACCAATATTAGGAAATCAGGTATCCATTTATATTAAATATCGATTCCAGATTCGTGCCTTACCAGCCCACCTCTTGCGTATTCAACACACAACTTTCATACTCTCAGTGTCTAATATTTAATACAAAAAATAGTAAATTTTCTATTCTTTATACAGCGTGAGACATTTAATTTTTATTTTTAGAACTGGAATATCAGGTGTAACCCCAGCCTACTGCGACCTCAGATTCTCAATATTTTGCGTCGCATTGGAGACATCGAAGAAAGTTAGTAGAAAAAGTTGTTCAGAATCTTATTTTAACCTTGGATACCGAGTTTCGAGACAAAATTCGAATTTTGAAATTCTAGAAATTTTCACTCGGAATTTCGAATTATTCATGTTTTCACTAGCAAGCCATGTAAACAAATGAACAATTTCTACTAACGCCAGTTTACAAGCTAAAGTTCTTGCGCACCTTGGGAAATGGTGACGAAATTAAAAGATTAGATTGTTGCCATTGGGCCGATGATAGAAAATGTTTAAGGTGGCCATTCCCTAAAAAGAGACATCCGATAGGGAAATTCAGTGGTTTGCAAAATAGCTAGATTTAAATTTAAAAATTATGTTAATCTTCCTATTTTGCAGTTTTAAATCTAGCTATTTTGCAAACCACTGAAATTATTGAGTGAAAATTCATAGTAATAGTCTTGTTATGGTTCTACTTAGGTACTCTTATGGCTTTTTAAAATATACGTGCTAAGAAAAAAAATCGGTAAAGACATTTATACAGAACTTCCCTCTTTATTTATACAAAAAAAAACCTGATAACTTTTGGTCAAAAATATATACAGAGTGGTCATCCGATAGCAAAAATTCAATATTAAATAAAAGGTGCCAAATATGGAAGGCTTGCGTTTACAAAGAATAACCGCAAAAAAGGTCTAATATTCGCCTGTTCTTGCATAGTAGATAGCGGGCCAAGGGAAAGAGCAAAATAGATCCTATATGGCTCAAATTAAACTTTCAGAAATTTTTAAAAGATAAAACAACTCTGTTATTACTCAGATTTTATATTGTATGAATTTTTTACGGATTACATATTATTCTGTAGCCTATTTGGAAGAATTTGGAAAATTGTCCCACAACACCTTGTAATAATTAAAATACCATCACCAAAAAACAAAAAATTCAAAGGCCCTACCCACAACATCGTCATGGGATTTTCACTTAAAAACGACTTTTTTTATGAAATAGGTTTAGAATGTCATGAAACGGGGTAACTTTAAATTTGAGTAAAGAAAATTTTCCATCATATATTCTATTAATAAAAACATATTTTAAAATATTAAAAAGTAAATTAATTTCTTTGACAAAATTTTAAAATTTTTCTTTTTGAAAAATTTGTTTTATGAAATAAATTTAGAATGTCATGAAACGTGGAAACTTTAAATTTGTGCAAAGAAAAACATTTTCCATTTATTCTTGGCATAGCAAAAAAAATTTCAAGAAATTTTTGCTTTTGAAATTTTTTTTCCGAAATAATTTTAGAATGTCGTGAAACGTAGAAATTTTAAATTTGAACAACAATTTTTTTCCCATCAAATTCTATTAGTAAAAACATTTTAAATTATTTAAAAAAAATGTTTGACAAAATTTTCAAATTTTTCTTTTTGAAAAATTTTTTTTATGAAATAAATTTAGAATACCTGCAATGCGCCGTACAGAGACCACATAACACTATATCTCACACATATGCATGAATTAAATATTCAGCAAAGAGTAGAGTTTCTAACTACAATATTTTTATATAAGTTGCTCAAATCCCGTACTCCTAATTATTTATTCAAACTAATATCACAGCGATCTGATGCATATGCAGTAAATATAAGGACGAATACATTCACGATACCCCAACATACCTCAAAAGTTCGAAGGAAGTTTTTCATATATAGCGCCTACTTTGTTAAATAAAATGTTGATTAATCTTAACTTATCATTTATTCAATTTAAAATGAAAATAAGACCAGTTAATTAATACAATAAATCAGTGTAAATTTTACTAATAAGAGTAATAAGTACTGTAGTTGTAGTTGTCATTTATTTTTGAATGTTGTTTATTATATAATATCCTCTTACGAGGTTGGTGTACTATTCTCTTACTGACTGTTATGTATGTATGCTGTGATTTGTATGTATATATTTCCATGTTCCTTGTTTTTGTAATTTAATTTTGTTTGTTTATTAAATTTAGGGAGACGATGGTAGATAGGTAATCCTAATCGTCTTCCTTTTGTGTGTATTATCGTTATTGCACAATAAAAACTTATTTGATTTGATTTGATTTGATATCTGCCCCAGATATTATTAACATTCTATGACCAATAATTTCCACATATTAGGGTGCAAATATAAAGTAACTGGGACGAGAAATCTGGATGTGAAAGTAGTGATTCCTTAGGCAGCGGTTTTTTCACTCTTTTTTGAAAGCTTCACGACAATACATAAATTATTCGAAATAACATTATTATTGTTACATAATTTGTAATAATATTCGTCACATATATTTTTTAAATAACAGTAAATGTTATGTTCCACTCCTGGTTGAATTTCATTTCGGTCAATGGCATGAAGTAATATCTCTTATTAATACTAAATAATATACTGAATCTCATGGCTGATACAAATTTTCCATATTTTTGCAAAAAGTATCATCACCTACAGTTAACGACATAAATAATTGAATTGATTAAAGAATCCATTGAGCAATGCTTAACCTGACTTATTGTTCCTGAGCTTAAGAATAAGGTTCTTGAAATTCTTTTACATTTTATTTTTTAAAGAGACTAACTCTCATTAAGACATTTACTAATATTGTAAGAAAAACACCGTTTGAAATATTGGGTTGAGTGATTTGCTGTTATAGTAGGTTTGCATCTTATTTTATGTACATCGGACCAAAAGCTATTTTATTTTGTGTCTGATAGGGACTTGCTATGAAACATTTTATAAAAGAAACATACAAAGTGAAAATATAGTAGGTTTCGCATATTTATTCAGTTATTTACTTTGAAGTATAACAGATATGTTCAAATTTTCTTATGCCGAATGTTAAATATCCATGTACAAAATTTTACATACAATAAAAACAAGACTGCAATTATATTTAAGTTAGTTTATGACAGTATTTATTTTTTCTTCTGTCACTAGCGGAGTTTGACCACCGAAATATTGCCTTGTTAAAAACATAAAATAGACAGGTACCGTAAATTTCCAAGTATTTAAATTTGCGTAAACTTCACTGTAATCTTTACATTTGGAACCTTTTTTGCGCAAACCATAATAGTCAGTAAAACAATTTTTACTGCTTGCAATTTCAAGAAAATTTTATTGATGCAATTTTTAAATATTTGCATAAAAATACTAGATGCCTTAAAGTCGTATTGTATTTGTTGGCTGTTGGCGACGTTATTATTTAATTTTGAGTAAACTTTTTTTATTACTGACCTTCTTTTGAGAAATAAGTTCACGTGATATTATTTAAACAATATCATTAATGGTAACATTATGGACGGTTAAAAAACAAAAGTATAAACCAAATGATTGCTTTGAAACTTATAATATCTGATATATGTATGAAAATTTTTCAGAAATATGTAAAATCAATATTTTTAGACTCCATGTTAAAAAAAATAAAAATTTTAAAGATGTTTATTTTACATATTTGAAAAAACTAACACTTAATTCTTGTTTCTGTATAACATTTATTTTTAATTTTTTTCTTATGGACAGGTTTATTTTATACAGAGTGTTAATTTAATAACGGTTTTCTTTAAGGAGCAATACTTCTACTTAATTTTATGTAAGCGACAGTTTAGACTTTTTTGAGCTACCGATGGATCTTTAGTATGAGAGCTTCTGTATATTCGAGTGTCATCTGCATATTTTGATGGTATATTACAGTTTTTCATGAAATTATATATCAGAAGTGTAAATTTTAAATAATAATAGAAATACAAGGCATGCCAGATAGAGCTTCTATAGAAGGGTAGGTAGGATCATTAAAATTTTTGGAATTAATTACTCATATGTGAACTAAAGAAATCAATGCTCCTATAAGTGAGGCCGTGATATTTAAAAACTTTAGAAAGTCAAGTGGCACCACAGCAGTTAGAGCTTATTGAGGTATCCTCGACAACTCTAGTAAAGGTTGTTGAAATATTATGTCCCATATGAAAACCTATCTGATTTTCATACAAGTTATTATTTTCCTTGTATTCTTGTATATGCGAGGTTCAATATGTGCGAGCTAGTTTAGCATTGTGAATGAATTCGATCTATTCGACAAGTATTTTTTCCAAAATTTCTTATAATATCACTAACCACTTCTACGCAGCCTAACTTAAAAAATCACTGCCTAAGCAATCACTACTTCTACGTCCAGATTTTCTCCAAGTGTCTTGAAAGGTAAAATTCTTGACTATATTTGCACTTTCGTATGCGGAAATAATTGGTCATGGAATTTTAATAATATTTGAGGCAGATGTCATAAAAAAATTTACAGAAGTTGCAATTTAGCAAGATTCGTTAAGACATTGACACGCTTGGCTAACTTTTAAGCCCAGCATGATAATTACAAAATGTGCAAAATGTACAGGGGACAGAGGTAAAGTTTTAGAAATTTTCAAACTTTGATTAAACTGTGGATAAAAAATTTAAAAAGTCACACAAGTCAGAGCAATTGTAATAGGTTTTACATTAATATTCCACAAAAATGGGTTTCGTAAAAATGCAAGAACATGAATCTAGGTATCAAAACTGATCAAATACAAAAATTTTACAAAAACGTTGGTCAGCGTCGAGACGTAAAAATTCAAGAACATAAACTTGGACATCAAAATTAATCCTATACAAGTTTTACAGAAACGGCGCAAGGCGTCGAGACGTAAAGATACAAGAATATGAATCCTGGTATCAAAATTTATCAAATACACTAGTTTTACGTAAACGACGCATGGCGTCGGTCGGCGTCGAGACGTAAAGATACAAGAATATGAATTCAGGTATCAAAATTTATCAAATACACTAGTTTTACAAAAACGACGCTGAGCGTCAGTCGGCGTCGAGACGTAAAAATGTAAGAATATGGATCTAGGAATCAAAATTTATCAAATACACGAGTTTTGCGTAGAGACTTCAAAATGCAAGAATATGATCTAAGTATCAAAATTTAATAAATACACAACTTTTACAAAAACAACCCCAGGCGTCGCGCGTTGGTAGGCGTTGAGACGTAAAAATGCAAGAATGTGATTCTAGGTACGTATCAAGATGTATCAAATTCAAAATCAAATTCGGATCTTGCAAAAAGTATGCGATGTAACGGCACGGAAAGCTTTCGTGTCCAAAAAAGAACAGTTACACAAATCGCTACTGGACTCCCGTATTACCGTTACATCTTCGATTTGTTAAACATTTCCAATATTAAAAATTAAGGCATTGGTTTCTAGCACATACGCCAGAAATGTAGCTTGCTCTACCGATTTTTCCCAATTACACACCCCCCTTCCACCCCTTCAACAAAAAATACATACGTGTACCAAATTTCCAAGTGAATATCTCAAGTTCGTTTCATCAATCCCTTTAATAATGGAGTGGTAGTGGTGGGGGGGTTGAAAAATATGAAGAAATCTGAGTGCTTGGCTTCTAGTATAAGCAGCAAACCCCAAGTTTTTTTTACTCTACACAGCTTGCTTTACTCATTTTTTACCCAAATTTAAACTTTTTGTCGAAACTGGAGTCACCAGATGTAATCAATACATTTCCTATTAGTGGATATAAATTAATAACCTCATTTTGTAGATCTTCTCTTAAATGTGGAGGGGTTGGAATTTGGGCAAAAGATGATATTGATGTAAAAGAAATAATTCTTGAAAGTTTTTGTATTGAACAGCATTTTGAAATTTGCGCTGTTACTTTTAAACAAAATGGAACTACCAGAATAATTTTAAATTGTTACAGATCTCCTTGTGGGGACGAAGTTATCTTTTTAAATAAAATTTCTGATGTACTAAGTAATTTGTTTAAACCTAATATTGATTTTATTTTATGTGGTGATTTTAATTTTGACATGTACAGTGTTAATTATTTTAATTCTTTGTGTAGTGTGTTATTCAGTTTTAACTTAATATCTGTGGTAGAGTGGCCAACTCGTGTTACAGACACTACATGCACTTGTATAGATCACATTTTTATTAATTGTAAAAACGATGGCATCTGTTTAGTTCTAGACAATATTATTTCAGACCATAGAACGGTTCTATTAGAATTACATTCTGAGAAACCTAATTCTCAGAATACGAGTCAGAATACGTCTCACATTAAAAGAAGTTTTAACGATAATGCTATTTTAAAATTTGAACAAGCACTTCAAAATGAAAATTGGCATCACTGTAGGTACTGTAGACGACTTTAATTCAGCATTTGATTTATTTTATGAAACATTTTTATATTATTTTAACTGTTTTTTTTCCTGAACGTAGATACTATATTAACACACATAATAACAAAAAATGGGTAAATGATGCAGTTAGATCATCTAGTACACATTTGAAAGATTTATATATTTTAAAAAGAACATATCCTGATTTGACTTCTGTTTACAATGAGGCAAAAAGGGCGCATAGCAATCTTATCAATAACACAAAAAAAGAATATTATCAAAGTAAAATTATTAATTCAAATAATCCCACACGAGCTGCATGGAAAACAATTTCTGAATTATCATATAAAAATAAAAAACATAATAACTTTCAAATACACTATGAAGATAATACCATTCAAAATCCGGAAGCGGTTGCCTCATTATTTAACGATTTTTTTATAAACACACCAATAAATATTGCTAACAAAATACCAGTTCTAATAATACCTATTTTCCTACAAAACCCCAAATTATCGAACATACATTGTTTCTAAGACTATTTACTGAAGACGAGATGTTTTCATTATTAAATATTAAACTCAAAAATAAAAGGTCGTCTGGACCAGACGATGTACCCGGCTTTTTAATTAAGAAAGTCTTAAAATTACTGCTGACACCATTTACTTATCTGGTAAATATGTCTTTTAAAACGGGAACGTTTCCAGAATCCTTAAAAGTGGGTAAAGTAGTACCAATTTTTAAGAAAAATGATCCTCATTCTTTAGAGAATTATAGGCCAGTAACAATCCCATTTAGTTTCTCTAAATTACTTGAATATTGTTATCTTGACCGTTTGTTAAATTTCTTAACTGAATTTAAAATTTTGTCCGAGAAACAACATGGTTTTCGTTGTGGAAAATCCACTGTAACAGCTATATCTACATTTTATAACAATATAATTCAATATATTGAGGCAGGGGAATGCCCTGTTGGAATATTTTTTGATTTCAGCAGGGCATTTGACTGTGTCAGTCATGCAAAATTGTTAACTGTACTGTATGACTATGGGATTAGAGGACAACCACTAAACTGGATTAATTCATTTTTAACCAATCGTCGACAGTATGTGAGTATACAACATGTTAGTGAAAATATGGTATACAGAGCCAATTCTGAATGTTCGTTTTTAAGTATGGAAGTTCCACAGGGATCAATATTGGGCCCAGTGTTATTCATATTATATATTAATGAGCTCGATTGGGTTTTATGTAATAATTTCTTTTCAATGTATGCTGATGATCTTTCTATGATTATTTCAGATCCTATGCATAATGTGTTAGAAAGTAAATGTAATAATGTTGTAGAAAAGGTATCTACATTTTTCAGTCAACATTAGTTGTATTTCAATGCAGATAAAACTCAGTTAACTCTGTTTCATAATAGACAGAAAAAATGCGAGTCAATTTCATTTCAGGTCAATGGGTCGATTATAACAAGTACCCATGAGAGTATAAAATTTTTGGGCTTACATGTCGATGAGTGCCTGACTTGGAAATCACATTGTGAACATCTAATTTCCAAGCTAGCATCAATTTCATTTTTATTTAATAATATTAAAACCGTACTTACCAGGGAGCAATTAGTTAATTTATACTATGCCCAAGTGGAGTCTAGATTAAGATATGGTGTCTGTTTCTGGGGGAACTCCACTCTATCACAGAATGTTTTCATTGCTCAAAAACGGATAATGCGTTGTATAGCTCGTGTTTCTAGTACCCACTCTTGCAGAGAGATCTTTAGAGAATATAATATATTGACTTTACCATGCTTGTACATTTTTGAAATGTGTGTTTATGCTTATCGAAACAAGAATATGTTTACTGCGAATAAAAATATTCATAATGCAAATACGCGTAACAAGGAAGAGTTTCGAATACCTTATGCGAGACTTAATATAACCTATCATTCTCCAAATTACATGGCACCAAAATTGTTTAATAACTTACCCTCTGAATATAAAGTAGCTAGAAACTTACAGGATTTTAAAACAAAGTTAAAATTGTTTTTACTGTCTAAATGTTTTTACACTGTATGCGATTTTTTACCTAGTTTTTAAGGTATATGTTATACTTGACTATTCCTATACAATTGTAATGTTGTCTTTATGGAAAATAAATTATTATTATTATTATTATTATTATTAAGACAACATCGTAAGATATACTGAATATTTTAAAACAGAATTTATTATATTTTCTCCTAGAAATTCCACATGTACTAATCAAATTAGAGGATAAATCTATAAAACAAACACATTCTACAAAATTTTAGGAATACATATTGATAATGCCCTAAATTGGGATACGCACATAATGTCTATTGCTCAGAAAATCTCTTCCACCTGTTATGCATTGTACAGAGGGCGTTTTCTTTATTTCAACATTTTTTTCTGGTGGAAACCATCTGTGATGGATATGGTGGAATGACGTCATCCACTGATAACGCAGCAGTTTAGCAATAAAAGAATAGTTTTGTTGGTTTTATCCTAACCTAATATTAAGCTTGTTTACTTCAACGAAGTGAAGGGAAGTCTTCCCTTCCACTTCGTTTGTTTACTTTAGCTGCTTTCGTTCAGCAGAGTACATGTCAGATAGTACATGTTTCATGTGTTGTCTCTGTCCTTACCATGCAATTTTAGCTGCTTTCGTTCGGCACAGCGATTCGTAATCATAACGAACCTGTTTCATGTGTTGTCTCTGCCCCTACCATGCAATTTTGTATGATCATATGATCACTGTTCATTGATATACTGTTTGTTATGTTCACTGCAAACGAAAGCAGCTTTTGTATCATATGATTACTGTTCACTGAAATCCTGTTTATTATGATTACGAATCACTGCTGAGTGCTGAACGAATGAATACGAAAGCACCTTTTATTCCAAGTCTCTTTATCTGAGATGCAAGTAATCTGCAGAAAATAGTAGAAAAAACTTTATTAATTAAAAGGGAGCCACATATGTAAAAATAAAAAATTATATTTTACAAACTGTGGCACATCATGCTGCTGTTGGATCAGTCGTGTATTCAATGTCATTATATGTTATTTTCATAGTTATGCGATCTAAGAATTCCTTAATTTTATACAATGTTATTGTCTATAACTAACTTTTGAGGTTAGATTCACATCCACCAAACAACATTCATCAGTCCACCATCACAAGTTTAAGGTTGCACAGTGATGCAATCTATTCTGAGGTAATGCCACCAGATTAAATCCATCATAAATAAAAGAACAAATTTTAACCATCTGGTTGATCCACCAGACAATAAAGGAACAACATTGGTGGAACTGGTGCCACCTGATGGACTCAACGTTGAAATAAAGAAAACGCCCAGATTATCAAAATTAGCCAGTAGACAAACACTGTTAACCTACTATTATGCACACTTTCTATCAAGAATATCATATGGTATCATTTTCTGGGGTTCAACTCATAAATCTGAAAGATTATTCAGATTAAAAAAAGAGCAATTAGTTATATTTTAGGAACATCTAAATTCGAATCGTGTAAAAAATATTTAAAGATCTAGAATTATTAACCTTGCCCTGTATCTATATTTTAGAAGTACTAGTTTACGTACAAAATAATTTTAATTCATTTTTGCCAAGAAATTATAATCATAATTATAGTACAAGAGAAGGTCACAATTTGTTAATCCCTGTACATAGTTTATCAAAGTATGAGGAAAATCCAAGGTATATGGGAATAATGTTATATAACGAGCTACCTCAACAATTTTAAAATATTAGCAATGTTAGAACTTTCAAAAAGGATGTTAAAACATTTTTAATTAATAACTGTTTCTACTTAGCTGAAGAATTTTTAGACCTGTGAATTCTGTACTTGTTGATCCAATTATCTTTTTTATTTTATTTTAATTGAAAATTCGAGGCATATTCATATTAAATGTACATATTTAAAGTTATTTGTGACAATGTGATTTTATATGTAAGTTGTCTTTGTTTTTAGAATATTTGTTAGTGTAATAGTTTCTATTATTTTAAGCCCTTAATTATGTCATAATCAAGGGGCACTAGCGTGGTGGTGTCTAATCGTGTGACTCATCCTATACCATTGTAATTGGTCTCTTGGATAATAAAGTATTATTATAATTATTAATTTAATAACGGGTTTGGTTAAGGAGCAATACTTTTATTTAATTTTATGTTAGCCACAGTTTAGACTTTCTTGAGCTACCCATGGATCTCTAATATGAAAGCTTCTGTATATTCGAGTGACATCTGCATATTATGATGGTATATTACAGTTTTCCATGAAATTTAATATATCAGAAGCGAACATTCTAAATAATAATAGAACTACAAGGCATGCTAGATAGAGCTTCTATAGAAGGGTAGGTATAATCACTAAAAATTTTGGAGTTTATTACTCATATGTGAACTAAAGAAAGCAATGCTCCTATAAGTAAGGCCGTGATATTTAAGTTTTGCAAATAGAAGTTCATGACTAACTATGTCAAAAACTTTAGAAAAGTCAAGTGGCACCACAGTAGTCACTTTTTATCAGAACTTATTGCGATATCATCGACAACTCTAGGAAATGTTGTTGAAATATTATGTCCCTTATGAAAGCCTATCTGATTTTCATACAAGTTATTATTTTCCTTTTTTTCCCATTCTTTGGGACTTCCTGCCACATGTATTTTTTTCTTTTTAAGCGGTGCTCGGGGAATCTACAAAATATCACAATTAACCAGTACATTACTGGTAAGTAACCTCTACGCCTGTGACTTCTACGTCAAAGGATCAGTTAGAGGTTGCTTTTTCTAATTAAATAACACAAATAAGTATAAAAACTTGAAATTAAATATTTCGCCGACGCTTCGGACATCTAATCTGTTTTCTTTTTCAAGGCTTTTTTGAAAAATATTTTTTGCTGTGTATGACAAATACACAGCTCTAAGAATGTTTGTTATATTCAATATCCATAGATACTTACTATTTACATAGAACTGTTGATATAATTAAGTTTTTTTTTTTTTATTTTTATACAATGTTAAGTTTGTGAAGTTCTTCTTTTAACATTAGCAACCAGGTTGTACAGACATCTACGAAACAATTCGACATGCATCTATCCTCATTCAATAATATTATCGCTGATTCTTTAATTTTTCTGTTTTTGCCATGTGTCTCTTTTGTTAAAATTTTTGCCGAGTCCCAGTTTATTCTGTTACACTCACACGGAATACTATAATTGCAGTTTTTTGAATTTTGCTCGTGGTTCTTCGGTTTCATCTTTGTCAGAATAGATCTTAAAATATCGGTTGTTTGAAATACCGTCCTAATATCAAATCCATCACCGATACGGCGCAACTTTTCGGATAATCCGCATACATAAGGAATTAACGCTATGTAACGTTTTTCAGGTTTTTGTCGTACCTGTTTGTTATTTTCAATATTTATGAAGGTTTTATCGACAAGACCCCCAGGGTATTGGTTATTTATAAGAACTTCTTTTATAAACCGCTTCTCATTGTTTAGTCTTTCGTCATTAGAAGAAATGATTTTAGCGCTATCATACAAACATTTTATGACACCCCTCCTAACGTGCATCGACTGATTTGAGTTGAAATTTAAACATCTGTTGGTATGTGTTGGTTTTTATAAACACTTGTTTCAATTGTACCATTTATTGTTTTAATTAAAATATCTAAAAATGGTAATTCATTTCTAGTTTCCTTATCAAAAGTGAATTTAATAGAAGGTTCTTTATTATTTAAATGTTCTAAAAAACTATCTAGCAACTCAATGCCGCGAGGCCAGATTTCAAAAATATCATCTACGTATTTCCACCAGATAACCGGTTTTTATGCACAATTTTGAATATGTCTAGTCTCATAATCTTCCATAAATATATTGTTTAAAATCGGTGACAATGGAGGACCCATTGCCATACCGAAATTCTGCTGATAGAAATCATTTTCCAATTGAAAACAAATTGATTTTATACACAGTTAAAAGTTCCATTATCAGAAAAAAGTTAATTCAGAGGTTCAAGATCTGCGAACACGCTTGGGACAACGGACATAGAATAAACTGGGACTCGACAAAAATTTTAACAAAAGAGACAGATAGCAAAAAATGAAAAAATAAAGAATCAGCGATAATATTATCGAATGAAGATAGAGGCGTGTCCAATTGTTCCGTAGATGTCCATACAACCTGGTTGCCAATATTAAAAGAACTTCACAAAAACTGTTAACTATATCAACAGTTCTATGTAAATAGTAAGTACCTATGGATATTGAATATAACAAACATTCTTAGAGCTGTGTATTTATCATACATAGCAAAAAAGATTTTTCAAAAAAGCCTTGAAAAAGGAAACAGATTAGATTTCCGAAACGTCGCCGAAATATTTAATTTCAAGTCTTTATATTTATTTGTGTTATTTTATTAAAAAAGCAACCTCTAGCTGATCCTTTGACGTAAAAGTCACAGGCGTAGAGGTAATTTACTAGTAACATGCTGGTTAATTGTGATATTTTGTAGATTCCCCGAGCACCGCTAAAACAGAAGAAAATACATGTGGCAGAAAGTTCCACTGAATTGGGAAGGAAAAATAAGATAATGCCACAAATAACATTTAGACAATAATTATTTTCCTTGTATTCATGTATATGCGAGGTTCAACATGTGCGTTGTGCATTGTGAATGAATTCGAACTATTCGAAAAGTATTTCTTCCAAAACTTCTTATAATATCACGAACCCCTTCTATCAGCCCAACTTAATATTAAATAGCTTTAATAGGTGAATTATTATTGAAATGGTCCATGAATACAGTACTGGTTTGACTATAAAAATCAGAAGCAAAATGGTTATTGATATCAAATACATTGCCACTAGGAGAAGGAGTCTCTTGTTGTATCAATACGTACACATGTTACCATATACCTGAAATGGTAAATCCATTATAACTCGAAGCTAACTAATACAACTTTTAAAATAACCAATGCAAAATAGAGGAAAATCCGCCTAACTTGAACAACTAGCCTTTGTCGCAATGTCGGAATGTGTTACAATTAGATGCTCCTTCGCATGATTACTGGCTAGTTTCAGACAGAATTCGGCTATCTACAATAACATACACACAAGTCTTCCAAACAACTCAACCGAGATAAATATCATAAAAATTGCCGACAATCAGGTGCGAGCTGAAAAATTCTTTTAGAAAATCACACCAGGGAAACAAGAAAAGAGCGTCGGCGTGTGATAAAAACTTTAAGGGTGATTAGTGGCTTTGAAGAGACCAGGGATTATCTGTATCATCCTCACGGAAGGACGCCGTAAGTCCCTAAGCTCTCGCCAAAGGTGTGAAAGGGTAGGATTATTTACACTGGGTTACTATTTCTAAAACTGCTGCACTGCCACCATTTCAATGATATGGAATGCGAAAGTATGAATGACCACTGCTCACTTCAATGGGAAAAGACTCAAGGGACAATAGAAAAGGTTGTGGTGAAGGTACATTGTTGCTATGCGCAACCAAGCATAAGCGTTAAATAGGAATCTATATCGATCTATTTTCTAAGAGTGCGTTGGATATTCAACATATTCTAATATTTCAGGCCAATATAATATACAGAAAAGTGTCCATTTTATATTTATAATTATTCATTTATTGTAATGGTTTATAATTTTCTTGTAACGCCATATCCTAAAATGACATTTATTTGACAGTTTCATTGAATTAAAACTATGTCATTATTGACAAGTGAAAAATAAAGAAAAAAATCGGTAAAGGTATTTACACTGAACTTCCCTCTTTATTTATATAGGTCGGTCACTCTAAAAAATTATTAATTAAGAAATGACATAATGTAAGAAATATAATCGCAATGTAGTTAATCCTATTATTACAGAGAAAACCTGATAACTTTTTTCCAATATATCTCTCTCTAGTGGTAGGGGAAAAATTTGGAATTCTTGTTTTTTAATTTTCAAAATATTTTTTTGTTGAAATAGGTTTAAAATGTAATGAAACGTGGAAATTTTAAAATTGAAAAAAAAATTCTCCACGAAGAGGGAAAAAAATTAAATTTTTATTTTTTTATTTTTAGAACAATTTTTTTTAAAATATGTTTAGAATGTCGTGAAACGTGGAAATTTTAAATTTAAGGACAACAATTTCCCATATTTTTTAAAATATATTTAAAATGTCATGAAACGTGGATGTTCTAAATTTGAGCAAACAAAAAAATTTTACCATCATCTATTTTATACAATATTTTCAAAATTTCAATTTTTTTTCTATTTTAAATTTTCAAAAAAAAATCGGTAAAGGTATTTACACAGAACTTCCCTCTTTATTTGTGCATGGCAGTCACTCTAAAAAATTAATAATTACGAAATGACATTGAAAATAATAATCGGAATATAGTTATCACTATTATTATGTACAGAGAAAACCTGATCAGTTTTGATAAAAAAATATACAGTGTGCTCATCCAACAGCAAAAGTTCAATACTAAGTAACAGGTGCCAAATATGGAAGGCTTGCGCAAATACCTTTACAAATATCCACCATGACTGAATTATTTCTTGGGATGACCACCCTGTACATTTTTCAATAAAAGTACAATAGGTGCATATGCCAAATATTATTCCATCTGTCACATTTTCAATTCCACATTCACGTAGTGGAGTGGAAGTATAGAGGTGGTTAATAAATTGCATTTTTTAAAACTTTTCAAAAAAGTTGGTAAAAAAATTTAAAAAAGTTTTTTTCTTCTGAAATGGGTTTAGAATGCCATGAAACGAGAAAATTTTAAATTTCAGCAAAAAAAATCCATCTATTTTAGTGGTAAAATTTTTTGCGAAAATGGTGAAAAAAATTATCAAAATTTCTTTTTCTGAAATAGGTTTAGAATGTCATGCATGAAACGTGAAAATTTTAAATTTGAGCAAGAAAAAATTAATTCCATCTATTCTAGTGGTAAATTCTTTTTCCAAAATGGTAAAAAAATGTTTCAATTCTTTTTTTCCGAAATAGGTTTGGAATGTCATAAAACGTGGAAATTTTAAATTTGAGCAAAACATAATTTTTCATCTATTCTATAGTAAGTTGTGATAAATAGATAAAAAAAAATTCAAACTTTCTAAATTTTTCAATTTTTTTTTAAAATTCGTTTGAATAGGTTTAGAATGGCATGTAAACGTGGAAATTTTAAATTAGAACAAATGAAAAAAATGTTTCCATCTGCTTTAGTGGTAAAATTTTTTAAAAAATGGTAAAAAAAAATTCTAATATTTTTTTAAATAGGTTTAATTAAAAAAAAATTCCAATAATTTCCGTTATATTGAAGATAAAATTTTCAGATTTTGGTGGGAGCTATATTTCTATATGTGCTACATAGAGCAACTTGATAGCCAAATGTCTTTTGTTTCTCATTTTTTTTTTCATAATTTTCATATTTGATTGGCTATATTTTTTTAATCGTCATGTAAAATTACGGAATACTTAAATATTTTTGCAGATCATTGAAAGGGATGCAAAAAGTACTCTTAAAATTGTTTGTAATATTAATAAAAATACAAGGAATTATCGTTTCTTCCTCCATTTGTATTTAATATTTTCTACAATTCTAAAATAAAATGTTGTAATAACAGAAAATTATTGTTTATTCTAAAAATTACATTAAAATCAAATGCTCTACATGACATCCACAAGTTTCAGTACACAAATTAATATTCATTGTCTTGGTTTTGCATGAAACATCTTTATGAGTGGCTTTATGTCTTTCTGATGAGCTCCAGAATAAGGGCGAAAGACGTTTCAAAGGCTAAGCATTTCCAAGAAACAGAATGAAAGATTTCATGAAAATGTAATCCATTAGAACGGAAACTTTTTTAAGACAAGGTAGATAAATAAGTTCATTTTAGGCTTTTGTTCTCATTTTTAACTGAATCTTCATGATTGTAGGGGGTTATGTAGATACTGGTTTAATCTGCATGGCCGTAGGTGACTGTGTGGATGCTAGTGTCAGAATGAGAATTGTCAAATAGGAAATTAGACAAATTCATTTTAGGACTTTAATTTGTTAGCATAACCAGAATTCAGATTATCGAAAGAATGCAAAGATTTCATTAATATTTTTACACGTAGTTTTTCTTTCAGTTCTCATAGACAGTTATTTTTTTCTGCTGTTTGCAAAATCCTATAAAGAATATGTTTCAATACAAATTAATACTTTCAAAGTCTTGTATAATATCAACGAAAAATTAAGAATTATCATTTTTTCTCTGTAGGTCTTAAGTGTTTGTGAAACAGGAAACCTGCCGCTTTTGATAAACAAAAGATATTTAGTTGTTGAGCTTACATAGAGTACTTATAAACATACAGGTCCCATGAATATTATATCTTAAATATAACGGAAATTATTGGTAAATTTTTTCTGTCTCACTTTAAGCGAATGTACTTCCTCAGGGATGCATATTTCGACTAAGGTAAGTTGGATTATACGTGCCCAATATGAACCCAGGAAGCACAGGTTCCCATCTGGGAACTCAATTCTGGAATACCCTGTGTAACTCGAGATTAATATTTTTTTTACAAGTGGGGCGTTTATAGTATGCGCCGAAGACTATTATTGCAATAACCATTTTCTTTACCTATTTATAACACCTTTATCAATAGATGTTTATTTATCGGATATCCCAGTATCTACCTGGAATGTTATTATTCTTTCAATGATTATAACTGTCCTTGTTTTACCAGATATTTTTCAAGTCGGCTCAGTGTTGTGGCGCAGTGCAGTGTGTGCCTTGCAACCACGGAGTCCCGGGTTCGAATCCTGGCCAGGGTATGGATGTTTAGTGGTGTTTTTCATGTGTTACCGAGAAGGTAGCAGTAGGCTAGACCACTGTAGAGTGACACAACATGTCTAGTCGCTTTAGCTCTCCTGAGTTCGAGTCTCAGCTGCTGTAGATGGCAATGTCGCAGGGAATGGTTATTGTGTTGACATCTATCTGTGCGTGTCCTAGTTCAGTGATGGAATAGCAATAGCTAAACTCCGCCAGGATGTTAAAATATAAATAAAGCCACATTATTTTCTTTCCTTTAGTGCATTTTTAACAGTTTTAGTTTGTGTTTATACGCCTGTTTTTATATTTTTTTAAAATTATTTATATTTATATAAAATGTTTTCTTTATTTTTGATCTCCTATCATTTTTCGAAAAAAAAATCGGCAGCAACTGGAAGCGGCTGGAACCTTTTCGCGGTGGATTTTTGAGGCCTAAAAGAGCACTAAATTGTGTGCCATAACAACACTAAACCTAATCCGATCTCAACCATGACCTTTTCAGAACTTTTCAAGCACTAAAAAACTCTTATGCAAACTTATGCAGCTTTTTTTTACTTGCACCACATAATATCAATATATTGAAATTTTCAGATCTTTTGGAGCACTAAAGAAAACCTCATGCAAACTTCAGCACTTTTTTCTCACTTGCACCGCATAATATCAACATCTACATATTGAAATTTATTAATTGCTGTTCTTCTTTTATGCTTCGGGACATAGGATTGCACTTTAAGTATAATGATGAAAGTAGAATACTATACTTTGTTCACGACTATTAAATATTTAATACTTATTTAATTCATTTTCATTTGATTTCTTTAATTTAAGAAAGATGCACACGGCGCATAACGTTTTTCGTTAGTCGTTTCGTTAGCATCGTCATCTTCGTTAGCATCTACAGAAAATAAATTGTAAAGACTATTATTATTATTGCCGAAAACATCAGAGAAAATGATAAAAAATTATAATTTTAATACCTTAGTCGCATACAAATGACCGAAGAGCAATTATAGAATCGAAGATATCTGCCTAAAAGTTGAAAGAGAAATAAAAAAAGTAGCTCCGTGCGGGATTGAAAGCCGGGAATCCACTTAAAAGTATAATGTAAATTGTTCACACACCCTGTATATGATAAAGTCATCGATGTTCTATTATTTATTTGATGTCATCACTGCCAGAATTTAAAATAGGCCTCAACTTTGACCACTTCTAGCTCGTTTATTTTTGGAGCAGGACGAAAATAAAATAAACGACTTTTATTTAGATTGTTTAACTCTCTACGATTGGGGTCGTAGTTTTTCGTCCTAGGAGTCGCCGTTTAGAAGTTATCAAGGTTTAAAGCGAAAGACGTCCCATTTTCCGCCTTACACCACCACATATTTCGCTCGATATCTCCGAAACGAAGAACTGTATAAAAACTCCGGTGGAACCGGACGATACCTAACGAAACGAAATCGTCCTTGTGGATTTTATATTTTTGAGCTAGCGCCAACCGTTTCCGAAATATTGGCGAAAAACGGCAAAAATAAAAAGCGCTTTACTAATTCGAAAAACGTGCAATCTTAGAACATTCATATCTTTCGAAATACACCTTCGGCGGGACCGTACGGAGTCGCGACGTAAAGAGGAAGGATTCTAGTTAGGCGGCATCGTGAATCGCGCGGCGCAAAGCGAATATTCGGCGCCACAGGAGCGCACGAGAATTGACATTTTTAAATATTTTCCGCTAGTTTTACTTCCACATCCACGTAGTGGATTGGAAGTATAGTAATCGCAAAAAAATTTTCAAAAATTTTTATTCGTGAAATAGGTTTAGAATGTCATGAAACGTCGAGATTTTAAATTCGAGCGAAAAAAATTTCTGTCTGTCGGTCTGTCTGTCTGTAACTTTTTTGTCCGCACGTTTTCTCCGGAATGGTTTAAGATATTGACTTGAAATTTTGTACACGTATATATTATAACGAGATCTGGAACTGGATTGTTTTTTGAGGATATCCGGTGAAGGGTTGGGGGTTAAATAGGGGTAAATAGGGGAAAATAAGTAAAGGAAGATTGTAAGAGTACAGAAACTTGAAATTCGGTGTGTGTACTAGAAGTTAAGGCCTCATATTTTTTTATAATATTTTTCAACCCCCCACCACCCCTACCCCATTAATGGGGTTGATAAAATAATGTTGAGACATTCATTTGAAATTTCGTACACGTATGTATTATAACGACGTCTGGAATTAGATTATATTTTGAGATGATTCCGTTGAAGGGTTGGGGGTTAATTTGGGGTAAATAGGGGAATATAAGTAAAACAAGTTGGTAAGAGTACAGAAACTTGAAATTCGGTGTATGTACTAGAAGCCAAAGCGTCAGATTTTTTTATATTATTTTTCAACCCCCACCGCCCCTACTCCAATATGAAAAGGGTTGATAAAATAAAATTGAGATATTCATTTGAAATTTGGTACACGTATGTATTATAACGACATCTGGAACTAGATTATAATTTGAGATGATTCCGTTGAAGGGTTGGGGGTTAAATAGGAGTAAATAAGGGAAAATAAGTAAAGCGAGCTGGTAGAAGTACAGAAATTTGGGATTTGGTGTATATACTAGAAGCGAAGGTCTCAGGTTTTTTTATTAGCATTTTCCATTTGGTAAGACCACAAAAACTTGAAATTCGGTATATGTACTAGAAGCCAAGGTCTCAGATTATTTATAATATTTTTCAACCCCCACCACCCACCTTCATTATTAAAAGGGTTGATAAAATGAAATAGGGGAAAATAGGGGGAAATAGGTAAAGCAAGCTGGTATGAGTACAGAAACTTGAAATTCGGTGTATGTCCTAGAAGCTAAGGCCTCAGATTTCTTAATAATATTTTTCAACCCTTCCACTACCCTTACTACATTATTAGAAGGGTTGATAAAATAATATTGAGATATTCACTTTTTGGTAGACTTATGTATTATGACGACATTTGGAACTAGATTATATTTTGGGATGATTCCGTAGAAGGGTTGGAGTTAACAGGAGGACTAGGGGAAAATAAGTAAATCAAGCTGGTAAGAGTACAGAAATTTGGGATTCGGTGTATATACTAAGAAGAAAGGCCTCAGATTTCTTTCTAATATATTTCAAACTCCACCACCTCCGCTTCATTATTAATGGGATTGATAACATCAAATTGATATATTCACTTGAAAGTTAGTACACGTATGTATTGTAGATTGTAGTGACAACTGATTGAGATGACTGCATTGAAGAGGTGGGACGTGGTAGGTTGTGAATAGTGGAAAATAAGTAAGGTAAACTAGAAACTTCATTTTTAACGTATATGATAGAAACCAACTCCTCAAACTTTTCTATGACATCTGCCCAAATATTAAAATTCTATGACCAATAATTTCCACATACTAGAGTGCAAATATAGTCAAGATGTTTCCTTTAAAGTGACTTGGATGAAGAATCTGGATGTGGAAGTAGTGATTCCTTAGGAAGCGGTTTTTCAGTACTCTCCTACATTTCATCCTCTTAACCGGTTTTTCGGAAAAAAGAGATAGATGAATTGAATATGTTAATTAATAATAGATCCGACCGATTATCTTAACGAAATATAGCCTAAGACAAAGATAATTTAATTACGATTCGACCCGTACCGGCTCGGACCGGCGATAGGCAGCGCTTCTTAACATCTCGATTGAAAAAAATATCATTGTGGACGTGCTTTCCGACTAACCCTGTCGCGGTAATAATGGACTATGCTTCACATTTGCTATGTTACTGTGCCAAAACGGCACAAAATGTAATCCGATCTCAACCAAAACCTTATCAGAAAAGAAACCGCATGCAAAATTTCATCCAAGTCCGTTTAGTAGTTTCGCCGCTATCGTGCACAGACACGGATATTTTTTAAAAACCACTTTTTGGGTTCCTGAGACCTCAAAACGTAAATATTTGATGTTATCTCAATTTTTTTGGACCAATTTTAGAACCTCTACAATTTTTTTTTTGGGAGGTTAAAAGAATTAACAACAATATATTGATTACATCTCAAAGTTAAAATTTAATAAAAAGTAAAAACTAACAACTCACCGTAGGCCTTAATAAATAAAATATTCAAGGGGTCCTAGCCATCTAAAACTATAACAGTGTTTTTCTTCCTATACAGGGTGATTCACGTAGGCCATTCATTAGAAGTTTTTCAACTTGCAGTTGGATTAGAAACTTGAAATTTAGTATGCAGCCATAATCGATCATGCCCGTTCTATCTAAAATATTTTCAGTCCTCCAACTATACAGGGTGTGCCAAAAATTGGTGCCAACTTTCTTATTTTAAATCGAAACCTATATTTTTCTTTACATGGTTCGATTGGTCTTCTAATTCTGAGTTTAGAGAACCTAAGTTATGTTAACTTATCTATTACAATTTTTGATATATGTCCAATTTTTTGAAAAAAATTGCCGCTGTAGTAGTTTACGAACAAATTTGTATCTCGCAAACCTTTCAAAATTATGAAACCAAATTTGTGAAGCAGTTAGCTGGAAGTCCAGGCTAACTTTTGATGTCCCATCGGTGGTCCCATTTTGTACCATTTGGGCGCAGTCGATTTTCAAATGTCGCAATCAAAAATTGTCAAAAAGTCAATTTTTTCAAATGGCACCTACTATTTTTTTCACACCATTCGAAAGAAAATTGAATTTTAGGGTGAGTTACTTAAGCATTCCCTATACCTAACTTCACCCCATATCGAGTTATTCAATAAGAATCAAGAAATACCTTATCTTGCCGAGAGATTCCTTACTTCATCAAGTATGCCACGGAAACAAAAGACAGTTGTAATAATTTTTAAAGAAAAATATGGATTCTTATTTAATTACACACAACACCAACAAATTATTATTAACGAACAAGAACAATGTTGACGAAATTCAGTCAGTGAAAACGGTGCACACATTGAGCATTTGTACTGAAATAATTATTTTGTTAATTTGTTTATTTGTTGTTATTATTTATTATTGCAATACGATTTTTGAATAAAAATTAAAATGAAATGATTGTTTCCAAAGCCTACTACCCTTGAGAAAAAAAAAACAATATTTTTTTTTCAAAAAATGCCAAGAACTCAAAAACGACTGTAGATAGACATACACAATGTTAATAAATGTGGCCCTAAAATTCAATTTTGCATTGATTTCTGGCGTCAGAAATGGTAGGCGCAAAGATGTGCTACGCAATCTGTTGAAAGTAGAATAATAGAATATTTGAACAAAAATATGGTGGTCACATTGAACATTTACGTCAGAATTTCGTCAACATTGTTCTTGTTCGTTAATAATAATTTGTTGGTGTTGTGTGTAATTAAATAAGAATCCATATTTTTCTTTAAAAATTATTACAACTGTCTTTTGTTTCCATGACATACTTGATGAAGTAAGGAATCTCTCGGCAAGATAAGGTATTTCTTGATTCTTATTGAATAACTCGATATGGGGTGAAGTTAGGTATAGGGAATGCTTAAGTAACTCACCCTAAAATTCAATTTTCTTTCGAATGGTGTGAAAAAAAATAGTAGGTGCCATTTGAAAAAATTGACTTTTTGACAATTCTTGATTGCGACATTTGAAAATCGACTGCGCCCAAATGGTACAAAATGGGACCACCGATGGGACATCAAAAGTTAGCCTTTTGAAAGGTTTGCGAGATACAAATTTGTTCGTAAACTACTACAGCGGCAATTTTTTTCAAAAAATTGGACATATGTCAAAAATTGTAATAGATAAGTTAACATAACTTAGGTTCTCTAAAGTCAGAATTAGAAGACCAATCGAACCGTGTAAAGAAAAATATAGGTTTCCATTTAAAATAAGAAAGTTGGTACCAATTTTTGGCACACCCTGTATAGTTGGAGGACTGAAAATATTTTAGATAGAATGGGCATGATCGATTATGGCTGCATACCAAATTTCAAGTTTCTAATCCAACTGCAAGTTGAAAAACTTCTAATGAATGGCCTATGTGAATCGCCCTGTATACCTATTATTATTAAACATTTTTGAAATAGTACATTTGTGCAACGACACTCGTTGGAACATATTTGCCCACTGCATCCACTGTGTCGTGTGTCGCAATCATACAGAAGCTCGATCACCTCACTTCCATCACGTCACAGTCACTGGAGCAAATCAATTTATCGTACTTAATTCAAGAACAACAGAGATGCTAAAAAACTATTTGTTTTATGAATGAAGTCACGTATAATCAATATCCAATGAGCTTGATACGGTATTCTGATTTTTACTATTTTTATGAGGCAGCATCAATGAAAAAAGCGGGTAAACCTCGGTGGTATTACATTGAGTGCCTTCTCTATTATGAGAAATACAGTGGCGCAGGCAGTCATCGTAGATTATTATTAGAGAGTATTGTCGTCTGATATCAATCCTAACGTAAATGTATATACAGACTGTCTATTTTACGAGGGCCACACCAAATATCTCGCTTAATATCTATTGTAGAAGAATGAAGTTTTAGAAACAGTTATCCCATTTTTTGTGAGCTATATTTCAATAAAAAGAAATTTGAAATCCATAGCCTACTTTATGAGATATATTACAAAAACCTGAAAAATAGGAAAACCACAAACGGTTATAGCTTCCTTATTTGAGGAGATACGAAAAAAGTTAAAGAAATGAAAGTTGACGGCAAAGACAATAAGAATAATAACGTGTAACAAAAAAATCGAAAAATGCAGTTGGCTTTGACATACGCTATTGTGCAAAAATGAACATATCTCAAAGTAGGCCATGACGCCATTAATTCCGTTATTTTTTTCTCATTCCAACGATATAAAACATGTCACAGAAATTTTAACCGATCGTGTCAATATTTAATATTTTACGAATACCACAATTCATATAATTGAATCGTAACAATCAGCTATGCCATAATTAGTGAAAAACAATGTATACAGTTATTAATAAATTTGACAGATTGTCACTGTTGTATGTTGCGTTGTCGAGTTCTAAGACAAATTTTATATCAGTAATTATGGTGTACACCAATAATAACAAATTCGATATGATTAGCATTTATTGTCAGTGCAATTTTGACGCTGATGGCAGTCACGGTTTACGGAGATAGATTTCCAGATGCTCCGCAGCCAAATCGAACTATGTTTAGGAAGTTAGTTCAAAATCTAAAAACGCACGGTTCATTTTCAAAAAAAGTAGTAAGGCAAGCACATGTTGCGGATAATGTAAGAAAAGTGAATAGAGTAATGAATTATGTTAACCAAAATGAGGAAACCTCTTTGAGACAAATTCAGAGAAACTGTCGCATAAAAAAAGACAGTGCAAGAAAAATATTGAAAAAAAACGGATTTCGATGCTACAAAATGAGGAAAGTTCAACATTTAAATGAGGGAGATAAGCCAAGGAGAGTAAGATTTTGTAGATGGTTATTATATAAGAAAAGGAATGACGCGCTGATATGTAGCAAAATTCTTTGGTCGGACGAATCAAATTTTTCTAATAATGGATTTTTCAATAGAAATATGCGTTATAAGTGGACACGAGAAAATACACATTGGTGCAGAGAGACTGCTTTCCAAGAAAGATTTTCTACGAATGTTTGGTTGGGTCTTTTAGGGACTAAAGTAATTGGACCTTATTTTTATGATGGCAAATTAACCGCTCGTAGATACCTTAATTTCCTGCAAAACGAATTTCAAGATTTTCTTTATGAATTAACAGTGGCAGAAAGATTAAATTATTCATATTTTCAACAAGATGGGGCTCCACCTCACACTGCTGTAATATGTACAAATTATTTAAATCAAGTTATGCCAGATAGCTGGATAGACACCTATGGACCCATTCTATGGCCAGCTCGATCACTAGATATTACTCCCTTGGATTTTTTCGTCTGGGGTTACATTAAAGACAAGGTATTTCAAACTGCCCCTGAAAATATTGAGGACATCAAAACCAGAATTCAAAAGGCATGTGAGGCAATTACTCCTGAAATGCTCCAAAATGTAATGCGTGACGTGTCTCGTAGAGCACGTTTATGTGTCAGAATGCATGGTGCACAATTTGAGCATTTGTAGTTAGAAAAATAAATACACACAATTTCTTTTCAATATAGTAGTAGGTAGTACTGTTATACATAGTTTTTCGTTTTTTTCTTTGGATGTTTGTTTTGTACTTGTATTTTTATTTATGAGATATTTATCGGTTTGCATTAAATTGTAATAAATAATTACGGAATTATAATTATTATAAAGTGAATTTTTATTATTATGGCACAGCTGATTGTTACGATTCAATTATATGAATTGTGGTATTCGTAAAATATTAAATATTGACACTATCGGTTAAAATTTCTGTGACATGTTTTATATCGTTGGAATGAGAAAAAAATAACGGAATTAATGGCGTCATGGCCTACTTTGAGATATGTATTTTTCATTTTTGCACAATAGCGTATGTCAAAGCCAACTGCATTTTTTGATTTTTTTGTTACACGTTATTATTCTTATTGTCTTTGCCGTCAACTTTCATTCCTTTAACTTTTTTCGTATCTCCTCAAATAAGGAAGCTATAACCGTTTGTGGTTTTCCTATTTTTCAGGTTTTTGTAATATATCTCATAAAGTAGGCTATGGATTTCAAATTTCTTTTTACTGAAATATAGCTCACAAAAAATGGGATAACTGTTTCTAAAACTTTATTCTTCTACAATAGATATTAAGCGAGATATTTGGTGTGGCCCTCGTAAAATAGACAGTCTGTATATATATTTTTTAAATATCTTATTTAATGCGGATTATTTTCACTACTAAAGCCAGGAGACCAGCTACCCTAAGCAGGAAATTTCGGTGCACCTAGTCTCTATCGAGGAGTAAGTTTTTTTACTTTCCTAAACTTAATAGATAAGAGACCGATTACCTCTTCGAAGGATGACATGTATCTTAATTACGTAATCCTCGCATAATGCTGCGTAGCTTCTTAGATTTTTTATCCAGGTATATTAAAAACCGTGCGCAAGTAGTTTATGTGAATAGTTTTTCTTTACCTAACACAAAATCATTATGGATTTTCAAGGAGTTACCTCTGTGACTTGAGAAGCGGTTAAGAAAACAAAACAACATTTAAGAACAAAGAGCAATAAATGCCATGATGTATCTCAAGGCTCCGTATCAGGGCCATTCATTTACCTTATCTTTGCTAACGATCTCACCTTACACATTCAAAGCAAATACAACGTTCATATTTCGTGCTACGCCGATGATACAATCTTTTTAGTTGTTCAAAAAAGTCCTGACCCAGTAAAAAATATATCTAAAGATCTATATAAAAACATTATAATTTGGCCAGTAAAAAAACGGCTTACACATACTAAAGAAAAAGCAACTACTGTATTATGTAGGTCTACTCTAACGACAAATTTCTAATAACAGATTCTGCTAAAATATTGGGTGTAATGTTCGACCGAAAGACGTGGGCGACTCACATAGATAGTCTGTGTGGGATTATGGGGAATTCACATACCCGAGATTCGTGCAAAGGATCGTTTAAGGCCTTAAAAATATTACACCTTAACAACTTTCATTATAAACCAAACACACCACAATTATCAAACAAAATTTAAAGATCAGTTAACTCCACGTCAGCATACCACAGAATTGTACCAAAAATTATATTAAAAAAATATTTTTAAGAAATAGCTTTTATTTGGAAAACTGTACTAAGTAAAAATATTTTTTTAAATTCACATCACGACCCCAAAGCTTTTGGTTTCCAGGTATGTGAATTTATAAAAAATATTTTTACTTTTTAGTGGTTTTTTCAAATAAACGCTTAGAAATATTTTTTATATTATTTTATATTTTACTTTTTAGCCTACTTATTTCACAGATAAACCCTTTCATTTGAGACCCATAAGGAAGTCGTGAAGAAAAAGACAATTTCCCATCCTAGGGCGTCCGCCATATTTGATTTAGAATGACATTACATAGCTTATCGTAGTTTACTAGTCAAACCCTTTCAGCTGATCCCTATTTCAAGGAGGTTGTGAAGAAAAAGGCGATCCGCTATCTTGGGACGCAGGCCATATTGGATTTAGATCGATTATGGCTATACTATGTTGCATTGTCCCCGGACTTATACACGAGTGCCAAATTTGAAAGCTATAGCTTAATAAGAACTAGTCGAATTTCAGCTTGCAAAATTTGACCCAAACAAACTAAGTAACAAACTAATATTGCAAGTTAAATAATAGTTTTTAAGAGAATAAAGAATTTGCTAACTGAAAAATGCTTGTACAATGTTAATGAATTTTGCTCAGTCTGATCATTTATATATTTATATACATATTTTTTTGCAGTTTGTTATTATGTAAGTGTTCTGTCTTCAGTTCAAAGTATGTCGAATTCGGTGACAGACGCGTGTTTCGTGGCTCCTACAAGTTCTCGAGATAAATCCGGATAAAGCGGCAACAAAACGTCGAAATTGTATTGAATTAAAGCGTAAACAATTCTGAATTGATTGATATAAATTAGCACGAGTCTGACTATTTCATATAGTTGATATATGATTAAATTATTTTGGTTGAATAAAGCAACACAAAAGACTGTATATAAACAACCCGAGAAAGTGTACTGCTTGGCCGTAAAATCTACATCTGGGTGGATCCTGTCCCTTCTTCAAGTGGGTGATATAAAATAAGCAACAGCCAGCCAGATGTAAATGAAACAGTTAAGTTTATGTTTACTTTATTTTAATTTAGTTTAGGTCATTAATGGAGTCTATTTCCTTATTTAAATTGAAAAATTAGAAATTCATTTATTAGTTTATTATTCTTTGTCACAGTTTATTAAACAACAGAGAAAAAAATGTAGGTAATGGAATAGAAAATAGCCGGCAATGGAAGGCGGCAGTAGAAAATAATTGCTGTAAATTGAAGCCGATTGTTTCAAAGAAACGATATACCTATATGGTGAGCATACTATCCCCTCGGACCTTTTTTCTCATAATGCGCAAAAAATATTGTTACCGCGAGATAGGGCCCTTCCCAGTAACTCCACCGCAAATGGATATTTACCTGTGAGGCGGTTACTAAATAAAAAAAGTAAATAAAAGCTGCCAGATTCAGAAATAGAGGAAACAGAAAACTGATAAAAAGAAAAATAAGAAGATGGCGATAGATGGAAACTGAAAGGAAGCATCTCGCAAACACCTGCACACCCCAGCCGATGATGACAGATGGAAACTTAATAGAAGCATGGAAACTTAGAAGAAACATCTCACAACCACCTACACTTCCCATCCTGTATTCCCACCCCATGCGTCATGAGGATCTCGCTGCTGACAACAAGCATGTCCAATGTCCAACCCGGCGTATGCAGCCGGTCCGGCGGTATATAAAACATCCGAGATTTGGTTCCGGCACGCGGCTTGGTCGTCCGTTGGGTGTGTTCAATAGACGACCAAGCTGCGTATTGGAACGAACTCCATGGATGCCTGAAATTGCGCTGGGAAATCAATCAATCAATCAATATAAGTGTTGTATCTTATACAATCTTACGTTTATTTATTTTATATTTTAAATTGTATTAAGCTTATGCAAATTAACTTGGAATTTTGACGCACTCCTGAATTACTTGTATGGTTACTAACAAAGTTATTAACTAATTGTGTTTATGATTGGGAAATAAAGAAAAAAAAGATGGTCAAAAATATATGGTAATATACAGATGTTTAATGGCTCTGGAAGATTAACGTCTATTTAATAACTTTAGGACTTTTAACATTTCGTTATAAGAAAATATTTAAGGAAGTGTAAATGTATTCCACATTAGGGGTACCTAAAAAAATCTAAAAACTCTTGAGTGTTTAATAGTTTTTAATTATCTCCCTTGTCGTTTTAACTAAAAAAAAGTTACGAAAACTTGAAATTTGTTTGTTTTGTTGTGCCACCTTACTTTTTTGGACACATTGTGTATGAGAAATTATTAGTAGGATCGTATAAACAACAGAAAAATTTCAACGTATATTTTTATGCAGGTAAAGCGTTTGAAAAAACGAATTTTTGTTTTTTGTTTTGACGACCCTAGGATACATATTCCTAGACCACCGGAACCACTAAAACTACATTTATATGAACATGCTGGTAAAACTATTAATCTCTACACGAAAAAGTATATCTAATCGTTCAAACCCTTTAAGCTGGACTCGAGCTTTAAAAATCATTTTACAATATATATTATAATTTGTCATTGAAAAATGCTGGTATGATGTTAATGAAATTTACTCAGTCTGATCAGTTATATATTTATTTATTTATTTATTGCGTGTTTATATATATATTTTTTGTAGTTTGATATTATATAAGTGTTATGTCTTATACAGTTTTATTTTGTATGCTTATTAATTACTAATTGTGCTTATGATTGGGAAGTAAAGAAAAAAAACCGCTGCCTTAGGAATCACTACTTCCACATCCAGATTTTTCATCCAACTCACTTGATAGAAAACATCTTGACTAGGTTTGCACTCTAGTATGTGGAAATTATTGGCCGTAGAATTTTAATAAAATTTGGAGCAGATGTCATAGAAAAGTTTGAGGCGTTGGTTTCTACCATTTTTAGTTTACCCTACTTAATTTCCCCTATTCACAATAACCTACCACGTCCCGCCCCTTCAATGCAATCATCTCAATCAGATGTCATTACAATACATACGTGTACTAACTTTCAAGTAAATATCTCAATTTTATGTTTTAAAATCCATTAATAATGGAGCGGAGATGGTGGTGTTTCAAAAATATTAGAATGAAATCTGAGACCTTGGTTTCTAGTATATATATACACCAAATCCCACATTTCTGTACTCTTACCGGCTTGATTTACTTATTTTCCCCTATTTACTCATATTTAACCCTCAACCCTTCAACGGAATCATCTAAAAATATAATCTAGTTCCAGATGTTGTTATAATACATACGTGTCCCAAATTTCAAGTGAATATTTCAATTTCATTTTATCAACACCTTTAATAATTGATTAAGGGTGATGGGGGGGTTGAAAAATAATACTGAAAAATCTGAGGCCTTGGCTTCTAGGACATACACCGAATTTCAAGTTTATTTACTCTTAGCAGCTTGCTTTACTTAGTTTTCCCTATTTACAACCAATTACCCCCACTCCATCAACGAAATCACGTCAAAATACATGCTAGTTTATGCATATAACAAATTTCAAGTGAAAATCTAAATTTAGTTTTATCAACTCTTTTAATAATGGAGTGGGGTGGTAGGGGGATGAAAAATATTATAAAAAAACCTGAGGCCATGGCTTCTAGTATATGCACCAAATCCCAAATTTCTATCCTTTTACCAGCTTGCTTTACTTATTTTCCCCTATCTACCACTTTTTAAGCCACAACCCTTCAACGGAATCATCTCAAAATATATCCTAGTTCCAGATATCGTTATAGATTCGTGTACCAAACTTCAAGTGAATATTTCAATTTTATTTTATCAACCCATTTAATAATGGAGTAGGGGGTAGTGGGGGGTTAAAAAATATTTAAAAAAAATCTGAGGTCTTGCCTTCTAGTACATGTACCGAATTTCAAGTTTCTGTACTCATAACAGCTTGATTTACTTATTTTCCCCTAATTAACCCTATTTAACCCCCAACATTTCAACGGAAGCTTCTCAAAATATAATCCAGTTCCAGATGCCGTTATAGTGCATACGTGTACCAAATTTCAAATGATTATCTCAATTTTATTTTATCAACCCCTTTAATAATGGACCAGGGGTGATGGGGGGTTGAAAATATTATAAAAAAATCTGAGGCCTTGGCTTGTAGTACGTACATCAAATTTCAAGTTTATGTACTCTTACCAGCTTGATTTACATATTTCCCCATATTCACCCCTATTTACCCCCCAACCCTTCACCGGATATCTTCAAAAAATAATCCAGTTCCAGATCTCGTTATAATATATACGTATACACAATTTCAAGTCAATATCTTAAACCATTCCGGAGAAAACGTGCGGACAAAAAAGTTACAGACAGACAGACCGACAGACCGACAGACCTACAGACCGACAGACAGGCAGAAACATTTTTTTTCGCTGAAATTTAAAATCTCGACGATTCATGACATTCTAAACCTATTTCAAGAAAAAAAAAATGAAATTTTGTTTGCGATTACTATACTTCCGATCCACTACGTGGATGTGGAAGTAAAATATGGTCAAAAATAGATGGTAATATACAGCTGTTTAATGGCTCTGGAAGATTAACGCCTATTTAATGACTTTAGGACCTCTATGCATTACCCTTGTTTTATGTAGTGATTATTAAACTCGTTGGTCCAGTTGCGTTACACTAATGTGATTAAATTAAATAGGTAAGTAACTGTATTTCGTTATAAAGAAATATTTAAGGAAGTGTAAAATATATTCCATATTAGGGGTGCCCAAAAAAATCTTAAAACTCTTGAGTGTTTTACATTTTTTAATCATCTCCCTTGTCGTTTTAACTAAAAAAAGTTACGAAAACTTGAAATTTGTTTGTTTTATTGTGCCACCTTGCTTTTTTGGACACATTGTGTATGAGAAATCATTAGGACCGTATAAAAAAACAGAAAAATTTCAACGCATATTTTATGCTTTTGAAAAAACGAATTTTTGTTTTTTGTTTTGACGACCCTAAGATACATATTCCTAGACAGTTTTTGTATACACATACACGACCACCGGAACCACCAAAACTACATTTATATGAACATGCTGGAAAAACTATTAATACTCTACACGTACAATCGATCTAAAAATATATGTAATCGTTCAAACCTTCCTAAGCTGGACTCAAGCCTTAAAAATCATTTACAATGTATATTATAATTGGCTTTTGATACACCTTTGAATAAGAGTATCGCTTGACCGGATGCGGGGTTTTCAACTATTAATGACGGCCTTTGAGGTTTTTCTATAGGTTATGTGAGATACACTAATGATGCCAAAAGTTTATACCTACTATTGTATAGAAAAAACAGGAAGCGGACAGTTTTTAATTGTACATTTGAGTGCTGAATACTGACCAGCTAAAAATTCCTCTCAAATTTTAGTACATGGTAACGACGTTGTGTAATTCAACTCTATGTGGGTACTTTACTTAAAGAAAAACAGTAATTTATTATTTTACTGTTACAATGAAAGTAATGGATCGTTGTGTAGTTTCGTAGAAAGTTGTCAGGACAATTTTATAGAAACTATCTACAAAATAATTCTAAAGCAGTGAGAGGAAGGACCCTAACATTATTGAAAAAAATGTATTAACAAGCATAAAAGTTACTAATACACTTAATAAAGAGTACGCAAAGACGTTTGCAATACCATGTCTCATGGCACACTGATGAATATTTCGCCAATCGAGCTGACATCGCTAGGAGACAACTAAAATTTTACAATATAGCAATTATATCCAAAAATTCAGTTAGTTCAATTTACTTTATTATCTTAGCTAAAACAAATACATCGGTAACTGATTTACCACAATACAGAAAAAATTATAAACAATAACTTAAATTACCAGATTTTAAATAGATACATATAGAATGTCTATACAAATAAACCATTATAGACTATTAAATTATCACAGGGGCCATTTTTATTTACCGTACACTATTCTTTTATGCTTAAATATATTAACATTTACACAATTTTTTATATCATTCGGTATTTCATTATACATCTTTAGTTAGAAAATTGCAAAACGTATTATTGATATTATATTATTATTATTATTATAGAGTTTTGCACATTTCTTATTAAAGAGAAATTTTTAATGATTGATATTACCATACTATGAAATGCAGTTGGAATCCGTTCCAGGTTTTTGGGTCGCTTTGGCGACGTAAATGATGCCCCAACTAACAGCACATAGTCCAGATCTCAACAAGGAATTGGCAAAGAGCTCAGAACAAGTTCTTTTATGAGAAATTTTGAAAGTGCAATGAAGCTGTACTGAAAATATATCCATATACAGGGTGTAACATTATTAAAAAAACTGGTGGTAGGGAACGGCAAGAAAAACCTTATATAACATGGGGTCTAAAGCTCATAGTTATGGAGAACGAAAAATAAAGAAAAATTTCCAAAATATTTAATAACATAGTTTGAGAACTGCTGGCATATTGAGGTAGGCTTTACTGCCTCGCGTCTAAAATTCTACTCTAAAATTCATGCAAATAAGTATGGTGAGCCTAAGATATAATTAGGCCGCGACGAGGGTCATCAAAAAGCATGCCAACAAAGCAGTTAAAAGCTACCGACAGAGGACACCGCCATATTTTTTGCTTCTTCGCGGCCAAATATCTTATTACGCGTGCTATACTTTCCCTTGTAATATTCTCAAGTAATAATTTCCGTTTGTGTCCTTACTTGGTAAACAACGTACACACGACGCGACCTACCCGTTCCTTGGTTTTGTCTGCTGCTTTTGTTCTTTTTGAATTTTGTTATTTATGTTAAGAAGTTATTTTTGTTTTCTTTATTGATAACGTTAATTCACAGTTTAGTGAGGTGTTTTAAAACGCAGATTTTGGACATTATGGGAGATTACACTTATCCAGAGCTCGCGGATATGCACTTGGTGTATGGAGAAAGTGGTGGAAATGCAGCCGGTGCGGGAGAGCTTTATCGTTGAAGGTTCAATAATCGACGTTATCCTTGTGCTCGTCCATTTGTTAGTATTGACCAGCGTCTTCGAGAAACAGGTTGTCTCGATGGACATGGAGGAGAACGAGGTCCACTACGCGAAGAAAGGGTTAATGGACGCAGAGGTTCAAATTTTGGAACTTGTAGAAGAGGATCCAACTTTAAGCACCCGCGATATCGCGAACTGTGTGGGATTATCCCATTTTGTGGTATGGAGGACATTAAGAGACAAGAACTTACCTCCCTATCACTATAAACGTGTCCAAGCACTAGAACCTCAAGATTTTGCAGAGCGAATGCAATTTTGTAGGTGGATTTTATAAAAACACGCGGCAAATGAGGATTCTTTAAACGTTCTGTGTTTCTCAGAACTGGAGTGTTTAATTTTAAAAATAAGCATTATTGGGCAGACGAAATTCCACCTGTAATAAGAAGGGCGCAATTTCAACGGCGGTTCAGCGTTAATTTGTTGGCAAGAATTTGCGGTAATGAGATAATTGGACCTGTACAATTACCCGCTAGAATAAATGGTGATGTATACTTAATTTTTTTGCAACAGACATTTCCAAATTTGCTGGAAGATGTACCCTTAGCTACGCGTAGAAGAATGTGGTATTTGCTCGATGGCGCGCGAATCCATTTTAGTCTGGCTGTTCGAAATTGTTTGAACAGAAAGTTTCCTCGACGATGGATTGGACGTAGCGGACCAGTACCATATCCTAACCTAAAATCTACATACATACCCTTCGGAGAATATAAATCTTTTTGTGCTAGTCGACTCTAAAATTTCTTTGTCGTATGAAGTTGAGATCGTACGGCTTCGAGACGTATTTCACTCACCATGTGTGGTGTACGCTGATTTGAGTGATTTTATATACAATTAACCTAAATAGACTCTGACTGCCCTCTGATCAATAAATACAAATATTAACCGAATTCCAATCGTTCATTGTCTACTTATTTTAAGCGTGACGATCTTCGTGCGATTCTGTATTTCGAATCGGTAGCTGAGTTTAAAGGATCTCATATGATTGTTTTATATATGTTCAGGAAACCTATTCTACACAGAAACTAGCGAAGTTAATAATTTTAAGAGAGGACCATCAGAGACGTGCACCAGTGGTAGTTGCAGGAGGCACTGCTGTCGCCTTTGCCATATCTATCTATCTAAATTAGAGCGGATGGCTGATGCTGCTTGGCCTTTCGCACATACGTCATATTAATATCGCACTTTATGTTTCCTTATTTCTTAACTACTTTGTACTAGGTAATAGGAACAAATGTCAATGTTTGACAGGAATAATAGTAGAAGTTTTGAAAATTGGTAAAAGATGTTCATCGACGTGTACTATCAAACATACTAAAAGTCCCTATCTCTATCGCGTTCGAGCCGCCATCTTGGTGCTCGAATTAAAGTTTTTTGCCTATTAGCAATATCGAAATTAGGCGCTATATATAAAATAGATCTTATAAAATTTCTTATAAGAAATGTCATACACTTTTTTCCGTTTCTATTGTTGTGCTTTTCCAGGAACAAAAATAAAAATTTGATCGACATTTCTATAAACGTAAATAGAGCCCACAAATAAACATTTTCATGTCATTGTATTAGTCATAGAATTCTGAATAACTTTCAAAATATCCATAATCTGTCCATTCGTCTGCCCATCCGCCTCCCCATTCCTCATGTTTCTTGTAAGCAATTTGATTTAAGTACGAAAAGTCCGATTTCATTCAAACTTGAATGATAAATGAGAGTTAGAGGAAGAACTCTTAATTTTTGCAAAAAAGTCAGATAATGTGATGGTTATGAACCATTTTATTTAAAAGAAAATTCACGTAGAGTGTTGTTATTGTTGATAAATTGTGTACTTTTGATTTCAATCATATCCCGATGATACCATCTTGATTGGCGAAACATTCACTAGTATAATATGTATCACTTTGTGTTTATAGATTCTCATCAGCGATTATAACACTCTCTACGTGTATTTTATCTTAGTTCATAACTTTCACATTATCGATGAGATTTTAAAAATGTAAAGAGTTTTTCCTCTTTCCAATACTGACATACTCTTCTAGTTTTAATAAAATTGAACTTCTCGTTCTTAAGTTATTGCGCTTACAAAAGCATGACCGATAGAGAGACAGACGGACAGACGGATGATTTTAGAAATGTATCAATCAAATTCTTGTTTTTGTGTTTCTGAAGAGAAGGTATAATAGACACGGAAAATATGTATATCGCATAGGTAGTTCTATAATCTTTATTTTGTTTATGGTGCATAATTTCGATATCGCTAGTGGTTAGTGAGATACCGTGTGTGTAGCGCCGAGTTAGATATCTATAATATTCCTACTGTTAATTTGAAAATTCAGTCTAAAGCGTTGCTGTCAGGACAAATCATTACAAAGCCTTTTGTGATAGAATAAGAGCCGAGACAGTGCGTGAATATTGCAAACGATATCCGTATACCAATATAGTTAATCAGATATGTCCTGCGCTTACCTCAAACGAAAGTAGTCGATTGTTTACCTGGCCCACCATTACAAGTCCATTATCTGCATTAGGCTCATTCTTAATATTGCAGGTAGCATAGCCGTAGGTTAAATGATATTTATTTACTTTTATCGAATCATTTATGGAGTTGTTAATTAAACTAACAATATTATAAATAAATTATATACCATAAATAAATAATTTACACCATGCCTATTAATTACTATAAAGTAGTAAACAATATTTACAATAATTAAAAAGTGATACTAAAAATTGGTGGTCGACGCTCATGACCATCGCTAGTGTTATGAAGTATTCCTTTGTGGGTCCATTTTTATGATTTTCAAACTGACTTTGGATATCATATACATTCATGTAGTACGAGAGATATGACAACCCAGCAACAGCAAACTCGCCCGACATGACGGCACGCGGCCACTGAAGTATCCCAGCTGTAGTTACGTATTGCCGATTGGCACACATGAAGTTGCAATTCTTAATCTTTATACCTAGCCCGTCACAACACGCACGGTATATATATAAAAAAATAAATTTGCGTAAATTTTTTCCAAGATGGCAGCTCAAGCGCTACAGATAGAAATGGGGACTTTTAGTATGTTTAATAGTACACCTTAGAAAACATCTTTTACTAAGTCTCAGAACATCCACTATTATTTCGCTCCAATTTTTCCTATTTGACCGAAGTATAAGGACCTCTCAGAATAGGTGTACAGGACTCATTAGAAATGCTTCAAAATTAGTAGTTAAGTACTTTTGAAGTAGCTAGTACCGAATTTAATGTCAAATACGAAAAATTGGAAATAGTAAATCCATCATGTCCGCTATAATTGCAAAACTTCTGCAGATTTACGTGAAATTTCGTACATTAGGAAATCAGGATTCTCTGTCAATGAATTAGATGTTACAATCTAAAAACTGAAAACAACTAATATTTTATTCTACTGTGTAGAAGCTAAATAGGAAACAACTAAGAAGGGTAGTAGTGGGTAAATAACAGCGCTGGTGGATCAAGGTCATGATCAGCTCATTTGTGAGCCAATGACCCTGGATTTCCGGGAATTTACGTGCAGGTATGCGGGGTATCAAATTACATTTTAATGCACGTGTGTAGCAATCTTGGAGCAGGATCTTGGATCAGGATTTCCGGGAATTTACGTGCAGGTGTGCGAAGGATCAAATTACATTTCCTGGAATTTATGTGCACGTGTGTAGAGGTCACCGACAAGTCTTGACAAGTCTAGAATGTACGTGTATATCAAATTTCATTTCCTGGAATTTTAGAATTACGTAACTGAGCTACATGGTAACAAACATTCGAAGGAACACCCTGTATATGAACACATAATCCCTGTATACGATTCAATTAATATGCTATTAAGTATGTATGGTTAACAATTTCCATAACCCCCTGTACATAATAATACAAAATGATTAATCCGAATCAATCAATGCACTGTACTAATAAGTATAGGAAATATAAAAATATCATATAAAACATTTTTCCGTAGCCCCCCTGTATATAATAATACAAAATGATTAATCCGAATGAATGCATGTACTAATAATTATAGGAAATGTAAAAATACCCTATAAGACAATTTCCGTAACCCCCTAATAATACAAAATGATTAATCCGAATCAATGCATGTACTAATAATTATAGGATATACAATATGGTATATGACCACAACAATTTCCGTGACCACCTAATAATACAAAATGATTAATCCGAATCAATGCATTATACTAATAGGTATAGGAAATATAAAAAATACTCTATAACACATTTTTCCGTAGTCCCCTAATAATACAAAATGATTGATCCGAATCAATGCATGTACTAATAAGTATAGGAAATACAAAATACCCTGTATTCAACTATATGTGACATTTTTTAAAGAACCTGCATGAAAGTTTATCAGAATACATAAAAGATGAAATGACCTATTCCGAATGTGAGTATGTATTGAGAAAGTAGAAAATACCATTCAAACAACTACTTTAGTTCAATAAATACAACAAAATAATAAAATACCCTGTATACGACCGAATCAATACGCGTATAGGAATACCTCCTATATATGACTGTCAATACTGAGTATAGGAAATATACCCTATACGACATTTTTCGTGCCCCTCTGTATATACAATTCGTGCAAGTCTCAATTAAAGAACAGACCTCGAGAATGCATTAAAAACAAGCTAGATGTGTGCGATTATCGTTCGTATCATTTACCGCGTAGGTAGGTTGATAACATAAACATCTTGTAAGGTGAAATAACTCCAGACAAAATAGAAATTTGATTTATGTCTACTACATTGTATCACTCTATACATTATGGGAACGCCTAGGGCATTAGACTTCATATTTCAAAATTCTCTGAATAAAATTTATCAGAACGCATAAAATTAGATGTTCCCGGCACGTCGCCAATCGCCTATCACTGTGTGAATAGATATTTTTTCGTAAACAATGGTGAAACTAGAGACGAAAACCGTTAGAACATACAAATTTCCACAAATTAGCTCGTTATCGCCATGTGAATGGGTATTTTTGCATAAACATGGTACAAGACACCCGTGATAAGAAAAAACGTTAAACCTGAGAACGCAAAATAGCGGTGAGAAGAATTTTTCGTAAACAACTAAGGAAATCATATTTCAAGGCCAGATTAGAGACGCAAATTTGTTATAACTTACATGTCGGAGAGGAAAGATTAAAATTAATTTCAAACTCGATTATCAATGAAAACCTAAGTAACATATATTTAAGACTAGTAATCGAATCAAAACAATTAGCGCAGTCTTTTGTAACCTAATACCCTGCTATTAATTACATGCAAAGACGCGTGCCTTATGCCGGGAGATAGAAAATATGTGAGGTATACACTAGATTAATTACATTGCATTTGGGGACTATTATTTAGATATGGTTTAAAGTATGAAATATGTATACAATGGGGACAAAAATATGTGAAATATACCAATTCAATTACATTACATTTGGAGTTATTCTTTAGGTACATGCTTTAAAGTATGAAATATGTATACAGTGGGAGACAAAAATAGGTGAAATATACTAATTTAATTACTCTGCATTTGTGTACAGGGGGATTTAGATATATGGTTTAAAGTTTAAAAAAATATATATACATTAGGACTATGTGAGGTATGAAATATGCATACAGGGGTGACAGAAATATGTGATATACTAATTTAATTACTCTGCATTTGAATACATGCTTTTAAGTTTGAAAAATATACAAGGGTCATACGAGGAGTATAGTCATGTGAATCAACGACTCAGGATGTTCCCACACAGGGTGCTATTTAGAGATAGCCAAAGGTTATTTAATTTTAGAATTGCAAACTGAGCTACCGATACAGCAAAGGATCAAGTTCATAACGCACGTGTGTAGAGGTTATATGTAGATCAACTTCTAGTCAAATGTCAATGTCAAATGGTGGGGGTATACTATGTAGTGGGGATAAACTACGTGGTGGGGGTATACTAAGTGGAGGGGGGTGGGCTATATAACCAGTGATATGTTTAAGACACATTAGTTTTCTAAAATGTCTACGTCCTTTAGTTTCTCTGAATATGTACCACAGCAATATACTCCATCGAATGTACCCAGTGCAGATGATCAATACACAGCATCAAGTGTATCCGAATCCAAAGACGATATTCCAAAAGATGTAGTGATTGGTGAACATCGATATAAGCTGAACAAATCACAGAGCAAATTTGTTTCGGTGGGACTTTCATACGATTTTGGTTATACCCCCTGTATAAAGGTGTCAGGAAATAAAAGTGCCCAGATTATTTTCAATGAAGCTGATTGGAAAAGGTTTTTATCCCATCAAGGAACGATAATGAATTATATGTACTACAACATAAAGCCAGATGTAATATACGAGAACAACTTTTCCATACATTTCGATGAACTATCGATAGGCCGTACAATCAGGATTTCAATAGCAAATAATTATATATATTTGGGATATGAATCGGTGTGTAGTTTATTGGAAATACTACCACTAGTGAAATATAGACTCGAATTGTTAAAAAACCAACAATTTGCAAATTACTTCAAGATTCTACAAGGAGGACTACAAAACCAAAGTGGGAACGTTTTTGAAAATGCTCTGAATTTACTTAAGCCAGAAGACAGTCCAAATAGTGAAAATATCAACATGATTATGGAATTAATTTATATTCATCCTAATATCTTTGAAAAGGGATGTAATGAAAAAAGTGACGTTTAACGAAAAATATAATCGAGTACATCTTATACCATGGAGCTGTATATCTAGACATACATATTGGGAGCTGTTCGCAGTGGACAGACTACGTTTCCATAGGAGAATCGAGGCAGCTTCAAATATCCTTAATTATATTTTAGATGTTAATCACAGATGTAAAATATTTTATGAAAGGTTTGAAATAAAAGAACATGTAACAAATACAATTTGTTTTATTTAAATAAAATGTTTACAGGTTTATACTAATTCATTTTTATTAATCCAAGAATTGTGTTTACCGCTTAACCCTAACCATTTAACATAGAGCTTTTTTCCTTTTCTTCTTAAAACCTTTTCAACTAGATAAATGTTGGGGTGTTTAACATTCTGAATTTCACATTCATAAAAGCCTCCTTCAATACGGTTTCCTTCTTGATCTTCCAAAATATAAGTCCTAGGATTAGTGTTTTGTACTTTCCATATCTTAAAAACTTCATTTGACCAATTGGGGGTATATCCTTTCGAAAAAGCTTCTCGGTATTTACTTATTCTTACAAAGTCGCCTTTGCTGAATTTTTGTTTGCGTGGATCAACTGTTTTCAAGTGTCCATACGCATGCCCTAGTAAATATTTTTCATCTTTCTCTGTAATGTTTTTCGGCTTCCTGTTGGTAGTCCCGTGTATAGTATTATTATATTGTTCAACTATATCGGGTAGGAGATTTAACCACTTGTAGTTTCCTTGCAAACTAAATTGCCGCCACATCAAATTTTTTAAAGTGCGATTTACTCGTTCCACAACACTAGCTTTCAAATTGGAGAAAGTGCTATAATGATTAATTTTAAATTTATTCATTAATTCTCCAAATTGTTTATTGTAAAACTCTTTACCCATATCAGTCTGAAGGTTTTTTGGAGTGGTTTTCATTTGCAACAAAATTGTTTTCATCGCCTCTGCTACATTTTTACCACTCTTCCTTTTAACTGCTTGTGCCCATACAAATTTACTGAATACGTTAATGACAATAAGAATATATCGATTACCTTTATTATTTTTAGCATACGGAATCATTTCTACTAGATCAGCCTGAATTAGATCGTTTAATCCTTTAACAATTACATGTCTTCTTCGAAAGTTTTTCCTAGCCGGCTTATGTAATTCATTAACAACATCTGCTTTAATATTACTCATTTTTTATTAATGGAACACGAAGCACAATTTCTACAAAGAGAGGGAGTACTGGATCCGATGTGAGTGAAAATGACAGATCATCACCTTTGTTGAGGTTTTTATTGTCAGAATTATAATTGCTATTGTTTAAAAACATTGTAACATTACTAGGTATATTTATACTTTCAATTGCGCCTGAAATAGGTAATGTGTATGTTACAGTACCATCATCTAACACGTAAAAAGTAAAAGTACGAAGATTTGTTGGTGTTTTCTGTTCTACACCCCGAATTTGTATAAGGCATAGGCTAGACAAAGTATTAGCCGAATCTGCAAGTGTGGAATAAGGTTTTAAATGATGGGTAAACATATGCCTACCAAATTTGTCTATAGGCATGTTGAAGGTTTACTGGATGGGCTTATACTAAGCAGAAAATGATATGTGGCTATTATTTAATTATTTCTAATTCTCGTAATTCAGATATGATTGATGTAATTTCATTTTTATGTCCATCATTTCCGGCTATTTGGGAAGCTACTAAAAGCCTTAGTCTGTCTATCAATTCGTTTGGATCATCATAATACATGTAATCAACTTTTTTATTAGACAACTCCAATGTACCTCCTTTTGTAGGCTGCTTAAATGACTGAGATCTAGGACGAATACTTTGAGATCTAGTTTTAGGAGGTGGTGGTTTACTAAATGAAGATGTGCTTAAAATAGTTGTAGGTTTTAATAAACCTTTTTTTGTTAAATAGGGTCTAATTATATTTCTATATTTTACGGTATTTTTAGCTTGAATTTGTTCCTCAGGATCGAAATTTCTACGATACGCATTAGTACCGTTTTTCAAATGTAATTTGATACCCCGCATACCTGCACGTAAATTCCCGGAAATCCTGATCCAAGATCCTGCTCCAAGATTGCTACACACGTGCATTAAAATGTAATTTGATACCCCGCATACCTGCACGTAAATTCCCGGAAATCCAGGGTCATTGGCTCACAAATGAGCTGATCATGACCTTGATCCACCAGCGCTGTTATTTACCCACTACTAGTAGATATACCGACACCTGGGCCAGACAGGCGCCCTCTATAGCGGACACTTTCGGAACTACGAGGAAGGTTTGTGTCCCGGCTAAAGGTTTGTGTCTCGGCTAAAGGTTTGGATTTCGGCTAAAGTAAATATGGAATCTGCATTATCGACCAGGAATTTTAATGCATATGTGTAGAGGTTATTTGAAGGTCACCGACAAGTCTCGACAAGTCTAGAATGTACGTGTGTATCAAATTACATTTCCTGGAATTTACGTGCAGGTGTGCGAGGTATGAAATTACATTTCCTGGAATTTAGGTGCAGGTATGCGGGTTATCAAATTACATTTTAATGCACGTGTGTAGAGGTCACCGACAAGTCTCGACAAGTCTAGAATGTACGTGTGTATCAAATTACATTTCCGAGAATTTTAACGAACAAGTCTCGACAAGTCTAGAATGTACATGTGTATCAAATTACATTTCCTGGAATTTTAGAATTACGTAACTGAGCTACATGGTAACAAACATTCGAAGGAACACCCTGTATATGAGCACATATAATCCCTGTATACGATTCAATTAATATGCATTGTGGTATTAAGTATATATGATTAACAATTTCCTTAACCCCCTAATAATACAAAATGATTAATCCGAATCAGTCAATGCGTGTACTAATAAGTATATATGATTAACAATCTCCATACCCCTCTGTATGTGACATTTTTTAAAGAACCTGCATGAAAGTTTATCAGAATACATAAAAGATGAAATGAGTTACCCTATTCCTCCGAATCAATCATATATACTAATATACTAATAAGTATAGGAAATATAAAAATATCCTATAAAACATTTTTTCCGTAGCCCCTGCATGTGACATAATGATTAATCCGAATGCATGTACCAATAATTATAGGAAATATAAAAATACCCTATAAGACAATTTCCGTAACCCCCTAATAATACAAAATGATTAATCCGAATCAATGCATTATACTAATAAGTATAGGAAATATAAAAATATCCTATAAAACATTCTTCCGTAGCCCCCTGTATATAATAATACAAAATGATTAATCCGAATCAATACATTATACTAATAATTATAGGAAATATAAAAATACCCTATAACACATTTTCCGTAGCCCCCTGTATGTGACAAAATGATTAATCCGAATCAATGCATTATACTAATAAGTATAGGAAATATAAAAATATCCTATAAAACATTTTTTCCGTAGCCCCCTGTATATAATAATACAAAATGATTAATCCGAATCAATGCATGTACTAATAATTATAGGATATACAAAATGGTATATGACCACAACAATTTCCGTGACCCCTGTATATAATAATACAAAATGATTGATCCGAATGAATGCATGTACTAATAAGTATAGGAAATACAAAATACCCTGTATTCAACTATATGTGACATTTTTTAAAGAACCTGCATGAAAGTTTATCAGAATACATAAAAGATGAAATGACCTATTAAGAATGTGAGTATGTACTGAGAAAGTAGAAAATACCATTCAAACAACTACTTTAGTTCAATAAATGCAACAAAATAATAAAATACCCTATAACACATTTTCCGTAACCCCTGTATATAATAACATCAAATTATTAATCCGAATCAATCAATGCATTATACTAATAAGTACCGGAAATACAAAAAATACTCTGTAACACATTTTTCGTGCCCCTCTATACGAGTCTCAATTAAAGAACAGACCTCGAGAATGCATTAAAAACAAGCTAGATGTGCGCGATTATCGTCCGTATCATTTACCGCGTAGGTAGGTTGATAACATAAACATCTTGTAAGGTGGAAGAACACCAGACAAAGTAGAAATTTGATTTAAGTCTGTACAAATAATCTATTTTATCACATTATGGGAACGCCTAGGGCATTAGACTTCATATTTCAAAATTCTCTGAATAAAATTTATCAGAACGCATGAAATTAGATGTGCCCGGCACGTCGCCAATCGCCTATCACTGTGTGAATAGATATTTTTTCCGTAAGCAATGGTGAAACTAGAGACGAAAACCGTTAGAACATACAAATTTCCACAAATTAGCTCGTTATCGCCATGTGAATGGGTATTTTTGCATAAACATGGTACAAGACACCCGTGATAAGAAAAAACGTTAAACCTGAGAACGCAAAATAGCGGTGAGAAGAATTTTTCGTAAACAACTAAGGAAATCATATTTCAAGGCCAGAGACGCAAATTCGTTAGAACTTATATATATATATATATATATTCAAATTAATTTCAAACTCGATTATCAATGAAAACCTAAGTAACATATATTTAAGACTGGCCCACTAGTAATCAAATCAAAACAATTAGCACAGTCTTTTGAAACCCTGCTATTAATTACATGCAAAAGACGCGTGCCTTATGCCGGGAGACAGAAAATATGTGAGTTATACACTAGATTAATTACATCGCATTTGGGGACTATTATTTAGATATGGTTTAAAGTATGAAATATGTATACAGTGGGGAACAAAAATATGTGAAATATACCAATTCAATTACATTACATTTGGAGTTATTCTTTAGATACATGGTTTAAAGTATGAAATATGTATACAGTGGGAGACAAAAATAGGTGAAATATACTAATTTAATTACTCTGCATTTGTGTACAGGAGGATTTAGATATATGGTTTAAAGTTTTAAAAAATATATACATTAGGACTATATGAGGTATGAAATATGCATACAGGGAGGACTATGTGATATACTAATTTAATTACTCTGCATTTGTGTACAGGGAGATTTGGATATATGGTTTAAAGTTTAAAAATATATACATTAAGACTATGTGAGATATGAAATATGCATACAGGGGTGACAGAAATATGTGATATACTAATTTAATTACTCTGCATTTGAATACATTCTTTTAAGTTTGAAAAATATACAAGGGTCATACGAAGAGTATAGTCATGTGAATCAACGACTCAGGATGTTCCCACACAGGGTGCTATTTAGAGATAGCCAAAGGTTATTTAATTTTAGAATTGCAAACTGAGCTACCGATACAGCAAAGGATCAAGTTCATAACGCACGTGTGTAGAGGTTATATGAAGGCTATATGGATCAGTAACCCTATGGGAAAGCATCATAACCACAATTTTCACAGGTCTCATATTACAACAAACCGGAGTGATAAACAGTTCTGAGCTACTACGAATCATTTTAAATCTCGCCGTTGACAACTTTCACCGCTAGATGGCGCTTATGTTTAAATTTGTAACTCGCCGATATTTTAGGACTCTTATTTATATTTAACACTGGTAGTAGTATCATTTCCTCAGTCTATTGATTGCTGTTACCTGAATAAGGTAGAGTTGGGTCTGTACACTTTTGTTTCTGATTTTGTTATCACTTCGTGGTCTTTTGTTCTTCGAATATTATTGGATACTATGTACACAGGAGCTGTGTCGTTCAGAACCATGTCTTTTATAGTGTCAAAATTTACCAGCTGAGAAGCCGCGTAGTTCAGGCAAATACCCTTTACTTTACACACCACTTTTTCATCATTATCATGAGTAGAATACACTTTATAAGCGTAATTTTTGGGACCTCCCGACACAAATTCTGTAATGTAGCTACCTGAACCGTATGATTCCAGTTCGTCAGTCATATCACCAATAAATTCACCTGTGGGTACCTCGTATTCGCCGGGCCTTGACACATAAATGACGCTGTCAGTATCATAGTACAGTACTCTTTCACCCAATTTTTCCAGATAGGAATATAATTTTAGCCGCGCTTGTGCTGTGACGTACGCTGCAACCATTACGTTTACAGTTGATAGTGGTTGGTATGTCTCTTCTCTATGCTCGTAATTGATAATAAGTGCTTCGTCTCCTACTGGTAGCATTGAATTAATATGGATAGTGGTGTCTGTAAGCACACCAAATAGTTGACTAGGATCTCTGAGAATCTTAGACTTAGGTTGGTTTTCTCTCTGTCCGAATTTTCCCCAAAAGCTGTTTAAAATTAATTTCGCGAGGGAACGAAGCCCAGGATTATTTATAATTTCATCAGACTCTAGCTGTACACCTTCTTTATTTAAGAAGTCTTCGATGTAATGATCTTTTTGTTCCTGCGTTACACAATTAGAAGGCCAACCGGATGATTGTTGCTTAATTTTAATAAATCTATTCATCATATCTGTAAATAGTCCTGCGTGGTCTTTGTCATATTGTTGAGTGTCATATTTCCAAACTTCATAAACTTCCTGTATTTCGTACCCTTTTTCTACGGCTTTTAATACTTCGTCGATAATCCATGTTCCTGTTAGCGATCTTTCTTCATTATTATGTGTACACACACCCACCCGCGACTCTATTGCGCATGGATAACACAAAGTGAAAATTAATTTATTGTTCAATTTTAAAGGTAATACAGGATGATACAAATCTCTAGGTGTCAATATTTTACATTTTATCGCCCCGTCTGTATTTTCTAAGTTTAGCTGGTCGCAATCTTTTCCTACGAAGACTTTAGGGTGCCCTATAGGAAATTTTCCATATTTACAAACATATGGGTATAGACTGCAAATGTCTGTGTATAAATCTGATTCATCAGGTCCACACTTGTAATATTCAAATGTATTTCCCGTTCTTCCTCCATAAAAAGCATCTCGCGCAATAAGCGGTGCCTGGATAACTAATGGATGGTTTTTGGAATAATCGGAAAGTTCTTCATTTTCCTTTAACATTTTACGAAATTTGCACTCCCACATTTCGACTATGTCGTATCCTAGCTCTCTAAGTCTTTCTATTTTAGCAATGGTAGATTCGTACTTTGAATTCATAGTTTCTGTAGGGTTGTCGTGTGATGATTCGGTTCTGTTGTGTTTGAAACATACCGGACATCCGTGGTAATAACAACCATGAAACTCAAACACCTGATTTGTTTCGGTACAATACCCGTCCACTTTAACACCCTGTATTTTGCTCTCTTTTTGTTTAGCAGAATGGATAATATTAATCTGACGTTCGCGTTCTTCCCATACTAACCACTGAATGGCTATTTTGCTTTGATTGTCCCTCCATCTGTACCCGTTTTTAGGAATAATACCGATTGTGTTTGGATTCAGAAAATTTCTTCTAAACACCTTGTTGCAACAACCGGCTATTGTGCAGCTTTCGCCGAATGCGCAAACGTTGGTGGTTTCAAGCATTTGTTGACGAAATTTCAAGCATGCACGGGTCAAAATTTCCACATCTGATACGCAATATTCCACTAAATCCCGCTGCATATCAAAGATATCGTTTTTATGTTCGTCGTACCAATTTAGAAACTTTTCACGATCTTCCGTTTTCATTGTGTCAGGGCTGTAATATTCGATAGGTGGTAAGTTGCCTATGTAGTTCTTATTTGCTTCTGTATTAAACAGATGCGGGAAGTAGCCTTTTCTAAGTTCTGGGCCTAAGTCGAAAGCTTTTGGTAATTTTGAGAGAGGCATCGGGAAATAATTTAAACTGTCAATGAATTTTACATTTCCAATCACCATCGAAATAATTTTGGTTCCTCTCATAATTAATTCAGGGTTGAGGTCTGTATGAGTCAAAATGTAATTAAGTATAAATTGTCCGTCAAATGCTTGAGAGTTATGGGCTAAACATATGACTTGTTTAAATAATTTTCGTTGGTCAAGAATACACTGCGTGAAGACCTTAACAGGATTTACTTTTAATATATGCTGTTTTACACCACACTTGTTACAAAGTTTAATATCCTTTTCAATGCATTCGTCACAGCATTGCTTAAAAACACATAAATTTGGTTCATGAATGTTACTGCCGTCTTCTAAAACTTTGTCCTGCATCGTTTCAAAATCGTAAAATATAAATAGAGTGTCTTTAGTTTTTGGGGTTCCCTTATCAGATTGTATATAGCACAAATGATCTTGAGGTACGTGTGTGTTACAAATTTTGCAGAATATCTCGCCACATGTATGTTTCCGGTTGTTTTTCACTGTTTTCAAACAGTCCGTACACAGTTTAATTTGACTACAGACGTTTCCTTTTCCTAGAGATCCCTCCCTCAAATGGTTATCACGACAATTTTCACCTCTAAAGGATCTATTACAGTCAGGGCATTTTATGTTCAAAGTCGATGGACAATTAGGTATTTGTAAGCAACAGGGACATGTACGTTCACACCTGTGTTTGTTCTTATGGTCATAAGGTACATGGCAGTCTTCACAATAATATTTAGCACAGAAGGCCGACGTTAATGACGTAATCACGTTAAAATGTCCTTTGTGAAATAGCAGATTAAGTTTCTTTCCTTCATTAGCTCCCTCAAACATTATATCTCGACCTTTGTTACCATATGTATAAACCACAATTTTATAATTTTGTAGATGATGCTGAAACTTTTCCAATTCGGGTATACTGCATCCTTCAATAGGTATAACAACTTCGGATTCCTCTACCAACCTATGTGCTCTTTGAGTTTGGAGTTTTCCGGTATCTTTGCGTATCTTACCCCACATAGGGTCTTTGTTACTGTATGCAATAGCTACCACTAAGGCACGAGGCAAACACATATTATCTTTATTGTTTATAGTAACAATTCCACTACGCATATTGCATTCCTCGTCGAAATTATTATATGTTCGGACCCTATCATTTCCGCTTCCAACTGGTAACCTTACTGACGTTACGGATAGACAGAAGGTTTCTGTATTGAGACCTGTAGAATTGGATTGATAAATACTGCTAATAACGTCCCAGATATCATCATAAGTCACTTCTGCTGCTGGACGAAAACGAAGCCAGCCATTACCACGTTGAAAGTCTTTACTGCAGAAACTGAAGCCAACTAGATCACTAGGCTGAAGATTTTCGGTAGCTTTTTTAATAATTTGATTAACGGCCGTTCTCACCCAGCTCACAGGTTCTTCATTAGCCGGCATTGGTTTAATTTTAAACTCTATATTGCGACCCGTCAGATTGAAACGTTTCGCCTTCTTCAGAATATCCTTTACGATAATAAACTTTTCCATTTTAGCACTGATCGAAAATACTGTATCAAACACAACTTATTCAGGTAACAGCAATCAATAGACTGAGGAAATGATACTACTACCAGTGTTAAATATAAATAAGAGTCCTAAAGTATCGGCGAGTTACAAATTTAAACATAAGCGCCATCTAGCGGTGAAAGTTGTCAACGGCGAGATTTAAAATGATTCGTAGTAGCTCAGAACTGTTTATCACTCCGGTTTGTTGTAATATGAGACCTGTGAAAATTGTGGTTATGATGCTTTCCCATAGGGTTACTGATCCATATAGCCTTCATATAACCTCTACACACGTGCATTATGAACTTGATCCTTTGCTGTATCGGTAGCTCAGTTTGCAATTCTAAAATTAAATAACCTTTGGCTATCTCTAAATAGCACCCTGTGTGGGAACATCCTGAGTCGTTGATTCATATGACTATACTCCTCGTATGACCCTTGTATATTTTTCAAACTTAAATGCATATATCCAAATGCAGAGTAATTAAATTAGTATATCACATATTTCTGTCACCCCTGTATGCATATTTCATATCTCATATAGTCCTAATGTATATATTTTTTTAAAACTTTAAACCATATATCTAAATCCTCCTGTACACAAATGCAGAGTAATTAAATTAGCATATTTCACCTATTTTTGTCTCCCACTGTATACATATTTCATACTTTAAGGCATGTATCTAAAGAATAACTCCAAATGTAATGTAATTGAATTGGTATATTTCACATATTTTTGTTCCCCACTGTATACATATTTCATACTTTAAAGCATGTATCTAAAGAATAACTCCAAATGTAATGTAATTGAATTGGTACATTTCACATATTTGTCTCCCGGTATAGGCACGCGTACGTCAGCATCTTGTCTTTTGCATGCAGTTAATAGCAGGGATATTAGATTTCAAAAACAAAGCTTGCGCTAATTGCTTTGATTTGATTACTATTGGGCCAGTCTTAAATATATGTTACTTAGGTTTTCATTGATAATCGAGTTTGAAATTAATTTGAATATATATATATAAGTTCTAACGAATTTGCGTCTCTAGTCTGGCCTTGAAATATGATTTCCTTAGTTGTTTACGAAAAATTCTTCTCACCGCTATTTTGCGTTCTCAGGTTTAACGTTTTTTCTTATCACGGGTGTCTTGTACCATGTTTATGCAAAAATACCCATTCACATGGCGATAACGAGCTAATTTGTGGAAATTTGTATGTTCTAACGGTTTTCGTCTCTAGTTTCACCATTGTTTACGAAAAAATATCTATTCTCACAGTGATAGGCGATTGGCGACGTGCCGGGCACATCTAATTTCATGCGTTCTGATAAATTTTATTCAGAGAATTCTGGAATATGAAGTCTAATGCCCTAGGTGTTCCCATAATGCGATAAAATAGATTATTTGTACAGACTTAAATAAAATTTCTATTTTGTCTGGAGTTATTCCATCTTACAAGATGTTTATGTTATCAACCTACCTACGCGGTAAATGATACGGACGATAATCGCGCACATCTAGCTTGTTTTTAATGCATTCTCGAGGTCTGTTCTTTAATTGAGACTTGCACGAAAAATGTCGTATACAGGGCATTTTATTATTTTGTTGCATTTATTGAACTAAAGTAGTTGTTTGAATGGTATTTTCTACTTTCTCAATACATACATTCGGAATAGGGTAACTCATTTCATCTTTTATGTATTCTGATAAACTTTCATGCAGGTTCTTTAAAAAATGTCACATACAGGGGCCATGGAGATTGTCAGTTGAATACAGGGTATTTTATTATTTTGTTGCATTTATTGACCGGAACTAAAGTAGTTGTTTGAATGGTATTTTCTACTTTCTCAATACATACTCACATTCGGAATAGGGTAACTCATTTCATCTTTTATGTATTCTGATAAACTTTCATGCAGATTCTTTAAAAAATGTCACATACAGGGGCTATGGAGATTGTCAGTTGAATACAGGGTATTTTTTATTTCCTATACTTTATTAGTACATGCATTGATTCGGATTAATCATTTTGTATTATTAGGGGGTTACGGAAATTGTTGTGGTCATATACATTTTGTATATCCTATAATTATTAGTACATGCATTGATTCGGATTAATCATTTTGTATTATTATATACAGGGGGCTACGGAAAAAATGTTTTATAGGATATTTTTATATTTCCTATACTTATTAGTATAATGCATTGATTGATTCGGATTAATCATTTTGTCACATTTGTGTTATAGGGTATTTTTTATATTTCCTATACTTATTAGTACATGCATTGATTGATTCGGATTAATCATTTTGTATTATTATACAGGGGGCTACGGAAAATGTCTTATAGGGTATTTTGTATTTCCTATACTTATTAGTACATGCATTGACTGATTCGGATTAATCATTTTGTATTATTAGGGGGCTACGGAAATTGTTAATCATATATACTTATTACTACAATGCATATTGATTGAATCGTATACAGGGATTATATGTGCTCATATACAGGGTGTTCCTTCGAATGTTTGTTACCATGTAGCTCAGTTATGTAATTCAAAAAATTCCAGGAAATGAAATTTGATACCTCGCATACCTGCACGTAAATTCTCGGAAATGTAATTTGATACACACGTACTAGACTTGTCGAGACTTGTCAGTGACCTTCAAATAACCTCTACACACATGCATTAAAATTCCTGGTCGGTAATGCAGAGTCCATATTTATTTTACCCGAGATCCAAACCTTTAGCCGAGACACAAACCTTTAGCCGAGACACGAACCTTTAGTCGGGACACAAACTTTCCTCGTAGTTCCGAAAATGTCCGCTATAGAGGGCGCCTGTCTGGCCCAACTGGGGCCATATCTACTTTTAGAAAAAATGTATTAAAAATTACGAAATGGATACAGTTGTTTGGTTTATTGAAGCTTATTGCCTAATACCCATAATGATGTATGTATAAAAGTGCTATTAAAAAATTAAACGTATTTTTAATCAACTCCAATATTGATATCCTGTAATAAGGTTCAACTAATTTTTCATAGTTTTTATTGGTCTTTTTTAAAAGTCATTTATTTTTCAATTTTTTTTTTTTTTTTGCAAAAGCAATCCTACATATTGTTACTAAGATTTTAGTGATTTTACGGCACATTCCACTAGAACCACAGCAAATCCATAATAAAGTAACTTGAGGCTGGCGTCAGGATAAAATAAGTTAAAAATACTCTTTGAACTGCACATAGTGCTCATCATGAAAGCAACTTCGAGTATTCTAAATAGTCAATAATAAGCCACTTCCTGCCCGAACATAAAGTAAACTGAACCGTTTCAAAAATTACAATGCATTACTATTTTTCTAGCTGAAGCACCTCATTCATGAATCGAGTACCTACTCGCCCACCCCACACACTTGCATGCTAAAATGGCATAATAGACTCACAATTTACTACTTTTTCTTTTACTATGAACTTCGGTCCATTCGGATGCACAAAAGTCATGCATTATTCCTGTCAGGTGGCCCCTCACACTGAGCCTTTGTTGGATGTTTTTTTGGAAACTCGAGAAACTTATACTGACAAGTATTCTGATATAATCGATTTCGATCTGGACAGCGGAGGGCTGTTTTGTTGGCTGACAGGTAAGTTCTAATAAGGGACAAATTTTGGTGTAATTGATTTCTGATTGTTTGCGAGAGAATTAATGGACTGTAATAAAAGGATCTTTAGAAGCTTATCATTTGTGAAAAATTGCTAATACTTAGTAGTGTAAAAATGTAACTTTGTCATTTATTGGAGTAGAACTAAAATATCTAGGAAATTGTCTTACTATAGCAATTTTTTTATGGAACTTGTTGAAAATATTTCAAGTAGTGTAGGAAAATGCTTTGGATTAAACCCGTGTGGTGGAAAGCTTTTACTCAAACAAAAGAGTGTTCAAAACCGTGTTTTTTCGCGGTTTTTTATATATCTCTGGCTGCATAAACCGTATCGCAATAAAGAAAGAGATACAAATTTTTCACAATGAAATTGTGAAGAAAACTAGATTTGTTTGAAACTTCTTAGTAAATATGCCAAGTCACAAAACAAAGACATTTTAGACTATCTTTAATCTGTTGATAATATCTTGAACAATAATGTACATATTTTAACGAAACTTTAAAAGAATATACCCCTTGTAGAGCTGAACCATCAATCCTAGTTTCAAATTAATTTTTTTATAATAACGCCTAAAAAACAATTGCAATTTCGAAAATTTAATTGTCGACTGTTTAGGGCCATCAAGTCGTACATCAAACATTTTTATTTAAGATTATACATTTTATATGTACTTTTCGGTGAAATTAACGAAAATAAATGTCAAATTTTTTAAAGTCAATTTTGTTTAATTCTTCTAATTTTTTAAAAAACAAATGCATTTTACTCATTAATATTTGGTACATAAATAAAAATTGCTAGTATGTGTTAAAAGTACACAAAAATAGGAACAGTTTTAAAAAAGTATTTTTATCTACACCAATCGGGAGCCGAATTATGACATTTTCTTGCGTTATGGCCATTTATAAACTAACTAAAAAACTTTTCTTTTTCTTTCTTTTTATTGCGTATTTTGCCACTGAAAAATATGTATAAATTTTAATGAAAAAACCTTTGCGCCAAACGGATCAGACAGGTTCGTTCTTGAAAACTTGATTATCACAAAATGTCTCACACCTAAAAATATATATACTAAAACAACGTTATAAACTAAAAAAGAAAATGAAAGCTAAAGTCAGTTAACGTTTTGGAAGACTATCTACTTCCGTTCTCAAAACTTTTTGGCCGTCCACCATGACAGTTCGTTGTTTATGTATTTCCATAGTCACGTGAGACATTGAATTATATTTATCTTATTTTTACTTATTATGGTTGACGGCCAAAAACTTTTGAGAACGGACGGCCTTCCGAAACGTTAACTGACTTTAGCTTTAATTTTCAATTTTAAGTTTATAACATTGTTCTAGTTTATATATTTTCAGGTGTGAGACATTTTGTGATAATCAAGTTTTCAAGAATCAACCTCTGTCTGATCCGTTTGGCGCAGAGGTTTTTTCACTAAAATTTTAAAATATTTTTCAGTGGCAAAATACCCAATAAAAAGTTAGAAAATCTGAATATGCCACAAATAAACAATCATAGACAAAACTAAGAAATATTATGAGTTGCAGTTTGTATTGAACATTTCCTAATACTTAAACACTTTATTGCACATATTGCAATATTTGTTGGAAAATTAGAATACAAGTATATTATAAGTAAGTTTTAAGGCTGCCAACTTTAAGAATATAGTTGGAAAACAGGGTTTAAAGTTATTAAATAAATCGTATTATTCACTTTTAAGGTTTTTGAGGTAAATTTCAATAGGAATTTTTATTTGTGTGATCTGAATTTGACAAATGAATCATCGTTCCTTTAATATTTAAGCCCATTATCGTGCAATATTCCATACTATGGGTTCAGAATGACTGAAAATAGTCCATGATGGTCCTGTTGCTTTTTGTAAAAATGTTCAGTTTGCCATTATTAAATTCATTTAAAAAAGAAATGTAACATTTATGTTTTTTGCATTGAAATATTTCAAATTAACTCAATTGTAAACAAAAAATAATAAAAAATTAAATGTTACATATTTTTGGAGAAAAATGGAAAGTCTCAAACAATCAAATTTCACATTTAGATTTTTAATATAATTTTGAAAAACTTTTCCTTATGGTACTTTTCCATATTTTGATAAATAAGGACATTTCAGTTCATTTTAAAATTTGTAATCACATTTTGAGGTCTAGTTGTGACATGACAAATATTTTTGGCAATTTTGTGGTTATTAATCATGCTGAAAGTAATGCTGAAACCCGTTTAAAAATAATAATTCAATACAAAAGTTTTCACTATGGTACACTTTCTTTGGCGGACACTGATTATCCAGAGAAAAAAATCTTTTTGAAAAAAACGCTTTATACAATACATTCCATTACTTCCTTTTTGTTACCGTATAGGTAAAGGTATCACTGAAAATATTGAATGGACTGCACCGAACAAAAGAGAGGCAAATCTATTCTAAGACATTTTACTGTCTTTAATGTCTGAATATAAGACGCTTCAAGGAATAAAACAGAAAAATGTAGTCACTGCATCTGGCATGATTCATTTTTTTATAGTTTAAATCCTGAATACAAATAATATCTAGTAGAATAATAATAGAATTCTTTAATGTCTAACGTTTTCATAATATATTACAATTATCAAACTGTTGCTTATATTAGTTTTAAATAAATTAAAATACAAAGAAAACCTCCGACATAAAAAACTAACTAAATAACTAAGTAAATAAAATTATAAAAAGTATGAAGTAATACGGAATACTATTCTTAATTTGAAGAAAATTTTGTTTTATTTAGTAAATTCAATATACTTAATTATTCCTGATTCCATGAACTTTCACCATTTAAACCTAGCATAGATATTTTATGTTCTTGGGATTTGCCTTTACACGGGAATATGTCGAGGGCTACTGTTTTGCATGTTACTATTTAATAATTTATTACTCTTCTGGTATGTGCTTATTTAATTTTTGTTTGTCGACATTTCACAGCAATAATCCTAATAGTGTTTCTTTCAACTTCAAAATCGTTTTTTTTTTTGTTTGTTTTTATTAATATCTGATTTTAAGGGTTGTTTAAAAGAATACAGGATAAGATAAAAACATTATATGAATTACTGATTTTTCAGGTTGAAAAGGCATTTCAGAAGGATATTTTTTGCAACGTGTATAAAATTTTACTTGCAGGCTATTTGAATGAATAGATAATTGGTTTATGTACTAAAATTTTACTTCGATTTATTATGAACTGTATTCATTTCTTTTATTTTTAACACGATATAGACAAAAAACCGCTGGCTAAGGAATCAGTACTTCCAGGTCCAGATTGTGGGCCATTTCCTAGAAGGAGACATCCAATAGGGAAATATTAATTATTTTTGGCAATAACTTTTCTTTCGTAGTACGTATATTTAAAAAAAAAACTATAAGACTACGTAAGTAGAACCATAATAAGACTATTGCTATGAATTTTTACTCAATATCTCCAGTCATTTTCTAAATAGTTATAAATAAATATTTGTATTTTCTTGAGCGTTGATATCAAATTAACTTGATATATCCTGGGATTTTTCGGTCATCTTTAAATGAAAATTCTTATATTTTCTTATGTTTCGGTTTTGTTAACCACCGTCAGAGGAAAAACTACAATATTTGTATATGTTTATATGTGTTGTATAAAACCGAAACGTAAGAAAATATAAGAATTTTCATTTAAAGATGATCGAAAAATACCAGGATACATCAAGTTAACTAAATAGTTAGATTTAAAACTACAAAATAGGAAGATTAGCATAGTCTTTAAATTTTAAGGTAGCTATTTTGCAAACTACTGAAATTATTGAGTGAAAATTCATAGTAATAGTCTTGTTTTGGTTTTACTTAGATACTCGTGTAGTTTTCTTAAATATACGTAGGTATAAGTTATGGCCAAAAATAATAAATATTTCCCTATCGGATGTCTCTTTCCAGGAAATGGCTACCTTAAACGAAAACATATTGATACTATATTTGCATTTTAATATGAAGAAATAATTGTCATAAAATAATTTGAGACCATGGATTCTAGTATATACAAATACTAGATCTGTATTCTTACTAGCTTGCTTCACTTATTTAACCCTATTTAATTCCCAACTTTTCAACGGAATCAGCTCAAAATATAATCAAGCTCCAGATTTCGTTGTAATGAATTCGTGTCCCAAATTTCAAGTCAATATCTTGACTTTATTTTTTAATCCCGCTAATAGTGAAGTGGAGGTGATGGTGGGGGTTGCAAAATTTGAGATCTTGTTTTCTAATATATACAACTTGCTTTACTTATTTACCCCTACTCACCCCCATTTATTCCCCAACCCTTCAACAGAAGAAGCTCAAAATATAATCTAGTCCAGATCTCGTTATAATACACACTTGTACAAAGTTTCAAGTCAACATCTTAAACTGTTTCAGAGCAATCGTGAGTACTTACAAATGAGTTGCCGACAAACTGACAGACAGATTTTCTCTCGCTCAAATTTAAAATCTCGACGTTTCATGACCTAGACTTATTTAAATTAAAAAATGTAATATTTTTTTACGATTAGTTACTATACTTCCACTCCACAATGTGGATGTGGAAGTAAGAATCACCTGTTTTACATTTCAAAAAAATTATTGAAATCCGTCAAGAAATAAAGAGGTCACAAGTGGGTTTCCTAGGCGGAGCGTCAAGTTTAAATATCACCTACAGATAGAATTTTTACCGCTCTACATTTAAAAAAAATCGGTAAAGGTATTTACACAGAACTTCCCTCGTTCATGGCAGTCTCTCTAAAAAAATAATAATTACGAAATGACATTGAGAATAATAATCGGAGTAGAGTTATTGCTATTATTACAAAGAAAACTTGATAAGTTTTGGTCAAAAAAATATACAGATTGCTCATCCAACAGCAAAAGTTCAATACTAAATAGCAGGTGCCACATATGGCAGGTTTGCGCAAATACCTTTACAAATGTCCACCATGACTGAATTATTTCTTGGGATGACCACCCTGTACATTTTTCAATAAAAGTATAATAGGTGCATATGCCAGATGTTATTGCCATCTGTCACATTTTCAATCCAACATTCACGTAATGGAGTGGAAGTATAGTGGTGGTTAAAAAATTTCATTTTTTTTTTAATTTTCAAAAGATGGTAAAATAATTTTCAAATTTTTTGCTTCTGAAATAGGTTTAAAATGTCAAAGGTACAAATTTTAAATTAGAGCACAAAGGAAAGTTTCCTTCTGTTCTATAGTAGTGCTAAAAAAAGTTTAAAAATTAAAAATGATGTATTTTTAAAATAGGTTTAGAATGCTATGAAACGTGAAAATTTTAAATTTGAGCAAATAAAAAAAAATTCGATCTATTTTAGTGGTAAAAAAACTTTTTGAAAAATGTTGGTGAAAAAAAATTTCAAAATTTTTTTTCTGAAATACCTAGGTTTAGAATGTCATTTAAATTTGAGCATTCTGGTGTTAAATTTTTTTCCAAACTGGTAACAAAATGTTGCACATTTTTTTTTCCGAAATTGGTTTGGATATCATGAAACAAGGAAATTTTAAATTTGAGCAAAAAAAATTTTTTCGTCTGTTCTATAGTAGTGATACATAAATGGATTAAAAATGTTTTCAAATTTTTTAAAAAATTCTTCAAAAACATTTTTAAATTTGTTTGAATAGTTTTAGAATGTCATGGAAACGTGGATAGTTAAAATCTGAACAAAGAAAGAAAAATTCTATCTTAGTGATAAAATTTCAAAAAACTTTTTTTTTAATCAGGCTTAGAATGCCATGAAACGTGAAAATTTTAAATTTGAAGAAAGAAAAAAAAAATTCATTTTAGTAGTAAAAATTTTTTCAAAAATATTGGTGAAAAAAATTTTCACAATTTTTTTTTCCTGAAATAGGTTAAGCGTGTCATGAAACGTAGAAATTTTAAATTTGAGCAAAAACAATTTTTTTTCATCTTGGTAAAAATTTTTTCAAGATGTGAAAAAAATTTTCAAATTTTTTTTTTTCTGAAATAGGTTTAGCGCGTCATGAAACGTGGAAATTTAAAATTTGAGCAAAAAAAAATTTTTTTCAACTTGGTAAAAATTTTTTCAAAAATGTTTGAAAAAAATTTTCAAAAAATTTTTTTTCCTGAAATAGGTTTAGCGCGTCATAAAACGTGGAAATTTTAAATTTGAGCAAAAAAAAATTTTTTTCACTATTTATTCCGTTTAGACGGTCCACCCTGTATATTTTTCAGGGAAAATTCTACCAGTTCTTCGCTGACAGTAGGGTTAACTACCTACCAAATTTGACTGCTCTCCGTCAAGTAGTTTTTTAGTAAATACACCAACAGACAGACAGACAGACAGACAGACAGACAGACAGACCGACAGACAGACAGACAGACAGACAGACTGACGGAATTGAAAAACCTATATTTTCGGAATCTACGTGTTCTGAAACGTCAGAATCCGAAAAAATCTCGGAGGGTGATTTTTTCTCGAATACAATACTTCCCTTCGGTATGCGAGGGAAGTAAAAGTGAAACTGGCGGTGACCGGCTTTAGTAGCGGAAATAAGCTGACGTTAAATAAATCAATTAATATACAGGGTGTCTCACCGGGAACTGAATCGATCGATATAGAGAAAAGTACGCATCAGATATTTTTGAAAATTTAGATAGTTACTAATGTCGGTGTGGCCAATCCAACTAAAATAATTAGAACATGGGGTACTTCCGGTTATACCAGAAGTCGATACCAACTTGTTTATTTTAAATGGAACACCCTATATATTTTCGACTTTTCGAGATGACAGTAAAATTCTGAGTTTAGGCACGTAGCACACCCTATATCTAAACCCAGTAGTTTCGAAGATATTTGACATTTTATAAGAAATTTGACAGGTGCAACGGTTTGCAAGAACCGTTATAACTTTTTCTGTGTAGGACATCCTCATTTGCTCTTTGGCATGGAGAAAGAACACAAGGAGAACTATATTCTACAACTGAAATAAATTCAATAATATCATACCAAGTGTTCCGTTTTTCGCGTTACATTTTGTCAATTTCAAACTGCGAAAACTTGTTTAGGTCAAATGGAACATCCTGTATTTTTTGACGTCAAGTTGTGTAAAATTGAATTCCCTTTTTTTTATATTAGCATTGAGGGGTTCAAGTTTTCAACTTTTTGAAATATTTGCGATTTTATTAGAAATTCATGAATTGTCGTAATCATTTTATCAAAATAGCCATGATTAGAAACAATCAGTCATTATCTTATGTCAAAAAATGCCAGCACGTTTAAATTACACCCACGAAGACTTTTTAAATTTGTTTATTATTTATGGAGAATGTGATAAGGTAATATTAAGAACTTGCAGCACATTTGCTACTCGATATCCAGAAAAACGGAAACCGTCACCAAACACGGTAAAACGCATACTGGAAAATTTTAAAAATTATGTCATGGCAAAAATGCAAAGAACAAAGCCTATTGTTGATGACGAAAACATTGAAATAGTCATTCTGGGATATTTTCATGCCTTTCCAAGGATGTAATTAAGACAAGCTGCTCTGGAACCGGGACTATGCAAGGATTCAATTCACAGAATCTTATTAAAACATAAGTTTCACCCGTTTTCATTCCATATGGTTCAAGGATTAAAAGAAACAATTTTCCTAAGAAGACAGAATTTTTGTGAGTTTATTTTAATAAGGTCTGAGGGTGACAATTCTTATTTGGGAAATATTATAAGGACAGATGAAGCAAAATTTACTAAAAATGGACTTTTTAATAGACACAATTGGCATTATTGGAGTGACTCAAATCCTCATATGTTCAGAGAGCGAAACTTTCAGGAAAGTTGGCAGTTTAATGTTTACTGTGCCATAAGAAACGATAGAGTGGTGGCATTACAATGTTATCAGGAAAATTTAAACGGTAAATTAAATTTTCTATTCTGCTAATATGTATAGGTAAATTTTTGCTTTTTTTTGTTAGGTGAAAGATATCTGAATATCTTACGAAATTTGAATAATAACTATTTAGAAAATTTACCTCTCGCCGAACATAGAAGCATGTTTTATACTTAGCGCATATTTAATTAATAATTATTTACAAGAAACTTTTTATGATCAATGGATTGCCAATAATGGACCTTTCTTATGGCCTCCTCGCTCGCCCGACTTATCAGTTCTGGATTATTTTATTTGGGGAACTATTAAAAATAAAGTTTATGAGAGCCCATTAACAACCATTGAAGATTGTATGCAGAGAGTAAGAAATGCATTTCAAAACATATCACAGGATTCAATTAGAAGAGCTACCCATGAGGAACTAATCCGAAAGTGCGAAAAATGTGTCGAGGTTCGAGGGCGAAATTTTGAGCAATTATTAAATTAAAATGGAATCATGTTTTAAATCGATCTTATCTCTGCTATTTTAGTTCATGCCATATCTTCAATTTGATTAATACGCATGTTACAGTGTTAGTGTTATTTTCCGTTTTTGTGGATATCGAGTAGCAAATATACTACACTCTTGATATTACCTTATCACATTTTCCATAAATAATAGACAAATTTAAAAAGTCTGGGAGTAATTTAAACGTGCTGGCATTTTACTTCCCTCGCATACCGAAGGGAAGTATTGTATTCGAGAAAAAATCACCCTCCGAGATTTTTTCGGATTCTGACGTTTCAGAACACGTAGATTCCGAAAATATAGGTTTTTCAATTCCGTCAGTCTGTCTGTCTGTCTGTCTGTCTGTCTGTCTGTCTGTCGTCTGTCTGTCTGTCTGTCTGTCTGTTGGTGCATTAACTAAAAAACTACTTGACGGAGAGCAGTCAAATTTGGTAGGTAGTTAACTCTACTGTCAGCTAAGAACTGGTAGAATTTTCACTGAAAAATATACAGGGTGGACCGTCTAAATGGAATAAATAGTGAAAAAAATGTGTTTTGCTCAAATTTAAAATTTCCACGTTTCATGACGCGCTAAACCTATTTCAGAAAAAAAAAATCATTTTTGAAAAAATTTTCACCACTAAAAAAAATTTTTTTTCTTTGTTCAAATTTAAAATTTCCGCGTTTCATGGCATTCTAAACCTATTTAAAAGAAAAAAAAAATTGAAAATTTTTTACCAACATTTTTGAAAAAATTTTTACCACCAAAATAGATGAATTTTTTTTTTCTCAAAATTTAAAATTTCCACGTTTCATAGCGTTCTAAATCTATTTAAAGAAAAATTTAAAAAAATTTAAAAATTTTTGAAAAAATTTTACCACAAATAGATGGAATTTTTTTTTCCGATTTAAAATTTCCACGTTTCCATGGCATTCCAAATTTATTAAAACAAATTTAAAAATGTTTTAGAAAAATTAAAAAAAAATGAAAACATGTTTTAGTAATCTATTTATCACCATTATAGAATAGACGAAATATTTTTTTGCTCAAATTTAAAATTTCCACGTTTCATAACATTCTAAACCTATTTCGGCAAAAAAAATTTGCAACATATTTTCACCAATTTGGAAAAAAATTTAACACTGGAATAGACAGAAAACATTTTTGAAAATTTGTTCTATATTTTAATCACCACTCTACTTCCACTCCATTACGTGAATGTGGGATTGAAAATGTGAGAGATGGCAATAATATTTGGCATATCCTATTATATACTTTTATTGAATAATGGCATCCCAAGAAATAATTGTGTCATGGTGGACATTTATAAAGGTATTTGCGCAAGCCTGCCATATGTGGCACCTGCTATTTAGTATTGAACTTTTGCTGTTGGATGAGAACTCTGTATATTTTCTTGACCAAAAGTTATCAGGTTTTCTTTGTAACAATAGCAATAACTATATTCCGATTATTATTCCCAATGTCATTTCGTAATTAAAAATTTTTTAGAGCGACCTCATGCGCAAATAACGAGGGAAGTTCTGTGTAAATACCTTTACCGATTTTTTTGACATAAGATAATGACTGATTGTTTCTAATCACGGCTATTTTGATGAAATGATTACAACAATTCATAAATATCTAATAAAATCGCAAATATTTCAAAAAGTTGAAAACTTTAACCCCTCAATGCTAATATCAGAAAAAAGGGAATTCAATTTTACACAACTTGACCAAAAAAATACAGGGTGTTGACCTAAACAAGTTCTCGCGGTTTGAAATTGACAAAATGTAACGCGAAAAACGGAACACTTGGTATGATATTATTGAAATTATTTCAGTTACGGAACATAGATCTTCTTGCGTTCTTTCTCCGTGCCAAAGAGCAAATGGGGATGTCCTATACAGAATAAGTTATAACGGTTCTTGCAAACCGTTGCACCTGTCAAATTTTTTATAAAATGTCAAATATCTTCGAAACTACTGGGTTTAGATATAGGGTGTGCTACATTCCTGAACTCAGAATTTTATTTTCATCTCGAAAAGTCGAAAATATATAGCGCATTCCATTTAAAATAAGCAAGTTGGTATCGACTTCCGGTATAACCGGAAGTACCTCATGCTTCTAATTATTTTAGTTGGATTGGCCACACCGACAATAGTAACCATCTAAATTTTAAAAAATTTCTGATGCGTGCCTTTCTCTATATCGATCGATTCAGTTCCCGATGAGACACCCTGTATACAACTATTTCGAAAATACACTTTATAACACATTTTTGTGACATTTTTAAATGTATATTGATCAAAAATACAAATTATTTTCAAGCATAACTTACCCTTAAAACCCGATGATGTTTTAAATCATCTGAACATTTTAGGGACTTCATGACAACATTTTTAAGAATATTTGTTCTATAAGCATTCATTATGAAATTCAAGCCCATTGAAAAACGGTCGATACGCCCGATTTAACGTATAGTACCGCCAGCTCATTCACGAATAATCCAACATCCTAGTCTAGTGGGGGTAGTGGAAGGGGGATGCTGGCCTTCTTTAAACACGTGGACATTACTAACATCTGACATAACATATTAAGACACCGCTTTGAACACATCGTTCTCTAGTGCAAAAGTTCAGTGCTACTATGAAAAACGAAACCAAGAAAACCCAACCGGTGTCCGAGAGCCGGAAAATCAGGAAACCCTTAATGGAGAAAAAACGTCGCGCTAGGATCAACGACAGCTTGGAAACGCTCAAACAAATTTTACTGGAATCGAAAACATCCTTGAAGGAATCCAGAGGTAAAAACGGGCAGAGAACCGCCAAACTTGAAAAAGCTGATATTTTAGAAATGACGGTGAGCTACCTACAACATTTGCATAATAAACTGAATGACATCAAGAATTCCCGTGAACAGAAAGTGGAAGGTGTTGCGGTGCGAACAGCGGACAGTTCTTGTGGGGTCCGAGTAGGCGTTGCATTAATACAAACAAAATTAAATAGTGGTGAAATTGTTTATCTTGTTCCACCCAATTTGGCGACGCCTCAAGCAGGAGGGCGTCTGCAGAAGATGTGCTGCGACAAGTATTCTAACCCAGTTAAAGCCGAGGGCGTATGGAGGCCGTGGTGATTTTTTGGCAACATACAGGACAATAAATGATGTAAATATGTATATAAGTTCTTAAGGCTGAGATCTGAAATTTTATCTGTGATAGATTTTTAATGTTTTTATTAAAGATTTTATTATAAAATTATTTTGTTATTTATTAATGTTGTATCTATTAATCTCATAAATATAGCGGGGTCAAACTAAAATTTGTAGGGAATTGTCAATAGCTGTTTTTCTGCTGAAGCCTTGTAAACAATACAAAAAAATTGGCAAATATTTTTTAAATAAATTCAAGTTCTGGAAGGCCTTTGTATAAAGAAAAGCATGTTCAATGCAATTATTCCTAAATGGCTCGGTATCACAATGCATAAAAAATCTGAATTGTTCATTATGAGATTGCCAGAAGCAACTAGATTTTCAATTTGTTCAGTAGCAATAAATGAAACAATTATTAGACCAGTGATATTAGGCCAAAAAATAAATGAAAAGAGTTGTTGCTCTTAGCATGCCGATTTTTTTTGTAAAAATAGTAAAAAACCAGCCACATTACGAGAAAATACTCTTGATGTCATTCACCTGCCGCTAAATTTGTTATTGTAAAATTACCGTAAAATTAATAATTGTTTATAAGCCTTTTTCTTTATAACTTTCATTCTAATCGTCCGATTTGAACTTCCCGTAGCTCATTTTATGCTTCAATAGTAAATACTATTTTTACAAAGCAAAAACTGACGAATTTTTGAAAATTTTGAGTGCCGTATTCAAAGTTGCACAACTATACGAATTATTCAGTTAGATTACTCAATTTTTTTGCACACACGTCAATGGTCACCAAATAGACTCCCCGTGTCCATTTTATCATAATTGCAAAATTTTGCAAAATATGACGTTTTGCAAAAATAATTTAATTTGGTTATAACTTTCGATCAAGGCAACTTTTTATCATGATGTTTGCGACAAATTATATGGTTCGGTTAGAACTACCCTTGAAACATATTCTTTATACGATTTTGCAAATAGCATGAAAAATAAGTATCTATGAGAACTAAAAGAAAGACTATGTGTAAACATTTTAGTTCTCATAGATACTGTTTGCAAAATCCTATAAAGAATATGTTTCAATACAATTATAAGCAAACAAATAATAATTCACTTTTAAATTCCTATTCTTATCCAAAAAAATGTGTTTTTCAATAAATTAACATTATTTAGTTATGAAACATAAAATTTGTAAGTAACGAAAATTGCAATAATTTTTTTAATTATGCAAATTTTAATGTGATTCAAACGGAATTAGATTTGTCGGAATAAATACGTTGATTTCACCTTTTGTGGACCTATTTCGGACCATTTTAAGCCAAGATATCAACGATTTTAGTTTTGGCACTGTTGAAACTTTTGTAATTAACATTTTCTAAAATTCAAAATATAGGCTATATGTTCTGACATATAGCCTATATTTTGAATTTTAGAAAATGTTAATTACAAAACTCTTTACTATCTGAAGTTACATTTTTTATATTTTTTCGTACGTATTACAAAAGCGGTAAAGGTATTTACACAGAACTTCCCTCTTTATTCGTACAAGACGGTCACTCTAAAAAATTATTAATTAAGAGATGACATATGAGAATTATAATCGCCATGTAGTTAGCCCTATTATTACAGAGAAAACCTGATAACTTTTTTCCATCGTCCACTGTATAGTGGTGGGGGATATTTCTTTTTCAAATTTTTGTTTTTATTTTTAATTTACAAAACATTTTTTTGTTGAAATAGGCTAGAATATAATGAAAATTTTAAAATTGAAGAAAAAACATTTTTTCCGTCATCTGTTCTATTGCGGTGTTAAAAAATTTAAAAAAATATGTATTTTTTAAAGTTTTCAAAATTTAAGTTTGAGCAAAAAATTAGTTTCCATCGCCCATTTTATAAAAAATGTTCAAATTTTTTTTAATTTCTGAAAAAGATGTTTTTCAAATATGTTTAGAATGTTATGAAACGTGGAAATTTTAAATTAGAGCAAAAAAAAATTTTTCATCGTATATTACAAAATTTTCAAAATTTCTATTTTTTTCTATTTTAAATTTTCAAAAAAAACTTTTTTCAAATATATTTAGAATGTCACGAAACATGGAGATTATTTTTTCCATCACCCATATTATAAAAAATGTTCAAATTTTGTTTTAATTTCCTAAAAAAATTGTTTTTGAAATGTGTTTAGAATGTCCTGAAGCGTGGAAATTTTAAATTTGAGCATACAAAATTTTTTCTCATCATCCAGTTTATACAAAATTTTCAAAATTTCAATTTTTTTCTATTTTCTGTTTTCAAAAACAACTTTTTTGTAGTAAAATTACAAAACGTTTTCAAAAAATTTTCAATTTTTTTTTGAAATAGGTTTAGATGGCCATGAAACGTGGGAATTTTAAATTTGAGCAAAACAAACAATTTTTTCCATCTATCATTGGTGTAGCGACCACACGCGCTGTCTATTTTAGTGGACTGTTCTGTAATGTTAACTATAACAAAAAAAAACTTACCCCTCAATCCGGCAACTCTGCAGTTCCGGCTCTGCTTGGACTATCAGAGAAAGAGCAAGGGATGGTATAGATAGGCAGGATTAGGATGTTCTCTGATATTCGATGCCGAGAGGTATAACAAATGTATATCCAAAAAATGCACACCACTGTATAGCAATAACTCACTATTTTGTACCACGTACTCAATCTATATATCTAACTTAAAATTACTATTCCAACTGTGTAGGTAGTGTGTTGCTTATTAAAATTAAAGAGAAAAAAAAATATAAAAAATCTACCAGCTAAAGGTCACACCAATCATAGTGGTAAAAAATTTTTCAAACATTTTTTTTCTGAAATAGATTTAGAATATCATGAAACGTGGAAGTTTTAAATTTGAACAAAAAAAAATATTCCCTTTAAGCAGTCTACCCTGTATATTTTCCAGTGAAAGTTTAACCATTTCTTCGCTTACAGTAGCGTCAGCTACCTACCAAATTTGACTGTTCTCCATCAAGTAGTTTTTTTAGTTAATGCACCAACAGACAGACAGACTGACGGAATTGAAAAACCTATATTTTCGTAATCTACACGATCTGAAAGGTGAAAATCCGAAAAAACCTCGGAGGGTGATTTTTTCTCGAATATAATACTTCCCTTCGGCATGCGAGGGAAGTAAATGTTTTGAACAACTACGACTGCTCGTACGCATTAGTGAACATGCGTACTGTTGTACGAGCAGTCGTAGTTGTAACTTAAAATAGTAAAGAGCCTGATATATATTGCTGTGTATCCACACTGTGGAACACTACCCAAGTATCGTGTTTGAAATCATAAATAAAATTCACAAATTTGTATGTATTTTAGAAAATAATCATAACAGTTTTACTTTAACAGATCATACAGAAGCAGGAGTATCTGTGGTTTATTTAATTGATTCAAGTTCACTTATTCTCAGCGAGTAGGATGCAGAGAATGAAACTTAGTATTGAATTAGAACAAAATATTTGAATAAACATAAAATGAAGTTAATTTAGTTTAACAAGGTTATTCTAAATAGTATATGATAAAACATGAACTTATAGAGAATCACAATCTCATTTAAAATGATTTAGAATCAAATTGGAAAACAAAAAAGTAAATTTTATAAAATCTGACATTCATGTCAAAACTTAGGGCTGAAAATCATATTTTGTGTAGAAACACGGTAAATCTACACAAAATGAATATTGAATGAAAGACTATTATCAGTATTTGCATTGCAGGGTAATTATTTTAGAAATAGTAAGTCCATATATTACAAAACACTGAATGACATTTTAAGTTTTCAGATATTTTCAAATATCATTGCAGAAAGGTGTTTTGTAAATGATATTTCACATCATGCAGAAAGAAAGGACTAATAGTATGATGTTAAATGTTTGTTGGCGTATCAATTTCTTGTTTTAGTTTATAATATCAGTATTATGTCAGTATGGAAACTGCAGTACGTTTTTAACTACTAGCATTTTGTGTTTATCATTACTATTCATCTAAATGTATGAAATAGTATTTATTTGAGATTGGAATTGTTAATTGTAGTTATAAGTAGATTTTAAGAAAGTGTATGTAATATGTCAATATATTTCGAGTAATTACAATTATTCACTTAATCCTGAAAAGTAGAATAAGAAACTTATCAGGAAAATCAAAGAATTAAAAACAGTATTCAATTAAGGTAAAGAACAAACAAAACTGAATAGTTTAAATTTTAAATTAAAATTAAATTTTGAAATATTAGATCAAAATAGAAAAAAACAATTGAAATATTGGAAATTAACCCATTGAAACGACTAAAAATAACAAATCAGTTGATCATACACCGCTGAACAGCGAGCTGCGAAAAATATTCATCCAAGAATAAATAAATAAATTGAAAAGAAAAGAAAAGTGGTGAATAATTTGAAGGTTAGGATATTACAATCCAGATATATTGATATCAAGAATAAATTGTAAAAGTTGATTAAATATAAGAAGTGAGTATACTTTGAAAGTATTAAGAAGTAGATTATCCGGAAAGCAGATTTAGAAGAGGGAAGTATTTGTTAATCCAGTTAGCAAATTTATATGGTAAAGAAATTTCAAACGTCAAGCAAGTGATAGAAATACTTCAAGAAAATCTTGAAAATAAATTGGAGGTTAGAAAGAAACGTCAATCCAGTAAAGAAGAAGAAGAAGAAGCCTTGAGAGGTTAAAAAGTCAGTCAAGTGACATAATATTTCAAGGATCATAATAACCAGTTAGAGGTTATAATATAACATTACTCGAGTCGAAAGAAAGACAAGGTAAAGCTTTACTCTATCAGAAATCCATGGTACATATTTATTTTAAATAAAGGCCATATTTATCATTTTAGTTAAGTTAGATTTTGTTATTTAAATTTGTTAATTACATTCCAAGTTCAAATTTGTTAATAAATTAATACTTTGTTCGTTCAATACTGAGTTTGATTTATTTAGATTGTTATCTTGATCGATGAGCATTTATTGAACCGACTTCGTTGGACCTTGAGTAAGAGTCATTCTATAGATTGTAGATGGTCATGCTAATGATGTTCTATAGTCTATAATATTAACAGCTTTTAAGAAACTGTTTGGCGCTCAATAAAATCATTTCAATTTACTTTTAAGAAGTAAAATTCGAACGTATAAAAATATAAAATAGATATCAGAATATAGAACATTTATGGCTTGTTAACGTGGAGCGATCAGGAAAGCGATTAAATAAATACAACTTGAGAATAGTTTATCATTTCAAGCATACATTTGAAAGATAATAGAACAAATAACTTATTTTGATAATTTTAACAACAAGGCATTGTCAAATTAAAAACAAATATAATTTATATGAGGTTAAAGTCAGGTAAGACAACAACCATGAATCCAGAGGAAACTACACAGGGTACATCCACAGTTGCACAAACACAAGTTGGTGACACAAACACACAACCTGATCCAAACATGCTCCAGAAGTTGATGGAAATGATCACTGGAATGAATAATAGTATTGGAGAAAAAATGGATAAGAATAACCAAACTTTGGAAGCAAACATAAATACACAGATGCTACATAATAATCAAACTTTAGAAGAAAACATTAACAAAAAAATAGAAGAAAGCAATAAAGAAGTAAGAAATAAGATTGAAAATTTGGAGAGTAAATGGGAGAGAATGGGAGAGACAGTCAACGAAGAAATTGGTATTAAGGTAAACGAGGCAGCAAAAGAAATAAGAGAGGAAGTTGTAACTATGTTTGAAGATGGAATGACTGCAGTAGATAGCAGAATGAAGAAACAGGAGGATAAATACGATAGCAAAATAAAAGAACAGGATAGCAAGATAGAACAGAACACGAAGTTGTTGAAGGATACCACACGTACACAATTAACACAATTACCCACACATACTTACACATGTAACAAAACGCCATTTTATTTTTACGGAGATAACCGCATACACCCTAAAATTTTCATTTCACGTTTGAAACAACACATGGAAACACAACACGTAAATGCAAACCTAAAAGCAAACATACAAGACATGTTAAAGGGAGAAGCGGAAATCTGGTACTCAGTTATAATGGACAGGTTTGAGACTATAGAGGAATTTGAAGCTCTAGTCTTAAAACAATATTGGAGTGATTACACTCAGTTGAAAATAAGACAAGACCTATTTAATGGTAACTATGTAGAAAATAAAGGTATTTCTAGGGAAAATTATGTACTTAGAAAAGTATACAATATTAGACATCTAGAACCAAAATTCACAGAAAGTGAAATGGTCAGATATTTAGCTAGGCATTTTTCAGGGGATATCCAGAATGTTATTATTACGCAAAGAATTGCAAAGTTAGATGATTTAATTGATTATTTAAGAGAATTAGATGATTATCATCAGAGTTTTGATAGGAAGTCTAGTCAGAATAGGGAAAGTAATAGTAGATATTATAATAAGTGGGGTTATGATCAGAATAGGAATGAGAATGATAGAAGAGAAAGACAAGGTTATGGTCAACATGATAGAAAGGAACGAGGGGGTTATGAGAAACGTCAATATGACAATGATAGGTATGAAAGGCAGGGTTATGAGAAACGTCAATATGACAATTATAGAAAGGAACGAGGAGGTTATGGTCAATATAAATATGACAATTATAGGAATGAAAAGCAGGGTTTTGAGAAACGTCATGATGATAATGATTGCAGAGAGAAAGGGGGTTATGTTAAAAATAATGAGTCATATGCACAAGTGCCTAATACTAACATTCAAAGGGGAAATAGAGTAGATGATAATACGCACTCTAATATAAATAAAATAGAAACAACAGCACCAATAAATGATAGAAATAGAAATCAGGATTTTTAGATAAAGTTGTTTTAAATGTAGGTAATAATTGTAAAAAAATAGGCGACTGTATAGAAAATGATGTTATATTGGGAGACGACATCTTATCAGAAAAAAAGGCAAATATTGTATTAGGAGAAAGAATCCTAAAAGTAGAAGGTGAAAGAATACCTTTTTGTAGTGTTAATGAATTTAATGGCAAAGGTGCCGAAATAGTTAATGAATTGAATGGCATAGGTGCCGAAATAGTTAATGAATTGAATGGCAATGATGCCGAAATAATTAATGTATCAAATGGCATAGAGTCCAATAATGATAATGAATTTTGCGGTGAGCATATAGTGGGAACCACATGTGTTCAAATAAATAATGATATGAAGCCTGAAACCTTTCTGATAAGTCGTTACTCCAAATATGATAAAATTTTTAAAAATTTGTCTCAAAAATATAAAAATTCAATTGATTATGAACCTACAATAGCAAAATGCTATGCGCAACAACTTGAAGTAGGTAATATTTTAAATGAAAACGAAAATGTTTTAAATTATAATAAGGAAGAATCATTACCGGGAAGTTGTCACATGGGAATAAATTATCCATATGATCCAGGATAGATTACTCTTAAGTTATCCAAATGATCCTGAGTAGATCACGTTTAAATTGTAAATAAACTTTGACAGTGTGAATGTCACATCATGTTGTTAAAACTAACAAAATTTTCACATGTCAAAATTCTATTAGTTTAGGGGGTTTTATGCTGTGTATCCACACTGTGGAACACTACCCAAGTATCGTGTTTGAAATCATAAATAAAATTCACAAATTTGTATGTATTTTAGAAAATAATCATAACAGTTTTACTTTAACAGATCATACAGAAGCAGGAGTATCTGTGGTTTATTTAATTGATTCAAGTTCACTTATTCTCAGCGAGTAGGATGCAGAGAATGAAACTTAGTATTGAATTAGAACAAAATATTTGAATAAACATAAAATGAAGTTAATTTAGTTTAACAAGGTTATTCTAAATAGTATATGATAAAACATGAACTTATAGAGAATCACAATCTCATTTAAAATGATTTAGAATCAAATTGGAAAACAAAAAAGTAAATTTTATAAAATCTGACATTCATGTCAAAACTTAGGGCTGAAAATCATATTTTGTGTAGAAACACGGTAAATCTACACAAAATGAATATTGAATGAAAGACTATTATCAGTATTTGCATTGCAGGGTAATTATTTTAGAAATAGTAAGTCCATATATTACAAAACACTGAATGACATTTTAAGTTTTCAGATATTTTCAAATATCATTGCAGAAAGGTGTTTTGTAAATGATATTTCACATCATGCAGAAAGAAAGGACTAATAGTATGATGTTAAATGTTTGTTGGCGTATCAATTTCTTGTTTTAGTTTATAATATCAGTATTATGTCAGTATGGAAACTGCAGTACGTTTTTAACTACTAGCATTTTGTGTTTATCATTACTATTCATCTAAATGTATGAAATAGTATTTATTTGAGATTGGAATTGTTAATTGTAGTTATAAGTAGATTTTAAGAAAGTGTATGTAATATGTCAATATATTTCGAGTAATTACAATTATTCACTTAATCCTGAAAAGTAGAATAAGAAACTTATCAGGAAAATCAAAGAATTAAAAACAGTATTCAATTAAGGTAAAGAACAAACAAAACTGAATAGTTTAAATTTTAAATTAAAATTAAATTTTGAAATATTAGATCAAAATAGAAAAAAACAATTGAAATATTGGAAATTAACCCATTGAAACGACTAAAAATAACAAATCAGTTGATCATACACCGCTGAACAGCGAGCTGCGAAAAATATTCATCCAAGAATAAATAAATAAATTGAAAAGAAAAGAAAAGTGGTGAATAATTTGAAGGTTAGGATATTACAATCCAGATATATTGATATCAAGAATAAATTGTAAAAGTTGATTAAATATAAGAAGTGAGTATACTTTGAAAGTATTAAGAAGTAGATTATCCGGAAAGCAGATTTAGAAGAGGGAAGTATTTGTTAATCCAGTTAGCAAATTTATATGGTAAAGAAATTTCAAACGTCAAGCAAGTGATAGAAATACTTCAAGAAAATCTTGAAAATAAATTGGAGGTTAGAAACAAACGTCAATCCAGTAAAGAAGAAGAAGAAGAAGCCTTGAGAGGTTAAAAAGTCAGTCAAGTGACATAATATTTCAAGGATCATAATAACCAGTTAGAGGTTATAATATAACATTACTCGAGTCGAAAGAAAGACAAGGTAAAGCTTTACTATATCAGAAATCCATGGTACATATTTATTTTAAATAAAGGCCATATTTATCATTTTAGTTAAGTTAGATTTTGTTATTTAAATTTGTTAATTACATTCCAAGTTCAAATTTGTTAATAAATTAATACTTTGTTCGTTCAATACTGAGTTTGATTTATTTAGATTGTTATCTTGATCGATGAGCATTTATTGAACCGACTTCGTTGGACCTTGAGTAAGAGTCATTCTATAGATTGTAGATGGTCATGCTAATGATGTTCTATAGTCTATAATATTAACAGCTTTTAAGAAACTGTTTGGCGCTCAATAAAATCATTTCAATTTACTTTTAAGAAGTAAAATTCGAACGTATAAAAATATAAAATAGATATCAGAATATAGAACAATATATATACATATAGCCTATATTTAGAACATATATTAGTTCATACCACTGAAGATATGCTATGAAACCTACATTCTAAAAGAAATGTTCTAATTGTTAATTATGAATTGTACACTGCTTTTAGATGAATCAAACAATATATTATAAATACTCTACCTATGTTTCGGCTTGTTAGGCCTTTATCCATATTATTACACAGTGAATACTAAAGTTTCCAATGTGGTTATTCTATTGTATTGAAAACAACAATTTCATAGATACAGATAACATAAATTTACTTCATTCAGAAAGAAAAGGTTAACGTTTAGATCTTCTTGAACAACTACAAATCAAATAATGTTTCAAAAGCAATCCTTATACCACGCGTGACCAGCAAAATTTCTTGATAATTGTTAATTATAAATTAGATGAACCGAACAATATACTTATTATAAATACTTTAAAATTCTACATATGTTTCGGCTTGTTAGGCCTTTATCAAGAGTATTACAAAGTGAATACAGTATTCAATACGTATTCATAACAAGTGAAAACATATGTAGAGTATTTATAACATTGTTTGATTCATCTAGAAGCAGTGTTTAATTTATAATTAACAATTATTTTCAAATTGTTTCACAAGATATCTACCACAAGTTCAGTTTATATATCAGTCTATTAGAAATGTTCTACTTGATGTACCTAATTAAATAATCGACGATTCAATTTTCGAGTTTATAATTTTTTAGGCGATGCTGTGGAGCCATACAATAAATATGTTTGCTTCAAAGGGGGAGAAAGGGGTCACAGAAAATGTTACAAAGTGAACGCTCAAATCTTGTAAAATCGTTGTATAAATTGTGTATACAATATCAATAAATGTCCATTATCGCTTGTTAATACAATAGCCAGAATTTATAAAAATTCATCAATTCGCTATGTTGTTCTCTTGTTTACTTTGTCATGTTGTTCATTAACATTCGCCATTAATTTACATAACCCTCTTGAGAGCAGAACTCAATATCTGCTATTCTGGCACTTACAGTGTTCCTATGCATTTCTATGCAAAACAATGGAGATTGACCGTTTGTAAAAATTTAAGGTAACAATACTTCATATCAATTTTAACTAGTTGACATTTCCTCCCCGAATTATCGAATTTTGCAAGTAGACAAATAAAGCAACTAACAAATTTCTCTCAATTTTCATCAAATCGGAACTTTCTTTTTAATTAATCGTATTTTTTTGTATATTTTCATTCTGTTATTATACTCTCCCAAATACAAAACGAAGCGTATATTGCATTTGATCGGCACATTTCTAAAACGAGTAATATCGCTCGTAGAGAAAAAAAATCTTATCACGAATTCTGAACAATTTTCAAAATGACCGCCCGTTTGTCTGTCCATCTGTCTGTCTGTCCGCCCGTCACGTTTCTTATACTTGAGAATGAAAAGTCTGAGGACAGTAAGTTTATGTTAGCTAGAGGAATAACCTTATTGCTTAACAAAACTGATCAATAAATAAAAAAGTTATTAATTATTAAAACATTTTTTATCTCAACAGAAAATGTCTAAAACTAATATTATTTTAAAAAAATTAAGAAGGATATTTTATAGAATATGCAACAGTATGTAAAAAGTGCAGTAAATCGACGAAGAGTACAATGGTTAGCTTATGAGTAATTTGTTTATTACTCGTTTACAAAATATGCAATAATTTTTTGTAATAACTTTTTCAATTTTCGTCACATTGTTACATTGTTTTTTCCTTGTATTGTTCGGAAATCTTTGATTGTTGACCTTAATTTAACGTTAACTAATTTGTTTAGCTTTTGTTTATAAGATATGCCAATACATTTTAAATTTTTTATAACTTTTTCAATTTTTATCTTATTGTAAAGTTTTTTAATTATTTATTTTTTTGCGTATCCCATGTAGCAACATATACTGGCAGTTCATTGGTAAAATATTGGTGTAATATTTGTCTATTGGGTCAATATTAGCAATTTTAAGCCAATATTGAAGTAGTATTTATTTTTGGTGTATAATAAATATTGAATTCATTATATTGCTCTAATATTAGAGAAATATTGATAATCATTTACTATTTTTTGAATATATTGATGCAATATTGGAAACAATATTAATTATTATTACTGCACAATATTCCATGTAAGCAGATGATAGGCATATATATAATGATAATAACTTAATCTTTGGTGCAATTTGGCCAAATAATTTCGTCTGTTAATTGTTCCAATTTAACATTTTTTAGCCAATATTGAAGGAATATTTATTTTTGGTATATAATAAATATCGAATTCATTGTATTGCTCTAATATTAGAGAAATATTGATGATCATTTACTATTTTCTGAACATATGGATGCAATATTGGAAACAACAATAATTATTTTGACACATAATAAATATATTACTCCAATATTGGAAAAATATTGATGACCATACAACATACAAACATTTTTTATATTACTTTGCGATATTTTTCGAAGACAAAAAGGCATATGACCTCTGTAATCTATTGAGCAAAGTTGTTCTGTAATTTATTAATTAATTTGGTTTGTTTAGCCCTTTTTATCTTATTTGTATTATTTATTATATAATATAATAGGTGATTCTTTTTATCTGATTTATGAAATAATTTTGGATTTCTGATTTTAAAACACTGTCAAACACTTTTTTATTCTATTATCGTTTATTTAATTTCAAGGTGTTTTCATTATATTTAAAGAATAGATTCACCTATATAGTTTATTTTTATTTAGTTTTACTTTAACATCTTTAGTAAAATAATTACTTACATTCTTACAAAACTTATTCTTCATACTAGGAATTTAGATAGTGATATCACTCCCGCGCAGACATTTTATTGGCTCCGAGTTACCAGCAATGGTTTGGCATGACGCATGCGCTTGCTCTCCGCATAACGGAGACGGAGACACCATTATGGTAAATTTATAAATACCTGAATCATAGAAGAAGAGAAATTGGGCTGTGTTGGATTATTAGCAACAATTATTGTGACCTGTGTGTGTGTTAATCTTGTGCACAATGTAAGTACATAATACTGTATTATGCTTTTTATCTGTTGATTGTTTGACAGTGTTCTGTAAATGTGAATTTGCTGCCGTGCACATTTTCTATCTGTAAAAGTACGATAATAATGTATAGGGAAATAATAAAATTATTCATTCACATTGTGTAAGTACGTGAGCTGTGCCCAGATAACACCTTGACTAGGTACCCGTCCTTATCTTTATTTGGTAATTTGAAAATATAGGTACTACATACAGGTACCTACCAATAACCAACCAATACTGAACCAATATTGCAATATTATAGTTACAGATATAATTTAATTATTACCATTATTTAACTTTTGTTTTATACTGCTACATACTTCTTTTATTGCCTCAAGCAAGAAGTATTGAAATGTGCGAAAATAGACCAAAATAATAACAATTTAGAAAAATATTCAAGTTTACATGTTGTAGAATATACAGGGTGTACAGAATCACATGCTAATACTTACAGGCCGTGATTCTTTGGTAATTTTAAGAAAAAAGTTTATACCTATCAACACAAGCCCGCAACTGTTTTATTTTTGAGATACAGTGTGTTAAAATTTCTAAAAAAAATGTTTAAAAGAAAAATTTCTACCAGTATGCGCGTAGGGTTTGCACTTGACCGCTTTTTATTTCTAGTTTTTATATACCTAGCTCCTTTTTGTGAGTCTAATGGCATGTAAATTTGGTATACCTACATTTAACTTCCTGTTTATCCGGAAATTGGTTTTATTAAAGTTTTTCATTTAATGAGATATATGTTTTAACGTATACAGATGATAAAGAGTACCGAGTACCATTAATTAATGAAAACAAAACTTTCAGACTACTTCAGAATGAGTTCATCAGTACTGTCTAAAAAATCCATGTTTATAAAAAGGCAGCTGAACAAGGATTCAAATCAACCATCGCCATTTTTAGAAAGCAGAAAATTCTTTCAGAAATTTGCAATGATACCCCAGACAATGTTATCCTGTTAAATCAACTACCTGATACAAACGATGAAGATAACTGCAATTATTTTCAGGGTGGTAACCACGACTTCAATTTAAGTTTGTCTTCCGACGAAGATAATGATGGAATAAATGAGTGCCAAAATGTGTCAATGGGGTGTCAAGAAATTTGCTAGAGAATCATTATGATGTGACATTCAGTTTACTTATGAAGTTCGTGGTTTGCAATTAAATTCAAGTCTATTTATTTTTCGACTCATCCTTTTGATAACTTTGGTATTTAGAAAACATATTATAAGTTACGCTTTTGCTTAAAATATTTTTTATATAGTATACTTGTTATTTTATCTTGTTTGATTTATATTATTTTTGACTGACTCATTTGTAAATTTAAAATTGTTACAATTTTTAAATGTATTGTTAATGTTATAAATAAATATTTTATTTTTGCAACATATTTATAATTTATTGTAATATACACGGTGTTCGGCGCATGGACAATCAAAATTTTTTTGCGGATTGGTGGGGTCATTTGGAAGTTTTAACATAAATGTCCCAGGTCCTAACTGTTGTAGTTATTGACAATTTTTTTCTTTTTTACATTTTACTCAAAATTTCCCAAAATTCCCACTAAAACTCCTACAACTGTTCATTGTTTCATACCGTTAGAAGAAACAAAGCTCTCGGTTGCTGTTAGTTTTTTTTTTTTATGATTTTAGAAGTTCAGAATTTCTATTTCTTTCATTTACTTTTAGGAATTTGGAACCTTGTAACTAACTTTCTTATTAAAAATGATTTATTTTGAACAAGAATACACTACAGAATAGAATTTAAACAAACACCTACGAATACTAAAGTTTCAGTGGGGAATTTTGGGAAATTTTGAGTGAAATCTAAAAAAAAAATATTTCTTAGTACTACAACAGTTAGGACCTGAGTCATTCGGGGTTAAAACTTCCAAATGACCCCACCAATCCATAAAAATATTTTGACGGTCCATGCGCCGAAGACCCTGTATTTTATATTGATTTCTAATATTGACTATAAATCCAAAGGAAATATTGTACCAATTTAAATACAATATTAGGTAAATATTATCCTAGTTGTCAAAATAAATATTGATAATTAATTGGAAATAGATATTGGAGCAATAATGTAGAACAATATTCAGTCAAGATTGATTACAATATTTTGCCAATAAATAAAAATGTTCACATTTCGATATTGGGCAAATATTGCATTTCAACATTTAGCCACTATTTATACCATAAATACCCAATATTGTACAAATATTGCCTGCTACATGGGATATTTCGATCGTTCACTTCAATTTAACGTACACTAATTTGTTCAGCTCTTGTTCATAAAAAATTAAGTGAATTTTTCGTTTTTGTAACTTTCTTAATTTCTGTTTTATTGGATTGTCTCTTGTGTATAGATTTCGATTGTTCACTTTAATTTAAGGTACACTTCTTAGTTTTGATAGTTATTTTTAAAAAATTCAAAAATAAACACTACACATTCGAATATTATAGACAAATGCAAAATAAAAGTTTTAAACGAGAATTCTTTTTTCTTAATACCATTGCAAGGACAATTTAACACCTATTTTTAAAAGCAAAATTGTCCTACTGAATAGTTCTTTTGTAGGTCTAGTTGGAAATTTTATAGCGAACAATTTATTTATTTTTGATACGATTACTAAAATCGAAGATAATAAGGAAAATAGCAAACACATTATTTTTGCAACATAAGCATTTTATATGAAACAAATTTAATTGATTCAAATTTCTCATTGCACTTCTTACACCAAAAACAATTGTAAAACCTTAAACTTGATGGAGCAAAATAATTTTGTTTAAAATATATTTTGTATAAAAACTTTTTTATAAACAAATTTGAGAACAACACATTTTCAAACTGGTTATTACACAAATATTAATTAAGTTACTTTTTTGAAACTGAACGCAAAAACTCTATACTTTATGATCTAATTTTTAACAAATTCATATAATTCTATATCGTGAATATTAATTTACAATGCTTTGTTGTTCAAGATGAATATTTTTATATTAGTGATAGAAAATACGAATTTTTTATCCAATACATAGTTTATTGCAAAATACATAATATAGAGTAACAATAAGGGACACTAAAATATATTTATATCACAGTAACAAGCAAAATATAATGATATATGCACAAAGGGCATAGCCGGATAAGTAGGGTGAAACGGCCCCCGGCCCTATCTTCGTTGAGGGAAGGAATATAGTTAGCAATAAGTGAAGGGAACAATTTCGTAAAATATTAACGCAAAAAGATGGTGCATTTCACGGGGTGACGAGGGGGATGAAATCCAAAGGACCAATTTTTTGTGCCAAAACGCAGCAACCGAAAATTTTGGAAAAAATATATGTTGGGTACGTATTAGAGAGGATTCTCAGAAAAAATTGTCGCTCAATTTGGGAAAGAATTGAGGGCGAGAAGACATCGGTATAGTTTTCAAATATTTCTAAGGGTAACTTCCCCTCGTTGCACCACATTCAAAATATTTTTATAGCGTCTACTTTCATCCCCATGTAACTTATTTTTTTCACAGCGTGGTCGGAACATTACGTCATAGTGAAAAAAAATCACGTCTGTGGTCTTCTGAGACTAGTGGCATACATACGCGTATTAACCGTATGATGTGAACTGTTCGCATAAAAATAGCACGTATAAGTTGAGAAAATGAGACATTTAGAGCCGCAGCGACCATTTCGAAATGCTAGTTGTTAAATATACACCAGCGTAAGGGATTAATTGTAGCGCCACATTAGTGCCTTGTCGGTGAGAAAGTCCTACTATTTACACGTATATACAGTTTTCACTAGTGATGAGCGTCACTGTCACAATGCTTTCATTTAATAGTCATACGATGAAACTATAATTGTTTTTACAGGCGCTAGTCTTCATCATTGTCAATGGACCAACGCACCTTAGTCAAAAACGAGACTCATTCGCTTCAGTGGTGGTTAATTGTTTTCGCTTTCCTTTAAAAGAAGACACAAAAATTCGATACCTTTTAACTTAGCTTTTAACTAGCGACTCTTTTGTATCTCGAAATCCTCGGTCTAGGACGAAAATATCTCCTGCCTGCAGCAATCTTTGGAGACCATTAGGTTCGTCTATAACGTGAAGCATAATTGCGGCATCATTCTGTGTGACAGAAATGGACTCAGCATATCAAGGATATAACCATCGGTGGTACAAATCGTAAATAGTTGTCCTGAAACTGACTTTCGCTGATATTCATTGTTGGAACTTTTTTGATGTCGAGCATATGTTCCGTCGCATATTAGGACTAACTGATCTTCAAGATTATACAGATCTTTTGCGATCACGGTGTGTGTCTGTGGATCAGATCGCTTCTTCTTAATGCGTGTAAGCCAAACCGCTTGGGTAGTACATCCATTTGAAATGCTGCCAACACTGATGCTGAATATTCTGACACAAGCTGTTTTCCTTCCAACAGAAGAATTGAAGCAATTATCGCATTAGAGTTGCCAGCTCGAAGTTTGAACAGAAACACCACAATTGCTTGCGACACCAACCGACTAGAATTGTAACGCATCGACGGAATTATATCTGCTAGTTCTAGTATATTTTCCCATGTGAATTCCGTAAAAGTCCGCGTTTGTTCTTCTGAAATCCCCGTCGTTCCTATTCTATTGAATATTGGCGTATCAGATTGCTCCATTATCTGACTAACTTCACTTTCCTTCAGTGATGCTTAATTGGAATACACTTCCAAAGAGCTGACATCATCTTCACAAAAGTAGTTTTTTATTACATGGGTACGACAGCATCTGTTACATTTGGGGATATAAATTCTCCTCTTTATGAAATATTGCATACGGGCTTCGTCAGGTATTACCATCAATGTGTTGTGGTTGGACGTAACCTCCTTCAGTCTTTAGTTTTCTGTAGTATTTAAGAGGACACAAATTACACACGATATCACTAATGTTTACAAATCGCCTAATGGTCTCCAAAGATTGCAGCAGGTAGGAGATATTTTCGTCCTAGACCGAGAATTTCGAGATGCCAAAGAGTCGATAGAAGCTAAAGGGTATCGAATTTTTAGGCCTTCTTTTAAAGGAAAGCGAAAACAGATAATCACCATTGAAGCGAGTGAGCCCCGTTTTGTGACTAAGGTGCGTTGGTTCGTTGACAGTGATGAAGACTAGCGCCTGTAAAAACAATTATAGTTTCATCGTGTGACTAATAAATGAAAGTATCGTTACAGTGACGTACATTACTAGTGAGAACTGTATATACGTGTAAATAGTAGGACTTTTCTCATCGACAAGGCACTAATGTGGCGCTACAATTAATTCCTTGCGCTGGTGTATATTTAACAACTAGCATTTCGAAATGGTCGCTGCGGCTCTAAATGTCTCATTTTCTCAACTTATGCGTGCTATTTTTACGCGAACAGTTCACATCATACGGTTAATACGCGTATGTATGCCGCTAGTCTCAGAAGACCACAGACGTGATTTTTTTTCACTATGACGTAATGTTCCGACCACGCTGTGAAAAAAATATGTTATATGGGGATGAAAGCAGACGCTACAAAAATAATTTGAATGTGGTGCAACGAGGGGAAGTTACCCTTACAAATATTTGAAAACTATACCGATGTCTTCTCTCCCTCAGTTCTTTCCCAAATTAAGCGACAATTTTTTTTGAGAATCCTCTCTAATACGTGCCCAACATATATTTTTTCCAAAATTTTCGGTTGCTGCGTTTTGGCACAAAAAATTGGTCCTTTGGATTTCATCCCCCTCGTCACCCCGTGAAACGCGCCATCCTTTTGCGTTAATATTTTGCAAAATTGTTCCCTTCACTTATTGCTAACTATATTCCTTCTCTCAATGAAGATAGGGCCGGGGGCCGTTTCACCCTACTTATCCGGCTATGCCCTTTCATGTATTTACAACTTTATTTACAATAAATTAATAGTTAATCTAAACAAATGTTACCAGGGTCTCCATACGTTTTCATGGAAATCGCCACCATGTTGCTGAGGAATTTGTCCAAAATATTGCCTTTGATTTGGGGAACAAAAAGACGGTGCCATATAAACCACTCCACCACAATAATTATACCTTGCTGGCAAGAATGTTACTCCATGTACGACACCATAAGGAGTCCTATTTAGAACACTAGCACTGCTTGAGTAATTAAGTAATCCTCTGTTTGTTACTCCACTTGGTGTAGAATCGTTTGCAGGAGCTCCAAAACTAACTCTTGCAGAACACTCATCTGTAGAACTATCAGCTGGGCTAATTTTAATAGCTTCCTTGTTGCATGGAAAACAGTTTTCCATTTTCTTAAGGTTTGCAATATTTCTTAAATGCTGGAGGTATCGCACTGTCATCTCTAATATGTCAGCTTTCTCCAACTTTGCACTTCTATGCCCACTTTTTTTACTGGTATCTGGCTCACTTTCCAACAAAATTTTCTTTAAAGTTTCCAAACTTTCGTTTATTCTTGCACGTCTCTTTTTCTCCATTATTGGCTTCCTTATTTTTCTGCTTTCTGAAGCCTCTTTATTGGGAACGTTGTCGTTTCTCATTTTAAAGTAAATATTTTAACTTATGTGAATGTAGATATTAATGTAAATATTGTCGAAGTCTGAATTTAAATGTGGTTGTCAAGAAACTGGTAGGTGTTTTAAGACATCTCACTATCCCCTCTATGAAACTACCACCCCTAGTAATATTACCCTAATAATAATTATTATATCGTTGACCTGGGTTTGAGGGCACTTTGCTGTGTTGTGTTTGATCTTTTCGAAGTTTATATTGCACCCAACGATAGCCACTTTGTTCGTGCCCGCATGCTTAGGAGTTCACGAGATTCTTAATTCGTTTATACTTTTTTTTTGAAAAATTGTGTATACCGGGTGGCCCGTCCCATAGCAACCAACAACACTCTTGTAAGGTTTAAATGAGCAAATGGATTATTTTCGGTGTGATGATACGTGATAAAATTTTGAATTATGTGATATCTGTATTAGTCCAGTCAATAAAGTAAAAAATACACCAGGACCTTGCAAAAAATCTTATCCGAGATTTTCCTTCCGTAACTATTAGTGCGAGGATTAAACATCACAAAACCACAAAAGTTAGTTCTGGGGGGCCGCACAACCCCTCCAAAAAAACACCCCTTCGGTGAAAAAAGCTTTATTTTACTGATAACTCGTTAACCGTTGAAGATATAAAAAGATTGCTCATCGTAAAAAGAAAGCTTGACTAATTGCCTAAAAAAAATCCTCTTGAAATTATCTTGTATATGCCATGGTGTTCGAGAAAATCGATATTGACAAAAATTGCAAAATTTGTATTTTTAATGCGCGCGAATTTTCTTTTATTTGAAATTTTTTGCGCGCGGGCTATAGAAAAAATTGAATTGCTCGAAAACCAAACAAGCTAGGAAGAAAAATCAAAATGGATTTTAAAGGGGATATCAAATACTCTCTTGTGTTGCCATTTTTGATGGCTATTGATATTTATTAGTATAAATAAAAATAACAATATAATATAGTTATCTCGTGATTTTTGGTGCATCTAACTATTCACAGGCCCATAAAAAATAACTGACTATAATATAAGTTATAAATGCATTATATTTTAGTTCAAGGTAGTACTTCGATGCAGAAAAAGTTAGGAATAAGGAGATTCACATTTAAAAATTTAGTCGCATGTTGAAGTTAGCTAAAAAAAATCCAAAAAAGCTGCATATTAAATTTTTTGATATTTTTTTAATAAATTTTTTTAACTATTAAATGATTTAAAACAATAGTTATATGATACATATATTCAAACAACAATTTTTGAGCTAAATTTTCAAGATGTTTGGGTCTTTTTTTAATTTTTAGAAAACACTAAAAATTGGCCAAAATTGGGATAACTTCAACATACTGGTAAATTTGTAAATGTGAATATTTTTATTCCTAACTTTTTCTGCATTGAAGTACTACCTTGAACTAAAAGATAATGCATTTATAACTTATATTAAAGTGAGTTGTTTTTTATGGTCCTATGAATAGTTAAAAGTGCAAAAAATCAGGAGGTAACTATATTATATTAACATTATTATTTTTATATAAAAATAGATATTAATAGCCATCAAAAATGGAAACACAAAAGAGCATTTCATATCTCCTTTAAAACACATTTTGATTTTTCTTCCAAGCATGTTTGGTTTTCGAGCAATTGAATTTTTTCTATGGGCCGCGCGCAAAAAATTTCATATAAACGAAAATTCGTGCGCATTAAAAACAAATTTTGCAATTTTTTTCAATATCAATTTTCTGGAAAACCATGACATATGCAAGAAAATTACAAGATGATTTTTTTTGAGCAATTAGTCAAGCCTTCTTTTTTATGATGAGCATTTTTTTTATATCTTCAACACGAGTTTTAAGTAAACATTGGGTGTGTAAACTATGCTCAATGAGTTTTGAGTAAACAGTTGATGAACAGCTCATCGAATTCGGGTGAAGAAGTAATAGGAGTTTTGGTGCTTTTGCTATACTCTACCCAAGCACCATTTTCAGGTACAGTTTCGAGACATATTTCGTAGTGGGAAAAAGCATTGTAACTGTTTTGATTCCTATATGAAATGCAATGGTTCACATATATTTCCGACATTTTTCGGAAATTGTTACCTGTTTAACTTTTCTATATAGCACAAGAACATTATTCAGTAGTTTAGTAACTGTTTCTACCATTACGTAATATTTTTCGTTGGTACAATTGTTTGAAGACATTTAACATACTGCAGCATCTATTACCATAGGGAAAACGCAGATCGGGTGAAACATATACGTGTATGATCTAGAGGACAATGCGCGAAATATAATTATAAAATTACGAACTTACCTTAAGTGAAGTTCTATAATAATTATATGAAGCGCCTTGTCCGAAAAGATCACTACCATGTCTCCCTACTAATAATTTTTCTTTTCTTTGGGATCCCGTGATCTATTGAATGTTCCAACACTAGCATGGCTTTAAAATAATGAGAATGATAAGCAATATATGGGCATGAGGAAAGGGACAGCTGGTGTCGAAATTTGTTAGCTTTGACATGTGTGGTATCACTTAGCAGAAATGGGTATAATATCTACTCAAGCACCATTTTCAGATACAGTTTCGAGACATATTTCGTAGTGGGAAACAGTATTGTAACTGTTTTGATTCCTATATGAAATGCAATGGTTCACATATATTTTCGACATTTTTCGGAAATAGTTACCTGTTTAACTTTTCCATATAGCACAAGAATATTATTCAACAGTTTAGTAACTGTTTCTACCATTACGTACCATTTTTCGTTGGTACAATTGTTTGAAGACATTTAACATACTGCAGCATCTGTTACCATAGGTAAAACGCAGATCGGGTGTTGCAACAGCTTTAAACATCTTATGTGATCTAGAGGACAAGGCGCGAAATATAATTATAAAATTAAACGAACTTACCTTAAGTGAAGTTCTATTATAATTATATGAAGCACCTTGTCCGAATAGATCACTTTCATCCCTCCCTACTAATAATTTGTTTTTCTTTGGGTTCCCGTGATCAACTGAAAGTTGCAACACTAGCATGGCTTTAAAATGTGTGGTACATCTTAGCAGAAATGGGTATACTACTTTTTGGGGGAGTTGGCCGGTATCCCCAGAACTGATTCTTGTGATGTATAATTCCTCCACTAACAGTTACTGAAGGAAAATATCAGAAAACATTTTTTGATATGGAAATCTTTATAATTATTGGACTATATTAAATTATTGTTTATCTGAAATGTATTTAAACAATTTTAAAAAATATCTTGAACTTGACAGGTTTAAGTTAATCTTGTAATAAAAGGAAAAAATAATTTACATTCGTTGGCTAGAAACAAAGGCTATTTTTTTTCTGTCAATTTATTGTTGGGTCGTGGATTAAGAGTTTTTAGTTAGATAGGTAGGTACATTATTTGTTTTACTACAAGACCAGTTGTTAGACAAGGCCAAAACCTCGCCTTCATATGAAAGAATGTCCCATACGATTTTTTTGCATGTTCACGTTCGGGACATGCCCCTGAATAATGACCAAGAGTGTACCGGACGAAAATCTGGTCCAAATTTGTTTAAATTAATTTTTTTTAAACAAATTGCAACAATCGCTTATTTTGATCCAAATGAAATTTTTAGGGTTTCTTGGTCATTTTAAACAAAAAGGCTCCCCTGTTATTTTTTTCGTTGACCGTCTCCGACTTATAAACAATTGAAGAGCGCGCCCGGCTAAAAACGTATATTTAACAATTACAAATTTAAACTTAAGAATGGAAAAATTTGTACTTACTCTTCAGAATTTTGTTAATGGATGTTCAAAAATTATATAAAAATTTTAGCGAACTCAAAAAATTCATTTTCTAATGTATTTAAACCTTGAAAATGGCCGTTTTTACGTTTTTTAAACATTAAATTGTTTCCAAGTTGTAAACTGTTAACTTTACGAAAAAATGACAAAAGACCCTTTTTGTTTGGAAGGACTAAAAAAACCTAAAAGAATTGATTCGGGACAAAAAAGCGATATTTGCAATTTGTTTAATGAAATTAGCTTAAACAAATTGGAATCAGATTTTCGTCCAGCAAACTCCTGATCCTCATTCAGAGGCATGTCCCGAACGTGACATTGCAAAAAAATCGTATGTGACAATTTTTTCATACGAAGGCGAGGTTTTCGCCTTGTCTAAGTGACTTTTACTTTCACATCCACGTAGTGGATTGGAAGTATAGTAATCGCAAAAAAAGAACATTTTTTTTTGTTAAAATAGGTTTAGAATGTCAGGAAACGTCGAGATTTTAATTTGAGAGAAAAAAATTCTGTCTGTTGGTCGGTCTGTCTGTAACTTTTTTTTGTCCGTGCGTTTTCTTTGGAACGGTTTAAGATATTGACTTGAAATATTATACACATATGTATTATAACGAAATCTGGAACTGGATTGTTTTTTGAACAAATCCGGTGAAGGGTTGGGGGTAAATAGGGGTAAGTAAGAACAAATGAATAAAATCAAGCTGGAAAGAGTACAGAAACTTGAAATTTGGTGTATATACTAGAAGTGAAGGCTCCAGATATTTTTATAATATTTTCCATATCTCCTACCACCCCCTCTCTATTATTAAAGGGGTTGATAAAATAAAATTGAGACAATCACTTGAAATTTGGTAGACGTCTGTATTATAACGACATCTGGAACCAGATTATATTTTGAGATGATTCTGTTGAAGGATTGTAGGTTAAATAGGTAAAGAAGGGAAAATAAGTAAAGTAAGCTGGCAAGAGTACAAAAATTTAGCACTTGTAGTATACACTAGAAGTGAAGGTCTCAGATTTTTTAATATTATTATATTTTGTAATGATTCCGGTGAAGAGTTCGGGGGTAAGAAGTGGTAAATAGGAGAAAACGAGTAAAGCAAGCTGGTATGAGTACAGAAACTTGGATATGGTGTAAATGCTAGAAGCCAAAGTCTCATATTTTTTATAACATTTTTCAACCCCTCCGCCACCCCCACTCCGTTATTAAAGGGGCTGATAAAATTAAATTGAGATTCAGGTGAGATTTGGTATTATAACGACATCTGTAATTAGATTATATTTTTAGATGATTCCGTTGAAGGGGTTGGGGGTAAGTAGAGGTAAATAGGGGAAAATGAACAGAGCAAGCTGGTAAGAGTACAGAAACTTGAGATTTGGTGCATATACTAGGAGCCAGGGTCTCAGATATCTTCATCATATTTTTCAAACCCCCACCAAAATACTCTTGATGTAATTCATCCGCCCCCTAATTTGTTATTGCAAAATTACCGCAAAATTCATAATTGTTTATAAGCCCTTTTCTTTATAACTTCCGTTCTCATCGTCCGATATGAACTTTTCGAAGCTCATTTTGCTCGGAAATACATGTACTTTTAAAGGAAATTGGTTCCATTATGCAATAATTAATACTATTTTTGCATGGCAAAAACTGGCGAATTCTCGTATTCAAAGTTGCATAACTACAGGAATTCTTCAGTTAGATTGCTCAAATTATTTTTGCATACACTTTAAAGTTACCGGTGTCCGTTTTATCATTAAGTAGTGCATAATTTTGCAAAATATGACGAAAAATTTATTTGCTTATAACTTTAGACCAAGGCACTTATTTATCATGATTTTTGCGGGAAATTACACGGTTTGGTAAATACTACCTATTCTTATTTGAAATTAACATTATTTATTTAGTAAAAATAAAATTGCAAGTAAGAGAAATTGCAATAACTTTTTGAATTATGCAAATTTTACTGAGATTCAAACGGCATTAGATTCGTCGGAAACAAATGCGTTGATTTTTGTGGACCCCTTTTGGACCATTTTAAGACGAGATATCAACGATTTTAGTTTTGTCACGGTTGAGACTTTTGCAATTAACATTTTCGAAAAAATTGAAATGGAGGCTATATGCCAGACTATCTGAAGTTACATTTTTTATATCCTTTCGTATGTATTACACTTAAAAACAGAAGATAAAAGCAAATTTTTTATTATTTTTTTTGCAAAACGTCATATCCTGCAATATTTCGCACTCATGATAAAACGGACACCAAAAGTCTATTTAGTAACCATTGAAGTTTATGCAAAAATATTTTGAGCCATCTAACTGAGGAATTCGTATAGTTGTGCAACTTTGAATGCGGAACTCAAAATTTGCAAAAATTCGCCAATTTCTCTATGTAAAAATAGTATTTATTATTCAAGCACAATGGAACTAATTTGTTTTAAAAGTACATATATTCCCAAGTAAATTGAGCTTTGCAAATTTCAAATCGGACGATTACAATGGAAGTTACAAAGAAAAAGGCTTATAAACAATTCTGAATTTTGTCCCGGAACGGCTCGATGTAACGTTTGTATGGATTCTGTTATGTAATGTGGTCTCAATAAGGGAAAATTAGAAATTACAATCGTAATTTACAGAGAACAGTGGATATCCAAACAGCTGTATCCAACAAAGACACTCTTTTTTTACCATTTTTTTTTACAAAACTAAGACCCTCGTAAACAAGTTTTTTTGTAGTCGTTTAATAAAAACACAGGTCATAGTTAAATTGTTCTCATTATTTTACTAGTTTATCTAAGTAAGCCGTGGTATAAACGTCACTGTGACATTACTTTTGTACTACTAATTTATGATTCTAAAAACGTGTCTTTAAAATGGCTCAACTGAACGACACTGAACGGATAACTCCACTCATGATGATTGGATTCGGAGAGAGGCGTCGATCCCTTCAGGAAGCAAGTGGCCTCTTCAACGATACCTTTCCTGAGCGAAACCCGATTTCCAAGTCGACAGCATGTCGAATTTTACACAATTTTGAACATACGGGAAATGTCAAGAATTTACCAAAAACTGGCCGCCTAAAAACAGCGACAAACGACGACAGAGCTTTAGATGTACTGTTAGCGATTCAGGAGGAGCCTAAAACATCAATTCCGAAACTTTCATTAGAAACTGCTAACAGTGAAAGATACATACGAAGAATACTCAGGACAAATAAAATACATCCCTACAAAGTCAGCTTACTTCAGGAACTTGCGGAAGATGACCCTGATCGTCGAATGCAGTTTTGCCAACAAATTATGAATTTCTTACACGAGACACCACAGTTTGTAGATCGCATTTTGTTTTCCGATGAGGCTACATTTTGTTTAAATGGATTTGTCAATCGTCACAATTGTCGCTATTGGTCTGCCGAGAATCCACATTGGATGGAAGAAATGCACACACAACATCCATAAAAAGTAAATGTCTGGGCTGGTTTAATTGGAACACATGTAATAGGACCGTTTTTTCTAAATGGTAATTTAACTGCTGATACCTATTTAACTTTATTACGCGAAAGAGTTGCTGTAATTCAGATATTTCTCAACCGCGAAAATCCTCAGGTGATCGCAAATGACGTGTACTTCCAGCAAGACGGAGCTCCGCCACACTATGCCAGAATTGTAAGAGATTTTTTGGACACTGCCTTTCCCCGGAGTTGGATAGGTAGAAGGGGTCATATCGAATGGCCAGCTAGGTCACCTGGCCTAACCCCTCTTGATTTTTTTCTGGGGTCATTTGAAGTCTGTAGTGCATCGCACAAGACCTGCCACGGTACAAGAGTTTCAAGAAAGAATTCTAACGGTTGCTGATAATATTACACCTCAGTCCCTCCAAAATGTTCAACGGGAATTTGTGGACAGGCTAGCACATTGTCAGGCAGTGGAAGGATTCCAATTTGAACATTTAATAAAATAAAACTATTCTCTGTTAATTACGATTGTAATTTCTAATTTTCTCTTATTGAGACCACATTACATAACAGAATCCATACAAACGTTACATCGTTGAATTTGGGACTCCTTAAAGTATACAAATATGGAAAAATATACTGGGGTGTTTCATTTAAAAAAAATGACACTTATGTCACACCTCCGAACGTAATGACGTCACGGTCCTGAAATACATGTCAGGAAGTTCTAAAAATGTCGCTGAATACAGTGTCGAGAACCCGAAGTTGATACGAGGTCCCGTTCGGCTGTAATCGAGCCGTTCCGGGACTATTGCCCAACCCTGTATATAATTTACAGTATATATACAATTTGCAGTATATTAGGGTTATTATCTTCAAATCGGATTCCTCCACAAAATACTACTTAATCGCTTTAATCAATGTTTGTGAACTAGACAAAAGGAGAGTAGGTACCTCTGTAATATTTTGGTATAAAATAGTAAATAATCGACTTGATATACGGACTATCTAAAAGGTTTGTTTAATCTGGATTATAATTTCTATACTATACTGGGTAGACTGTTAGAGAAAGTTTTACTGCAAGTGTAAGAAAGCAGGTATTTGATAATAATAGAGGGTCAAATTTCGGTCTACTTAGTGCTATTGAAAATCGATCAATCGATAACACTTTATTGAATTTGGGGCGCTCTTAGATCACTACACATCCTGTGGCCAAGGACAGCTATTGTCGAAATTTTTTAACCAGGTAGGTCTTACTATTTGTTCTTTTTTCTTAAAATGTACTAGTTCAAATATTTGGGTCATGTAAATATGAATATAAAACAAAATTTGATATATATTTTATCACATACCGGATATCGGCGACTACCATATCATTCGAGAATGCGAAAGCACTGATATAATGACTTTCTAAATGTACGTTGTTTTATTCCTAGTTATTAGGTAGTACATTGTTTTTCTTCAGAGAGTTAATATATGACCAAAAGCATTTTATGTTATTTAGTATTTTAATAGAACCCAGAATAAATTATCTGAGCAGAAATTTGAATAAGTCAAGAAAATTGCGCTTGAAAATATATTCCTGATGCAAAAGCATAAACACGTCTTTTTCTAAATTTTTTAAAAGTCGGCTTTAGGAACTACAATGAAATGTGACAAATGATTTTACAAAGTTTCAAAATATCTGACTTACAAAAATAAAAACAGTCAGTATAATGGAATACTTTAAAATACAATTTTTCGTAACAATAGTCGAATAGTGCAATACGCAGAACGATTGTGCAAAGACAAGAGTTTTGGGGAAAAGTTGGAAATATTTCTGTTTTAATATAATTTATGCATAAAACCGCTGCCTAAGGAATCACTACTTCTACATCCAGATTTTTCGTCCAAGTCCCTTTAAAGGAAACATCTTAACTATATTTGCACTCTAGTATGTGGAAATTATTGGTCATAGAATTTTAATAATATTTGGGGCAGAAATTATAGAAAAATTTGAGGCGTTTCTACCATATACGTTAAAAATGAAGTTTCTAGTTTGGTCTACTTATTTTGCGCTATTCACCATCTCCAACCCCTTCAACGGAATCATCTCAATCAGATGTCAATACTATACATACGTGTAGCTACTAAGTTGGGGGTGACGGGGATGAAAAATATTATAAAAAAATCTAAGGTCTTGGCTTCTAATACATACACAGAATTTCAAGTTTCTGTGCTCTTACCAGCTTGCTTTACTTATTTCCCCTTTTAACCTCTATTTAACCCCCAACCCTTCAACGGAATAATCCCAAAATACAATCTGGTTCCAGATGTCATTCTATTATATAAGTATACCAAATTTCAAGTGAATATTTCAATTTTATTTTAACAACCCCTTTAATAACTGAGGGGGAGGTGGTGGGGTCATGGAAAATATTATAAAAAAAATGTGACGTCTCGGCTTCTAGTACATACACAAAATTTCAAGTTTATGTACTCTTACCAGCTTGCTTTATTTATTTTCCCGTATTTACCCCGAATTTAACCCCCAACCCTACAATAGAATAATCCCAAATTATAATCTAGTTCCTGATGTTAATATAATATATACGTATACCAAATTTCAAATGAATATCTCAATTATTTTATCAATCCATTTAATAATTTAATAATGGTTTGGGGGGGGGGATGGAAAATATTATAAAAAGTTTTAAGACCTTGGCTTTTAGTACATACACCAAATTTCAAGTTTCTGCAATCTTACCAGCTCACTTTACTTATTTCCCCTTATTTTCCCCTATTTACCCCCCAACCCTTTACAGGACATGTTCAAAAAACAATCCAGTTTCAAATTCGTCATAGTATATACGTGTACAAAATTTCAAGTCAATATCTTAAACCATTCCGGAGAAAACGTGCGGACAAAGAAAGTTACAGACAGACAGGCCGACAGACAGGCAGACAGACATTTTTTTTTTCGCTTAAATTTAAAATCTCGACGTTCCACGACATTCTAAACCTATTTCAAGAAAAAAATTTTGATTTTTTTTTTTACGATTACTATACTTCCAATCCACTACGTGGATGTGGAAGTAAAATGAAGGTACAGACGTGTCAATACACGAGCGTCCAAAATTCTCTCTGCATTTTTTACCGTCCACCCCAAAATCTACGAAACCCAATCCAATATTTACATATTCCTCAGGGAATTTAAATCTTCTTTTGCTAGTCGATTGTTAATCACTTTACTTTTAAATTACTTCCACATCCACGTAGTGGATTGGAAATACAGTAATCGTAAAAAAAAATTCAAAAATGTTATGCTTAAAATAGGTTTAGAATGTCATGAAACGTCGAGATTTTAAATTTGAGCAAAATAAAATTTCAGTCTGTCGGTCTGTCTGTCTGTAACTTTTTGTCCGCACGTTTTCTCCGGAACGGTTTAAGATGTTGACTTGAAAGTTTATACTATAATGAGATCTGAAACTGGATTGTTTTTTTAACATGTCCGGTGAAGGGTTGGGGGGTAAATAGGGGAAAATAAGTAAAGCAAGCTGGTAAGAGTACAGAAACTTGGGATTTGGTATATATACTAGAAACCAAGGCCTCTGATTTCTTTCTAATCTTTTTTCTTGAAACCACAATCGTATTGCAATCTCAAATGTTTTTCATAGCCCATAGTATGTTCCATAAAGAAATTCGTTGCACATTTGATATAGAAGTTTATTTAATATGTTTCAATCTATAAACAAAAAATTTGAAATTTAATTTGTTTGTCAATATTTGATAATTTACCTTGTGTCTGATCTATTTGACGGAGAGATTCCTTACTTTATATTTATAAGTATTTATGTAGAAGTTAGAAAAATACCCATAGTAAGGAAATATTCCTTTGTCAATTTGGATATCACGTTTAAACGTACCGTGTAACATTTATTACGGATGCTTATCCTCCAACCACCTTATACCTGCTGAAAAATCATTGACCTTTTAACTGCTAAATAACTATTTAACCCGTTTTCATGTAATAGTATGATTCCCACAATAAAATTAGTTACCTAAGAGCACCCCTTTTACGTAAATTTTACAAAAGGGTCACAGTATACAATCTGTCGGTTGTGCAGTTTATGCGATCCCAATAAAATTAAGTCAACATATAAATCCAATATTGGTTATAAAATACTATATTGCCAAGCTATGCGGCACACTTTGAAAAAGAAGGAGATCCTTAATTCGACTCGTATGTTTGTTTTTTTTTATTTCCCTCGCTTACCGAAGACTGTAATCATGAAATAATCACACTCCTAAATATTTCCAAATTTTCACGTTGTAGACTTCAAAAACAAAGTGTCAATTTCGTCGCACTGTGGGCTAAAAAATAAAAAAAAGGAAAAAATTAAATATTCAAAGCATTTTTCAATGTATTTTGATGCTGGAGGTGGCAATTGAAAGGTTGCTAAATGTAGAATACGAATCGCTCTCCAAGGAAGATGGTAATGGTTCAAATGATAACCATTTTAATAATTTCCTGAAGCATCCTGTATAGTACATTGCCTGTACTATCACGTGCTTGAATTAATGCGTCGAATTGCCAATAACATTGTATATCTATCTATTAGTTAAGGCTAAGAAGTAACTGTGCTTTCATAATTAGTTAAATATTTACCGTAAAAGTTGCAAAAAGGATATTTTAACAAGCGAGGGGTATGAATTTGTATTTTATTATAGAGTACCAGTCCTAATAAAGCATAAATGATCATAAAAAATAATAAACATACAGCAAGTGAACCCTATTCTTTACCTGCAACTTCTACTAATGGCTGATTACAAGGCTACAATGAAAGTATAATGGCACAAAGCGTGCCGACATCTTTTTGAAAAATTTTAGCTCTTTGCAAAAATAGAATCTCTTGCAGGCGGCTTAAAGTTCAACAGCCGAATTAATGTCTAGAATAATTGGAAGTTATAAACTAATAAAATTATTAAAATATACATCTGTGACAAAGGAGTTCTTTACCCGTACAATGATTAGGACTATTTTTATTCTTATACTATTAGAAATTCTTCCTACAGGTACGTTAATGTTTGAAATAAAATATGATAAATTGGTGTAGTGAATGAATTCATAAAATTATATACATGAAAAAATATTTTTAAAACAAAGCCTTTATTAAAAGAAATGTACTACTTAGTAAGTGAAAGATAATTTTTAAATTCATACATCTGGAGACAAGAAGCTTTGGGGGCAGTCTTATTACACTATTGTGTAGCTACTTTGCTCAATTGATCGCCCCCAAAGCTTTTGGTTTTCAGATGTATGAATTTAAAAACATATTTTTTTGTGTATAATTTTATTTTTTACTTTTTAGTCTTTACTATTTTACAGATCATCCGCCATATTGGATTCATAATGATGTTGCATAGTTTATCGTTTTCTACTCGCCACACCCTTTCATTTGATACCCATATCAAGGAGGTTGTGAAGAAAAAGTTTATCGTATTGGTGAAGTCAATTTATAACAAAATATTCAAACGATTTTTTTAATTTTGTTTTTTTTCGTAATAACAGCGCTAGAGAAAAAACAGAAAACGAGCTATTTTGGGTTTTATCCATTTTATTGACCCTCAAAATACGAAACTTTTTTTCCATTTAACCGACTTTATAATTGCTGTTACGAGATAGCAGTACTGTTCAATATAAAAAGTAGCCACCCTAGCTGTATATACTGCAAATGGCTAAAAAACTGTCGAATGTTGGAAAAAAATAATTTTGACTAATTTCATATAAAAGTAAATAAAATAAGCTATCTTTTGCCGCCAAGCACGTTTCGATTCCACTCGTAGGACATGGGGTATTTGGATTTGCAAATTTCAGAAAATTTGACTGAAACTGGAATTTAAGCAAAACTGTTCAATATTTTTAGCTGAAATTTGGAGGGCAGTTTTTGTGTGATAATGACTACTTTCTCTCCAAATTTGAGCCAAATCGGTCAAGATTTGACCAAACTAGCCAAAATTTAATTTTTTCTATTTTTTTTATACATTTACATCTATATCAGGAGGGGGCGATAGTCGGATCGTCGCCGAATTTGAACTGGAAGTTCCCTCAACATTGACAATAAAAGGGGACCATTTTGGTTCCTTAACTCATTGAACTGGTGTTAAACATTTTGTTTTCTAAATTCACCCCTAAAAATGTCCAAAATACCCCTTTTTGGCCAAAAAACATGGTTGCACCCCTTTGTGGAGGGAGAAATTTCGGAATTTCTTACCAAAATAAACACTTTCCACCGTGTCGCGTTCCATCTTCAAACATTTGCCAATCCGACCTTTTCTTTCACTATTTACTCCACTAAGAGGTGAAAGAAAAGGACAGGTATTGATAGGTGGGGAAAGGCGAAGTATAGGGTCATAGCAAGTTATAATTAGAAAAAGTGTGGCTATAAAGGCTGCCGAAGATAGGCAAGGGTTGAATTTAGGGCAAAGAGCTCAAAGCTCTGCATTCTGATTTGGGTACTATTACACCCTCGAAATTATTAGATTCATCATATTTCCGTAAAGGCTGTCATAATGAAATAATTGTTTCTGCTCAAATTTAAAATGTCCACGTTTCGTGACATTCTAAACCAACTAATTTTTAGAAAAAAAAATTGAAATTTTAAAAATTTTGTAATTTTTTTTATAGAATGGGTGATGGAAAAAAAATTGTTTTGCTCAAATTTAAAATTTTCAGCCAAATCGGTCAAGATTTGACCAAACTAGCCGAAATTTAATTTTTTCTATTTTTTTTTATATATTTACATCTATGTCAGGAGGGATGGATAGTCGGATCGTCGACAAATTTGAAGTGGAAGTTCCCTCAACATTGACAATAAAAGGAGACCATTTTGGTTCCTTAACTCATTGAACTGGTGTTAAACATTTTGTTTTCTAAATTCACCCCTAAAAATGTCCAAAATACCCCTTTTTGGCAAAAAAACATGGTTGCACCCCTTTGTGGAGGGAGAAATTTCGGAATCTTATTATTCTTACCAAAATAAACACTTTCCACCGTATCGCGTTCCATCTTCAAACATTTGCCAATCCGACCTTTTCTTTCACTATTTACTCCACTAAGAGGTGAAAGAAAAGGACAGGTATTGATAGGTGGGGAAAGGCGAAGTATAGGGTCATAGCAAGTTATAATTAGAAAAAGTGTGGCTATAAAGGCTGCCGGAAGATAGGCAAGGCCTGAATTTAGGGCAAAGAGCTCAAAGCTCTGCATTCTGATTTGGGTACTATTACACCCTCGAAATTATTAGATTCATCATATTTCCATAATAGGCTAGGAAATGAAGCATTTTGGCTCGCAATTTTTTCGTCCAGCATGGATTTACTTGAAATTTTCACAGAAGGTAGGGAGTAGCCCAAGGATCATTTTCTATATCATGCCGCTGTACGCTAAAACCTTGGGGGTGGTTGCCACCCCATCTCGGGGGTGGAAATTTTTCATTACATTTTAACCACGGATATCGATGGAAAAAGTAATTCTAAGAAAAAAATGTTCTTTACGTTTTCTTCGTAAAACTAATATTTTTCGAGTTATTCGCGGTTGAAAGTAACAGTTTTTCGACGAAAAAATCAACTTTTTTAGAGGGTTTTTTGAGAATAACTCGAAAAATATGCATTTAATCAAAAAAACTGTAGATATCAAAATATCTTTTAGAAAAACAAACAAAATCCTTTTTTTTATAATTTTTCTACAACCAATACAAACCGAGATACGGCATGTTAAAGGTTAGCTTTTTTCGTCAAATGCATAATTTGAAATATTCAAAGCCAAATAACGGGAAAACTTTGCATTTTTCGAGGAAAAATTACAGAATCTTTTTTCAAGTATACAATTAGACCTTTCAAACAAAAAAAAAAGTTTATAGCATAAAAATTGAGCGACTTATGATCAAAATAAGGTCGGTACCTACTTTTTTCTACGAAAAAATCAGTGAAAACAACCCCCTAACTACCCTCCTAATTAAAATTGATCTTCACCCTTCTGTAATTCTTTTTATATATATATTATTAATACACCCAAGAAGTTTGACCTATTTAAAATGCCTAATTTTAGAAAAATTGGAGTTTAAAGATAAATTGATTTTTTGCAGTTTCGTATTTTTCACCCTTTTCTTCAAAATATCTCCGAAAATACTGGAGATACGAAAAAAATGATAGAGTACTAAATTGTAGCTTTTTTAATAACTAAAATTTCCCTGTCATAGATTTTCTTTACAGTGAATATTTAGCGAGGTATAGCTGTTTAAAACCTCTATTTACGAGCAAACACCCCCTTATTCGAGCCCTTTAAACTCACCCCACTTAAAAACTAAGGGATCTTACGGAATTTAATTCACATAGTCTTATAGCTCTTGAAAAACACTACAAAATCATTTTTGAAAAAACTTTTTATCACCAAAAATGAAGGAGCTATGTTTATGAAACGAATTAATTTTTTTTTTTCGAAAAATTCGAATAGCCCGCTTGGGAGTGTAATAGAGCATTTTCAATATATATAATACCACAGAACCGGTTTTTTCGGCAGTAATACGTTATAATATGTTCCAAACAGTGCAGTCAAATTATCTTCCCTTCTACCCACTGTTGATGCCTTAGACGAGCACACAAAAATATGCTACTACCAAATTCAACAGTGGCTTGGAAATGAAAAGATCCGAGCAACAGATTGGGGGTGGTATTTTAAAGAAGGTTATTTACACCCCGTGCGCATGAACAAGCCGCCTGCACCCGATGAACTTTTGAAAATGATTTTTTGCCAATGCTAAAAAGGGTGCGGCGTTTCACGCGGGTGCAGAAAATTGGGGTTATACTGCAATCCCACTTGTTCTGGGTGCTCGGGGGAAGATTGCAACAATAGTCCACCAGTTATAGAAGAAGACGAAGATGACATCGATCTCGATGAAGATGATTAAAAAACCATTTGTATTTGTATTTGTAAATTCGTATTTTTGTGTAAATAAATGTTTTTGTATGTAATTCTACTTTTTGTTCTGTATAGAACTATTAAATTACTTATAAAAATTGCAATGTTATTAAGGGTGGTTTTTAAGGGTTGAAATATTATGATATTATATCCTAGCATAAAACAATCATTATTTAACCAATCAAAACCAAATTTTACCCATATTAAGGTTTACAATGTTTTTATATAATTTTTGACAATAAGGGGTAGTTTACACCCCTAAAAATAATCAACTCCCATGAGCATGATATAGAATATGAAGTACAGGGTGAGATGATCTTAATCCCAAATTTTTATGCAAATCGATGCAAGCCGAAATCATTCTTTTAGGATAAATAAATTTTTTATATATAGCTCCAACAAGGGTGTTTTTAAGGGTTGAAATATTATGATATTATATCCTAAAGCATAAAACAATCATTATTTAACTAATCCAAACCAATGTTGACCATATTAAAGTTTAAAATGTTATTTTATAATTTTTTACAATTAGGGGTAGTTTTCACCCTTAAAAAACCAAAAGCGTACAACGGCTCAATATAGAAAATGAACTAGAGGGTGAAATGAGCCTGATCCCAAATTTTTGTACAAATCGATGCTGGACGAAAAAATTGCGAGGTTCTGCCATTTTTTCAGCTTCATTTCCTGTACTATAAAGGCTGTCATAATGAAATACTTCACTTTGTTATTTGTCAAGTAATGTCAAATCATTTTAATTTGTAGAGACGATGGATCTTTTACCTTTAATTCCGAAGACTCTTGGAGGTCAAAATGTCGCGAGTACCATTAGAGAATCGTTTCAAGACACCCTCGATGGATTATTATACCCAAAGGATATTGCAGACAATATTGTTCGTTATAACGCCGATACTGATATAAAATTCAAACGAAATGCCTGTAACGTAATTGAGGTAATTATTCAGTACACTTGCAGCCGCTGTTGCTAGCATCCTCAATAATTTAATGAAACAATGAAATTATTTTCTTTATTTGATTCCAGATACATAAAAAATTAAATCATAAACTAGGAGAGGCTCAAGATGCAGCCCATAGTATCATGTTCCAGCAAGCTGACTATGAAGTAAAAATAGATAAAATCGAAAGTGTCTACGATATAAAAGAACGTACCAGGTTGAAACATTGTAAATTATTTCAAGTGTTAAAAGCACGCGATGTTGAACGCTTTGGTCTCTTGCAAATGTGTGACTTGCTCCCTGATGTATTCAGTCACTTCTTAGGTAATTATATAAATAATAAATAATAATAATAAACTGCTTTATTTGCTGAGTAACTTTACATCAGTTTTAGCATTGTTAAGGTATATAAAGAACAGACATACATACAACTCACAATAAATACATATCATATATTTTAGAAGATACACTTAGGGCTAAAATGACAATTACATACACTACTCTTTATAATAAGACACTATTAAGTTTTATACGTTAAAATAATTAAAAAGTAAACTGCCCAAAAATTAACGAATGAAGCTAAGACGCAGTAAATAATAAATACATATAATTGAAGACTATTAATTATGGTATATCAAATACTTTATCAAAATATTTTTCGATACTGTATGGTACTAGAGTGGTGAGTATTTCTTTGATCTTTATTTTGAATTTGGAGAATGATAATTGCTTTATTTTGTCAGGCAGTTGATTGTACATTTTTATAGCCATATACAAAAAACTTTTATGGGTTTTTTTCTAGTCTATATTGGGGGAGACCTAATTCGTTGGATTTTCTAGTCTGATATTTATGGTGATACTTTGTCCCTGAAATTGTTGTTCATTTTTCTTTACTTATGTAGTTTAGACAGTGATATATGTACAATGCCGGGAACGTTAAAATTTTTAATTCAGCAAATAGGGGCCTACAAGTAACACGTGATGAATTGTTAGTCATTGCCCTAATTGCCATTTTTTGTAATAGAAATATCCTACTCCATTCAGTCGAATTTCCCCATATAAGTACACCATAAGACAATAGAGCACTAGCAGTGACGTCACAGTATTGCCAACTGTCAGTTGCCTGGGTGGTAAATTCAGAAATTTGACATTTGAGTTGGGGTCAATTTTCGTTCAATATAAATTAAAGTGGAGGATTTCTTAACATCAGATAGATGTAGTGATGTTTATAAATATATATTTTTTAAATCTACTGTGACAGAAAATTTTATATATACTTTATTAGTGTTGTTTTTACCAGTGTAAAGTTTGGTGTCAAGAACGTTGACATCTTTGTGAACCCATAAATTAGTGAAAATAAAGGCTATATTGGATTTTTTACATTTTTTGTACATATATAATATCAAGACATATTTTAGTAAATGTTTAATTAATATACGCTCAGTTACGGCTTGGCAGTGACATAGGTTAGGTAGTATTATTACACTAGGTTAAAAGTTATCAAAATACTCATTGATTTATGCCAATATATCAATCGTATATTAATGGTTTTATAAACCTATTGTAAAATCTACGTTTTTTGACTATTTAAAATATTTCCCTTCAACTTTTTATTGATTTATATCTTACTTTTGTTAGGCTTAAAAGTTTGTAACGAGTTTAAGTGTTTATCAAATTAATAACAACAATCAGAGGTTTGTATTATGAAATGCAGGAGTAATAGTAAATCTAATAAAAAGATAGGACTGTGAGATCATTTCAGTTTCCATTTAATTTAAATTGCGAACAAATATGCAACATAATACGCTCCGAATACTTTATATAGCTATATACCTAGTTTGGTATCTGTTCTGATTCTTACAATTATAATTACAGAGGTTCAAAATATTGATAATGTACACAAATAAAATACCAGTGAAGGTAAGTGAGCTAAAACACAACAGAATTTAAAAAATATCACACTTTTAACAGCATCGTCTACCATCATTGAATGTTTTAAATTATACATATTATACATAATTGTAAGGGTAAGTATGAATAATAATAGTCTTATAGTTTAGATATAAATTTTATTTACAAGAAGGGTCACAATGGTTCATTAATTCAATGCTATATTATATTTTTGAAAAATCGCCTAACCATATAGTTTCAATCTCTCACTTTTAAATCATATAGGTTGGCTCCATTAATACATTTCAGCTTAGAAATGTAATGAGGGGACTCCTAAAATGTAGAATATAAATAAAATTATAATAAATTCACTGAAATTCACTTACCATATCGAAAATTAATAACTTTTGACAGGTACGCAAGATAACACGCCGGTTGAAAAACACAAATAAAACACTAAATTAAAGTCAGATCAATAAATCGCGAAATGTATAATAGACGAAAAACACCCAAAATTGATGTGACACGAAAAAACCGTTTAAAAAAGCACTACAAATTCTTTAAAAACTCGAATTAATCAGAAAGCACACAAATGCAAAACTAGGTTATTACCACCCAGGCAAGTTTGGCGGCCATGTTGTGACGTCAGCTGCTATTGCTCTATTGTGGTTGAAATAGTTCGGTATATGCTATTTTACTTATTTTTATTGGAACATATGAAGCTATTTTACGCAGTAGAAATATTAGGCTTGACAATTTGTTAGCTACCATGTTGATGTGGTCTTTCCAATTTAAGCTTTTGTCTAAAATTATACCAAGAAATTTTGTGAGTTGATCATCTATAGAATTTCTTAAAGTAAAGCGTATATGTATTGTTTTGTCTTTGTTAAGAGATAATCTATTGGCAGCGAACCAGTCGCCAGCACGAGTTTGAGCTGAGGCATTAATTTCATTTAACTGTGTTATATATGTCCCTGTACTATACAGAGTAGTGTCGTCAGCATATTGTACTCTATTTACATTGTTCATATAATTTATATAAGAAAGAGGAGTGGACCTAGGATGGATCCTTGAGGCACTCCTGCACTTACTAACATAGTTGACGACCTCTCACCATTATAATCCACCACGCACTCTATTTCGAAGATAGCACATTATAAAATTAAGTGATGGACCTCTTATGCCGTAGTACGAGAGTTTTTCTTTTAAGACATTGTGACAGACGCAATCAAATGCCTTCGGGAGATTACAGAAAGTAGCGGATAATATCTCGCCTCTCTCGAAAGCAAGTAATATATCTGTGACCATTTTTATATTAGCATCTATGATGGAAAGTTGTCCAAAATCCAAACTGAGTTTGTGAGAACAAATTATACTTTTCTAAATATTCTACTACTCTCTTGTGAAATGCTGCCTCAACAAGTTTTGAAAATGTAGGTATAACTGCTAGCGGGCGGTAATTATTCATATCATTTACGTCGCCTTTATTTTTATATAGGGGAGATATTTTTGAATATTTTAATTTATCAGGAAATTCACTGAATTCGAAGCATTTGTTTATAATAATTGTTAGAGGTATTAGTATTCCATCTTTGATTAATTTAAGGAGCTTATTACTTATTCCATAAATATCCTTTGCAGCATTATTCGATAAACTTGTTATTATGTTGTCAACTTCCCTTTCTGTAATAGGTCGCAGATAAAGAGATTTATAAATTTGTGGTTTATTTGCCATAATTTCGATGGTATTAACAACCGATTTTGGTAGATTGTCGCTTATATTTGTTGAGATATTTGTGAATTATACAGATTCAGCAAATTTAGTTTTAGATACGTAAACTTGTTTCTGCGCAGATAAACCACGCCTTGTCGTAGAACAATGCAGGGCATTGGTCCATCGCTTGACCGCGACGAGTTGAGAACAGCGCGAGCGCACCCATTCTGCTTTTAATAGCGTAGCTGTTTAGACGTGCGGGAATAAAATAAATTAATCTCAATTTCGTTATTAAAATGCCGTGTGTTTATACAACTGCAGAAAAAGTGCAAATTGTGAAGTGGTACTTCGGGGGCCATTCCACTTATGACACAATAAATTTATTTACTGTGGCATATCAAGACAGACCAATCCCCTGAGCTAGCATAATTTCATAGATTATTAAAAAATTTGAGAATTTCGGGTGTGTCGTGAATTATTGTAAAAATGCTGTCAACCCGAATCCCGTCATCAACAAATGAGCGAAGAACGTGAAATTCGCGAAACTAATGTCTGTGCACTTGTTGAAACTAGTGAACCTTGTTCTAGCAGACAAATTGCTGATGAAGTTGACATGAAGGAAAGAACTGTAAGAAATATTTTGAAAAGAAATGGGTACAGTTGTTTTAAAGTTCAAACAACGCAAGAAATATTTCCCGAGGACAATATCATACGGATGGAATTTTGTGAAATCATGATAAATAAAGTGAATGAGAATGAAAACTTCTTAAAGAATATATTGTGTATTACATCGGAAACACAATCCATCCGTAGTACGATATTGGTCTCGAAAAAATAAACATTTGAGTGTTGCTGTACCAACTCTGTATCCTCAAAAGTTGAACGTTTGGACGAGAATTTTAGACAATCAAATTATAGGCCCACTGCTAATCGATGGCAATTTAAATGACAATAAATATTTACAGCTTTTACAAAACTAAATAATTCCTGCAGTTCAAAATCTTCCTGTCAACTTTGACGACATTTGGTTTCAACAAGATGGCTGCCCAAGTCACAATACCTAAACTGTTATTAATTTTCTGGAAAGAACATTTCCCAATCGTTTAATAGCTACGAGGGGAATGATAAAATGGTCCCCAGGTCACCTGATCTTGCACCCCATGATTTCTTTCTGTGGGGCTAAAGGAAACCGCGTACAAACATGCGTTTGAACGAGCCAATAATTTAATTGAATTACGGGAAAAACTTATCCAACTTTGTGCAAGCATTACTCCAAATCAACTTAATGATATGAGAGGTTCATTGTATAATCGGTTTGGCTATTGTTTGGCTCGAGAAGGTGGTTTGTTTGAATCCTTACTTCATTAATTTATTGTTTGATAATTACTAGTTGATTTTAGTTTACGAGTTATTTAATTTTATTTTAATATTCTATTTTCATTTCGGTATTAATAAGAATTATTATTTTATTCCCATAGCATTTACGGCTAAAAAAGAAACTGCAGAAATGCTTTCAATAGAAGAAATTATTTGTCAAAAATGTGACAAATAACTTAGCGGGGCGTGGTCAATTGCATCGTTATTCCTATACCCCAAACTGCATTTTTCGAAAATGTGTATTGAGATCATTAGAGTTAATGTCATTATTACATTGTGTTTCTTTTTTACGGATTTTGCTTCTTTAATTTATTTCCACATGACTTTCGATTTATTGGATGAGTGTAACACCATGCTAGTAATATGGTCAGCTTTACATACGATTTACTACTATACGCACAAGATATTTGGCAAACTATATTAAATCCAATACTTACTTAGTTAATATAATTAATTTACATGTGGGCAAAAATTAAGTCTCAAAGTTGTTCAGAGATGACAATCATTTGTTTTGCAAATTATGAAGGCTTTAGATATAATCGCACAAAGCAACACTGTCCAATTATGCTGAGTGAGAGGACATGACGGAATTCGAGGCAAAGAGGAAACGGTCGTTCTAGCTCTTAAGGAAGGTCTTCGATGATGTTCTGCTTGGTCCAGATCCTCTTAATAGACCAAGAGACGTGTTATATTCAAGTTCATGGAATCCCACCTTCTTGAAAAAAGACCACGGAAGTAAGTGGTAAAAATGAACAATTGGGGGGTGTCCAACAGCCAGAAACGGGGGCTGAGGGCCTCACGGCTCTTAAAAAAAAATGTTGAAATCATTAGTAATCGCCTTAGATGTTAAACAGTAAAAAGTTTGGGTACCAAAGAGCAGGAACAACATGGTTTCAAGGATTTTCCAAGGCGGCCGCGGACGCTGGCAGCATTATCCAAATTTTGGAGCGATGAGTAACCATTCGAATCATGATTTTTCTGATGTACTTTTAAGTAAAAATAAGCAATTAAAGTGTCCAAGGGCCGCAAAATGTTATTCGCCGTAAACGGCAATTATTTTGAATCAAAATCAGCGCAAATGAACGAATTCATAAGAACAAGTAAAATTAATGAAATGATTAATTAAATAATTAAAATATGTGACAAATCGTTCTTTGGGCCTCAAGTAACTTATACTTTGAGCCATAGCATCGTGTAATTAGTATGATAAAGTTAGATTTGAATTGAAGGTGAAATACACTATAGTCAATTTTTACTTCCCTCGCATACCCAAGGGAAGTATTGTATTCGAGAAAACATCACCCTCCGAGACTTTTTCGGATTTTCACGTTTCAGATCATGTAGATTACGAAAATATAGGTTTTTCAAGTCCGTCAGTCTGTCTATCTATGGGTCTGTTGGTGCATGCAACTAAAAAAACTTCTTACCGGAGAAGAGTCAAATTTGGAAGGTAGCTGACGCCACTGCCACCGAAGAAATGGTTAGACTTTCAATGAAAAATATACAGGGTAGACCGTCTAAAGGAAATAGATGGTGTAAAAAAAAATTTTCCCTTAAATTTAAAAGTTCCACGTTTCGTGATATTCTAAACCTATTTTAAAAGAAATATATATTTTTTGAAGTTTTGAAACTTGAAGTTTCTATAAATTGGGTAATGGAAAAAATTTGTTTTTGCTCAAATTTAAAATGTCCACGTTTCGTGACATTCTAAACCTACATTTTTTTTTAAATTTTAAATAGAAAAAAATGTTGAAATTCTGAAAATTTTGAAATTTTTTTTATAGATTGGGTGATGGAAAAAAAAATTGTTTTGCTCAAATTTAAAATTTTCACGTTTCATGGCATTCTAAACATATTTAAAAAAAGAAATTTGTTTTGAAAATTTAAAAAATATATATTTTTTTAAAATTGTTTTACCGCTACAATAGAACAGAGGATGGAAAAAAATGTTTTTCTTCAATTTTAAAATTTCCAAGTTTCATTATATTCTAAACCTATTTCAACAAAAAAATGTTTTAAAAATAAAAAAAGAAAAATTAAAATTCTTTTCCCCCACCACCATACAGTAGATGATAGAAAAAAGTTATCTGGTTTTCTCTGTAATAATAGGGCTAACTTCATGGCCATTATATTTCTCACATGTCATCTCTTAATTAATAATTATTTGCACATTCACGTAGTGGATTGGAAGTATAGTAATCGTAAAAAAGAGATCTTTTTTTTTTTACCTAAAATAGGTTTAGAATGTCATGAAACGTCGAGATTTTAAATTTGAGGGAAAAAATTTTTTCTCTCTGTCTGTCTGTCGGTCTGTAATTTTTTTTTTGTCCGCGCGTTTTCTCCGGAACGGTTTAAGATATTGACTTGAAATTTTGTACACGTATATACTGTACCGACATCTGGAACTGGATTGTTTTTTTACATATAAGGTGAAGGGTAAAACAAGCTGGTAAGAGGTCAGAAACTTGAAATTTGATATACACTGCTGGCCACTCGAACTTACACATAGAGACTTTTAGGCAAAATTTAAAGTTCAATATTTTCAACAGGAATGCAAATTTTTGAACGCGGCTTGCAAATTTTAAGAGCTAGTTTTTTTCGGATTAAGCTGCATGACGTATATTTATCGTAGGACCATAAGTTTATTATATACGGGGTGATCAATGAAGTCATGCAAAAATCAAAAAGTTTGTATGAGTGAAATTTCCGCAAAAAATTGTTTTGGTCGTTGCAATATGGTTCCTTACTAAAGTAACATTAATATCTCTAGACGGTTTTGTCAGTTTTTGGATTAAGGCCCTTAGGCCTTGTACACACTACTCAACATAAAATTTGGATACCGAAATCTTTAAAATGCTATAACTTGACATTGGATTGACGGTTCTTGATGATTTTTGCGGATTTGGAATCCTTGTTTCACGTAGATTTTCCATGGTCTAAGCATTTTATTTGAGGGTTGAAATTTACACATTATACCGGGTCGATAATAAACAAAAACGCAGCGACAAGAACAAGTTTATTACATTAAATTCTAGAATATACAACATTGCTTAACAACGACCAAAAGTCAATTCTTAAAAAAATTTATAATTCTAATTCTGGTAATTTTTAATAACTGAAAAAAAATTTAACTAAAAAATTAAAAATTAATTTAATTTAAACTTGAATTAAAATTACCTAATTAAAATTAGGTACATTAATTAAAAAAAAGGGAAGCTAATATTTTGTTGGTCCTCCTGCTCGGAATAATACTTCCCGACATCGATTTGGTAGAGTATCCACAAGATTATTTATAAAATCTTGTGGAATATTCTCCCATTCTTCACGAATGGCCTCACTGAGCGTTTCTAAGGTTTCAGGGGGTACATCAAGAGATCTTACTTTAAGTTTTAAATAAGACCAAACGTGTTCGATGACAATAAGATCAGGAGACTTTGCAGGCCAGTCTATCCTATTGATGTTTTGTGCCTGCAAAAACTCTGTGATCCTTCGCGCTCTGTGAGGTCGAGCGTTGTCATCCACCAATAGAATTTCTGGGCCGTAATGTCGAGCAAAAGGAACAACAATAGGTTCCAAAATTTCCTCCTGATAAACAGTAGCATTAATGGTTTGGTTGGTAATGAATAGCTCGGTTTTACCATTTCTTATGATACCTCCCCACATTGTAACACCTCCGCCACCAAATGCTTCTTGAGGGGCCATATTTTCCTCCAAATACGCTGATTTGGCCTTCTCCAAACTAACATTCGGCCATCGGAGTGAAACAAATTAAATCGTGTTTCGTCAGTAAATAAACAATGGCTCCACTCTGCATTACCCCCATTCGCATGCCGATTTGCTCATGCCCGCCTATTCGCTCTATGGCGTTGTAATAACCGCACACATTTTGCTCTGCGACGGGCTCTATAATTTAAAATGTTTGGCATTATGTTATGTTTAAAAAAAAAATCTCACCTCAAGTTGTTTTTATTTAATGTTCTTCTCATTGTTCTGTCCGAAACTCTCACCCCAGTTTGTTGTCTTAAAGAGTCATTTAGTTTTCTAGAGTTCTTTGTTCCATTCCGCATAGTTTCTCTCATTAAAATTCTTTCGGTTCTTTGGTTTATTTTTTTTGTATGTCCACCCCCATGCCCATAATTATGATCACCAGTAGTTTCGACGCGGCGGTTCAAATTATAAATTGTCTTTCGGCTGACATTGTAAATGTGCGCAACTTGCTGTTTTGACATTCCTTCGTTGAGAAGTCGAATGCAATTTTCCCTTTCTGCCGTGGTTAAACGCCTCATATTAATTAAACTTTACAAAATTATAACATTGAAATATGTCAGATTATTTCTAAAATAATGTAAACAGTTTTTAATTTCATAGCAACAAATTTGTTTTTCCAATGCCTACTTTGAAATTGACGCGTCGCGTAGAAATTACACCCGATCATAATTATGGGCATGGGGGTGGACAAGGAACTCTGTAAAACTGAATGATTCTTTGAGACAACAAACTGGGGTGTGAGTTTCGGACAGAACAGTGAGAAGAACATTAAATAAAAACAACTTGAGGTGAGAATTTATTTTTACAAAAACTTAAATAATGCCAAACTTTAGAGCGCGTCGTACCCTACGTTTTTGTTTATTATCGACCCGGTATAATGTGTAAATTTCAACCCTCAAATAAAATGCTTAGACCATAGAAAATCTACGTGAAATAAGGATTCCAAATACGCAAAAATCATCAAGAACCGTCAATCCAATGTCAAGTTATAGCATTTTAAAGATTTCGGTATCCAAATTTTATGTTGAGTAGTGTGTACAAGGCCTAAGGGTCTTAATCCAAAAACTGACAAAACCGTCTAGAGATATTGATGTTACCTTAGTAAGGAACCATATTGCAACGACCAAAAAAATTTTTTGCGGAAATTTCACTCATACAAACTTTTTGATTTTTTGCATGACTTCATTGATCACCCCGTATATAATAAACTTATGGTCCTACGATAAATATACGTCATGCAGCTTAATCCGAAAAAAACTAGCTCTTAAAATTTGCAAGCCGCGTTCAAAAATTTGCATTCCTGTTGGAAATATTGAACTTTAAATTTTGCCTAAAAGTCTCTATGTGTAAGTTCGAGTGGCCAGCAGTTTATATGTACTAGAAGTCAAGGCCTCAAATTTTCTTATGATATTTTCCATCCCCCCACCACCCCCACTCCATTATTAAAGGGGTTGATAAAATAAAATTGAGATATTCACTTGAAATTTGGTACACGCATATATTATAATGACATCAGGAACTTTTATTGAAAAATATACAGGGTGGTCATCCTAAAAATAATTTAAGTATGATGGAAATTTGTATGCGATATTTAGATAAACCTTACTGGTACAGGAAACGAAGACCGAAAAATCCCCCAATTCGGTACTAAATAGTGCTCGACGGATTATTGTTTTAAGTTGTAGGGTTGACCCTTAGGAGTAATACACCAAAAGTCCCCAGCCGTGGGCCTCATGCATTAAGCGGGAGGGGAGGTGGAAAGGGTGGGTTTGTAGGTTTTTCGTTATTATCTCGAAACCTAAGCATCCTAGCGAAAGGGTCATTCTATATAAAATGAAATTGAATTAAATTGTCTACAAAAAAGGTTCTATTCAGTTTTTCGCTAGGTGCAGTAGTTAAGGGTGTACGATACTTTGAAAATGCGAAAAGTATGAAAAACCATGTTTTTGTCGTTCAAAGTTGTCAATTGATCATATCACCTAATTTCAACGAAAAATGAAAGTTTGTATTGCGAGTGACATCTTGCGGCGAACAAACTAACAAGACTCAGTCAGATAATACAGATTGCTTTAAGCATCCAGTTGTAGCTTCACTCAAAATTTCTACAGGCTCCATCAATGCTCTAAATAAATTTGACACAACTGTGAGTACGGGAGAGTCAATAAATCTTAGAAAAGTTTTATCTGTGCCTTCAGTATTATATATGCTTCATCGTGTCAACTGGAATGTTGGCTCAACATTTGGTAAAATATGCGACCTGTACGTGACATATATCATCAACCACTATGGTGAACAGTGCGCTGTGGTATTTGATGGCTACGATGATGCCCACAGCACCAAAAGAGCTGAGCAAAAACGTAGGGGGCATTCAAAAATCCCAGTCAACATCCACTTTGATGAGACCATGTCCTGTACTGTTCAGGAGGAGAATTGTTTGTCTAGCGAGTTCAATAAAACCAGCCTCATCAACTTGCTTACAAAAAAATGGGAGCACTAAGGACTAATGATAGTACTAGCCACAGGAGACACTGACACCAAAATCGTTAGCTGTAGTTTGCAGACAGCTGACCAACACCAAACTATCACAGTCATTGGGGAGGATATATACCTGTTGGTGTTGCTTGTTACACTAACCCCCCTGAGAAAGAGATATTTTTCTTCAAGTCAAGCAGAGTAAAGATGGAGTCACGTTGGTATAATGTGGCCAACCTCCAAAAGCTGCCATTTGTGAAGACCATTCTGTTGCTCCATTCGTTCAGCGGTTGTGATACTACCTCCGCTATTTACAACAAGAGCAAGGGATGTATGGTGAAAGTATTTTTGAAGGCCGAGGAGCAGGTCACAGACATCTACAAAGTTTTCTGTCATCCGTCAGTAACACAGGACATGGTAGCTGATGCAGGAGAGCAGCTTTTTTGGAATTTGTACCAGGCCCCACAAGGAACAGACCGGACCACACCAGACCTTTGTTAAAGCCTCGACAAAGCCACAGCCTGATTTTGCGCCACTTCCACCCACCAAAGGAGCTGCTCGCCAACACTCCCTTAGAGTTCATTTGCAGGTGTGTATCAATATATGCTTGTTTACATCAACTTATAGTCCGAGAGCTGTTAGACATTTTTGGGTAGGTATTTGAGGCATGATGAAAACTTGTTCAATACTTCTCCTATTATACCTAAGTACAGAACCGCACACCTGGCCGAAGGGTAGCGGGCCTAATATTCTTGAGGCATTCTGTAATTTTTATACTTTAAAATTTAATATTTAAAGAGTGAAAAACTAAACAAGCCAGATTATTTAGCCGGGTCTAAAAGTTTGCCAGGTGCTTGCAAAATTATTTTGCAAAACATTCAAAAAAATGTGTTTGAGGCACGCTGAAATTATAACAGCATATTATTTCTGACTAAAAATAAATATTTTCAAAAAGACAGATCATTTCGGTGGGACGTTCTACCTGCCAGGTGATCGAGAAAGTTACGTATGTGTGTGAGTGAGCAGCGCTATAGGTAGGTTGCAGTGTGAGCGTACTCAGGTAACACCACGTGACTTACAATACCCAAGCTGTTGCTACTCGTAATTTTGGAGTAGTTATAAGATTGTTGATTGTAATTTTTTTTATGTTATAATTTTTATATATTTATCTATATATGAAAAAAAAGTATAGTATATTGTATATATATATATCTTGATGCCCAATATAAATCAGCAAACTATTATCGACTCTTTGGTTACTTCAATTGAATTCTATTTTTTTAATTAAAAAAAAATTATAGCGCATTAAAAAAATAATTGAATACAAATATAAAATTAGAAAATTAGATTTATTAAAATTGATTAATTATAAAATTATAAAAATTTAATTTTTTTTTATTCAACGCCAGAATTTGGTGGTTCTTCATCTTCTGTGAACTCTTCATCAGAGCTTGAATAGTCTTCTTCATCTTCGGATTCCTCTACATGATCTGTGAATAGTAATATATGTTTATTTAATAAATTATAAAATAACGAATGCTGCAATTATGAAAAAAAATATTTAATCTCACCTGCAGTAACATTTTCGACGGTCTTATCAGATTTTCAATAATAATAGCATCGAAAACTAATCTCCTTGAAACCAATGAAATTCAAGTATATCAGTGTTTCGTCGCCATCAGTTTCGGTAGGGAATTAAAGAACTGGGAAATCACAAATATGCATTTCACCAAATACTCATATATAGCTCTCGTAAAAGATGTTGGTCTAATTCAACTTTACAGGGAGGCAAAGTGGAGGGATCACAATTTCCCAATAACTTTTTAAAAAGCTCATCTTCTTTATTAGCTTTGTATGTAGTACAAAATTTTTGAATGCATGATTTTTTTTAAAAAATTTTGTCACTAAGCACAATCACTTTTCCATTGTCTTTTTCACAAATAACACATACTAACTTCATCATAAACAAAACATCATAAACAAAATTTTAGTGGTAAATACGTGTTACACAATTACGTAATATTGTACAACTAACAGCCGGTTTTACAATCGCTAGTTAACTTCCAGTCAGAGTTAACTTTCAGGTTATTATAGAAATTGGGTTTTACAATATCTGGTCATCTTTGATGTGGTAGTTATCTAGTAGTTAACTTTACTAGCAGATGAGGTGTGGGTAAACTAGAAGTTGGCAGTTTACTGGCAATTTATAACCTATAAAATAACTGTCACAAAATAATTTTTTGATATTTTGCCTAAAAATGGATATGTGCGAAGTAAATGCATATAGCAGTGATGAGTAGCCAAGGTAATCCTGTATAGACCTAACTTTTTCGAAGAATATGATGGAAGAGATTTTTTAAATAGATCGAGACTAAATAATACCTACTTACTTAGTAATAGACCACTAACTCATAAATTGCTTCTGACATTTATATTTGATAGCAGGTGACGTGACTTTTAACCAAAATTCATACATTTTATGTATATTACCCATTTTTCGAGTACCAACATTATAAATTTTATTCACAACCTGTCGTTTACAAATCATCACTTAACTTTATATTGAAAAACGCATGTGTCGGTAAAGTTATAGTTAACCTGCAAGTAAAAGTCAACTAACATGAAAGTTAACTTGCGATTGTAAAACCGGCTGTAAGAATGACGACTCCAAAATTTCGATTAGCAACAGCTTGGGTATTGTAAATCACGTGGTCTTACCCGAGCCAAAAGCACCCCAGCGTTCTGGGACACAGACAGCTGCCGATATACACTCTTTCTCACACTGCAAACTACCTATATCGCTGCCGACTCACACACATACGTAACTTTCTCGATCACCTGGCAGGTAGAATGTCCCACCGAAATGATCTTAGTCCGGTATATTTAGACATCGGAAGGTACAAAAATTCACACCCAGCTGAAAGTTGGTAGGATTGTTCAAAACACCAGTATAAATGAACTCAAAAAAGTCCTCATCGATCCGATACCTGAAAAAAAAAATTACGCGGTCACAAGGTCACAAAAATGGTTTCATCGCGATTTTCAACAAAACGGTAAGTTTTATCATAAAATTAGCTCAGACGAAAATTGTAGATCAGATTATTATCTATAAAAAACGTCTCAATACTTTTTTCCTAAGAGCCACCGTTTCTGAGATATGACGATTCAAAAAGTTGGAAGAGTTGTAATCGTCATAATATGTATAAGTACGCCACGTATATAAATCTACTTTTGCAAAGTGTCAAAATCATGTACTATTTTTACACGCAATCACTGGCTGTGATACTACATCTACGTTTTTCAGAAGGGGTAAAACAATTGTTTTTAAAATGTTTGAAAAACAAGATTTAGTTCAATGTTCTTAAGTTTTTAAAAAGAGTAATTCAACTCCACAAGAAGTTATCACCAACGGAATTCGCTTTCTTCTTTCTATGTACGGAGCTCCTAAAAAAACTACCTGCTTAGATAAGTTTCGATATGCATGTTTCGTTAAAAATACTCGAAATAAGAAACAAGTGCAATTAGCTTCTCTTCCTCCAACCTCAGTGGCTGCTCATCAACATTTTTTTCGGGTATATTACCAAGTTTAAGTGTGGCTTGGTTATCAGCTAGACCCAAAAGACTGGGGTTGGAAGTTGGTCGACAATACATTAGAACCAGTTCAGACTTTACTCCCACCTGCGCCAGAAAAACTGCTAAACACAATTTTTTGCAACTATAAAAAGGGATGTAGTGCTAAATGTGGTTGCAAAAAAGTTGGACTGTTTTGTTCTCTAGCATGTACAAATTGCCAAGGTCGGTTGTGCTCCAATGTTGAATCATCAACAGTAGAGGATTCGTTTGACAGCAACGAGGAGACATGCGATGCATCACTATTGAGGCAATTTACTTGCACCCAGGATGAAGAAGAAGAACAAGAAGGAGAGGAAGCAGAATTATTAGAGAATTATGAATCAGACGAATAAATTTTCCTATTTTTTTCTTATTTACGCCGCTTTTATCATTTTCAACCCTTGCTAATATCTTTTATTATTCAATAGTTTCAAATTAAACAGAATCACAACAGACCCGTGAAATAGGCCTACCGGGGAAACCACGTTAAAAAAAAGCCACCTCAAAGGTGGCATGGAAACGTGTGCATATTATGACGATTACAACTCTTCCAACTTTTTGAATCGTCATATCTCAGAAACGGTGGCTCTTAGGAAAACAAGTATTGAAACATTTTTTATAAATAATTACCTGATCTACAATTTTCGTCTGAGCTAATTTTATGATGAAACTTACCGTTTTGCTGAAAATCGCGAAAAACCCATTTTTGTGACCTTTGATCCCGCGTAAATTTTTTTCCAGGTATCGGATCGATGAGGACTTTTTTGAGTTCATTTACAATGGTGTTTTGAACAACCCTACCAACTTTCAGCTGGGTGTGAATTTTTTTACCTTCACTCACACTTTTTGGTCTAATTTGACCGGATTATCTGTCTTTTTAAAAATATTTATTTTTACTCATAAAATTTCAGCGTGCTTCAAACACATTTTTTTGATTTTTTTGCAAAATAAATTTGCAAGCACCTGGTAAACTTTTAGACCCGACTAAATAACCTGGCTTGCTTATTTTTTCACTCTTTAAATATTAAATTTTAAAGCATAAAAATTACAGAATGCCTCAAGAATATTTTTTGCAAGAAAAAAATCTGTTATTTGAAAACGTTAGGGTCGATTTAGGCCCGCTACCCTTCAGCCAGGTCTGCGGTTCTGTACTTAGGTATAATAGGAGAAGTATTGAACAAATTTTCATCGTGCCTCAAATACCTACCCAAAAATGTCTTGTTTCCTACTATTATGCTTTGTATTGTGCTTAGACAATACAAAGGACGAATACAAAGGACGAATTATTGTTTGCAGATTCAGCAATGGCTATATAGAGATCAGCAAGCAGGAGTCGACTGCATGGGTATGGATGAGGTGGTCAGATTTCCTTACCCCTGTCACAAGCACGGATCCAGTTGCGCCAGAATCCGTCCTGAATAACATATTTTACGGGTGCACAACTGGTTGCGGGTGCCGCAAGCAGGCATACCCTGCTCGCTTGTGTGCAGCAGTTGCCGCGCTTCGTGTACTGACGACCCTCCAATCGTGAGCATCAACGTCGACGACGGTGATGATGATCTTGACGATGAACTCGACCAACTACTTAATATGGCCTTGTAAATACTTGTAATATTATATTCTACTTGTTAGGCATTACTTCCCACAATACACAGTTTTTCCAACTATTCGCATTTTCAAACTTACGTACACCCTGCTCCTAGCGAAAAAATGATAATGATCTTTTTGTAGACAATTTAATTTACTTTCATTTTGTATAGGATGAACTTTTCGCTAGGATGCCTAGTTTTCGAGATAATATCGAAAAGCCTACAAACCGACCTTTCCACCCCCCTCCCGCCTGACGCATGAGGCCCACAGCTGTGGACTTTTGGTATGTTACTCCTATGGGTCAACCCTACAACTTAAAACAATAATCCGTTTAGCACTATTTATTTCCGAATTAACGTCTTCGTTTCCTGGCCTATACATACTTGTGCATCTTCCATTTATTTATTTTTTCTGTCGGATAACTAATTTGTATATTTTTTTGAAGTGACCGCCCCGTATAAATAAAGAAGGAAGTTATGTGTAAATACCTTTACCGATTTTTTGTATTGCATTTAGATTATAGACTGAACGATACCCTTCATTTATGTGAGAGTTGTATTAATATGGAGAATAAGAAGCAAGAAACTAAAAGGTGCCGTTGTTAACGATTGTATAACAATCTTTTAATAATGTTATTTTGCAGAAAAGTGGAAAATGTAACTTCTAGAACTTACGAAATAAAGGAAGATAAAAAGTTTGGATTTAAGTTAGATCCAGGAAAAGGAGAGTTTCTTGGGTCTAAAAAAAATGCTTCAAAAGTAGACGAGCTAGGTTCAGGTGATGATAAAATATTGCAGAAAACACAGTTTCTTGAAGCAGGTCCATATAAGAATAAAATCCAAGCTTTTACGGTAGAACCTCGAAGTGTAGTGTTTCACAATTGTGATATAGGAATAACCTATCAAGTATGAACTTCTTTGATGATTTTAGTTTTCAAGCTATCGCAAATAGACGGTGGGGCATAACAATGAATTATTTCATGAATTATTTTAAAATGAGTATTTTTATAAACTTTAAACTGTACATGTCTTTCAGTCAGTCAGTCAGTTGGGTTCAAACTTTACAAGTCTGTTTTGAACCACTTTTAGTGATTCCACTGCCTTGAAATTTTTTGTATACGTGTAGTATCGACGAGAATATCTTAACACTAAATCTATAGAAAATTGACTTTATAAGTCAAAATATAAAAATAAGTTTAGACATAAAACATGATGTTAGAATTATTTGAAAACTTGGAATCGAGAAACACTTTGGAGTCGGACCTAAATAGGATTTGACAACCCTGTAAATGCTGGAACCGAACCGGAACCTTTCTTTCAGCTTACTTGGAACCGGAATCAAACCGGAACAGTTATTTTCAATCATCGTTTTTACTTCCCTCGCATACCGAAGGGAAGTATTGTATTCGAGAAAAAATCACCCTCCGAGATTTTTTCGGATTCTGACGTTTCAGAACACGTAGATTCCGAAAATATAGGTTTTTCAATTCCGTCAGTCTGTCTGTCTGTCGGTCTGTCTGTCTGTCTGTCTGTCTGTCTGTTGGTGTATTTACTAAAAAACTACTTGACGGAGAGCAGTCAAATTTGGTAGGTAGTTAACCCTACTGTCAGCGAAGAACTGGTAGAATTTTCACTGAAAAATATACAGGGTGGACCGTCTAAACGGAATAAATAGTGAAAAAAAATTTTTTTTGCTCAAATTTAAAATTTCCACGTTTCATGACGCGCTAAACCTGTTTCAGGAAAAAAAAATTTTTGAAAATTTTTTTCAAACATTTTTGAAAAATTTTTTACCAAGATGAAAAAAATTTCTTTTTGCTCAAATTTAAAATTTCTACGTTTCATGACACGCTTAACCTATTTCAGGAAAAAAAAATTTTTGAAAATTTTTGAAAATTTTTTTCAAACATTTTTGAAAAAATTTTTACCAAGATGAAAAAAATTTGTTTTTGCTCAAATTTAAAATTTCTACGTTTCATGACACGCTTAACCTATTTCAGGAAAAAAAAATTTTTGAAAATTTTTTTCAAACATTTTTGAAAAAATTTTTACCAAGATGAAAAAAATTTGTTTTTGCTCAAATTTAAAATTTCTACGTTTCATGACACGCTTAACCTAGTTCAGTAAAAAAAAATTTGAAAATTTTTTTCACCAATATTTTTGAAAAAATGTTTACTACTAAAATGAATTTTTTTTTCTTTCTTCAAATTTAAAATTTTCACGTTCATGGCATTCTAAGCCTGATTAAAAAAAAAAGTTTTTTGAAATTTTATCACTAAGATAGAATTTTTCTTTGTTCAGATTTTAACTATCCACGTTTCCATGACATTCTAAAACTATTCAAACAAATTTAAAAATGTTTTTGAAGAATTTTTTAGAAAATTTGAAAACATTTTTAATCCATTTATGTATCACTACTATAGAACAGACGAAAAAATTTTTTTTGCTCAAATTTAAAATTTCCACGTTTCATGATATTCCAAACCAATTTCGGAAAAAAAAAATTGCAACATTTTGTTACCAGTTTGGAAAAAAATTTAACACCAGAATGCTCAAATTTAAATGACATTCTCAACCTAGGTATTTCAGAAAAAAAAATTTGAAAATTTTTTTCACCAACATTTTTCAAAAAGTTTTTACCACTAAAATAGATCGAATTTTTTTTTATTTGCTCAAATTTAAAATTTTCACGTTTCATAGCATTCTAAACCTATTTTAAAAATACATCTTTTTTAATTTTTAAACTTTTTTTAGCACTACTATAGAACAGAAGGAAACTTTCCTTTTTGCTCTAATTTAAAATTTCTACCTTTGACATCTTAAACCTATTTCAGAAGAAAAAAATTTGAAAATTATTTTACCATCTTTTGAAAAATTTTTAAAAAATGAAATTTTTTAACCACCACTATACTTCCACTCCATTACGTGAATGTTGGATTGAAAATGTGACAGATGGCAATAACATCTGGCATATGCACATACTTTTATTGAAAAATGTACATGGTGGTCATCCCAAGAAATAATTCAGTCATGGTGGACATTTGTAAAGGTATTTGCGCAAGCCTGCCATATGTGGCACCTGCTATTTAGTATTGAACTTTTGCTGTTGGATGAGCAATCTGTATATTTTTTTGACCAAAACTTATCAAGTTTTCTTTGTAATAATAGCAATAACTCTACTCCGATTATTATTCTCAATGTCATTTCGTAATTATTATTTTTTTAGAGAGACTGCCATGAACGAGGGAAGTTCTGTGTAAATACCTTTACCGATTTTTTAACTTAAACCGGAACCCTTGTTTGAGTTTTACTTAAAATTGAAACCGCACAGAAACCATTATTTGATTACGGCCCAAATCCCTGTGATAAAGTGACAGTCGACTGCTGTCTTTACAACAGTCAAGGTTCCCAGTCTTAGGTACTTTCTTTTCTACTTTAACCGTTTTCACGATTTTCTTCTAATTTCCTCTTTGGGAAGGTAAAGGTATATTTTATTTGGAATATCAACATACTATTTGAACAACTTGACACTCTATGAACGTTGTGTATTAGCTGATAAACCAATCCTAACCCAACCTTCTGACATATGAAATTAAATGACAACTGACAAACAGCTATGAGGAACTAGCAGTCAAGACAGCAACTTTGTAAAATTAACATTAGTAGTAACAGTGTCATCATGTTCAAAGTGACAACTCGCTGTGGAAACTGACCAGGGCACTAAAGACCATACGGCAAGTCATTCATACCTACGCTGACCAAAAGTTACAGACAGACAGCCATGACACCATGCAAAAGGCGAATGAACTAGCTGACAACTATGAAAGAGTACATAACGAAAACACACCAAACGACTTGACCGCATTGAAAGAGACGTAAACAACGTTATTAGCCATGACATCCAATTAAAGAAACCTGAGTTTCTAAAAGTCGTGGTTAAATCCTATGAATTAGCAAAGCTAATAAAGACACACCCATTGAATATAAGTTACTCAGATATTTACCGAGGAAAAACAGTGTACAGCTCATGAACATCATTAACGCGGTTTTTCGATTATAACACTGGCCTGACCGGTGGAAATGCGCAGTGGTTGTCCCCATTCTGAAGCCGAAAAAGAATCCAAGGCTAGCGAGCGGTTATCTGCCACTCTCTTTGTTGTCTGCAGTCTCCAAGTTGGTGGAGAAGGCCATCCTGGACAGATTAAAGGCTGCACAGGATGATCTTCACCTTGATGATGTACATCAATTCGGCTTCAGAAAGGGAAGAAGCACAGTGCAACAAATCGTTAGAATCGTTAATGATGTGGCTGTACAATGCAACCTTCGAAAGAGTACCGCAATGGATGTTGATAAAGCTTTTGATACCGTCTGGATCCCGGGCCTTATTTCAAAACTTAAAGGGTATCGTTTTCCACGGCATATTGTCAAACTCATACACTCGTACGTCACTGGCAGATCACTGCAGGTGCGAGTGAATAACAAACTATCCATACAGCGGGGCAGTCGAGCGGGCGTTCCGCAAGGATCAATACTTGCGCCTAAATTGTACAGTTTGTACGTATCAGGCTTTCCCCCATTCCCAAGTACCAAACTTGCAAAGTACGCTGACGACACGGCTATGTCTGCACAGAGCCATAGTGCACAAGCGGCCAACATGCAAAGCTTACATGACTCGTGTCATGGCGTATTATGGCAGGTGGAAGATTTGCGTAAATGTGGAAAAGTCAGAAGCACTGGTCTTCGCGCACAAGGCACAACTTCACTAAACACTAAATTATTACACCTATTTCGATCAGGGGTAATCAAATTCCAACCAGGGAATCCGTGAAGTACTTAGGGGTTCACCTTGGTAAAATGTTTCTCCAAACCCATTAGCGAAACTGTAGGGACAGCTTATTCTATGTCCAGGAGTCTGTACCCACTCTCGGTCAAGAATAGCAGACTAATTAAAATGTAATTTACACCGTTGCCTTCACATATGCAGCGTCGGTGTGGTGCAGCGCATCGGTGACGATAATTAAGAAACTCTGAGTTCTGGAACACAACACAACTTATACGCCTCATATCAAATTCATCTAGATATACCTCCCTCAGAGAACTCTATGAACGCTGCAACGACATAACACAACTAGCAGACTACATCAAGATTATATCTGAGAAATTTTATCATTTCAAACTTGGTGGATGTCCGCTAACAAACAACATCACACGCATCAGAGAGCACAATGCTCATCTTCCGGCGACTTAACTAGCCAATGCTCACTACTCCTACCCGCACTACTTCTAACTTTAATTCTGCCCTGTCCTTGTTTCTCTGTTTGCCATTTTATGTTAGTTGTTGTTTTGTCCTTTTAAATTCAGTTTCACTGTTACAATTTTAGAATTATTAATAGAAATTTTGAAATACATAACATTTTAATAAGAAAATTATGCATCATAATTTAACCGCACACACTCTCGCATTGGAAGGGGTTTTTTGTTCAGAGATTTTTCCCTGGCCGTCAACTATACTATTATAAATATTCTACAATAGCGTATTTTGCATTTAGTACAGGCAATGAAGGCAACATTTTGTAAAACCTCGTAAAAATTACTAAAAGGATCATCTCCGGGATTTAAGTAGGTAATAACCTGCAGCATGGAATGATGCATTCTTTGCACTTCCAAGTTTTTGTGCTCCAGCGGCTAAAATAATGAAAATACAGAAAACAGTTTTTAACAAAATTTGTAGCTCGTCTCTTTCTCTACAAAAAAGGTCTTTACAAATGTTTGCCTTAGGAGATAAATCCAGTTTTCCACTTGAAGTTTTGAGCCGCTCCGAAATGCGCGGAAAATGAGAATTTTCTGGGAGTTTCGTACGAACGGACACATGGATCGATAATTCTTACTATTCAGAGCCGCTAAAGAAAATGAAAACAACATAAAATGTAGAGAAAAGTCTCAGCTTTAACGAGGAACTAATCACAAAATTCATACAAATTTTTATCATAGAGAAAAAGTGTTAGAAGATGGCTTAGTAAACTTTATCAGTTGATTTATTTATATCTTTGAGTTTTATGCATCCTGCCTATTTCTCCAGTAACAATGGGTGCTTTTTCACTACATGGATTCGGTTCCATTCACTTTAATCTATATTTTGTGAAAATTTCATTGAAGAATGTTAGAAAACAAATAAGTTTTATATGTTTTACTGTATAATTATTGTGCATTTCCTGAACTTGTATGAATAATATCGACAAATTCAAAAAGTACTGCACGCATTTAAAAGAACTCTAAAGTCATTCGAAAGAATATGTTTTATTGTACTTATAATTCGAAAATTAAGACTGTGCTATTATTAATAATTAAGATATAGCGAATTGAACTCCAAAATTTGGAGGTGATTGATCGATGAGAAATATACCCTCTACTTTGATCGCAAAGCATATTTTTCCAACAAAAGTAATTGCAATAAAATATTAATTAGATTAATATATCATTATATAACAATATATGTGCAAAATTAATTATCATTCTAACGACTCCCGGTAAAGATATGAATAAATCTGTGGATCAACTGTACAAAGTTTACTAAGCCATCTTCTGACACTTTTTCTCTATGATAAATTTTTTTAATGAATTTTGTGATTAATTCCACATTAAAGCTGAGACTTTTCTCTACATCTTATGTTATTTTAATTTTTTTAGGGGCTCTGAATAGTAAGAATTATCGATCGATAAGCCCGGTCGTACGAAACTCCCGGAGAATTTTCATTTTTCGCACATTTCGAAGTGGCTTAAAGCTATAAGTGGAAAACTCGATTTATCGTCTAAACGGCTTAAGTAAGACAAAAATGTGTAAAGACCTTTATTGTAGAACAAAAGACGAGCTACAACTTCTCTATTTTCATTATTTTGACCGCTAGAGCAAAAAAAAAAACGAAAATCAAAGAGTTTTTCCATTTTTTTTAAATTTTCCCGGAACTTGGGAGTGCAAAGAATGCATCATTTGATTCTCCAGGTTATTACCTACTTAAATCCCAGAGATGATCCTTTTATTAATTTCTGTTACCCTAAATGGCTAATTTGCCTGTACTAATTAATATTCCTAGGGAATTTTGTTGCTAGAACTTGTTGTAGACGTTACAAGAAGTTTAGGGAAAAGTTTTGGATTAAATCCGCGTGGCAAAAAGCTTCTGCTTAAACAAAAAAATGTTAAAATCGTGCTTTTCACAATTTCTCGTCAATACCTCTGGTTCCTTAAGTCTTATCGTAATAAGGAAAGAGAAACACATTATTCACGATGAAATTTCGAAGAGAACTAGATCTATCCGAACTCTCTTCATCAATTGGTTAATTGCAAAACATAGAAACAATTGTGGGTGGCCATTTTTAAACAATTGGTAATGATTTAAACAATAATGCATTAAATTTAACCAAACTTTAGAACAATATGCCACTAATGGACATAAACTATGGTGCCAGATTTCAAGTGGAAGTGTTTATAACAACGGCTCAGAAGATTTTAATTTGTTTTTTTTTTTAACAGATGCATTTGACTCATAAATATCTTACCCAAAATTAAAAATTATTAGCATACATTAAAAATAAATAAAACAAGAAACAATTTAAAAAGTTTCATCTACGCCAATTAGGAGCCGAGATATGACATTTCTCACGTTTTAGTCATTTATAAACAAATGAAGTGAAATAGTGACTTGAAATTAGCACTAAACATTTCATACCAAAACTATGAAAGGCACAGGATATTTTTTAATACAATTTTTTTTAATTGCCCCTCGAAGTGAGTTTCCTAAATTTTCTCTAATTCAAATATAAAATCACTTACTCAAGAACGTCTTCTATATGTGTCTGTTTTTACCGTGCTTATTGAAGTTACACTTTACCTTGTTCTTTCTAATATTTATAATCTCACATTACTAAAATTCAAATTCGTTTTTTGTAAATCTGGTTACTACTTGTTTATATACGTGTTTAACCCTTAGAGTAGGAAAGACATATATTGTAAGGAGTCGTGACGCTACTGCCAATGGTGTGACAAACTGCCACCAAAGAGCAAGCGCCAGTGGCGGAACATATGTACAACATGTAGGTGTCAACTTTATTACGTCAAAGAAATAAAACGATACAAAACTGATATTTTTTCCTTAATGAGTGCAATGGATATTAATTCGACAAATAGTGCATACAGTGAGTCTGAAAAGTATGAAATAAATTCATTGGAATTGAAGTGTTTGGGAAAACTATTGGGCACGTCGATCTTTTTTATTTGGCAGCCCTCATCATTGTGGATATATATATTTTTGGTTATCCCCACTATTGTCATTTATTATAAACAATTCGAGACATTACCTTTTACAAAATGTCGAAATAAGTTGAGTGATGCGATAATTAAAGATAAAAACAAAAATTAACGTGTCAGTCAAATTCTTTCCCTTTCACTGTTAATGAAGTTATCACTTGAATATTTTTGAGACTTAATGTCTAGTACTGAAACTCAGTTAATTTATTTAGAATACGTACCTTGATTATTATTAGTGCCTACATAAAATATACGCAAACTTTTTACTTGTGTTTCAATTACCTGTGTGATAAAAAATAATACATAATGAATCGGGTAGGTACATTTATAGAAGATAACAACCAGGTAGATGCAAATACAACAAAACATTTGTTTCAAAAGCATACAAATAATTTTCCTACATTATTACCTAGGAGCATTTTCATATATACATTTATATATTTGATGTCATATGATGTCATGTTTTTGTTCTCTGAAACAAGGGAAAAATATTTGCAAATAAAAAGAAAAGTCAGATCATGACTGATTGCCTATTGGCGTAAATTGTTAAAAAAAGATGATTAAAAAAACAATGCTCACCTTCTTTAATTGCAAGTAGCTGGGTAGTTCTAGGAAAATTGTTGGCACAGCTTCATTTAATAATTTAATTTTATTTCCCTCTGTTTGGCAGAACCATTTCTTTTCAAAATGAATACTACAAAGCCTATAATAATGTGATGTTGGAGCTCAGTCTACTAATTTAATGTTTTCTAACCATAATTTTCGTTTCTCAGGATCGTTTGGAAACCTAAGAAAACAAAGTAATATAAATTCAAATGTAATAATACGTTTTATAGCATGTATTGCCAAAATTTCTTTAAAATAAATACATACAGGATGTTTGGAGGGTCGATGCAAACCCTTGCGGAGGGGAGATCATTTAGACTGCCATTAAGCCAAACATACCCTAAGCTAATACAAAGTATTACAGTCGAGAATCTCAAAAAATGTAAGACTGTACTAAGGTATGTTTGGCTTAATGCAGTCTAAATTATCTTCCTTGTCACCTCCGCAAGGCTTTGCATCGACTTTCCAAACACCCTGTATAGTAATGTATATATAATGGTAATAATATATTAGTCAAAAGTAATTGCACCGTAGTTGTAACGGTGTTTTGCTCTGGGTAGCTGGAGTCGGAGATTAGTTCAGGATCCAGATTAGTTTAATAAGACAACCCAATCAAAATTAACAATTTTATTATCTTCAACAGGTAAAATATGCAGGTTTACATAATATACAATAGTTACAGGTTATCGGTTTTCAGGTCCGTATCTTTTACGGTTATTGGTAATCAGGTGACATTTAAATCGTATGAATGAGAGAGACGACGAGAGTGTAATGCAGTGATGCGACGAGTAGGGGTTTTGGCGGCGGAAACGGCGGCGGGCTAATAACCGTCAACCCGAGCAAGCTATCGGCTCAACTCGCCGGGTCACTCCTCTGTTAATTTATATTTGCTCCGTGTCGGTTTCGTCGGGACGACGGGACATCGCTGGACTAAATAACATTTGGCACAAGGTCCGTTCTTCGGTTCAACGCGCCGTAGAACTTTTCTAGGTCAAGATATATTCGCTCCGGAGAGTCACGTCACTTGGTGCATAAATCAGCAAAGTGTCTTCGGCTCAGCGCGCCATCGGCAGTTTACGGAGAGATGTACCCAGTGCTCTTCTCGATCCGCGGCTGGGCTTTTATACACGAAACTATCCCTCCTTTTTGAGACGGTCGGAGTCGGGCGGTGTGCAAATTTAGTATATCGAGTATGAATCGCCGTCGTGTGGCAAATGTGCACACGGCACTACACTGAAACTTCTTAGTAATGAGGTATGACTTTAGGATGCTTCATTACATAGTGTATTGACACAACTAAACAAACAAAACAAAAAAGGCGCAGCTATTGTAAATATTTTAAAATGAAGCAAATGTGGCCTGCGAATATTTTGCTTGAATATTTCAGAATTCACTTTTACCTAAATGATGCCACTGAGACTGCCAAAACCTTTCTTATTTTTAGTGCTCAAATATTTAAGAATACATATTGTGAAACAAGTGAAAGTTGATAATATTTGATTTCACCATGTTAGAATTAAATGGATTTTTGTAGAAACCTTTTTGTTTCTACCATGATAAAAAAATGTGTCTCATTATAATATGATTTTACGTACTCATATCAAGTAGGTATAAAAGAAATATATTCAAAGGAGACAAGCTAGCCACTGTGAATATGAACCTAACCTATACAGATGGACGTTGGGTTCATATTTACACAACAAATTACAATTAATTTTGAATGCTGTTTTTTATCTCAATCTTGTGATTTTCTCAGTTTGTCCAGTGGGCGGGATTTTTCTTAAAAAAAAAACGGTTTTTTGCCAACCTTATTGCCTTCAGCCCAGCTATAGGTTGACAGCTAACCATCTCACTACCTATATTCAATAATTAAAAAATGTTTGGATTACATGAACATAGAATGGCTACTATATATTCACTATCACAAATATTTTTACTCATATCTTACATACTAGAATTTATTCTACACAACACTATAAACAAAACTACGCCTATGAAAAAATGTCATTTCGGATGCACTGTTCTATATTCAATGAAGAAAAGATGAACGAAAATTTCAATCAAATAACGTGCAAACTGCATACCAGAAAATGATGCACTATGCTTCTCATTATCATTGCATGTACACGGGCATAATTAAGTAGATAAAAGGCTTACAGCTAATTTAACTAGGCAAAGTGAAAACTACATATACTTTATTACCTGCAAAGCGTTACTCCCTTCCATTTTTTTTTCGCTGCGATTTTTACAGTAATTTACGGAATATGATAACATCATATACATTACATAAATTGCACTAAATCACTTATAAATCACCTCTATTTTGGAAAATTTCATTCTACTCTCTACCGTTTGTGTGCCACCAACGCAATGGCGTCTACACCGCTTTCGGCTCAACTTTTCTGCGTGGCTATTATGCGCTGTCACGAGTCCTCACCTATCTATCTTTCCTTAACCTCATATACATTTTAATTCGCTTTACCGCGAAAGGAGCTTGTGTTCACCTTTTAATTAATTATTTGTAATCTAAATGTTGCTATTTATTTTAAAATAAAGTTTATTTGATTTGATTTGATAGATGGTAGTGTTATTTCAATAAGTACTAGCCAATAATATAACAAAAGTTCTTACTGAAATAGCCTTTAACTTATTATTTTAACGCTCATTGTACTGACATTGAAACTATACTTAACCATAATTTTGATTTTTCATATTTTTTTAGAAAACCATCAAACTTATAAACACAAGCCGACACATCCAGTCGATTAACGTTGGAAGATTACCGCGACGCCCTTGTTTTTCTGTCCACTTAAATCTCAATTATAGAATCGCTCCTGGAATGTCCGTCATAGCCAGAATCTTTTACAAGCCACTTGTATACAGAAACATGCAAGATTGCTTCTCGTTCAGGAACAATGACGGTGATTATGTTACCGTTAACATAACGGCCACCCGGGAACCACCTAGGCTGATCACGTTGTTATTTCATTCGCATAGAAACCTATTTGAGAAGACCATGCCGGGAAGCAATAGATTTCTGGAGAAGAGACGTATAGCCCTAAACTCTACCATAGACTGTGGTACCTGTCTAATAGGTCAGTATGTGCTCTTATCAATGTTTCTGGAGAACGTAGGGAGCAATGGAAAGTTTTTTATCATTACAGAAGATGAGTGGTATAATCAAAATATCGAGGTATATATGCACTAATATTTTTTTTTTAGCTTTCGCTATAGTTATAGTACGGCAGCCCGTGACCAAAATCAAGTGTTATCACCTAATGATAATTTCGATCACCGGGTTATAGTTTATTAAAATACAAAACCGACAGTAGCGGGGAAAACGATTTTCCGTCCGTTAAAAGAAAATACGTTATTTTTTTATCCCCTAATGTCCGTTCTTGATGAATTCTTGTTATAGATGTCGAATAAAACAAGAATTAATACAGAACGGACATTTTATATGTTGCATAATTTCAATAATAAAAATCAAAATTGTGTAAGAAAATGGTATAAAAAAGTTTCTCCCTAATGGCCGAAGCATTTTTTGAAATATAAAATATGGTTCAAATAATCGGAAAAAAAGTGAACGAACATTTTCCTATGCCGTACAGGTGCACGAAATGCAGTGCGCTCGCGTGTTGACGCGGTGGCGCGCGTTCTTAATAGAGATGCTATATATAAAGTGAACTTCATATTTCTAAGTCAAATAAAAAATTCGTAAAATTAAAAAAATACACTAAATCAAATCACATATAACATTTTATTTAAAACTCTAATCACTACACTCACTCAACACTTCATAACCACTTTCTAAATCGGTATCATCGTCGGTATCTGAACCTACAGATATTATTAAACGGTCTTGATTAGGGCTGATGCTTTTTTCTAACTTAATAAATTCATCTTCAATTTTAATGACATGATGAATACACTTTTTCCAATTACTTGGTGTTATTTCTCCCACTTTAGTTTTAATAAGGTCGACTACTTTGGCATCAAATTTGGGGAAGGTGTTATTTTTGCGAATTCTTCTTTTCAGCTGAGTCCATATTAGTTCTATCGGGTTAAAAATGCAAAAATATGGGGATAACCGTAAAACTGTATGTCCTTGAGCTTTAGCCATGCTATCAATCACATATTGTTTTGGGAAGTTTTGCTTCTTAACAATTTCCAAAAGATTTTTCTTCCTAAAATTTTCATCAAATTCCAAATTATGTTTTCGGAGAAATTCTTGAATATCTTTTTTCTTTGTTCCCGTATTTGGTATTTTCTCAATTTGTCGCGAATGATACGAAGCATCGTCTAAAACAATTACGCTGTTTTCTTCTATATTTGGTAGCAATGAATTCTGAAACCATGCTTGAAAAATATCCGCAGTCATGTTTTGGTGATAGTCAATGTTTGATTCTTCCATTTTTTTCCACTTAATTTGAGACCATTATGCATCCATCCATTTTCTGATCCACAATGTACAATTACTAATCTGGTTCCTTTATTTGCAGGCATATCAACTTTACATTTCTTTGAACCATCTATCCAGCCTTTTTTCACTCTATCATGGGTATCATACCAAGTTTCATCTAAATAATCGTTGTCCATTTCGACATTTTTTTATATTTTTCAAATATTCATTACGCCACTGCACAATTCTGAAGCTTTCCATAATACCTGCCCTTTTATTAATAATCTTGAACCTAAATCCTATCTTTATTATCCAGCGCCGAAGTGTTGCTTGACTAACTGACACTGCACCATTTGTTTTCAGTTCCACATGTATTAATTCCACCGTTGGTACCTCATTTTCCATATACTTGCTATAAATTAAATCTCTTAACAATTTCACCATAGGCGAATCTAATGCTCGTGCTGCTCTTTTATCCGATCTAACTTTTCGATTAGGTACCACATCCTTAATTATTCTATAGATAGACCGTTCTGAAATTTCTGTTAAGTAGGCCGTTTTTTCCACGGCTCCTTTTTCACCTTCACTTTCTTTTATATTTTTATAAACGTTAAAAAACTACTTTTTTAATATATTCGCATAAATATTGTCTAGAACTTTTCTCTGTAGTTTGCGAGCCATTACCATTTCCCATATTTTCGTTAAATTCTCTGCTGGTGCTAGGTTGAGGATCTTCCCAAGGCCTGAACATTATCACAATATTATTTTACCACAGCCACTAAAAGACGGAAAACACTCGAATATTTCACCATCCGCCGGAATATTTTTACACAACTACATAAAATACGATTAAACAAAGAGCAATTTCACTTATCTGTTAAAGTATTATACATTCTAGGCACTCACAATCAAAATAAAATGTAAACACTGAACCACACACTGTATTATTGTATGAAGCACATAACCTATATATTCTAAATATAACACAACTCGTTCGAAATATCGCGGAAGACTGTGGTCCGTCTCTGCTTAATACCTGTGCCGTTCTGCTTGCCCTATTACAGCATTATGTATGTGTGTAAAAAATTAAGTAAACAGTAAAATATTTTAGGAGTGAGTGGCGTAATTATTAGAAATTATAACTGATACTGGCGAGTTTCCCTTAATTTCTTATTTTAATCCATGCTCTATCCTAGTGGTAATAGGCGGCAAAGCTTTGAAATTTTTTATCTGACAGAAATATGAAGTTTACTTTACTAAATCCATCTCGACGCTATGGCACGCGCTTCATAGAGATGCTGTACCCCTCCATTACCCATGGCACCGACGTAAACATCTCTGTATTGACATCAGGATTTACCACAGCGGCACTGGTGTCACAGGCAATATGGCCGCTAAGTTGTGCTATTTGTTTGCAAAACACAGTGTTAGTAGTGAATGGATACTCGTGTTTTTTTTTTCTAAACTGAAATACGCAAATTTGTTAGTAAAATGGTTGTAAAGCTCGATAAAATTATGAGCTGCGTGCATACAAGCGACCGTAAGTTCTCATTATAATAAAAGCAGGAGTACATACAAGCGGCCGTTTTTGCATATACAACCGACAATCGTAGCCTAGGATGTTCAAGGTAGTATACAATTACCCATTTCTAATGGTGTCGTTAATATTTTCAGTTTTCTAACACGAGTAGAACCAAAAAAATGATAGAAACTTCCCTGTCAACAGTTCCATCCACCAACCGATGGCACCCCTATCAGTAAAAATATCTCCTACAACGGGATTTTTTATTAAAATCAAAGCGCGCATCGGTTTCTTTTTAGTTTAAAAAATAATTCCGTGTTGTATACTAACATCAAAAAAATAGTTTGTACTTTGACATGAAATGAAATTCTCCTTTCAGTGCTGCTTGTTTATTCATAGTGGTGCGCCCCGGGGGGGGGAGGGGAGGCAGGTGAGGGTACTGAGACTACTGTCATTCGATTAAGCGCCCAAAAAAAACTTAGGGAGCGAAGTTTTATGCAGCTATATCACCACTTTGCGCTGTTACCACGGAAAATGATTTTTTTCAACATGTCAAGTTGAAAATTGTCCGTTCATATTTTTCATACATGTTTTTTATATATAAAACATCAAAAACATCATTTCGATTAGAGAACGGACATTAGGGAGTACCAAAATTAGCCTAAAAAAAGACACTGAATTGAAATGCAAGTACTATGCAACGATTAAAACGTCCGTCTTTATTTTTTTGTCGTAGAAAAGCTTCAGAAATAGACGAGAATTGTACAAACGAGTATTTGGCGAGGACACAAATTTCCACCTGTTCCCAGTTTTCAGTATTTAACCCCTTATATCTTCACGCAGCACTCAAAATTTCCGTTTTAATTTTTTCCTCGAAGTGTGCATATTTATGAACACCAAGAAATTGTAAGCGGATATTAGATGACCCGTTATTTTTTACGTGTTGAAGGATACATTTCAACCCTTTCGCAACGTTAAAAATTTCCGTCGCTCTGAACTTTTTTTTCATCCTTGTACAACAAATTGAGCATTGGCGCGGAAATTTCCCATTAGGCGATAAATCGAAAATTTTGGTTACGGGTTGCCGCACTGTTAGTATAATAATACACTGTTTTCTGCGACGTAGTTTGATTTTATCTACCTAGGTAAGTAAGGGATTGACTAACTTTATCGTGTACGCTCGTAGTAATTTTCCGCGCAGTGAACCGGTAATATCCCACTACAATTTGGCGGGCATGTTGGAGTAACGTGTGAGGTCACACACTCAAGTACAAGTGCTGTGTAACATTCTTACCCTCGTTCTCGAGGGCAGGCATTCCAATGCTGACATAATTTTTTCCCTTTCTCAACCACCCCGAAGGGAAAAGGCCACCCCTTTTTGAGATATTTCGATAGTTAGTATGCAGGGGGACTAACTTGAATCACCATACATATATGTATTGTTACGAATTAGCGCCCTCTGGGTGTGGGTGGCATAATTAATAAGCACAACTCCACCATTTAATAATAATAATAATAATAACAATAATAATAATAATAATAATAATAATAACAGTAATAATAATAATAATAATAATAATAATAATAATAATAATAACAATAATCTTTATTTCACTGGCTTTCAAAAAAAGCATTGGAATGATGGAATGTAGTCAAATACGTATCTAAATTACGATTAAACTAATATTACACTAATACAAAACAAGATAAAAAGGCTAACAAACATTTAGACAAGTTATACATAAAAAACAAATTAAAATATCCAGTAAAATGTGGCGAGAACCAGAATAGGTCAAAACATATTAAGGCAATGTATATTAAATCCTTAACGTTGATATGAAAGGTTAGACTGCAAGTACTCTTCATCTGAGTAAAATTCAAATTTTAGCAACAAGGACTTCACTTCTTTTTTAAACAAGTGAATAATATTTATATCTTTTATATGAGATGGTAATTTATTAAATAGTTTTATAGGCATTACTTTGGGCTTTTAGCTAGCATAGGTAAGGTATGAGGTGGAAAATTCACAGAGTGCTTTTCTCGGAGATTATGGCCACTGTCGACAGAGGTGTCTTTTCTACTTAATATTAAACTTGCTTAAATTATTTTTTATGTACGACACGGAGTGTAAAATGTATAATGATGGGGCTGTTAAAATTCCCAATTCACTAAAAAGTTTTGCGCATGAAAATTGCTGTGGCTTAAAGAGTATGGTACGGATTATTCTTTTTTTAAGAATAAAAACTTCATTAAAACGCGAGCAATTGCCCCAACAAATAATGAAATAACCTAATAATTATGAGTGAACATGTGCAGTAATATATTTTTAAAATGTGAATATTAATATAAGATCGTAATTGCCAAATAATAAAGCACTGGGTGGTTAGCTTGCTGACTATATGGTCTTTATGGTATCCCCAATTCAATTGAGAATATATACAGTGTGTTCCGCTTGTCATAAATCCACCCTAATATACAGACTGTCTATTTTACGAGGGCCACACCAAATATCTCGCTTAATATCTATTGTAGAAGAATAAAGTTTTATTAACAGTTATCCCATTTTTTGTGAGCTATATTTCAGTAAAAAGAAAATTGAAATCCATATCCTACTTTATGAGATATATTACAAAAACCTGAAAAATAGGAAAACCACAAACGGTTATAGCTTCCTTATTTGAGGAGATACAAAAAAAGTTAAAGGAATGAAAGTTGACGGCAAAGACAATAAGAATAATAACGTGTAACAAAAAAATCGAAAAATGCAGTTGGATTTGACATACGCTATTGTGCAAAAATGAAAAATACATATCTCAAAGTAGGCCATGACGCCATTAATTCCGTTATTTTTTTCTCATTCCAATGATATAAAACATGTCACAGAAATTTTAACCGATAGTGTCAATATTTAATATTTTACGAATACCACAATTCATATAATTGAATCGTAACAATCAGCTGTGCCATAATAGTAAAAATTCACTTTATAATAATTATAATTCCGTAATTATTTATTACAATTTAATACAAACCAATAAATATCTCATAAATAACAAAACGAACATCCAAAGAAAAAAACGAAAAACTATGTATAACAGTACTACCTACTACTATATTGAAAAGAAATTGTGTGTATTTATTTTTCTAACTACAAATGCTCAAATTGTGCACCATGCATTCTGACACATAAACGTGCTCTACGAGACACGTCACGCATTACATTTTGGAGCATTTCAGGAGTAATTGCCTCACACGCGTTTCGAATTCTGGTTTTGATGTCCTCAATATTTTCAGGGGTAGTTTGAAATACCTTGTCTTTAATGTAACCCCAGACGAAACAATCCAAGGGAGCAATATCTGGTGATCGAGCTGGCCATAGAATGGGTCCATAGGTGCCTATCCAGCTATCTGGCATAACTTGATTTAAATAATTTGTACATATTACAGCAGTGTGAGGTGGAGCCCCATCTTGTTGAAAATATGAATAATTTAATCTTTCTGCCACTGTTAATTCATAAAGAAAATCTTGAAATTCGTTTTGCAGGAAATTAAGGTATCTACGAGCGGTTAATTTGCCATCATAAAAATAAGGTCCAATTACTTTAGTCCCTAAAAGACCCAACCAAACATTCGTAGAAAATCTTTCTTGGAAAGCAGTCTCTCTGCACCAATGTGTATTTTCTCGTGTCCACTTATAATGCATATTTCTATTGAAAAATCCATTGTTAGAAAAATTTGATTCGTCCTACCAAAGAATTTTGCTACATATCAGCGCGTCATTCCTTTTCTTATTTAATAACCATCTACAAAATCTTACTCTCCTTGGCTTATCTCCCTCATTTAAATATTGAACTTTCCTCATTTTGTAGCATCGAAATCCGTTTTTTTTTTCAATATTTTTCTTGCACTGTCTTTTTTTATGCGACAGTTTCTCTGAATTTGTCTCAAAGAGGTTTCCTCATTTTGGTTAACATAATTCATTACTCTATTCACTTTTCTTACAGTATCCGCAACATGCGCTCGCCTTACTACTTTTTTTGAAAACGAACCGTGCGTTTTTAGATTTTGAACTAACTTCCTAAACATAGTTCAATTTGGCTGCGGAGCATCTGGAAATCTATCTCCGTAAACCGTGACTGCCATCTCAGCGTCAAAATTGCACTGACAATAAATGCTAATCATGTCGAATTTGTTATTATTGGTGTACACCATAATTACTGATATAAAATTTGTCTTAGAACTCGACAACGCAACATACAACAGTGACAATCTGTCAAATTTATTAATAACTGTATACATTGTTTTTCACTAATTATGGCACAGCTGATTGTTACGATTCAATTACATGAATTGTGGTATTCGTAAAATATTAAATATTGACACTATCGGTTAAAATTTCTGTGACATGTTTTATATCGTTGGAATGAGAAAAAAATAACGGAATTAATGGCGTCATGGCCTACTTTGAGATATGTATTTTTCATTTTTGCACAATAGCGTATGTCAAAGCCAACTGCATTTTTCGATTTTTTTGTTACACGTTATTATTCTTATTGTCTTTGCCGTCAACTTTCATTCCTTTAACTTTTTTCGTATCTCCTCAAATAAGGAAGCTATAACCGTTTGTGATTTTCCTATTTTTCAGGTTTTTGTAATATATCTCATAAAGTAGGCTATGGATTTCAAATTTCTTTTTACTGAAATATAGCTCACAAAAAATGGGATAACTGTTTCTAAAACTTTATTCTTCTACAATAGATATTAAGCGAGATATTTGGTGTGGCCCTCGTAAAATAGACAGTCTGTATGTTATTAATAATGCCAATTCTTCAAATGTAGGTGGTAGTTATAGGTTGGAAAAATGAATTATTTGGCGTAGTAAACATTTTCATTTTTCATTGGCGTGCGGTTTTAGGGGGTAAAATAGGGTAGGTTTTTTGGGAAAAGGATATTAGAGCTTATTTTAGACAAACTTTTCTATCATATTTGGATTCAGCATGTCCAAGAACCCCTTAATACATTTTCTCCATGATCTCAAATCGGATTATACCCGAAACGAAAACTTAATTAATTTCTTAAAAGAAATTTTACCCTTTTATAATTTAATTTAATTGTTATAACGAACTTAAAAACAGCTTTTTTTAAAATTCTGGTCTCTTCACCATAACCACCTTCTAATAAAATACACTTTTCAACAACCCTTCTTAACCGTTCAATCACTTTTCTTAAAGTTTGGGGAGTAATTTCTTGACATGCTTGCCTAATCCTACGGTAGAGCTCTCGTTTGTTACTCGGCCGAGTAGCATACACTTTATTTTTCAAGTACCCCCATGGAAAAAAGTCACAAGGGCTAATATCAGGCGATCTAGGGGGCCACGGTTCTAAAGGGCTATTTCTACCTATTTACTTCATAGGGAAATTTGCATTTAAGAAATTTATATCAGAGAATTGTGCGCCGGGGCAGCCACCAGCTTATTGTTAATCATTAAAATTATGATTAACAATAAGCTGTTTTCTGCAAATTGGGTGATGTTATTTAACTAACAATATGTGTAAGTTGTACATAAATAAATACTACAGGATTGTTGAAGACTATTTTTGGATAAAATTTGATTATAAGGGAGATATCTCCTAATTTGGTGCTTTCTCCCCTCCCCAGTAGCCTTACGTGTTGTTCCCTCTTAATCTACTCAGAACATTTTTTATTTTCAGTTTTTACAACTCTTAAAAAATTGGAGAGGTATAAATATTATAACATTTTTTAGAAAATATCAGCATCAATGGAGCTTTCTAGTAAAAACATTTGGATTTACCCCACCTTTTTCGAATTAAGTACAGGAGAAATAACTGAAATAAATATTATGTTTCATCCCTTTGAGCCTGGACTGCACGTAGAGAAATATTATGTAATCTGCGATAACAATTCATTGGAGCAACTCGAGATATTGGGAGACGCTTTGGAATTTAATATGAATATGATAAAAATAGACGTAAGAATCATTACCCTAATTTAATTGACAGAAAGTATATTTCTATTTATAGAAAACAAAAATGTTTACTAAAGTAATGTTTCTATCTAAATCCTCGAATGGCAAGGAACTGATATTAAACCTCCCCGGTATGCTCCATTTTCCTGCAACATGAAAAATAGGTATCATAATACTTATATTAAAGCCCACATACCGGCCTATATGTCTCTTGATACCCTCTCGAAAATAACCGAGTGGGTTATTCTAAAAATACTTAGTAAATTCGTAGACAAAAAGAACTTAATACCACACCATACATTCGGTTTTCGCAAGGGGCATAGCACAACACACGCCCTTTGCAAAGTCGTCCATTCGTATAAGAAAAAACAGCGCACTGTGATGTTGTTCCTAGATATTGAAAAAGCGTATGACACGGTATGACATAATGGCCTTATCTACAAATTAGAACACATATTGAAAATTCCCCCATACTTACTTACTTTACTTAAGTCGTTTATTAGAGCCAGGTACATTACTGTACGTGTTAATGACACCTATTCAAATAAAAAATTATTATCGTCGGGTGTCCCACAGGGGGCAATCCTGTCACCCATCCTATATATTTTATATACCTCCGATGTCCCCCCTTATCCCAACTCCACCATTTTGTTATATGCAGATGATACCGCACTATACGCACAATTATTCCACGCTCAAACTGCCACACGCTGTACCCTCTGCAGAAACCAAAAATTTTTCAGATAATGGAAAATTTCCGTAAATATACAAAAACCCAATCTATAAACTTCAACAGAAAACGAACAAACACTAAAACCATCACTAAACTTACAATAGAGAGGAAGACAGACAGTTGAGGAGCTCAACTCAGTTGAATATTTAGGACTAACCCTGGATAAAAGGCTGAGTTTCGCTCCTCACATTACTCGGACACTTAACCGTACTTACGCAACGCTTAACAGACTATATCCTCTTGCAAATAGGCGGAGTAAATTATCGATAGATAACCAACTCACTTTGCATAAAGCGATATTCAGGCCTCTACTAACGTATGCAATATGCATGCCCCGCATGAAATAATATGTCCTCCATCACCCAGTGCAAGAGGATACAAACACAGGCCTCTACCCCTATATTTCAATTTTTTTGAATGACATTTTATGACACAAAATTTAAGTTTTAATGCCTAAAAAGTGAACTAAAAGCTATATAATAATCCAGTAACTTTATGCATTTTACCTGACATTAAATATGGTATCTATGATTTTTAATATGTTGTATATGACTATAAATTAATGCTGAATCCAAATTTAGGACCTCGGCAGACTTTCGGATCTTGATAAAAAATCCAAGAAACTGCAAGATTTTTTAGTTTTTTTCAGTTCTTGTCAGACCTACTCTTTTGGCAAAAACAATTTAATACTTTTGAAAATAGATTAAATTTGCTACAAATTGGTACCAGAAAGGACTCTGTAGGCCAAATAGTCTCCGAGGTACAGCTATTTAAAGTTTTGCAAAATTCATATTTTGCCATTGTTAGCAATTTTTAACCTAAAAATCTGTGAATTCGTTACTTCAAAATCTGTGAAATATCTACATATCTCTACATAAAATACATATCTCCCTATATTATCTGTTACTAATTTTTTAAATAGATTCAAGGCTGATATTTTACTACACCCCAACCAAACAATCGGCGAATGCGCGCGGGGCTAAGCACATCACACTAAAAAAGTATTTCACTTCAGAAAAACATTATTTATGTTTTGAGGCTTGAGGCCAATCTTACGAAGTAAAACCGGAAAAATCGCTAAAAATTACGAAATATGAGGAATTTGCCAAACTTTGAACAGCTGTTTCTCGGAAACTATTAAATCTACAGAGTCCATTCTAGTAACAACTTGTAGCAAATTTAGTCTACTTTAAAAAAGTATTAAATTGATTTTGCCTAAAAAGTAGGCCTTAGGGATCAAAATCGCCAAAAGCTGAAAAAAGCAAAAATCTATTCGTTTTTTGGAGGTGTGTGGAGGTTGTCAACTTGGATTTAACATTAATTTATAATCCTATATAACATATTAAAAAAACATAGATACCCCATTTGATGTTAGGTAACCCTCTTTTTTATGACAAGGTTACTGGACTATATATTTTATTATTAGTGTTTTACTGAAAATGAAAATATGTTATAATACATTTGTATTTAAGTTGTATGTACACTTGATTAAAAAAAAACTGGTACAACTCTTGTAATTAAAAATCTTAATAGTTTAGTTGTGTGCATATGTCTGTAAATAAGGCTGGTCAAGCATGTTGAGAGGGGGGTGGAGAAGAAGTGATTTACCCCGGACCTGATTTTTTTGGAGGAGACCGGTTTTCTTAGTGTTTTTAAACTTATTAAACCTTTCTTCTTTATTTTATTCAAATGGAATTTTAAAAAAATAATTGGAAAATAACTGTTTCAAAACATTTTGAAGCCTGCCATATGTTTAAAAAATCGGTAAAGGTCTTTACCCAGAACTTCCCTCGTTATTTGTGCATGGCGGTCACTCTAAAAAATTAATAATTACGAAATGACATTGAGAATAATAATTGGAATATAGTTATTGCTATTATTACAAAGAAAACTTGATAAGTTTGGTCAAAAAAATATACAGATTGCTCATCCAACAGCAAAAGCTCAATACTAAATAACAGGTGCCACATATGGCAGGCTTGCGCAAATACCTTTACAAATGTCCACCATGACTGAATTATTTCTTGGGATGACCACCCTGTACATTTTTCAATAAAAGTATAATAGGTGTATATGTCAGATATTATTGCCATCCGTCACATCAATCCAACATTCGCGTAATGGAGTGAAAGTATAGTGGTGGTTAAAAAATTTCATTTTAATTTTAATTTTCCAAAAAAATTGAAAAAAAAAATTTTTAAATTTTTTCTTCTGAAATAGGTTTAAAATGTCAAACGTAGAAATTTTAAATTTAAGCAAAAAGGAAAGTTTCCGTCTATTCTATAATTGTATGATTTCAACTTAGTTTTTGAAATATACAAGCGACTGTAGTGAGAAAGGTGCCTTACCGTAATCCTCGGAGGAATGGCTCGCTGGGGCAGGAAGACAGCTCCTTCTGCACTCTCCAACCAATTGTTTGAATAGCCGAAGATTTATGTACACTACACTGATAGTTGTAATAATTAGTAGCAATTATTTAATGGTAGAATACTCGAAGTTAAAGTTATTATATTTATAGGCAACGTGCCGTGATTACTGTCAATCTATGATTGATTCGGTTTAACTCCGGGCGCTGTCGGCCCTGTTTGGCAGGTATACCAATCTCACTAGTATTTACCATGTCGGAAGACAAAAATTAAATTAACATTACTAATGCCAGTTAAACAAAGAACAAATATTTACATATTTACAAAAGGACGAAACATTCCGCCCACCAAATACAACCATGTTGTATTTTACTGAGATGGCAGGGGGCAAAGCTTGACGACGGGCCTCTGGTAAGTTCCATCGGCCGTCTTAACGGTAGCGACACGGCATACTCCATCAGAGCCACAATGAGTTTCAATAATGCGACCCAAACGCCAGCGGAGAGGTGGCGATAAATCGTCCTTAATCAAAACTAATTTTCCAATTGATAAATGTTCTAAATTACCCCTTAACCATTTTTGACGCTGCATTAAAGTGTGTAAATATTCGACATGCCATCTTTTCCAAAAATCTTGATGTAATTTTTGCAATAATTGCAAACGTGTTAAACGATTGATAGTGAGATCAGTTAAGTCAGGATCAGGCAGAACAGTTAAAGGTTCTAATATTAGAAAATGTCCCGGAGTTAAAGCATTCAGATCGTTGGGATCGGTGCTAAGCTTCGAAAGTGGACGCGAATTTAATAATGCCTCAATTTGGACTAACATTGTATATAGTTCCTCGAATGTCAGAATTTGTTCCCCAATCACTCTGGAAAGATGAGTTTTAACTGATTTAACGCCCGCCTCCCACAAGCCACCAAAATGAGGTGCAGAAGGGGGGTTAAATTGCCACTTAATTTTCTCTGTTTCAGCAGCATTTTGCATAATTTCAGTGAGGTACTTGTTAGCTCCAACAAAATTTGTGCCACAATCACTGTGGATAAGAGAACAGCGTCCTCTTCGAGCGATAAATCTGCGTAAAGCTGCAAGAAATGCTTCAGATGACAAATTCGACACTAGCTCTAAATGAACAGCCTTTGTTGTAAAGCACACGAATAAGCAAATATAGGCCTTTTGAGATTTGCAACCACGTGTCTTACCGAGGGTAACATGATAAGTACCACAAAAATCGCATCCAACACAGCTAAAGGGTTTAAGTTGACTTACACGAAGTTTAGGTAAATTGCCCATATACGGTGTCAACGCAGTAGGTCGAACCCGAAAACATTTTATACATTTTGCCAAGACAGAGCGAATTGCTTGCTTGGCGTTTAAAATCCAGTAATTTTGTGATATTAAAATGAAGAGTTTGTAACCCAGGATGCAGATTTTGTAAATGAGTGTCTTGAATAATAAGCTCGGTCAAACGATGTTTTCGAGGTAGTAAAATGGGATGCTTTTGTTCAAATGATAAATAGGAATTAGTCAATCTACCTCCCACTCTAAGAAAACCATTGGAATCTAAAAATGGAGATAGTTTTCGAAACGACTTAGGCAGAGCTTTTCCATTTCGTAAATTTTTAAGTTCTTCAGAAAAAGACAGTTGTTGTACATGTTTAACCAAAACCAATAAGGCTCGTTGAAGATCATAAGAAGTAAAAGTACCACGTTTCTTCTCGGGAGATGAAATATTATTGCAAAAACGAAGACAATATGAAATTATACGCTGGATTTTCGATAGAGAAGAAAATCTGTCTAAAAGATTATCCAGCGTATTTAACGTAACTGAAGTAGAAAGAACAACCTTCTTTTCTTCCAGTGTGACCAATGATGAAGTATCGTCGTTTTCAATGTCAGAAATGGACCAAGATTCCTTTGAATCTTGTAACCAAGATGGCCCCGCCCACCATAAGGAATGTGACAGCAAGTCAGAGGGAAAAATACCACGAGAAGCACAATCTGCAGGATTATCCTTTGTACTAATGTGATGCCAACAAGCAGGAGACACTAAGTCCTGTATGTGGCTAACCCGATTGCTGACGAAAGTTTTCCAACGATATGGGGGTGATTTTATCCACGCCAGGACGACGGTGGAGTCAGACCATGCGTGTATTTCATTGAAATTAAGTTTGTTGACAAAACTATTCAGTATGAAGTGGATTAAATCAGAAAGAAGAACTGCCGCACACAGTTCTAATCTGGGCAGCGAAAGTTTTTTCAATGGGGCAACTTTAGATTTTGCACATACGAGTACTGTCTTAATGCTGCCATCAAGCTTAACAAGACGAATATATACAACTGCAGAATAGCCTTTCTCCGAACTATCACTAAAGCCGTGAAGCTGGGAAGACGAAATTTGATCAGTGTCAAAATAACGAGGTATGCTGATAAGCGACAACTTAGGTAATTCTGCCTTGAAATTAATCCAGTGAGCTGATAGATGTGAAGGGAGTTCATCATCCCAATTCAAACCATGTGTCCACAATTGTTGCATAAAATATTTTGCAAGAAATGTTACAGGACATAGAAAACCCAAGGGATCATAAATTCGAGCGATGTCGGAAAGAACTGTTCTCTTTGTGCAAGGTCTTTCAGAGGTATCCACATTATAAGAAAATGAATCACTAGAGAACAACCATTTCATACCAAGGATTTTTACACTACAATTTTCTTCATTGTCAAAAGACAGGGACTTTTGGTAATGATATTCTTTTGGAATTGATGCTAGTAGAGAAGGGTGATTGCTTGTCCACTTACGAAGTTCGAAACCTCCTCTAGCGAGCAGCTTTATTAAATTCTCTTGTAAGGTTATTAATTCGTCCAATGAATTATCACCAGTAACCAGATCATCAACATAAATATCAGAGGACAAAACTTGTGAGGCTCTGGGAAATTCAGAACACTCATCTTGAGCTAATTGTAATAAAGTTCTGATAGCCAAAAATGGGGCAGATTTTATGCCATAAGTAACTGTCTTTAATCGAAATTCTTGCACAGGTTCCTGAGGTGTAAATCTCCACAAGATTCTTTGATAATCTCTGTGGGTGGGTTTTACCATGATTTGACGATACATTTGCCGTATGTCAGCAGTGAAAACAAAACGATATAATCGAAAATGCAATAAAAGAGTAGTTAGATCTTGTTGTAATTTGGGACCTGTAAGTAGGGTATCATTGAGAGACTGTCCACCAGGTGGCGAACAGGATGCATCAAATACAACGCGAAGTTTGGTTGAAGCGCTTTCAGGCTTCACCACGCAATGATGTGGAATGTAAAAACATTTAGAGGGAATACAGGGCGGTGATGTGGCACGTTCCATGTGACCAGCTTCCAAATATTCCTTTAAAAAAGACTTATAAGCTTCGTACAACGATTGATTACGAGTAAGACGACGTTCTAACGAAAAGAGACGACGAAGTGCGATCGAACATGTTTCAAGAAAGGATGGTTCCCCGTCACAAAATGGGAGAGCCACCGTGTAACGACCCAGAGAATCACGGGAATGATTTTCCAAAAACAGTTTTTCACATTGTAATTCTTCGGGGGTAGTATTACAATATTTTGGTACCTCTTCGATTTCCCAAAATTTCTTGAGATCAAAATTTAAAGAAGTAAGAACAGAACAAAATGAATTTATAGACGAAGAAGGTTCACAATTAATTTTTCCCATAAATACCCAGCCGAAGATTGTCTGAATCATAGTAGGTTCATCTAAGTTTCCTTGAATGGGCCCGCTTGTCACCACCAATGGGAAAACATCGGCACCTAACAGCATATCTACGTCTTTAGGTACATTAAATTCGGGATCAGCCAATTTGATGTTTGTCAAATGTGACCACTTTGACACTGGTATGTAAGTAGTGGGCATAGCAGAACAAATTTTAGGGATTACCACTGCGTCAACGCTTAAATACGGCGATAATTGACCAACAGGACGAATGGTACAAGTGACACCAGCATTAGCCTGCGAAGACATGTGTGCAAGACCATTGATTGATAATGATACTCGGGAATATGGTAAACCTAAACGATTACAACAACTAGTAGTCATGAAGCTAGCTTGGCTTGCACAGTCTAACAAAACTCTAACCTTCTGAAAGTTACCTCGAATGTCCAAAACTTCTAGTATTGCCGTGGACAATAGCACAGTAGTTTTAGAGGGTATCAAATTAGTTAACGAATTTACAGCTGGTGAACTGGACGATGATGTAACTAAGTTCACCGTTGGAGGGGAGATAACTGATAAAGTATCTGCTGGAGCCGTAGAAGTGCTAGGAGAAGAGGATGGACTAGGCTCACCAGTAGAACTATCAAAATGTAACAATGTGTGATGTCGGGCTTGACAAAGTCGACACGAAGATTGAGAACGACAGGTTGAAGAACGATGAGAGCTTTGTAAACAGTTTATACAGAGTCTCTTGTGTTTAACAAAGTTGTATCTATCTATTGCAGATTTATTTTGAAATGAGGGACATTTATATAAAGCATGCACTAAATTGCAGAGTGCACAGTTAAGAGCAGCAGCATTCGTGGAGTTAACAAGACACGAGGAATTATTAGAACTAAGTGACAAAACTTTATTTGAAATGTTTGGGGGTTTTTTAAAATTAAAATGTTCAATTTTACGATTTATTTTAGTCGCAGATAAACTAACTGATTCTAAGGCAATGCATTGATCCAGCAAAAATTTAACTAAATTTTCATAAGTAGGAATTTCTGTAGAGGGGTACTGCAATTCAAAACGTTTAACTGTTTCTAAGTCAAGTTTTTTAATTAAGATATGGAATAAAACAAAGCTCCATGAATCAACAGGTAAGTCAAGTTTTCGTAAAGCTTCCAAATTCTCAGAAAAACGTTCTAACAACTCTCTTAGTGCAACGCAAGAATCATTATTTAATTTTGGAGCGTCCACTATTTCTTGCCAGTATGTGCTGGCTAATAGTCTATTATTTTGATAACGATTTATTAGAGTTTGAAGGGCAATTTCATAGTTATTATCTGATAATGGTATGACCTTGACTACAGCTAGCGGATTTTTAGAAAGACAAGTCAACAAATACTGAAATTTTTCAGAATTGGATAATGTTGGATGATTATGAACTAAAGATCTATATAAATCTAAAAATGAAGGCCAGTCTTTACGATTACCATCGAATTTTGGCAAGTCAATCTTAGGCAATTTAACACTAGGTACTCTCTTGCTTGGTTCAGGTACAGGTTGTGTATCTGTTTCAAATAATTCATTGTAAATTTCTTTAATTAAATAAAAAATACGATCAAATTCCGTACGTACTGCCTCCTCCGGACCTATATCTGCACCATCCATGGTGGCTAAATATTCGATTAAAGCGAAATGTTTATTTTGAAATTGAGTATAAATACTGTCAATATCCGAAAAACGAATTTTAAATGAATTTAGACCAGTGGGGTCAGTACGAGCTGTTTGTGCCACCCCCTGCAACTCCTGCAAACGATTATACCAAATATCTCGTAGACTTTTATTTTGTTTTATTTTATTTGTTGCCATATTGCAGTAATTTATGGAATTAGAAAATAAACAATTCTAATAAGTACTATTTAAATATGCAATGCCAATAATGATTAAATACACCAAATAAACTGTACAAAAATAATGATTTATTAAAGGCAAATCCACTTATACTATGTTTGTTATTCAGAGAATTGTACGTCAAGCTTTGTAACCCTGCAATACTCAATAAGACACTCCTATATTAAATATAAATCTATGATAATTATAAAGCGAATAAGAAATTCAAATAATTATATTTCTTACCCAAATAAAATAAGTAATTCAAAAGAATAAAAGTAGGTAATTCAATTGATCACAAAACGTTAGGATTTTTTATGAGCGCAAAAACTATTTATGACTGATAAGAAATAAAGAAACAAAATGAATTCTATTTAACTAGCAATAATAATATTTGGTAATATTCAATAAATAAATCTTAATTAGAATTAATAATTAATCCGACTCGACTGAAGGACCATAAAATGTATGATTTCAACTTAGTTTTTGAAATATACAAGCGACTGTAGTGAGAAAGATGCCTTACCGTAATCCTCGGAGGAATGGCTCGCTGGGGCAGGAAGACAGCTCCTTCTGCACTCTCCAACCAATTGTTTGAATAGCCGAAGATTTATGTACACTACACTGATAGTTGTAATAATTAGTAGCAATTATTTAATGGTAGAATACTCGAAGTTAAAGTTATTATATTTATAGGCAACGTGCCGCGATTACTGTCAATCTATGATTGATTCGGTTTAACTCCGGGCGCTGTCGGCCCTGTTTGGCGGTATACCAATCTCACTAGTATTTACCATGTCGGAAGACAAAAATTAAATTAACATTACTAATGCCAGTTAAACAAAGAACAAATATTTACATATTTACAAAAGGACGAAACAATAATAGTGGTAAAAGAAGTTTAAGATTTAAAAATTACATATTTTTTTTAAATAGGTTTAGAATGTCATGAAACGTGAAACTTTTAAATTTGAGTAAAAAAAGTTTCCATCTATTCTAGTGTTAATTTTTTTCCAAACTGATAAAATGTTGCAAAAATTTTTTTTCCGAAATTGGTTTGGAATGTCATGAAACGTGGAAATTTTAAATTTGAGCAAACCAAATTTTTCGTCTATTCTATAGTAGTGATAAATAGATTAAAAATGTTTTCAAATTTTTTTAAAAATTTTTCAAAAACATTTCTAAATTTGTTTGAATAGTTTTAGAATGCCATGGAAACGTGGATAGTTTAAATCTGAACAAAGAAAAAAAATTCTATCTTGGTGGTAAATTTTTTTAAAAATAGTAAACAAAATTTCTAATTTTTCTTTTAAATAGATTCAGAACGCTATGAAACGTGGAAATTTTAAATTTGAAGAAGTAAAAAAAAATCCATCTATTTTAGTGGTAAAAAACATTTAAAAAATGTTGGTAAAAAAAAATTTCAAAATATGTTCAATTTTTTTTTTCTGAATCGGGCTTAGAATGCCTTGAAACGTGGAAATTTTAAATTTGAAGAAAAAAAAATTATTTTAGTAGAAAAAAATTTTTCAAATATTTTTTTTTTTTTTAATAGTTTTAGAATGCCATGAAACGTAGAAATTTTAAATTTGAGCAAAAAAAAAATTTTTTCATCTTGGTAAAAAATTTTTCAAAAATGTTGGTGAAAAAAATTTTCAAATTTTTTTTTTCGCGAAATAGGATTAGCGCGTCATGAAACGTGGAAATTTTAAATTTGAGCAAAAAAAATTTTTTCGTCTGTTCTATAGTAGTGATACATAAATGGATTAAAAATGTTTTCAATTTTTTTAAAAAATTCTTCAAAAACATTTTTAAATTTGTTTGAATAGTTTTAGAATGTCATGGAAACGTGGATAGTTAAAATCTGAACAAAGAAAGAAAAATTCTATCTTAGTGATAAAATTTCAAAAAACTTTTTTTTTTAATCAGGCTTAGAATGCCATGAAACGTGAAAATTTTAAATTTGAAGAAAGAAAAAAAAAATCATTTTAGTAGTAAAAATTTTTTCAAAAATATTGGTGAAAAAAATTTTCAAATTTTTTTTTCCTGAACTAGGTTAAGCGTGTCATGAAACGTAGAAATTTTAAATTTGAGCAAAAACAAATTTTTTTCATCTTGGTAAAAATTTTTTCAAAAATTTTTTTTTTCAGAAATAGGTTTAGCGTGTCATGAAACGTGAAAATTTTAAATTTGAACAAAAAAAAATTTTTTTTATCTTGGTAAAATTTTTTTTTTCCTGAAACAGGTTTAGCGCGTCATGAAACGTGGAAATTTTAAATTTGAAGAAGTAAAAAAAAATCCATCTATTTTAGTGGTAAAAAACATTTAAAAAATGTTGGTAAAAAAAAATTTCAAAATATGTTCAAATTTTTTTTTCTGAATCAGGCTTAGAATGCCTTGAAACGTGGAAATTTTAAATTTGAAGAAAAAAAATTATCATTTTAGTAGAAAAAAAATTTTTAAATATATATTTTTTTTAATAGTTTTAGAATGCCATGAAACGTGGAAATTTTAAATTTGAGCAAAAAAAAATGTTTTTCACTATTTATTCCGTTTAGACGGTCCACCCTGTATATTTTTCAGTGAAAATTCTACCAGTTCTTCGCTGACAGTAGGGTTAACTACCTACCAAATTTGACTGCTCTCCGTCAAGTAGTTTTTTAGTAAATACACCAACAGACAGACAGACAGGCAGACAGACAGACAGACAGACAGACAGACAGACCGACAGACAGACAGACAGACAGACTGACGGAATTGAAAAACCTATATTTTCGGAATCTACGTGTTCTGAAACGTCAGAATCCGAAAAAATCTCGGAGGGTGATTTTTTCTCGAATACAATACTTCCCTTCGGTATGCGAGGGAAGTAAAAAAAATAATATTTGTTACGGATAATTCTACTAATGGTTGTAATTAAAATACTAACAGAATAATGATAATTCTATTTTTAAAATAAGGACACAAAAATACCACTTGAGATTAAAAAAAAATTAAACAATGCAAACTGACCATAAAAATACAATAAAAAAATAAAATAAATGAACTTCTACAACGTAATACAGAATTATGTAATATTTTGTCCATTAGCGTCTAAAACTGCCCGAAGTCTTGCAGGCATGGACAAAATCGGATTTCTTGCAAGGTCAACTTCTTGCGACAAGTTCTCCCAAGCGTCTTCAATTATTCCTTTCAATTCTTGGGCATTGTTTGGATGGTTATTTAATTTTCTTATGTGTTTCACCATTAGTCCCCAAACATCTTCAATTGGATTTAAATCCGGACTATTAGATGGCCACGGTAACAAGTCTATGTTTTTATTAAGAAACCATTGCCTGACACGATGGGCCGTATGTATGGAGCAGTTGCCTTGTTGGAAAATAAAATTATTTTCCGGAAACACCTCTATTACTGACGACAACATAATATTGTCTAATATTTCAATATATTTAACGGAATTGAGATGACCACCACTGTTCCAACACACACCTAACCTATTTAGGCTCATCCAAGCCCAGACATTGACTGAAAACCTTCCTGATATTTGTGGACCGAAAGTATACTTTTTGTCGTATCTAGTGGAAGGCGGCCTATACACGCGAACATGTCCATCGTTAGAGGATTTGAAAACCTTTTCGTCAGAAAAGACAACTTGTCCCCAGAAGTTTTCATCATTGATTATATAGTTGAATGCAAAAATAATCCTACCCTGCTACTTTTCCTCTGAAAGTTTGTATTTTTTAGCCGCTAAATAACTCTTTAAGTCGCTTAGTAGTTTTATTCTCCTGCAAGCAGTAGGTACCGAAGCAGGGAAATTTGTCTCTGAAATTGCATTTACTACAGTCTGAAAAGGGTTTTCTCTTAGGTAATTTATAAGATTTTCATCTTCTTGATTATTGCTCTTTCTGGACCTACCGGAACCAACTTTACGGGATACCGTTTGGTTGGTTTCCCATTGTTTTTTGACACTCATTATCGTGGTTTTACTCACATTGTATTCAGCAGCAAGTCTTCTTATGGACCAACCATCTTCAATTTTAGAAACAATTCGAAATTTTTGAATATCTGTTAGATGTCGAACCATTTTTAATAATGACGCCACTGATTAACGTCAAAGTCACATTTGTAAAATTATTAATATCAATCAAAGAACGATTGATTTACATAGCTAAAAGAAAGTGTACCAGTTTTTTTTTAATCAAGTGTACCTATTGCACATTGAAAAAAAAAACATTATTAATAAACGATTACATTACATGTTAAACATTTAATAAAATTTTACTAGTTTTTACAAAAGGTGATAGTAATATTTTTGATAACTACCGGCCCATTTCAATAATTCCAATATTTTGAAAAGTTTTGAAATTGTTCTTAAAAAAAAGGCTTGTTAACTATCTTGAAACAAACAATATCTTAAACTGTGCTCAATTTGGCTTCCGAAATAAATGTTATACCACGAAGGCGGTTTTCAAAATACTTAGTGATATAGTCAAGAGCCTCGAGAGTGGTAAGCATGTGGCAGTAAGTCTGTGTCACCTCTCTAAGGCCTTCGACTGTATCTTACATGAGTTACTTGTGGAAAAGCTAATATGCATAGTTGAAAATGGTAACGATTCATTATAATTGGGTTCCGTCATTTTTTACTTTTTGTGTCTAATTGCAATTGAATATTATGTAAATAAGGAAACTATAGAGGTTTTAGACGGAAATATAACTCTTGAAAACTTAACCAAAATGTTTTTATTCTAACACACGTTTCTGTGTTTAAGGTTGTTCCGAATGATACTGAAATAGAGAGAAAAGAGAATTATTGTGTTTTTCTGGGAAATGTTAGACCTTATAACCCAATAAGTCTTACTATATGTGTACACAACACTAGGTAAGTCTACTAGTTAAGTCAAACATTGCTTTAAGAAAAATATGTATACAGGGTGTTTTTAAAAAGTATGTCAATCACTTAACCACGGACTCAGCATGTCAAAAGAAGTTGATTCAGCCTAATTTACCTCTATCCAAAATCGCACCCCTATGAATATACAGCCCTCTAAAGTTGGGATTAAAAATATTTATTTTTTTAATATTGTGCAAATGGCTGTAGATATCTTTTTCAATTTCGGAACACTGAAATGTATGTCAAAGGGTAATAGTTTAAAGTAAAAACTGTTTAAAATCAAATCAAAGTTTCTAAAAGGCCGATTTGGGGGTAAACTACCCTTCCCTCCTACCCCCTCTTTTAGTGGTACGCCTATGACTTTTTTGATATAGGGCATTTTATATAAAATTTAATTATAAAACTTTTCTTTATCTTGTTTTTTTTTTTATTTAGATAACCATTTTCAAATGAATCTGGAAATACTAAAACCATTATGAAAAGTGGAACATATGAAATAAAAAAGTTCTTCTGTGTAATTTTGGCATTTGAAGTTACTGGTATTATAATAAAAGAAGAAAGTGCATTGCTATCATAAATTGTAAAATTAAAAAAAAATTTAAATAGGTTTTTTTATTAAATAAAAATCACAGAAACTAAAACATCAATCATTAAAGCAACAAAGTAAATTAAAATAATCAACAAATAATGAAATAAATTAAAAATAAAATAAAAAAATATCGAACATTAAAATTTTATTTCAGAATGTGCTCAAAATGATTTCCATTTTGTCGTACACAATACCTTGCCCTTTTTAGAAGCGAAAATCTCACATTCTGAAACACGACAGGAATGTTTCTAAATTCCTCGGCTGATTGTTGAATTCTTTGTCGGAGATGTTCAACGCTCTCTATTGGAACAGAATAAACTTTTTCCTTCATAGCTCCCCAAAGACAGAAGTCAATTGGGTTTAAATCAGGGGACCGAGCAGGCCAACTGACTGGAGCATCAGCTCCTCGACCTATCCAACGTCCTGGAAAACGCCTTGATAAACATTGCCTGACTTGCAGGCTATAATGGGGTGGAGCACCATCTTGTAAATACCACATGTTTTCTCTAATATTAAGATTAACAATATCTAATTGCTCAGGCAATTCATTTTCCAGAAAATCTAGGTAGTCAGCTCCATTTAAACGACGTGGAAAGAAAACAGGTCCAATTAGATGGTTATCAACAATACCTGCCCAAACATTAACAGAAAAATTACGCTGAAAATGCGTTTCTATCTTTGCATTGGGATTTTCTTCAGACCAATTGTGATAATTATGATGATTTGTAATACCATTTCTATGAAATGAGGCCTCATCAGTTGACAAAATGGTGTTTACAAAACTTACATTTCTTCCATTTTTTCTGAGAAGCCAGTTACAAAATTCCATTCGAGAACCGTAATCTTGAGGTTCCAATGCCTGAACAGTCTGTATATGAAATGGAACTAGTAATTGTTCTTTTAATGTTCTCCATACTGAATAATACGATACTCCTACCTGAGAAGCTATTTTACGCACACTGCTTTCAGGCCGTTCTGATACAATATCTAAAATTTCCTCTTCGACCTCTGGAACTAGCACAGTCCTAGGTCTGCCACATTTCCCAGCACGATCATTTGATAGACTTCCAGTTTCCCTTGCACGACGATCGGCTGCAAAAAATGTACGTCTATCAGGATGCCGACGGTTTGGAAACTTTTCCACATAACGCCTAGCTGCACTAGAACCATTTCCATTACATTCGCCTAATATTCTAATCATATCCACCATTTCGGTATTAGAATAACTCATATTAAATGCCATTGTTAACAATTAATAACTGATATCTATTAAAGCAGTTTGACAAAAATGACAGGTGTCAACTACCTATTAAATTTTCACAGGTGCCTTTGATCATCATCTACATTAATTTTAAACATTATTTGTGTTATTCTACAAAGGCGTGGTAATGGTTTTAATATTTCCAGATTCATTTGAAAATGGTTATCTAAACGAAAAAGATAAAAAAAAGTTTTATAATTAAATTTTATATAAAATGCGATATATCAAAAAAGTCATAGGCGTACCACTAAAAGAGGGGGTAGGAGGGAAGGGTAGTTTACCCCCAAATCGGCCTTTTAGAAAATTTGATTTTAAACAGTTTTTACTTTAAACTATTACCCTTTGACATACATTTCAGTGCTCCGAAATTGAAAAAGATATCTACAGCCATTTGCACAATATTAAAAAAATAAATATTTTTAATCCCAACTTTAGAGGGCTGTATATTCATAGGGGTGCGATTTTGGATAGAGGTAAATTAGGCTGAATCAACTTCTTTTGACATGCTGAGTCCGTGGTTAAGTGATTGACATACTTTTTAAAAACACCCTGTATATATATTCTTGAGACACCACGAAGAATAAACCTGTCATTTATTCTCTTTGGAGGAAATAAGGGAAAGTTTTGGAATAAAATCATATAAAAACAGGAATTTACACTTCAAAATTCAATGTTCTTATCGCACTCTGTAAATATTGAGTACTTAACTACATTTATAGTAACAAAAATTGTGAAATTGTTTGCAAATTTTTATGTTTGCAAATATAAATGAAAACATCAACATGTCTAACCAATAACTCTGTAGCGAAGAGCTAGCACACGTTTTATCGTTAACAGTTTCGAATGACTGGTGTTAATTTTGAGACACCTTGGTTATATATCCAGGGTGTCCCACTTAAAACTCCCGGGGTCATTTTCTCGATAACTGAAAGAGATATTAGTATTCTGTAATGCATATTTGACTTCAGTTTTTGAGTAAAAACGATCGTTCTACAAATTGAAGTGTAGATGGCGCTGCAACGCAAAGAAATGTTTCTATGCCACGAATTTTGGAAAGAGGTGCATGAGATAGAATGTTATATTCTAAGCAATTTTTATAAAAAGTAATTTTCAGAAAATCACTAGTTTTCGAAATATTGAACTTCAGCATATTTTTTTTAACACGTTAAGCGCCATATACCTATACCCAAAAAAAAAATCCTCGGGGCCTTAATGTAATTTAACACTTTTAATCTGTTGAATAATGAATAACCAGCATGTTTTTGATTTATTTTTTTAATTACCTTTCAACTAATTGCTAATTAATTGTGTGCATCTGTTTAGATGCATTGGTCCCGGAGATTAGGTACCCCCTTTTGGCCATGAGCATCCAGAAATACGCATGCGTAAAAACCTGTCTAAACACGCTTAGATGCAGTCTTTTATGCTTGTTCGGCGATTTGTGATTTACTAGTTTACTGTTTAGTTGTAATCCAGACAGTGAGGAAGAGTTACAAGTGCAATTTTAGCAACATGGCAGACTCGTACGAAAAAGAACAAGAACGTTTGGAAAAATTATTTCAAGAATTTCTTTCGGACGACGAGGAAGATCCTTTCGAAAGTCAAGCTACTTCAGATGAGTATGAGCCATCAAATGAGCAAGATAGTAGTGAATCCAGTGAGGAAGATGCACCTGTTGCTCAGAAATGTAAGCGCCAAAAAGGTAAAGAACTTACATATATTTACTTATTTTTATCTTACACTGGATATTTTATTTATGCAGTTTTGCGAAGTAAACGTGATGATATCCAATATATCTCACCGTCGCCGTGTACGTCAAGATCTCTGAGCCCTGATAACAACAATATTGACTCATCTAGTTATGAGTCGGACGAAGAAGTTCAAACAAATGTAGATAATGTCAATCAAGTTATTGAGGACGCCATTGCCGATATTATAGCAGAGAGTAATTCAGAAAATGAGGAGGAGTCAACAGAGGACAATGTGACATGGGGTCAAGTTGACGTTACGTACGCTAAAAAAATTTCCGTTTACAGCTAACAATTACGGATTAAATATGAATCTAATAAATGCTTCCAATCCCGTAACACCATGAGTTCTATAAATTATTTGTTACGGACGAAATTATTGTAAAAATCGTTGAACAGACCAATATTTACCCCGAGCAATATAAGCTATCAAAAACGCATAAGCCATCTGCTCGAATTCATAAATGGAAAAACACGACACCTTCAAAAATGGAGAAATTTATAGGAATGATTTTTTGGATGGGTTTGTGTAGATATCCTCAAATTAGAGATTACTGAACTTATACAAAAATGAAATATCTAAAATTATTTCAAGAAATCGTTTTGAACTTCTGTTATCAATGTGGCATCTAAATAATAATGAAGCTCCTTCTGTTGGACGTCTACATAAAATGGATCCTCTTATACATCAACTAATGGAACGCTTTCAACTATTGGCAACACCTGCTGAAGAAGTATGCATTGATGAGACGTTAGTACCCTTTCGTGGTAGACTAATTTTCCGTCAATATATTGCCAATAAACGTCATAAATTTGGAATTAAATTATTCAAATTGTGCCTTCAAGGGGGATATACCTATGATCTAAAAGTATACTGCGGGAAAGAAGAAAGAAATAAAGAAACAAGTATATCAACAAAAGTTGTTATGGAGCTCATGGGAAACTGTATAAATGAGGGGAGAACTCTCTGTACAGATAATTATTACACCAGTGTTGCACTGGCGCATGAGCTGCTGAAAAACAAAACCCATTTAGTGGGCACATTGAGAACAAAAAGGAAGAATAATCCAAAAGACGTGGTAGGGGTAAAATTGAAAAAGGGCGAGCACATAACCAGACAAAGCAATACCGGCTGTGTTGTCACCAAGTGGAAGGACAAAAGAGATGTCCTTATGCTAAGTACTAAACATGGGAACACAACAGCTACTGTAAGAAGACATGGTGTAGATGTTGAAAAACCAGAAGTAGTTGTCTACTACAATAAGCTAAAAGGATTCATTGATTTATCCGATCAATTGAAAGCTTATGCACCAAGTCTTCGAAGAGGGGTAAAGTGGTATAGAAAATTAGCGATCGAATTGCTAACTGGAAAGGCTGTAGTAAATGCATACATAGTATTTCAAGAAATAACAAAAAGTAAAAAGACCATTACGAGGTTCAAGGAAGGAATTGCTGAAACATTGTTACAGTTGAATCAGGCACCGCAAAATGTACTCCAAAATTCTGAACAAAATCACTCCCTGAAAATGACCGAAAAAAAAGTCGGTGTACTACGTGCTATGCAAAGTTGAAAGAAGAAAAAGGGCGAGTAGTTGCTCAAAAAAAAACAAAACAAACACACTACAAATGTTTGGTATGTAATATGTATATTTGCGTAGAATGTTTTTTCATTACACACAGCTCATATAAAAAATAGTTTGCTAATTCAAAATAATTCACAAATTATTTAGAACATTTTTACTTCGTTTGCATTTGTTTATTTGTAGAATTATATGTTTATTTATCATTTGTTTTTAAATAAAAGCTTTAAAAATACAATTTCTATTACTATGTAAAATGTACTTCATCTGTGGGATTATGGCAGAAAAAAAATCGTGGACCATCGAACTGTCTATCCCACCGGGCCACGTACATTTATGAACCGTGCTGTTATACGCATATTTAGCATCCTTATAGATGCTATGGGTCAGTAAGTAAAGCTTTGCGTGAGTATATTGAAGGATACACGCGGCCCAGCTACCAAACTTGCTATGCATCCTTGAGGACACACATGGCGCTTAACGTAGGTAATAAAAATGCCATATCTTTTTGAAACTTAAGCGGAGCATTTAAATAAATGCTGAAAACGATATTTTTTCAAATTTTTCATGATAATACATATGGTGCCAAACTCAAAAATAAATAATAATGTAACTTCAGATCAAATCATAAGATGAAATAAGTTTATTTTATTAATATCTAAACCAGTCCTTTTAAGCACGAAGAATGCCCCGAATGTATTATTATGTTGAAAATATTATAGCGACTTATTTGCTTAAAAAAATTATATTGGAATATATATTGTTATATGTAAAGTGTTGTGCTATATTTTATGAAAAATTTAAAATTTTGATTTTGAAGTTTTAAATTTAAAAATAATATTAATTCTAAAGATGTTCTTACGTCGGGCGCCAGGAGTCACAAAGACTACCAGTTTATCTTTTATAAAAAACACACACTTACACACATACAAATTAAACATGAGATTGTTCTCTTTCAGGGATGATAGTGGTTTCCTTGCTCAGTGCGCTCTCTATTCAGCAAACTAGGATTTCAAATGAAACACACCTTGAAATTTTAATATACAATAACCTTTATTAGTTTAGATAATCAACCTTGTAAAAATTTTAGGATATAACATAAAAACATATATAACAACAAAGAAATCTTAAAACTAAATTAATACGCAATAAATTGGCCTTTATTATTTTCAAATTTTGGTACCTATGAATTTTGTGGAGTAAAAAGATCTTTTTACCTTGTAATTTGAAGTTCTATTATCAATTGATACTTTCTTCTTGCGCGCTACTTTTCAACCACCGATCCAGTGCTCCCCTTCTACGAAAATGGCTGTCTTGCAATTAATTTCAGGAAATTATATACTTTCCCGTATTTTCTGGTTTTCTTGCACTTTATTTTAGGTTTCAGTAGTTTAATGTTTTAAAAGAAAGTAAGTACTTTACCTTCCTTTGTAATTTTAAATAATTTTCGTCGCACAAATTTCCTTGTTACAAACTTAGCGTCAATGTACAATATTTGTATTTATTATTATCTTGGCTGGAACAATTTTTAATCATATAACTTTTACTTATCTAGTCCTGAAGACATTTGAAAACTGGAACTATCCACTTGGGTATGATTTCTTACTTGGAAACCTCGAGTTTTGCAATTTTAATTATATTTTTCAATAATTAATTTAAATTTTATTCTCAAATTTGACGTTCCTCCTTTTCAAATTTTCATAAACAGATACCAAAACAAAAACTATTTTTCAGCTATCTCCCATTGACAAGCTGTCATTGTTATATTGCTAGATTTTATTTTTAAATTATTGAAACATTTTTATTCATATTTTTCTCCTATTATTGGATACATGTTAAAATTGATTTTCTCTTCTTATTTTAGACAAATTCCTAATTTCATATATAATCAATACTTTAAGTTTTGTTACTATTAAAAATTCTTCTAGCCACGCTTATTTTTACATAAAATTCATCTTGAATCCAACTAAAACTATTAACATTGTCTTGCAGATTGATTATCTAATAATAATGGACAAATTATTGTCTTAAACACTTATCCTAATACATTTTCCAATTTATTAACAATTAAAACATTTTCAGAAGTAACGGGTACAGTCATGACGTTTGTTTGCATGCTCTCCTAACTACCTTATTTAAACTGTCTTTATCACAAAATTGGTATATTACACATCTGCGGTGAAACTTATCGTTACCGTTTATGTTTATTTTATTTAGATATTTCTCAGTGTGTCTCATTTCAAACGCAGGCTTGCGTCCTGACTCAAGTTTATATTTTAATTTTTAAAAGTAATGTCTGAAACCTAACGTGCAAGTATTGCATTGTTCGATTCTTGATGAATCTGTGAAATTGTAATCTGGTCAGTCTGCACACTGCTTCTGGGACGTGACTAAAGTTGTCACAACAATATATATTGAAATATCTCGAAAATCACTGATTTTTCGAAAATTGTTTATTATAAAAGTCATTTAATAGGCTATTGAATATGTCCAAAATTAAGGGGTAGAAGGGAACAATTGCATTAAACGGTTTTTATTGTTTAATATGTCAGTTTGACATCTAAAAATGATAAAATGACAAAGTGCTACTAAATTCCGGGGTGCGTTTTTAAAAGCCAACCCAGAAGCCAATTTTATAGTTTTTTCAAAATAAGTCAATAACATTGCAAATTTGGAGATTCTTACAAGAATACTTTTTTGTATAAAATTAAATATTCCTTTTCCCATTTGTAGTATAAATAATTAAAGAACAAAGTCAAAAATTTACGAAAATCTTTATCGAAAAACGGTCTTTCGCAATTCTCTCCAAAACTGTGGGTTTTTAGAAAAAAATATATAGAGAACAAAATTAAAGAGGAGGAAATTTCAAACAGAAAAGTTAGGCAAATGTTGCATTTCGGCTCCAAACAACTCGATGCAACAGGTAACCACCGTCAATTATGTACACTTTGTTGGTTCCAAAGTCAATGTCTGTAACTGGCAAAAAAGCTTTGTACAGTAGGGACTTCGCAGTTTTTCGCATTCCGGTTTCAGAGAACAGGGACAATGGGTACGGAGCCAACTCATACTGCAGATGATGTTCGAGTTCTTCGTTGCTCTGTTTTGCAACACAAAGTCTCTGAAAAATAAGTAGTGGGTCAACGGGCACTACTTTATCATCAATTCGAATGCTCGAGTTCACTGTTCTCAGGAGCAGAGCTTTGTCTTTTCGTCTCAGTACCACACCGCCAAAGTTTTTCCAATTATATTATTTATTCCAACTTTCCCAATGGGGTCGTTGCACTATATCGAAATTGAGATTGATTTTGTATGGAAAATATAACTGTGGGTTTGTTAGTGCCCTGTGTTACATGAATTGACCAAATTATTGTCCAAAATTCAAACTACACCACTTTAAAATAAAGCGCGCCGTCAGCAGAATTCCTTTGCCCCTGCTACGTCATAAATTGAAAACGCTGATGCACTAGCGCCGGATCGACACGTAGGTTTAGATCATGGTCCACGTTCGGCCGGCAGGTTTTTGAATGACAGGGACGGGCACGGATAAATCGGTAAGTTCCGACTATTTTCGAAGGCATTCAGCGTTGCCCGCCCTACGCCATCATTTAAAGGGTTTAAAGTGCCACAGATCGAACTCTGAAGCTAATTTACACCGTTAAAACGCATGCAACAAAAAAAAAACAAAAAACACAGGTCTAATATTTTTCATTATATTTTCAGAATATGCAATAAAAAAAATACGTGCAACGACCCCATTTACTCCGCCTCAAAACAATTTATTGTTTGATCTCCAACAACGCCTGAAGAAACAGACATTATTTCGTCTACGTCTGGGAAAGGCGGATGTTGCGTAAGCCAAGACAACATCTTTTCCACAACATTATCGTCTCGAATAATGCGCGAATTTCTCATATCCACGTGTTGTTCTGTACATTCAAAATAAACGCCACAAAACTTTTCAATTTCATCACATATGTGCAAATACACCATTCCCAGTGTCCACTTTGTTAAAACGCTATCCGTTATCCCTCGTCCATGAGTGAGACCACCAACAGATTTCATCATCCGCATCAGGGTTTGTTCTATAATCATGTCTGCCCAAATACCTTACCAAAATTTGTTGCTGCGTCTGATTGTGAAAACTAAAAATGGGCTTCCTCGGTTGGATCTCAAAAATGTGACCCGGAATTTAGTAGCACTTTGTGATTTTATCGTTTTTAGGTCTCAAACTAACACATTAAACAATAAAAACCCTTTAACGCAATTGTTTCTTACTAAAAGACATATTCATTAAACTGTAAAAAATGTAATGTTTCATTTCATACACTACTTAAAAAAAAAAAAATTGCATCGCAACGCCATCTATACATCAATTTGTAGAAAGATCGTATTTACTTAAAACTAAAGTAACTTATGTGGTTTATTAGATACCTTTTACAGAATTTCCGGGACGTCCTGTTTATATTATTATGTTTACAACAAAATGCACTTTTAGCTCTTTAAGGCTGGATTGTTACTATACTTTCCAACATAATCCCTTTAACGAGCGTGTTCATGATATACATGAGAGCTGGATTAATATTCTAACCACTAACAAAACTTTGGCCCCCTATAGCAGCACAGACTTTGATTTTGAGATAACTTTAAACACAGTTGATATGGGATACCACAATATATTTTTCAGGTAGCAAAATGTATTTTTTATTATTATTGGGATTTCTTAATTTTCTTTCAATTTTAGTTTCTTTATTCTTAATGTGCCAATAGTAAGCTTGTGTGAAGACCAGGAATTTACTATACTGCAAAATGAAGAAATTTCTGGTAGGATATTAACGAAAGTAAGTTCCACCATTATTGTCTTTTATGGAATGAAACAGTGTTGTTTCATATTATTACTAGTAGTACAGGAGCCAACGTGCAATTATTATCTGACGCATTTATGTAAGTTAGAGACATGATCAATCCTTTGTCTTAGATTATAGTAGACAAGAAAAGTGATGTGAGAATTTTTTTAGTGGAAAAAATTTAATTTATAAATGAATTTAATTACTTTAAAAATCCCAAGACCTCGCCCTTTTCGAGATACTCAAGGTCGGGGTTTAAAAATACGGTTTTCCGTGAATATCTCGCTTCTTATGCATCGGACGTATCGCATCGGGGTATAGGAAGCGATGATTGCAAAAAACCGTTTTTTAAAATTTCGACCTTGTATATCTCGAAAAGAGCGAGGTTTTGGGAAAAATGCAAAATACCAATTGTAGATAATTGAATTCTCTACAACTTTCATGGTAACTTTATTGCTGTGTGATTTCTTGGCGCCAGATATTCCCTATAAAACATGCTTTTGAAACCTTGTCCTTGAATATCTCGAAAAGGGCGGGGGTTGTTAACAAATAAAATGGGCAACTTGTAGATAATGTAATTCTGTAGCCTCCTCGGTCCCTGGGTATCATATATGCTACATACAGACAGATAATTATTTTTCTTGCTACTGAGTGAATCTGCATTTCAGACCTGCTGTAGAGTATCATGTACACACCAACAAACGCCACCTATCATTTAATAGTCAAAGTTTCTTTTAAGTTTATGTTTCCTGACAGTTACAAATATGGCGCCTCCCAAGTCAAAGTGTACGTTTAAGCCTAAAAGAGGTAAGTACTAATACAGGTGTTTTTAAGTACATGTAACTATCAAATCTTTTAAATTATGTATTCCTTAAGTATGGTACTCAACAACTGATTTTTTTTTTATTACTTTTAGTAAATTTGCTGTTTTATGTCATGTAGAGTATACTTTAGACTAGGACTTCAAATAAACACTTCAATTTTTGAGATACGAAATTGCATATTTTTTGTTTCTTTCAGGATTAACTGATCAGGAACTGGCAGATGCCCTTGACGGTGATAACTCAGATTTTGAAATGGATATAGGAGATGATTTCTGTTCAGAATTTGATCTCGACAGTGAAAAAGAAAATGAATGGGATCCAAAGAATATCGATGAATGCAATTTAGTACCCGAAGATGATGTGCTCAATGAAAATCCTTTCATTGATTCACAAGATTACCTGCTGGACGACTCTTTGAATTTGGACAATATTCCGTTAGCGCAACTAGTACCAGGCTCAGTCCCTCCAATCACGTGGGAAAGAAGTGAAAGTTTTAAGGATCCGTCTCCATTTGTAGAGGAGAATAATAATGTGCCAGAAATTAAGAAACCCTTTGATTATTTTTCAAAATATATCAATGAAGACATTTTTATTCAAATAGCTTTGTACACGAATATGAGGCACGTGCAGAGAGATGGTAAATCTATTGGTACCGATAAAAAGGAAATTAAGAAATTTTGGGGTATAAGTATAATAATATGTCTTTTGAGATTTCCACGTACGCATATGTACTGGGAAAGAGACACTAGGTATCCCCTAGTTGCCGTCAACATGACGAGAGATCGCTTTTTCAAACTACGAGCGAACTTGAAAATTGTGGATGATTATTCCATCACTGATGACCAAAAAAAAGACAAATTCTGGAAAATTCGACCATTACAAGACAAAATTCGAACTGCATGTCTAGCAACAAGTAGACCTGCAAATGTTAGCATAGACGAACAAATGATCCCCTTTCATGGCCATGTTAGTATGAAACAGTACATAAAAGGAAAACCTTCACCTTGGGGGTCTGAAAAATGTCGTTATGACGTCAGTTGATGGCATACCTCTTGATTTTATGATATATGCTGGAAAAGATTCTGATTTGTCCTCCTCTTATGAGACACCTAAAAAGATGGACATCGGTGGCCGAGTGGTTTTGAAATTATCAGAGACTCTACGTAATTATACATGTTCGATTTTTATCTATAGATATTTTACGTCAATTCATCTATTGCGAATTCTTGAACAGCATAATATCAGAGCATCTGGAACTTTGATGAAACAAAGAATACCGAAAATAGTTGGATTCCAGAGCGATTCTCAAATGAGAAAAATTGGACGCGGATGTCATGACCAATTTGTAAGCAAGAATGGGAAAATCATGCTCATAAAATGGTTCGATACTAAACCCATTCATCTTGCTTCAACTGAATGTGGCTTTCAACCTTCCGATAACTGCAGAAGGTGGTCAAAACTCGAAAAGAAATATATTGACATTACACGGCCTGGAGTCGTTAAACTTTATAATCAAAATATGGGAGGGGTGGATCAACTAGATCGTACCATTGCTAAATATGCAATGAGAGTCAGAACAAGGAAGTGGACTGTTAGAACGATTCATCATTTTTTCGACTTTGCCATGGCTGCGTTGTGGCTGGAATATAGAAAAGATGCGAAACAAAACGAAATTTTGAAGAAACATATGCTGTCTTATTATGATTTCAAGCTACAAATTGCTATGGAATTGCTATATTCCGAACCTTTAAACAACCAGGAAAGCAGTGACCAAAACGAGTCTAATGAAAGCAATGTCGAACAACCACCTCCACCAAAAAAGAGACGAACACCAATGACTATTCCTCATACTAATTTAAGAATTGATGGAACTTTACATATGCCAGAAAACATGTCAGCAATAGATCAGAGCCGATCAAGGTGCCATGTGGAAGGTTGTAAAGGGTTTACATTTATTAAATGTTCGAAATGTAAAATTCACTTGTGTTTTACAACAAACAGAAATTGTTTCAAAACATTTCACTCAAAATGAACTTTTAATTTTTTTTATTTACTTATGTTGTATAATCCCCATGTAGCACATACGATACATTGTATATTTTTGAAAAAAAAAAATTGAAAACTCAAAAAACATAAATTTTGTATTATTTTGGTCCCAACTAACATATAAATTGGCATGAAAAGATTCCTCTCGGGACTGAAGAGGCTAGAACTTTCACATTGGCCTCATGGACATCCGATGCATAGGACGCAAGATATTTGAAAGAAACTTTGACTTTCAATATCTTGGGTAGCCATGTTGACATTTTTGTAGTTTTTGTGGATTTGCGTTTAGGACCCGCAAAGAACGTCTGCGCAAAAATTCAGATGATTACTCATTTTGTTCAGGTCAAATTCTAGGAGTGAGTTAAGTGTCGTCGTGAGGAGACATGTTTTTTAAGATGCTCTCTTAAAAGTGGTGAAAAAGCGGTAAAAACCCCGTTAAGAAATTCTGCGTGATATAAACAGAGTTCATACGGAATTAATAATTATAAGATTTTCTAATAATATTAAATCAAATAAAGCAAACAAGCTCAAGTGAAGTGCAGTGTCCCTACGTACGCCCTAGACGACAAGATACTCTTTAAGTGGTTCATGAGCAATAAATAATAGCATAGTCAGTGCCAAAATGAGGCATACATGTATACAAGGCAATATAGCTGTGTTGTGACCTAAAGTAATTGTATACAGTGGAAAGTCTTTAAATGGACAAAATCAACTCAACCCAAGAAAGAAAAAGATAGGAAATAAAATAAAACAGCAATTACAAGACGCTACAGAAAGACAGATTATCCATAAATTAATTAATTAATTTTATTTTATCTGATTTAATTGATATTATTCTGTTCTATCTTTCTATCTGATCTTCACCATCTTGATTTTCATCAGCTCGATTTATTGATTCAAAACATAGTATTTTATTATTAATTTGCAAGGCGGAAATTGAAACTGATTGCCTCAGAGAAACGACATACAGGGTGAGCAAACTATCCCTTCGGACTTCTTTTTTTTTTCTTCATAACGCGCAAAAATAATATTGTTACCGCGAGATCGGGCCCTTCCCAGCAACAAGACTATAAATGGATATTTACCTGTGGAATGGTTAATAAATAAAAACAAAAACGAAATTTAAAAAAAAATGAAAGCTGCCAGATTCAGAAACAGAAAATTTAGAAGAAGAAAATAAGGAGATGACGATAGATGGAAACCCTAAAGAAACATGGAAACTGAAAAGAAGCATCTCGCAAAGAACTGCACACTCAAACCGATGATGACAGATGGAAACTTAATAGAAGCATGGAAACTTAAAAGAAGCATCTCACAAACACTTACACTTCCCATTCTATATTCCCACCCCATGCGTCATGCGACTCTCGCTGCTGCCAACAAGCATGTTCAATGTCCAACCCGGCGTATGCAGCCGGTCCGGCAGTATATAAAACATCCGAGATTTGGTTCCGGCATGCGGTCTGGCCGTCCGTTGAGCGTGTTCGACGGACGACCAAGCTGCGTATTGGAACGAACCTCCATGGATGCCCGGAATCGGCAGCAATGCCCACCTTACGCTGGCAAATCAATCAATCAATTTTGTTCAGGTCAAATTCTAATTTCCGTGGACTATTATGGAACTCATTTCAAATGCCCGTTTGTCCACGACGTCACGGTAACTTAAGCTGCACGCTGCACAGTCAGTTTAAGTTACCTATATTGGCTTCATTGATTATGACAAGTTATCAAGTGACGAAGTGACAGTCGACTTATGTCTTGATAGCAGAAAATGTTCCAAGTCTTAGGCATATTCTTTTGCACTTTTATCGTTCTTAACCACAAATTTCCTCTATTTTTCTCTTCGAGAAGGAATGTTTTACTTGCGGTTTACTATTGGATCAACAGCGCAAAACACCCCACCCCTTACAGCGATTTTCCAAACATTATAGCGATTTTCTCGCAACTGCAAATAGATCATTTATCTTAATATGTAATGACTATTTCATTCTCTTTCTATATTCATATGATCTCTCTCATACCATATAGACCGAGTGCTCACGACATCAAGGATGAAAGAGCTTTGTAAAATCTAATATTTATTTATGAGTTTATTTATTTATAAGTTTATTGAAAAAAAAACCGCTGTCTAAGGAATGACTACTTCCACATTCAGATTTTTCGTCCAGGTCTCTTTAAAGGAAAACACCTTGACTATAATTGCACTCTAGTGTGTGGAAGTAATTGATCATAGAATTTTAATAATACTTGAGGCAGGTCATAAAAGATATTCACTTGAACCTTGGTACACCCACGTATTATAACTAGATTATATTTTAAGATGATTTCGTGAAGGATTGGGAGTTAAATAGGGGCAAATAGGGGAAAATAAGTAAAGCAAGCTGGTAAGAGTACAGAAACTTGAAATTTGGTGTGTATGTAGTAGAAGTCAAGGCCTCAAAATTTTTTACAATATTTTTCCATCCTCCCACCACCACCCAACTCCATTATTAAAGAGGTTGATAAAATAAAATTGAGACATTCACTTGAAAGGACCCCGCACACATTATAGGGGGAAGACGGCTTCCGTCAAATTGGGCGAATTTTTATATGACGTTGAGCCACCATCCCTATAAAAACTTTTAATAACATTGGCGCCCAAAAGCGCTCGTTTTTAAACTGGACCACAAAGAATTGACAAAATCGGAATTTTTCGATTTCGCATGTCATGGGAGATCGGCGTATTTTGTCGCTACTATTCACATCGGCGCAGGCAATGTGGTGTTTTTTGCATATACATATTTAAGTTTATGTAAAATATAGGGTTGTGCTCCGCTCTCTGCCTTGCCCAGGATCAACGAGAAAATATTATTTTCAAGGAATCATCTGATACCCCTTGCTGTATGTTACACAAAACCCCATGAGATCACTTTTCCGGGCTACAACATATTGTTATGTATTACACCCCCTTGATACTGGAGATTGATACGCCTATGCCTAATAATGACTGGAAACTTGTAGAAGGAGATAGAGTTTTTTAGAGTGTGGCGGGAGAAGATTCTGGATGGATCTAGAGGCAATTTCAGAGTATACAAGGCGCGATTACCGGCGCAGGAGAGGAAGTTCTATTAAAGTGAAGTTTGGTACTAGCGAAAAAGTGAGGTTAAATATAAAGTAAAGGTTATTTTGGCTAATTAAGAAGTATTTTGTAATCAGTAAATTATTAAATAGTGTTAGTGGTTTACCCCTTGTTGAAATTATTTCGAACCCACAGATTCATACAGGGTGTTTCCTAAAAGGTGGAAAACACGCAACAATATAAAAAATTCATACAATTTGACTGGAAGCTAATTTCACCTATAGAACTGTGCGATGTCCTTTAATCTACTTTCAAAAGAGAGTCATAACATTTTCTGTACAATGCATACTTTAGGAGATACTGAGGAAAAACAGAAACAAGTGAAAAAATGTCGCTGCCTTCTGGGTATTGCGCAGCTCGCACAGGTCTTTCGAACCTGAAAACTTGGTTCCTACTATTTCCATAGGTCCTAACAACATATTAAAAAATTAGAACTACAAGACCCTTTGCAAGGTTCAACCCTTTTTTGAGTATAAATTGACTGACGCATGACATATAGACTCTTTGTGTGTCAATTATTTTTATTTTTTAAAATCAATCTTAAACTCTTTCAGGATGAAATTTTCTTTAATTTGGTACCACACATAATTTTTTTATGATTTTTAAAAAAAAATTCAACGTGGCTGCCAAAAAAGTGCATTTTGCAAATTCACAAACTTTTAGTATTAGGCGAATCTGCCTGGGGTAAAAATGAGGTGATTTTACAAATTTTGTATACCATTTGAGTTAGCAACGGATTCTCATTGGAAAAATTCCGCTAAACGAGATTTTCTTATAAGAAATGTTCGTAAACCGCGAGCTTCATGGTCAAATAATTGTTTAAACATTTTTTTTTTCGTTTTTATTTAATGAAATAAAAACGGTTTGACGGATCCGAAATAATCTTGATTCAGTCGAAAGATATTGTTGCGTGTTTTCCACCTTTTAGGAAACACCCTATATGAATCCGTGGGTTCTAAAATAATTCAACAAGAGATAAACACTAACACTTTATTTAATAATTTACTGATTATACAAAACTTCTTAAATAACCTTTACACTTTGTTTACTTTATATTTAACCTCACTTTTTCGCTTTAACTTCACTTTAGTAAACTTCTTTCTCTGCGCCGGTAATCGCGCCTTATATACTCTGAAATTGCCTCCAGATCAATCAAGAATCTTCTCTCACCACATTCTAGAAAAGTCTATCTTTTTCTGCAAGTTTCCAGTAACTCACTATTCGGCATAGGCGTAGCAATTTCGAGCTTCAAGGGGGTGTAGTATATAACGATATTTTCAATGCGCGTCGTTTGGTGTCAGGTACAACTCATTTTGTCAACCCGTTCATTTGTTATAGCCCATGATACTAAATGGCAGTATCATGGTTATAGCCCAAATAAATATCATAATTAAATTGATTAGTCCAAAACTAATGAGGTCAGGATATTGCTTTTTTTCAAAATATATGCCTTTTATACCAAAGAATATACCATATTTCTTTTGGCCCGATATCTTCAATACTTTTTGATTGCTTAAACAATTGGCATAATTTGTTAATTTGCAAATAACTTTTTTTCGAAAATTTGATCGACTTCAAGCCAACTTTAAATGATAAATATTGATGTCTGGCATAACCCCCATAGAAGTCTGCACGAATGCTACTTTTTGCTTTTGTTTATTTAAAGTTTAAATTAATTTTACAAATTACCAGATGGGTAAGTGTATCGAAATGGGGTTTTGTGCATATGAAAGTGCTTGCAAAAAGGAAAATTTTGAGACCAGAAAGACCTTGATCGGATAACCGGAACCGGAAATAAAAGTGACATTGTCTGAGAGGCTCTAATTTGTTCATTATCAACTTTTTGGACAGGAGGTTTGGTGCAAATGAAATATCACAAGTTTTCCATCAACCACAAAAAGTTCTACAAATAATATTCAATCCCTGAAGAGTTATACTTGTTTTCGACCCTTAGTAAATCTCTCCCGCAACCTGAAAATAGTAAGTTTTGACGCGCAATGGGGTGGCGGGTTCAATCCTCGGTGTGGGTAATTTTTTTTGTTGTCAAATTCGCTTTTTTTTTTGGTGCAATAAAATATTTCCTATAATAAAATAATTTTTAAATTGAAAAAAAAACGCTATAAATAATTATTATACTTTTCGCAAATACAAAACGAAGGGTATATTGCATTCGATCGGCACATTTCTAAAATCGGTAATACTGCTCGTAGAAAAAAAATTTTCATATCACTGTGTTCATGATCGAATTCTGAACGATTTTCAAAACGTCCATCCGTTTGTCCGTTTGTCTGTCTGTCTGCCTGTCCGCCCGTCACGTTTCTTGTAAGCACGATAACTAACTAAGAATGAAAAGTCCGATAGCATTGAAATTTGGACAGCAAGTTAGTGTTAGCTAGAGGAAGAACCCTATTGTCTTTTAACAAAATTGATCAATAAATAGAAAAGTTATAAATATTTTAAATTAAAAAAGAAAAAAATTGTAATTAAACAAAAAAATGTTTGAAAGTAATATCATTTACAAAAAAACTGCGAAGAGTATCGTATAGAATGTGCAACAATCATATAACAAGTGTATAATGGTTAGCTTGTTTATTCTTGACAACTTCATTAAATCCGTACCTCTCGAGCTTATAGTCGAAATCATGGAACGGTGGAATACTCTAATAGTTACTATCGTTAATAATTATTATTAATTGTAAATATTTGTAATTAAAACAATAACATAATAATGCCTTTAAAATAGTTAAATTTAGAAATAACAAAGTGTGTGTCTTTTTCATGAGACGTGAACTTTACATTACAAGAAAAATGTGGAAAAAAATATTGTTTCGTTTTTATTTTTGGTCACAGGCACCCCCCTCCAAGCCTTCAGTTTCACAAAAAGTAGTAAAAAAAAACAAAAACTACCGACGAAACCTCGTTGGACAAGAACAATCATATGTTTGTTGCAAGATAGCCGTTTATTTAATGAAAATTGAAAAAAAAATATTTACGACGTTTTTAAAAATTTCTCAGAAAGTAAAGACATTTATCATTATAAAAAAAACTTGGTTACATGAAAAAAAAGTAAATTTGACGAAAAAAAATTTCCCCACATCGAGGATCGAACCCACCACCCCATTGCGCGTCAAATCTTACTATTTTCACGTTGCGGAAGAGATTTTGTTAAGGGTCAAAAACGCGTATAACTCTTCAGGGATTGAATATTTTTTGTAGAACATTTTGTGGTTGATGGAAAAACTTGTTAGCTTTCATTTGCACCGAACCTCGTGTCCAAAAAGTTGTTAATAAACAAATTAGAGCCTCTCACGCAATGTCACTTTTATTTCCGGTTATCCGATCAAGGTCTTTCTGGTTTCAAAATTTTCCCTTTGCAAGCACATTCATATGCACAATACCCCATTTCGATACGCTTACCTAGAGCCAATATATTCCATTTGCAAAATTAATTTAAGCAAAAGCAAAAAGTTGCATTCGTGCAGACTTCTAGGGGGTTATGCCCGACATCAATATTTATCGTTTATAGTTGGTTTGAAATCGATCAAATTATCGAAAAAAAAGTTATTTGCTAATTAACAAATTATGCCAATTGTTTAAACAATTAAAGATTATTGAAGATATCGGGCCAAAAAGAATATAATATATTCTTTGGTATAGAAGGCATATATTTTGAAAAAAACAATATTATAATCTCATTAGTTTCGGAGTAATCAGTTTGTTAATTATGAAATTTATTTTGGCTATAACAAATGAACGGGTTGACAAAATGAGTTGTATATCTTTCGGTTGAATCGAAATTTTGTCAGATCTGTCAAATCGTTTTCATTTTATTAAATAAAAACGAAAATAAAATTGTTTAAACAATTATTTGACCATGAAGCTCGCGGTTTAGGACAATTTTTCATAAGAAAATCTTGTTCAGCGGAATTTTTCTATAAGAATCCGTACCTAACTCAAATGGTATAGAAAATTTTTTTGGAAAAACCCCAGGCAGACTCGCCTATATGTCAAAAAGATACCAACAACGAACTAAAAAATTCAAACCCCCATCCTTGCTTTACTGTACTATAGGTACAGTATCAAATCGACATAAAAGAAGAATCTACAGGAATCATTCTGTAGGTACAAAAATATCATTGAGAAGCACGTACTTCTTTTAATTTGCATCCCGTCGCTGATACCACCTTTAATTTAGAAGCTTATATATTTCACTACCCTACATTATCTGTATTGCATTATTTATATTTTTATTTAATTTTAGAGTGTGGATATAGAAATTGTGAAAATGGAAATATGCTGTTTTGTTGATGCTCTTCAAAAGTCAGAAACCAGTTTAACGGAAAGGTAAATAGTCTATTGAAATATTACAAAATTTAGGCCGAACCTTGCATTTTGGGTAGGACAAGATTTTTTTCCTTTTGATGTGCAGTGGGTTTCAGTGTGAGTACAAAACTCGGTTTTCGGGGTTAAAAGTCCCCCCATTTGGTCGCTATCTTGAAAAAGGGGGTGTAAACAGTTTTTCCACGACATCTTGAGAACCGTAAGTCTCACAAAAAAATTTGAATGACTTTTTTTTGCAGAGAATTGAATTCTCTACAATCCAGGACATACTTCTTACCGTAAAATTGAAGATAAAAATGTTATAATTAAAAATAGACTAAAATTTTCAAAAAAAAATATAATTTTAAATTTAACGAACACACTGTGGTTTGATTTTCACAATAATTTATTAAGAACCACGACGATCGTTTCGCCTAACATATGCTTCATCGGATGATGCGTTGATAACTAACTTACAATCTATAAACGATCTCCTTAAATACTGTATCTTTGACAACGAAAGTAATTAGTATAACAAAAAAGGGGGAGTACCAAAATAAATACATTATCAGAATAATATTAACGGATTTCATATTATAAAAGTAATTAGCACAATAATGAAAGATACCTAATAAATACCTTATACAAAATATTAAATTTGGAATAAATTTAGAAAAAGTATACTACCTATGCAAGCAAAATGTGTCGAGTTCGGTGAAAGACGCATGTTTCGTGGCTCCTACGGGATATCGAGATAAATCCGGATAAAGCGGCAACAACACTCCGAAATTGTACTGAATTAAAACGTGAACAATTCTTCATTGATTGATATAAATTGGCGCGAGTATGGCTATTTCATATAATTGATATTTGATTAAATTATGTTGGTTGAATAAAGCAACACAAAATAGTGTATACAAACAACTCGAGAAAAGTATGCTGCTTGAATGCTCGACCGTAGAATCTGTACCTGGATTCGTCCCTTCATGAAGTGGGTGATATAAAATAAGCAACAGCCAGCCAGATGTGTGGACGAAACAGCTAAGTTTTTTGTTTATGTAACATTAGCATTGGTTTACTTATGTCTTTAAAAATTAAAAAATTATTATTATTAAAATTAAAATAAATTTTCAACAAGAATTGGAGATCAAATTGAAAAGATATTAAACATAATATATAGGTAATAAACATAATACATAGGTGACGAAATGGAAAAACTGCCCGAAAGTGAAACCGATTGTTTCAAGGAAATGATATACAGGGTGAGCAAACTATCCCTTCGGACATTTTTTCTCACAACGCGCAAAAAAAATATTGTTACCGCGAGATAGGGCTCTTCCCAGCAACTCCACCGTAGATGAATATTTACTTGTGGAGCGATTAATAAATAAGTAAAGAAAGTGAAAAAAGGGAAATAAATACAAAAATCAAATACAAAATAAAAGCTGCCAGATTCAGAGACAGAAGAAACACAAAACTTAGAAGAAGGAAAATAAGGAGATGACGACAGATGGAAACTTAAAAGAAGCATCTCTCAAACACCTACACTTCCTATCCCATATTCCCACCCCATGCATCATGCGGCTCTCGCTGCTGACAACAAGCATGTCCAATGTCCAACCCGGCGTATGCAACCGGTCCGGCGGTATAAAAAACATTCGAGATTTGGTCCCGGCACGCAGTTTGGCCATCCGTTGGGCCCATTCGACGGACGACCAAGCTGCGTGCTGGAACGAACTCCATGGATGCCCGGAATTGGCAGCAATGCTTACCTTACGGCGGCAGATCAATCAATCAATCAAAAACTATACTACCTATGCAAGTCATTTCCAAGTAATGTTAAGTAGTGGAGAATGATTTGTCTCGGTTTGATCATTTAACAAATTATCCAAACGTTTATTAATTTCTGAACATTCCAATAAATCTAATCTCAATCCTTTACTCTCTACGTGTAAGATTTCGAAATCATCATTAAAGTAATGTTTGTCTTCTAATAAATAATTTGCATATGTAGAGTCAGTTTTGTTCTTAATGTAACTATGTTTGTGCTCATAATGACGTTCCTTGAAAGTCCTACCTGTTTGACCAATATATACCCCAGGACAAGAACTGCAAGTCAACTTATAGGCTCCTGACTTATAGTGTTTTTGCGCTTTGTTTTTATTATTTTTAATATATTTTTCTAATGAATTATTTGTCTTATAAGCTATATTCAAATTACGTTTTCTTAAATATGCCGAAACTTTTTGCGTTGGAGAGCCTAACTACGTGATTGTTTTGAATTTTGAGTCGTTTTTCTTCTTGATTGGATAGATTAAAAAGAAAAACGACCCAAAATTCAAAACAATCACGAATATTTTCTGTACTCATTTTTTAAATTTCTTTTTTTTTGAGAGGTGTTAGGACACTGCAAAGGGATCAAATCAAAAACTCAAATCAAAACGCCCGAAAGGGTGCACGAAAGAACACCGGTCTGAAACTACTTTACTATACGTTCTTGGGTCGCCGATTACGCAATCCCAGAAGTTGGGGAACACCACTTTTAGAGGAACTGTCGGGACAATTTCAATAAAAATAAAAAAAGGATCCTTTGAAATCCCCTTTTCTTAATATTAATTTGCAAAAGTGTTTGATTTATACCAAATATAGCCAAATTATATGATTGAGGATAATCAATGAGAGTTAAACCACTTCTGTTCGGTAAATTAGTAAAAAAAATGTTTCTTCTACTTTTTGCTTCAAGGGACTCCGCAGTTTTTTATAGTAAAAATAGGTTTCAGTCGATTGTTCTGAAACTTGGGGAATATATTCTCCTGGGCCCCCTGATTAAAATTCTCTTTGACCACCAGTCCGAATGTCTGCTTAAATGTTCCATAAAAATTATGAAAATATTCAGGCTCGTATTTTGGAGAAAAATAAGTATCTTCTATCTCTTACTGTTTTTTTTTCAAAGTGCTTCCTTCTCCCGGAAAAAAATAACAAACAGAAAAAAATATTTTTTGTTTTGTAATTTTTTTTACAGAAATATGAAGCACTTTGAAGAAAAAGTTGAGGGAGCATAAGTTGATTATTTTTATCTAAAGAATATTCCTGAATATTTTGGGATCTTTCTGAAGTAGAAAAAAATAAAAATCTAAGGAAATTCTTGGTCGAAATTATTTTTGTTGAAGAAATTTCAGCTTCTGTACGCCCATTAATAGCGATTTCTTTTTTGGCTGCAGGGGGCCCAGAAGAACATTTTCCCCAAGTTTCAGAACAATCGACTGAAATCCATTTTTACTATAAAAAACTGCGGGGTCCTTTGGTTGAATGGGCATTGCCCAAATTCTATCATCCATCTTTCTCGTTGTGATGCAAAAGTAAATTATTCTCAACCCTTAAAAGGGTAAAACTACACCCTCCTACCCCTCCATTTAATGGGTGACAATTTGCCTAGGAGAGCCCATGTATCCAAATTTGAAGCTTAAAGTAAATAAATATTTTTTACCAATTTACGAATTAGGAGTGGTTTTAATCCTTTCTGATTAGCTCTAATCATAAAATTCGGGTATATTTGGTATAAATCAACGGACTTTTGAACATTATTATTAAAAAGGGGATTTCATAGGATCCTTTTTGATTTCTATTATCTATTATTATCTAGACAAATCCTCTAAAAGGGGCGTTTTTGGCGTTTTAGAGGTGTTCCTTAACTATTAGTATTGCTGGACCCCGATTTTCGTAATCAGCGATCCAGAATACATAGAGTCGAAGTAGTTTCCGGTGTTCTTTCATGCATCCTTCGCGCGTTTTGAAGGGAGTACTTGGTTTGATGCCTTTGCAGCGTTCCAACACTTCTCCAAAGGAAAGAAATTTAAAAAATCAGTACAGAAAATTTTTTGCAATAAAATGATCTACAAAAAGCATCTGATGTGTTTCTTCAATAAAATCAATAGAAAGAAACTTATAACCCTTAAATGATATTTTTCTTGAACATTTTAGTCTATTTTGAACTATAACTTTTTCATTATAAATTTTACGCTAAGAAGTATCTTGACCAAGATTGTAGAGAATTCAATTCTCTTTAAAGAAAGTCTTAGACATTTTTTGTGAGACTCACGATTCTCAGGATATCGCGGAAGAACTTTTTATACCCCCTTTTTCAAGATGGCGGCCAAATGGGGGGGACTTTTAACCCCGAAAACCGGGTTTTACACTCACACTAAAACCCCTTACACATCGAAAGAAAAAATCTTGCCCTACCCAAAATTCAAGGTTCGGGTCTCCCATCCCTCCATCATTTCTTCAAGATCTCTCAAGGCAACGCTAGCACTTCCATGTTTCGTTACATAACTATAAAAGTATACTTGAAATATCAAAAGTTATTGAGTTATTTAGCAAATACCCAACTTACCCGTCATAGAAGATTTCATAGAAATAATTTACAAAATAAAGAAAATGTAGCAAATATATTGATTCAGCTTGACACGTATTCTAATAATACCACACGAATATAATTACTACAGAATTGAGTCTTTTAGGAGGGCACAATATTTAATAAGGCAGTGTGATTTCACAGAAATGAGCAAAAATGTTCTATTATCTACACGCTTTCCTCAACAGGAAGACGGTCTTCTATTTTCTTCAGTTTCGGCCACATTTTCAATATTCTCCTCGTTTTCACTCTCCTCATTTTCTTCACCAACTTCTTCATTACGTTGAATTTGGTCCATGACATAAACCAACGCATCATTAGTTTGTGTATCTAGATCTTCATAACGATCCATCTCAATTCTTCGATAAGAACGGTACGTATGCCTTTCATCCCTTAGCGAGGCGTCACTTATAACAAATATGTCCATCACAAAAATAATAAAGGCAGCTATCCACAGTATGAACAAAATTTGACACAGATTCGACAACGATTCTAAATGCCTATCATTTGTGCTATCGGTCGAAGTTCTATCATCCATCTTTCTCATTTTGTTTAAAATTGTTTTGGTTAACAACTAAATTTTCACCACAATAACTAGTAGTTCTTGCTTGGCTGTTGAGTTAGTAGTTTACAATGTTTAAATATTATATATCGAACACATTATAGGTAGTAACGATATTAAAGACACGATTATTAATCTTCGCGCTTCAATACATACTTATTAAACTAAAATTCTACACTTTTTTTACCCCACCCAAGCATCACTAGGTATGTTGTTTTATTCTTTTATTATTCGTTACTGATTCATTGAAACATTGATTGAGCAATAATTTATTGTAGAAGTATATAGTGTGTCAAAAATTAATTTAATGAAACTATTTTGCTCACAATTTTACAATTTGCTGTTTCTAAACTTTCAAAGGCATCCAGCATATAACCAATATTCCTAATTTAATTTTCAGTAAATCAATTTATTTTGTGCAATAAAACAACAATTTTAAAATAATTTACAAATGTTCCTTTAACGTCCTGAAATAAATATTACGTTTTTACGAAAAAGTAATATTAAAAACAATTAATGTTTATGATTGAGCTTTAACTTTAACTTTTATTCCCAAGAAACTATACAGTTTATACAGGGATTAACATAATAACATATACATACATTTTTTAAATGACAGTATGCGAATAAATACTACAAGCAATGCTTATGGATAAAAAATAATAACGATAACAGAAAATATTTATAAACATATACACACATATATACATATATACATACATACATGCACACATTCATATACACACATGCATATATGCATATATGTACACACACATACACATACAATATACATAATAACTTAATAAGTACATAGTACAATCAATATACAAATAACTTTAAGTTAATAACATATTTTTTACATATGTTCTAAATTTGTTTAAATTTTTGACATTTTTAATTTTGGTTAGTAAATTATTGTACAAAATTAGTCCCTTATAAAAAATTGAGTTTTTTCCAAATTTTGTTTTAAAAGGAGTTGTCATTATATTTCTTGCTTGCCTAGTAAGTATTATGTAAATGGTTTTCGTCACTTTGAGTGAATGTTATATTAGAGTGCTTTTCTATTACAGAATGAATAAAAACACATATTTTTAGTGTATATGTCGAGTCAATATCAAGCAGATTATTTGGTTTATGTAAATTAACTGTAGGTTCCAAATATGGAAAATTATAAATACGTTATATAGCTTTATTTTGGAAAGATTTTAAAGGTTTAATAATAGAATTATTAGCGGTGGCCCAAATAGAAGTTAAATATTGTAAGTGTGAATATAAGCGGCAGTAATATATATTTTTTAGATATTTTCGAGATATAATAGTTCGTATTCTAAAAAGAATTTCAATAACAGGAGATATTTTTTCCGTAATACATCAATATGATGTTTCCATGATAATTTTTCATCAATATGAAGTCCAAAAAAATTTGTTACTGGCGAATATTTAATTTTATTATTATCAAATATGATGGAATTGAATTTGGAATTTGATTTTTAGATATAAATATAAATGACGATTTGCTAAAATTGAGTGTTAATTTATTAATTCATAAAATATAAAAGTGTTGTTTCATCAGCATACAACACTAAATTACCCGATATATTCAATTTAGCAATAGAATTTATGTATACTAGGAAAAGTACAGGTACTAAAATGGCACCTTGAGGAACTCCACATGTTATATTCTGTATGGAACTAATACTTTCTTCTAAACATACAAACTGTTTCCTCTCGGTAAGAAATTTTTTAAACCATTCATATACATTTCCCCTAATTCCAATTTGAAAAAGTTTTTTCAGAAGTATATTGTGATCCACAGTATCAAAAGCTTCACACAAATCCAAAGATATTATTCCACATTTACGATTTTTATGATATAACAATTTTTTATTTTGTCTGTTAAGTCTGCTATTCCTAGCCAGGAGTGGGTACAGACTCCTGGACATGGAATAGACTTTATCTAACACCATTTCAGAAATTACAAATTCCACAACTAAAAACTGCGTCGGAACAAGTATCATTCCAACACACTGTTGTGGTATAATACCGCACGGATTTCGACGAATCAGAAGCTGTTAGTGCTTCGGTTGCTATGGTTACGTCGAACAAAAAGTAGCTTCGCATTTGACGTTTTGAACAGTTTTATAGTTTTTTTTGTATGATTTCTAAAATCTTGTTAGAGGAAGTATGGTCTACAACACGTTTGGAATGGCATATTCCACACTCGCGAACCGTAGTCCTCGCCTTCGGCTCGGCCTACAAACTTTTCACTCGTATGGAATATGGGCCATTGCATAACTTGTTATAGAATATACCGTTGCGTTTATTCACCTTTTAGTAAACACACTGTATGAATCCGTGGGTTCTAAATAATTTCAACAAGAGATAAATACCACTAACACTTTATTTAACAATTTACTGACTGTACAATACTTCAAACATTCAAAATAACCTTTACACTTTATTTAACCTCACTTTTTACCGAACGTATCACTTCTAAATAAACTTCTCCCTCTGCGCCGGTAATCGTGCCTTATATACTCTTTAACTGCTTCTAGATTCATCCAGAAACCATCAAGAATCTTCTCCAACCATACTCTAGAAAAGTCCATGGCTCTTTCTAGAGTTTTTCCAGTCACTATTAGTAGGCATAGGCGTATCATCTCCAGTTCCAAGGGGGTGTAATTCACAACAATACTATTCCGTACAGTTTCATTAATGTGTCTATTAAACGTTAGTCGTTTGTCTAATCGTACACCCAAGTACTTCACGCATTTTCCGGAATCTTGTGACCACTTATCGAAATTGGTGCTATGATTTTATTGTCAGTGAATCTGCGCGTGAAAGGCTATATATTTGGCCTTCTCAACGTTTATCCGAATCTTCCACTGATCGTAATATGCCGTGGCACGAGCAATGTCAGGTGAACCTTAAGTAGCATATTTGCGGCTTGTGCATTATGACTGTGCGCATACATAATTGTATATCATCAGCGTACTTCGCCAGTTTAGTATTCGGGAACATATGCAAGTCAGACATGTACAGATTGTACAATTTAGGGGCGAGGACCGACCCCTGCGGGACGCCCGCGCGAATGTTCCGCGGTGTGGACAGTTTATTATTCACTCGCTTCTGATGCGTTCGACCCGACAAATAGGATTGTATGAGTTTTGCAATGAGACATGGAAAACGGTAATTATTCATTTATATATTAGTCCCGGGACCCAGACGGGATCAACAGTTTTCTCGATGCCTAAAAGTATAGCTCATCCAGCTGACAGACAGCGCTATGGCACGAAATAATTAGGTTGACAAGGCAGTACAATAAACAACCGTTATTCATCCGCTGCAGCAGCACTAATGCGCATGCTGAATTATTTGTATTCGCTTGAGGTGTAGACGCTATACTAATGTACACTTACATTTTACGTTTTTAAATTCGATATGAATTATCATATTTATTATAATAATTAGAGGAACGAACATAGATGCGTCTGGTTATATTCGAATTCTAACACTAAATAGGCAGCAACTCTATAAGCGATTAGTACTTGGATGGTAGTCCAAGTAAATACAGTGTTCTTGCTCCACCTGCTAATGGCTTGTATATCAGTGCATACATAGAAGTTAGGCAAATTTAGGCGGGGGTTGCATAGCGGATATACCATTCTTCGGTGGAGATGTAGAGCAGTTGGTCCCTTGTTTATTAGGCGGTAGGCAAATAAAAAATCCCTACTCTGCAATAGAGAAGAGGTTCCGCAAAATTTCCAGGTTAGGGTGGCTGGTCTCCTAGAGTCGGTGATTGGCCTTAGTAGCGGAAATAGACCGACGCGACGTTAAATAAGTGAACAAAAAAAGATAATAAATAAATAATCGAGCCGGAGATGTATGATTATGAGGTATATCTCTTATTTACCACGACCCTTTCTGCAATTTTTTCTGCTTTGCAAGAAAACAAACAAATGTCCATCTTCAGAGAAAACAGTGAAGTTATTGTAGAATTTAGATAGAAGTATAATTGGACATACATTAATATTTTTAGAAATCGCATTATTTTAGTCACTGTGTAGATGAAACAATTTTAACGACTTATTTGGTATGTTCAATTGAACATAAAAACTATATGTTTATTTTATTGTTTGTTGTGATAACTTTATAGATAGTTGTTAATATCTACCTTAATCATATTCATCACATATTTGAGATATCTAACTTCCTACAGAATGTTCGCTTGATTTCAGAATTAAACGTTTTATGGAACCAAAAAATACTTCTTTGTGTCCGTATTCAATAATCCACATATTCCTCTTCTTCATCTATTATCTATATTATCTCTAACACTCCAATCGGTAAAGTAACAAATACATCAGAAGCTCGCAAAACATTTTATCTGAGATGTTCCTTCAGTAACTGCTAGTGGAAGGATTAAACATCACAAAACCACAAAAATCAGTTCTGGGGTGCCCCCCCCCCCAAGAATCCTCCCCTTCGGTGAAAATATCCTTATTTTACTGATAACTCGTTAACCGTTGAAGATATAAAAAAATTTCTGATCGTAAAAAAGAAAGCTTGACTAATTGCCTAAAAAAAGTCATCTTGTAATTTTTTTGTATATGCTATGGTTTTAGAAAAAATCGACATTGACAAAAATGGCAAAATTTGTATTTTTAATGCTCGCGAATTTTCGTTTATTTAAAATTTTTTGCGCGAAGCCTATAGAAAAAATTGAATTGCTCAAAAAACAAACAAGCAAGAAGAAAAATCAAATGGGTTTTAAGGGGATATAAAATACTTTGTTATCTTGCCATTTTTGATGGCTATTGATAGTTATTAGTATCTAAAAATAACAATATAATGTAAGGGATCTCTTGATTTTTTGTGCATCTGACTATTCACAGGCCCATAAAAAAATAACTGAGTTTAATATGAGTTATAAATGCATTCATCTTTTAGTTCAAGGTAGTACTTTAATGCAGAAAGAGGTAGGAATAAAAAAATTCACATTTACAAATTTACCAGCGTGATGAACTTAGCCAAGAAAAATCCAAAGAAGGCTGCATATTCAATTTTTTGATATTTTTTATGCAATTCTTTAACTATTAAATGATTAGAAACAATAGCTATATGATATGTAAACTCACAAAACATTTTTTGAGCTAAATTTTCAAGATGTTTGGGTCTTTTTTTATTTTTAGGAAACAATACAAAATTGGCCATTTGGCTAACTTCAACATGCTGGTAAATTTGTAAATGTAAATATTTTTATCCCTAACCTTTTCTGCATTGAAGTACTACCTTGAACTGAAAGACAATGCATTTATAATTTATATTAAAGTCAGTTATTTTTATGGGCCTGTGAATTGTTAGAGGTGCAAAAAATCAAGAGGTAACTATATTATATTGTTATTTTTATACACTAATAGATATCAGTAGCCATCAAAAATTAAAACACAAGAGAGTATCTTATATCCCCTTTAAAGCCCATTTTCATTTTTCTTCCTAGCTTGTTTGGTTTTCAAGCAATTCAACTTTTTCTATAGGCCGCGCCCAAAAAATTTCAAATAAACTAAAATTCGTACGCATTAAAAATACGGTTGTTTTTCGATACCGATTTTCTCGAAAATAATGAGATATACAAGAAAATTACAAGAGGACTTTTTCTTGGGAAATTAGTCCAGCTTTCTTTTTTATGTTAAGCAATTTTTTCATATCTTCAACGGTTAACGAGTTATCAGTAAAATAAGCCTTCCTTCACCGAAGGGGTGATTTTTGGGGAGGGGGTTGCGTGGCACCCCAGAACTGACTTTTGTGGTTTTGTGATGTATAACTCCTTCACCAACATTTACTGAAAGAAAATCTCAAATAACATTTTTTGTTATAGGAATCATTATAATTATTGGACCATTAGGCAAAAAAATAAATTAAAAGTGTTGTTGCTCTAAGCACGCCAATTTTTTTTGTAAAAATAGTAAAACATTAGCCACATTATGGGATGTAATTCACCCGCTGCGCCGCTAAATTTATTATTGCAAAATTACCACAAAATTCATAATTATTATAAGCCTATTTCTTTATAACTTCAGTTCTAATTGTCCGATTTGAATTTTACGCGACAATACATGTAATTTTAATGTAAATGGGTTCCATTATGCTTGAATCTAAATACTATTTTTTACATAGCAAAAACTGGCGAATTTTTGCAAATTTTACATTTTGTATTCAAAGTTGTATTACTATACGAATTCTTTAGTTAAATGGCTCAATTTTTTTTTACTTACACTTCAATGGTTACCAAATATACTCCCGGTATCCGTTTTATCATAAGTGCATAATTTTGCAAAATATGACGTTTTGCAGAAAGGAATTAATTTGCTTATAACTTTGGACCAAGGCACATTTTTATCATGATTTTTGCAAGGTTCGGTTGATACTACCTATTCTTATTCACAACATTCAATAAATTATGAAAATAAATTTAAAAAAATATTTATGAAAAATAAAATTGTCCAGTAACAAAAATTGCTATATCTTTTTTAATTATGGAAATATTAATGAGATTCAAACGGAAAAAATACGATGAATTCGCCTTTTGTGGACCCTTTTTAGAACAATTTAAGCATTGGTGAACATGCGTACTGTTGTACGAGCGGTCGTAGTTGTTCATAATTTTTTTTTTCGTGTAACACGTACGAAAAAATATAGAAAATGTAACTTCAGATAGTAAGGAGTCTGACATATAGCCTCCATTTCGAATTTTTCGAAAATGTTAATTACAAAAGTCTCAACAGTGCCTAAACTAAAATCGTTGATATCTAGGCTTTAAATGGTCTAAAAAGGGTCCACAAAAGGCGAAATCAGCGTATTTTTTTCCGACGAATCTAATGCCGTTTGAATCTTATTAAAATTTGCATAATTAAAAAAGTTATTGCAATTTTTGTTGCTTGCAGATTTTATTCTTTATAAATAACGTTATCTAATTTACTGATTTTTTTTTAATAAGAATAGGTAGTACTAATGAAACCATGCAATTTCCCGCAAAAATCATGATAAGAAAGTGCCTTGGTCCATAGTTATAAGCAAATTAATTTTTTTTGCAAAACTTCATATTTCGCAAAATTTTGCACTTAGGATAAAACGGATACCGGGAGTTTATATGGTAACCATTGAAGTGTATGCAAAAAAAATTGAATAATCTAAATGAAGAATTCGTATAGTTATGCAACTTTATTCTCGAGTAATATGAGCTTTGGAAAGTTCAAATCGGACGATTAGAGCGGAAGATATAAAGAGAGAGGCTTATAAACAATTATGAATTTTGTGGTAAAGCAACAAAAAATTTACCTATGGGTAAATTACATCAAGAGTATTTTTTTTAATTTTACAAAAAGAATATACGTGCTAAGGCAACAACATTTTTATAAATTAAAGTCACTAGTCTATATGTTTGCTCATATAAATGCCAAATGACATTTATTTGTAAACACCTTGTATTTATTTTAAAGCCCACTTTTAGACAGTCTAATATTTTTTGTATATAGTTGCCCCTGTGTTGATACTAACCCACCACGAATGCAGAAAATGGAGTTTTGCTCACTATTTCTCGAATTTGGGATATTACCCAGTGGTTTAAATGTCCAAAAAATTATTAGCATTCGAAACTTGGGTTATGATCCAATTAAATGGGAAATAGTTGAAGTTAAATATAACATAGATACTCCACCATATATGGAAATTTTGACAAAACCGAATTTCAGGCCTAATACAGGTGAATTTAGTTGCCTCTGTGATTCGGAGGAGATTTCGTACGTCACACACAAGGTTAGTTATTTTAGATGTTAACTAATATATTTTTCCATCTGCTTACTGTTGTTTTGGTCACAGTATATCATTATGCACTGTATTTTTACTTAAATTCTATATGCATCATTACATCTTCCGCGTATACAGGGTAATTCAGAATTAAAGGGGCCCAGTGTAGTGAAAGGTAGAGCACGCATGAATGAATGCAAAATACCTCCATATTTAATCTTAAATGAGATAGGAGTGTTTTATGCTATATTCTTAGAGCGGAAGTACAAATTTGGATTAAATTTGGCGCAGTCTTTTAGTTCCCATAAAAGCATAATTTGAGAAAAGCTCCAGGATTGTACTCATTTTTAACATGCTGTTGTCAGTGCCATTAACAATACCCTGTATATCAGTTTTGCTAAATGTTAGTAAACATTTGAACGTTTGAAAAGTACACCAAGATGTTATAATATTTCATGGCAGGTTAACTTATATTTTTAAGTTTTTGATAAAATTTTAAATTCTATTAATAATGAAGTCTCACGCCATTATCTTATTACTTTCACTTAAATATTTTACAGATGAACTTTGTGTGCTGTTTTCCCTTTGCATCATTTCTAAGCGTTTTTGAGTTTTAAAATCAACACATAATACATACAAATAATTTATTATGTAACATCATACATAAAGTAATATCAAGAATATATAATTTTCACCATACACTGTAAAACGCATATTGGATAATTTCAAAATATTTCGCTCTGCCAAGGCAAAAGTCTATTTTTGAAGACGAAAACATAGAAAAAGTAATTCTGGAGTAGTTTGGGGAATTTACAATTATGTCATTAAAGCAAGCTGCTTTGGATTCGGGATTATCTAAGAACTCAATTCACAAAATCTTGTCAAAACATAAATTCATTTTCGTTTCATATAATAATAATAATTCTATTCACCATTTGCAAAGATACAGTATATGTATATATGGTATGTCAGGAAAACCAAGTAAAAAGAAATATATAGTTATAAAAATCATGTGTAGATGAACATATAAAAAGAGCAAAAGAACAACAATACAAAATTTAAGTAATTGCCATATTAGATAAGGTTAAGAAGAATCTAATTACATCAGTAACACAAACAACAAATTAAAAAACTGTACAATTCAAGTTATGTACCTGTAGATCTATTAAGAAATTAATGTGTACATTATAGTGTACTATAGTAACTATTTTTCAATAGTAAGTCCTTAAACTCTCTCTTGTAACTAAAAATTTAGATTACTACTCAGGTAGGCTATTGCACATTATTATCTCATTGTAATAAAGAGACTTTTTAAATGTCGAGGTCCTGTTCTGAGGCATAGATTCCTATGCCTTGTACTGTACTCATGATTTTCAGATAGCTTATGAAATTCATGCAAATTGCATTTTACATGTAACAAACATTTGTATATGTACAGTTAGTCTTCTCTTGGCAACAAAAGTATCTCTACAAGTTTCTTTATACTTAAGTTTGTATATTAGTCTGATTAAGCGTTTTTGTAGCACAAACACTCTGAATACTTCACTGGATTTTCCCCAAAGAGATATATTCTAGGATATACATGAGTAGGCCAAAGTATAGTATACATTCACTAGACCTTCCTCGAAAGAAACATTTTTTAATTGATGAATGGCAAAATACGCTTTACTTATTTTATTACACACACAATCAACATGCGGTACCCACGATAGTGTGCTATCAATATAGCACACTAGCACCTAGCAATTTTGTGCTTTCACTTAAAGGAATATCGCCATTTCTTCTAAGTTTAAAATTTATTAATGCTGTTTAATTGTTATTTAGGATCAATTTGTTACGATCACACCAGGCACCCAACTCATCTAATGTCGTATTAATATTAGAGTTAAGCTCATCAATATTAGAGGCCGAGATACACACAGTAGTACCATCAGCATACATAATTTTGATTCCTTTGCTAATATGCGACGGTAGATCGTTAATGTAAATTGAAAACAAGAGAGGTCCTAGGATGGATCCCTGAGGCACACCCAGGGTAACAGCTTGTGTAACAGAGTAGGCTTCATTATATTTCACCATAAGGGATCTTTTATCCACAAACGACTCTATTAGATCAAGGATGTTACCTCTTATACCGATATTTTCCAATTTACTAAACGGTATATACCTGTTTATCGAATCGAAGGCTTTAAAAAGATAAAAAAAGATTGATACTATGTATTTCCCTCTATCCACCTCCCTGTAAATGAAATCAAATAGCTTAATACTCGCACTTTCTATTGATCTACTACTTCTAAATCCATGCTGGTTATCTGTTAATATATTATTACTTTCTAGATAATATAGTATCCTGTTGTGAATAATTTTTCTATAATTTTAGAGATAACGCTTAGTGGCGATATTTGCCTGTAATTTTCTATATCATCTTCCTAACCCCTTTTATGAACAGGTAATACTATGGAAATTTTGAATTCTTCAGGGAAGTAACCTTCTGTAATAGATTTGTTGACTAAATATAGCAGAGTGTCAATGATATTCACCGAAATATTTTTAATTACTTGGGCTGTTAGTCCACCCAGGCCAACTGATTTTTTTTTTCAGTTCATTAATTACCCCAAGAAGTTCAGCTTTTTATACTTCATAAAAATATAAGGAATTTGTTTGATAGTTCGAGAGTGTACATGGTAAGGACAAATTGTATCCAAAGTAACTCGCTGCACTATCGGTAGCAATTTTAGCAAAATGTGAGGCAAATGTGTTAGAGATTAATTATTCCATTGTCATATATATTTATATTGTTGATGTTTAAGATAATGGATTTCTTAGTTTTATATTTTCCTAGCCTAGAATTAGCAATATTCCAGGTTTTTTTTGATTTATTTACTGCATGATTAATTTTATTGTTTTAATAGTTTTGCCGAGTTCTTTTCATATTTTTTTCTTGACCTTGTTGAATTATGTCTTTGGTTATCCAACATTTATTATTATTCGATTTTTTATTTTATTTTTAATAGTAACAAGGGGGCAGAAAATATTAAAACACCATACTAGGTCATCTAAAAACACGGCAAATGACTTGCGTATATCTAAATTAGTCAGATAATTCCAATATATTTTAGTGATTCTCCTGTTTAATTCATTTAGATTTTCAGCATTTATGACACTTTTAAATATATTGGTATTATTATTGATTTTGTCATTACCATATGACATTATATTAAGCAAGAATATATGAGATAGGTGATCAGCTAAGAGAGGATCGCAAATTTTGACATCATAGTTTTGAGGAGAAATATTTGTTGACACGTAATCAATTGAGGTGGCGCTCGTGTGTCCATAAATATTCTTGAATATACAAGTTGGCTCACATGTAGTCCTCTTTAGCTGATAGAACGAATCACATAGCAATTTAGTTGTTAAAGATTTGTCAAGTAGATTTATATTAAGGTCACCACAAAGCAGAATAAAATCATATTTGTAGACAACATTGTTTAGGGTAATTGTTAAGTTTGAAAAGAATATACCTAAAACTCCACTAGTTGGTCTATATATGCAACATATTACTAATTTAATATTTTTATCTATATAATGAAATATACCCCACATTTCTATATGAGACTCCACTGAGTATTCAATAAAGATTGTCTCTTTGCCAAATTGTAAGGTGTCACGGATAAAGATTAAGGATCCACCATGAATATGATCACTACGAACAAAATAAGCTCCTATTTTAAAAGATGGTAAAACAACATGTCCAGCATTTATGGCAGATATCCAATGTTCAGGACATAATACATAAAGGTTGTTATCATTGATAAATATTTTAGTTTCATCAGACTTATTAAGTAAGCTTTGTATATTAGCATGGGCAATTCTTAGTTTGTCTGTTTTCACATTGGGGTTAGCTGTGACAGTCTGGGGCATAAAAAACAATCAGAGTTTTCATTATGTCTCTTATTTAAATTAAAATTTGGGTTTTTGTCAACTTCAAGAGCGCTAATAAGTGGCACTAACATCATTGATTCATCAATATTTATAATTTTACAAGGTGAGGGATGAACACCAGTTCATCGGTATGACTCGTATTTCTAAGAGTATTATAGACTGCATCATTTGATGAATCATCAACATTGTGTAAATTTATATGATCTAAATTACTATCAAAGTTTAGTGAGTTAATTATGTTAACAAAAGTCAGGTTTCTAATATAATTCTTACAGCTAATTATTTTTGTAATTTCATTAAATAAAAATTTTCTATTCACAGTACCGCTTGATAAGTTGCCTACATTCAATAGGCAATTTCACCGGGTACATAATTATCAATAAAACCAGTTAGTTTGTTATTAAACTTATTTATAAACTTATTTACTTTGTAATTTTTGTTATAGGGCACAGTTGCAATTGTGATATTTAAATTACGACATTTTTTAATCCCAGATGTTTTTAAAGAGTGGATACTGTTGTGTTTACTAAAATTATTTGAGCCGGCTAATATAATAATATGATCCTGGGATGTATAGGCTCTTGTCACAACATCAATCTTTTCCACCACTTGTTGGAAAGTAGCTCCCGGTTTAATGATGGATTCTGTATAATAATTCTGATCTTTTAATTTGTTGGACAAAGTTTTATTCAAATTGCGCCCAATATCGTCACTCAGTATCAACAGTTTTTTACGTTTGGTGTCACACTTTGTATATCTATGTTACTATTATTTTGTTTAGCGTTCGTTGCAGAATTTGTTTTGATATCTGCAGTTGATACATCATTTTTTTAAATTTAAGTTTCTTCTGCAATCATAATTACCACAGGACGTTTTTATATTGCAGGTCATATAGTCTGTCGTTCCACTATTGACACTGGTGGAGTGATTTTCACCTATGCCTCTGGAATATTGATTAGTCTTATCAGAAGACGTTTTTCAGTTTGGGTGGCAATTGTTTTTGTAGTTTTGGGGTCTATTATATATTTCCTATTGAGCATTTATTTTCTATTTGTTTCGTTAACTGTTTATAAGTTCGTCTTTATTTCTTATTAGCTCATTCATTCTATAGTTCAATTATAAGAAACAGATTTCCTGACGAGAGAAAATTTGTGTGAATTTATTTCAATAAGACGGTGACGATTAATTTTTGGGAAACATTGTATGGACAGATGATGCTAAATTTACCAAAAATTGACTTCTTAATGGATACATTCCCCATTATTGAAGTATCTCCAATCCTCATGTATTCAAGGAGCGAAATATTCAAGCACATGAGCAGTTCAATGTTTACTGTGCCACGAGAAACGATAAAGTGGTGACATTACAAATTTTTGAGGAAAGAAATAATAATAATAATAATAATAATAATGATTTATTGGTGTTAATACATACAAATGTTTACATATGTCACTTAGAAGTACCAGCATACTAAAGAAATTAGATATCTATCCATAGGTAGTAGCTAAAACGTCTTATTAAGACAAAACAATAAAAAAAACAAAACTAGATGATTTAAAATTACCAATTAAAAGTTAAATACAATTAAAATACAATTAAAATATAACAGTTACAGTAATAGGTAAAACACTTTAAAACTACCGTAAAAGCATATCTGAGAAATCATTTTGAAGGTATTCATTTAAACTATAGAAAGCCTTTTTTTCAAATAATTTTTTATTAACACTTTGAATGCATTCAAATTTAAGGCTTTCACCTGGTCTGGTAGTATATTGAGGAATCTGACACCGTGGTAGCCCGTGCCATCTCTAGACCTTGTTAGACGGAGAAAGGATTGTTTTAAATTGTTTCTATTTCTAGTGAGATGCTCGTAAGTCTGACCATGTGTAGAAAACGTATTGATGTTTCGTTTAATATAAAGTAGACATTCTAAGATGTAAACACATGGTAGCGTAAGAATATTGAGATCCACATAGTGTTTTTTGCAATCATCTCTAAATTTAAGTTGTGCAATGACTCTGATGCATTTACGTTGGAGGCCGAGAATTTGTGTGCTGCGAGACGCATATCCCCAGTTTAATATCGCGTAGGACATATTGGCATGAAAAAATCCATAGTAGGCCATAATTAGTGTTTTTTCAGAAACTGAATTGGACAGAGTACGAATGAGAAATATGTAATAGTAAATTAAAAAGATTTCTTCTTCAGCTAGTATGTTTAAGGCTTTCTCCTTAGAAATCCTGCCTCGACAGCGCCAAATATTCTAAAATTATCCAATATGCGTTTTACAGTGTATGGTGATGGTTTCTTTTCTTGTGGGTATCGAGTAGCAAATGTGTTACATGTTCTTGATATTACCTTCTCACATTCTCCATAAACAATAAACACATCTAAAAAGTCATCGTGAGAGTAATATAAATGTGCTGGCATTTCTTGACATAAGAGACTGACAATAACGATTGTTTCCAATCATTGCTAAGTTGATGGCAACTTTTATTCAAAATTCTTGAACATTTCAGAAAATCGCCAATATTTCCAAAAGTTGTAACTTTAACCCCTGCAATGCGATATTAGAAAAAAAAGGAAATTTAATTTTACATAGTTTGATGCAAAAAAATACAGGGTGTGTTCCATTTGAAAGAAAAAAATTCTTGAGATTTGAATTTGTCAAAATGTAGTATGAAAAATAGAACACTTGGTATACTACTATGGAATTTATTGTAAAGACTAGTTCATCTTGTGTTCTTCCTAGGTGCCAAAGGGCAAATGAGGATCTCTTACACTAAGAAAGTTATAACGGTTATTGCAAACCCTTGCACCTGTCAAATTTTCTATAAAATGTCAAATATCTCAGAAACCGCTGGGTTTAGGTATAGGTTGTGCACATGTTTCGACTCAGAATTTCATGATCATTTCGAAGAGTCGAAGAAATGTAAGGTATTCCATTTAAAATAAGCAAGTTGGTATCGACTTCCGGTATAAACGGAAGTACCACATGCTTATGATTATTGTGGTTGGATTAGCCATACAGATTTTAGTAACTCCTAAAATGGGCTTGTTCCATGATATTCTTTTTATATGGTTTTTATGCTTTTTCATATAGTACTCGATATTCTCATTATACACTTAAAATTTCGTATTATTAACTTTTTCCGTTCTCGAAATATAAGGAGTTGAAATTAGTAACAGTTGCAAAATCCGAGCGCTCATTTGTGACGTCACTATACGCAAGTGACGTAAGGAAAATGGCTTTCTGGGACCTTTAAAATTTAACCTGAAAAGTCGAAAAACATGGAATTTTTAAACACTGGTAACTAAATAAATACGTCGAGTGAAAGTTCGTTCTATGTCTCCAAGGAAAGGAGAAGGTCGGTGATGAATTCTAATCGTAAATAGCACGGTCAAAATCGAAAATTCGTCCCGACAGGAGCGAGAGAAAATTGTAATTTTTTGACATTTCACCAAATTGCAGTCCCCTACTGTCAAGTAGTAAGCAAAACAAACAATACTTCGAAAACACTTATAATTATAACAAGTAAGGAGCATCAAGTGTATAGAGATCGCCGAGTCTATGCGTATAGTGACGTAGCGCCTGGCCACGCCCCATTTTCGCGAAATGGAAATTTGTAATAGTTTTTAAGATACTAAACGTGCGAACAAGATTCTGATATTTTGCAGATCCATTAATTTATACTTGCACTTTCGATTTATGAAATAAAAAAAAATGCTGAACAAGCCCATTTTCGAAATTTTTTGTTACATGCTTTTGCCAGTATCGATTAAAGTTAAATGAATGAAATTGATATTGCGTAATTTTGATGACAAAAAAAGCGAAAAATGTAATTTTATTTATACCAAAAATTGTTGTTTCGAGGTAAGTAAGAACTGCTTATTCATACATCAAAATATAATTTAACACAACACTTCTTTTGACTTACAGGATAACGTCTTTAAAAAGTGCGTTACATATGCACCGACCAAACGTTTCTATCGAACATGGTAGCACATTGAAGTTTAAAATTAATGTTCTCAAAATTTCTCAAATGTTTAAGTCTATAAGTATTGAACACAGTGTATAATAATTATTCTGTACCAGACACAATTCTAATTTACTAATCTGATTTTGAAATATTTAAGGAAACTATAAGTTGGGCATCGATTTTACTTCTAATGTCAAAAAACAAAGACGACAATAAAGTAATAGAATCAATGTGCGTTGTAACATATGAAGTTATAGATTACGATATTACGATAAACACTAACAGCACAGATGCTCCGATTTTGTGTCCATTGAAATTGCTGTACGTCGGAATGCCAACAACGCTACAGTTTTCCATAGAGAATAACAGCCTAATTACTGGTAACAAGTTTTATTCTTAATTATGCAAACATTTTATTATACAACGGTTGCAAAAAGAACTAGGATACCTGAAGTAGTAGAGTACGAGTTGAAAAAATCAAGGTGATAATGTTAACATTTTAGTTTAATCGATATCAAGATGACAATAGGCCAAGTGGTCCTGTCCAGAAAGGAAATTATGAGGGAAGCTAGAACAAATTGAATTGAATTGAATTCATTAAATATATATTTCACAATACGTCAATTCTCCACCCGTCTATCACCCATTTTGGAAAAATAAGCCTTCTTTAGCTATCTTGATTAAAACATTTTAAAGCAAATGTTTTATTACAAATTCCTTTTATAGCCCGAACTTAGAGGATTTGACCAAAAATTAAATAATCCTTATGGGAACTCCTGATGTTTTAGCAGATTTTTAGAAAAGTGTTTTAAAAATTTATCAGGGCCACTGTGGGCGGAATATAAAACAAATTGGCGTCAAACTTGTTTTTTTTTTTAATAACATTTAAAATACGAAAAATACAACAACTACCGTAGATATCAAATCAATCAATCAAAAGATCGCTTTTACTCAAAATTAAAGTAATTTATATAGTCTAGTGAATATGTTTGTCGAGAAAATTGCCCCGGAAGTTTTAACTTAGACACATTGTATAAAATATCATCTCCTCTTATCAAAAGATCTCTGATCGCCAAAAAGTTGTACAAGTATTTTTCAGCTCATCTCAAATGTTGAGGGCAAAAAAGCTGCAATATAAAAAAAAGAACACTGAAAAACATTGTATAAGAAAATTTTCCTTGAGTGCAACTTTCCCGTATATTTCCTTATTGACTTGAATCGAATACATGAATAAAACTAAAGTCAAAATGTAGGTTTTGAGGTACACAATGAGATTGTAGTGGGGTGCCAGACTTAATTTGCCCGCAACCCCGAGACACCCTTGACTAAAGTTTTTTTTTTGTTTTCTGAAGTCATCGAATACATGAATTATTTTTTTTGAAGTAAAAGTACAAGCCTTCTAATTATTTAAAAAAATAGGGTGGTGCCTCTTCTTATTTGCCCACATCCTCCCATTTTGACGTCACTTTCGGTAAAATTCCATGACGCGAGCAAAAGTGACTCCCTGTAGGTCTGTGGTAGTACTAACTCACTCATACAAAGTTTTTCATGTATCTTATCATAGGAAATCTGCACAGGCGGCTCTCTACCTAAATGCAAGTTACTGACTTTCAGTTAAAAAGGTTTTTTCTTTAAACTTAATTTACTTAGTGAATAATGTTTTACTTTGGGCTTTAAAAATAGCAAAAAATAATTCCAAAATTTGAAGAAATTACTGTACTTTAAATCTGAGATTTATCATTCTGCTGGACTTGTTATATAGGGGAGTCAAATTAGATTTTCACTTCGGAATAATTCCTCGATCGATGTTTTGTTGAAGCGTGTTCAGAAAGCTGTGGGGAACAAAACATCAAAATGCCACCTCGAGAAATTGTGTAGAAATTCAGTTATTTAACAATTTAGGTACAAAAATACGATATTTCATGAATAATTTTTTAAATTCAATGTATTTGAAAATTAATAGCACCATTGGAAAGAACAGAAGTTTTTACAAAAGAACCATACATGACATATGTTTTTCGAATTAAAGTTAAGCGAGCAGTAATTTGTTAACTAACGCTCCAAGTCGCTGCCGCATTCGTCCGCTCAGGTTGAAATTGGTTTGAGTGAGCGCGCATACTTACTCGACTCACTTTAGACAAAAATTTGGCTTCTGATCTAACAAAATATATCCTTCATCTTATTTTCTTTCAATCGATTTATTTTGGTGTTTTCATGAAAATATTAAAAATCGAGAACGAGATCACTGTGGCATAAAAAATTATTCAAGATTAAAGTTCACAAAAAACGATTTTTTGGAAACATCGCGCTTTCTATGGCTCGGAAGCCAATTGATGTTATTATGAAAATGAAAGATAATAAAATTCCACACGAAAATGACCTCTTCCATTTTTTATGTACAACGAACGGTTTAGGCAAAAAATGTGGTTCGAAGTATCCGCGTAAGGGAAGTTTTGTTTTCCTATTACGTGAACACCAAGTACACCATGTTATTAAAATTCGGTTTCGTGAGCTTTTGTTAATAACGAATAAGATTATGAGATTTGTTTAGAGTTGAAACTTTGCCTAATACCTTTTTGGAAAATTAGATACATTTTTCTTCATAACGACAGACGCCAGTGGCGTAACAGAAACTGAGTGGACCACCCCCGCAAAAGTTTTCTCTATAACGAGTGAAAAATGATAATTCTTGTCTTCATTATTATTAGGTTCACGTTTATCAATTTTTGAAGCTCTGAAATGGGCTTGTTGGCTTGTGTTTGTACGCCATAAACCGACAATATGTTTTGTTCTTTGTTTTGTTAATTCTTATCAGCACGCCGTTGTTGTGTCTACTGCTGACAGGTTTTTAAGTTTTTGTTAATCAAAATGTAATACTTAATTCAATAACTATAAAAATAACATTATTTATGAATTTAATTGATTGAATTATGAAATGAAATACATATCTGTGAAAAGCAAAGCTGGCCGCAGAATTTGAATGGGGGTCGGCCATCCATCAATGTGCCTCCCCCCCTCCCCCAGCTGGCCGGGCCACCCAACTGGCCGGGCCCCCCGCGGTGTGGCGTCTGCGGGGGTGTTTGTTACCCAACTGACAGACGCCATTGGTGGACTTTAAAATATTTATACCGTGATACAATCTCCTGATGGATAAGTACCTTCTACCCAAATTTTATAAAGATCACATTGTAAATAAGAGTGCTGTAATATAGGAACCATGAAAAGTAAGACATACTGTATAATAGTTAACATATATATGTATTTTATTTTATATATCGACCAGCTAATAAACACCATACATAGAACAAGCACGTATTCTATGCATGGACTATATGAAATAGAGCATATTATGCCCTGCGCGGAAACTTTGAAGCGCTTTTTTGCCTAAACCGTTCGTTGTACATAAAACATGGAAGAAATCATTTTTGTGTGGAAATTTATTATCTTTCATTTTCATAATAACCCCAATGTACCTCCGAGTCATAAATATAATAAATCTCGTTCTCAGTTTTTGACATATTCTTTAAAACACCAGAATAAATCGATATAAAATTTAAAAAAATGAAGGCTGTATTTTGTTAGATCAGAAACGTCGAATTTCACTGAGTTAGTTGTACATAAGTGTCTATCACTTTTGATTGACAAAAACAAATGATATAAAACCAATTAGACATTAAGAAGTAACATTTCCTCGAAGTATTACGTGTGTTGCAATAATTTTTTGACTACTTTAATTATTGCATATTGTCAAGAACAGAAAATTTTTATTCATGTTTTAAATAATTTATATTAAAAATTCATATTCTTTCATTCACATTTTAGAAGTAATTTATATTAAAAGAAATAAATCTAAATTTCACTTTGTATGTAGGTATATTCAATCATTATAAAATTATTTGTTTATTCTAAACATAAATTGAAATATAAAACATCAACTATTACAAATAACAAATAATTGCTGACTATCTAGAATAGTTCGAACGGTGAATAGGATTTGGTATTTGAGGAAAGGCAATTCAGCAATATTGCAAAGACTATTGCTATGCTATGCCTATGAACTTTGGGGCATTCCATTTTTAGTCTTGGTGGAGTGCAGTGGTGACATATCTCTTTCACAAATGGGTTCAAAACAATTAGCTATAATGTAAGTACAACTTTATTAAATTTCATTCACCCCTTCATATTGTTATTAGTTGGAAATAAATGTTTCATTTTTTTAAATCACTTTTTTCTACCCTCTGATGCTACACCTCTAGTGCGTATGTGGTTTTGGCAAACCATGTATACAACATATGGTGGAGGCGCCGGGCATATCACTTTAAGGTGGAGCATTGCACGAATTCTCGATTATTTCATAAAATTCGTCAAAACATGAATAATTTATTGAAAAAACAAAAATAAATACTTGGATAGCATGTTTATAGGGTTTATCTAAAATACGTCTTATGCCAAAAAAAACTTAGAACCATTTATTTCACAAAATTCAGGCCTTCAAAGTTTGTCAATTTTCAAAAAAAAAAAAAAAAAACAATTTCCGCTATATCTAACTTTGATCGTTAATATTAAAGTTTTGAAAAGTGATATCGGCACTTTATAGATGATTAAATTAAAGCTGGAGATATGTATTATAAGTAACAATGACTTATTTTGCGATAATTTATAAGTTTCCATGCTTGTTTTTTTTCTAACAAGACGATTTTTTAATTTTGCAAGGAATATACCGGAAAATTCAAGTGAGAACAAAGTTAAATAATTTTAAATACAATTTTTTTGGAATGAGGTGGAATCTTAGGTACTAATCTTCAAGACTGCACTTCGGTTTTATTTTTATTTTACTGTTTTCAATGAAATAAACATTAAAACAAAAATAAATCGTAAAACGTTGAGAATTAAGTAGTTTTCGGTATCGTGACGGACAATAAAAAAATGTTTCAATGTAAATTTCCTAGGTACGTGACTGTACACTGTGTACGATTTCAGTAAAAGTGAATCAGTTTTCTGTAAGCAGCTTTTTTAAAGAGAAGTATTAAAAAATGTATTATCCATATCGTCACCCAGGAATTATGTTGTTTTATATCCACATTTGGTCGAAAATAAGTTATATACACCATATTTCTTAGAATTTTGAGCTTGCTCTATATTCGCAAAAAAAAAATAGGTATCTTGTTTAATAAACTAGATGTCAGTGTCCAGTTTGTGCTACATCTCAAGTAAAAATAAAAATTATTTGTAATTTTAAGCTATATCCGCATTTTAAATTGTATTGGCCTATGTCCCTTAAATATATGAAATTACGCTTCAAAATCATTTTGTCCTATATCCTACTTAATCCACTTTATTCTATATCTCATTTATAGTGGCTGGTATTGCTGAAACAGTGTTGTGACTGTTTTGTTCTATATCCGCCAGAGTTCTGGTGCGGGCGTGAAGTTTGTCAGTGTGTCAACGTTTTTTGTGTTTTTGTGTATTTTACGATCGTGTTAAGTATTACATAATGAGTATAATAAACGAATCACCGCCCTGAATTACTAAAACAGAAAATTGCTAAATCCCAAGCAAAACACACTCCACAAAAGATGCAAATGAAGAGAAACCATCAAAAGATAATGGTATAAAAGCCAGATATAGACGAAATTCAAGAAAAAGTGGGACGTGCCCTAGAGAAACAAACCAAAATACAAAAAATGGGATAATAAAAACAATCATGAGACCAAAAAATAAGAAAACTGTCAACGCCAAAACTTCCGTAGGTAATAAAAAGGGGAAAGAAAGATAATAATAAAAAGAAAACCCTGAAATATTTAAAGTTAGAAACGTGTTTGTTTATTTGTATTTTTTATTATATAATGTTACTTTATTAATGAGGTATTTGAGATAAAAATCGAATTTTATAAAAATTTAAAATTATTTTAACCGTATAAGTAATAGAACATTCAGCTATATCCATAAAATTATATTGCATTTTTCAAAAATGACATCTTAGTCTCGTATATCCTTGCAATGTGTTCTATATCCGGTCAAACAAAATAAAAAGCATTTTGTGAGCTATATCCATTTTTTCAATTATTATTTAGTAAATAAAATGGACACTACACTACGAATTAATTTCAATATAGAATTCATCACAAATAGATATATTTCAGTTTCATTCAGCAAAAGTTAAATGCATCTTAAAAATATACTAATCTTCATCTCCTGTGAATTTCATAAAAACGGATATAGAACAACATAATCCCTGAATGACGATATACATATCCCAAAATTTATAATTTTTTTAAATAAATGCATCAATAAATTAATAACTTTTTGCCTTAAAACGATTTCAAATATCCGTTATTGTAGGCAAATTTATTTTATTTGATGTTAGATTTTTAGTCGACATATTGTAAAACTTCACGAAAAATACTGTTTCTTTTTGTCGGTCAGTTTTGCAAATTTGAGTGGATCATTCTGTAAACTCCATTTTGAATTTCACAAATCTAACAACAGATTCGTATTCAGCATACCCAAAAACCTTTGAAAATTAATTTTAATAGTTTTTCATCAATTCATATTCGAGATATATAATTTTTCAACTAATTTTGCAGTTGTTTGTCATTAATAAAAAAAGGACAATATCCGCAAAATTCTGGAAGTGGAATTTTTTGTTGACACTGTTTGGAGGATGTTCCAGTAGGTTTCATAACAGTTATATACCAAATACAACATAAATGCCAAATACAGTACAGGCAAATTAACAATTTAGGGTAACAAAAATTAATAAAAGGATCATCTCTGGGATTTAAGTAGGTAATAACCTGGAGAATGAGATGATGCATTCTTTGCACTTCCAAGTTCTGGGAAAATTCAAAAAAATTTGGCAAAACTTTTTGATTTTCGGTTGTTTTGCTCTAGCGGCCAAAATAATGAAAATAGAGAAAGAAGTTCCCAACAAAAGTCATAGCTCGTCTTTTTCTCTACTAAAAAGGTCTTTTCAAATTTTTATCTCACTTAAGCCGTTGAGAAGATAAATCTAGTTTTCCACTTATAGTTTTAAACCGCTTCGAAATGAGAGAAAAATGAGAATTATCCAGGAGTTTCGTACGACCGGGCTCATCGATCGATAATTCTTAGTATTCAGAGCCCCTAAGAAAATGAAAATAACATAAAATGTAGAGAAAAGTCTCAGCTTTAATGTGGAACTAATCACAAAATTCATAAAAAATTGTATCAAGGAGAGAAAGTGTCAGAAGATGGCTTAGTGAACTTTGTACAGTTGATTCACAGATTTATTCATATCTTTGCCGGGAGCCGTTAGAATGATAATTCATTTTGCTTGTATATTCTTATATGATATATTAATTCAATTACCATTTTATTGCAATTACTTTTGTTGGAAAAATATGCCTTGCGATCAAAGTAGAGGGTATATTTCTCATCGATCAATCACCTCCAAATTTTGGAGTTCAATTCGCTATCGCTATCTTAAGTAATAATAATAGCACAGTCTTAATTTCTGGATTATAAGTACAATAAAACATATTCTTTCGAATGATTTTAGAGTTTTTTAAATGCGCGCAGTACTTTTTCAGTTTGTCTACATTATTCATACACGTTCAGAAAATGCACAATTATACAGTAAAACATATGCAACTTATTTGTTTCTTAACATTCTTCAATGAAACTTTCACGAAATATGATTAAAGTGTGTGGAATTGAATCCATGCAGTGAAAAAGCACCCATTGTTACGGGAGAAATAGGCAGGATGCATAAAACTCAAAGATGTGAATAAATCAACTGTACAAAGTTTACTAAGCCAGCTTCTAACACTTTTTTCTCTATGATAAAAATTTGTATGAATTTTGTGATTAGTTCCACATTAAAGCTGAGACTTTTCTCTACATCTTACGTTGCTTTCATTTTTTTTAGCGGCTCTGAATAGTAACAATTATCGATCGATATGTCCGGTCGTACGACACTCCCAGAGAATTATCATTTTCCGCGCATTTCGGAGCGGCTCAAAACTATAAGTGGAAAACTGGATTTATCTCCTAAACGGCTTAAGTAAGACAAACATTGGTAAAGACCTATTTTCATTATTTTAGCCTTTAGAGGAAAAAACCGAAAATCAAAAAATTTTCCAAATTTTTTTGGAATTTTCCCGAAAATTGGAAGTGCAAGGAATGCATCATTTTATTCTACAGGTTATTAACTACTTAAATCCCAGAGATAATTCTTTTATTAATTTTTGCAACATTTTGCCTTCAATGCCTGTACTAATACATCACTGACAAAATTAAATATTGCACAAAGCAATAAAATTGTGTGTCCTAGTTTTTCTGGCAACCAATCAATGGATACTTGAATATTACTGTTGCAGGTGCTTTTTATTTTCTAACTCCTTACGGAGATGACTTGGATAGAGTTGAAATGACTTTAGAACCACGTTTTGGAACCCTAAATCCAATGGAAAGTAAAGAAATTACTGCAACAATAACTTGCAAAGATATCGGCATTGTCGAAAATATATTCGTACCTTGCTTTATCGGTGCTGGTCAAGATCCAATTATTCTAAGGGTACTATTAGCAGTTGATGGAGTCCACGTGATTTTTTACTTACCAGAAGGAAGAAAAAGGTTCGAGAAAGTATTGTGGCCACCTAATATTGTATATGAATTTGATGAAGATTGGATGTTTTGCCCCTGTATCTTGGTATAGTCTAACATTCCTTAACATTTCATAACCAAACTGATCACAAATGTTTCGTTTTAATCCAAAGTACACTCCGCTTTTTAGTTGTCCATTAATATCAGGAAACAAAGGGTTAACATGTTAAAAAAAACGTTTATTACCACCAAAATGTACACATTTGTTACAAAACCTCGTAGATTCAAAGTTGAGTTACACAGACTACAATGTGTGCGTCGGCGTCGATAGCATAGCTGAAGTAACAACGTAAATGCACCGTATGCGTTGGTAGCGCTCAAAGTGTTAATGACCGAAAAACCCGGAAACATATCTCAACGAAATATAGCCGAAGTAGAATTTTGTCCCGATTCTGTCGGCACAAGTTAATGATGTCTTGAGAATGAGATAACTATAATCAATGGTTTGCCATATAATTGCGACCATCTGAAAAATGACAGACCAATGTAATTGGAGGCGAAAATAAGTAAATCAAGCTGGTAAAAGTACAGAAACTTGGGATTTGGTGTATATACTAGAAGCCAAGGCCTAAGATTTATTATTATATTTTTCAACTTCCCCCACCAGCCCCATTCCATTATTAAAAGGGTTGATAAAATAAAATTGATATTATTACTTGAAATTTGGTACATTTATGTATTGTTGCGTGTTTTCCACCTTTTAGGAAACACCCTGTGTGAATCCGTGGGTTCTAAATAATTTCAACAAGAGACAAACACCACTAACACTTTATTTAACAATTTACTGACTATACAATACTTCAATTTCGAAATAACACTTTGTTTACTTGATATTTAACCTCACTTTTCACTTTTCAACTTGTTCACTTTTATACATTGCTTTCTTAATAAAACTTCTCCTCTGCGCCGGTAATCGCGCCTTATATACTCTGAAATTACCTCTAGATTGAACCAGAATCTTCTTCCACCAAACTCTAGAAAAGTCTATGGCTCCTTCTAGAGTCTTTCCAGTCACTATTAGTAGGCATAGGCGTATCATCACCAGTTCCAAGGGTGTGGAATTCATAACAGTATTATAATGACATCTGTAATCAGATCATATTTTGAGATGATTACGTTGAAGGATTGGGGGCTAATTAGGAATAAATAGGGGATCATAAATAACCCCCATTCCATTATTAAAAGGGCTGATAAAGTTAAATATTCACTTAAAATTTGGTACACGTTTGTATTATAACGACATCTGGAACTAAATTATACTTTGAGATGACTTCGTTGAAGGGGTTGGGGGTAAGAAGAGGTAAATAGGGGAAAATCGGTAAAGAAAGCTGGTAAGGGTACAAAAACTTGAGATTTGGTGTATATACTCTACACCAAGGCCACAGATTTCTATATTAGTAAAGGAGCTAGCTGTTATATCCCCTAAGTTTAATTGTGGAGCCTTATTATATACCTAGGGGAGTGTTAAAAATGCAAAACTTTGTTTTAACGTATCTCCGTAACCGTAACCGTTTGTCGATTTACTCCTCATTAAACGGTGAACATATTTTGTTCTTACATATTTTTTATATCGTGGTTTTTGAGATAATGGGTGGTTTGTGAAAAAAAAATTGAAAGAAGTTTTCGTCGTAGAAATAGGGGAAAATAGCTAAAAAGAACTTTATTTGTCAATAACTGAAGCCAACCATACCGTCAGAGTGTTATTTTTAGTCTTGAGTTTTTGAGTGAATTTGAAAATAGAAATCAAAAAATTATTGAAAAAAAAAAAAACGAAAAATGTCCATTTTTTAAATTAAAAAAAAAATTGTGTATGACTTTTTTATGGGTGGATTTAGGTATAGACATCGGTTCACAAAAAAGAAAACTGACGTAATTCCCGTCAAAATGGTATTCTTGATAAAAATTATCTGAGATACAGTCGCTCAAAGTTACCTACTTTTTACGATTCTACCACTTCTTGCATTTATATCATGTAATTTTGAATTTTCACGCGCAAAATCTATTTTTATTCAATACAAAAATGATTTTTGGTTTATCAATGATAATGATAAAGGTATTTCCTTAAAGTTTTGATATTCATATGATCTTAGACATAAAAAACTTTAATGCTGTACTAAATCATAGCTGTTTTAAAGATACTTTTTTAAAAATTACATATCTGTTACTTGTCTATTATTTGTTCCTATGTATTATTTATTAATTCACATTATGTAATTAACAAGTTCTTAAAGTAAAAGTATTTGACCTGTCTAAAGCATATTAGTGATCATATTGTTTATTCACTAGTATACTTAATAAATCAGGGTTGTTATCCTGATGTTTTTAATATTGCACATGTTACTCTATTTAAAAAAAAAGGCTGTCCAGAAAACATTGATAATAATTATAGACAGATATCGTTACTTAGTACCTTATCAAAGATAATAGAAAGCTCTTCATGTCCATATTGTTAATTTTGTGGAATAAAATAATATTTGGCGCCATCGCAACATGGATTTAGATCAGGTAGTTGAAGCAGCTTCTTGCCATTTAATTAATTATGTATATTCCTGCTTGAATGATGGTAAGTATGTTGTATCGATGTTTTTAGAGCTATCTAAAACGTTCAATACTATTGACTGCGAAATACTTTTAACAAAATTGTATCATCTAGGAATTAGAAATACTGCCTTGAACTGGATTAGATCTTATACGGAGGACAGGTCCCTAATAGTGAACTAGTCATGTGAATTCTGGGGCACACAAAGTTAATCTTGGAGTTACCCAGAGCTCTGTCCTAGGGCCCTTATTATTTATGTTATTTGTAAACGACCTTCCTGATTACATAAAAATGCAGGCCATATTACTATGTTTGCTGATGATACCACTATTGCAACAGCGACAACAAGTGTTGATAAAATTCAATTACAGGCGGAAAATATTATCAGTACTTTAAGCGCTTGGTGTGATAGAAATAAGTTAATATTAAACACCAAAAAAACAGTAGTAATGAATTTTCATGTTAGAAGATCTTTACCAGTTAATTTCAAAATTATGGACATCAAACTGGATGATTGATTGATTGATTGATTGATTTGATTGATTTGCCAGCGTAAGGTGGGCATTGCTGCCAATTCCGGTGCAGGGAGATTTGTTCCACCACGCAGCCCGATCGCCCACCGATCATCCCACCGTGTGCCAGAACAAACCCCCAGTGCTTTTATATACCGCCGGACCAGCTGCATACGCTGGATTGGACATTGGACATGCTTGTTGTCAGCAGCGAGAGCCGCATGACGCATGGGGTAGGAGTATAGGATGGAGCGTGTAGGTGTTTGTGAGATGTTTCTTCTTGTTTTCTTTCTGTCTTCATGGGATGGAAAGTGTAGGCGTTTGTGAGATGCTTCCTTTAGGTTTTCGTGCTTCTTTTTACTTTCAGGTTTTTGTGATATGCTTCTTCTTAGTTTCTGTCTGTGATCATCTTCTCTCCTATTCTACTTCTGAGTTTTCTGTTTCTTCTGTTTCTGAGTCTGGCAGTGTGTAATATCCTTGATATTTCTTTATTGTATTCCATTTTTTGTTGTGCCAACTTTTCCCAGTGTGTATAATCCTTTCCTAGCTTATTCATAATTCTCTCGATTGTTGTAATCCATGTGTAGCATGGCCTCCCTATTTTCAGTTTGTTGCTGTTCATTCGTAGCGCTTTCTTCAGTAGGTGTGTCGTGTCCCGTCTTTGGACATGTCTCCAGTATTTCATTGCGTATGATTCTATTATTATGATTATTGTTCTTCCCTCTAGTAATGTTGACGTTTTCTGTCGTTTTTGTGGTTTTCCTGTTTTTGCTAGCAGTTGGATAATGTCCCTTTCAGCTCTTCTCAGGCTTCTTCGGTTGGCCTTTATCGTTGCTGCGTTTTTGACTCCATATATCATCGTAGTAGGCATTATGATGGTTGTGTATACCTTTTTGGTTAGGCACCATGGTGGTTTGTTGTCCTCAATGAAGGGTAGTAGAGCTCTTGTGACTCTGTAGGCTGTTTTGACTTGGTCCAGGACTGTGGTGAATAGTCGGGGGGATAGGGGACATCCTTGTTTGACTCCTATATTCTTCATTTTTGATTCCGTCGTCTGTCCAAACCATTGTATTGCAGTGTTTTCGTGTAGGCATGCTTTTATTATTCTGTTTATTAAGTAGTGCGGTACTCCTCTGTTGAGCAAAGTGTTGACTATAGCCTCATGCCTTATAGTATCAAATGCCTTTTGGAGGTCAATTGAGACTATATATAGTTTTGTTCCTTCTTTCCACTTTTATTCCAGGATCCGTCTGGTGGTGTACATGTGGTCGTCTGACGATCTACCCTTGATAAATGCCGTTTGATAATCTGGTAGTTCGCCGATGTATTTTTCCATTTCTCTGAGGAGGAATTGTGCGTAGTATTTATACCCTACACTGCAGAGTGTTATTCTTCTGTAATCGTCCACGTTTTGTGGTGATTTGATTTTAGGGAGCGGTATCTGTATGGTTGTATTCCATTCCTCAGGCAGGGATGTGGTTTCCGTCCATGCGTTGGTGATGATTTCTAGGATTAGCTGTTTTATGTTGTCCGGTCCATAGTATACTAGTTCGGTATTTATTTTATCTATTCCCGGGGCCGTGTTTATTTTAGCTCTGGCCATTATTTCTAGTAGTTCGTCTTTTGACGGTGGCTTTCCCAGAGGCCAGTGGTCCATTTCTTGTATTGGTTCTATTTGACTTCTCTCTGCGTTTCCTTCTTCTAGTTTCCTGACCCAATGCTGCAGTGGTATGTATTTTCTTGACTGCGTATTGTTGTTTCTCCTGTATGTTTTGGGGTGTCTAAAAGTTTGGTTTAATCTCTGTCCTGCTGGAGTGGATTCTATGTTTTCGAAGAATTCCCTGCATTTTTTTTTCTGTTCGTGCCTCCTCTCTGTGTCTCTTCTTTCTTTCCTCGCTTCTATTATCTTTTTGTCTATGTTCGGTGTATATTGTTTTCCTGTGGCCTTTATTTTCTTTAGTTTTTCGTAATTTCTTTTCGTGTCTTTTCTTGTTGGGCTCATAGGGGATTTGTTCCTTTTCAACGTTTTCCTCGCCGCTATTTTGATTTTTAAACCCATTGTTGACCAATTTAGTTCCTTTCCTGTTAACTGTTTTTCTATCTCCTCCTGGTATTTCTTTTTTATTCCTTTGTTTTGTAGCAGTGAGATGTTCCATGTGTCATTTGCTGTTTTGTTGTATCTTTTTTTTCTTTTTTTCTTCTTGTTTCTTTATTATTAGTGTTCCATATAATATTTTGTGATCTGTTTTGACGTTTGTTGCTTGTTTTGCCTTAATATTTTTGACCCTGTCCTTTATTTTTCTATCCACTAGGATATGGTCTATTTGAGGGTTGATGTTTCCTTTACTCCAGGTATTAAGGCAGGTTAGGTTCTTGCTCCATGTGTTTCTAACTGTTAGATCTAACAGATGTGCCAAGTTTTATAGCAAGCTTCCATTATCGTTTGGCCATGTGTGAAGTAAGGTTTTTCCTATGATATTCTTGTCTTCATGTGTTTGGTCGTCCTTTCCTATATGCGCGTTGAAGTCTCCTAGTATTATTGTGTTCATTTTTCTATTCCTATTTCTTCTAGTCTCTTGGGTAATCTGTCTGAATACTCGTCCTGCCCGTTTGTCGGTGGGCACATGTACTCCTAGTATGCATATGTTTTCCTTTCCAATTTGTAAGTCTGCCATGGTTATGTTTTCGTTTACTTTTCTTGTCTTTATCTGGATAGGGGTGTTCCGTCTTATTGCCCATGCGACTCCTCTGCTGGTTTTTTCTTTGTCCCCTCCACTTAGATGCCATTTGTGGTTTTGAGTAACTGCAGTTCCGTCTATCGTGTGTGTCTTTTGTATGCATGCAACGTGTATGTGTTCCATCATAAGAACCTCATCGATTTTTTCTCTTTTCTCTCTCGTTATGCATCCTCTGACATTCCATGTCACCAGAATGATGTCATCGTGTTGTAATTCTTGACAGTTGGCTTCCTCTGTTCTTTGTGATATTTGGTACATGTTTATGTGCGTTGCTTCCTCTAATTCTGGGCGGGGTGTTATATCCCCAGTTCGAGCGTATGTTTCTTCTGGTTGTTCTGCTTCATGTTTTTCTTGTGCAATAATCGCGCTATCGTAGTGATTTCTTTCGTTTCAGTGCTTCCTATATACTATCTCTAGTGGTGTGTTCTCTCTTCCCTGTTGGTTAGTAGGATGGAAGATCATATGCTCTCCTTCTTCTTGATGTACTATTATTGTCCTGTTTTTCATATTTGTTGTTACTGCAATTGTTTCCTACCCCCCCCCCCCAAAAAACCTTCTCTTCTCAGATCTCGAATGAATGCATTTATTTTTCCCGTATTAGAGTTGCATCTATTGTAACGGGGTGCTAGTTCATGGATGGATGCCTGCATGAATGGCATGAAATGGTCTAAGTGATTTTCGATATAGTCAGCTACTTGTTTTCGTAGGGTTTTCGTCGCATTGGTATGTGCCTGTGATGTTATATTTTCTCCCTCCAGTTGGTGGTTTAATGCTCCATATAGGCAGTTTCCGTCGCCGTCAATTTTTTGTACCAGTAATTGACGTGTTCTCGTTTCAACGTCCTGTATTAGTGTGTCCATTTTATTTTCCTTGTTTTTCAAAACCAATATTAGCTTGCTGTAAGAGAGTCTTTTTATTATGTTATCTGTATCGCGGTAAAATAACTTTTTACAGCGAGTTGCAAATGAGAAAGCGGCCCGAGAGAAACCTCCGCACACCCTGTATATTGTTTTGATTTTTGTAGTGCCTAATTCAAATTCCCCATATAAAACTAATAACTCTGCAGCGAGAAACAAAAAGTTTATAGTAAATAAATTATTTCTTAAACAAAAGTACCCGTTCCACATGAAGAATTCATTCATTCGCGTATATGTGAAACAATGGATTTCCGAATCACAACATTCTTCCCATCTGTGAAGGTTTAATAAATATATCTTAGAAATAAATAGAAATAACACTTATCTTTCATCCTTCGTACTAGCCACTTTGGGGAGGGTGGTCGGTCGTCTTAGGTACATGCACTTGTGGATAATTTACGAGTTTATGACCTGGTCCCATTCAACGTGTTTATTTTCTTTTTATCCGAGTTATGTTGCCAGATGTCTGTACCCTTTGTCGAGCTGCCCATATACGCCTTTAGTGATGTCATAGTTAAATATCAAATATCAGCTATATGAATTAGCCAAATTTATGTTAATATTTATCAACTAATGTAGGATTTTCCACTCTTTAATTCAACACATTTTTGCGCGTTTCACTCCGTGTTTACTCTAGTTTTTCGGGATTTCATGGGATCCACTTAAAAACGCGTCTGCCTTCATCGACGAACCGAACTGAACCATGGACATCAAACTGGATGAGGAAACAAAATATCTTGGTACTATACTGGACTCGAAATTATCATGGGATAATCTTATTAATACAGCTTGCAAAAAAACTAAATAAAGCGTATTTTGGCATACTTCAAATGAGAAACACTTTGGATGAGAAGGGTTTGCTAAATATTTATTATGCTTTGGCGTACTCACACATTTCACTAAACATTATGAGTTGGGGTTGTGGCAAAGAAAAGAATAGAGTATTGGTTTTACAGAAAAGATTGGTTCGTCTAATATTTAATTTAACATCAGGAGAAAGCTGTAGAACAATTTTCGAGGAAAAAAGAATTCTGACCTTACCGTGCGTGTACATATTTAAATGTTGAATGTACACCAAACAAAATCTCGATAAATCTATTAAAACATCTAATAAGCATTCTTATAATATTAGACATGGCGAACTCTGAACTATTCCAAGTCATAAAACTTCAGCATATAAGCATTCTCCATGGTACAACTGTATTAGTTTATATAATGCATTGTCAAACACTGTGCGAGAAATTAGCAGTACTAAACTGTTTAAAAATAGGGTCAGAAACATTTTAGTAGAAGGCGGTTTCTATAGTATTGACGAGTTTTTGTCCGGAATATTACAGTGAAGATAGATTGAGATTTTATTATTTTGAATTAATTAATGTTTGCTGGTCTTTTGTGTGGGTAATGTGCTTTTTTTAAATTGTTTTGTATACGTTTTATTCTTAGTTGTACACACCATATTTTTATTTGTAAGTATCATAACTACTTATATTCATTGAAGCTGTGTGGATAAAGTTTAATTATGATTATTTATTTTATTTGTATTCTGCTATTTCAATTTTGACCTATCCTATTTCATGTAATGTGATCTAATGAATTAATAAAGATTATTATTATCATTGTTATTACTATTCTTCCTCTTGTCGTTCATTGACAGAATTTGAGTAAATCCAGATCTCAACAAGAGATCAAAGTTATTTACCCTAACACCTTTCGCAGGATATGTGCGGTGCCCATCAGTGCGATCTTCTGCACTTCATTAGCTGATGGGTGACCTGGGAGCATTTTGAGGTTCTGGTCAAATGCCTTCTTTATTGTACCCAATGCTCCTACCACGATTGGTACTGTTTTGGCTCTATTATTATTATTATTATTATTATTATTATTATTATTATTATTATTTGATTATTAGATGGTCTTTAACGGAAACGTAACAGCTAAATTATACAATCGCAATAGTTTCAACTTTCCACAAAATCAAAAATTTCTTAGACTCACCCATGCATTCAGTGGATGCGATACTACTCAATATCGCATCTGAACTCCTAGTAATTTCTCTGTACGGCATTAAGACAGAGTTTAAGTAGCTGTCGCTTACAAGTTTTTCAAAGACTATCGAAGAGCACAAAATTTTCTCTAGCCCATTTGCCACCAACTTCTGATGCCACTAAACAGCACGGCTTTAGGACGTACCACCAAATTCAACAGTGGAAGGGAAATGTTTTAAATCCTTTTGAGTGGGGTTGGAAAAAATCTAAAAATGGATTAATGCCAATTTGCACAACCAAACCTCCTGCACCGCAGACTTTACTGGGGTAAATAGTCCGTGAGTGCATAAAAGGTTGTCATGGAAATTGCAGCTGCAGAAAATTAGGAATTAGCTGCTTCATGTTCTGCAAAGAATGTATGCGCTTAAATTGTGAAAACGCTGATGTTCCAGGAGTTATGGAAGAAGATGTCCAAAACAATGTTGATGAAGATATTGATATTCAATTCGAAAACATTATGGGATAAATATAATAGATATGTAAGTTTCAAAAAAAATATCTTTAAAACAGCTGTGATTTAGTACAACATTAAAGTTTTTTATGTCTAAGATCATACGAATATCAAAACTTTATGCAAATACCTTTATTATTATCACTGATAAACCAAAAACTATTTTTGTATTGAATTAAAATAATTTTTGCGTGTAAAAATTAAAAATAACATGGATTAAGGTAAAAAGTGGTAAAATCGTAAAAAAGTAGGTAACTTTGATCGATTGTATCTCAACCAATTTTTATCAAAGATACTTTAATTTGACACCATTTTAACGGGAGTCACGTCAGCTTTCTTTTAAATCCACTCTGAAAAAAGTTGTGCATGAAAATTTAAGAAAATAAAAAAAATGAAATTTTTCATTTTTTTTTTTAAGTTTTACTTCCCTTGCATACCGAAGGGAAGTATTGTATTCGAGAAAAAATCACCCTCCGAGATTTTTTCGGATTCTGACGTTTCAGATCACGTAGATTACGTCTGTCTGTCTGTCTGTCAGTTGGTGCATTTACTAAAAAAACTGCTTGACGGAAAGCGGTCAAATTTGGTAGGTAGTTGACCCTACTGTCAGCGAAGAAACGGTTAAACTTTCACTGGAAAATATACAGGGTGGACCGTCTAAACGAAATAAATAGTAAAAAAAAATTTTTTTTGCTCGAATTTAAAATTTCCACGTTTCATGACACGCTAAACCTATTTCAGAAAAAAATTTTGAACATTTTTTTCACCAACATTTTTTAAACATTTTTTTACCACTAAAATAGATGGACTTTTTTTCTTTCTTCAAATTTAAAATTTCCACGTTTCATAGCGTTCTAAATCTATTTAAAAAAAACTGAATTTTTTTACCATTTTTGAAAAAATTTTACCACTAAAACAGATGGAAATTTTTTTTCTTTGTTCAGATTTAAAATTTCCACGTTTCCATGGCATTCTGAAACTATTCAAACGAATTTAAAAATGTTTTTGAAAAATTAAAAAAAATTGTTGAAAACATTTTTAATCTATTTATCACTACTATAGAATAGACGAATTTTTTTTTCCCTCAAATTTAAATTTCCTCGTTTCATGACATTCCAAACCTATTTCGGAAAAAAATAATTGCAAGGTTTTTTTACCATTTTGGAAAAAAATGTAACACTAGAATAGATAGAAAAATTTTGTTTTTGCTCAAATGTAAAATTTTCACGTTTCATGATATTGTAAACCTATTTCCGAAATAAAAATTTGGAAAATTTTTTTCACCAACATGTTTGAAAAATTTTTTACCACTGAAACAGATGGAATTTTTTTTTTATTTGCTCAAATTTAAAATTTTCACGTTTTATGGCATTCTAAACATATTTAAAAAATACACATACTTAATTTTTAAATTTGTAAACTTTTTTTACCACTACTATAGAATAAAAGGAAACTTTCCTTTTTGCTCAAATTTAAAATTTCTACGTTTCATGACATTTTAAAGAAAAAGATTTTGAAAATTTTTTTACCAACATTTTTGAAAAATGAAATTTTTTAACCATCGCTATACTTCCACTCCATTAGGGGAATGTGGCATTGAAAATGTGACAGATGGCAATCATATTTGGCATATGCACCTATTATACTTTTATTGAAAAATGTACATTGTGGTCATTCCAAGAAATAATTCAGTCATGGTGGACATTTGTAAAGGTATTTGCGCAAGCCTTCCATATTTGGCACCTGTTATTTAGTATTGAACTTTTGCTGTTGGATGAGCACTCTGTATATTTTTTTGACCAAAAGTTATCAGGTTTTCTTTGTAATAATAGCAATAACTATATTCCGATTATTATTCTCAATGTCATTTCGTAATTAATAATTTTTTAGAGTGGCCGCCATGCACAAATAACAAGGGAAGTTCTGTGTAAATGCTTTTACCGATTTTTTGTTATTTATTTTGTTGAAACATTTTTTGTTGATTTTATGAAGTGCCACTTCGATAGAAATAATTAATTCTCTACAAAAAATCGTTTTATGTCTATACACTAAAAATGCATTTTTTTGAGTTATAATTAACACTCTTAAGAGTGGACAAATTCACTCTGTTCTCAAAGGTCCAAGCCAAATTTAATAGCACTTTTGGATTTATCATTTTTAGGGTACAATTGAACATATGAAACAATAAAATACCTTTAACGAATTAGTTCCTTATTCAATTACATAGTCAATATATAGGTGAATAAAAAAATTTGCAACCGGTCTATTTTTTTGCACTTCCGACCATAGCGTTAAAAAAAATTCTGACACATGATTTTTGCACTATTATATTATTGAGTCGATAATGCATCTTCGCAATATCATGTAGTATTTTAAGCAGCAGCCTTTTGGACTCTCTTGACAGCTTTAAGAATTCGTTCTGTCTACTCTCTGCCTCCTTTTTGCTCCAACACTCGCCTGCATATCAAGGTTTTTCACACGTCCAGTGTCCACGTACTAAATATTAATTTATTGTATTTATAATTAATAATTTTTTAGGAACAAAGCCCAGAATTTCTAGACGATATTGATTTTTATTCTAAACAAGGTAGTGAGAAAAGTACAATTCTGTCGGAACCACCCTTCGTAGACCAAGACTCTAACAAATCAGAAATGGGAAATTTACACTTACCGAGTAAGAGTGGAGAACTTACACCCAACCAAATAAATCATGAGGCAAGTGAGAGTACTGAAGTAGAGTTGCTCGCGAGCAGCCACACAATTATTTCTACTCCTACTGTCTCTTCATGCGATATTAATTTGAAAAACATTTTACGAGATAAATTTGGCCAGGAATTATGTTTGCAGGATTATGTTGCAGAAATGCATCGAGTTGCTGTAAAAACTGGTATGTTGTTCTACTAGTCTATTAGGATAAAGGGGAAATAAATTATAACGTTTTGATACTTGGAAATTAAACGCTTAGATTAGATTTAGGAAGCAGGAGCTGGCTGATTGGCCTTGACCACCACGGCCCCCATGGATCTATTGTGCTGCTCCTGTTTGTTCTCCTTAGAACTCCTTATTCAGCTTTGTCCTTTGTATCAGACTCCACAGCCTTAATAAGAGCCCCTTAGTATAGCTAGCAGTTCTTGGTTTTTCCTTGCCAAGTAGTTGGAATCTCAGTCTGAGGTTTCCTCTGCCTCTTGGCAGAATCTGCATGTTGGGTCCTCTGCCAGACCCATTAGACTCAGATGTCTATTAAGTCGGCAGTGACCGGTTAGAAGACCCACTACTATTCTAATGGCTTTTCAGTATTGGCATAATAAGTCATCCGTAAATTTGGCCGATCGTTCTTTAATGAAGTATTTGGCCTGTTTCAGTCGTGGGAAACATTTCTACCAATCCACAGTGATCGGAAACGAACCGAAATGGGACCAGAACTATTTTTCACGTATTTCTGCTAAGGTTTGGTGGAAAATGGATAAAAGATTTATCAATGAAGCTTTGCTTATCTAGATCTTAAGGTTTACAATGCTTTAACCAATGAGGTAAACATTCTATAAATTTGTTGAAATAAAAATTGATGGAATGGATTAGTCCAATTCTTCGAGCTGTAATTCAGCAACTTTTTTAAATTGGTTATTCATTGATGCTAAGGACAAATGCTTAAAGTATTAAAACATTTCATTCAAATGGTCCAGACAGTTGGAACTTGAATATTTATTTCAGGGTTAATTAACAAAAACATTTAACTGGCAGCAGTGACAATTCTTTCACTTCTATACTAGGTAAGTGAACTACTGTAAAATAATTTTGAAAACAATGTAGATTTGCGCACATAAATCAAAATACAACTTAATTCTGTCAGTCTACATTTAAAAATATTATTTTTATTGCATGTATGTACAATAACAATAAATACGTGAAAGTAATAAATACATAACTACAATAACTGTTCCAAGTGGCCCTCCATTTCGTTGAATACATTTCCTTGCTCTAGTAGTAGTATTTTCAATTGCACGTCTAATCATATCTGGATTATTTCTAACTTCTACGCAAGCGTTATTAACGCGTTCCAAAAGTTCCTCTCTGCTATTAATGACTACATCATATACCTTTGCTTTAAAATGTCCCCAAAGATAATAATCAACAGGATTGAAATCCGGTTACCTTGAAGGCCATTTCAATCTGTCCACATATTTGGAAAATGGTCATTTAGAAAATTTATCATAATATTCCTAAAATGAGGTGGAGCGCCATCATGGTGGTGATACATTCCCGCAATATTTTCATGTTCCAATAACACGTGTAAAAATTTTTGCAAAAAGTCTAAATTAAAAGTTCACCTGATAATCTATCAGGGAGGATATGTGGCCCAATGAAATGATTGTTGAAAATACCACACCAAATATTAATAGCAAATCGATTGGATTCATTTTGTGGATTCTCTTCGGTCCAAACATGTTAATTTCTTAAATTATAAACAACATCTCTTGTAAATTATGCCTCGTCTGTAAACAAACATCTGTTAAGAATTCTTCGATTCCGAATAACCAGTTACTAAAATTTAACCGATGAACTTCATCCCCTTCCTCTAACCTCTGAACCTGTTGACGACAAAGCATCTATGTTATAAAATCATCTCTTAAGTTTTAGTAAATGGATTGTTCGGAATCGAAGCATTCTTAACAGATGTCTGTTTACAGATGAGGCACAATTTACAAGAGACGGTGTTTATAATTTAAGAAATTCACATGTTTAGACAGAAAAGAATCCACATGCTATAAGACAGAATAAATCCCAACATCGATTTGCTGTTAATATGCATGTATTTGGTGCGGTGTTTTCAACAATCATTTGATTGGGCCACATATCCTCCCTGATAGATTATCAGGTGAACTACATTGTTCTTAAAATTATTTTACGATAGTTTTAGTTTACCTAGTCTAGAAGTGTGAGAATTGTCACTGCTGCATGTTACATTTTTTTGTTAATTAAACCCTGAAATAAATATTCAAGTTCCAACTGTCTCGACCATTTAAATGAAATTGGATTTACGGCAAGTAACCAAGGTTGTTGAATGAAATGAGCAAACAAATTAAGTGAGCTACTCTATTCAATTTTTTCCGCTCTTTTCGAATATCGCAACATATCTACAAAATTTTGTCATACAGGGTGTTGATTTTAACATACAACATATTGTCAATTTTTATTAAGCCGGACCTGGACTTATTTTTGGTTTATTATGAAGTTTTATCAAGTAAAATAAGTGAAACATATATTGTAAGTATGAACTGATTATACAGGGTGGTTCAATAGTTATGATCAAAGAAAGATTTAGCCAAAATCAATAAAACATCAGGATGTTAGATACCTGAGATACAGGTATCTCAGTAAGGAAGGACAATAGATGCATTAATGCCAGGTAATTTGGATCCGCCAAAGTGCCCACTATCCACAAGTAACGTATGCACCTTTAACTTTGAAACACCCTGTATAAAAAAAATATGGTCTTAAAAAATAAGTCTTGACTATCATTTTCCATTAAAAAAAAAATCGTTTAAAAAATAATAGCCGCTTCTGGCCATTTTTCGACTTTTAATCGCCTGTAGCTAAAAAACGGTGTTTTTTGGAAAAATTTATCAGGAGACAAAAAATGTTTATTTTGACCCCTTTAACCTTAAGAATGTGTTTGAAAAACGATGTATTCTCAATTTTTTATTTTGCAACTTCTTTCTTAATAACAAATTACGTGCCATCGGAATCGAAATGTTTCATAAGGTTGACAATAAAATAACAAATCGATTCCATTCAAGGTTTCAACCGGTCGAAACTTCGAGGTCACTTAGGTTGCTTTTCCGAGCGTCTTTTTGAAGGCATGCCGCCCACCAATTTCTGGGGGCAGCTTCATCGTTGACTACAATTTTGCATGAAATGCGTACTCTCACTTTTTATGGGGAGCACCGTGAGCAAGACTTTGAAAGCAAATAGTCGTCATCCATATCTTCAGCATAAAGTTCAGAATTTGTTACCTGATGACCTGCTTTTTTCCCTCGGAGGGTGATTTTGATCGACGAAGCAACTTTCACCCGCGCTGTTATCTTCAATCAGCATATCGCTCACATTTGGGAGCACGAAAATCCTTATGCCGAACGAGACGGCCATTTTCAATGTCAATTTTCGTACAACGTTTGGGTAAGATTGTGCAATGACACTCATCTGTCCAATTTTTCTGCCTCCACGCCTAAACGGCCCAACATTACACTCCACCAGTTCACCAATGGTTTTACGACTATTTTCCGGGAAGTTGTATATACAACTTACAATCCGTTTGGTTAAACAAAAGATTTTTGTCTGGTGTATTCATATTGAAGAATTATTTATATTTTAGCCACTAAGTTTACATTTTATTTTGAAAATAATACACCAGTTAAGACAACCTATACCGTAGAAGCAATGAACTTTTACGCTGACAAGAAGTTTGATGAGACGGCGTTTAAACTTAAACAAAAGAAAATAGGTCTGTATGTACTTTCATTATTACGTTTTCTTCTCTTTATCCTTCTTAGTTTACTACGTGTAGCAATATGATGACCATACCTCGGATGAAGCGTTGTCTTTTACAGATCGGTAGGTATAATATTGTTATATTGTAAACACCTGCTTAAACATTCCCAAACTACAAACACAGAAAGGCATGCAACGTATTAATTAATTTTTTTAAATTTTGCCATGGTAATGCGTTTAGTCGGTGAAGCACTATACCTATGAAATACAAACGTAAGGCGTAATAGATTCTTTTCACTTGTAGTGCACGTGCACTTTACGCTACCTGGTACGGCCGGTGCGAGAAAGGAGAAAATTACGACGCTCACGATGAAACAGTAGCAGACGTAACGTCGCGTGTGTTGGTCGGTGACAAACATGCAGAAAATACGGACAAGTTCTTATTATTCCTTACCGATGGAGTGAATTATATGAAAGCTGCTGGAAGAGTCTTGAAAGAAATATATCGCAGTATACTGCATATCACATGTTTAGCACATGGGCTGCATAGGATTGCTGAAACTATTAGGATGTGTTTCTCTAACGTTGGTAAATTAATATCTAGTGTAAAGAAAGTTTTTCTTAAAGCACCAGGTCGTGTACAGTTATTTCACGATATTCTAGCAAATATTCCATTACCTCCAGCGCCCATTATCACACGATGGGGATCTTGGCTAAAGGCAGCATCGTACTATTACTGTTATTTTGAAAATGTGAAATACGTAATACAACAGTTAAATCCAAATGACGCACTTGCCATTTCACACGCGCCCCAGGCATGTCTCGATCCAACTGTTCAAAAAAATCTGAAGATGACACGAATTCCTCTAGCCATACGGCACCTTCAACATCAGCCAACATCAGCCTTTACTACAGTTGATGCAATAAACGTTGCGTTCGATCTTCGACAATATATTTTTCAATTACAGGGAGACATTGCTGCGACAGTACAAAAAAAAATCATAACTGTGTTAACAAAAAATCCCGGATTTGTTACGATGACAGGTGTAATAGACCTTTTACAAGGCAAGGAAGTAGACTTTGCTACACCTGGCATGAATGTGGTGACTTTGCTAAAGTTTCGATATTTTAAGTATGCCCCAGTTACATCTGTCGACGTCGAGCGGTCCTTCTAGCAATATAAATGGATTTTACCGAGGCGCCGAAGTTTAACTCCAATACATTTAGAGCAGATATTAGTGATATACTTTTATTCTTTAACCACCGGCACTGAAAAATACTTGTGTGTGTTAGTTTAGTGTGAAGTACAGCCCTCTATACCTCCAGTTATCGAGTGAGTGTTTATACTAAAGTGGCGTTATTACCTTTGGATACTACAGAATTCGCTACAAAAGATTTCAAGGTAAGATATCGTTTCATACATGCATGCAACTCTTTATGCGCTGACACATCATCATCTAAAGCCAACCCTGGTTTTACGTCATATCTAGCCGCTAAATCCGAGGTCTGATGATGATCCATATTTTCAAACTTTTGGACACACTGTACATTCAAGATTTGGAGAGGGTTAGATCTTTGGTCTAATGAATTATTAACCTTGAATGTTCATAAACATTAAAACACTAGAACTTTATACTCGAGTTTCGTTAACCAAGTTGGCAATATGTGATGAGTTCTCCGAGGGCGTCAAGTAGTTGACAAACGCGTATCGAGTATCGTGTTTCAGTATAATTCTCTAGTTTTTATAGTGTTTGTGAAAGCCATTTCATGGTTTATTAAAGATTAATCTCTGATAATTTAAAATGTTTGGTTTAAATTTACAGCACACCCTGTGTATATAATCAACAAAATTTTTAGATGAAATATGGAGTGATATGATCATAAATGAATTTGGAGTGGTAGTCCAACCAGAGGTTGACTGCGGAGATATTCCAGTTACTGGATTAATAGAAGTAAACGTGTGGGTTTACGCTAATACTTGGGGAGTATATATGGAAGAAATTGCTGTAGATATACCTGATATGATCAGTTTCACATTCTCACTTTTGATTCAAGTTGTTGGTAGCCCAATAATGATTCCCTTGGCGTTGAATTCTATTACGGAGTATCCAACCATTAGGTACTTATCTGTGTATTAATTACTTTTACTCTACATGTTCTCGATAGTGTGTTTAATATCTAAGTTATACCTATCCTTAATAATTGCAATGCTTGCATTAGCAAGTTTATCAACATTCATAATCTTAATCGCCTTCTTCATATTTGACACGCCCTGTACAACATATAAGTGAAATTTTGCATGCAAGTAAGATCTACTTATAAGCTGATAGATTGTTATCATTTTTTTGCATAATTTTTATAATATTATTACTACTATGTATTATCACATTTTAATAGTATGAAAGTATTGTATAATTTCCCTGGCTTTGTTAAAATATAAACTTTTCTTGGAGGAACGTAAAACTTACAAATATGGCGCCCAACGTGGGTCGTCATGTTTGTATGTTACACTTTTTTTAAAATATGAATCTTACATATTCCCGGGTATAGGTAGGTATTGATAACTTTATTAGGTATTTCTTTATTACATAAGCTTATATTAAATTTTTAGGATGCAAAGTAAACGACTTTTCGAGCAGTAGGTCATAATAGCTTATTTCCAAACTTACTAATATTCAATCTTTTATAATATTTGTTACTAAATAATTTAAATAAAATGTATTTTCTTAAAAGTTGGTCAGGACGTGAATGCCACGATATTTCATAATATTATTAGATTTTGTTAAAAGCGTTAGGGGTGTTTCACCCCTAGACAAGGTATGAAAGACACCACATTTCTAATTCAAAGATACTTATTCTCTATACTGTCCAAATTTTATTACGATTGAAAAAGTTTAGAAGCTATCGGCAAAAAACCTTCTCGAAATTTAACCTTTAAGTGTGAATAGATCCGAAAAGGGGCGCTCTAGGAAAAAATTACAGGTACTTTTAGTGTTGTTATTTTGGCCAAAACTATGCGCTACCGAACTATTGCTCCCTTCTTCTGGAACACCTGTATAATTATATACATATCCAGAGAGTAGTTTACAGCTAATTGGGCCGTTCTCGCATCTTAAACGCCACACTATCTTATTCATCAGTTCATATTCGTCTTATTCCCATGGCCTCCATCACTCTCTCAATCCATTCTCTTGTAGATTTTTCTTCTTTCAGAATTATACTACTACCACATTAGTTGAGGCCACCTATCTCTCTCCATACGCCTTAATTTTCTATACCACAACAGTCTTCTTTTCTCTATGCCATCTGTAATTGTTTCTTCCATGTTCATTCTCTCTTTTATTTCGGCGTTTCTTATATGTTCTAGCCTAGACACAATACAACTTCTTCTCAACGCATCCGTTTCCATCGCAAGCAGACTTTTTTTTGTTATTTCTCACGTCTCTGACCCATATGTTACTATGGTCGGAACAACGCTTTTATAAATTGTTTTTTTTGTCGGCTTCTTTATTTGCTCTAACCACCAAATCGAGTTTAGCTTCTAAATAGCCTGTTTGCCTTGTATTATTCTGTTGTTTATATATCTTTCGCTATTCTCCTCCAATGACATAATGGTAGGTACGTGTAGGTACGTGTACTCACTACAGACTTTTATTTTTCTTCCATTTACTTTCCATGTTATTGTATAATTAACGAACACAAATATCTCATGACCGTAGTAAGATTTACAAGAAATGTCTTTAAACATCTTTTCGCCTTCGAATAGTTTTCGAGATGTCTAGAGAGTAAGCGCACATCCATTACGAGATGTCTAGAGAGTAAGCGCACATCCATTACGGAGCATCGACCCTCGCACCGACCTACGCAATTACGCATCGCACCAAAATTGATATCGGCTGTATTATCAAATGATGATGGTCGTACGGCGCACAGTGAGTCAAAATTCTTAAAAGCTGGCCAAAATTGCAAATTACCAACTTCTCAGAAGGTTCCAAAACAACTTTTAACACGAAAGAGAAACCTCCAGAGCATACAATACAAAGGGTTTTATGGTGGTAGGTAGGCAAAACCCTGTACAGGTAGAGGAGTTCGGCATTTCTTATCGTGCTATCGGTGTGTACACTCGCTACTTTAAGACAAGTTAACTTTCGCTGCGTCGCGTCGTAAGTGAAGTTGAAAGACATTATCAAAGAAATTTAAGATGGAACATCTTCCTCTGGGTAAGTACAATATAGTATTATATGTTTTTTAAATAACTTATCACTTCTAATTTGTCAAACGTGCATTAAAAGTACTTAGTGCCGACATCTTTAAAATTCGCGAGAAACAAAAGTTTCTGTTGAGCTACAAATCGAAACCCGCTCTACCCCCCTGTGTTTTCGACATCAATTGATCAGTCATGGAAGCTAGTATCTGCACACAAAAAACGGGTTTTAATAAGTGCTATTCCGGGAGCTCTGATTTATTTTATGCAGCATTGACAATTTAAAAAAATCAGATATGTTACGATTTTGAGGGGTATAGGTTTAAGTAGTGAGTAAAAGGAAAATAAATAATAATAACCCTAAAGCATTAATAATGGTCATAATAATATTAACAATAATAATCATAATAATATTAATAATAATAATAATCATAATAATATTAATGCCCTTAAACAATTATTTTATTATTTCCAGCAAAATGAGAAACAGCGGTAACATTATAATCATTTTAGTAATTAATTAATTGTTCTTTTACAGAAAATAAATCCGTCAAATACCAGAAGTACCCAAACCTTCAGGAAGGTACCTCCGAAACCACAACTTCTGATGACGACATCAATTCGGACAGTAGTGATTAAGTAGACAAGTATGTACTTTTGATAGCTCTTACTTTATTTATTATTTTTCTATAAGTATCTATAATAAATTTAACTTTTGAATGCCTTTTATCTCTTTTTATTCCACAATGTTAACAATATATAATTTTTTTGAATATTTTTCTAAAAACGTTGATTAAACAATTTTTTGAACTTTTACATATCACTCCCAAGTATTTAAAAATAGTTTTCTCATAAATACCTAAGTGCAATCAACACGTATGCCAACTTTGAAAAAAATCGTGGAATATTTATATTTTCAACACTTATAACTCATCCCCAGGGTACCATAAATGTTTTTCCTTATTTTTCTCAAAGAAATTTAGGTATCGAAAGTAAGTAAACTGAATTTCAAAAATATTGAAAGTTGTTTATATTTTCAACACCTATGCACAATAAGTACATTTGCAGAGTTTCAGAATGTTGGTCAGATATTTTGGATTCTGGCTCACTGTGCGGCGCACTGTCTAGCGCACCGCCCCTTTCATGGTGTCAGTGTGGTGCTATGCTTGGTGCAAGGGTCGATGCGAGGGTCGGAGCTCCGTAGTGGACTTACATTAATCAGTCATCACAGCTTTCGCTATAGTGTCAAATTATTTTATATTATTTGCATTTTCTTTAGATTTGGAAAAGTTCCTTACCGTTCCCCAGAAATTACAAGAAAAATAAAAATTGATAATATCAGCGGTATACCTGTTCATATTCTATGGCACACATTTTTGAGAACCTCAGACGATCTGAAAACTAAAAATAAGTTTAATTGGGTACTTGATTTGGTGGATAGAATGTATTATCCCCAGGAAAGAAGATTACTTTTAACGAAGAGATATTATGGTACAGAAAATAGCAGTCTCTTTGAGGTAGGCTTTAAGAGGGAACAACACGTAAGGCTAGTGGGGAGGGGGAAAAAGCACCAAATTAGGAGATATCTCCCTTATAATCAAATTTTATCCAAAAGTAGTCTTCAACAATCCTGTAGTACCTATTTATTTATGTACAACTTACACATATTTTCAGTTAAACAACATCACCCAATTTGCAGAAAACAGTTTATTGTTAATCATAATTTTAATGATTAATAATAAGCTGTTTTTTGCAAATTGGGTGATGTTATTTGACTGAAAATATGTGTAAGTTGTACATAAATAAATACTACAGGACTTTTGAAGACTATTTTTGAATAAAATTTGATTATAAGGGAGATATCTCCTAATTTGGTGCTTTGTCCCCCTCCCCACTAGCCTTACGTGTTGTTTCCTCTTAAGTATTAAAAATCTGCTAAATATGTCATGCACTTTTTTATAAAGTCAGGAATCAGGAGCAATAAATTCGATCCGAAGATATAGTTTTCAAATAAGTCATATACAGACTGTCTATTTTACGAGGGCCACACCAAATATCTCGCTTAATATCTATTGTAGAAGAATAAAGTTTTAGAAACAGTTATCCCATTTTTTGTGAGCTATATTTCAGTAAAAAGAAATTTGAAATCCATAGCCTACTTTATGGGATATATTACAAAAACCTGAAAAATAGGAAAACCACAAACGGTTATAGCTTCCTTATTTGAGGAGATACGAAAAAAGTTAAAGGAATGAAAGTTGACGGCAAAGACAATAAGAATAATAACGTGTAACAAAAAAATCGAAAAATGCAGTTGGCTTTGACATACGCTATTGTGCAAAAATGAAAAATACTTATCTCAAAGTAGGCCATGACGCCATTAATTCCGTTATTTTTTTCTCATTCCAACGATATAAAACATGTCACAGAAATTTTAACCGATAGTGTCAATATTTAATATTTTACGAATACCACAATTCATATAATTGAATCGTAATAATCAGCTGTGCCACAATTAGTGAAAAACAATGTATACAGTTATTAATAAATTTGACAGATTGTCACTGTTGTATGTTGTATGTTGCGTTGTCGAGTTCTAAGACAAATTTTATATCAGTAATTATGGTGTACACCAATAATAACAAATTCGATATGATTAGCATTTATTGTCAGTGCAATTTTGACGCTGAGATGGCAGTCACGGTTCACGGAGATAGATTTCCAGATGCTCCGCAGCCAAATCGAACTATGTTTAGGAAGTTAGTTCAAAATCTAAAAACGCACAGTTCATTTTCAAAAAAAGTAGTAAGGCGAGCGCATGTTACGGGTAATGTAAGAAAAGTGAATAGAGTAATGAATTATGTTAACCAAAATGAGGAAACCTCTTTGAGACAAATTCAGAGAAACAGTCGCATAAAAAAAGACAGTGCAAGAAAAATATTGAAAAAAAAAACGGATTTCGATGCTACAAAATGAGGAAAGTTCAACATTTAAATGAGGGAGATAAGCCAAGGAGAGTAAGATTTTGTAGATGGTTATTAAATAAGAAAAGGAATGACGCGCTGATATGTAGCAAAATTCTTTGGTCGGACGAATCAAATTTTTCTAATAATGGATTTTTCAATAGAAATATGCATTATAAGTGGACACGAGAAAATACACATTGGTGCAGATAGACTGCTTTCCAAGAAAGATTTTCTACGAATGTTTGGTTGGGTCTTTTAGGGACTAAAGTAATTGGACCTTATTTTTATTATGGCAAATTAACCGCTCGTAGATACCTTAATTTCCTGCAAAACGAATTTCAAGATTTTCTTTATGAATTAACAGTGGCAGAAAGATTAAATTATTCATATTTTCAACAAGATGGGGCTCCACCTCACACTGCTGTAATATGTACAAATTATTTAAATCAAGTTATGCCAGATAGCTGGATAGGCACCTATGCACCCATTCTATGGCCAGCTCGATCACCAGATATTACTCCCTTGATTTTTTTCGTCTGGGGTTACATTAAAGACAAGGTATGTCAAACTGCCCCTGAAAATATTGAGGACATCAAAACCAGAATTCGAAACGCATGTGAGGCAATTACTCCTGAAATGCTCCAAAATGTAATGCGTGACGTGTCTCGCAGAGCACGTTTATGTGTCAGAAGGCATGGTGCACAATTTGAGCATTTGTAGTTAGAAAAATGAATACACACAATTTCTTTTCAATATAGTAGTAGGTAGTACTGTTATACATAGTTTTTCGTTTTTTTCTTTGGATGTTCGTTTTGTACTTGTGTTTTTATTTATGAGATATTTATTGGTTTGTATTAAATTGTAATAAATAATTACGGAATTATAATTATTATAAAGTGAATTTTTACTATTATAGCACAGCTGATTGTTACGATTCAATTATATGAATTGTGGTATTCGTAAAATATTAAATATTGACACTATCGGTTAAAATTTCTGTGACATGTTTTATATCGTTGGAATGAGAAAAAAATAACGGAATTAATGGCGTCATGGCCTACTTTGAGATATGTATTTTTCATTTTTGCACAATAGCGTATGTCAAAGCCAACTGCATTTTTCGATTTTTTTGTTACACGTTATTATTCTTATTGTCTTTGCCGTCAACTTTCATTCCTTTAACTTTTTTCGTATCTCCTCAAATAAGGAAGCTATAACCGTTTGTGGTTTTCCTATTTTTCAGGTTTTTGTAATATATCTCATAAAGTAGGCTATGGACTTCAAATTTCTTTTTACTGAAATATAGCTCACAAAAAATGGGATAACTGTTTCTAAAACTTTATTCTTCTACAATAGATATTAAGCGAGATATTTGGTGTGGCCCTCGTAAAATAGACAGTCTGTATTATCTGCAATAACTTTTCGCATCTAAATATAGAGAATGCCATTCTGTCCGTGACTGCAAAAAACGCAAATATTTTTCTTCCAAAATTTTTGTGTTACCGAAATATAATTTATTTAATGTTTACACCGTATTCACTGGCTTATTTTTTAAACATTTCTTAATGATTTTCAAATCAATGAAAGCCTACTTCCTAAATTCAAGCACTCCCAAATTATTTTCGCCGTTGTTGTTAGCAAAAGCTACACAAGCCATTAATCACAGCGGATTTGAAAAGTTCAAAGCATCGAGACATTTTTAAACTATTGCAGACTACTTGTGGCTTTTAGTACGAGAGTTATGTTTTCCTCAGCCGTTGCTCATCCACTCCTGGGCATAGGCATTTCCTAATTCTCTCCACTGACTTCGTTGGCAATTTCTACCCGCTATCTGTCTTACATCATCTACACATCGTAATGGAGGTCTGCCTATATATCACTCCGTTTCCCTAGATCTCCAGTGTATAATCTCTGTCTTGCTGACCCATCCACCACCACTTCAACTCAATCATCTCAACTACGTCTCTGATTCCAATTTTGTCTTTTAAACTCACTCATCGATCTCTCCATCACTCATAATTTATTGGCATTTGTGTAGGTAATAGCAACCATTTCCATTCCATATGTGGTAACAGCTAAAACACACGTGTTAAAGACTTTACACCCCATATTTATGGGGATGGCACTATTTCGTAATATGTGAGATAGTTTTCCGAATTTAAAAATGATTTATTATTTGTTTGCTGTCTCCCACGATAGTTGTATTCGTCTTGTTATTTCGTTTAATTTATTCTCTTTTCTCAGTGTTACAATATATCCCGGATAACTATATTTGCATACATTTTCGATATTGTTATTCCCTACGTATATTTGTGTATCTTCTGGATTCATTATTTTTGTTCTCGTGAAGTTCATTCTTATCCCACTATTTGAGATTTCTTATTTAATTCCTGAATAATTAACTTGATCTCTTTGATGCTATTACAATATCATCCGCAAATCGCAGGTTGTTTAAAAATGTCGATCTTGATCCCCTTACTTTCCCATGGGAGTACCTTAAAAACATTTTCAAGAGTCAACGTAAACAACTTGGGCGAAAAGATGTCTCCCTGTCGAACACCTCTGTTAATTTTGATACACTGGTTTTAGTATCGTCGTCGATTTTACGTGCAGGGAGGCATATTCATAGACGATGTCATTGCTTATCATCCAAAGAATTCATTAATAAAAATCATCCGCCTCCGATTAGTTCTAATCACTGTGCTATATTATAGAAGTGTGCATCTATCTGCAATAGTTTATTCTTTCTTCTGTAAAATTGAACTCATTTTTCTAACTAAAAGTACTAGAACTGCATTTCTGTCTGACAAGAGAAACAGCGGCGGTCCGTCAGGGAATGCCGGGTCGGCAGTGCTCACCCAATTATTTAAGAGCGCGAAGGCCAAGCAGTAGCTCATCATAAAATTTTGCCGTTAATTAATTTTAATATAAAAATTATAAAATTAAAAATTGTTATTATTTATGATAATATTTTGTTCACCGAGCCGAATCCAATGCGCGCGAGGGATCGGTAAAAGTTTTCCAACTTCGGTTGTGAAAGTGCACGCTTAGCTCGATTACTATTAGGTTATCCGATAACTTTGAACTATAAAAGAAGGAAGGTCAAGGTTAAAAGATAACCTTGAAGTCTCAAAAAATTTTCGCCTACGGCGTTCTCTATCAGCTACTACTGCCCACCCACAGCTAAAAGTCACGGGCCGCCACTGAAGAGAAATATACTTTATCTCCTTTTATAAAATAACTTGTTTTAAAAATAATGAAAACTTTCTCGTGGTTTGCTAATCCTTAAAATATTATTTTCCATGGCCCTTAAAGATTGCTCCAGGAGAAACGGTAATAAATGCTAGCTCAAGTTGCTTTATTAATATTGTTATGAAACCTGAAACTTTCCCTGCAAGAATGGACAGTATGGAAGTCAGATGTTTTGCTCTAGGACACATATATATAGAAGACAAATATCGGTTTTACATATAAATTATTACCCAGCGATAATAACATTAATACAATTTTTTTTAGTAAGAAACTCAACTATTTTTATAGAGATACCGATGAGGATTTTATTCAAGTGGAAATGGAAATGTTGGCCACGTTGGAGCTACCCGCTCTTACTTTAGATTTCATCTGTGGCGAAACCCAAATATTTATCTATGCGAATGATGTTATATTTGACAAGGGTAGTATCAAACATGTGCGACTGCTATTTCAAAACAAGAATTCCACTCCTGTCGAAGTTGAGGTTGAGATAGAAGAACCGTTTAAAATCTTACGCATAGAAAATGGAAAGAGGAGTAAACGGAGTTGCTGTGTTAAACCCCTGGGTTGTTTGGAGGTAAAACTAACCAAACAAGCTGATTATTTTCTTACTTTTTGTTGGGTATTTTGCAACCGAACAACATTTAAAAATTTTAATGAAAAAACCTCTCTGCCAAACGGATCAGACAAAGGTTGGTTTTTGAATACGTGATTGTTTCAAAAAGCCTAAAAATATATAAACACACCTAAAAATATATAAACTATAGCAATGTTATAAACTAAAAAATGAAAATGAAAGCTATAGGCAGTTAACATTTCGGAAGAGAATCTACTTCCGTTCTCAAAATTTCTTTGCCGTCAACTATGACAGTTCGTTGTTTATGTATTTCCATAGTCACGTGAGACATTAAAATATATTTAACTTATTTTTATTTACTTCATCTCTAAGGATGGGCAATGAACTAGTACAAAAATCTATTATTGAATAATTTGAAACGCATCTATCCTCGTTTAATAAAATAATCGCGGATTCTTTAAGTTTTCTTTTAGTTCCGTTGCTCTCTTTTTCCAAAATCTGCGCCGAGTGTCATTGAATCCTGTAATTATTATCCCACACGTGTTCACAATTTTTGGGTTTTTCAAATTCTCCCCTTCTTGCGTAATTTCTATGTTCACTAGGCTTTACGTTGAAAGGTCTAGATGATTCTACGTAATGCTTTTTTTTGCGCACTCACACGGAACACTATAAATACAATTTAAAAAAATATATATTTATAGTGTGCCGTGTCAGGGCGGAAAACATTACGTAGGAGAATAGCCTATATTAACATTTGATATTTTCTTACGTTTCAGGTCCTGATCTCCATTAATCTTGATCACCAGAAAATATTAGATCTAAGTAAATCTTTGTATAACGTCTCCACATCTAGTAGTAGTACTGACGATGAAATAGTAACTATTGACAAAATAGTACAGGCATCAGTTGAACATACAATAGATAAACTAAATAATAAGATACACATCAAGAAAGATTTTATAATTCGCCAACATGGAGTTTCAAAATTAGTAAGTTACTTACTGTATTATAGTTGTCTCCATATATTTACTGCACATAAAAATCCTCAAAGCTGTGCCACTTATATGTATAGATGGGAGAGCGAGGCATGTTCAAATTTGATAGAAAATGGTAAATCATAAATTCTGGCATAATTAAAATAAGAAATAATCGGAAACAAGCATATTTTAATTAAAATTTCTTAACTCCTGAAGGGGCACCGCACACTTCTATAGGAGAAATTGGCTTCCGGTCAAATTGTATGAACTTTTGATATGTTGTAGCCCGAGTCATTCTGATCCAAAATCATTAAAAAAATACTATCCTCTACAAGCTAATGTCGGCGCCAAAGGGTACCGAAGAAAAAAATTATATTTGAGAAAAAATGCAACTTCTTCATATTATATTAGTAAATACGTTTAGATTTAGATTAAGCTTCAATATGTAATCTACATGATAGTTATAGCCAACGAAACGATGCCACACTTATACCACTGAGTATATAGACCAGTGCCAATTCGGTTTTCAGAGAACAAAAATCTGAAATAGTATATGGGCGGTGGGAAAATTTAGAATCAATGGTACATAAATGGGGAAAAATCGATTGGACCGCAACAGATAACCGGAAGTGGGGAGGGGATGCGAAAAGCTGTGTTTTTAGGGGTAAACGTGTTCTCTTACGATTTCTGGAAAAAGTAGACCTCCTATCGAAAAAAGTTTAATAAAAAAGTTGTAGATAATTGAGAAATCTACAACTTTTATTTGAATCATTTTTTTTACATGACCTGAAAAATATCGAGAAAAATGGTAAAAACCAATTTCTTGGTTATTTATTTTTATTTCCCACAAAAGTAATTCGATTTTGATGAAATTCAAAAAAGTTCATTAACAAATGTTTGATTTTTGAAAATTTCAGGACGGCATTTTGTTCTTTGAAACCTTTACTTTAAGATGGTGCAAAAAAATCATACTGTTACTGTGGAAGAACATTGTCAAAAATGGGAAAACTAAAAAAACACTTTTCTCAAAATCGATTTTTCCGTGAATGTCACTAATTCTTCACCGTTCATTTAAATGAAAAAAAATCATAAAAGTAGTACGATTGATGAAATCATCAATAAGTATTTGCATTACGTACAGAGCCACTACGCAGCAAACAGTTACGTTGCATTTGATCAATATCCCGAAGCTGACGTAACTACTACAAAGACAGCATCAACATTAACCGCTTCAACAGCAAGTTCAATGAGTACGAAGAAAGGCAAACACAGATACAGGAAGTATCCATACATTTGAGTTTCGTAGTCATACACAAATTCCATTTACTCCAGAGAAATTTTTGTCTAATGAACAAAATAATAAAAAATTGATAGAAACACTGTCAGAAAAATTTCAATCAGAATGAGTTTTATGTAAACAAGCAGAAGAAGGCGCTGATGCCCTGTATTCTTAATAAAACGAATACTAAATGTTGTAGCGTTACCTTTAGTTTATTTGGTAAATCTATCATTTTCAACTGGAACGTTTCCTGAATGTTTAAAAGTTGGAAAAGTGATTCCTATTCATAAAAAAAATGATACTCAAACACTGGAAAATTATAGACCAATAACCATCCCTACAGGTTTCTCAAAGATTATTGAATATTGTTTCTTGAACAGATTATTGTCTTTTCTAAATAGCTATGATATAGTTTCAAATAATCAACATGGATTTTTATCAGGGAAGTCTACCATAACTGCTGTTCACTCGTTTTATGGAGAAGTAATAAAATATATCGAGGCAGGCGAGTGCCCCGTTGGGATCTTTTGTGACCTTAGCAGGGCATTCGACTGCATCGATCACGAAATACTACTCACCAAGCTGTCTATGTATGGTGTAAGAGGCATATCATTGAAATGGATTAAGAGTTATCTTCTTAATCGTAAACAATATGTGTCACTTATTGATAACGAAGCTAGCACTGTTGATTATGTTAATTCAGAGTATGTTGATATTAGGACAGGAGTACCACAGGGCTCAATCTTGGGCCCGGTGTTATTCCTGCTTTATATGAACGATCTTGATGCTGTACCACCAACTTCTGCCCCCAGCAGGTTAGGAAGTTGAGGTTGCCCGGTTCTCGTTTAGATAGTGGAGACTGGGTCGTGGTTCGGAAATTATTCAAGAAAAACTTTTATTTTTTTTGTTAGGCGCCAGTAGTCATATTAAAAAAAGCATCTATAACGTACTTGTCCAATTGTACGACTGTGACTACTCAGAGATAATTAATGTTATAGATACTCATGAAATTATCAACACTAAGTTAAAAATATCTGGTTTATTGACTCTATTATAAAACTTGAAATGGTTAATTTTGACTAATTGAAATGTTACACCTTATGGTTGGATGTAGCTACTTCCTTACAGAAAGTTATATATTTAATTAATAAGTTTGACTAGGTTGAAGACCAAAAAATTTACAAAATATGACAAATTATTGCTAAGCGGTGATTAAGTAATTAAATTGAAGAAAATTAATAATTAGCTGAAGGCAATATATAACATAAAACAATTTAGAAATGTATAAAAGTTTGTCGAATGTTGAATAATGTCGTTGAAAGTTGAACGTTGAAAAGAAATGTTGAAAAGCAAATTCAGTTGATACAATTACCACCGGCTGGGTTCTGCAGTAACCAACCCTGGTCCTCGTCTTACTGAATCCTCTTGTGTTGCCACCACTCGATTATTGACTCCGTAGAGATCCCAAGAATTTAGACGTCGGAACTGTTACCAAACCAAACAACTTGGTGCTCTCATCCAGCGAGGACTATTCCCTACCAAGCCACTCCAACCTTGGATTACAAAACTCCTTGGCAAATAGTCTGGTTCTCCTGGATTATAGCAGCCACCCAATTTTTCCTGGCACACAGTTAAGCCAAATGTATGGTAAAATTCCCAATTTAAGGATTAACTTCAAATCTGAAGGGTCAACTTAACATCAAAACTGAAGGGTCAGCTTAAACACCTCATTCCTACAAGAGTTATCATCTGTTACTACACTTGAAATTACTTGCTTACTAGTGGGCACTCTTAGTGCGTTTGATAAAATCCCCACGTTAATGCATTACTGGTATCTCTCTAAATAAATTACATTAACATGCCCTTCTCGCCCCTACTAATATCGAGTTAAATTCTTTTGAATTTTAATTATTCGACAAGGTTACGAAAACGTAATTTAATAAATTCGAACTGTCTTTAAACCCTTATTAAACCTCAATTACTCATTAATAAAATTTACTTCTAAATATATCTTAATACTGAGTTAAACACATGTCTCGAAATACCCCGTTCATACATTAACATGACCGCGTCTCTTTCAAGCCACGCGCCGCGAATGAAGGTAATTTGTGATCAACAAACATCGCGTTTAATTATGATAAATTCAACAATTAAATTGCAAATACATGTACAACAAATGCTACAGAAGGTAATTATATTTATATTATCAACTATCTATTAACATACCACACTGGATGAGGTGTTAATCGGACAGCACGTCTGTATCGCTACGAAATCGACCAGAAAATGACCATCACGACCTGTTCGGTTACCGTGTTTGATCTAAAAAACCTGTTACACCTCTATACGCGAGATGTCGCTGGTAGTGGGAACATAAATCATTCTTTAATTATAATACAAATCTACACAATTACTGTACTGTATCATTCTTATGCACTCATGAGTTCCAATTTAATCAGAATTATCGAATTATAATTTTGTTTATTGATTTTTGGGATTTATTCACTTATACAGATTTCTTCTTTTAAATATTTGTTGTACCAGATGACTTGTAGGTGTTTATCAAGAGAAGTAACAGATGGCGCTTGTATGCTAATTTATAATTTAAAGTTGGATTGACGAACACAATTTCTTCCAGATTCAGTAAGACTAGGGCTTTGGGATTGGACTGAAAAATTAAATAATAAGTTTACTGAATTGTGGTTTAAGACTACAAAAATTCATTGCTATTAGAATAAAAATTAACAAGTGGCATTCAGGTAATTTTGAATGTCACACTGTCTACCACCCTGTCAAAAAAATATGTGTACATAGTTACATGTATTTTTTTTATTTATAAATTGAGACTTCAATTTCCAAAGTTAAACAGATATTACTAAAACCTATTGCTAAATTAAATTACAAACTAAATTAAGCAAAAAGAAGGTAATTCTGGTACCCACTCTCTAACTTTTTAATAACTATTCTATATGTAAATATTAGTATTTACTACTATACACTGCTAAAAGGAAAGATTTAATACTCAATAGTAGCTTCGCGTACTACACGCCTAATAATTAGGGATAAAATCGGTAAGAACACTATCGGGAAAGTCAAAATCGGTAAGTCATCGGAGTACTAATCCAACCCAAATAGCATATAAACTAAACATACTTAACCTAACTTAACCTACGGAAGAAGCAAGAGAAACTAAACTAACTGTTCATACAAGAACCCACATGAAAATCATTTTATCACTGGACAGCACTCGGAAACTCCTGGAAACTCCACTCAGAAAGGATAATGCTTCCTCCAGTGTAAAATAGAAATAAAAGAGTGATAGAAAAGAAAAGATGAAATGTTTTAGGAGAGGACCTCGAAGAATCAGTCTCCACAGACACTGTGGTGGAATGCCTGAGCAGCGCTGTAGTGGTTGCCAGTACTAAAATTGGTATTAGGCATAAGCACACCTAAACCATGATACAGAAGGATAACCAACTGCCTATCCTTAACAGTGGGAACAAGTATCCAGACTGTTAATAAATCAAAAAATTGCTTGGATATAGCTCCAAGGGCTGAAATTAGACGTACGTATCAACTAAAAATTCTTTGGATATAGCTCCAAGGGGCTGAACTAGAAGTACGTGACGACTAAACAACAAAAAGGACCATTGTTCTGGAAAGCTCTTGCTTCAGGTGCGATGAACAGTGTTTCGATCGAGCGATAGGCCAAGGGCTGAGGTGAAGCGGGGAGGAAGATATGTCTCTCGAAGAACGTCAGACGACCTAGGTCACTCCTGACTGACAAGCTCCCTTACCTATGTTTACGCTCGACCCTCCTTGACCACCTGTCATTCAAGACAGCCGACCGAAACTAGTCCATCCCCATCCCGGAACAAGTTCCTTTAATGGCCGTTAAATATCCTACGAACTAGGATAATGATAAAATGTTTACTTACATACAGTAACCATTAAGAAAAGATAATACGAAAAGTAACTAATTATACAATAACACAAGTACGAACGATATTCGGTACTGTGACTACTAAACGGTAACTAATGTTTTCAAAAAGAACTACAACTAGCTCTGATAGCCTAGATCAGTTAGTTAGAACACTCAAACAAAATTAAGACACTAGAGGATTACAAGTAGGATGTTATCCAGAAACGACAGAAATACAAAAGAATTATACAAGCAAAGCATAATGTTTCTGAGTCAGGTTTGGTAAAGACAAAACCTCCGAACAAACGAAAGGAAGACTAACTCACTGTTTATCAAAGGACAAATTGACCATCCAGGAAAAAAACATTCCCTCCAAACAATTTTCCCTGCCTCGCTTGGACTTTTAAGCCACAACTAAACAATTATATTTATCTACCAGACCACGAGAATGCCTTAGCAAGACTGGCAAATAGAATACAATAAATATAATAAAAAACTAACAGGTGGAAAGTTTCCATAACGAAAATTCAAAGTCTGCCCTAACCCTTCCTCAAACATAAACCTAAGTAGAGTAACACAAAAGAATTATTGAAGTGAAAAATAGAAAGTATAGATGAAAATAAGGACAACACAAAGAAGAATGACGTTGTTATGTCATTTATTGATATTTTCCAAGCGCATAAACCTCACCAAAATGTCGTATAATCACAAAAGGCTAAACCGTTACTACATCGGATTCCATATCCCTGAGACAAATCTTGCTGAGTTTCACTTGCTTGGTTCACATCAACTGCGTGGCGTGCAGACGCTGAAGACGCTACACCCACTAAACGTGGCCCACCCTTCAACCCTTGGATAAAAGATATCCAGCCGGAACAATATTTCTGAAGTTTACTGTAAACATACCACACTACTAGAAAATTACTACAAATGCGAGACATGAATCCTCCAGGTATCTTAACTAAAATTTGTGCTCCCATCTAAACTTATGGAGTTATTAAAATTGCTTACCCGACTGAAACGTCGGAGTTTGATCCATAATAAGTTTTTAAATCTGAAACGTGCCAATGGCCTGCGTCGGATCCATCTGCATAATCTAACGCGTAAACCAATTTTGAAATTTTCTGGCGAACTGTGCAAAGTACAAATTTGGGTGCTAACTTGGCTGAAAAATGTTTTGCAGCATCTGATAAAACCTTATTTTTCTTCCAAACTTTATCGCCTACAGCATACTCAACTTCTGGTCTACGCAAGTTGTAGGTTTTCTGGTTTTTCTTGTATGCATCATTTAACCGCTGTACTACATCTTTATATGTATCCGAAAGATTAGATATATCATCACAATATTTATTCCTATCACCAGGTGCTAGTTGAATTCCCGAAGTTGACTGTACTTGCCCGTAAAAGTCTCCTGAAATGGGAACTTTACGACCAAAATTTAAAAACGTAGGAGGAAAACCTGTTACCTCGTGAGTAGCCGTTCTGATTGCATGAGCAACTCTGAAAATTTCTACATCCCAATCCTGATGATTATCCTGAATATAACTGCGTATAGCTCTACCTACAGTAGCGTTTGATCGTTCTACTGGGTTAACTTGTGGGTGATATAATGCATTAAACCAAATTTTTTGTACTTTGTACCGTTCGGCCAGTTTTTTAAAAGCTGTAGAAGCAAACTGCTTCCCATTGTCTACCATAATGAACTGTGGCACACCGTAAATCAAAAATACTTCATTCTCCATAAATTTAGTGATAGTCTGTGCAGTGGCATTTCGCATGGGGTGTACGAGTACATACTTAGTGAACCAATCCAAAACTACCAATAGAAATGAAAAGCCCCTTTTGCTCCGTGTTACCGGACCAAAAATGTCTACGCTCACTACCTGCCATGGAAATTCTACTTTCTTTTCCTTCCCCATTAAACCGTAACGTGAAAATGAAACTTTTTGAGAACCGCAAATCTCGCATGACTTGACATACTTCAATACATCTCTTCGCAACTTAGGCCAATAATAGTCTTCGCAAATTCTCTTTAGTGTTTTAAAATACCCAAAGTGAGCTGACGTACTCTCATCGTGACATTGTTTTAGAATTTCATTTCTTTGTGCAATTGGTACCAAAAGTTTCCATTCAGTTAAATTAGTTCTTACTGGTAATTTATTAGCAGCATGTTTAAAAATTAAATTATTCTCCACTCTAAATAATGGATATAAATTTGGATTTGCTAAAATTTTTCTACGTAAGTTAATATACCATTCATCTAAACTTCCTTGATTAATTGACAACAAATCAACTGAGAAATTTTGCTCGTCATGATGCACTACTCTAGATAAAGCGTCAGGAACTACATTTAAATTACCCTTCCGGTGTACTAAGTTAAAGTCATATTGCTGTAACTTAACCATCCAGCGAGCCAATCTGCCCGTTGGTGATTTCAACTTATGCAACCAACTAACCGCTAAATTATCCGTAATAACTGTAAACTTTTGTCCTTCAACGAATGGACGAAATCTCTCCAAATTGAATAATAAAGCCATTATCTCTTGCTCGTAAACACTGTAATTTCTTTCTGCCTTATTTAGAGAGCGACTGGCAAAAGCAATCACCTTCTCTTCTCCTCCCTGAAGTTGTGTCAAACAACAACCTAGTCCTGTACTACTCGCATCACACTGTATAACAAAATTATTCAGTTTAAAATCAGGACTAGTTAAGATTGGAGTAGAGACAAGTGCTTGTTTAAGTGCCAGAAATGCTTGCTCTGCCTTTTCGTTCCAATTAATCGGTTGTCTTTTACCACGTCTCCCTTTAAGCAAATCATTTAGCGGAGCAACTAAAGTAGAAAAATGAGGTAAAAATCTTTGGTACCAAGAACACATGCCAATAAATCTTTTAATTTGAGTTGTATTTGTTGGACGAGGATAATTGATCATCGCTTCTACCTTTTCTGGGTTTGTACGTAATCCCCCTTCAGTATCGATTACATAACCTAAATATTTTAGAGACTTTCTAAAAAATTGACATTTTTCGAAATTTACTGTAAGGTGAGCATCTTTCAACCTATCAAACACTTCTCTTAAAATGTTTACATGTTCCTCAAAACTAGAAGCGGTGACAATTATATCGTCTAGATAAACAAAAACTTTGTTTTCTAGCCTTGGGGTTATAACAATGTCCATTAAACGTTGCATAGCCTGTGCGGCGTTTGCAAGACCAAACGGTAATACTTTAAAACAAAATAAGCCTCTCCCCGGTACTGCGAATGCGGTTTTGGGTTTAGAAGTTTCCGAAAGTGGAATTTGCCAAAAAGCACTTTTCAAATCTATTGAACTGATATACTTTGCATCTCGTAACATACTCAAAATACCATCTACAAAAGGTAAAGGATAGGAATCCTTAACAGTTACTGAATTTAAAGACCTACCATCAAAACAAAATCTATAATCTCCATTATCCTTCTTAACCAGCAAGACCGGTGACCTCAATTCACTAAAAGTAGGCTCAACTACATCGTCTTCTAACATTTTGTCTAGCTCTTTATTTAATATAGTCATCATGTGTGGTGATAAAAGATATTGGCGTTGCCTGATAGGCTGTGCACTACCAGTGTCTATATTATACGTCATCTTATCGATAAGACCTAACCTCCCACTATTTAAACCTTTAAATAACTGTTTGACTCCTTCAACTTGCTGAAATTGACCTTCAGTTAAGTCAGCCAAACCTCCATCATTGGTGTCAGTTGTGTTCACATGACAGAGAGCAGAAACTTTAATGCTACCAACTTTATTTACCCACTTATTTGATTCAAAATCTAAATGAATGCCAAATAATCTGCAAAAATCTATTCCAAAAATAAAAGAAATAGGCAAAGATGGAACTATATAGACCTTAAGTATTTGAACAATGTTGTTGATCTTGAGCGGTAGGTGAGCTATACCTATTACAGTCTGAGGAGTACCGTCTGCTGTAGTTACATATCTTAACTCTGAAGTTACAATTTTACATTTAAATCGTTCTAAAATTTTCATACCATCCCTTCCAACTACTGAACAATTACAACCAGTATCTACTAAAGCTAATATTTTTTTATCGTATAAAAAGACTGAAATGTATGGTCTATCGTCACCATTTTTAGACAAAAATAGAGAGGTTACTCGTACCTTATCACTAACTCTACGATAAGTTTTGTAAAAATTCCCTACTTTACTTAACCAAAGATTCCAATCCGATTTGTTACTCTGAACATTTTTAAACTTACTAGAACTACGAGGGGTTGGACGACGACTAACATTACGTGACCCCCTGGTTAGTTTTTTTAACATTTTTTACAATCGTTAAATGTGACATTCGATTCACCACATTTAAAACAAAACTTATTTCTTTTAGCCCTACATTGCCTAAAAACATGATTTTCTCCCTTACAGTTGAAACAAATTACTGGTGTTTTGGTCGTTTTTATTTCCTTAACATTAGACTGTGTTGGTTTATCTTTACGAGTAGGCTTAAAATATGATTTTGAAGTTACTGGTTTATCTGACTTTTCATGCGACTCATTTATATTAACTGAAGAAACTCCTACATACAAAAGATCTTTTTCTACCAAAGTACTCCTCATTGGAGGTGGAACATATTTTTTAGTACTCTCTTCGGCATATTCTACTTTTTTACAATAAGAAATTAATTCAGAAACTGAATTTATAGTAAGCAAAGCTAAAGGTTTAGCAAAATATGGCAACAAATTTTTCCTAATCTGCTTAATACGATCCTCTAAATTTGGTTTCGATTTAATTCTATTATATAAGGCTTCCATAATCCTAATATAAATGTGCACTGGTTCATCCATGTGCTGGGTTCGTTTTTCTATGTAATCCAACATACTCTTGTTGAAATCTTCATGCAAAAAATCATTTTTTAATTGTTCAATTAAAGTTTCCCAACTATTAACCTCATTACTACTTCGTACTGATCGGTACCATTGTAAAGCTGGACCAGAAAAAAGATCTAAACCTGATTGAAATAATTCACCCCTTGTTACATTTCTAGCTACCGCTAACTCTTCGACTCTCTCTATAAATGAAATAACATTATTAGGTTGGCCATCAAATGTGACACCCCACTTATAAATAGGTACAAATTTAGCACTTGAACTTGGCATATTTACAGCTACTGGTAAATTAGGTTGGTCATCCGTTCCTAGTTTTTCAAAAAGGTCAGCCTCTAATAGATATATTGTTGCCCTACTTTCATTTTGAAAAGTGCGTGACTCCTCAGGATTTCGTTCTGGGATAGGCATCCTATTTACTCTTACCATAATATGTACTAATTGTGATTTTAATTGCTTCACCGGTAAATCATTCTCAGATGGATGGTTCAAATTATTAATTATATTTCTAAGCGAGTCTAAAGTATTGTTAACTTGAAGTTTTTCAGTATTAAAATTAAAAAGTGGATCAGTAAGCGTTAGATCATTGCATGGTCTAATCTTTAAAGCTCTAGCCAGTACTCTGCACCGTGACTCTATTTCTCTAACTGTAACACAACCTCTTATACGTAGTTCGTAATCTACTTGGTCTGCCTGCAATAACTGTGGTATGAAAATTTCAGACATCTTGTATATCTTTTCTTAATACTATTATCCTAAACTGTTCAAAATGCAAGGTAACACAAAAATTTAACCAAATGGTTCAGCAAATACTCTACTCTTATGCACTCTGACTAAAATTTCCGTATTTTTCGAAGGTATTCTAAAATCCTACGATAAGTCGTTTTTTCCTAACGATTACCCTAATCGAACAATACAGACTCTCAAAACTTTCCTTTCTGTCTACCGCTATGATTTAACCCTTCTTTTAACCCTTCTCTCACGACTAATTCTTATCAAAACTTGAGGTCTCAATTATAAACACAATACATAGATATCAATAATGCACACAAAATTATAAAACAGCATAAAATTCAACAAAGAAAGAATATTATATGTTTCAAATAGTAACACAGCTCAAATATTTTCAAAATTACTCAACTTTCGTTTTCTATCTTGTACAAATTACAAGGATAGAGCCCCACGTTTTACAGCGACACTTGTGTACCACCAACTTCTGCCCCCAGCAGGTTAGGAAGTTGAGGTTGCCCGGTTCTCGTTTAGATAGTGGAGACTGGGTCGTGGTTCGGAAATTATTCAAGAAAAACTTTTATTTTTTTTGTTAGGCGCCAGTAGTCATATTAAAAAAAGCATCTATAACGTACTTGTCCAATTGTACGACTGTGACTACTCAGAGATAATTAATGTTATAGATACTCATGAAATTATCAACACTAAGTTAAAAATATCTGGTTTATTGACTCTATTATAAAACTTGAAATGGTTAATTTTGACTAATTGAAATGTTACACCTTATGGTTGGATGTAGCTACTTCCTTACAGAAAGTTATATATTTAATTAATAAGTTTGACTAGGTTGAAGACCAAAAAATTTACAAAATATGACAAATTATTGCTAAGCGGTGATTAAGTAATTAAATTGAAGAAAATTAATAATTAGCTGAAGGCAATATATAACATAAAACAATTTAGAAATGTATAAAAGTTTGTCGAATGTTGAATAATGTCGTTGAAAGTTGAACGTTGAAAAGAAATGTTGAAAAGCAAATTCAGTTGATACAATTACCACCGGCTGGGTTCTGCAGTAACCAACCCTGGTCCTCGTCTTACTGAATCCTCTTGTGTTGCCACCACTCGATTATTGACTCCGTAGAGATCCCAAGAATTTAGACGTCGGACTCTTAGTGCGTTTGATAAAATCCCCACGTTAATGCATTACTGGTATCTCTCTAAATAAATTACATTAACATGCCCTTCTCGCCCCTACTAATATCGAGTTAAATTCTTTTGAATTTTAATTATTCGACAAGGTTACGAAAACGTAATTTAATAAATTCGAACTGTCTTTAAACCCTTATTAAACCTCAATTACTCATTAATAAAATTTACTTCTAAATATATCTTAATACTGAGTTAAACACATGTCTCGAAATACCCCGTTCATACATTAACATGACCGCGTCTCTTTCAAGCCACGCGCCGCGAATGAAGGTAATTTGTGATCAACAAACATCGCGTTTAATTATGATAAATTCAACAATTAAATTGCAAATACATGTGCAACAAATGCTACAGAAGGTAATTATATTTATATTATCAACTATCTATTAACATACCACACTGGATGAGGTGTTAATCGGACAGCACGTCTGTATCGCTACGAAATCGACCGGAAAATGACCATCACGACCTGTTCGGTTACCGTGTTTGATCTAAAAAACCTGTTACACTTCTATACGCGAGATGTCGCTGGTAGTGGGAACATAAATCATTCTTTAATTATAATACAAATCTACACAATTACTGTACTGTATCATTCTTATGCACTCATGAGTTCCAATTTAATTAGAATTATCGAATTATAATTTTGTTTATTGATTTTTGGGATTTATTCACTTATACAGATTTCTTCTTTTAAATATTTGTTGTACCAGATGACTTGTAGGTGTTTATCAAGAGAAGTAACAGATGGCGCTTGTATGCTAATTTATAATTTAAAGTTGGATTGACGAACACAATTTCTTCCAGATTCAGTAAGACTAGGGCTTTGGGATTGGACTGAAAAATTAAATAATAAGTTTACTGAATTGTGGTTTAAGACTACAAAAATTCATTGCTATTAGAATAAAAATTAACAAGTGGCATTCAGGTAATTTTGAATGTCACAATGCCTTAACAACTTCCGCTAACTTCACCATTTACGCTGACGATACATCTATTATTATATCTGACAAAAATGAAGAATCGTTAAAAATCAAATGTAACACAATATTACATAAATTAAATGAATGGTTTAGCCACAACAGTCTTCATTTTAATACTAATAAAACTCAGGTACTGAGATTTCACAACAGACAAAAAACATGTGACAATCTGGAATTGCAAATAGACACTCAGATGTTGTCATGTAAAGATGAGCATGTAAAATTTTTAGGAATACACGTGGATGAATGTCTAAATTGGAAGATTCATTGTGAAGGTGTTATATCCAAATGAAATTCCATAGTCTTTCAGTTCAGAAGTATAAGAAATGTATTAAATATTGATCAGTTGCTAAAATTATATTACGCTCAAGTCGATTCAAGACTTCGTTACGGAATATGCTTCTGGGGCGCCTCTACGTCATCACATAATGTTTTTATAGCTCAAAAGAGGGTTATAAGATGTATGACTGGTATATTAAATACGCACTCGTGTAAGAGTATATTTAAGGAATATAAAATTTTATCAGTGCCGTCTCTTTTTATATATGAGCTTTGTTTGTATATATTCAAAAATAAGGATAGATTTTTGTATAACAAAAATGTGCACGCTATTAATACTAGGCAAAAAAATTCTTTTCATATACCATTTCGAAGATTAAATGTAACATCTAATTCCCCTAATAGTCTTGGGCTTAAGACTTACAATAATTTACCTCTTGACATCAAAGAAAGTAGTACCTTTTTTGAATTTAAGAAACGGTTAAAAACATATTTGGCTGATAAATGTTTTTATAGACTGGATGAATACTTTTGTATGTAATTTTAACTCGTTTAGTTGTATACATCATGTACATTGTAATATCATATTATCATTTATTTATTTCGACCAACTGGTTTATACTGTGCTGTTTATATTTGTTATACATTACTTTGTATGTTTGTGTAATTTACAATTTTTGACTTATTCTATCCAGTTTCTGTAATTGGCTTTGGAATTAATAAAGAATCTATCTATCTATCTATCTATGTTAATACAGCCACTGAACTAGCTGAAGATCCTACAAAAATCGTAGTAATTGTGGATCAGGATAATGATCTAGTTCTGTTAAACTAATTAAATTCAAATAATTCCGATATTTATTTTCACAAACCAGGTTCAGGTAATACAAAAGATACATTTTACATCTCAAACAGCTTCAAACAGTAATCAACAAGAAGATTGTTGCGTTCCTCCAATCTTTTTCTGGGTATGACGCGACTTCCAGTTCGCCGGAGAGGGAAAAAAAACGATTGTAAAATCATTACTGTCTAACCAAAATATATCAAAGCTCACAGAAAATTTGTATCGGAGAAATGCAGACAAACAAACTATAGCCGAAAATGGATTGAAGCTAATAGCGTCTATTTATAAATATAAGAAAAGGGATATGTCACTGAACGAATTGAGGTTTGAAATGTATCAAACCGCTACGATAAGGACTTCATTTGATTTAAAAAAAACTACCACCAACTGAGGCAGAGCAGCTGAGCAACACTACAGGGTTTATCTTCAAATTCAAACTTGGCTTGGTAACAAACTTACAGGATTGGAGATGAAAACACCATCTAACCCGGAATAATGCCTAAATTGACAGAAAAAGAATTAATTCCTGAAAGTTTGCTGAAATCTATCTGCTGCAGCTGTGAAACTGGTTGTGATAGTAAAAGATGCGGCTGTCGAAACCATGGAGTAAAATGCTCCATTCGGGGCCGGAGACTGTCCTAACACTGAAATACGACCATTAGAAGAAATCAGCGATTTGGAGGAGATTTATGACGAAGCAACAACAAAAGTTCAAAATAATATTGAAAATAAAAATCTTGATGAACTTGAGAGCCTTGACGACGTCGTAGACCTTATTGAAAATCCTGAGGAAACCGAACAGTGTGTGTGTTGAGTCTGATAATGTAGAGCAACTTCCCAAAAAAATTAGATTATTATAAATATTGATTATGTATTTCTGCTTTGTAAATTGATTTAATGTAAAATGCGTAATAAACTTAGTTGTGAAAGTGCCATTAAATCATAAAAAAAATTATTTCTTTCCTAAAAATAGTCATTTTTAGCAATTTCTTGGGTAAAATTATTGTTAAAACATTTTTTTTCCAGTAGTCCGAACCTTAAATGGTTATTAAAGTTTCTCTATTACATATTGCATTGAAATTACCAATTTGCACCACTTTCAACACTTCATTTAAATGAACAATGAAGCATTAGTGACATTTACGGAAATATCGATCTTGAAAAAAGTGTTTATTGGGTTTCTTCCATTTTTGACAATGTTTTTCCACAGTAGCAGTATGATTTTTTTACACCATCATAAAGTAGAGGTTTCAACGAAAGAAACACCGCTCTGAAATTTTCAAAAATCAAAAATTTGTTAATAAACTTTTTTGATAGAAAATTAGGGTTTTTTCTTGAAATTAAATTCGCAAAAAATTAAAAAATGTATGTTTCGCTTCAAAAAAATTACAGCATTTTTGGGGCATAATAATGTACATTTTTACCGAATTTCATCAATATCGAATTATTTTTGTGGAAGACAAAAATGAATTACCAAAAAATTGGTTTTTGCTGTCTTTCTCAATATTTTTGAGGTTATGTAAAAAAAATGATTCAAATAAAAATTGTAGACCTCTCAGTTATCTACAACTTCTATATTAAACATTTTTCGATAGGAGGTCTACTTTTGCCAGAAATTGCAAAAAACCACGTTTCACCACTAAGAACACAACATTTCGAACCCCCACCCCACTTCCGGTTATCTGTTGTGGTCTAATCGATTTTTCCCAAGTTATATATCACTAATCCTAAATTTCCCCACCATCCGCATACTGCTAAGATTTTTTTTCTTTCAAAAATTATTGGCACTGGTCTAATAACCTAATAAAATTAATACAATATAATAGTGCGGAACATTGCCATGAAATATAAATCTATCAATATTTGAAAGTGAAAATAACGTTTCCGATCAAGAGTTTGAAGCATTAACTCCAGTAAACAAAGTACAGTTTAGGGAACTTTTTTAATTTTGCGATCGCGTTAATATATACCAAAAAAATGGGATAATAACCAAAAAGGATTTATTATGTTTCTTGTGCAAATTACAATAAGGACTTTCAGATAATTTTTTGACGGGGATGTTCTCTTACTCCAGTCTTGGCAATTTCAAAAGTCCGTGTTTCATTAGTAGAACAATTTGTGCCCAATAATCTGGGTTTACAGTACATAACCAGACACCAATACGTTGCTCATCATGTAACAGATTTCGCAAACACTCTGTATAATCCTGAACCAGGAAATCGAAAAGCAATAGCGTATATTGACGGGACATACATAAAAATTCCCAAAAGTAGAGCTTTTCAAATGTTACGTCAGTCGTATTGCAGACATAAGGGATATCATCTTCTAAAACCAGCATTAATTGTTGCTCCCAATGGACATACACTCGATGTTCACGATCCTTATTTTTCGGAGTCAAGAAATAATGACGCGGCAATGTTGAGACACGAATGTGAAAGGGATCTGACTGGCTTATGAAACTGGTTTGAACAAGGTAATATTTTTGTGCTGGATACCGCGACGCCCAAGACTTTTAGGGTAATCTAGGCATAGAAGTCAAAATGCCTGTAGTCCTTGCTCGCTGGCAGCATCAGCTTACTGCTGAAGAGGCGAATTCATCCCGGTTGGTCACAAGGAGCAGATGGATCGTGAAAGCAAGAAACGGCCATATTAAGAGTATTTTTAAATTCTTCAGAGATGCAGTACCAATGCCACAAGTTCCTCATATTAGAGATTACATCAGATCAATATATGCGATAATTAATAGATATCATGAGCCAATTAATATGGAGGGGGAAAAGGCTGTGCTGACTCGTAGAATGTTAGACCGGGCAAATGGAATTAATACTCTTCATGTTAGAGTGGAAGAAAAGAGACTCCTCCAAAGACGGGGTGAATGGCTCCCTATAGAGGAAAATCAGGTGCTCGATTTTCCAGGTCTTACATTGGAATATCTGAGAGATTTAACATTCGGGCTTTTCCAGATAAAACTTGCCCCATCCTATGTACAAGACAACCGGTAAGATATAGGGAACATTTTATTTCAATTTGACGATCGCATAAATGAACCAGAACTCTTAAGAATCAGAATAAAATCAAGGCATCGTAACGCTGTTAAGTATCAGCATTGGATTCACTACAATGTCAATGGTGAAGACGAACTAATAATCTCTTACTACTCTACTTGCAAATCTGGAAGTCGTAGATTGGATACATGTTCGAATATAGCTAGCGTACATTGGTAACTTGGATATGCTCGCCGTGAAGAAAATGTAAAGCATCCTTCGACACACCTGCAGTTCGACATTACTGATGCTGCAAATAGACATAATCCAAACCAAGAGAACCAAGAGTCTGTTATTGTATAATAATATTATCGTTAAGTACATTGTATATATGTACCTACTTATGTATTAACCCATTATATAATGTCGTTTCCATGTTGTATCAATTATATTAGGTTATACTAAGTGGTATAACTGTGTCACCGTTTGATTGACTGGCCCTATATAACTATCATGTAGATTACATATCGAAGCTTAATCTAAACCTAAACATATTTACTAATATAATATGAAAATGTTGCATTTTTTTTCTCAAAAATAAATTTTTTCTTCGGCTCCTTCTAGTGCCGAAATTAGCCTGTAGAGGATAGTAACTTTTTAATGATTTTGGATCAGAATGACTCGGGCTACAATATATCAAAAAATCATACAATTTGACCGGAAGCCAATTTTACCTATAGAAGTGTGCGGTGTCCTTCAGTCGAGCAAATCACCCCTAACTAGAACGTGATACCCAGGGAACACATAAGCAAAGCCGTACTTTGAATTTATCCGTCCATATCTCGAAGGACGGGCAATATGTCCACCAATGCGTAAGATATCCTATCTTGACACAAAACAGTGCAAGATTTTTTAATTTACCAGAAACGTTATTAAGCTACTACAAAAAATAGAATTTTAAACTCTAGTATAATATTTAAAAATGAATTATTATTTGTTTGTTTATAACCAGTATTAAGGTGGCCATTCCCTAGAAAGAGACATCCGATAGGGAAATATTTATTATTTTTGCCCATAACTTTTTTTTCTTAGTACGTATGTTTAAAAAAAATATAAGAGTACCTAAGTAGAACTATAACAAGACTATTACTATGAATTTTCACTCAATAATTTCAGTGGTTTGCAAAATAGCTCGATTTAAAACTACGAAATAGGAAGATTAACACAATTTTTAAATTTAAATCGAGCTATTTTGCAAACCACTAAAATTATTGAGTGAATATTCATAGTAATAGTCTTGTTATGATTCTACTTAGGTACTCTTATGGTTTTTTTAAATACACGTACTAAGAAAAAAAAGTTATAGCTAAAAATAGTAAATATTTCCCTATCGGATGTCTCTTTCTAGGGAATGGCCACCTTAAAACATATTCTTTATAGGATTTTACAAACAACAGAAAAAATAACTATCTATAACTAAAAGAAAAACTTTGTGTAAAAATATTAATGAAATATTTGCATTCTTTCGATAACCTGAATTCTGGTTATGCTAGCAAATTAAAATCCTAAAATGAATTTGTCCAATTTCTTATTTGACAATTCTCATTCTAACACTAGCATCCACACAGTCCCCTACGGCCATGCAGATTAAACTAGTATCTATATAACCTCATATGATTATGAAGATTTAGTTAAAAATGAGAACAAAGGCCTAAAATGAATTTATTTATCTACTTTGTCTTAAAAAGTTTTTCATTTTAATGGATTACATTTTCATGAAACCTATCATTCTGTTTCTTGAAAATGCTTAGCCTTTGAAACGTTTTTCGCCCTTATTCTGGAGCTCATCAGAAAGACATAAAGTCACTCATAAAGATGTTTCATGCAAAACCAAGAGAATTTCTATGAATAAGTGTGAAATATTGAGTGATAAAAACAACCTCACCTATCTATTAGCTAACTAGTATTGAAGCCTATATACTCTATGCATATTTAAAAATAAACCATTATTTGTTTGCTCATAACTGTATTGAAACATATTCTTTATAGGATTTTGCAAACAGAAGAAAAAATAACTATCTATAACTAAAAGAAAAAAAATGTGTAAAAACATTAATGGAATCTTTGCATACTTTCGATAACCTGAATTCCAGTTATGCTAGCAGACTAAGGGACTGTGTGGATGCTTGTGTTAGAATGAGAATTGTCAAATAAGAAATTGGACGAATCCATTTTAGTATTTTAATTTGCTAGCATAACCAGAATTCAGGTTATCGAAGGAATGCAAAGATTTCACTAATATTTTTACACAAAGTTTTTCTTTTAGTTATAGATAGCTATTTTTTCAGCGGTTTGCAAAATCCTATAAAGAATATGTTTCAATCTAGTATAATATATCGTTCACTCTAATCCGGGAAATTTGAAATATGGTTCTGTAAAATACCTTGTCGGCTTATAATAGCGCTGCCTTTGATATTTGGATGGCTGATTCTTATTGCCGTCTTTGTGTGCAATAAACAAATGGAGACAACAATACATCATTCTTTGTTATAATTTATTTGATTAAGTTCAAATGTAATCACGAAACAAACTTCTTATCTTAAGGCTCCGATCAAAGAACAAGTCTAGATACATAACAGCAACATCTTCAGTACATACTTTGTTTGCTCCTAGTATAGTCACATTATATAGCCATAAAAAAGATAGATAATCATAAAATCCCCTAAACAACAGTGGCAGGCAGGTATGTGTCGAAGGGCAAATATTTTCAGCAAAACAAATGTTTGTAATTCCTGCATTTCTTGCTCTTTATACAACAATGTCATATCATGCAAGATTACAATAAGATAATGCTTGATATCTTCGATCAAAGAACTTAACACTAGATGTTAGTGTATTTAGTACAGTTGTGGACCTAAATATGAGGCACCAAAATTTTAACAATTAGGTGTTTTCACTATATGCAAATTAGCTTTTTCGATATTATTAAAATTAAGTACTCATTGTATTAAAACGTTTCCCTATATTTAAAAAGCAATCCGTCGTCTATTAAATTAATATTTCAACAAATAAATAACACAAAATTTTAATATTTGGACAGCTACGCGAAACACGTCATTATTGATGGCGACACTTGTGACGTCATCGATTACATCAAACAGTAATATCGCATGTACGTAGTATATAAACATGGCATTTTAAAGACTTTTTGTACGTTTTTACCTGTGATTTAATTCTAAATGGCTAATATAGGATTCATAAGAGCGACTTCAGGAAATTTTCCGGCAGGGGATGTGCTCATGATCGCGGAATTTATGAAGAAAGATTAACGTTTCAACATAGCAGAAGTGAGGGGCTCTAAAGGAGCAACACAAATACTAAACTTTTTTATTCTCTTTGTATTTATCTATTATTACTTTAACGTAGTCTATTGACTTCTATATTATGATTATTGTATATAGTTGCTCGATATAATATACATAGAAGGTTGATATTACTATCAATGTTGCTCATAAACTTGTAATGTAAACAAGGTTAAGTAGATAGTTATTCATTATTTTAGACACACACGCATGATAATGAAGTTTTAAACTTACTTTGTTTACTCAACTTACTTTGAAATGATCCTCAGCAGAAAAATACTGATGCAGGTGTAGGTGGATCACGTCTAGTGGTTTTCAGTCACTTTATTTTGAGTTGTATTTGTTTTGGTACTGTCACAAAAACCTTTTCAGATGCGTTCTTGGATGTATTTTTGCACCCTGGCGCAAAACACCACTTATTTTCCATTATAGAACGTTAAGGTTTTGCAAAATAACGTGTATATATAATAAACAACCCATGTTTGTTTAGCAACAATGTAACCTCTGACGTCATCAGTGCGAGATACGGTGACGTACGGTTTTTCGCGGTAAAATTTAAATTCAAATTTATTTTAAGGAATAAATCGACTGTCTGGAAAAATTCAATTTTTTTAACCATAATTATGTATTATCTTCACAGTCAAAGAGATTTTAAAATTTGTGAAAACACTGAATTTAAAGTGGGCTATTATTTAGCTGAAACCCAGAGCCATGAAGGTCGTAAATAATGTAATTTAGATTCAGATCAAACTTCATTTTAATTCAAGTACTAGTAAACTATCCATAAACTAGCATCTAAAGGGTAGTTAAATGTAAAGAATATTTATTACGTGTCGGTGTTTGAAAAAGTTGCATCATATTTACTCTCCACAACTGTACATGCCTTGTTGGCTGCTTTTGTAATTCCTGCCTTACCAGCTTTTTACACAAAATAATTTGATACAGGCCTGCAATATTACAGTAAGATAATGTTTGAAGTATTTTAAATATAATTAGCATAAACTAAAAAATATAATTATTGTCATGAATTCTTAAAGTAAGTCATTTAGAAAGATTACATTGCTCTATTCTTTCTGAAAGTTTACATATAATAAGAGGGTACAATTTACCCTCTACCTCAGAGTTACCATCTCAGTGAAATATTTACCCAATTCTGCCTTATACACATGTTAAATATTAAGTCGATACGACATAACATGGGTGAAAAATGAGTATACGATTTTCGAGTTTTCGTCTTTTTGTCGAATGTCAAGAAGATAATAAGTAAGTCACGACAAAACATCTTAAAGTACAATAGGTACTTAAGTTTCAATAGTCATTAACGCCATTTTAAGTTTACGAATGAGATATATAAATGAATGTCCCTGAAAGGGTTCTATTTTGCAAAATAATTTTTTTTATTTTTTTTGCTACATACAACTTGTTATTTTGTGCCTTGAGAGTACGATCTTAGAATATGAAGTCAATAAAAAAATGGTGCCACTTTGTCATCAAATATTTTTATCCATGACAGATCCATGCTACTTTAAATTAGTGGAAAACTCTTTCAACGGGGCATACTTTAGTCCCTTTCCTACCATAGCATACAGGATGTTCCATTTGAAAAAAGAAATGAGAAAAGTAGATTTGGCATTTCTTGACTCACCTAGTATAAAGGGGCCGATTTTTTAGATTTGATTATTAACAGGCCGTCTTCGTGGCCTTAGGAAATCAAAACTATTACAGAAGTAGTTCCTACAGTTTGTTGCTAATTCAAGAACTTTTTTTCATTAGTTATGTTTTATTTTTCAGACTTTCCCAATGGACTTACATATTTATTTCCCAAATATAATGGTTAAACCCACATCAGTTAAGTTTCAAAACGTGATGGTTGGTCACACCAGTAAAACTTTAGTATCCGTATTTAACCTCACAGGTAATTATACAAATGTTATTTATAATAGAAAAAGCGTGTCATTTCGCTGCATATCTAATAGTCTGGAAGATACATGCCTTTTTGACACCTCATCATTGTATGAACTTTGTGTAAGTTAGTTAAGTCTATCGAACATAAACAGAGCTGGATAGTACTCGAGTAAATTGTACTTGTAATTGTACTGAGTACCCAAAGTACTCAGTAACATGTACTCGTGAGAACTTTTATTTGGATGGCACTGTGTACTCGAAATTTTCAAGTACTTTACATTATTAGGTACTCGAGTACTCTTGGGGCCATAACTGACGAGTAACGTGTACGAGTAGGTACCGACGTGCAACACAGGCAAGTCTCAGCTTGTCTTTTTCCATACAAGTGTGCAGGGCAGTCAGTGTCAGTCAGGCGGTGTGGGAAGTGAGCGTTTGACGTGTGAAACTATACTTATCATGGAGGGGTAAGTTAGTGCTTTAAGCTTTGTTAACTTTCCTAGTTCTTCAGATTTGTAATAATAAATGCGGATTTTTAAAATAAGGACTGACAAAAAAAATCAAAAATTTGTGGTGATTCATGTATCACGTTATAGCCAGGGAGCGGGTGGCAGAAATATTTATATGGTTTTATTGTGTGACTGAAGTTGAAAAGTGTAAAGACGTCATAATCAAAAGTCAGCAAAACCATTTCAGTCATTGCTGATTTTTTAATTAACTATCAAGGGTAGATCAACAGACGACCATATGTACACCACCAGACGGATCCTGGAAGAAAAGTGGAAAGAAGGAACAAAACTATATATAGTCTCAATTGACCTCCAATAGGCATATGATACCATAAGGCATGAGGCTATAATCGACACTTTGCTCAATAGGGGAGTACCGCACTACTTAACAAACAGATTAATAAAAGCATGCCTACACGAAAACACTGCAATACAATGGTTTGGACAGACGGTGGAATCAAAAATGAAGAATATAGGAGTCAAACAAGGATATTCCCTATCCCCTATTCACCACAGTCCTGGACAAAGTGATAGAAAGCACAATAAAGGAGAATCAGAATTTCAATGGAAACGATGGAACGATAAAGCCCCCCATCGTACTTGCATACGCCGACGATATACTCATCATCGCCGAGGAAGAACAAGACATCGTTAAATTTCTAAGAAACATGACACCACATCTGGGAAACAGTAAGGGAAAGAATCAAAACAGCCTATTTTTGAAAATTTTTTTACCAAGATGAAAAATTTTTTTTTTTTGCTCAAATTTAAAATTTCTACGTTTCATGACACGCTTAATCTATTTAAGGAAAAAATTTTTTTCACCAATATTTTTGAAAAATGTTTTACTACTAAAATGAAATAATTTTTTTCTCTTTCTTCAAATTTAAAATTTCCACGTTTAATGGCATTCTACGCCTGATTAAAAAAAAATATATACATATTTTTTTTACCATTCCTGAAAATTTGTGTACCACTAAAATAGATGGATTTTTTTAATTTCTTCAAATTTCATATTTTCACGTTTCATAGCGTTCTAAATTTATTTAAAAGAAAAATTAGATTTTTTTTTCTATTTTAAAAAAATGTTACCTCTAAGATAGAATGTTTTTTTTTTGTTCAGATTTTAATTATCCACGTTTCCATGGCATTCTAAAACTATTCAAACAAATTTAAAAATGTTTTTGAAAAATTTTTTAAAAAATTTGAAAACATTTTAATCCATTTATGTATCACTACTATAGAACAAACGAAAAATTTTTTTTTGGTCAAATTTAAAATTTCCACGTTTCATGATATTCCAAACCAATTTCGGAAAAAAATAATTTGCAACATTTTGTTACCAGTTTGGAAAAAAATTTAACACTAGAATGCTCAAATTTAAAAGTTTCACGTTTCATGACATTCTAAACCTAGGTATTTCAGAAAAAAAAAATGTTTGAACATTTTTTTCACCAACATTTTTCAAAAAGTTTTTACCACTAAAATAGATCGATTTTTTTTTATTTGCTCAAATTTAAAATTTTCACGTTTCATAGCATTCTAAACCTATTTTAAAAAATATGTAATTTTTAATTTTAAAATTTTTTTAGCACTACTATAGAATAGAAGGAAACTTTCCTTTTTGCTCAAATTTAAAATTTCTACGTTTGGCATTTTAAACCTATTTCAGAAGAGAAAAAATTTGAAAATTATTTCATATTATATTTATTATATCTTTTGAAAAATTTTAAAAAAATGAAATTTTTTAACCACCACTTCCACTCCATTACGTGAATATTGGATTGAAAATGTGACAGATGGCAATAATATCTGGCATATGCACCTATTATACTTTAATTGAAAAATATACAGGGTGGTCATCCCAAGAAATATTTCAGTCATGGTGGACATTTGTAAAGGTATTTGCGCAAGCCTGCCATATGTGGCACCTGCTATTTAGTATTGAGCTTTTGCTGTTGGATGAGCAATCTGTATATTTTTTTGACCAAAACTTATCAAGTTTTCTTTGTAATAATAGCAATAACTATATTCCGATTATTATTCTCAATGTCATTTCGTAATTATTAATTTTTTAGAGTGACTGCCATGCACAAATAACGAGGGAAGTTCTGTGTAAATACCTTTACCGATTTTTTCATTGGCTAACGTTTCGTAATAGTTACAGAGGCCGACAAAAGGGGGGGGGTGTTCTTTTCATCAAAACTGTCTGATCCAATGTTTTTTGATATGCTGAAACCGATTCTGATATTAAAAAATACATATCCCATCAGTTTTTGTCTACTACCCCTTTTATCCATTAAAAAGGACAAAAGAAGGATCCTGTTCTAAGGTTCTGATATAACTTTTCTGAAGTATTTTGAAACGTCGAAGCCAACTTTGGATAAAACATGTTTTTGCATGTACCATTAAAAGATCCTCTATATAAACGAAAATATATTTTTTTATTGAAATATTGCTAATAAAATGCTGTTTTTATTTGAAATTTAAGTCGATCAACTCAGTTTTTTTCCTTATTACACGTTTTTGGGAAAAAAATTAAATATTTGAAAAATCAGCAAATAAATCAGTAATGAAACTTACATTCAAGAAATTGTGAAATCAAAAATAGGTATTTTTAAATAATAAATTTAAATAACAACTTGTTTGACAATTTTCAATACGATAATTCATTTTTAATCCAGTCAGTGGAGACAAAAAATGGCCTTTGCCTTACAAAACGTGGAGTAGTATTACCTATTTCAATTTGGTATCTTTCGAAGTACTCGTACTCGTTACTCATTTTTAGAAGAGTACTCTCCAAATGTTGCAAAAGTACTAATTTCTTAATAATATGCTAGCATTGCTAGGTAACACATTACAGTATCAGATACTATAATGTTCGATTTACCGGCTGCAAATGAGTCCCGGAAATAGTCATTTACCGAATAGTATGAAATAAAGGAAAATGTACTTTGTAAACATTTGCCACATTTAATTTTGCGATTCACCTCATGGACTGCTTGCAAAGGTAAAAGGGCACCTCCGTTACATTTTTCCTGATTGAAGTACTTAAATAACTTCACTACCATGTCTCTGGCTACTGCATTCAGTCTTTTGCCGGGCATTTTGAGATCAGTTTCTTTACAAACAGTAAAACTAAAGCACTCACAACAATTTACATAATTATAGCAAACTTAGAACGCCACAGTAAAAAGCACTACAAACTTATATGAATTACGAGAGGAAATAGAAAATCATTAAATTTGACAAGTGCGCCAACTGCACGCTGCTGAACTGACAGAATGCTGAGCGTTGGTTGTGGCTACAACAGGCAGTTGTATTATTCAGCTCTAAAACGCATCGTTACGCTTGGAACTTCTGTCGTAGCCCAATCCGATGTGACTTCTAGTTATTTACATTGTGATGAGTTTTATATTTAAGCTGATACAAAAATCTCATGTCTTTGATAAGTACATAAATTGATGAGGTGAACGACAAACATTCGTGATTTGGAATGTAAGAAGTTAACATTTCAGTACAAAACTGCAAAAGCATTTTTTATTACTTGTCCTTATTGAATTTAAATCAATGATCGTTTCAGGTTGCCTAGTGAAATATGAAATCTACAAATCTGTGGCGTCGGATGAAATCTTCGTTACACCACACTATGGAGAAATTCCGAAAAGTACGGGAGTTAACAAACAATTCATTGACATATTCGTATATTTTAAGCCAAGGTAAATGTGTTTCTTTATTCTCAAACTGTTAGTCAAAATCGCAATAGTATTTACGAGACCTGACCATTAGATACTTAATAGAAGGTTAGTTTCGAAGCTGAGGTTGCCATATTCAAGAAGAATCCGATTGAGAAACATGTATTGACTATTTTGTGAAATTCAACAATAAACGTGTATTTTTCACAAGAACCAAAATACTCAACTCGCAAGTTGTCATTATCAGGAGCAACTAGATTAGCCACCAACCGAAAATGTCACTTGTCTGGTAAAGCGTATGTCGAATGTAGTGTTAATTCTTGAAATAGGCTTCTTCGGCATTTTCTTTTCTTTCACAAAACGAAAGTGCAAGTATAAAATAATGTATCTGCAAAAAATCGGAATTTTATTCGCACGTTTAGGGTCTTAAAAACAATTACCAACCTCCACCTCGCGAAAATGGGGCGTGGCCAGGCGCTACGTCACTATACGACTTGGCAATCTCAGTCGACTAGTTGCTTTTAGTTGTTATTATCTATGTATAGTAGACGTATAAGGTATTTCCTCTCAGTAAATATCAAAAGCACCGGGTACAGCCAGGTATGCCGACAAAGGAATTAGCCGGCGCGTACAAAGGGTTTTGCGTCTTGCGTCTCTCTACCCATCGATCGAATTTCGTTTGCGTGTACTATACTATATAGTCATGTTGATAAGCGCCCCTCTAAAATTTCGGATCGGATCTATCAAAGTCTTTTCGTGGGGGCGGTTTTTCGGAACGTGGCAGGTGTCATTCGGTTCGGGAATTTATTCTACATTGTTTAGGATAAACTCGGAGGGGTTCTTTTTAATGGTTTTTGAGTAATTAGCGCACAAAAGTCGGCTATCTCTCTCGTCTCTTAAATTTAGGAACGGGTAGTCGAGGGATTGTAGGTGAATATGAGTTGGAGAAATGTTACCAAATGGCAAAAAATAACGATTTGCCTTCGCTCCTGTCGGGCCGAATTTCCGATTTTGACCTTACAATTTACGATGTCAATTCATCGTCGACCTTTTCCTTGCCACAGGGACATAGAACAAGCTTCCAATCGCCGTATTTATTTAGTTTCGGTCGTTTGAAAATTTCATGTTTTAGGTTAAATTTGTAAGGTCCCGGAAAGCCACTTTTGTCTCGCTCGCGACAGGCCGAATTTTCGATTTTTCCGATACAGGTTAGTATCACGAGAAATATATATAGTATTTGCTTAATTATGAATTTTTTAATTACTTACGGTTTTCAATTTTTACGAAAGTAGCCATTTTTCGCACAGACCTAGCGTAAATTTCGATTTACACTAGGACACTTACGATGTGGATAAAATGCCAATCTTGTTCTTTCCATAGAGACCTAGATCGGACGTCCATTCCACGTATTTACTTAATTATGAATTTGTGAAAATTCAATGTTTTTCAATGTTTAACAGGGAAGCCCTCTTTTGTTCGCCCGTGTCAAGCCGGATTTCCTGTTTTGCCCATCCATTTTGGTATCAGAACAAAACGCCACTCTTCCTCGTTAATTAGACACCTAAAACGGCCCTCAACTCGACGTATTTACTTAGTACTGAACGGCTGGTAGTGTTCGCGGCAGTGTTGCCAATGGTTAAGAACAAAATTATGCGCTCCCTCGTGCATAAGTACTATGCGATTTTGTGCAACATTGTGCGATTTAACAAAGAAACTTTGAAAATGGTTTATTTATTAAATACGCGTAATGAGAGAGTGTATTTGTCTTTATTTAACTATAAAAAAATATGACATAGAGAAGCGTTAATTTTGTCTTACCAATAGAAAGCGCCATGTTCTTGCTTTCTTCGCCAGATGGCTTATTTTTTGGCGCGATTTTTAAAGGATTTATTCTGATTTATTGTTTAAAATGACACGCAGTTTTGACAGACGCCTACCTTTCGTATAAAACTAAAAGAAAGTTACTTTTTTCGCAAAATATTTGTAGAAAGCTAGAAGGATTTGAAAGTATTCGCAGGTATGCGATTTTTGTGGGAATATGCGGAAATTATGCGATTTTATTTAAAGTGCGAAAATTATTATCTGGCGATCAAATTATGCGCAAATCGCATAATTATGCGCCAATCGGCAACAATGGTTCGCGGTATCTCGGTAGATCACCGAGTTCAAAGTTGCGTATAGTGACGTCAAAAACAGGCGCACTGTTTTTGCAACTATTACTAATTTCAACCTCTTATATCTCGAGAGCGGAAACAGTCAATAATGCAAAATTTTTAGTACATGATAAGAATATCAAGTACTATATAAAAACGATAAAAAAGCGTATAAATTTTTTCATATCATGAAACAAGCCAAAATGTTCATGATTTTCTTCAGATTTTTCTATGCCATATTTTTAGAGATAGAGGGTGGTAAGCATTTTTTCGAAAAAAAATGTTACAGAAAGTACGAAAAATACATGAAAAAAAAAACATAGACCATCAACCATTAAATAAAATATATTTATATAATTTAAAATATTTTCATTTTAATTTCAGGGCAGTTAAACAATATCAGGAATCCATCAGAGTTGTCACCAATATACCGAATTACTATATTGAAATACCTGTAAAGGGGTATGGATCTGTAAATGAAAAATACCAAGTTGATTATAAAATTTGAAACTGCTGTGTTTGTTTTATTTACTTTCAACTAAAATTATGTCCAGAATGCTTTTAACTTAAAAAATGTCGAAAATCTGTAATAGTGCATAAAGATCATATCAGAGCAACAATTTTTTACTTCTCTCGCTATCCGAAGGAAAGTATTGTAATAGCAAAAAGCATTCTCCGAGATTTTTTTGGATTTTCAAATTTCAGGTTACGAAAATTAAGTTCCATCAGTTAGTCTGTCTGTTTGGGCTCTATTGAAAAAACTATTCATGGAAAATACGTTATTTGGTAGTAGTTGTTGCTATTGTCGAGGAAAAAAACATAGGGTGGCCACTGGACATACTAGGAAAATAAAAAGGTTATTTTGCAGCCTAAAAAAGCTGAAACTACATCTGCAAGCAAAAAATCATATCTCATAAGGTTTTGGCAAAGAATGGGTTTAAGATCCTTCCTCCGTTTTCTCAACACTGTGCCTCGGCAGACAGTAATAAGGCCGATATCTTTTCTTCTGTACATAAATTACATGTCTTTTAAACATTAATTATAAATTAATATCCAGTGCAGATAACAGTGTTCGTCTGTATTCAGTTAACAGTTGGTCATCTGTACACAAGAAAGCAGAAATTGAGCTTGGCCACTCTCAAGATGATAAAACCAAAATCATAATTTTTGTACTACTCTTCCTAATCAGAATTGTATTAAGGTGGTCATACCCTAAAAAGAGTCATCCGATAGGGAAACATTTATTATTTTTGGAAATAACTTTTTTTTCTTAGTACGTATAATTAAAAAACTGTAAGAGTACCTAAGTAGAACCATAACAAGACTATCACTATGAATTTTCACTCATTAATTATAGTGGTTTGAAAAATAGCTAGATTAAATTAAAAAATTATGTTAATCTTCCTATTTCGTAGTTTTAAAACTAGCAATTTTGCAAACCACCGAAATTACTGAGTGAAATTTCATAGTAATAGCCTTGTTATGGTTCTATTTAGGTACTCTTATAGTTTTCTTAAATATACATACTAAGAAACAAAAGTTATGGACAAAAATAATAGATATTTCCCTATCGAATATCTCTTTCTAGGGAGTGGCCACCTTAAGATGCAAAAATTTAGTTGCAAAAGCGCTAATGAATGCTGTTAGTAAAGAATAATAAAAATTAAATTTCTAGGATGAATTATAGACTAGTTCTTTGAGTGGAAGGAACATATTCCATGCCTATCTCATTTTGAGAGTGAGAAAGTTTTTTCGTAAATTTTAATATATCGAGAGATATATTAAATAAAAAACGGTTAAACTTTGCTATTTAACGTCAGAGCAGAATAGATGTGGAATCACTATCTTAAGAAGAAAGTATTTTACAAATTTGTCACAATTTTAAAAATGTGTGTATGTGTGTATGTGAAAATATTTGAAACATTATCTCTACTTATAGACCAGTGACTTTAATGTATAAAAGTATTGTTGCTCTTAGCACGCCGATGTTCTTGTAAAAATAGTAAAAAAATTAGCCACATTACGGGAAAAATACTTTTGATATAATTCACCAGCCGCTAAATTTGTTATTGCAAAATTCCCGCAAAATTCATAATTGTTTATAAGCATTTTTCATTATAACTTCCGTTCTAATCATTCGACTTGAACTTTCCAAAGCTCATTTTACTCGAGAATGCTGTGCTTTTAAAGAAAATTGGTTCCATTATGCTTCAATAATAAATACTATTTTTGTATAGCAACAACTGGCGAAATTGTGCGAATTTTGAATTCCGTATTCAAAGTTGCATAACTATATGAATTATTCAGTTGAATTGCTCAAAATACTTTTATCTAATCTCGTTGTGTAATGTCAAATTTTAAATGCATTTTTGACGTTACGAAACGTCACATTTTTCATAACTCTCAGTTTCATTACATAACTAGTGATGTAATGAATTTTTACGCAACTGACTATTATTAAACCCATCATTTAGAGAAAAAACTTTTAAGATTAAGACACAAAAAACACTTTATTATTAAAATGCAAATAAAAACGTCCCTTCATCAGCATCTCTAATAAATATGTCAAAGTTTTCTCTTGTTAAAATGATAGATTTTTTAGCGTGATAACCTGCAGATTTTTTCTTTAAAAATGCTATTAATAAGGTGCAATTTCTTTTCTATTTTAGAGCATGATTAGATAAAATTTGGTACGTAACACGTTATGAAAGAGTAATATTACTTGACTCACGTAATTTGCAAAACTCGCTCGCTTCGCTCGCTCGTTTTGGCAAATATTACATTCGTCAAATAAAATTGCATATACTTCAATGGTTACCAAATAAACTCCCGGTGTCCGTTTTATCATAAGTGCAAAATTTTGCAAAATACGACGTTTTGCAAAAATTACTTGCTTATAACTTTGAATTAAGGCACTTCTTTATCATGATTTTTGCGAGAAATTACATGGTTTGGCTGGTACTACCTATTCTTATAAAAAAAATTCAATAAATTAACATCATTTATTTATACAAAATAAAATTTGCAATTAATAATTGCAATAACTTTTTTAATTTAATGAGATTCAAACGGCATTAGATTCGTCGGAGAAAAATACGTTGATTTCACCTATCATAGACCCTTTTTGGACCATTTTAAGCCGAGATATCAACGATATTGGTTTTGGCACTGTTGAGACTTTTGTAATTAACATTTTCGAAAAATTCTAAATTCAGACTCTTTACTATCTGAAGTTACATTTTTAATATTTCTTTGTACATATCACATTGAAAAACAATTATTATGAACAACAAGTACGAGTGCTCTTACAACAACGCATGTTCAGTGGTGGGGCGGAGTTTTAGTGGCATTGTAAGGTGTATCTTCGCCTACCAATATTACTATCCGTTTTTTCTGATGCGATACATTGGTATGTTTTTAAATATTATGTTTACTAAATCTTTTCATATTTTCATAAAAAGGAGTTGACATTTGCCGGTAATCAATCAATTCCGAGAACGAAATGTTTGCTTAAGGAATTAAAATACTTTATTGAATTAAAAGGCAATAAAATAAATTTTTCAAAAATACTTTTATTTTCAGATATGCAGGAAAACTGTATGAAACCTACAGCTATTTTTTCGCTCAGAAAAAGCACATAATCTGGTACAAAAAAATCGGTAAAGGTATTTACACAGAACTTCCCTCGTTATTTGTGCATGGCGGTCACTCTGAAAAATTGTTAATTACGAAATGACATTGAGGATAATAATCGGAATATAGTTATTGCTATTATTACAAAGAAAACCTGATAACTTTTGGTAAAAAAAATATACAGAGTGCTCATCCAACAGTAAAAGTTCAATACTAAATAACAGGTGCTAAATATGGAAGTCCTGCGCAAATACCTTTACAAATGTCCACCATGTCTGAATTATTTCTTGGGATGACCACCCTGTACATTTTTCAATAAAAGCATAATAGGTGCATATGCCAAATATTATTGCCATCTGTCACATATTCAGTCCCACATTCATGTAATTGAGTGGAAGTATAGTGGTGGTTAAAAAATGTCATTTTTGTGAAATTTTTCAAAAATATTGGTAAAAAAATTTTCAATTTTTTTTTCTTCTGTATAGGTTTAGAATGTCATGAAACGTAGAAATTTTAAATTTGAGCGAAGAGGAAAATTTGCTTCTATTCTATAGTAGTGGCAAAGAAAGTTTACAAATTTAAAAATTATAACAAAAATTTTTTAAAATAGGTTTAGAATGTCATGAAACGCGAAAATTTCAAATTTGAAGAAAAAAAAATTTTTCCATCTATTCTAGTGTTAAAATTTTTTCCAAAATTGTAAAGAAATGTTGCAAATTTTTATTTTCCGACATAGGTTTGGTATGTCATGAAACGTGGAAATTTTAAATTTGAGCAAAAAAAAATTCCATCCATTTTAGTGGTAGTTTTTTCAAAATTGGTAAAAAAAATTTCAATTTTTTTTTGAAATAGGTTTAGAATGCCATGAAACGTGGAAATTTTAAATTTGAACACAGGAAAAAAATGTTTTCATCTATTTTAGTGGTAAAAAATTTTCCAAAAATGTTGGTAAAAAAAATTTTCAATTTTTTTTTTTTTTAAATAGGTTTACAATGCCATGAAACGTGCAAATTTGAAAGTTGAATTTTTTCGTGGTAAAAAATTTTTCAAAAATGTTGGTGAAAAAAATGTTCTAATTTTTTTTTTCTGAAATAGGTTTAGCGTGTCATGAAACGTGGAAATTTTAAATTTGAGGGAAAAAAAATATTTTTCACTATTTATTCCGCTTAGACGGTCCACCCTGTATATTTTCCAGTGAAAGTTTTACCATTTCTTCGCTGACAGTAAGGTCAACTACCTACCAAATTTGACTGCTCTCCGTCAAGTAGTTTTTTTAGTTAATACACAAACAGACAGACAGACAGACAGACTGACGGAATTGAAAAACCTATATTTTCGTAATCTACGTGATCTGAAACGTCAGAATCCGAAAAAAATCTCGGAGAGTGATTTTTTCTCGAATACAGTACTTCCCTTCGGTATGCGAGGGAAGTAAAAGCTGTATTTTTTTATAACTGCAGTTTCCACTGCAACGTTTTTTGCATTTACAACAAATTACTTTTAAAACACTGTTCAGTATATATGCTTTTTCGGATGCAATAGGCATCAATTCATTATTGTAGTAAGTCTCCATGCCCACTCTTGAGGATTGTGATTATTTTGTCCCTTCCTTTGACATATTTGAAAATATATCCGTTTGCTGTGATGTTTTGCAGTATCCTCTGTGAGTGGAAGGCAAGCTAAATAATTATTTCCCCTACAGTTTTCTATAATAGCAGTCATACCAAAACTCGTTTACAGTTTTTTGTTCTTTACAAATTAAAATCGTTGATTCCTCGGCTTAAAATTATCCAAAAATGGTCCAGAAAAGGTCAAATCAACAAATATGTTGATTTCACCTTTTCTGGACCAAAATGATAGTTTGTCACCATGTAATATCCCCCAAAAATCATGATAAGAAAGTACCTTAGTCCAAAGTTATAAGCAAATTAAATTCTTTTTTCAAAACTTCATATTTTGCAAAATTTTGCACTTATGATAAAACAGATACCGGGAGTCTATTTAGCAACCTTTGAAGTGTATGCAAAAAAATTTTGAGCAATCTAACTGAAGAATTCGTATAGTTATGCAACCTTAAATACGGAACTCAAGATTGGCAAACATTCGCCAGTTTTTGCTATGTAAAAATAGTATTTATTATTAAAGTATAATGAAACCAATTTCCTTTAAAAGAACAACTATTCCCATGCAAATGAGCTTTGGAAAGTTCAAATCGGACGATTAGAATGGATGTTACAAAGAAAAAGGCTTATAAACAATTATAAATTTTGCTGTAATTTTACAATGACAAATCTAGCGGCGGGTGAATTACAGAGTATTTTTCCCATAATGTGGCTAATTTTTTACAATTTTTACCAAAAAAAATCGGCGTGCTAAGAGCAACAACACTTTTAATTTATTTATATTATAGTCCAATTAGAATATGCAAAAAGGCCGCTTTTCGGAGAAGTATAGGAAACGGGCCAAAATAAGTCTTCCCCGTGTTTTCGAGGGTGTTGAACACGATGGTGACAATGAGTATTCTGCAACCTTTTGCGTTCAACCCCTATGGCCAAAAATACCTCTTTCTGTTGGTTTTCTGACTATATGTGTGTGTGGAATTGTTGGAACGGGATTCTCGCAAGGGATATCATGGACAATGTTGTAAGCGAGTTGACCGAAGCCCAACCAACATGCCCGAGGGGGCGGAAAATTGATTTTTTTGTTTGCTTTTGGCATGGGATTGGGTGGGGGGTCGAGTAGACTTGGCCTGCTAGAATTTCAGCTCTTCAAGTGTTGAAAAAAAATCCTTAAAAGAACTAGAAAATGGAGTTGTTTTTGTTCCTGATAGGGAATGTAATGGGGAATTATTGAAATGGTTTTCACGGTGAATATTGGCCCTTTAAGGCTTAAAATAACCTTACATAAGGCTGGAAATTGGATTTCTCCATGCTTCTGGCATGGAATTGCGTGGGGAGTTGATTAGAGTGGGCGATAGTGGTACATAAGAATCTTTCCTGATGATGATCTTCAATTCATCAGGATGTACTCTGGAGCATTTTCTAAAACAATACCATAGTACCGGTTTTTTCTATGACCAGTCTTATACCTGATTTCTTTTTTAAAGATTATAACTACAGTTGTAGAGAACAGAATGTCATTAGCGATTTAACTGTGTTAAGTTAGAGTCAAGATGTAGTTCTTTTTATAAATCATGCAAAGGCAATTAATGTTCTAATTGCGATGGCGTAGCTAATAATGACGTTGACCAATGAAATCAACAAGCAAATATCTGATTAAGTACAAACTGTTCCAGAAGTTGTAGTCAGTGACTCTGATAATGATGATGACAATAATTGTATCGAGCAATATGATTAGCATGAAGAGAAAATTTTCGACTGTAGGATTAGCTGTAGCTTAGGATTAATTAATTATATTGTACATCAGTAAAGAAAATCCGTTTAAAAAAAAAAGATTTATTTATAACGTCAAATTTAAATTTATGAATAAAAAAACCCAGTTCATGTCCTGTCAAAGAAAATAATCAACTTCACCATTTCTTTATAAGGCCGTCTTAGGCCCTAAAGAGTCAAAATTCGCGGTACCACCCCAACAACTCCCCATTGCATTCTCTATCAGAAACAAAACAAAGCACTCCATTTTGTAGCCCTTTAAAGGCTTGCTCCAACCCTTCTAGGGCTGCAATTAACAGCGGGGAAGCTGGTCGACTCCCCACCCAATCCAGTGAGACAAATAAAAAACAAAAAATCAATGTTCCACCCCCTTGGAGTGTGGTTCCACACCTTCGCGCATGATGGTTGGGCCTTGGCCAACTACCTTGCAACATTGGCCACGATAACCCATGCGAAAATCTCGTTTCAAAAATTCCGTACTCGCCTATAGCCAGAAAATCCATAAGAAAACTTTTTTTGCAATAGGGTTGAACGCAGGAGTTGGAAGAATTTCTATTGTCACCATCGTGTTCAGCACCCTAGAAAACAAGAGGGAAGACATATTTTAGCCCGCCCCCTATACTTGACGAAGAAATCATAATTTGATTGGACTATTAATCGTGTTGAAATATGTTAGTAGATATCTTCCTACATATTCCTAATTAGTCAAGTATAATAATATTTCGTACGTTGATAAGCTACTGGAAAATAAATTAACATATTTTAAATGTCTCAAAGATAAGGAAAAAGTACGCACATTATGAATGCTATTTTAATGAGACAAAATTTACGTTTTGTTGCCACCTTAATTGTTATTTTTATGTACAATATAATAGAGTGATAAGAATTCATAATTCGTCTCCTATGGGTGGAGAGCGGGCTTTTTTGTTATAAACTATTATTCAACTTCTCATGGTTGTGAGACAGGCCTGTCATTCAGCCAGTTTATTTCAAGTCTTGCAACTTTGAACCACGTTCCAATTGATGTATTGCCATGACATTTTGCGTGCATATGTAGTATGGATAACACCAAACCTACTCCACTTCAAACAGGCTACAAGGCGTGAAGTAAAAAAGACATAGAAGCATTAAAATCAAAGCTATCAACTGGTCACGATAATATTCCAATAACTAAAATAAAAAATAATAGTGATATTTTAATTGAAGCCTTAAAGCATCTGATCAACCTCTCATTGGCAAATGGAACCTTCCCACAATCGTTAAAAATTGATTTAACAAAGCCTCTTTATAAAAAAGGAGACAAGTCAGTTACTACTAAGTATCGGGTATATGTGTATTGCCATCTTTTTCAACAATTCTAGAATATGGAGTGAAAAATTAATGAATACTTCATTTATGTAGTCATCAAGTGTTAAACAGGTTTCAACTTGGATTTCGAGAAAATTACAATGCGACAAATGTAGCAGAGAACAATCATGAAAGCTTGGAGATTAAAGGGACACCGTTAAGTATTTTCTGTGATTTGACCGAGACTTTTGACTGTCCTGGTCACCAAATATTGCAAAAAATGGAATATTGTGGCATATATGGCAGCGAAATTAACCGGTTCAAAACTTTTACTCAAAAGACAGATGTGCATTGAAATAACCGAGACAGAAAATAACACAATAAAGAAAAAAAATCTGATTATGCTGTTATTCAAATGGAGTTCCTCAAATATCTATTATAGGCCACATATTATTCTTATTATAATTCCAAATTCCCCACAAGTAAAACTTTCATTTGCAGTTAATAAGAGAATAGTAACACAGAACAACAATAACGGGAATTTAATAAACAAGGCATACATTTTATTAGAAAGCATATCAGATTGGTTCCTTGCAAATAAACTGGAACTCAACTGCTGTAAAGCAAATAACATAACTTTTCAACTACAGGGCGAGACAAATACTATTCTTAAATCGAACGATGAAGAAATACAACCTACTAGCAAAAATTGTTTCATCATGGAATATGCAGTATGGTAGGTGCAAAAAAGCAACTAGGGTACCTACTAGGCGATTTGTCCCCTAGAGAATCCTGTAGAAGCCATATTAAAGAGATAAAAATATTAAGTCTAGGCAATATATACAGGGTGTCTCGCTTGAATGTGAAACAAGCCCGTAACTCCTTTGTTTACTGACCGATTTGAATTATTTTTTTTTAATGTAGTGCTGCATAAACCCTATTCTTGAATAGCACACATGATTTCGGCAACGCAAAACGTGACCTACTGCGACACATTTTCAAGGTCAAAAAGCAGTAGTTCATATTAGCGATTTTCTTTTCAAAACATTGATTACATATTCTTCTTCACGGCCCTCCTAAACCTTGTTCTTCAAAGTTTCATACAAATCTATTGTTGCATTTGGATTTTATTAGTTTTTTTACGAATAGAAATTATTAATTAAATAAAACCTAAATAATTAATTTCTAATACCATTTTACTTTTTTCCGTAATGAATATAAACGAAAGATAACTAATATTACATCAAAAACACAAGAATATAAATATAAAGACTAACACAAGAAATTATCCATTTTATATCGAACAACAAAATAAAAAAATGAACAGGAGTAATATTTCCTACATAAAACTGAAATATACAAATTCGTTACTGCCCAAATCGCCCGGAGCGTAAACCCTAAAAAATGTTGAACGACATTCATAAATTAATTGTTTTAAAAGCAAAAAATGTATGAAAAGACCAATGGATTTGTGTGACAATTGAAAACTCGTTAGTTTAATATATTAATTTTATGTTGTCACAAGATTTTTTTCAAAAAATTAATAAATAATTGATAGTCGTAAACGCAAAATGGTCTATATTTCCGGTTCTAGTTAACGGATCAAGAACTATCTAGGCTCAAAATGTTCCTTTTTTAATACCTTTCATTTGCCGATAATTCGATGCGACGTTCCTGAGTCGAAATAGTCGAAATATTTCATTTGTTTACTAAGCAATTTTTTTAAAAACGTTGGCGGGGGAGTAAAGAAAAATAAAAAAGCGCCGAGACTACATAGAAATGATAGTTTTTATCAATATTTATCGATTGCTGGGGGTGGGAGGTGCAAAAAATGTCATGGAAAGTCGCAAATCTTTAATAAACAAATTAGCTTATTTGTTTAAACAACTGCAAAATACGTGAGACATCGACACACGAAAGAAAACTCTAAATTGTATGGAGAAAATGCAATATATTGCCCGTAGTAAAATATCTGTGTGATCTTTTGTTGAACAAGAAAAAAAATGTTAATTTAGGACCTTCATTTGTTTATAACAATTGAACGGTCAAAGATAAAAGGCCGCTACAAGTCTGAAAAGACGCATTGATAAAATCTTTATTTTGTATATCTTGTTTTTTTTTTGTCCCGTTTTGTCGTTAAAAGTCATAAAATATCAAAAAAATGAAAATTTTCGCTAAAAACCATTGTTTTTAACAATGAAGCCAGTGTTTTATAAATTTTTTAATATCACCATCGTCTTTGACGCAATATTTCCTATAAGAGTAGTCAATAAAATTGCTGTCTTAAACTGACCAAAAAACGTTACGACGACCAGACTACTTGGGTAGTAATAACAAAGATAAAGGCATCTAAATCTGTGTCTAATAGTCCAATAAAAGTGTCACTTTTTGAAGATACTGGACACGAAAATGGTGGGCAAAAGTCTCCCGGAGGGGGAGAAAAACCTTTAAACCGAAAACAACTCTTTTTAAAGGGATTTTTGCTATTCCAAGGGGGATGATGCTATGTAACCCCACTATAGTTCAGACACCCTCTGAGCCACCTCTAGGAGTTGAAACAGCCCTCCAACGGGGTGAAAATTCGATGTGTAATTTTTCAGTTTCGGGTAGGGGAAATGGTTTTGAGAATAGATTAAACAATTGGAGAGCCATTTTCACCATCCAAATGGTTGAAATCTCGCTCTCTGTCTATAAATTATTTTACAAATTTTATTAAAACCCATTGCTTTCCTGACACAATACGCCACTGTCTGCTACACCACCGAACCCTTGTAATAATTGTTACAATTCTAATGTTCACAATAATTGATAATACGGGTATAGGTACTTTGTTATATATACGAAAAACTTGTAACTGTGACATTGTAGTAAATGTCCTTGAATCTAAACTATGTATTCTTATAAAATTCTCTGGATTTTGATGCTCGCAGTTTTATTACCTGCAGCATTTTCGCAACTTCCAGATTGTTCTGATCCAGATGTATGCAGTAGAAGTCATGCCTTCTGTCCAGATGAGGTATTACATTGCCTTCCAAACCAAGAAATCAGAAGCACTGGATTTTGCGGCTGTTGCTTGGGTTGCTTTGATATATTATGTAAGTAAAAGAAACCACACGAAAATTCATTTAAAAATATTATTAAAATTCTATGAGCCATTATTTTCACATACTAAGGCTCGGTTTTTCAATGTCCAGTTAAATAGCTTAACTGTCAGATAAAATTTATCTGGTAGATAAACCGTTTTTCAATGTGCAGGTAAAATTTGCCGGGGGGTTGAACTCACTATCAGCCGGTTTTACAATTGCTGGTTAACTTCCAGTATGAGTTAACTTTCAGGTTATTATAGAAATTGGGTTTTACAATAGCTGGCCATTTTCAATGTTGTAATTATCTAATAGTTAACTTTACTAGCAGATGAGGTGTGGGTAAACTAGAAGTTGGCAATTTACTGGCAATTTATAACCTATAAAATATCTGTCACTAATAATTCTTTGACATTTCGCTTAAAAATGGATATGTACGAAGTAAATTCATATAGCAGTGATAAGGAGCCAAGGTAGTTGGGTATAGCCCTAACTTTTTCGAAGAATAAGATAGAAGAGATTTTTTAAATAGATCGAGACCAAATACTACCTACTTACAGGTATTTTAAAATCTCATGAGCTGTGACCTTCATATGCGCAGAGACATAATCCCTCGTGTCGACTCAGTTACACTTCTTAAAAATATTATGTATATTGTTTACAATTTATCCCGAGCTCTTGTTTATGTATACAGCAGGGCAGCCTCCAGTGTCTTCAAAAAAATACTTATTAGTGCAGTAAAAAAAGGCCAAAAAAATTAGGAGATAGGTATAGTCTGGATACAGCAAGATTATGATTTTATCCTGTTTGGGGTATCACTGGGAGTATATTACTAAGTTTTGGACCTCGAAAACCTTGTGCTACTTTTTTTATAAACAATTGAATTTTTTTTACTGCGTTTTTCGAGCTTAAAATGTGAATAACTCCGGCTCTATAAGTTGGATCGGGGCAAATGAAAAACCAGTCTCTTTGTAATAAAATTGCCAATAAATTGTCGTTAGTTTCAATTCTCTGAAATACGTACATAACCTACAAAACTGAAAAAACGAGAAAAAAACAGTATTTTTTTCATTTTGGTGCCCAAGACCGCCAACTAGACCAATTTGCATCAAACTTTCAGAAAATATACTTTTTGATGTAATAAAAAGACTGTGAAAAGTTGTTGTCAAAATATTGAACCCATTGGCCAAAATTGCATTTGTTATCTAAAATTTGAAATGCCCGCCATTTTATGCCATTAAGTTCAAAATGAAATTTTTTTTTTACAAAATGTTGATCTCGACGCCAGCTTTCTAATGCAATTAAAAAGAATTTTTTTTAATGTAATTTTGGTTACATTTTTTACATTTGTTTATAACTCAAATAACAACAATTGCATTTTTTCGGCCATTTTGAAAAACAAATTAAAGTTTTTTATCAGATCTGGTAGAGAATTTTGGGTCCTTTAATTTTAAAAAAAGAAAGTTCATTTTTGTTAACGTGAACTCGAGATATTTAACTTATTGTATTTTGGTCAATTGTTAATTAACAAATGCATATTTTGTGCTAAAATTTGGACTGTATCATTTTGAAACCTATTCATTTCATACGATAGATTAAAAAAAAAATTAAGTTTTATAGAAACTTTTTTCCAAGCATTATAATGTAGGTATTGTTAATTGAACTAAAAAGTGATTTTTTTAATTTTTTCATAAAGCTTAGTTGCAAAATGCAATAACTTCCTTGTTTCTTAAAATTCGGAGGACTTTTTTTTAAATACGTTATTTTTTCCCTGGCAGTGCGATATCAACTTAGCTTTTTGTTAATAATAATAACAATACATATTTTAAATGTTTAAATTTATATACAACCAACGTTTGCTAATGTACAAACCTATTTTACCTCCTGCGGAGCGAATAGTTGCTTATAAATGAGGAGAAATGTTTACATTTTCTTTCTCTTTCTTATTCCCCACCAGTTCCATTCCTTATAGCTTAGATCCGTTGCCGTGCAGTATTGTCTGTTTACATTTTTATATTTGAGGAGCTGTAAATTAATTTAGTACATGTGTGATACTAAGGGGGCACGTTTAGGGTTAGACCGCTTGGACATGTTAACAAGTACGACACTGATATTTCACTTAATACAAAATTTAATAACAAAGTCTAATTGTCCACAAGAATGATGCAAGTAAATAATACAGTCTTAATATCACCGAATAAATTTAGTAAAATAAAGCAACTAACGATCCGCTACCCGCTAGCCCGCAATAATCAAATCTTAACTCTTTCACAGGTAATCATAGAATGCCTTTCTGCCCTGGGCTAGCTGATTTCGTTTCGTTCGCCCTAAGCGTGTTCCTATGCCCATATAAGGAAATACATAGAATCTTAAACTATTATTGGTTGGGATAAGTCAACCTCAATGTTTACATTAACAAAAATAATAAACAGTCATAAGTACTAGTGAAGGGTTCCTAAGAATCATAGGCGTGGAGAAATTATTTATAAGCGAGATTATTAGGTGTTTAAAATATCATGAAAGTTTTGTATGGGTGTAATCTAATAAAACCTATGGATTTAGGTGATTTAAGATTTCATTGTTTCCAAAAACTTACATTGAAAACCTTCCACCGATCGAGGAAGCTACAAATGAACATTTGTTGAGAGTGTATCTTCAAATACACAAATGGCCGGAATATGAAGAAATAGATCCACGATTGTTTGGTTGGGAGGATGCAATTAATGGTTTAATGCCTATTACAATGAGAAAACAGCCAATACCACAAGAAATTCTTGAAATTCTCGCTTGTGAATGTAAAGCCGGCAGTAAAGACCTGAGATGTCGATGCAGGAAGTTCGGACTACAATGTACAAGTTTGTGTGAATATTGTGGAGACATTAATTGCAGGAATTGTACAGAATGCACTGTAGTCAGTGAAGAAGAAAATCGTGAAGTTGAAGAAGACAATATAGATGAATCAGACATACATTCAAGCTGTACCGATATATCAGAATCGGAACCCCAAAGCAACTGCGAACGCTTGCAAGTTAATGTACCTGATCTTCGTGTTCAAATTCGTGATGAAAAAGAAAATGGTGAAACAATTTTATTTGAAACAGATTCAGAGAGTGAAACTGAATTGTACACATTACCAAGCAAGAGATATAAAATACATTAATTACGATTTTGTAAATTTATAAGAATAAAAATGTTTATTTTTTAATAAAATGTTTTTACCATATTATTAATCCTCGCCTTTAAAACTTTTTCTAACAAGTATTTATATTACAATATTTATTATTTCCTTTTTTAAATAAAACTTAAAACATTATATTTAGAAGACAATATAAATTTAATCTAAGTATTCATATTTATATAGAAAGATTTAAAAAAAAATTATACAGGTTTATACGTTAGCAATCGTTGGTACATGTGTACATATGAATTTGGAAATAAAAAATACTCATTTGCATTATTAACAAGAAACTAATTTGATGATCGCATTGCGAGGGAAAATATAACGTATTTAAAAAAATAAAGTCAGCCGAATTTTAAGAAACAAGGAAGTTATTGCATTTTTCAATTGAGCTTTATGAAAAATCAAGAAAATCACTTTTTAGCTCAATTAACAGTACTTACATTATAATGTTTGTAAATAAATTTCTAGAAGACTTAATTTTCTTTGGAATTTATCGTATGCAATGAATACGTTTCAGAATGATACAGTCCAATTTTTAGCTCAAAATATGCATTTGATAATTAACAATTGGCCAAAATGCAAAAAGTTAAATATCTCGAATTCACATTAACAAAAATTAACTTTCTTTTTTTTAAATTAAAGGACCCAAAATTCTCTACCAGATCTGATAAAAAACTTTAATTTATTTTTCAAAATGGCCGAAAAAATGTAATTGTTGTTATTTGAGTTATAAACAAATGTAAAAAAAGTAGCCAAAATTACATTTAAAAAAATTATTTTTAATTGCATTCGAAAGCTGACGTCGTGATCTACATTTTGAAATAAAAAAAATTAATTTTGGACTTAATGGCATAAAATGGCGGGCATTTCAAATTTTAGATAACAAATGCAATTTTGGCCAACAGGTTTAATATTTTGACACCAACTTTTCAGCGTCTTTTTATTACATCAAAAAGTATATTTTCTGAAAGTTTGATGCAAATTGTTCGAGTTGTCGGTCTTGGGCACTAAAATGAAAAAAATGCTGTTTTTCCCCCGTTTTTTCAGTTTTGTAGGTTATGTACGTATTTCAGAGAATTGAAACTAACGACTATTTATTGGCAATTTTATTACGAAGAGACTGGTTTTTAGTTTGCCCCGATCCGGCTTATAGAACCGGAGTTATTCACATTTTAAGCTCGAAAAACGCAGTAAAAAAATTCAATTGTTTATAAAAAAAGTAGCACAAGGTTTTCGAGGTCCAAAACTTAGGAATATACTCCGGGTGATACCGGAAACAGGATAAAATCATAATCTTGCTGTATCCAGACTGTACAAATTAAAATGCTTTTTTTACTGCACTATATATCGCAGAATAAACTTTGCCTTTTGCGCACTTCGCGGCTCATAAGATTCTGAAATACCTCTACTTAGTAATAGATCACTAACTCATAACTTTTGACATTTATATTTGATAGCAGGTGACGTGACTTTGACCAAAATTCATACATTTTATGTATATTATCCATTTTTCCATTACCAACATTATAAATTTTATTCACAACTTCTCATTTAGACATCATCACATAGCTTTCCTTTTGAAAAACGCAACTGTCGGTAAAGTTGTAGTTAACCTGCAAGTAAGAGTCAACTAACATGAAAGTTAACTTGCGATTCTAAAACCGGCTGTATCTGAAAGTAAATTTAGTAGAGAGTTGAAAGTGCCAGTTAAGAATTGATTCTACTGTTAGTGTGATACACAAACGCACAATAGAGAACAGAACATCAATCAACACGCTAGACAACGAAATGAATTTTGAGGTTAAATTAGATAAACTGTCACTAAAACACGCGCGCAATTTGAATTAAACCAATTGAAAGGAGCTTTAGGTAGAATCAGTAGTGCCAACATAGCTAAGAAATAATTCAACTCATGAATACGTAGCTGGCAGTTAAATTACTGTTGACAAACACTGCCATAGATATAACTGCCAGCTAAGCGTAACTAGCATCTACCTATCTGGCACTTTTAACTGGACATTGAAAAACCGGCCCTAAGTAGTGCAAATATAGTTATCAACATATTTCGTTTAAAGAATTGTATGAGAAATCTGGATGTAGAAGTAGTTATTCCTTAGGCAGTTGTTTTTTTATAATAGAAATGTGCACATACTGATTTGGTATTTATTTTATAATTTATTTTTTTTTCTTTTTAGATTAACGCACCACTAGGGAAAATGTTGCTCTAAATATTTTCAAATTTAGACACCGCATGCAGATTAAATTTATCTATTTCTGTATCTAATAAACTATAAGTTTTAAAAACCAGGTTGTCATTATTTTGAAAAAAGTAAAAGTTGCAATCGAGCGATCGGCTTTGAATGCCTACTTGATTAACATTTCGTTCAAACGCGGTACAATTCACGTTTATATAGTGCTATTGAGATTAAGTAAACAGTATTTCTTATTTTATTATTGAAATAGGCATTGACAGTCGGTAGCACACGACTGCAACTTCCATTAGCTTTGTAATGACATTATTGAACGTAAACATTTCAATGTAAAATGGACATATTTACATACATCTACGTAAATCTCGTTCAAACCTCATGTTGCGGTTTAAATATCTTGGACATATTCATATATTTGTGTGCTGATGCAAATCCTTGGTAAGATTTTCCTCTAAAATTACAATACTGTTATGAATTACACCCCCTTGGAACTGAAGATGAAACGCCTATGCCTACTAATAGTGACTGGAAAGACTCTAGAAAGAGCCATGGACTTGTCTAGAATGTGGTGGAAGAAGATTCTGGCTCAATCTAGAGGTAATTTCAGAGTATATAAGGCGCAATTACCGGCGCAGAAGAAGTTTTATTAAGAAGGCAGTTTATAAAAGTGAATAAGTTGAAAAGTGAAAAGTGAGGGTAAATGAGAAGTAAATAGTGTTATTTTGAATGTTTGAAGTATTATATAGTCAGTAAATTGTTAAATAAAGTGTTAGTGTTTAATCTCTTGTTAAAATTATTTGGAACCCACGGATTCATACAGAGTGTTTCTTAAAAGGTGGAAAATTTGCGACAATACAATGTAGTTTATTCAAAGATGACACGATAGTATGCACGCTTCTGGTGATCACTTTCTATGACAAATATGGCCCAATTTTATAGTGACTACTGACATTATTTTAGATATATGTACTTCAAATACGTAATAGAAGTTTCTAAGACTAACAGAAGTGATTTGTTTAATAGATATTAGGGGCCGTCTATACATGATGTCACGCTTCTTTTGCCGATTTTTGACCCCCTCCCCCCTTGTGTCACACATTGTCACGCTCGCCCGATTCCCTCCACCCCCTGTCTGTCACGTCACAGTAACTTTTATGTAAATTACTAATATCAAGGGTGCTGATAATAAATAATCAAGATATTAATCATAAAATTAATTTCTTGTACTGTGACATCACAATTTATTTTGCCCCTCCCCCTCCCCTGTTACAAAGTGTCACAACTTTCAGAACCCCTCTCCCCCGCTTAAAGCGTGACATCATTTATGGATGGCCCCTCAGCAATGCCAGACTGAAATTTTCATTTACTTCATAATAGTTTTATTTAAAGATACCTTATGGTTATTTATTTTTCGACTGCATATTATTTGTTTATTATACCTTGGATACGGTTACCATAAACAAGCTCATTATGACCACGGGCGTAATGATCGGGCGTTATGAGCCATGCATAATGCCCTATTATTTGAGAAGCAAAGAAAGAGTAAATGTTTCATATTCCTTATCGTATAATACAAAGGAAATATGCTAGAGGGTGAATACCTCTCCAAAACCAAGCCTCCAGAAGGGTATAAACTACTCCCTGCTGGATGAGGAACACAGGGGTGGAGGGAGATCAGGGAGAACAAGTGTTCCTTGTTTTTAGTGCAGAATGGTAGCAGGGCATTAATGAATCTCCTTCAATTATCTTGATCGCACCCTGCAAGGGGCGAAAACAACCCCCAAACCACCAAAAAGGGTTAGGAAAACTTTTAGAACCGGAAAGATACGCTTTGGGGTTCTTAATTCTGAGAGAGAAAACAAACGGGAATCCATCTCTGTAGATTTTTTTTTCACTCCAGCATTTAATGCATGAAATACATGTGATATCGTGAGGGATATAGAGATGCATTGAATGCTGGAGTGATAAAAAAGCTACAGAGATGGATTTCCGTTTGTCTTTCCTCTCAAAATTAAAAACCCCCAAAGCTTTCCGGTGTTCAGAACCCCCAAATATGACAGTTGTGTGAATTAAATATTCCTCCGCACAAGAAGTAGTATTCATCCGAGAAAAACGTTAAAAACCTCAGGCAAAATATTTGGGTTTATCGGTTCTTGTTCTAACATTAAATTGCGAAAACGTATACGAGAAGATTTTGTACACATGTATAATGACAAGCAAGGTTTCTGGGACACAGCTTCAAAACAGGTCTGTACGAGTTTAAACAGAACTTAAACAGCTTTAAAACAGGTATATAGATATAGGTATACAGGTACAACATGATGTCCGTTAGGTTAGGTAAGATGGTCGCGGCCGCCTAACGAACATCATGTCATACCTGTATACCTGTACGTGTATACCTGTTTTAAATCTGTTTAAAACCTGCCTAAACTCGTACAGATCTGTTTACAGAACTATTTTAAAACTGTTCAAGATCTGTTTAAACTTGTACGGACCAGTTTAAAATCGCACATATCTGTTTACGGACCTGTTTTAAAACACCTTCAGCAGCCTCTGGACACTTCTTCTCCTTCGCCTAACCACCCCTCAAGATCCACGGTCGTTCCGGCTGGACACATGCCATCGAGGTCTCCCCATTGCCTATTTACTGATGTAAGTGTACCAAAAACCCTATAGCTATACTACTCAGGCATGATATCTCTTGTCGCTCAAAATTTTTGTATTTCTTAAAATATTCAACATTCGCGCTACGTTTCGTCCAGGACTTCACGGATTTACTTTAATTATATGGAATAAGAGCATCTTCACTTTCCAGAGTTCGTGCCGTCCATGGATGACCAGCTACGTTTTCATACGAATTAAACAAATTACCTGTGTTTCTTGCATACAGTCTTAAAAAACATTTCCATTCGCATGTTTTCGTTTTGGAAACTGAATCGCATATTCTGTAAAGAATCTGCCAATAGGAGCTCCTCTGATAATTCTGGGACACCCTGTATAAATAAAATTTCACGTCGACTGTTTGAAAACGTTTATAATGAGGCATTATCTGAACTTTTGATCTGTCTGGTCTTTTACAAATTTTGTTTTTATCATATAATAACGCACAACTGCTGATGGACTTCACATAACGAATTTACATTAAAAACTCATAATTATACGTATCTTTTGTAAATATTTTCGTATTTCAAACGTTATGAATACTTATAAACACTGATAGGTCTCGTACGGGTAATTTACATTAAAAACATATTTTGAATACACAACTTGTTTACACCTTTTACCCAACCTTGCAGATAACAGATAAAATTGCAGCGTTCTTTAATACCCCTCCATTAATTTCATCCTGATATCCTTTTAAACACAAAAATAAATCAATAAATGATTTTGTAAATGAACCCGATGAAAGCCGATCCCTAACCAACAATTAAATAAAAAATATGTATACGCTAACTCTGCTTATTCGGGAACCGGGATGTTGTTAAAAATTTTAATGAATCTTTTTGCTTTTCAAATCCTCTTGTTCACTTGTGTTAAAATATCACTTCTGCTGAATCAAGTATTAGAAACTGTAATGTAGGTATCTAACTGTATGTGCCTAATTATAAAAACCTCTGCCTAAGGAATCACTACTTTCACATCCAGATTTCCCATTCAAGTCTCTTTAAAGAAAAACGCCTTGACCATGATTGCACCCTATTATGTGGAAATAAATAGTCAGAGAATTTTAATATATTTGAGGCAGATGTCATAAAAAATTTGAGGCGTTGTCTTCTAGCATATGCACTTAAAATGAAGTTTCTGGAATCTTATTAATTTATTTTTCCTAATTTCTCCTATTTACCACTACTCTCCCTCCCCTTTAATGGAATCATCTCAATCAGATGTCAGTACAATACACAAATGGACCAAATTTCAAGTGAATGTCTCAATTATACTTTGTTAACCCCTTTAATAATGGAGTGGGGGTGGTGAAGGGGTTGAAAAATATTATGACAAAGTCTGAGGCCTTGGCTTCTAGTATATACACCAAATCCTAAGTTTCTGTACTCTTACCTGCATGCTTTACTTATTTCTGTTGGTTTTGGTGTAAATTAAATTACAAAAACTGTATTCACTTCTAGCTGCCTTAGACTAAACAAATAATTATGTATCAATAACAGGCTCCAGCTTTATTTTTGATGGCGTTTTTATTGTGCTCAGCAAACATATTAAATCTCTGAATATTTCTCTCATCTCAAAATTAAATGAAGTTCAAAATGTCATTATAATACATACGTGTACCAAATTCCAAGTGAATATCTCAATTTTATTTTATGAGATCCTTTCATAATGGACTGGCGGTGGTGGAGGAGTTAGAAAATATTATGAAAAAATCTGAGGCCTTGGATTCTATTATATACACCATATCCCAAGTGTCTGTACTCTTACCAGCTTTCTATACTTACTTTCCCCTATTTAGCCCTATTTAACTCCAACCCTTTAACGGAATCATCTCAAAATACAATATCATTCCAGATGTCGTTATAATACATACGTGTAACAAAGGACCCCGCACGGAACATATGGAAATCCGCCCCCGATTAAAGTGTTTGATACTCGGGGATATTATCCAAATATCGATGTTGATCAAAAGTCTCCATGGGCTCAAGGTCGAAAATTGGACGGTTTTCCAGATATCGGGGGTGTAAAGGGGGATGCTCATTTCTTGTGGGAAGTGGCCCCCGCTCCAGTAAAATTCGCTGGAATCGACATATGTTATTCCTCTTGACCTGATAAAAATTCTCAGGGGCACAAGTTTGAAAAATGGACAGTTTTCTAGATATGGGGGGTGCAAAGCGGGGCGCTCATTTCCTTTATAGGAAGTGGCCCCCAGTGAAATTCACTGGAATCGACATATGTTGTTTCTCTCGACCTCCTGATCAAAATTTCTCATGGGCACAAGGCCGGTACATGCACAGTTTTCCAGATATCGGGGGTAGCAAAGTTGACTTTGAACCCCCGATATCGAAAAAATTGTGCATTTACCGACCTTGTGCCTATGAGAACTTTTGATCAGGAGGTCGAGAGGAACAACATATGTCGATTCCAGTGAAATTCACTGGCGGTCACTTCCTATAGAAAATGAGCACCCCCTTTGCACCTCCCATATCTAGAAAACTGTTTATTTTCCATACTTGTGCCCTTGAGAATTTTTGATCAGGAGGTCAAGAGGAATGACATATATCGATTCCAGCGAATTTTACTGGAGCGGGGGCCACTTCCCACAAGAAATGAGCATCCCCCTTTACACCCCCGATATCTGGAAAACCGTCCAATTTTCGACCTTGAGCCCATGGAGACTTTTGATCAACATCGATATTTGGATAATATCCCCGAGTATCAAACACTTTAACCGGGGACGGATTTCCATATGTTCCGTGCGGGGTCCTTTCAACTAAATATCTCAATTTTATTTTATAAGACCCTTTTATAATGGACTGGAGAGGTGGAGGGGTTGGAAAATATTAGAAAAAAATCTGAGGCCTTTGTTTCTAGTATATACACAAAATCCCAAGTGCCTGTACTCTTACCAGCTTGCTTTACTTATTTTCTCCTATTTACCCGTATTTAACCCCCAATTCTTCAACGGAATCATCTCAAAATATAATCTAGTTCCAGATATTGTTATAATACATAGCGCCAATATTCTTGATTGTAGTTTTCGGTCTCGGACGATTAAGGGTCGAGCTTGAACTCCTTGCCCCAATCATCGCTGTAGACCTGGACAGGCCTGCTGTTTTCGTCCCCCCCCCCCCCCGCAAATGCGAACGGCGTTAGCAGACCTCCCCTGGTCCTGGCTGTTGGATCCTGCCAGCTGGGTCGTTTCTTCTGGCGCTCTTCTGTTTTGGTTTTCTTTCTTCGCGTGTCAGCTCCCGGGAGCATCTTTCGCCTGTTGTGAGAAGAATTGGCTGTTGTCGAGACGTCTCGGAGTTTGGAAGGAGGTTTGGGGTGTTTGACTAATCGGAAGCCCAGGATGCCAATTGGCATCATGTGCTCCGAGGAAGATTGGGCTGTGTAGCTCATACATTGTGTTCGGCCAAAGACGCGCGTTCTCAGCGTCTGAGGCCGGCACAAGTTAAGGGTAAGGGTACCAAGCTGGTTGTTTGGTACCCCCTATAATAATACGTACGTGTCTTAAATTTCAAGTAAATATCTCAATTTTATTTTATCAACCCCTTTAATAACAGAGTGATGATGGTGCGGGGGTGTAAAATATTATAAAAACAATCTGAAACCTTGGCTGCTAGTATGTATACCAAATCTCAAGTTCCTGTACTCTTATTAGCTTGCTTTATTTGTTTTTCCCTTATTTAACCCCCGACCCTTCACAGGAATTAGCGCAAAATATAATCTAGTTCCAGATCTTATCATGATATATATGTGTACCAAATTTCACGTCATTATTTTAAACCGTTTCCGAGAAAACGTACGCACAAAAAAGTTACAGACCGATTGACAGACAGAACATTTCCTTTTGCTTAAATTTAAAATCTCGAAGTTCTACGACATTCTAAGCCTATTTCAGCAAAAAAAATGAAATTTTCTTTACGATTACTATACTTCCAATCCACTAAGTGCTCCACAAGTTGGTTTACCCAATAAGTGCTACGCGTATAACATTGGTCAATTTTTTTCACATTTTCTCTAAAACCGCTTAAAAGACCTTTATTCACTTTGCCATGACATAACTTTACTAGAGGACTCCTTCAATCAGAGAGTAAAATGCCCCATTTCGAATAAAACACATCTTGCCACATCAGGTGCTGCCCATATTCAAACATCAACCCTTGTAGCCACCTTCTACCATTAGATTAATCTCAATCGACGGTAAATATAATATTCACGATTTTATCTCTTTTTGTACTTCTGTTATGCTTCTAAATTATCGCTTCCCAATCAAAAACACAATCACAACTTTTCGTTATCAATCCCTTCAGCCGGATTTTCCCAATTTCTTAAAATTGTCATTTAAAAACGTATTTTTACTAAGAAATATGGGTTTTTCCAATGAAAATCAGTGCCAAGGTCACGAATTTATAAATATTTTAGATTCTTTTATTTCAAATTTTCATTTCACAAATAAGCAAATATAATCTGTCAAATTATTTATTAAGGTGGCCATTCAGTAGAAAGAGACATCCGATAGGGAAATATTTATTATTTTTGGCCATAACTTTTTCTTCTTAGTGCGTAAATTTAAAAAACTATGAGCATACCTAAGTAGAATCATAACAAGACTATTGCTATGAATTTTCACTCAATAATTTCAGTGGTTTGCAAAGTAGCTAGATTTAAATTTAAAAATTATGTCAATCTTCCTATTTCGTAAATCTATTTTGCAAACCACTGAAATTATTGATTGATTGATTTGCCAACGTAAGGTGGGCATTGCTGCCAATTCCGAGCATCCATGGAGGTTCGTTCCAACACGCAGCTTGGTCGTCCGTCGAATACGTCCAACGGATGGCCAAACCGCGTGCTGGAATCAAATCAAAGTTTTATATACTGCCGGACCGGCTGCATACGCAGGGTTGAGCATTGGTCATGCTTGTTGTCAGCAGCGAGAGCCGCATGATGCATGGGATGGGAATATAGGATGGGAAGTGTAGGTGTTTGAGAGATGCTTCTATTAAGTTTCCATCTATCGTCATCTCCTTCTTCTGTCTTTGAATCTGGCAGCCTTTATTTTTTATTTTATTTTTGTATTTTTTCCCTTTTTTACCTTTTTTTAAAATTTATTAACCGCTCCACAAGTAAATATCCATCCATATACGGTGGAGTTGCTGGGAAGGGCCCTATCTCGCGGTAACAATCTTTTTTTGCGCGTTATGAGAAAAGAGGTTCGGAGGGATAGTTTGATAACCCTGTATGTCGTTTTCTTGAAACAATCGGTTTCAATTTCGGGCAGTTTTTCCATTTCATCAACTATATATTATGTTTAATATCTTTCAATTTTGATCTCCAATTCTTGTTTAAAATTTAATAAAGACATAAATAACAATAATGTTAATGCTATATAAACAAAAACTTATCTGTTTCATTCACACATCTGGTTGGCTCTTGCTTATTTTATATCACCCACTTCAAGAAGGGACGAATCCAAGTATAGATTTTACAGTCAAGTACTCAAGCAGTAAATTTTTCTCGACTTGTTTATACACAATATTTATTGCTTAATTCACCCAACATAATTTAATCAAATATCAACTATATGAAATAGCCATACTCGCGCCAATTTATATCAATCAATGCAGAATTGTTCACGCTTCAATTCAGTACAGTTTCGCCGTTGTGTTGCCGCTTTATCCGGATTTATCTCGATATCTCGTAGGAGCCACAAAATATGCGTCTGTCACCGAACTCGGCACACTTTGAACCTCCCGCAACTGAAATTATTGAGTGAAAATTCATAATAATAGTCTTGTTATGGTTCTACTTAGGTACTCTTATAGTTGTTTTAAGTATACGAAATAAGAAAGAAAAGTTATGGGCAAAAATAATAAATATTTCTCTATCGGATGTCTCTTTCTAGAGAATGGCCACCTTAAGTATTTTCAAAATTTAAAGTGCTAAAATGTTCATTTCCTATGAATTTAGGAGATACTTAAATATATTACGTTCATGCTTTTGGCAGCTGTCAAATCTTCAGTGAACATAATGAAAATGCCATTTCATATGTATTTTCAAAAGTTAAAACCCCACTAGTTCGAAATTCCCAATAATCCAAACTGGTCTCTCTAGTCAGATTATATAAATGTGTTATCGTAGAAAATTCTAGAATAGTAAAATTCTTAATTAAAGTTATTATTGTTTATTTCGTTTTGCCTATTAATATTCCGAGTTATTAATTTAACAACTTTCTCATCATAAAAGTTAAGTTTAAAGTTATTAGAGACATAATAGAGAGATATTAGAGAGATATTGCAACTTCGGTTTACAGATCCTTTAATAAAAGTTTCCTTTAATTTGACATGTACGCATGCGCATTGAAAATATCGTTCAGCATTTTCTTTTAATAAAATACAGGCATCCCGTATTTAACTTAAATACGGGCAAGGTTTTCCTTTATTAAAAGCACCTTAATTTTGACACATTTAGGAACTTTTTGTCGAAACTTGCGTCAGACGAAAATTCCTTAAGGAAATTGTTACTTTTGTTGACGATAATGGCCCAAGAAAAAGATAAAAAACGCATGAGATTCAAATATGAGGAAGACGTAATTTCTCAATCGTATTATATTCCATCTTCGAAAACGAAAATTAACTTCTATTTCATCGTCAGTTATATTATTTAAATCGAAGTTCACGGGGTCTATAGCGTTAATTTGTTCATTACCGATATAAATATCAATTATGTCATGTAGAAGTAACATTTCAATTTCTTCATCATTAACACCAGCTAGGATAGCTACTTCTAATTGTTCTTCCATATTCATTTTAAACTCGAACAAATGATAATAATACCGGCAATGCCCAATTTGGATTTTTTAGGTTAGGGAAAATTGTCAAAATAAAGTATCAACATAAGTTATGAGGACACCGTTGCAATAACTCACGTTAAAAATGGATGATAAATTGGAATACAGGATACTTTATTTAAAGTTTCTTTTAATAAAGTCAGCCCCTTTTCGTTTTGCAATAACTCTCTATTGCAACTTCGGTTTACAGATCCTTTAATAAAAGTTTCCTTTAATTTGACATGTACGCATGCGCATTGAAAATATGATTAAGCATTTTCTTTTAATAAAATACAGGCATCCCGTATTTAACTTAAATACGGGCAAGGCTTTCCTTTATTAAAAGCACCTTAATTTTGACACATTTAGGAACTTTTTGTCGAAACTTGCATCAGACGAAAATTCCCTAAGGAAATTATTACTTTTGTTGGCGATAATGGCACAAGAAAAAGATAAAAAACGTGTGAGATTCAAATATGAGGAAGACGTAATTTCGCAATCGTATTATATCCCATCTTTGAAAACGAAAATTAACTTCTATTTCATCGTCAGTCATATTATTTAAATCGAAGTTCACGGGGTCTACAGCGTTAATTTGTTCATTGCCGATATAAATATCAATTATGTTATGTAGAAGTAACATTTCAATTTCTTCATCATTAACACCTGCTAAGATAGCTACTTCTAATAATTGTTCTTCCCTATTCATTTTAAACTCGAACAAATGATGATAACACCGGCAATGCCTAATTTGGACTTTTTAGGTTAGTGAAAATTGTCAAAATAAAGTATCAACATAAGGTATGAGGACACCGTTGCAATAACTCACTTTAAAAATGGATGATAAATTGGAATACAGGATACTTTATTTAAAGTTTCTTTTAATAAAGTCAGCCCCTTTTCGTTTTGCAATAACTCTCTATTATATTTGACAGTTAACTTAACAGCTGTCAACCATAATAAAAGAAAATGGGAGATATGATTAGACAGATCATTTCTTGTTTGCAAAATGAAAATTTTAAATAAAAACATCGAAATCGAATTTTAATTGGAAAAATCCATATTTTTTAATTTAAAATATGTTTTTAGATTAAAATTATAAAGAATTGGGTACGAAAATCGAAAATCCGGTTGGAGGGATTCATAGAGAATTTCACAAGGAACAATTAAAAAAAAGTATATTAAAATCTTTAATTTTACGATCTAAAAGTTTATTTGGGTGGAACACTACAGTCCCACTGTGCGTCGTGGATGTCTGTCTAGCTCCGGCGGACTGTCGGAAACGCACTGTAGTATATTAAAATATTTATAACTCTATCTTGAATTAAATTTAATTGACTGTGGTTGTATAATCTCTTCGATAATAGGGCTTTATATTCGTAGATGCACCCACTTATGATATGTTTAGACTGGTTTTTTTATTATAATACTCTGAACCAGATTTATGATTGTTTTGTTATTAAAAGACGCCACTGTCCGTCATGCTACCGAGCCAGTATAGCTAATTATGTCGCTAATTACACACGTTGATGCTCACACTTGATAAAATATTTTTAATCTATAACATATAAAAGGAAAATTCGTAAACAACTACACCATTATAGTTAGCGTCTTCGATACTAAACAATGCATTTTCGCACGGTGCTCTGTGTTTTAACGCTTGCCGTTTTATTACCAGCAGCGTTTTCGCAAGTTTCAAGTTGTTCTGAGCCAGATGCATGTAGTCGCGCCTATCTGTTTTGTCCAGGTATTGTTTTGAACTGCGGTCCAAATCAAGAAATTAGACCCTATGGACATTGCAATTGTTGCCGGGGTTGCTTTGATAAATCATGTAAGTAATACATCATAGAAGTCCGCTTTCGTAATATGTAATAAATTCAGATTTGTCGTCCCATAATTGTTTATTTGTAGCATATACATATTTTCTCTGAGTGTTTTAAAACTTCCGTAAAATTGTCTATAAATTACATGCAGTGGCGGTCCTAACGGGGGACATGGAGGGCCACCCCCCCCCCCTCACAGCTCTGATCATGACAAAAACTGATTAATATGAATACTAATTCCTTTTGTTAAATTATAGAGAAAATCAATCAAATAAACAATTTTTTGTTACAAAGTCAAAGAATTTTTTCTTTTGGTTTTAGCAAAAAGTAGAGAAAATAATTGTATAGGTACTAATGAAAAATAAAAATCTGTCTATTAAAATATTAATTTATAATCTTATAATTTTTCTGATAACCGAAATTTTGATTATACATGGAAATAAATAGCCACAGAATGAAATTATTTACATCTATACATTTTTGAAGTACAACAGACACATGCCTTGGAGTCAGTCTTCATTAATCAACAATGAAAATCAATATCTAATCTTTGCTTTAACATAATAGCCGTCACTGGTTATACAAGGCACCAAAAAGTTCTAAAATAAATTTATTTCCAAAAAATACACATCCCGAAATTTTTTTAAAGTACAAATATCAATCTTTTCTTCCACTCGCTTATACCTTGAAACATTTTTCGCCGTTGTTGTGATTTTTATAACTTAAAACATTCTCATAGGTATTTTTTGTACATAAATTCATTTTAAACTCTTTGTATCTTGCATAACCAGATGGCGTTGAGGCGACCGTCTCATGTAGCCTCCTGGGACTCCTGGGGTGCCAAATTGGTAACTCAACATTTTTCTTAATTTCATAGAATAAAAATAAATAGTAACACTGTACTTACCTAAGTTAGGACTGAGATTTTAATAAATAAATAATTATTATTTATGGGTACCATCTTGAACTAAGGTCAATTTTATGACCTTTTTTAAAATGTATTTTATTTTGCTACAACAGATTTTTTTGTCATCATGTCACGTCAAATTTCGGGAAAACGAAAATGTCGAATTCCAAAAAACCTAGAGCTTACAGAGCACAACTACCTACAAATTTGAACTCAGCGCCTTTAAATCAAGTAAAATAAAGTAGAAGTTAGAGACTTTTATAATCTGCTACTCTTCATATTACAATACGAACTTTCAGAACAAATATCATACCTATCAATTATTGAGGGGTTAAAAAAAATGTTGGTACATATTTTAACAAGAATGCCCCCCTAGAAGAAGCGTAGGACCGCCCTTGATTACATGATAGAAGCTTCCGCACCAAGTGGAGATATATTGATTTTTTTAAATGTTTCTTGATTATTATAAAATGTTACATACTTAAAGTTATATAAACTAAATTGGTTAGTTTTTGGAATAAATCACGAAGAATCCGAGATGGGCTTTCTATTCGAATAGTTTTTCAAACGGGAACCACACTATGAATCGGTTTTTCAAAACTAAATCGCTAAATAATATTCAGAATTTCAAGAATTGTATTTATTGGTCCAGAGAGGGCGTAGACATGGTCGGGAGCAGAATTTTTTACTTTAGGATTGTGTTTGGAGTAGGAGGTAAACATACTAAAAAAAATCTGGGATCTACGAGGGAAGAAGGTCTCTTTTTTGGTTTACACTTATATCTCGAAAACAGTACATCGTAGCGAAACGATTATTCTATTCAAATCGAAAGCTGATAGAATTACCTACAAGGTTGCTACTATTAATTTTTTTTCTCTTCCCAATAGCTTTCGTGATATTCGCTAGTTGCTAGTTAGCCAAGGCCAATTAAGTAGAAAAATTTGTAAAGACTATTCCCATTGGAAAAAAAACACTAGGAATATATTCAGCAGGTACAGGTGAAATATCAATTTTCAAACCAGTGCATCCAAAACAAAGTTGCAGAAACAAAGTAGCGGAGAAAAATGAAAAAAATGTTTTTTCTCGTTTATCTGCGAATGTAACTTTTTCATCGAAAAAAGGTTGTAATTTAAGAAAATCTACAAATGGCGCCCGCTGAATCAAAATCAGTTTGTTGAATTTCTCGGAAATTAAAGAAAACCATCGAAAAATGACATTTTTTAATTTTGCAATAACTCTTGCAATAATTAATTTATGGTATCAAAAATCTCAGGAAATACGTGTCATAATGTCCTTAAAAGTGTCCCCAACCCGAAGTCCGATGGATGAATAGTTTCCGAGAAATTCAATCGTATATTAAAAAAGTGATTATAGTAAAATTAGAATTCCCCAAAAGGAGGAGGTCCGATTTCAATTTTACAAAAAGCTTTCTACTCTTCAAAAGTTTTTGGGGCAAAGAGCTCATAGCTCGACCCCTAATCATCCGAGACCGTCATCAAAGTCAAGAATATTGGCGTCTTCAAAAGTTGTACTATTACTGAAATCAAAGCCGAAGTCAAAGATTTCAATTAAGTTGCTTAAAAACGTCATTGAAAATTGTGTATATTTATTCGGTATAAACAAATGGAATAACTTTGTCAATCGTTTGTGTATCGAAATGTAAAGCGGATATTCGTGTGGCTTAGGCGTTATACGAATTTAAAAAAAAATGTAGCCCCTCCGACCTTCAGGACTTGAGATCATTTTTTTTTTTCAAAAAATTCCCGAGACCTTATTTTCTTGCAGATATTGCTCTTCAAAACTTCAACTTTCGATAGATAAATATAAGCAATTATTTCACAATCTTTGTTGATAACATAGTTCATGTTGAAGTGAGGCACTCGCACCAGCTAGTCGAGCCAGCGTGCGATGGTAGAGTGGGGGGAGAGTCTGCAGCAGCGGTGTCTCTACATCGAAAAGTTGACTCGCGCTTGCAAAATGTCTATATCTTGGCTTCTGGTGTACCTAAAAAAATCCTTTTGTATTTACTTGGGGGTAGCTCAACGAAAGGAACACGAATATCGTATTTATTTTTCAATGATATGTTAAATAAGCCCTCAAATGGCGAAAATATTCGTTGGTTTACGTTCTTTTCCATGACTCTCTTCGTCTGTTTTATTTTATTTTTATATTTACAGATCATTTGCATTGTTCTTGAAGTTTATATTTTTCCGAGCAATCGAACAAACGGATTTTGATTCAGAGAGCGCCATTTTGTAGATTATTATTTAAATACCTACTACTATTCTTTGAAAATTTTCGGTGAAATAGTTATATTTGCAGATAAACGAGAAATACCGATTTTTCGCATTCTCTCGTCCACCATTTTGTTTCTGCAACTTCGTTTTCGATGCACTGGTTTGAAAATTGATATTGCACATGTACTGAATATAAATCTAGTGGTTTTTTCCAATGGGTACTACCTCTAAAATCGTTCTCCTTCTGCTTAGTTTGATTGCACTACAATCGGACTTTTCGTTCTTAAGTTATAGTGCTTAGAATAAACGTAATGGACAGACAGGCAGGTGGGCAGACAGACGTAGGGAGGGATAGACAGGCGGACGGATGGCTATTCTAAAAATTGTTCAGAATTCGATCACCAACACAGTGATAAGAAATTTCTTTTCTCTACGAGCGATATTACGGGTTTTAGAAATGTGCCGATCGAACGCAATATACTCTTTGTTTTGTATTTGTGAAGCGTATAATAATGACCAAAATTAGCACAAAATAGGTAAAAGAAATTTCCGAATATCGCGCTGAATATCGGTATTTAAGTAGGCTAAAGATTTTGTTTTGGGCAACTTTTTTAAATAATTTTTTTCGATATCTCCAATACGAAGCGAGATATCATAATTTCGACTTCTTCAAACGGTCGTAGTATGTCACGTTTTGCACTTGCGATGCAATTTATGAAACTCTATTATTTAACCGGAAACTATTTTTTTGCCTCCAGAAATAACGAAAATACAAGCGCTTATTCATATTAAGTTCCACATACCTACCATATATTTTTAAGTGTCAGACATTTATAATAATCAAGAAGTATTCAAGAACTAACTTCTAGCTGATTCATTTGGCGAAGATATTTTTTTTATAAAATTTTTAAATATTTTTGTAAAAGTAGCAGAATGCCCAACAAAGAGCAAGAAAATGTAATGGGATCGCTGTAATCTGGCAATCAATTGCGTCATTAATACCTGTATGTAAAGCATGGATTCTTTATTTATTTGTATTTTTTTTCATATTTATTTTTTATTATAGTAGTTGTCCGTGATAACATTTTGAATTAAAAATTTATTAAAACCTGTCCATTAACTCTACAGTCCAGTAAAATCAGATAAAATTCTTCCATGACACAGAATTAATTTGTAAGAGTTTGACATCTTTACAAATCGATAGTATTGTTGATCTCTGACAACAGAAATCGAGGTATTGTGCTTGTCAAAAAAATTATAGATTTCTTTAAATTTGGTTCTTTAATTTTTTCACTCGGCGACGATGTAAGACACACTAAAACCGCACGTGGACAGTTTTGTAAAATATTAAATTTCCTATCAATTAGGTAAATACATTTCTTGTCACTTTTATTCAAGAATGACTGTTTCTGTTGTTCATCAGGCTATTTTTTATTGCCGAAAATACACATTTCGCTTGTGAGAGCGTTTTGTACGTGGAGGAAAATGAAAAAGTTTACATGTCATGATTTAAAAGTTTCACAATTTTGCATTATAAAGTGCTATACTTCAATAAACTTCTGATATGTATGTATTTTTAGGTATTTCAAAAGTATTTATTAGTATTTATATCTCAACTTGGTCTTTGTTTTTTTTTAGAATGACATACCAATGGAGAAGCTGTTGTAGATATTTTCAAATTTGGATACCGCTTCACATGGATTAAATTCATTTATTTCCCTGTTTTGTAAAGTAAACGTTTTAAAAATTGGGTTATCGTTATTTTAAAATACATAATATTGTCACTTCATAATGCAGGTTCCAACATTGTATTAAAATAATAATAAAAGTTGTTAGATTGTTTATGTTGAAAGTTTATTATAAAGATTAAAATCATTTCCATGTTAAATCTTCAAATATAATAGGTACCCAATATTCACATTGAACGCCCTCATAATCCCTAACAGCTCTGGTAAGTCCGAGCGCCTAACATGCAGTCGCGAGAGATGATCTTAGGCTGTTGGGCATGCTATACAGCAAAAGGAAGCCAACTAGTTATTGCATAAATCACAAAACTTTTGTGAAAATGTTGTGAATAAGAGTAAGAAGAAATTGAAATTTATGTTCTCTCTAATTTTATACATTGCCTCTTTTATTATTACATCGATAGGAAATTTATCGAATTTAATTCATTTTTTAAATAAAATATTAAATACATATTGTTCTCATCCTGTATATACAGGCAGTTAGATGGTGTTTGAATAGACAAATAAATAAAAGAAATATATTCATGTGAAGGAATCGGTCAAATGGATTATCAGGTGTACTGAATGGCTAAGCAGAAAAAGTAATATCCTAATATTGTTTCTGGAAATATTTAATTTCGCCAGTTAAATAAAAAACGACTGTAATAATACCACAAAAAAATAAATAAAAAACACAATTTTCACCTTTTAATAAAACACGCAAAGAAGAACCCAACAGAATCCACTTCATCATCTGGACCAAACCTCTGTACACAATTTCTTTCTTCTTCTGTCAGAGAAGATCCAGTCCAACCTGGCCCGCCAAGGTACAAACTGGGTCTTACAAGTTGTAAACATTTAAATGTTCGCAAGGCCCAAGCAACCATTCCTTCGTTTTCAGCCAGAGTTATTGTACAAGTACTGTACACTAGTGTCCCATTTGTCTTCAATAATTTTACAGCCTGAAAACAAAACGTTGTTTGATATTAATAATGTAGTATACAAAATAGATGGATGGTTAACTGGAACCAAAGTACACAAACGTGTTTACCAACATCAAATATAACAGAACAAGCCGAATTCGTTGATAGAATAAAAAATTCACACGATTTTCACGACATGCATACATAACATAGAAAAATTAAAAAGTTGCATCCTCCTTTATGGTCATTTCTTCTGAATGTACTTGTAGTAGAGTTCAAAACGAGATCTATCTCGACTTCCGTGGAACATTGAAAGGTAAAAATGTGTTGATTGCGTTGTTGTATAGTATTTAGCTTGTATATACACCCCCTAAATTCGTCTGGCGATATCGGTGCCCAAACAACCCCCAGAGGTGAAAAAGCGAAAACAGTTTTCAGTTCTAACAGTTTTCAAATTTTTGTTTCAATAATAAAGTTATAGCAAATTACGTGCGAAGAAATTGCATTAGTTGAAGCGGATAATGGTTGTTATAGACCTATGTAACTTCCTTATTATGCATATATTCATTTTACTATTTTCGCAAATTCATTACACTCCTGACTGTAGGTAGACGAATGAAAATTTTAGAAAATTGATAAGAATAAAAGCTGTAGCCTGTACCATCTAGATTATAATCGTTTTTTGATTTTTATATTCCGCTTATAAATAAGAAAGTTATAAAAGAAATACGTACCTGTTGACAGAATTCCCGCAACACCCCTGTTGCAGCTATCGCAAGATCTGTCTATTTCCCACTCTCTCTCACTCGCTGCTCGCATAGGCGTAAAAGTATTGCCATTTAAATTTATTCATTAGAAATTAGCCTGGATAATTTAGGACGTAATTGTCCTAACAAAAATAAGTTAAACATACATTAACGCAGATACTAATGACCTAAATTACATCGTTTTTAAAATATAAAATAATGAATTTTGGGAAGAAAAACTACTTTTATAATTAATAATTATTTACCCACACCCTTTACTTGTCTTAATAATAATATTAATATAGGAGGCGTGTGAAATGCCACAATAATAATAAGACACATTGATTATTTATAAACCAATTAAGAATAATACTAAACAAATAAACTTGATGTTGAAGTTAGTACAAGGTAATACATTTTCATATTAATTGAAAAATGCACATTATAATAAAACACAAAAGTAATGATCTCAGAAATCATCATTTTGCTAATATAATTCATCGTCCGTTTCTTCATCTACAACTTTAATTTTGTCTGTGTATCAATTTATATTTTTTGCACTGGTTGAGCATCCTGAAATGACATTTATTAAAAAACGTTGTTTAAACGATTTGCAATACTTTTACCTGTTTTACAATAACAAAATGACATTTCGGCAGTCAGAGTTGGCATTTGGCGATTTATTTGTCCATATAGGTAAATAAGAATTATCTTCATTTATTCTTCTCCCTCAAATCATTAATATTATCGCAATTAGTGGGAGAGTACAGTAACATGCAAAACTTTTCCAACTCCGTAAATTTTGTTACTTCTAAAGAAACATACTTTTCACATGAACGCGATAGCAGACTGCAACTTGTTTCAAAGATTTTCCATTTTCATAACTCGCTCATTTATAATCCAAAAGTAAAACCAAAAAAACTGGTCTAATCCAGATAGTATAGACTACAACTTTTATTCTTGTGAATTTTTTCAAATTTTCGTTCGTCTGCCTACAATCACAAGTGGAATGAATTTACGAAAATAGCAAAATGAATATTTGCGCGATAAGAGAACTATGCTAGTTTTTAGACAGTGTACACTTTAAACAATACACATCTCTCACCTATAAATAGCCATAACTTTGTTACCATATATAATTTATCAAAAATAAAAAAATTGGCAGAAAGATGAGATACATATCAAATTTTTCGTTTTTGTTCGGTTATTCACCCCTGGGGGGTGCTTGGACACCGATATCGCCAGACGAATTTAGGGGGTGTATATACATGTTAGGTATTATATAATAAAGTACTCAGAACATTTTTACCTTTCAATGTTCCACGGAACATGCTTCTAGACGACTTTCTCGTATTGCGTCTCTACTATTGGTATCTATTTCAAATGATAAAAATGTATGTATAAAACAGGCAGATTTTGAACTAACAATCATAATAAAAAAGAAAATCTGAAGTAGTTACAAAAATAATAAAATATGTAACACTAGTACATAATATAATATGTACATATAATTGATGCGTGTGTGATGCTAACGACCCTAAGAGCCATATTAACAAAATGGAGGTCGGTCCTGGAATTTTTCCAAAATCACTTAAGCTATTCATTAACCCAAGAGAGTGTAATATGTGTACCAAATTTTATCCAAATATGTGCAGTCATTTAAAAAACATGGCGGACTGAAGTTCTGGTCAAAAACCAAAAACAAATGTCAAAAACGGTTCACATTCAACGGTAAGTATAGGAATATTTTGAACTCAGCTGAGTGTGCTCTACCTTCCACTAGAGTATGTCCGTTTAAATCTGGGACACCCTGTATACATTTTTTAAAATGTTACTATTCTTGTTGACGTCGATCATTTATTTACTGGTATTGGTATAACTGGGATTCTAATTTTTTGTCTATTGCCTACTTCAATAATTTGGGATCTTTCGAAATACTAGAACTCCTTATTCACTTTTAGAGCAGTACTCTCCAAATTTTGCAAAAGTACTCATTTTTTAGATTAGTTCAAAAAGAAATACTCGCACTTAAGTTTTTACGAGTGCTTTTTAAAGGTACTTGTTGTGAAGTACTTATGAGTATTCTAGTACGATGCTCTGTTTAGCTCTGATACAAAATGCTGCTAAAAAATGCTTTTCCGTAAAGTTAAAAATTAATTAAGAAACCGCGTTTTTAGCAGTATTTTGTATTTTGTTAAAAAGTTAATTAACCGATGTTAATGCGGTTGGGCCCATTTTGTAGATATGTCTTGTATCTACAACTTTTTCCTCGGACGTATTTTCGTAAAACCAAAAGATAAATTTATGCAAGCCAAAAACTCGTTTTTCATAACTTCACTTGTTAATTAGACATAGACGCACTAATTTGCTGTTGGATTTTAGGTACAAAAGTTATACATATTGACAGGTACACATTCTCGCTGAAAAACCCCTGTAGCATTTTTTTTAAACAAGACCTTTGCTGGTTTATTATCCTGGGTCATCCTAGTGCATTCGCAATTTTACACTTTTGGCGAATGCGCCGGTCTGCACAGAAACTAATATACCATTCAAATGTATTGACCTCTCATTATAACCACGAATATCTCAGAAAGGCAGCAGCGAAAAAAAGTGTAAGAATTATGTACTCGTTATGTGCCTATTCTAAATCCCTCACTGAAATTTGAATATTGTACATTGGACAGTTTTGAAGTTCTGCTAAGTTATATTGAACAATGCCCTAATTTTTAAGGAAATTTTGACCATACCAGTTTTAAATCCATTATATCTTGGAAAATCTGCCTACTATGTAAATAATATTGTAGATACCGGTGAAGCACGGCAATTTCTGTACGAAGAAATTTTATCATAATATTTTATTCTAAAGTATTGTAGTTATTTTCAAAGACGTGACATGTTTATTCGGTTATTTAATTTAATAATTTAATTTTGTCTGTGTATCAATTTATATTTTTTGCACTGGTTGAGCATCCTGAAATGACATTTATTAAAAAACGTTGTTTAAACGATTTGCAATACTTTTACCTGTTTTACAATAACAAAATGACATTTCGGCAGTCAGAGTTGGCATTTGGCGATTTATTTGTCCATATAGGTAAATAAGAATTATCTTCATTTATTCTTCTCCCTCAAATCATTAATATTATCGCAATTAGTGGGAGAGTACAGTAACATGCAAAACTTTTCCAACTCCGTAAATTTTGTTACTTCTAAAGAAACATACTTTTCACATGAACGCGATAGCAGACTGCAACTTGTTTCAAAGATTTTCCATTTTCATAACTCGCTCATTTATAATCCAAAAGTAAAACCAAAAAAACTGGTCTAATCCAGATAGTATAGACTACAACTTTTATTCTTGTGAATTTTTTCAAATTTTCGTTCGTCTGCCTACAATCACAAGTGGAATGAATTTACGAAAATAGCAAAATGAATATTTGCGCGATAAGAGAACTATGCTAGTTTTTAGACAGTGTACACTTTAAACAATACACATCTCTCACCTATAAATAGCCATAACTTTGTTACCATATATAATTTATCAAAAATAAAAAAATTGGCAGAAAGATGAGATACATATCAAATTTTTCGTTTTTGTTCGGTTATTCACCCCTGGGGGGTGCTTGGACACCGATATCGCCAGACGAATTTAGGGGGTGTATATACATGTTAGGTATTATATAATAAAGTACTCAGAACATTTTTACCTTTCAATGTTCCACGGAACATGCTTCTAGACGACTTTCTCGTATTGCGTCTCTACTATTGGTATCTATTTCAAATGATAAAAATGTATGTATAAAACAGGCAGATTTTGAACTAACAATCATAATAAAAAAGAAAATCTGAAGTAGTTACAAAAATAATAAAATATGTAACACTAGTACATAATATAATATGTACATATAATTGATGCGTGTGTGATGCTAACGACCCTAAGAGCCATATTAACAAAATGGAGGTCGGTCCTGGAATTTTTCCAAAATCACTTAAGCTATTCATTAACCCAAGAGAGTGTAATATGTGTACCAAATTTTATCCAAATATGTGCAGTCATTTAAAAAACATGGCGGACTGAAGTTCTGGTCAAAAACCAAAAACAAATGTCAAAAACGGTTCACATTCAACGGTAAGTATAGGAATATTTTGAACTCAGCTGAGTGTGCTCTACCTTCCACTAGAGTATGTCCGTTTAAATCTGGGACACCCTGTATACATTTTTTAAAATGTTACTATTCTTGTTGACGTCGATCATTTATTTACTGGTATTGGTATAACTGGGATTCTAATTTTTTGTCTATTGCCTACTTCAATAATTTGGGATCTTTCGAAATACTAGAACTCCTTATTCACTTTTAGAGCAGTACTCTCCAAATTTTGCAAAAGTACTCATTTTTTAGATTAGTTCAAAAAGAAATACTCGCACTTAAGTTTTTACGAGTGCTTTTTAAAGGTACTTGTTGTGAAGTACTTATGAGTATTCTAGTACGATGCTCTGTTTAGCTCTGATACAAAATGCTGCTAAAAAATGCTTTTCCGTAAAGTTAAAAATTAATTAAGAAACCGCGTTTTTAGCAGTATTTTGTATTTTGTTAAAAAGTTAATTAACCGATGTTAATGCGGTTGGGCCCATTTTGTAGATATGTCTTGTATCTACAACTTTTTCCTCGGACGTATTTTCGTAAAACCAAAAGATAAATTTATGCAAGCCAAAAACTCGTTTTTCATAACTTCACTTGTTAATTAGACATAGACGCACTAATTTGCTGTTGGATTTTAGGTACAAAAGTTATACATATTGACAGGTACACATTCTCGCTGAAAAACCCCTGTAGCATTTTTTTTAAACAAGACCTTTGCTGGTTTATTATCCTGGGTCATCCTAGTGCATTCGCAATTTTACACTTTTGGCGAATGCGCCGGTCTGCACAGAAACTAATATACCATTCAAATGTATTGACCTCTCATTATAACCACGAATATCTCAGAAAGGCAGCAGCGAAAAAAAGTGTAAGAATTATGTACTCGTTATGTGCCTATTCTAAATCCCTCACTGAAATTTGAATATTGTACATTGGACAGTTTTGAAGTTCTGCTAAGTTATATTGAACAATGCCCTAATTTTTAAGGAAATTTTGACCATACCAGTTTTAAATCCATTATATCTTGGAAAATCTGCCTACTATGTAAATAATATTGTAGATACCGGTGAAGCACGGCAATTTCTGTACGAAGAAATTTTATCATAATATTTTATTCTAAAGTATTGTAGTTATTTTCAAAGACGTGACATGTTTATTCGGTTATTTATCAATGTATTTAATTTTTTTTTATAAAATAGTTAATTATATAAAATGTAAGCGTTTTCAGAAAAAATCGGTAAAGGTATCTGCACAGAAATTTCCTTATTATTTGCGCATGATAGCGGTCACTCTAAAAAATTATTAATTACGAAATGACATTGATAATAACAATCGGAATATAGTTATCACTATTATTACAAAGAAAACCTGATAACTTTTGGTAAGAAAAATATACAGAGTGGTTATCCAACAGCAAAAATTAAATTCTAAATAACAGGTGCCAAATATGGAAGGCTTGCGCAAATACCTTTACAAATTTCCACCATGGTTGAATTATTTCTTGGGATGACCACCCGGTACATTGTTTAATAAAACTATAATAGGTGCATATGCCAAACATTATTGCCGTCTGTCACATTTTCAATTCCACATTCACGTAGAGGAGTGGAAGTATATTAGTAGTTAAAAAATTTCATTTTCTTTTTAATTTTTCAAAAATGTTGGAAAAAATATGTCTAAACTTTTTTCTTCTGAAATAGGCTTAGAATATCTTGAAACGTGGACATTTTAAATTGAGCAAAAAAAATGTTCCTTCTATTCTACAGCAGTGGTAAAAAAACTACAAATTTTTTCAAGAAAATTTTCAATTTTTTTCTTTAAATAGATTGGTATGACATGAAACATGAAAATTTTAAATTTGAGTAAAAAAAATGTTCATCTATTCTATAGTAGTGGTAAAAAAAGGTTACATTTTTTTTTTAATTTTCAAATTCTTTTTTTTTAATAGGTTCAGAATTCCATGAAACGTGAACATTTTAAATTTGAGCAAAAGAAATTGTTTCCATCTATCTTAGTGGTAAATTTTTTTCCAAAATGGCAAAAAAATGTTAATTTTTTTTTTTCTGAAATAGGTTTAGGATGTCACGAGACGTGGAAATTTTAAATTTGAGCAAAAAAAAAGTTTCCATCTATGCTAGTGGTAAAAAATTTTCAAACATTTTCAAAAAAGGGATCACTGATTTGAATCATATATAAGTGTTAAATGAAATAAAAGTCCTCATCAAGTACCTATATAATAATACATGTACATATAATTGATGAGGACTTTTGTTTCATTTAACACTTTATATACGATTCAAATGTAGTGATCCCTCATTTTAACCGCGAGCATCTCAGAAACGGAGCGACGGAAAAAATTGAAAAAATTATGTGTTCATTATGTGTCCATTCTAAATCACTCCCTGAAATTTGAATAATGTACATTGGACAGTTTTGAAGTTCTGCTAAGTTATATTGAAAAATGTCCTACTTTTTAAGAAAATTTTGACCATACCAGTTTTAAAGCCAGTATATCTTGGAAAATATGCCTACCATGTAAATAATATTTTAGATTTTTTTCTTTCTTCAATTCTTTGGGACTTCCTGCCACATCTATGTTTTCTTTTTAAGCGGTGCTCCGGGAATCTACAAAATATCACAATTAACTAGTATGTTACTGGTAAATAACCTGTACGCCTGTGACTTTTACGTCAAAGGATCAGTTAGAGGTTTCTTCTTTTAAATAAACAAGACAAATAAGTATAAAAACGAAATTAAATATTTCGCCGACGTTTCGGAAATCTAATCTGTTTCCTTTTACAAGGCTTTTTTTGAAAAATATTTTTTGCTGTGTATGAAAAATACACAGCTCTAAGAATGTTTGTTACATTCAATATCGATAGATACTTATAATTTACATAGAACTGTTGATACAGTTAACAGTTTTTTTTTTTAGTTTTTATACAATGTTAAGTTTGTGAAGTTTTTCTTTTAACATTGGCAGCCAAGTTTTATAGACATCTACGGAACAATTCGACACGCATCTATCCTCATTCAATAATATTATCGCGGATTCTTTAATTTTTTTTTTTTTGCTATCTGCCTCTTTTGTTAAAATTTTTGCCGGGTCCCAGTTTATTCTATGTCCATTCTCTCAAGCGTGTTCGCAGATCTTGGACCTCTGAATTTAATTTTGTCTGATATAATTTTGATGTTCGCCTAGTCTTACACTAAAAGGTCTGGATGACTCACCCACGTATTGTTTGTTACAGTCGCACGGAATACTATAAATGTAGTTTTTTGCTCGTGGTTCTTTGATTTCGTCTTTGTCAGAATAGATCTTACAGTGTTGTTTGTTTGAAATACCGTCCTAATATCAAATCTCTCACCGATGCGGCGCAACTTTTCGGATAATCCGCATACATAAGGAATTAACGCTGAGTAAAGTTTTTCAGGTTTTTGTCGTACCTGATTGTTATTTTCAATATTTATGAAGGTTTTATCGACAAAACCCCCAGGGTATTGGTTATTTATAAGAACTTCCTTTATAAACCGCTTTTCATTGTTTAGTATTTCATCATTAGAAGAAATGATTTTGGCCCTATCATACAAACATTTTACAACACCCCTCTTAACGTGCATCGACTGACTTGAGTTGAAATTTAAATATCTGTTGGTATGTGTTGGTTTTCTATAAACACTTGTTTCAATTGTACCATTCACTCTTTTAATTAAAACATCTAAAAATGGAAATTCAATTCTAGTTTCTTTTTCTAAAGTGAATTTAATAGAAGGTTCCTTATTATTTAAATGTTCCAAAAAACTATCTAGTAACTCAATACCATGAGGCCAGATTGCAAAGAAATCATCTATCGAAACGTCGGCGAAATATTTAATTTCAAGTTTTTGTACTTATTTGTTGTTTATTTAAAAAAAAGAAACCTCTAACTGATCCTTTGACGTAAAAGTCACAGGCGTGGAGGTTATTTACCAGTAACATACTGGTTAATTGTGATATTTTGTAGATTCCCGGAGCACCGCTTAAAAAGAACAGGAAGTCCCAAAGAATGGGCTTGTTCAGCATTTTTTTTTAATTTCACAAATCGAAAGTGCAAGTATAAATTAATGGATCTGCAAAATATCAGAATCTTATTCGCACGTTTAGTATCTTAAAAACTATTACAAATTTCCATATCACGAAAATGGGGCGTGGCCAGGCGCTACGTCACTATACGCATAGACTCGGCGATCTCAATAGACTTGATGCTCCTTATTGGTTATAATTATAAGTGTTTTCGAAGTATTGTTTGTTTTGCTTACTACTTGACAGTAGGGGAGTACAATTTGGTGAAATGTCAAAAAATTACAATTTTCTCTCGCTCCTGCCAGAACGAATTTTTAATTTCGACCCTGCAATTTACGATTATAATTCGTCGCCGACCTTCTCCTTTCCGTAGACACATAGAACGTACTTCCACTCGACGTATTTATTTAGTTACCAGCGTTTAAAAATCCCATGTTTTTCGACTCTTCAGGTTAAATTTGAAAGGTCCCAGGAAGCCCTTTTTCTTACTTCACTTGCGTATAGTGACGTCACAAATGAGCGCTCGGTTTTTGCAACTATTACTAATTTCAACTCCTTATATCTCGAGTACGGAAAAAGTTAATAACACGAAATTTTACGTGTATAATGAGAATATCGAGTACTATATGAAAAAGTATAAAAACCATGTAAAAAGAATATCATGGAACAAGCCCATTGAAGAAAGAAAAAAAAATAAGATAATACCACTAATAACATTTAGACAATATTTTAGACACCGCATTTTTTGCGAGAGGGAATATTTTCAAATTTTTTTATTCTAAAAAAAAGTTATTCTCAAAAGCGCGACCTCATGTTTATTCGGTTATTTATCAATGTATTAAAAAAATGTTTGATAAAATTTAGTTGTCGAGCGCAAAAGATAATATTATCGCAAGCTTGCAATAATATTATCTATTGCGCTTGATAACTAAATTGATATTTGATATATACCAATTCTTGCTCAAATTTAAAATTTCCACGTTTCATGACATCCTAAAGCTATTTCAGAAAAAAAAATGTTTGAACATTTTTTCACCATTTTGGAAAAAAATATTTTTTGCTCGAATTTAAAATATTCACGTTTCATGGCATTCACAACCTATTTAAAAAAAAAAATCAAAATTTTTTTAATAAATTTGTAATCTTTTTTTAACACTACTATAGAACAGATGAACAATTTCCTTTGCTCAAATTTAAAATTTCCACGTTTCATGTCATTCTAATCTATTTAAAATAAAATGAAAATTTTTTTGTAGAAATTTGTACTTTTTTTTACCACTACTATAGAATAGAAGGGCATTTTATTTGCTCAAATTTAAAATTTCCGCGTTTCATAACATTCTAACTCTATTTCAGAAGAAGAAAAAAATGTAGAAAATTTTTTTACCAACATTTTTGAAAAATTAAAAAAAAATGAAATTTTTTAACCACTACTATACTTCCACTCCTCTACATGAATGTGGAATTGAAAATGTGAGAGATGGCAATAATATTTGGCATATTATACTTTTATTGAAAAATGTACCGGGTGTCATCCCAAGAAATAATTCAACCATGATGGACATTTGTAAAGGTATTTGCGCAAGCCTTCCATATTTGGCACCTGTTATTTAGAATTGAATTTTTGCTGTTGGATAACTACTCTGTATATTTTTTTTTACCAAAAGTTATCAGGTTTTCTTTGTAATAATAGTGATAACTATATTCCGATTATTATTCTCAATGTCATTTCGTAATTAATAATTTTTTAGAGTGGCCGCCACGCACAAATAGGAAAGTTCTGTGCAAATACCATTACCGATTTTTTTCTGAAAATGCCTACATTTTATATAATTAACTATTTTATAAAAAAAAAATTAAATACATTTATGAATAACCGAAAAAACATGAGTAAACCAGTGCAAATAATTTCTTGAAAAAAAATTAATAACAGCATGAGAATTGTTGGAAAAGGAAGAAAATGTAGCGCAACCAACGGGAAAAATAAATTAAAGTCGATCTAATTAACGAGGGTCAAATGGGGGTGAACTTTTAAGGGTGGAAATGGTTTCTCACGATTTGCAGCGAAACTAGACCTTCTATCGAAAAAAGTTAAATATAAAAGTTGTAGGTAATGAAAAGGTCTATAACTTTGTACGAACCATTTTTTCACATAGCCTAAAATTTTTTCGAGAAAAATCTAAAAAACAGTTTTTTTCATTTTTGATCTTTATCTCCCACAAAAAAAAATGTCACGAAATTTGGTGGAAATTTAACTTTGTAAGTCCCAAACACGCTGTAATTTTTCTGAATTAAAATGTTTATTTTTACATTTAATTGTGATTTTAAACCAAAAAAGAGACCTCATTTTCACCTGAAAATACCCATGTGCTGGAAACAGTTTTTTCAAAAAAGAACAGTGGTCTTTATTTCCGTTGAAATGTCTACTTTTAGACGCTGTAAAAATAATAAACATGGGAAAATTTGCCAGGAAATGCGAAAAACTGAAAAAACTAGATTAGGTATAAGAATTTATTTTTCAGTCATTGTTTAAAATGTTTCGTTACTTATTCAAATTCACAGTTAAAATCTTTGAAAAATGTAAGATATAATGTTACATTAATAAATTAAGTAATTAGAAATCGTTGAAGTATGGGGTTTGCAAAAAACATGCGAAAATAGTTAATTTTCCAAGTATTAAATAATGTTAGATTTGAAATGGTTTCAGCCAGAAAAAAAGTGATTACTACCATATTTCTTAATACAAAAAAGTTGATTAATTAGATTCAAGTGATATTTATGGAAGAGAAAATCTTACAATAAAAAATGTATTTATACAGTATTTACATTTAAATTTACATAAAAATTTATACCTAAGATTGTAAACTATACAAATTAAATATTGATGAAAATTATTGCTATCATTTTTACAATATTTTTATTTACATTTATCACACTAATTAGAAATACAATCAATTCTCCATTAGTCGTTGCCTTTTTGATGGCAGTTCTTCATCGTCAGATTCGATAAAACTTTCGGATTTGGTGGATCTTTGATATCTTCAATACCGCCATCGTCTTCAAATCCAATTTAGGTTATGTGAAAAAATAGCTCATACAAAAGTTATAGACCCTTTCATTACCTACAACTTTTATATTTAACTTTTTTCGATATAAGGTCTAGTTTCGTTGGAAATCGTGAAAAACCATTCTCCACCCCAAAATGTTCACCCCATTTCACCCTCGTAACTCGAATCAACTTTAATTTGTTTTTCCCGTTGGTGGCGCTATATTTCCTTCCCTTTCCAACAGTTTTCATGCTATTATTAGTTTTTATGATTTTTTGCCTTTTTAAAAAGTATCTGCACTGGTCTAGAGGTCATGTCTGAAAATAACTGCATAATTTTAGAATAAAAAATGATGATAAAATTTACTCGTACAGAAATTGCCGTGCTTCACCAGTATCTAAAATGTTATTTACATAGTAGGCATATTTTCCAAGATATAATGGATTTAAAACTTTCCTTAAAAACTAGGACATTTTTCAATATAACTTAGCAGAACTTCAAAACTGTCCAATGTACAATATTTAAAGTTCAGTGAGTGATTTAGAAAAGGTACATAACGGGCACATAATTCTTTCACTTTTTTCCGCTGCTCCGTTTCTGAGATATTCGTGGTTAAAGTGAGGGGTCAATACATTTGAATCGTGTATTCTGTGCAGACCGGCGCATTCGCCAAAAGTGTAAAATTCCGAATGCACTAGGATGACCCAAGAAAATGAGCCTGAAGAGGTCTTGTTTAAAAAAAATGTTATGGGGATTTTTCAGCGGAAATGTGTACCTATCAGTATGTATAACTTTTGTATCTAAAATCCAACAGCTAAAAATTAGTGCGTCTATGTCTAATTAACAAGTGAAGTTATGAAAAACGAGTTTTTGACTTACATAAATTTATTTAATTAATTTACTAATTTATTTATTTTTATTTAAGCTAAGAGTAAGCTTAGATGGAGTAACGCCTGAAACTTTTAATGTTACATTTGGAGTTCCACAGGGTTCTGTGCTAGGTCCGCTATTGTTCATGCTGTACGTTAATGATCTGCCTTACTTCATAGACCAAGGCGATGTGACTATGTTCGCGGATGACACCACTATTACAGTGTCAGCCGATACACCGGATAAACTTTATAAATTGGTTAAAGACACAACAGAATCTCTAAGTACATGGTGCCAAAGAAATAAGTTAATATTAAATGAAAAAAAAAAACTGTTTGTCTTTATTCTCACCTTCAAAAACCGCTTCCTATAAATTTAATGAACAATGAGGAACTTATATTTTCTGACACAGCTAAACTACTAGGTGTATTCTTGGATCATAAACTTTCCTGGCAGAAAAATATTGACCATGTATGTAGTCAGCTAAACAAAGCATTTTTTGCACTGTTACAGATGAAGTCAGTTCTAGATCAGGCTAGCTTTATGACCATTTATTATTCCATGGCCTATAGTCACATGTCCTTTGGTATTCTCGCGTGGGGTGGAGCCTCCGACTGTGCAAGAGTGTTTATCTGCCAGAAGAGAATAATAAGGCTCATTTTTGACCTCAAAATAAATGTCAGCTGTAGAGACACCTTTATTAAAAATCGTATTCTTACCGCTCCTTCTGTCTATATTTATAAATGTCTAACCTATGCTAAAAGTAATCTAAATCTATTTGAAAGAAGGTCAAACTATCACGAGTACCCCACAAGACATGGCAATCTCTTGAGTATACCAAGGCATCACAAAAGTATTTATAAGAGATCGCCTTCTTACAACTGCATATCTCTATATAATGCTCTTCCCAGTGATATCCGAGATATTTCGCACTTCGTGAAATTTAAAAGTAAATTAAAACTCTAGTTATATGAGAAATGCTACTATGGGGTATCAGATTTCTTTAGCGATAAATAGTTTTAACCAGTACTATCTCAATGTTGTAATAACATAACATATGCGGGTATTTACTTACTATGTGTTTATTTGTTACGCTTTTTTTTACAATCAGTAATGTTTGTGCTGTTTCTAGTTTAATATTATATTTATTTGTACTTGTTCCTTATTTTAAATCTTAATATTATATTTCAATTATGCCGACATATACTTGCACTTATACTTCTTTATTTCTTTATTATCTTCTTGACTTGTCACATATACAATTTGTATCTAACGTTGACCAATAAATTATTATTATTATTATTATTATTATTATTATTATTATTATCTTTAAGTTTGAGAAAAATACGTCCGAAGAAGATGTTGTAGATATTAAACATATCTATAAAATGAACCCAACCGCATTAACATCGGTTAATTAGTTTTTTAACAAAATGCAAAATACTGCTAAAAAAACGCTGTATCTTAATTAATTTTTAACTTTACCGAAAAGCGTTCTTTAGCAGTATTTTGCATCAGAGCCGGGCAGAGTACCGCAGTACAGTAGTCATGAGTATTTCACAACGAGTACCTTTAGAAAGTACTCGTGAACCTCAAGTTCACGAGTACTTGTTTTTGAACTACTATAAAAATTAGTACATTTGCAAAATTGAGTACTCTTCTAAAAATGAGTAACGAGAACGAGTACTTCGAAAGATACCAAATTGAAATAGGTAATAGACAAAAAATTAGAATCCCACTTATACCAATACCAGTAAATAAAAGATCGATGTGTACAAAAACATTTATTAAAAATGTATACAGGCGCGTACTGGTCCACCGGGCTACCGCACTTCTCGGTAGGCCGCTTGCTCCGCGGACTCCCCACATGAAAATTTGGTGGCTCTACTCTACCCTACGAAGTCAATTATTTCAAGATGATATTCTACTCCCCTCGCATACCGAAGGGAGGTATTGTATTCGAGAAAAAATCACCCAATCAGATCATGTAGATACGAAAATACAGGTTTTTCAATTTCGTCAGTCTGTCTGTCTGTTGGTGAATTATCTAAAAAACTACTTGACGGATAATAGTCAAATTTGGTAGGTAGCTGACACTACTGCTAGCGAAGAAACGACTTTCAGCGGAAAATATACCGGGTGGACCGTCTAAAGGGAATGGATAATGAGAGAAAATTTTGCCCGCACACCCCAGTGTATGACGACAGATAGAAACTTAATAGAAGCATGGAAACTTAAAAGAAGCATATCACAAACACCTATACTTCGCTTCCTGTATTCCCTCCCCAATCGTCATGCGGCTCTCGCTGCTGACAACAAGCATGTCCAATGTCCACCGACGTATGCAGCCGGTCCGGCGGTATATAAAACATCCGAGATTTGGTTCCAGCACGACCAGGCTGCGTATAAGTACTACTATAACTGGTCTTCGTATATGTTTGACAGAATACTGTTAAGAACCAACATTCATTATTGCCAGACACTTCCCGTGGGCCCTAACTTCCGCCAGACGCTTTAAAGCTCGAAAAAAAAAACAACCTAACCTAACATAATACATTTTTTGTTTTGTTTTTTACATGGTTGGTAGTAGATATGATTCCACAGTTATGTTAGACTAGGTTGGGTTTTTTTTCGAGCTTTAAAGCGTCTGGCGGAAGTTAGGACTCACGGTAAGTGTCTGGCAATAATGAATGTTGGTTTTTAACACTATTATGTCAAACATATACGAAAACCAGCTATCTTTAACGTAGGTTAGCAAGGTTTTCTTGTACCTTCTGTACCTGTTATCTGTAAAAGGGCCCCGCTTGCAAGTTAGCAAATATGTATACGTTCTTAACTACATATCACACTATCTATTACCAAAATATTAGCTTTGCTAAAATGACGTAGGCCTGGCGGCTCTGGGATCTTACTCTATATGGATTAGAGTAGCCAATGGTTTGCTGAAGTCAAACCAATATTAAGTACTTATTTTTATTATCCTCATTTGCAGTATAAGTAAGCAAATGTCACAAATTGTTGGAATTATTGACAAAAATTACATCATCTTAGTTACGCAGTATTCCCAATGTGTGTAACGTGATAATATTGTAAACTATAAACTATTGACTAAGCAGAACGCATGAAGAATAAAATCAAAGTAAGCCCTCTCTACATACTCTGAGTTAGTTCTCTGTAACCATTTGTACGAACAAGATTGAAATATATGAAAGCTGCGTAATTAGATTTGAGTTTGTTTTCAATTTAATCTACCACTGCAAGACTAATAACTTCCCATAGGTTATGGGCCCAGGCTACAGTGTTAGTTAAAAAGTGCAAATTAAGTGAAAGTTTCAAGTGCGAAAACTGAAAAACAAAATGTCAAGTGAAAAACATACAAAAAGAAACATTAAGCCTTTTAATGGTGATAACTATTTAGTATGGAAATACCGATTACGTGCTATAGTTGAACAGGAAGGGGCGTTATCTGTGTTAGATGAAGAACCGCCAGAAATCCTGACAGATGAATGGAAGAACTGGGAGAGATTTGCAAAAGGACAAATAATCGAAAATATTGAAGATTCGCTGTTAGGTGAAATACCAGACGGTGCGACAGCCAACCAAATTCTTAACAAATTCGACTCCACCTACGCATGTAAAAATCTTGCCACGCAGTTGAATGTCCAAGATAAACTGTTTAATTATAAATTACGATCAGAGATGCCTTTGAAGAAACATTTCGTCGATTTGGATGAAATGATAAGAGACCTTATCGCATGCGGAAATAGTGTAAACGAGATGACAAAAGTATGGTATTTATTAAACACACTGCCTCACTCATACGATGACGTAGTGACAGCAATAAAAACAATGTCTGATGATCGTCTCACCTTAGCTTTTGTTAAGAAGTTGTTACTGGAACACGAACAAAAATTAAAGAAAGACCGTACTGATACAAGTATGAAAGCACTGCAATTCCAACCAGTAAATAAATACCAAAATAAACGCAAGCAAATAAATAAAAGAAATTATTCTCGTAAACCATATATAAAATCTACATTTAAAACTGAACAAAAATGTTATTTTTGTGGTCGCAGAAACCATTTAAAAAAGGACTGCTATTATTATAAGCAGGAATTGAAAAGACAAGAACATCGCCAACCAAAAAGGCATGAACAATCCCGCAGATCTGAGAGCACTCCTGGAATTATGACTGTTGCGTTACCCTCTAAAGAAAGGGAGGACAGTTTCGCTTTTATGATGTATTCTAAAGAAAAATGTGAACAGCTCGAAGAAAAATTAGAATTTGTATTGGATTCTGGAGCAACAGAACACCTGATAAATGACCTAAGGTTCTACAAGGACTACGAACAATTGAAGGAACCGATAAAAATTGCGGTTGCGAAAAAGGAAGTGTGTATTTGGGCAACACACGTAGGCAACATTGAAATAGTCACTAACTTGGGTCATGTTGGAGTCCTGCGAGGAGTCCTGTATGCTCAAGAGGTCCCGTTGAATCTTCTGTCAGTAAGAAGAATGCAAGAGGCTGGGGTGTCCGTGATTTTTAATCACAATGGTGAAGTAATTGCCAAAATCGGCCAGAAGACCATATTAACAGGTATGCGCATGAACGATTTATATATTTTATATTTTACTGTTCAAAATGCGTCATTAATGCAAATAAATGGTCAGGCTGCTATAATTAGACTAGAAAATAAAGATAAGCTATGGCATGAACGGTTAGGCCACATAAGTAAAAATAAATTTACTGAAATAAAAGTAAAAGTACTAGCCGAAGATAGCAATTATCTAAAAGAAATCAATCCCCTAGATTCATTATGTGAAAGGAAGCCACACTTGTTTTCCGCTAATACAAGCTTCACATAGCGAATCAATAGGTTTAATATTCTTTAAACAAATATTGTCAGATACCTAATTCATTTACTTTAATTTTTGTAAATTTTTCTTTACTTATGTGACCCAAACGCTCATGCCACATTTTATTTTTATCAATAATATTCGCCTCAGCCACGTGGCCTACAGCCCGTGCTGTTTTGTGCGCATTTTGTACTATTAATTCTATAATATACAAATTATTCATGCGCTTACCTTTAATTACTGTTGTATCTCCTTTAATGACCTCCACATGTCCAGTTTCCGTAAATAATACCGACATTCCAGCCTCCCGGATGCGCCTTACGGAGATGAGATTGGTTGGTACACTTTTGCTGTAGAGGACATTCTTCAGCTCGCCATTGTAGTCGAGTGAAGTGGTGACATTTATCCTGCCGATATGTGTCGCCTCGATGACAGTCCCTATTTTCGCCACAGTTATACGAATTGGCTCTTCCAGCTGTTCGCATTCGGTGAAAAGACTGAAATCCTTTATAATGTGCTCTGTTGCTCCGGAGTCCAGTACAAAACGCCTTGAAGCATGTTCTTCTTCATTGCAAATCATAAAAGCAAATGATTTATCAATTACCGCTGTTGACGCATTGGCTTCATGATTGTTTCTTTTCTTATGTTTGTATTGTGCCTTTAAACTTTGCTTATAAAAATAGCAATCTCGTTTAAGATGATTTTTTCGCCCACAATAAAAACATTTTTTTACTTGCCGATTTTTAAACACAGGCTGATTACTTTTCGTAAACTTTCTGTTTCTATTTTCATGTGCAGTTGTGGTGCGAAAATGAAGGGCTTTCATACTTGTATCAGCATTTTCTCGTACTAGATACTCTTCATGTTCCAACAGCATTCCTTTCACAAATGCTAGCGTAAGTCTATCGTCACTCATAGTTTTAATTGCAGCTTTTATTTGCGCATAACTTGGTGGCAAAGAGGTTAGTGTGTACCATACTTTAGTCGTCTCACTAACTTCCCCGCCACTGGCAATCATATCCCGTACCATTTCGTCAATGTTTATCATGTGCTTTTTCAGCGACGTACCTGGCTTAAGTTTGCAATTAAACAATCGATCCTGGAGACATAGCTGTGTTGATACCTTTTTACATGCGTAAATACCGTCAAATTTCTCCAAAATTTGCCGGGCTGTCGCACGACCTGGCGGTACTTGCGATACTATTGTGTCATCTAGGTACTCTATTAATGTCCCTCTGGCAAATCGTTCCCACTTTATCCACTCCTCAGTAATCGGTGTTGGTGGATCTTCAGTTAGCACGTTACTTGCACCTTCTTGCTCAATAATTTCTAATAGTCTAAATTTCCACATTAAATAATTCTCACCATTAAATGGTTTTAGATTGCACTTTACTGCATTTAATACGCCACTGGCCATCGTTACTTTGCACTGTATTTTTACACTGTCTCAAGTTACAAATAAACACTCACTTGTGATAACACGCGGTAACTGGGCCCATAACCTAAAGGAAGGTATGGTTTTATCATAAAACACTGTGAATGTATAAGTTCTATTTATTACGTCTTTACAGTTCAAGAGCTTTTTTATATCTAATATAGGGTCGTGGTGTTGTCGGTATGGTTACAGAAATATTCAGAGAATTAATATGTTTGCTAAGCATAATAACGTCATCAAAAATAAAGCTGGAGCCTGTTATTGATACATAATTATTTGTTTAGTCTAAGGCAGCTAGAAGTGAATACAGTTTTTGTAATTTAATTTACACCAAAACCAACACTTGGAATACAAAACGGCAGAATTCAGTTGCAGCATCGTCAACCGAAGCAGAGTATATGGCCTTATTTGAAGCGGTAAAAGAAGCTCTGTGGTTGAAATCATTACTAAATACCATAAAAATCCAATTTCTACATCCAATTACTTTGTTTGAAGATAATCAAAGTTGTATAGCTATAGCAACTAATCCGACAAGTCACAAGCGCTCAAAACATATAGATATTAAGTATCATTTTACGCGAGAGCAAATAGAGAACAAGATAATCTGCCTAAAATATGTTTCCACAGGTAACCAGGAGGCTGATCTGTTCACCAAGTCGCTGCCAGCCCCGCGTTTCAAGGAGTTGCGAAGCAAGCTGGGGTTACTGGATGAAAATAATTAAGCAAATTGTTTAAAATTTGTTATGTTTCTGTAAGGCATTATTATAAGTTGATTTAGAATGGTTTGACTAGGTTTTTGAATTGGGGTTTTCCCTAGTCCTTGCAGCAAATGCTGAACCATGTTAAAATCCCCGTAAAACGCAGTAATGAGTTAAAGTTCTTTGTTTGTATTAGCCTATGTTATAAGTTGATAAATTTTTGAGGGGGTGTGTTGGAATTATTGACAAAAATTACATCATCTTAGTTACGCAGTATTCCCAATGTGTGTAACGTGATAATATTGTAAACTATAAACTATTGACTAAGCAGAACGCATGAAAAATAAAATCAAAGTAAGCCCTCTCTACATACTCTGAGTTAGTTCTCTGTAACCATTTGTACGAACAAGATTGAAATATATGAAAGCTGCGTAATTAGATTTGAGTTTGTTTTTAATTTAATCTACCACTGCAAGACTAATAACTTCCCATACAAATGTCAATGCAATTTTTGAGACTGAAATACGCCTTCTTTATCGAGCAAGCTTTTTTTTTAATGAAACATAAAGTCCACACCAATGAGCTATTGCCAAGGAGTCCACCTAATATTACAGCACGCGTTAGTAAAGAACGAGAAGCAACTTTGCTAAATTGCAAGTGAGATCAGACAGGGGCCACAATTCTAAATGCATCGTCAATGATATTGACTTCCGTTTAATCACAAACTCTCAAGTCACTAGTGTAAAAATAAAGCTTAAAATAAAATAAAATAAGAAATAATGTGCGCATTTATATAATGAAAAAAACTAAATAAAGAGAAGGTTTTTTAAATGCAACTAAATATATCTTACCGTTTCATACAGCTTCCTCTGCAGGGGAACGTAGGATTTAATAATTTTTTCGGAAAGTCTATTAACCAATTGGGGCCTCTTTCCAAGCACGCTACAAGGGGCGTCAAGTAACACTCTGTCGAAAGTTTCAGGCAAGAATGGTGGCCCATAGTCAATTTCCTTCTTTAATTTACAATCCGCAGGATCCAGACACAATATCTTTGCTGAATCTGCCTCAAAGATATGCACTTTGGCATTAAACTCATCACAACGTTTCCTCAGCTGGGCCACTTTCTTCGAAGTTTTGTCGATAGCTACAAGAACTCCCTGAAATAGCAAATTGGTATAATTTTAACTGAATATAACTTAGTTTACAAATAATGCCGATATGCTTAATGGATTCTTTTTCTGTTCGAAAAATTGAAAGGTATACAAAACCATGGTCCCTAAAAAATTACGAAATATAATTTCACTATCGCAGGGATAACTTCAAAAATTCTGTTTGATCATAAAAAGATATTTTGAAAATGTTGTAACTTTAAACCTTTAAACCAAAATCATGAAGAATTCTATAAATAAGTACGAATAAATATTTTATATAAGAAATCGAATATTACAGCATAGGTAAGTCTTTTCAATACTGTTAATTAAATTGACAGTAGAAAATAAAAATGCAAGATGGCGAATGCAAAATGGCCGAGTTTGAGACCAAAAATCAAGCAATATTCTTTTTCCATAAATATTATTAAATGCTAGATATCAAAGTTCGCACATTATAGTATAGGCGTTTTTAATAAAATGATGTTAAATAATAAGAATGCAAGTTTCCGGATTCAAAATGGTTGAATTTAAGACCAGTCATGCAATATTCGATATCCAGGGTTATTGTTACGTCGACATATTCTAACTAGCAAAATTGAAGTAAATTAAAAAACAAAATGTATTTTTAGATAATTTGACGAAAAATTACATTTTCTATTCCTGTAAAATTTTCGAAACAATACGTATTTTTCGAGATATTGCGGTTCAAATTTTTCCAAGAAGAGGGAAGGTTGAATAGAAAGTGTCGAGAAAAATCTAGAAAAATTCTGGTGAATGTATTATTAAAACACAAGACTTCTTTTCTTTTTTGACATTTTCCTAAAGTGCACCCTGTCCAAGTTTTTCCGGAAAAACAAAAAAAAGTACCCTTATCGCAACATGGAAAATCTCCTAAACTATGAAATTTAAAGATCTGGAAAGACGTGTAGGTTAATATATTCTTTAAAATTTTGGTCTCTAGTAATATTTTTGCAACGTGCATATTTTCCCAGTTTCCAACAGTTTTTCACGATCAAAAATGTAATTTAATTTTTTGTACTGCATCATGTAGCCCTCCTACCTCCCTGACATAGAAATCTAAGGATGTGAGATCTAAACACCTAGCGGACTAAGGTATCGACCTATTCCAACTTAGCGATTGGGAAATTGCTGACGAAGTCATTCTCTGATATCGCGCCGCCGATAGCGTGCTGGACAAACACCTTGATGGATCATGATTTTGTGCCCGTTCGCTAAAGGAACTTCGTCGGATAAATAAAAGAAAAGCTGATTTAGAAAATCTCCAGATTATGTAACACCATTTAAAATTTGAGGTCATATGCAGGCCGAGGAAATGATTTTGCATGACTCCCTCCCACCCACACAATCACGCTGAACCTCCTTTGGTTTGCTTGTCTAGTAGCTGAGATGAAATCGCTTTAGCGGATGGCCACAGAATGATATATCAACATGATGGTTGTCCAACACGAAAATGCGAAAGAGAACTTATATTCGAAGTATGTTTAAGCATCAAATGTAAATGTTGATTAATAAAAACAGAACAGTAGTTAAAGTTTACTGTATTGTTTGACTTCTTAATGATAAATTTATACATATTAGAAAATCGACATCCTTTATAAGCTCAAGCATGTTTATTAAGGAATTACACAGTTTCTTTAAATGTTGCATTATCTCAATGAAAAGCTAATTAATCAGAAGATTTTAAAATAATTTGCTCACGAAATGTGCCGCCTCTTGGAAACAGATCATTATGAAATTGTAAGTTTTTAAATTACCTTTTTTGGTGTATTTTTTAATGCCCACCCAACTATCAATTTGATGTTTTGTAGAAGCTAAAAGAATGTTTACATAACATTTTTTATAAAACAAGATTGATGATATAAACATATTCAAAATATTTATTCAACGCTTATAGACGCAAAATGGGCACAGTTTATAAAACAAAGTAGGTAGTTCTTTAATTTATTTTATTATGGCTATCACAGGTATTACAAGATAATTGTATAAACGTTTACATAGGATTAAAAAAACTAATAGACGATAATTAGCATTGTGTTATTATTTCCATAGATACTTCCTTGTTATGTACAGCAGCAACATAAGTTATTTATTTTTTAAATGTTTTGCAGACAATGGTAATTCTTAAAATAGTTTTAAAATATTACAAAGATATATAGATTCTATTTGACATGGCGGCATAACTAACAACATGTTTAATGTAATATAAGGCAAATGTTAACTGATTATGGGCCGGTTTTTCAATGTCCATTTAAAAGTGCCAGATAGGTAGCTGCTAGTTACGCTTAGCTGGCAGTTATATCTATGGTAGTGTTTATCAACAATAATTTAACTGCCAGCTACGTATTCATGAGTTGAATTATTTCTTAACTATGTTGGCACTACCGATTCTACCTGAAGTTTCTGTCAGTTGGTTTAATTCAAATAGCGCGCGTGTTTTAGTGACAGTTTATCTAATTTAACCTCAAAATTCATTGCGTTGTGTAGCGTGTTGATTCGTTGATTGATGTTCTGTTCTTAATTTTGTGCGTTTGTATATCAGCAATAATTGCAATAGAGAGCGTAAAAAGGAAAAAGGTGCTAACTACACTTTAAGTGATTGGAGAAACAGAATTATTCCTGCAGCTTCTTCTATCATTTCAACGATATGTAAAACAGTATCTTTACGCAGTCGAAATCTTATTAAAAAAATCTTTATCATCATTCTCAAAATTATTTTCTCGTTCCCTTATGATATAGGGTCTCCTTTCATACTTTATAAATTGTATAATATCGTCATCATCACTCATATCCAGAATATTATTATTATTATTATTATTCATTATTGGCAATAATATATTTGATATAAGTCACAAATTAAAAATGAACATATCAATCACATTGGTTTTTAGGTTAGAATGTTTTAGAATTGTCAGAAATTGAACCAAATGCGCATGTGCAAATCCACTAACAGTAGAATAAATCCTTATCTGGCACTTTCGACTCTCTGCTAAATTTACTTTCAGATAGTGAGTTTAATCCTACGGTAAATTTTACCTGCACATTAAAAAACAGTTTATCTGCCAGATAAATTTTATCTGACAGTTAAGCTATTTAAGTGGACATTGAAAAAACGGCCCTAAGACTTCTTTTCGCCAACAGCAAAGCAATTTTGTGCTGGGAAGGAAATTTTTTTAACAAATATATGGTATATACTTTCGACTGCTCTAAAAAGAACGAATATTTGTCAAAATTAAAAATATAAAGTGAAAACAACATTTTTGTATTCGATCTTTTTGTGGAAACTTTGTTAGTTGGGCACGCTATTGTTGTTATTTTGTTCTGATGATGATAAACGCACTTTAAAGTACACGACTGAAATAAAAAATTTTGAAAATTAAAGCGGACATTTTTTTAATTCACGATATCAATGTGACGAGTATTATTCTAAAATCAAGAAATTGTAATATCTCTGAAACTAACGACTTTTGGATAATACATATTTGTGTTTATAACATAGGTAGTATGGACGAGAAGAGAGTGTCCTTGAGAACTATCATCCTGTGTATATCGTATGGTTGGGTCGTCGTGTTAGGTTAGTTATGAACGAATGAATAAAGCAATGAATACATAATATGTATCTGGCTAATGGAGAAATCCAATGCCAAAACATAAGTAGTAAATTTCATGTACCATTACGTATTTATAGGAATACGTCAAATTCTTGTATAGGAAGAGGACAATTTTCAAGGATCTTTACTTTGTAAAAAATAAAATAAAATATGTGCAAAGTTTGGCCATAGATATTTTTTACACAGAAACCTCCATTTTCCTTCAATTCGTGTCTGCTGCGCGCTCATGTGACTATTCTCGCAATTTATCGTGCTTGAGAGTGGGCTCAGTAGTTTTTAAATTACTCGAGTAGTTTTGACTGAAATAATAATAATTAAAAAATATATATTTCAAGATAAATACAGTACCTAACACCTTGATTTTTTGTTTTCGATATAATATAGACTGAGAAGTGTATAACGGTTAAGAACAGATTTTCTTTGAAGGGGGGGAAGTTTCTTGACTAATCTTAAATAGCCATTTTGACCAGAAATATATCTGATCGAGACCTACCAAGAAGAAAGTTCAAAATAATTTTGTCACCTTTAATTAACAATTCTAACATGCATTTGCAGAAAATTAAAAATATTGTAAATCACCCAATCCAACCAAATCAAAAGAACTTTATTTAAATTGGAATAAAAAGTTGCTTCCCCAGTACCCGACCCGTGGCTAACCAGACACTGATGGTGTGTAGCACCGTGGCAATTGAAGGGCTGGGTAGGGCAGGCCTGTGTCCACATATCAAAAGTGTATCAAAAGCAATAAACACCACTACTCCTTTGGCCGTAAGGCACATTAAATATGGTAGCACTAGTAAAATAAGTAACCCATGAAAACAATTAAAACTTAAAACTAGTAAAAGCAAGCGTTCATTGAATAGTTTTGGTAGTTGATCGGGAAAAAGATCAACGAAAAAACCCATTCGAAGCTATAGGGTTAAAAGTGGGGTTAAAAATTTGTTTTGATTGTCGAAGAAGAATTTTAAAAGGCAAATAGACGAAACAAAAACAGATAAAGAGAAAATAATAAAAATAACAGAAAATACTTGCAGAAGCTAAGTGGACTGATTTAGGAAAGAAGAAGCGTACAGTAGATAGTCAGCATATAGGAAAATGTGGCTATAGTGGCTGCCGGAAAATGGGCAACGCCTGGTATGGCATGGTGTGTTTAATCCGGAAGGAGAATAGAATAGGACTTAACTCACTAGTGGGATTATGGTAAATCACCCAAATGTTTCCAAAAAAGTGATTTCCAAACACATAGCAACAAACTGAAAGGTAAGAAGGAAACCGCTTCATGATCTTTTAGCTGTAATGGCTTACTGAAAGAAACCGCATTAGTTTTTTTAGTATGTCTTAATATGTTTTTTAACAATAACCATAAAATGGCCAATAAGTATTTATAAATGGTTTTGATTGTTTTTTTAAATTTTGCGCACTCGTATTTACATTGCAGGGTGCAGTAATTATCTGTGGAAGGTTTCTAACTTGAGGTTTGTGGATGATACCACTTTGATTGCAGCAAGTGAGGATGAGCTTATGCACCCCAAACAAAGAAGTTGGTGGTATTAATTATGTACATTATTACTCTATGTTCTTATAAACAAAGGCAATTTATTATTATTCTTATTATTATTATTATCTCCTAACACAGATTAGGTCAGAATCGCTCTGTATTTATGTTACTCTTACCTTATTTTGCATTAAGTCTGCAATGTGCGTTGTCTTGTTTCCAGGTGATGCGCACATATCGATTATGGTTTCATCTGGTTGCGGACCAAGGACATGGACACATAATATCGATGGCAGATTTTGCAGCAAAGCATAACCAGGTGGTAAAATCTGGTCCCCTATTCGTGGACACCCTGATGTTGCTTCTGTTACTTCTATAGCTATTCCGCTGAATAAAAAAATAACAATAACAACGCACCACAGGTAATACAACCCCCTTTAACACCGAAGGTACGAAGCGTATTTTTGCGGGAGGGGGTTGCCATGCATTTCGAGACAAGGGACACATATTCAACATTCAAGTATACCGGCACAACAGTTAGTACCGGGTTAAATCGTGTTAGTGGCAAGCATATTTAGTCACACTGTCTACTGGGTTCGCGTCCCAGGTCTGGCACTGGCAATGTCGGTGAGTAATGGATGTTGTATGCGTTTCGTCAAATTTGTAATTCCCATCTCGACAACTAGGCTTTAGGTTTGAGGGTTGTCTATTGTACTGAAATATATTTACGTTCTTTTTTGTGATTTACGCTAGAATTAATTTCTTTTTTCAGAAAAAATCCTAGTCCTGCGACCGACCTTTGAGTTTCAACCCTGAAACTTCAGGGTGAAAATCATTAATCCTAAACGATTAAAAGTATCTATATTATACGTCTGTCTGCCTGCCTGCCTGTCTGCCTGTATGTCGGTGTGTCTGTCCGGCTGTCACATTTCTTGTAAGCATGATAACTTAAGAACCAAAAGTCCGATTGTATTGAAATTTGGACAGTAAGTTAGGGTTAGCTAGAGGAAGAACTTTAACAAAATAAAAGAAACATTTTTCTTTGCTCCAAAATCCGTGAAACTTGGGGTAAAATAAACTTTAATATCTTTTATCACAAAAATTATTTGGCATACCTATCCATCGGATCTTTTTATACATGACTTCCAGAGTAACATGTGAAAGTTTAAGATTTTATCTTAGAACTTTTACCGATTTCATCGGAAATCTCTTTATGCTCCGACTTCATATATGTACTATTCTTACATTAATTTTTATATTTGAAAATGTGATAATCCAATGTTTCTTGTTTCATTTAAGATTTGTTGAGCTCAATTTCATTAATTACTTCAAAAGTTACAACAAATTTAGTATAGTGCACGCTTCGCGAGCAATACTTATGTGTCACCACGTTCCATTCTCGTGCGTTAAAAAAAATCTAAAGCCTACATTTTTGATCGTACAAAAAAACTTCTTATCCGTTTTTGGTGGGAAATCTCCCCCTCTATCGCCTAATGCTATTAGTTGTTTTATGCATATTTATCATTTTTCGTGTTATTGGTCAAAAACCGAATTTTGGCCAATATTTTCGACTTTTTTAGGGGTCGCCGGCATCTTCCGCTCTAAACTTTTTTTTTATCGTATTCTATAGCAACAAAACTACTTATTCTGAAAAATCCAGCCATATAACATTTAGTGACCGGTTTTAATCAATTTCTGTCTGTGAGAACTGGGCTATTAGGCGAGTCTGCCTGGGGTAAAAAGAGGTGATTTTACAAATTTTGTATACCATTTGAGTTAGCAATGGATTCTTATAAGAAAAATTCCGCTGAACAAGATTTTCGTATGAAAAATTTTCCTAAACCGCGAGCTTCGTGGTCAAATAACTGTTTAAACAAAATTTTTCTCGTTTTTATTTAATAAAATAGCCAATTCGGCAAATCGTTTACCATTCGGCACTTTCAGCGTTCGGCAATTATGTACATAAAATCATAGAAAAACTCAAAACAATAGAAACTCAATGTCATAAATAATTATTACTTGTCGAGAAACCCCTATCTTGTATCTTGTATATGTGCATCTGTAGTACCCTGTCATGATTGCTGGAAATGTAATAATATAATAAACAGGAGAACAGGACACTTCGATTCATCAAAAGTACAACACCGCGTAGACTTAGAGGGCCTTCAGGCTGAATTAGAAATATTTAGCGACCAATGTCGAGAACTTACACCTCTAGATAAAATTGTTGAAAAAGCTTATGAACTAAAGATCATTCTACCATTGTGTTACAAATTATGTACTTTAATTCAAACAGTGCCGGCGAGTGTGGCTTCAAATGAAAGGAGTTTCAGCAAACTAAAACTCATACATTTTTTTGTTAGAACAACAATGACCGATTCGCGTTTAGACTCATCATTAATCTTATCATCAGAGAGGGATATTCTGGAACAAATACCTTTCAACATTTTAGTTGCAAGGTGGGCCGCTTTAAAAGAAAGAAGAGTTAAAGTTGCTTAAAAAAAATTAAATTGTATAATAATATATCCTTTTTATTTATAATTAATTTGTGGCAATATTCATTTATTATGTTTGTTGGGTATGTTGCCACTGTAAAAATATTAAAAAATTTTGATGAAAAAAACCTTTGCGCCAAAAGGATCAGACAGAGAGAGGCTGGTTTTTAATCATTCTATCACAAAATGTCACACAAGTGAAAGTTTTGATAACGGAAAAAGAAATAGTTTTCGAAACGTTAGCAGCCTTCGAGTTAATTTACTTCATTATCATTTAACAATTTTCTTTCAGTTTATATATTTTTAGGTGTGACTGGTGTGAGACATTTTGTACTAAAAATATTAAGAACCATCCACTCCCTGTCTGATCCTTTTGGCGCAGAGGTTTTTTTCATCAATATTTTTACATATTTTCACAGTGGTAAAATACCCAACAAACATAAGGAATAACCGTTTTGTATCTTTTATATTTTGCATTTTACTTTAAAATAAAGGTTTTTTTCTTCAATCAGATTTACATTTTTTTGTATCCCAAAAATTAAATGATATATAAATAAAACAGAGGACCAGATGAGAAGAAGTCATTCGGCATTATAACAATTTCACACCCCCCCATAAAAATTGCTTAAAACCGGCCCTGTGTCTGTCTGCCTGTCCGTCCGTCACGTTTCTTGTAAGCATGATAACTTAAGAACGAAAAATCCGATAGTATTGTTTGGACAGCAAGTTAGCGTTAGTTAGAGAACCCTATTTTTTTTAACAAATCGATCAATAAATAAAAAAGTTATAATTTTTTGAAATTTTCAAAAATTTTTTTGTAATTAAACAAAAAAATGTTTGAAAGTAATATCATTTACAAAGAAACTGCGAAGAGTATCCTATAGAATGTGCAACAATTATATAACAAGTGTAGTAAATCGGCGAAGAGTATAATGGTTACTTTGTTTATTCTTGAGAACTTCATTAAATCCGTAACTTTCGAGCTGATGGTGTGCACCTGCTTTGTATGCTCCACATTTCTTATAGTCGAAATCATGGAACAGTGGAATACTCTAATAGTTATTAGCGTTAATAGTTATTAATTGTAAATATTTGTAACTAAAACAGTAAAATAATAATGCCATTGAAATAGTTGAATCTTTTGAATATTTCTCATTTACAAATAACAAAGTGTGTGTTTTTTTCATGAGATGAACTTTTTTTCATTATAAGAAAAAAGTGAAAAAAATATTGTTTCAATTTTATTTTTGGTCTTTTTTCGACAGGCACCCCCCTCAAATAAAGTAAAACAAGCCTTCTCTTTCACAAAAAGTAGTAAAAAAAAGAAAAACTACCGACAAACCCTCGTTGGACAAGAACAATCATATGTTTGTTGCAAGATAGACATTTATTTAATCAAAGTTCCAAAAAAATATATTTACGACGTTTTTAAAAATTTCTCAGAAAGTAAAGACAGTTATTATCATAACAAATACTTGGTTCCATGAAAAAAAAGCAGTTTTGATGAAACTAATTTTTCCCACATCGAGGATCGAACCCGCCACCCCATTGCGCGTCAAATCTTACTATTTTCACGTTGCGGAAGAAATATTGTTACGGGTCAGAAACGCGTATAACTCTTCAGGGATTGAATATTTTTTGTAGAACTTTTTGTGGTTGATGGAAAAACTTGTTAGCTTTCATTTGCACCGAACCTCCTGTCCAAAAAGTTGTTAATAAACAAATTAGAGCCTCTCACGCAATGTCACTTTTATTTCCGATTCCGGTTATCCGATTAAAGTCTTTCTGATCTCAAAATTTTCCTTTTTGCAAGCACATTCATATGAACAAAACCCCATTTCAAAACGCTTACCCAGAGCCGAGATATTCCATTTGGTAATTTGCAAAATTAATTTAAACTTTAAACAGACAAAAGCAAAAAGTTGCATTCATGCAGACTTCTATTGGGGTTATGCCCGACATCAATATTTATCGTTTAAAGTAAGTTTGAAGTGGATCAAACTATCGGACTATTTGCTAATTAACAAATGATGCCAATTGTTTAAAAAATTAAAAAGTATTGAAGATATCGGGCCAAAAAAAATGGTATATTCTTTGGTATAAAAGGCATATATTTTGAAAAAAACAATATCCTCATTAGTTTCGGAGTAATCAATTTGTTAATTATGAGATTTATTTTGGCTATAACAAATGAACGGGTTGACAAAATGAGTTGTGCCTGGCACCAAACGACGCGCATTGAAAATATCTTTCGACTGAATCAAGATTTTTTCGGATCCGTCAAACCGTTCATTTTATTAACTAAAAACGAAAAAAATTGTTTAAAGAATTATTTGACCATGAAGCTCGAGGTTTAGGAAAGTTTTTCATAAGAAAATTTTGTTCAGCGGAATTTTTCCTATAAGAATCCGTAGCTAACTCAAGTGGTATAGAAAATTTTTAGGAAAAATCCCAGACAGCCTCGCCTATATATCGCATCCGTGAAAAAATCACCCTGCGAGATTTTTTCGGATTTTCACGTTTCAGACTATGTAGATTACGAAAATGAAAGTCTGTCTGTTTGTTGGTGCTATAACTAAAAACCGATTTGACAGAGAACACTCGAATTTGGTAGGTAGTTGACACTACTGCCAACGAACAAATGGGTAGACATTCACTGGAAAACGTACAAGATGGATCGTCTAAAGATTATGAGTAATAAAGAAAATATGATAAAAGGCAATAATATTTGGCATACAGTTAAAACAATGGCAAGGAAGACACCTATTATACTTTTATTGAAAAATATACATGGTGGTCATCTTAATAAATAATATATGTATACAGGGTGATTTTTTCACGAATACAATACTTCCCTTCGGTAAGCGAGGGAAGTAAAAATGACCACAAATAAGTGTAGAAATATATGTCTTTCTCAACAACCACTTTGCCGGCTACTTGCTACGATCAATCATGGATACAGGAAGGAAAATATGCCCAGTATGTACAGTATGACTACCACAATAGGGTTTTATTACTTCTCTCGTTTATAGAAGGGAAGTATTGTATTCGTGAAAAATCACCGTCAAAGATTTCTTTGGATTTTCACGTTTCAGACCATGTAGATTAAGAAAATTAAGGTCTTTCTATTTCGTCCGTCTATCAGTCTGTTTTCGGTCTGTTGGCGCTATTTCTAAACAACTATTTGACGGAGAACAGTCAATGGACCCCGCAGTTTTTTTTTGTAAAAGTGGATTTCAGTCGATTGTTCTGAAACTTGGGAAAATGTTCTCCTGGGCCCCCTGATTAAAATTCTCTTTGACCACCAGTCCAACCGAATTTTTCATCTAGAGGCGATTGAAACTGAACCTGTGCGAAGGTCTGCTTAAACGTTCCATAAAAATTTTGAAAATATTCAGGCTCCCGGAAAAAAAAATCGGTAAAGGTATTTACACAGAACTTCCCTCTTTATTTGTGCATGACGGTCACTCTAAAAAATTAATAATTACGAAGTGACATTGAAAATAAAAATCGAAATATAGTTATCACTATTATTACAAAGAACACCTGATAAGTTCTGGTCAAAAAAATATACAGAGTGCTCATCCAACAGCAAAAGTTCAATACTAAATAACAGGTGCCAAATATGGAAGGCTTGGGCAAATACCTTTATAAATGTCCACCATGACTGAATTATTTCTTGGGATGACCACCCTGTACATTTTTCATTAATAGTATAATAGGTGCATATGCCTAATATTATTGCCATCTGTCACATTTTCAATTCCACATACACGTAGTGGAGTGGAAGTATAGTGGTGGTTAAAAAATTTCATTTTTTTTCCATTTTTTCAAAAATGTTTTAAAAAAAAAATTCAAAATTTTTTTCTTCTGAAATAGGTTTAGAATGCCATGACACGTGGGAATTTTAAATTTGAGCAAAAAGGACAGTTTCCTTCTATTCTACAGTGGCATTTTTTTTTAAATTGGTTTAGAATGCCATGGAACGTGAAAATTTTAAATTTGAGCAAAGAAAAAAAAATTTCCATCTATTTTAGTGGTAATTTTTTTTTCAAAAATGTTGGTGAAAAAAATTTTCAAATTTTTTTTTTCTCAAATAGGTTTGTCAGGAATGTCAGTCATGTCAAACGTGAAAATTTTCTTTTCCGAAATAGGTTTGGAATGTCATGAAACGTGGAAATTTTGAATTTGAGCAAAAACATTTTTTTTTCATCTTTTCCATACCGTGATAAATTAAAATTTTTTGCAAAAAAAAATTTAATCAAAATAATTTTTAAATTTGTTTGAATAGGTATAGAATGCCATGAAAACGTAAAAATTTTAAATTTGAACAAAGAAAAAAATTCAGTCTGTATTAGTGGTAAAATTTTTTCAAAAATAGTAAAAAAAATTTCTAACATTTTTTTTTAAATAGGTTTAGAACGCCATGAAACGTGGACATTTTTTGTGGTAAAAAATTTTTCAAAAACGGTGAAAAAAAATTTCAAATTCTTTTTTCTGAAATAGGTTTAGCGTGTCATGAAACGCGGAAATTTTAAATTTGAGCAAAACAAACTTTTTTCATTATGTATTCCCTTTAGACGATCCACCCTGTATATTTTCCAGTGAGAGTTCTACCATTTCTTCGCTGACAGTAGGGTCAACTACCTACCAAATTTGACTACTCTCCGTCAAGTGGTTTTTTAATCAATGCACCAACAGACAGACAGACAGACAGACAGACTGACGGAATTGGAAAAACCTATATTTTCGTGATCTGAAACGTCAGAATCCGAAAAAATCTCGGAGGGTGATTTTTTCTCGAATACATTACTTCCTTTCAGTATGCGAGGGAAGTAATAAACAAAAATAAATCTTTTTTTGAATTTTTTTTACGGGAAAAAGAAGCACTTTGAAGAAAAAGTTGGGGGAGGGGCATAAGTTGCTTATTTTTGTTCAAAGAACACGCCTCCGGTTTTCAGAATTTCTTAGACGAACATAATTTCGACCAAGACTTTCCCTAGATTTTTATTTTTTCTACTTCAGAAAGATACCAAAATATTCAGGCATATTCTTTAGGTAAAAATAATCAACTTATACCCCTCCCCAACTTTTTCTTCAAAAAAAATTACAAAAAAATATTTTCTTTTGATTGTTATTTTTTTCCGGGAGAAGGAAGCACTTTGAAGAAAAAGTTGGGGGTGCATAAGTTGCTTAATTGTGTTCAAAGAACACGCCTGCCGGTTTTCAGAATTTCTTAGACAAACATAATTTTGACCAAGAATTTCCCTAGATTTTTATTTTTTTATACTTCAGAGAGATACCAAAATATTCAGGCATATTCTTTAGTTAAAAATAATCAACTTATACCCCTCCCAAACTTTTTCTTCAAAAAAAAATTACAAAAAAATATTTTCTTTTGTTTGTTATTTTTTCCGGGAGAAGGAAGCACTTTACAAAAACACACCAAGAGACAAAAAATGCTTATTTTTCTCAAAAAAATAAGACTGAATATTTTCAGAATTTTTATGAAGCATTTAGGCAGGCCTTCGCAGATGTCCACAGTTTCAATCGCTTCTAGATCAAAAAATCGAATTCGGTCAAAGAGAATTTTAATCAGGGCGCCCAGGAGAACATTTTCCTCAAGTTTCAGAACAATCGGCTGAAACCCATTTTGACTATAAAAAACTGCGGGGTCCTTTGGTAGGTAGTTCATGCTACTGCCAGCGAGAATAAACAATGAAAAAATGTGACAAATGGCAATAATACTTTAGTTACAGTTAGCACAATTGGCAAGGAGGACACCTTTTAATGAAATATATATAGATACATGGTGGCCATTCTAAGAAATAGTTCAACTATGGTGCAAAGTAAAGGTATTTACAAATACCTTACATATTTAGGCACCTCTTATTTATTATTTGTTATTTCTGTCCCATGACCACTCTGTATATTTTTCAACCAAACGTTACCTGGTTCTCTTTGTAGCAGTAGTGACATAACTACATTCCGATTATTATTCTCATATGTCGTTTCTTAATTAATAATTCTTTGGAGTGAACACCAGCATAAATAAAGAGGTAAGTTCTGTGTAAATACCTCTACGAAATTTTACTAAGAGTTGAAAATGATAAAATGTTTGCTCTTAATATAATACCGGCATACACAAATAAAAAGCTATGTTAGAGAACACCCACCTATGTATCCCCATATATTTTTGGTCGCTGCATCCGAATGCGAATTCAGAATTAGTATGTCATCCCAAGATTTTTCGCGTGAGCCAAAAAACTACGTGAAAATCGGTCAAAAACCGATTCCCAAGACCATAACTCGAAAACGCAACGAGATACGTAACTGCGGTTTGCGCCATTCGATTTGTCCGCCTAGTAAATCCACGGAAACAGCAACTTGTCATTTGTTAGACTATGTGTACTGGAATTTAGATAAAGGTAAATACCTTGTTTCATTACAATTTGATCTATCAAAAGCTTTTGATACAGTAAATAAGGACTTACTAAAACATAAACTTTACAGCATGGGTATTATGCAAATGAAAAATACAATTAACGAGGAATGCCTATTAAATATTCACATATAGCGCATAACATTCTTTGCTGGGGAAGTTCTACACATTTTGAAAGAGTTTTTATATGTCAGAAAAGAATTATCAGACTAATATTCAAGTTGGGTTATAGAGAAAGTTGTAGAAACACTTTCAGGAATAAGAAAGTATTAACTGCACCTTGCATATATATATTAAAATGTTTAACGTATGTGAAGAAAAATATGAGCTTATTTGAGACTTTAAATAATAATCATGATTATAACACTAGATATGGCGACTGTTTAAGTATTCCAAGATACTTAACGACTACCTTCAAGCGATCACCAAAATACAATGGGCTCGTTCGGCATTTTTTTTTTTATTTCACAAATCGAAAGTGCAAGTATAAATCAATGGATCTGCAAAAAAATCAGAATCTTATTCGCACATTTAGTATCTTAAAAACTATTACAAATTTCCTAATCGCGAAAATGGGGCGTGGCCAGGCGCTACGTCACTATACGCATAGACTCGGCGATCACAATAGAGTTGATGCTCCTTATTGGTTATAATTATAAGTGTTTTCGAAGTATTGTTTGTTTCGCTTACTACTTGACAGTAGGGGAGTACAATTTGGTGAAATGTCAAAAAATTACAATTTTCTCTCGCTCCTGCCAGAACGAATTTTCGATTTCGACCCTGCAATTTACGATTATAATTCATCGCCGACCCTTTCCTTTCCGTAGACACATAGAACGAACTTCCACTCGACGTATTTATTTAGTTACCAGCGTTTAAAAATTCCATGTTTTTCGACTTTTCAGGTTAAATTTGAAAGGTCCCAGAAAGCCATTTTTCTTAAGTCACTTGCGTATAGTGACGTCACAAATGAGCGCTCGGTTTTTGCAACTATTACTAAATTCAACTCCTTATATCTCGAGAACGGAAAAAGTTAATAATACGAAATTTTAAGTGTATAATGAGAATATCGAGTACTATATGAAAAAGTATAAAAACCATATAAAAAGAATATCATGGAACAAGCCCATTGTATTTCTCTTTATAATAAATTACCTGTAGAAATAAAAAATATTGAAATTTATAATAAATTTAAAAATGCAATAAAACAGATGTTACTTGAAGGAGAATTTTACAGCGTAAAAGAGTTTTTAGATCGATGAACTAAAAATGTGTATTTTTATTCTAATACTGCTTATGCAGTAAGTATTTTATTGTTTTAATGTTTATTTAGTGATATTTATTTGTGATAGGTCTATTTTTGTAGATTGTTTTATTATAAGAAATATGTTATACACAAATTATTGCTGACTTGCCATATATACTGTATTTGTATCAACATGGTTAATAAATTATTATTATTATTATTATTATTTTACGTACCCCTGGATTTTCAGATTTTTGCGGGAACTTCCTTTTTTTTTCAAAATTTTCGAAGGTATCTAGAATATTTATACGATTTCGACATCTCTTCACATAAATAGCTGTATAACTTTTTGTAGACAAAATTGACCCCCCTTTGTGTGTTTGATCAATTGTAAATTAAATTTTCAAGCCGATGATATGGGGTACTATATTTTGTGGTGATTTTTAAGTGAGGTATCGGCCACCAAAGTGAAAAGTTCGGGGATTTCGCTCCTCAAGTGACACGGCCCAGCTACGAAGGCCACTTCCTCCAAACGAAAGCTACCAAAAATTTGAAAAAACCGGGTATGGAAAATAGAATGAGATATCGAATGGCGCAAACCGGAAGTCGATGAAGTCCTCCGTTTCCGAGATACGGCCGCTCAAAGTCACCGGTTGGGAAAAAAAAATTTCACCTCTTCCCGAGACCATAACTCGAGAACGCAACGAGATACAGAGCTGAGGTTTGCGTCACTCGATTTGTCCGTCTTTCTACGTACCCCTGAATTTTCAAATTTTTGCGGGCACTTTCATTATTTTGCAAAATTTTCGAAGGTATGTAAAGAATATACACGATTTCGACACCTCTTCATAGAAATCGCTGTAATTTTTTCTAGACAAGACTCACCCCCACCCCTTTGTGCTTGATTGATTGTATATTAAATTTGCAATCCGATGATGTGGTACACGGTATTTTCCGGTGATTTTTAAGTAAGATATATCGGCCGTCTGAGGATTTTTTTTTCTATACCCCAACGACGCTCCGAGGCACAAGAGGCCGAAGCTCCAGATCCTGGATAATGGGTAAGTATAACTAACCCTTTAGTTTATCTGTTTCAGTCCGATCTGCAAGCCACACCGCAAGGAGACAATGACCAAAAAACATCCAATACCCGATCCCGGGGGGTACCAAGCAAACAACCAGCTCGGTACCCTTACCCTAGCCCGTGCCGGCCTCTGACGCTAAGAAAGCGTCTCTGGCCGAACACAATCCTGAACTACACAGTTCACACTTCCTTCGGACGAAATCGGAGCACATGATGCCAATTGGCAGCCTGGGCTTCCGACTAGTCAACACCCCCAAATTCCTTTCAAACTCCCAGAGGACTCGGTAACAGCCGTTTCCTCTCACGACAGACGAGAGACGCTCCCGGGAGTCTATACATGCCAGAGAAGAAAGACCAAGACAGAAGAGCGCCAGAAGAAACGACTCAGCTGGCAGGGTCCAACAGTCAGGACCAGGGGAGGTTTGCTAACATCGCCAATACCGTCCGAATTTGCGGGGGGGATAGGCGAAAAAGCAGGCCCACCCCTTACGAGGCCGGTCCAGGTCTACAGCGATGATTGGGGCAAAGAGCTCAAGCTCGACCTTAACCGTCCGAGACCGTCATCTTTAGTCAAGAATATTGGCGCGCTGAGGATTTCGCTCCTCTAACGACGCTGCTTCGGGGGCCATTCTTCCCAAACGAGAGCTCCCACAGTTTTGGTGGCATTTACTGCCATGGAAAATTGAACGAAAAATCGAATGGCGCAAACCGGAAGTCGATGAGGTCCTCCATTTCCGAGATACGATAGCTCAAAGTCACCGGATGGCAAAATTTGAAGATCTTCACCGCTTCCCGAGACCATAACTCGAAAATGAAACTAGATACGGAGCCGCAGTTCACGCCATTCGATTTGTCTCTCCTTCCTACGTACCCCTGAATTTTTTCAGATTTTTGCGGGCACTTCCTTTTTTTTCTCATGTAAAAACCCTATTTTTGCCGGTTTTCATATTGTTTTTGGCACTCACGAAAAATGGGGTGGCGGGACAATTCTCACTTCGGATTAGGACTCAGCGGCCAAAAATATATGGGGGTACATAGGTGGGTGTTCTGTAACAGAGCATTTTTTTTGTGTGCCGCCTGCCGATGTAATTATTTCTCTTCTTTTCATTTTAGATAACTTTTACATCGTAGAGAATTGTTTGCATTTGCATTCAATTAAGTTCATTAAACTTTTAATTCGAGTGACCAGGATTAAAAAATATATTTAACTACTTCATCAATTTTTAAGAGCGATTACGTTAGCTATCGCATTTAGTACGAAATAGAGTCGCAATTATTGCTTTGTTCAATGTAACTCATAGTGCTAATTCTTATCAAATGAAATCATTCTAGATAAGAGTACTTAATTGTTAATTGTCTAGAACAAAATTAATAAAGACTCGCAAAACGTGATGAAAAGTAAATGCACATAGACAGGGTCGGATCAAGGGGCATGCGAAGTTCAAGGGCGGCCGCCAAAATGAAATAAATAGAATGATTTAAAGAATAAACAGTTGTTCTTCATTAAAGCTCTAGTGAAACAAATACATGAAGGATGCCCATGAAACCAGGTAGACTCCCGCCCTTTCTGTATTTTTTAAGATAGAAATTTGAAATTATGGTACAGTATATTTGACATAAGAGTACATATTTTCCGAAAAATCCCCGAGAAATGTTTGCAGACTTCAGTATATCCCTCCTATAGATGTGGGAACTAAAAATATATTAACAACATATATATCTCTTACGCACGAAAGTTCTTCATTTTATACTACATATTGCGAGTGCAATTTAAACAACGAGAAAATTCAAAACGCGAAGTGCTTATAAATAAATATTGGTCCTATTTATTTATGGTTATTACACTCGTCGCAAATACAAAACGAAGAGCCTATTGCATTTGATCGGAGGGTAATAACACTGATAGAGGCAAAGACTTCATATCACTGTGTTGGTGAATTGGTGATCGAATTCTGAACAACTTTCAAAATGTCCATCCGTCTCTCTGTCTGTCCGTCTGCATGTCTGTCCGTCTGCATGTCCGTCCGTCCGTCACGTTTTTTGTTAGCACGATAAGTTAAGAATGGAAAGTCCAATTGTATTGAAATTTGGAAAGTAAGTTAATGTTAGCTAGAAGAAGAACCCTATTGTTTTTAAAAAACTGATCAATAAATAAAAAAGTTGTTAATTACTGATTTAAAAAAAAACAACATTTTTTAATGATTTGTAATTAAACAAAAAATATCTAAAACTAACATTTTTGACAAAAAAACTGCGAAGAGTATTCTATAGAATGTACCACAATTATACAAAAAGTGTAGTAAATCGGCGAAGAGTCTAATGGTTAGCTTGTTTATTTACATTATAGTACCTACTATTGCCTGAACATTCTTTATTTTGCAAAATAAAAATGAGATTGAGAACCAATTCCCAAGCTTGCTTGAAATATATATATCTTGAGCAGACCCGGTATATAAAATATGGTAAAAGACGTACCTTGGCATTAGATTCTCTCCAAATAATTCATGCCGCATCATTTTGACTATCCCATTTCCAATAAAAATTTTGTTCTCGTCTTCGTACAACTTTTGTAGGCCCTTTTTGCATTTTTTACTAACATCTGCATATATGCTCACTTTATCGTGTATTTGCGTGCCTAGGAAAAAGAAAATTTGTAGCATTTTCACGAAAAATGATAAACAGTGAAAATATCAGAGAATATAGAGAGCGAAAAAAAATGCTAAGTACCACCATCTTTATTTTGAGAAAAAGGACGCAAGGCTTATACAGGATGATTTTGATTTTATCTGAAACAATTTTAGGGAAAGTACAACGTATTGATAGAAATACAGTAGCGCAAAAAATGGAAAAAGAAACCTTGCAAAACAATATTTATTTGCACACCACTGGTGTCTGGTCCACTGTATTAAAATAAAACCGAATAAAATAGCTGATAACAAATCAGAAGATGCGTTAGTGGAATGGGTAAAATGTTCGCATATACAAATTTTGTTGTAATAATGCCTTTCCGTGCAGTACATGTCATAATGTTAATTGCGCCATTCCAAGCACCTGACGGGTGATGTGTTGAAATATTCAAGTCTACCTCTAAAACAACACCGAACAACAACAAGAATTATTGGTAATCTTCCAAATAACTTGAATCTAAATGTTGGTTCAATTTAAAAAAAAAAAGTGAAATTGTCAAAAGATATCATTAATACATGATGTGACTATTTTGTTTCTATTAAAACAATGCTAATGTAACTGTCAAAAAGTTGTCACGTAAATATCTTGCTACCTTGTTTGCTTTTTGTGACGTGACTGTGGCTTATTTTCAATTTTTCTTATAGATCAGAACATCGCATTTAATTAGTCGGATGATTCTGAACAACTTTATGAACCAATTTTTGTTTTTATTTAAAATTTGGTTCATAAGTACACTCCACAAATTACCCATATTTTAAATAACAAAATTATAATGTAATCTATAAAGATTTTAACCTGGAAATCGATACGATCTGAAATAATACAAGAAACTGTTTTTATCTATATTGTTACGCGTATCGACCCCCCCCCCCCCCCCTAGGAGCTGAAGGATGATACCTCATGAGTAATAGCCGGAAATTAAGTAGCTGGTGATAAAAAACTGCAGTAACATCGAAGCCTGTAGTACGCCACCTCTGAGACACTGGTAGTACGTTCTCTAGAAACTTATAAATAGAAATGGATCGAGATTTTTACATTGTTCTAGAATGCCGCTAGCGATGGTGGTTCAAGATTTTACTAGAACGTTATGGAAAATTGATGGGAAATTTCTAGATATCTTTTGTAGGATATATGAGGCAAGATTCACGGCGAAAAGGGAAGTATTTAATGAATTAAAGGCTAGAAAATACGAAGTGATAAATAGTGAAATAATAAACATTGTTAAAGGTTATTTTAGTCAGTAAAGGTGTATTTTAGTTAATAAAAATATTGTGAAGTTTATTTCAGAAAGTGTTATTCAATAAAGTTGTTATAATTTTTGAACCTACGAATTATTAAGGACGGTTTCGCAAGATATGAAATCACGTGACAATATTATAAGTATGCAAAAAAGTCGACAAATTAGCTGACGGCTAAATTTGGGGGGGGAACCCCTTTCACCCCTAAAGAACGGGTTTTGTAAATATATTGAAAGCTACGAAATTTGTTAGAAGATCCTAAATATACAATTCTATGAAATTATCTTGAATTTGAGGCTAGTCCGTCCAATTTGGTCAAAAATTGACCGAAATATGATTTTCTGAAAAATGAGTATTTTTCATCCCGTTATAAGTCAAATTTCAGCGCGTGTTATTCGTAATTATCTCAACAGTAATAGGCGAGTTTGCCTGGGATAAAAAAGGGGTGATTTTACAAATTTTGTATACCATTTGACTTAGCAATGGATTCTTATAGGAAAAATTCCGTTGAACAAGATTTTCTTCTGAAAAATTTTACTAAACCGCGAGCTTCATGGTCAAATAATTGTTTAAACAAAATTTTTTTCGTTTTTATTTAATAAAATGAAAACGGTTTGACGGATCCGAAAGAATCTTGATTCGATTGAAACATATTTTCAATACGCGTCATTTGGCGCTAGGCACAACTAATTTTGTCAACCCGTTCATTTGTTATAGCCAAAATAAATTTCTTAATAAACAAATTGATTACTCTGAAACTAATGCGGTCAGGATATTGCTTACCAACGAATATACCATATTCTTTTTGGCCCGATATCTTCAATACTTCTTGATTGTTTAAACAATTGGCATAATATGTTAATTCAGGGGCGCGTTTAGGTAAATTGGGCCCCTAGGCGCTGTGAGATTTGAGGGCCCCTCTATTAAAAAAAAAAATTAGATCTAAAGATTTGAAGGCAAGTATATGTTTACAAATACATATTATGATACTATTTTTTTCCGGCTTTATATGTTGGCAAACTTGTCGATTCGAACGTTTGATATCACAGTTTTGTGTGCCGAAAAAAAAAATGCGTTTACATGAGGGATTACTGACCGGAATGGTCAAGTAAATACACAAAAGGGTTTCAACATTAAAAAATGTCGCCTGCAACACATTGAGAATAAAGGACTGTGCAGTTTTTTATAGTAAGAATAGGTTTCAGTTGATTGTTCTTAAACTTGGGGAAAATATTCTCCTGGACCCCCTGATTAAAATTCTCTGTGACCACCAGTCCGACCGAATTCGATTTTTTGATTTAGAGGCGACTGAAACTGTGAACATCTTCCAAGGTCTGCGTAAATGTTCCATAAAAATTCTGAAAATATCCCGGCTCATTTTTTGAAGAAAAATAAGCATCTTTTGTCTCTTGGCGTTTTTTTTTCAAAGTGCTTCCTTCTCCCGGATAAAAATAACAAACAAACAAAAACATTTTTTGTAATTTTTTACGGAAAAAGGAAGTACTTTCAGAAATTCTTAGACAAAAATAATTTCGACCAAGAATTTCCCTAAAATTTTATTTTTTTCTACTTCAGAAAGATCCCAAAATATTCAGGCATATTCTTTAGGTAAAAATAATGAAGTTATGCTTCTTCAATTTTTTCTTCAAAGTGCTTCCTTTTCCCGTAAAAAAAATTCAAAAAAAAGATTTTTTTTCTGTTTGTTATTTTTTTCCGGGAAAAGGAAGCACTTTGAAAAAAACACCAAGAAACAAAAGATGTTTATTTTTACGAGTCTGAACGTTTTCAGAATTTTTAGTAGACCTTCGCAGATGTTCACAGTTTCAATCGTCTCTAGATCAAAAAATCGAATTCGGTCGGACTGGTGGTCAAAATGAATATTAATCAGGGGGCCCAGGACAACATTTTCCCCAAGTTTCAGAACTACCGACTGAAACCCATTTTTACTATAAAAAACTGCGGGGTTTATACATTCCAGCAGGCGACTTAAGCCGGCATATATCAAAAATTGATGCAATTTATCTGGAGATAGCTCGGAATCTATGTCGCCTCTATAGGTTTGATACTAATGCATTGATCATTGCAGTGCACTGATTTTTAGCTTGTTTTGCATCGTCATACTCTTTTTCCAAATTTTCTTTATTTTCAGTCTCTTTTTGTATTTATCCATCATCGCCAGATTCACTAGAATCGTTTCCTAATGGTTCTTCCTTTTCGCAATCCTCATCACTGATTTGAACATCAAAATTTTCTTCGTTATTTTCTCGGGTTTTCTAGATTGTTCTGTCTCAGGTTCTTGAATTTTCACACCATCATTATCACTAGATTTATTTTCATTAATGTAAAATATACCGAAAAGCTGATCCGTCATCTGGCACGTGCCGACTGCCGAAACTTAAATAGTAACGTCAGAGGAATTGCCAGATTGGTCTGTTGCATCTTTTTTTAATACACTGAAAAAAATATGTTCAAATCAATGAATGAAGGTTCATTGAGAATTTATAAATCTGTTTATTGATATAATGTACATGTTCATTAATACAATGTACACATTTATTGTTACTATGGAAACGTACATTATATTAATAAATGGATTTATCACACTTTTCAGTTGATGAACCGATTCATTAATATTACGAACATATTTTTTCAGTGTGATATAGTGAGTAAATATAAAAAAATTGAATATTCAAGAATATTCAAACACGATAAACACAAACAATAAATTACTATAGATATCTACATTGAAATATGAAAAAAATTGAAATCGAAAGGAAGAACTATAAAATTATTTCAAATTCAAATGATATAAAATGAGATTTGATGAGGATGATATGGAAAAGGGAAGAAATGTATTTCATGATAGTTGTAATTATCATTATTGCTATCGGTAAAGCGAAAATAAATAACGACATAACAAAGAAATAAAATTTTTACATCGCTTTTTTACCTCAATAAATCGAAAATGGGGGCCCCTGGAAAAGTGAGGCCCTAGGCGCGCGCCTAGTGCTCCTAGGCCTAAACGCGCCTCTGTGTTAATTAGCAAACAACTTTTTTCTCGAAAGTTTGATCGACTTCATAACGACTTTAAACGATAAATATCGATGTCGGGCATAACCCCCATAGAAGTCTGCACGAATGCAACTTTTTGCTTTTGTTTATTTAAAGTCTAAATTAATTTTGCAAAGTAACAAATGGAGTATGTCGGCTCTGGGTAAGCGTATCGGAATGGGATTTTGTGCATATGAAAGTGTTTGGAAAAAGGAAAATTTTGAGACCAGAAAGAACTTGAAAGAACTTCGAAAAAATCAGATTTCCGCTATATCTAACTTTGATCGTTAATGTTTGAAAAAGAAGTTACTTGCTAAATAACAAATTATGCCAATTGTTTAAACAATCAAAAAGTATTGAAGATATCGGGCCAAAAAAATATGGTATTGTTGCGTTTATTCACCTTTTAGGAAACATCCTGTATGAATCCGTGGGTTCAAAATAATTTCAACAAGAGATAAACACCACTAACACTTTATTTAATAATTTACTGACTATACAATACTTCAAACATTCAAAATAACCTTTACACTTTATTTAACCTCACTTTTTACCGAACGTGTCACTTCTAAAATAAACTTCTTCCTCTGCGCCGGTAATCGCGCCTTATATACTCTTAAATTGCTTCTAGATTCATCCAGAAACCATCAAGAATCTTCTCCAACCATACTCTAGAAAAGTCCATGGCTCTTTCTAGAGTTTTTCCAGTCACTATTAGTAGGCATAGGCGTATCATCTCCAGTTCCAAGGGGGTGTAATTCATAACAGTATATTCTTTGGTATAAAACAATATCCTGACCTCATTAGTTTCGGAGTAATCAATTTGTTAATTAAGAAATTTATTTTGGCTATGAGAAATGAACGGGTTGGCAAACTGAGTTGTGCCTGGCGCCAAATAACGCGTATTGAAAATGTCTTTCGATTAAATCGAGATTTTTTCGGATCCGTCAAACCGTTTTCATTTTATTAAATAGGAACGAAAAACAATTTGTTTATACAATTATTTGACCATGAAGCTCGCGGTTTAGGAAAATTGTTCATAAGAAAATCTTGTTCAGCGGAATTTTTCCTATAAGAATCCGTGGCTAACTCAAATAATATAGAACATTTTAGGGAAAAATCCCAGGCAGACTCGCCTACCCTGATAACACCAAACATCCCCAGGACGTTCACTTAGGTCCTCGTTTGGTCTGAACGTCCCGGGTTTACATGGTACGTCCCAGGGACGTCCGTTTGCTATCGTCCCTAAAACGTTCTGAATAAAACGTTTTGAGGACATCCTGCTAGAGTCTAGTCAAGACAAACCTAAACACATTTGTGAAATAACCTCTAGGAATGATGTTTTTTTTGAGCAGATGAGGATATGATTAAAAAAGGAAATTAAAAACTGTAAAAATGAAATTAAAATCCTTAAAAAGTTTTGCTAACAAAATTTCTTTTGATAACAAAACATTTTCATATTTCATGGTCCATTTAAATTTTGTCAATTTGATTTTTCTGATTTCAGAAATCTTTTCGTTTCAACTATTTTTTTCATGACTTTCGGTTATATTACAGCCATTTTCACCGCAATATTTAAGCAGAGCTTATGTAATGTTACTCAACCTGACTCAACTCAGTTGCTGTCAAACTATGGGAAATTCAATTTGGCAGGCATTGCATATTGCATCATTTTTACAAAGAATTTATATAAATTCTTTGCATTTTTATTTCTTCGGCACACTGGCACTAGTCACTTTTAACGGCTACAAAAGAAAGTACCAAAAACAGGTAAGTCTATTTAATTGATTTATTAATATATAAGTATTTAGATCGATATTTTATTCTAGATAAATTTGGTGCGGCTTATTTGTAGGTTATAATAAATATACTACCACCCATCACCTTATTTGGCTCTGTTAAAATTCTATGGGAGATCACCTGTGAACCTGAGTATGTAGTTTTTAGTTGTTTATCATGGAGTGAACTTATTCACTTAAAAGAAGATTGTTGGTTAAACATTATAAATACAATAATTCCCTTCCGTATGCGAGGGAAGTAAAAATTGAAAAGAAGTACCTACTCATGCAGTGTGTTAAACGAAGTGTTATATATGGTTCGACATCTCTGATGAACAAGTGGAGGTGATGAAACTTTTAATAGGTAAGGTTTGATACATCGAGTAATAAAAACATTTGCCAGAAAACATCAACAAACTTGTAAAGTATATTTAGGGATTTCAGTAAATTAATATAAGGAAAAAACTAATAAAGGTACTTTTTGAGGAAAATTTACAAATTTGTAACTTATATATGCCCTATTTGTTATATTTTTCTGAAATTATGCTGTACGTACGTACAAAAACTTTTATACATCATCAATGTTCAACCCAATAAACCTGCTTCTAACCGTAAATCCTAATGCATCTTAACCCATAGCCATTTTCTTTACTTGAATTCTGTAATAATATTGGCAAAAAATATAACGTTAAACTTATAATAATGTTATTAATCTGCGGTAGCATTAGTCACAAAATATATTTCTGCTTCTCTCGGTCTTTGGTATTATTTGTAGAATCGATCATTCATATAAAGAGGCGTTCTTAAAATTTTTAAATGAACAAGGGAACCTTTCAAATGCAAAAGTCATTTAAACAAAAAAATGTTCACATTTAAACTGTGATTTTTTTTTTAAATAGGACACCAAGAAAATTATCAAGTGGCATATATTAGTCTTAATGTTTTTTTGCCAAGATTTCATCTGAAATATTAACTTTTCTTTTATTTGCACAGGGGCTGCTGCAGTCGCTAACGCTTCAAAGTCTTGGAAGGACACCGAAATGGCTATTACATCGTGATTGAAGAGGGCAAAAGAAAGAACAGAGAGGGTGTCAAAAAAGAGAGAATATTAGAAAATAATATAAACTAGAGGATAATCATAAAAAGACGAAGTGTGCAAAACGTTAAGAGAAGGTGAGATATACATTTATCTTACGTTTTATTGCATACTTGGCTTATTTCTTATAATATTCAATATGACTTAATGTATATTATATAACTATATTATACTGTACTAGGTATTATAATATATAACTTTTAAATCCATAAAAATTGTATTTTTGACACTTGACACTTGAATTTGTAGAGTAAGAAGTTAATTTTAAAAAAATACAAATGCCATAACTTATTTTTCAATAGCACAATAGAAGTAAAATGTTCGCATAAATTTGTCATTTGGTGTTGATAAATAAAAGTACTAAGTATTAAAATCAATCTAATTGAATAATTTTTCTACATGGTAATTATATATTGTCATTTTTTTATCTTTTTGGCTTTTCTAACCACATTTATTCCTTTCGAAATAGAATCCAATCACTGGATTCTATTTCGAAAGAAATGCATGTGGTTAGAAAACCTAAAAAGGAACATACTTAAATACCCTCTGCTGTGAATACACCTTAAAAGTGGTGGAGGGGGAGGTACCTATATGTTTTGCATAGTATGTCCCAACAACGTTTTCGGGACGTCCTCTCTAGACCTACATTCGTCCCACATAAGTCCTGGGTGGGACATCCTCGGGACACCCCGTTTTGCTGACACAGAACGTCCCTCAAACGTCCTCGGTACGTCTTACGTCGGTAGAGTACGTCCCTCGGGACGTTTTCACGTCCTGTGAGTACGTTCTTGGGACGTTTTCGGGACGTCCATGTGCTCTTAGGGTATGAGGATCTAGGTATAACAAAAGTATAAAGTTGAAGAGTAATTCAATTTTTCGTAATTTCGTTATTAGTACAATCCTCTGTGATAAGAAATGGTCAAATTATGGCTATTTGTTGTTAAAGAAGTACGTTTTTACGAATATTGAAATTTCAAATTTGATCTTTTAAATTAGGTTTTGACACAACCGTTTTAGGGGAGACAAATTAGATTTTCACTTTCGATAATTGAACGTATTCAGAAAGGTGTGTAGAACAAAATATCGAAATGCCACCGCGAGAAATTGTGTGGAAAATGTTTTATTTAACAGTTCAGGTGCAAAAATACGATAATCCATGAATAAGCTTTTTAAATTCAATTTGTATAAAAACTGACAGCATCATTGGAAAGAACAGTTTTACGAAAGAAACATAAAAGACATGTTTGTCGAATTATTAAAGTTGAGCGAGCAGTAATTTGTTAACTAAGTGCACGTTCCCACTGCACGCTATGAGATGCGATAAAGGTGACCATTCCCTAGAAAGAGACATCCGATATGGAAATATTTATTATTTTTGGCCATAACTTTTTTTTCTTAGTACGTATGTTTAAAAAAACTATAAGAGTACCTAAGTAGAACCATAACAAGACTATTACAATGAATTTCCATTCAATAATTTCAGCGGGTTGCAAAATAGCTAGATTTAAATTTAAAAATTATGTTAATCTTCCTATGTATTGATTCCACTGATGCTCGCAGAATCCAGACAGTACAAAATGCATGCCTAAGATTAATATTTGGAATAAGGAAACGGGAAAGTGTTTCTCATAAGTTGCATGAAATTGGCTGGCTTAATATGTCTGATAGACGACTACTGCACTTTGCTTGCTTGTTTCACAAAATTATAAAAAATAAAGCTTCACAATATTTATACAAAAAGCTCACATTTAGGACAGATGTTCATAACCTTAATGTTAAATTTAGAGGCAGATTAACTCCTCCCGTCCACCGACTCAACTTTACAAAAGGTCATTTTCATATCAAATAATAAAGATATATAATAATTTTCCCCCAAGCATAATAACCAAATCTGTTCCATCCTTTAAGAGCGTTTAAAAAGAAGATAATAGCTGATAATAATATAAACATAATTTAACTACTGTAAGCTTAATTATTATTAGTTTCTTGTGTGTGTCTGTATGTGCCCATATAATTCATATTCAGCTATAAGTTATATATTATATATTTGTGTATATTGCGTATACTTCTTGTTACATTCTTTTTATTAATATTGTATTACCTTTCTTACTCTTTTTTCTGCTTAAGATTAAATCCAGAGGTCAAGCTCCTTGCATGACCACCTGTTCTTCGGCATTTTTCCTGGAGTAATAATTATTTTATTATATTATTGTTACTTATATACTTTGTTCGTTATTCTATTGGAAAATAAAGACCTTTATTATTATTATTATTATTATTTCGTAGTTTTAAATCGAGCTATTTTGCAAACCACTGAAATTATTGGAAAATTCATAGTAATAGTCTTGTTATGGTTTTACTTAGGTACTGTTATAGTCTTTTTTAATATACGTACTAAGAAAAAAAAGTTATGGGCAAAAATAATAAATATTTTCCTATCTGATGTCTCTTTCTAGGGAATGGCCACCTTAATCACTTGATATAAAATCAGATGTGTTCACAGTGGTCGGTGCTTGAGCTACAGTAAAACGTTCTGCTTTGTTGCGATCGGTCATGAGCTTTAAATATTTTTTGATCGAAAACTGTACATTAAAATAAATTTCTGTAAAAAAGAGCCAGAAAAAGAAATATCTGGGTTCATAAAATTTACAAAAACATATCAATATTTGAGGAATTCCACCATTTATTTAACGAGCTTCGAAGACATCCGCAGGAATTTCACGAATATTTTCGAATGTCATCAGATACCTTTATACTAAATGGCATAATATACTGACAAGTTTGAGAGAGTTAGTGCGATAAAATCAAAACCAAACGCATATAAAAACCGCTACCAGCAACGCACCGTATCGCTATTTATAGCGCGCAATGTGAATACCTATTTACATTAATAAGTGTGTGTTTGTTTTTATCGCATCGCATCGCATAGCACAGCATAGCATCGCATAACGTGGAGTGGGAACGTGCATTATCGCTCCAAATCGCGCTACGTCGGCTTTCCGTTCACGCTGAAATAGGCTTGCGGGAGCGCGCGCGCAGTACATAAGTGGCTATAACTTTTAATTGGCAAAAGCAAATTATATAAAACCAACTGGACATTAAATAGTATATTATTGTATGAGCGATTGTGATAGTCATTATTCATGAAGATAATGTTTGGGCCCACGATCCGCAGGGCGAGTGAATTTCTGAGTGAATAATACTATACTACCACTACTACTACTACTACTACTACTACTACTATAATAGTAATAATACTATGTTTTTTCTACATCTATTAAACAAATAAATTCGACTCAAATTTGATAAAATTAATCGGCACCTACTTGTAAGAAGTGGGACTTGGCGCCTTGAAAATCGTAAACAAACAATATGGCGGTACACTTAGCCGTCATGTCAGTTGATTGTCAGCCGCAGCAGCAAGAATTGATCGGGGTCCATTTAAAATATAATTGAATCAGTGAACGCAGTTGAATTATGGAATTTGTATTTGTGATTGACTGGATGAGTGAATTATGAATCAATAATTTACTACAGTCAATTATAGGTACGATATATCACCAAAAAATGCTAATAATTGGCATATAATTAAACAGGTGTAGAAAGATGTAATATTTTCTCGAAGTGTATTACGTGTGTTGCCATAATACTAATCAATTTGATTGAAACGATTGAAAAGTACGTAACTTTTAACGTTTTAATGTTTATTTAATTAAAAACAATATAATAAAAATAAAACCGAGGTGCAGTTTTGAAGATTAATACCCAAGCTTCCACCTCCAAAAGGCGGGATTGTCAAAAAATATAAATAAATTATTTAACTCTGTTTACACTTGAATTTTCCGGTTTATTCGTTGCAACATTAAAAAATTGTCTTAGAAAAAAAAAACAAGTATGAAAACTTATAATTATCTCAAAATAAATCATTGTTAGATATTATTATAATACATATATCTTCAGCTTTAATTTGATCGCCTATAAAGTGCCGATTTCCCTTTTCAAAACTTTTTCAAACATTAACGGTCAAAGTGAGATATAGCGGAAAACTGATTTTTTCGAAAATGGACAAGCTTTGAAGGTCTGGATTTTGTGAAATAAATTTTTTCTAATTTTTTTGAATGAAGGCGTATTTTAAATAATCCCTTTAAATATGCTAGCCAATGATTGATTTTTTCTTTTTCAATAAATTATTCATATTTCGACGAATTTTATGAAATAATCGAAAATTCATGCAATGCTCCACTTTAAAGTGATATAAGTATGCAACAATTAAAGTACTCAAAAAATTATTACAACACACGTAATACTTCGAGAAAATGTTACTTTTTATAGTTCAATTGGTTTTATATCATTTGCTTTTGCCAATCAAAAGTAATAGCCCCTTATGTACAGCGCGCGCCCACAAGCCTATTCCAGCGTGAACGGACAGCCGACGTAGCGCGACTTGGAGCGGTAGTTAACAAATTACTGCTCACTCAACTCTAATTCGAAAAATTCATGTCATATATGTTTCTTTCGTAAAATGTTCTGTTCTTTCCAATGGTTTTTTTCATACAAATTGAATTTATAATTTTAAAAAGTTATTTATGAAATATATGTGGCATGATGTGGAATTTTTATGTGTTTATCCTCAGAAGCATCAAATCCTCCATGTATTTTTACACCTAAATTGTTTAATAAAAAATTTTCCACACATTTCTCGCGGTGGCATTTTGATATTTTGTTCTCCACACCTTTCTGAACACGTTCCAACAAAAATTATCGATCGGGAAATTTTTCCGAAGTTCGGGTCCTTCTCTGTCTAATTTGACCCCTATTTATTTGAAAATCAAATGGCATAAGTATATTATTTTCCTTCAAAATAGTTAAAGATCTAAACAAATCAAAATTCTGTCGGAAAAACATATATTCCAATTTGTTATAAAAATTGTCTTTAAACAAACAAAATATTACAAATGTCTATTTTGTAATAAAATTAATTCAGTTATCTTTCAACAGCCTTCATTTACCGTAATTACAGCGTTTTCCATAGCCACTTGAATCTGGCGAAAATTATGGAGAAAAATACAAAAAAAAAAAACTTTTAAGGCCTACAAAAAAAGATTAATGTAGTTTCTTTAAGTATTACATCTCGACTATCACCGACGGATTTCCTTTTTCACTGTTTAGTTTTTTACTAGGCAAATCTGAAAATTATTATTTTAGGAAAAATTTAGATGATTCTCAATTTCTTGCAATTATCTTAAAGATAAATTTTAAAAAGGTTAGTCAAATCCATTCAGGTCCAATGAATTTCTTAATAATTGACTTCTTATTTCGTCTAATAAATGAACTCCACTATAAAGTATAAGTACGAATTTATTATATTTTTCAATCAATCTTACATGAAATTGTCTTATCCTTTATCCTTCTGATTTCTTATTCATTTTTTACAAAATAATGTGTGGAAGAGTGAGAGAAATAAGGGTTATACATTTATTTTCCCGGTGGGCCCCTACAAATCATTCCGGCCCTGATCGACTTGGTTAGGTATTAACTAGGAGTTTAGGTAAGTATTTTAAAAAACCGCTGCCTAAGGAATCACTACTTCCACATCCAGATTCTTCATCCAAGTCGTTTTAAAGGAAACATCTTGACTATATTTGCACTCTAGTATGTGGAAATTATTGGTCATAGAATTTTAATAATATTTGGGGCAGATGTCATAGAAAAGTTTGAGGAGTTGGTTTCTACCATATACGTTAAAAATGAAGTTTTTAGTTCACCCTACTTATTTTCTACTATTCACCTCCCACCCCTTCAATGGAGGCATCTCAATCAGATGTCACTACAATACATACGTATACTAATCTCATGTGAATATCTCAATTTGATGTTATCAATCCCATTAATAATGAAGCGGAGGTGGTGGAGTTTGAAAAATATTAGAAAGAAATCTGAGGCCTTGGTTTCTAGTATATACACCGAATCCCAAATTTCTGTAGTCTTACCAGCTTGCTTTACTTATTTTTCCCTATTTGCCCCTTTTTACCCCCAACCCTTCAACGACATCATCTCAAAGTATGATCTAGTTTCAGACGTCGTTATAATACATACGTGTGCCAAATATCAAATGAATATCTCAATTTTATTTTATCAACCCTTTTCATATTGGAGTAGGGGTGGTTGGGTTGAAAAATATTATAAGAAAATCTGACGCTGTGGCTTCTAGTAGATACACCGAATTTCAAGTTTCTGTAGTCTTACCAACGTTTTACTTATATTCCTCTAATTACCCCAAATTAACCCCCAACCCTTCAACGGAATCATCTCAAAATATAAACTAATTCCAGACGTCGTTATAATACATACGTGTACGAAATTTCAAATGAATATCTCAACTTTATTTTGTCAACCCCATTAATGGGGTAGGGGTGGTGGGGGGGTTGAAAAATATTATAAAAAAATCTGACGCCTTAACTTCTTGTACATACACCGAATTTCAAGTTTCTGTACTCATACCAGCTTGCTTTACTTATTTCCCCCTATTGACCCCTAAATAACCCCCAACCCTTCAACGGAATCATCTCAAAGTATAGTCTAGTTCCAGATGTCGTTATAATTCATACATGTACCAAATTTCAAATGAATATCTCGATTTTATTTTATCAACCCTTTTAATAATGAAGTAGGGGTGGTGGGGGTTGAAAAATATTATAAATAATCTGAGACCTTGGCTTCTGGTACATACACCGAATTTCAAGTTTCTGTAGTCTTACCAGCTTGCTTTATTTATTTTCCCCTATTTACCCCTATTTAACCCCGAACCCTTCAACGGAATTATCTCAAAATATAATCTAATTCCAGATGTCGTTATAATACATACGTGTAGAATATTTCAAATGAATATCTCAATTTTATTTTATCAACCCTTTTCAAATTGGAGTAGGGGTGGTGGGGGTTGAAAAATATTATTAAAAAATCTGATGCTTTGGCTTCTAGTACATACACCGAATTTCAAGTTTCTGTACTCTTACCAACTTGTTTTACTTATATTCCTCTATTTACCCCAAATTAACCCCCAACCCTTCAACGGAATCATCCCAAAATATAATCTAATTCTAGACATCGTTATAATACATAAGTGTACGAAATTTCAAATGAATATCTCAACTTTATTTTATCAACCCCTTTAATGGGGTAGGGGTGGTGGGGGGTTGAAAAATATTATAAAAAAATCTGAGGCCTTAACTTCTAGTACATACACCGAATTTCAAGTTTCTGTACTCTTACAAGCTTGCTTTACTTATTTCCCCCTATTTACCCCTATTTAACCCCCAACCCTTCACCGGATTTCCTCAAAAAACAATCCAGTTCCAGATCTCGTTATAATATATACGTGTACAAAATTTCAGGTCAATATCTTAAACCGTTCCGGAGAAAGCGTGCGGACAAAAAAAAGTTACAGACAGACCGACAGACAGACCGACAGACAGAAAATTTTTTTTCGCTCAAATTTAAAATCTCGACGTTTCATGACATTCTAAACCTATTTCACGAATAAAAATTTTTGAAAATTTTTTTGCGATTACTATACTTCCAATCCACTACGTGGATGTGGAAGTAATTGCATGAAACGTGAAATAATTTTTAACTGCTTTTATATGATTTTTGAATTAAAGCACCATTGAAACAGCACACAGGAGGCAACAATGTGCATATCACATGGTAGGTATAGATACCTATAAGTAGGTATATTATCTATAGGTAGGTAAATGAAAATTTCCAAGCAGGTGGTAATTTTTTTTAAAATACGTACTATACGAAGTTGGGGGTGCGTTTTCAATAGATTCGACTTTTATTCTCCTTTTTGTATAAACATAATACATTTTATATTATATAGGTATATTTACCTGACATCATTGCCATAACGCCAGGAGCGTAAACGTGGGCACCCCTTAAAATTGCAGCAGCACAATCAACATCGACGACTATTTCTTTATAATGTTTTTCTAATAGCTTCTCATTAATATTGCTATTTTTTAAAATCACTATATTACGAAGGGAAGGGTAAGCATCTACTTTAATTGTTCCTTCATCTGAAACCTAATAGGAATTTGTTAAAACACATCACAAGACAGGTAGAATACGAAGTAAGGTATTACCTATAAATACCTAGGTACATTTATTTCAGCACTTACCTCAGAAATATGTTCTTTTATTGCTTGTAAAACCTCCTCACAATTGCTTTTTAAAGTATTTACACGGAATGAAGTTATATTTGGTGAAGAACAGAGCCATCTTAATGTTCTTTCATATTCTTCATTTGAAATCTGAAATTACCGCGTCTTCAATACATAACAGCCAATACAACAATAAGAAACATACCGTTGTGTCAGTTTTTTCTTCATTCAAACAGGTAATAAGTTGCCACCGAAATGTTGCTGCAAAGGGAGAATGTGGATATGGCATTATTTTGTTTTCGCTGGCACTAAAAAAATACTAAAACACAGACAGAAATGAGTAAAAAACGTATAAGTACAGTCGAACGTGTCGAGTAGAATTTACTTTTAATTGGCAACAATGAGTCACGTGTTATGCGCGGACCAATGCTACTCGCTATTTCCCAAGACGTGGCATGAAGTGCGATAGTACGAACCTCTTCCACGTCCGCCATATTGACATTCGACAACTTTCGGGGAGGATAGGTGAATGTGTTAGCGTTTCTTTAAAGTGTAAAGTGTTTTTTAAAAAGAGGTATGTTCTAATATTGTCTCTAATGTTTAATCTGCCGTATTTGAGATGGTCAGTGTCTATTAATAGTTAATTTATCTGTTTGTCATTGTTTTCTTACAATACTTGGGTTTGGTTGAAAAGTGACAACAAGTCAAAGTCGGCATTTGGAGTTTCTGTACCATAAATTATTAAATTACTCTACAAAAGATGCTAAAATTTAACAAATAATTAAGTACAGCTTAAAGATTTGTAAGTAGTTTCGTTTAAACAGCAACCTGGACGAGATTAGCAGAATATTAAATCAATATGTCAATTTTGTGCAAGATTAATAACCTTATTTTTGCGCTAAACGTCTTTGTTCTATATATAGCTGGTCTTTAAATGTATAATTGATGCGTAAATTGAAATAATGACCTTTTAATACTCATGTCTTTTTGATTTTTAGGTTATACCATAAGCAATCACTATGGGGAATGTGTTTGCTAACTTATTTAAGGGCCTTTTTGGCAAAAAGGAAATGAGGATACTGATGGTAGGATTAGATGCTGCTGGTAAAACTACAATTTTATATAAACTTAAATTAGGAGAAATAGTTACAACTATTCCAACAATTGGTGAGTTACCCTTTCAATTTTGCCAACAGTACATATCTAAGTCAACTCTGTTCAATCTTGTCCAATATGGATGATGCACCACATTATCTATATATTATTTTCATTTTAAAATACGTAGTTTTTTGTCAAATTAATAATTTAAACACTTAATAATCATCATTAATCTATAACTTGGTGAGTCATGGTTCATTGGCCTTGAAAGTTTAGGAGTACTCTTACTTTTACACACATTTATTAATGTTCATTGTGTTTTAGGATTTAATGTTGAAACTGTAGAATATAAGAACATCAGCTTTACGGTATGGGATGTAGGTGGTCAAGACAAAATTAGGCCGTTGTGGAGACACTATTTCCAAAATACACAGGTGCGTAATTATACAATTTGTACTATGTAAGTATTGCCTCAGCCACGATGTCTGTGCTGTGGCTATATCGAGTTAGTATGTCCGCTAAACATATCGGAGTATTGTGGTGGCTCGAACAAGAGGAGTTTCTGGGTTCGAGTTCCGGTTGTCTTTGTTTACAAATATTTGACACTCGTACAAGGTCATTTTAGGAATACAAGTCTCATATAGTCCGTCTAATTTTTTGTTCAACAACTGGATACCAGTGTTCATCAGATGTATGGTGGTGTCGCGTACAATATGTTTGTTTAATACACAAAATTGTTCAATATAAAAGTAGATGTACTGTATTATTTATGCTGTTTAATCTGTGGATGGACTTTACATCATAAAATATTTAATTTACTGGACTATTTTGTAAATGGAAGCCAAATGAATATGATGTTCTTAAAAAGGGATCTAAAAAGGGAGAAGTGATTGGAAGTGCTGAAATGCTAGAAGTCATTAATTAGGTGTACACAATTTTTTCTGCCTCAAAATTTAGAAAATTAACCTCGTACAGTAAATCTCAAGGAATTGTTGAATATTTGATATCCTTAAATACGCTTTTTTAAGTCTCCTTTGATAGAAACTCTAATTGGATAAGCCGTGCATATGAAATTTTCTGTATTATCCTATATGATCCACTTCGAAAAATTTGCTCATGATTGGTTACTAAATTTAAAGGGTCGTCTTAATAGATATAAAGTATAACTTTTTTTGCTTTTTTGCAAACCGATTTCAATTGGCACTGAAATTCTAAGAAATGATTAAATCAATTTTAATAAAATTTCCTATACCAAGAGCACAAAGGAACATAATTGTCGGTCATTTTAAAAATCAGTGACCTAATTTTCAAAGGAGTATTTCGAATTATGCAAGAGGCCTATGCTAATTTCGAAAATGGACTATCATTTTTAGGGTTCCGCACATTGAAATGAAAAAACGGAACCCTTGAACTTTGTTGACTATCTATCTGTCTGTCTCTTTTTCTCAAGAACGGCTAGAGGTACCGAGTTGAAATTAATACCAAATATTAAAGTCTACAGCCTCATAGTCCTTGACGAACTTAATTTGGAGTTTTCTTTCATACAGCGTAGATGAAAGAACTCCAAAATTAAGTCGCTGTGTATAACAGTAGGGAACCGTCAGGGCGTGAGTTCTACTCGCACTTGTTGGTCTTTTTTTGTTCTTTCATAGTGAACCTATTTTTAAAAAGTGCCTAGGTATATTTAAAAAAAATAAAAAATAAAAATAATAGTATCTGATCTTTAACTGTTTTTTTGAACAAATAGGAAAACGTCATGGAGTGATGAATGTAAATAAATGTAGTCCAAAAAGCTCTTTACCTATGAGTTACACATATTTTATATTATTTTTACAGTGGTAAGAATGTTTTAAAATATCGGGGAATTTTATGAGTCATACCAGTCATTACATGGAATTGTTTTGGTTTTGAGGAATAAATATAAATAGTTGCATTATAAATATTTAAATATTTTGAATTGCAGTTATATACTTTGTTTCATAATTTGGCTGAGTACAATCTGTCATTTGAGAGTCATTATTTTAGGTTTTCTACGAAGATATCATTGCGGCTACGACCACCATGTTCGAAAAAATGTGGGTCGAAATAGGTTTTTCTCGATTATGCCCTTTCCTGTTAATTCTACTCTAAATTAGTTATTACCAATATGGTAGGAAATAAAAGAAGCTACAACTTTTGTTTAAATATTTTTTATCTATTATGAAACTGTATGGAATTGTTTATATAAGAACTTAGTGGAGGGGGGAATCCTCAAGGACACCCCGTCAGGTAGTGCCAGACTTTTACCGGCTAAAACCCCTCCTCTCTTTGACCCTGCCCTCTATTACCGCTCTCGCATCTTCTTCAGAGGAGGGGGGGTTCGCCTTCTGTCCCTGCGTTCATTTGTCACCAGCTCTTGTATCTTTCTTCCTCTTGTTTAGCCTTCAACGTTTCCCTTATCATGACCTCTATTTTCTCCCAGTTTCCCTTCTTTCAGTATCAGGGGGACCAAGTTTTCCACTTGGATAGTCGTTTGTAGCCCTTCTTCGCAGACGTTTCTAAAAGTAGCCCATGTAGGGCACCAGAAAATGGTGTGTTCGGGAGAGTCCCATTCTCCACAGTAGACGCACTTGTCATCGTCTATTTTCCCTATACCTCTGACGTATGTGCGAAAGCAGTCATGACCGGATAGTGCTTGGGTGAGGTAATATCCGACCTCGCCGTGAGTCCTTTAACCCATGTCGGGTATTAGGATTTTGGTCCAACGACCCTTTGTGCTAGTCTCCCATCTCTCCTGCCAGCGCTCGTATAGCAGGATTTTGGCGAATCTATCCCTTCAAAGGTTTCCTTTCTCTGCAGAGCCAAAAGGTCGATGGGGGCCACGTCGGCTATCACGTGGCCGCCTCTGCAGAAATGGTTCTGTAGGCGCTGGCTATTCTGTGTATGCTTTTTCCTTTATCTGGCAATGTTCATGGCCCTTTCCCATACTGGTGCGGCATAAAGCATAATGCTTTGCGCCACCGAGCCCAGAATTGTCAGATTTTTAGGACATTGAATTTAGACCACTCAAAATCATTGGTTGGAAAACAGTCTTAAGCACTTGGAGAATCTAACCATGCTTCACTACAATTTTTTAAAATTATCTCTGTCATTGTTGCTCTTATGTATACTGATTGTAAAATAACCTAAAACTGTTTAAATGATTTTCTGCGTTGATAAAAAATTACAGCAGCTGAAAGCCTGAAAAATTTTCTTGAATTTCTGAAACATGTCTGCTACATTACTCCAACATTATTAATACTCATTATTAATTTTGCAATTAAATAGAATTTTCTTTAAACTCTCATTATTGGCTTTGCATAAGTGGGCTTATTCCCAAACCATATCGAGGTAGAGTACATGGTACACTTTTTTTATGTAGTTCCCCCTGTGGCACAATCTATGACTGCAAAAGATCTATCTGTTTTTATTCAATAGTTCAGGCTGATTGAATTTGATGTTTTTAAGATTTAGTAAAGCTAAATATATAAAGGTAAGAAGGTATATCTGCTGCATAGGTGTAAATGTTCCGTTGATAACGACGAGTATACGTAGCATTTTCATCGAGTAAAAATATCTTTATCCAATAGTTATACAGGTTTTAACTCAATTTTCCCATAATTACAAGCTGCACTGCCCAACCCCGTACATTTACTATGATACTGATGTTAGATTAGATTTATTCTAGTCACTGCTTATCTAAAGCTTTTATGGTGAAGCAAATTCAATGACTTAACAGTTTTTATTCCCAGGATATACAGGGTGTCCCAGTTCTAGTTAGACAAGCATTATCTGGAAAACGGTGAGACATAGAAAGAAATGTTAACAGAAAAGTTATTCTGTTTAAAAAGATACGTTTAATTATCTTATTTTCAAATGTATAAGGCGCCTTAAAAAGGTGGCCGGTTATGCTACTTTACTTTTCCAAATGGAGTATATTTTTATATTGGATATTTGTTTTATTTCCGAACAAATTTTATTGACCTTGTCCTATACATAATATTAACTATTGTTGAGATATTAGCTGTTTTAGGATAACATTTTTTTATTAATATCATAAGGAATAGTACAATTCAAAAAACAGTAACTGTTATGATTATTGTAAAAGATGCTCAAACTGTCACGTATATTCTATTTGACACAACCCAAATCTCCTTAAAAGTGGTCGTGTCCAGATTATATTATTAGATTAGATTATTCCTTATAACTTCTCGGGTTATTTGGTGGCGCAAGCATGAGTTATCCTATTCTTTAAATCATTAAGATTGTTTAGTTTCTCAGAGTATACAACTTGCTTTAAATGGCCCCATAAGAAAAAATCAATGGGTGATATATCAGGTGACAGTGCAGGCCGCTTAACAGGTCTGTGACTACCAATCCAGTTCCCTTCAAATCTCGCACCATGAATAAGTAACATATCAAGATATTCCTTAGATGCAAACAATGACAGCATATATCTGATTTGAAAATATTGTTAAAAACTACATGGATGTGAAAGTAATCGACAACTGTGGGCGATAATTCCACAGAATGACAGTCAATAATTTCGGCTCCTTGTGTGTGAGTGAGGCCAGCCCTATTAGTTTAAGAAAATGTAACATGGCAGAATCAAAATTAAACCATTGATATATCGTAAACCGTTAATAATAGGTAGGTCACATTGGTAATAAAATTTGTTCGGAAATAAAAGGAGAATCAAAAAATATAAAAATATACAGGGTGTTCCATTTGAAGAAGAAAAGTTACATAACCTGCTACCTTTTTAAGGTGCCTTGTACATTTGAAAATAAAATGATAAAATGCATCTTCTTAAACAGAATAACTATTCCATTTAACGTTTCTTTCTATGTCTCACCATTTTCTAGATAATGCTTGTCAAAATAAAGCTGGGACATTCTGTACATCAATTAATAAATGTCCCCCCACCTTGCTCACATTCTTTGGCAATATAGCTGTAGAGTAATATTATTATGAGAAGATGCTTGCAAAAAATAATGCACAGAAACGAGTTTGTGTGTCTCCATTGTTCTAGGCCAATGAGAGCGAATTGCGTCATATTTGACGTCGAAGCCATTGGCACCGCCAACCTGCAGTCGCAGGATCTATGCCGCGGCACACTTGTTGTGTTCACCGTTTCTGATTGAATTAAGTGATATAACCTTACTTTCATTGAAGAATGTCTTCGTAAACACCAGAGTGTGACGAGCTTATATTCTACATTACACAGCTCTTCGACCTCGAAAATTTTATTACAATTATTATATATCCTTCTACCCCAGATGATGTGTCACTGGTAAAAATATTCGCGCACGTTAGCTCCACCCCGAGCATCTTCTCATAATAATACTACTCTACCCCCTATTATTAATAATATTGATAATAACTAATTCAGGGTTTGTAACAACTGGGAATAACATGAAAACCGGGAAAAATCTGAGATTTTAAAAGTTCTACTAAAAGTCAGAGAAACGTAGGGAATTTTGAAAATAGAGGAACCAGGGATTTTCACTAAATATCTGAAAATTTCAATAAAAAATTTTGCACATAACCTATTATTCTATATTATCGAAACAATGTAACAAATATTTATTGTTAATAATTGTTTCCAGTTACTCTCTTTATCATTGAAACGGTCCCTGGTGAAACACATGGCATCACCAAGGAAAACTGTTACTTGCTAATAAAATTTTATTTACAGTATTAAACAAATTCACTTTCAAGTTAATATTAAAACTAATGTGATGTGTATTTATTTATTAAAAAGTTAAATTATGATTTTCTGGAAACCTACAGTTATACTATTAGCCTGGGCAAAACAGCCAGAAAAGGTCTGTTTAAAAAAAATGCTAACCGGGGTTTTTTCGGTGGAAATATATATTTCTCATTATGTATAACTGTTGTACCTAAAACCCAGCGGCTGAATATTAGTGCGTCTATGTTTAATTAACAAGTGAAGTTACGGAAAACAAGATTTTGATTTGTATAAATTTATCTTTAGGTTTTGCGAAAATACGCCCGTAAAAGAAGTTGTAGTTATTAAAAATATCTACAAAATGAGTCCAATCGCATTAACCTTTGTCGTACCAGTGGGGCACATTTTGTACAATATATTTTTTAACACGTTGAGTCCCGCTGTATAAAAATTTTTTTGGTTCCTTCAGACCGGATCTTGATTTTCTTATTAAATGTTAATATTTGTAATGGTCCTTATTTCTATATTTTTAAATTTCGAAAAAAATCCTTTTTTTTGCTATTTTTGAGAAAAAAAAATGAGGCATCACGTTGATGCCTTGCGGACTGAAAGAGGACATTGTTTCTTGTAGACAGCGTGGTATCAATGTATTACCTCATAACAATCCGGTCTATTCCTGTTGCAACTCGATAATCATGATCCCGATTTTGACAGAAACAAAGAAAAATAGGTGTGTGGTGTGTTACGCGAAAATGAAGGAAGAATATGGTAGAAAAGAAGCCCAAAACAAGTCGTCTAGATCCAAATACCAGTGTAATATTTGTAAACATAATTATTGCATATCTTGTTTTTTCGAACAACATAAGGCTACCCCTATAAACTGAAATGTGTGAAAACCTGTCTATTGTTTGAGAAATATAATCAATTTTATACAATTGTGTCATATTTTTAAGTTTCACAAATTTACAATGTAATATATTCCATATAAATGTAGCTATACCTAACCCGCAACTAGCAGTGTTCTTGTTGGACCGCACTCTTTGTTTAGATTTCATTACTAAGAGGCATCACGTTAATCTCACGCGGTCCCAACAACATCTAAGCTGTGTGGCATTACGTTGGTACCTCGCGGTCCCTGAAGTGTCTGGTAGCAAGGCATCTCTTAGATGCCACCCGGGGCTCAACGAGTTAAATATAATCCTTTCAACATAACTCATAAAAAATATTCTTAAACTTATAAAATCATAAGACATAATAAGTATTCTCTAATTATCTGACTACGAACATTTTTTGTTGATGGGGTACCCTTTTGAATTAGAGATAACTTTGACGGGGTACACTTTGTTCGCCACTTGGAGTTAGAAATAACCGTACTATAAATAGCTCGCAATGCGCAATCTCATACAGATTGTCTATGCGCTGTGTTTCCACAGGAAAAAAATTCCAAGCCCCCTCGTCCCGAGCGAATATTTGACCGATATAGTTATTGCTCAAGAAAGGACGATAAAAAGTGTCGTAGTTATTGCATAAGGTGTAAAAACTTTCTGTAGAAACCATGATATACATAAAAAAAATCGATTACAGTAACAGCTGTAATACGTATTTTTCTTTGTAAAACAATAACCTGAATAAAATTATCAACCATAAAATGTATAAAATTATTATCTATGCCATTTACAGTAAAAAGAAATATAATAATAATAATAATAATAGAATTTATTGTGATAAAAAATTACACAATGGGTAAGGGTTCAACAAAGTTGATTTTCAACCCTTCCCGAACAAGACATATTATGATCACTTCTTAGTAGTAAAACTTGTATAAATATAAGAAAATATATATGTAATATAATATGTATATATAAAATCATATAAAATTAACACTTAACCAGTATATAGAACAGTATACGAGTACGTACATACATACAATAGAAATCTAATAAAAATGATAGTACACAGAAATAAACATAACAATTAATTGATTAGGTATCTTAAATGGCTAATTTTATAATTGCAATTTCAGTATTTCTTCCTTTATTTTGTTTTTAAATTTATATTCACTTAGAGTAAGGTGCTGGAAATTTTCGTTCAACACTACAGCCGCCATATACATGAAGCTGCCTTTAAATTTACTTGTATGGTGTTGAGGGATGGTGTATTTATTGCTTCGAATATTAACATCATGAATGTCCGAGCATTTGATCAGCAATTCCTTTAGATAGATTGGCGTGCATGTTTTGTGCAATTTGAATGTAAATGCTGAAAATAGGTATTTCATTCTATTTCTAATATTTAATTCTTTGATACTATTAAGGTAGGGAGTAATATGTTCTCTGACATCAATGCAGTAACTATAACGTATGCAGGCATTTTGTATCCTTTGCAGTTTGTTTTTATTAAATTCCGTGAGACAATTAAAGTAGGCATTACAACAATATTCTATTTTCGGATATATTAATGATCTTACCAAAGTCATTTTTGTTTCTTCTGGCAGAGTGTACTTAAACTGATATAATGCTTTCAGCGTCATGAATGACTGTTTAGTAATATTGTTGACATGCGAGTTAAAATTCATAGAACTGTCAATGATTAAACCTAAGTGTTTTGCTTCTTTAACAAATTTAATTGTATCATTATTTACTACAATATCGTAGTTCTCAATTTCAATTTGTTTTTTGAATATTTCGTTCCCTATGCACATAACAACAGATTTTTGAGCGTTTATACGCAAACCATTATTCCCACACCATTGGGAAAAATTATCTAGGTCAGAATTTAAATTACTCACAGTTTCTCTTGCCTTATCCACCTTACATGATATATACACCTGTATATCATCTGCATACATGTGCAATGAGCAAAATTTAAATATCTGCGGCAGATCTACCATAAAGATAGAAAACAATATAGGGCCCAGGATACTGCCCTGTGGGACTCCCTTTTCCGTAACCCTTGTTTTTGAATATTCATTATCGAACTTTACCATTTGACATCTTTGGTTTAAGTAATTTTCAAACCAAAGCAACTCCAAGCCATCTATACCTATAAATTTCAGTTTTGAGACTAATAAAGTTGGATTTACCAGGTCAAAAGCTTTGCTTTGATCCAATAGAACTATGAAAGTAATCTCTGAGTTGTCCATGTTCTTGATCACATCGTTTACTACTTTAATCAATGCTGTGCTAGTACTAAATCCTGATTGAAGCCTAGGCACTATATCATAGGAGGTTAAATAATCTGTAAGTTGTTTAGACACAATTTTTTCGAGTATTTTCGAGAGCGCTGGTAGAATATTTATTGGTCTGAGGTCGTTCAGCTCTTGGGGGTTTGATACTTTCGGAATAGGGAGAATCACAGACGATTTCCAAATATTTGGGACAACTCCTTGGAGTAAGGATTTATTAATGATATTAACTACTACTTGAATGCAGTACGGAATAACGATATTTATCATCTTTAGATTAATGCCATCTACCCCAAAGGCATTACTTTTAATTTGTTTTAGTTGTGCATAGATATCATTTTCATTGATTTCCTTAAACCTAAACTGTACATTTTCATTATCTATGAACCTTCTACTATGAAAATATGAGACTAGTTCATTATTTATTTTAGATTCCCCATTCACATTTATGAAGTAATCATTAACTTGATCAGTATTATCGACTGGTAGTTTATTTAATCTCTTTGTACCGGGGTTATGTATGCCCCATTTTTTTAGATTATTCCATAGTTCCCTTGGATCCTTGTTTGAACCTTTTAGTTGAAACTTCATATAGGCCATTTTCTCCCTTTTAATGGCTAAATTAACATAATTTTTAATGTCTATATAATACTCTTTATCCACTTGTAACCTCCTTTTTAGGTATTTTTTATGAGCTTTGTTTTTTAATTTTATCATTTCTTTTATATTGTAAGTTATATATGGCTTGGATCTACTATTTGGCTTGATTAATCTTAAAGGCGCATGAACATCAAATAAGGCTATTATATTATTATTGAGCAATTCTACCTGAATATTTAAATCTTCCTCTTTATTTATAAGATTCCAGTTAACAGATAACGCGTCTAGGGCAAATTTATTTATATCAAAATTACTATAATTTCTGGCATAAAAATATTTTTGCAGTTTTTCTGGGACGTCTATTTCTATCGTGCAAGATACCATCATATGATCAGTTAGATTGAGCATGTCATATGATTCAGCTGAAATTATTTTTAGATCTGAACTTATGCATATTACATCTATTAGTGATTCTGATTGTCGGGTAATCCTTGTTGGTGAATTAATAACTTGTTTCAAATTGAAATTGTCTATTAAAGAAAGAAAATACTTACTATCATTTTTTTCCCGTTCCATCATATTGATATTGATATCGCCCATTAAAATTACATAATCCACTTCCACGTAAATTCTTTCCAGCGCCTCACTTAGTTCTAGTAAACAGGACACGTGTATACTTGGAGGTTTATATACTACACCTATAGCTACTTTTTTATGTTTTAGGTTTATGATTACCCACAGGTGAGTAGAACTGATGGCACCGCTGTTAATGAGTTTTTAATTAATCACCGGAAGATAATTATCTTATCTATGAATAATGTGTCATGACGCATGTCTTTGTGTCTTATCACCTCACAACATCCTGCATATCTTAATAATATCTTATTACGTCATTATCAATTTCCTGACTAAAAAATAATATTAAATGGTGGAAGAATGCAGTTAAGACCCATGTGTCACCGGAATGTCATAGACTGCAGGATGATTTTCTACATATCTTAACTTATATATAAAACACAATATATTTTGTATTTTACTTCATGCGTTTGTTAAATACTAGTTAATAATATGTGATGAATAGAATGTACGAGGACCTGAGAGATTTAAAAATTTTGCAAATGTAGCACGGGATGCTGAGATGAGAGCATATTTAATTTATATCTACATCAGCTCAAAGAACAATATGATATAACCCTAGCTAAATGTTGCGAATATCTGAATGGTAAAATCTCCATAAATGAATTTTGCAGAAATATCAGTAAATTTTGTGCATGTCGTGCTTAATAAAAAAAAATTTTTATGTCCTTAAGATGTATAAAATCAGTGCAGTTTTAGAGTCATGTACAGTATTCTATAAATCTTTTATAATACAGCTACATAAGTATATTTTTACCAAAAGCAATATTACGTAGTGTCTAATTTTATTAGATTGATTTTCTACATGTTTAACCTAGTTAATAATACGTAATGTATAGAACGTGCGAGGACCCAAGAGATTTAAAAATTTTGCAAAATGTAGCATTGGATGCTGACATGAGAGCATATTTAATTCATCTCTACAGCAGTTCAAAGAACAGTATGACATTACCCTAGCTAAATGTTGCGAATATCTGAATGGTAAAATTACCATAAATGAATTTTGCAGAAATATAGTTGCATAAAGTTTGACAGCATATTAATTCGAGATTAGGGGTTTTTTTACCCTTTAATATTTTTCGCAGATTAAAGTCATGTATACAGTATTCTAAAATAGAAGTACATAATGTATTTATCAAAGACTTGCAGACAAAGTAAGGAGAATAGAGGTAAATCTTATTTAAAATCATCCGATGGTGATTACAGACGTACAACTCCAAGTCAACAGTCTGCACAATAACACTCCAAAGAATTATGGTTTTGAGATTCTTGAAAAAACTTGGATGGGTGAAAGAAGATCAGGTGAGAGAAAAATCCGAGCCCCAGGAGAAGAAACGTTTATTTCAAGGGATGCAATTTTATTTAAACAATTGTGCAATAAGAAAAACTATATTAATTGGGGGTGTGATCCCTTTTCACATTTTTGCCAGACCTTAAGAATTGTTAAGCATATATACTAGATATAGGCGTTAAATTTAATCCTCAAACCTTTACAGATTTTATTAAAAACCATGTCCACGGTAGACTAATGATTTAATATGAGAAAAAAAGCAAATTACTTAGGTATGCTGCTCCTATGTTTTAAGAAAAAATAAATAATATTCTTGAGTGCATTTTAAAATAATAGTCTACAACAGCTAGAGACTTTATCGCCGTTTCAGGACATACATAGATTTAAAACATTCCTAAATGATATAGGGAGTGATATCGTTGAGAAGGGTGCCTGCGATACTTTCAACGATGAGTTTATTTTAAACTTTTTAGAAACAAAACAACCAATATAAAAAATGTTAGCTGTATCTATACAGGCTTGTTGTTTAACTTTAATAATTTTGTTTGTAAATCTATACGTAAGGCTTATATCACATATTGTTACGGATTTCCACCTTTTAGGAACACCCTGTATGAATCCGTGGGTTCTAAATAATTTCAACAAGAGATAAACACTACTAACACTTTATTTAACAATTTACTGACTGTACAATACTTGTTTACTTAATAGTTAACCTCACTTTTCAACTTGTTCACTTTTATAAACTGCCTTCTTAATAAACTTCTTCTTCCGCGCTTGTAATCGCGCCTTATATACTCCGAAATTAGCTCTAGATTAATCCAGAATCTTCTCCAACCATAATCTAGAAAAGTCCTTGGCTCTTTCTAGAGCCTTTCCAGTCACTATCAGTAGGCATAGGCGTATCATCTCCAATTCCAAGGGGGTGTAATTCATAACACTGCCCCCTCCTTAAGCCTAGATCGTCCCGATCAGGCAACTCAGGATCATCAGTGTATCTCGCCAGCCTGTCCAAATGCACGATCTTCATCTTGGACTTTCTGCTTTGCTGAATCCGATAGACGACATCATTAATTCGGGTAATAACAGTGTACGGTCCATCCCAAGGTGGTTGAAGTTTCGGTGACCTTCCTTTCTTCCGCTGTGGGTTGTACAGCCAAACCAGGTCTCCTGCCTTGAACCCTTCTGAACTACCCTTCCGGTCGTATCGAGCCTTCATTCTGTCACTGGCTGGTGATGGTTCCGTTATATTGTTAGCCAACCTCTTGAAAGGAGCTCCGGCGCTGAACTGCTTCTTTTCACCCTTACTTCCAGTCTGTGGTCCCTTACTGGCTGCACAAATCTTGCATTTGCGACACCAAGCCTCCACATCCTGACGACTTCTTATCCAATAAAATCGTTCTCGTATTTTCTTCAGGGTCTTGTTCACACCGAAGTGTCCATCGGATGTCCCATTGTGCACTTCCTGAAGCACCTTCGCTACTCGACACCTGGGAATCACTAGACGCATAACCACCTTTTTTCCGTCCGGGCTTTCCCATGCTCTCCGCAACAGTCCGTTCCTGACTTTCAGTGATTCCCACTGCGCCCATAGTGCCTTCAGTCCCACTCTTTTGCCTGAAACATCCTTCCATTTTGGACGAGTTCCCCTTTCTTTGGCTCTCAATATAGGCCCAATTTCCACATCATTCAATTGCTCTTGTCTGGGCGCCTCATCTGTCCTGTCATCCGGCACCTCCACCTGGACAGTGTTAACTGCTCTCGTGACCTGCAGTTTCTCCTGGTGGTAGTACTTGCAATCTTCCTTGCACCTTCTTCCGGATGAAATATCTGCAATTTTCTGGGGTTTCACTTTACTTCCACGTCCTGGTAGTAGTGAAATTCTCGGAATGCTTCGAAGCTGGGAAATCTTTACTTCTCTCGGGGTACCATGTTCCCTATCTGTCACAGTCTCTCTGGTACCAGCTTCCTCTGATTTTCCCCTCAGCTTCACAGCTTCTCCGGCCTTTACTTTCTCCAATCTTCTCCGTGGACATTCAAGCTGGATATGTCCTAGTTCTCCACACCTGTAACATTTCATACGCCGTCCACTTGGCCTTCCACTACCTCTATTCTGTGTCTCATCCATGTTTCCAGCATTCACATTCCTCGAGTTCCGCTGTCGACAGTCTTGCTTGATATGCCCTGCTCTGCCACAGTTGTAACATTTAGTACTCCTGCTTGGCTTTCCTTGTCTTCCCGCAGTATCCCATTGAGCCAGTAACTGACTAATCATTTTATTTACCTCCTGTATCTGGATCCAGATAGGGTTCTCTTTCTTCTTTTCTGATTGAGATTCTTCGATACTCACAGCTTGTACTCTTGGACTCGGGGCATCCTGAAAGACAGCTTCCACCTCGAGTGCACGTACCAACGCTTCGCTGCTGTTCTGGTATCGAGATAACCTGAGGACTCGCCTGATATCATCCTGTATACCATCCAGAAAAGCCTCTACTGCCAGTTGATCTTGGAATTCCTTCGGTACATCCGGGTAAGCCAGGTGAGCCAGTCTCCACACGGCAGCTTCAAACTCTTGCAAACTTTCCCCAGCCCCTTGAACACGTGATTTCAGCTGGGTCTGGTACACTCGGGCAAGGTGTTGATCGCCATATCGTAGATCTAGGGCAGCTTCTAAAACTTTAAAATCCCGTTGTTGGTCTACTGGGATTGTCTGGAGTATTTCCAATGCTTGGCCCCTTAATGCCACGATTAACGCCATAGCCTTCACTTCGTTACTCCAGTTGTTTGCACTCGCTGCTGCCTCAAACTGCCTCTTGTAGATGGTCCATGAACTTTGACCGTCAAAGGAGGGAGGTTCGAACAGCTGATCTGATAATACCACTTGCTGACTTCCTCTATCCCTCAACTGTTGCTTAAGCAGGTCTATTTCCTCTTCTACCTGGTGCATTTTCTCTTTGACTTCATTTACTTCTTCTCGATGCCTTCTTTCTAGCTCTTAAGCTATAAGCAGCCAGAAGAGGTCTTTGTTTTTCCACAGCACACCCGCCACCCGGTCAGCGACATGTATAGCAGAATTATACAACCTGATGTCAAGTATCTCAATAGCCTAGTGGGTTGAGCGCTGTACTTCCAAGACAAAGATCGATGGTTCGAATCCTACCGGTGGTAGGTTTTTTTTCGAAGGCGGGGACCTGCCGGCATCTTCAAAGGGGGCGGCATCTTCAAAGGGACGGCAGCGGTGGCAAAAAGTTCCCAGGCTCAACCGACGCCATACCTACTAGCATTCTTCCACCATTTAATATTATTTTTTAGTCAGGAAATTGATAATGACTTAATAAGATATTATTAAGATATGCAGGATGTTATGAGGTGATAAGTCACAAAGACATGCGTCATGACACATTATTCATAGATAAGATAATTATCTTCCGGTGATTAATTAAAAACTCATTAACAGCGGTGCCATCAGTTCTACTCATGTGTTCGATTCCACTTAGAGCGTTACTATTTGCACAGTATAATTTCACATTCAAATGCTGCTTAACATATATACCTATGCCTCCACCTCTGGTTTGTCGATCGCATCTTAAAAAATTATAGTTTTCGATACAAAGATACTTTGAGTCTATGTCGTCAGTTAGCCATGTTTCAGTGATACCAATTATCTCAAAGTTTTTTTGTATGACTTCATCACAAAAGCTACTGAAGCAAGAGTTTAGAGAGCGTATATTCACATGGCTTACACTGAACTCATCTTTTAATTGTTCTTGACAGCAACTTGGCTTCGGGCCTTTAACTTTGTGATGGTAGCTCTGTTGACTAGGTCTTTGATTGTTAAGAGCCGTAGCTTCTATGTGGATTTGTCTAAAAAAGTGGATGGTTGCTTAGGATCTGATGAGTCTTGCATATGTCTGAGGAAATGATGACCTCTCTTGAAATCAAATCTTTCAAAACCAATTTTTTTGGGCCAAAAACTTGGTTTGTATACCTCCTCCTGGAACTCAGGCTCAACTCCTATCATAAAGGATTGGTTATTTGGTCTAGTGTTCTTTGTGTTTAATAGTTTTACTTCGACACTACGCTCGATAGGTATCTGCCCACTATGTGTTTGCTCAGGGGAATTACCTGATTTTGTATGTGTTTCAATGTAGTTTTTGATGTCTTCGGCTTTTACGTCATCAGGTACTTTGGTCACAAATAGCCAAATTTTTCTGTTATTCTCATTTTTTTCATGAAATTTAGAATCTCCGTTGCCGCTACCCATGTTTATTTTTCTGCGTCTTCTTTTGACAGCTTGATATTCGTTAGTGGGAGAATCTTGCTGAGTTTCATCGACGGTATCTTGGTTTATTGCAGCTGACGCAGAGTTCTTCGACTTATCTTTAATTTGCAGTTTGTTATCATTGCTGAGCTGTTGTTCTGGTATGTTTAAAGTATTTTTTCTATGATTCTTAGTTGTTTCTGCATAGGTAGATTTGGGTACGTCCTGCGATAAGGGCAATGTCCTTGCTTCGTTTCCCCTCCGCATCGATGGTGGCTGAGAGTTCTTTGCATGTGCATATGGGTATAGAGGTGAGGCCTGCTGCTTATCACCATTGGTTAGGAGGTTAATCAGCTCAATATTGGTTTCTTTAAGAATTACAACCTCAGCCTTTGTTTCTGATATGCGTTCATAAATATCATTTTTAAGAGAGTTTAGTAATATAGTAAAGTTATTTTGCATATCAGCAAACTTATTCATGATATTTTCTTCAAATTGAAGCTCACATGCCTCGCATTTTAGCTTTAATAATCTTTTACTAAGTTGCATTACTCGTATCTCTGTCTCTTTGAGACCAGAACATGCCTGGCATAGCCGTGTATTACAGTGATCACACCTTATTTTTTTAGCTAATTCCTCAGTGGAGGGTACAATATTGCATTGTGCACAGGTCATTATTTTGATGTTTACATTTCTTTTTGTCATAAGATAAGATAGATAGGTTGTCTATAAAGTTTTTTGCTGTGAAGGCTATCTGATTAACAAAAAACACCATAAAAAGAGGAACACTGAATGGCATTCAGTGAATTTGCATTATATTAAACCATAGATTATTGATTATAATTAGTCACTTTTCTTAGAGTTAATTACATCATTGCATAGCACTAATGTTAAATTGTAATATAGTCCAAAAAACTAATTTAATCCGTTTTAAAAAACACACTTTAACACTGTTAGATTTAGTACAGATACGAACACCACCTTATCAACAGATATATAATAAGGGTACACTTTGTTCCCCTTGGTGCTTCACGCTTCTGAAAAAGCTTGGTACGACAAAGGTTAAAATCGGTTAATTAGTTTTTTAACAAAATGTGAAATACTGTTTCTGAATTAACTTTAAAAATAACGAATTTTGATAGATTATAGGTTTTGCGTGTAGAATGAGTGTGTTTCTATTTAGAAATGTAAACTTCTATAAGTTTTTGCAAAAAGGCATTTGTTTAATAAACATACACGTTTTTGAAAATAACTTCTACAGCTTAGGGATGTCGTAGAGTAACATGGTTGGACTTCAGGAGTTCAGTTTTTGACTTCCCGTGGACTTACAAAAAGTTATAACTAATGGATTTGGGGTAGCTCGAAGAGATAGAACGAAACGTCGTGTTAGTTTTGCATAAAAAAAGCATCTCAGTCCATAAAACGGACCTCCTTTAACTTTACTTTCTTCTGCACGTGTCTGCCCAATGGGCTTGTTGCCGATAATTTAGTTTTCATTATTTTTTCATGGTATTCAATAGTATTCGACAAGCTGTTAAAATTTCAGCTTCATAACTAAATCCAATCCTTAGATGTTCAAAGTTAAAGCTTGGGTTTCAGTGCAAGGCGCTTCGCCGACTCGTGACATCATTCTGCATAAACGCTATGGCAAAAGGGTTTGAGTTTTCTATAAGTAGTGAGTAGTCCACTATAATCCGTTAAATTTTAATGTCATGAAATTAGTTAATCTGACCTTTGAATAAAAAAAGTGTTTGTTTTCAAGATACAGTTTAACAATCAATCAAACATTGTTTCCAAACATATTTATGACTTTCACACGATCAGCATATGCAAAGTGACGTAACGGGAAGCTCCGCCCTGTTTTCGGGCGATCCAACTTTAGTAATTTATTTAAGGGCTTAAACGTTCGAATAAAAACCTAATAATTTGAAAATTGTCTTAAAAAGTGTTCTACTATTGATATCTAGAAAAAAAAAGAAAAATGCTGAACGGGCCCCTTATTATACTCGTCATAAATACAAAACGAAGAATATGTTGCATTCGATCGGCACATTTCTAAAACCGGTAATATTGCTCGTAGAGAAAAAATTTTCAGTTCAATATCACTGTGTTGGGTGATCGAATTCTGAACAACTCACAAAAATGTCCGTCTCTCTGTCCGTCCATCACGTTTTTTTGTAAGCATGATAACTTAACAACAAAAAGTCCGATTGTATTGAAATTTGGACAGTAAGTTAGTGTTGGCTAGAGGAAGAACCTTATTGTTTTTTAACAAAATCGATCAATGAATAAAAAAGTTATACATTTTTTAAATAAAAAAAAAAAATTAAATATTTTTCTGTTTTGTAATTAAATTAAAAATGTCTAAAACTAATATTATTTGCAAAAAAACTGCGAAGAGTATTCTATAGAATGTGCAACGATTTTACATATAAAAAATACAGTAAATCGTCGAAGAGTATAACAATTAGCTTGTTGTTATTTGTATTGCTATTGTTAATGTCAGTGTTGATGTTGTTGTCAAATGTACAACCCTTGAGAAAGAAAATAAGCCCAATCATGTTTCGCTACAACATCCCTAAGTTGTAGAAATTATTATTTTTTTTTAATAAACATGCTTTTTTACATTTTCCAAAAAATGCACACTGTCAAAGTTTGTTATGTCAACGTTCATTATTATTGTTAAAAATTAATTAAGAAACAGGGTTTTTTAGCAGTATTTTGCATTTTGTAAAAAAAATTAATTAACCGATTTTAATGCGGTTGGGCTCATTTTGTAGCTATTTTTAATAACTTCTACGGACGAATTTTCGTAAAAGCTAAAGATAAATTTATACAAGCCAAAAACTCATATTCCGTAACTTCTCTTTCTAATTAAACATAGAAGCTGTTGAATTTTAGGTACAATAGTTATACATACTCAGAGTTAGATATTTCCTCGGAAAAACCCCGACTAGCATTGTTTTTTTTTTTCTAAAACTTCCTTTTGCCTAGACTAATGCAAAATTCGGAGAAGTCAGGGAATTTTACCATCATTTTTGAAATAAAAATTGTAATCACTACATAGAAGCAACAAGGTCAGAGATAATTGCAAAAACTTCAATGAAATAAAATTTTCACCTTTCTGGCCACTGTAAACAGTAAAGTATTATCAATAGAGAAATATTTTAAAATAAAAGTCATAGTTTTTTTCCCCCAATATTTGTAATAAGCAATTTTGGAGTTGAACTAATAAGAAAAGAGATCATCGAGAAAAACCAATTTTGTCCCTCATTTTTCCAACACGATGGCCGTAGTGCTAATGATATTTTTGTGGAAAACTTGATACAATGATTGTGGCATTTTATAAAAACGGAAAATATGCCCCAGTTTCACTAAGTGTTTTACATGCAATAATGGGACGAGATAATAAACAAGGAAGCATGTTATAAAGATAACTCCAACCTTGTATGTGTAACATGACTACAGGCAGATTCATAAACAGTACAAGCATATGTTGCCTTTCCAGATCAAATCTTTAATGCCGATAATTAAAGTTGTAATAAACTATTTATATGACGTTCAGTTTAAGAATGAGTCATCGTCCAGATTTAATGCACAAATGTGGTACTCCAATTATTGTGTTAGTGAATGTTTTGTATGCCACCATTATATTATTTATTCATTTATTACCAATTATTCCTTGCTGTAATTGCCTCATGCATGTATTTAATGAATTACATATTCAGTTATGTAGATGTATCAATAATTCATCCAAATTAGCTCCTTATAATTTTTTATGTCAATATGTAAATGTTGAAGGGTTTGAGGTGCGAGAATCAGCAACTTTAAATCTTCGTTCTAGATATATATGTTTCATGATTTTTTGGTCATTTATTTAACATTAATTTTATGCAGGAACATAAATTGGGAATTGAGTTTTTTCTCAGAAGTGCAAATATATTTACTACAAAAACGATAATGAAATTTTATCACTTTCTATTGCAACTTCTCAAATATGTGAAAAATATTTAAAATTATTAATATTGGCCAATGTTGTTGAATCTATTTAGGATATCTTAACGGATTTTACTCAGAATGGGGTATTTTCCCAAATTTTTTTAATTTGAAAATTGAAAACTAGAAATAAAAATAAGAAATACGTGTTTTTTCTTTCTTTTTACTTCCCTCGCATACCGAAGGGAAGTATTGTATTCGAGAAAAAATCACCCTCCGAGATTTTTTCGGATTCTGACGTTTCAGAACACGTAGATTCCGAAAATATAGGTTTTTCAATTCCGTCAGTCTGTCTGTCTGTCTGTCTGTCTGTTGGTGCATTTACTAAAAAACTACTTGACGGAGAGCAGTCAAATTTGGTAGGTAGTTAACCCTACTGTCAGCGAAGAACTGGTAGAATTTTCACTGAAAAATATACAGGGTGGACCGACTAAACGGAATAAATAATGAAAAAATTTTTTTTTTGCTCAAATTTAAAATTTCCACGTTTCATGACGCGTTAAACCTATTTCAGAAAAAAAAAATTTTTGAAAATTTTTTTACCAAGATGAAAAAAAATTGTTTTTGCTCAAATTTAAAATTTCTACGTTTCATGACACGCTTAACCTATTTCAGGAAAAAAAAATTTGAAAATTTTTTTCACCAATATTTTTGAAAAAAATTTTACTACTAAAATGAATTTTTTTTTTTCTTTCTTCAAATTTAAAATTTTCACGTTTCATGGTATTCTAAGCCTGATTTAAAAAAAAAGTTTTTTGAAATTTTATCACTAAGATAGAATTTTTCTTTCTTTGTTCAGATTTTAACTATCCACGTTTCCATGACATTCTAAAACTATTCAAACAAATTTAAAAATGTTTTTGAAGAATTTTTTAAAAAATTTGAAAACATTTTTAATCCATTTATGTATCACTACTATAGAACAGACGAAAACATTTTTTTTGCTCAAATTTAAAATTTCCACGTTTCATGATATTCCAAACCAATTTCGGAAAAAAAAATTTGCAACATTTTGTTACCAGTTTGGAAACAAATTTAACACCAGGATGCTCAAATTTAAATGACATTCTAAACCTAGGTATTTCAGAAAAAAAATTTTGAAAATTTTTTTCACCAACATTTTTCAAAAAGTTTTTACCACTAAAATAAATCGAATTTTTTTTTATTTGCTCAAATTTAAAATTTTCACGTTTCATAGCATTCTAAACTTATTTTAAAAATACATCATTTTTAATTTTTAAACTTTTTTAAGCACTACTATAGAACAGAAGGAAACTTTCCTTTTTGCTCTAATTTAAAATTTCTACCTTTGACATTTTAAACCTATTTCAGAAGAAAAAAATTTGAAAATTATTTTACCATCTTTTGAAAAATTTTAAAAAAGTGAAATTTTTTAACCACCACTTACTTCCACTCCATTACGTGAATGTTGGATTGAAAATGTGACAGATGGCAATAACATCTGGCATATGCACCTATTATACTTTTATTGAAAAATGTACAGGGTGGTCATCCCAAGAAATAATTCAGTCATGGTGGACATTTGTAAAGGTATTTGCGCAAGCCTGCCATATGTGGCACCTGCTATTTAGTATTGAACTTTTGCTGTTGGATGAGCAATCTGTATATTTTTTTGACCAAAACTTATCAAGTTTTCTTTGTAATAATAGCAATAACTCTACTCCGATTATTATTCTCAATGTCATTTCGTAATTATTATTTTTTTAGAGAGACTGCCATGAACGAGGGAAGTTCTGTGTAAATACCTTTACCGATTTTTTACTTTTTTATTTAAGCCGGAAAAAAATTAGTTAAACTTTCATGACGTCATTAAGCAATAATTCAAATAGAGCGCCAAATGTACTTATTTCTAGGGAGTTTCAAGTTGGTGATTTGTGATTTGACATTTCATGTAACTATAACCTTATTTTTTGTTTGTTTCATAAACAGATGTTCAGTTTTGTGTAGCACCTAATATCGACCTGTGAATGAGTGTAAAATTTCATTAAAAACGACGTTTGATCTACCTTCTACGTAATTAGTTTCCATATTTGTATGCTTGTATAGAATGTTTTCAAACAAATAGCTAAACAAACAAAATATTGAAAATTAATGAGTCACACCACTGTCACCAGATTAACAGTGTGGTGTCAGTGTTGCCAATAGTTTTTTGGTGATTTACCTAGTTTTCGCTTAGTGACGTCATTATGAAAAACTGAAACTTCTAATTAACATTATAATTTTATAGTTTTATATAACATATTTTTTTCTGTGCCAAAAATATTTAAAAAATATGCATTTTTCAAATATAAGCATTTCCACTTTCATCTCAGATTAATGAAAATACCCTATTGTCTTGTTACATCACATCCGATCAATAAATCAAAGAAATTTATTAATAATCAGATCCAATAATTTTGAAACTAAAGTTGGAAATCAGCGATTATTGTTTTTCTTTCTGGGATTTTTATACCACATTATACCTTCATTTCCAAAAATAGTGTACATGAGAGTGTACAAAATATTACAAGTATCCATTAATAAATGAAAGTAACTAGGAACATATTAATGATTTTAACCTAACCCTAAGAATTAACAATTTGAAGATAACAAAACAAACAGAATACAAAAAATTCGTGCATTTTAAAATATGTACTGATGAGAGCAAAAAAAAAAAAAATATGACAACTATTTTTAATAATGTAAATCCTGTCTCTATTTGAATATGTAATGAGTAGCCGAAATAAAACAGTTAGAACTTTTATTATATTTTTAATTGTAGTGCTGTAGTTATTGCTAAAGCGGAAGATGGATTGTCAATGAGACATATTGCACTGCGTTATAACATTAACAAAAGTTCTGTGTTTAACATTTTAAGAAAGTGGAGAATAAACGGTACGATTAGTAGAAATCCTGGATCAGGATATTCAACTTAACAAGAAACTAACTATTAATATTTTGTTATTGCACCATTTCTATTTATAACTTCTATAAGTCTGTTTAGCATAGAATGAAATAAACACACAATAATCATCAGTATACATCATACCAAACTTATAGCATTCTAAGTTGTAAAAGTGTCCAGCCGAGCTACGAAATGCCGTCAACAAGTGAATCGTTTTCTTCTACACTAGCGACATGCGGGCAATTACAACTACGTCTGGCATTAAACTGTGTCCCTCCTTCCGTTTCATTTTAGTGCAGCTGTATGACGAAGATAGAAAAGTACAACACTGTCAAATGTTTGGCTTCCACTTTTGGAGAAACTGTCTTTCCACCACGGTTTCTTCAGTGACTGTTTTTCAATGAGGGAGCCTCTCCGAAAAATTGGACGCCGGCACGTTTGGTTCGAAACACTGCCAAAACCGTTAGAGTTACGAAAAAAATGGACATAAACAATTTTATAGAAAATGAAATTTTCTATAAAAAAAGTCAGTGGTAGCATATGTCTATCTTAAATACTTTTGGCGAGAGGGTGGTTAAAATTTGCTCACTGAACAATTGTAAATTTTATATTCAACTTTCAATCACTCTCACGCCTAAAGTATTGAAGACAGACATATGCTACCACTGACTTCTTTATAGAAAATTTAGTTCTCCATAAAATTATCTATGTCCATTTATTTCATAATTCTGACGGTATTAGCAGCGTTTCGAGTCAAAAGTTCCGGCATTCAATTTTACTTCTGGTTTTGGTTTGCATAGAGCCGGCAATTTAGATAAAAAATAATAATGTACTATTTTGTTTGCAGGCAAGTGTACATGCCTGTTGTTCAATAAGATTTAACTAACATAAGACTTCAGCCAATCCAATTTAATCAGCGAGTTATCTCTACAGCTATTATTAGCTGTATCTTTGGTGTAAAAGCAAAATTCTAATACCAATTTTCAAGTTCTCGTCCAGCAGACGAACGTCATGTCTTTATTAGACCGAGCGCTTCTCTGTTTTACGACTTAGAATGCTATAAGTTTGGTATGATCTTTAATATTTTTCTATGCATTATTTAGTGCTTCCAGTAATTCTTGGGCATTCCGTGGTCTCACATTTCGTTTTTGGGTACTTCTTACGAGTAGTCCCCATACGTCTTCCACAGGGTTAAGGTCTGGACTATGACTGGGCCAGTTAAGAACATTAATGTTGTTATCTTGAAACCAGTTAATCACGGTATGCGCAGTATAAACTGAGCAATTATCTTGTTGAAATATGAATTCATTATTAGGATATGATTGTGACAGAAGGAAGCATAATATTGTCTAAAATCCTAATGTACGTTTCACTATTAAATCGTTCATCAATATGCCACAAAACACCAGGACCACATGCCGATATCCAAGCGCACATGTTAACGGAAAATCTACCACTTTTGTCATTGTTAGATATATACTTCTCATCGAATTGAGTATTTGGAGGTCGGTAAACACAAATACGACCGCTGTGTGTAGGCTGGAGAGTTTTTTCATCTGTAAAGATTACATTGTTCCAAAAATGTACGTCATGCACTAAAAATCCCAAATCCTAATCGAGCTTCTTAATGTTCAGCTTTAAGTGGGTATTTCTTTGCTGCTGGATGACAGCGTAGCACCGATTATCTTACTCGCCGGCTTCCACTACTACTCGATCCAGGAAAGTTCGTTTCTTCAGCAGCCTGAATTACTGAGTGAAATGGATTTTCTACTAATTTATTTACCAATTGCAAGTCTTTACTGTTGAGATGATATCCTTCATCGCCCTGATCCAGGATTTCTACTAATTGTACCATTTATTCTCCATTTTAGAAAAAAATACGATATAGGACTTGTCCTTTTTTTTTTTTATTGCTCACGACAGTACATACCATTTGTTAATTATTAAAATTTAATAAAATCAATATCATTTAGCCTATTGTCAGAAATAGCTTAAAACTAGTCGGTAAATTATTTTGAGTATAGGCCTCAAGATATGAAAAACTTGTTTAAAATAAAGCACTACGATGCAAGGAAACTCAGTCTACCAGTAATATTTTTTAAGTTCCTCTCATGAACTTGGTTACGTCTAACAATTTTAGCAGCCAGATATTCAGGCAGCCCTGCTGCTAAAATTTTATTAAAGAAACAATAGACGTGAACAAATCTTGCTTCATCTTGTTTAAATATCCCTAACTGACGCATATATGGGGTAATGTGGGCATAATGTGGCACCTCAGTTATAGTGCGTAAACAGATATTTTGCATTTTTTGAATGCGAGCTTTATTTTCCAGTGACAGGCAAGGACCGTATACTATATCTGCATAGTTCATATTTGATAATTTAGCTATATACATTCAGATAATCAATCAAATAAACATTTTTTTTTCCAAATATATAGAAAAACATAGACTTTCACTTGTTTCCCTTATTTTATAATATTCCATTTTTACAACTAATATCAAAAATAGGTCATTACAATTTTTTTTTATTCATTACAGTTCTTAGTTTTTAGCGGTTTTAAAGTAACAATTCATATACTTATACTTTTATATTGTGAATTCTTTGCAGTATACAGATTTTCACTACCTGTTTACTCAATTATACTTACATTAGAAAAACGTTTTATAAGAATTGAGTATAGCATCTTCATCAAGCATGTTATGAAAATTATTGACCTGCAGATAGTAAATATGCTAAAAATAACTCACTGATTTGATTGATATGTTTTGAGTGGGTGGTGTCCCGATATTGGTATTTTAATCATTTGAAAAATACATTTAGTGTTATTGGAACTGCTTCTATCTTGATAGAAATATTGGTTTTGGTGGTAAATTTAGAATGGAATGAACGATTTCCCATATAATTTAATTTATAAACAGGAGTTCCTTACCGAGCTCTTGCCATATGAGGTGGCCTAAATTATTCTTAAGATAAGTTTTTCGTATTTTTTTTATTTGAAAATGAAATTAAAAAAAATATGTGAACTTGTATGTATATCTTGGAAACATCAAAGAAACATTTTTTCTGCTATCTTATTCAGCAACACACTTTTTCCTTGATAAAATGAAAAAGAAAGTAGTTTGAATCAAATCTTATAATTTCAAATATGTGTTTAAAAATTAATTGTATTTCAAAATGATGAAAGAAATATGCCACTCATTGTTTAAATTTTAGAAAAAAAAATTACATTATGATTTATAATTCACTTGTGAAAAGTTGTGATTTTATTTAGCCCAATAAATCAGGTGTTTAGAGATTGAAATCAAGTTAAATAGCTTATCGATGTATGATATTATGGCAACTCCTTTTGATAGCAGCACATATGTCTGTTTGTTTATGTTGTGACTCGCTTGAAGTGTTTGCTATTGATTGAGTGATGTTTTATTGATATTTTGTTATTTCGAAGTTATGGGAATTTCCCACAATTTTAAAAGCACCCAGCACAATGGAACAATGGAATTGAAGTTATCAGGCCATGATTCATTCATTTTATTTAAATTATTCTACATCTACAGTAGTTAGACTATTTACTGTAGGAAACGAACCAGTATTGTACAGTAGTTTTGCAAAATTAATGAAATTAGTTGGACCTAATTTCAAGTTTTGGTACATTTTTCTCCACTTTGATGGCAAATTGCTCAAATACCGCCCGGCAAATGTCTGCCACTAGAGTTGGGTACAATTTAAGCTGACTTGTGACATGGCCGCTAAAACGTCTGAACTAAGATTTTATTTGATGCATAAGAAATGCCAGTAGTTCTCTCCTGTAACAGCAATGATGTCGCTAAATAGTTATAAAAAGATAGAGATATGTTATCATAAAATATTAAGATTATTAATTTAGTAACGTCGCCATTTTAGTGGAATTCTGATTATACAGTGTCCGCCATAAAGTTACATATGGGATAGAATTGTATTATTGACATTTCTCAAAAACTCTATTGGGGGTTCGTTTATGCATGTTCGACAACAAAAAAATTACATTTTGACACATGTCATGTGATAACCAGTTCGGCAGGACTGTAAAAAATAGTTGACGGTGATAACGAAAAATGGGTCAAATTGTTAAGATATCGAAAAATTTTATTAAGAAAAAGTGCATAGAATATAACAAGGACCCGATATATCAAGCAGATATGAACAAAATAAAAAAGTGCAAATTTTACCCCTACCATTAATTACTGTATGAAAAATTATAAATTCTTGTGTCTATTTCACAAATATTTGATGAGTTTTGACAAAAACTTTATGTATTTTAGTTGAATAAAGGTATTTCCATGTAAAAAAAGAAACAAACCCCCAATATAGTATTTTTTAGAAATCTCAATTATACAAATTTTTCCCATATGTAGCCAACTTTATGGCGGACACTGTAGGCATATAGGCTCGGGCGCGAATGAAACTGATGACAAAAAATGAATTGCCCAATTCAGTCAGTAATAATGAGTTATCAGAAAAAGAAATCAAAGGCTAATATTGTTACAGTCCAGCAAGAACCACGGGGAGGTATAGGCATTTCTTGCCAGGAAAGGATAGGATCGTAGTATTAGTAGGGAAAATTACGTTGGTAAAAATAAAATATTTCATATAAAAAAAAATCTGAAATCTCTATGAGAATAATGAAAATAAATTATTTTTCTTTTAGCAGTAATGAATAAATATTCTGGTTGACAAACTATATATTAAAAAAATTAACAATAATTTTAAAACAAATAAATTAAAACGATTCTGAAAGAACAATGCATTGGCACGTTTTCATAAACACTAAAACACTTGAATACTACACTTGAACAATTTATCTACTCGTTTCACCATTCGTGTACTAATATATAACGTAAGAAAGTCAATTTTAGAGATAAACATGCGCTAGTAGTAATAAAAGACATATTTTTGTGGAAATAAAGTTTTAAGATTGCGACGCGGTTTAATAAAATAAAAATTTTAGAAAGAAAATATTAACTTTTAATAGAGCTTAATCAAACTAAAGAAAAAGTAGAAGTGAGGATCGAACTCACAACCACCCCATTTACATTTATTGCTGCTCGAGTATATTACCGATTGAGCTACGCGATTCTAAGTTCATTATATTCTAAAACGTGTAATATGTACATACTAGAAAATACTTAGTGGTTTGACATAGTTCGTTTGACGGATGAATATCCGCTATTTACCACTAATAATAACAAGACGTTTTTCATATTTTAGAGTGGTATTAATTTACGAGAATAAATAATATTCATTGTCAAATCACACAGTTTGAGAATCGCTGACTATGTTTCTCACTCCTCAGTGTACATTTCATATTTCTGTCTCAAAAGAAGTGGGAAAGAATCTTGGTAGACATACATTGACAATGTCTTTAGACTATTGCTTTAAGTTTGTGTGCAAGAGTTTGGGCCAGTAACTAAATTTTGTTTTTTTTTTATTTTCCAATTTCCGTTTACCGCGCACCCACTGGAAGTTTCGTCTTCCGCCCTAATTGGGGTATAGTACATATATTAATGACCTATGCAGAAAGATATTGGCACCATTCGTTTAAAAAAAATGTACCCCACTCCATATTCCCCCACAATAATCAAAAGTTTTCAAAGAGAAAAAAAAAAGTTATATTCTCTCTTCGATTACCGGACAGTAACTTTTTGTCGTCGAATTTGCACGCCATTTCCTAGACTAACAAAGGTTGTCCAGAAAGTAAAGAGACCTAGCGTAACTGCATTTTCCTGGGTGATTAAACCAAACATATCTTAGTCCAAAAGAACTTTCTTAATTAGTTACAGGGTTGGATTGTTGTGTTAGGTTATGTTATTAGTTATTTTAATATCGCTTCAAATTTTTATATGAATTTTTAATAATAATAATAAATAATTTATTGTACGGAATATAAACAAATAAGCTACAAACATGCAAATGAATAAGATACAGAGAATCGATGCATTAACCTTATCCTAAAACATGAAGTAGTTTTGTAGATAATCTGTTACCTATATAAAATATAAAATCATGTAACGTCACTAATTTAAAATAATTACATACATACAAATAAGAACATACAACAATGTACAAATGCAAAGCTAAAATTTGCTTAAAGTAATGGAGGTCAAGTCATTACAGAGTAATTTATTTTTTAAATTAGTTTTTAACGAGGTGGTACTTGTCTGAAACATGGCTGGTGTTAATTGATTATACAAGTATAAGCAGAAGTACTGTGCTTATGTATAGTGATATTATGGTTTCGTATTGTTCTATCGTTAGCATTTTGTAGGAATTCTATCTTATCATAATCGTAGCATTTTAATCTCTTTATAGTGTAGAGATATATGATTTCTAAGAGGGACGTTACATATAAGGCTTACACAACAGTTTTGCATGGTTTGTAGTCTTCTTTTATCAGTTGCATGGAGACGTGGTACGTATATACAGTCCCCATAGTTAAATATCGACAATATTAATGACTTAATCAACATTGTTTTAGTCGATATAGGCAATAAGTCCCTAAATTGATACATATGTCTCAGCCTCGAGTAGGATGCGCTACATATTTTTGACACCTGACTACTAAGATACTTGTGAATCAAATAGGATACTCAAATTTTTTACTGTCTCTTGCATTTCCAGCTGCGATTCACCAAGATAGAACCTTCGATTAAGCTGTCTTAAAGTAGAGAGAGAGAGAGAATAATATTTATTGGATAAAATATTCCAAAAGGACAGCGACCGAAGTCTTTCAGCCTGTCTTACAAACTTTTTACATCTAGTTATTTTTTGGTAAAGTTTTTGAAGCTTGTTAGTATAGGTTGGATACCAGTTTTTTCATATAGTAAATTATTGGATGTGTTATGGAGAAGAGAATTATTTGGATGACGAAATTTTGTTATTTTACGTAGACTGTTTCTCTCTGCCACTTCTGTATTGTTCAAGGCCGGTCTTCTGCAAGTGTTTAAAGATGTATCCATATTCCATCAAGGGTCGACATCATTTTGTAAATTTTACTTGCTGTGGGAGTGTTGATACCTTGGTTCTGATAAGTCAGCCATCAAAAGTGTTTTGCTCTAGTTATCATCTTTTTTTTCATTTCTTTAGTGTAGCTGTTGAAGTTTAATTTTTGGTCTATCTTAATTCCCAGGTACTTAGCTGTCGCTGTCGGTGTCAATCTATGGTTACATATTAGTATAGTTGGAAAAATATTTGAGATATTGTGATTAAATATCATTAGTTGTGATTTGTTAGGATTTATTTTTAGTCTTATAGTATTTATTCTGACTTGAGAACCTAGTAATATCCCTTTACTTTTCTGCTTAAAATGACGTTACAATCTTATGTTTTTAAACAAGTTTAAATGAGTAACGGACGTATAATCACCCTCCACAATACAGTTGATTATTTTTTCCAAATATTATTATGTAAAAATTGTAATTTAAAATTTGAAATGGTTAAAAAACTCACAGAATTTTTGTTTCTTCAAGTTTATCATTTGCCCACAACCACCTCCATCGGGTGCAACATCTGATGCTTGTTTCGCTTATTGTTTATATCAAATCTATTACTGGAAATAAAAATCAAATTGTATGAAATCACTACCATAAATTCAACGCTACTTCCCCGACTATTTTATTAGGTAAAGTCGAGAAAGACGCAAAGTTGATTTGGTGAAATGTCAAAACAATATTGTTTTTAGTTCACTCAAGCTGGGCTGAATTTCCGATTTCGCCGATGTAATTGATGATGCCAATAAAATGCCAATCTTTGTTTTTCCACAGAGATATCGTAGACATTCCAGTCAATGTATGTATTAAGTTATGAATGATTAAAAATTTGAAGTTTTGGTATCTTCGACGAAATTGTTTGAAATTTAAATTGATATTCTGCCCCATCCAACACGGGTGCGACATCTGACGCTTGTTTCGCTTATTCTCTTCTATATCAGGTCTATTACTAGAAATAAAAATTAGTCGGTATGAAATCAGTACCGTACCAAAAAGCAACACTGTCTCCCCTCCTATTATCCAATTGTTGATATAAAATTTTTTCTCTTTTTTAGTGCTCAAATTTCATGTAAATCTATAAAAGTTACTAATCTTAAACTTTTGACATCAGATTGAGTATCATCTACTCCGAAAAATACTTCATTATAAATTCTTTCATATTCTTGAATGAAATCCCATCAAATGTCTTTAATTGGGACAGTGGGTAGATAATTTTGCATTTTAAATTGTCATACAATATGATCAGTAAGCAAACAGTATAGAATATTTTTTTCTGTGCACAGGGCCTAACGTTTGTAGTGGACAGCAACGATAGGGAGCGTATTGGCGAAGCGAAAGACGAACTAATGCGTATGCTAGCAGAGGACGAACTCAGAGATGCAGTCCTGTTAATTTTCGCCAACAAACAAGATTTGCCAAATGCGATGAATGCCGCCGAGATTACTGATAAGTTGGGACTACACTCATTGAGAAATCGTAATTGGTACATCCAGGCTACATGTGCGACAAGTGGAGATGGTCTATACGAAGGTCTGGATTGGTTGTGTAACCAGTTAAAGAATGCCAACCGTTAAGTGCAGTGGTGTTAGCAGTCACCCTGTGATTGTTTATGTACTGAACTGTCAGTGTTAATTTACCATATGTTGCAATTATGACTCACGTTTACTGTTTGTCGACGTACCCACTTAAACATAACCTTAATATAATTTTTTCTATTGTACGGTGGACAAACGGTATACCTAGTGTTAACGTTGCACTGTCTTTATATTATATATTTTATTTATTCTGGTAATGTGCTGATTTATTTTGTACCATAATTTTTTTGTACTAGATCTGTACAGTAGACATTTGTATTGAATAAACTAAAAATGAAACGTTATTCTTGTAACATATGGTAGGGCTGTTCATCTTAGAACATATTTTAATTGGGCTCAGCTCAAGCATTTTATTGTTTAAATTCGGTTATATGTTTTTTGTTCTTTCTCTCAAATTGTAATTCATGTTTGGATCAATCAGTTGTCACAACTTTGAGGCGTACCTTTCTTTGACAAACAGTGGAGTAAATAAGATTATAAGTAAATAAGTATCTTTAACATAAATTTTGAAGGTTATAATTTCAGTTTTCGTGGACATTCCCGTTTGTCAGCTGTATTATCAAATAAATTTATACTATTAACTTATTGTCTATAATTTAATGCTTCGGAGTGGGCGCACACGATCACATTTAAAGGTGCCAAAGGAATGTTTTTGAGGTATTTTGGATGGATAGGTAGAAGGTCGAAAATTGACACGCTACTCGCTGCCAAAAATTTAATGTTACAAAATTGTTATTGCTGACGTTGAAAATTTAAAGTCAACATTCCTAATGTATGTTATCGGTTTATAGCACTGTACTTTTTCAATTACAATCGCTCCAAAGACAACTTTTAATGTTCAGTGTTAAGAAGTTAACAATAATGACAAGTTAAATAAAATAATAATTTTTCAGGATACTTCTTAAGTTAAGAGGTACTAATATTGATGAGTTTACCTGAAGAATATTGTGTGGCTGAAATTAACCATATGAGCCACCCTTTCTGTTTCCGATTTTTGACATGTTAAACTTTACTGTGGTTTATAATTACATAGTCTTTCGGCAGGTTTCTATTTAATGCGGATGGTAGATGCTCGTCATAATTGGACGAGTGTCGAATCACTCGATTACTACTGGAAATGAATAATAATAAATGATTTTTGCAATCGGTATATATGAGTAATATTTATTGCAATTATGACACGTATAACCATAGATAAATATTTAGTGACAAACGAATCAATTTTACTTTGTTCTTTTTCCTATAGCATTTCTCCAAAATTATATTTTTTCTGAATTTACGAAGGGTAAATAAGGAGTTCATTGAATTCTCTTTAGCTTGTATTTGATGTTGCCTAGGACGGAATGTGTGTATCTTCGAATTTGAAAGTTTGATCTGAAAAATTAGGAACTACGGCATCCTTTTCGTTATCTTTTGATATTATTTTCTTCACTGTAGTTTTTTGACACTACTCTTCATGTCAATTCAGTTCAGAGCCGAGTTTCCAATCTGTTTCGCTGTCTGTATTTATTACAGTTCTGCTAATGGCAATTCGATAACCAGTTACCATTTGGTAAATTTTCTCAGAAAATGAAACTTGTCGCAAAATATTTTCAATACAGGCGTTTTGTATAAACCATAAACATAAAGCCTCTTCTAACTGTATTCTCAAGATTTCATGGTTTATTGTGGCCCTATCGAAATCAGTAGTTTTTACAAAATATTCTCGATTCTGAATTATGCCGTAAATAGTCACAAGAGATATTACCATTAAATTCTCATGCACATTCTGTGGTTGACATATTTTGTGCAAGAAATTTGTTACCATGGGTAAAAGAAGCAAATGCAAACTTGTACACTTTGTGATGCAAGAGAGCAATGCTATTGAACTAGTGTGTGATAACTTACAGTGATTTAGAACATAATATATTTATGGAAGAAAACCCTGAATCCATTTACCTTATTTTTTTTTTCAAAAACCAATTGCAATGTTTACAGTACTTAATCTGTCTATTAACATTATTAGTGTTGTGTTTATTCCACTAGTGGGTTACTTCACGTTTTTTCTTTTGTCTTGTTTATTAATTCTGTGGCATCTCCATCTCTATTCCATGCGTTTTCTAAAAGCCACAATACTTTCAAGCCTTTCTCAAATTATAATGGATATAACCTAGTTAGTTGTGTTTTTTGTCTTTGATTTAGAGTAAAACTAATGCAATGTCCATAACAACAATAATGCATGAACATCCTGAATGGAGTATATACTGGGAATATTGACCTAATAAATCGTTTAACATTTAATTTGTCTATTAGTTGAATCATTTTTAAGTTTTTAAAAAATAACACGTAGTTCAAGAATTTGTTCCGCTATTTGGCCTTATAAAAGACCTCAATGTTTTACATCAATGTTGATTACTTGATAATCTGAATTTTATGCTAAATTTTAGTGAAACTTTGAGTTCTGTCAAAGATATGTGGTGCCAAATATTAAGTTGAAACGTTTTTTAAATTTTATCGACGATGTTGATGTTATTATTTTGGATTGCAAGTTTTCTTGTTTTTAATAACTGTTAACATATGCCAGACGAGTCACTAATGTGCGGATGATCAATATCGCATCAATGGTTTGAAATCTGAGAAAATGTCTGAGATAAAAATGGTAGATCTGGTTTAAATTTTCTACAGGGTGTTTCACGTAGTGGTGCCAAGTAACTATTTGGATTTTTTAGAAGAAACACCCAAATATTTTTTTATATGTTCATATTTGACTCAATACAGGCATAAGTAATTTTTGAAGAACTTACACTACGACATTGCCACATTATTCCACTTTTTCTGATAAAATGCATTTGCAGCAATCGTTACTCTTGGTCGGTAAAAAACATTTTCAGAAATTTGACGGTCATGTCACCTTGAATGTTAGTCAGCAATCAGGTATCTACAAGCTGATATCTATAAGTGACTATTTTTTTGGACTTGAATATTTCAAGAATTGTTGAAAAAAGTAGACACTATTATGATATATCAGTGTGTAGGTAATTGATTGCTAAAACATTTTAAATAACAACGTACAGGGTTTATGACAGTTTAAAAATGTAAATAGAGAGCTGTTGAGCATCCAAAAGAGCATAACGTTATGAAGTTACGATAATATTATTTCAATACGTATTTACAAATAACATGTTTCCAAAAAGAGACTTGTTGAACAGTATTTACTTAATCAGCAGTCGTTATACGCTATCTCTGATAGCCTAACCTAACCCTACTTTTGTAGTTTCATCATTTGGGTTATTGCATTTTTATATAGTGAATATTACAATATATTATTTTATAATTCAATATGGATAAGTCGATGTGTAATTTAATAAGAAATATAACCTCAAAACACACACACACACACATAGTATAACGATAATGTTAACGTATATATATATACTACATTTACTTTATCCCTCCGCAATTAAAGCAGACCGTTAGCGTTACCTTATTTCTTAATTAAAACTGCTCACACGTAGATGTCAAAATAACGTTATGGTATTTCAGAATTGGCTGCTCAACAACTCCCTAATATTTTGAATCATCCTGAAGGACACGTAGAATTAGGTTCAAGGTATGGAAACTGAAGTAGTTGGTTTTGAGTATCATTCTAAGTAAAACGACAGTTATATTTATGAAAATACGCTTACTGTTGACCATTGCAAATGCATTTTTTATCAGAACAAGTGGAACGGCAATGCCACAATGTAAGTCAGTTACAGGTATATAAAGAAATGTTGGATATTTCATTTAAGAAATCCAACCATTGGCTGGCGTACCACCACTATGTGAAACGCCCTGTAGATTTAAAAATATGCCACTCTGGACCTATTACAGTTTTTTCTACATTTTTTCAAATTTCAATCGGTTGAGGAGATATTACTGTTCACATAATACTGCCTCACCCTGTGTAATGATCTTTTTTGACAGCAAATTCTTAGGAATTCTTACCACACGAAAGCGTGTGCGTAAAAAAGTGCGGTTAAACAAATTCGCTAATATCTATGAATTAATGCCATGAACTGTTTCAAGATTGCTCAAAAATATGTCTGGTGCATTTGCTTGTTTTCGTGTTCTGTCCGCTCCAAAATTTTAATTAACATGTTTTATTTTTTTAACACAAAAAGATTAAGGTTTGGAAACATGTTTATTAAAATGATTATATTTGGAGATCTGCATCTGAGACGTTCAGAGCTGTACATTGCGAAAGACGTTTTGCTCTAGTTGATTTAATTGAAAATATTTAAGATATATATATTTATAAAGATCGCATAGTGCGATGTGTGTGAATGTCACTGAAATGGAATTATTCTGTATTGTGCTTGATTGGGAAAATATTTATTTTTATGCTTATTTTGTCAAGTATTATAGATATTGTCGAGGAGGTAAGGGTGAATGTTAAGACAATATACTTATTAAGGTATTTTTTATTTAGATTTTTTAAAATGTTTGAAGATGGAAATTTGCAGTTCCACAAATAAAATACATTTTAGGAAGATTGTAGTGGTTTAATTAAAATTTTATTTATCTCAATATCGCACACACAAAAAAGTATCGTTAAGGGATAAGAATAATTAAGAAATAATATGGCTATTGAGTCATTTCATGGCCAGTTTTGGGGGAAAAAATACAAAAAACAAAATATTTATAATTCTTTCTTTGCGGCAAGTTCAAATTATATTTGTTGGGTATTTTGTATACTTTTATAAAAATATTCAAAAATTTTATGCAGGACATGTTTTTTTTTATGCCAGTGTGAGTATAAAACTTGGTTTTCGGGGTTGAAAGCCCCCCCTCCCCATTTTTCCGCTATCTTGAAAAGGAAGGAGGGTGTAAACAGTTTTTCTGTGATATCTTGATAACCGTAAGTCTCAAAAATTTAACTTTTTTGTAGAGAATTGAATTCTCTACGATCTTGGTCTCCATACTTCTTACTGTAAAATAACTTTTTTCTATCGATTTTATTGCAAAAACATCAGATGTTTTTTGTAGATCATCTTATTGTGAACAATTTTCTATAATTATTGTTTAAATTTCTTTTCATTGGAGAGGTGTTAGGACACTGCAAAGGAATCAAACCAAGTACTTCATTAAAAACATGCGAAAGGGTGCACAAAAGTACACCGGTCTGACACTACTTTGACAATACGTTTTTCGGTTCACAGGTTAGAAAATCGGGTTCCCCCAATCCTTTAAGTTGAGGAACGCCCCTAAAAACGCCGAAACATCCCCTTTAGAGGGTTTTTCGTGGTAATTTCAATAATAATCAAAAGGGACTCTGTGAAGTGCTCTTTTTTTTAATATTAATTTGCAAATAATTTATGCCAGATATAGTCAAATTATATTGTTGCGTATTTTCCACCTTTTTGGAAACACCCTATATGAATTCGTGGGTTCTAAATAATTTCAATAAGAGATAAACCACTAACACTTTATTTAACAATTTACTGACTATACAATACTTCAAATTCACTTTGTTTACTTGATATCTAACCTCACTTTTTACTTTTCAACTTGTTCACTTTTATAAACTGCCTTCTTAATAAAACTTCCTCTTCCGCGCTGGTAATCGCGCCTTATATACTCCGAATTTGACTCTCTAGATCCATCTAGAAACAATCAAGAATCTTCTCCAACCACATTCCAGAAAAGTCCATTTCTTTCTGCTAGCTTCCAGTCACAATTAGTAGGCATAGGCGTATCATCTCCAGTTCCAAGGGGGTGTAATTCATAACAATATGATAAGGGATAATGAGAGAGGGTTAAAACCACGCCCTATTTGGTAAGAAAAACATTTCTACTTTTTGTTTTAAATTTGGTTGAATGGGCATTACCAGGCAAAAGTAAATTATTCTCAACCATTAAGGAGGTAAGACCACCCACCTTAAATTTGGATACATGGGCTCTCTTAGGCAAAAATAAAGTATGGTCACCCCTTAAATGAGGGGGAGGAGGTGGTAATTTTACCCCCTTAGGAGTTAAGAATAATTTACTTTTGCCTGTCAATGCACAATCAACCAAATTTGGAGCAAAAACTAGAAAAATAAATATTTTTGACCAATTTACCAAATAGAGTGGTGGTTTTAACCCTCTCTGATTGTCCCTAATCATAATTTGGCTATATTTGGTATAAATTAACCACCTTTGCAAATTAATATTAAAAAATGGAGGATTTCATGGGATCCTTTTTGATTTTTATTGAAATTATCGCGAAAAACCCTCTAAAAGGTGTGTTTTTGACATTTTTAGGGGTGTTCCCCAAGTTTTAGGATTGCAGGACTCTGATTTTTGTAATCAGCGACCCAAAAAACGTATAGTCAAAGTAGTTTGAAATCGGTGTTCTTTCATGCACCGTTTCGCGCGTTTTGAATGGAGTTAGTGTTTCTGTCCCGGGAATTATGTCACTTTTTATCGTTCCCGTTCCCGGGAAATAACAGTCGGGATTTCCCGGACCCGTGGATATAAAAATAAGTTTTAAAAATATTAAATTTCGTGCTCCGAAATTTTACCGAGCGTGCGCGTCGGACGGCATTTATGTTTTATTTCGTTATTGTGTCATTTCCTGTAGTTGGTTATTCTCTGTAATTGTTTATTTGTGGCATATTCAGATTTTCTTACTTTTTATTGGGTATTTTGCCCCTGAAAAATATTAAAACATTTTTAATGAAAAAACCTCTGCGCCAAACGGATCAGACAGAGGTTGGTTCTTGAACACTTGACTGTTTCAAAAAGTCTCACACCTAAAAATATATAAACTAGAACAATGTAATAAACTAAAAACTCAAAATGAAAGCTATAGGTAGTTAACGTTTCGGAAGAGAATCTACCAAAATTTGTGGGATAATAATCACAGGATTAAATGGGACTCGGCGAAGATTTTGGAAAAAGAGAGCAACGGAACAAAAAGAAAACTTAAAGAATCCACGATTATTTTGTTAAACGAGGATAGATGCGTTTAGAATTATTCAATAGATTTTTGTACTAGTTGGTTGCCCATCCTTAGAGACGAAGTAAGTAAAAATAAGATAAATATAATTTAATGTCTCACGTGACTATGGAAATACATAAACAAAGAACTATCATGGTTGACGGCCAAAAAAGTTTTGAGAACGGAAGTAGATTCTCTTCCGAAACGTTAACTACCTATAGCTTTTATTTTCAGTTTTTAGTTTATTACATTGTTCTAGTTTATATATTTTTAGGTGTGAGACTTTTTGAAACAGTCAAGTGTTCAAGAACCAACCCCTGTCTCATCCGTTTGGCGCAGAGGTTTTTTCATAAAAAATTTTAAAATATTTTTCAGTGGCAAAATACCCAATCAAAAGTAAGAAAATCCTGTAGTTAGTGTTGTTGTGTCTTTTTAATTATAAAGCAAAACAAAACTGGCGGATTTATTTTTTCACCAAAGGAAAAAAGAAAACAAACATTTAAAAAATGAATATTTGAATGATGTGACATTTTGAAACAAAAAAAATTGTGTTTTTCAAGAAAATATGAAAAATTTATTATTTCCCGGGATTCCCGGGAACGACAAATTCTATTTCCCGATTCCCGGGAATGAAAAAAGTCGGGAAATCAGAAACTCTAAATGGAGTACTTCGTTTGATCCCTTTGCAGCATCCATCTTTGGAGAAGTGTTTCCAATGAAAAGAAATTTAAAAAGATGAGTAGAGAAAATTGTTCGCAATAAAATGATCTACTAGAAACATCTAGCATGTTTTTTCAATAAAATCAATAGAAAAAAGTTATAACCCTTAAATTATATTTTTCTTGAAAACTTTTGTCTATTTTTAATTATAACTTTTTCATTTTCAATTTTACGGTAAGAAGTATCTAAACCAGGATTGTAGAGAAGTGAATTCTCAAAAAAAAGTCCTAGAAAAATTTTTGTAAGACTTGCGGTTCTCAAGATATTGCGGAAAAACTATTTACACTCCCTTTTTCAAGATGGCGGCCAAATGAGGGGCTTTTATACTCTCACGGACCTCCCTACACATAAAAAAAAAAAATCTTGTCCTGTCCACAATGCAAGGGTAACATTTCAATGGACTCATAATCTTTTTTATAGAAATGGCAAAATACACAAGAAAAACAAAAGCAATATATTCTAAAAAAGTTTATAGCCACAAAATATAACATTCCAAGTTGAATGTTTCGGTGATGTTTTTTTTAAGTACATTTCTGTTTGTCCCATTTTTACTTCCCTCGCATACCAAAGGGAAGTATTTTTATTTGGAATACTCATTTCACTTAATTATTGTAATACAGGATTTATTAATTAATATATTTTCACAAGAGAAGAATTTATAGAAAAATTTCTACGTGACAAAATTAGGGTATTTAAATAATTGGCTTAGGCAACGGTTAGTCAACAGCGGCGGCCCGTGAAATTTTGTTATGCTATAACTTACTAATGGGGCGTGGGACCCATGCCAAACTTTAATGGATCACTACCAAGGCCAAACGGAGATGTTTTGTGGAAAAAAAAAATTATTTATCTGGAAAACTACTTATAAAATTGTGTATTGTGTATTTTTTTTTTTTTTTCGAACAAGGAAGAAAAAAATATAAAAATAGGTTTTTAATTTTATCAAAAAATTTTCATTTTTTATAAAGTTACATCGTTTCGATTTATAAATTAAATATCAGTGTAAAATAAAATTTCAGAATGATGTCACTTTATAAAGAATGAACATTTTTTGATAAAATTAGAAATCTATCCTTATATTTTCTTACTTGCTCGAAAAAAAAAATACAATATAGATATTTTGTAAGTACTTTTCCAGATCCTAGGGGGAAGCAGTGTACTTTTTGAAAAAAAATTTCGCAAATTCCAATAAAATATTTTTTTCCACAAAACATCTCCGTTTGGTAGTGATCCATCAAAGTTTGGCATGGCCCATGCTCCATTAGTAAGTTATAGCTTACCAAAATTTCACGGGCCGCTGCTGTTAGTCAAGTCAAGTTAATATTGAATTGTAATAGTTGGGATAACTGGAGAGATCCGTTTCGTCCATATAAGTAGTTTTAACATGAAGTGCCTTCACCGGCATACCTAGTAAGCTACAGGATGCTTGCCAATGAATCATCAAATATCTGTGAAACTTCAGAACAGTGCCAGGATGCCTTTTCCCAAGAATTTGCAATCGTCTACACACAGTAACCGAGCATTTCAAGATGTAATTTAGAGGCAACTTGCTCTCTTGTGTGTCAACATTTGAAAGGAGTGTTTTGTTTACCTATTACTGTCTAGTCTACTATCACGTACGAGGAGTCTCTGATACTTGGACATCTTCAGAGGAAATAGCATTCTAGAAGAACTTCGGAACCAGAATCTTCTAGATAAGTCTCTGTTCTGACCTACTTTCCCAGTTTCAGAAAAATCTTGTAAAGCTAGCCGGATATTTAGAAAAAATCCAGAAATTGAAGAGAGATGAGAGAAAGTCGAGGTCTAATTGATTTCTTATGTCTTAGATAGTTACGTTTATTTTTTTTGTTTTTACTCAAAGATTTGTACCTCGCTTCATGAATATGGAATTTTCTCTGCTTTCTCATGATATTCGAGATCGACATCACATCGAGTTGATTTTTGAGTAATGATGACTTCAAAAAGGTCTGCATGGGCCTCATAATTATTGCCTTACCCTGAATTAAATTATGATGGTGTAGCTTTAACTTACGATGTTTGTAATACAGGGTGTAATTAGTATCATGTCATTAAAAAAAACTGGTGGTAGGGAAGGACAAGACAAACAAAAAAACCTTATATAATATGGGGTCTAAAGCTCATAGTTTTGGAGAATAAAAATAAACAAAAATTTCGCAGATTTTCAACAAAATCTTTTGAGAACTGCTGGAATATTGAGGTAGGTTTAGATCTAGATCTAATCTGAAGAAAACTATGACTCTCTCTTGTGCAATATTTTATTTACTGTGTGTGTTTCGTTATATACACGCGTCCAACCCGCCATTCGTTGTTTTTGTTATTTTTGAATTTCGCGTCATTGTGTATTTATAGTTAAGATTTGTTTTACTGACTTACCGTTCAAGTTGTCAAATTCTTGATTACGTACAGACACAACTTGTTTGTTCTTTTTGTATTCTTTTTTGGCTTTTGTACCAAGTTTTTATTTTATTTTTTGTCATTGACAACGTTAGTTGATAGTTTAGTGTTTAAGTGTTGAACGAAGTGCGCATGTCCTTAATTCGACGTACCGAACTGTGTATTGATGCAGATGCAGAGATTTTGAATCATTTAGGTAAGTAGTAAGCTTTTAACCCAGGACAGTCATTTATGTTACAAATGTTAATAAACCACATTTAAATTATAAACAATCCAATATTTTGTTCCAAATTAAAATACACACATGTAAAGAAATGCTCTGTTTAAACCTCTATGTCCATTATTTGCTTGCAATTGCGCACGAAGAGAGAACAAATTATTTACCTCTTTATACTTGCCTCAGTTCAGTTGAGGCGGTCCATCAAAGGCGGTCTATGATCCTTTGACAGCGCAGACCACTGTGTTTGCCCGTAAGCACTTTTTTATGACAATTTAAAAGTTGTATAATTGGAACTACAAGTCCCATTGACCAAGAAAAGCAGTGGTTCTCAATAGTTGTGTACCATAATATTAAAAATATTGACCTAGATCAGTTTTTTTTTTTTCAAAGTGCCCCTAGAGGGAAAAGTCATAAAGGTTTTTTGTTTGTCTAGTCGGTCCCCATTACCAGTTTTTTTAATGACATGAAACTGATTACACCCTGTATAAGATTGAATACCCTTCGCTACGTTCAGAAACATATGAACTCATCGTCGCATCAGTCACTTTTATCGAAAAAATAGTGGTTATAAAATTTGTAGCTTAGAAAATTGCATACAAAAACCATATTATTTTTTTTCCTAAGACTAACAGTTTTCGAGAAAATTCGAATAAAAAAATTATAACACAGCTTGTACTTTATATCAAAGGTAGTGTGGAAAAGAGTGGACATATCATGAGAAACATAAATGTTATAACTTTTTATATCGAATTTTCTCTTATGAAAAAATGTAATATTATGTTTTTTGTAGGCAATTTTCTAAGCCACAAATTTGATGAACACTATTTTTTCGATAAAAGTGACCGTTAACGAGATTTTCGCGAAAAACCATTTATCGTGACCTTTGGGTGGACCAATGGTGTCTTTTGGGATGTTATTTAGAACCGCAAAAGAAAAATTCATGCAAAAATCCAGCTTTCCCCTAATTTTTCTTCTGTGCAATGTCTCTATTCCGTGTATTACAAAGGCTTGACAAGGTTTTTATTTTCATTATAAATAATTTTAAAATGATTACTGAAAAACCAATCGCTGACCTCACGCATGCACCAGATTTCTTTAATTATGATTCAAAAGCTTTACCCACCATCAAATATCCATATTCCATTCTTGAGATATTATGGCAGAATCACATGTGCCTTCTATATAATACATATATGTGATGGATTGAGAATAACTAGGGTAATTATCAAGAGATTAACTGCTGAATTGCATCGTTAACTGGTACATATATTATTTATTATTGAAAAATGAATTTGATTTTGAAACATTGTTAATAATATCAAATACAGGCCGATTCAAATTGGATGTTCACCATTGGAATCTCGAAAACCGTAAGAGATGGGGAGCCGGTTAAATGGGAACAAAGTTGCCCCCCCTCCAGTACTCAACAATATGCATGAAATAATCCTGTGGGTTTTGAGCTATTCTAATAATCAAAATTATGGATTTTTCATTATATGAGGTATTTCGGTTTTTATATCTACATATGATTCCCTACGATATGTAAATTCAGTTCTCATTTTTAACTGAATTTACATATCGTAGGGGATCATGTAGATACTAGTTTAGCCTGCTTAGCCGTAGGGGACTAGGTTGGATACTAGTGTTAAAATGATGAGAATGACAATAAGAATTTTTACTTGTTAGCATAACCAGAAGTCATCAGGTTATCGAAAGAATGCAAAGATTTCATTAATATTCTTATATATAGTTTTTCCTTTAGTTCTCATAGATAGCTTTTCTTTCTACTGTTTGCAAAATCCTATAAAGAATATGTTTCATATTCTATACTTCTCTTATTAAAATATTTTTATTATATTATTTCATGAAGTATTTTTAAAATAATAATCCAAAGATAAGGTCTAAAATTATTTATAAAATATTTTTTAAATATATGCCATGCATATGTGACAATTATACCAGTATTATTTATTAGAAGATATTCTAAAAATAATAATAAATTATGCGGTTATTCTGAGAATAATATAAAGATAAATTTTTTTAATTGGGTAATCAAATAATATCTTTTGGGAAGATTTACAGATTATTATTAGAATATCATCTTGTGCTATCTGGGTATATTTTCTTCTGTTTTAGTTTATTAACAGTTATCAGCAAACTACCATATTTATGGAAAACAAAAGGTCCTGATATAAACCATAACTGTTATTAATTATAAGATAAGAAATCAAAAATGTCTTGTCTTAAAAGCAATGAAGAAAAAAGATTATTTAAATTATTTTACATAAATGATCTAACCTGACATCTATGTGTCGGAAGTATAATCAGGAACTTCAGAAACATAGTTTTCTGCGAATGGTGACGAGTATGGACTCTGTACTGGACGGTTTGAGTAAAATATCACTGCACATAGAATTCTCCTAACAGCCCCGAGATGATGGACTGGACTGGACTGGAAATACTGTAAACGGATAGGCATTCAAGGAAACAGGTACTTATATATCTGGTTGCATAACAATATGTATAATAACCACTTTTATTCCTATATTATTTTAAACTCTTAAGGCGCGTCTCCATTATGGTCGGCTTTGCCGATCGGCATCGCCCCACTAGTATATTCGGCTTGGATTCTTTTGAAGTTTCCGACCGGCATATGCCGAATTGTACGTACCCACTTGCCAACAAATGCCGATCGGCCATGCCGATATATATAATCTAGTTACTGATGTCGTTATATACTTATACCAAATATCAAGTGAATAACTCAATTTAATTTTATATCAGCCCCTTTAATAATGGTGTAGGGGTGGGGGATGGGTTGAAAAATATTATAAAAAATCTGAGGTCTTGACTTCTAGTATATACACAGAATTCCAAGTGTCTATACTCTTACCAGCTTGCTTTACTTATTTTCCCCTATTTACCTCTATTTATCCCCAACCCTTCACAGAATATGCTCAAAAATCAATCCAATATCTGATCTCATTATAATACATACGTGTAAGATTTCGTTAGAATACATACGTGTAAGGTCAGTTGGGGTATTTGGGCCCAGGGGGTAACTGGGCCATGTTTTTTTTCCGTAGAACTTGTGGGGGTAATTTCACTTCAAGCAGTTGGCAGCACTGAAGGACAATGTCATCTCACTACAACAATTTGTTTCATGTTTCTGAGTGTTGTTGCTTTCATGTAGCAATTTTTTAAATTTTGTAGTACAAAATTTTCATAGCAACGTGATGTAATCTTGATTTTTATGAAATATCTACAGGTTTACTGTATATATTATCAACGTCACAGTTAATTTAGCATAAATTAGAAGCATGATATATCCCTAAAATGTTATTGCAAGCATGTATTCTGCGTTAGGTCATAAGCTTGAGTGGGTGGCCCAGTTACCCCACAATTTTTCAAAAATGGGGTAAGTGGGCCAGTTAATTGGGGCATCTGGGCACGGCTGGGACCAAGTTACCCCAAGCACATTAAGTATTGTTATGAATTACACCCCCTTGGAATTGGAGATGATACGCCTATGCCTACTGATAGTGACTGGAAAGACTCTAGAAAGAGCCAAGGACTTTTCTAGATTATGGTTGGAGAAGATTCTGGATTGATCTAGAGCTAATTTCGGAATATATAAGGCGCGATTACAAGCGCGGAAGAGGAAGTTTATTAAGAAGGCAGTTTATAAAAGTGAACAAAGTGAAAAGTGAGGTTAACTATTAAGTAAACAACTATTGTACAGTCAGTAAATTGTTAAATAAAGTGTTAGTAGTGTTTATCTCTTGTTGAAATTATTTAGAACCCACGGATTCATACAGGGTGTTTTCCAAAAAGGTGGAAATCCGTAACAGTATGTTGTTTTTGTTTTTATTTATTAGGTAGATGTAGATCACTGCGCACAGTCACACAAAAAATAGCGATCTGAACCCGGGACCCGACATATTAATCCCTATGTATTTTTATGTGTTGAACACGAATCTGATGTCCGTTTAGCTCCATCACCCACCATTTTTTTGTAAATCGCGAAAATATTCTAAGCAACCTCATTTCTTTAGATTATTTTCGCGATTTGCAAAAAGTTGGTGGGTAACGGAGCTAAACAGACATTGGATTCGTATTCAGCACGTCCAAATACATAGGATTATTATGTCAGGTTCCTGGTGCAGATCACTTTTTTCTGTGGGCCTGTGTTATTTATGCTTACTTGAAATTGGATGTTTTTTACATTTAATTTTGTCCTTTTTACTTTAACAGAAGTTGCGTTATTCCTAAATTTGAATAAATTTCACACCGAATTGTTATGTAGTAGTTCTCTTACATTGTCGACAACTCGACTATGGTGTGGTTTAAATGACTTGTGGTAATTTTTGTACGAAGTTTACATGTTTACCAATACGCCCACTTACCCCAGTTCAAATAACAATCATTTGTATGAAACCAAGATCCGTATGGTCCAGTTGCCACAATTTCTAGGGCTAACTGGGCCCATCAGACTTTTTATTATTTAATTATAATTATAAGGAAAATTAAATTTGACTCGGGATTTGAATATTATATATTTAAAGACTGTATATTGTATTATATATAAAAAAATATTTTAGATATTAATATAACTTATTAGTGGTTCTCAGGCAAGTTCAAAGTACAATCTTCTCGCTCAGGTTGTAAAACCATGGCCCAAATACCCCAAGTGACCTTACAAAATTTCAAGTCAATATCTTAAACCTTTGTATTCTATCGATAAGCTGAATGTTGGTTATGCTAGCGATTTCTAATCCAAAAATGAATTTGTCTATTTCCTAATTGACAATTCTCATTGTAACACTAGTATCCAGATGCTCTGCATGACCGCAGGGGAGTATGCGTAGATACTATAATGATAGCAGGAAAATCCTAAATATTTTATTAAATAAATTACAAAACACTCATTGTTTTGCTTATTTCATCGTTGTTTCAAGCTGTGCGAATAGAAAAAAAATCATATCAAAGAGCACTTCAAGCCCTTTAATTTCTATTATATGTATTTTTAACATTGTACTGATTATTTCTGATATATTTGACATTTTAACATTATATATATATTAATAATAGATATTTAAACATTATATATATTAATAATAGAAAAATATTATGAAGAAATCTGAGGCCTTGGTCTCTAGTATATACACCAAATCTCAAATTTCTGTACTCTTACCAGCTTGCTTTATTCATTTTCTCATATTTACCTTTACTTACCCCCCCTCCCCTTCAAGTATGATAAACATTCATTTTTAAACTATCATATTTTTAAAACTGTTCATCGTGCAGAAATAAACAAAAAATAAAATGCTTGTAATTTCATAATATTATTTTTTGTACAATACAACTTTTTCCACGAATGTAAGACTTTTGTGTTATTTACGAGAAACAGTCTCAAGGTACCACTCTCGACTGCAACACCGCTGTATTTCGACCTTAAATGAAAACTGGTAACTTGACCCCCTGTGATATATGCAACCCATATTACATTTGCATATATCAGCCGTTGCATATACGACAGTCTGACTTGACCACGACACCGCTGTCTTTTGACCTTGAACTACAACTGGTAACTCGACCCCCATATACGAAAATAAACATTTCCAATGTTAAAAATCATGAAAATCCATTCATTATAACGGAGTTCCGTCAGTTTTTGCTTTTTGTATCTAAAACAAGCAAACACTGTAAAATTTTTAGGTATAAATATTAATCAATTTTTAAATTGGGATGATCACATACGAGATTTGTGTTCAAAACTATCATCAGTTTGTTATGTAGGTACTCTATAGACTTAAATTTTTAACTAGCAAGGAAATATTATGTTCTTACTGTTAAGCACATTTCTATTCTAGAGCAATAACGTATAGCATTTTATTTTGGGATTTTCATATTCGTGGAAAAAAGCTTTTAGAAGGCAAAAAACTACGTAATATAGCAGGTGAAACCAAATTTCATTCTTGCAAAAATTTGTTAAAAGAATATAAAATATTAACGGTACCATGTACATGTATTCTGTAATACAGATTCGGAAAATGCAGTTTAGGGTATATGAATAACGATGTAATTGACCACGCCCCGCTAGTTTCATAAATCGTAAAAGCAGAGGCACACAATGAATTGAATATAGTACGGCATGAACTAAGGATGGGTACGGACGTAGGTAATAATTTCTAATACGAAAGGGGACAATATCTCTTCGTCAAAAGCAAAGAAGTTATTTGTCACATTTTTGACAAATAATTTCTTCTATTAAAAGCATTTCTGCAGTTTCTTTTTTAGCCGTGAATGCTATGGGAATGAAATAATAATTCTGGTTAAAACCGAAATGAAAATAGAACATTAAAATAAAATTAAATAATTCGAAAACTAAAATCAACTAATAATTATCAAACAATAAATTAATGAAGTAAGGATTCAAACAAACCACCTTCTTGTGCCAAACAATAGCCAAACCGATTATGCAATGAACCTCTCATATTATTGAGTTGATTTGGAGTAATGCTTGCACAAAGTTAGATAAGTTTTTCCCGTAATTCAACTAAATTATTGGCTCGTTCAAACACATGTTTGTACGCGATTTCCTTTAAAAAGCCCCACATCAGGTGATCTGGTGGGCCATTTTATCATTCCCCTCGTAGCTATTAAACAATTGGGAAATGTTCTTTCCAGAAAATTAATAACAGTTAAGGTATTGTGAGTTGGGCAGCCGTCTTGTTGAAACCAAATGGCATCAAAGTTGACAGGAAGATTTTGAACTGCAGGACTTATTTGGTTTTGTAAACGCTCTAAATATTTATTGCCATTTAAATTGCCATCGATTAGCAGTGGGCCTATTATAATATGATTGTCTAAAATTCTCGTCCAAACGTTCAACTTTTGAGGATACTGAGTTCGCACAGCAAGACTCAAATGTTTATTTTTCCGAGACCAATATCGTACTATGAATGGATTGTGTTTCCTATGTAATGAAAAGGATGGTTCATCTGTAAACAATATATTCTTTACGAAGTTTTCATTCTCATTCACTTTAGTTATCATCATTTCACAAAATTCCATTCCATTCCGTCCGTTTGAAATTGTCCTCGGGAAATATTTCTTGCGTTGTTTGAACTTTAAAACAATTGTACCCATTTCTTTTCAAAATATTTCTTACAGTTCTTTCCTTCATGTCAACTTCATCAGCAATTTGTCTGGTTCATGGTTCACTAGTTTCAACAAGTGCACAGACATTAGTTTCGCGAATTTCACATTCTTCGCTCATTTGTTGATGACGGGGTTCGGGTTGACAGCATTTTTACAATAATTCACGACACACCCGAAATTCTCAAATGTTTTAATAATGTATGAAATTATGCTAGCTGAGGGGATTGGTCTGTCTTGATATGCCACAGTAAATAAATTTATTATGTCTTCAGTGGAATGGCCTCCGAAGTACCACTTTACAATTTGCACTTTTTCTGCAGTTATGTAAACACACGGCATTTTAATAACGAAATTGAGATTAATTTATTTTATTCCCACACGTCTAAACAGCCACGCTATTAAAAGCAGAATGGGCGCGCTCTCAACTCGAAGCGGTCAAGCGATGGCGCTATTGTTTTGTACCAATGCCCTGCATTATTCTACGACAAGGCGTGGTTTACCTGCGCAGAAACAAATTTACGTACCTTAAACTAAATTTGCTGAATCTGTATATTTATGAAATACTAAATTATGTTAAATCCCACATAATTCAAAGAAATGTATTTAGTTTTATCTGTCTACCAGAGATGAAAACCACGACTAGGTCATAATTGGTACAATCGACCAAATAGAATAAATGTTTGAATGCGGTGCCTTTATACTGTACAATTTGCGGAGTAATTCTCATAAACGAACTTCACGAGTCCATCTTTCGCATATTTACAACAGTAACAGTTTTAATGCGACGGACAAATATTTGCGGCTGTGATGTATATACGTGGATATAATGTTGCCAGATTTAAGCGTAATATTTTAAATTTAAGACATATCGTAGCTCATGCATAATTAACACAATGCGTGTGCTTTCATTTCTTCGAATTACGTACGTGCGATTTTACGAAATTCGTAAATCAGCACGCCCCTGGCTCCACTGACTAGACTTATTGCTCCTATAGGTCAAGGCGGGGCAATATGCTATGATTGACCCTATGATGCGAAAAACAGCAGACAGGCGAAATATACTATTAATTCAAATTTCACTGTCCTTAGTTATATCTATATCCTCATTTTTTTCCTGCAGTGTATTTGCTATAAAACTTCAATAAAATTTTTATTACTTCAGGGTGGTTTAGTTTTTTGTGAACGAGCGTATAATGTCTGGTATGTCTTTGTTTATGGTCTCCGAATGCCGTTACTTATGCAAAATCCCATAATTGCATAAAATAAACACGCGGACCTCTCCACTCCAATCTAAAACGTCAATCAAAATACGCGCGCTGAATACAATCGAATAGAGGACAATTTATTTTGATATAGATGCAGGAAATTAGAGAATAGCTATAAATAAATTGTGATATAAACTTCATTAACTAAACATTACTCAATGAACAATGAATAGTCAACCTAATTGTTTAAATAAAGTGTGACATGATATGCATGACATTTTGTTTTGGTACTTGTTAATCGCTTTTAAAATTTAGCCGGCATGATTTGTTTTGAATAATCCGATGCTTTTATGCTTGGGCATGTCTGATCAGAGGCGTTTAAAAACGCGGTAAATACCCCAGTTTAGTTTTAAAACACGTGAACCGCTTCTGTTGAAAAATGTGATAGATTAACTAGGTAGGTGGCAAACAAGGAGGGTTAAAAATGTCAAACTTGTCAGTATTAGTAATGGTAGTTACGGCATACAGTCCAAATCGCGAATGTTGTCGTTCACGTCGTCAATTTATGTACAATCGTGGCCAGAAAAAAGTTTCCGACCTGAACAGCGTATTTCATAATTTTTCCCTGCGTGAGTATGACTTTGCCTTTGAGTATTATAAGCTCCGCCCAGGCGGCTGCTGCTAAGGAAATGCCTTTAAAATTAATACCACAATAGAGAGATATTGCAGTCAGTGATACCGCACGACGGTCGCTAATTACGTTACGTTATTGAGGAAAATAACACAGCTTTGATTCAGACTTATTGCATTGTAGTTCCATTCGTGCGTAACTAGGTTATGTAAAACGTCACTTTTTATGTCAAATAGTCGTCAAATTGAGAAATATATTATTCCTGTTGTAAAATATTAAAATTATGAAAGGTAAATTTTAAGTAAGTTAATTTTAAAATCAAACTGGTCTTATTTTCTAAAAATGGGGCTCCAATTTACTCAAAAAGACCTTTCAAACAAAATTTTTTGGAGTCGATTGTAGATAAAACAAAGATGAATTTTTGTATGATGTATGATTCATTTCATATGACATAATATTTACATATATTTAGGCTTATAATGGAGATTCCTCCATGTTGGAAGCAGGTATATTGGCTGGTGGTAATATATAGAATACACAAATATAGATCGGCTGATTCTGGTTGTTCCCGATTTGTGAGGATAACGTCGTTCATACGACGCTCGCTAAACGTACGGAAATTACGTCAGGCGCTAAGTTATTACCGCATGTCTTAACGCAGATTAAATATGCGCATGCTTGTCAAATAACGCGATCCTGTAATAGCGGATGCCGTTATGTGACAGGTGACAATGCAATATCTCTCTAATAATAAATGTTTGGAGTTCCGTGTCGGCAACGCAAAGACTCTGTATTTCATACTCACCGACTTTTTCATTCGGTTACTACTACTACAACCATTGATATTTGGACACTGCAAATGAATGAAAGAATCATGTAAAGAAATATGTGTATTTGAACTTATTAATCTATTAAACGACATTAATCGACTGTAATAAATAATAAAACGGTAATTTCTAATCTCATCGTTAAAACACATTTTTTGCTGACAGTAAATTACTGAGGTCAGTGACATTTTTTCAATAATGCCACAAGGAGCTTGAAAAACCGATCTGGACGTCCTACCCTTTCTAATTAATCCAATGGAATAATTGTGGTTTGTGAAAAATGGCTAAAATGCAATGAGTAAATTAATATTAAATGTCAGTTCAGTCAACTGTTTTATTATTTTTAAACGACGTTCAGCACTGTAAAACCAATGCCAATCATACGATATCATGTGCACGGATAAAAATATTTTAAATTAAGAATTGTTTAATGTAGTTGGGAAGTCACATATTGTTATATGTTTACATTTCCTTAATAGAGCAGTAGCAGCTGACGTCACAACATGGCCGCCAAAGTTGCCTGGGTGGTAATAACCTAGTTTTGCATTTGTGTGCTTTCAGATTAATCGGAGTTTTTAAAGAATTTGTAGTGCCTTTTTAAACGTTTTTTTCGTGTCACATCAATTTTGGGTGTTTTTCGTCTATTATACATTTCGCGATTTATTGATCTGACTTTAACTTAGTGTTTTATTTGTGTTTTTCAACCGGCGTGTTATCTTGCGTACCTGTCAAAAGTTATTAATTTTCGATATGGTAAGTGAATTTCAGTGAATTTATTATAATTTTATTTAAATTCTACATTTTAGGAGTCCCTTCATTACATTTCTAAGCTGAAAAGTATTAATGTAGCCAACCTATATGATTTAAAAGTGAGAGATTGAAACTATATCGTTAGATGATTTTTCAAAAATATAATATAGCATTGAATTGATGAACCATTGTGACCCTTCCTGTAAATAAAATTTATATCTAAACTATAAGACTATTATTATTCATACTTACCCTTATAATTATGTATAATATGTATAATTTGAAACATTCAATGATGGTAGACGATGCTGTTAAAAGTGTGTTATTTTTTAAATTTTGTTGTGTTTTAGCTCACTTACCTTCACTGGTATTTTATTTGTGTACATTATCAATATTTTGAACCTCTGTAATTATAATTGTAAGAATCAGAACAGATATCAAACTAGGTATATAGCTTTATAAAGTATTCGGAGCGTATTATGTTGCATATTGTTCGCAATTTAAATTAAATGGAAACTGAAATGACCTCACAGTCCTATCTTTTTATTAGATTTACTATTACTCCTGCATTTCATAATACAAACCTCTGATTGTTGTTACTAATGTGATAAACACTTAAACTCGTTACAAACTTTTGAGCCTAACAAATATACAATACTAATATTTTGAAAGATACACCAGCAAAAAATTACCGTATTATAAGCACCCTGTTGAAGCGAATTACTGCTAATATATTTTTTGCAATCATAGAGCTCCTTCGCGGCTATGTTATTCATCTCTGTCAGTAGGCGGAGCAAAAATAAATAATCTCAAGGAGCCTGATTCAAACAGGAGTAATGTTGTTTTAGGTTGGAAACTTTTTTCTGGCCACGATTGTACTTATCAAAGACATGAGATTTTTCTATTAGCTTAAACACTAGCGCATTACAATGTAAATGACAGAAAGTCTCGTCTGATGGGGCTACGACGGAAGTTCCAAGCATAACGACGGGTTTTATAGATGAATAATAAAACCGCTTGTTGTAGCCGCAACCAACGTTCAGCATTCTGATAGTTCACTAGCGTGCAGTTGGCGCTTTTGCCAAATTGATATTCCATTTCCTCCCGTTATTTACATAAGTTTGTAGTGATTTTTACTGTGGTGTTTTAATTTTGTTGTAACTATGTAAATTATTGTGTAAATAGTTTGTGAGTGCTTTAGTTTTACTGTTTGTAAAGAAACGAATCTCAAAATGCCAGACAAAATACTCAGTACAGTAGCCAGAGACATGGTGGTGAAATTGGTTGAGTGTTTCAATCAGGAAAAATGCAACGAAGGTCCCCTTTTACCTTTGCAAGCAGTCCATGAGATAAATAGCAAAATTAAATATGACAGATGTTTATAAAGTAAATTTTCTTTTGGCGTGCTTTTAATGCATTGGGTATTTGTATGCGGATGATGCAACGGATTTGCAAGGAAACTCGTGAGGAGTAGGACGTCCTAAATACTACTGTGGCAAAATATGGACCCAGAAAGAAAAATAAAATTAAGGACTTGGTGGAAGCAAGGAAGATGGATGTGAGTGACACAATTTATAATATGTACTCCGAAAGTAAGTATGTGTCCTAGTTGATTTTGTAGTTTTTTTAGCTAGTCTATCGACCGATGAAGTAGTGTTGTCGCTTGGCGAGAATATTATATTATAATATATTAAAATCGTATGAAGTAATTATTGTTATTTTGCAGAAAACTCTTTTCGAATGGTACGCCCATGCGTACCATTCTGTATGACCTTGGGCTGATTTGATTAGGAAATTAAAAAAGATGATGTGAAAGACAGCATTCGCGATTTGAACTGTATATCAAAAATACATAACAAAAAATACAAATAAAAAATCGTATTTTTGCCAATTAGCTGTCGATAAACAAGCTAAGTGTCACAATAGCTTGAAATTTGCACTTCTAAACATTTTCTAATGTTTAAGACTCTTAGTAAGATAGTCTAGAGCCCGCTACGATGCATTTTAAAGGAGGAGAGGTCGACTAAAACGCATACAAAAACGAAAAATAGATTCTTATGTAAAACTTTCTGCTGGATTCGAATTTCGAGTTCTACAGTTCGTTCGGAATTGTGAAAATGGAGAAAAAAACATATTTTTGTCAAAACTCGTAAAAGCATCAAAATGTGTATATTGTTATTTGTCACTCAGTATCTCGAGCCTTGTAAGAGATATTGATCTCAAATTTTATAAACATATTCCTCAGATATTGTTCTTCTATTGATGTATGAAGCAAAATTGTCTTACCGTGTCATCTTTTTTATAAAAAATATATAAATTATTACATGTTATACAAAAATACGATAACGCATTGTAAAATATAGTAAGCGAAAAACTAGATAGAAGTATAGTATAACGACAAAAAGTGAATTTAAGGCACAAGGAAGTTTTTGGAAAATATATTTCTTTCTATTGATGTTTAGTTTAGTCGCAAATGTTAAAATTAGTCGCACCCGCAACACAGAGTTTCGCTTCTAATATTAGTGACTTAACATGCCCGCACAAGAGAGATTGGGTACGGAATAAACTGTTGCTTCTCCAAGAATTAATTCATCGAAAAGGAACACACATTATTTTGTTTCATTTCAAGAATGTATACGCGTTTTTTAAAGTAACAAAATTTAAAGGAAGATGTTTCAATTTTGTATCAGAAATAAAATATATAAGCCAAAAGTAATGATAATATGAACTATTACATATATAACAAATTAATTGCTAAGAGAAAAGCAAAATTATAGCAGTATGTATTAAAAAATCTACTGGAAGATTATACAACATTTTGAAATAAATTCATAATTGGACATAAATTTGCCACTATACCTATTTACTGAAGATTTTTAATGAAAATTGAAACGTCTTATTTACCAATTTTGTGTGTTGAGCTACTTACTGTTATTGCTAATATCACAATGCCTCCTATAAAAATAATATTAATTGGAGAATTAACGCAAATATTTCTTCGCGGTTATGTACGCTTTTCTATTGCAGATAAAAAAAAATTCACAAAAAAAATATTCGATTCCACACCTATATGAACTTTTAAAATGTTATAATGTTCTTACAAATAATGAAGTCTCGGAACATTTTCCGCACATGCAATTAATTACGCATCGTACTTTTTGCTGCACAGCAATGACTGTTGCAGTTATAAGTTTTACATTTACAAAATGAATGTAAATTGAAACTTTTAGGCTTTGATTATTTGGTCATAATTATTGGAACCATACTCTTGTCTAATTTACACTAACCAAAATGAAAAATATTAGGCAGTTGTGGATGAATCTCATGGTATGTTTTATAAATTGCAATCTGGAAGAAATCTCTTCTCGCGTGATACAAGAAGTCATTTTCTGTTGGGGCAAGGAATAATTTGAGTAATTGTAGGCAACATTTAACACCCTTAATAAAGAGCACTAACTATTGGTATGAATAATGTAAAAAAAATATTAATGCACTTAATGTATTTATACGTGAAGGAAATTATATTCAATTTTTAGATGAAAAACCCATTGCATTTAAGTGTCGTAAATTTAAATGTCATACGTTTTTCTTAATTCCTTTTACATATAGAATCTCTTAATTTTAGTTTTATAAAATTGATCATACAATGTTTATGATATTTCAGTTCATGAGCTATCATATCTATACAGGTATCACCATGTCCTTGAATTTTATCTAGTAATAAATTGTTTGTGTCTTCTTAGCCCTTTTTAAAATGTGTATTTGTCTATTAAAAGTAAGATCTGGGATCAGTTTCCCATTTCACCTTAAATCCCTGTCTTTATCGCACAGAAACCACCCCCTTATATTAATAATGTAAATATTTATTGCTTTAGTTCTTACATAAAGTAGTTCAGTTCAATTTATTTGGAGTCAGCTCTCTTTTCTATTTTTTCTGAAATTCTCGCCTGTAGCAACTCCTAGATTGTGCGTGAAACACGGGATTTTTATTTAAAAATAAGTGCTTGTTTTGTTCTGTGCCCAGTGTTATGGAATACAAATCCGTTTTTATATTTACCGCCTCTTTTAGTGAACCAAAAGCCTCACTCATTTTACATTTACAATTTACATTTTGTAATGTTTCGACACCATCTTTTTGACACATAGGACACTGCTTTATAATTTATTGTTGAAGTATTTATTCGAATCAAATAATAAGTAATACAATAAGATTATTTATTTCAAAAACTTGCGCTCATCTTCCATGGTTCAAATGATTCTACATATTTGCTATAAAACACTGTATAAAGTGAATTTCCAAGATAACTATAACATTAGATGATGCTAATGAATACCGAATTCGTTCTAAAATTGAATTAGAGAAACAATATAAGACTAAAGATAATTTAACATCCGATGAAAAACGTTCCATTTCATCTCTAAAAAATGATCATAGCATTAAAATTTTACCAGCAGATAAAGGCAATGCCACGGTAATCTTAGATACAGCTATATATGATACAAAAATTACGAACTTGATAAATGATGGAAATTATTCCAAATTAAATAAAGATTCTACAAATTCTTTAGAACAAAATATATAGAGTCTTATTTAAACACAAAAACGAATTTACAGATATTGAACGAAAGATGTTAACTCCACATCACAGCAAGCCTCCTCATTTCTATGGTTTGCCAAAAATTCATAAACCTGACATCCCTTTAAGACCAATTGTGAGTTCAATTAATTCTCCATGTAGTAAACTCTCAAAATATTTATTAAAAATCCTAAATCCTTTATCAGGTTCCTCCGAGTCTTATATTAAAAACGGCAAACATTTTTTGGAAAAGCTGTCAGAAAATCATTTTAACAATAATCATCTAATGGTCAGTTTTCATGTAGTAAGCCTATTTACAAATGTTCCTGTAGATAAAACATTAATAATGATTAAAAACAAATTGCAACAAGATGGGAATTTGGCGAATAGAACTAAGTTAAGCATTGAAACTATAATGGAATTACTTACACTTTGCATTAAAACAACATACTTTCAATTAAATAATGACTTCTATCAACAAGACTTTGGGATGGCCATGGGTTCTTCATTATCTCCAATATTAAGTAACATTTTCATGGAAAATTTCGAGGAAAGTAATATTAATAATCTAGCTTATAAACCCATTGTATGGTGGAGATATGTAGATGACATTTTTGCTATATGGCCTTATAGTAAAGAATGTTTAAGTAATTTTTTGAATAAGATTAACGAAAAAGAACCTTCAATTCAATTTACAATAGAAATAGAGAATAATAATGAATTACCTTTCTTAGATATTTTAATTAAAAAATTAGATAGCACATACCAAACCAGTGTGTGTATAGAAAACAAACACACAAACAGATACTTAAATTTCAATTCAAATCAACATATTAGTGTTAAGAAAGGTGTTGTTAAGTGTTTGTATGACAGGGCCAAAATTATTTCTTCAAATGATGTAATATTAAAGAACGAAAAACAATTTATAAAAACTGTCTTATTAAATAATCAATATTCTGAGAGTTTTGTTGATAGTCAGTTATTGAACATTGGTAGTAGAGAGAATATACTATCACAACCTGAGGTATTTAGGTCAATGGCAGTAATTGCATATATACATGGTTTATCGGATAAATTATGAAAAATTGGGAATAGGTTTTCCGTACGAACGGTTTTTCAAACGGGCTCCACGCTAAGATCGGTTTTATCAAGAACCAAACCTCCAAATATTGTTCAAAACTCAAAAAATTGTATTTATAGTGAGTGCGGAAAACATTACGTAGGTGAATCATCTAGACCTTTCAACGTAAGGCTTGGTGAACATAGAAATTACGCTAGAAGGGGAGAATTTGGAAAAATCCAAAATTTGTGAACACGCATGGGATAATAATCATAGAATTAAATGGGACTCGGCGAAGATTTTGGAAAAAGAGAGCAACGGAACTAAGAGAAAACTTAAAGAATCCGCGATTATTTTATTAAACGAGGATAGATGCGTTTCTAATTATTCAATAGATTTTTGTACTAGTTGGTTGCCCATCCTTAGAGACGAAGTAAGTAAAAATAAGATAAATATAATTTAATGTCTCACGTGACTATGGAAATACATAAACAAAGAACTGTCATGGTTGACGGCCAAAAAAGTTTTGAGAACGGAAGTAGATTCTCTTCCGAAACGTTAACTTCCTATAGCTTTGATTTTGAGTTTTTAGTTTATAACATTGTTCTAGTTTATATATTTTTAGGTGTGAGACTTTTTGAAACAGTCAAGAACCAGCCTCTGTCTGATCCGTTTGGCGCAGAGGTTTTTTCATTAAGATTTTTAAAAATTTTTCAGTGGCAAAATACCCAATAAAAAGTAAGAAAATAACTATAATAAAAACTGAAGAAAACCCTTGTTCATTGCCTGCACTAGCCAGCAAGATACACTGCTATATACGTTTTTGATGTGAAATTTCCCCCTCTATCGCCTAGTACTATTAGTTTTTTTATACATATTTTTTTACTTTTCGAGTTACTGGCCAAGAACCGAATTTCGGCCAATATAATCGATTTTTTTAGGGGTCGCCGGCACCTTACAGCTGTAAACTTTTTTTATCGTCTTTTACACCAACAAAACTACTTATTCTAAATAATTCAGCCCTATAATATTTAGTGATACCTTAAAACCACTGGGCTATATGTCGTTTCTTAATTAATAATTTTTGGCGTGACCAACTTATATAATTACAAACTGGAAGTTCTCTGTAAATACCTTTACTTTTTTCACTATTCTCAGAGAATATAAATAAATAGTACAGGCAATGAAGGCAAAATGTTGTAAAAACCTCGCAAAAATTAATAAAAGAATCATCTCTGGGATTTAAGTAGTTAATAACCTGTAGAATGGAATGATGCATTCTTTGCACTTCTATGTTCCGGGAAAATTCAAAAAAATTTGGAAAAACTTTTCGATCTTCGGTTTTCTTGCTCTAACGGCTAAAATAATGAAAATACAGAAAAAATGTCTCAACAAAGTTTGTAGCTCGTCTCTTTCTCTACAAAATAGGTCTTTACAAATTTTTGTCTTACTTAAGCCGTTTAGGAGATAAATCCAGTTTTCCACTTACAGTTTTGAGCCGCTCCGAAATGCGCGGAAAATGAGAATCCTCTGGGAGTTTTGTACGACCGGACATATCGATAGATAATTATTACTATTCAGAGCCGTTAAAAAAATGAAAATAACGTAAAATGTAGAGAAAAGTCTCAGCTTTAATGTGGAACTAATCACAAAATACATACAAATTTTTATCATAGGGAAAAAAGTGTTAGAAGATGGCTTAGTAAACTTTATACAGTTGATTTATTCACATCTTTGAATTTTATGCATCCTGCCTATTTCTCCCGTAACAATGGGTGCTTTTTTACTGCATGGATTCGATTCCACGCACTTTAATCTATATTTCGTGAAAATTTCATTGAAGAATGTTCAGAAACAAATAAGTTGTATATGTTTTACTGAATAATTGTGCATTTTCTGAACGTGTATGAATAATGTAGACAAATTCAAAAAGTACTGCGCGCATTTAAAAAACTCTAAAGTCACTCGAAAGAATATGTTTTACTGTGCTTATGATCCAAAAATTAAGACTGTGCTATTATTATTACTTAAGATATAGCGAATTGAAGTCCAAAATTTGGAGGTGATTGATCGAGGAGAAATATACCCTATACTTTGATCGCAAGACATATTTTTCCAACAAAAGTAATTGCAATAAAATGTTAATTGGATTAATATATCATTATATAAGAATATACAAGCAAAATGAATTATCATTCTAACGACTCCCGGCGAAGATATGAATAAATCTGTGGATCAACTGTAAAAAGTTCACTAAGCCATGTTCTGACACTTTCTCTCTCTGAAATTTTTTTTAATGAATTTTGTGATTAGTTCCACATTAAAGCTGAGACTTTTCTCTACATTTTATGTAATTTTCATTTTTTTAAAAGGGTTTTGAATAGTAAGAATTATAGATCGATGAGCCCGGCTGTACGAAACTGCTGGAGAATTCTCATTTTTCACGCATTTCGAAGCAGATTAAAAGTATAAGTGGAAAACTCGATTTATCTTCTAAACGGCTTAAGTAAGACAAGAATTTGTAATGTAGAGAAAAAGACGAGCTACAACTTTTGTTTGGAACTTCTTTCTCTATTTTCATTATTTTGGCGGCTAGAGCAAAAAAAAACGAAAATCAAAAAGTTTTTCCTCATTTTATTGAATTTTCCCGGAACTTGGAGGTGCAAAGAATGCATCATCTCATTCTCCAGGTTATTACCTACTTAAATCCCAGAGATGATCCTTTTATTAATTTTTGTTACCCTAAATTGTTAATTTTCCTGTACTAATTTTTCATTTTCAACTGAACGTATTAAAGGGATATTTATTATAAATATTTTCAACTTGCGACGTACTGGATTTTGAACATTAGTTGATTGATTGATTAGCCAATGTACGGTAGGCATTGCTGCCACTTCCGGATATCCACTCTGGATATTTTTATGTAATGCCGGGCCGGCTACGTATGCTGGATTAATTATGGGACACGCTTGTTGCCAGCAGCGAGAACCACATGACGCATGGGGTAGGAATATAGGATGGGAAGTGTAGAGGCGTTTGTCAGTTGCTTCCTTTAAGTTTCCGACAGATATATCATAAAACAATGAGACCCAAATTAAATTAATCATTTTAAATTGTCAGAATTTAATATTAATTTTAACAAGAACAATATTGATACAATTAGTAACAACTAATTATATAAGTTTACTATTGTGGTACCAGAGGAATCCATTACTTTAAGGTCTATTTGAATATACTTTGTTGTTCTAGGAATATACAAAGCTTGACAGCCCGCATGGGCATTCCAAAGCCCACTGTGTTTCAGTTGATACAGCCTTGAAAATGTTGCTAACACCGTTTCCATACTGTCTGGATGAAGGGTGTAAGCCCTAGAGAGACATTCCACAGCGTCCCAGGCATACTGAATATCTGGCGCGTTACTGAACTTAATAGAAATCTGAAAATAAGAAAAAATAAATGAGTTGTTTGTTGTTATTACTAGAGTCGGGTCGAGTTTAAAATGACCGATGTATGAATTAATGTTGCTCAGACGTTTTCACTATCTCTTGCACACAAACTTAAAGCAATAGCCTAAAGACTGTCAGTGTATGTCTACCAAGATTCTTTTCCACTTCTTTTGAGACGGAAATATGAAATGTACACTGAAGAGTGAGAAACATAGTCACAAGCTTAGCGATTCTTAAACTGTGTGATTCGACGACGAATATTATTTATTCCCGTGAACTAACACGACTCTAAATATGAAAAACGTTTTATATGAAATATTTAAGTTATTTTTAGTAGTAAAAATAGTTACTCATCCGTCAAACGAACAATGTCAAATCACTAAATCTTACAATTTTCTGGTATATACATATTACAGAATATAATGTACATAGGATCGCGTAGCCCAATCGGTAAGATATTAGAAAAGCAATACATGTAAATCGGGTGATTGCGAGTTCGATTCTCACTTCTACCTTTTTCATATTTGATTAAGCTCTATTAAAAATTAATAATTTTCTTTCTAAAATTTTTATTTTATTAAACCGCGCCGCGGGTTTTGTTAAAACTTTATTTTCCCCAAAAATGTGTCTTTTATTACTACTGGTGTGTGTTTATCTTTAATAAAATCGACTTTCTTATTATACAGACTGTCTATTTTACGAGGGCCACACCAAATATCTCGCTTAATATCTATTGTAGAAGAATAAAGTTTTAGAAACAGTTATCCCATTTTTTGTGAGCCATATTTCAGTAAAAAGAAATTTGAAATCCATAGCCTACTTTATGAGATATATTACAAAAACCTGAAAAATAGGAAAACCACAAACGGTTATAGCTTCCTTATTTGAGGAGATACGAAAAAAGTTAAAGGAATGAAAGTTGACCGCAAAGACAATAAGAATAATAACGTGTAACAAAAAAATCGAAAAATGCAGTGGGCTTTGACATACGCTATCGTGCAAAAATGAAAAATACATATCTCAAAGTAGGCCATGACGCCATTAATTCCGTTATTTTTTTCTCATTCCAACGATATAAAACGTCACAGAAATTTTAACCGATAGTGTCAATATTTAATAGAGATATATTGCAACTTCGATTTACGGATCCTTTAATAAAGGTTTCCCTTAAATTGACATGTACGCATGCGCATTTAAAATATCGTTAAGCATTTTCCTTTAATAAAATACAGGTATCCCGTATTTAACTTAAATACGGGCAAAGTTTTCCTTTATTTAAGGAACCTTAATTTTGACACATTTAGGAACTTTTTGTCGAAACTTGCATCAGACGAAAATTCCCTAAGGAAATTGTTACTTTTGTTGGCGATAATGGCACAAGAACAAGATAAAAAAACGTGTGAGATTCAAATATGAGGAGACGTAATTTCGCAATCGTGTTATATCCCATCTTTGAAAACGAAAATTAACTTCTATTTCATCGTCAGTCATATTTAAATCGAAGTTGACTGGGTCTACAGCGTTAATTTGTTCATTACCGATATAAATATCAGTTATGTTATGTAGAAGTAACATTTCAATTTCTTCATCATTAACACCAGCTAGGTTAGCTACTTCTAATTGTTCTTCCATATTCATTTTAAACTCGAACAAATGATAATAATACCGGCAATGCCCAATTTGGATTTTTTAGGTTAGGAAAAATTGTCAAAATAAAGTATCAACATAAGGTATGAGGAGGACATCGTTGCAATAACTCACTTTAAAAATGGATGATAAATTGGAATACAGGATACTTTATTTAAAGTTTCTTTTAATAAAGTCAGCCACTTTTCGTTTTGCAATAACTCTCTAATATTTTACGAATACCACAATTCATATAATTGAATCGTAATAATCAGCTGTGCCATAATTAGTGAAAAACAATGTATACAGTTAATAATAAATTTGACAGATTGTCACTGTTGTATGTTGTATGTTGCGTTGTCGAGTTCTAAGACAAATTTTATATCAGTAATTATGGTGTACACCAATAATAACAAATTCGATATGATTAGCATTTATTGTCAGTGCAATTTTGACGCTGAGATGGCAGTCACGGTTTACGGAGATAGATTTCCAGATGCTCCGCAGCCAAATGAACTATGTTTAGGAAGTTAGTTCAAAATCTAAAAACGCACGGTTCATTTTCAAAAAAAGTAGTAAGGCGAGCGCATGTTGCGGATAATGTAAGAAAAGTGAATAGAGTAATGAATTATGTTAACCAAAATGAGGAAACCTCTTTGAGACAAATTCAGAGAAACTGTCGCATAAAAAAAGACAGTGCAAGAAAAATATTGAAAAAAAAACGGATTTCGATGCTACAAAATGAGGAAAGTTCAACATTTAAATGAGGGAGATAAGCCAAGGAGAGTAAGATTTTGTAGATGGTTATTAAATAAGAAAAGGAATGACGCGCCGATATGTAGCAAAATTCTTTGGTCGGACGAATCAAATTTTTCTAATAATGGATTTTTCAATAGAAATATGCATTATAAGTGGACACCAGAAAATACACATTGGTGCAGAGAGACTGCTTTCCAAGAAAGATTTTCTATGAATGTTTGGTTGGGTCTTTTAGGGACTAAAGTAATTGGACCTTATTTTTATGATGGCAAATTAACCGCTCGTAGATACCTTAATTTCCTGCAAAACGAATTTCAAGATTTTCTTTATAAATTAACAGTGGCAGAAAGATTAAATTATTCATATTTTCAACAAGATGGGGCTCCACCTCACACTGCTGTAATATGTACAAATTATTTAAATCAAGTTATGCCAGATAGCTGGATAGGCACCTATGGACCCATTCTATGGCCAGCTCGATCACCAGATATTACTCCCTTGGATTTTTTCGTCTGGGGTTACATTAAAGACAAGGTATTTCAAACTGCCCCTGAAAATATTGAGGACATCAAAACCAGAATTCGAAACGCATGTGAGGCAATTACTCCTGAAATGCTCCAAAATGTAATGCGTGACGTGTCTCGTAGAGCACGTTTATGTGTCAGAATGCATGGTGCACAATTTGAGCATTTGTAGTTAGAAAAATAAATACACACAATTTCTTTTCAATATAGTAGTAGGTAGTACTGTTATACATAGTTTTTCGTTTTTTTCTTTGGATGTTCGTTTTGTACTTGTATTTTTATTTATGAGATATTTATTGGTTTGTATTAAATTATAATGTAATTATAATTATCATAAAGTGAATTTTTACTATTATGGCACAGCTGATTTTTACGATTCAATTATATGAATTGTGGTATTCGTAAAATATTAAATATTGACACTATCGGTTAAAATTTCTGTGACATGTTTTATATCGTTGGAATGAGAAAAAAATAACGGAATTAATGGCGTCATGGCCTACTTTGAGATATGTATTTTTCATTTTTGCACAATAGCGTATGTCAAAGCCAACTGCATTTTTCGATTTTTTTGTTACACGTTATTATTCTTATTGTCTTTGCCGTCAACTTTCATTCCTTTAACTTTTTTCGTATCTCCTCAAATAAGGAAGCTATAACCGTTTGTGGTTTTCCTATTTTTCAGGTTTTTGTAATATATCTCATAAAGTAGGCTATGGATTTCAAATTTCTTTTTACTGAAATATAGCTCACAAAAAATGGGATAACTGTTTCTAAAACTTTATTCTTCTACAATAGATATTAAGCGAGATAATTGGTGTGGCCCTCGTAAAATAGACAGTCTGTATATTAACACACGAATGGTGAAACGTGCGTCGAGTAGATAAATTGTTCAAGTGCAGTATTGTTTATGAAAACGTGTCGTAAATTGTTCAAGCGTAATGTTCAAGTGTTTTAGTGTTTATGAAAACGTGCCAATACGTTGTTCTTTCAGAATTGTTTTAATTTATTTGTGTTAAAATAATTGTTAATTTTTTTAATACATTTTTTGTCAACGAAAATATTTATTTATTACCGCTAAAAGAAAAATAATTTATTTTCTTTATTTTCATAGAGATTTCAGATTTTTTTTAATTAAGTATATGAAATATTTTATTTTTACTGACATCATTGTCCCTACTAATACTACGATCCTATCCGTTCTTGGCAAGAAATGCCCATACCTCCCCGTGGTTTTTGCTGGACTTTGATTTCATTTTCTGATAACTCATTGTTATTGACTTAATTGGGCAATTCATTTTTTTTTATCAGTTTTATTTGTGCCCAAGCCTATAGTGTCCGCCATAAAGTTGGCTGCATATGGGAAAATTAGTATTATTGAGGTTTCTAAAAAATACTATATTGGGGGTTCGTTTCTCTTTTTACATGCAAATACCTTTATTCAACTAAAATACATAAAGTTTATGTCGAAACTAATCAAATATTTGTGAAATAGATACAAGAATTTATGATTCTTGATATAGTAATTAATGATAGGGGTAAAATTTGAACATAGCTAGCATAGCATAGTTAAAACAGCCCAATATATATTTTTTGGAAAATTAGGTTCATTTTTTTTTATAACGACTAACGCTGCTGATGAATTTTTCAATATTTTACCGTGACACAATCTCCTGATGGGTAAGTACCTTCCACCCAATTTTTTTTTTAATCGCGTTAATAAGGGAGCTGTGATATGGAAATCATGAAAAGTGAGACATACTGTATAATTTTTATAGTTTAAAAATTTGAGTGAAAATACATTTTATTTTAGTAATAAAATGTGTTACCGAATGGATAGAAGAGGGATAAACGACTATAACCCTCTCTCCGTACTCCCTCAATACAGCCATTATATATGATATACAGGGTGTTCCTTAATGACGTGCTAATATTTCTCCTTAGGTCGTTTTATGAAGAAAAGTTCATATGAACATATGTCCGCAACGGTTTATTTTTTTTTGCTACAGTGCGTTTAAATTTTTTAAATCATTATTTTTTAATATCAAAAAGTATTTTAGATATTATTTTCAATTTTGGATGTATTAGTAGAATATAACACCACATATTTTAGTTAGAAAAGTTATTTTATTGCTCCACCAGTGGCGTCACTACAAACATGTCCTCCGATATTTTTTGCCAAAAAAGTAGTACGCCACTGACATTTTTCCATATGGATATTTTTTCTGATTAGCCTTTCTCGTCAGACTCACAGTTCTCGATTAAAGCAATTAAATTCGAATTGTTTTATTTAACAGCATTGACACACACACACAAAAATGTTCTGTACCACAAACCAAAATATATGGATTGGTGTATTTTTCGACACAATAAGCTATATCTATTAATTAAACTAAGATCCACCCTTATGGGTGGGTGAAAACTACTCCTAAAACTCAAAAGACGCAAGTGAGTGTCACTAACATGTACAAAGGCCAAATTCTTCTATCTCTTAGTGCAAAATATCTAACTTTGATGCGACAACCAGCCATTATTCTCATAGGGTTGAGACTCACCACTATAGAGGGTAAAAAATACCCCTCACCGAAGAAGGTGATATATGGGGTCCTTATTGTATTCTATGCACTTTTTCTTAATAAAATTTTTCGATATCTTAACAATTTGATCCATTTTTCGGTACCACCGTCAACTATTTTTTACAGTCCTGCCAAACCGGTGATCATATATGACATGTGTCGAAATGTAATTTTTTGTTGTCGGACATGCATAAACGAACCCCCAATAGAATTTTTTAGAAATGTCAATAATACAATTCTTTCCTATATGTAGCCAACTTTATGGCGCAAACTGTACACTTTTTTAAATTAAACTAAAAAGATGAGTGGTGTCAAATTTTAAGATCTCAATTGCTACTTTAACCATTCTTAAAAAGGAGAAAGTTTTCAATTCGACCCACAGCATACCTGTCCAGCGATGTATCTGGGAATGCTTAAGCGATTTCTACGAAATCTATTGTAAACTGTAGAGTATGACTTGGCGGTGGTATCGTATTTATTTCATCAAGCTATATCTAGTGCAAGGTGAGCAAACATCGGAAAGAAGTATGAGTAACAAATGTTAGAGAATATTCGAAGTTATGGCGAAGGTGCAGGTTAGAATAACTACTTTTCATTAAAGAACATTCAAAGTTATGACCGAGAAACGGTTGCAGGTAAATAAATTAAAAGACTGAAAATGCCCAAGTAACAATTTAAAAGCTTTTTAAATTTATTTACGTTTTATCAGTATTTTACAATGGCCACTTGATAAACCACTAACTTATGCCAGATTTATTAAATGCCAAATGCACTTAAAGATAGTTTTGTCTTAACCCTTAACCGGTTATGGCGGGGTTAATTTTGACCCGAATGAAATTATATCCTAAATTTCCGAAAAAAACTGAACTCTTAGCAACACCGGGCTTTAGCTATTCTCTCTTATCGGCAAATAGCACATTTTAGTGGGTTGTCACCATTGAGTCAATATTGACGTTAGTGTGAGAAGTCGATTGGGTCAAATTTGACCCCACCATACCTTGAGCGGATATTGCTGGGGTTAATGCAAATATTCTGTATAACAGTGCCAATCCAGGATCTGACGTGACACATCAGAAATTTCTCATCAATTTGGGACAAGAACTAATAAGAGATCACTTAGTAGTCAGACGTGCCCAAATGGTGAATATCCCCAGAGAATTCAAAGAGCTTATTCGACGAGTGGGCAATATCCCAGAGGAGGTTCATGAGAGGCCCCGTCAAAGAGCTGCCAAGCGTGCAAGATGCTATATTTGTCCGCGAAGTGATAACAAACATTCCCTTGTAGTCGACCTGCTAAGTTCAATAATTCATAAGAATCGTTCAGATTGTGATACTAAGATGAAATTCGGTGGACAGGCAGTTCAGAAGGTACTAAAAACAATGGAATATAGTGCCAATCAAAAAAATTTTCAAGAGTGACAGTTGTGACCTTGAGTCATGAAATGTCTATTTAATACTTTTAATAACATAAACTTTTATCCTTTTTATAGTGTTTACAAAAAAAACGCTAAAACTAAAATTTGAAGATATAAAAATATAAATAAATATACAGTGTGTTCCAAACTCTTAGTCATCAATTTATCGAAAGCCAAAGTGATTCCGAAAATTCTGAGATATATGACATATGAAACGTACTCTAAGTGATATTTTAGGTAATTGTCAATTTTACGTGTCCCCTTTTGCATGTTTTTTGTAGGTAAAGACGAGGTCTGAACAAGTAATGCTAAAAAATGCTATTGCCATAAAGATAACTTTTTAGTGATGTATATCTCAGAGTTCTCGAAATCTTTAAGACTTTCATTTATTGGTATGGAAATGGGACATCTAGACAGACTGCATACATGTACTAAGTGTAATTTTACTGCAAAGTAAACTAGAAAACAAAAAGAACTGTTATTATTAATTTTAATTTAAAATACTCTTCACTGTCCGTTCCATAACAGTCACCATCACATAAACACAATATTGTGCACTTTAACTCGGCTCTAGCACATGAACACTTTTGGCTACAAGTAATTTTACATTTACAAGAAAGAATTTCTTGACAAGCTACCAAAGCTTCTGGCGATGTACTCCATAGCGCTTCATTTAATTTACACCCCCATTGCTCAGGATCAGGAATATTCGGACTTGAGATCAAACTTTGTCCCCAATGAAAGACACCTTGCAAGACAGCTCTTCTAACGTGTTGCACAAGCGATTCTCTTGTTGGTGGGAGCGACTGAAGTGGCCTTTGTTTTTTCGTAAAAAGATATTTGCGTGCCTCATTAATATCGCAGATAGGAGTGAGTAGCTTTATCGTAGAGCAGAATGACAAATTTTTCGATACATTTCAATGTTTTAGGATCTACCCTAAACTCGTTCTTTATATCTAGCAAAGCCTCTGTCAGATCATCAAATTTTGCCCATATTGCCCAAGCTGTTTTTTTTCCTTTGCCAAGAAATGAGGAAGTGGTGGCATCCAAAGTTCTTGCCAGTGCCAAATGCTACCCATAAATATTTAGACTTTATTTCATGATAAAACCCTACTGCCAACACTACGGTGTCAGTCGTTAGTATTTCTGAATTAATATATGAGAATAATTCTTCCTTATTTTTATCCTCCCTCAAGAAGGCTTGCCACTGAAGTGGAATAGGTGTTGAAGGGGTTACAACATATCTTGTCCCAGATCCTCGTGCTTGCCCGGTCTGTTGTTTAGGACTGTTAGGTTTGTGTACATCCCAAACAATATCAAGTCTTTGGGTATTTTGAAGATGTCTAAGAATGTAGGGGAAAAACATTTTTATAATACTCTTGAAAGGTACGGCATTTGCAAACTTTCAACATTTGGACGATGACAGGGATATATACAGGGTGAACAAACTCAAGACGGTATTGCTAACTTCTTTATTATTGAAGGTTAGAGGTTACATTTATTAGTAAACTAGTAGTAGTAGTAGTATTTATTCCGCTGATTAACAGAAAAACAATTAAATATCGCTTCGATATATTTCAACAAATGTATTTTTTTTTAATGGGACACCCTTTATATTTATACCTTAATCGACTAGCAATGTTTTCCTTCTCTCTTTTCTGTTAGCACCACGTTAATCAACGGAAAAATACTAATAGTTCACTAATTTAACCGACCTCGTAGCTTCAATAATAAAGAAGTTGGCAATATTGCCGACTTGAGTTTGGTCACCCTGTATAAATATATACATAATGTTGAAGATATATTATTGTTAACATATCTAACAGATATAATATACATTACCATCAATCTTTCACAACTATCATAACAGTAATTTTTGCTCGTATTATAATAAATCACCTATTTTTTAATTTTTTCAAGGTTGTGACCAAAAAAAAAACTGGCACTATATCACAATCTATTTGGTGCTAAACATTTTGTAAACATGCCAAATCTCATATTAGTATCACAAACTGAACGATTGTTGTGGCTATCAACCCGACTATTGTATGTATAACGTGCAATAAACATATTTGTAAGAACCATTGCGTTGCAACATTTCGATATAATAGATGTATGGATTAGATTATAAGCCCGTTTAAACATGTTTGTTAGATTTGTTTTCAAAGCTCAAATTTTTTTGTTTCCTGTTTTTTCTTATCATTTAGAATGTTTTGAACAAGAAACAGTATTTTATTTTGTGCTATTTTCAATAATTTTATTTGTTTATTATTATTTGGATTCCAGGTACTTTTCAAACCACCCCTACATATTTTTTGCATTGCTCTTTTTATAATGATTTTCTTGGCTTTAGTGGTAAGAGAGTCATAAATATATTATTTTTCTCTAATTTGTGCATTTATTTTTTTATTCTTTACAATTAAAAAATTCAAGGGTCAGTTTGACCCCGCCATAACCTTAAATGTATATATTTTTCACAATACCAGTTAAGGGTTAAAGAACGTTTTAAAAAGGCCTTCAAGGACTTACATTAAAACTAAATTTTCTTTTAGTCTTTGTTCGCTTATGACTGACTTATCAACGTATTTGTCAAACCTTCAATAACACTTCATAGCTGTTAACTTCAAGTTAGGAGGATCAAGTTTTATAGAGATTAAGCAAATGTTGTGGTTTTATCATTGCTTTGTGAAATTAATTTGAAGAGGTTATTAATGCTGGGCTATAAATCTAATATGCTTTGAAAGTTTCAGGTCGAACCTTCACAAAACCAACTGCTTGCTAGAGTTTTAATGAAGCAAAGAAACATCTGTAATAATCTTTTTATGTTATATTATCCGAGCACCATAAATTCTATAGATGTTAAAACGGTTGTGTTATGTACTCAAGTGGTTTAAAATTGGTTATAAGATAAGCCTACAAACCTAAAAAAAATATGTTAAGACCAGTGAGGCTTAAAACTCTATTATAAGAATAAATCGACATACTTAAAGAGGAATTGGTAATGTAATATGCATTTTAAGACAAAACATGTTTGAAGTAGAATTATTTACAGCTTATAGGGTTTATACATACAGCCGCCATTTTATTTCCAGTCGTCAAAGAATATAACGGTCAGCCATATTAGAAATGTCCCAGACTGAATAAAAAATGTAATTTGTATCTAATAGAAATGACATTTTACATATACTAAACCATATTATCGGCAGATGCTAAAGCACTCTTTATTTTTTAAGTCACAGGAAAAAAAAAATTGTTTATAAATTTTTTTTAAATTGTGTTTTTAGAGAGCGTATCAGGATTTTCCGAAGCATGATAATGGAAATTGTGCCTATTAACAAATCCATTTTTATGAAAAGTTGCCTCGTCAGTGAATAAAACATTATTGAAGAAGTTCACATCATCTTGCATTTTACCTCTGGCCCAATTACAAAATTGTGGGCACTTTCGAAAAATGTCATCAGAAAATTCCTGGTGCATTTGAATATGATATGCATGCAATTTATTTGTTTTTAAGATTCCACCCACAGACCGTCTACTTATTCCTACTAATGAGATCATTTTTCTTTGACTAACATGGGAATTCTCAACTGTTGCCAGCACCACAGAAAATTCGTTTCCTTCATTCACAACACGTTTCATTCTTTCACTTTTTTTATCTTCGACATTTTCGGTTTAAGGAAATCTGTCGAGAAGGTTTTGGAAGCTGCTAACATCAGGAATCCTTCTTTCAGGAAAACGTTGCTGATAAATTCTATTGGCAAGTAAACAATTTTTGTCTGCCTTGCCCAAAACAAAAGTAATGTCTACATGTTCTGCTTTATTAAAATTCATATTGTACAATTCCAAATATTTTAAATTCAATACAAATTGTAACCAATGGCCGATAAGTTTGATACATGCTCCGTTGTACACGACAGTTTATACCAAACTGAGGTTTTATTGCCTGTCCAAAAACGAGAACGGCGAAAAAATGTATAAAAAACATAACAGTAAAGGGCCTGTTAAATACTATTTACTCATTTTAATGGATTGGAATAAATGGTCCCACTAAATGGTCTCATTTCAAAATTGCATAAAGACGTGTGTCAATCAAAACGGGTAACACGTCGAACACCTGTTATAAATTTTTCTAATGAATTATTTGAGGGAACCTCTTTTTTAAGTTTGTTCTTGAATTTTACACTTATTTATTTATAACACGAAAATTGTTGCAATTAGCCATAGGGAATTACTTACAAAAAATGTACGTTCTTGATTTCTACATCACATCGTTGAAAAATATACAGGGTGTTCCATTTGAAAAAGTTGATAAAATTCAATTTGAAAAGTTCTTAATTAAAAAATAAATAATATTTGGGAACCCTGTACAGTTTTAGGAAATGCTAAATTAGGAAATGATTCAAAAACATTAATTAGATGGGTATTCATCTAAGTTTTTGTTAGGAGCGAGCGTAGAGACGTCTGCATATACGCAAATGCAGCAACGTCGGGCGCCGTTAGTATTTGGATGGGTAAGCCTCTCCAGGGAAACACAGCGTTCTCGCTCCATCTTCTAACGGCTTGTATATCAGCGCATGCGTAGAAGGTATGTAACTTTAGGCGGGGGTTACATAGCGGATATACCATCCCTCGGAGGGGATGTAAAGCAATCGGTTCCTTGTCTATTAAATGTTAGGCAAGTAAAAGATCCCTACTCTTCGACGAAGAGGATCGACAAAATTTCCAGGTTGGGGGTAGTTCGTCTCCTGGCGTCGGTGATTGGCCTTAGTAGCGGAAATAGGCCGACGTTAAATAAGTAATTAAAGAAAAAGTTTTTCTTAAAACCCATAAAAATAGGGTTCTCAATAGGGTTCTTCCTCTAGCTAACAGTAACTTACTGTCCAAATTTCAATACAATCGAACTTTTCGTTCTTAAGTTATGGTGCTTACAAGAAACGTGACGGACGGACAGACAGACAGACAAGCAAACAGACGGACAGACAGATGGACAGACAGACAGACAGACGAACAGGCAGACGGACAGACAGACGGACAGACGGACGGACAGCCGTTTTGAAAGTTGTTCAGAATTCGATCACCAACACAGTGATATGAATTTTTTTTCTCTACGAGCAATATTACCGGTTTTAGAAATGTGCCGATCGAATGCAATATACTCTTCGTTTTGTATTTGCAAAGAGTATAATAAGATACAATAGCGATGTTCATAATTTATTTGTTCGCCACAAAGGTTTCGTCTCAGTTTCACGTCATACCACTGCATTCTACCTACCAACGATCGTTTTCTTATAATACGGTACACTGCTACAATAAACTTAATGATGCTTTTAAAACCATGTCGCTAAACTTACTTAAAATTAAATGTCAATTTTTCCCATTGAGTAATGAATTCTAACCTATATTTCTCATTTACAAGATCAATTATTTTAATAATATTTTTGCTTTTTTCTTTTCTTTAATATTTTTAATATTGTATAAAGTTAACTTATTTGTGACTTATGTGTATAATGTAAATATTAACAATATTCTTACACTTCCCTATAATTGGAAAATAATTATTACTCACCACTCGGCCTGTACTTGATGTTGTAGATGCAGTACTTGCACTAGAAGTTTCACTGGACTGGGCAGCGGCACAGGCGACTATTATAGTCAAAAGCGTGATTTTAAAGATGAGCATTATTTCAATTTTATGGACGCAACACCTATCTGGGAATTCGTGAAATTGATTCTGAAGTTTCTATTAAATACACTATATCAGAAATTATCTATGAATAGATATTTCACAATAATTATAATTTCCTTAACTTGTTTTTCCTTTTGATAAGAATAGAGAAAACATAGATTGTTAATTGCATAGATTTAGAAATTTTTGCACCTGCTATCGGGGGTTTTTCAAGTGCCTTACAATATTATCTAGTGAATGCATGCAGTCATAAATATAATCGAAAGGTTAATCTCTTTTGAATAGTTTTACTTCCACATTCACGTGGTGGATTGGAAGTATAGTAATCGTAAAAATAAACAATTTTTTTTTGTTTTTTTTTTTCAAGTAGGCTTAGAATGTCATGAAACGTCGAGATTTTAAATATGAGAGAAAAGATTTTCTGTCTGTCAGTCTGTCTGTCTGTTGGTCTGTCTGTCTGTCGGTCTGTCTGTAACTTTTTTGTCCGCACGTTTTCTCCGGAACGGAAGATATGGACTTGAAATTTTGTACACATATGTATTATAACGAGATCTGGAACTGGTTTGTCTTTTGAACAGATCCGGTGAAGGGTTGGGGGTTAAATAGGGGTAAATAGGGGGAAATAAGTAAATCAAGCTGGTAAGGGTACAGAAACTTGAAATTTGATGTATGTACTAGAAGCCAAGGCCTCAAAATTTTTATAGTATTTCCCATCATTTGAACTTCCAAAGCCTGTTGCGTTTTTTTATGAACAATTTTTTTTTTAACAGAGTTTCCTTTCAAACTTTCTGAAAATATACCTTTTGTTGAAAACAATACATCCTGAAATTTTGGTGCCAAAATATAAAGTGAAGATTGTCGACACAAATGAATTTGTTATCTGAGATATGAATTACCCGCCATTTTGTGCCGTTAAGTCCAAAATGAATCTTCATTTTTTAAATGTAGCTTTCCGATGATGTAAAAAATTTCTTTTAAAGTCATTTTGGTCACTTTCTTGGCATTTATTCATAAACCAAATAACAAATAGATTCTCTCGGCGATTTTGAAAACATCTTGAAACATTCTTATCACAAAAGAAAGAGAATTGCGAGAACTTTAATTAAAAAAAAACGTGAATTTTCGTCAATCTGAACTCGAGATATTTAACTTCTAGCATCTTGTAAAAAGATAAATTGCAGTAAATACACACAAGGAAACACAGTTGTCTCTAAATAGAACAAATATTTGACATTAGTCAAGTAAAATAATGTTATAATTTTACAAAGAGAAGTTAGCAGAATATCAAATTCCCCTAAATACATACGTTAACTTAAGTAAGCCGGAAACAATTAAGTGCGGTGCAACAAAACGAGAAATAATCTTGATACACAAATTAAAAAAAAAGCTGTTCACACTAATTAACAATGAGATGTAAATGCTTGAAAATTAGATTTTATAAGTTAAAAATGTTTTTTGGGCATTTTGTATGAAGTAAATATGTTTTAAAATGATACAGTTCCAATATTAGCCAAAAATAATTAATTGTTAATTAACAATTGGCCAAAATGCTAAAAGTTAAATATCTCGAATTCAGATGGACGAATATTCACTTTTTGTTTTAATTAAAGTTCTCGCAATTCTCTTTCTTTCCTGATAAAAATTATTCAAAAATATTTTCAAAATGGCCGAAAAAGTTCATTTGTTATTTGGTTTATAAAAAAGTGGCCAAAATGACTTTAAAAGATTTTTTTTTAATGTCATCGGAAAGCTGGCGTCCAGAACCACATTTTGAAAAAAACTATATCCATATTGGACTTAACGGCACAGAATGGCGGAAAATTCAAGTTTCAGATGACAAATTAATTTGTGTCCACAATATTTGGGCACCAAAATTTCAGGATGTATTGTTTTCAACATAAGGTATTGTTATGCATTACACCCCCTACGAAATAGAAACTGTTACGCCCATGACTATTAATAGCTGAAATTAAGTAGAAATGGTTAGGCAACCAGTAATATACACGCCATCTCGTCTGGAAGCCTGTAGATGGCTCTAAAGTCATACATTGTTCTGGAATTGGAAATTTCTAGATGACTCTGGAAGCATCTTTAGAGTATATAATGCGAAATCCATGGCGGGAAGTTCGAAGTTCAGAAGGGGGAAGTTGAAAAGTGATGAGTGAGAGGTTAGATATCCGAGGTGACAGTAATACAAAGCAGTAAACATTGTTGATGGTCATTTTAGTTAAAGCGTAGTTTATTTAAGGAAAATATTGTGTAGTTATCAGTAAATTTTTAAATAAAGTGGTTACCCCTTGTTAAAATTATTTAGAACCTACGAATTTTTGCAGGGTGTTTCTCAAAAAGGGGTGGAAATACGCAACAGTATATTTTTAGAAAGTTTGACGCCGATCGGAACTCTTGACGTCCTGGGAGTTAAAATAACATATACATGCTTTTTAGCCAGTTTATTCCATTTTGTACGTTATGTATGTACTTAAATGACCGCAGATTTGTTGCAATTTTAATTGCGAAGGTCTTTGGTTTTTAGTTTGTCCCGATAGGACTTTCAGAACCGGAGATATTCACCTCTTTACCTAAAAAAAGCGCTGTTCAAAAGAGAAAATTGTACATAAAAAACGCAATAGACTTTGGGAGTTCGAAACTCAGATATATACTCCTGGTGATAACCCAGAAAGAATGAAATCATAATATTGCTAACTATGTAAATCTCATCGTTTTTCTGATCTTTTTTATAGTTTTCTCGCTGCAGTTATTAGTTTTATATGGGGAATTTGTTTATTTGATTACCGGTTAAGGCAGATTTTTGATTCGTAAAATATATACCTGGATTCGTCCCTTCTGGAAGTGGGTGATATAAAATAAGCAACGCCAGATGTGTTAATGAAACAGATAAGTTTTTGTTTATATAGCACTAGCATTGGCTTATTTATGTCTTTATTAAATTTTAAACAAGAATTGGAGATCAAAATTAAAAAGATGTGTGTGTGTGTGTGTGTTTCAGGTTTGTTGACTACGGTTACAAAGACCATTCGCCAAGTTTCCTAGTATAATATATTTTTTTTAAATTTTATTTCTTATCACATTATTCCTTGGTTACCAATGTGTACCATTTCTTTAACTACATATTTTTCTGTTGTATATCACAAGCAAATAAGTACAAACATACAAATATATATCTTTTTTTGTGATATTTTTTTCAGTTTATTTTTATATTTATTCTTTTTTTTATGTATGTATTTTTTTTAAATTTTTTTTTCATGTATTTATTTTATTTCATTTAATAATTTTTTATCTTTTTTTTTCTTTTTTTTTTCAACTTATAATTGGGAACTGTCAGTGATACGGGTACGTCTATGGGTCCGTATAGACGATTTTCACACGTACTGACTAGACCTCGGATAACATGGATTAACATTGAAGTTACAAATATTACATATTTATTATATTTTTAATTTTTTTTTTATGGCATACTAAATAGTCATATATAAAAATGTTTCTTGATGCTAGCAATTGCATCAAATTAAACGGGCATGGTACAAGATTTGATTTATAAATTACATCCAAAAGATGTTTATTATTATCGTCGTTCAATTACATTCTAAAATCATATGTACCGTATCACCTACTTCTTCACAATCACATAACGCAGTATCTCTCTTATTAATTCTAAATAGATATGATGGTACCAGTGCATGATTGAATCTTAGTCTACTTAGTCTAGTTTACTAATTGTATTTTTTGAATAGCAGTTTTTGTACCAGTGCTCTTTTGAAGGCAATGGCTCAATACACTTATAAAATTAAAAAGATAATAAACGTAATATATAGGTAATAACCATAATATACAGGTGATGAAATGGAAAAACTGCCCAAAATTAAAACCGGTTGTTTCAAGGAAACGACATACAGGGTGAGCAAACTATCCCTTTGGACCTTTTTTCTCATAACGCGCAAAAAAAATTGTTTCCCTCGAGATAGGGTCCTTTCCAGCAATTCCACCGTAGATGGATATTTACTTGTGGAGCGGTTAATAAATAAAAAAAAAGAAAGGGAAAAAAGGAAAAAAAATACAAAAATAAAAGCTGCCAGATTCAGAGACACAAAAAGCAGAAAACTTAGAACAAAAATAAGGAGATGACGATAGATGCAAACTTAAAAGAAGCATGGAAACTGAAAAGAAGCATGTCGCAAACAACTGCACCACACCCCAGCCGATGATGACCAATGGAAACTTAAAAGAAGCATCTCTCAAACACCTACACTTCCCATCCTATATTCCCACCTCATGCGTCATGCGGCTCTCGTTGCAGACAACAAGCATGTCCAATGTCCAACCCGGCGTATGCAGCTGGTCCGGCGGTATATAAAACATCCGAGATTTTGTTCCGGCACGCGGTTTGGCCATCCGTTGGCCGTGTTCGACGGAGGACCAAGGTTGCGTGTTGGAACGAACCTCCATGGATGCCCGGAATTGGCAGCAATGCCCACCATACGCTGGAAAATCAATCACTCAATCAATCAACTATAAATAAATATACATATAAATATCTGACAAACTCATTGTTTGTAAAAATGACAAGTGACGATTTTAAATGATTGAAAATAATAATAATAATAAAGAAATTTAAAAAATGGCAGATATTCCGTAATATGACAATCAATTACACAGATTTAATTATGAGTAAGGTGTTAGACAGGCCTGGATTGGGAATTTTTTTCGGCCCGAGTTTGATTTCTTATATTGGCCTCCAGTTGCGATTCTATAATCTGTGTTCTTCCAAATAGCGCCACAGGCGAAAATTTAGAAAAATTTCAAGGTCACGCGTTCTCCTGGTACCTTAGAACTTCAATGAAAAATCCATTTATACAAAGATATAGATTTTCACAAGGATAATTTTCGGAATAAGCGTTAGAGGGAGATCGGTTACCGGAAAAAGCGGACTAAACTAAATCATCAGCCTGCTAAAAAGCAGATAAAAATGTAAAAACATGAAAGAAAATTATTGACATGTTAATAAAACTGTCAAGAAACAAACAAAAACTAAAATACTCGTAATAGGAACAATGTAAAAACTAAATAAATTTATTTAAAAGTGAATTATTTATTATTTGTTTGCTTATAGTAATGAAACATATCCTTTATAGGATTTTGCAAACAGCGGAAAAAACTTCTCATAGATAGTTTTTTTCCGCTGTTTGCAAAGTCCTATAAAGAATATGTTTCATAAATAAATTTGAATCAAAACGAAATACTTATACCTAGATACCTAACTAAAATAATAATAAACTTTTAAGGTAATTTCTTTGAGCAATCTCATCAATAATTTCAAAATTTTCTAATTCTACAGGAATGTCCTTTTCTATCAACATAAATAAAAATTCTTCCAACTGATCCTGCGATAAACAATTTCTCAGCTTATTTAAAATATAGTTAACCGGCCCACCGGAGTGACTGGACAACCCAGTTTTACTCGGTAACTCGTCGGCCCAATCCGGGCCTAAAGTTAGAAGGTATTCGTCAATATAACAAATACAGTGTAGTAGAGTAAATCGTTTAATATTTTATTTGAAGGCAATTTGATTCAATTCTTTAATTTGCAGAGGTAGATGGTAATATAGGTTTAAATTGAGATAGTTTTTAACATTTGTTGTTAACCTGTATCGAGGGCTCATTAGTAGTCCTGCAGAACTTAAAAGACGTTACAGAAGGAATCATTAAAGTCATGAGAATTTCGAGATAACAGCTTCTTCATTAAATCCACTATATTTTTACATATTTGGGCAAATACAACTTTTTTTAAGTTGAAATGCTACACAACGTTTATAACGACACGTCATTTAACTAATTCTCGTTATTTTAATTATTTGGTTCAGGATGCTCTTAGGGCATCAGTATAAATCTACTCAATATGTTATTCACGTAGACCCGCGCTGTCATATACAAAAATACAGTAACCTGAATTATGAATTCTGTACACACTAGAAATTCGTATGTTAATGGGTAAGCAAATTACTACGATATACGTACAATGTTTCTACCAATAGATTTGGACGTTTCCGTGATTCAGACGATGACTGTGTTGAATATTTAAATTTTATCAAATAATGTGGATTTTGAGGTTAAAGCCAAAACAAAGAAGAATTAAAATATCAAATATTTTTTATACTTTATTATATTCTCAGTAGAATTTCAATTTTGAATAAAAATACTGCCCTCTAAAAAGGACATGGTTAAAATGTATTTCTGCAAGTTGTTTAGCTATTAACTCAAATAATCAAAACTGATACAATCCATGCTAAGAAGAAGAATAATTACCACAACTACAGGAGACGAATTGGAGTGGTATAGTTAGATTTGCAATAAAGAAATCGCTAACCAAAGTTCATTTTTGACAACAAAAAAAAAATCATAGCAGACCTTGAAAATCGAAAATAATCTATACATTTTTGGTTATGAAGTAAAGGTCATGTGCGTACAAATTTTATGCTTTAAATAAGAAAAGCAATTTCAGAAAGTGTGTGACATCAAGAAGCGCCACCAAAGAAATAAAAAAATGAAGTAATAGCACGTGATTGCAACAAGATTTTTTCAAGCTGAGAATATTTATTTAAATGTTTTGAATATAGAAAACTATTCCCCCAATGAAAAGCCTGAAAATCCTGACTTTAACTAGCCAAAATGAAAAATGCTTTCAAATTTGGAAAAACTTAGATTTTATCATATAGGTAAATAAGTATTCTATTTTAGAACGCTAATACTACTGTTACAACCTTACTCTCATTTTTAAAATGTAAATATATATCCCCTTAAGATTGAGCAAGGTGAGAAAATGAATCATACATTTTGCGCCTAGATGGTGCTCGCGACTAGTATGTTTATCTAGTCTTATAAGTATATTCAATAAGAGTAAAATATCAAAATTTGATTAATATTACGGATAAAGATAGTACGAATGAAGTAGTACTTCAACGCCTCATCTTAAATCTTAAGAAGGTTGAGGCGTTACAGTCCCAACCAAAAGTAAGTCGAATTCTAAATCGGAACTTCTCCATAATAAATTATTACAAAAGGTTTATAACTTTCGATGATACCAAAAATTATTGTCATAAAGGCATAAATAAATCATTTATTATTATTAATTAATTATATAAGTAGATTTAATTATTTTGCTTAATGAAATAACTTTTGGATGTTTTATCCAAACTTAATAAAAAAAATAAAATTATGTAAATATCTGTGTATTTTACAAATTTGTTGCAGTAAATAATTAAAAAAAAAAAAAATAAGAAGCCGTAAAATTTGAATTATCTTATTAAATTATTGAAAAATCAGTTAAAAATCATTAACGAAAAGAGAAACTTGACATTTTAATATTTTTTTTTAATTATTAAAAGTCTCCTAATTAAATTGGAAACAATGTTAAAATATGCGTAAGACACCAATGCTTTACATAGTGAGTTTTCGGAACTGCTGACATTATTTAATAATAATAATAATAATAATAATACATTTATTTTCCAATAAAAACACATGTTATTTACACTATTAGAATAAATCATTTTTTCAAAAATAAAGTGTAAAGTATACTTAACAATTAATGGAAAAAGGGGCATAAATTCAGTTCGACTATTAAATAGTCGTCTGTTCTTCCATTTAGCCCTAATAGAATGGATATAATGTAATTAATTTTTATTTGATACGTTACCAAAAAAATAATTTCAATATACAAGATATTTACCGGAAGATAATACAATAATGTTAAATTTTAATTTAAAATGTTCTTAAAATTGCGAGTTAAATAGGATGCTTCTAAAAGTCTTCTTGAAACTTGGTATTGATAGGGTTTTTAGCTTTTCTGGAATTATGACGTTATAATATTTTGTGATATTGTACGCATATGATCGTTTAAAAAATGACGATTTATGAGAAGGGATTGTTAATAAATCTTTTGAGCGAATGTTAACTCTGTGGGCAGTTTTCCTAAAGCAAATTTTTTTAAACAGGTAAGGTGGAGTTTCTAGTTTTATAATTTTATGATATAAAGCAGATGTATGTAATTTACGTCTATTAGACATGTTGAGCCACCCAGCAGTTTGGAGAGTGTGTGATATCGGTTGTCTTCTACGTATACCAAAAATAAATCTAAGACATGAATTTTGCACCTTCTGTATACGTGATTTAACAGATTCCGTTATGCAAGAGTCATATAAAGAGTCACAATAATTGAAACATGATAATACCAAAGAATCACACAGCAATATTTTTAAATCTCTACTAAGACAATACCTATTTGCATATAAAATTTTTAAATTGCAGTAAGCTTTTTGTATACATCGTGCTATATGTTCTTCGAAGCGTAAATCCCTGTCCAGTAAAACACCTAAATTTTTACATACATTGCATTGTAATAGAACCTCATCTCCAACTTTTACAGCGAATTCCTGAGTAACTGTGTCCCTTATAAACTTCTTCCCGAATAACATGAAATATGATTTTGAAGAATTAATTTTAAGTGCATGTTTTTTAGAGAATTCCACAAGGTTCGCTAAATCTGAATTTATATTAGTCATAGCTTCATTAGAATGATTGTGTGAAAAATTAATATAAATTTGAGTATCGTCGGCATACATATGAAATTTACAATGATTTAAACATGAATTAATATTGCAAGTGTATATCGAGAATAATAATGGACCTAATATAGACCCTTGTGGAACTCCTTGCTTTACATCTATGGAATTAGAGGATCTTCTTTCATAAGTAACTATTTGTGATCTATTCAAAAGGTAATTCTCTATTAGTTTAATAGCTTTGATATCAAATCCAACAAATGAAAGAATTGAAAGCAATATTTTGTGATTAATGGTATCGAAAGCTTTGGAAAAATCTAAAAGAATCAGTGCAGTTAAGTTACCATCATCTGTAGCTCTAAATATATCATCTGTCATGTCGAGAAGTGTAGTATTGCAGCTATATCCGGATCGAAAGCCAGATTGCGTTATGGGTAAAATATCATGTTCTTTTAAAAAATCTTTAATTTGATTTTCCATAATTCTTTCTAAAATCTTGGACATAGTGCACAGTATACTTATGGGGCGAAGATCCTTTAGTTCTTTAGGATCTGTTACTTTAGGAAGTGGTGTCACTAATGCTTTCTTCCATATTTCAGGGAAAACGCTATTTTTTAAACAAAAGTTTACAATGTGTGTAATATAGAGTATTAAATGAGGGCAGCATAGTTTTAAGAGTTTAATGTTTATATTATCATATCCAGTGGCATTCGTTTTGATATTGTTTATAATTTTTTCTACGTCCGATTCATTTACCTCTTTGAATCTAAATAGCTGAGTAAAGTTTGTTTTCTTGTTATTTATATAATAATTAAGGAGTTCTGCATCAATTGAAAAATTATTATCTGTACAGGAGTTTAAAAAGTAATGGTTTATTCGATTTACATCTTGTAAGTTATCTGGAATATTATTATTTTTTGTTTTATTTATTATTTTCAGTTTATAAATATCCTTCCAGATTTGACCTAACCTACCGCAAGTTGAAATCTGATAATCCAAATACGCTTTCCTCTCTCTGTTTATACTACTTGTAACTAAATTTCTTAAAGATTTGTAATAATCCCAGTGTCCTGGAATCTTGCTTTTTTTGAATTTTTTAAGGGCGTTGTCTTTGAGTTTTATCATGAATTTAATATTATCGGTTATCCACGGTTTTTTCTCCTTTGATATTCTAAATTGTTTTAATGGTGCATGAGTGTCAAACAAAATATTTAAGTTATTATTAACAAAAGTTATCTTATCATTAATATCATCCATATCAAATATTAAAAACCATGGTACCGAATACAAATCTCTGAGAAACATATTATGGTCGAAAAGCGAGAAGTCCCTACCAAAATTAATATTTGCTGTTTTATTAAAACTATTCAAAGAGGATATGCAATAAATTAAATTATGATCAGATATATCACAGTCTATTACATCCTTATTTAAAATTGTGCTATTATTTGAAGTTAAGAGTAAGTCTATCAACGATACTGAAGATCTGGATATTCGAGTTGGTTTATCAATTACTTGAGTAAGGCCTAACGTGTCTAACAAACTGTTGAATTTTTTTATATTATCATCTTCATCATTTAGCATATTTAAGTTGAAATCTCCCATACACATTATTTCATCACAAGTTGGCAGTAAACTAGAAATTACTTCCTCAAACATGTTTAAAAACAAAGTGGTAGTCAGAGTTGGTGGTCTATAAATTGTCCCAATTGCAATTTTTTTTTTACCAATATTGATGCAAACCCACACATGTTCAAGATTTATTTCCTCCATATTAACCACATCATACTTTATATTATTTTTAATATACATACCCACTCCACCTCCCCTTGTTTGACGATCCTTCCTTACAAAATTATAACCCTGTATGCTAATGACATCATCAGAAATATTATTTGATAACCACGTTTCACTAAGACCCAAAACATCCCCATTCACCTTATCTACAATATGTTTAAATTCATTTAATTTTGGCAACAGCGACCTAATATTCAAGTGACATAACTTGAGTTTATTACTCATTCTGAAATATTAATATATCTATTTATTTTACGTGATTGTACTTTTATGTAATAAATAATAACTAATAATAAATACTACTAGAGTCAATTATTATTTTTATATAATATTTATAAATGTTTAATAGTTTTGTATAAGTATAGTAAGAAGTACACCAATATATTAATTAAATTGTGTATTGATAATAAATTTGGATTTCTACTTGGGAATAATAATAATTAATGAAAAATTCCTAATTTGTTTATATCACCTTTTGTTAAATAAATAATTAAGTAAAGTAGCCACTATTTAAAATAGAAGAGAACTAAATTGAACTTAACAGATAAAGGAAAGAAATGTGTATTTATGTTACTTTTATAAATGTGTAATACTGAAATATGTAGTTTTGGTAACAAAATTAATAACTAATAATAAATTCGAAAGTTGTATAAACTTGGATAAACAACAAACGTATGTCAATTGTCAGCTGTTTGTATATCATCACCAGCGCCAACCGAGTGTAAGTCTGCCAATACATTAATTTTGTGTTTTTTACCATTAGAAAATATAAATACAGTACCTTTATAAGTCCACGCATTTTTAATGCCCACTTTCACAACAGCATTATTAAGGAGATTTAGTCGCAACTTCGTAATATCTTCGCGCACAACGATGCCACTGTTTTTCAGCTTTTTCTTATTACCATACACAAGTTCTTTAGTGACACTGTTGTAGAACTCCACGATCACCGACCTTGGTTTTTTACCATCTTTTTGCGGACCAGAGCGATAACATTCTTTAATGGAATCTTCTTTAACATTCAAATTCATTTTGTTATTAAAAATATTTAACACTTTTCTCGTGACATTTTCATTTTTTTCCTCAGTAACTCCAAAGATTCTTACTGTGTTTTTGCGAGAATTCTGTTCCACTCTATCCATCTCTAACTGCAGTTTAGTATTTTCATTTTTCACTTTATTCAGCTCTCCTCGAATCTCAGATAATTCATTTTCTATAATTTCTTCAATTTTTTCACTTACGGCTTCCACCACATCGTTAACAATTTTTTCCAAAAATTTTTTATCACTTAACAGTGCATTTGTAATACTAAGAAGTTTTTCCTTCATTTCCTTTTTTTCCTGGACCTTGGACATTTTTACGTTTTTATTTAATCGTAGTTAGGTAGACTTATTTAACACACGATTTCTATGATTACTTTACTTCACTCAACTGACTTCTATACTTAAAAGTAATTTAAAACAGCAGCTGACTAGAAACACGTCTATTCGGTAGCAACCATTATAACCATCTCCCCATTTGGTTATTTGCTATAAATTAAAATCTACCGTTTGCATGCTGGGTTGACATATTTTCTATAAGACTACATGTAAAAGTTTTAAAACTTTTTAACTTTATGTGTTTCCTAATGACTGGATTTTTTACAGAAAATTGTGTCATATAAAAGTCTATTAAAAAAACTTTATTTCAGATTTCTTTCATTATTTTCGTCTAACACCTCAACCTCCTTAAATTGTATCGAAGTGGATCCATCTACTAACCAGTATTGTACTAAAATTATGATTAAGAATAAGTTGTTTTTGGGCAAATTGGGTGATGTTATTTACCTGAAAATAAGTATAAGTTGTACATAAATAAATACTACACGATTGTTGAAGAATATTTTTGGCTAAAATTTGATTATTAGATCTCTCTTCACTTGGTGCGTTACCGCCCTTCCCAACTGATCTTAGGCCTTGCTCGCTCTTAACAAAAAAACGCTATTCCCAGTACACTGTGATTGTTAACACCAGTACCACACACTTTTAAATGTACATGATTTTAGTATTTTAGGCTGGGTTGTTACCTTAATATAAGTCTGCCACCAAAATATGCTTCTCAGAACAGAATGGCAGTTATAAAATGTTAAGGTCACAAATAGTTCAGGTATCACGCAAGTGTTATCAATATTAATGTAACTTTGAGTTTAGATATTATTATCAAAGGTTACGATAACGTTAAATACATTCTTATATATGTTTAAAAGCTGTTTTGGTGGAAACTTGTTCTTGGGGTGTACCATTTCTTGTACAGGAACCTTCTAACGAATTACGAAAAATATAAATAACGTTTAATAATCATACAATACTTGTGGGATGCGGTAGGATTTTAACCTAACGAGAAATGTTGAATTCCTGTACATTTGATAGTGTGTTTTGTTAGCAATCGTAACAAGGTTGTCTTGTGACTGAGGGTATTTACAGTTAAACAAAGTAAAGTCCTCAGATAAAGTATACGATAAAAATTAAAATTTTTTCAACCATTGGAAACATTTTTCTTTGAATAATTAATTTGACTGGATTGTCATTCTGCAAATAGTTCTCTCTGTCCAGAATGTTTATATAAACATTATCAACATGAAAAGAAGCTTCTTAAGATAACATGTCATATCTCCAATATTTACTAACTTTGACCCCTCTGGCTACACTTCCCAACGTCCGCGTCGTACACTTTCTAGTGATCTTATTATACTCTTTGTAAGTACAAAATGAAGAGTATGCTGCATTTGATTAGTATATTTCTAAAACCGGTAAACCGGTAAAACTTTCAAAATGTACGTCTGTCCGTCCATCACGTCTGTTGTAACTACCATAAATTAAAACAGAGAAGTTCGATTCTAAATTGGTATTAGTAGTTTTATAATTAAACAAAAAAATTCTAAAACTAACATTATTTACAAAAAACTGCGAAGACTATCCCATAGAACGTGCAACAATTATATAAAATGTTCAATAAATGAACCAACCAGCTCCTGAACTATTAAAAGAAAATATGGATATGTATAAGATAAACATTACAGTTGGTGGCCATTTTGAGCAATATACTTGCAATTTCTGTTAACAGCTACCAATTGCAAAAAAATGGTAGCATTTTGGATACCAATTTCGTAACAACTGCTTTTAACATTTTGTTTTGCTGAAAAACAAATTAGTCTAGAGATCTTTAAATTCTTAGGTATGTTTTGAAATTTTAAGAATATTAATCGTAAGAAGGTAAATAAGGTTACCAGTATAAGATTACATCCACCAGTATATTTGTGGAATTCGTTATTACAGGAATTCAAATTAATTTCACGAGACGGCTGGAAGGCGCTACATATTTTTTTAAAAGAATTTGACGATGTGACGTGTTGATTTTGTTTTATTCAAACTGGCATTGATGCTATCGTTGTATATAAATTATTTGGTGTAAAAAATTTAACAACACTACATTCTTTGTATATGGTGGAAGATTTTTGATAAAATATTTAAGACAATAATACACTTGAGTGTGAAGTGTGGGGCATAAAACATAAGATGCTTGTTTGTTTTCTCCAGTGGTGGAGAGAAACTGGTTCTGGAAAAACTATGAATACACCCGTTATACAGAGTGAACCTAATGAAACGCATAAAATTCATATCTTTGGTATGTGTCATTTGTCAAAAAAATCCTCGAATGGGTCGATTTTAGTTTTGTAAATGCTAGATTCTATCACTATACCAAAATTTATGACGTCATTGGTTTTTGAGTTATGCCGTCATCATAATTTTTTTTTTATTGGAAACAGACATTTTTGTTTAATGTTTTTGGTGGTATATTCCTTTAACTTTTTGGTGATATGAAAAAAATTAATATTACCTAAGCCATTCTTTTGGAAAAAAATATTTTTATTGATTGATACCTTACATAAGTAATTCTGAGAAAGAAATCATCTCCATGGTTCAAATTGCGACCCTCCAACCATTTGGCATTGACCAAGACGGGTGTAAATACTTTGCACGCTGTTCTGAATCATCTCATAGGCAATTCGTCTCCAAGGCAATTATGTCTTTCAATTCCTCTATGTTATCCGGTCTGTTAAAATACACTCTTGAATTTAAGCAACCCCAAAGAAAAAGTCTAAGGGGGTTAAATTCGGTGAACGCGGGGGCCACTCAATCGGACATCGGCAACCTATCCACCTTCCAGTAAAAGTGTTATCTAAAAACTGACGCACTGCCATCCCAAGCTGAAGTGGGGCCCCGTCTTGCTGAAACCAGACGTTTTCAGTAGGAATATCTTCATCTCCATTATTCGGAAACATAGCTGCTAAGACTGACACTAACTCAACTCGCAAAAACTGTAAATGTCTTGCGGCCGTAAGATTTTCCTCAAACAAAGGTCCTAATAAACGATCACTAATCATACCTGGTCACATGTTTTACTTTGTCTCGTCGCTGTGTATGGGCTTCTTGAGTCCAATGAGGATTTTCGCGTGACCAATGCCTACAGTTATGCCGATATACAGTCCCCTTTAAAAAAAATGTAGTTTCATCAGAAAAAACAATGTTCTTTAAATAATTTGGGTATTCATCGCACGCGAGGTCATCAACTGTTCACAAAACTGTAAGCTCCGATCTGGATCGCCCTCATTCAATTCGCGGATGAATTGCACTTTGTATGGATGGTATTTTTCTTTCTTCAATAGACGAGCAACAGAAGTTTGACTCACGTTATGATTTAAAGCCAGCTGCCTTGTCGAAAGATGGTGGTTTTACACACTTTCTAGCAGAATGTTTAATTTGGTTTCGTTGCTTGTGCTAGGGCGACCAGATCGAGGGAGGTCAGCTACACTACCAGATTCATCATATCTAGCCACCAACCTACTTACAGTGAATCTAGAAATTTGCTTTTTGGGATACTTGCCATTGAAAACATCACATACTTCCTGATGAGTTATCAGATTATCACCACATCCAACCATCATCAAAAGCTCTACGCGTTCTCTTTCACTTAAACGTGGTATTGCATTCAGTCGTTTTACACTGTCTCAGAAGTGTCACAAAACTGAGGTTCCACGCGTGCCAGGAATAAAAAAGTTATTTATACTTTACACAAAAAGGTCTGTATCTCTCTGCTGTTAAGGTGATTGTTTTTGATTGTTTTGTTTTATGTCAAATGTTTTCATGCTAGTTAAAACAAAAATGTAGGCAGCAAGATTTGTCAGTCCATAAGAAAGTGGAACAATACGCGTGAAATTGCGAAAGGTAATTTTTACATAAAACGTAATTTTTCCAAAAGAATGGCTCAGGTAATATCATTTCTTTACATCACCAGGAAGCTAAAGGAACATACCACCAAAAGCAGTAACAAAAATGTCTGTTTCCATTAAAAAAATTTATGATGGCACCATAACTCAAAAACCAATGACGTCATAAATTTTGGTATAGTGATAAAATATAGTATTTACAAAACTAAAATCGACCAGTTCGAGAATTTTTTCGAAAAATGACATACCAAAGATATGAATTTTGTGCGTTTCTCTAGGTTCACATTGTATGTAGAGGAATACAAAAATGGTAACGCCTTGTGATTATTTTATTTGATTTGTTCTTTTGTTAGAGTGTTCGTTACTCAAGGCTCTTAAGTCTAGATATTTCCTGGGTGCAATTCGGGATTTAAAGACTCTTATACAGGTGAATTTACCTTGAGATAGAGCATACTATGATCCATCATGTTCAGTGACAGCTTTAGACCATGTTTTACCCTAAACAGGGCTTAAGAATGCCACCCCATTGATTCTAATAAGTAAATAAGTCAGTAGGTAAAGGAAGGTGACCAAATTTGGTCATCTTGAGATGATGTAGGGATTTTGCTAAAATGAATAGCGAGGTACTAAGTACAAAAATAAAATTTGGTGGGATATACCCCGACAATGCGATAAGAATTCTTTTATTGCATGTTGTACAGAGGGAATGGAAAAGTTTTAGGCAAAATCGCTGCTATTACTGCTCCATATGGTATTGGTAACATCATCCAAAAAGTGTGCTGGAGTGAGAGATCATTTTTATACTGACAGCAATAATCTATAATTGCATCGAGATTGTTCTGGTCTCGGTCTGAAGATAAATATACAAAATATCTTTTGGTTCCCAATATCAGGACTGAATTTATACACGAAGAAGAGTATAGCTGACTGTTTCTAGATTATATTTACGGAAGGCCAGCTTTTCTGTGTGAGCACATAATTGTATGTCATACAAACCATCTGCCCTAACATAGTCTGCATGATATGATTTAGCTTGTTTAAACTGATAACTACTATACGCCGAAGATTTATCAAAGACAGTTGTGAAAAATTCATCGGACATTGTTGAAAACATAGCTGTTTTGCGGTTCAAATTAAGATAATTAACGATACAGTTTAACGTGTTGTGTTTGAGACATTGAGCTTCTTTAACATCAGAGCTGCAATATCTATGCCGTCTACCATACGTCAGCCAACAGAATCTCTCAGTGATATCCTACAGAAAATGCCTTTGAACACTGTTGATCAATATAATCCAGCACATCATTTCATTTGACTTATGTTTCATCCATATACAAGGAGGTTATGGTACACAACCCCATTTAAAATAGTTACACTCCTTTATTATTGAAAAAATGTTTCAACACAATTGAGCTGCTTTTAAAAAAATGGTCACTCATCAGCACCAAGTTCACTTATTACTCACACACTATGGTTCTGCCCCAATAAATCAATTAATATTTATTTTTTTCATTATAACACATTTTTAATGAAAGCTGATTTTTAAAAAGTATTTTTCTTCCATCTTAATCAAGGTATGTCTACCTTTAATCGTTAAGGAGTTGCATAGTGAGGTGACCATCCTGGCTTTAAACATCAGGTCATGATCATCAGGTAAGTATTGCCATTGGTAGTACAAATACATATGCAGTATCGAATACAATATTTCAAGTGAAAGTGGTTCAAAATGGACTTGTAAGATTTGATCCAAATTGATTGACAAACATGTAAAGTTGAATAAAAGCATATAACGAAAAAAATTGTCGAATTAAGATATAAACAGACTAAAAACCGAGCATTTCATGTAAAATATACCCAGTTCCGCTATCAGCATAGTTTTCCATTTTTGCCGGAAGCGCCGGTGTTACAAGTTAGACCCACTTCGAGATCCTTATCGATAATATATATGTATGCACAATTTCAAGGCCATAGCTCAATTGAAAGTGATTCTAAATTGGAACTAAACTGACGTCTGACTGACAAACTTTTGAAGTTCATGGATTGAAAATTAGCTAAACATACAATACAAATTTAATGAATTTCTTTCAGAAGCCCATATCACCATTCATCATTACCAGAAAATACAAGACGACACATTATTTTTGCATTTGTTAAGTGAAAATTAGTTAGTACAGTCAGCCTGATACTTGTCTATCATGTCCAGTAAAATTTCTATGTGACTTTCATTTTCTACCACGGTCTAGGACAAAGGATTTTGTCGAGGAAGTATAGCATTCCACTGTCGAAAAATGTCAGATAAAGGTAGACATACCATGATAAAGACGGAAGAAAAATACTTTTAAAAAATAAGCTTTCATTAAAAATGTGTTAAAATGAAAAAAACAAATATTAATTGATTTATTGGGGCAGAACCATAGTGTGTGAGTAATAAGTGAACCTGGTGCTGATGAGTGACCATTATTTTAAAAGCAGCTCAATTTTGTTGAAACATTTTTTGAATAATAAAGGAGTGTAACTATTTTAAATGGGGTGGTCTGCCATAACCTCCTTGTATATGGATGAAACATAAGTCAAATGAAAGGCTGTGCTGGATTATATTGATCAACAGTGTTCAAAAGCATTTTCTGTAGGATATCACTGATAGGTTCTGTTGGCTGACGTATGGTATACGGCATAGATATTGAAGCTCTGATATTAAAGGAGCTCAATGTCTCAAACACAACACGCTAAACGGTATCGTCAATTATCTTAATTTGAACCGCAAAACAGCTATGTTTTCAACGGTGTTCGATGGATTTTTCACAACTATCTGTGATAAATCTTCGGCGTATAGCAGTTATCAGCTTAAACAAGCTAAATCATATTATGCAGAGTATGTTAGGGCAGATGGTTTGTTTGACATACAATTATCTGCACACACAGAAAAGCTGGCCTTCCGTAAATATAATCTAAAAACCACCAGCTATACTCTTCTTCGTGAAAAAATTCAGTCCTGATATTGGGAACCAAAAGATATTTTGTATATCTATTATTAGACCGAGACCAGAACGATCTCGATGCAATTATAGGTTACTGCTCTCAGTATAAAAATGATCTTTCACTCCAGCACACTTTTTGGATGATGTTACCAATACCACAAGCAGCAGTAATAGCAGCGATTTCGCCCAAAATTTTTCCATTGCTTCTGTACAACATGAAATAAATGAATTCTTATCGCATTGCCCGGGTATATCCCACCAAATTTTCCATTTGTACTTAGTACCTCGCTACTCATTTTAGAAAAATCCCTACATCATCTCAAGGTGGCCCAATTTCGCCACCTTCCTTTGTTTACTAACTTATTTACTTACTAGAATCAATGGGGTGGTATTTCTTAACCCCGTTTAGTGTAAGAAATGGTCTAGAGCTGTCACGGATCACGGATGATGGATCAAAGTATGCTCTATCACAAGGTAAATTCACCTGTATAAGAGTCTTTAAATCCCGAATTGGACCCAGGAAATATCTAGACTTAAGAGCCTTGAGTAACGAACACTCTAACAAAAGAACAAATCAAATAAAATAATCACAAGCCTCAATAAATAATCATCAGAGATGGAAGAACCGAAAAGAAAAATAAAGAAACAAACCAATTTAACAAGGCGTCAACAAACCAATATGTGCTCGGTTGGCACATATTTATTTAAATGCAATCCAGAATGCAATTTACACTTTTCAATTTGAAATCTTAGTGGTAAATCTCTTTCTTATATAATTTATGTTCTGCAAGAGTAATAAACTAAAATGCATACCACATTCCGTTTAATATATGGCAATATGTATTTTTAATTGAATATTAAATGTTAATGTTTATTTACAACATGTAAATTCCATTCGCCAACCGGCACAATATTAATTGTATTTAATAAACTGTTTTAAACAATATTATAATAAGAAATTACTTGTAGTCTTAATAATAATTGTGTTCATGATGTAAACTGAAATGTAGCTAATCGATGTTGCGGTTCTAAATTCGACTCGCATGTAAGTTTTTTTTCAAGTTTATTTAAACATTTCTCTGAAGTGGTGTAAGCGATTTATATGGAAATTATTTGTAAGCTGTACAGTATGGGTACACGGTGGTCTCGTATTAGTATCATCAAGCTATGTCTAGATAAGATAAGCAAAAGCGATAATTTTCAACTTTTGGTGGAGTCGCCAGGAACAAGTGCCTAAAAATTAGTAATTAGATATTTTCAGAGATAGTGGGGGCGATCTAGATTTCAAAGTGACAACGTTTTTTTGGAACCTTTTTTTGTGATATTATAAAGTAGGACCTCCCGAAACTTGTGGTGACTAGTGTGGGCGACTCACGGGTGGTGGAGGGGGGGAAATTTACATGTAAAAATACGGGAAATCAGTATTTCGGACATAACTCGAATGGTTTGATTCGGATCGAAAAAGTGTATAAGGTAAAAATAAAGGGCTCGCAAATGCGTGTAAATTGAATTTTGGTTCGTCGAAATCAGTCCGACGATTCTCGAGATATTACAATTTGAAGGTCCGGTTTTGCATACGAATTTTTCGCTGCGACGGGAACGTACCGAGAGCCGTTTTCGCGTTTTTTTTGAGGCAAAGAAGGCGAATTAGTGATCTGCTATTTTTCCCCAGTAGATAGGCGGGTCCAAATTTTAAGTCGCTAGGTCGATTAAGAGGGGTGGGGGAGGGGAAAACGAAAATGAAATTAAAACTGGTGTAAATTCGGCAATTTTGGCCACATGTCGCTCAGCAAACGCGACATTGTGCATGAATGTTCCTACTTCAACGTCTTATCATTTGTTTATAATTTTCGGCATAAATAAACAAATGCTGCGGAAAAACCGATTATTAAAATTTTTTTTCAGAAAAAGTCATTTTTCACCAGGAATTAAAGTGGTGGGGCAAGAAATTTTTTCGCCATCGGATGCGGAATTCTTTTCTTTTTAATTTGCGCCAGGCCAGATTGCGATCGGATCATTAGAAGGGGAGGGAGGGGAGCGCAAAGTTTCTAGCCCATAGAGGGACAAGGGAAAGGGTTAGGGACTTCGAGCCGGATTCATTTTCAAGGGCAATCAATTTTCTTTCGGCCTTAGAAAAATTTTTACAAGAGAAGTTGAAGAGGGCAAAGTTCCCCGAAAAAATCGCATTCAGGCATTAGACGAAATGAGCAAATCCGTGAAAATCGACGACAAGCGTGTATCAGTTGATCCATTGCAAATATTCCAACGCATTTGTCTCTTGAAAAGAAGCTATGAAGACTTGGAGCAATTGTTTGAGTACGAACTGGCTCCTTACCCGTTATCTCTCTTCAATAGTGTGGGAATGCTGGACTCAGCCAAAGCAATTCGATGATTTTTTCAATCCCATTGTCAAACCTCCACATTTAAGCAACCCAATATATGTTGTCGATGGTGGTTTCTTATTACATAGGGTTGTGTGGACAAAAGAGATTGTAGATTCATATATCAGATACGTTGAAAGTCACACTCCCCCGGAAGTCGTTGTCTCTTTCGATGGTTATCCCGATCCAAATGTTTGTAGGAAAAACCCGGAGCGTCTAGTACGGCCGCAACGAAATACGTGTACCGACTTAGTCTTTACTGATAACAAGTCTCACGTGACTCAAAGTGAATTTTTGACAATCAATTTGAATAAAGGGTGATTGATTAAAATGGTTGTTATACAAATGAGAAAAGAACATAGAAACGCGAGCCTATCCTACTCGAGATGTAGTGATAGTAGGAATAAACGTCGATTTGTTTGTAATAATGACTCAACTCACGCACGATAAAGAATGTCGAGTATACATGTTTAAACCCAAAGCTGCTAAAGTCCCTGATCGCTATTATAATGGCATTCGTACATGAAAATTTAAGAATGTTTATAATGTTCGTTCATGCCTTCTCGGGATGCGACACAACTTCGGGTATTTACAATTTAAAATAAAAATACAAACCTTTTGTTGGCCAAAACAGAGTTACATGAAATTGCCGAGTTTTTTGTTTATTTATGCTGAAAATTATAAACAAATAATAAAAAGTTGAAATAGGAACATTAATACACAATATCGCGTTTGCTGGGCGATATGTGGCCAAAATTGCGGAAGTTGCTTTAGTTTTAATTTAATTCTCGTTTTCCCCTTCCTAATCATCTAGCGACTTGTAATTTGAACACAGTACTTCGGACCCGCCTATAGCAAGTCGTTAATGCACTTTCTTCCCCGCAAAAAAACGTGAAAAATTCTCTCGGTACGTTCTTGCCTCAGCGAAAAATCCCTATACAAAACCGGACCTTCAAATTTCAATATCTTGAGAACCGTTGGATCGGTTTCGACAAATCAATTCAGTATATGCGCATCTGCGAGCCCTTTATATTTACCCCATACAATTTTCCGATCCGAATCAAACTAAGTGAGTTATGTTCGAAAAACTAATTTGCCGTATCTCTCCACTACCCGTGAGTCGCCCACACTAGTCACCACAAGTTTAATTTTATAATATCACACAAAAAAAGTAAAAAAAACGTCACTTCCAATGATTTTGCGTGCCAGATCGACCTCACTAAGAAGTTGGTACTGAATCTTATGTCAAAAGTTACAGACTCAGAATGGAAAATCTGATAGGGTTGCTTTTATAGATAGACTTGCATGGAATTGGGCCGCTAGAAAGTGGGAAAAAATGTATTTTCTAAAATACTGAACCCACTTTAGTGACCGTTCTTCTAAAAGCGGTTCAATTGTTTTCAAAGTTAGGAACAAAAAATTATTCAGTTTTCTACATTTTTTTCTTCAAATTTAAATAAACCTCCGTTCTTATTAATTTGCCGGTGTATGTCGATAAAGTGTATGCTGACATGTTGAAATAAAAATAATAATTTTAATTTCTCTATAAGTGTATATAAGAATTATAATAACCATTTGATTAAAAAAAGGACATATCCTTTGACTATTAGCAAATCAGGTCCAAAGTCTCATATAGAAAACTCGATGTGTTTTAACGTGTTCTATTATACCTAAAGTACTGGAATCCATTGTAGCTGATATTTTTATTTCTTAAAAAAATGTTATCAGCAAGGTTTTTACAGGGATCGTTGTACGCAGACAAATCTTAGTATTGAAAATACTACTGGGCGTATGATATAGGACCCATCTTACGAAAAACGTATCGAGAACGACAGATCTGTCTAGGCCGCTGCACCGGCCTTGTAACCGTACCGTTCACTCAACGCCATGCTATTAGGGATATCACATTTCAATAACAATCCAAGCAGTATCTCGAAACTAAAATATAAACATAAACACTCCTAAACTTAATGGTCTCTTGTGATACATGCCGACACTGCAATATGGTATGTTTGCATAACTTGCGTTATTTCTTACAGAACACTGTCACTTTCAAATTGACATTAAAAAAACAAAATAACCCAATAAAACATGGACTAGCTTAATTCAATCGTATGGGCAAATATATTTAAAATTATGTAAATAAAATTATCAAACACATCTAAGTATGATATAAAAAAGTACAGTAGAAGAGCACTATACAGGGTGTTCTACAAGCTTTATGACAAAAAAAATTATCAATGAACATGGGTCCAATTACAATGAACTCAAGGGGTATTATTAAATTTGATAAAACTTTTTAATTTTTTTACACTAATCGTTAATGATACCTAATGCAAATGCTGGAAATACCTATCATCCTAGCCATCCATCTTTGGACTCCAAGGGCAGTATAGTTGCATCTGGTATTTTCAATACGCTTAAGATACTTGCGAAAGATGCAAGATCTGTGATTTTTTTCCTACACATTCTTTCCTTCATTCATACACGAAACATTTAAAAACGCCTTTGAAGTTCATGCAATTTGTACTTCTTATGACTCTAATCGTGTCAATCAAAATATTATTCTTCGAAAACTCTCATTGTATAACATAAAAGTTACTTTATTGCACTGGATAAAACCATACCTAACGGGTAGAACTCAAATTATATAAATACGACAACATGAATCAAGAAATATCAGTGTGATCTTTCTCCTATTTTATTTTCACTTTTTGTTAACGACGTGCAATATATTTTTGGAAATTTTAGAAAATTCTGCTTTTCGTCGATGATTTAAAATTGTTTGCAGCGGTTAATAATATAAGCTGAACGGTTGCAGTGTGAAATTGACAGCTTTTGTGATTGGAATTTAAAAAATTGACTGGAAATCAATATAAATAAATGTAGGGTAATAACATTCTCTAAGAAGAAAAGTCACATTTTGTTTGATTATTCTGTAAATTCAAAAGAACTTGTCAGAGTAGATTCTATTTGTGATTTGGGCATTACTTTGTATGTCAGGTTAAGATATTACTTGCATATTGAGAACGTTTTAAAGCGAGCAAACCACCTGCGTGGTTTTATTAAAATGCAAGGATTTTACTGATATTACTTATATTTTATTTTAAATATAATGAATTCACTTGTAAGATCAATATTAGAATATTGCAGTATTATGTGAGATCCATACTATCAGTCTGACATTGACGTACTCGAAAGTAAGTTTCATATTACTTAAGTTGCATATTGATAAAACCAACTATTCATACGGGGAGACTTCAGTTGCTGGGTATTACGTCTCTTAAAGAACAGCGTCCTATAATGATTCAAAAATTTGGCTTCAATATTATCAACAATAAAATCGCCAGAAATTTTGCAATTATTTAATTTTAGAGTTCCTAGAAATAACACAGGTTTGCAAAAAAAATCAGACCAATGGGACTCCATTACCGTACCCCGAAGGTTTTTGATGTGCCGAACACGATGCCATAGTCCGTTTTGCGCCATCACGTCAGGATTTCGAGAAAACTTAACCTAAAAGTGCTAAAAATACCTTTTTCGCCTTCGCTCATGCATAAATTCATTATTTTGGCCAGAATTTTATTGCAATTTCGAATTATCTGACTAAAAATATGCTACTTTTGTTTGAAACATTTTTTTCTGAAATTGTCTCTTTCTTTAAATATCCGGGGAGGAAAAATTAAAATTTTAGAACTTTGCGAATTTTTTACTCGAAAAAGAAGAAGTTTGGACAAAAGAGTTTGGAATCATCCGGGGGATATTCTCAAATTTTTTCGGAATTGTCCAATGCCCTTTGCAGAAAATATAGAAAAATAATATAGAAAAAAATATTTTAAAGAAAAGCTTTTATTTTAAAAAACTGTACTAAAAGTAAAAAATATTTTTTTAAAATTTATACACCTGGAAATCAAAAACTTTAGGGATGGTCATATAGCACTATTGCGTAGTTACTTGCTCAAACGACCGCCACCAAAGCTTTTGGCATATGAATTTCAAAAAATTATTTTTCACTTTTTGGTACAGATTTTTAAAATAAAAGCTTTTTCTTAAAAACGTTTTTTTTACATAATTTTTTTTCGACATAATGGCACTTTACTCTTGAACGATTTTCATATTTGTGCCCTACCCTGTATATTGTTTAACTTGAGGCCATTCTAAGTGCACCTGTACTGGTTACCGGACATGCAATAACTTTTGGCTGTATTTAAACTTTGGTTGTGTAACTGAAAAGAAATTTCCATTTGTTGCACACTTAATCGACCTCCCTGTGTATCCTGGGCGTAGAATCAGGTCATGCCTATCATAAAAATACATTGCCATCGAAACTAAATCAACGTGTGAAATTTCAACTCCGTAGGATAAGAGGAAGTGGTTCTAATTCAGCTTTCAAGATTTGACCTAAACAAACTAACACACTAACATGCCAGGTTAAATAAAAGCTTCTAAAAAGTTATTAATTATTTAAATTTAGAAAAGATTTCTTTTATGTTTTGTAATTAAACAAAAAATGTCTAAAACTAATATTGTTTACAAAAGACACTGCGAAGAGTATCCTGTAAATTGTGCAGCAATTATACAAAAAGTGTAGTAAATCGGCGAAGAGTATAATGCTTAGCTTGTTTTATTATATACATTGTCAATCTTTTATCTATCTATATTTTTGAGTACATAAATAAATAAATAAATAATTTAGCTAATGAAATTTGCATATAATTGTTGGGTACTTCTCTGAGACAAATCTTTATGCGGTAAACCGTTAAAATGTTCGTAGTTATTGATTTGCTCCCTATTCTGAAAATAAATGTCAATAGTAATTAAAATTCCAAAGAATGTTAACCAGCGAGTAGCAAACATCCAGCTTTGTCTGCACCCTGTGAATGCAACTGCCCTAAACGAAGGTTACATTAAAATTGAAGTAGTCTTTTGAAAATTCCAGAGGGGTTGAGAGACACCTTGTCATTAGGCTAAAACTCTAGTGAATGGATATTTTTAAATGAAAACTTCTTTGTGAATTCGTTCCCTTTGACTAAGACCTCATTCCATTTGAGAGCGTTTTTTCGCTTCAAAGCGGATCGACAGAAATTATTCAGCTTTCTGAATTTCCTGAAGCTGAAAGTTTTTTTTCCGAAATTAATTAAATTTGATACCAAGTTTACTGAATCAAGGCAGGAAGAGATTGTTAATTAAATTTGGGGAAAGTTGGTTTTGTACGCCAGCGCAATTAAAAAAAATAAATTATGCAAAGTGTAAACTTATATTCACTATGTGTCTATTTTCGTATTGGACTCGCTTTGCGAAGCAGGGGTGTACTTAATGTTGAGACTTTGGCCCGTGAAAAATAAAACCGAGCCTGAGGCCATGCGCGAGATTAAATGTTATAATTTCAAAAATAATCCTCACATAATCCCAAGAGGGAAATTAATTCAATCATGGGTCAGCTTTGAATATCTCCTGATGATGTCAACTGCGTTGATGAAAGTTGAGTCTCGTATGACATACGGAATGATGATTTGGTTTAATGTTAGTCTAATCTCCTTCTTATTCACAAAGTCTTGACATATGTCTTGTTACTTATATAATGCTCTAGTAGGCCTCCCTTTGCTGTATGGCACATCTAACAGCCGCACGCCATCTATTGCGGCTGCCTGTTAGACACACGGTCTCATCAATGCTCTTTACTATAATTTTAGAACAAAATAATTTTTCATTAAGCGCACGAAAATATAGTGACGTACAAGATATTAAAAATTTACAATATACAGCATGTTTCTCATATTCGAAAGAATTTTCCTTAGATTAAAAAATATGTATATCAAATAAACTTCAAAATACTATTAAATTGTGCTAAACCTATGGAACAAATGAAATCTGCAGTCGAGCATTGCCGAATGAGTATATCTATTAAACATGTTAATTTCGGTTAGACCTACAACATATACAAAACAGCATAGCAGAATACTATTGAAATCGGGTCATATCTGTCATAAAGGATGATGGCTAGAAGCGTGTAAACAGTAGTGACTTATATAAACTCTACATCCGATATGTATTCATGTATTTAACGTATGATATTTTTTTGGTAGTCCATTTCAGTTTTGCATATTTCTTTAATGGTTTACTCCATATTTGATAAAATTACCTGGATAATAATGTTATCTAGAAATACAAGGAAGAGAAGAGTGCCAATTTTAATAGAATAATAGACACAACACTTAGTGAAAAATCAATGCATGTAAAAACTGTTTAATAAATTTGGCTTTTTCCTAACTTTTGGCCTTGGATGGATTCCATCAACCAGTTACAGAGATGAGGGAAAGAGAAGGAAGTAATAAGGATACACACATTTCACACCCAGGTGTCCATCAGGTCGACTTAAAGTTACACATAGACTGGACCGCAGATAGTAGGTTAAACCACAAATTTGTCAGGCATATTAGGTATAAGTATCACAAGCCAAGACGAGCAATTGACAAACGACAGTTAATATTAGACAACTACAACTACATCTAAATAAAAAATTTTGAATTTATAGGAATGCATTTACAATTTTGCTTGAAGGAACATAGCTAAGATTCATTGGTAACTATTAAAAATAAGCAGGTTGAACATCATCCATTTGTACTCAAGAGTAGTATGCAGCTATACATTATTATACACCTATAATATTGGTGACACAATTTTGAGCGATCACTGGTAGAAACAAAGAGATAATAAGAATCAAGACGAAGTGATTTCAATTGTTATTAAAGCAGCTAATATTATAACTGTTTGAATTGCGATTGAAGATAATAATTTCGATGATTCTAATGTAAGTGATGAGGAAAGAACGCTAGGTATTTTAGACCTACCAAGTATATGATATCTCTGAAGTATAATTAAAAATTGCTCCTTAATACATCCCTTACATGATCGATAATATATCCTAGGCAGTAAAAGTCTTCTGCAAGAAATTTTCGAGGAAATTCGTCAACAAGATTATCCCACAGCAATGTAGAAATACTCCTGTTTGGCGTCAGCATGTAGTCACTTTTGCCTCAGTGGTAGTCTCACCTAAATCGGCTACTAGTGTCCTCTTTTCTAGATTGGTATTAATTCACTAATAGAGCACTATTGGGATTCTTGGGTTTGATACTGCATTTGTTAGTGATTACGCTGTCGCGTTATTAAATGCACCTTCTGTCTCTGTCTAGAGATGTTGTCACTGTCTTTTTTGTCATCTAGTGACATTATCAGCAACTTCTTCAAATCATCCAGCACACGGTTTGTTGACTTCCCATGCTTTACCCATCCAGTAATCTTGTCAATGTTTTAAGTATGAAAGAGAACAGCCATATAGGTGGCTAGTCTCCAAGCTGCAGGTATGGACCATTACAACCTTTAATCTGGGTATTGCATGTCCTTTGAACCTTCAATACCAGTTAGTCCAGAAAGAGTGACTCCATGGGCATCTGAATACTCCAATAGTGTCTCTGTATCAGCCACTCTCCTTTACGAGCAAATCTACTTCATTTGCAGTACAACCATCATATCTAAGACCCTATGAATTCTAGAAGATTCATTACTATCCTTAACTTCTTCACAAAATATCTCGGCTTCTATGTTGTATCGTAAGTTTAGCTTTGTAAGTTTACCAATTTTGGCTGGATTTAGTCATAATAATATGGTACGTATCTTTGTATGAATTATCCATGATGCGTTACTTTAACAACATTGCACATTGAAACATGGATTATGGATAGGAGCGAATAATTTCAACTAATTTTATAATGAGGATTTCGCTTATCGCATTGAGTCACTTTGTATGCTTATATTATCAATCACCACTTCTCATAGAATCGTATTAGAGCAATGCAATAATCCATTTCAAACTATCTAGTTATCTGTCTCTAACAGAATATAACGCGATTTCAATAATTTTCTTATGAATTTTACTTATATGGCTTCACTATGGATTCACTAGACGCTGGTGTAACTTGACACGTAATCTGTTTTGAAAACTCACAGTTGCTGTTGATTATATTTTTGCTGATCTCTCATTGCCAGAGTCCGTGTCCTAGGGAGTAATTTGACAATTATGAGGAGCGGATTCAAACGGATTTGTAATTACGCTATTATTTAAAGAATACAGGCATACCTTGTCAATGTGATGATGCTAATACTTGGTAAAGAACGCTCAATGCAACACTTAGAACATGAAAGCTATTAGTCTTTGGTGTCACAATAATAAGAGTTGTTCTAAATGCTCAGACTTGATATTTTTAAGTTCCTTCTCAACAATCTCCTCAATGCTTCGGATACTAAAATGATCTTTTAACATGCACAGATATATAAAGTACGTATAATGTTCTAAAGATGGAATATGTATGTTGGGTAATGAAAAGTCTATTTCTCTTACTAAAAGATTCACGATACGAGAGCCTGTGATAAGCCCTTGATTAACTTGTAAAACTCTTTCGAATTTGTGTTGCACTCGTTTTACAGAAGTTACATTTAAACGGAAAATACGCTGTCGAAATCGAATAGAACATTGCACGCATCCACCACAGACAGTTTATTCTCATCGATGATTCCGCAGGAATGCTAATGTTTTCATTTCTCTGACACATTTAATCCTGCATCATGGATTGTTCAGGTTATTCCACGGAATATTACACCTGAAGTTAAATATAGGCTCTAGTTCACTTTATGTATTTTTATTACACAATATTTTTAAAATTGCGTTACAAATTTATTTAGATATGTATAAATATCACAATAATACAAAGTCAATTTTTTTGCTGTTTCCACATGCAACATATGACTTCAATGTTGATATTCACAACTTTTACATTATTTGTATTATTAATTTGGAAATTCAGTCTAAAGCGTTGCTACCAGGATGTCATTACAAAGTCTGAGGTGATAGAATAAGAGCCGATGCCGTGCTTGAATATTGCAAACGATATCCATATAAAAATATAGTTCACAGATATGTTATGTGCTTACCTCAAATGAAAGGAGTTGACTGTTTACCTGGCTCACCATTACAGGTCTTGATTTGGTTTATGCCGCTAGCACAGCTGTAGGTTAAATGATATTTATTTACTTCTATTGAATTGTTTGCGGAGCTGTTCATTAAACTAACATTATTTACTATAAATAATGTATCATTAATAAAACATTTACACCATGCCTATCAATTAATATAAAGTAGTGAAATAATATTTTCAATAATTATAAAGTGATTCTAAAATTCAATAATTAAAAATTGTGGGTCGACGCTCATGTCCATCGTTATCAAGCATTCCTTTGTCGGTTTTTTTATGAGTTCAAAACTGACTTTGGATATCCTATACATAAATTGTGCTTGTTCGGATATTTTCTGTGATGATATCGGAAATTGTCGTTAAATCTGCAGTTCAAAATTTAAAACAATAATTACACTAGTTTGTGTTTAGTATTTTGCATTAAAATTATTTATCTTTATTTTACGATTCATCTAAAAAAATTGTTTATTGATGATTAATAATTCACAAAATCCCCTCTAGCAGCCGATCATATTTTACTGATCGTTTATTCTTTAAGATTTGATTGATGATTTAGAAATCGCACAGAATATCCAACGTTGAAAGTAGGGCTGCTCTAAGACTTAATAATCGCTGAATGTATTTATATCTCTCTTTAAAATATGTATTTATACCAAGCACTAAATGTCACCAAGAATATTTTTTAAATTCATTATGACATGACGATAGAGATCGTAAGTACGCACGACTAGCACAGGTCTTTGATAGATAATAAATCATAAAAATATTTTTCTCCGATAATCTCTATTTTAGTTTGGCTGATGTAAAATATTTTACAAATACATTAAAATTTTTTTTGGTAGTGGGGCGTAAAATATCTACATTTGGTTTTTTAAAACGCAAGTTTTCGTAATACTCTGACCTTCATTTCGAAAGTCAATTTACTTACATACATATAGAACTGTATAATATATGAATTAAAATAATTTATTAATTGTTGTTATATAGTAAATACCTATGAGATACCAGGAATGGTAAAGGAATTTAAAAATTACGTCGTTATTATGGAATAAGTAATAAACGTTTAAATTATTTATACAAATACTGTAAGTCTAGACTTGGGCTATTTAGATTTTCTACATTGACGCTTTTAGACTTATAAATAGTTATAAAAATTAATGGTCTATACCAAAATAAATCTTAAAAATTATATATAGAACTGTAATACGTAATATCTCTTAGTCATTACCGTTACTTATATTTTTTTTATGTGTAAATGATTTGTGTTACATTTCAGTTATCATTTTCTATTATTGAGTCAGTGGCGTACTGTTGAACACAGATAATACAATTTAACATTTTTCTTTTAAATCTGGAATCGTTCCACTAATTTGGTAACATGTATTGGTTATATACTTAAAAAAATAAGATAACTTCCATCCCGAAACTTAACATAAGCTTACTTTTAATACCATCAAAATCATCTGAGTGTCGTAATTCATAGACAATAGTCCCTACATACATAATGAGAATGTAATGCTTGACTTCCGTGTTATTTTCTTCATCGCTGTCAATATACATGTCTTGACACCTCAAATGGGACTAAATAATTTATTCAATTAATTACTTTTAATTATTCTTCTGTTTTTAAGTGTTTAATAGTGCCCTCTCGGTGCCAAAATATTTAATTACTTCCAAATGATGTAAACTCAATAGACAAGCAAAATATATTTTAAAAAAAATTAAGCTGTTCTTGCTTGATAAATATCTATACAATAATACCATTGAATATTTTAATTGATATATTACTCTACTTTGTTTATTTAAGTTTCTATGATATTCTGCATATATTTATGTCCTTGCACATATCTCTTTCTTTGTGTTTGTTTTAACCCTCTACCACATACAGTGCCATATACGACACAAAGCAGTTTTAACCCATTTATAATTTGTTGGTATTTCTGATAGTACTATAGAGTGCATGTATTATCACATGGAACATATTTTCATCACATTGTATTATAGTAACGACATCTAGTAGTGATAGATACAAAATACTTTTACTATGACCGAAAACAGCCGATGACAGACACACAAGTTTACATTTATTTGTTGTATTTTCTAAACATTTAAACAATTTTATTGTCTGAAAAAAATATTAGTGATTGAAAGTGTGGTACTGACGATAGGTTACTGAGGTAAGTAGGCATTTTATGCATTAGATATTTTTTATTGTCAAAAATAGCTTTGTGCCATATCTGACACAGCATGTATCTACGAAATGGTTTCTTTGGAATTATCATAATCAGGATTTTTTTAGTCTTCACACTGTTCTTGCTTTCCAGGTGTTATGGATCCAAAAGTATTTTATGGAATATTCAAACCAACTATTCGAGAAATACCAGAGGATAGGGGAGATGAAGATCTGTCAGATTCTGATCAAAAAAATGTTATACTGGCTCCGGACATGGAATCAGATTATGATGGTGATGCATATTCCAACAATTCTTATATTGTTATACCTGAAACAGACTATGAAAGCGATAGCGAGGATGATATTCCGCTCAGTGAGTTACAAAAAGAAATGAGAAAGGTAAAACCTTTAAAATGGAAGGAAGACAAAATGAATATTCTGGATGAAGATACAAAATTTTTAGGAAGTTTGAACCTGCCACCAGAACTAAGTAAATTAGAGTCTCCTATTCAATTTTTCAAGTTTTTCGTGACTTTGTAAAGGGAACAAACCGATCTGTAAAACTAGAGGTTGACCAAAATCTTCAGTTGAAGGTGAATTTCAGGATAAATGGCAATGGGGTCCGACAGCTGATTTCCCAATTCGAGAGGTCGGAACAGATGATATTGACCATTGGGGACATTGGAAAAGTGAAAGACAAAGGTGCAAGTATCCTGGGCGTACGGGAAAAAGTTACATAAAATGTGAGAAATGTGAAGCATTTCTATGCTTAAACAAAGACAGAAATTGTTATTATGCTTTTCATAATGAATAGTTTAACACAGGTCTTAGTTGTATGTTGTACCATATATGGCACAAACCCCATGTTTTTGTATAAGTTTTTTAAATTTGAAATATAAGTTTTTGAAACATTTTTGGTGTTATCTCAACCATATTTCCTGTCCACCATTTTTTTTAAATGAAAATAAAAAATCATGCAGTAAAGGGTTAAGATTAAAACTCTGACTTTTCTTATACAAATGTTTGTCTTTAAGAATAAAGAATTTCGAATTTGAATTTCGAATGTGAATTTTAAAAATAAAATTGGATTGCGGGGTATCATTAAAAGGGAAATAAATGAATCTATCTACCGGGGTCATAGCCTTTGAATTGCAAATATTCATTTAGAATACAAGAGTGCACTTCAAAATGTAGAGCATATAGAACATTTTTAATTTCGAAGTTTTATTCAATTATCTTTGCAATCAGCTTTGGTTTAAACCTTTTTTTAATGTCTCAGCAGAGTAACAGGCGTTTAAAATTTGCACTGTTTAAATTTTTTGCCTGTAAGTCGCGAAGTAGATTTTGGATGAGTAATCTGCTTTTACCACAGGAAAGAGGTATCCTGTAAATAAGATTCTGTAAACCCAAAAGTACTACATAGTATACTAGTGAACATTTCGCCAATCAAGATGGTATCATCGGAATATCTAATACTAATTATTGTGATTACTAGAAACATGGAGCATTTCTTTTTTCAGGGCTCGTCTGTAGAAAACTCCGTGGGCACTGCAGACTCCTGGGTTTATTGTGCTCTCCCTATCATGCTTAACTCTACTCACTCCAGTACCCCTGTACCCCGAATGAGGTGATACAGTGTCAGTTCGTATCTGCCGGTAGATGCTGGATCTTCAGAGGACCAGTGTCTCTCCGTTGAATATAATGTGATCCTCCGTTTGCGGTTCCTTGCCACAGTCTGCAGTCTAGGTTATAGTGAAATGTTCCGATTGTGTAAAGGTACTTCTCGAAGAAAAATGTCCTGTTAGATATCTTGCTGTCATTCTTAACCGTATTCTGCTCTTTGAGAGCAGTTAGTTGTTTAGTTTCTGTTGCACATGGACCCTTGATGAGCGTTTTCTCATGTCGATTTTCTGGAATGCTCCTCTGGTGGTTTTTGTGTTTTATCTTGACTTAGTTTTTAATCATCATTCTGGATGGGCGCGAGTTCTGGGCAGAAGAATATATTAGCTGCTCCTTGTCTAGTAGGTTCATCAGCTTTTTAATTACCGTTCATTTTGGTGTGTACTGGCACCCAGAGTAGTTTGACTATATTATGCTCACCCAGAATTTCCAACTCTTCGTGACAATTCCATACCAGTCGAAATGACTCCTTATTAGAGGCTAGTTTCCCTAGTGCCATCCAGCTGTTTGACGCAGTGGAGATTCGCTGGTTCACGTATTGTCGATTTATGTCCTCACATATTCAAGTAGAGCTAGAATTTCTGACTGGAATACAATGGAGGGAAAGGCTTATACTTGCCCTTAGTATTTCACCATATATTCCAATTTCAGCTCCTGTGTTCGTCCTAGACCTGTCGGTATACCAGGTTGGGTCTTTACGTAATAAATTAGAAGCTTATGTTGATCAGTTCATTCTATTTCTAATGATGACATTTAAGATCTTGTTAAAGGTAATTTTTGCTATCGTATAGTCTGACCTCATGTTCAATAGAGAATCTTCTACGGTGTTGATTATCCTCAAGTGTCTGCCCGATCTGGCTCCATGAACATTTGGAATGTTTGAGTTTTGTAGCCTATATGTCCCAATTTCGGTCTCTCCCTGGGTCATTATGCCAAGTGGGGGGAGGCTTAATAGGGTTTCCTATTGTGGCACTGGTACCTGTAATTTCTAAGCGTGTCAGTCTTTGTACTCTGCTCAGCTTATTAGCCTACGCTTGTGAAAATTCAGTGCAACAAACTAGGTCTACTAGCATACGATCGTCTGCATGTTGCCAATATGGCTACCGATCTATGTATGTATTATCCTGTTTGGTGTTGGTTCCAGGTAGGTTCCATCACTCAATATATTTGACCTTATCCGACATCTGCCGTTATCTGTCTTGAAGGGCAAGTGGACCTAAATCCTCCAAACTTCCCCTTCTGATGAATGGGACGATGAGGTTTTTCTAATAGGCTGTCAAATTCAAGATTTCATAGTAGCGGGAACAGGACACCCCTCTGCGGGAAACCTCCTGCAACTAACTTGCCTAGGTATTCACTAATCATGGTGGTTAATGCTACCCTTCCTTTGAGCGTGCCATTAGTTCACCTGCAACAGGTGTCCTCGATGCCGCGTTCTCTTGCAGTGTGATTGATGCGGTTGAGGAGGTGTTATCGAGTGTGGCACTCGATACCTCTATGTCGAGGATAGCACCCAGCGCCACCTCGTTCTGTTTTAGTACCTTTTCCACTTTCTGGCGGCAACTAGATGAAGTGCCGTTTCTGTGGACATGCCTGCCTTGAATATAATTTGGCTTTGATGTAGTAAACTTCTAATCAAAACATCATTCCTAATATGCTTGTCGAGCATTTCTTCCAACGCAGTATGGTTTCTGAGAATGGATTTCCTGGCCAAGATCCCATTTTCCTATTTTCAGAAATAACCTCTTTGTACCCAAATGTCGACAGTAAATACCCCACTGGTCAAGGTTCTCTACCTGCGCGTCTGTTACATCCGCCATTTTACATAACTAGGGCAATATAATTTGCTGTTTAGAATAAAGGTTTCAGTTATCGAGCGTAAGCCGCTGTGTAAATGACAAATGGGAAAGTGTGCTATGGCTGTTTTTTCAATATTTTTGTGTGTCGTAATTTTTTTATCGTCCTTCAGGTATACAGTATTTATAAATGGAATAGAAAAATCCCAAGTCTTTCATTAGTGGTTACAGTAAAATAACAATGATGTTTATGAATTTTCTTATGGTGAAATTTAAATTGAAAAATTTGAATTGACTTATAAAAAATTGGCGGCGCTTGGCGGTTATAAATTTTACGTCAATGTAATAAGTCCTGATCAGTGTTTATTGTTCCGTATAGTTTACTCGCAACTATTTGCAACTTTTGATAAATTATTATATTTTGTAGAAGAATGCATCGTTTCAAGAACGAAGGCCTTGTAGAAATACGGTTACTAGGAAGTGGCAAAGACGAGAAATTCTAGGCAATTTGGGACTATGTAAAAGATACGATAGGAGAGAATACTGATTCATCTAATGAGCACAGATTACGGGAAAAATTACGTCGTTTGTGCCGGAATGTCGATGAATGCTGGACTCAAGCTTCTCGGCTCTAGGATTATTTTAAACACAAAAATGCTAATTGGTTGGGAGTGTTGAATACTCTGACCGGAAGTCAAGTCAAGCTTGTCCGATATGTGGTGCCACACCCCGTGATTTTTTGCGAATTGAGGATTTCAAAACGACAAACGTATTTGTTCCAAAACCAAATACTTTACAGTTTGGAATAAGTCCATTACATTGTTGGATTCGAATTTTTGAGTGTATCCTCCACATGTCCTATCGATATGATATACGTGAATGGCAAGTCCGAGGCCAAAAATGTATGTATTATCCTGTTTGGTGTTGGTTTCAGGTAAGCTTGGAGTCTATGATCATTCAACATATTTGACCTTATCGGACATCTGCCTTTATCTGTCTTGAAGAACAAGAGGACCTAACCTCCCCTTCTGATGAATGGGACGACGTAGGTTTTTGATGAAGATTTTCAACACTTCCTCATCAGTGAATTTTTCGAACATGTTCAAGGCCTTTTATACTCGAACTCTGACTATACTATTGAACATGCCTCTCTGTGATGACTGTGTCGTCAGCATGTTACTTGGCTTCGAACTCCTCAACTGTGAATTTTTGTAATAAGCTATCAACTTCAAGATTTCATAGTAGCGGGAACACGACACCTCTCTGCGGAAAACCTCCTGCAACTAACTTGCCTAGGTTTTCACTCATCATGGTGGTTAATGCTACCCTTCCTTTGAGCATTCCATTAGTTCACCTGTAACAGGTGTCCTCGATACCGCGTTCTCTTGCAGTTTGGTTGATGCGGTTGAGATATCGATATGATATACGTGAATGCCAAGTCGGAGGCTAGAAAAATAAAGAAATGATTGCTAAAAGGAAAAAAATATACAAGAACGATTCTTAGAAAAATTTCATTTACATGTCGACAAACCAAAAGCCTGGTTTGGTAATACTGCTCGTCGAGCATTTAATGACACTAAAAAATTTTCTGAAATTACCAATGTTGATGAAGACCTCATTAAAAAATAATTTTAATTTTCCTGTCCTATAACTACCAAATCGATACACCAAAATTGGAAGAATATTGCTACGCAACACACTATACATGACGAAATATTCTTGGTACCCAATGCCTGCAACTGTGCATAAAGTTCTAGCACACAGTAAACATATTAAAAATACTGTATTGCCAGTAGGGTATTTTGGAGAAGAAGGATCTGAAGCTAGGAATAAATTGTACAAACATGACCGACAATTTCACGCTAGGAAAACTAGTGGACAAAATAATATGGAAGAAATTTTCAACAGAGCTATGGATACATCATATATTATCATTTCAAGTATTAGTTCACAAAAACGCATAAACCGTCAACGTAAATGCAACTTCTTTTTGAAGTAACTAGTATGCTGCTGGAACCGAAACCTGAAACTTTACAATTTGAAGAGAGCAGCGAGGTCGATGATGTCGAGGATGATGTAGAGAACGTCCTATAGAAGATATATTGCCTATTGACCAATTAGATTTATTAGAATTGGAAAACGATATATAATATCCAATTTTTTTGTTACGTAAATCAATAAAACATTGCCAAACAAGCGTTTGTTATTAAAATTTTTACGTTAAATACCCCTTAATTTATGTCTTTTTGTTATAAACTATCACAGGAAATAGTTATGCCACTTAATTTTCCCATAATAAATTATAATTTAATTAATTTTGGCCAGATAATTTGGGCTCAGAAACAATAGTGCGACGTCGAAATTTGTTCTTATTTGAACAAGCAGTAGTAAGTAGCAGTAATAAAATACACAAAATAGAACAGTACTATTTTATATAGGCATTTATATAGGTAGCAGGTACAGGTGAACTTCGATTCTGTATGCGAAATATAAATATATAAATTACCCCTTCATTTACTAATACCAATGGAATACCATGCATATGTAAGTATTAGAATTTAACAGAATGAGCACGCCAAAATGCACTAATTATTCTAAGAACATTTCCTGAAAACTCTAAGCTTATTCCGAGAACACTAACGAATTATCTACGCCGCTGCCTTGACTAATTTATCGTCCATAATGTTGTCGAGAGCACCTCGGGGCCTTCACGTTCTTTTGTTTCGGCGTTCTTTTTTCATGTTCGATTGTGTTTTATTTTTTAGCGGACATCTGTTGGATTGTAATATGAAGTGTGGCGCCGTCTTGCAGCGGGCGCAGTGCCTCACGCCTTCTACAACGAGAGGTGACTCGTGGGTGTTAACAGAACCAGAATCTCATTCAGTAGACCGAGCGCCAGAGACGAAAAAAGACAAAAATGCGTTAAATTGAGGAAGAAGGTTGCTGTTTTTTTTAATCGCTAGACTTTATGGTGCTAATTGGTGAATAAAAATAATAATATCTTACATGTTAATCTCCCCATATCATTAGCCAATAAATTTAAAGGCATGCATTTGAATGTAACTGGTATAAATAAATTGTATCCTACAATATTTGTCGAACCGGTAAGCGAGAACGAAATATTAAATATTATCATGCAAATGAAAAAATCAAATTCTTCTGGTATTGATAAAATAACCGCAAATATGCTAAAATCAGTTGTTAATTATATAACAAAACCTTTAACATTTTTGATAAATTGGTCTCTGTCAGAAGGTGTGTTTCCCGATGAACTTAAAATAGCTAAAGTAGTTCCACTTCATAAAAAAGGGCAAAGAGAAACTGTTGAAAATTACAGGCCTATTTCTTTATTATCATGTGTTTCAAAAATTTTGGAAAGAGTAGTATTCAATAGAATAATTAAATTTTGTAATGTTAATAAAATATTAAGTGATAAGCAGCATGGTTTTCGAAAAGGCAGGTCGACTCAATCGGCAATACTGGGCTTTCTTAGTGAATTATATGATGGCTTAAATAATAACAAGAAATGTCTTGGTGTTTTTATGGATCTAAGTAAGGCATTCGATCTCGTAGATCATGACTTACTTTTACAAAAATTAAATAAATATGGTTTACGTGGGAAGCTCGGAGATTGGTTGAGTTCTTATCTGTCAAATCGAAAACAGCTTGTGGAAATAAATGGTACTACATCAGGAAAATTGCGTATAACTAGCGGTGTACCCCAAGGTTCTGTACTGGGGCCACTTCTTTTTATACTTTTTATAAATGATCCGCCCGATGTTGTCAATGAATCTTCATTATTTATGTTCGCCGATGATAATTCACTTCTAAATTCAAATAATCACCTGCAAAATTTGGTCCATGATACACAAGTGAAACTAGATCTATTTGTATCTAAATTTCAAAACGACAAATTATTATTAAATGAAAATAAAACTGTTTTCATTCAGTTTACTCCTAGACTTTTTTTTTTTTTTTTTTTTTTTTTTTTTTTTTTTTTTGGCATTGCGACTTACGTCGATACAGCCAGATCCGAAGTTAATATGTACTTATCAATTAACTAATTGTACCCTAATTCTAACCTAACCTATACCACCGATCACAAATAGAGACTCTGGGATAAAACAAGGACACTCTCTTCTCGCCCAGGGGTCTGTCAGGGCATTTTATTACTCCTAGACTTCTAAATTACAAAGAATCTTATTTATTAAAAGTAAATGGAAAGTCCTTGGAACAAGTTTCAACAACGAAATTTCTAGGCGTTTACATTGATAACGCTCTGAATTGGGAGTGTCACATTAGCGAACTTTGTAAAAAGCTTTCTACTGTATGTTTCGCGCTGTATAGATTAAGAAATATTACAAATAGGAGTGTCTTGCTATCTTATTACTATGCAATTTTTTATTCGAGAGTTCGATATGGCATAATTTTTTGGGGTTGTTCTCATCATACAGATAGAGTTTTCAAATTACAAAAACATGCAATTAGAAACATAGTTGGAATTTCACGACGCACTTCTTGCAGACAATATTTTAAAGAATTAAATATTTTACCTATAGCATGCATATATATCTATGAAATAATATTATTTGCTAGACTGAATATAGATAGTTTCTTGCTGAATAACTTTAATCATAGTTATGATACTCGTACGCAAAATAATTTAATAATTCCTATCCACAATTTGTCAATTTATGAGAAGAGCCCTAAGTATATGGGCATAAAATTATATAATAAATTACCGAATAATATACGACAGATTGACAATTTAAATAATTTTAGAAGTTCCTTGCGTGCAATTTTATCAGATAATATGTTTTACAGTGTACAAGAATTTCTAAAATACACATTTTAATTTGCTTTTTTATTTTAGTGTTAATTTTATTAGGTTGATCTATATGTTTGTGACTTTTAAATTTTTAAATTTGTGACTGTTTTGTAATTTGTATATTTATATAATTGTGTTTACCATTTTTTGTAACTCTGACGAGTCCCATACCATTGTACTTGTTTGGTCTAAAGGACAATAAATATATTATTATTATTATTATTATTATTATTATTATTTTTTACAGCTAAGAGAATTTTAAAAATATCGGGTTTGTCGCGATAACTTTTCTATTTTAAAGGATATGAAATAATGTTTCATATAAAAATTTTAGGCCTGATGCTAAAATAAGAAATTTAACCCCAAATTAAAAAAAAAATTGGCAACTAGTGGAAGCGGCTGAAACCTCCCCACCAAAGGTTTGCGAACATTCTTTGATTTGATGAATCGCCGGGCTTATTACCGCTGACCTGTGCCATGCAGGCCTCTGTTCCGTGGGTGCCAGAAACTATACTTAAAGACCCGACGTTGTAGGCACTTGTGTGTGAACTTAAATATCTCTCTAGAATTAGATTTTCAACAATAATTTAAAAATTACAAAAGCATTTGCAACTTTAATTTTTACATAACTTTAAGAAATTAAGAGAGCTCATTACTTGTTAATGATATAGTTTTGTATTTACTGGTCAATCTGAAATCATAATTTCTCAAAACCAAATTACAGTTGTAGTTTGACCTTTATATTTAACAGTTGTGTTATTTTTTAAAATAAAGAATGATATCGAATATACTATTACGCTCTTTAGAGCCCAATAGAAAGAGTTGAGAAATATATAGCTATTTTGATGCATTCTTCGCATTGATATTATAAATACTTTGAGCTTTTATCTTAAACCGTGATGTATGAATACGGCACAATACTGGAAATATTTTATTGTATCCGATATCTTCTATACAATTACTTGGGCCATCATGAGCAAATGAATCGATAGAGTATAGTCATGCATTTGCTTTCAAAACTAGGCTAATCTTCAATACCACCGACTACTGTCACTTTGTTTTGAGCCTTTCGACTCTCGGAATTCCAGGATATATCATTGCTAACTTCGACTAGAAAGGGTACAGCCTTAGAAGCGTTGAGACATAATCCCACGGATGGCACCTTCGCACTGCCCCCCCCCCGTGCGAGTGCGTGAACTAAATTCCCGAACCTGCGGTTCCTCGGTTACTGAACAGGCTTACTATCGCAACGACGAGTCATCATATTTGAACTTATCAACCTCAACGCTCTGACACTGACATCAATTAGGTATATCGTAGCCTACTAGATGAAACATAACATTTAAAATGACTCGCCGTCTTACAAGCGTGTAGATAAGGGGGGTGGGGGTAGAGATGGTAATTATCTCCCCAAGAAGGACTAGAGAACATAAAAAGTCAGGCGAGTTAGCGTGGTTTATCTACAGATGTAAAATTATACTAAGCTTACGCTGTATTTTGGCTTGTAGTGTGCTTCGACTAGAAAGGGTACAGCCTTAGAAGCGTTGAGACATAATCCCACGGATGGTACCTTTGCACCGCCCCCCCCCCCGTGCAAGTGCGTGAACTAAATTCCCGAACCTGCGGTTCCTCTGGTATTGAACAGGATTACTATCGCAACGACGAGTCATCATATTTGAACTTATCAACCTCAACGCTCTGACACTGACATCAATTAGGTATATCGTAGCCTACTAGATGAAATATAACATTTAAAATGACTCGCCATCTTACAAGCGTGTAGATAAGGGGGGTGGGGGTAGAGGTGGTAATTACCTCTCCCAAGGACTAGAACATAAAAAGTCAGGCGAGTTAGCGTGGTTTATCTACAGATATAAAATTATACTAAGCTTATGCTGTATTTTGGCTTGTAGTGTGCTTGAACATTGGAAATATTTATGTTCGTATATGTGGGTCGAGTTAGCAGTTTTCGTTCAAGGTCAAAAGACAGCGGTGTCGTATATGCAACGGCTGATATATGCAAATGTAATATGGGTTACATATATCACAGGGGGTCGAGTTACCAGTTTTCATTTAAGGTCGAAATACAGCGGTGCCGCAACCGAGAGTGGATCGTAGTGGAAAAAGTTTATGTTTTATTGCAAAATCTGTGAATTTTTCAAATTTTTGTGCCAATTGACCCTTCATAGAAAAGAGGAAATTAACCCCTCATAAATTGATAATAATGTTTAATATTATCCCCCATCCCCATAAAAATAATATATTTACGCCGTCACAGGACTTGCACAATCCTTTTTTAAAGGAAAATAGTAAAATGCGATATATCGTTGAAATAAAAATAACATCTACTTCCGAATAGTATAATAAAACGCATAACGTAGTAGAAAATAAGAAAGTTTATGCTCCTCGGTAGTTTCAGCATTATCGTGTCCCCATACATACACAAAGACATTTTTTAAAAACCAATGATTCATACCCCTGGGTCCTCTAAACGTAGAGATCTGGTTTTCTATCAATTTATTTTTACCAATTGAAATAACCCTCCTAATTTTTTAACTAGTGGGGAGGTTATAAGCAAAAAAAAACAACTTATTCCTTTAATTTCAAAATTCTTTTCGAAAAACAACGTGATTAAATTGAAAATTTAGCCAATTATAGCTAACAGTATCTTCAAGGAGGTGACGTAGATCGAATCTGAAAATATAAATTTTTCCGAGACTTAATCTCAAAAGAGAGAGAAATCACTATAACTTTTTTCACAAGTTTTTCTTTTAAATTATCTAAATTGTTATTAAATAGTACATTTGGAATTCCATAATTGAACATTCACAATAGTCAGATTGTACCAACAGGTGTTCCAGGAATTGGACCATTAAATTTTCTTCTGACTCCACCATCGGAAATATCCTCCCCCTAATTATAACATTTGACAATAAACATATTTTGTTTCTAGGCAAAATATATTGCTACTTCAAATAAAATCGCTCATGATCCTGACAACGATAACTATTGTTGATGTGTACTACATTAGACTACTAAAACGGTAAAAAAAAACTGTTTGCAGAAACGTTTATCTTCGAAAAAGAGAGGAAAAGTAATTTGGCAGTAGGAGGTCAAAACATCATAATTGAATATCAATTTTAATGCATAACATTTTGTTTGCTACCATTTTTTAAAATATTCAGAAATGGAGGCACTTTAGTCTGCTCACATTTTTGCCATCCTGTATATCAATTTTGGAAAATAGTATCATTTCATTCATAACAAGCAGGCGTTTCTATAAAGAATGACTTAGAGAATGATATTTACAAATAAAAAGTTATTTCTCTTCCGAATTCAATCCATGAACACACTGTGTATATAGTTGAACATAATTCTTCATTCTCTCGCTTCTTCATGCGGTGAAAGGTACAGGAGAAGAAATATCGTACGCTGCTATTGTGGACACAGTGCGCATATATTCGATTATATTTAATCTACCTATTTTTGAAAACGCAAATCTATCAAAATAAGAAAATAATTATATCCCCGTTTAACTCTCTCTAACTAAAAAAATGGAATAACGAATTAGTCTCAATTTTTCCCCGTGCTGTTATGACATATTTGTTAACACAATACGCTGATATAAAGGTTAAATTTTAATAACTGCAGAAAATACATTTTTTTCTAATGCTTCTTCTTCTTCTTCTTTTGGCATCGTAACCCAGGGTGGGTCTTCGCCTGTCTGGCTATTTTCTTCTATTCTGTTCTGTCTTGAGTTTTTCTTCTCCGGTTTCTAATACTCGTAGCTCTCAGGTCATCTTCTATGTCATTTATCCATCTCATACTAATCTTCCTCTTCTTCGTCTACCAGCGGGTTTCCACTTATTTATATTCTTAGTTACTCTCGAGTCTTCCATTCTGTTGACATATCCCAGCCATGTTAATCTTTGACCTTTTATATATTTAATCATGTCACCCCCTTTATTGATCTGATTCAATTCAGCACTCATGCTTATTCTCCATATCTCCATGTTCCATCAGCGTCTTTGACTGGTCCATATATTTTTCGCGGGATATTTCTTTTGAATATAAGTCTTTCCTTGTCTCTTTTTGTCATGGTTCGAGTTTCACATCCATATATTGCTACAAGTCTAATTAAGGTTTTTTATATTTTTGTTTTCATAATTTTATCTAATAGTCCACTTGTCGTTAATATTTTGTGGGCGTTGTAACATCGATTTCCACTGACTACACATGCCTTGATTTAACTGCATATGGAGTTGGTTTGGTTAAGCACCTAAGTATATAAAGGTTTCCACGCGTTCAAGATTATAGTTCTCGATTTGGATGCTGTTGTTATTACTGGTTGGTGTTGTCTTGACTTCCATGTATTTTGTTTTATTTGAATTAATTATAAGACCTCTTGATCGTTTTGAGTAAACGTTTCCTCCAACTGAGTTTTATTTCTGCCGATAATAGCTACATCGTCTGCATAGGCACATCTTTGAGATGATTTGATTCCAATATAACCTCTGTAGTTGATGTCTTTCATTACAGCTTCAAGTACCAAGTTGAAGAACATGCTTGTGCGTCACCTTGTCTTCCTCCTAGATTAATGTCGAAAGTTGATGATTATTCTCCGTCCACTCTAACAACCGCCTTTGATACCTCTAATGTCGTCTTTGTCAACCTCATATATATGTCGGGTACTCATTTGTTCGCATTTGACTCCGTCGAATGCTTGTTTATTTAATACTACGTCGACAATTTGCAGACGTACATATAGCAAGCGGGAAATAATTAATCAAATGTTTTTAATATAGATTAAGGATAGCAGCAACTTTTGTTGCGTTAAGTTAGATAGGCTTTTTGTTCTCATTTTCAACTTATCTTCGTGGTCGTAAGGGTATGTGGATACTAGTGTTGCAATGAGAATTATCAAATAAGTAATTGATGAATTTATTTTAGCCAGAATGCAGGTTATCGAATGCAAAGATTGAAAATTAGTATTTCTACACACAGTTTTTTAAATTTCTCACAGATGACTTTTTTTGCTGTTTGCCAAATCTCATAAAAAACATGCTTTATTAAGGCTATAAAAATAGCACATATCGAATACAACAACTTCCGAATTGTACACTTTCAGTTTTACCAACGATTATATAAATTTCTTTAAACGTATATGGGTGGGAGTGAAATTAAAATTTCCTTCTAATACGCAAGTATTTAAAGAATGTTTTAAGCTGAACCCCATTAAAATGTTATTAACATTTGTTATAACAGGTAATTTTTCAAAAATATCAATGTCTCGGGTTTGACTGATCGGATATTTAAGCTACAGACAGACAGTTTGTTCATGTGAGACACAATACAATGTATATACTTGTCAATAGATTAAAAGTAATGTTAAAACATTAAAGATATAAAAAATACATCACGTACTTACGAAAACATTAGTAGTAAAAAATTATTAAAAAACTGCTTACAGATCTAACAGTTTTAAGTGGTGTGTTGAAAATACTCATTAAACTCTTGAACTTCATCATAAAAAAGCTCTTCTTTTAGAAAACTTTTAAATTTTGTAATAATTTTTTTATGATTCAGATTTTTTCCATTCATTATATAATTGTACTGATTTATACCTGTAACTATTAATATTCTTCGACAAATGAAAAATGGAGCCATTATAATAGATATAAATCTAGTATTATAGCTACTTTGAATGTAATGTTCTCTAACATGGTTATGTGCATAGACAAAATACATTTAAATATGTACTGATTGGTGGAAGTAAGCATACCTAAATTCTTAAATAAAGGTATACAGGCGTCATTAAATTTAGCTTTTGTAATGGTTTCTACTGCCCGTGTTTGCAATTTTAAAATTTTAGAGGCATGTGAAGATCCTCCCCAAAGTAAGATACCACAGCACATTACGCTGTGGAAGAGATAACACTATTATTGACTGAATTAGTTATATTCTTCAATAGATAGATGAAACTTTACAGCTTTTCGGATAGGCTATCTACGTGAGCTTCCAAGTTAATTTATTATCAAAAGTGAGACCTAAACACTTTACAGAATTATTATTTTCGATGCAGAAATGAGGGCTTAAGTTAAAAATAAGTGTTTGAGTTTTGTCTTCGTTAAATTTTAATCTAATATTGTTAAAATAATACTGAGCTTGCAACTGTGTTTCGGCCGGCCATATAGATAAGATATTTTAAATTTCTATCAACCGAGAGTAATGTGGTATCATCAGCATATCCAATATGTTTACAAGAATTTCTTGATATACCATTTACATATATTATGAACAAAATTGGTCCTAAGATGGATCCCTGGGGAAGACCATGCTTTAGAGGCTCTAGTGAGGACTTCATGGTACTTAAAATATATTGTTTAATGAAAGATAAACTATTGGAAAGATATTAAATTTTGAAAAAATATGGTTTTTAGAGCGATTTAAGAAGTTGTAGCATTTGAAAAATCTACATTAATAATTTCAGTTTGAATACAGTAAATTAATCCATTAGTTCATTTGTTTGATAGGCAACCACTCGTACTTCAAAGGGCATAGCAGGTTGCATATCTGAAATTCTCAACAAGGAAAGAAAGCGTGTTTTCTTTTATGTATTATTTTTGAGTCGGAGGTGTTATTCACATATTCTTGTGGTTGAGATATTACCTAATTGTGTAATTCAGTCTTTTAAATGCAAAGCCCTTTGTTGGCGCATTTTGATTGGCTAGAGAAAGTGTTCTCTAGAGGTTCAAGTTGGCAACGCGGAGAACTGTCAAAGAGATTTCCGTCGAGATTTCCGTCGAGGATTGGTCGAAGTCGACAGCGACGAGGTAGCGGAATGGCGGTGGTCCCGGTTTTGTAGTGAAGAATTTGGGTTTTACATCGCTGACACTGAAAAGGGATTTGATTTGATGTACCCAGTGTTTCTTTACCGTCCTGCCAGAAGCATTTTGTAAGTTCCAGGAAGGAATTCTGTTGCTTGTCGTAATCCGATCGCCACGTGTTTCGTGAAGGTTATACCATACTCTCTATAGGAGGTAGGCTTTTTTATTTTACTTAGTTGATGTTTTATTTAGTTCTTATTTATTGTAATTATTACAGAGTGTTTGGTATAAGCATATGCTTGGTACAAGTATATTTTTGGAGGGACTGGCCCTTTGAAAATAAGTTATGTTTTGGAGAGGCTTGTACTTGGTATAAGCACGTGTTTGGTGCTGTCATTTTGGTTATGTAAGGGGGCCCAGCATTTAGAGGAGTAATAGGAGGAAGTCTATTACTCAGATGTTTGGTTTTATGTGGGTTCTGCTGACGTTTAGAGAAATTTTGGTTGGAGAGTTGTCCGCAGCAGTCTCCAAGAGATTTTGGCAGAGTTTTGGGAGTGACACGGAGTCGTAGTCGTAAGCAACGTCGAGAACATCTTAAGAAGTGGTGACAAATCACGCTGCAGTTGTCAGAGAAAACGCCAAGGCCCTAATCAGGTTTTACTGTTTCATTTTAGTTACATAATTTTAGAGAAATTTTTATAGTTTCATTCAGTGATTTTTTGCCAAAAAATTGAAATAAATTACACAACGATTTTGCAACTACACACCTAGTATGTGAAGTATCTTAAGATCTTTTTTTTGTAAGTAGAGCATGGTACCACGCGACACTAGTTTACTTTCTACTATGTCTCATATGAAGTATTTTTAATAGAACATATTCTCTTAGATCCGTCTGTAACATTCTAGTGCACACAGCGAGCATTGCAAAAATTAGCTCACACGATCTTGTTTGTTACGTAATATTTTATTGATGAGCTGTAATTTTAACCCGTTGTAAACCTTTTAACTCGCTGTTGTGAATTTGAAACTCATTGTTGGTTTCATTTAAGCGTAGTTGCATTTCTATAAAGAGAGTCAAACCACTGAAATAATTTGAGAAAGGGTCCTTGCATATGTTGCATTTCTTTTGCACATGTAGATTAAGTTTGGGGAATAATTGGGGAACTATTTTGTTTTTTATTGTGGTACATCTCATTTCTGTGTTTTAATAAATGTCTAATGTCTACACGTTCTTATTATTTGCACTGGTACTCCTGATATTTGTTTAAATTTTGAGATTTCATAGAGTAAAGTAGAGTTTAGATATCACAGATATATTTTGAGTATTCCATCGCATGGTTGCTAATAACTTAATTTTGTTCCGAGCTGGCAAAATTATTTAAATCTTATTACGTAACATACAGCCGGTGGCGCCCTTTTGAGTGTCCACACACAATCCTGACCCACGGCCTATGCTCTCCAACAAAAATCGGCTGCCGTCCGCACCGGAATAACATGTTTTAATACTTAGGTATCAAAATATGTTACAAAGTTTGTGAAATTTTTGAAGTGAAAAAAGAGGGTTGAAAATTAAAAAAATACAATTTCTCTTACAGATTTTGAAAGTAGTAATAATTTGCAATATGAGTTTAAGAACGTCTACATGGGTGTGCTATTACGGTTAAGTCAGGCCAACGATAATATTTTCAAATAACCTTATTGAGAACACTTTTAACTATAATTGGTTCAATTTGCACAAAAATTGCTTCTATTCCCGAAATAATTTTTTGGTTTAAAGGAGTAGAGTAAGTTAGTTTCTTTTTTTTTCTTTTTATTGCACGGTTAAATTTCATTATTTTGACACCGGGTTTTAATAGCTCGATAGATAACGTTAATGTCTGAATTTTTATCTGAAAGGGTTTTTCCTAACTTTTCAACTAAAAAGAGTTATCTCGAAAAAATCCATTTCATCAAAATACTTTTGGCTGTAAAAGAATAAACAGAAGAAATTTTTATTGGCCCTTCTAGGTACTTAGTCTGAATAAAAAAATCTAGCGAATAAAAAAAACAGCAACCTTCTATCTCAATCTAGCGCATTTTGGTCTTTTCTCGTCTCAGGCGCTTGGTCTAAGGTGATTCGTGGGTGTTAACAGAACCAGAATTTCATTCAGGTTTCTCGGCGTTATTTATGTCGCTGTGCCCATCTTCATCACACTTACCTTTTGTAGTATTTAATTAAATCATGATTGATTGTGGTTTTTTAAAGGCAACTGTTAATGGAAAAAGCCGTCGAGAATTTTTTATTTAAATTAGTTTTTTTGGCTGAAATAGATTGAGGTGCATTTAGCCGAGACTTAACATTACTTTGTGGGACAAACCACAAGCAACTATTTATCTACTCTACGACTTGTTTGTTGGGTTGAGCTCTGTAAATATTTAATCTATGAACATGTGATTGTACTCTTGAGTATTTTGACCTACAACGTGCTATTATTCGTTTTTTTCGTCGCGAATTAAACAATGATCTGCTAATGAAATACTTAAAGATCGTGTATGGACGAATCTGTAAATCGGTTGGTAAAACCAAAAGCACACACTCCGCAAGTTGTTATTCAATAAGTGCTATGCGCATAACATATATATTGACATATTTTAATTTGTAGCAAGTAATAGGCTATTGACTATGTCGAAAAATTGTATCCGAAAGATGATAAATCCACAAAGTGCTATTATATTTAGTCTTGGATTTTTGAGAACGGTGTAAATGTGTTCACACATTAGTTTTTTAACTATAACTCAAAAATTATACATTTTTAGTATATACATATAATATGATTATTTTTAGAGCATCAAATTTACTATCGAAATGGCACTTTATATAGACAAAAAACTTTTTTCTTCAAACAAGAGTCAAAAAACTATTTTATAAAAACGAAAACTTTCAATTTATTTGTTTTTTTTTTAAACTTTTATATAACCTTTTTCTGACTTGAGTATAGGCTTGGTTTACAAAAAAGAAAGCTGACGTAATCCCCGCCAATGGTGATAAAAGCGTTTTTGATTCAAATTGGCTGAGATACCGTCGTTCAAAGTTACCTACTTTTTTACGTTTTTACCAGTTTTAATTCGTAATTTCTCAGTATGGCATTAAGATCAATAGTTTAATTAGCTGTCGTTTACAAGTTTTTCAAAAATTATCGAAGAACACATTTTCTCTGGCACATTTGCCACCAACTTCTGATGCCACTAAACAGCACGGCTAAGGACGTACCATCAAATTTATCAGTGGAAAGGAAATATTTTAATTCCATTTGAGTGGGGTTGGAAAAAATCTAATAATGGATTAATGACAACTAGCACAACTAATCCTCCTGCACCGTAGACTTTACTGGAACTAATATCTTGCGGGTGCATAAAAGGTTGTCACGGAAATTACGACTGCAGAAAATTAGGAATTATCTGCTCCATGTTCTGCAAAGAACGTATGAGCTTAAATTGTGAAAACGGTGATGTTCCAGAAGGGTCAGAAGAAGATGACGAAAACGATGTTGATGAAGATATTGATGTTCAATTCGAACACATTATGGGATAGATATAATAGATATGTAATTTTCGAAAAAAGCGTATTTAAAATATCTATACATTAGTACAACATTAAAGTTTTTTTATGTCTAAGATCATATGAATATCAAAGTTTTAAGCAAATGCCTTTATCATTGTCACTGATAAATCTAAAATAATTTTTACATTGAATAAAATAACATGATATAAAGGTAAAAAGTGATAAAATCGTAAAATAGTAGGCAACTTTGAACGATTTTGAACCATCAGAAAACTTTTATCAAAAATGTTTTTATCGGTCACCATGTTGACGGGAATTACGTCCTCTTTTTTGCGAACCAATGCCTATACCTACGTCCACTCAGAAAACAGTTATACACAAAAATTTTAAAAAACGAAATATTAAAATATTTCGTATTTTTGCTTGCTCGAATTTAAAATTTCCACGTTTCATGACACTCTAAACCTATTTCAGAAGAAAACAAATGTTTCAAAATTTTTTTACCAGATGGGAAATTTTTCTTCGCTCAAATTTTACAATTTCCGCATTTCATGACATTCTAAATCTATAAAAAAAAAAAAAATCAAAAAGAAAAATTGTTTGAAAATTTTGTCAAAGAATGATTAAAACAATTTTTTTTTAATACCTACTATAGAATATATGATGGATTTTGTTTTGCTTTAATTTAAAATTTCCACGTTCCATGACATTCTAAACCTATTTCAGAAAAAAAAAAAAAAATCAGTGGAAAACATTTTTTGATTTTTTTTAAAACTACAATACCTAGAATAGATTGTGGACAAAAATTGTTTTTGCTCAAATTTAAAATTTCCACGTTTCACGACATTCTAAGTCTATTAAAAAAAAGAATAATTGTAATATTTTTAACCACTACTATACTTCCACTCTATGGAATTCAAAATATGACAGATGGCAATAATATTTGACATATAGTTAACGCAGTTGGCATGGAAGACAACTCTTATAGTTTTATTGGAAAATATACAAGGTGGTTGGAAATTTGTAAAGGTATCGAAATTAATAATTTTTTAGAGTGACCGCCCGGTATAAATAAAGAGGGAAGTTCTGTGTAAAAACCTTTACCGATTTAAAGTTCTTTTGACTTATTTTGTTGAAAAAAAGTTTCTTGACTTTATAAAGTGCCATTTCGGTAGGAAATTTGATTCTCTACAAAAAGTCGTATTGTGTGTATATACTAAAAATGTATAGTTACTTCCACACCCACCTAGCGGATTGGAAGTATAGTAATCGCAAAAAAAAAATTCTAATTTTTTTTCTTGAAATAGGCTTAGAATATGAAACGTCGAGATTTTAAATTTGGGCAAAAAAATTTTTCTGTCTGTCTATCTGTTGGTCTGTCTGTAACTTTTTTGTCCGCACGTTTTCTCCGGAACGGTTTAAAATATTAACTTGAAATTTTGTACACGTATATATTATAACGAGATCTGGAACTGGATTGGTTTTTGAAGATATCCGGTGAAGGGTTGGGGGTTAAATAGGGGTAAATAGGGAGAAATATGTAAATAAAGCTGGTAAGAGTACCAAAACTTGAAATTTGATGTATGTAATACAAGCCAAGGCCCCAAAATTTTTCATAATATTTTCAACCCCCCACCACCCCTACTCCATTATTAAAGGGGTTGAAAAAATAAAATTGAGATATTCACTTGAAATTTGGTACACGTGTGTATTATAACGACATCGGGAACTAGATTATATTTTGATATGATTCCATTAAAGGGTTGGGGATTAAATCGTGTTAAATATGGTTAAATAGGGGAAAATAGGTAAAGCAAGCTGGTATGAGTACAGAAATTTGAAATTCGGTGTATATGCTGGAAACCAAGGCCTCAGATTTTTTCATAATATTTTTCAACAACCCAGTACCCCTACTTCATTATTAAAGGGGTTGATAAAATAAAATTGAGATATTCACTTTAAATTTGGTACACGTATGTATTATAACGACATCTGGAACTAAATTATATTTTGAGATGATTCCGTTGAAGGATTGTGGGTTAAATAGGGGTAGGTAGGGAAAAATAAGTAAAGCAAGCTGGTAAAAGTAGAGAAATTTGGGATTTGGTGTATATATTAGAAGCGAAGGCCTCATGTTTTTATAATATTTTCCATACCCCCACCACCCTCTCCCTTATTAAAAGGGTTGATGACATTAAATTTAGATTTTTACTTGAAATTTGATACATGTTTGTGTTATAACGATATCTGAAACTAGAATATATCTGACATGATTGCGTTAAAGGAGTGGGGGTAAGTAGAGGTAAATAGGGAAAAATAAGTAAGGCATGCTGGTAAGAGTACAGAAACTTAAAATTAGGTGTATGTCCTAGAGGCCAAGGGCCCCAGTTTTCTTAATAATATTTTCCAACCCCACCACCACCCTTACTCCATTATTAAAGGGGTTGATAAAATAAAATTGAGATATTCATTGAAAATTTGGTACACCTATATAATATAGCGAGATCTGGAACTAGATTATATTTTGAGATAATTCCATTGGAGGGCTGGGGGCTAAATAGGGTTAAATAGAGGAAAATAGGTAAAGCAAGCTGGTATGAGTACAGAAATTTGAAATTCGGTGCATGTACTAGAAATTAAGGCTTCAAAATTTTTCATAATATTTTTCAACCCCCCCCCCCCCAATACCCCTACTTCATTTTCAAAATTTTTAACATTTTTTTCTGAAATAGTAGAATGTGATAAAACGTAGAAATTTTAATGAGCAAAGCAATTTTTTCCTTCTATTCTATAGTAGTGGTAAAAAAAAATTCAAAATGTTCTTTTTAAATAGATTTAGAATGCTATGAAACACGTAAATTCTAAATTTGAGCAAAACAAATTTTTTCCGTCTATTCTAGTAAAAAAAATGTTCAAAATATTTTTTTCTGAAATAACTAGAATGTAATGAAACGTGGAAATTTTAAATTTAAGCAAAAATTTTTTTTTCATCTATTTTATAGTAGTGGCAAAAAAACATTCAAATTTGTTTTTTTGAAATAGATTTAGAATGTCATGAACTGAGGAAATTTTAAATTTGAGCAAAAACATTTTTTTTTTCATAATTTATTCGTCAGCAAATTTAATAGTAATATTTACACAAATAACACAAATAATTTTCACAAAGTGACAAACAGTATTTAGTTAATAAGATGTCCCCTTCGTAAATAACAGTAACTTTGATCATATTGTAATTAGATTAAGTAACTGGAAATAGTGAGTTAGGGATATAGAAATAAGTTGTAAACAATTCCAATGATATTTAATTATTACATCGGAAATATCCTTATTTTCGACCGGCCAGAAAATATACCCTTTCTGGAGAAATTTTCGGATGGAAACTAACGTTTTCGGGCCTAGGCTGGAAAGTGAGCATTAGAGATCTGCAATCGTATATATTATATATCGACGTGGAAAGAGTGTCATTGTTGTCAAGGGATAAAATAGTTGACTGAGGCGCGAAGCGGCGAGGCCAACTAATTCTCGAGACAGCAATGAAACATACTGGTGTGGAAGTGGCCACTTTCCAACCTGTAATATTACTTTCCAACCCGAAATGTCACATTTCAGATTCAATAGTCGAATGAAGCTGAAATGTCATACTTTTCAACTCTTGACATGTAAGACAATTTGATTATTTCTGTATGATTGTGAATAAAAGCTTTTCCGATCCCTGTTATTCACTTGTTATTCTTGTTGCTGGATAAAGGAACTTGTGTAAATTGTTGGAATAAGTGTCAAATAGATAAATAAACTTAACTGTTACGCAAGATTGTAGCATTTGAAAAAGCTACATTAATAATTTCAGTTTAAATACAGTAAATTAACCCTGATTAATTCATTTGTTTGAGTAAGCAACCCACGATCTAGAATTCGACAGTAAATAGTTGCCTATCTTGATGTGAAATTATGGGTAGTAAGCATGTTTCCTTTAAGCATAATTTTGAGTTCGAGGAGTTGGTCATGTATTCTTGTAGTTGAGATATTACATAACTGTGTAATTCAGTCTTTTAAATGCAAAGTCCTTTGTTGGCGCATTTTCATTGGTTAGAGAAAGTGTTCTCTAGATGCTCAAGTTGGCAACACTGAGAACTGTTAAGGAGATATCTGTCTGGTGGTTCGTTTTTCGACAGCGACGAGATAGCTGAAAGGCGGCGGTCCCGGTTTTGTATTTAAGAATTTGGGTTTTACATCGCTTACACTGAAAAGGGATTTGATTTGATGTACCCAGTGTTTCTTTACCGTCCTGCCAAAAGCATTTTGTAAATTCTAGGAAGGAATTCTGTTGATTGTCGTAATTTGATCGCCACGTGTTTCGTGAGGTTATACAATACTCTCTATATGACGTGAGCTTTTGGGGTTTTATTTAGTTCTTATTTATTGTAATTATTACAGAGTGTTTTGGAGGGACTGGACTTTTGGAAATTAGTTATATTTTGGAGAGGTTTATGTTCTGAATGAATGGTGCTGCCATTATTGGTTATGTAAGGGGGCCCAGTGTTTAGAGGAGTAATAGGAGGAAGTCTGTTACTCAGACATTTGGTTTTATGTGGGTCCGGCTGACATTTAGAGAGTTTTGGTTGGAGAGTTGTCCGCAGCAGTCTCAAAGAGATTTAGGCAGAAATTTAGGAGTGACGCAGAGCCGTAGTCGTAAGCAACGTCGAGAACATCTTAGGAAGTGGTGACAGGTCACTCTGCAGTCGTCTGAGAAAACGCCAAGGCTCTAACCAGGTTTTATTGTTTCATTTTAGTTATATGATTTTAAAGAAATTATTATAGTTTCATTCAGTGATTTTTTGTTGAAATATTAGAGTAAATTACACAACGATTTTGCAACTACATACCTAGCATGATGAAATATCTTAAGATTTTTTACTGTAAGTAACGCATGGTACCACGTGATACTAATTTACCTTCGACTATGTCACATATGTAGTGTTTTTAGTAGAACATAATTATTTTAGATCATTCTTTAACATTCTAGTGCACACAGCGAGCATTGCGAAAATTGGCTCATGGAATCTTGTTAGTTACATAATATTTTAATGAGCTGTAATTTTAATCCATTGTAAACCTTTAACTCGCTGTTGTAAATCTAAAACTCATTGTTGGTATCACTTAAGCCGTAGTTGCATTTCTATAAAGAAAAGGTCAAATCACTGAAACAATTTTAGATGGTGTCATATACAATTTTGAATTTCTTTTGCATATACAGATTATGTTTAGGGGATAATTGTGAAACTATTTGTTGTACATCTCACTTGTGTTGTAATAAATGTCTGGTGTCTACAAGTTCTTATTATTTGCACTGGTACACCTGATATTTGTTTAAATTTTGAAATTTCATAGAGTAAAGTAAGAGTATTGATATTACAGACATATTTTGAGAATTCCATCGCATGGTTGCTAGTAATTTAATTTTGTTCCTGGCTGGCAAAATTACTTAAGTCACATTACGTAACATACAACCGGTGGCGCCCTTTGAGTGTCCACGCAATCCTAACCCACGCCCTTATGCTCTCCAACAAAAAATCAGCTACCGTTCGCACCGATGTAACACGTTTTAATATTTAGGTATTAAAATAGGTTACAAGATATGGAAAATATAGATTCAGATTTTGAAGCATTACGAGCAGAAATAGGTCGAAAAAAATATTGTACGTTACATGACCGAAAAATAGCGTTTTGCAGGTCTCCCCAAGATACCAGGACTCTCCTGCGGCTCTCCCTGGAATTTGTTTGGGTCGACCTGCAAAACACCTCATTCCGGTTTTGTAAAGGAAATTACTATTTTATGAAAATTCATTTCATTCACAAGCCCAGAGAATAGATTAAGCAACTAATAATGCAGCATTGAATTGACAAAACTGGCAATTCAGTTGTATAACAAAATAAGACTTTTTTCATTTATAAAAAAAAAACAATAAAAGGCTCATATAATATAGAGTGTAAGAAAAAAGATCATTACAAATTTTGAAAGCAACCTACAACGAACTCTGATATGAGAGCTCGACCTAGATAAGCAAAGTAAAAAAAGACATTATATTATTACTAATAATGACATCTGATTGCTGCAGTGATCATAAACAATGACGTTTCATTGGCATACATATTAATGAGTGAAGTAATCACTATAATACTCCTCTAGACATAATTATTGCTGTAATTCGCATTGTAGAAACTGGCATATATCATGCTTCATTTTGTAAAATATTTTTCACAAATGCCACTTGTGCTTGTAAATTTTACAAAATATCCAAAGAGCCGCTTGGAAGCAAAAACTTATTATTTAATATACGTTTTATGTATTTAGCTGATTTATTCGTGAAACATTCTCCCAAAATACCACTCGTCCTTTGAAATATTATTTACAAAGCTTTTATCAAGCTAAATTACCAAAGAGTAATATATCGAGATTTAATCTGACAAGATACTGACAATTTACACTCTTTATTATTACGCAACTACGCTTTGGAAAGAGAATGTACCTATAAAAGTCTAAGCGGTAGTGGTATTACATACGATAAAAAAACCTTCTCAATTGCTCTATTTACTCTGAATATTCTGCAGCAGCAGCAGCGGCAGCAGGAACAACAGGAGTTTAATCAATTTTTTAAGATAACGGCAAACCTTGGTTGCGCATCGTCCCGAAAATTCACCAATACATTCACCAGAGATTGTCGACCTCTACATAAGGATTGCAGTTGTCACTCTTTGGTGTTTACTTAGGTTGTGTAATTTTTTCAATAAATATAATTTGCCCTTTCAATATTGAGTTTGTTTTGAAAGAATTGTTGAAATTTTTTGCAGCAGTTTTCTCGAAAACGGTTGGAATCATCAGGTTCTATCAAGTGTACATTTTTAGGTAGAAGTAACTTCTACATGAGATTTCAAAAGTGCCATTACGTTTCGTAAAAAAAGATAGAAAAATTATTCACCAGCAGGTATAGCTCATGAGGTGCTCCTCACGGACTAGCGGGATGTGATACAAAAATTATTGTTTCTTAGCTTACAAAATGTTTCCTTACCAAATTTGGAGAAGATCGGTCAAGAGGTAGTTGTGATATCGTCAACAAAAAAGAAGAAAAATACAACTTTGATACCTTGCTTTTTTAAAAAATTGATTGAATGGGCCGTTACTCTGTGGTAGTTAATCATTTTGCACAAATAACTAAATAAAACACACTACTATGTTTTCTACCACTATGTATTTATAAAAATTGCGACTGCAGTTTCGACTTACAAAGCCATTGTCAAGCAGTGAATCAAAAATGACTGATTTACAATTATACAGAAATGTTATATATTGTTATGAATTACACCCCCTTGGAAAAGGAGATGGTACGCCTATGCCTCTGATGGTGACTGGAAAGGCTCTAGAAAGAGCCAAGGACTTTTCTAGCTTATGGTTGGAGAAGATTCTGGATTGATCTAGAGCTAATTTCGGAGTATATAAGGCGCGATTACAAGCGCGGAAGAAGTTTATTTGAGAAGTGACACGCTCGGTAAAAAGTGAGGTTAACTATTAAGTAAACAAGTATTGTAGTCAGTAAATTGTTAAATAAAGTGTTAGTAGTGTTTAATCTCTTGTTAAAATTATTTAGAACCCACGAATTCGTACAGGGTGTTTCCTAAGAGGTGGAAATCCGTAACATTTTGGTGTTGGAAGCGGAATTTTGACAAGAGGATTTTTCGGAAGTGTTCGAGAAGGTTTGGCAGTGTATTCTCGGAGTTAGTGCTAACACAGGAAGGACTAATTTACTGGACATTGTTCGAGGTTTATTTTCGAACAGGAAAAACAGTGTTAAGTGCATTTTTGAGACATTTTTGGAACATTTTGTTGGACATTAGAGGTTAAGTGACGAAGACTCTAGATAAGACTTTTTCGTGTTGTTTTGAGGGTTTTCTGAAGTCCCATTACCGATAGTGACGTAATTATTAAACTTATTTGATTTCAACGTAATTGTATGCCGGTAACGACCAGAAGCATGGCATCCGAACAACAAATGCAGGACTTTATGGCCCAAATGCAAAAGATGATGATGGATCAGGAAAGAAAGCGCCAGGAAAAAGACGAACAAGACCAAAAACGTCAAGAAGAATTAAGAAAAATGTTTGAGGATCAAGAGAGAAGACGTCAAGAGGAAAAACAAGAAGAGGAGAAACGCCGTCAAAAGGAAAATGACGACTTAAAAAAAGTTATAGAGACGCAACAGAATGCCTTGTTTACAGTCGTTGAAGAAATAAAAAATGAGATTAAGGAAGATATGGGTAGCGTAAAGACGAAAGTTAATGAGGTCGAAGTAAAAATGGACAAAGTCGAGGAAAAAGTAGACAAGGTTGAAGAGAAAATGCATCAGGTTGAAGGAGAAATAGACCAACTTAAACAACAGTTGAGGACAAGAGGAAACCAGCAAGTGGTGTCATCAGGCCAGCAATTAAAAATTCCCTCCTTTGATGGTCAAAATTCCTGGATGACTTACAAGACACAGTTTGAGGCAGCAGCGAGTGCTAACAACTGGAATGACGAAGAGAAGGCTAAGGCATTAATCGTGGCTTTAAGAGGCCAAGCGTTGGAGTTGCTCCAGACAATTCCGGCAGACCAACAACGGAATTTTAGAGTTTTAGAAGCTGCCTTAGATCTACGATATGGAGATCAACACCTTGCTCAAGTATACCAGACCCAGCTGAAAGTGCGCGTTCAGAAAGCTGGAGAGAGTCTGCAAGAATTTGAAGCTGCGGTGGAAAGACTGGCACACTTAGCATACCCTAATGCGCCAAAAGAATTTAAAGAGCAATTGGCAGTGGGGGCATTCCTAGATGGGATAAGGGACGAGGAAATCAGACGAGTCCTCAGGCTATCCCGACATAAAAGTAGTAGTGAAGCCTTGGTGCATGCACTAGAGGTAGAAGCCGTCTATAGGGATACTCCAAAGTCAAGAGTACGGGCTATGACGCTGGAAGAATCGCAGTCAGAAAAGGAGAACCAGAACCCTATGTTGGCCGATATACATAAAATGTTCAGTCAATTACTGGCTAAATTCAATCCTCCAAGAAGACAGGAAAACCAACAAAATAGAGAAAAGCCAAGTGGGGGTATTAAATGCTACAACTGCGGCAGGATGGGACATATGAAACGAGACTGTCGACAGCAGAACTCGGACAGACGAGTAAATGCTGTAAATGTAGAAGAGCAGCAGGAAAACTAAAGATAGCCAGCACTAAGGGGGCTGTGCTGGCTAGGGAACACGGTGCCCCCAGAGAAATAAAGATTTCCCAGCTGCGAAGAATTCCAAGTAGTCTGCTGTTGCAAGGATATGTGAATGGAAGAAAGTGCGTGTTTACTGTTGACACAGGCGCTACGTCATCAATAGTGCGGCCAGGGTTTATATCAGGCTTGCAGATTAAGAAGAAGCAAAATGAAGTAATTATTCGGACAGCCACGGGAGACAGGGCTGCGGTCCATGGAGAGGTCAATTTGGAGCTGCAGGTTGGACGATTGAGATTCAATTACAAGGTCATTGTGGCTGACATTACAGATGATTTCATTTTGGGACTGGACATCATGGAAGAGAAGAGGTTTATTGTTGACGTAGGGGAGCGAGTCTTGAAAATTGGAAATGAGGAATTTATCCTGGCAACCGCAGATGACCAATTCCATAAAGCAAGGTTATTGACAACAAAGACGATTAAGATTCCTGCTCATTCGGAACAGATCATCGATGCTGCCTTGGAAGGAAATCCTGGAGGCTACCGTGTTGGCCTGGTGGAAGGTGATGAATCGATTAAGTCCCTAACCAATATTGTTGTGGCAAGAACTTTAACCCGGACTAAAGATAAAATCCCAATTAGAGTCGTCAATTTAAATCCCCATGCAGTAACAATTAAAGAAGGCAAACCGATTGGCTCCTATGAACCGGTTATGTGGGTAGCAAGGTGCGAAGAACAAACAGAGGGAAATTCATCTACAAATATAGACCAGGAAGTTTTGACCTTGCTGAGTTCCCAGTTGGAGCATTTATCTAAGGATGAACGAGAGGAGGCGATCAAGTTCCTGGAAAAGGAAAGTTCGGTATTTGCTAAAAGTACGGAGGCCCTTACAAAAACAGATATAGTCCAGCATCGGATAAATACTGGTGACTCACCTGCTATTCGACAACAACCTAGGAGGCTTCCGCTAGCAAAACAAGAAGAAGCCTCGGCAATGATAGATAAGATGCTACAAGAAGGGGTCATTGAGGAGTCAACGAGTCCCTGGTCATCGCCAGTAGTTTTGGTTGCCAAAAAGGACGGAACGTTAAGATTTTGTGTCGATTATCGGAAATTGAACGATGTGACGAAGAAAGACAGTTACCCATTACCCCGGATTGACGACACGTTAAGTACATTGGCAGGCTCACGATGGTTTTCGACGTTAGACCTTAGGAGCGGTTATTGGCAAGTTGGGCTTCATCCTGATGATAAGGAAAAGACAGCATTTTCAGCAGGCAGTGGTCTTTACCAATTTACGGTGATGCCTTTTGGACTTTGCAATGCTCCAGCCACGTTTGAACGATTGATGGAATTTGTACTACGAGGGCTAACCTGGAAGACGTGCCTGGTTTACCTTGACGACGTGCTGGTTATGGGACAAGACTTTACAGAACATTTGAAAAATCTTCAAGAAGTATTTGGACGAGTAAGGAATGCACACCTGAAGTTGAACCCGAAGAAGTGTTTACTATTTCAGAAAGAAGTTAAATTCCTTGGGCACGTAGTGTCTTCAGAGGGAATACAAACGGATCCCGATAAAATTTCTGCCGTACGAGATTGGCCAAGGCCATCTAACGTTCATGAAGTACGAAGCTTCCTTGGCCTTTGCACTTATTATAGACGTTTTGTGGAAGGGTTTGCAGACATTGCGAAGCCATTACACCGGCTAACAGAGGAGAAAGTTCAGTACCAGTGGACACCGGAGTGTGAAACGGCATGGAGAAAATTGAAGGCAGCTCTATGCACTGGTCCTGTACTAGCATACCCACAACAGAATGGACTTTTTATTTTAGATACAGATGCCAGTAATTCTTCGATTGGTTGTGTGCTGTCCCAAATTCAGAACGGAGAGGAAAGAGTGATCGAGTACTTGAGCAAGGTGCTCTCCAAACCAGAACGAAACTATTGTGTAACCAGGAAAGAGTTATTGGCCATCGTCAAATCAGTGGACCATTTTCATAAGTATCTCTACGGGCGACATTTCAAAATCAGGACCGACCATGCTGCGTTGAAATGGCTGTTGCAGTTGAAAACCCCGGAAGGTCAACTGGCTCGTTGGATAGAACGGCTGCAACAGTACGACTTTAAAATCGAGCATCGACCAGGAAGATCTCATAAGAACGCAGACGCATTATCTAGAAGACCATGCAAGGACGACTGCAAGCACTGCCGCCACGTGGAAAAGCAGCAGGGCATGGGAGTAGTCAACACTATTAAAATAGACGTTCCGGATGATTGGACAACTAAAGCCCTGAGACAAGAACAACTGAACGATGCAGAGATTGGGGCTATATTGAGAGCAAAGGAAAAAGGAACCCGACCAGAGTGGAAGGATGTTTCGGACAAAGCAGTTGGATTGAAGGCTTTGTGGGCACAGTGGGACTCACTTAGAGTTATGAATGGGCTGTTAAAAAGAGCATGGGAGAGCCCGGATGGGAAGCAAGTTGTTATGCGTCTAGTGATTCCCAGGTATCGAGTACCGAAAGTACTTCAAGAAGTGCATAATGGAGCATCCGGTGGACACTTCGGCGTTAACAAGACCCTGAATAAAGTACGTGAACGATTTTACTGGGTAAATAGTCGTCAAGATGTTGAAGCTTGGTGTCGTAATTGTAAAATTTGTGCAGCCAGTAAAGGACCACAGACTAGAAGTAGGGGTGCAATGAAGCAATATAACGTCGGGGCCCCTTTTGAGAGGATTGCGATCGATATAGCCGGACCATTCCCAGTAACCAAGGACGGTAACAAGTACATACTGGTTGCCATGGACTATTTTAGTAAATGGCCTGAAGCCTACGCAATTCCGAACCAGGAAGCGGTTACTGTCGCCAAAGTCTTGGTAGATAACTTGATATGTCGGTTTGGTGTACCCCTGGAGCTGCATTCAGATCAAGGGAGAAATTTTGAGTCAGGGGTATTTCAGCAAATCTGCAAGTTATTGGGAATACACAAAACACGGACGACAGCCCTTCACCCTCAATCAGATGGAATGGTGGTGCGACATAATAAGACTATGAAAGAACATCTCTCTAAAGTCGTTCATAAAAATCAACGTGACTGGGATCTCCACATACCGTTTTTCCTCATGGCATATAGAGCTGCTATCCACGAAACTACAAAACAGACTCCGGCTCGTGTAGTATTTGGACATGAGATCAGACTGCCATGTGATTTGATGTTTGGAACACCAGGTGGAGAACGACTTCCTGTGAACAGCTATGTAGATGAAGTGAGTGAACGGCTAAGGAACGTCCATGAGTTAGTTAGAGACCAAATCACCATAGCCAGTGACAGAATGAAGGCTCGATATGACCGTAAGGGTAGTTCAGAAGGATTCAAGGCAGGAGACCTGGTTCGGCTGCACAACCCACAGCGGAAGAAAGGAAGGTCACCGAAACTTCAACCGCCTTGGGATGGACCGTATACTGTTATTACCCGAATTAATGATGTCGTCTATCGAATTCAACGAAGCAAAAAGTCCAAGATGAAGATCGTGCATTTGGACAGGCTGGCGAAATACATCGATGATTCTGAGTTGCCTGATCGGGACGATCAGGCTTAAGGAGGGGGCAGTGTTATGAATTACACCCCCTTGGAAAAGGAGATGGTACGCCTATGCCTCTGATGGTGACTGGAAAGGCTCTAGAAAGAGCCAAGGACTTTTCTAGCTTATGGTTGGAGAAGATTCTGGATTGATCTAGAGCTAATTTCGGAGTATATAAGGCGCGATTACAAGCGCGGAAGAAGTTTATTTGAGAAGTGACACGCTCGGTAAAAAGTGAGGTTAACTATTAAGTAAACAAGTATTGTAGTCAGTAAATTGTTAAATAAAGTGTTAGTAGTGTTTAATCTCTTGTTAAAATTATTTAGAACCCACGAATTCATACAGGGTGTTTCCTAAGAGGTGGAAATCCGTAACAATATAGACAATATTAGTTGGATAGATAGGTACAATAAGGGCTTAGGCAGGTAGATGACAATAATAAACTTAATTATGAATATTCAATTATGGGTCTGCCGGCTGTGAATAAAGGTGAATATATCAGATCTAATTGATCATTTAACAAATTATAGTTCTTGATATTATTGTGTTTATGAATTTCCAGAGATTCTAAAACGTTTAATTTAAAGCCTTTTGTTGAGAAATGTAAAATTTCAATGTCGTTTAATTCTGGAAAACTATGGTTGTTTTCGAGGCAGTGATTCATCTTTCGCGAACCACTGCCCCGAAAACAACCATAGTTTTCCAGAATTAAACGACATTGAAATTTTACATTTCTCAACTAAAGGCTTTAAATTAAACGTTTTAGAATCTCTGGAAATTCATAAACACAATAATATCAAGGACTATAATTTGTTAAATTATCAATTAGATCTGATATATTCACCTTTATTCACAGCCGGCAGACCCATAATTGAATATTCATAATTAAGTTTATTATTGTCATCTACCTGCCTAAGCCCTTATTGTACCTATCTATCCAACTAATATTGTATATATATAACATTTCTGTATAATTGTAAATCAGTCATTTTTGATTCACTGCTTGACAATGGCTTTGTAAGTCGAAACTGCAGTCGCAATTTTTATAAATACATAGTGGTAGAAAACATAGTAGTGTGTTTTATTTAGTTATTCCTTGCTTTTTTTTCCACAGCAACAATTTATTACATGTTTGATTCAAAGAATGTACCTTTGAATTATGGCCTATTATGAATATACACCCTGTATACTCCCGGTGGTTGGTACTTTCATCACAACTCACTCTGCATAGTTTCGTAAATCTTTATGTATAATTTTTCATGTTTGTTAGTTGCATATTTTTTTTGTAATTTATGAATTTTTATATACAACTGTCGAAACCTCTTTCTGTCTCTGTAAACAATTTTTACTTCCCTCGCATACCGAAGGGAAGTATTGTATTCGAGAAAAAATCCGAGATTTTTTCGGATTTTGACGTTTCAGAACACGCAGATTACGAAAATATAGGTTTTTCAATTCCGTCATTCTGTCTGTCTGTCTGTTGGTGCATTAACTAAAAAACTACTTGACGGAGAGCAGTCAAAATTGGTAGGTAGTTGACGCTACTGTTAGCGAAGAAATGATACAAATTTCACTGAAAAATATACAGGGTGGACTGTCTAATGGGAATAAATAATGAAAAAAAAATGTTTTGGCTCAAATTTAAAATTTCCACGTTTCATGACACGCTAAACCTACATCAGAAAAAAAAAATTTGAAAATTTTTTTCACCATTTTTGAAATTTTTTTTACCAAGATGAAAAAAAAAATTTCTTTGTTCAAATTTAAAATTTCCGCGTTTTGTGGCATTCTAAACCTATTTAAAAAAAAAAATTTTTGAATTTTTTTTACCAACACTTGAAAAATGTTTTACCACTAAAATGGATGGAAATTTTTTTCCTTTGTTCAAATTTAAAATTTCCACGTTTCAACAAAAACAAATTTAAAAATATTTTTTAAAAATTTAAAAAATTTTTTGAAATAAGTTTTAATTTATCACTACCATAAAATAGACGAAAAATTTGTTTTTGCTCAATATTAAAATTTCCACGTTTCACGATATTCCAAACCTAGTTCGGAAAAAAAATTGCAACATTTTTTTACCGTCTTGGAAAAATATTTTACCACTAGAATAGATGGAAAAAAATTATTTTTGCACAAATTTAAAATTTCCACGTTTTATGACATTCTAAACATATTTCAGATGAAAGAAATTACGAAAACCTGTTATTTAGTATTGAACTTTTGCTGTTGGATGAGCACTCTGTATGTTTTTTGGACCAAAAGTTATCAGGTTTTCTTTGTAATAATAGCAATAACTATATTCCGATTATTATTCCCAATGTCATTTCGTAATTAATAATTGTTTAGAGTGACCGTCATGCACAAATAACGAGGGAAGTTCTGTGTAAATACCTTTACCGATTTTTTATTCTATTTTTGTTTCACTGAATGAATTCAATTCATGCATTTATCAAAAAGTCGCATATATATTCAGGCATTCACATTCTCATATATGTCAGTTACAGTGATTTGATGTTTAATGGTAATTAAGGGTGCAACAGCTGCTCATAGAATACAAAATTGACTGATTGAAATGCCAAGCCTTAGTTAAACTCCTCTGGTGCTTATGATTGGATTTTCTGCTACAGTGTTCAAAACATTCTCAGCAGTGCGAACAGTAGCAGAAGTTCTAATTGCTTTATTAATGGATATAAATGTTCGGGTATTGAGGAGACGTGGGTAAGGATATCTTCGTATAAGGGTCTGAATCGGAAAACGTTGCATCGACACACGCCATATATCAAATGCTTATCAAGACAATTTCAGTAGAACAAAGTTTACAGGCATTTTATTAATCACGAAAAAATAAGGAATGAACTACACTATTCATCAATGGAGACGTAGTGTCCAAAAAATCTCTTGACCAAAATGCTCGAAGCGCGTTTCGCTAACCACATCAGTATTATTGGGAGATAAAGCACCACTAGGAACATGCTTATATTCATAGTAAAATATTGGTATATAATTCAAACAACCTCGTCGTCTCTACCCAAAATTCTGCAGCGATTCAACGAACCGTGATGTAATAACGAACCATATGAACTATTTAAGATCGGTCTTGTGGGTATATGGGTAGCGATATATTTTAGTGAAGATTAGAGATGCGTCCGTTGTGGTGTTAAAGGCTTACAGTAGAGAAGCTTAAGCTTATGCCTATTCCATGTTGACACTTTTGATCGCATATTAAGTAGCCGATTTCTTCTTGTTTGTTGAATTATGTCAGCTTGATGTCCTTTCCTTGGAATGGTATCGCAACCGTTGGTTCTCAGCCTGTATGTCGCTATATCATTCTCCACTATTAAATATAGTGGACGTAAGCAGATTCCTTCTGTCGTAGATGTAGTAGGCGCGGTTGTGATTGTTCCCGTTATCTCTAGACACGTTAGTCTTAGTGTTCTCAATTTACTGATCGCCTCTTATTTTTCAGGTTTGTGTCTCCAGATCGGGAAGGCATTACTATCATAATCCTTTTGTATAACCAGTTTACCACTCTTAGTCGTAGTCTCCAAGTCATACCCACTATGATTCTATAGGCTTATGAGGCCCCAATGCCTTCAATAGTCACTTCACTCACTAGATAAACTTTGTAGTTTAGTTTAGTATCTGAACATAGTCCCAAGTATTTGACTTCATTGCTCGACTGTTGTTTTTCTGAACATGTAATTTTCTCAAGTTCTCGACTTTCTTTTTCTATGCAAAAGTTATCACAGTGGAATTTCCGATCAGGCAAAAGACCTTCCTGGATACGGTCTACCCAGGAAGTGATTTATCTACCTGTAAAGGGTTCTCGGTATCATTTCCGATGCAGCGCCCTCAAATATTTCTATTACTAGGATGGTAAACTGTCTGCATAGCTTTGTGCAGATGCTCACTGCTGCTCCAACTGCGTCAGTAGTTCTTCTAACAGCAGACTCCACAGAATAGGTGGCAGGGCTTCTCCCTTGTGAACATTTTCTGGCGACAGTTACATCCTCCGATGTTAATCCCAGCATGGATTGAATATGTCTGGTTTCGATCATTGATTAGCTTGGTTGTAGATCCAGAGATAGAGGCCATTGCAAAAGAAGGCTGAGTGACTACATGAGCATGCATGGCACACACTTTTAACATTTTCTTTGAATTTGTTGCTCTTTTTATCTCCGTACGATGTAATATAAGGTGAACCACTAATACTAGGTCTATTATTAATGTTCCAACTTGTGTGTTAGTTGAAACTTTAAGCGATTTTTTGTTCATTTATTGCAAAAAATATAAACATTAACATATAGCTTCCATGCCCAAATAATGTGTATGACTGTAGGTATTAAAGACAAAAACATTAGATAGTTTTTTTGTCCAAAAGAGCCGGTAAATGAAGAAAAATGACAAACGTTCATGTCGTCCGTGATCCTCATGATCTTTTTTTTTTTACAAAATACAAATATTGTGTATGACTGTAGGTATTAATGACAAAAACATAAGATAGTTTTCTTGTTCAAAAGAGCCGGTAAATGAAGAAAAATGACAAACGTTCATGTCGTCCGTGATCCTCATGGTCTTTTTTTACAAAATCATTACATCTTCCCATCAAAAGTATACCTTGTTTTACGAAGCATTTTCAGACACCTATTTTCCTGAATTTTAATTGTAATTTTTGAAAGAGGAATTCACTCATAGATCTTGATTTTATTCCTAGACACCCCATAATACTTGTATAAATTCTCTTATAGATTGCCTAAAACTTCGTCAAAATCTGGACCATCTGTCACTAGGCAAATTTAATGTCATTTTCCACTGGGTTGTTGTATTCTGCTGCCACTTCAACTTAGATAATTTTATACACTGCCAGACTGACTACGTACGTCGGATTAAACATGGAGCATGCTTGTTACCAGTAGCAAGAGTTACATGACACATGGTATAGAAATATAGGATGGACGGTGTAGGTGTTTGTGAGCTGCTTCTTTTAAGTTTACATCTATCATCATCTCCTTGTTTATCTTCTTCTGAGTCTTCTGAGTCTTCTGCTTCTGTATCTAGCAGTGTGTATATCATTGTTATATTCGTTCTTGTCAGTTCTTTATTCCGTGGTAGGGAGATGTTTGAGGTGTCATTATTTGCTGTTTTGTTGTATTCTTTGTCGAGCTTCCATTTTCCTTTGACTATGTGCACGTTAAGGTCTTTTCCATGATGTTCTTATTCTTAGGTACTTGGTATATGTTTTTATATTTATGCGATCTTCACCTTCTTTAGTTGTTCGTATTTAGTGTGTGCTCATGGGTGATTTCTTCCCCGTATGCGTTTTCCCTGTCTCTATTTTTATTTTTGAAGTCATTGTTGACCAGTTAAGTTCTTCCCCTGTTAATTGTTTTCCATTTCCTTCGGCATTTCTCTTTTATGTTCTTCTTTCTATAGTAGGAAAATATTCCAAGCGTTATTTAGTGTTTGGTCGTATCCTTTACATGCTTCTAGTTTCATTGTCTCTAGTTTTCTAAATAGTATTTTATGGACTGTGTTGCTTCTTGTTGTTCAGGTTGAAGAGAAAATCGTATAGTATGACATTGTAAGGGCTGTCTGCAAACAAGTTAAACACTTCCACTTTCACGGACTGGTTAAGGTACAGCGTGCTTACTTTATTTTCATCCGCCAAATACAACTAACTTCTAACTTCTGATGGATGAAAACAGTTTGTCCATTGTACACTTATTCATCTTCTTTTCTGCATATAAGTTCACACTACGCTTATGACCTCACCTCAGTTATTGCGGCATATTCAAAGATTAATAATTTTAATAAATAATTGTTTTAATTATTCTACCAAATTAAATAAGTGATGAAATTAGCGCCCCGTTTTCACCAAATCAAAACATCTAAGATATATTTGACAATCACTCAATGAAGAATTTCATAAATATATCGATGAATGTATAGCTGATGCATTTAAAAGCTTGGTAAGCTTATAAAACCAAAACTAATTCACAATAATTACAAGAGTAAGAAATATAAAACTTCACACAGTGCTACCGTGAAAGAAGGTATCAAATTCATCTAGTTTTACTTAATACATAATAATTTAACGAACAATACTAGCCAACAACGGGATAATAAATTATAATAAATATTAGCCAAACTAACAGTAACAACAATGTATATATCTGTAACTTAAATATATTCCAGAATCAGCTAACGTGTTTTGTTTAACAAAAAACGAATTTAAATTTCTAATTTCCAAAACAGGTATCTAACACATGTGTTTGTCTGCCACAACAGATATGGTGGAGACAACTAAAAAAATTACATATAATACAAGTATCATGAATAGTTTCTGCGTTATGTTATTGCTCATAAGCACTATATATGACATTTATTATTCACTAATTGACGAGTTGTAAAACTAGTTTGTTGAAAATAAATTGGGATAGGTCGTGAATCAAACCAAAACATCATTTTGGATGGAAATTATTTATTAATTTAAATAAAATCACAGTAATTTTGAAAATTTATTGATAAATACATTTATCTGGACTGATATTATATTGTAAGGATTTAAAGAATTTTATTCATTACCACCTACAATATATATGCCCAACGTTGACAGTATTTTATGTTATTGACCTCTTTCAGGTGTGACGCCATCCGAGGACCAGATTTTAAGTTCTATATTGGTAATAGTTATTAATAATTTCTAAATGTTAGCCATATGAATTTAAACAAAATATGAGTGACATAGCGCAATTGTGGAGTTAATAAGAAACATTGCTTGTGGTTTAAGTAATAATAAAATATGTTGTGCTTATTTTTAGAATAAGTCAAGTATACCAAAGGCCGTGTAATATTCAAGTCCATGAAACCACACCTCCTTGGAGAAAGAGCACGGAAGGAGATGGTAAGAATGGACAATTTTAGAGGGATCCAACAACCAGCAACCGGGGTCGCGGGTCTCACTGGCCGTATAAAAAAAATTGGAATCATTACTAGTCACCTTCGATTGGATGAATTTATGACTAAACTCACAGACTCAATACCAATCAAGCGGAACTTTGACTGTCCGTTTGATGTATTAATTGAGAGCCGTCAGACGAGCAGAGTCGAAGCCCTGTAGTTGGAAGGGGGTCACTCATCTGGTATACAGATGGATGTAAGATGGCTGAAGGGGTTGGCGTGAGCGTAGCTAGGCCAAATTGCAGGCTGTCCAGAGCCTTAGGCAAAACCCCAATTATCTTCCAAGCAGAAATCTATGCTATAGATCTGTGTGCCCAGGAATGCATACATAAAAGCATTCGCAAAGATCTATATACTTTCAGATAGCCAGGCAGCGTTAAAAGTTGTCAAGTCCTATAGCTTTGAGTCCTTACCTTACCTTCGTTGGAGGAATATTTCAACTAATCATGATAAGTATTTTAATTCGTTAAATTGCTTTTTTGGTATATGTCTACCTGTAGTTTCTGTAGGTAAATATTTTTATAATTGTGATATCTAAATGGGTATTGGAATATATTAACTTTATAGTAATACTAATGAGCAGCGTACGTATTACTTCTAGAATATATGAAAGTAAAATTATATTTATACATGTGACTGTATGTATCCTATTGCATACTCTTCTTTTACTGGCATGTTCTATCCAATTGTTAATTTTTGGCACATAGAGTCAATAAAACGTATCTTATCTATCCATCTATCTATCTTATCTAAAATTGCTTGGGAATGTAGACAATCCCTGAAGCAACTGGAAAAAAAGGTTCTTCTTGATGTGGGTGCCAGGATATGAGGAAATAGGATGAAATGAATTATCTCACGCCCTTGCTGAAGCTGCATTTTTTAGACTCGAACCGTTTTGTAGCTTATCCAAGGGACACATAATGTAGGATATCCTAAAATGGGAACAGTAGCGGAAAGAGTCCTACTGGACTTAAACGGCAGGCCAAAGATAAGCGAAAGAGTCCGATTTAAGACTGATAACAGGCCTCTTGACAGATCATCGCTCCTTGAGTTATCATAAGAATATTTTATTTTTTTAAATTTATTTGTTTAATCGTCTTATTTATATTAACGTCCTGGCGGAGTTTAGCTAATGCTATTCCACCACTCAATCAGGACACGTACACATAGACATCAACACAACGACCATTCCCTGCGATATTGCCATCTACCGCAGCTGAAACTCGAACTCAGGATATATATCAGCGACTAGACATGTTGTGCCACACAACAGCGGTCTAGTATACTGCTACCATCTCGGTAACACATGAAAAACGCCACTAAACATCCATACCCTGGCCAGGATTCGAACCCGGGACCCCGTGGTCGCAAGCCAAACGCCTTAGCAATGCGCCACCGAGCCGGGCAAATGCAAGATGTTGGTCCGCACTAGGCTGAAGTAGCTAAACAAGCTAGAATTAACGCCTGAAAACATCGGGAAAGTGGACCCCAGGAAAATTATCAGCTTTGTAAAAAGCTTGGGAGACCTCGGCAACAACTAATTGTAGGGTAATTCACAAAAGATCTTTTAGGTCGATGTGAGGAAGGGTTGAAAGAGCCCAGCGACCCCTTAAACAATCTACAACCTCCCTGGATGTTTAAAAGTAAAAAGTTTGGGTACCAAAGGACAGGAAAACTTGTTCCAAGGATTTGCCAAGGCGGACGCTGGTAACAGTTTGATTTGTAAAAAAAAATCGTGATTTTTCTGATCTCTTTTGAAGCAGGAATAAATAATTGAGGTATCTAAGGAAAAACTTCAAGGGCCGCAAACTGTTATTTGTCGAAAATTGTAAAATTATTGAATTGAAATCGGCGCAAATTAAAAAAAATCATAAAAACAAGTAAAATTAATAAAATGACGTGAAAGTGACAAATCGTTCTTTGGGCCTCAGTAACTTATATTTTGAGTTCAAGGATTTTTTCGTCCTTCTACGGTCCTAGGAGTCTGTAGAAGGACGATTTTTGATCGAATCGAAAATATTTATACACCAAATTTGTAACGTTATCAACTGCTCTATCTTGAAAATGGTTTGGAGCATCGGAAAATCCTAAAATGTTGATAATATTGACATTATTTAAAAGGGTAAGGAAAATAACTTTCTTTGTACATTTTTTCATAAAAATCCAATCCATTTTTTGACGAAATTTCCGTTCATTACTGCATTGAAGAATGGTATATCTGTACTTGTAAAGCGTAAAATATTATATTTCAATTTTTTTATTTATTTAAAAGTTGAAATAGAATGGCTGAAAATTATCATGTGTTTATTAATTTTTTTAACTGTTTCTTCTTTGGCCATTCCTAGTGACATCCGTTACAGAAGAAGTCAAGAAACACATAATTCTCGATTCTATTACTTCTGCGAAGTGGATCTTATAAAATTGTTTAAAAGACGATAACTATGTTTTCTCTAATCTGAATAATATTATCTTTATATTTGCCATATGCCTGGGCTTTTACAAATTTATTAGAGATCAGATTAATAAATTAATTGGTTTATTTTTTTTTTATATATTTGTTTCTCCTACTGAAACGGAAAAATTTAATTCTAAATAGAAGGCCATTAAAATTCTTAACAGCCTCTGAAGTCACTCAGGTAATTCCTTGAAAGTCCAGGATTTTAGTGAGGTAGGGATAAACGAACTCCTACAGTTTCTACTGGAATCTAAATCACTACTTAGGGACAATTTTACATTTAATATTATTTCTGCTAGGTATCGCAGTTTGCAAGCTAATTGTTCTCACAACTGAGCTACCTCCTCTTATATTACTTAACTGTTTAAGCTTCGTTCATACAGCCCTAGCTAAAATTGATCATTCCCGTCACAGTAGCAACTATCGCATATATTCTGTATTAGTCCGTTGGAAATATGATTTTCCCAAGAGGCATTTCTTCCATCATTTTTTTTTCTATATAGAATTCTTGTATTGGGTGTAGACAATCAAAAACCCATAACGCGGACACTAGCTAGGTGGTGCAACACAGTTCTATATGTACTTCTATGCATAGAAAATCAGGTTCTCACTATTTGGCAAAGGGCAACTGGGGCCGGAGGACCTGGACGATTTCTCACCCAACAGGATTATCGGCTTTATTAAAAACCTAACATAACTTAACCTCACAGAAAAGAAAGGGAATTTGAATTATATTCCTGCTAAAAAAAATCCCTCATATTCTGAACACGGTGAAAGTTGTCATTTTGATATAGTTTCCTGAATTAGAGCATGCTACGATAGCTACCTTTGCTGACGATACTGCCATAATGGCTGTAGGCAAAAATCACGCAGAAGCTGGGGCGAATCTGCAAACCTCAGTTAATAAAATCAACAACTGGACTAAACAATGGCGAGACTAAATCTGTCCTTGTCAATTTTATGAACTAAAGAAATAAACACATCCCTATTAGCATAAATAATATCCAGGTACCATATGATGTTACAGCGAAATATTCGGGTATGACTTTGGACGCTAAGCTACGCTAGAGAGCTCATATGAAAAAGAGAAAAAAGAACTGGAAATCAAATTTAGAAAAATGTACTGGCTGCTTTGACGGAATTCCACCCTGTCAAGTACTACTGTACAAACAAATTCTTAAGCCCATATGGATATGGCATACAGCTGTGGGGTTGTGCCAAAAATAGCAACTTGGAAATAATCCAGCGATTCCAAAACAAGATACTAAGGAGCATTTTTAATGCTCCTTGGTATTTTAGAAACAGAGACTTGAAAATGGACACTATTAACCAGACCATTATCAAATTCGTCAAGAGTCATGAACATTGACTCCATCACCATGTCAATATCGAGGCCATCTAGCTTCGTGATAGCTCAAGAGGGCCAAGCCTTTCGAGCTAGTATATGTTTAGATGTTTAGTTAGTACGAAAGCAGAGTATAGTGCTAGTGTACTGGATATAATATAAGGGTAATTAAATTATTAGAATCTAAGGGATACTAGTGAGTAAGTCCTTAGTTTGTTTTGTATAGTATTAATTTAGGTTGGCACTGTATCAATTCTTGATTAGATGGTAATGTCAGTAAAACATCCTTGAGGGTGCTCTATTAAAAAAAAATGATAAAGTTGAGTATCATTTGAGTATGTATGATCTGACAGCTTAACAATATTAAGATTTTCAGTTGTGTACAATACAATTTTTTTTTACGATTATTATACTTCCACTCCACTACATGGGTGCGGAAGTAATACAAAAAATTGAGGCCTTATGATTAAACTTTGTGACTTTGTGAGGTTCCAGTTAATATGAAAGCGAACGTTGAATATGAGTAGATTACCTGGAGATATCTGACACCTACCGTGTAAATAATATTTAACAAAGTTAACTGCAATTTGACCAAAACCTTTAAATTTTACTTTGGCAGACATTAAATCATGATCAATTTGATCAAATACGTGAGAATAACACAGCCCCACAAAAAAAGTTTTTAATCTGGATGATCAGCTGTGGTGTTCTTATGTATTTTTCAACGGTGAATCTGAATCCGGGGTCAAAAACGTTCATATACGCCTTAAATTTTTGTGTAGAGGCAGAAACATCTCTTCAATAAGGTAAATGTATGAATGTATGAATATTTAAATATGTTTCTGGATTTAAACATATTTAAATAGGGACCAAATCTTTTGTATTTCATTCTTAATTGAATCATTGTTTGAAAATGACCTAACACAGGTCGAAACTGCAGTCACGTTTTTGTGCAAATATAGTGGTAAAAAACATAGTAGTGTTTTACTCAATTTCGTTTCAGTCATACTTGTTTCTCTAAAATTCGTTTTCACTTAATATATATCGAGAGTGCTGGAGTAAAAACAAAATCTACAGAATAAATACATAAAAACACCATGGTCAGTTATCCGGATCATAAACTTTTTTTGTTGGGCTGTGTAATCTAATGAAACTAAAGTAATAATTACATCTACTTCTATCTCTACTTCTCACAATGTTCTCTGCAACTTAACAAAGCGCAGAGTATATATGCAGATCTAAATACTTATTAATATTTATTCAGTATGTTATTTTTATCACTATAAGAACATATATGAGAAATCATTGTTTGCCCTGAAATGTTTGATAAAGCAGGTAGAAGAGAGCAGATCTCATCAAATGGAATCGGATTATTTGCTTTAGGTAATGACATCACTACAAGTACTTCGTCTAACGGAGTACATCACAGAGGGTTGCAACTGCCGCACCGCCAAGTCACAGGAGCGATCTTCTTAGACGTATCCAAGGCCTTCGACAGGATTTGGTATGAAGGTCTCCTGGCGAAGATGTTATCGATGGGTTACCCTGTCGGCACCGTCAAGCTTGTCAGATCCTACCTTCACCGGAGGCAACTTCGTCTGAAGATTTCCGACAAGCTGTCGAACTACGGGCCCTGGAAGCAGGCGTACCGCAGGGATCGGTACTCTATCCCCACCTGTTCACTATCTACACCTCCGACATGTCAAGAACCGCAAGGACCTTTTTGGTGCTCTACGCAGACGACACGGCCATAATCACAAGATCATGGAGTGCAAGACTTGCCACCCACAACCTCCAGGAAGCAGCATCCCTTCTGGAAGAATGGTGCAATAAGTGGAAAGTCAAAGTCAACGCGAAGAAAAGCAAAGCCATCCTTTTCAAGAAAGTCAAGGGGCAAACTTCCACAGGACAAGTCTTCATGAACGACGAGAGCATCCAATGACACGATACCGTCAAGTACCTTGGCGTTATCATGTATCGAAGTCTGACGTGGAGACATAACACGGAAGCAATAATACAGAAAGCGAGGCCGAGGAGGACTCTACTCTACCCTATGATAGGTAGACAGAGTCAACTCAACCTGAGGAACAAGCTTACGGTTATCGGGACCCACATTACATCTATTGTGACCTACGGCTTTGTTGCCTGGGGATACCTAGCAGTCACCCACCTGAAGAGGACACAAACCGTGAAAAACGTCGCACTTAGGTGCGCCGTAGATGTACTATGGTTTATCAGAAACTCCGACATCCTTAGGGACCTGGAATACACCCCGGTAACTGAAGTCATCCAGGATAGAGCAAAAAATCTATACGCCCATGCAGCGGAGCATGGGAATCTGCCGGTCAGTCGCTGGCGACTGACTACGGCCCCAACGACCGAGGCACAAGAGGCCGAAGCTCCAGATCCTGGATAACGGATAAGTATAACTTAACCGTTTTTCTGTTTCAGCTCGACCTTGAAGCCACGCTGCAAGGAGACAATAACCAAAAACACCCGAGTCAGCAGATCCCGGGGGTACCAAGTTAACAACCAGCTCGGTACCCTTACCCTAGCCCGTGCCGGCCTCTGACGCTAAAATAAGCGACCTTGAGCTACACAGTTCACATTTCCTTCCGACGAAATCGGAGCACATGATGCCAATTGGCACCCTGGGCTTCCAACTAGTCAACAGCACCCAAACCCCTCCAAACTCCGAGAGGGCTTGGCATCAGTCATTCCCTCTCACTTCAGACGAACTATGTTCCCAGAAGAAACGACCCAGCTGGCAGAGTCCAACAGCCAGGGACAGGGGAGGTCTGCTAGCATCGCCTACACCGTCCGCATTTACGGGTGGGGTAGGCGAAAAAGCAGACCCACTCCTTACGAGGCCGGTCTATGTCTACAGCGATGATTGGGGCAAAGAGCTCAAGCTCGATCCCTAATCATCCGAGACCGTCATCTTTAGTCAAGAATATTAGCTAAAGAACATTTCCATTTACACAGAAAGTATCCTTTTTCTATACAACAATGTATATGTGTAAGATATATTTTTCATATAGTTTAAAAGTAGAAAAATATCGGTTAGATTTCTTGAAATTATAATTATCTCCCGTATTGCTTACGCTTGTCTCATTTAAAACAAAGTAAGGTCCAAGTTCTTGAATTATAACACCATTCACAAATATTAAATAAATACTATCTATCCACAGTCCACACCCTGCTTTTTTGTTGAACTTTAAAAAACCGTTTAGTATAATATTGTTAACACGATGAAAATTACAGTAAAATGCTAATTTATTTAAAAATTTCTAAAGACCCCAAATTGAACCTCTGCCAATCCTGTTTTACATGTTTATAAATTAATAAACAAATAAATATAACTTTTAATAGTTAATTCTTTCAATACATTAAAATTAATGACAATTTTTTTATAAAGCCTTGACGTAATATCATAATTAGTGTGTTTTCCTATATTTTTGTAAACCAATTCGTCACAAAATATAAACTTGATTAATCTTTTTTGATGTTCGGCGTTTTTGTCGTGTGGTAAATTATTTAAAATGTAATTTTTTATCACAACATATTGAAATATAACCTACCTACATAAACCTTATTATTATCTTTATAAACGCAAAAGTTCAATGTCGTTTATTTCGAAAACATGAAAACGCAGAGGACTGAATAATAATAAAAATCAAATTGTAATCGACAGCCGCTCGTACATCAGCTGAAATTTATGACACTATAATTTGAGTTGAATAAACATATTTTCTTCCAGTCGCTCGTCACAAAATGCATCAGTAAATTTTAAATTTCATCTTTTAAAATATACACTATTCCCCGTATTATCAACTCTCAATGTTTTAATTAAAAATCTTAAATAAATACATCATCAGGTTGTTGCGAGTTTTGCACTAAAAATAACAAATATTTTTTGAGAAACTATCAGAAAATTATTTCAACAAGAATGATCTTAATGGTCAGTTTTGATGTGGTAAGCCTTTTACAAATGTCCCAACAGATATAACAAACAATAATTCAAAACAATGGCAATATGATGAGAATGTTAAGAAAGTTAAGTAGAGCACCATACTTTTAGTTAAATAATTATTTCAATCAACAAAAGTTTGGTATTGCTATGAGTTCTCACTATCTCTAATATTAAGTAACATATTTATTGAAAATTTTGAGGACAATAATACTAATAATTTAATTCATAAACTTACTGTATGATGGAGACATGTAGATGGTATTTTTGTTGTATGGCCTTGCAGCGCCAGTATTGTTGACTTTGCCTACCTCTCATAGGGTAGAGTAGAGTCCTCCTCGTCCTCGCTTTCTGTATTATCGTTTCCATGTTCTGTCTCTATGTCAATCTTCGATCTATGATAACGCCAGGGTACTTGACAGTATTGTTCCATTGGATGTTCTCGCCGTTCATAGAGGCGTGTCCTGTGGGAGTTTGCTTCCTGACTCTCTTGAAGAGGATGACTTTGCTTTTCCCCGCGTTGACTTTGACTTTCCCCTTATTGCACCATCCTTCCAGAAGGGATGCTGCTTCCTGGAGGTTGCAGCTCTCAAGTCTTGCACTCCATTATCTTGCGATTATGGCCGTGTCCTCTGCGTAGAGCGCCAAATAGGTCCTTGCGGTTCTTGGCATGTCGGAGGTGTAGATGGTGAACAGATGCGGAGAGAGTTCGATCCCTGCGGTACGCCTGTTTCCATTGGCCTGTAGTTCGACAGCTTGTCGGAATCTTCACACGGAGAGAATCGTCGATAAAAATTGGAATAGAAAACAGTGTTATGCGCTGACGCCCCCTAAGGACTGGCGCTAATAGCTGAAGAGTCCTACCCGAAATTATGTAAGAATGAGGATAGGAAACTGCCGTAACAACAAAGCCTGTTATGTGCGCCATCTCTGAGGTACTAATATAAGATGGTTCCAGACTTTACGAGAAATACTCGAAAAATGTGGAAGTTTGATGGAATGCTTCTAGATGTCTTTGTGGGATATATAAGGTAAGATGCACAGCTGGAGAAGGAAATTTTTGTAGCGAAAATTGAGGTTAAAAGTTTGAGGTGATATGAAGTAATAAACATTGTTAAAGGTTGTTTAGCTAGAAAAAATGTACTTTAGTTAATGAACGTATTGTGAAGTCTTCAGTGAGTTATTAAATAAAGTGTTTATCTCTTGTTGTAATTTTTGGAACCCACTGATTATTAAGGGAGGTTTACTATGGCTGGAAACCCCTAACGATAATGATAAATACCTCTTAGATATTTTCATTAAAAAACAGATAACCCATATTAATCCAACTTTTATAGAAAACAAACACATACGAGGAGTTACTTAAATATCAATTATTAATTCAACTCAATATATAAGTGTTAAGAAAGGTCTTGTTAAACGTCTATATGAAACAATTTCTTCAAATGAGGACATTTTAGATGAAGACAAACGGTTTATAGGAACTGTTTTATTAAATAACCAATATCCCATATGTTATTGATAATTAGTTGACAAACATTAAAAATAGGGAAAATGTTTAACAATTATAACCTGAAAGTAACAATAGTACTGGCAAATTAGTCATTTAGGGTAACAAAAATTAATAAAAGGATCATCTCCGGGATTTAAGTAGGTAATAAACTGGAGAATGAGATGATACATTCTTTCCACTTCCAAGTTCCGGGAAAATTCAAATAAATTTGGAAAAACTTTTTGATTTTCAGTTCTTTTGCTCTAGCGGTCAAAATAATGAAAATAGAGAAAACAGTTTTCATCAAAAGCTGTAGCTCGCCTCTTTCTCTGCAAAAAAGGTCTTTACAAATGTTCGTCTTACTTAAGCCGTTTAGAGGATAAATCGAGTTTTCCACTTATAGTTTTGAGCCGCTTCGAAATGCGCAAAAAATGAGAATTCTCCGGAAGTATCGTACGATTGGACTCATCGATCGATAATTTTTACTATTCAGAGCCCTTAAAAAATAAAAATAACATGACATGCAGAGAAAAGTCTCGGCTTTAATGTGGAACTAATCACAAAATTCATAAAAAGATTTATCATAGAGAAAAAATGTTATAAAATAGCTTGGTAAACGTTGTACAGTGAATCCACAGATGTATTTGTCTTTGCCGGGAGTCGTTAGAGTGATAATTCGTTTTGCTAATATGTTCTTACATAATGATATATTAATCCAATTAAAATTTTATTGCAATTACTTTTGTTGGAAAAATATGCCTTGCGATCAAAGTAGAGGGTATATTTCTCATCGATCAGTCACTGCAATCCGCTATATCTTATTTAATAGTAATAGCACAGTCTTAATTTTTGGATTATAAGTACAATAAAATATAATCTTTCGAATAACTTTAGAGTTTTTTAAATGCGTGCAGTACTTTTTTAATTTGTGTACATTATTCATACACCTTCAGAAAATGCACAATTATACAGTAAAACATATACAACTTATTTGTTTCTTAAAATAATTTTCACGAAATCTAGATTAAAGTGCGTGGAATCGAATCCATGCAGTAAAAAAGCACCTATTGTTACGGGAGAAATAGGGAGGATGCATAAAACTCAAAGATGTCAACAAATCAATGGGCTTGTTCCATGATATTCTTTTTATATGGTTTTTATACTTATTCATATAGTACTCGATATTCTCATTATGCACTTAAAATTTCGTATTATTAACTTTTCCATTCTCGAGATATAAGGGGTTGAAACTAGTAATAGTTGCAAAAACCGAGCGCTTATTTGTGACGTCACTATACGCAAGTGACGTAAGAAAAGTGGCTTCCTGAGACCTTTCAAATTTAACTTGAAGAGTCGAAAAACATGGAAATTTCAAACGCTGGTAACTAAATAAATACGTCGAGTGGAAGTTCGTTCTATGTCACGACGAAAAGGAGAAGGTCGGCGATGAATCCTAATCGTAAATTGCAGGGCCAAAATCGAAAATTCGTACCGACAGGAGCGAGAGAAAATTGTAATTTTTTGACATTTCACCAAATTGTACTCCCCTACTGCCAAGACGTAAGCAAAACAAACAATACTTCGGAACACTTATAATTATAACAACTAAGGAGCATCAAGTCCATTGAGATCGCCGAGTCTATGCGTATACTGACGTAGCGCCTGGCCGCGCCCCATTTTCGTGAGGTGGAGATTTGTAATAGTTTTTAAGATACTAAACGTGCGAATAAGATTCTGATTTTTTGCAGATCCATTATTTTATACTTGCACTTTCGATTCATGAAATAAAAAAAATGCCGAACAAGCCCATTGTATAAAGTTTACAAAGCCATTTTTGTCTCTATGATAAAATTTTGTATGAATTTTGTGATTAGTTCCACATTAAAGCTGTGACTTTTCTCTACATTTTGTGTTATTTTCATTTTTTTAGCGGCTCTGAATAGTAAGAATTATCAATCGATGTATCCGGTCGTATGAAACTTCATGAGAATTATCATTTTCCGCGCATTTCGGAGCGGCTTAAAACTATAAGCGGAAAATTTAATTTATCTCCTAAACAGCTTAAGTAAGACAAAAATGTCTCTTCTAGAGAAAGAGACGAGCTACAACTTTTGTTGAAAACTTTTTTCTCTATTTTCATTATTTTGGCTGCTATAGCAAAGAAACCGAAAATCAAAAAGTTTTTCCAAATTTTTTTGAATTTTCCTGGAACTTAAAAGTGCAAAGAATGCATCATCTCATTCTCCAGGTTATTGCCTACTTAAGCACCGGAGATGATCCTTTTATTAATTTTTGCGAGGTTTTTACAAAATGTTGCCTTCATTGCCTGTAATACAAGTGGTTACTGAGTTGTTGAATTGAGCTTTATTTTAATCGTCCCTTTGTGGAGTCTTTTATTGAACTCATCTTGTAGACACTAGATAAGCTTCAACTGTGGACTGTGTAGCGACGATGATGAACGGAACAAGGCAATTTTACACCCCTCAAATTTCAAAAGATATTATTAGGTGACTTGAGAGAGGTTAAAAGCATTCTACACTAAGCGAAACTCGATAATAATACTAAATAGTTTCTTACCTTCAATTGGAAATTTTGACACTGGTTTATGGAAATACATAAGCGGAAAACAATTATATGTATTTCCAAAAGTGTCCTATTGCTACGAAATTTTTTGGAAAAAATCGAAACGGTTTCACTAAGAATAATTAAAAAAAAATTTGGACCATTTGGGAGGTTCGATTTTTAAGTTTTTTTCTCAACGTTTTTAATAGTTTTTAATTAGGTGTTTGCTAAAAGAAAACATTCATTTTTTTAAAGCTTTAAATTACATTAGGTGTCAGCGAGGCCTAATATCTCTATGCCATAGTCGCCAAAATTCATGTAAATCTTCAAAAGTTTGTGACTTTGGCAGCCCTCTTGTGTACGTCATTTTGACCATTTCATTTGTTAATCAAATTTCGTATCGGCTTCTTCGAATAACCTGACTCCTCTATGCAAGCCAAAATGTACAGTACTTTTGGTCTCAAATGAGCGTCAAGAATTTTCAATTAGGAATTGAAAGCGAAAAAGTCAGGAAACACTTAAAGCAGGATGATGTATCGCAAATCATCAATTTTGTTAAAATTACACTACGAGACGATTATAGAGATTTTTTCAAATTAAAAGCGGTATTCCTCGGAGAAGCACCAAGTTAGCCGGTGATTATCGTTTAACGTTCCAGGAGCCGTCCATTATGCGGGATGAACGGAAAGAGCTATTTACTCATTAATAATTTTCTTAAAAATAAACTCGAATTATCAGTTGAAGAAAAAGACACGATTTGCGATATTAGTATTTTTATTGTTAGCATATTCATTGAAATGTGGTTTTGTGCTCCTTCGGTTGTTAAAGCACCCTATCAGGATTTCCGGATTCTGTCCAGGATTCACCAATATCAAACTATCGATCGTGATATTTCTCGCGCTGCTTTGCAAAAGTTTAAAACTCATTTATGTTATTTAAGCCATGAAGCTGTCAATTGAAAAAATAAATATACAAGATTTAAATCGCTAACCTGAGTTGGATGAAGATAAATCGAGCAACAATACGAGACGACAGATTCTCCGAAATAGTTGAAAAGGATATTGAACAATTCGCTTCAATTGAAACGAGACAATCTTTCAAAGGGTTTCAAATCAATGATCAATTTTTGCAAACAATACCGTCAACATGGCACAAAAATGACTGTTTCATTAATGCGCTGGAAATCGTGAGTAAATTGCGAGTTGTAAACAATGTAAACGATGTGGCAGGGAAGGCAGAAGACTATAATTAATTACTTTAAAAAAATGAAGAATAAATATAATATGTTTTTCAAATTGTCAACGATTATGGTTGTCAATATCCTGATTATAAAAAAGAAACATTATCACAGCGACAAGAATTGCAAACAGAATAAGTTGTTTTTCTCTAAAATAAAAATTATAAAAGTTAATCAAGTAAAGTCGCATTTTTATATACATAGAAGTTTATTCTAATATTTAAGGGTCCAGGGGTAACCTAATTTATACATTGCTATATACATTTGTTTAGTATATTGTGAATAATGATATAAGGAATACAAACTAAATCACACTAGATCAGTCTTGCTTGCTTATGCGAAGGCTTTATTATAAATCAAGAGCTACTGGTTGATGGTTGATCCAAATTCTGGAGGGGGAAAGTATTAAGAAAGAGAAAAGTTACAAATGGTACACAATTTTATTTTTAGTCTGTACAGGTCCTTATATTTATAGCCAATTGGAGGACTAGTAACATTAATATAATCACCAGTACCTACTAACAACTATTAAATATAGGCAGTTAGATAATCCCAACAACATAAAACATTTTTGCAACTTATGAACAAATGAAAATTGGGAGAACATAGTAAATAATCATATCAATGCTAATATAAAATTAGACTTATTCATTAGTACCTTCCTTTATTATTTCGAATTGGCTTTCCCAATTAAAACAAAAACAATAAAGAACATGGATACCAGAAATAATACATGGATGACAAAGGGCTTTAAAATATCGTAGCTAAAATTAAAAGACATGTACAAACTATCATTGACACAAGATGACAATTTTAAAACATGCTATTAAAATTACAAAAGAATTCATAGACAATTAATAAAGAAAGCAAAACTACTATATAACAATGAGTTGATAGCGAAAGCAAAAAATAAGTCTGGAATATTATCAATCACAAGAATGCAAACAATAATCAAAACGATATACAACTTAATGTAAATAGTGAAGTAATAAGTGACCAAAATACAGTCAGTAATCATTTGAATTCATTTTTTAATAACATTCCCAAGTCACTGTTAGGAGATAAAGTTTTAAAAAATGCACCTATCAAAATATAGAAATCAGTGAAAACTCTTTTTTTATTGAACCTCCAACTCATATTGAAGTGCTCGATAACATAAAAAATCAAAAAAAAATCCAAACCGACAGGAAGTGACAACATTAGTGTTAATTTATTAAAGAAATGTATGCACCAAATAGTTTTACCACTAACCGATATATTAAATACATCGGTAAGTAGCGGAATATTTCCTGAAAATTTAAAATTAGCTAAAATCAAGCCTCTATTAAAATCAGGCAACAAAAACATAATGGATAACTATAAACCCATATGTATATTATGCAGTTTTTCTAACATAATTGAAAAATTTATTGCTAAAAGATTGATTGCTTTTCTAGAAAAATATAAATTACTTAATAATAATCAGTTCGGTTTTCGAAAGGGCCTGTCAACCACCAGTGCTGTCACTAAATTTCGGAATGATCTCTATAACAACTTAGATGATAAAAAAAATGTATTGGTGTATTTCTAGACCTTAGTAAAGCTTTTGACCTAGTATGTCATGAACGACTATTAAATAAGCCTGAACTGTATGGAATTAGAGGTAAACCGTTAGATTGGTTCAGATCCTATCTACAAGGTAGAAAACACTATGTTGAAATAAACAATTACTCATCTAATATTCTAGATAGTTCGCATGGTGTTCCTCAAGGATCAGTTTTAGGGCCCTTATTATACATTATGTATGTAAATGACTTTCATTTTGCACAATCCATAATATTCGCAGACGATATATCCATACTCATTTCTGACATCAAAACCGACAATGCAGTTCAGAAAGCGAATTTTATGTTACTAAGGGTGCATGAGTGGTATAACGACATTATGCTTATTTTAAATAATGAAAAATCCTCTTTTATAAGTTTTAATCCCTCAAATACTAATTTTAATCATAGCTACTTAATTAAAACAAAGGATGGCACTATTAAACAAAACAAACACGTAAAATTTCTCGGCTTGCACTTATCAGAGAATTGTTCATGGACCTTTCATATTGATATCGTTAGTAAAAAGATCGTCCCAATATGTTATTGTATTAATCAACTGCGAGAGACAGTAAGTAGATCAGTGTTATTGACTTGCTAACACGCGCAGTTTCACTCTGTGATTTCTTACGGTTTATTGACTTGGGGTGCATCACCAGAAAGCGTCCACGTTTTCAAGTTACAAAAAAGAACAGTACGTTTTATAGTAGGGGCAAACAGAAGAACGTGCTGTAGAGACATTTTTAAAGAATTACATATATTAACTCTGCCGTGTATATTTATTTTACAGTTACTCATTTATGCTAAAATTCAATTACAGAATATACCTACTCTAAATAATAACTATTCATATAATACTAGGAATGAATTAATACTGGAGGTTCCAAATCATAAATTATCTGTGTTTGAAAAAGGCCCGTGCTATTTGGCAATAAAGGTGTACAATAAATTACCAAATTCATTCAAAGAACTCGATTTAAGAAAGTACAAAACACACGTTAAAAATATGTTGTACAATAAAAATTATTATTCATTAAATGAATATTTAAATGATGTTCTGTGATATATGTATATTATGTATTGTATAAATGTTCTTTATTATTCCGTGTGTAGCATTATTTTGATTCTCTGTGTTGTATTTTTTAAGGAAATCTTGACTGTGATCCTATTTTAATCCCAAGTATAATAGGATTGTTCTTATTTTTAAACTGGCTGAATGTCATTTTATGTTATATTTAATATTGTTTGTTATTTTATTTATTATTATGTTTATATATCTATTTATTAATTTTCCCTATTGACTTATCCTATATCATACTTTATGATCGAATGGACAAATAAATTATTATTATTATTAGAAACACTGCAATGTTTATATGTGATTTTTAATAATACTTTCGGCAATAATAGATGTACAAAATGCTAAATGTGTTTGCGTTTTGTAAGTTCATGTCAGACGTAAGTAGGTACCTACTAGAAAACTTTTGCAATTCTAATGTATCAATTAAATGCTACAAATCAATATCTGTTACATTTATTTCGTTCGAAAAATCATACCGCGCCTCATATTTAGACTCCTATCTACTAATCATGAAATCGGTAAAGTCGCCGGTGTCTATCCATATTTTGTACGTTTATTTCCATATTTCCCTAATTAAATTCAAGTTAGATGTAAATCACACAAGAACTTATCAATATGTAAAATTAATTGAATTTGAATAATTTTAATTAATGATTATTAGTGCTAAAGTGAGACTGATTTGAATATCTATTAATATTACTGTGTAGCAAAATAGTTAAGTTCGGCCATAAAATTAATAAATTGTGTTATCTAATAATGAATTCGCTCTAACAAGTTAGTTCCTGATTATTAGATAGGTTGGTCAACGCGAAAATGAAGTCGACTAAATGTCAAATTTTTAACGATATATGACACAAACAAAACTTTCTAGTACACTAATTTTCATGTTCTCTGTCACTTTCAACTAAAAGATTTCTTATTTTTCATTTATTTACCAGCGAAGTTAGAAAACTGTCACGTTGATACTGGTGAAATTGCATTTTAACTAGCAATCTTTTTTGAATACACAATTCACGTATAAACGTTAATATAAACACATCACACATATTAGATAACCTTTATGGCTTTTCAAAAGGTGGTTACACTTTTGAAAAACTGTAGATATACAACCATTACTAGTGGTCATTGCCAATGTCGGAACAAGGTACGAAATCCAGTAGATGAAAGACATTGTTATTAAACTTGCTCACACCACAAGATGCTCTAGCCCACTATATCGCCGTGTCACTGTAAAGTAAAACTGGAAGAATAGTCGCAATCCTATACTAAATGGACTCCAAAAGCTCCATCACCTCCAGGATGTCTCTATTGGGCTCAAGACTATTCATAAATATGTAAATAAAGTCGAAGTTATTTTACCAGCAGGCTAAAAACAAATTTTCAAAGATTAGATGAGTATTTGTGGCGGTCCAAAAATGACGATTTCTTCTGTCTCACTTGTGCAAATTGAATTAGGTAGGTAGATATCTACATAGTATGCTGTATTAAATACTTACCTAAGTTTAGTTGTAATTTTTTTCTTTTGCTCCTATTGTTTCAATTGCTTCATCATAGGCTTATATGTTTTTTTTGGATAAATTATAATTTTCAATTGAACATTCACAGATTTCGCAATTCTTGCAACCATCGGGACATTGGAAATGATAACACCATACATAAAACATAAACAGCTGCGATCCACTCTCGATTACGACACCGCTGTATTTCGACCTTAAATGAAAACTGGTAACTTGACCCCCTGTGATATATGCAACCCATGTTACATTTGCATATATCAGCCGTTGCATATACGTCAGTCTCACTCGACCACGACACCGCTGTCTTTTGAGCTTGAATGAAAACTGGTTACTCGACCCCCATATACGGACATAAACATTTCCAATGTTAAAACTGTGAATTATTCAAAACGCACATGTGTTAGGTATTACACTATCAATAAATTTTTAGACTGTGATGTGTCAGTGGTTACTGAAAATAAAAATTTCATCTTGAGGGTTTTTTAATGTGCATTTTTTAATGTGCTTTTTCTAACGTGCTTTTTTAAATGTGCTTTTAATATCAATAGATAATTTATTGAATGTGTACATTTTATTTTGTCAATTTGTTTCTAAATGTGTTTTATCAATGTATTTGACTTGTGTATAACATTTCTTGTTTTAGCACCAATAAAAATATTATTTATTGTCTATCTATCTATAGGATATGTTGATATAAGTCTATCTCAAATTAAATTCTGCATCGATTGTCATAATAAAATTTGGAAAATGCTATTTGAAGAATTGGAATTTTTGACATTTTTTTATTGCCATTTTCAAAAAATTGCAGCAACCACTGAAAACTTCGTTGATCTTATCCTGGCCACTTAACTGATTCCTTGAACTTTATGGAATCGATTGAAAAAAAAACTTATTTCCCTAACCTAAATGGTTATAGAGGTATGAATTTTTTAATGGACTCTTGCGTCTCTAAAACGTAAGAGAAAAACTGACATATTAGTCTAGTTCTCAGAGACAGAAATTGATAAAACCAGTCACTAAATGTGATATGGTTGAAATTTTCAGGATAAGTACTTTTGTTAGTGTAGAATACGATAAAATGAAGTTTACAAGTGTAAGGTGCCGGCGACCCCTAAAAAATTTAAAAATATTAACAGAAATTAGGTTTTTGGGCAATAACTCGAAAAACAAAAATATGTATCAAAAAACTAATAGCACTAGGCGATAGAGGGAGAAATTTCACATCAAAAACGCACATGAAGTTTTTTGTACGATGAGAAATGTAGGCTTCAGATTTTTTTGTTTAACGCACTAGAATGGAACGTGGCGATAAGTACGGCTCGTGAAGCGTACGCGGTCTCGGATGTTCTACACTAAATTTGTTGTAACTTTTCTACTAATTAATGAAATTGAGCTCAACAAAGCTTAACTGAAACGAGAAACATGTGGCTATTGGATTGTCTAATTTTCAAATATAAAATGATTGTACCTAGGTAGGAAAAGTACAAATATGAAGTCGAAACATAAAGAGATTTCCGATGAAATCGGTAAAAGCTTTTCCTTTTTAAGATAAAAAGCTAAAACTTTTACATGTTATATATCATATATTATATATTATATATTATATATATTTTACATACATTGATTTTTATATTTGAAAATATAATAATCCAATAGTCACATGTTTCTTCTTCCAGTTAAGCTTTGTTGAACTTAATTTCATTAATTAGTGCAAAAGTTAACAAATTTAGCGTACTTATGTGTCGCCAAGTTCCATTTTCGTGAGTTAAACAAAAAAATCTGAAGTTTACATTTTTGACAGTGCAAAAAAACTTAATATACGTTTTTGATGTAAAATTTCTCCATCTATAGTGAAGTGCTAGTTTTTTGATATATATAGATTCAGCAAATTTAGTTTAAGGTACGTAAACTTGTTTCTGCGCAGATAAACCACGCCTTGTCGTAGAACAATAGCGCCATCGCTTGACCGCGTCAAGTTGAGAACAGCGCACCCATTCTGCTCTTAATAGCGTAGCTGTTTAGACGTGTGGGAATAAAATAAATTAATCTCAATTTCGTTATTAAAATGTCGTGTGTTTATACAACTGCAGAAAAAGTGCAAATTGTGAAGTGGTACTTCGGGGGCCATTCTACTGAAGACACAATAAATCTATTTACTGTGGCATATCAAGACAGACCAATCCCCTCAGCTAGCATAATTTCATACGTTAATAAAAAATTTGAGAATTTCTGGTGTGTCGTGAATTATTGTAGAAAATGCTGTCAACTCGAACCCCGTCATCAACAAATGAGCGAAGAACGTGAAATTCGCGAAACTAATCTCTGTGCACTTGTTGAAACTAGTGAACCTTGTTCTAGCAGGCAAACTGCTGATGAAGTTGACATGAAGGAAAGAACTGTAAGAAATATTTTGAAAAGAAATGGGTACAGTTGTTTTAAAGTTCAAACAACGCAAGAAATATTTCCCGAGGACAAAATAAAGTGAATGAGAATGAAAACTTCTTAAAGAATATATTGTCTACAGATGAATCATCCTTTCATTACATAGGAAACACAATCCATCCGTAGTACGAAACTGGTCTCAGAAAAATAAACATTTGAGTGTTGCTGTGCGAACTCAGTATCCTCAAAAGTTGAACGTTTGGACGGGAATTTTAGACAATCATATTATAGGCCCACTGCTAATCGATGGCAATTTAAATGGCAATAAATATTTAGAGCTTTTACAAAACCAAATAATTCCTGCAGTTCAAAATCTTCCTGTCAACTTTGACGACATTTGGTTTCAACAAGACGTCTGTCCAAATCACAATACCTTAACTATTATTAATTTTCTGGAAAGAGCATTTCCCAATCGTTTAATAGCTAGGGGGGAAATGATAAAATGCCCCCCCAGATCGCCTGATCTAGCACCCCATGATTTCTTTCTGTGGGGCTTTTTAAAGGAAACCGCGTAAAAACATGCGTTTGAACGAGCCAATAATTTAGCTGAATTACGAGAAAAACTTATCCAACTTGGTGCAAGCATTACTCCAAATCAACTCAATGATATGAGAGGTTCATTGTATAATCGTTTTGGCTATTGTTTGACACAAGAAGGTGGTTTGTTCGAATCATTACTTCATTAATTTATTGTTTGATAATTTTTAGTTGATTTTAGTTTCTGAGGGTTATTTAATTTTATTTTAATGTTCTATTTTTGTAGTTTAATAAGAATAATTTATTTTCTGATAATTATTAGTTGATTTTAGTTTCCGAGTTATTTAATTTTATTTTAATGTTCTATTTTCATTTTGGTTTTAATAAGAACTCTTATTTTATTCCCATAGTATTTCCGGCTAAAAAAGAAACTGCAGAAATGCTTTCAATAGAAGAAATTTTTTGTCAAAAATGTGACAAAAAACTTCTTCGATTTTGACGAAGAGATATTGTCTTGTTTCGTATTAGAAGTTATTACCTACGTCCGCACCCATCCTTAGTTCATGCCGTACTAAATTCAATTCATTGTGTGCCTCTGCTTTCACGATTTATAGAACTAGTGGGGCGTGGTCAATTACATCGTTATTCCTATACCCTAAACTGCAATTTCCAAATCTGTATATTTTATTTTTCGAGTTATTGGCCAAAAACCTAATTTCGGCCAATATTTTCATTTTTTTAGGCGTCGCCCGCACCTTACAGTTGTAAACGTTTTTTTTTATCGTATTATACACCAACAAAAATACTTGTTCTGAAAACTCCAGCCATATAACATTTAGTGATGCCTTAAAATCCCTGACGACTGGGCTATATGTTAAAAAGTATTACAGATAAGTACCATCAATCTGAACACTTTATACTTAGAATTCAATTCCTAATTGAAAAAAAGATATAAAAATTGTGTGTGTCCATTAAAAAAAAGCAAAGATGGCATGAACTTCCGGTATTTCCGGAAGTGCCGTTACTTTAAAATTATTATTTTCGGACTTGCAATAGTTGGCTATGGCAGGGTACCAGATCTTATATGTCTATCTCGTTTGCAAGTGGGAAATACTCTAATGGCCACCTTAAAAGAATCACCCTGTATAAGCTTCTTCTCTACAGTTCCTTGCTTATTATAAATGAAATATACATTTCTAATATCTAACGTATCTTTTGGCCTAAGTACTATTTTTTATTAGTATTCAGACGTACTTTCTATATGCGTTGTTATTTTATATTCTGATGATTAGTATAAAGCTTATATGACGAAGATGTTTAAAATTGTTACATCGATTCTAACACATTTCTATAAAGTTTAATTTTATCCCGAACATATCATTTTTTTCTCCGATGTGTCGTGAATTGCTTCACTGCTTGTAATTTTAGGCTTTATTACTACTTCTCTAGAAGTATCGTTTCAATAATTTTCATCTCTAATAAGGAGATGATTATGGAATGAAACAGTTAACATAATTGAATCAATGTTGTTAAAAACTTGACGCGAGGAGTTCATAGGTATTTAGTGCGACAGAAATAGGATTATTGTCTTATAATTTAATGTATGTCTCTCGACAAGCTTTTAGCTCAAGTCATCAACATTGACAAAATGAGGTTATTTGTTTAATTCTATAATTTGTAACTTATCTTTGTTAAAATTCATCAAATCACTTAATACTAATTTCGTTTTAGTACATGTTTTATTCTTTCAGTTTTTTTATAATCGACATTTCCAGTTACCAGAAATCTATGGAGAAGGTTTTGAAAACTGCTAACATCAGGAAATCTTCTTTCAGGATAACGTTGGTGATAAATTCTATTAGCAAGTAAACAACTTCTGTTTGACTCGTCCAAAAATAAAGCCATGTCTACAAGTTCCTTTTTATTAAAGTTCATATTTTAAAATTCCAAATATTTTAAATTTAATACAAATTGTAACTAACCACCGATAAGTGTAATAAATGCTTCGTTGTACATGACAATTTATTCCAAACTGAGGTTTTATTGCTCGTGGAATAACTGAAACGGCAAAAAAATTTACAAACAGACATTACAGTAAAGGACCTATTAAATACTATTTACTCATTTCAATGGATTGGAAGAAACGGTCCCACTAAATGGCCTCATTTCAAAATAGCAACACGCCGAACACCTATTACAAATTTTTCTAATGAATTATTTGAGGGAACCTCTTTTTTTAAGTTTAATCTTGAATTTGACACTTATTTATTTATAAAGCGAAAATGGTTGCAATTAGCCATAGGGAAGTATTTAAAAAAATGTTCGTTTTTCATTTCTACATCACACTGTTTAAAAATATACAGGATGTTCCATTTGAAAAAAATGAGAAAATTCAATTTAAAAAGTCCTTAAATGAAACATAATTTTTGTCCACCCTGTACAATTACAGGAAACGAAAATGATTAATAAACATTAATTGGATGTCTTGTAACTAGCATTTACATAAGTTTTTCTTAAAACCCATAATTGTGACTGTGATGATTTTTTTAATATCCATCTGCAGATAGCATTATTTCAACAAAAACATTCATTACATCCAAGTAGTTGGGAGATATTCAATGCTAATATAGGAATGAACAGAGCCTAGAAACAGGCTTCAAAAATTGTACTGGTATACATAGCATTCCATTTAACAAAAAGGCATTTGGTCCTGTAAGTACGTCTTGGCTCGGCCTGTATATTCGAAAATAATTTCCAGTTATAGCCTTTTTAACTAGTTTACTTGCAATTTTTTCTCAAATTTCTAGCTATCGTGGAACTCGAGATATCGAGGTCCGACGCACTATTGCCCCACCCTGTATATTACCTTTATCAACAATCAGCATTGTGGTAAAACGTTATGAGCGCTCAATGGTTTTCTCTTTCGTCATCATTTTGTAATTTAATCACTGAATAAAAATAATTTTCTACCTTTTAGTTTAATTGAGTTTTAAAAGAGAACCATTGTTTAAAAAACTATATTTATTTATGTGATTCACTACACCATTAAGGGCTGGTTTATCATTGCGAGGATAACTAGTTATAGTTAAAGCACGGTTTATAATACAGTAGGGTCGGTTCCTCTACTGAGTGTAGTACACGCGTCGATAGCATACCATCGATGCGTGGACTACAGTTAGTAGAGGAAGTGACCCTACTGTATTATTAAACTGTGATTTAACTATAGGATAACTAAGACAAGTTATCCTCGCATTGATAAATCGGCCCTAAATCAATTCAAACCGACATTAAAGGTTTTTTAAAAGGAGGAGGTTCACAGTTCGACTCGTAGGTTTTTTGTTTAATCATTACTCCGAACGGGCTTAAATGATTTCTAAGAAAAATTTGCAAGATGTAAAGTATGGTTCGGGGATGGTGCCATGTTAGTTCAAGTTGTGCTTAGGACATAGTGAGCCAAAGAAGAGAAAAAAATATTTTCTACGCGCCAGTGACAAATTACACCGTACATACAACGAATTTCAAGTTTCTGTACTCATACCAGCTTGCTTTATTTATTTTCCCCTATTTAACCACCTTCAACGGAATAATCTGAGATGTCGTTATAATACATACATGTACCAAATTTCAAGTGAATATCTCAATTTTATTCTACCAACTCCTTTAATAGTGGAGTAGGGGTGGTGGGGGATTGAAAAATATTATAAATAATCTTCTAGTACATACACCGAATTTCAAGTTCCTGTACTTTTACCAGCTTGCTTTATTTATTTTTCCCTATTTACTCCTATTTAACTCCCAACCCTTCAACGGATTCATCTCAAAATATAATCTAGTTCCAGATATTGCTATAATACATTCGTGTACAAAATTTCAAGTAAAAATCTAAATTTAATTTTATCAACTCTTTTAATAAGAGTGGTGTGGTGGTGAACAAGACAAACTTGTTTATAAGAAGTTTCTTTCAGTTGTGTTTTATTATTTCCGTTTCAATGACTGACAAACATGTGAAATTGAATAAAAATTTGTTACAAAACAGAAAAAACGCTGCCTAAGGCATCAATACTTCCATATCCAGATTTTCCTTCCAAGTCTCTTTAAAGGTAAACTTCTTGACTATGTTTGCACTTTAGTATGCGGAAATAATTGGTCATAGAAATTTAATAATATTTGGGACGGATGTCATAAAAAAAATTGCAGAAGTTGCAATATAGCAAGTTTCGTTAAGACACTGAAAATGAACTTGGCTAATTGTCAAGCCTGACATGATATTTACAAAATCTGCAAAATATACAGAGGATAGAAATAAAGAAAAGTTTTAGAATTTTTCAAACTTTTATTAAGCTACGGATAAAAATAAAAAAAGTTATACAACTCGGAGTAATTGTAATAGGGTTTACATTAATATTCCACACAAAAAACGGGTTTCGTAAAAATGCGAGAACATGAATCAAGGTATAAAAATTTATCAAATACACAAGTTGCACAAAAACTATGCTAGGCGTCTGTCGGCGACGAGACGTAAAAATGCAAGAGTAAGAAAAACGACGCTGAACGTCGGTCGACGTCGAGACGGATCGAGGATGGAAAGTATAAAAAAAAATTCGAGGCCTTAGCTTCTAGTGCATACATCAAATTTCAAGTTTCTGTACTCTTACCAGCTTGCTTTACTTATTTCCCCCTATTTACCCCCCCAACTCTTCGGCGACATGTTAAAAAAACAATCCAGTTCCAGATCTCGTTATAATATATAAGTGTACAAAATTTCAAGTCAATATCTTAAAGCGTTCCGGAGAAATCGTGAAAAAAAATTACAGACAGACAGACAGACAGACAGACAGACCGACAAACAGACCGACAGACAGACCGACAGACAGAAAATTTTTCTCTCTCAAATTTAAAATCTCGACGTTTTATGACTTCTAAACATATTTCAAGAAAACAAAAATTCATTTTTTTTTACGATTACTATAGTTCCAATCCAATCCAATGTGGAAGTAAATAGACCTATATATGTGGAAACGCAAGAGTAAGAAAAACGACGCTGAACGTCGGTTGACGTCGAGACGGATCGAGGATGGAAAGTATAAAAAAAAATTCGAGGCCTTAGCTTCTAGTGCATACATCAAATTTCAAGTTTCTGTACTCTTACCAGCTTGCTTTACTTATTTCCCCCTATTTACCTCTATTTACCCCCCCCAACTCTTCGGCGACACGTTAAAAAAACAATCCAGTTCCAGATCTCGTTATAATATATAAGTGTACAAAATTTCAAGTCAACATCCTAAAGCGTTCCGGAGAAATCGTGAAAAAAAAGTTACAGACAGACAGACAGACCGACAAACAGACCGACAGACAGACCGACAGACAGAAAATTTTTCTCTCTCAAATTTAAAATCTCGACGTTTTATGACTTCTAAACATATTTCAAGAAAACAAAAATTCATTTTTTTTTTTACGATTACTATAGTTCCAATCCAATCCAATATGGAAGTAAATAGACCTATATATGTGGAAACCAGTGTTAGAATGAGAATTGTCCAATAAGAAATACAAATTCATTTTAGGATTTTACTTGTTAGACTAACCAGAATTCAGGTTATCGAAAGAATGCAAAGATTGTAAATCAATAATTTTACAAATAGTTTTTTTTCTATCAGTTTTCATAGATAGTCCTATTCCTATAAGGAATATGTTTCATTAAAAAAAGACTTGGCAAATTAGGATTTAATCAGCATAAAGATATTGCGTTTCATATAAAATTTACCCAATTTCGCTATTAATTTCCAAATTTTACCGGAGTCGCCGGCGATACAAACACGACCTTCTTTTTTTACGAATATAAGTCCATTTTCTATGAATTTTATTTAGCCCAGGCGGTGTAGTTAATTTTGTCTATAAATCTCAAACATGTTTGGAGGCAGAAGTATGATTAATAAGATTATTTACAGTTTACATGATTTCCAGATCGGCAACAAAAAAAATCAAAATCCTTTATTTGTATTTTTCAAAATTTTTAACATGAGTCGATGTATGGGAAAATTAAAAATATTTTCATAAAGAGCATTACATTTTTAAGAAAGAAAATTGGTAAAGGTATTAACAGAAATTCCCTCTTTATTTATACTCAAAAAAAAATATTAGTTACGAAACCACACATGAGAATAATAATCGGAAGGTATTATTACAAAGAAAACCTGATAACTTTTGGTCAAAAAATATACAGTGTGGTCATCCGATAGCAAAAATTCTATACCAAATAAAAGGTGCCAAATATTGAAGGCTTGCGTAAATACCTTTACAAAGAATGACCGCAAAAAAGGCCTACAATTCGCCTGTTTTTGCAAAATAGATAGCGGGCCAAGGAAAAGAGTAAAGTAAATCCTATAAGGCTCGAATTAAACGTTGAGAAATTTTAAGGAGAGCATGTTTTACTTTTTTGAAAAAATGCAAAAATCACCACTATTTAAAGATAGGAAATATTTAAAAAAGGCAGTATATAATACATTTTTTAAAGGATAAAACAACTCTGTTATTACTCAGACTTTATACTGAATGATTTTTTTATGAATTAAGTATTATTCTGTAGTGTATTTGGAAAAATTTCGGAAATTGTCCTACAACCCTCCAACCCCTTGTAATAATTAAAATACCAACACCAGAACTCGAAAGAATTCATAGGTCCTACCCACATGATACAATCGTCATCGGATTTTCACTAAAAAACATTTTTTTTATGAAACAGGTTTAGAATGCCAAGAAACGAGGAAATTTTAAATTTGAGCAATTTTTTTTCCATTTATTCTTGGTATAGCAAATATAGCAAATTTGCAAAAAATTTTTGCTTTCGAATTTTTTTTTTTGAAATAACCAGATTGTCATGAAACGTGGAAATTTTAAATTTGAGCGAAACAAATTTCCCCTTTTTCCACTGGTATAAAAATTTTCAAAAAGTTTTGAAAAAATGGTTTTTTCTGAAATTGATTTAAAATGTCATGAAACGTGGAAATTTTAAATTTCAAGAAAGAGATATTTTTTTTCCATCTCTTTTAGTGATAATAAATTTTTCAAAAATGTTGGTGAAATAAAATTTCATTTTTTCTTTTCTGAAATGGGTTTAGAACGTCATGAAACGTGGAAATTTAAAATTTGAAGAAACAAATTTGTTTTCGCTATTTATTCCCTTTAGTCCACCCTGTATATTTTCCAGTGAAAGTTTAACCATTTCTTCGCTGACAGTAGCGTCAGCTACCCACCAAATTTGACTGTTCTCCGTCAAGTAGTGTTTTTAGTTAATGCAACAACAGACAGACAGACAGACAGACAGACAGACAGACTGACGGAATTGAAAAACCTATATTTTCGTAATTTACATAACCGGATCGTGAAAATCCGGAAAAATCTCGGAGGGCGATCTTTTCTCGAATACAATACTCCCCTCGGTATGCGAGGGAAGTAAAAAGTCTACAATTTTTTTTATTAAAATCACAGGATTTCCGTAAAAAATTATTGAATTAGAACTGGAGAAAGCGAGGTGCGAATCTGCGTCGTGCTATATTTGCAAAATACTACCTCAGGCACGCCGTACGTTATGAAAATTCCATAATTAAACAATATTTCTTAGAGAGAATAATGGAGAATAATTATTATGAATGATAATTATTCTATAAGAAGTCATACACAACATAATAGCAGTAACTGGAGTCAAGCGAAGTCCCGCTCCGGTACCTGAATACAGTGCCTTATATTATATACAGGTAGACAAATGTGTCTTTCCACTATATTCTATGTATAGGGGACTCTTGTCTACTTATTCTGTAAGTATCAGAATTTACATTATATTTTTTACTAAATTCCCGAGACTGTATATATCGGTTTTTTTGCTTATCACAAGATGCACTGAAGATTTAGAAAAACATGTAGAATTACACAATTTCTTTTTTTTAATATTTGAAAAACTGATATCGATTACACTATAACTGAATATGTTTTATGTATCTAAGTAATTTTTTCCGGAGTTCCGATGACATCCATATTTCTCCCACAAATTCTAAAATTATAATAATTTCTTGGTATCAACTGAAATAAATATTGGTAGCTACTTGTAAAAGTAGAGTCAGTATAAAAAAAAACAGTAATAACTAATATCTAATTTATTTACCTACCTTGTCTTAAATATGCTAGTTGTTGAACGAGAATTTTCAAATAAGAAATTATACAAATTTATTTTAGGATTTTAATTTGCTAGCATATCCAGAATTCAGGTTATCGAAAGAATGCAAAGATTTCGTTAATATTTTTACACATAGTTTTTCTTTTAATTCTCATTGATAATTATTTTTTATGCTGTTTGCAAAATCCAATAAAGAATATGTCTCAATACAATTAAGTAAACAAACAATAATTCACTTTTAAACACTTTATTCTTATTTTAAACTTTTAAATAAACTTTTAAATTAAAACAAGCAGGAATTCCACGCGTTATTCGAGACAAAGCGATGTTGCCATTGCATCAAGGTGGAGTACACAGATGTCATAATTGTAAATGCAGAACGCAACGTTTTCAATAAAGTTCTTGATAATTACGACGTAAGTTTTGTGTGAGTTCCGTATATTGCTATTTACCTGGAAAATTTTAAATATATTTGCCATTGCCTCCGTAGTTTTTTCCGCTCATTTATTGCGGTTCATAAGAGCCCATGTTAGACCCAACACTTATTTACTCATTTTTTTCCAAAAATAGAGCGGTAAAAAGTTTTTAAAATTAAGATAATTTTATTTTGGATTAAATAACGTTGTCTCAAAATTTCATTGCTTTCTCTCATTTTTCAAACCTCAAGAGTACCTCCTTAAGGCTCTTCCCGTACACTAAATGCATGTGCGCCTAATCTAAAACCCGCCAAATTATCCGCTTGACCTTCCGCGCTAATAAACTTTCCCACAAGTCACTAATGCGTTTATTTATCAATTCCTGCTACATTATGCAGTACGGTGTCTACTGCTGTCTCCTACAAGCTTTTCACAGGGCAGGAGTAGATGTTTGTTCCGGTGTGGACGCGCCGAATAGCGGAAATATTTAGTTGGGGCGCCATGACGTCAACTAGTTGTTTGTGGATGTGTTGATCAGACAGTGGCGCCTGCCGAGTTGCCTGTGGCGCCATTTGCGAATTGCGAATCGACGGTCGTGCCTGCTGCCCAGGGGCGGTACCGGAATGAGTACAATGCACGAAAGAAATTATTGTTTTAACCGTTAATAATGAAAGTATAAAATATGGGTAAAGGTATAGTCTTGAGGCTTGAGGCTTACGTCTGCATTAAATAACATCTGACTTACAATTTCTATACTGCTTAGTTATATAGTTGCAACGTACGAACACAAAACCAATTATATCTAATAATATACTAAATACCTAGTAATGTATGTAAAGTTTGTAGAATTATTATGTGTTTTACCTTATATAAGTAAGTTAACACTTTAAATATCTCATAGGTATATCATTTGGAAAGTATCTGCCCTTAATATCCCCTTACCTACAAGTGTTCTGAAGGTTATAAAACAAATTTTTTAAGGCAAGAAGTTGGAGTAACTGACATCACGTTCATCATATCCGTAAATACTTTTATTATACTCTTCGCAAATACAAAAGGAAGAATGTCATGGCAGTGTGTTGGTGATCATATTCTCAACTATTAAAATGTCCGTCCGTTCGTCTGTCCGACTGTCTGTTCGTCCGTCATATTTTTTTTTGTAAGCACAATAACTAAAGACAGGAAATTTCGTTTGTATCAAGTATTCATCAATAACCAACCCTTGTCTGATCCATTTTTCGCAGAGGTGTTTTCATTAAAATTTTTGAAATCTGTTTCAGTGGCAAAATAACCAATACAAAGTAACAAAATCTGAACATGCCACAAATAAACAATTATAGACAATATCTTGATAAAATCTTGTTTTTAAATGTTTCTTTTATTTATTTTTAAGATTGATTTGAACTTTTATTGCTACAGAAAATTGCAACAAGTCTTCGTAAGTGGCTCTAGGTTCGAATATACTGCATCTCAGGACTAGCCTTAATAAATTCAGTTCAATTTTTTTCGTCTGTTATCAGAATAGGACCTTACTGATTTTATTGAACACTGTTTACGCCAATTATTTCTCTCAGCTTCTATTTGAGAAATACATTAAAATAAGCCACCAATATTTTATGTTTAACTAGCTCTAACTCAAAAACGGGAATCATCAATTGCTCCCAAATTTCTGCGTTGTTAATACTACACACGTACACACTAAGAGAATGTGTTAATTTGAAGATCAAATCTTAATAAGTGTAAAAATATATGAATTTTATTTCCCCCGCTTACCGAAGGGAGAAAATCACTTTGCGAGATATCCTCCGATTTTCATATTTCACACCATGTAGATTACGAAAATTAAAGTCTTTCAATTCTGCCAATCTGTCTATCTGTCTGTCAGTCTGTCGTCTGCTTATTGGCTCTATATCTAAAAAGCTGTTTGATGGAGAACAGTCAAATTTTGTAAGTAGTTGATGCTACTGCCAGCGAAGAAATGGGTAGATAGATGTTCCCTGGAAAATAAATAGGAAGCAGAATAAATAATGAAGAAATATGTAAAAAATGGCAATAGTTTTTGGCACATAGTTAACATAACTGACAGGGAAGACATCTATTATACTTTTGATGAAAAATATACAGGGTGTCATCCTAAGAAATGGTGTAACTAACCATGGTGTAAATTTGTAAGGGTATTTATGAAAATATTCCATATTTTTACTTCCACATCCACGTAGTGGATTGGAAGTATAGTAATCGCAAAAAAATTTTCAAAAATTTTTATTCGTGAAATAGGTTTAGAATGTCATGAAACGTCGAGATTTTGAATTTGAGCGAAAAAAATTTTCTGTCTGTCGGTCTGTCGGTCTGTCTGTCTGTCTGTCTGTCTGTCTGTAACTTTTTTTGTCCGCACGTTTTCTCCGGAACGGTTTAAGATATTGACTTGAAATTTTGTACACGTATATATTATAACGAGATCTGGAACTGGATTGTTTTTTGAGGATATCCGGTGAAGGGTTGGGGGTTAAATAGGGGTAAATAAGGGAAAATAAATAAAGCAAGCTTGTAAGAGTACAGAAACTTGAAATTCGGTGTATGTACTAGAAGTTAAGTCCTCAGATTTTTTTATAATATTTTTCAACCCCCCACCACCCCTACCCCATTATTAATGGGGTGGATAAAATAAAGTTGAGATAAACATTTGAAATTTCGTACACGTATGTATTATAACGACGTCTGGAATTAGGTTATATTTTGAGATGATTCCATTGAAGGGTTGGGGGTTAATTTGGGGTAAATAGGGTAATATAAGTAAAACCAGTTGGTAAAAGTATAGAAACTTGAAATTCGGTGTATGTACTAGAAGACAAAGCGTCAGATTTTTTTATCATATTTTTCAATCCCCACCACCTACTCCAATATGAAAAGGGTTGATAAAATAGAATTGAGATATTCATTTGAAATTTGGTACACGTATGTATTATAACGACATCTGGAACTAGATTATAATTTGAGATGATTCCGTTGAAGGGTTGGGGGTTAAATAGGGGTAAATAGGGGAAAATAAGGAAAGCAAGCTGGTAAGACTACAGAAACTTGAAATTCGGTGTATGTACTAGAAGCCAAAGCGTCAGATTTTTTTATAATCTTTTGCCACCCCCACCACCCCTACTCCAATATGAAAAGGGTTGATAAAATAAAATTGAGATATTCATTTGAAATTTGATACACGTATGTATTATAACGACATCTGGAACTAGATTATATTTCAGATGATTCCGTTGAAGGGTTGGGGGTTAAATAGGGGTAAATAGGGGTAAATAGGGGAAAATAAGTAAAGCAAGCTGGTAAGACTACAGAAACTCAAAATTCGATGTATGTACTAGAAGCCCAGTTCTCAGATTATTAATAATATTTTTCAACTCCAACCACCCCTACTTCATTATTAAAAGGGTTGATAAAATTAAATTGAGATATTCATTTGAAATTTGGTACACGTATGAATTATAACGACATCTGGAAATAGATTATACTTTGTGATGATTCCGTTGAAGGGTTGGGGGTTAAATAGGGGTAAATAGGGGAAAATAAGGAAAGCAAGCTGGTAAGACTACAGAAACTTGAAATTCGGTGTATGTACTAGAAGCCAAAGCGTCAGATTTTTTTATAATCTTTTGCCACCCCCACCACCCCTACTCCAATATGAAAAGGGTTGATAAAATAAAATTGAGATATTCATTTGAAATTTGATACACGTATGTATTATAACGACATCTGGAACTAGATTATATTTCAGATGATTCCGTTGAAGGGTTGGGGGTTAAATAGGGGTAAATAGGGGAAAATAAGTAAAGCAAGCTGGTAAGACTACAGAAACTCAAAATTCGATGTATGTACTAGAAGCCCAGTTCTCAGATTATTAATAATATTTTTCAACTCCAACCACCCCTACTTCATTATTAAAAGGGTTGATAAAATTAAATTGAGATATTCATTTGAAATTTGGTACACGTATGAATTATAACGACATCTGGAAATAGATTATACTTTGTGATGATTCCGTTGAAGGGTTGGGGGTTATTTATGGGTAAATAGGGGGAAATAAGTAAAGCAAGCTGGTAAGACTACAGAAACTTGAAATTCGGTGAATGTACTAGAAGCCAAGGTCTCAGATTATTTATAATATTTTTCAACCCCCACCACCCCTACTTCATTATTAAAAGGGTTGATAAAATAAGATTGAGATATTCATTTGAAATTTGGTACACGTATGAATCATAACGACATCTGGAACTAGATTATACTTTGAGATGATTCCGTTGAAGGGTTGGGGGTTATTTATGGGTAAATAGGGGGAAATAAGTAAAGCAAGCTGGTATGAGTACAGAAACTTAAAATTCGGTGTGTGTACTAGAAGCCAAGGTCTCAGATTTTTAAATAATATATGATCAATAATTTCCACATACTAGAGTGCACATATAGCCAAAATGTTCCCTTTAAAGTGACTTGGATGAAAAATCTGGATGTGGAAGTAGTGATTCCTTGGGCAGCGGTTTTTATTTATTATTTATTCTTTGTGTTGGATGACCACTCTGTAAGTTTTTTTAACCATAAGTCATCAGGTTTCTTTTGTAGCAAGAGTGATAACTAGATTCTGAATATTATTCTCCTTTGTCGACTCCTAATGACTAATTTTTTACAGTGACTATTTTGTACAAATAAAGAGGGTAGTTCTGTGTAAATAGCTTTTCCGATAGTGGAAGTCTTAATATTTATTACAACAAAATAAGCTGCTACCCTAACAAAGTGGAATAAGAATGCTGTATGCCCTCATAATAAAGAACGTTTAAGCATTTTTTTTTAATCAGATTAACGAAAAAGAACATTCAATTAAATTTACAGTAGAAACAGAAATAGAAAATAATAATTAACTACCTGTCATAGATATTTTAATTAAAAAATTAGATATCAAACCAGTGTGTATAGGAAACAAACACACACAAACAGATACTTAAGTTTTAATTCAAATCAACATATTAGTGTTAAGAAAGGTGTTGTTAAGTGTTTGTAAGACAGAGCCAAAATAATTTCTTCTAATGATGTAAGTTAAGGAACGAAAAGCAATTTATAAAAACTGTTTTACTAAATAATCAATACCCTGAGAGTTTTGTTGATCGTCAGTTAATGAAAATGGATATGAGAGAGAATTTACCATCATAGCCTGAGATCTTTAGGTCTATGGCAATAATTCCATGTATACATGGTTTATCGGATAAATTACGAAAAATTGGGCATAGGTTTTCCGTACGAACGGTTTTCCAAACGGGCTCCACGCTAAGATCGGTTTTATCAAAAACCCAGGCCTCTAAATATTGATCAAAATTCTAAAAATTGTATTTATAGTGTTCCGTCTGGGTGCGGAAAACATTACGCAAGTGAGTCATCTAGGCTTGTTGAATATAGAAATTACGCTTGAAGGGGAGAATTTGAAAAATCCAAAATTTGTGAACACGCATGGAACAACATTCACAGGATCCAATTGGACTCGGCGAAGATTTCGGAAAAAGAGAGCAACGGAACTAAAAGAAAACTTAATGAATCCGCGATTATTTTATTAAACGAAAATTTCAATTTCAAATTATTCAATAGATTTTTGTACTAGTTGGTTGCCCATCCTTAGAGACGAAGTAAGTAAATATAAGATAAATATAATTTAATGTCTCACGTGACTATGGAAATACATAAACAAAGAACTGTCATGGTTGACGGCCAAAAAAGTTTTGAGAACGGAAGTAGATAGTCTTCCGAAACGTTAACTGACTTTAGCTTTCATTTTCATTTTTTAGTTTATAACATTGTTCTAGTTTATATATATTTAGGTGTGAGACATTTTGTGATAATCAAGTTTTCAAGAACCAATCTCTGCCTGATCCGTTTGGCGCAGGGGTTTTTTCATTAAAATTTTAAGATGTTTTTCAATAAAAATTAAAAAAAATGGATGAACAATAAAATAGCCGCACCATGCATTCAATGGTCATTGGCTCTATACGTTGTTTTCTGGATGGCTGGGCGAGGTAACGTCACAACTCGTCTATTTGATATTAGGAGCATTTTTAAGAGCGCCTTATTCAATCAGAGGCTGTACGTTGCATGTCATGGTCTAAGAGATCACGGCGCGTAACAGGAGCCATCTAGCTGTCGATATCTATTGCAATCAAAGTGGAATCATTCCGACCAGGTGACATACAAAGTGTATTTCCATTTATCTTATCTTCTATAAGTAGAAACATACTTTCTATGTCACCATTGCCTAGTCGGACTGATTCCACTTTGATTGCAATAGACATCGATCGCTAGATGGCTCCTGTTGTGTGTCGTGCTCTCTTATACCGTAATAACATGTAACGTATAACTGAGTCCATGTCATGAGCTGTATAGGCCTTGATTGGACTGAGGCGGATTGGTTAGAAAAATAAACCAAGGCCTGATAGCTATACCAAGGAGTTCCTTATCACCAAATTCGAAGTCTATTAAGGACCACGTCTAGATAAGGAGCCCTAGGGTATCACAATAGATCCATAGAAGTCGCAGGAGGCAAGGCCAATCATCAGCTCCCTCCAGCTAAAATCTAAAGAAAATCTAACGTATAGGCTCTGACAGCGCGTGTCGGTCATATCATATTTGTATTGCACTGACGAGAGTTAACAGCTCAAAACTGCAGCAAAGAAGAGAATTAACAAGATAGGATAGTCAGACGGAGAAGACGAAATAGGCGAAGACAGACTCCAATTTAAAGGGATGCGACATCCAGCGGAAACGGTTTCGGGATTTGTCGAGTACGCATTAAATAAATTTGACCAAGCTTACTAAAAGACAGGTTAGCTCATTAAAATCGACAAGTGCTACGTCACGTATAGACCTCGATGACAGGTGCGTGTGGCTGTTTTTTTCTCATTTAATAGAAAAAAGTTTCAAAATTATTCTTCCAATGTACAATTCTATCCTAACCAAATAGATGCCTTATATATAAACATAGAAACACTTCATGTGACATGTATTACAAAGCAACCTTTTTGTTAGTGACCTTGGGTACTGACAGTCAGCTGAGTTCGGTCGTTCTATCAGGGCAGCGTTGTCCATTTTTCACTATTGGCCTCTCTTTCTAATGTTACCTTCTCCGTCTGATTGTCACTTTGTGGCAAGTGCGCGAGAACTCCAATTTAAATGTCGAGGTCAATGGCGCCATTGCTAAAACATGAAAGGTATTTCGCCGGCTGTCGTTGTTAATTCTCTAATCTTTGACTGCAGTGTGCAAGTGGTATGGATTTGCTAGCACGGGAGCTGCTATTCCTGTCTTTCAACCGGTGTCTGTTGCAATCAAAACTAGCGTTTTGTGTGTTATTATGTAAATATTATGCTTAAGACCTAACTGTCTGGTTTCGTTCTTATGCAAATAAGAAAATTACAGAGGTTTTAAACGGAAATATTACTCCTGTAAACATTCTTGTCCTCTATAAATAGAAATATACTCTCTATGTACTTCAATAATGTTATTATGCATGAAGAAGCAGTTAGAAAATTTTAGTTTTTTATTTATATATTTATTGCATTTTCCAGCAGACCATAAGGAATGGTATAGGTAACGTCAGAACATTACAGATAATACGAAAAATATAAAATTGCAAAATTACATTAAAATAGAGCATATTAATGTAAGTGTTCAGACAATTAAAAAGGTAGACAGAATGTGTATAGTAAGTTAAAGAAAATAATAAAAACAAAACACAAAGTAGGTATCTAAAATAAAGGTAAAACAAGCTAACTATTATACTCTTCGCCGATTTACTGCACTTTTTATATAATTGTTGTACATTTCATAGGATATTCTTGGCAGTTTTTTTTGTAAATAATATTAGTTATAGAATTTTTTTTCGTTTAAATGCAAAATAAAAATCTTTATTTTTATAAATTTAAACAATTAATAACTTTTACTTCCCTTGCATGCCGAAGGGAAGTATTGTGTTCGAGAAAAAATCACCCTCTGAGATTTTTTCGGATTTTCGTGTTTCAGATCATGTAGATTACGAAAATATCGGTTTTTCAATTTCGTCAGTCTGTCTGTCTATCTGTTGGTGTATTATCTAAAAAACTACTTGACGGATAATAGTCAAATTTGATAGGTAGCTGACGTTACTACCAGCGAAGAAATTGTTACAATTTCACTGGAAAATATACAAGGTCTAAAGCGAGTAGATAATGAGAAAAAAATTCTCGTTCAAATATAAAATTTCCACGTTTCGTGACATTCTAAACCCATTTCAGAAAAAAAACAATTTCTTCAAATCTGTTTGAAAATTTTTGTACGATGTGGCGTTGTTTTGAAATGTTTTAGTCGATGTTAAAATGTTGCCCAAGTGTTCAAGTGTGGGCCACCCTACGAGCGACGTGGTTAGCGTCACTGGTTTCACATGGCTAGCACAGTAAAGATACGGAGAGCAAAAGGGCGTCGAGTTCAAGGCTTGGGCGCCATTGATTACTTAGGGTAATCAAAGAAAATTAAAGATAAAGATAAACAAAAGACAAAAGTTACATATATACAATAGAACTATATTACAAAAATATTATATTACAAAAAAAAGGTACTATCACAGCATCAACGATACTGTATAGCAAAGTACCAGACAAAATATATACAAAAGAAACTATATTACAAAATTTACTATATTACAAGATACTCTATATTACAATGTGCACAACGGCAAGGCAAATCTGAGGCGTGTACGAGAACCAAAAATATATTACAAAAGATACGTCTCGTAACTTTCACCTCTCAATACTAAAATTCATATATTACAACAAAACTAGGAACTTGAGATTCTTTACGAGAGACAAAATAACTATATTACAAAAGATATGTCTCGTAACCTTATCTCAAAGTTCATAAACTTTAAACACTCTCGTTACAACAAAAATTGAACCACGACTTACTATAACAACAACAAAAATGCATTACAGTACTACAATAAGATATTAGTCATAAGGAATCACAACAGAAGCAACTACGAAACAATACTACGGTGAAGTATTTGCGACAACGAATTCAAGATATAAGGAACTACGAATTAATATACAACAATGGATTTAATTATAACAACGGATTTAAAATGCAAATAGCCAAAAATATAATAGATTTCACTTGAATCTAGTATGTTAAATTTAGACACTTTTGGCTCTAATAGCTCAACAATCATGTGAAAATAATCTCTTTTATTGGTAACAATTAAAAGTACTTATCTTTTATTTTGTTATCCTGATGGAGGGAACTCCTAGATACGGTCCTGTTCTCCGATGATCATGGATTTAAATTCACATGTGGCTACCTTAATCCCATTGTGAGGTTATGAAATCGTAGAAGATTGTCGCCAAGACAAAATGAAGAAAATTTCTTCGCCCAGAATGTTTTCATATATTCCCATTCAAAATGTAGTATAGCAAGGTCGACTTCATATGAAAATTGCTCGCTTAGTGGAAAACGTAGTAAGTCTTAAAACTTGAATGTAAATAATCTTGCTCAAAGCAAATAATATAACGTTGAAAGGCTTCTACGTTAAATGCATTAGACGGAACTCAATTTGATTATCAGAAAAACTTTATGAGAAAAACTCTATGAAAAAGTTACGTATATTTATAATTATGATTATGAGAAAAACTAATAAGAAAACTATGAGAAAAACCTAAAACAATATTTCAAATGTTAGACGGTATTTGACGGTATAATAATTAAAACCTTACCTCATGTGATCATCACGAGGTTTTTCAAATTCTATTATCCCCTTTACAGGTCAAACGAAATTATAAATACGTCTTATTAGTTCAATGGTTCAACGAGAAAGAGTTTCACCCGGCGTTATTTAGTTGAAATATCATTCCTCGAGCGCTATCTAGTATTCGCGAGCGTTAACTCTGACAGATGACGTACGTTCATCATGGTATAAGAAGTAAGTGCACTCTATTTATACTAAGGTTTGTGGGAATAATATTTCCGATAACTTATCATTTTTCTAATAAATATTAACAGTGTAACGAAGGATGCTATCGAGCATTCCGCATGTTACAACCAGTAGAAAGATGGAAAATTTTTCTTTGCTCAAATTAAAAATAAAATACTATAGAATATGATGTAAAAAAAAATGTTTTTGCTCAAATTTAAAATTTCCAGGTATCATAACATTCTAAACCTAATTCAGAAAAAAAAAATTCAAAACTGAAAATTATTTACCAGTAGAAAGACGGGAATTTTTTACTCAAAATTAAAATTCCCACGTTTCATGACATTCTAAGCCTATTTAAAAACAAAGAAAAATTGAAATTTCTTTAACCATTACTATACTTCCACTCCACTACGTGGATATGGAACTGAAAATATGACAGATGGCGATAATGTTTGACATATAGTAAACGCCATTGGCAAGGAAGGCACCTAATATAGTTTTATTGAAAAATATACAGGGTGATCAATGGTAATCCTAAAAAATAATTCAACCATGTTGGAAAATTGTAATGGTACTTACGCAAGCCTTCCATACTTGGCACCTTTTATTAGATATTGAATTTTGCTATCGGATGACCACTCTGTATTATTTTTTACCAAAATTTATCAGGTTTTCTTTGTGATAATACCTTCCGATTATTATTCTCATATGTGGTTTCGTAATGAATAATTTTTTAGAGTAACCACCCGGTATAAATAAAGAGGGAAGTTCTGTGATAAAACCTTAACCGATTTTTTTTCACTGACCGATTTTGTTAAAAAACAATAGGGTTCTTCCTCTACCTAACACTAACTTACTATCCAAATTTCAATATAACTGACTTTTCGTTAAAAATTTAAAAGACATAATGCGTATAATGTACAAGATAAGTAAGTAAGTCTAAAATTGTATATATTCCTGAATACTATAAAAGCAATTGTGGAGGAGAACAGATTTAAGTTTACTTCTGAACAATTTGCTATTTTCTATGTTTTTTATTTTTGGAATCAATTTGTTACATAGTTTAATTCCTACGTATATAGGAATTTTCTCATATAAGGACAAGCCATGTGCAGGATTTGTCATCATAGATATTTGTCTCTTTTCATAAAGGTGAAAATCGCCATCAATTATGATGTTTCCAGATTTGTTTTAACTAAAAAAATTTATTAATTTTAAAATTTTACAAATATAAATACAAGGAAGTTATTAATAAATTTTTTAAATAATTTTTACATGAAACCTTTGCAGATATTCCTACTTATCGCCCTTTTTTGGATTTTAAACAATTTATTAAAATGATATGAAGATTCCCAAAATATTATTCCATAACGTAGGCGTGATGCAAAATGTGCATGATAAAATGACATTAAAGCAGCGTTGTTGCTAATATTTCTTAACCTATACAAAGCCTAATAATTTGATGCGAGCATATTCGAAAGGTATTCTGTATGTACGTCCCAATTCAAAACATTGTCTATAAGTAAACCTAGAGACGTGGTGTTTTCTACTTGAGCAACAGACTTTCCATCGACTTTCGGTAAATAACTATTATCCTTTGACGAACGGCTTGAAAAATTCATAAACACTGTTTTTGATTTATTTAGACATAACTTGTTTGTTACAAACCAGTTTTTAAATTCATCAGTCATATTTTAAATTTTTGACATTACTTCGGTTGTACATAAATCAGTGCATAAATATGTAGCAATAGAGTCGCTTCAGCCCGCTGAGCTACCGACCGGTGCCTACCGCATAAATGTGTTATATTTACTTTACAAATGTATATTAAAACACTGCTCAGTTAATTGCAAGCCAATTACGAATACACTTCTTCAAAGTCACCATTTTAGGAAGTCGTAAAAAACGTATTTAAAAATCGGCGGTAGCCATTACACATCGCCCAAGCCTTGGAAGATTCAGATTAATCTACCATATATAATTGCCTACACCTTTACTAAAACTTATTTAAATCAGGTAACTTTCTTATATTCTAAAATAGTATAAATAGGTTTCTTTTATTATAATTAGAAACCAAGTCCGCTTAATTACGTTAAACGAACTTTTTTGTATGGCCGCCTATGCCGCAGTCTGCTGCCCACAGGTCCAGCGTAGGAGCTGCCGGTCACACGTAGATTGAAGCCACAGTGTTTAATGTGATGCATTTTTGCGGTCAGCCCAGGTAATGGCCAGAGGTTTATGGGATACGGTAATGCGAGGCATACACAACTGACGGTTTATTAGTTGACGCCATGTCAATGCGTTTTATAGTTGACATAAATTAAGTGCGGAAAAGAATCCCTGAACGATGTACGATACTCTTTCATTAGAAATGTTAATTTATCGTTTCCCTTCACCACCATCATCTCTTAAAAATGTTTATTCATGTAACCGTCGGTATATTAATAAATATTTGATATATGGAAGTTTATAATTAATAATAATGCCGAGTAGAAGTTGCAGTCAGACGTGGCCGACTGCTATTTGATTAATTTTTTGATGGAATATGGTTCAATTTACTTTTACGAGGTATCACAGAGAAGTACATGGTCAGTGTTTTTTTAATAGTCTTAAAAACCGCTGCTTAAGGAATCACTACTTCCACTTCCAGATTTTTCATCCGAGCCAGTTTAAAGGAAACATCTTGACTAGATTTACACTCTAGTAGGTGGAAATTATTTGTCATAGAATTTTAATAATGTTTGGGGCAGATGTCAGAATAGTTTCAGGCGTTGGTTTCTACCATGTACGTTAAAAATGAAGTTTCTAGGTTACCCTACTTATTATCACCTATTCACAGACTACCACCTCCCACTCTTCAATGGAATCATCAGATGTCATTACAACACATAACTCGCAAGTGAATATCTCAATTTTATGTTATCAATCCCATTAACAATGTAGCGGAGGTGGTGGGGTTTGAAAAATATTAAAAAGAAATCTGAGGACTTGGTTTCTAGTGTATACACCAAATCCCGAATTTCTGTACTTTTACCAGCTTGATTTACTTATTTTCCCCTGTTTACTCCTATTTAACCCCCAATCCTTCAACGGAATCTTCTCAAAATATAATCTAATGCCAGATGTTATAATACATATACGTCTACCAAATTTTAAGTGAATATATCAATTTTATTTTACCAACCCCTTTAATAATTGAGGTAAGGGTGGTGAAATATATTACTATATTATTAAAAAATCTGAGGTCTTTACTTTTAGAACGTACACCGAATTTCAGGTATCTGTACTCTTACCTACGGAAGAGCTGAGGGGTCAAAGCGCCGCTTTTATTTCTGTCTCAACCTTGCCATTTATCTCAAGATCTTGAGTTATTATCTCAAGATCTTGAGTTATTACCTCAAGATATTGACTTATTATCTCAAGATCTTGACTTATTATCTCAAGATCTTGACTTATTATCTCAAGATCTTGACTTATTATCTCAAGATCTTGAGTTATTATCTCAAGATCTTGACTTATTATCTCAAGATCTTGAGTTATTATCTCAAGATCTTGAGTTATTATCTCAAGATCTTGAGTTATTATCTCAAGATCTTGACTTATTATATCAAGATCAGGATGACGTGATGTTTTTTTTAATATATTGCAGTCGTTGGTTATTTTATAGGCCACAGACTACCCCAGACTGGCAACATCCTTTGGAAATTTGTCCAACAACCATCTTTATCTAACAAATGCTATGCCGTAAATATCTATCTTCATTGCAATAACAAAAGTCAAATTCAGATGTCACCACATCAGATTCCCGCGTCGACGGCAAATTCTGTCACTTGTCATTTTAATGTTATGAATTATTTGTTACAATAATTTGTACTTTATTAATAGTAGGTGATATTCTTCTATAAATTGTTACTTTGCGTGTGCGGGCCGCATTGCTGTTTAATTTTAAAAGAATAGTGAAGGACGTAAAGAATATGAAAAAGATAATCATGCATCTAAAAAGAAATTGTAAAAATTACAACGTAAATAAATACCACAAATAAATAATTATAGACAATAAATAAATGTCTATTGTGCTTTAAATTTGGTTTTTAATTTTCCTATGATGAGTAAATAATTATACATTTGACACTAAAGTTTGCGATCAAAAACAATGCACTTCCATAAAGTAAACAGCACTATGCATTTTGATCGCAAATTTTAAATGGCAAATATATTCACAAAATTACAAGTTTTTAACTTGTGCATATCCTGGGATTTTTCGATCAGTTTAAATAAAAAAAATGTTTATGTTTCTTCACATTTCCGATTTAGCTATAACCATCCCCAGAAAATGTATTATTATTTTTAAATATTTCTACACTATAACATTTTATATCTATTTCCGTTCAACATTTTAACGTAACATTAACAGAAATGAAATATGTTGTAATAGTGTGTTATGTTGGAATATTTAAAAGTAATAATTTTCTTCTCTGGCGATGGTTAATAGACCGAAACGTAAGGAAATATATGCATTTTTCATTTCAACTGACCGAAAAATCCAAGGATATACATCAAGATAATTTGATGCCAACGGTCAAGAGAATAAAAGCATCTACTAGTTTTTATCGGAAGTTTCAAATCTCCCGCGTCTGCATAGCTGTGTCGCCCTCTGAAATTGGCTTGCAATAATAATTAGTGAGAGATAGAACGATAAAAGCGTTCTATCGCCCTAATTATAGGATAACTAATTTGCATTTAGTTGCCGGTCTGGGGGGTAGTCTGTGTATAGGCCAAGGATAGTGTTCCGCAATGCGGAATACTATCAATTTTTGCTAGTGTTCCGAGAGTCGAGAAATTGAAATATTTTGCTATCTGCGACGCTAATACTGTCTGTGGCGCTGATAATTATTAACAATTAGATAGCAAAATAAAAATCAACCTAACCTAACCTAAACAAATCACATAAAACAATGAAAATATTATAGGAAAAAGAAATATTATTTCTCCCATCAAATCAAACCTGAATTAGTGAAAAATATGAACTGGGAATGTATTAAATAATAACTGTTAAATGCATGCAACTTAAAACCTTGAGATAGAAGAAAGTCATGATTTTGAGAAAAAAACTCAAGATTTGGAGATATAAAGTCAAGATCTTGAGAAAATAAGTCAAGATCTTGAGATAATAACTCAGGATCTTGAAATAATAAGTCAAGATCTTGAGATAATAACTCAAGATCTTGAGATAATAAGTCAAGATCTTGAGATAATAAGTCAAGATCTTGAGATAATAACTCAAGATCTTGAGATAATAACTCAAGATCTTGAAATAATAAGTCAAGATCTTGAGATAATAACTCAAGATCTTGAGATAATAACTCAAGATCTTGAGATAATAACTCAGGATCTTGAAATAATAAGTCAAGATCTTGAGATAATAACTCAAGATCTTGAGATAATAAGTCAAGATCTTGAGATAATAAGTCAAGATCTTGAGATAATAACTCAAGATCTTGAGATAATAACTCAAGATCTTGAAATAATAAGTCAAGATCTTGAGATAATAACTCAAGATCTTGAGATAATAACTCAAGATCTTGAGATAATAACTCAAGATCTTGAGTTGAGCCTTGACCCCTCAGCTCTTCCGTACTTACCAGCTTGCTTCACTTATTTTTCCCTATTTACCTCTACTTACCCCCCCCCCACTCCTTCAACGCAATCATGTCAAAATATAAACTAGTTTCATATATTATAACGAAATTGAGTAAAACACTATTATGTTTGTTACTACTATATTTGCACAAAACGTGACTGCAGTTTCAACCTTTTAGGTCATTTTCAAACAATGATTGAACTAAGAATGAAATACAAAAGATTTGGTCTCTATTTAAATATGTTTCTAGAATTAAACAGATTAGAGAATTATGAAAGTACACAGGTAGTTTATGATATCCTAACTATCTAAGGGTGGGATTTCTCAGAAATATTAATTACATCTTGGTAGCAGTAAAAAGAGGTGAGTACATAATATCCAATTGATCATTTAACAAAATGAAATCATCCTTATTATTGTATTTGTATATTTCCAATGCTTCTAACAAATTAAGTTTCAAACCTTTGCTGGCATAGTGCAGGATTTCCATATTATTAATATCTGGGAAGTTATGCTATCCACTCTCTAATATGTGATTAGAAAAAGCAGAATCTGTTTTTTGTAGTCTGAAGGACCTATCATGATCGAGGTATCTGGTTCTAAAATTACGCCCGGTCTGTCCTATATATATATGCTATTGCACTCTAAGCAATTTAACCTATAGACTCCAAATTTGTCGTATCTATTTGTTTTGTCCTTGGCGATGTAAATTAAATTTGATAATTTTTGTTGGGGTTTAAATGCTATCTTGATATTATGTGTTTTGAAAATATTTGATATTTTCTCTGTTAGTGTAAGGTGTTTGTTTTTCTTCTCTAACTATGGGATAAATCGCTTTAAAAGTATATTGGTTTTGTTTTTTGTTTATTAATTTGGCGATAGCTTCTGTGGGGAAACCACTGCTCTTGGCTATTTTTTGAATCATTGAGAGCTCTGTTTTTATTTGAGTTTCTGATAAAGGCAACGAAAAAACTCTATGTAGCATTGAATTATAAGCTGCTAGTTTGTGTGCGTATGGATGGCAAGAATCAAAGGGGATGGTTATATCAGTATATGCATATTTTCGAAAAATGTCAAATTTGAACTGGTTATTTTTGTGTGTGATAGTTAGATCTTGAAAATTTATTGTATGATTTGTTTCTCGTTCTAATGTAAATTTAATTTTGGGGTGTATGTTATTAATAGAATCTAGAAAAGTGCGTAATTATCTAGTAGTACCCTTAAAGCATGCCAAAACATCGGCGACATATCTATACCAAAAATGAATGTGATTCTTGCCTGGTTGGGAATTTAGTATACTTTCCTCTGTATTAGACATAAAAATATCCGATAATAAAGGGCTTAGAGGTGATCCCATCGGTAGACCGCTGTTATTTTTGACAATCAAGGCGAATAGCCTATTCCGTATAAATAATAATATCGAACGTATATTTTTATCAGTCTTAATATCGATCCTAGGTAATAAGATCCAGTGAAATCCAGAGGGAAATTTGATTTCATAATGTTTAGGTACCATTTACCTGAAAGCGGTTCAATTTTACTTCCACATCCACGTAGTGGAGTGGAAGTATAGCGATCGTATTCTTTTTTTTTGTTGAAATGGGTTTAAAATATTTAAAAGTGAATTATTATTTGTTTGCTTATAGGATTTTGCAAACAGCAGAAAAATAACTATCTAAGAGAACTAAAAGAAAAACCATGTGTAACAATATTAATGAAATCTTTGCATTCTTTCGATAACCTGAATTCTGGTTATGATAGCAAATTAAAATTCTAAAATGAATTTGCCTAATTTGAAAATTCTCATTCTAACACTAGCATCCACACAGTCCCCTATGGCCATGCAGATTAAATTAGTATCTACATAACCCCTACGGTTATGAAGATTCAGTTAAAAATGAGAAGAAAGGCCTAAAATGAATTTATTTACCTACCTTGTCTTAAAAGTTTTTCATTCTAATGGATTACATTTTCATGAAATCTATCATTCTGTTTCTTGGAAATGCTTAGCCTTTGAAACGTTTTTCGCCCTTATTCTGAAGCTCATCAGAAAGACATAAAGCCACTCACTTATAAAGATGTTTCATGCAAAACCAATACTAGTTAGCTAATAGATAGGTGAAGATCTATTGTTTTTGTCAGTCAATGTCAAATATAATTATTTCATACTTATTCATAGAAATTGTCTTGGTTTCACTTAATTATAAAATAAGGGGTTGGATAAAACAAAATTGAGATATTCACTTGAAATTTGTACTCGCATGTACTGTAATGACGTCTGATTGAGATGATTCCATTGAGTGGGTGGGGGGAGTGTAAATTGGAAAAAATAGGTAGAGCAAACTAATAAGAGCCGACAAACTTCATTTCTGGCGTATATGCTGGAAATAAACAATTTAATTTTTTTATGAGGTCTGCTTCCAATATTATTAAAATTCTATGACCAATTATTTCTACATACTAGAGTGCAAATACATTTTTTTACATTTTTTTATTTAACCCATCCAAGTGACGGACTCACCCGGCGTAGCTTAACTTCGCCGATCGAGATTTCGCCACTGAAACCGGCACCGTACCACACCTCACTAAATAGTCAGGATGTTTTCCTTTAAAGAGACTTGGATGGAAAATCTGGATGTGGAAGTAGTGGTTCCTTAGGCAGCGATTTTTATAAACACAACACACTATTTGAAAACACATCGAACTAAAGGTAATTATTAAAAAAATACTAACATGATCTGAACACCGTAAACATATATTTATTTATATTCGTATGATTCATATTTTTATTTTTTTATAAAAAAAAGCAATTCACATTAACTTTCTTTTGAGAACAACTTGAAAGGATGAAATATATTTATATATTCTGGCATTCTGTTCGTGGCAGAAACTCCAGACATCCCCATAACAAAGTTTACGTCAATGCTTTTTACGGCATTACATAAATTAAGTGTGAAAAAGAATTCGTTTAAGATACTATCACAGAGGTTGCAATAAAATGACAGGTTTGTCTTCGCTGCCAGAAGTTAATAGCATCTTATGCGAATTTCACGTTTTTTTCTCATGGGTGTATAGTTAAAGGATCGTATATGTACATGAAAAGAATAGCAAAATGGTATTTGTCTCATTTTCTTTTTTCAAGCTCTCATAAAATTAGATATTTATTACCTAAACTGTTTGAATTCTATTATTCCTAATAAATAGACATTTGGACTCATTAAAAATTACAGCAAAATTTGTTTACACCCTCAAAAGTCTTGAAGTATTCTTGATCGGTGTAATAATAGTCTAAGAGCTCATGACATTTTTTTGTGATTATTTAGTTAAGGCCTATTTTTGAGAGAATGCTGAGGGAAGTATGAATAAGTGTCATCTATAAGGATTAACCCTGATAGTGGTTTCGGAGCAGAACACCCCCAATTTGCAAAAAAATAGTGAAGACAATTATCATTTGGTTAAGGCTGTAACTTTGTATATTGTTTGCCTAGTAGGTACCTTATAAATCTTGCTATAATATTGGCAGATGGATTGACTAGTATTAAAAGGGTTGGAGATCCTCTCAAACGTGCCGTGTGTATGACGGAATTTTCATTATTTAGTTAACCTTCAATCTTTGATATAATATTATGTCAACAGTTTTTTAAGGTTACTTTTCAATTTGCAGAAAAAATTATCTGTTTTAACCCACTTGCAGAACGATTTGAACATGCCGTGTGCGTGCATTGAGTTCATGTAGTTTGCCTTATTGTTATTATCATGAATACTTCAAACCTGCACAATGACTTCGTTAATTTTTGCAACCTTTTTGATGACAAAAAATCACATTATTCTTCTCTGGAATTGATATTTCATTCATTTATTCATAGAAATTGTCTTGGTTTTGCATGAAACATCTTTATGAGCGGCTTTATGTCTTTCTGATGAGCTCCAGAATAAGGATGAAAAACGTTTCAAAGGCTAGGCATTTCCAAGAAACAGAATGATAGATTTCATGAAAATGTAATCCATTAGAATGACATTTTTTTAAGACAAGGTAGATAAATAAATTCATTTTAGGCCTTTGTTCTCATTTTTAACTGAATCTTCATGAACGTAGGGGGTTATGTAGATACTAGTTTAATCTGCATGGTCGTAGGGGACTGCGTGGATGCTAGTGTTAGAATGAGAATTGCCAAATAAGAAACTAGACAAATTCATTTTAAAATTTTAATTTGCTAGCATAACCAGAATTCAGGTTATCGAAAGAATGCAAAGATTTCATTAATATTTTTACACATAGTTTTTCTTTTAGTTATAGATAATTATTTTTCCTGCTGTTTGCAAAATCCTGTAAAAAACATGTTTCAATACCATTATAAGCAAACAAATAATAATTCATTTTTAAAACACAAAAATTATCAGAAAATCATGGCTGATGTATCAATGATGAAACAAAACACATAGTGTGTTAATGATTTATGGAAGTTCCTATTGAAGTGTACACTTAAAACAGTTGACATAATAACATATCAAAAATTGAAGCTTAACTAAATAATACAAATTTCATCGTAGATACGACACGTTTGAGGGATCTCCAACCCTTTTAATACCGGTCAATCGATCTACCAATGTTAAAGTAAGATTTATAAGGTAACAGACAAACAATATAAAAACTTATGGCCTTAACCAAATGATAATTATGTCCACTAATTTTTGCAAATTGAGGTTGTTCTGCCTCCCTCTGGTACCGCTATCGGGGTTAATCCTTATAAATGACACCTATACATACCTCCCTCAACATTTCCTCAAAAAGTAGGCTTTAACTAAATAACCACTGAAGAATGTCACCAGTTCTTCTACTATAACATTATAATGATAAATATATCTTCTTGATTAGTTCCATCACGCGATGTGATTAGTAATAGAGTTATTTTAAGTATCTCTTTAACGAACTTTAAAAAATCTTAAAAAGGAGACAGTTCTCAATTAGACACGTATATATGTCTTTTTACATTTGTTGAATCATCTTGTCCAGCACGGTAGCTCAGCCGGTTAAAGCGTCTTAGCGGCAAGCGTGCTTGGTTGGATTTTCTAGTGTGTACTGGGTTCAATCCCCAGTTCCGCTACTGGCACCGTTGATGGGTAGCGGATGTTGTCTGCTTTTTTTCTAAATGTAACCCCCTTCCGGACATCCTAGGCTTTGGATTTGGGGGTTGTCTACTTATGTGTGCTGTGTTTATATTTATTGGATAACTCCTTGTCATCTTTCATTGCTGATCTATTCATAAATAGGTACGAAAACGAGATAAAGGAAACGTTCGAATATTTTCCTAGGATATAGTTGAGATATGTGGATAATACATTCACAGTGTTCGATACAAAGGTTGCAGATGTAGACAACTTTGTTCGAAATTAAACAGTCGTTTCTCTTCAGTAAAATTTACATATTAAATGGAAACCTACGGGCAACTACCATTGTTAGATACCTTAGCAATTAGGAATGGTGAAAATAAGTTTGATATATATCGAAAAAGCTCTATGTAGCACTGAATTATAAGCTGCTAGTTTGTGTGCGTATCGATGGCAAGAATCAAAGGGGATAGTTATATCAGTATATGTAGGTTTTCGAAAAATATCAAATTTGAATTGGTTATTTTTGTGTGTGATAGTTAGGTCTAGAAAACTTATTGTATGGTTTGTTTCTCGTTCTAATGCGAATTTAATTTTGGGGTGTATGTTATTAATAGAATGTAGAAAAGTGTGTAATTGTCTAGTAGTACCCTTAAAGCATCCCAAAACGTCATCGACATATCTATACCAAAAGTGAATGTGATTCTTGTCTGGTTGGGAATTTAGTATACTTTCCTCTAAATTAGACATGCAAATTTGCGCTAATAAAGAACTTAGAGGTGATCCCATCGGTAGACCTCTGATTTGAATATAAAATTGATTATTGAATTGAAATTAATTTTAACTGATGCATGTGTCGAAAGCTAGTAAAATTTTTGTTGCTATAATGCTATTTAATTTACTTTTGTCAAGTAAATTTTGAATAAGTTTTGAACATTCATCTGGGGGATATTTGAAAATATGTTTTTAACGTCGAATGATATCAAGAATGAATTATGTGGGGAATGTGTATTTTAACTTCTCTGCTAATTCTAAGGAGTTCTTTATTCCATGGTTAGGTTTAAAATCTGTATGCTGTTTAAAAACTAAATTTTATTTTTTACCTAGTTCTCTTGTTACAACTCCAAGGATAAAACAAATAGATACGAAAAACATGGAGTCTATAGGTTAAATTGCTCAAAGTGCAATAGCATATATGCTATTGGACAGACCGTACGTATTTTTAGAACCAGATACCTCGATCATGATAGGTCCTTCAGACTACAAAAACAGATTCTGCTTTTTCTAATCACACATTACAGAGTGGTCATAACTTCCTAGATATTAATAATACGGAAATCCTATACTATGCTAGCAAAGGTTTAAAACTTAATGTGTTAAAAGCATTGGAAATATACAAATACAATAATAAAGATGATTTAATTTTGTTAAATGATCAATTAGATGTTATGTATTCGCCTCTTTTTACCTCACCCTTGGATGGTTAGAATATTATAAACTACCTGTGTACTTTCATAATTTTCTAATCTGTTTAATTCTAGGAACATATTTAAATAGGGACCAAATCTTTGTATTTCATTCTCAGTTAAATCATCGTTTGAAAATGACCTAAAGTGTTAAAACTGCAGTCACGTTTTGTGCAAATATAGTGGCAAAAAACATAGTAATGTTTTACTCAATTTCGTTATAATTATGGATTACCACAGAGTAACGGCTTCCTCAATCAATTTCCCGAAGTAATTAGTCACTTTCATTCATACGGCTGTATATTTATAATACAAGTAACTCTAGCCACACTCTACAATGGTAATAAACTCTGTGTATGAAATTGTTATGATTTGGGACACAGTGTATTAATTATCTCTTTTCCATATTATCGATACAACATAAATAATAAAAATGTATATCAAACTAATTAAGATACCTGAACTACTTGTTTAGTCACCAATTTATTTATTGAGGTAGAACAGCCATCAATTTTTAAAATAGTTTTTAGTAGAGCAGAATATGTCGTAAACGTGATAACGTCCGCGTAAAACGTATATTTTACCTAGAAATTAAAAATGGTTGTAGACGTAAACACTTTAAACTACGTGCATTGTTAAACGTAAATATATATATAATTGCATGCATGTACGTCAATAGTGTCTAGATTATTAGAAGTATATACTACTCAAGTATATCTGTGGATACTTTAAAGTTATTAAGATGACAAAACAATCATGTTAAATACATTTTTATAAATAAAAATAGATCGGGGTTACAGTGTTGATTCAAAAAGTGAATGAAATAAAATATTACTTATTCCAAATAATCAATCTAACAGTTGACTAAAATTTGGCATGATAGAAAATTCATGGAACGCACTAGGATCGGACTTACTGACATCCTAGTTTTCTCCATGTTAATTTACCTATGCCTATACCTGTGTGAAACGGATCGTTATAGGTGAGCCGTGCAGTCGGTGCACCCCTAAAAAGATGAATAAAAAAGTCGCAGAACCTCCCAAATAAAGTTGCCGGATTGAAACCAATTGGAATCGATTAGTTACGTTTTAAGGAACAAAAAACCTAAATAATTTTTTTTTCCGAGTGGCAGGTAATTTGTTATTAACAATGAAATTGCAAAGTAAAAAAAAATGTAAAAAATCCATTTGAAAACACATTTTCAGTTAAATGGGCAAAAATAAACACTTTTTGTTTCTTGTAATGTTTTCGAAAAATGCACTGTTTTTGAGTTATAGATGATTTAAAGTCAGAAAATGGCCAAAAGTCGACAATTTCAAAAATTCATATCTCGGCCTCTACTGAACTTTTTTTTATATTTTGGGTCGCAAAATGATCGTTAATACTTACACTTAAACATACTACTTTTTGGAATAAAGCATTTTTTCATTTTCATCCTGAAATTTATCATCGAAATATCGCTATTTTTTCTTGCTTGCACAGAATAGGTGTAATACTCAGGTGGCGAAGAACTGATCCGCTAATTTTTGCATTTTATTTAAACAATACAGATTATAAATATAAAATGTTAACGTAAGACACGATTTTTGCTGCCTTTAATGTTAAATTTATAGCATTGCTGTTAGAACGTACACGTTGAAGATTTGAATTACCATTTTTTTTAAGTCCGCAGATAAAACATAACCAATCAAATCCACTTTTTGATGAACGAAGTACTTTTTTATTTGAGTGTTCCTGATTCAAATCAGTTTCAATTAGACGTTTTTTCGAACTTGTTTTCCTTTCGTTATCCATAGTGAAAATTAATATATGCCATTTGGGGGAAAAATGATGAAAAAAACAAAAAAGTGAGTTGTTGAATAGTACCCCTAACAAGTAATGGTTGTGATGCTGTCGGACGTGCCATGCAGCAAGGCGAGATCTACTAGAATAATGCATAGATGACAGAATTACTATTTCATCATCTGTGAATAAGAAGAGGAAGAATTTAACATCGGGTTGGCCAATAAAAATAGATCTTTAAGCTGACCAAACTAATGTTCATTAGTAACTCTTTCTGACTCTCGGAGCTAGTTGAAGATCTCGATTCATTATTAGCAAGAACTTTAATATGTTTCATCAACCAAGGCTCAATTATATCTTTCCTCTGTCATTAACATACAATTTTTTCATATTATCGTGTACAGAGACAAATCAGTTTACAGCGTGTTATAATTTCTTCAATCCGTTGTTATACATTTGTACCTCTTCGGATTTAATTTCACTGATTGCGTTAACTTCGGCCGGCGAGTCTGCTACTGATTGGAACACATTTCACTAAGGAATTTGCTGAAAGTTTTGAATAACTGTTACGATTTCAATATCCCAGTTGGAGTGAAATGTTCTGTTCCAAAGCACTAATTCAACTTTAGATAAGTATCAACTGTTTCTCTAAGTCATTCATTTATATTAGGAGATTTATTCCACAAATGTGAAACCGAAGTGAATACTCACTTTTATTCATACGGCTATATATTTATAATCCAGTTTATTCTGTCCGTTCTCCCAAGCGTGTTTGCGAATCTTGGACTTCTGAATTCAATTTTTTCTTATATAATTTTTGTGTTAGCCCAATCTTACACTAAACAAACATTACGTGGGTGAGTCATCCAGGCCGTTTAGTGTAAGATAGGGTGAACACAAAAATTATATCAGATAAAATGAAATTCAGAGGTCCAAGATCTGCGAACACGCTTGGCGCCAATATTCTTGACTAAAGATGACGGGTGGGCCTGCTTTTTCGCCTATCCCACCCCGAAAATGTTGACGGTATTGGCGATGTTAGCAAACCTCCCTCGGTCCTGGCTGTTGGACCCTGCCAGCTAGGTCGTTTCTTCTGGCGCTCTTCTGTCTTGGTTTTCTTTCTTCGCTGGCAAGTCCCGGGAGCGTCTTTCGTCTCTCGTGAGAGGGAACGACTGTTACCGAGCCCTCTCGGAGTTTGAAAGGGATTTGGGAGTATTGACTAGTCGGAAGCCCAGGGTGCCAATTTGCATCATGTGCTCCGATTTCGTCGGAAGGAAGTGTGAACTGTGTAGCTCAGGATTGTGTTCGGCCAGAGACGCTTTCTTAGCGTCAGAGGTCGGCACAGGCTAGGGTAAGGGTACCGAGCTGGTTGTTTGATTGGTACCCCCGGGATGGGGTAATTCGATGTTTTTGGTTATTGTCTCCTTGCGGTGTTGTTTCCAGATCAAGCTGAAACAGATAAAGGGTTAGTTATACTTACCCATTATCCATGATCTGGAGCTTCGGCCTCCTGTGCCTTGGGGCGTCGTTGGTGTAATAGTCAGTCGCCTGTCCACACGCTTGGGAGAACATAGAATAAACTGTCGAATTGTTCTTTAGATGTCTGTACAATCTGGTTGCCAATGTTAAAAGAAGAATTTTACAAACTTAACATCGTATAAAAATTTAAAAAATGGTTAACTACATCAACAGTTCTACGTATATAGTAAGTATCTATGATATTGAATATAACAAACATTCTTTCAGAGCTGTGTATTTACCATACACTGCGGGACAGATTTGTTTAAAAAAGCCTTGGAAAAGGAAACAGATTTCCGATACGTCGGCGAAATATTTAATTTAAAGTTTTTATACCTATTTGTGTTATTTGTTAAAAAAAAAGCAACCTCTAACTGATCCTCTGACGTAAAAGTGACAGGCGTAGAGGTTATTTCCCAGTAACATTGATTAATTGTGATATTTTGTAGATTCCCCGAGCACCGGTTAAAAAGAAGAAAAAATGCATGTGGCAGGAAGTCCCAAAGAATTAGAAAAAATAGTGTTGAATGTTGTAATTATTTGAAGTTGTTATTAAAAATACTACTTTTTCGACTTTTGTTTCGTTAGTTCATAACAGATTTTTATAAAGGTCCAGTTGAAGAAAAATTTTGAAATTTGGCAATTGAGTAACAAACACCCTATATGAGATATCGAGGTAAAATTTTATATAAGGCTATTGGATAAGGCGAATCGATTACGTTACCCACTTTCCGATAAAAAAAAATACCTAAGAGTAGATCTCGAAATTTTAACCTATCTAGAGGACCTTAGCAGGCCATGAAAATATGAAAATATATTTTTTCTAATGGCCAAATAGGAGTCATCAAGTATTGTCTCAAAATAAAATAATAATAAATCGGGCAAACGCGTTCCACAATAATAGGGTGTTGCGGTATTAAATAGTACACACTGTATATGGCTTAATAGGTCTAATTGAAATATTTTTTGGCCCATTGGACGTTATGCATATTTATGGTTACTGATGGCAGCGAGGTGATTATTAACTATGCACGAGCTGTGACTGATGTGACTATAACAACATTGTTATTTTTCGACATTTTGTACTATCATCATCAACATCATTATCATCGGTGGCGCTACAACCCTGGCTGGGCCTTGGCCTCTTCAAGGATTCTCCGCCATCCGTCTCTATCTTGGGCTCGGTGTTTCCAATTGATCGCTCCTACGTTTCTCAAATCCTCTTCTACCCAATCTATCCATCGCAGTTTTCGTCTACCTCTTCCTCGATTTCCATCGGTCTTTGCTTTTAGCATTTATTTTGTAGGCCTTTCGTCGTTCATTCTTAGTACATGCCCTGCCCATCTTAATTGTCCTGGCTTTATCGTTTTTACTATATTAGCATCTTCATATAATTCGTACAATTCATGGTTGTATATGCTTCTCCATACTTAGTTTTCCTGAATGGGTCCAAGTCTTGTCCTCTGCACCAGTTTCTTAACCCTCATTCCGACTCAAATGAGCTGCGTGGTATCTTCAGGGAATTCTCTCGTTGGCATTGCAACTCTTGCAGTTTCCGTCGTGCTATCCGTTAACGCTGCCTGGATGTGATTTTCCAGGGAGATGATAGCCTCTTCTACTTCTTCCTCACTATCGATTCTAAGTGTTTTTCTTAATATTTTTCTTTCAAAGACCGCCAGGCCGTTTTCATCTAATTCGCTTAGGGTCCACGTTTTGGAGGCATACGTTAATACTAGTCTTACTAGTGTCCTGTATATTATGCATTTAGATTTTCGCGACAGATTTGGTGACTTTGTTTTTCGACTCCATAGTAGCATATATTGGTTATAAGTATTCTTCGCTTTACCTCTTTCTCGATTATTCTTTCATTATTTACTTGGGCGCCCAGAAATATGAACTCCTTTACTACTTCTATATTATAGTCGTTTATGGTAAGATTTTGACCTACTCTGTTACTTCCACCTGCGTTTCGTGTTATAACCATTGTCTTTGTTTTTTGTTCATATATTTCCAAATCCATATTTTGCGCCGCTTTCTCTAGTTCATTAAAAGCCTCTATGTTAGCCTTTTTGTTCTACTTATAATGTTGATTTCGTCTGCGTATAGCAAAATTTGGACATATTTCGTGAGTATTGATCCAGAGGTTTCGGTTTTTGAGTTTCGTACTACTTTTTCAAGTACTATGTTGAATAGTGGGCATGCGAGAGCATCTCCTTGCCGCACTCCTGTTTGCGTTTTAAATTACTTAGATGTTTCAGTTTGAATCTTGACTGAACATACTACTTGTTTCATTGTGAGTCTTGTAAGACTTTGTCTTATTATGTTATCAAAAGGGGTTGACGCAGAAGCAGAAAATGCATATCTGGAGCACATTTAATTTACGGTAAGTCAATAAATATTACAGCTAGACCTACCAAACTATATACATATGTACATTTTAAATGAGGGAACACATATATAAAAGAAAATGATTGGTTGATCAGTAGATATTTGTACAACCTGGTTCTCAATGTTAATAAATTAAAAACTTCATAAACTTAACATTATGTAAAACAAAAGTGTTAACTAAATCAACTGCTGTGTAAGTAGTAAGTGTTTATGGATACTGAATATAAAAAGCATATTCTTAAATTTGCAAATTTAACAAACACACACAAAAGATTTTACAAAAAAAGCCTTGAAAACGGAAACGAAATTGGTTTGCGAAACGTCATGTCGGCGAAATATTTGATTTTCATATTTTTATTCTTATTTGCATAGTTAAGAAAAAATCAATTTCTAACTGATCCCTTGGCCCAAATGTCACGTTCTTAGAGGTTGTTTCCTAACAACATACTCGTGATATTATCTTGTAGATCCCTCGGACAACATCATTTAGAAGTAAAGATAAATGTGGTGGCAAGTCTCAAAAAGAAAACCGCTGCCTAAGGAATCACTACTTCCACATCCAGATTATTCGTCCAAGTCACTTTAAAGGAAACATCTTGACTATATTTGCACTCTAGTATGTGGAAATTATTGGTCATAGAATTTTAATAATATTTGGCGTAGATGTCATAGAAAAGTTTGAGGAGTTGGTTTCTACCATATACGTTAAAAATGAAGTTTCTAGTTTACCGTACTTATTTTCCACTATTTACAACCTACCACCTCAATGGAGTCATCTCAATCAGATGTCACTACAATACATACGTGTACTAACTTTCAAGTGAATATCTCAATTTGATGTTATCAATCCCATTAATAATGAAGCGGAGGTGGTAGAGTTTGAAAAATATTAGAAAGAAATCTGAGGCCTTGGTTTCTAGTATATACACCGAATCCCAAATTTCTGTAGTCTTACCAGCTTGCTTTACTGATTTTCCCCTATTTGCCCCTATTTAACCCCCAACCCTTCAACGGCATCATCTCAAATTATGATCTAGTTTCAGACGTCGTTATAATACATACGTGTACCAAATTTCAAATGAATATCTCAATTTTATTTTATCAACCCTTTTCATATTGGAGTAGGGGTGGTTGGGTTGAAAAATATTATAAGAAAATCTGACGCTGTGGCTTCTAGTACATACACCGAATTTCAAGTTTCTGTTGTCTTACCAACTTTTTACTTATATTCCTCTATTTACCCCAAATTAACCCCCAACCCTTCAACGGAATCATCTCAAAATATAAATTAATTCCAGACGTCGTTATAATACATACGTGTACGAAATTTCAAATGAATATCTCAACTTTATTTTGTCAACCCCATTAATGGGGTAGGGGTGGTGGGGGGGTTGAAAAATATTATAAAAAAATCTGAGGTCTTAACTTCTTTTACATACACCGAATTTCAAGTTTCTGTACTCATACCAGCTTGCTTTACTTATTTCCCCCTATTGACCCCTAAATAACCCCCAACCCTTCAACGGAATCATCTCAAAGTATAATCTAGTTCCAGATGTCGTTATAATTCATACGTGTACCAAATTTCAAATGAATATCTCGATTTTATTTTATCAACCCTTTTAATAATGAAGTAGGGGTGGTGGGGGTTGAAAAATATTATAAATAATCTGAGACCTTGGCTTCTAGTACATACACCGAATTTCAAGTTTCTGTAGTCTTACCAGCTTGCTTTATTTATTTTCCCCTATTTACCCCTATTTAACCCCCAACCCTTCAACGGAATTATCTCAAAATATAATCTAGTTCCAGATACATACGTGTAGAAAATTTCAAATGAATATCTCAATTTTATTTTATCAACCCTTTTCAAATTGGAGTAGGGGTGGTGGGGGTTGAAAAATATTATTAAAAAATCTGACGCTTTGGCTTCTAGTACATACACCGAATTTCAAGTTTCTGTACTCTTACCAACTTGTTTTACTTATATTCCTCTATTTACCCCAAATTAACTCCCAACCCTTCAACGGAATCATCCCAAAATATAATCTAATTCTAGACATCGTTATAATACATACGTGTACGAAATTTCAAATGAATATCTCAACTTTATTTTTTCAACCCCTTTAATGGGGTAGGGGTGGTGGGGGGTTGAAAAATATTATAAAAAAATCTGAGGCCTTAACTTCTAGTACATACACCGAATTTCAAGTTTCTGTACTCTTACAAGCTTGCTTTACTTATTTCCCCCTATTTACCCCTATTTAACCCCCAACCCTTCACCGGATTTCCTCAAAAAACAATCCAGTTCCAGATCTCGTTATAATATATACGTGTACAAAATTTCAGGTCAATATCTTAAACCGTTCCGGAGAAAGCGTGCGGACAAAAAAAAGTTACAGACAGACAGACCGACAGACAGACCGACAGACAGACAGAAATTTTTTTTTCGCTCACATTTAAAATCTCGACGTTTCATGACATTCTAAACCTATTTCACGAATAAAAATTTTTGAAAATTTTTTTGCGATTACTATACTTCCAATCCACTACGTGGATGTGGAAGTAAAATAAAAGAATTAGGCGACATTTTTTAACAAATATTTTCGTACCATTTGTAGTCCGTCTGGCACCCTAAACAGCCACTACTCATTACCTGGGGTTTCCTTTACTAACAATCATTATTGTCAAAAATAATAATTTTTATTAATGATGTCGTTCCAGGTATCAAAAATATTTGCCGTGAATAAAGCACATGGAACATCAGGAAATGCTTACTAATTTTATTACATCTTTTCAGAAATATAATATAATTAGAAGCTATTCATGACCTCGCACATTTAAAGTGTTTGACGCTGTTATTCACGAGAAAAATTAGATTTCTTTTCTGTATCTTTGTGCGGTGTGCCGTGGTTCAGCAGTCGGTTTAATAACTGCTACGAAATAGTGGTATTATTGTGTTAGTTCTGGTAATATAAAAAGGCCACAGAAATCATTAGGGAGCCTATTTATTAAATTCTCCGTATGCCAGTGTATATAAATCAAGATTATGTATAAAATAAATTCAGTGAGGCAAAACGGCGGCTTCTGGAATTTTATCTCGGCACGGCGCCTTTAAAACCATTAAAATTCGATTTAATTGTAAAATATAAAGTGGGCAAAAAAATTTGTAGAGTATCCACCGGCACATTTGATTATTAGATCACTTTTAATAGATTGTATATTTTAGAAATATAAAATGCTGATTATATGGGGACTGTCTATCATAATTCTTATATATAAAAGGTCGAAAAAATTCATTGAGAACCACAGAACTATAATGATTATTATCTACCATGTCTTTAAACCTTTCGAAATATAAACCACAATTTGCGAAGAATCGTATTACTCAGTACCAGGTAGGTTTCTTCAAGGGAAGATCAACTTCAATCAATTTGTTTTGTATAACCTAATATACAGGGTTGGGCAAATAGTGTGTCGGACCTAGATACCTCGAATTCTACAAAAGCTAGAAATTAAAAAAAAATGCAAGTAAACTGGATAAAAAGTCTACAACTGGAAATTATTTTCGAACATATAGAGCGAGCTAAGTGCCCTTTTTTTAGTGGAATGCTGTGTATATCAGTACATTTTTTGAAGCCTCTTTCTAGGCTCTATTCATTCCTTTATTTACATTGAATATCTCCCAACCACTTGTATATAATGAATTTTGTTGTTGAAATAATGCAATCTGCAGATGGATATTAAAATAATCACCACAGTCACAATTATGGGCTTTAAGAAAAACTTATGTGAATGCCAGTTACGAGACATCTAATGTTTTAATCTAATGACATGTTTTTGAATCATTTTCATTTCCTAAAACCGTACGGGGTGACCATAAATTATTTTTCAATTAAGAACTCTTTAAATTAAATTTTCTCAATTTTTTTCAAATGAAACACCCTGTATATTTTTCAACGAGCTAGATCCACAAACATCCCTGGAATGGGGTAAAAGGAAGATTAAGTTACGAGAAAAGTTGTGACATCTTAATCAATCGAATTATGCAAATTGATGTTAAACAGCAGCGTACATACATTGTGAACCTAAAGAAATGCACAAAATTCTTATCTTTGGTATGTGTCAATTTTCAAAAAAATCCTTGAACAAGTCGATTTTATTATTTTAAATGCTACATTTTGTCACTATACCAAAATTTATGATGTCATCTTAAATTTTTTTAATGAAAACAGACATTTTTGTTTACTGTTTTTGGTGGTATATTCCTTTAGCTTTCTGGTGACATAAAAAAAAGATATTACCCGAGCCATTCTTTTGGAAAAATTACATTTTATGTTAAAATAAATTATCTTTCGCAAATTCACGAGTAATGTTCTAATCTCTTATGGACTGATAAATCTTGTTGCCTACATTTTTGTTTTAACTAGCATGAAAACATTTGACATAAAAACAAAATAGAGAAAATAATAAAAAAACAATCACCTTAACAACAGAGAAACAGATCTTTTTGTGTAAAGTATCGATAACTTTTTTATTCCTGGCACGTGTAGAACCTCAGTTTTGTGACACTTCTGAGACAGTGTAAAACTAGTGAACGCAATGCCACGTTTAAGTGAAAGAGAACGCGTAGAAGTTTTGATGATGGTTGGATATGTTGATAGGCTGAGAACTCATCAAGAAGCATGTGATATTTTCAATGTCAAGTATCCCGAAAAGCAAATTTGTAGATCCACTGTAAGTGTATTGGTGGCTAGATATGAGGAATCTGGCAGAGTAGTTGATGACCTTGTGCGATGAAAACCCAAAGTTTTTAAAGAACATTGTTTTTTCTGATGAAGCTACATTTTCTTTAAAGGGGAACTGTACATAGGCATAACTGTAGGTATTGGTCACGCGAAAATCCTCATTGGACTCAAGAAGCCCATATACAGCGACGAGGCAAAGTAAACGTGTGGGCAGGTATGATTGGTGATCGTTTATTGGGACCTTTTTTTAAAGAAAATCTTAGGGCCGCAAGATGTTTACAGTTTTTGCGAGTTAAGTTAGTGCCAGCCTTAGCAGTTATGTTTCCGAACAATGAAGATGAAGATATTCCTGCTGAAAACGTCTGGTTTCAGCAAGAAGGGGCCCCACCTCATTTTAGGATAGCAGTGCGTCAGTTTTTAGATGACACTCTTACTGGTAGGTGGATAGGTCGTCGATTGAGTGACCACCGTGCTCACCGGATTTAACCCCCTTAGACATTTTTCTTTGGGGTTACTTAAAGTCAAGGGTGTATTTTAACAGACCGGATGTCATAGAAGTTTTGAAAGGCGGAATTGGCTTGGAGATGAGACGAATTGTCCATGAGATGATTCACAACAGCGTGCAAAGTGTCTACACCCATCTTGGTCAATGCTAAATGGTTGGAGGGTCGCAATTTGAATAATGGAGATGATTCTTTTCTCACAATTACTTTTGTAAGGTATCAATCAATAAAAATATTTTTTTCCAAAAGAATAGCTTAGGTAATCTCAATTTTTTTTGTATCACCAGAAAGCTAAAGGAATGTGCCACCAAGAGCATTAAACACAAATGTCTGTTTCCATTAAAAAAAAATATGATGACGTCATAACTCAAAAACCAATGACGTTATAAATTTTGGTATAATGACAAAATGTAGCATTTGCAAAACTAAAATCGACCTGTTCGAGGATTCTTTTGACAAATGACAGATACCAAAGATACGAATTTTGTGCTTTTCTTTAGGTTCACACTGCATAATAGATATGAAACACATCACCAGGGAGGAACGAAAACTACCCATAATATATAAAAATGTCGATCAAAAGCAGCAATGACTGCTGAAATCAAACTTTCTAAGTTTTGTTAACGTGATATGAAATTACATCAGAACAAACCTAATCTTCATAAACAGCCCCTATAGGGTTGAGCACGACCACACCTAAGTTTAAAGGACACGAGAAAAACAAGAAAAAACGTAAAATTCAACACAACTATGGTCCGGTCCCAAAACGTAACACAATCGTCAGATGGGTTGACAATTTCAGAACGACTTCATCAGTGATAGAACTCAGAGCGCTCTGGGCTGTGAAGGATCTCTTGTCGATAACGAGGTTTCGGATCAGTTTCGGATCAGTGTTGCCGATTGGCGGATAATTATCCGATGTGCGGATAATTTAGGAAGGTGGAGGATAATTTTCTCACCCTGTTAAAAATCGGATAAAAAACGGATAATTTAAATCCAGTTATATAAATTCGGATTTTTTCGGGTTATTTTAATATTAAATGAGGAAATGAAGATTTGTTTCGTGTAATAGTGAATAATCGTCGAAAATTTCGAGAGAGAAAAAATGTGCACCAGAAAAATCTCCCCCCCCCCGCTCATCAAAATTTGCAAAAGTAAACATCTTCAATGAAATGTATACCTGCCTTCGGAAAGGCTGCGGCACCACCGAATCGGACATTTTTGAACATTTTCGGATATTTTCATGTCAGTCGGCGGATAATCACAGCTAATATCATCGGCAATATACTGTTTCGGATTCATTGCGAATGCAATCGTTTTGAAATTCTGAACCCACTTGACGATTGAGCTACGTTTTGGAATCGGACCATGGTGATGGATATTGAAATGTCGGCGGAAACGCAGTTGCACAACAAAACAATCTCAGATTCGCCCGATTTCAAATACTCCTCAACTGCGAACGCACAATGTTTTCTCGTCCAGATAACCATTGTGACTAACAAATGGCGTATCTCCCAGAGTTGAACGACTTTATCCACAAAGCTCTACTCCGATCCGTTCGCGTATACCACCCGCCCCAAAAGCACCCATCCTTTCTGCTGCACCCTGTACTTAATTTTTCTAGCTATTTACATATTTCTTAAACCGTAAGTGATCATAATTTCATTAATTTCCACTAGGAATTGGGTCTGCCATTTCATTTCAGTTATTTAATGCATTTTCCATCACGTCAAAATTATGTCATGAGTAATAATAATCAGTGCACACTGTCTTGTCCCTTTTCCATACATAAAGCAATTGTAGATTTACAATTGTGATTTATTCTTGTATAATAACAATAACAGCTTCTTGGAAATTTTTTAGAACGGTTGTATTAGATTTGATCTTGTAAGAAAATGCTCTGTCATTTATGTGACTCAATTCAAACCGTTCAAATAAAATAATTAATGCCAATTCAAAGTTTACAACATTTCTAAATATAAATCAGATCTCCAGACGTTAATGTCTTTTTAGTGACCGCAATGGCTATGCCTTACATTAATTTAATAAAATTAACTACGTATATTTCACCATTAACGCAAAAATCTCGGTAATGGATCGTAAATTTAAGTCATGGAGATTACAAATAAACTAAATGTATTACACAATAATAATTGGTTTTAAATGAAGCCGTTAATGTAATTTATTTGTTGTCTTTTTCTATTGCAGCAGTGAAATTAATTTATGCAGTTCTTATAACTCGAATCCAAATTCAAATTAAAAAATGTTATCCAGGATTTGATAACCGGGTGTCCAGTTAGTGCTCCCTCGGAAGATTGTGCAAAAACGGCTAACTTTACAAAAAAAATTTCTCAACAAAACTTTCAATGTTTCATCTCTACTACAACGTCAATTATACAAGGTGTCACAAAAACAAGTTATACAAGAAATTATAATAAGAAAGAAATATGGACATTACGTACAGCGTAACTATCATAGTAATGTTATTTTTAATTTTAAATTATCCTATTCGACAAAACAACCAAAAAAGGACTTGCCAAAAAACTTTAGAAAGTTTCACATACACGTGTTTCGGTATCCTATACCAAGGATACACTATTCAGTGCTACTTCTTTTAAAGTTTAAAATGAACTGAATAGTCATTTCTCTAGTAAATACGTTTGCAATAATTATTTCTGGTTCTAACGAACAGGATAATCCAAAATAGATTTCGGAAAATTACCAATACAGGTATAGTCATAAAATATAATTAAATGCAAATGCAAATACCCTGCAATGTACCCTACAATAGAACCTATATGAGGAAATAAATATATTACTAGCAATAGGATACAAGTAATTATGATTGTACCTGTACTGGTAATTCTCCGAAATCTATTTTGGATTATCCTGTTCGTTAGAAACATAAATAATTATTGCAAAGGTATTTGCCAGAGAAATTACTATTCAGTTCATTTTAAACTTTGAGAGTTCATTTTAAACTGAATAGTGTATCCTTGGGGTAGGACACCGAAACACGTGTATGTGAAAGTTTCTAATGTTCTTTGGTAAGTCTTTTTGGTTTTGTTGAACAGGATAATTTAAAATTAAAAATAACATTATTGTGACAATTACGCTGTACGTAATGTGCCTATTTCTTTCTTATAATCCAATGTTGTTCGTGGCATATAACCAGCAAAGTATTTTGTTTAGAAAGATATATGTTTCTGTAGTTATCTATGATAAGTCTTTAGTAAGAGTTGAAATAATTACTAGTATTTTTTTGCTAACAATATATTTATTTCATTATACCGGGTGGCCACGAGTCAATGTACGCCCCCAATATTTTGGTTGTTTTGTATTTAAAAATTTGGTTTTTGGTACAAATAAATTAGACAATAATAGGCTACTTTTAGACTAACAGGAATGAAAATATCACTTCCGGTTGAACCGGAAGTGACATCAACTTTTTTTTTCTTAAGTGGAATGACCATATTTTTTTGATGGCTTCTCATTAAGCATAAATTTCTAAGTGCGACAGATTTTTCAGATCTAAAAAAATCCAAAAAATAAGTGAGATACGAACAATTTTTTAATTTTTTCAAAATGCCGCGTCAGATGAATGCGATGTAAGAAAATTACTAAGTAGGCTATGGAAATTATTAGTAAGGTTGTCTGTAAAGCAAAAAACGGAATTTCATTTTCATTTTCATTTCCGTAGGGGCCCTATGGAATTTTTTTTAATGGAACTGTACTATTTCTTTTATTAATCAGAAATAATGATTCATAAACTATAATTTTTTCGCCATTAATCATTTCTTAACGATATCCTTCGTAATAATAGAAGTATTTTTAAAAAGTAAACACAAACTAAACAAGAAATATTTTTAATAGGTATAACGTTACAACCACGAATAAATTACCAAGAATAACAAAACTATTTAAAACCTAAATTATAATAAACCATTATAAAAATTGTTCAAATTGTTCACCGTAATGATTAATACACAGAGTAGCGCGACTTATCGTTGCACGTCTAACATTCTGTAATTGTTGAGGTGTTATTTGTGCAATTTCGTGTCGAACTCTTTCTTCCAGATCTTGCCTTGTGGTTGGAGCAGTCATGTAGACTCTATTTTTCAAATGCGCCCAAATAAAAAATCGAGTGGGGTTAAGACCTTGCAGGCCATCTGACTGGACCATGGGTCCCAATCCAACGTTCTGGAAATAATTGATTTAAGTAATCCCTGACGATAATAGCATTGTGTGGTCCAGCCCCGTCTTGTTGGAAGTAAACCTCGTCAATATTGGGGTTGGGAATTCGATTAATCTTTGTAACTATTATATTTTGGAGAAATTATAGATATCTTGGTCCAGTTAAAGTTTCGTCAAAAATTATTGGACCTATGATATGGTTGCCCAGTACGCCTAACCAAACATTGAAGCCAAACCGCTCCTGAAACCGCTCCTGTCTCATAATGTGAGGATTATCAATTGCCCAATATCGAGTGTTGTTTCGATTAAATAACCCAAGGTTTGTAAATCTCGATTTATCAGTGAACAAAATGTTTTTGATAAAATTCTCATTTCTTAATTGGCGTAATTGTAACCGATTACAAAAGGTTATTCTTCGTTGATAATCATTCTCATACAAAAATTGATGGAATTGATATCTATAAGAACGATAGCCGTGTTTCTTTAAAATTGTTCTGGCTGATTTTTTGAAAACTGGTAATTCATGTTCAATTTGTCTTATCGAAATGGTTGGGTCAACATGCACTAAAGCTAATACATTAATTTCCGTTTCTTCATCCACAATAAATCTTTCTTCAATTTCTACATTAGGTTCAGTTCTAAATTGTTGCTCCAACCGGGAAAATAGTTTCTCGGAGGTTGTCTTCTTTCTGGATATCTCCGTCCATACAGACTTTGTGCTCTAGTTGCATTACGTTTAGTCTCCATAAATAATGATCATGTCAACTCTTTCATCTCTTGAATAATTTTCAGCCAATTTATATTAATTTTCTTGTTTATAACAACTTGAATACACTTGCTTCAGAAAATTAGTGAGTAAGTCAAGACTAATTTAATTGTTGCGAATGTCTGTCATTTTCATGGCTATCTGCAATTTTGGATTTAAATGTAGATAGGTATCTTATTAAAATAATTTGTTGGCTCTTACTTTTTAAAAATACTTCTATTATTACGAAGGATATCGTTAAGAAATGATTAATGGCGAAACAACTATAGTTTATGAATCATTATTTCTGATTAATAAAAAAAAAATAGCTCAGTTCCATTAAAAAACTGACTTGCCGCGATAAAAAAATCAATAATTTATTTCTACATCTTCGATAAACGAATTCACCCCTTTAGCAATGCCAGAAATTCAGTGGTAATGGAACTTTTTCTTCAGGGAGTGATAAACTATTGAAAAATAATCGAAATCTTTATGCTGGGATGCAGTCTAAAATTCTAGTCGAGGGCTCTACTATAGGGAATTTTTAGCAGTTCTCGACTTTAGTGATGAAATGCTTTAGTTACAATTACCACTCCCGGTCGTGAAAAATTAAAGTCTTTTGTTGTCGCAAATTCATAAAGTCTCGAAATTCTAGGTTAAATTCTGTAGGAGAATAAACTGTTCCAATTCCATCTGGCATCTCTCATTAAAATTCGTTTACATAAATTGACTTTAAATATGCTTATTTATTTCTACAAGCTTAGGTTATACCACCCTGTAAATCTCACAATAAACACCAAACCCGAGGTCTCCTCATCGTCCTTGGAATATTATTTTTTTAACATTCCTGTGACCCATACGAATACTATTAAAGAAGGCGAGCTTATCCTTCATTTTATTAATGACAAAAATAAGCATGCATAATCGCGGCGGGATGGTGTTAGATTGGACATTCTCGGAAGAATACAAAGGCAGCCAGGACACCTCTAGAACCCCCTGGGGTCAGCGCAGACCCTCCGACCGCGAGTCCGACATAAATCATCCCCCTATCATTCATTTCATTTGCAGCTAATAGTTTATAACACCTACGCCTTTACATATCTTTTTTACTTTATGTCTTGTTGTGAATGCATTGGAGCGGAATGACTTAATGGGTTTATAGAGTTATATTTTAATGCTGGAGAAATAATTAAAAATGGAAATGTTTGCTGTTTTTTTTAAAGGTGGCGCTTTGTCGCAAACATTTTTGTAAGAAAAATAAATTATTACAGATCAGTTTAGAAACTGAAAATTGGTTTCATTTCTATTTCAAAATTAAAAATAGATATATGGTAGAACTGAATATCTCTGTGTTTTTTTGTTGGCTTTTAAAAAATGTTTAAAATGTTCACAGAAACAGAAACTATACAGAATTCGTAAGTAAATCCAAATCGAAACCAAAACCCGGAATGAGCCTTTCGGGTAAACCGAAACTATATTTAAAATTCCATGTAGAAAAAGTACACGTCAAAACAGAAATAATGTAAATACTTGAAATTCAGGGTCTGAACAATATTCGCCTAACATGTGACGTTTTACGAAGAAACATTTTTACACCTTTCTGCATTTGTATTAGATTTGTGTAACTAGTAGGGGATAATAATGTCTCTGAAACGTGTTTATTTATTTATTTAGCATTCACTGCTCAACAGGTATAACCCATTTACAGAGCAGGACGGATACATAAAAACATTATATTAAGTATATACAGTATACATTAAAGAAATATAAAGTACTCCTAAAGATAACATAATATAATTAAAGAAAAATAGAGATAAAAGACAAATATAAAAATACACAATGACATATAAGATAAGCATAATAATAAAACTATATAAAAACAAAATCCAAAGAAAAACAAAGAGTCAATGGCTATAAAAGTCCTTTATGAAATTAACAGTGCAGCTGAAAATATCAAATTTGTCAATGTTTGTTGTAATTATGACACATTGAAGAATAGGGGAGAATATTTATGTTTATTAGAGCGCGGAGTGGGAAGATAAAAAGTTTGCATTATCCGAGTATTTAATGGGACATAAAATTGTAATTTATTTTGAAAATTCTGTTCAATCGATCTTGTTTTGTATTAGATTATGTAAAAATATTTGTGAGAAGCAAACCCGCCTGTACTCAAGAGTTCTACATGTGGAAAACCAATTTATGGGTATGCTCCATCACACTTGAACCACAATAATTTTACAAATTTCCTTTATACTCTTTCTAGGCTATTAACATGAGTTACGTAATGAGGGTTCCAGATGAGTGACCCGTATTCAAGTTTAGACCGGTCAAAGCAAAGTAAAGTAATTTTAGAGTATCAGTATTGGTAAACTTTCTGCTTGATCTAAATAGAAATCCCAAAATCTTAAAAGATTCTGAAATTATGTTATTTATGTATGGTACGAACGAAAGTTCTTTATCGAAAATTACTCCAGGATCCTTGAAAGTCACGGGTCTTTGTAGTTCCACATTGTCTATGCTATAATTAAACGTGATGGGCATGAGTTTTGTTGTGTAGGACATAACGTTGCATTTGGACACATTTAAGTTTAACTTATTTCGAACACACCAATTAGATAAGTTTAAGAGGCTGTTTTGTAATAGATTGCAGTCCGCTATGGAACTAATAGTCTAAAAAGTTTAAGATCATCCGTATAGAGCAAACAGTCGGCTTGAGTAACTTCCACAATATCATTTATAAATATATTAAAAAACAACGATCCCAGAATTGATCCGCGCGGACCTGATGTTGCCAAGGACCGACAGACCGGAACCCACTATAAGCGACATATTGTTTTCTAGGTAAGAGATAGGATTGAAAAAATACGAGCAGAGATTGGGAGAAAAAGAGAACATTTTTTGAAGTAATATAACGTGACCAAGAGTGTCGAATGCCTTAGAAACATCTGTGTAAATTACGTCCATTTATAAGCGTTGATCAATGGCCTCAGAGATAGATTGAGTTGTGCATATTAGATTAGAGGTAATAGAGCGCCCTTTAACAAAACCATGCTGATAAATTGATAGCTGGTTTTTAATGCTCTGATATATGGTGTCATGCAATACAATTTCAAAACCCTTGCAAAAATTACATATTATCGATATAGGCTTAAAATTGGCAATATTGTTTTTATCGCCTTTCTTACAAACTGGGCATACGTTTGAAGATTTCCAAATATCTGGAAGCTCTCCATTGCGAATATATAAGTTAAAAAGTATGAAGTGGATATGAAAAAACAGCACCACAATCTTTAATCAGAAAGGATGGGGTATCGTCCGGTCCAGACGTTAATTTTGGATTGATGTTATCTCTGTTCACATTGCTGAAAAAAAAACATTTTTTTTTTTATATTCTGTAACATAGAGTGATCTTAAATTATGTTATTAACTACAAAATATAGTTTCATGAGTTTGCAGTAACTATTAATTTATCTATTTTCATCGAATTTCCCCACATTATTATGACACATTTGATGGCTAATATAAAATGCGAATGACAAACATTTGAACAGACACCAGTACCCGCATTATTCCTTAGTGTACATCATTAGCAATCTAGGAAACTCAACTTAGGAGTAATTTTTTAAATATAAATCTATAACAGTTTAAGTGAGAATCTTAAAGATTGGAGTCATCAACTCTTATCTTTTATAAAAAAAAATAGTGAAACTGCAATATTTTGGTCTTTTTAGTATTCAAAGCAAGCATTTCTTTATCATATCATTTGATTTTTTTTTGTAATTTATTCATCACTTTAACAGATTATATCGTAGGGGAGATAGTGTGTTTGTTCATAGAGACCAGACGTGCGCTGAGTCGCTCCACTTTAAATCACATAAAGACCGGTCCAACTTTGAGCGAATAAAATAAAATTTATAGGGTATTGTGGCTAAAAAAAAATCTGCTTCACGCAATACAAGTTTGAACTCAAGCAAAATTAATAATTAATAATAAAGTGTGGTGAATAGAATCTGAATAACTCGGTTATATCTTGAAATGTAATAGTGCATCGAAAAGTAAGGGTCCAGTGAAGTTTTGCCTATACGGTTAAGTGAATGATACCCACTTAACAACATCTGGGAGAATGAAACCGAGTGAAAGTAGTGTGGGAATACTACAGAAGAAGGGGGGAAGGTGCCAATATAAACACAAAGCGACCAAAAGATTAGTCTAGTCTAGTCTATTAATTGTATTTGTTTATTAACTTTTTTGTTTACTATACAACAGAAAAAATATTTAAAGGTAAAATTGAAAATGTTTTAAATATATGTAATAAAATAGAATTGAAAAGCGGAATAAGAAAACGTAAATTAAAAATAATTGCTTAAAAAAACAATATACAGGTGTACAAAATTATTCGCTGGGACCTCTTTCTCATAACCTGCCATAAAAAACTCTTGTCTTTTTTACCGCGAGATAGGGCCTTCCCAGCACTTCCACCGTAAATGGATATTTACCTGTGGAACGGTTAATAAATAAAAATAAAAGATGCTAGATTCAGAAACAGAAGAAACAGAAAATTTAGAAGAAGAATAAATAAGGAGATGATGATAGACGGAAACTTAAAAGAAGCATGCAAACTGAAAGGAAGCATCTTGCAAACTTCTACACTTCCCAACCAATGATAACAGATGGAAACTTAAAAGGAACATGAAAATGTAAAGGAAGCATTTCACAAACAGCTACACTTCCCATCATATAGTTCTACCCCATGTGTCATGTGGCTGTCGCTGCTGACAACAAGCATGTCCAATGTCCAACCCGGCGTATGTAGCCGATCCGGCGGTATATAAAACATCCGAGGTTTGGTTTTGGCATGCGGTTTGGCCGTCCATTGGGCCTGTTTGGCGGACGACCGGACTGCGTGTTGGAACGAACCTCTAGACTGGATGCCCAGAATCGGAAGCACCTTACACTAGCAAATCAATCAATCAATCAATCAATCAATCAACTTTCAACTCAGCATAGGATACAACAAGTTTCGGTAGGAAATCTGGCAAGTCGTTTACATACATCATAAACAGTAGCGATCCCAGAACAGAACCCTGAGGAACACCACATCGTACAAGTCGCCGTTCAGAGGATATATTTTTCACATTCATCAGTTGTATCAATTTTGCCAAGTCTATTCAGTATATAAGATTTTACTACTTTTCAGCAACCGTTCTTATTCCGAGCATATTTAATTGATTAATGACGATTTCACAGTTAACTGCGTCGGGCGGTTTCAGCTCACGTTATTAAGAAATAATACCACTAGTTGCATAAATAATCATCGGAAAGTTTTTACCAATTCAAACTTGACAATAGCCCGCTAACAAACAACATTACATGAATCAGAAAGCATGACGTGCCTCTTCGTATAGAATACAAATTATCATATTAGGCACTGCCTATCTGTCGGCAACATAGATATGTTGCAGAGAGTTAGTGAAAGGGGGTGTGGCTAGATAGCCACACCCCCTTTCACTAACTCTCTGCAAAAACTCACAAACCAATTTCCGATCTTAAACTCTCGTCTATCCTTTTCTTCGTTTCTTTTTGTTATTTTCTGTCCCTCTAAATTCTTTCTACCCTGTGAGAACATTTTGAAATCCAACCATTTCAAACCATACATTGTGCGTTCTTGGTTAATTATTTACATTTTTTTGGTTCATAATTTTTTCCAGGTGGACCAACCATTGTATTTTATATACAATTTTTCTTTTAACTCGACCAAGCCGCGCTCTGTCCGGTCCGTCATTGCCACGGCAATTCATTCCGTGGATGTCAGGCTGGCTTCGGACAAGTACTCGGGGAGAGGAGTATGTTGTATTTTTAATTTCAAATAAATTAGTTTTAGATTTGATTTGACTGGTCTAAAAATATACCATCCGTTTCATTTTCATGGTTATAGATTTTAAGATTCAGTAATAATTCATTAGTTCATATCACTATAACTAAGGCGTGCAGCTATTTTTCACCGTCTCAATTTCGACGTTTTTATTAGTTTCCAAATAAATCGTAAACCGCTAAAATATGTTTTATTCACCGACTCGGCTAATCCCCATATATTCCCTATACAATAACTGTTGTGAATAGGATCGACTTTGTATTCAACTCTGAAAAGCTTTATTTGTCAGGTATAAGGAATAATGCTTGTGGTTTTTTAGATCTTTTTACGTCTTATGATAATGCCTGCCAGAAAAAAGACAAGTAAGGGTGCATTATATGAAAATAATCCGTGGCGAGACACGACTGGCGGCCACAATTTATAAATTGGTAAGCAGACGGCATAAAATATAAAAGGATCAAGTCACAATGCATGAGATCCATTCGTGAAAAATATTTAAATTTAACCAAGAATTTTTATTATTTTATTTATTTGCGTTCGGAGATTCTTTCGGGATATGTTACGATGTGACAACGTTTTTATTAAATTTAAATAGGCGCCTGATGTATTTTTTGGATTTTTGGCAAAACATCAATTGATCAATTTATCATAATTATGTCCCAGTTATATTTATTACGATTTGTTTTTTAGATAGTTGTATAGGTCGTAAAAATACACATACTTACAGGGTGGTTCTTACGAAGTATCTTTGAGTTCTGGTCTGCCGTTTTCATTTCATCTATCTAACCTAGTACTCCTGCAACCAGCTGATTTCTGCTGAGGGACAACATTTCTGTGTGGTATATTTTGACAAAGTTTTGTTCTTTGCTCAGCTGTTAGTTTTTAATATAAAAAATAATGATAAATTATTGATAGAAAAATGTAATTTTGAGTATGAATGGAATTTTGAATTTATTTGTATATCGAAATATACACATATTTAAATTACAAGAAAATAAAGTGGTATACAAATCTAAAGACAAACAGTGAGAATAGTCATCTAAAGCAATGACAGGCTTTTACACATCTGTTCCTCCCTAGTTCACATGAGTAACATGAACAAATACGAAGATAATGGGAGGTGGATTCACAGCGATTTATGAAGTGTGGACGTATAAATGCATGTAAATGTACGAGTTTTATTAGTATTAATATTTAGCTTTTACAAAATATATTCGAATACACTAGAGTTTGTTTTTACAAATTCAAGATTACATTTTGGTAATTGTTTCACTGGCCCCACGTTGGGCGCCAAATGAAATCTGTGTCACTTTTATCGATTAAAGCATCAATTTATTTAATGGTAAAAACAGGGTAAGTTCTGAAATTATGCTAATGTATAGGAACAACATGATAAATCTAAATTCTTACAACCAAACAAAACATTTTGCTCAGTTCCTGTATTCTCCTTATTCGTTCCCTGGGGCTTCAGCTTCAACAAAATGATAACAAATCCAAACTCTTAACTGCATTTTTGATTCATAAACGTGAAAAGCATGAGGTGAATTTAATCAACTTAACAGGTAAGCTTTATTAAGGAGGTAATGTAATGCCGTAATGTAACATGTTACGAGGCAATGTAGTGCAGTGGGCTAAGGCGTGTTAGTGGAGAGCACGATTGGTTACACTTCTCAGCGCGTGCTGGTTTCGATCCCCAGCTCCGACACTGGCAATATCGATGATAATGAATGTTGTCTGAGTTTTTCAAATATGTAAGCCCCTTCCGGATAGCCTTGACTTTGGATTTTGGAGACTGTCCACTATGTGTCATTTGTTTATATTTATGTTAAGCACAATTTGATAGCACAACTACTAACTGTAAAAGAGCAAACATAGAGAAACATTCTTAGATAGTCATAAAAGGTATGTGCGTAATGGTACTACTGGTAGTGATTTATATTTAGTGGAAATGATAGTTGGGTATAATATACCTTGAACGAAATTAAATGCTATATTTAAACAATTTTTGCAAAAATATATTACTTGACAGTAGACTAGAAAAAATGATGTAATTAGCTGGTACCACATGCATGTAGTAGAGACGAAGTAGGTATAGCAATTGTAGAGAAAAATCAAATTTTATTTGTTGGCATGGGTTGAGAACATCATAAAGCGTGGAGATTTTAAATCTATATGTCTGTTTGTCTGTTGGTGTGTCTGTAACTTGTATTTGTGCGCATGATTACTTTAGAACGGTTTAAGATATTGAGTTAAAAGGTATAGTATATATGATCTCAATTGGGACAGCATAAGAACGAAAACTCGAAGTAAAGTTGGCATCTCCTTTATGGGACATAGGCGGCGACACGGGAGTAGAAATGTAAAAATGCTTTAAATACTAAATAATTATTTTTTAATTGTTAAAGAAATGGATTTCAATAATACCTCTATTCGATAGAAGTGGTTAATGAAGAAATATGTTTATCACATTTGATAAGTCACATAAATGACATATTAAGGCCACGTATATTGTCTAGTGACCTACCTCTCGTTCTATCTTCTAGCGGCAAAGTTATGTATTATTAGGCGGGAGTTGCATAGATGGTATATAATCCTTCCGAAGAGGTGTAAAGCAGCGACTGTCTTGTTTATTAAATATTAGACCATGATACTATGAACTTTGCAGTGTCATGATGTTAGGCAGCTACAAAATTTCTACTATTGTATAAAGGAAAGACTCGGCAAAATGTTAAAGGGGAAACTCGTTCCCTGGCATGGGTAATTGGTCTCAGTAGCGGAAATAGGTCGACGTTAAATAAACAAATTTAAAAAAGCTTTGTCTATGAACTTTAAATAAACAATATTTCATTCGTCACTATCCGAGTTTTCAGAACTTGAATCAATATTTACATTAATAATAATTGGATTCAGAGGTGGTAATATAGAATATTCATTTTCCTTTTTTATCACGTGAGATACGCACTTCCTCCATATATCTCTTTTGCCTATTTCGTCTACTATTATCTTTATATTCTTTAAGACAGACTCACTTATTTGTTGAGATTGATTATATTGACGTAGTCTTGTTTTTACATCAGCCCACACCATTTCAATGAGGTTGGAAACGCAATAATATGGAGGCAGACGTATAAATAGTATGATCGTGTGCTTCAAAAATTTTTCCAACGGCATATTTCTTTTTAAAATTTGGCTTTCCAATCAATTCTAATAAAGTCTTTTTTGTGTTTTCTTCTGGTATTTCCAAGCCTTTACCTTTCATAAATTCAATGATATCGCCTTTTCTTGTGTTGGTGTTAGGAATTTTTGTGTGTTACCGCGAATGGTATGACGCATTGTCCATAACAATTACAGAATTTGGTGGGATATTTGGTAACAGCTGTTCCTTTGCCCACTTCTCAAATAATTCTGCTGTCATATTCTCGTGGTAGTCGGCAGAGGATTGCTTGATATTTTTAGCAGACAAGAAGAACGCATTTGGAATAAAACAGTTTTTACTTCCAACATGTAGAATTATAATTCTTTTTCCCTAGAACTTGGATCACTTAAATTACACTTTTTGATGTTATTTATCCAACCGTATTGAACTAAATCATGGGTGTCAAACCATCTTCCGTCAAGATAAATTATGTCTTTATTTGCATCTAGGTATTCTTTTATTTTACGCAGGTACTCGTGTCGATGATCAACGATGCGTGCTGATTCCTTAACTACCATTCGTTTATTCAATTATTTGTACCTAAAACCACAATCGAGCAAAACGTTTCGCAACGTATCTAATGATTTATAGTTATAATCTGGATAGTCGTGTAACTTATCCTTAATAATTTCTAATGTAGGCACCTTCTGTTCATTGTAAAAGTCATACACAAATCGACGAATGACATCTTTGGACGCGTTACCAAGTTTTTTAAGTTTTTGTCCAACTCTTTTCCGTTTAATAGAATGATCAATTGATCAACTATCCCCGGCTCTAATAACCCTATAAATTGTAGTACGGCTAAATTTGGTTAATTCACAAATCCTCTTCATAATTTGATTATATGAAGTATCAATATTTTCGCCTTTTGAACACGAGTAAATATTCGAAATAACCCTTTGAGTTTGAACGTGTAAGTCTTCATTTTAAAATTCCGCTTGTATAGGCACTGTATCAAAATCGTCCGTTTCGTTGTCATTACTATCGAAAGGCCTCCAAAATGGCATTTTAAACAATTAATTGTAAAAAATCACTCAAACACAGTAATAAAACTAATAATTTTTTCAAATATTCACTAGAATTAAGTAATTTATAACGTTGCCTGGCTGTACTGCACTGGCTCGTACAGATCATACGATACAAAATAGTTCATACGTATTTTTTGTTTTATATATTATGACATGCAAAAACTCTGAACAAGGTTGGTGTTGACAGATCAAATTCGCTAAGCATCTAATCCCACCTATATTTCTATGTGACAGGCGGATCAAGTCCACGTGGACTGTAGACGAGGAGTGTTGAATATAAATCTGTAAAATTCTGTGCTCTCTCATTCAATGTGAAGCGAATCGACAATACCCCGTAAGATCCTCTAGTTTCGTACTGTTCCAATTGAGATCGTAAATGTTATACATGTATGTATTGTATCGGGATGGAACTAAATTACATTTTGAGCTTATTCCGATGAAGGGCTGGAGGTCAAACAGAGGTATTGATTAAATGAAGCAAGCTAGCAGGAGTAGCAGGAGTCCAGAGACTTGGGACTTGGTACATATACTAGAAGCCAAGGTCTCCATTTTCATTTTTGTCAAGAAAAAGTAATATTTGCCGTTTATCATTTTCTACAGAATCGACTCATTTTATGTGACGATAATCAACTAAGACACTCCTTTAAATTGTTAGCTCATAAAAACCAATTGCAGTCTGCTAATTACCTTGAAACTTGAAACGCCCTGTATACTGCACTTAGACGATTACAAATTCTTCAGAGGAGACATCCAGGTACTTCTTAATGAAGCTGATTTCTCTGGTATCTCGACTATTAGAATTCAAAATTAGCTTTATTTAATTGCCGGTCGCGCGGTCGGTTCAAGCCAGTAGTTTAAATACCCTAAATAAAATTTCCCAAAATTTCTACATGGTACACAAAGATTCCTAGAACTTGTTCAAAAAATTATCGTCTTGCGAAGATATGCTTTACAGAACCAATTATAATAGCTTCATTAATAAATTCTCCAATGCAAAATTACTTAGGTAAGTGACAACTACATCAAAATTTCAAATCCAAAAAATTAGTGGGAAAATAGTACACTGTAAAGAAACATGAACGAAGAATACTCGAGTTATTATGATATATTAAGCGTCTGTGTTCCCATGGGACATATACCTATTAGTTGCTACCCTCTTTGATTTAACAGTGAAATTATAATGAATATAAAAGAAAGAGACAAAGCATGGTGGTTATATAAATCTAACGATAATGAAGAATATCTTCAAAAGTTTTAAGGTTTAAAATAAAACCTGATATGGAGATTGTACACAAAAATTATAACAAATATTTAAAATATTGCACAGAATCCCCCAGAATTCTGGCGGTATATTAACTACAAAAGAAATGCGTCTAATCTGCCCAACAATTTTAAGTAAAACGTTGATATCATTTCCGATCCTCAAACAATTAGCGACTCTTTTGCTGAATATTTTCAACAATCGTATTCTACTCCAGAACAATGCAATGTCGATTGTAACAAGTTTTTCTTTAACTTTTAATTTCACACAACTATCGATTTTCAGCTTTTTCTGATAATTATAACTTTTCCCATTTTTCAACCCCTAAATCCAACTGCCAGAAAATTTTGAAAAACTCACAGATTCGTCCACATGACGCTAAAACCCAAATCGGCATTTTTTGCTCATCAAAACATCAACAACAAAAATCACCCGGATAAAAACCTCAACCGTACATTCCTGTAACTTCAACCCTGTGCATCACAGACTCCAACACCAACCCGTACGATGAACGCTGGTTCATCCTCTTTCCAGTTAGAATCAAATTTGGATCATTCAAAAAATATGCGATGTAACAGAGTAGATGTACCTAGTATCGTAGGGTCTGATGGACACGACAAGGATTTTATATAATTTAGGCTGGAGTCGTGCCATCCCTACGATATCTATTAACTCTACTCACAAGTTACCCTTCAGACTCCCCAAGACGGAAATAGACAAAATTATACTTACTGTGATTGTTACAGTTTGCTCTCTCCGTCGAAATCTTATGTCGGGCGATGCACTTCTGATGAATATATCTTATAATTGACACTTTCTTAGAAACACTTCTTAATAATTAAGACCGTAGATAGATTCTATGAGCACTCAGACAAGTATACAAACGTGACGGCGTCAAAGGTGACCCGCGGTAAGTAGTTGTCCGACTCACGCCACAGAATCGCACGTCGGTCACAAATTTTATAATTAGTGGATCAATAAGGAATCGAATTCAAAATATATTTTCATTTATTGAAATAATCCATAAAATGTAAAAAATGTAAATATTTCATACTTAACTAATGTATATAACGCAAACATCAAAGAGCACTACCACTCAGCAAGCCGTTACTTTCCGTAAGAGTGCAACTCATCCAGCGTCGAGAAAACTATGACAATCAACTGTACAAAAAGATTCAGACTCCCAGTTAGTAATGATTGTAAAATGTAGGTATGCGGAACTTTTTGAAAATTATTCACTTTTAATTTTGCACTGAAATTATCGAAATGTTTGAAATCCTTGTCAGTATGCTTAAAGAAGCTGTCTATATGAGTTCGATGGTTTTCCTGATTTTATAAACGTAATAACTGCATCGAACCCAAATATACTTTTTTCCGTCGAGTCGCATTCGAGCGACTACTATGGCGATGTCCGCCTGTGACTTTGAAATTTTTCCTAATTTTACGTACGTTCTAGTGGTTTGGACAAGAATTATGTTTTCCCACTGAGGATAATTGAATGAGGGTCTTGGTTTTTATTGGGAAAACCATCCCATTGATTTTTTCCTAAATTTTGACGCTTAAAATAGCAACTCGCTACATCCTGACTGAGAATTTCACTAAATTCGTGGTACTTTCGAAAAGTTTGTCGGGCGTAGCGGTTTTCCGCTCCATGCAACTTGAAATTTTTTCAAAGTCAAATTTTTGAGTACTTTTGAAAATTCGATTGACCGTCGTCCTCGAGTTGAAAAATGTTTCTAAGTCAATTTTTGTGTCATTTTAAATGAAATATTTTTTTACGCAGATTTCGAGAAAAGATGATGCCAAAGGTGGTTATAAGTCTTTTTAATGTTTCAAAGATGATTTTTTCATGGGATTTTTGTCTGAATCTAATTTCGTAGTAAATTGGATATTTTTTCAAAGGGATCGTTTTACTGGGTTCAATAAAAACAGCATCGAACGCTTCTGTGTCCAAAGAGAGGTTTCAAGCCGCGTATATTCGCCCCCTCGAATTTTAATTTTTTTAGACTATTTCGAATAGTTTACATTGGACGAGATCCTCAACATAACACCAAAAACATCCACCTAGCATACATAAAACTTGCAAAAATTCGTAAAAACTGCGAAATTTTCAACCGTCACACATATCGCTACTGAACCCCCGTATTACCGTTACACCTTCGATATCTTAATCATTTTCAACGTTAAGAATGTTTTAAGACAGTAGATTAGAGAGACACATTTTATTCTTCCCTAACACCGGCCCTAAAATATTGATGGTATAATCTATGGTAATAACAAAAAAGAAAAAGCGAGAACCTGTAAAAATAAATAAAATGTTTAGATAAATAATAAACGGTATAATATGTATACAATGTAAAAAGCCTAAAAAGTCCACACAAAAGCAAAGGCAATAATTTTTCATAATAAATCAGATTTTATTCTCCCATGACACAATAGAAAACTACAAAAATATTTATTGATGGTTCGCTAAAGCTCTTGGCGTCTAGACATGACAAACATTAATGGTTATAATACAATAATTATAAGGATCGTCTAAAGTGTGAGTTTGAGTTTTAAAATAACCAACAAAGAAATTCCTCGAGGTATATTGATCAGGTTATCTCACCATCAACGTTCAACAATCATCAATACGATTTCTTCTTATGCCATGTTGGTAACCGCTTTTATTCACCTATCACTCACGCACACTGACTCATTTCATACAGTCTGACATACATTGTGTATTTCTATGCCTCGTAACTAGGATATCTTCAGTATTACTTGTCTTGTACGCTAAACTGTTTATACAAGGAATTACTGGCTGCAGTTATTAACTGAGTATGAAATCGAGGCACTAACTGTTACGGAAATTGTATGTCTGTAAAATGTTGCTTCCTCTGTTAGATTGTAATTATTGATGTGATTATGACCGCCACGAACGTGTTTTTTCAATAGACATCAAATAGACTGAGTATACTGTTGTTTCTTCATGGTTAACTACACAGGGTAAGTTACACACTAACTGATATTATACAGGGTTGGGCAAATGTGTGGAAACACCTGATTTCTGGCTAAACTATAAGTGCGATTAAAAAATACCCTTAACAAAAGTTTTTGTAGTATTTTTATTCTATTCAGTGATGTACTTTGATTTTCAACAGCTATCCTATTTTTCGATATGTGACGTCATCGACAGTTTTTTTAAATGGATAACCCTGTATATTTTTACATTTTCAGATAGACAATTTTTCATCAATTATAGTGATATAGGGTTTGGTGGGTGTGCGGCTTGTGGTTTTTTAAATATTAAATAAAATAGTAAAGCAAAGACATGGCTGTTTACATTTTAATTATTGTCAGCAGGACTATCTGATAAAAAAATATTCGTTTTTTTCTTGCCATGCTTTTTGCAAACTTTCTTTAACCGAACTCAAATCATTGCTGTCGATTGCAGTCAATACTGTTAGAGAGTTTCGGTGTGAAATATTAACACTGTTTTTTAATTATGGCTGAACTAACTGAACGTGAAAGAATTACGTTGTTAATGATGGTTGGTTTTAGAGACAAGCAGAGATCTCTACAAGATGCATGCGATATTTTTAATGTAACATTCCCTGATAGAAATTCTCATATTTCAAAGTAAACAGTTTCAAAGGTTGTGCAAAAGTTTCACGAAACGGGAAGTGTTAAAAATCGGCCAAAATCCGGTCGAAGTAAATCGGCTACAAATGAAGATATTTCACTTGATGTTCTTCTTAGCCTACAAGAAGAACCAAAAACTTTAGTACCAAAACTAGCGTTACATCACAATATTAGCGAGAGGTCAGTAAGAAGGATATTGTCCAAAAATAAATTTCATCCGTATAAAGTACATTTAGTACAAGAATTAAATGAAGATGATCCTGATAGAAGGATGCAGTTTTGTCAGGAAATGATGGATACAATTGAATTTAATGGTAACTTTTTCAATAATATAGTCTTTTCCGATGAAGCGACATTTTGCCTGAGTGGTTTTGTAAATCGACATAACTGTCGCTAGTGGGCTGATCAGAATCCTCATTGGATGGAAGAAAGTCACACCCAATACCCTCAAAAATTAAATGTATGGGCGGGAATAATCAGAGGACACATCATCGGACCATTCTTTCTTAGAGAAAATTTAAACTCCAATCTTTATTTACAACTTTTACGCGTGCAAATTATTCCAGTATTAAATCATTTATTTCCAAACCAGGCAAATCCTGAACGACTCTCAGATGAAATTAGGTATCAGCAAGATGGAGCTCCGCCTCATTATGGAGTTGACGTGCGTCAATACCTTAATGAAATATTTTAACAGAGATGGGTAGGTCGAAGAGGACATATTGAATGGCCACCGCGATCGCCAGATTTAGGTCCTTTAGACTATTTTCTTTGGGGTCATTTAAAATCCGTTGTCTATAGGACCAAGCCTCAGTCGTTAGAAGAGTTGGAAGATCGAATTAGGATGGCTGTTCAAGAAATATCACAGCATGCTATTCAAAACTCTTTAAGAGCTTTCGTTGATCGAATAGGATATTGTCAGGCTGCTGAAGGTTTCCAATTTGAACATTTATTATGAATATTTTCTTCGTTTCTCAATATTAAAGTGCTCAATATTTTGTAATAAGAAATTTAATTATCATTAACTAATAAATATTTATTACACTTTATTTTATTATTTTATTTAATATTTAAAAAACCACAAGCCGCACACCCACCAAACCCTATATCACTATAATTGATGAAAAATTGTCTATCTGAAAATGTCAAAATATACAGGGTTATCCATTAAAAAAACTGTCGATGACGTCACATTTCGAAAAATAGGATAGCTGTTGAAAATCAAAGTACATCACTGAATAGAATAAAAATACTACAAAAACTTTTGTTAAGGGTATTTTTCAATCGCACTTATAGTTTAGCCAGAAACCAAGTGTTTCCACACATTTGCCCAACCCTGTATATAAAAGAAATATTCTTAAAATAAAGCTTTTATTTAAAAACATTTACTAAAAAGTAAAAAATAATTTTTAAATTCATACATCTGGAAACTAAAAGCTTTGGGGGGCGGTCGTGTAACACTATTGTACAGTTACTTTGCTCAAATGACCGCCACCGAAGCCTTGAGTTTCCAGATAAATGAATTTTCAAATTATGTTCTACATTTTAGTAGTTTTGTTTTAAACAAAAGCTTAGGTTTAGAAATATTTTTTTTATATATAATTTTATTTTTTACCTTTTAATCTTCACTTATTTTGTACACAGACAGACAGACAAAACCCCTGAAAGAGGATAATTCGCCATCCTGGTGAGTCCGCCATATTGGATTTAAAATGATGTCACATAGTTTATCGTATTCTATTCGTCAAACCCTTTCATTTGATACGCATATCAAGGGAGTTGTGAAGAAAAAGGTAATCCTCCATCTTGGAACGTTCGCCATGTTGGATTTAGAAAGACATTATGTACACTATATTGCGTTGTCACTGGACCTGCATACGTGTGCAAAATTTCAAAGCTTTAGCTTAATTAGATCTAGTCGAAATTCAGTTTGCAAGATTTGTAGCAGATAGACCGGCAAACAAAGTTAAATAAAAGGTTAAAAAGAAAGCTGTTAAGCAATGAAATTCAATGTGTTTTTCAATACAGTGAAGAAGCTTAACATCAAATTAGGTGAAAGTATGTGATTATAGTATACTGTTATATGAGCGATTATGATGGCCATTATCCAGGAAGACGATGTTTGAGTTCACCAGCCGTAGGCGAGTGGCGCTAATCGTCTGAGTAAATAATGGTCATCATAATCGCGAATGTAATACTATACTTTTTCTACACCTATTAAACAAATAAATTAGACAGAAATTTGATAACGTTAATCGGTACTTACTCGTAATAGTACGGAAGCACATTGACATCGGTGATCAGCTCCGTGGCGCAGTGCTAAGGTGTTTGGCTTGCGATCACGGAGTCCCGGGTTCGAATCCTGGCTAGAGTATGAATGTTTAGTGGTGTTTTTCATGTGTGTTACCAGTGGCAGTAAGCTAGACCGACGTTGAGTGGCACAATATGTCTAGTCGCTGTAATCTCTCCTGAGTTCGAGTCTCAGCTGCGGTAGGTGGCAATATCGCAGGGAACGGTTGTTGTGTTGATGTCTATGTATACGTGTCTCGGTTGAGTGATAGAGCAATAGTTTAACGCCGCTAGGACGTTAATATAAATATGGCCATTAAATAAAAAACTAATAATAAATAAATACCATTTATCTGACTATTATTTATTCCTTGCTCTAGTGTTCATCGACAGTTGGATGGTCGGCGCATAGGTAATGTTCTCGCGTACGGTGCGAAAGGTCCAAGGTCTACTCCATGTCCAGGAGTCTGTATCCGCTCCTAGCGGACTGAATCGAAACAACAAAAAATTATTGTACACGATGGTAATCAGGCCGGCCATCACATGCGCGGCGCCGCGCCAGTGTAGTGCAGCATTCTGGCCACAACAGTGAGAAAGCTTCAAGTTTTAGAGCACAGATTTATGCGCCTCCTCTCTGATTCGGGCAGATACACCTCCCTCAGAGATTTATATGATCGTTATAACGACATAACACTATTAGCGGACTGCGTCCGGGGCACATCCCATATATTCTACGCTTTTCGACTGAGCGATAGTCCGCTTACGCGCAACATTACCCAAACCAGAATGCATAATGTCCCTTTCCAAATCAAACACCCCTAACCATACCAGACATTGCCAATCTTTCGGCAACCTCTCTAGCCACACTCTTTCCTACCAAACTTCTATCTATCATACACTTTTCATCATCGTAATTTTATTCTACACCTATCCTCTTTCTCCTTCCTATTGTTTATAATCTGTTTGTAATTTTTATAATGTTTGTTATTTCGTCATTTTTGTTATTAAAATTCCTTTTTGACCAATAAACTTTGTAAAAATTCCGTCTTAAAACTCAACTTTCCTTTCCAATAACCAAAACTTCCCAACGGCGAGCAAACTTTTGGAGCACAATTGAGTTTATGCCCGTCTCAGCAAATTAGTTTTGGTGTTCTCCCCAAGTTTAATTTTAGTGCCTTCAAATTCAGGGTTTTAAAAATCTAGTTTAGATATAAAAATTGTGTGCGACGTGGTTGTACGGTTGGCTCAGGGGAGGCAAATCTGTATGTAAATTATTGAATAAATTTGTTAAGAAGAAGAAGGTGCGAGAGGTCTCAGGTTCAAACTCCTACGCCTTTTCTTTAATTTTGTAGCGATTGATATATTTTTTCACAAATTCCATTCTATGATTTCTTTAGGTTAGGTTAGTAAGTTTTTATTCTGCTTAAAATAATTTCATTCTTTCGTGTGATTTCTTTAGGTTAGAGGTTCTTATTCTGATATCTAATTGTTAATAATTATTAGCGCCGTAGGCAGTATTAGCGTCGTAGATAAAGAAAAGAGGGGTGCGGGGGTATCCCCCCGCATTTTCTTCACAAAATAACAGGAAATATTTCAATTTCTCGACTTGCGGAATTTATTACGTAAGGCGCATGCTCGAAGCTCCGGGCTGCAGTTGCCGCCGCTTGATGGAGATGTTTTGGGCATCTGTATCTTTCATAGCCTCCCGAACGGTAGGTCACGTCACCTCGCTCTCTTCGACATAGAGGCAAAACACAAGGGGTCTCTTAAACGTTGCCAACAAATTCTGAAAAAATTGAGACATGTTTTTTTGGGTAAAAATAAGCATCTTTTGTCTCTTGGTGCTTTATTCCAAAGTGCTTCCTTCTCCCAAAAAAAATTAAGGAATGGAATTCCAATTTTGTTGTATTTTTTTCGGAAGAATGAGGCACTTTGGAGAAACAGCTTAAGAGGCAAATGTTGTTTATTTTTGTCTAAAGAGTATGCCTGAAGTTTTTGGAACTTTTCTGAAGAAAAAAGATATAGGGAAATTCTTGGTAGAAATTATTTTCGTCTAAAAAATTCCGAAAACCAACAGGCGTGTTCTTTGGACAAGCAACTTTTGGCTCTTGGAGTTTTTTTTTAAACGCTTCCTTCGCCCTAAACTAATTAATAAATATCTATGAATTCAATTTTTTTATGCTGCAGGAGGAGGAAGTGCTGTAATAATAAAACAATATATTCGACATTACTAGGATTCATCAGTGAGAACAGAAAAGATACAAGTATCGTCTGTGACAATATTTTGTAACAAGCAAAAAATAAAGGTAGCTTCCATATACTGCCCTACAAGATATAATATCAAAAGAGAAGATTATACAATGATATTACATAATCATGGAGAAAAATTTATATTAGGAGGAGACGTCAATGCTAAATATACCTATTGGGATCAAAACTGATTACTACAAATGACAGAGAACTATTTGCTGTAGCCAGGAGTTTAATGCGACTCACTCCACTGGAAAGCCCATGTATTTGCCGACGGTTCCACAGAAAACTATTGACTTATTGGACTTTTTCATGACCAGGAAAATCTCGCAATATTACATTAAAATTGAGGAAAAATTAGATCTAGCTATAGGTCACCCCGTAGTGACCATGACATTGAGCGACCGAGTGATAACAAGAGAAGATAATCCTAGATTAGCCAATAAAACTACAAATTGCGATAACTTTAAGAAAGAACTAGTAAAACGATTAAAGTTGAACCTCAGTCTAAAAACAATAATTGAATTAAACATAAAAGCAGAAAACCTAAACAACGATATACAACAGTCAATTTGGATGAACATTAAACCACTGCGAAGAAATATAGCTGGGAGTAACTATCCAGCTGAAATAAGAGAAATGATAACTGAAAAAAGAAAGATTAGAAGACAGTGGCAACAGAATAGAATCCCTACCAATTAAAATAGACTGAACAACATCACACAAACTATGCGAAGAGAAATAAAGAAAATAAAGAATGAGTCAATAAATTCTTACCTTAAGGGACTGACATATGAGAAAAACTCAGACTATTCGCTATGGAAAGCCACCAAGCGAATTAAAAGGCTTGAATATAAAAGCAGAAAACCTAAATAACGATATACAACAGTCAATTTGGATAAACATTAAACCACTGCAAAGAAATGTAGCTGGGACTAATGATCCAGCTCAAATAAGAGAAATGATAACTAAAAAGAGAAAGATTAGAAGACAGTAGCAACAGAATAGAATACCTACCCATTAAAATAGACTGAACAACATCACACAAACTATGCGAAGAGAATTAAAGAAAATAAAGAATGAGTCAATAAATTCTTACCTTAAGGGACTGACCTATGAGAAAAACTCAGACTATTCGCTATGGAAAGCCACCAAGAGAATTAAAAGGCTAATAAGCCAAAACCCACCTTTTAGAAAAACAAACAGAGAGTGTGCTAGAAGTAATCAGGCAAAACCACTAGGTACTGTTTGCTGAGCATTTGGAGAAAACATTCAAACCTAATGACATAGAGATAGCAGAAACTTTACCTAGGATAACAAATCAACACTCCAGGGAAATAGAGTATGTAACACCAAGAGTATGTACTGAAGAGATTAAAACAAACATAAATCCAAAAAAGCGCCATGATATGATCTGATAACAACGCCACACAAAAAAGTTGTCTGAAATGTACATGCGATATATGGTTTCCGAAGTATTTTTTCCCGCTGAATACGAATCCGGTGTAAAAATTGCTCCATCGCCCTTCAATTTTCAGCAAAATACTGAAGAATCTTCCGAAAAATGAAGACTATGCTTACGTGTGATATATGGTTTCCGAAGTATTTTCTCCTGCTGAATACGAATCCGGTGTCGGAAATGCTCCACCTCTCTTCAGTCTTCAGCAAAATGTTGAAGACTCTTCCGAAAAATGAAGACTTTGTGCTTACCGCCGTGCTTTACGTGTGATACATGGTTTCCAAAGTATTTTTTCTCGCTGAACACGCATCCGGTGTCAGAATTGCTCAATCACCCTTCGGTCTTCGGTAAGACGCTGATGAATCTTCAGAGAAATGAAACTTTTGGAGTACTTCCGAAAAGTTCGTCGGGCGGAGCGGCCTTCCGCTCCGTGCAACTTGAAATTTTTTTTAACTCAATTTTTGGAGTACTTCTGAAAATTCGAACGACGGAGCCCAAAGGTGATTGACCGTCGTCCTCGAGATGAAACATTTTTCTAAGTCAATATTTTGGTCATTTTTAATAAAATAAATTTTTACGTAGATTTCGATTTAATCTTAGGCCAAAGATGTTTAGAAGTCTTCTTTAATGGTTTTAATATTATTTTTCATGGGATTTTTGTCTGATTTTATTTTTATAGTAAATGGGATATTTTTTTCAAATGTGTTGTTTTACTGGGTTCAATAACAATAACACCGCCACACAAAAAAAAGTTGTCTGAAATGTACATGCGATATATAGTTTCCGAAGTATTCTTCCCGATGAATACGAATCCGGTGTCAGAATTGCTTCATCACCATTCAATCTTCAGCAAAATACTGAAGAATCTTCCGAAAAATGAAAACTTTATGCTTACGTGTGATACATGGTTTCCGAAGTATTTTCTCCTGCTGAATACGAATCCGGTGTCGGAAATGCTCCACCTCTCTTCAATCTTCAGCAAAATGTTGAAGACTTCCGAAAAATGAAGACTTTGTGCTTACGACCGTGCTTTACGTGTGATACATGGTTTCCAAAGTATTTTGTCCCGCAGAACACGCATCCGGTGTCAGAATTGCTCAATCACCCTTCGGTCTTCGGTAAGACGCTGATGAATCTTCAGAAAAATGAAACTTTTGCACTGATGATTTAAGTGCTATATATAGTATTTCAAGCAATTCTTCATCATGATCAAAATACTCTAGAATTGTTTAATTTTTGAAAAAATGATAATGAACATTAAGAAGATGAAAGATTTCAGTTATCAATTTCACGTATAAGACTATATAAATAACCTAATAGCCTTCATTTAAAACCGTGACCTCGGCAATTGTCCATTCAATGCGGCAGAGCCTGGAAAACTTTGAAAAGTGAAAATATTTTTTTTTGTAGCGAAGGTAAGGGCCAAATATACCACATTACAATATATAGGAAGTTTTAGATGAGAGATGAGACCATACTTAAGATATATAACTATACTATATAACTAGTGAGAGTACGGAAAATACCTAGATTTGTAAGCCAAATATAGAACGAGAGGGTTCCTAAGTCGATTGTTGGATCCGTATAACAATTGAATCATATGAAGCCGCTACCGCAAACACCTATAAATACAGAAATACTTCAATATCTGTAGATTCTTCAGCTTTTTGCTGAAGATTGAAGGATGATGGAGCAATTCTGATACCGGCTTCGTGTTCAGCGGGAAAAAATACTTCGGAAACCATGTATCGCATGTACATTTCAGACAACTTTTTTTTATGTGGTAGTGTAATTGAAGAAATACTGAAACAATTGCCAAAAAAAGTAGTAGTAAAATTAACAAACCTGATCGATGCATCGTAGACTGAAATATGTGCCAAGTTGTTGGAAGATAGCACAGGTTATTATGATCCTCAAACCTAGAAAACCAATTAATGAAGTTTCCTCATATAAACCTATTTCCAGTTTGGATTGCAACTATGGATCAGGTTCATAGGCTTACACACCACCTAGAGAAGGCACTTGAGGGGAAAATGATATGTTCAGCAGTATTCCTGGACACTGCTCAGGCTGTCGATAAAGTCTGGCATCAGGGATTGGAACACAAACTAGAACAACTTCTACCAAAACAACACAGTCTCTTACTAAAATCATACATTAGTGAAAGAATGTTTTGAATCAAGTGTGAGGAAAAATACTCTGAACTGAGATCAATAAAGGCTGGTGTACCACAGGGCAGTGTTTTGGGTCCACTGCTGTATTTATTATACACAAGTGATAACAGGACAAACTACAATGGCCACCTTTGCTGATGACACGGGAGTATTGATAGTTGGTAAAACTGAACATAAAGCTAACGAAAATCTTCAAGAAGCTCAAATAGAGTTAATACATGGACCAAACGCTTGCGCATTAAGCTTAACGAAAACAAATCAGTGTACATTAACTTCACAAATAGACTCACAGAACTGATGGCAATCACTCTCAACAATTAAACTATCCATTTGCAAACACGGCTAAGTATCTAGGTATGAACCTGGATGCTAATCTAAAATGGAAGGAGCACATAAATAAGATAAAAGATTAATTGACTCTTAAACATAGAAAAATGTACTGGTTGCTAGGAAAAAAATCAGAGGTGCCTATTCATAACAAACAAGTTTGGAAACCTGTGTAGACATCGGCATCCAACTCTGGGGCTGTGCTAGTGCAAGTAACGTTGAAATAATCCAACGTTTTCAAAAATAAAGTGTTTATAGAAGGTCAATGCTCCTTGGTACGAACAAAATAGGGACCTATACAGCTTACTATTTAGATTAGTTGTACTTATGCAATTAAATTTAAAAAATCTATAAAGGAGTCTCACTCCATTTTCACCAACTAACTTAACTACTTTGGCAGTGAAATTTCAGATCCTAGCTGATTTTGGTTTTATATGACTGCCCTACTTTTGATTTCGGTGTTGAAGATTCGTGTTCATAGTCCCGCTGCTGCTGTTGCTATTATTAGAGCACAATATTTTAAATTTTATACAGCGGATCCTAGTAAGACTTTACATCATTCTCCACTATATAACCTAAGTATAACATTCTGCTCTAAAATCTTACAGACTAGACTTCATCTTAATATTTTAATTAGCACTGGTCTATCGAACACACTGTATATGTAACATTGTAACGGATTGACCCAATTTCAATGAGAAGGAGAGTTAATGCCGCGTTTTAATAAGAAGGCAAAGCCGCATGTTTTGTAAATATTCCAAATGTTTTAATATTTAATAAATTGCCGTGTTATTTAATATTTCCACCTATATAAGACGGGATATAAATTATAATAGTAAATAATAAGCAAAGCCTGTCGAGTAAGAGATGTTGAGAGTGGTTCACACTGCGATTAGCTAACTCGCCGTGGCTTCGTTCGTGTTAATTTATTATTCGCCATTATCCGAAACATGCCATCAACATAAGATAGATATACTGCTGGAGCAGGGGGTGTTTTTTAGATAGGCCTTTATATGATGATAATTAGTATTAATCTTGCATTCAATTTGTTAAATGAAGTTACCCTGTTCATTCCAGAGTGGCTGGTTGTTAATCACGGTGATTATTAAATTAATTAAAAATTAATTAATTGAAGAGTTGCTTTTTGTTATAAATTAATTAGAAATTAATTTTTAACAAAAAGTCACTGTTATAATATTTTTTTTCTAAAAAAGGAAATTAATAGAAAAAACTAGTTTTAACAAATCTTATTAGTTAATATAACTATTCCGACGTGTAGCAGGTATGTTGAGTAAATTGAAAAGGGGAAGAAAAATCCAAATTTAACCTTTTAGCCCAGGCGGTGTTCCTAATTTTGTCTATAAACCTCAAATATGTTCGGAGGGAGATGATTTATTTTTTTATGAGTTCTCTGATGTGTAATTATTAAGATCATCAAAAGTTTTCATGACTTTCAGACAACGGCAACATTAAAAACTTTTTATTTTCGGTATTTTTTCAAAATTTTTAACATGATTCGACGTATGGGAGAATAAAACATATTAATACATACGATACCAATTAACTTTATTAATAAATAACGTAACTTATTTTATTTTAATAAGTAGTGACGAATATTATCCCTTCCTTCAATTCACTAGTACCTCAACACATTCGCCTTCTCTTACCATACACATAACCATTCTATCACAAAATAGTCTCAGTACACTCCTAATCATAACAGGAGTTATACTATGAACCGTTTCTGTAACGATTCTTTCTAAATGGTCAATATCTGTGAATGGCCCTCTAAGAAATACCTTTTGTTTCAAGTAATCCCATAAAAATGGAGTGGGGTCAAATCTGGACACCGAGGTGGCCAACGAATTTTGGAAAATCGATGTATAACTTTTACATTAAATCTATTTTCAATGTATTGCCTTCATCTAACCTACTGTGGCATGGAGCACCATCCTGCTGGAACTAAATCTGTTGACGTTCAACTATGGGAAGGTTATCCAGAAAATAGTTTATTTCATTTTCTAAAAAGCGTAAATAACGGTCTGCATTCAAAGATTCCCGGAAAAAAGGTACAATTATTTTATTTTTATAAATTCCACACCACACGTTTGTTTTGAATGAAATCTGATCCCGAGTTTTTATTGTAAAATTCGGATTCATATCACTCCACCAACTGCAGTTATGGCTAGAGACTGTCCCATTTGATGAAAATATTGATTCACCCGAAAAAAGAGTATGCTTTGCCATAAATAGGTTGTCTTCCAACATTCCTTGCATATGCATATCACAACAGAATTCTAAACGTCTGTCATGATCTCCTGGTATTAACGTATAAATATATTGCGGCTTGTATGGGTAAAATTTATTATTTTTAAAAATTTTGAAACCGTAGTTTTGCTTAGGATGTTCAATTTCTGAGAGCATTACTTCAAACTCATTGTCATCATTGACAATCTGTTTATCGCGTTTGTTGTTAAATTTATTACTTACATCTCCAAAAGTCTTAAATTTGTTTAATACTTTTCTTACTTACTTACATTATGAATATTTTTCTCTGGATGTCAGCTATTAAAAATTTCTGCAGCTTCTCGAAGTGATTTACAATTTTCACACACAATTAATACAATTTTAATTTTAACATTGAAAATGTTTATGTTTTGATATATGGGGTAGAGTACCAGTTTTTGTTCAAGGTCAAGAGACAGCGGTGTCGCGGTCGACTGAGACTATCGTATGCAATGGCTGATATACGCAAATGTAATATGGGTTGCATATATCACAGGGGGCCAAGTTACCAGTTTTCATTTAAGGTGAAAACAGCGGTGTCGCGGTCGAGTGCGACTGTGCATATGCAACGTCTGATATACGCAAATGTAATATGGGTTGCATATATTACAGGGGGTCAAGTTACCAGCTTTCATTTAAGGTGGAAATACAGCGGTGTAGTGGATCGTGCTATTTACGGACGAGTCGAAGCCGAGTCCGGAAGAAGTTGAAAAAGTTTATGTTTTATGTATGGTGTTATCATTTCCAATGTCCCGATGATTGCAAGGATTGCGAAATCTGTGAATTTGTTCTTCTTTACTCAATGTTGCTGGCATTTTGATCTATTTTTGTAAACAAATACGTCTTACAAACTGTTGTATTGACGTTTACTGTCAAACATTTTTTGTCGGTGCATTCTAGATTAAATGTAATTAATGTGAACACTTAGTTTGAATGTTATTGTAGAGAAAAGTTTAGAAAAATTAAGGAATGTCGTTTTTCAACGTAAATGAATGTGATTGCATACTTGAACGTGTCTTTTATGAACAACTTTTCATAATTACAATTTTCGATATTGTCAAAAATAAAAGTACTTTACTCTTTTACGAAATTCATAATTATTGACAAACCCCGTATATGACTGATAAATATTGAGTTTTTAGACCATGCAGAACTTTTTATAAAAAATAACGTTTTTTGTAAAACTGAAAATAAAAAAGTTTTCGATATACCTCGATATACCTATATAACTTAAGTGGACACACTGTAACAAATTCTGAATTTACTAAATTATAAAAATTTCTGAAGTAGTGTTTATTTAAACTACATTAACTTACAAATGATTAATGAGGTTCAAACTGACACATTTCCCGAAAGTTTCCCGTAGACCAAGAAAAAGTTAGAACATTTCCCACGGATTATCATACAACATGCAAAGATGAGGTCATTTTCGAAATGTAATATATATTGATGATTTGCTTCTATATATTAGCCTTATATTAATATACAATTATATGCATAAGAAAGGTGGAAGGTGGGGGTTCACAGTGTGTCGAATTCGGCGACAGACGCGTGTTTCGTGGCTCCTACAAGATCTCGAGATAAGTCTGGATAAAGCGGCAACAAAACGTCGAAATTGTATTGAATTAAAGCGTAAATAATTCTGCATTGGTTGTTATAAATTAGTACGAGTCTGGCTATTTCATATAGTTGATATTTGATTAAATTGTGTTGGTTGAATTAATCAACACAGAAGAGTGTATATAAACAACCCGAGAAAGTGTACTGCTTGACCGTAAAATCTATACCTGGATGGATGCGGTCCCTTTTTCAAGTGGGTGATATAAAATAAGCAACAGCCAGCCAGATGAGGATGTGAATGAAACAGATAAGTTTTTCTTTACTTTACTTTTAATATATTTCTTTATTTAAATTGAAAAATTAGAACTAATGTATTTATTGGTTTACTAATCCTTGTCACAGGACAGTTTATTAAACAACAGAGGAAAAATATTAGGTAATGAAATAGAAAATACCCAGAATTGGAAGGCGACAGTTGAAAATATTTATTGTAAATTAAAACCGATTGTTTCAAAGAAACGACATACCTAGAAGGGGAGCAAACTATCCTTTTGTAGCTTTTTTCTCATAATGCGTAAAAAATATTGTTACCGCGAGATAGGGCCCTTCCCAGCAACTCCACCGTAAATGGATATTTACCTGTGGAACGGTTAATAAATAAAAAAGCTGCCAGATTCAGACACAGGAGAAACAGAAAACTTAGAAGAAGAAAAATAAGGAGATGACGATAGATGGAAACTTAAGGGAAGCATGGAAACTGAAAAGATGCATCTCACAAACACCTACACTTCCCATCCTGTATTCCCACCCCATGCGTCATGCGGCTCTCGCTGCTGACAACAAGCATGTCCAATGTCCAACTCGGCGTATGCAGCCCATCCGGCGACATATAAAACATCCCAGATTTGGTTCTGGCACGCGGGTTGACCGTCAGTTGGCCGTGTTCGACGGACGAAGCTGCGTGTTGTAACGAACCCCCATGGATGCCTGGAATTGGCAGCAATTCCCACCTTACACAGTCAATCAATTATATGCATAAGGTGAGACTTCTAACTTTAAAATGATTCCTAGTTTTTAATTTGTGTAATTTGTGTAAATATTGTTTGTCTAAGCAAAGGGTTTCTCACTCGCCAAGTACTGCAAAACACGCGTTCGGGCGCGGGCAGCCTTGCACCGCGCTTCATCCAATATCTCCCCTTCATTAATTTTTCATAAAAAATCCGTGGCTTTAGACGAAATTATTGTAGATATAGTTTTTATGTGAATATACAGTAGACGCAAAAGTTCTTCGATCATAGGATCTACCCGGCGAATTTACAACTTCCAACGAATGGTATATTATAAATGGATACGCATGCGTAACTAGTAATCGACTCGCCGCAATCTCACATCACATCAAACTCGTACTCAAGCTAGTACTATTTGGGAACTGAAAGAGTGACCTTGTCGTTAAATTGATTCCTAAAAATGTTTGAAACGGCCCAAAAAGTTCAGATGGTTAAGTGGTACTATCAAGGAAAGTTAAGGCGTCAAATTAAAAACGCATTTAATGGCGCATTTCCCGGCCGACCTTCACCTGCATTATCCGCAGTTCATAATATTATTCACAATTTTGAAATACATAGTTGTGTTGATTATAAACAACACAAAAAATCGATTCCTCCAAGTGAAGCCCGAGATGAAAGAGATATTATTTTTTGTGCACTGGCAGCCAACAATCCGGTACTTACTACTTCCCAAATTGCTGCTGAAGTAGCTTCTACACCATCAACGGTTAGGTCGGTTTAAAAAAAATGGGTACAAATCATACAAGGTTCGGAAAACTCATGAAATTTTCGAGACGGACAATATCAGAAGAATGGAATTTTGTGAGCAATTAATGAAAAAGGCGAATGCGGATGAACATTTTCTTAGAAACATTGTTTTTACCGATGAATCAACTTTTCCATTAATTGGTAAACATAATTCTGCTCGGACACGATATTGGTCGAGAGAAAATTTACATAAGTTTTACGAACTTTGGTATACTGGGTGAACATATTATTGGACCATTTTATATCGATGGCACCTTAAACGGCCAAAAATATTTGGATTTGCTTCAACAGCAAATTGTCCCTAGGATTCAGGAACTAGTAGGTGCTAGGTTTAATGAAATTTGGTTCCAACAAGATGGTTGCCCTCCCCATAATAGAGTTATCGTTCGGCAGTATTTCGAGGAAACATTTCCGAATAGACTTATTTCTGGGCATGGTAATATCTTATGGCCAGCTAGGTTACCAGATCTTGCGCCTTGTGATTTTTCCTTGTACGGCTACTTGAAATAAAAAAATTATGGTTATCAGGAAAACAGACCCAACAATTTGCAGGAACTTCAATTAAATATTGAAAACGCCTGCTTAACTGTTACCCCTGTTATGTTGGGTAATATTCACCAAGGATTTTATGATCGCTTGGGATATTGCTCAGCTCAGCAGGGAAGTCTATTTGAGCATTTATTACATTAAACTTGTTAGGTGTAAGTAATAAATGTTTTCCTTAACTCCACATATTTTTAAAAACTTAGAATATTATTTCGTTTTACCCATTTTTAAGAATTATTTTCGTGTTGAGAGTTGCTTTTTTAGTTTCCAAATTATAAAATTTTTCCATAATAGTACCAACATTTATAATGTTTTTAAAACCAATTGTGTTCGCAATTTATTAGGTTTCGCGAAGGGACGTGCATCCCACTTTACATTTCCTGCATTACTAAACTCCTAGGCCGCCTGTCTCCTAGATGGGCAGCGGCAGTGATAATTTCATTTTATTTTAATCGATTAGATTCCATCATTCTACAAAACTTGGCGTCATTATGTATGAATAAAGTAGATCTGCCACCACTGGATACCTCATTGGATATTTACGATAGTGAGATTAGGTAAGTGTAAATTCCGCTCAACTTTCCTATGATCGAAGAACTTCTGTGTCTACTGTATATGCTCTTTCCAAAAACATGTTTATATTTTCACCTACCTTTTACTCATTTTAGAAATTCTGGGAAAATACCAGAAAAGAATGTTTTGAATTTTTTTTTAAGTTGCTGGTCTGTAAATCATGTAAACTTTATGTGGTGTTATTGCTTCCCATCCAAAGAACTCATTACAAAAATCATGCACCTCAGATTTCTTTAGAGGTAAATATTTTTAATGACTGGGCCATTATATATTTTACATAATACGATACGAAATTTTATGTACTGTTAATATCGAAACACCCTGTACATATCCAAATTATCTAAATATGTATAATAACCCCATATATCCATTTCAAACCAACGTAATAATTAATTAACAAAACAATAAAAATGTTAATTATGAGTTTGCTAAAGTTCTGAATAGTTATAAGGTTCGTGAAGCATATCATTACGCTCGTATGCCCACTAAGGGCATGGGGACTATAAAAATATTCTAGCCACAATGGTTTCATGGTAATTGAACTCTGTTCGAATCATTAATTGCACAATTAGTCCTTAATGAAAAATATACATGAGCCTTATACGATTATATAGTTGTTAGTTCCAAAGTCAATATACAAATAACCGCCATAAGCATGATGGAATCTAAAATCTAAGCGCTAGTTTTATTGTCCAATAAAAAGCGCATTAAATTTATAAGAGCTTTTAGATAAGTGAAATTGATTATAAGCCATATGAAAATACTTGTAATAAGTTGCAACGGCTGTTATGCATTTCATTATAGTACAGGATGATTATTAATCGCACCCTACAGTACATGTTTTTTAATAATATGAAAAACAAAGCTATGTAAGCAATGTTTATTCAATGGTTTACTTTCTGAATATACACCAATTTTAAAGAAATAAAAAGAATAAGAAAAGGTAAAAAACGTGTATTAAAATACAAAGGTACAATACTAATGGCAAACCTTTACAGAAATTGATGAGAATTGTTCCAAATTGTAATTTAAAGTTATTAATGGTTCTCTAATATATTATTATTGATAAGGATAGTATTAAAATAAACGAATGCAGTTGGTCCCGTAAATACAAACAATTATGTTCAGAAACATCCAAAATTTTGAGATAAAATAAATCTCATTTACCCAACTACAGCAAAAATTAATGAAAACTTCGAAATATCACAACCAAAAAAACTTGTTATCTTAAATTCATAGACTATATCAGGAGTAAAGCTTCACAGCGTCTTGCCAAAGGAAATAAATGAAATGAAAAGTTTGTCGTTATTTAAAAAATATTCCCTAAAACTAAATTTATATAAATGATAATATACTTGGTGGTCCCTGGGAACGGGAAGTTTTGAAAACATCATAATTTTGAAAGTAACTTTACTTATTTAAAATAAGATAGAAAAATGGCTAGGTAATTATATGCATTTCTTAAAAATAATTCCTGGTAAATGTCTTCCCCTTATCTCTACGCACTCTTGAATATGATCGGTGAAATTTTCTGTTACACAATGCAACATGTCTACCGGAATATTGGCTCCTACGGGATATCGAGATAAATCCGGATAAAGCGGCAACAAAACGCCGAAATTTCACTGAATTGAAGCGTGAACTATTTTGCATTGATTGATATAAATTGGGGCGAGTATGACTATTTCATATAGTTGATATTTGATTAAATTATGTTGGTTGAATAAAGCAACACAAAATAGTGTATATAAACAACCAGAGAAAAGCGTACTGCTTAAGTGATTGACCGTAAAATCTATACCTGGATTCGTCCCTTCTTGAAGTGGGTGATATAATAAGCAACAGCCAGCCAGATGTGTGAATGAAACAGATAAGTTTTTGTATTGCATTGGTTTATTTATGTCTTTATTAAATTTTAAACAAGAATTGGAGATCAAAATTGAAAAGATGTTGAACATAATATATAGGCAATAAGCATAATATATAGGTTATGAAATGGAAAAACTGCCCGAAATTGAATCCGATTGTTTCAAGGAAACGACATACGGGGTGCGCAAACTATCCGTTCGGACCTCTTTTCTCATAATGCGCAAAAAAAAAAATGTTGCAGCGAGATAGGGCCCTTCCCAGCAACTCCACCGTAGATGGATATTTACTTGTGGAGCGGTTAATAAATAAAAAAAAGGGAAAAAGGAAAAAATACAGAAATAAAATAAAAAACAAAAACTGCCAGATTCAGAGACAGAAGAAACAGAAAACTTAGAAGAAGAAAAATAAGGAGATGACGATAGATGGAAATTTAAGAGAAGCATGGAAACTGAAAAGAAGCATCTCTCAAACACCTACACTTCCCATCCTATAGATTCCCACTTCACGCGTCATGTGGCTCTCGCTGCTGACAACAAGCATGTCCAATGTCCAACCCGGCGTATGCAACCGGTCCGGTGGTATATAAAACATCCAATATTTGATTCCGGCACGCGGTTTGGCCGTCCGTTGGGCGTGTTCGACGGAGGACTAAGCTGCGTGTTGGAACGAACCTCCGTGGATGCTCGGAATTGGCAGCAATGCCCACCTTCCGCTGGCAAATCAATCAATCAATCAATCAACTCCTGAATATTTTTTGGTTTGTCAACAGAAACCCTATGCTTCAAGTAACCTCACAAGAAGTAATCGCATGCCTTAAGGTCTGGCGACCTTGGGGGCCATTCGATGTTTTCACGCCTGGAGATAGTGTGACCAGGAAATAATCTTTGCAAAGTATTTATTGATTATCTTGTGGTAACTTTAGGGCATGAGCGGAAAGAATTCTCCCGTGACGGGGAATCGCAATGTGTAGTCGAAATTGTCTCTGCACAGCAACTACACTGTCGTTATTTTTATAATACGATTTTATTGCAAAAGCCGGACCACTGTTCAATGATTACCAAATGGCATATAAGGACAGATAATATGACAAATAAATCCATGGCCAGCTGTACATGTTCCCAGGGACCATCCATTATTTCAATACATTTTCAAAAAAATATTTTTTTCTGAAATAGGTTTAGAATGTCATGAGACATGAAAATTTTAAATTTGAGTGACAAAAATGTTTTTCATTATCTATTCTCTTTAGACGGCCCACCCTCTATATTTTCCAGGGAAAGTCTGACCATTCCGTCGTCGGCAGTAGCGTCAACTAAATACCAAATTTGACTGTTCTCCGTCAAGTAGTTTTTTAGTTAGTGCACCAACAGATAGACAGACATACATACATACATACATACATACATACATACATACATACATACATACATACATACATACATACATACATACATACATACAGACAGATAGACAGACAGACGGACGAAATTGAAAACCTATATTGTAATTTCAGATCATGTAGATCTGAAACGTGAAGATTCGAAAAGATTTCCGAGGGTGATTTTTTCTCGAATACAATACTTCCCTTTGGTATGCAATGGAAGTAAAAACACTAAATCTTAAAAGAATTATATATCGATCAACTATTAACTAAATTGGACGAGACTAGTCTCAAATGAAAATTAATTTCATTTCTTCACTTCAATGAAATTAGCAATTTATAACACATTTGCAAAATGTCATTTTTTAACACCGTCCCTCACTCCATAGATTTACCTGGCAGTCGATTTTGTTCAAATTTCCTTATATGTTTATGAGACCATAAAAAACAGTATCCTGAAGCCATGTCAAAATTCAAATGCACTCTACTATTTGTATAAATTTATTTTATTTTAACTACACCTTCAAATTATATTGTCATGGAATAATAACTGGGTCTAATATCGAATGTTGATCCCTAATTAAATTATCCCATTAATTAGTTCCTTAAATGCAATTTAATGTTCAAGTTTCTTATCTACACACACACACACACACACGAGTCACACGGAAGTGCTGAAAACGAGGAGGTATATGAGAGTACGGTAGTTCAGTCAATACTGCCATAAAATTTTAGTATCGACAGCGAGGATAGGTCATACTGGCCGGCGAGTAATTAACTGGATAGCTAATTTAAACATAGTAATGGCCATTTTAAGCCCCAAGCTTCTCCATTGACCATTATAGATGGACCATAAACTCATATCTAATATTTTCAGGGGCCCATTAGTTTATTTTGTGAGATTATTTCTCCTACTAGTGTTTGTTGTTTGCTGTTAAAAGCATGTTAAACAAGAAATAAAGATTATGGCTTCGCTAAATTTACAACGGGTCGCTATAAAATAAATCGACACTGCAATTTTGTAGAATTTAACTACTTTATGTTTATGTGCACACGAGACAAAACGTGGTCTAAATCATATATTTTTAGAATGTAAAAAACGAATAGAAAACCAAGGAAAAAGAATTATTTTCAATTACATAAGACACATTACTATAGTCTAACTGAAAATGAAAGAATAATAATTAGAGTTATCCAAAAAAAACTGAAGTTTTTTTTTCAGAGGCGGAATATAAAAATATGCGTTAAAACAAACACTTCCTTTTTTAAATACATCTTTAAAGTGGGGTTTAGGTATCCCCCTAGTATGTTACTAAATTTTTTTGGGAAAACTGTATAAGTGTTATTATTATTAGGACCATAAGCAATATTGCTGATTTTTTTTGGGCCGTGATAATGTGATTTTGTAAGTTTTTTATTAATACTTTAAAAATTCATTTTTGGGAATGTAGAAATATTAGACGATCCGAAAACTCCTTTGTTGCGATTGTGTCAAAATAAAAATGACATCATTTTATAGCCCATTATTTTCGAATTTTTCAGATTTGTTCACAATGTAAAGGCCACTGCAATCGGAAAATTGTAAATCTACCGTAAAGAAATATTTAAAGTACCAGAAGTTACATATATCCAGCGAGTGGCTTACAGCTAATTGGACCGTTTCTCGCATCCTAAGTGCCACGCTCTCTCATTAATCCATTCACCTTCATTCAGATCTTTTCTTTCTATCGCCTCCATCCATTCTCTCAAAGGTTTTTTTCTTCTTTCTGGAGGATACCACTTCCACACTCGTTGAGGTTGTAGATGAACCTAGTATCGTTTGGTCTGAAGGACACGACAAGGATTTTATATAATTTAGGCCGGAGCCGTGTTGCCGCTACGATACTGATCAACCCTATTCACAAGGGGGATTCAAGATACCCTTCAGACTCCCCAAGACGAAAATAGACAAAATTATACTTACTGTAATTGCTACAGTCTGCTCTCTCCGTCGAAATCTTATGTCGAGTAGTGCACTTTTAACGAATATATCTTATAATTAGCACTTTCTCAGAAACACTTCTTAATAATTAAGACCGTCGGTGGATTTTATGAGTATTCGGACAAGTACACAAACTTGGCGGGATCAGAGGTGACCCGCGGAAAGTAATTGTCCGACTCACGCCACAGAATCGCACATCGGTCACCAATCTTATAATTAGTGGATCAATAAGAAATCCAATTTAAAACATCTTTTCATTTATTGAAATAATGCATAAAATGTAAAAAATATAAATATTCAATACTCAGCTAATGTGTACAAGGCAAACGTCAAAGAGCACCACCACTCGGCAAGCCGTTACCTCCCGTAAGAGTGTAACTCATCCAGCGTCGAGAGAAATATGACAATCGACTGTACAAAAAGATTCAGACTTCCAATTAGTAATATTTGTAAAATGTATGCGAAACTTTTTGAAAATTATTCACTTTGAATATTGCACTAAAATTATCGAAATGATTATCAGGATGCTTAAAGAAGCTATCTATGTGAGTTCGATGGTTTCCTGCTTTTATAAACGTACGAACGGCATCGAACACAAATATACTTTTTTTCCGTCGCCTTCGAGCGATTAGAATCGACCCTCCGACTTTGAATTCTTTGACTATTTTTCTGTACGTTTTTGGGGCTTTGTATGAGGCTTATGCTCCAACCCTTTGAGGAATATTAAATGAGGATTTTGATTTTTATTGGAAAAACCGTCCCATCGATTTTTTCCCAAATTTTACGTTTAAAATAGCTACTCGCTACATCCTGACTGAGGATTTCAACTTGTGAACCACCAAATTCGTAGTACTTTCGAAAAACCAAATTCGTGGTACTTTCGAAAAATTCGTCTCGAGGAGCGGTTTTCTGCTTTATTTACGTCTTGTTATTGTATTTTTATAAAAATAATTTTTTGAGATTATCAAAAATTGAATTCGTTGTACTTCCGAAAAATTTGTTGTGCGGAGCAGTATTCCGTCTTATGCGATTTTATTCGTTGTACTTTCGAAAAACCAAATTAATAGTACTTTCGAAAAGTCAAATTCGTTGTACTTTCGAAACAATCTGTTGGACGGAGCAGTTTTCCCTCCTGCGTGATTTTATTCGTTGTAATTTCGAAAAACCAAATTATTGGTACTTTCGAAAAGTTCGGTTTTCCGCTCCGTGCAACTTGAAATTTTTGGATTTCTTTTGAAAATTCTAACGACGGTGCCCAAAGGCGATTGACCGTCGTCCTCGAGATGAAAAAGTCCATATTTTGGTCATTTTTAGTGAAATAATTTTTTACGTAGGTTTCGATTTAATATGATGCCAAAGGTGTTTAGAAGTCTTTTTACTGGTTTAAATATAATTTCGTCATGGGATTTTTGTCTGCATTTACTTTTATAATAAATTGGATATTTTTTCAAATGGATCGTTTTACTTGGTTCAATGACAAGGTCACCTATCTGGTTCCGTACGCCTTAAATGGCCATACCACAGCAGTCTCTCTTCTCTGTGTCATCTATAATTGTTTCTTACATGTTCATTCTTTCTCTTATTTCTGTGTTTCTTATATGTTCTAGCCTAGACACCCTACAGATTCTTCTCAATGCGTCCGTTTCCACTGCAAGCAGCCTTTCCTTATTATTTGTTGTTATTTTCCACGTTTCAGATCTATATGTCACTATAGTTTGAACAACGCTTTTAAAAATTATTTTTGTTTCGGATTCATTATTTGTTCTGACCACCAAATAGAGTTTCACTTCTGAGTAGCCTGTTTGCCCTGTATTATTTTGTTGTTTATTGCTCTTCGGCTATTCCCCTTCATTGACATAATGCCTCCTAGGTACATGTACTCACTACAGACTTTTATTTTTCTTCCGTTTACATCTATGTCATTACCTTCTTCCCCGATCACTAAATATTTGGTTTTGTCAAATTAATTTTTAATCCCCATTTTTCGTAGATCTCCGTCAATTTTCGCATCATGTAGTTGGTGTCATTTTCATCTGACGCAACAACCACTTGGTCGTCTGCAAAAACAAAAGAATGCAGGTATTCGTCGTTTACACACACGCCCATATTCCTGCATTTAGCCTGCCATTCTTGTAAAACCTTATATAGGCAACCTCCTTGGCGCAATACTTTCGTGACTTCAAAGGTGTTGGACATTTTATTTCCAATTATAATTCCACTCTTTTGCCCGTAAAGATCTCTTATGGTGGCTAAAAGAAGTACTCTGCGCAAAGTCGATGCATGGAAAAGTTCTTCCACGAATTTAACCAACCAACAGTGGTTGAGTAATTCGGGCTTGAAAGGGGAAATTGAAAGTTGAATAATAGCAGTGCAGAACCAAGTGTTAAATACCGGATGCCACCATAAGTTGATCCTGAAATAGCCTGTTGATAGCAAGTGCAGGATGTGCGGCCTGGTAGAGGAACATATCAGTTACTTGTTGGTGAGATGTACTACTTTGACACCATCGGAATACACTCACCGAAATAACAGAGTGGCCAGTTATCTCTACTGGGTCATATGCAAATAATACGACATACCGATAATATGAGTATATAACTGAAAAAGTCGTATATAATAAAAAGGAGAGATCCTGTTTGCTGATCGATGTGTACTGGATGGTGAAATACAAAGATCTTGAATATTTACATTTTTGACAGTAGTTACAATGTTTGTCACAACGCGAGCGCAAGCGAAAAACAAAGTACAAGTAGAACAGCTTGTAAATGGTAGTGAAACAATTTCTATTGACAAAAGACTTGATCACCTTGGAGTTGTAGAGTTGTTAAAGCGACTAGTACAATCTGTAGAGTTGCCACCAATAAATGAAAGAGAATTTAGTAAGGTAGCAAAGAATTGCCTTAATGATAATTGCTATAAATTAAGCAATTTATTGTATGATGTGAATTTACAAGTAATTTATTTAAAAGGGATCCTCGATCAACGTCTGCATTCTGTGCGTCGTTAAGAGATCTGAAAAATGCAGGCACAAAATATAAAATTCCGGAGTTATGTATAATAAGAAGTAATGACTGCGCGGAATTATTTAACGAACTTGTAAAATTCAAAAACGAGTTGCTAAAAGCAAACAAATATGTGTCATTAAAGACATACGAAGTATAAAAAATAAAGAATTAAGGCAACTGATACTACTTTCGCATATTAGCAACAGGTGGACATGCTGGTGTTAACCGCATGTATAACAATATTAAAAAACATTATAATATTTGGTCAGGACGGAGGGCAGATGTCGAAACTTTTGCCAAACATTCTAGTGACTGTCAAAAATTTAAATAATCAAAGCCAGCCACAGCAGCTTTTCAAAAAAAATTTCTTGATTTGATAGATCCTCTTAACGTAGATGAACAAAGTAATTGGTATATTTTAACTCTACAATGCGGGCTGAATTTGTTGGAGAATATTCATTAACAAATAAAGAAGCAGTTACGGTTGCTAAAGCTCTTGTGGAAAACTTTGCATTGCGTTATGGTGTGCCAGAATACATTGTAATAGTCGAAGGTATCGAGTTCTTGGCTGCAACATTCAAGAAACTTGTAATCTGTTAGGAATAAATCAATTAAATTCGACTGTGTACCATAACAAAACCTTAGTTGCACTTGAAAATACGCATAAATGTTTGGGAACGTATTTAAGAATGGAATTATCAAGAGGGGAAAATAATAAGTTTATGGGTCACTTATTGGTGTTTTGCATTTAATACGGTATATACAGAAACGCACTACACACCATGCGAACTTGTTTTTGGGTGGACTAGTCGATTACCTACAAATATTATGCTGAGAATTGACCCTTGTACAACTTTGGCGCTAAAATATCGTTTACAAGTCGCTTGCAATGACGCGAAAAATAATTTACTGGTGTCAAAAATTGATAGAAAAGATAGGAAAATTAATAAAATTAGCTATAAGTTATGTGACAAAATTCTTTTAAGGCTTGAGTCGGGGAATAACTTTTATATAAGGGTCTTTATAAAGTAGCGGAAGAAAAATTTACTAAATTATTACAGAAATAGACGATAAGTTAGTAGAGCTGCGTAAAAATAGGCTAAAACTGTCTTTTGATAGGATACAAAGTAACTAGCTTTAAGACAGCTAATATTTTTACTTTTCGCAGGGGAGGTATACTGGATGATGAAATACATAAGAATTAAAATAATATGGTAGGTCAAATAATTCCAGCACAGCTCCACTTGTTGTTAAATACATAATTCTAGGTAAGCATATTAGGTAAAACTAGGCTAAGATTTATTGTAAGTATTTTATTAGCGAATTAGTCTTCAGACAGAAACCAACCATGTACATATGTATATAAATTTTATATAAAAGTTACCTGTTGGCCATTATTTCATGAAGAAGAACAAATAAGAACCTGAGAACATTGCACATGTATTCATCCCGAACGTCGTCCGTGTGACGCTCAAAGATGTTGAAAATTTGCGCAAGTACAAAAACCTCTCTATTAAGAAGGGCCATGACCAGATCACACTGTTGAGAACAGCCCACACTCTAAGGAAAATTCTGGAGTAGGAGTCTTTGTGATCTCTTCCTGAGATCTGGACTCTGATCTGTGATCTCTGATCGACGTCGCCATAAGGGCCCAAAAACCTGGAACTGGCTCCAACAGACTTACATTCCTTGGTGTAATGCCAGGGGATCAAAGAAATTTCCTCGTTAAAGAGGAGTGCAAGATTCCATAACAATTAAAATTATAGTAAGAAAACAATTACTTGCCTGCTCTAACTCATAACAACACCGATGAATTGATTTGAAATTTTTATCGTGCATATTTATTAACAAAATGTGTCAATATGAACGTTTTTATTTATTTATTTATTTAACAATACATTACCCAACAGAGCATTCCAATTACAGGGTAGGAAATAGTAAGTACTTACAAATACATAATGTATGCGAGTAGAAAAATAAAGAATACAAAATAAGCAGATAAAAACAAAGATGAAACAAACATTTTAAATTATGTAGTTAATCTTTTTATTACAGCTGCATTGCAGTGGAATATATCAAAACGGCCTTGTAAATTATTATACTTCTCACACATTTTGCTAGTGGCGAAAGTGTCTGGATGTTAGTTCTATGAGTCGGCAAATCGAATAATGAGTTATGTCTAGAACCAGGTCTAGGTGTCCGAAAATTTAGTAAGCAATCAGTTATATTATGTATTATTTTAAAAAGAAAGGTTTGCTGTGAAATAGTTCTGCTAGTTTCTAAACTCGAGAGTGAGAATCTGTTTACCAGTACGGTCCAGAAATACCAATAGAATGATAGATACCATCTTCCTTATGACTCAAAGTCTTTAAAAATACCTTTGAATTCTCTGTATGGTCTGTATATGTATGTTGTAATGGGGCGATCAAATAATTGACGAGTATTCCAATTTCGATCGATCAAAAGATTGATATAGTAGGTTCAGTGTGTTAACGTCGTTAAAATCGCGAGAACATCGTATTGTGGATCCCACTGTTCTAAAATGTTCATTAGTGATGGTACTTATATGGTAATTAAATGATAGTTTGGGGTCAAATGTTACACCTAGGTCGCGGAATGTTGATGGACGTGTAAGCAGTGAATCCTCTCTATGATAATATAATTAAATTCTACATATGTGATTATTAGTACAAGTTAGAATATCACACTTCCTTATACTCAACTGCAATTTGTTTAAGTTACACCAGTCGTTATTTTATCACTTTGTAATACCACACAATCACTCACATCATTAACTTTATTGTATATCTTCATATCATCTGCGTATAAAAGATAATTGACACCCAATTCCTCTGCGATGTGATTAATGAAGATATTGAAGAATAATGGAAATAAGAGAGCCTCGGGATACACCCGAGGTAGATATGAATTCCACAGATCGGTATTCAATGTGGTGATGTCTATTTTCAAGATATGATTTAAGAAATAACAGCAAATTTTTGAAGAAGCCAAACTTTTGAAATTTTGAACATAAAATACTGTGATCTAGTCTGTCAAATGCCTTAGTATACCTGTGAGTTAGCCTCAATAATATTAGATATATATTTAGTTATACAAAAGAGATTAGTTGACGTAGATCGTCCCTTGAAGAAACTGTGCTGTTGTTCAGTAATGTGATTCGTTGCATAAGAAAACGTTTTTAAAAAGTGTACAAAATATGTATTTATTATTGTTATAATAAGCAGGAAACTTTTTGTTTTTTGAAATAGGTCCCAAATATAATGGAAAAGATAAAGGTAAAGAATGAAGGCACCTTTTTTGAATACCTTATTTTATAACATAATACGGTGTGTGCGCTTTTGGATTCACCAATGATATATATAAAATCGTAGCAATGTCAATTGTGCGTTGTTTTAAAATTTGAAAATCAACGTTTTACCAAATGGAATATACTACACTTTAAACCTTGGCTACAAAGAAGTGTTGAAAGTTGACGTGGTGACTGAAGAACATTAGGTAACTTGACTGAGCGTTGTAAATAAAAACATTAGAGAATTATTAATATCTGTCTCAAAGGCATCTAGATATATAAAAAGCTAATTCCTTGCCTATAATAAGAAAATGAAAGTGAAATAAATGTTAAAATTTATTACATTCAACATAAACATTAACGCAGTAAAGTAAATATTTTTGTGAAAGTGCATGTTTTAGAAATTCCCGACTTGTCGCAAATCATTCGCAGCGGGCCTAAAGCAGTCAATTGCAAGATGCAAGAAGCCAAAGTAAATGCGTTTAGATATAAACAGACAAGCTGTACACCAAGAAAGCGGCGCCAACGCATTGGGTGAGTGATGAAAGCCTTCCTCAGGGCGCCCACTATGCTTGTATAGTCTGGTCGAGATTCCTCAATAATGTACTTGATTTCAAAAGAATAATAGTAATTTATTTATTTAGAGTATGGAATAAATGGTAATAGGTACCGTTTTTTTACAAAGATTATTGCTTATTAATATGGAAGTCTGTTAAATTAAATTTTTTGTGATTATTTCACCAATTAAATATCATTATTGAAATTATATACATACAATAGCATCTAGTAATGTATTATCTGTAATTCTTCTATAGATATATAGATATATTGCCATGATTTATATCACCAAAGTATAATGTTTGAAAACATTAACAGAATTCACAAACTTAAATGATTTTGGAATACAATCGTAACAGGTAATTTAATAACAAGCTAACCATTATATTCCGCCGATATACTACACTTGTTATATAATTGTTGCACATTCTATAGGATACTTTTTGCAGTTTTTTTGTAAATCGTATTAGTTTCAAACATTTTTTGTTCAATTACAAAACAAAAACAAAATTTTTTGTTTAAAAAATTACTAACTTTTTTATTTATTGATCGATTTTGTTAAAAAACAACAGGGTTCTTCCTCTAGCTAACACTAGCTTGCGGTCCAAATTTCAATACTATCGGACGTTTCGCTTTTAGTTATCGTGCTTACAAGAAAGTTGACGGACGGACAGACGGACGGACAGACAGACGGATAGACGGACAGACGGACAGACGGACGGACTTTTGAAGTTTTTCAGAATTCGGTCACTAACACAGTGATATGAATTTTTTTTCTCTATGAGCAATATTACCGGTTTTAGAAATGTGCCGATCGAATGCAATATACTCTTCGTTTTGTATTTGCGAAGAGTATAATAAAGTATACAGAAGCATGAATGCTTGTTACTTGATAGTTTGATTCAGGTTCATTTGCACGAAACAAGTAGGATACGGTAAATGGAACTTAATGGTGATTCAAACAGAGTAATTTTAATAATTTTATTAACACAAAGTTAAAAAAGTTAGGATTCTTAATATGTTATTAACATCAACAAAATGTACAATTATAAGATCATGAATTAGTTCATTTTAAGTACGTTATGATACAAGAAGACCATAACGGTGTTAAAAAAACTCACTTTAAAAAACTTACTACTATAAAAAAAAGCCAAAGCATATATTTATTTCTAGGTATTAATTGAAAATGATGAACCTAAAAGTAAACAAAAAACAGAATCAATTTAGTTTTAACATGGTTAAACTAATAGTATTGTATGAATAATGAACTTTTAGAGATCTACAGCTTAGTTAAAGTAATTTAGAATGGACTTAATAAACAGTAAAGCAAAATTAATAAATTATGGCTTCAAATGTGTCAAGACCTAGGCCTTTATTTATAAAATATTCTGTGAAAATATTTTGAAACCACACAAAATATATTTCAAATAAAAGTCAATTAACAATACATGCATTGCAGTGTGGTTGTTTCAGAAATAAGGGCTGAAATGAGCTCCACAACTTGAAACAGAGAAATGACGTGAAGTTTTAGTTTCAAATTCACATATCTTTTCCAAAAACAGTTTGATGAAGTTATTTAATATCATGCTCAAAGAAAGAACTATATCATGATATTATAATATTTATTGGAATACTAACGTTCTTATTTAGTTTAGTACATCAATTGATTTAAATATGTCAATCTGAAACATTACATTATGTTTTTAAGTAGTTAAATAATTTAGATTAAAATTATTATCCATCTATGTATATTAAATAGTATTTAATTGTAATCTGGAACAGATATTAATAGTTATAATTAGATTTTAGACTTAAATGTAATATGTCAAAATATTTGGAAAAATTACATGTAGACCCTAAATATTGATAAGTTGCATATGAAACTTATCAAGAAAGTTAAAGAATTAGAAACACCATACAAATAATATAGAGAACATGCAAAAGGAATAGTTAAATAGTAAATTAATTTCAAATTAATAAGATCAAACTACACTGCAAAAAATTTTGGTGTAAATTTACCCCAAAAATAGGAGGCAACTTTTCTACCTCCTATTTTTGGGGTGAAATTACTTTCATATGTAAAGTTACATGTCAAAGGTAAATTTAAATTTCTGCGTTAATTTCAAGTGAAAAGTTACACACAGACGTGTAATAGTACCGAGGAATCTTACACAATATTTGGTAAAAATACCCATGAAATTTACATTAAACCGGTAAAATTCAAACGGAAATGTAAAATTTACCAGGAAAATTACGGAGTTCGGGTAAAATTATAGAGCAAACTTACATGTTAGAGGTAATAATGACCTGTAAAAATACCGATTAATTTTACATGATGTCGGTAAAAACACTGTTGAAATTTGCATTAAACCGGTAAAATTCAAACGAAAATGTAAAATTTACTGGAAAAATTACAGAGCAGAATTACATGTAGATGTAATAATAACCGAAAACATGTCAGTTAAAACTATGTCAAATGTCGCTACGTAGAGGTAAGCATGTCTATTTATTATATATAAATATACCTACCTATAATTAATTAAGTACAGGCACACATTTACGTAAATTTAATAAAGGGATAAAGTTTTTATTCTAACAAATTGAATATGTTTCAAGGAATTGAAATAGTGAAAATTAAACATTCCTTATTTGAAATAAGTCGCTTTCCTAATGATTAACTTATTAAACCCTGTGTAATTAAAATTTTACTCAGAATTTTAAATACTTATGTGAAAATTGCAAATGATCCCAAAAATTGAAGGCAAAAGAATTGCCTCCTATTTAAATATATTGGCGCATTGTGGACCCCATCAAAAATATTTCAAATTATATTAAATCTTCACAAAAAAAAAAATCTAATACTTACCTATTTACATCAAAACGATCGTCTTTTTCATTAGTTCTGAGCGTCAAAAGTTATTTTTCTTGCACACCGACCGTGCCAAGGAAAACAAAAACAAATATTTAGAAAGATTTTTTTGCACGTTTTTCAAAAATAAACAACTTTTGAGACTCAATACCACACATAAATTATAGACTTGTAATGCTGGTTTTAGAAAAAACAATTTCGACGTTTTATGAGATGCCTATTTCAATAATGTATACGATTTGTATATAAAGTTTGGATTTTGCACGAGATTTTATAAAAAGGGTCACTTTATATAAGTACTTGTTGCATAAATAACCATTGACATAATGCTAAGCATAAACAATTAGATGCATTGAAAAATTACTTTACATTAATTGCTATAATTCCAAAGATATTTACACTTAAGGTACTATCACTTGATCGCATCCTTGAGATATTCTTCTGAAATAAAGATGTTAATATCAAAATAATAACTAAACACATTAAGGGAAAAATATATGTCGGCGCCACCGAAAATAATTTCTGTACGCCTATGATCCTTAGGAACCCAGCAATAGTACTTGTGACTGTTTATTATTTTTGTTAATATAAACAATGTGGTTGATTTACCTACCCCAACCAATAACAGTTTAAGATTCTATGCATTTCCTTATATGGGCATGGGAACACGCTTAAGCTATGTTAAGCGAACGAAACAGATCGGCTAGCCCGTGGAACAAAAAGGCATTCTATGATTAGCTGTGAAAGAGTTAAGATTTGATTATCGCGGGCTAGCGGGTAGTGGATCGTTAGTTCCTTTGTTTTGTTAGATTTATCCGATGGTGTTGAGACTGTTTTGTTTACTTGTATTATTCGTGTGGACAATTAGACTTTGTTATTAAATTTTGTATTAAGTGAAATACCAGTGTCGTACTTGCTAACATGTCCAAGCGGTCTAACCCTAAGCGTGCCCCCGTGGTATCCGACATATATAAGTATATTAGAACATTTGTTAATACAACTGTATGAGTATGTTATACAATGTATGTGAAGTAACTAAAGTTGAGATATTTTATTAAATTATTATTAAACAATGACCCGGTTTTAAAATTAAATGAGCGTTAAGTAGACCCATTGTAGCAAAGTTAAAAAAATACTTTTAAAAATCGGCTACCAACTGATGAGGGGGACAAAATTTGGGATAAACACGATTCTCAACCACTCTGTGGTATGTCGTTCAGGAAAAACATTTGTACAATTCATCTTTATTTGCCATAAAACATCGAACTTGTCCAGTGTACACAAAAGTAGAAAATCCCTTACATTAATATGGCAAAATATGTTATTTGAGGGTTCCAAGGAAAAACCTGTATACCTATAGAGAATTAAAACTAACCAGAAATAACACGAAATAAGCAATACTTTTAATAAAAATTTAGAACTCCCGCCAATTAGTTACCAGTCGGAGTGACGTATGTCAATTGTTTTAATCCTTGTGTAGTATTTAATCTCTTCAAAAGATCTACAGCGGATAGATAATTTTCATTCTCAAATGCAAACTTTAAACTTTTTCACTTAGGCTTTTATTAAAATTTTAATGCAAACACTGATGTTATTTATGATTTTCTAATAGGTACATATCACAGTGAATTCATTGTCGCCAATAAAGTGAAGTGAAACTAATACTCTGCTAATTACTTACCTTTGTTTGACACTGATGACTGAGGGTATGACATTGTGCTGAGATATTTGTAAAATTAGGGTGTATTTTGACTATTTGGCACTATACCGTGATCCAAATACGGGTAACACACCAAAAACTAACTAATCGCGTATTGAAGTGTACCTAATACATTCTATTGATGGTGTTTTACTGTGTACATAAAATAAAGGTAAGGTATTGATAATGCCCCCTCGCGGAAGATAATGCAAGGAAATGATGCATCATAGATGGTAAATATAAAATGCCACTGTGTAAAATTCCATACACGTAGATGATACTGTACTCCAGAAATGTAGGAATTTTACTTACACACAAGGTAAATGTACAATGATTCTGTGAAACATTACCTCTAAATTGATTTACCAGGCAGCTTTACCCAAAATATTGGGTAAACAAAATGTTTCACTCTTTTTGCTGGTAAAGTTACATTAAAGTTATTTGTAATTATTACACGCAACAACGGTAAATTTACCTCCATTTCTTACAGTGTTCACCAAAAACTGGAATATTACATTGATGCAAGGGAATATTACATAAATACAAGGAAATAATGCACCGTAAATGGTAAATATACAAAGCCACTGTGTAAAACTCCATACATAGAGGTTACTGTAGACTAAAAATATGGGAATTTTCCTAACACACAAAGTAAATGTACAGTGATTTTATGGAACACTGCCTCTAAATTGATTTACCGAGGAGGTTTACCCTAAATATTGGGTAAACAGAATTTTACACTCTTTTTGCTGGTAAAGTTACCTTAAAAATATGTGTAATTATTACACACAACAAGGGTAAATTTACTCCCATTTTTTACAGTGTAGTTAAAATAGACGAAACATGGAATTTGACCTATTAAAAAGCTTGAAATCTCAAATCAGTTTATTATCGACCGTTGAATAGATAACATCTAAAATGTAACATACCTTAAATATTGCAGGTATTACGAAGAATATTCTGAAAGCAGGCCCAAGAGAAAAGTATCGGTCAATACAAATATTCAGATTTTATATTGGAGACATTTTGAATGCCAGTAAAGTGACAGAAGAGTATTTCAAGGAGAACTCTTATTAACAACCATTTGTAAGGTTATGTTTAAACGTAAGTCAAGTGACAGAAGCATATTCGCGCCACGACACAAGGTAAAGCTTTACAACCATTACAAATCCATAGTATATATTTATTTGCAAGTAGTTTAAATTTAAATTCAAATTCCATATTTATTAGATAATCAATTTATGTTACATATTGTTATTTAAATTCAGTTGTTACTTACATTCCAGGTTGAAATTCGTTAATAAAATTTACACTTGTTCGTTCAACATTGGGTTTGATTTATTATTCGCTTGCAGTATCCTGATCGTTGAGCAGAATTAAATCGACTTCTTATACCCTGAGAAAAGCTAACCTATTGAGCTCATGTAAATTATGTTAATAATATTCTATGGTGTATATAACATTAATTTCTTGATAAAATATAAATTCATTTTTATTTCAAATTTATTTTCAAATCAAATATTCACATACACACCCTTAGAAAATAGAAGAATATATAGACATGTTTGTCGTGGGCACTAACATTTATCATGTTTTATTTCGTGAAATATTTGTCGCAAATGTTCTTTGAAATTTTACCTATAAATTTTTCCTTGGGCTTATGCCCAAAGTTAATATAACTTTCTATACTAGATTCTACATATTTTCCTAACATGTACCGTTACACTACCGATTCCTTAAACATTCCTAATGTTAAGAGTCACTTACTGCTGCACCATTACTGTATTGCAAAAAAAACATTGCTTAAAAAGATGGTGAGCTACCTCTAGTATAGGAGCTATTATTACTTTGTAAAAGAGTTCTAATGTGCAATCAAACATTGCACCTAAATTTTGATCATTACGATGACTAAAATCGAAATGATCTTTAACATGGGCCTACAAAGTAATTGCTGTGTACTTTTTCTAGAACTAAGCAAGTAAAGGTTTATGTTATAATAAGTGAACTACAAACATGTAAGTCTTAAAAGGAATTAACTTATTGATTAACTGGTTTCTACGTAAATATATTGTTCTCGTTTACATACTTTTTACGGGGTATTCTGTCCATACTCAGACAGAAATGCGGTCTGGTTATTATTAGAATTCTAAGAGCTTTTGTAAAACAGCTCATACTGTAGTGACAGTTAAGCCATTGAATACTTCATTTTAAATAGAGATTTCTAATACAATTCTGTAACGACTACAATCCAATATCGGTTCACTGTATAGAAGGAAATAAAAGAATCACCATTATTATATACCAAGGAAGCAAGAAATGGAAGAATCACAATAATTATTATATTATTATACCAAACATTTTGTAAGTATGCGCTCATACCAAAATAATCAATTATGACGTTTTTAAATATATCCTGTAATAATATTAAGGAAAGTAAGAAATATTTAAGATTATTTGTGCCTCATTATATTCACAATGAAGTAATTATTGTATGTTAAGAAAACACCGCTTTTAAATATTTTAAAAGCATATAGTTAGAATACTCTGCATATGTTTCGATTTATTAAACCTTTATGAAGAATATAACAAGATGAGTACTAAAGTTATAAATTCTTATAGTAAACTTTCTATTCTTCACCGATTTATTGTAATTGTTGCACAGTCTATAGGATTAATTTGTAATTGTTCGAGAGGTTTAAACGTATACCTCTATTTTCAGCATACCGGGTATTCAGTTTGGTATTCGAGCACCTGTATCTTTTCTATTTCAACAAAAAACTGCAACGAACCATATATATTTGTAAGTCGCTTGCCAATCTGTATTAAATAACTTCCTTAAATCATCCCTATGATCACATATGCCAAAGTAACGATAGTCAAATTTATTTTTGCAAATAGTATGCCGATTGTTGTAGAGATTATCTTTCTGCATTCAACTGTGTAAAACAAAGTTCACACTTCCATAACAAAAATGTGGAAAAAATTAACAAAATATGATCAAATTTCATTCAAAGTTTTTGTTTTGGAATCAGCATAGTTGGCCATGGAAATAGTTGAATTTTGACATTGTAAATAATGTAACTAGTGCCATTTAGGCGAATCAGATTCAAAAGACCAGGGATTTTATCTATGATTGTATACGGTACTGATGAGACGTAGGAATTTTGAAACAAAGTTTGACGTTTTGACCAATCAAAGTTCTGTTTTTAAATAGTTATGTAATTAATTTTGATATAAATAAACAATTAATATCGTATCTTTAGTTACTTAGTAATAATAATACTCAACAATAATATTAAAATAACAATTATAAATAAATAATAATTACCAATAAAAAATCTACTAATAGTTAAGAAAGTTAATTAACAATTAAGAAAATAGAAACATTATTACTTCACATGTTCGAGGAGGCATCCGTTCACTTCTAAACATAATTGACCTGTGTTTATCGCGCCTTGGATACACACATGTTGAAGAACTTCAACATTTAATCAGGGACATTTAATTAGTATTCTGTCTTTGGGATCTTCGACGGCATTTAGAGGTGTAAAGTAAACTCTTTTTTTTACATAGGTCCAAAGGAAAAAATCCAACGGTGTAAGATCCGGAGATCTGGCAGGCTCGTTACAATTATTGTATTATACGGCGTTGCCCCATCTTGTTGCAATATCATGTTATGCCTAATATGTAATAGAACGTCTTCTATGAAATTTATCAAACAATTCTTCTATTGAAAACTGTGCCTTTGTGAAACTTCAGTCCTATATTTTGCTCATTAAGAATTCAGCACCGTACAGTAATTTTGGAAATTAGTTTCTCGAAGCCAATGAAAATTATCCGTAGACGAATAATGGTAGTTATATCGATTGGCTATTCCATAATTATGGAAACGGGATTCATTTAACCACATGACACGATCTAAGATAGTCATTTGTTGAGCAACTACCAACCATGACATAAAATTTGAACGTCTCTCGTAATCTTCAGGATGCAAGCCCTGATATAAATGTATTTTATAAGGTCGCAGTTTATTATCTTTCAAAATCCTTTGAATTGAAGATTATGAAATATATCATATTTATAGAGATATTAGAGAACATGTTCGATGTAAAAAACATGTTCTCTAATATCCCGACGGATGAATGTCTACACCTCATCAAAAACCTTTTAGATACATGCAAAATTAACCATATAATCTCTTACGAAATCTTATCAGCCTTCGAGATCTGCCTGTCACAAACGTACTTTCAATTCGGGGAAAAATTTTACTTACAAAACTCAGGCTTACCCATGGGCTCTCCACTTAGTCCTCTCTTAGCGGATATTTTTATGACACACAAAAAGAAATTCTAAATTCTACGTTAGGCAAGAAACATAATAATTTTTGGTATAGATATGTTGATTATGTTTTAGCCGGTTTCAACGGTACTACCAGACAATTGAATAATTTTATAAATTATATTAATAATATACACCCGAAAATACAATTTACGTTAGAAATAAAGTCAGATAATAAAATTAATTTCCTAGACCATACAGTGTCACGCATAAATAATTAATATATTTTTTAAATGTTCCGAAAATCGACATTTACAGGAACACAATTCCCTACGACTCATTACACACACATCAACAAAAAATGGCAACATACAATTCGGTGATACACAGAGCATTTTCACTACCTTTGTCTGGCGGGGATCTGAATGAAGAGCTACACATAATCTAGGACATTGGACTTAAAAATAATTTTGATAAAGGTGTCATTAGAAAGTTAATTAACAAAATCCGGAAAAAAATCACTTTTCAATTAATATATCCAAAAATAAAAGAAAGCACAAAATTTACTTACACAGCAATTACCTACTGTGGCCATTTATCCGAAAAATAGCTAAGGTTCCCTCTAAACACAATATAAAAATAGCTTTTAAATCACAGAGTAAATTATCAAGAACATCTTAGATCATATAGGTTACAGAAAACTGATTCATATTTCGCGAACCACTGCCTCGAAAACAACCATAGTTTTCCAGAATTAGACGACATTGAAATTTTACATTTCTCAACAAAAGGCTTTAAATTAAACATTTTAGAATCTCTGGAAATTCATAAACACAATAATATCAAGGATTATAATTTGTTAAATGATTAATTAGATCTGATATATTCACCTTTATTTACAGCCGGCAGACCCATAATTGAATATTCATAATTAAGTTTATTATTGTCATCTACCTGCCTAAGCCCTTATTGTACCTATCTATCCAACCAATATTGTCTATATGTATAACATTTCTGTATAATTGTAAATCAGTCATTTTTGATTCACTGCTTGACAATGGCTTTGTAAGTCGAAACTGTAGTCGCAATTTTTATAAATACATAGTGGTAGAAAACATAGTAGTGTTTTTTATTTAGTTATTTGTGCAAGATAGCCAATACATTCAATAATTTTTTTATTGAAATCGGTGAACAAATCGCACGAGAAATCCCCAGTCAAACGTAATATCTGATAAACAACGAAAACGTAAACGAAAACCTTAATTCAGTGTTCTTAGAGTACGTATATGATCATAAAATAGAGGAAATAATATTCAACCTGAAAAACAACGCCTCGCCAGAGAAACACGGCATAACAACAAAAACCTTAAAACTCATATCTAAGCACATTAGTAAGCCCATTGCTTGCGTTATTAATGTTATATTTAAAGATTATTATTCCTGAAATTTTTAAAGAAAGTGTTGTCGTACCAACATATAAAAATGGCAGTAAAAATGATACGACGAAATAACGTTCAATATCTCTAATAAATGATATTTCTAAAATCTTTGAAAGTGTTTCAATAACAGACTACAAAAAAATAAGATAATACCGAAAAATCAATATTGATTTCAAAAGCACATCGGAACTGAAGAAACTCTTCAAGTACTAACACATACTATTTTAACTAATTTCGAATCAAACAAAAAGTCTTAGCCATATTTTTAGATTTACAAAAAGCTTTCGACACAGTATCCCATACTCATCTACTAAACAAGCTATAAAAAATAGATATCAGAGGGAAAGTATATGACTTATTCAAATACTGCCTAGCCAATAGACCACAACAAGTTAAAATAGCTAACGCTCATAGCACAACAAAAATAATAAAAACTGGAGTTCCTCAAGGAACTATCTTAGGTCCCAGCTTATACTTTATATATATAAATGATCTCTTACAGAAAAATTACGGATGCAGCATTATTTCATATGCAGATGATACAATTCTAATTTGTGCGGAGGAGACCTGGGAATCCACAAGGCCAAAAGCTACTGCTGCAATTAGCAAAGTGAAAACTTGGCTAGATAACAATCTTCTTAAACTAAATATTAAAAAACCTAACTTTATGTCATTTTCCCAACAAAATCTGGAATGTCCCGTGTACTAAAACCTATACTCATAAATGAATCGGTTAACAGCTGTGTACATAACACCTATACCATAAAATATTCAGGGCTGGCACTAAACCCGCACTTGAAATGGGGAAATCACATCGACTACTTAAACGGAAGAATACGTAAACTGATCTACAAATTTTATAGACTAAAAGGTATACTGAACAACAAAACTCCCCTAACCACTTATAACAGCTTAGTTGAATCCCTTAATAGATATGGTATCGCAGTATGGGGGTTCCGCCTATAAAGTAACTTTACGACCGTTGCAGATAACCCAGAACTATATCTTGAGAATCATCTTTAATAAGAAAATCAGAGAAAGCTGCAGAAGCATCTTTACTGAGAACCAATTACTCAATGTGGTGGGTCTGTACATGCATGTGGCTGTAGTATATGCATATAGCAAAAAAGAGATTATTGGTTCCATCGTTCAGCACCAATATGAAACGAGAGCTAGGATAAACAGCGCGTACAAAGTACCATTTTGTAGTAAAAATGTCTTGCAAAAATATATCAAATATAACAGGATCAAATTATTTAATGAACTTCCACTACACATAAAAACAATGAGGAAAAAGCGATTCAGACGAGAAACAAGAAAATATCTGATTGACAACTACACTACGCTTCTATCCATCTTAGCGTAATTTAAAACAATTTACTGTATATTATTTGCTCACTATAGATAGTTAATATTTGTATATACAATAACTGCCGTATTGTCTCATTAATCTACCGCTCACCGATACATTACAACATTTCTCTAATATTTTCATGACCGTCTTAAATTGTTTGTATTTTCTTTTCAGTTTTTCTCTTTTCTTAGCATATTCACTCGCATTTCTGTACTCACTCTACTAGCTATTATAGGCTTTATATTTTGTTATGTTACAAACTACATAGATATTAGGTTAGATACTTAGTATAATACAAATAAGATACTTACTACAGGAATTCCTTTTATTACTATTGCTATATTAATGCAACATACTCTTACGAGAATGTAGATACTGCTTGACACAATACGAGGTCTCCTCATGTGTCATTTCTTTTTCATTGTAAACTAGATTAAGACTATTTGTTTTGTTAATCTTGTTGCAGTAATAAATAAATAAATAAATTAATTAAAAATTTTAATTTCTTTAAATTTTATATTTATTTACGCATATGCTAATGTATATTTTACTAATCAGATAAAAGGTTAATAATTGTTAGCAAATCTCTAATGCAGTTATATTATAACTACCTATATTTCAAAAAACTTGAATGCTCGAAGAAATAGCATGTGATAATATCCTAGATAATATATACCCAAAGTTGCTTGTTTACCAATACCTTATATACCTTCTAACAAACATTCAAAAAAGTGGTATGTAATATACGCAAAAATATTACCTTGCTCCTTGATATTATCCAAATGAATGGTGCATCTGCAAACACCTTCGCATTGGTCCGTTCATAAAAGTGCAGGAATCAAGAATGGCTCTGCTCCCATGATGTGAGGTCAACAGACCGCTGCTTCAGTCCGACTAATATAGTCTGGTGAAGGTAATGCTAAATGATTTTTATGCTTCTCAACGTTATTATGCATGAACATTCTGCGAATTTTTTATTTAAAAAAATACTTTGTGGGAATTTCGAGGAGCGGAAATAAGGTTTAAAGGACACCGACAAACCAATTCAAAAATAATCTAAAAAACTATTTCAACATGAAACATTGTATAGTAAAGAATATTTTTTGATAGGCAATTAAGAGATGTAAAATCGTCATTTCATTATCGGCCCCATTATGGATGACTGAAAAATATACAAGCAGGTGTTGATGTTTGGTACAGAGAACAAGTTGAGTAGATAATATTAGGTAGTATCACAAGTGTTTTCGGAGTTGTGTAGTGATATAAAGAGTGTAAATTATCAGTTCATAATTTGATCGTAGTGTTCAAAATTTAATCTTTGATAACACAGCCCCACAAATTAAAAAAAAATATTTGGAACTGCTACCGAGACAAGCGTATCCCTATGTAATTTTCGACGCTGAATCCAAATCCGGGATCAAAAAAAATCGTACACCCCCAAAATCAACCCCTAGCGCTAAAAAACACTCCCTAAACAGGATAAAAATTACTTAACGCTCCACGAATAGTCTTGAATCTCAAAAAATCGAATAAATATAAACATTCAGGTATATAACGCATAAATACAGAGTTGACACTACTTTCCATTGAAAATCACCCCATAAATGGGTGAAAACTACCCCTCACATAACAGGAATTTAAAAAACTGCAGTGATTGTAAAAGAAGCTTACGATTCCCAGTCATTTTAGAAACAGTACGTAACTGCATTAGACTCGATGCGATGCTCAAAATCTACCCCCATGGAGTGGCGGAAGCCACCCCTATATCGGGGAAAAAATTTTGTCATCGTGATTTCTATTTTAATCGATGCTAAAATTGACTAAAAATATGCAGCACTGCAGTTTGGAGGTGAATACTTGCATTGCACTAAAGTCATTCAGTGACACCCCCATGAGAGGGTGAAAATTACTCCTCACATAACAAAAAATTCAAAAAATAGTTGCAGTATCTTTTAGAAAAGCTCAAAACATTTGCATGTTCTTATTTAAGAAGAATCTTTTGCAACGTACTTGAAAAGTATCCATATTATGAAGTAGCAAAAATTTTCCAGTAGTCTTAACTCAATTAAATTTATTCTTTCTTTTTGTAATATCTTTTGGATTTATTTTCGAATGATCTTCTGACCGACTGCCGTTTATGCATTTCAGACGTCTCTCTTTTTAAGGACCAACAGTAATCTGCCATCATATGTTCGTACCATCTTCCTTGGCACCTTTTTCCATTTCTGATATATTTTGGTGAAAGCATTCACCCTGCTCTTCATTGTAGTCGCAAATTTCTGGGAAATAATCAAGAAGGGAATCGAGAAAATGAAGTTTCATGCTCATATTGCACCCTAAAGATTTGAAATTTTTAATCACTTTATCAATTTAAATTTAGGGGTGGTTTCCGCCACTTTATGGGGGTAGTTTTTGAGCATTGCATCGAAACTAATGCAGTTACATACTGTTTCTAAAATAACTGCGCATCGTAAGCTTTTTTTTCAATCACTGCAGTTCTTTTAAATTTCCTGTTGTGTGAGGGGTAGTTTTCACCCACTCATGGGGGTGATTTCAATGGAAAGTAGTGTTAACTTTGTATTTATGCGTATTATACTTGAATGTTTATATTTAATTCGATTTATTGAAATTTAAGACTATTCGTGGAGCGTTAAGTCATTTTGACCCGGGAGTTTTTTTAGCGCTAGGGGTTGATTTTGGGGGTGTTCGATTTTTTCTGACCTCGGATTCGGATTCAGCGTCGAAAATTACATAGCGATACAGTTGTCTCGATAGCAGTTCCAAAATAAAAATAAATTTTTGTGGGGCTGTGTAATATACTGTCAATTTGTATTAACTGTTTAGCAACTTAACTTGAGAAAATTTGTGTAGATAAAGTTTTAAAGCACTAGTGATACTTAGAGAAAATATTTCACAAATTTTAATACATAAAATATATATTAGGGTGTTTCATTTTGAAGAGTAAAAATTAAAATGTGAAATTTTTGAAACATTCCTTACGCTTTATAGGATTTTGCAAACAGCTGAAGAAAAACTATCTATGAGAACTAAAAGAAAAACTATATATAAAAATATTAATGAAATCTTTGTATTCTTTCGATAACCTGACTTCTGGTTATGCTAACAAGCAAAAATTCTTATTTGCTATTCTCTTTTAAACATGCCTATATAAGGCTCCAATACTAGTTAGCTAATAAATAGGTGAAGATCTGTTGTTCCTTTGTCAGTCAATGCCAAATAGAAATATTTCATACTTATTCATGGATATTGCCTTGGTTTTGCATGAAACATCCTTATGAGTGGCTTTGGGATTTTCTGATGAGTCTTGAATAAGGACGAAAAACGTTTCAAAAGCATTTCCAAGAAACTGAATGAGATTTTATGAAAATGTAATTCATTAGAATGGAAAAAATTTTAAAGACAAGGTAGGTAAATAAATTAATTTCAGGCCTTTGTTCTCATTTTTAACTGAATTTACATATCGTAGGGGATCATGTAGATACTAGTTTAATCTGCCTAGTAGTAGGGGACTATGTTGGATGGTAGTGTTATAATGAGAATGGCAAATAAGAATTTTTACTTTACATAACCAGAAATCAGGTTATCGAAAGAATACAAAGATTTCATTAATATTTTTACATACAGTTTTTCTTTTAGTTCTCATAGATAGTTTTTCTTTCCGCTGTTTGTAAAATCCTATGAAGAATATGTTTCATTACTATAAGCAAACAAATAATAAATAATTCACTTTTAAACATTGCTTACGCCTTGAGTCTCAATAATGTAAATAATATACATGCCAAATTGCAAGAAGATGGAACAATATTTAGAGATTGCATTCATTGGGAAATCAATACTCAATACTCAAATGAAACACTAAGATTGATAGGTAGTATCAGATGTGTGAAATATTTTACATTAGTTTACTTTGAATGATGCAACTCCTTCTTTTGATCGCTTGATGACGACTTTTCTCTGATGCTCAACCACTTTCAACAATAATTGTTTTTGTTGTTCGTTTCTGAATAAATCGTTAAACTTTTTATCAGAGCAATAGCACCTTCTTCGGGATCGCGCATGACCTTAATAGCATTGACGGAGCTTTTTAGTGTACCAGTACGATATTCTTCTACGGCGTGGATCCCAAACAATTTCAAATAGTATCTTCGTTTTATTAGTAACAAAATCGTTCAGATTTTTTTCTTCAAAAACTAGGTTTTTACCATCCAATCGTATCATTTCTTTTTCTTTGCAGGGTTCTTTTAATATATTTTCAAACATCTTTTTCTTCTCAACCGGAGTGATTCATTCATCCAAGAAAGCCAATCAAATGTTTGTTTCTGGAAGATATCAAAGGTGTCTCCTAACAACTGTGAGAGCATTTTTTTAGCATCTGTATCTGGGTAAGAGTTCGAAAGCTGTAGTATATCCAGATTATTCTTTGGATCCCCTCGACTTGCAGCTGCCTCGTGACAAAAGCGGACATGTTTAGATATGCTACTTTTCTCATTTCTTTCAATTCTCTATTAGAAATATCCAATTGTTTAGTAAATAGGACAATTTTGTGTGTATATATGATCTTTGACATCCAAAGTATAGGAGTAATAGTTGTAATAGCCCTTTGTAATCATCTCTTGGATAAATTTTGTCTTTTAAGACATTGTGGAGGTAGTCCACCAATTTCTCATGTTGTTCTTCTTGAAAACCTTGAACGGAACTTTCTTCATCCAACATCTTATCAAGTGAATTCAACTGATTTTGGAACTTTCGAAAAAACTAAAAGCACTTGTTCTTTGAAATTTGAGTTCGTAAAAATTCGCCACAGGGCACCTTTTCAAGTAGCCAAATCCCTCTTCCAATACTAATTTTTAAGTTTAATTATAGTAAAAGATAAAAGATTCACACGAGAAGCACATTCGTATGATGCACTACAATTTTAGTAAGTTCAGTAGTTTGAGATAAAAGGGAACAGAGTGTGCAACCCCTAAATATTATTTAATTCGACTGAAAATTGGCATACAGAACTTTTAGATAAGTAGAACCAAGGATTCAAGCAGAGTCATATGGAAATCGGAGCTTTGGAAAAATGAAACACCCTGATATACAGGGTGTTTCAGTTAAAAGTCCCCAGGCCATTATCTCTAAAATTAATAAAGATATTTTATTTTTGTAAATGGCAGATGATTGATACCAGTGAAAGGTTTAAATAACGGTGATTAGAATTTTTTCTCAACAGCACACAGAGATGGCGCTGCGATGCAAAACTATTTTTTGATGGCTGGAACCTTGAAACATAAGTCATGTGATTAAACAATAATTTGTGAATAATTTTGACGGTATAGAGAATTTACAAAAAACAAGCCGTTTTGGAGTTACATGAGTTTCTTTCATTAATGCCAGTACACGTGAATTTTGATAAATCCCTATAATTTATTTATTATTTATTATAGAATATTGGTTACCAAACACTTTTTTTCAAGATAAGGAAAGTGATATAATACACTATCATAAAATTATGTTTACCACTTCCGGCCAAACCGGAACTAACATGATGAACGAATATCCATATGTTCCTACATATTACATTTTTTTTTCTAATAACGCTTCTAATAAAACGGCTCCCAAAACTTAAAGTAAGTAAGACAACAAAGAAAATACACACTAATTTAGAATGGTAATGAAAAATCTACTTAAGAGATATTAGTAGGCTTTGATTTAATTTTAAATTTGACAGTTATTAAACAAAGTTTGTAGTTGGTGCATTTCAATCACAGTTTCAAACAGAAATAGTGTACTTAGAAACAATTCAAAGCAAATTAATCCAAATGAGGCAATAAAAAAAAATAAATTAAAAAAATGGTTAGATACACTAATGAAGATAAGTTAAATATGATTTTAATATACGGTGAATGCAAAAAAAATTCCCGACAAGCAAAACGATTGTTTTGTTTACGATTTCCAAATAGACCTACACCCGATAAAAAAACATTTATCATGCTGTTTAAAAATTTAAGAAACTGGGGTAGTTTTAAGAAAACTATTCGTAACAGAAATAGGCCAGTTAGAAACGATGAAAATACAGCCTTGGTGTTAAATAGTGTTGTCAACAATCCTCAATGTTCTCTCCGGAAATTGGCATCGGAAACTAATCTGTCGATATCTTCGTGCCATAGAATATTAAAATCAAATAAATACCGTCCATACAAATTAAAATTGATCCATCATTTAAGGCCTGGTGATTATGAACGAAGATTACATTTTCTAGCTGAATTTTCAGTTCTTTCTGAAGAATGCCCAAATTTTTTAAAAAATGTGCTCTGGAGCGATGAAAGCCGTTTTCACAACAACGGAGTTGTGAGTAAGCATAACTGCCGGTACTGGTCACAAAATAATCCTAGATGGATGAGAATGACCCGAAATCAGGTAACTTTTGGAGTTAACGTGTGGTGTGGAATATTAAATTCATATATTATTGGACCATATCTATTCCATGGGACTTTAAATGGAAGAAAATATGAGATATTTTTGAGAAATGTATTGCCAGGATTATTAGAGACTATCCCTCATAACCAGGAGAATATTTGGTTTCACCAAGATGGTGCACCACCCCATAACTCAGTACTAGTCAAAGATTGTCTTAATGAAATGTATCCTCACAGATGGATTGGTACTAATGGAGTAGTCAGATGGCCAGCACGATCACCTGACTTGACTCCATTAGATTTTTACCTTTGGGGGTATTTAAAAAGTGTAGTGTACATTGAACCCATTGAGGATATGGCCGATTTGTATAATAAAATATATGCAAGTGTTGCTGCTATAAATAGACATACGTAACAAAAAGTTTGCAATGAAGAGTTACTGAAACGGTACAATATGTGTATTCATGAAGAAGGGAGAAATTTAATATAATAAGTACCTACTAATAAGAAAGAAATTAGTTTAATTTCATTTTTAATAATATTTCGATAGTTTTTAAATGTTTGTTTATAAAACTTTTGTTTACGTTCTTTACTGAATTGTTAATATAAATTTAGCCCATTCTAAATTAGTGTGCATTTTCTTTGTTGTCTTACTTACTTTAAGTTTTGGGAGCCGTTTTATTAGAAACGTTATTAGAAAAAGAAAATGTAATATGTAGGAACATATGGATATTGGTTCATCATGTTAGTTCCGGTTTGGCCGGAAGTGGTAAACATAATTTTATGATAGTGTATTATATCACTTTCCTTATCTTGAAAAAAATGGTAACCAATATCCTATAATAAATAATAAATAAATTATAGGGATTTATCAAAATTCACGTGTACTGGCATTAACGAAAGAAACTCATGTAACTCCAAAACGGCTTGTTTTTTGTAAATTCTCTATACCATCAAAATTATTCTCAAATTATTGTTTAATCACATGACTTATGTTTCAAGGTTCCAGCCATCAAAAAATAGTTTTGCATCTCAGCGCCATCTCTGTGTGCTGTTGAGGAAAAATTCTAGTCACCGTTATTTAAACCTTTCTTTGGTATCAATCATCTGCCATTTACAAAAATAAAATATCTTTATTAGTTTTAGAGATAATGGCCTCGGAACATTTAAGTGAAACACCCTGTATATTTAATACAAATTTTTTTGTGTGATACTTCTTGTATTTACAAACAATAAAATTCGACAAATTTGAAATTAAATGTAGCAACTGATCACAGAGAAAACAAAATAAAGCTGCAAGGACATAATGGGCACTGCAGCATTCGCTAATGTCTGGCCTATAGACGTCCATGGTATAGTGTTTACGAAGTCAATTGCAACTAGTCAGTGTTAAAGCACAGGACCGTGCGCACTTAACTTGATATTTTGTCCTATGTATTTAACAATGGTATCGAAAATCGAATATTAGTTGAAACTGTGCAGGCGAGTCCGAGACTGGTAATGTAATCAGCCTGAATGAACCATCTACGACTACACTGGTTTAAAGATAATAAAACGGACAGGTCCACTAGCATAAAAAAACCCTGTAAATCGTTTCTTAGCAGTCAACGTGGACTTGTGCGATGTGCTGTCATTGGCCTGGATTTGAGGACGGGTGGCGACGATCGGGTGGCACCCAGGTATTCCTCAGTCCGATTGGTCGGTCGGTGTTTGAGTTATATCAGTCATTAGTCAACGTGGACTCGATATTTCTCCAGTGCAGTGCGAAAAATGGTTTTCAGAACAGCTTTATACCAAATATTCCGACTAATTCGGTAATTGTATTAGATAATGCTTCTTATCACTCGCGAATATTAAATAAAATACCAAACACCAGTACAAGGAAGACATTTTCAAATTCATGAGAGAAAAAAATATGGAAATTCCTGTAAAGGTTCCAATAAAGCGCGAATTACTGAAATGAATAAAAGAACAGAATATCAAAAGGAAATATGTTATTGATAACTTATCCAATATACACGGTCATACACTTTGGCGGTTACCTCCGTACTATGCATACTTAATCCTATCGAAATGGTTTGAGCAATATTAAAAGATCGTTTGAGAAAATGTAATGACGCTCCAACGTTAAGCGCGGTAGTAGTTGATAATATAAGAGAAGTAATAAATGACCTCGACAATACTGTATGTAATTAAAAAAGAAAATCAATATCCAACACTACCCCCCATTGCGCCGATTATAATTCAACCGGATGATTCCTCTTCAGAAAGTGAAGATTCGGACGCGTCAACTTTTAGCATTTAACTTTTTTAATATATATTTTCAGAACAAAATATTTAGCTATTATATTAGGTATGAAGTTTACTTTTTTATTGTTACATTTCTTGGAATATATTTTATTTAGTTGACAAGAAATTTTATTTTAAGTTACTTTATTCTAGAGACATATTTTAATTTTGTTTTTATGTATGTTTTATCTATACAAGTATATATTTTTTTGTACTAATTCTTTGCTTTGGTTAAGAAACTTACATTTTTATTTTTATTTTAGAAGAAACTTAAATTTTATTTTTACTATTTAACATCCTTGCCCCTCGCCAATCTAACCTGTCCCATTCCCTCATCCCGGCAAGGATATGTTCATGCCTTCTCGTTGTTCCTTGCTGAGCAATAACATATTTCAATATAGAATGGAATGAATAACTTTAAAACTAAACCAAATAAATTTAAATATTTAGACTTTATATCTAATACTGATATAATACTTCAAAAATATGTTATTAGATAAATGAACAAAAATACCCTATCTAATAAACAAAAGATAATAAAAATTAATACAATTTTCAAAAAATTATGACATTTTCTTATGACAAGCATTTCTATTTACCTCAGCCCATGTGCAATAAAGAGTTACCGGCTGTTTTTGCCGGCTTTTAGTTTTTATACGATTTCAATTGTGCTCGTATACACTTTACTATGTATGAATTCCTATATCGAAATCTAGCGCTGCTGCTAGGTACTACAGACATACTACAGACAGTATTTACGGCAGGGAATGATACTACCACTAAAAGTTTATTATCAATATTAAACCTATTTAATCTTTATGATTAATTTGAGAAATTTAAAAATTAAGTTTATTTAGTTAAGCAGATAATACTTTCGGATATACTGAATAACTGTAATGAACAGTGCATTTGATTACATCGAAAAGCTTATGTATTATTATAATTTACACGAGTTGTATTAACTTAGGGCACAAGCTCGAGAAAAAATTTTAAGATAAAATGTAAAAGCACAGGTGATATTTGCGGAAAATATTTCAAGAAATGCAACATGAAATCTGTGCCTACAGCAGTATTAACGCAGTATAGAGAGTCTTACAGGGAAATATCTGCATGCGGATGTTGTCAAACGGTGATTCATATACAGTAAGGTCCATAAAATTCTAATTCTTCCGGTTCTGATTATTTTCCTGTTAAAATTGTTAAAACTTGTTCCAGAGAATTGGCTACACCATTAACCGATATCATAAATCAATGTTTTTCAGATGGCATTTTTCCAGATCTTTTAAAATTATCCAAAGTAATTCCATTGTTTAAAAAAGGTGACCGTACACAGCTCTGTAATTATAGACCAATCGCAATTTTATCCGTTTTTTCTAAAGTAATTGAAAAGCTAATCGCAATAAGAATATCTGAATTTTTAAATACTAACTCAGTCCTCTCAACAAATCAGCATGGCTTTAGAGCGAATAGATCAACCATATCAGCTTTAGTAAGTTTTCTGGACTATATTTACGAAAATCTTGACAGGGGTCATGAGGTTATGGCACTGTTTATTGACCTTTCAAAAGCATTTGATTGTGTTAATCACGACATTCTCTTGGATACTATTGAAAAATATGGTATACGAGGGAAATGCAATATGTTATTAAAATCTTACTTATCCAACAGACAGCAATATGTCGATTTCTTAGGTTCGAGGTCAGAAACTAAAACAATAGATATTGGTGTACCTCAAGGTAGTGTTTTGGGACCGCTCCTTTTTCTCCTTTACATTAACGACTTAGATAATTATGTAAATGAATTTTATTGCTCCTTTGCTGATGATATTACTATTGCCGTAGGTACAAAAAACATTCAAGAACTGATTGATAAGTTAAATTCTACCCTACTTAATATAAATAATTATTTCACTATAAAGAAATTGGTAATGAACCAAGAAAAAACATTATCGTTACAGTTTCATCCTGTTAGAGCTCATCACATATCTAGTTTGCTTCTACAGCTCAATGGTAGATCCATTGAACAAGTGTCAACTTTTAAATTATTAGGTTTGTATATTGATTTAACACTGGATTGGAAGTCACATGTCTCCTATATCTGCAATAAATGCTCAAGTCACTGTTTTGAAAAGATTACATCATATAACCAATTTAAAGACTGTGAAAATATTTTATTTTACTAATTTAGAGTCCCGACTACGCTATGGTATTATTTTTTGGGGAAATTCACCGTCATCTAACCGTGTGTTCTTACTACAAAAAAGAGCTATTCGTAATATGTTTAATTTAAGCTATAGAGAATCCTGCAAGCAGACATTTATCAAACATAATATTTTTACATTACCCTGTCTGTACATATATGAAATTTTAAAATTTGTAAAAAAAAACTTATCCACCTTCAATTCCTTAAATGCTAATCACAATTATCCTACACGACATGGATCCAATTTGCAATACGATATACACCGACTTGAATTATATAAAAGAAAACCATATTACATGGGATGTACACTTTACAATAAGTTAGCCGTTGAAATTAAAACTATACCTAGTGTAAATAAGTTTTTGTCAGAATTAAAAAAGTTTCTGTTAAAAAATGCATTCTACTCGATAGATGAATTCTTAATGTATTCATATCTTTATCTTATTCTGGAACTGTATTTGACGTATCCTATATCATTGTATGATCTCTTGGATAAATAAAGCATTATTATTATTATTATTATTATTATTATTATTATTATTAAGTAACGGATATATTCGTTATCTACGTAACTTACATTGAGTAAAATCCTAAAACGTCAATATATAATTCTAAAATGACATTTTCTGAGCATAATTTTATACCTCACCCTTCACCTTCCATTTAATTTTTTTAAAAGCAATGAGGGAGCGCGTGATAGCTTATTTGAAAGGGTTTTTAATTATCTATCCAGCAATATAAGGTTTTTTAAATTTTGTATATTCTTCGTCAAGAAAATTAAATTTGAAAATTTTTAAATACGTTTGAAATGTGTCTCACTGTTTTGCTACTGTTACTGTTTTTTTTATCAGAAATAAAGTTCGTGGTGAGATAGGACACTCCGTATATAAATAATTCTAATACAATCAACAACTACCAATGTTACTGTTTTAATAGTGTGTACTTGTAAATCACGAAGTAGGTGTTGTCTTTCAAAAGGATTTTCTCTCAAAGAAACTCAAAGCAGTACAATTCCGAGCTGACATATTATAAACTTTACGGTTAATAATACTTTACATTGTAGCATAATCGTCAAATTCTTGTAGTTGTTTTGCCCTAATACATAAGTTGGTCAACAAGAATATTCCTTTAAATAACTTCAAGCCTGTTTCACACAAATACAAGAAGTATGTATACATCTATTTCAATGAAATAAAATATTACAAATACAATGTATGTACGTTCTCAACTAAGACGATTTTGTTCAGACGATTATTACATGCTCAAATAAGTAATCAATTAGGTAGAACTAATAAAACATTTAATAAGCATAGTTTTCGTCTATCATATATATAACATTAATTAATATTTAGCTATTTTTAGTCAGTTAGCATAATGTTGCATCAATTACATCAAATTCGCGTACAGGCTACCTTGTAAGAAAGTAAGACGTAAGACAAACTACATACAGATCAGGTCAAAATATGAAGATTTAACCTAATTATATTTATTGATTTATTTACTTAGGGTACATTATCTAACAGCTTCTGTTTCAAATGATTAATTAAATTATAGGGCATTTATAGGCTGGATGTAAATTATAAATAATTAAATCTAAGACAGACACAAAAATAGGCAACATGGACATATTTCACAAGGATTGTTAAAATTCCAGAGGGCAAACATAGGATAACTAATTGGTTATTAAAATATGTATAGAACAAAGAAGTATACAATTGTTTAAAACATTTAAATATACATTGAGATAAACGTACCTAAATACTCTACAATAATACACAGTTATAAATTATGAATTTACACTGTGCAGTTTGTGTGGAAATGAGTTCTTAATAATATATTGTCCGCTACGGAACAACTAAACACTTCTAGCGTATCTTTCAGGCTGTTATAATTATTACATATAACATTCAAGTCGATATCTCGGTTCTAAAAAAATTAAGTGGTTTATATATGATGAATAATTGCCAAGTCGTCTGGCCTATTAGGGACTAATATTGGCTTAAAAACGAGTAGACATTATCACGTGTTTCCACCCCTAGGGGACACCCCTTAAAAATCCCTAGATTCCAGACATTACAACAAGAGATAAACACAGTCACACACTATATTTAATGACTTACTGAAAACATAACAATACTTTCTTTAACTGAAATACACTTTTACTGACTAAAATAGCCTTTAACAATATTTATTGCTTGATATTTCAACTTCTACATTTACTTCGGAGTTTCTAACCTTCAACTCATTAAAGACCTCCTTTTCCGCCTGTTTACATTACCTTATATACTCTAAAAATGTCTCTATATCCATGTAGAAAATTCTTGATCATTGTAGAAATTTCGATTCCCTTCTACAAGTTTCTAGAAAACGTATTACTACTGTCTCAGAGATGGCGTAGATAAATCCAGTTGTGGAGACTTGGCATTGCAGTTACCTACCACTATTGCTACGACAACTCATGAGCTTTCAGCTCCAGCCCCTCGGGAGCGCAAGCACGTAACAATATAGACAAAGTTTGTTAATGTGTGTAAGTTTTTCGCTTGAAAAAGATTGAGAAAAATCTGTGAAAATGTCTCATATAAGTGAAATTTCTGATATAAAAGAAACAGTTGCTTTGGCTGTTCAATCTTTGCTACCAGTAAAATTAAAATATAAATATGAAACTGCTTATCGGCAGCTTGACGATTAGTGTAAAGAAAGGCGAGTGAAAGTGATCAGTGAGAAAGTTTTATTAGCATATTTTTAACGAAAATCCAGGGTCTAAAAGAACTTCACATTGTGGAGCCTTTTTCCAAAGTTGAGGATAATATTATGAATGAAGAAAAGTATCGATATAAAGAAGTTTGTTAGTTTAATAGCTTTTATTAAACGAAAGTATGTTGAACAGTTATCTAAAAAATCCAATGTTTGAACAAAATCAAAAGTAGAAACATTCTTAAAAGAAGCGGAGGACATAACCTATTTGATGATGAAGGTAAAATTCAATAATAAATCTTTACATTATACAAATATTACAATTTTTGTTCATTATTGTAGGCAGTGTTGATCGTTGGGACTAGTGAAACATATCGACGATAAGAAGTAGCTTTTTTCAGTTTCAGAATATTAAAGACATGGAATCACAAAATTAAACGTGTGATGAGAATTTACAATTTCCATGACCATTTTTGGTCACCTGACGTCGACGCTGTTGTCTGGAGGGTACACAAAACCTCATCCAATAACACAGGAATGCAAATGAAAACAATTAGAGACGAGTTGCTATTTAACAACCTTTTATTTTATAAGTTATTTATAAATAGCATTAACAGACTGTTATTTCTGTTCGAAAATAATATACATCAGTAGCCTTCTTGACTATTTTTGGCTGACGTCACGGTGTCGTCGGCGCCATTTTGCGCGGAGGGCAGACAACTGATTATTTGCATTCCTGTGTTATTGAAGTGTGAATGTTATAAAAGCCACTATTTTTAATTGCAAAAATTACGAAAGTGCCCTTGTTCTGTTCAGTAGTGAATTGCGGTAATAAAGGAGAAAGAAACAACGTTCGTTTCTTTAGAATTCCTGCTATTTTAAGGGACCGTAGAGAAAACAGGATGTCAAAAGAATACCGAGAAGTATGGATAAGGTCTCTAAAACGGGGAAAATTAAGCGAAGCATTTCTAAAAAATGTCTGTTCAAGGACAACAAAAGCACCCGGATTGATTCGTCTTGCAACACCTTCTTGCACATATCCAGACTCATAATATTTATAGGCCCGTAAGGATTTATAAGCCTTTAACTGTGTAAAAGATGTGAGTTAAGATTACGTAATTTACCATATTCATTATCCCAACACTAGTTAAGAAACCTGGATCCTTCAGAATCATCGGAACTAAGAGTATAAGGGTCAATACCGTCAAGTATTGCCACTTTCTTGTCGTAACGACACTTGACATCAGCTTCTAACGTTGAATAACACTCATTACGAAACATTTTTCTCAAAATAAACACTTCTTTACTTGAAAAGCTAAAGATACTCGAAACACATTCTGAAAACCTTCTGCACATAATAATAAACAAACAGTAAATGAGATTTTGTATGCCCTTCAGACAGCTGCGTCAAAGTCACATGATCGAAAAATTTGTAACTACAAACTTCGCGCTGCGGAATGCGAATGCCAGTACTTCTAAGCGATCTGTTATTTCAAAACCACAGAAGCAATTTAAACATGTTATTAAAAAATAGCAGCTTTTAACCATCTCCGGAAAACAAGATAATGAGTTGTGTGCCCTCCACGCCGACAGCGTGACGTCAACCGGAAATGGTCTATTGGAAACCGCAAAGGTGTAAAATTTGCTGAAATTGTCGAAAATATTCTCCCTTTCGTTCAAGTAGTACCATATTGGGCCAAAAAGAGGTTATTATTGTAAATACTAGCTTTGCTTCTACTTCTACTAACACCTGTACTGATATTCAATTCATGAACTAGAAAACGCTGCGAGTTTCCCAGCTACTACCGGAGGGATCGCTTATTTAGATAATGCTTGGATCAATACAGAAAGCTTGGTTTTTCAGTTTTCAGTTGTTCAGTTTTTAACATTTTTCTATTTCGATTTCAGCGACCTGAAAAACAATAGGTACCGATTTTCAGTTGAATCGGACCATAAATGATACATTTTGGCCGCCATTTTGGCGCCGCCATGTTGAATGTTGAAAGCTTTGTTTTCAGTTTTCAGTCTTTCAGTCAGGTTTTTGGTTCTTCAGTTTTTCAAATTATTTCAAATTTTCAGTTTTTTGTTTTCAGTTTTTCAGTGTTTCAAAATTTCATTTGTTCGTTTTTTCAGTTTTTCAATTTTCAGTTATTTAGTTTCTGTTTTTCCAGTTTTTCAATTTTTCGGTTTTTCAATTTTTAGTTTTCTAGTTTTTCAGTTTTCAGTTTTCCAATTTTCAGTTTTCAGTTTTTCAATTTTCAGTTTTTAGTTTTTCAGTTTTTAGTTTACTTTAGTTTTCTGTTTTTAGTTTTTCAATTTTCAATTTTTCAGCTTTTCAGTTCCTCAGTTGTTAGGTTTTCGATTCGTCTTTTCACACCATATGTTTCAGTTACACTTTAGGTGTGTAGGTCCTCATTAAATCTCTCAGCTCCTTAGTGACATCTACCTAACGTAACCATCTATTACCTAGTTTTCCTGAATCACTGACATTCTATATTATTATACTCTTCGCAAATACAAAACGAAGAGTATATTGCATTCGATCGGCACATTTCTAAAATCGGCAATATTGCTCGTAGGGAAAAAAATTTCATATCACTGTGTTGGTTGGTGATCGAGTTCTGAACAACTTTCAAAATGGCCGTCCGTCCGGCTGTCTGTCCGCCTGTCTGTCCGTCCGTCCGTCTGTCCGTCCGTCTGTCCGTATGTCTGTCCGTCTGTCTGTCCGTCTGTCTGCCCGTCTGTCTGCCTGTCCGTCTGTCCGTCTATCTGTCCGTCGGTCACCTTTCTTGTAAGCACGATAACTTAAGGACGAAAAGTCCGATTGTATTGAAATTTGGACAGTAAGTTAGTGTTAGCTAGAGGACGAACCCTATTGCTTTTGAATAAATTTGATCAATGTATAAAAAAGTTATAAATTTTTTAAATAAAAAATAATTTTTACAATTTTTTTTTGTGTTTTGTTATTAAACTAGAAACGTCTAAAACTAATATTATTTACAAAAAAACTGAGTATCCTATAGAATGTGCAACAATTATATAAAAAGAGCAGGAAATCGATGAAGAATATAACGGTTAGCTTGTTTCTTTCTCCGGATAATGGTGCTAAAAAATGAGAGGATGTGAAGGAACACGGAACTTAAAGAGAGCCCTTCTTGGAAAGTCGATTTGTTCGTGAGATAGATCTTTTAAGAAAATCGTGACAAACCTTTCTAGATCCACAATTCAAAAGCAATAATATGCCCGCTGCTTGTGTTCCTAGCGTCAGCTGCTTTATCAATTTTTAGTTTTTGTATGACTGACTCCACTTTTGATTACAGTATTGAACAGTATAAATAGAATTTTCAGAATTGACAGCAGGACTGCAAATGAAAACCGCATTCGCAATCCTGTTCTCAATCTTCTGCATCGGCACGGTTACTTTCGAAAACCGCAATATTTGCACAATACCTCAGTAATCAGATTCCTATTAGCTATAGTAGTACTAGTGGGTACAAGCTTAGACTTTACAAGTTATCATACTTATTGTTTGAAGAAGGTTCTTGTTATTATTGTGACTTGCACATGCCTTCTTGTACATTAGAGTTTTCTATTTTTCTTCTTGGAATTTCCTGCCATTTGTTTTCATTTCACAAATAACATTTAGATAATATAAACATTTTTATCTGTTCTGTAAAGATGTTGAGCTTCTTGCGCCAATTTGTTATATAATTATTGACAGTGTTGACAAAAGGCCCTTTAAATATTTCCCTATTTGTTCTCCAGTTAGACTTTCGATAGTTATCCAAGGTTGTTTCATATTTCTATTTCATGTGTGGATATGTGTTTTCATTGCTGCTAGTCGGATTTAAAGATTCCTTCAAGGCATTTGAACCTTCTTCATTACCTGGTTGACTTCCTAAATTTGTTGTAGAAGGTAAACCATCAGAGAAATCTTGCCATTGAAGAAGTAGTTTAAGTTAAAGCGAGAAGGTACATATGGACACTTGATGATTTGTAATTTAAGTAGTGTCAAGTAAAGTTTTATAAAGTTTCATCGATGATCTAATCTGATTTGATCCCAAAATCTACCACTGGACAATAGATAGGGGTGAAGGCACCATGGATAGACATATTTGCTTGGATATAAAAATACTTTCCAACAGAAATTTTTAATGCGTTTGACTTCCGACAACAATTACTGGAACTTAACTGGATTTAAAAATAAGTCGTCTTAGAAATATTATTTTACTTTTTACTTCCCTCGCATACCGAAGGGAAGTATTGTATTCGAGAAAAAATCACCCTCCGAGATTTTTTCGGATTCTGACGTTTCAGAACAAGTAGATTACGAAAATATAGGTTTTTCAATTCCGTCAGTCTGTCTGTCTGTCTGTCTGTCTGTTGGTGCATTTACTAAAAAACTACTTGACGGAGAGCAGTCAAATTTGGTAGGTAGTTGACGCTACTGTCAGCGAAGAACTGGTAGAATTTTCACTGGAAAATATACAGGGTGGACCGTCTAAACGGAATAAATAGTGAAAAAAATTTTTTTTTGCTCAAATTTAAAATTTCTACGTTTCATGACGCGCTAAACCTATTTCAGAAAAAAAAAATTTTTGAAAAAAATTTTACCAAGATGAAAAAAATTTTTTTTGCTCAAATTTAAAATTTCTACGTTTCATGACACGTTTAACCTATTTCAGGAAAAAAAAAATTAAAATTTTTTCACCAATATTTTTGAAAAAATTTTTACTAAAATGAAATAATTTTTTTTCTTTCTTCAAATTTAAAATTTCCACGTTTCATGGCATTCTAAGCCTGATTCAAAAAAAAAAATTTTTGAAAATTTTTTTACCATTTTTCACCATTTAATTTTTTAGAGTGACTGCCATGCACAAATGACGAGGGAAGTTCTGTGTAAATACCTTTACCGATTTTTTCTTAAGAGGTCACACCGTGAAACATGCTATACGATTTCAACTACCATATGCGCTAGTGACAAAACACCTGAAGGAGCCCATCTAATAGAATTTACTGCGCAATATCTTATGTCCTTTCCTACGTATATAATCTGTAAATTATCACAGTTCCAGTCGAAGACACATTTGCATTTTTGGAAATATACGAAGGTGGAGGCTCTAAAGAGTGGCAAGTCGCCTGCACTCGATGACCGGATGGTGTGGGTGAAACACATATTGAAATACAGTGGCGTTCATTATCCAGCAGCTTGTTAATAATATTGTCTTGTGTAACATACAGTGTGATAATTATGTAGATTAGTCCACTCATTAACATCGAAACCAATGATATGCCATTTCTTGGGATCACCGCATCAATGAAATGTCACTATTTGTAGTAAAGCTAGTGTCTAGAGAAGTTCTGGCACTGTCATTTTTCTCTGGACAGATTTATCGCTGTAATTGTAATATGTAGATACTGACATATTTCTCTATTTTACTAAACAACTTTCACTTAATTTTTATACTTCTCAAATTGAAAATAAAGGTTCGATAGGTAAATATGTGATTAATAGACTTTGAATCATTCAGTGACATAAATACTGTCTGGGTTATGTAGTACCTAGTAGCGACGTAAGATGGCGCCGCTGCTGGATGCATAATACCATGGTTTACTCGTCATATGATTGGTCGAAGTGTGTTTGAGAGGTATTTGCAGTGACCATTTCAATCAAAGATCAGTCTAATCTAGTCCGTATGTACTAACAGTTTTAGTTTGTTTTTAAAAGCACGTTTCTTTATTTTTTTTTAATTGTTCGTTCATTAAAACAACAAAATCGAACTAATTTTTAGCTGACTTGAGAATCTATATTCTATGTATGGTTCAGTTAACCGAACCACGCTGCGGCGAAATTTTAGTGACTATTTTTAAAAGGCGGTTCAATTATATTCACAATTGGTTTCTATCGTATTCAGGTAGTAAATCAGAAAACCTTTGTATTAAAAATATTTCCAGGATAGTCCAGATGTGCATCCTTTACATCACAATATTGATTAACATGTAATAGCAGTTGACCAAGAAAATTATATGTATTACATATTATTAGTTACAAATTATACATATAATTATTTAAATTGAATTACTTCCGATATATATTTCTTGCCAGTGCATATGCCGGTCAGATCGCTTTATTATATGCAACTATAGTTATTATGATAACAGAATCTGTCTACAATATAACATCAGGATTTCCTTAGTGTAAAAACCGTCTATAAAAGTCTAATTACAATAATTGGAAAACATTTCCAGAAAAATGTGTAAGTAAGTCAGCAGTCACTTTATAACGAATAAGAATTACAAAGCGGCGTTACCAACTACAACTACCTATTTGATTAACTTTTTACAGGCATTTATTCAACTGTCATGTATTTGTCATTAAGTTTAGATTAAAGTTTAGTTTAGCTGTTCCCCAAGGATCAATCCTTGGTCCGTTGCTATATACTGTGTATGCAAGCAACTATATTAATCATTTAAATAATTGTAAAGTACATTTATATGCAGATGACACTCAGCTCTACTATATCACCTGTTCATGTGTCAATGGGGATTTTCAAAAATTTCTGAAAGCTGCAAATGATCATTGTCTCGTCATTAATCCCACTAAATCTAATATTATAATTTTCGGTTCTAAAAACCAGTGAAGTGATACAAAAAACCGTACAAGTACAAAAATTGGTAATGATTCTTTGGTAAAAGTAGACGAGGCAAAAACTTTAGGAGCCATATTAGATTGCGATTTAAGATGCGAGGCCCGTGTAAATAAATAGTTACAAAAAGTTACTGTGTTAAAATCAATATATGGTAATCGTCATTATCTTCGACATAAAACCAAAGTTCTCCTCTGTGAAACTCTTGTTTTATCTATTATAAATTATGCAGACTGTGTATGTGGCCTGTGTATACACATTGTATCTACATTGAAAATTCAGAGATTGTAAAATTCTCTTCTTACACTCATCACAAACTCAAAGAGATAAAATGGCTTTCAGATCCAATGCCAGTCAGTTATTACATAAATCCAATTTAAGCTTAATAAATTTCCAAATATCCCAAAATATCCCAAAAAATATCCCAAGTCCCTTTGATAATGTAGTGGATGTGGTGGGGGTTGAAAAATATTAGAAAGAAATCTGAGGCCTTGGCTTCTACATACATTGGTACATACATTGAATTTCAAGTTTCTGTACTCTTACCAGCTTGCTTTTCTTATTTTCCCCTATTTACCCTTATTTAACCCCCAACCCTTCAACGAAATCATCTCGAAATATAATCCAGTTCCAGGTGTCGTTAAAATACATACGTGTACCAAATTTCAAGTGAATATCTCAATTTTATTTTATCAACCCCTTTGGCAATGGTGGGGGGTGGTAGGGGGATGGAAAATATTATGAAATATTTTGAGGTTTTGGTTTCTAGTACATACATCAAATTTCAAGTTTCTGTATTCTTACCAGCTTGCTTTACTTATTTCCTCCTATTTACCCCTATTTACCCCCAACCCTTCACCGGATATGTTAAAAATACAATCCAGTTCCAGATCTCGTTATAATATATACGTGTACAAAATGTCAAGTCAATATCGTAAACCGTTCCGAAGAAAACGTGCGGACAAAAAAGTTACAGATCGACAGACCGACAGACAGAAATTATTATTTTTTCGCTCAAATTTAAAATCTCGACGTTCTAAGCCTATTTCAAGAAAAAAAATTTTCAATTTTTTTTTACGATTACTATACCTCCAATCCACTTCGTGGATATGGAAGTAAAATGATGGAAACAAAGTTCAAAAGTATAAAATTTCCTACATTTTTTTGTATATACATTTTTATTGTAAGTAAGTCTAATGTTTAGAGAGATACAGCGTCAGACAGATGGATTTAAGAGAATTTTTTTTTTAATTTTTATTGTGTATTGTACGTTTACAACATAACGTATTTTATAATATTTATATTATCATAACAAAGATCTGCTTCTGTTGAAACAAATAAAAAATTAAACTGACGGGATAGTATTACAGTGGCTTACATCATTCCTCTGAAATAGGAAACAAGTTATTAAATTTAATGACAGGTATTCAGAGGAATTTGTTGTAAAATATAGACTACCTCAAGAGTCGGTACTTGCTCTTTTTAGTATTTTAACATAATCCAACATTTTTAATGACATTTCAAATTATAAAATTTCTTGGGACTACCTAGATAGCGATAAGAGATTTACAAAAATAGTAATAGTAAATAGTAAAACAAAATTCAAACAAAATTTTTTTTTAAATAGTTTTAGAATTCCATGAAACGTGGAAATTTTAAATTTGAAGAAAGAACAAAATTTTTCATCTATTTTAGTGGTAAAAAATTTTTCAATTTTTTTTTCTGAAATAGGTTTAGCATGTCATGAAATGTGGAAATTTTAATTTTGAGCAAAACAATTTTTTTCCATTATTTGTTCCCTTTAGACGGTCCACCCTGTATATTTTTCAGTGAAAGTTTAACCATTTCTGCGCGTTCAGTAGCGTCAACTATCTACCAAATTTGACTTCTCTCCGTCAAGCAGTTTTTTTAGTTAATACACCAACAGACAGACAGACACACAGACAGACTGACGGAATTGAAAAACCTATTTTTTCGTAATCTACGTGATCCGAAACGTCAAAATCCGAAAAAATCTCGGAGGGTGATTTTTTCTCGAATACAATACTTCCCTTCGGTATGCGAAGGAAGTAACACAAAACAATGAGTTGTACCCTCCACGCCACCAGCGTGACGTCAACAGAAAATGGTCTATAGGTTATATTTCATTTCGGTGCAAAAATTTTTGACATTGGAGATTTTAGTTGAAAATTAATATAACTTTTCTTCTAACTCTAATACTAAAGAATTAATAAAACGCTAACAATTTATCAGTAAATTATACTCTTAATTGAAGTTTTTCAAACTCTTTTCCAGTAACTAATCTTAGATAAATTTCACATTTCTAACGTGAAAGTATATCAAAGACAGTTGATGACTTAGAAGTTCTCACATATCATACAAGTTTCCAAATGTGGGACAGTAAGTGTCTAACGTAAGTTTACTAATAGCACCCGTTCTATTTGCGTATATTTGTTGTTTAAGATATTCCAACAAGAAGAAGAAGTTCTGAGAGCGCGTTGAACAAAATAGAATTGCATTCTGCGAGTGTCTATTCAAATTTTCATATTATTTATATAAATAGTACCCACATATCACTTAGAACAATTGTCTATTCACTTTTATTTGGCGAAAATCCATGTCAGCCTTTACATGGAATAAAACTTGTTTTATATTTTACTTTTGTTTTCATATTCATGTATTATGCAAAAAACATGTAAAAAAATATGATGATGGTTTTGTCGATACAGTGAGCTCCACGGATGCGAGTACAAGATTGGTTATATTACAGTACTACACAGGTATATAAATATGAGATTAAAAGAGCTATAAATCTAATATTGAATAAATGAAACTAACGCGACTATTTGTACAAGCCAAAGGTATCCAAAATGTGTAATATTTCATACGTAAAATACATAAAATGTAAAACAGAATTAAAGATGTTTAAAATTAAACCAGAACTAAAATAATTTAATGTTTAACTACATTTTCATTATTTAACAATATCTTATATTTCTGCTGCCAGAAATTATTGAAAAATATTATTTTAGGCATTTAGGAAATAACTTGCGTACACTCAACATGTAATATTTAAAATGAAATACAATAAATTATATGTATTGTTATGGTGTCCACAACAATTTTTTTTTATTATTATTATTATTAATACTTAAATTTGCCTGGGCGCCAGTCACGCTTAACCCCGCGACAAGGTATTATTCGCTAGCTCACTCCAGAACATGAGAAACCTACTGCTCACCTGCCTCTCACCTCAGGAGTAAGTTCTACGGTGCTCTGAAATAAAGGTTAGTCTCGATAATATAAAAATAAAAAGGAAAGGCCCATTCAAAATTACAAATTTAATAAATAAAATATGGGAAAAGTATAAATGAGAATGTGAGATAATAACTATCCTAAAAATTAAAACTAATCGGCCTTTTTGATTTGAAAAGATATTTGTTGCAACTTTTGCTAAATTTAGTTTTCCCTTTTATTTGCGAATTTAAGCTTAAATTTGATCAGTGTTTTTATTCTTACTCCGTCCTGGATGTAGAGATCGCTGCTTCCAACTTTCCGGCCTGAGATGTAGACCCGCTACTCTGTCAATACTGCAGATCTGTGAATGGCTGCTTGATTTCTTGCGTTTTGGTGAGATTTGTTTTACGACGAATTATGCACTGTGTTTTAACGGATACACTTCCGAACTTTACTTTATTTGTTAAGGTAAGTAACAAATTACCAATATTTTGTGAGAAACTGCTCACTTGTATAAGATTTACATACATTATTTATAAAAAGTAGGGTTATGTCTTCAAAATTTTACGAAAGGGTATTTGATTACCTTTGGATGCCTTTTTGCTCCTAATTTAATATTTGACGTATTCCACGTACTTTATGGATACTTTTAAACATTCACTTTACATTTGATTTAAGAAAATTTTATTTAAATTTAATTTATGTTGTAAACTTTTGTGGAGCTCACTAAACGGCGTCTTTTCTGTACCCACGCTTGAACAACTCTCTTTTTTTTTTAATCCTTAAATTCTATTGGCTTAGATGTGACATTTCTAAAAACCAAAGCAATCTAGTTTTGACATATTTAAAATTTATATTTTTTATATTGAATTTTCTAGCAATTTACTGAATAAATCTTTACTCTGATTATGTTTTAATCTTTCTGACCTTCTTTTGAACATTTTGATACCCCATACATGTCTCTAGGAGTCTTATTAGTAATTTCGATAACTTTTCGTAAAATTGTTCACAATTGCTTAAAACTGCTAAAAATACTTTACTTTTCCCATTTTAACTTAAATTCTAATCACCTACTATCGTTTTAAATCGTATAAACACCGTTTTTAACATTTATAACAATAATAATAATAATCATGCATTTTTCAGGTATGCCTATGATGCAATGCTATGTACCAGTCCTTGGGTATGGTATTCGAAATATGCTATTACATCAGATCAAACTACAAAGTGGTCTCTATAATTACAAAATGAATAAACTTACACAAACTCTTTATTTGAAATATTTTATGCAACTTTTATGGAGAAAGTCCTAACCAAAGATTACTCCCAGCCATTTTATAAAATTTCTACTATTAAAAATCAACACATTCCAGTGCTTGATGTGTGGTTACATACACTTGGTAAGTCTTTATAATCTTTTCACTGATTATACTCATTACGAGGCTTGAAATTTGTATTTTATATAACTTTACGTTAGCTGCGGGAGAGTTTTTCACTATCTTATAAAGTCACTGAGTTTAGGTCTCCCATTTGATTTTTATAGTTAAAATGTTATTAATTAAGCACTTTCATAGCCTATTACATTTGTATTTTAAGTTTCTTTGTGAATACATTCTTTTTAAAATGTTTATTTTGTATTTTGTAGGTTCTACGCTGAGTTCCAACTACATCTATGCACTCTGGTAGAACACTACCTATGTTTAACTACTTAATATTGTTCCATAAGCCTTTTGTAAGTTAAACGATGTACCAATATCCTTTTTTAATATCAGGTATGTTAAATATTTAAAATAATAAAATTAAAATTAATTGCTATTCAGTACAATTCAAATATTACTACTACGCAATACTATTGCCTATACATTTTGTATGAGCCCTTCTTTCTACCATTTCACCTTACCATATTGAAACTTAGTACCGTTGTAAGAGGCCACGTGCAACATCCTCCCATGTTCTGCGGTGAGGTAGTTTCTGGCTTAAACGTTCTAATTTACTGTTTTTAATTTACGTTATGAGTTGCTATTTTGGCAAATCTTTATTAATGAACACTTTATTGCTGTCATTATGAATCAATTATTTTGTAATTTAGACCTTACTGTTGTAAAGTTTAGCTTAATTATAAACTATCCCAATATCATAATAGTATATCATATAATCTATACCTGTTTATACCTCTAAAACTAGTTATATTTTAACAAAATTTGGCACAAAGGGGTTTTAAAGGATGCCCTATGAGATGGGGGTAATCCCTAATACAATTTATCTGAAAATTTACCCCATTTTCACCCCGTTAGTCCGCACGTCTATGGAATGAATTAAATAGGTATATGTGCTTTTAGTTACCTTCACGAGGTGCATAGCTTAACCAAGTTTAAAATAAATCGATTTATTAATAACTGAGCTACGTAGGTGTTACCGTGAAAAGTGGGACATACTGTATATGCTGTTGATCTAATTTTGATAATAATAGACATATTTATTGATTAATGTCTAACAAAAAGCTTATACAAGGTTCAAAGCGAACTTTAACCTATGCTATTCTTATCCCTATCTTCTTAACCTAAGGCTGGTATACTAATAAAGCCAATCAATAACATTGTTCTGAAGATTTAATAATTTATCACTATCTCAAAAAGGCTACCATGAGACTTCCCTCTTACGATTCGTCTCTGCGAGTCTCAAGAAAGTGTAATAGTATCTCTAACCTACCTATAGTCCACTGAAATATTACATTGACCTTGCATATTGGGTAGGACAAGATTTTTTATGTGTGGGGGGGTCAGTCTGAGTATAAAACTCGGGTTTAGGGGTTGAAAGCCCCTCCCCTCCATTTGGCCGCCATCTTCGAATTGAGTGATAATTTTTTTTGTTTATATGTTTTCCTTTTACCTTCCACGCTTACGGAAGGAAAATATTTTAATCGTGAAAGAATCGCTTTCACAGAAACTTAAGACCTTGTAAGTCCATCAGTCTGTCTGTCTGTTGTCCGTCTATTAGCGCCATATCTATAAAACTATTTGTCGAAGAAGAATAATATTTTGCAGGTAGTTGATGCTATAGTCAACGAAGAAATGGAATATGTAGTTTTGGTGAAAAATATACAACGTATTTTAAAAAGTATCAATGAGAAATTTGTGGTGAAGACATTAATATTGATCATGTAGTCGACATAGTTGTTAAGTCAGAAAACTTACAATTTAAAGTTAAGTACAGACAGGTAGACGGCCAAGAAATAATAATTAATGAAACATTATGACGAGTGACAATCAATGAAAAATATACCGGGGGGTCAATATTTTTCCTTTTTGTTCCTTCTTAGAGCTTGTCTGTTGGAAAACTCTGAGGGCTCATTGCTGCATAGTCTGCAGTCTAGGTTGCCGTCGAATTTACTGATTGTATTCAGCTGCTTCTTTACAGGAAAGTGTCCTGTCAGAAGTCCTGTTATTAGTCTTAACTGCGTCCTGTTCCTTGTGAGCAGTCCCTCAGTTTGTTTTGCACATGGACCTTTAATGTTTTTCCATGTCTATAGAAATGCCCAGCGCGGATTCTGGGCCATACAATATATTAGCTGCCTCCTGCCTAGCAAGTTCATCGGATTTTTTTTGCCATCAATTCTGGAGTGTCCTGGCACCCAGAGTAATTTGACTCTGTTCTGCTCACCCAGAATTTTCAGCTCTTCGTGGCAGTCCCATACCAGTCGGAATGACAGTTTATTAGAGGCTAGTGCTCTAAGTGCTGCCTGACTGTCACATGCAATGGAAATCTGCTGGTTAACATATTGTCGATTTGCATTCTCGCGTACACATTCAAGTATAGCCAGAATTTCTGACTTGAATACAGTGGCGTGTTACTCAAGGGAAAGGCTTATACTTGCCCCGGGTCTTTCACCAAATATTCCAGCTCCAGCTCCTGTGGTTGTCCTAGATTCGTCCGTGTACCAGGTTAGGCCCTTACGTAGTATGTCAGGAGCTTCTGTTCACCAGTCCTTCCTATCTCCAATGGTGATATTGAAGGGCTTGTTGAAGGTGATTTTTGGTATCATGTAGTCTGATCTGGTATTCAATAGGGGAGGGGGTCTTCTACAGTGTTTATTATCCCCAAATGTCCTCCCGATCTCGCTCCGTGGAGATTCAGGGTATTTGAGTTTTGCAGTCTATATGGCCTCTCCTTGGATCACTATACTAAGTGTGGGGAGGTTTAATAGGGTCCCCAAGGCTGCCGTGGGGGGTGCTTTTCATAGCACTCGTAATTCCTAAGCAGGTCTTTGTAACCGGTTCAGCTTATTCGCCACTGTAGTGTAAGTTGTCTTCGACCACCAGACTAGAGTAGCGTACATAATGGTGGGTTTTACAACACTAGTGCCAGTGCAATACGCTTGGCCTTAGCCCCCATGTTTTACCATATGATCGCCTGCAGGTTGCCAATGTGGCTACCGATCTATGTATTATCCTGTCTGCCGACATCTGCAGTTGTGTGTCTTGAAGGACTGGTCATTTAAAAAAAAATAATTAATTAAGAAACGGTGGAGGAATATAAGATTTGGAATATAGTTGCCATTATTGTCAGAAATAAAATCGGATATGCTCTTAGTAAAGAAAATATGCAGATATCATACAGCAGAAATAAAAATAATAATAATAAATGACAGATGTCAAATAAAGAGTTTTGTGTTTTTTTACCTTTACTGTTTTTTTCCTTAATTTTCAAAAAATAAATACTCAATTTTCCTGCAATTCAAGCCCCGTTCTTAATCCTAGATATACCACTGTTTAATCATTAACGCATTGCTATATTTTCTATGCAATAAAATTAAATTTGGGACATCCTGTACGTCCCAGAATAATAAATTAAAACCAGATGTCATTAAAGTGACGAAATGGTGGCGACGTTATTCTAGATACGACATCTGACTGGTTCTTCAAATACTCATTATTAGCTACAATCTAACATTTCATCAGATTGGAGGAAGAAAACGATGCTGTCGAACGTTTACGATTAATAAAACGGGATCCCACAATATCAGACTAGGTATACCAACACATTTTCACTTCTGAATTTGACCAATTCTAGTTTCCTAATTTGGTATTTACTGCTTCATTTGTAACAATAAAAAAATAGTTTAAAATGCAAATGTCGCCCAATTTCCGGTGATAAATAACATCATCGTGTTCGAGTTGAAATACAGGTCCAGGTTCATTATAACAAAAAGTAAGTTATTTAATATAAACACAAATCGCTAGTGTTAACAAATCTGGACGTGCCAGGACTGGATTAAGGAGATTTTCACAATAATATGTGTGTTAATATGTTATTGTCAATGAATATATAAAACTAAAAATATCAGATAAAACTGTGAACGGTGCAAATAAGGCAGAAAAATAGGCCTTACTTATGAAGAAAATTTAAAATTTAAGGAACACGTAAATAGTCAAAAAATCTTATATAGCATTATAGTTTAGTTACTATATAGCAAAAAAAATGTGGCATGTAGCCAGCAAAGTATTTTGTTTAGAAAGATATATGTTTTTGTACTTATCTATGAATAAGTCTTTAGTAAGAGTTTGAAATAATTACGAGTATTTTTGCTAGTAATATATTCATTTCCTCAATTCTAAAAAAAATGTTATTAATTTAAATAAGAAAAAAACTGTGAGAATCACTTGTTATAATAAATTATTGTAATGTATATTATAGATATTTATACAAATTAACAGATAATCGTATGTAAAATAATAAAACAGCTGTTTCCAATTTATCTATCGTATTCGAAAATAACACCGTATTTCTTTAAAAATAAATAATATTTGTTGGATACGAGTGTAGTAAATACACAATTTCTAATTATTGAAATGAGTTCCTTTTGCAGTAAAATGGCAATATCCTTTTTTATAAAGTAATACGGAAAAATGTTATAGCATTTTAAAAACCACACTAAATGAGCAATATTTTAAAATAACTTGCCAGGTTATAGTGGTAATTTTTGGTCAGTATAAAGAGTCTAAGTTCGCTAAAAAAAAAAAATAATTCCGTGATCACTAATAGCAGGACTATTCAAGGTTGCGTAACAAATATTGTAATTTTAAAATAGAGAAGTTTGTGGCTGTCGCACGCGAAAAACTGATCTAAGGTATCTATTTTCACGAAATTCATAAAAGTGCCAATATCTCAAAAATTAACAATTTTGTACCAATATTTTGATATTCTGGTCAGTCATGAGCTGGTCTATAAGCCCTCTACAGGATGACGTTGAGTTTTGGGACACCCCGTAAGTACCATTTATACTATAAATAACAATGTTACACCTGTTTGACGGCTTGGATTGATGTACAGTCTTTTCGTGTAACCGGCGCATTCACCATTTTAGCAAACTCATCTTTATTTCTTTCGTGTTCGAATTTTCTACTATACATATTATCTTGTAATATTAAAAACTTTATTTGACACCACAGGCTACTAGACAATCTGTCCCCAATATTGAAAGAAGAAGTGAGAAAAATGGGTTTCAAAATAAGTGAAGTTCAAACAAAACATTGTCTAATAAAATCCGATAGACGCAGAAATGTCGTTCAGCGCATTGCTATCCAACAACTTGCAAGCCGTATGTATAAAAAGAAAAATAAAAGAAATAGAAAGCTATGTTATTTCTTGTAAGTGGAAAGGGTGAATATAGGCGCAGCAATTCGTTCCATCAGAAACGTTATTAAGGTGCAGTGTACGTTAAGACATTAAATTCATTTTTAATATTATCCAGTCAAAATAGACAAAAAATTATTGAAACTTTGTAATAATTCACTATTACAATTGAAATGTTAAAATTGCCCCCCGAGCCCATGTTGGCTAAAAATTTCATTCGAGGTCAAAGATCACAAATATCGGTTTCTCTTAAACGGTAAGTGTTATTGTAAAAATAGGTCATACAGAATTTGTAGATCTATCTACAAAAACTGTTTCAATCCTTTTTTCCTACGATTCATCGTTCATGAGATATCACGATTTCAAACACTGAAGATGCTAATACGCACTTATACGCGGCCTGTGTACGTCATCGGACGTTCAATATAAGCTGATAATGACGCTGATCTCATAATTGAAACAGCAATAGAAAAATTCCATACAAATAAAACTATCGTTGTTGGTGAAGATGAAGATTTGTTAATGGTACTGACTGCACGAACTCCAATTCACAAAGTTTAACTTCATATCCAAAAATTCAAGCTCATATCTTATTTTTACATGCAATAACTGGCTGCGATACTACATCGGCATTTTTCAAAAGGGGTAAAACAACAGTATTTAAATTATTCGAATAACGTCATGATTTAATTGATTGTTCGGAAGTATTTACAAAGATTTACTCTTCTCCATACACCATCATTTCAAATGGAATTCGCTCTTTTTGCTATGTATGAAGCTCTAAAAAAGCTTGATTGTATAGACAACTATAGACATTTGAGATTTGTAAAAAATACACGGAATAATAAAAGAGTACAATTATCCTGTCTTCGTCCAACATCTGCTGCTGCTTGTCAACATGTATGTCGTGTCCACTATCAAATTCAAGTATGACTAGGAAACAAATTGGATCCAGAAATTAATAGACAATAGTTTGGAGCCAATTCAAACTCTTTTCCCGCCTGCTCCAGAAAAACTTTTTAATACTATTTTTTGCGGTTGTTTTCTTATAACAATTTACAGAAATCCAGCATGTAGAGGAAGAAGAAGGCGAAGAACAAGAAAGCGAAGAAGAAGACATGGCGGTTGAAGTGGAATTCGAAGATTATTAATCATGCGACGATTTTTAAAACTCAACAATAATCCGTTCCACTTTGATAATTACCAACAGTAGATTTTTTTTCGTCAAAAGGAAACTGTCTGATCAGACTGCCTTAATCATAATCGATCGTGGATTATGCCTACTGGGGAAGCGCCGCTAAAGAAAGCCCCAAGTACGTTACCTCATAGGTGGCGCGGAAATGTGTGCATATTATGCAGAATACGACGTTTCCAATTTTTGAAATTGCGATATCTCATGAATGATGATGCGTAGGAAAAAAAGTGCGGAAACCGTTTTTGTAGATACTTGCATGATCTATGTACTTTGTGTTGCCTATTTTATGATAATACTTATCGTTTACGAGAAATACGCGATATACTGATATATGTGACTTTTGACCTTAAATAAAATTTTTAGCCGACACGGGATCGGTGGGGAATTTTGACATTTCATTTATATTAGTATCTTCAAGGTTTGTATCAATTTTCAGCTCTATGCAAATTATTACGAAGTTTAATGTCTATTTTGACTGGATAAATAATACTGAAAGTGTTTTTAAGTCAAGATCGATTCATGTAAATAATAATCAGATTGCCCTAGTGACTGATGAAATGATAGTTAATACATTGCGTGCTAAATTAAAAGCATATTAACAGAAATTGCTGTATATACTTGAACAAGGTAATGTAAGAAGACTGGAGAATTTTGCTAATTTCTTGATGCTAGTAATGTTAGTGTATTTGTAAGAATTAACTATTTCAATATATTAAATACTAAAAATGAATACATTTTCCAAAAAAACTGTAGATTTGTAGAAAGAGTTTGCAATTCTGAACATTATTTTAATGGAACTGTTCTATTAAATAAAGCCTACTATGTTCTTTTGAATTATCGTATTTTTTAAGCGTTCTCAGTAGGCCACGACCGACGAACTAATTTCTTTTAGCAAAAAAAAAAAAAAGAAAATTCAGGCGGATACGAGAGTATGTAGGCGAGAAGTGACAAACACAATAATGTAGAATCGTATTAAATCGTACAAAAATTGACGTTTAGTGTTCAGCATTGAATATATTATAGACTATAACTTTGTCGGCTGCACTCTCTTAATTTTATATTTAAAATATGCCAATTTCTCACTTCCAGACACATTTTTAAATTTCTTAGAACCATACCATTCCATAGCCCTTGTAAGCAGATTCATATTGCCTGATCGATTTGCTGGGAATAAGTCCAGAAATTGCATTTTCGCTGCTTCAGACGCTTCACTTTTTTTGATTGCATAACTGACAAAAATTTGATCTGAAGAAAATTCAGGAGGATACGAGAGTATGTATGCGAGAGGTGACTAACACTGAATAATGTGGAATCGCATTAAATCGTATAAAAATTGATATTAATGACATGAAAATTTAAATTTTAATGCTATGCGACTTTATATGAAGAAAAATTATTTTCGTTCTTATGGAAAATCTATAGAGGCTTATTGACTATGTAATTGAATAAGGGTTCATTAAAGGCATATTGTTGTTTCATATGTTCAATTCTAACCGAAAGATAATAATCTCATAAAGTGGCTTGGATTTTTGAGAACAGAGTAAATTTATTTTTAATTATAACTCAAAAACTATACTTTTTAGTATATACACATCGATTTTTTGTAGAGAATCAAATCTCCTATCGAAGTGGCATTTATAGAGTTAAAAAAAAATTTAAAACAAAATAAATAGGTCGGTGGCGCAATGCTGAAGGTGTTTGGCTTGCGACCACCGCCAGACAATGTAAGAGGATACAGATAACACAAAATAAACTCATAAGACTACTGACTAACGCCAACAGATACACGTCGATAGCTGAATTGCATCGAACATCAAAACTCCCGATGATCAGGGAGTATATAGACGAGACGTCCGAAAAATTCTTCTCGTCTAAAATTCAGTTATCGACCATGACGACAGACCTGACCTCTGAAAGGGCGTAAGACAACCCGACACACAGACACAAACTTATACATCAAAGACTCCCAATATACTACGAACACCGGTAACATTTCTGAACACACATACACCACATGATACAAAAGAAACCAATTCACTCTTCCCTTTTCAAGCCCCTTAACCCGCCGATAAACAAACGTTGCCTAAAAACAACACTGTAGAATTAAGCCTAAAAATTTTAACCCAGTTTTAAATCTAAATCTAAATATACTTTTTGAAACAGATTTTTTGGCAAAAATTTTCCTGGGTTCCAACACGCTTATTAACCATCTCACACAAAACTTCAAGTATAATGTAGTACCTTTATTTCCTCCGGGAAAACGTCCCGCACAAAAAATAGGCATAGATTGCAACAAGTGCGTGATGGACGGATGGAACCTATAACAGGCTGCTGAAGAGTCCCTTGCCATACCAACGGCATGTTGGGCTGCCTGTTTTTGCAATTGGTAAATTAGGCAGCCCGACAATATGATTTTATTTATACTGTGTGTTTTGCATTTACATATTTTTTTATATTCTTATTTTATACACTGTATTTCTAAAGAGGAATTCAACTGGCCTGAATTTTGTAAACTTAAAAAATAAAGAATTGTTAAATTGGAAAAAAGAAAAATTGGCTTGCGACCACGGAGTCCCGGGATCGAATCCTGGCCAGGGTATGGATGTTAGTGGCGTTTTTTCATGTGTTACCGAGACGGAAGCAGTGACCTAGACCACTGTTGGGTAGCACAACGTGTCTAGTTGCTCTTATCTCTCCTGAGTTCAACTTTCAGCTGCGGTAGATGGCAATATCGCAGGGAATGGTTGTTGTATTGATGTCTATGTGTACGTGTCCTGGTTGAGTGGTAGAGCAGCAATAGCTGAACTTCGCCAGGACGTTGATATCAATAAGGCATTAAAAGAAAATAAATAAGAAATAAATAAAAATAAAAAAAACTATTAAAAAACGAGAAATTTCAATTTTTTGTTTTTTTTTTTTTTTTAATTTTTGTGTATAACTTTTTTCTTAGTGGATTTAAGTATAGGCATTGGTTCACAAAAAAGAGATCTGACGTAATTCCCGTCAAAATGGTGACCGATTAAAAGCGTTTTTGATAAAAATTGGCTGAGATACAGTCGTTCAAATTTACCTGCTTTTTTACGATTTTACCACTTTTTACCTTTATGCCACTACTTACATTTATACACCCAAAAATTATTTTTATTCAATACGAAAGTTATTTTCGTTTTATCAATGATGATAAAGGTATTTGCTTAAAATTTTGATATTCATATGATCTTAGAAATGAAGAAAATTAATGCTGTACCAATTTACAACTGTTTTAAAGACACTTTTTTGAAAATTACATATCTGTTATATTTATACCATAATGTTTTCGAATTGAATATCAATGTCTTCATCAACATCGTTTTCGACATCTTCTTCCGTAACTCTTGACAAATTAGCGTTTTCACAATTTAAGCCCAAACATTCTTTGTAAAATATGGATCAGCTAATTCCTAAATTAGTATAAAGGTAAAAAGTGGTAAAATTGTAAAAAAGTAAGTAACTTTGAACGACTGTATCTCAGCCAATTTTTATCAAAAATAGTTTTATCTGTCACCGTTTCGACGGGAATTACGTTAGCTTTCTTTTTGTGAACACCTATACCTAAATCCACCCAGAAAAAAGTTATACACAAAAATTTAAAAGAAAACAAAAAATTGAAATTTTTTGTTTTTTTTTAGTTTTTTCGATTTATTTTGTTTGAAAAATTTTTTTTACTTTATAAGTACCATTTCGATAGGAAATTTGATTCTCAAAAAAAAATCGTATTATGTGTATGTACTAAAAATGTATAGTTTTTAAGTTATAGTTAAAAAACTAAAAAGTGGACCAATTTATTCCGTTCTCAAAAATCTAAACCTAAATGTAATAGCACTTTGTGGAATTATCATCTTTCGGGTACAATTGAACATATGAAACAATAAAATAACTTTAACAAATTAGTTCCTTTTACCCCTGTTCTTTTCGACGTAAAAAAATTAGTTAATAAAAAAGTTTTCTCAAGCTTTTTTAATTAAGTGAACAATTCAAACATAATCATTATTTCCTTGCTGTTCGCCAATTTTTAAAACGGTCCCGTTAAATAAGTAGAGTCTTGTTTAATAACAGATTTTTTTGTCATATTATTTTGCTGAGATTTAGTAGAGTACGGTCCATATCGAATACCCTTATAAGGAGCAGTTCACAACAGATGTGTGATAGAGTTCTACCGTTTTTTAATGCGCGGGCGAATATTTTTACCATCTGTACGTTACCTACATGACACCTGATACTTTTATGAAATAATATCTTGTGCTAAAAGTTCACTTTACAAAATAAAAACAAATGTTACCTATAATGTATTGCATAAAATAATTTAAGGATTACGCAAATCATCGACTCGTTTTGTTGATGTGGGATGGTTTACCGACTCTTGTGACTGTTTCGTAATAGTACGAGGGGGCAAAAATTAATTAATATTTTCGCTTAAGGTGATAGGATGATTTTTTTATATAGGTAATTGAAATTAAAAACAACTGTGTGAGAATAGTAGACGAAATAAGAAATAACATAGGAGAAACTTAGGAATGAATTTTCTGCAAGACAGACAGTATAAAATGAGAAGAAGCACTGACCAGCCAAATAAATACAAAACTTACCTGACCTTAGTAAAAATGTAAATGTGTACTTAGTAAATCATGTAAAATGCTCCTACAACTTTCGTACATGTCTAGTTATTAGATTTAAAAAGGAGAAACTGGCCGATTGACTTTGACCACCGCGAAATCTTGTGGAATTATTGTACTGCTCCCCTTCTGGTTTTCCTTAGGGCCCCTTGTTCAGCTTTGTCCTTAGCACCAGACCGATCACTCAATTATCACACTCGAATTAATGGATAATAATAGGATAAAACCATATCACAAAAATGTCAGAATGTATAATGATCTAAAAGTCAATAACTTCCAGGATGACTTAAAAAAGTTTGAATGGAACAATAAAGATAAAGATACCAATTCACAATTCACTATCCAATATACTAACAAATACAATCCTTACATGTCTCAATAAACATACTCCAGAAAAGGAAATTTTAATTGAGGGCCGTTGGGGTCACAACAAATGTTGGACATATGAAATAAAGTTATAAATAAAAAAAGAGACACAAAATACAAAAAAAAACAATAATTACAGGTAAGGAGGAAGGCTGGAATGAATACAAAAAAGTCGAAATAATGTAGTAACCATTATGAGAAATCAGAAAAAAGCATATTACAACGAAAAAATTGATGAAGTAAAAAATGACAAGGAAAAGATGTGGAAAACATTGAAACAATTAGTATATGGAAAAAATAAGTATAAAGGAATATGTATCAAATTTGCAAATGAATTATACGAAAACAAGGAAGAGATATCGGAATTATCCAACAATTATTTCCTAGATAGCGTTGAAGATATTACTTTGTCACTGAACAAAACTAATAATTATGAAAACATTAAACAATATGGAAAAACATAACTACACATTTGAAACATTTAAACCATTTAATACCATACAATTAAGTGAAGTTATGAAGAACATGAAAAATAAAAAGAATAGTGTGGATGGAGTACATACACATATACTGAAAGTATCCTATGAAGCAATAAGTGACAGGTTTCTAGATATCATGAACTCTTTCCTTGAGTCAGGAATTTTCCCTGAGGCATCACAACAGTCATTCCGGTAGAGAAAAAAGTAAACACTACACTAGGACATGAGCACCGTCCCCTAAATATGGTTCCCAGCTATGAGAAATTATTATAAACTGTTGTTAATGAGCAATTAGTGGAATATTGTGAATCAAATAAACTGTTAACCAAACATAAGGCAAGGTTTCGTAATAAGAACTTATGTGAAAGTGCTTTACAAACTATATTACATGACTGGAAAAGAGCAGTAAATGATAAACTTATTATTGGTGTAGTGTATCTAGACTTCCAAAGAGCATTTGAAACTATAGACATAAAATTATTAATTTTAAATCTTGAAAAGCTAGGTATTAAATGTACAGTATTAAACTGATTTAAAAGTTACCTGAACGATAGATCGCAAGTCACTAAATATGAAGGAGTAATATCTTATTCCAGAAATACTAAATACGGGGTTCCACAAGGGGCAGTCCTCGGTCCCAGTTTATTTGTAATATACATAAATGATATAGTTCGCCATAAACATAAATGTGATATCCAATTTTTTGCAGACCGATACACTATTGTACTTTATTGGTGAACGTGTTGACGAAATATTATTAACAATAAATGAAGAGATTAATGAACTTCAAAAATGGCCAAATGAAAATAATTTAAAAATAAATACTAATAAAACTAAATACATGGTAATAAAAAATAAATATAATGCAACAAATACTGAAAGTGAGATGTGTGTATATATATGGAAAAAGAATAGAACGAGTAAAAGAATATAATGCTATGTATTTGCAATGTTGCATATTTGTGTTGTGGAGTTATTTATGTCTTCCAGATTTGGTAAAGATCTGATGAGGCAATTGAAATATTTTGAATTGTTATATAGTTGCTGTAGTTTGGTAGAACTGTTTTTAAGTTAGGGAATTTGTTTTATAGTTTTTATATGTCATATGTTGAGGTTATTATAATTTAATGACACTGACAATGAAAATTCTAACTTTGGGCTGAAGGGGTCAGGTTTGTAATAATAATCTAAATTTAGTTGTTTTAAAAAAACTTTGGCTTCTTGATTGAAAAGAAAAAAGGATGACAAAAAAAAAAGAAAAAAAAGGAGAAAATCAATAGATACGGGTAGAAGATTGAAGATTGAAAAAGAATTAAAAATTTGAGAATTTTGGAGAGAAAAATAAGTAGAAGAAAGAAGATCAATAGATACGGCAGATACGTGAGAAAAGTTTTGAAATTTGGAAAAGAAAATAGGTAGAAGGAAGGAGATAAAATAATTTGAAGAGAAGAAAAGAATATTAAGGCTAGTCGGAGAAGTGAAAAAAGTAAAGGAAGAAATAATGAAGAGGAGTTGAAGGATAGGAATTGTAAGGTGGAGAAAATAAGTAGAAGGAAGGAGTTAAATAGTTTGAAGAGAAGAAAAGAATATAAAGATTAGTCGGAGAAGTGAGAAAAGTGAAGGAAGAAATAATTAAGAGGATTTGAAGGATAGGAATTGTAGCTACGAAGAAAGAAATGAGTGAAAGGTATTAAAATCAAAATTATTTATAAATTATCACATTCATATAATTATATCAAGAAATTTTAGTCAATTGAAATTTTAATTTTATAAAAAAAAAAATAGGAATTTCCAACATAGAAACCTGAACCTGCAATCTGAGGTGGAATTGCATAGCCGGAGCTACAGAGATAATTAAGAATTGAATATTGCTGTTTTAGTTAGTGGTATTGATTTGGAAGATATAAATGGTTTCACATCAAATTTTTAATCAATCGTAATAATAAAACATAACAATAAATATTTAGGTGTGATAATAGATGACCAACTAACATTTTCAAAACATGCAAGTTACATAACAGGTAAAATGGCCAAAAAAATGTATTTACTAGGGAGACTAAGTAATTACGTTTCTCAATGGACAAAACAATAACATACAATCAATCATTAGCCCATATTTAAATTATTGTGCATCAATACTATTCCTGTTGAATAACACCGAATTAGAAATATTACAAACGAAACAAAATCAAGCATTGAGTATAATATTAAACTTCAAGAAATATACTAATAGAAAAATTATGTTAGAAAATGTAGGTGTTCTTAGTGTCAAACAAAATATAGCTTTTAATACGATGACATTTATATATAAAATTTTTCATGGACAATTACCTGCACATCTATTAGAATTATTTACTTATGTAAGAGACCACCAATACATGACCAGAACCAGAATTGATCTATATATACACACAGTTAGGACAAATTATGGACAGAATGATTTATATCGGATAGTATGGTAATGCATAATAGATTACCCATTGAACTAACAACATGTCAATCTTTGCAAGCATTTAAAAGAAAAGGTATACATATATATGTAATAATGTAGATTGATATTAAATATGAAACTTTGTATTGAATTTTGATTGAGGGTGAAAGTCTTCCAGTGTGAATTGTGTAGCGGATAGTATAAGCAATAAAAGAATTAAGTGGCGACCGAAATTTTATACCCTCGAACAACTATTAATTTGAGAAACATGTAATTGTTGATAATTGTAACAATTAAAATTTCACTGTTAACCACCAATTGAAAATTTCCATGTTTTTTAATAAAAATATTTCCTCACTTACCTCTTAAGGTAAGTAAGTAAATCGTATACTTCCCTAAGGTAAAATCAACCTACGTACCAAACAATAGTGACATAATAATGTAATTACTATAGTAGAAGTAGAAAAAATATATTAACCTCCTTAACAAATATATTAATAATTTGTAATGCCATATGCTTAATTAAATTCTGAAGAACTGACAAGTTTAAACAAACAAATATGTATGGAAAACTTTTTCAAAAAGTAAAAATATTTCGTACCACACAAAATTTTACAGTTATCAACTTGAAATGAAACAGAGAATTTTAGCACGTTATTGTGTTTCCCTTTTTAGGCTTGCTAGAAAAAAAATTGTTAAATTAATTATGAGACCGACTTATGTAGACTTTACAATAAATAAAGTCTATTTGGATGAAGACCTCAGGTCTAGACTCTTAATTATAAATAACACATAAATGGTCAGACAAGGTCAAATATCTTGGGGTGATATTTGACGTTATTATTAAAGAGTTCGTTAAAAGTTCAAAGGAAAATAATATTTAAACGTTATTATAATTCATAAATACTTCAGCCTTCACCATATATTTTTTAATTTTTCTTCTGGGCGATCTGCATGTTCATCGTTTAAATTTATATTTGATTTAGCTGCAATACAAAACACATTCGAATTTAGAATTGAGACGTCGACGTCGCGTCATTGTGGCAACCATTTTAATTACTAACTGCTTGATAATTATTTGTTTACCACATGCTTCATGTTAGTTATTTGTTTTCATAATTTTAAAAAATGGTGAATTATGTTATAGTTCAATAATTGTAAAGATTTCCATAACAAAAAATGTTGTCTGAGATTTTCCTTCAGTAACTGTTAGTGGAGGGATTATACATCACAAAACCACAAAAATCAGTTCTGGGGGTACCGCGCAACCCCCCCCCCCGAAAATAACCCCCCCCCCAAAAATAAAACCACCCCTTCACTGAAAAAAGCCCTATTTTACTGATAACTCGTTAACAGTTGAAGATATAAAAAAATTGCTCATCATAAAAAAGAAATTTTTTGCGCGCGGCCCATAGAAAAAATTGAATTGCCCGAAAACCAAACATGCTAGGAAGAAAAATCAAAATGGGTTTTAATGGGCATATAAAATACTCTTTTGTGTTTCAATTTTTTATGGCTAGTGATATCTATTAGTATAAGAAATAACAATATAACATAGTTACCTCTTGATTTTCTGTACTTTTAACTATTCACAGTCCCATAAAAAAATAGCTGACTTTAATATAAGTTATAAATGCATTATCCTTTAGTTCAAGGTAGTACTTCAATACAGAAAAAGTTAGGAATAAAAATATTCACATTTACAAATTTACCTGCATGTTGAAGTTAACCAAATTTTGGCCATTTTTTTTCCAGTTTATATATCATATAACTATTGCTTATAATCATTTAATAGTTAAAAATTGTATTAAGATGGCCATTCCCTAGAAAGAGACATCCGATAGGAAAATGTTTATTATTTTTGGCCATAACTTCTTTTTGTTAGTACGTATATTTAAAAAAACTATAAGAGTACCTAAGTAGAACCATAACAAGTCTATTACTATGAATTTTCAATCAATAATTTCTGAAGTTTGCAAAATAGCTAGATTTAAATTTAAAAATTATGTTAATCTTCCTATTTCGTAGTTTTAAATCTAGCTATTTTGCAAACCACTGAAATTATTGAGTGAAAATTCATAGTAATAGTCTTGTTATGGTTCTACTTAGGTACTCTTATAGTTTTTTTAAATATACGTACTAAGGAAAAAAAGTTATGGGCAAAAACAATAAATATTTCCCTATCGGATGTCTCTTTCTAGGGAATGGCCACCTTAAAAAAATGTCATCAAAAAATTGAATATGCAGCTTTTGGATTTCTTTTTGGCTAATATTAACATGCTGCTAAATTTGTAAATGTGAATATTTTTATTCCTAACTTTTTCTGCATCGAGTACTACCTTGAACTAAAAGATAATGCATTTATAACTTATATTAGTCAGTTGTTTTTTATGGGTCTGTGAATAGTTAGATGCACAAAAAATCAAGAGATAACTATATTATATTGTTATTTTTATATACTAATCAACATCAAAAGCCCTTAAAAATGGCAACACAAGAGAGTATTTTATATCCCCTTTAAAACCCATTTTGATGTTTCTTCCTAGCTTCTTTCTTCTGTGAATAGTTAGATGCACAAAAAATCAAGAGATAAAATTGCAAACAATAGTAAACACAATTATAATTTAGTTAAGGCTTACAATTTTTTATATTGTTTGCCCGTTACCTTATAAATGTTGCTATAACATTGGTAGATTGATTGACCGGCATTAAAGGGGCGGCAGATCCCCTTAAGCTGGCCGTACGTACGACAAATTTTTATTATTTACTTAAGCTTCAATTTTTGATCTGTTATTATTCTCTTAAAAAATAGGCCTTAACTAAATCATCGCTGAAAAATGTCACTAGCTCTCCCACTATTACGACATTATCGATAATGCATATACTTATCAAATGGCAGTTCTACATTTTACATGTATTTCTCTTGGTACTTACTGGTGAAAATAACATGACAAAAATGACGTTTATAAAATTTAATTTCAAACAACCTAAAAATTCGGTCCATTTACCAAAGACGAAGCAGGGGCCAAAATTCGACGCACGGTATTTTGGTAATACAGGGCGGGCCATTAATAATAGGTCATAGTGCAGGGGTAGATTTTTTTGATCAAAATATGAGGATATAACCAAATATTTTTTTCCTTCTTCAACATACATGTGGCAGGACTTCCTGCCACATGTATGTTTTCTTTATAAGCGGTGCTAGGGGAATCTACAAAATATATCACAATTAACCAGTATGTTACTGGTAAAAAACCTCTACGCCTGTGACGTTTACGTCAAAGGATCAGTTAAAGGTTGATTTTTATAAACAAACAACACAAATAAGTATAAAAACTTGAAATTAAATATTTCGCCGACGTTTCGGAAATGTAATCTGTTTCCTTTTTCAAGGCTTTTTTTGAAAAATATTTTTTGCTGTGAATGAAACAGATTAGATTTCCGAAACGTCGGCGAAATATTTAATTTCAAGTTTTTGTACTTATTTGTGTTGTTTATTTATAAAAACCAACCTTTAACTGATCCTTTGACGTAAAGGTCACAGGCGTAGAGGTTTTTTACCAGTAACATACTGGTTAATTGTGATATATTTTGTAGATTCCCCTAGCACCGCTTAGAAAGAAAACATACATGTGGCAGGAAGTCCCAAAGAATTGAAGAAGGAAAAAAATTAAGATAATGCCACAAATAACATTTAGACAATATAACCAAATATGCTTTAGTAAAATGTTGCTGTGCAAAAAGATACAGGGTGTCAAAATTAAAATAATTTTCTCGATTTATTGCAATAACGCAACAACCTAGCCTCTTGACTGATTTTCACAAATAGTTCCTAGATGGACTTCTCTTATTCTAAGAAACAATAATTTATGTATTACATCACGTTAGATCATAGAGGGCGCCGTAGGAATATATCTGATGATGAATTTACTTCATATTTTTTTGGATGAATCATTGTGGTACTTCGTAAATCTGATGAGGGCATCATTTCCACGTATAAAAGGTACACTTGGTAGAACTTGATAACTCCAATCGTTTTCGAGGAAGTTGCCGTTAAACATTTGAGTAATTTTTTGAAATTTAATGAAACAAAGTGTATTGAAATGTATGCTTTGATTAAGTTTTAGTTCTGTCATGTACGTCATTTAATCATTATATTCTGTTCTTGTGTTCCTCGAACTAATTTCTCTAACTTCTTTATTTAAAATGACTCGACATAATAATTTTGCAAATAAGGAGATGAGGGATATATGTGTTTACGTACAAAGAAATTTTAGCGGCCGTGCTGCAGCGAGGAGATACTCATTTCAATATCCAAATAGATTACAACTAGACCATAAGATTTTCAAAGATCTGTTTCGTCGTTTGGGAGAAACGGGTTCATTTCGCCATAAAAATGATGTAGGACGACCGGAAGGAATTACTCCAGATCCAGAACTAGAAATTTTAGTTCGTGTAGATGTACTTCTGTACAAAACTTATCTTTCAATTTGTTCTAAATAAACACAACAGGGATCGAAATTTTGTTAAGAACATTTTATTTACCGACGAAGCAACTTTTACTCGCCGAGGCATTTTTAACTGGAGAAATACCCATTACTGGGAAGTAGAAAATCCTCATGTTGTTAAAGAGAAGGCATTTTCAGCACGAATTTAAGATTACCTTTGGTGTGGTATTATCGGCGATTAGTTATTGGGGCCATTTATCCTTCCTCCAAATTTAAATGAACAGTCTTATCTGTTTATTCTTGCTGATATATTACATGCTTTCATACTAGACATACGGAGCAGAGTGTGGTTTAGGCAAGATGGAGCTCCCTCTTATTTCTCCATTGAAGTCAGTAATTATCTTGATGAGACTTTCTCACGCAGATGGATCGGTTGAGTAAGTGAGTTTGTTCGGCCACAAAGGAGTCCTGATTATAATCCTTTGGATTATTATGTGTGGGGACATATGAAGTCCTTAGTCTACGCAAATACTATCAATTCAAGAGAAGAACTGTAGGACAAAATACAAAACGCAGCCAATTTTATTAGAGGACAGGAACATGTATTTTTCAATGTAAGAAAATATTTAATGAAAATAATTAGAAAAGGCATAGAAGTAGGTGGAGACCATATCAAAAATTTACTCTGTTGCAGCTACTACCATCATCTCAAACTTTGCAAAGGTCTTTGAAATAATGATGCATTCATTATTGTTCGATCCGATAAAGACAATAATTACACCCCGGTTTTAGGTAAAGTATATCAACAACCAGGAATCTGATGTGTATTACGCAGTATTTCTCAGAGATTCTCGGCCGACACGGTCAGGTAGACGTAATACACACCGACTTTTCAAAGGCCTTTGATCGATTAGATCATGGTGTATTGCCGAACAAGCTTGATGGTGTTGGTTTGTCACTCAATCTGATCACTCTCTTTAAGTCATACCTCAGCAACAGGCTACAATTTGTTGAACACAAAGGCTACAAATCCAAAAATCTAAACACAACTTCCGAAATGCCACAAGGATCGGTCTTGGGTCCTCTGCTATTTAATATATACATAAATGACATCACACACTATCTTAATACGAAACATCTACTGTACCCAGATGACATGAAGATCTACTGCTCAATCTCGGACATAGGCGATTGTATTAACCTACAACATGATCTTGACAGCATAAGTAGAAAGTTATAAAAAATAATCTGTCACTTAACAGTAAGAAATGTAATATTTTGTCATTCTATCGCAAGAGGAACGCGCTTATATTTCCTTATAGTTTGGACCACACCTGTCTGAAACGTCCGAATTCTTTAAAGATTTAGGAGTCACCTTCGACCACCAATTAAATTTCAGTAAACGTATTCATAAAATTCTCAGCAAAGCCAATAAAAACATGGGATTCATCATACGTAATTCAAAAGAGTTTAGCTCACGCGAAGTACTAATGTCTCTTTATTACGCTTTTGTTCGTTCTCATTTGGAGTATGCCTCCCAAGTATGGTATCCTAGATATGAACATCAAGTACATTTGCTCGAGAACGTACAGAGGAAGTTTTTAAAATTTGTATCTTTCAAACTAACTGGTACCTACCCTCCAATTGGTTACCCCCATGATGTCTTATTGCTAGAATGTGACATGGTTTCTCTAGATACACGTAGACAAGCTCATTCCATAATTCTTCTATATAAATTATTGAATTCCATAGTCGACTGCTCAGAAGTGCTAAGCCAGCTTAATTTAAATGTTCCTCGTCCCAGTTCTGGACATCTTCAAACCTTGGGGTTTTTGCATGGAGGGGGGGGGGGAGTTTATACAATAAATACTAATATCATTAAGTCAAATTTTACATTATTTTTGGTCTTCTAATAAGATTAGATCCTTATTTTACACAATCTTTGGATTTATGTATTTATCTCAATACCATGAAAATACTCCATTAGTTCATAAGAAGTGAGAAAGAGTTTACGCTGTTATTAATATTTTGTTATGTCCTCATATTTTGGCCCAAAGAATCTACCCCTGCACTATGGCATATTATTAATGGTCCGCCCTGTGTACAAGGTGGTCTAAAATTGTCTCCCGATGTTTCTGCGGCTGATAGTGCTTCCAAAAATAATGGTAGTCTTTCATATAAGCTTATTTTCAAAAATGACGATAAAGGGAGATATGCCCATTAAAAGGGGGATAATAAAATTCAGTGTTTCTGCAATGTCTTCTGACTTCCTTAAAATATCACGTTCTTATTTTAAACTTAGTCATAGACCATCTGAACACCAGTTTACATGGTATCAGTAAAACCCTCTTTTCTAATTAAGGTGCAGTTTTAGGGGGTGATTGTCAGTATTTTTCTCAAAACTTTTTAATTTTTTCCAAATTTCTAAAAAAACTAATTTTCACAGATCCTTGGAAATAAAAAACGTATTGTTATCGCATTTCGATAAACCAGGCCATTCTCGAGTAATTTGTATTTAAAAAACAACGTGCAGTTACAACATTTTATTAATAAATTTTTTACACATAAAGAATGCTTTGAAATATTATTAAACGTAGAAAATAGCTAATCAAAATTGTTCAAAATGTCCTTCATTTTCCCTTATGAGCAATCTAATTCGTTTTTGAAGAAACACTCTGTAAAATTCCTTCATCAGTCTAGAGCACTGTAACTCTTCATCGATTCTTTCTCTCAACGGTTCAATCGTGTCAATTTGAGTATCATAAACCCGTGATTTTAGATAACTCCACACAGTGAAATCAAAAGGAGTTAGATCAGGAGACCGAGCAGGCCCTAACAAAACTGAGTTAACAAAAGCGCAACATTCAGTAATTCTGTGTTATAATTTTTCCCACCCCTTACAACTTACCCCTTTTTGTGAGTTGATTTTTTAATATTCTTACATAAACTCGAACCTAATTGCAGTTCAATTGCTTAATTTCAGATTTTTTGGAGAATTTAACTGGCTTGAGCCCCACTGTGCGTCGTATCAGTCATGCAACATGCAACCGCCCCAAAGATTAGCACGTGTTTTAGTAAAACTGACAGTAGTATATTAGAGGACTTCAGGACAGATTATAAACCGAAATCGGAGACATAAAATGGCTTTAGCCGAGTTTCGGACTTATCTTGTCTAGTCTAATAGAACTTATCACCACCAAAAATTTGGCAGTGTCTTTTAAAGCCGTGCAAGTTTTTGAATATTTGGAAGAAGGCGATAAAACTCAAATATTGGTGCTGTATGAATAGCGTGTACAATTATCATATTTTCTTTACCTTACCAAGTGATACACAATTAATCAAATAACATTGAAAGTTTAGTATACAGTCTTTAAATAATAATGTGTAATTTAAATGGAACGTATTTACAATCCCACAATATTATTTATTTTGTAAACTTGCGTATAGTTATTAAAATTTTAATATGTTTATATTTTAAATATGTTATGTTCTAGTTATTGCATTGTAATTATTATTTTATGCATATTTATGTTTACCTACATGACTCTTTTCCTTAATAATTCATTTAAGCGTAATTTAAACCTGTTTCAATATTTAGTTTTACGCATACATGTGATATTGTTAATACTTATAGTATATAGACACATATTCACGTTCAGCATGCATTTTAAATCAGAAAATACTGAAGAAAGATAAAACAGCAATACAAGCAGCACTACAGAAAATAGTCAGTCTTATGCAAATTCTTAAAAAGACTACATAGTAAAGTTAGTAAAATTACTAAGATATGAAGTAGCCTCTACGGACACCAAAAGACTTTAACACTTTATTCGAGCACCGCAACTAAACTTGCATTTCATGAACCACATTTTCATTGTCAGGTGACGGTTACACGTAGTTTTAACCATTCTCAGACGATGTTTTGGTTTTTGTTGAAAACTATTCGTAATAACAATGTTTTGTTGCACTCAATACAAACACAATTGTATCAATCAGTCACAAAGAAATTAAAATAGCAATAGGTTTAACAGTTGCAGTAAAGAAAATTCAATTTAATCAATTGACTAGTTACAAACATTAATTATATTAATAAATTCCTTAACTGAATAAGGCTCAACTACACAAATAAATGAATGTTCTCTTAACAAAATTTTTGATTTACTTAAAATGGATCTTTTTCAGTAAGTCTATTAATCCGGGAATAAGCTGGGAAAAAGCAAAAATAAAATAAAAAAAACATGTAGTAGGCCCGAATCGAAACATTTTTTTGCATTCGATTCCTGGGGTGATGTGGATCATTCATAGCTATTAAAACTTTATCGGTCATCCCCTCCAACCCTCGGGGGGCAAAAATGGCCGAAATTGGCCCAATTTTTCAATATTTTCAACTTTCGAGTTCTATTTTTGGCAAAAAAAGGGAAATTTCGAATACAGTATTTAGCGAGTGCGAAGATGAAGATTCGCGGGAGAATTTCAATGTAGATGATCCAATTCTTGAAAATGAGGAAACTGACGATGAATATGATTGAACACATTGTAAATAATCGTATACTTTGTTCTTTTTATTATAATGTATTTTACGTTAAACTGTATATAAAATTATGGTATAAAAAGTAAAGAAAGAACATAGTTATCATTTGATATTATTTGTATTGAAATATGCAATAAAATTTGAAACAATCAATTAAAGAACGTAATAAAAAAATTAAATATCTGTGTTATGTTTTTCATAATAATTAATAAGCACATTATACTACAGAGAGAGAGGGAGAGAGAGAAAGAAAAATAGAAATGGAAAGAGAAAGAGAAAGAGAAAGAGAGAGAGAGAGAGAGAGAGAGAGAAAGGAATAGTTTCGTTTGTTATTTGCCAAAAATAGAACTCCAGAGGAAAACTTGGGCCAAATTTCGGCCATTTTTTGCCCCAAGGGTTGGAGTGGGTGACCGATAGGGTTTTAATGGCTATGAATGATCCATATCACCCCAGGAATCGAATGCACAAAAAATTTTTCGATTCGGACCTACATGTCTTTTTTATTTTATTTCCCAGTTCGTTGCCTGGAGTATATGTCTAGAGTAGCAATAATGCTTTCCCATGCCTTGTGTAAATGTGTCACTAAGAGGATTTCAAATAGATTATGCGATACTCGGTCCCTTTGAATTTTAAAAATTGTATTAGCCTCCACATTATTGCTCCAGTGGGCTATTTCATACCGAATACGCGAATAAAAAATAGAATGATGAAACTTCTTAGCTATGTTATCACTTAACCTATTTGGTTAATAATTAATATTTTTGGGTGCTAAATCAAAAAGTTTGGTAATGTTTTGCTCTAAAATTGTAATATATTACACATGCAGAGTTACAGGGGGTGTATCTGTCATGAGTGCTGAGATATTTGACAAAATTCAAGATTAATTAAAAAATCACGATCAATCTTCAATTGTTTATGGAATTTTGGTGAAACATGCATAAGGTATCCAGTTTCTTTAAATCTGGTAACAGTATCGTATGCTAGTAGTTTTTGCCTAATTTTTTTCAGTCGGTTTATGTTCGTCGAGGACGGACGTTAAAACTTCGGTAAACTCGATAAAATTTAAGTCATCGGTAGATTAAAAAATTCTGCGTAAAATGAAGTGTAATAATAAAAGAACAAAGCATGCAACGAATTAAAAATTGAAAATCACTGTAAAATATTTGTTAATAATACTATAAAAGTAAACACGGGTCTAGCGTATGGGCCGTACGTCATAAATGAAAACTACCTGGAACCAACCCTTCAAGGCGCTCTCAAATATATTGTGTGAGCAACTTCTGTTTATAAACATACCTGTGGACGAAAACAGATAAGTTTTAAGTAGTAGTTTTAGTTTATTAGTGTAGGTACTAGTTTATTTCTTTATTAAAATTGAAAGAAGAGGTATTAAATATAGGTAATGAAATAGAAAAATACCCGGAATTGGAAAGCGGCAGTTGAATGTAATCACTACAAAAACAAACCAATATACAGAATGTGCAAAATATTCTCTCTGGCCTCTTTCTAATAACCCGATATAAAAAACTCTTTCCACTGCGAGACAGAGCGCTTCCTTGCACTTCCATAAATGGATATTTACCCGTGGAGCGGTTAATGGATAGAAGCTTCTTGCGGTGAGAGAATGTATGTTTGTCTTGGCAGACAAACAAAGTGAACGCAAGCGGGCAGAAGGAGATACTAGATTCAGAAACAAGAGAAACAGGAAATTTAGAAGAAGAATAAATAATGAGATCGAAACTTAAAAGAAGCATGGAAATTAAAAAGAGGCATCTTGTAAACGCTTATGATGGTAGATCTAAACTAAAAAAGAAGCATGGAAACTTAAAAGAAGCATCTCACAAACACCTACACTTCCCATCCTATAGTCCTACTCCATGCGTCCAAGGTTTGGTTCCGGCTCTAGCAAATCAATCAGTCAATCAATTTTTGTCATAAACTAGGACTCAAAATACTTTTCTGTTATATTAAAATGAGCTTGTCAAGTTGCCATATTTCTTATGCAAATTCACTCGTGAACCTGCGATGAGTTGGTACCAGAAACCCCGGGGCTAAATTCTTTAACATTTGGTAAGTTGAAATTATTGGTGAAATAGGTTGAAATGGTTTTAAACTTTTTTATTTTTCATGTCAAATGTGATATCACGAGTACACAACTTCATTTCTCTAAATTGTTAATTAATATTATTTCAAATATCATTTTGTAAAAAAAATGGTGCGTGGAAACTGAAGCGTTTAAGCTAAAATTATATATGACTAAGTTATTATGAACATGAATGAAACATCAGACAATTGCCTCTTTGGACGATTAGTTTCCATCTTCAGATACTTTAATCTTGTTATTTAATTCGAACATAATGAAACTCTTGGTGCAAAACACTAGTGAACGCAAAAACTGTCAACAGTTATCTAAAATACTACAATTTATACTTAACCTCAAAAGCTCATGTTCATAAATGTAGGGCTATACTAACATCGAACGATACTGCTCCCATGCCATCACGTGCACACACACACACATATATTACTCTACGTAAACGCATGATGCTAGCATAATGCTAACTATACAAAGCAGGATTCCCTACATCTTCTGGAATTCCCACTCCAGGCATTACACATTTTGTGACGCTGTCATATAGGTTTGCCCTCGCTATAAATGTTTCATTTAAAAAATATTTTCCAGTAGAGTTTTAAGTTACTTAATAAAAAACGATTTTATTTAAGGCCTTACGACGATTTAAGATAGTCTATAGATATTTTTTAACTTTGAAATTATCTTTTGCATTCTCAAGGCACTAAATATACCACGATTCAATCTAATCTGATCTAGCCTCCCTCAACATCGTTAGGTAGTTCTATTATTGTCCCGTTTGAATACTTTAATGGCAGACTTGTTGTGTTGTTAATGTTAAACGATATAAATGTTGATAAATTGACTGGGTGTGAGACGTCTCTAATGCAATTCGCACCCGCCGAATCGAATCGCATCAGAAATTATTCTGGTTTAACAAAAAGGTTAAAAGCCGACGTCTCACAGGGCTTTTACAAGATTTTAACTGATAAGTCATAGGCGGGTAAATATTTTTTATATTCGGGGTGAGGTAATTCATAGTGTGTACCATTTCAGTATCTTCTACGTTATACAATAGTTGGAAACTTTTCAAAAAGCTAAATAAGTTTGATGAAAAGGTGTACAACCAGAAATATGCCAGTGGGATTAGTGAAAATGCAGAATGTAATTCGCCACAGGAAGCCACATGGTTTACTGGATAGATTTATTAGTAAGGAACATAGCCTTGAATTTGATCTTATTTTAAATAGTGGAAACATTGTTAAATCGACGTTTAAATGTGCAAAGATCATGAAAAATGTTTGTTTTGTTTTTCAGTAGCTCCAAGACTATTGTCAATAGAGACATTCGTTTTTTTCTGGTGCGTAAGTATTAAAAAACGGTTAATTTAAGACCTTATTGAAACTAATTAGTTATTTATTTGTTTAAATAATGGCGAAATGCCGTCAAAATTTTCAAAATTTTAAAGCATTTTTCATTTAGTGAGAAAAGCTCTTACAGCATTGCAATTTTCAGAAAATATAAACCTCAAGTTACCTTTAAAATTTCATCGAAAAATGTTTATTCGGTAACGAGAAAATTGAATTATATATTAAAATGACCTTAAATGTTTAATGCAATTCGACCCTATTCCCGTCAACCAAAATAGATAATCCGGGATAATACTTCTTGTCGAGACTTATATTTTATGAAAATGTTATGGGAATATCAATTTTAATATTTTAGACCTCCCAAATGGTGTCGGAAAAAGTATTTTTTTTGGGCATGTTTTATCCGAATACCTTAACAACAAATGAAATTATTGGCATAAAACTTTGAGATCTGAGTAGCTGGTAATTTAACACGCAATTAAAAAGCTCTGGCTCATTTAGAAACCAAGATATACGGGGAGATTCGCTAGCAATGCGCCATAGCCTAATGGCAGATAGAGCACTTCAAGGCAAGTCTAGATCAACAGGGATAATATGCAAAGAGACTTAGGGCCGATTTTTCAATGTCCAGTTAAAAGTGCCAGATAGGTAGCTGCTAGTTACGCTTAGCTGGCAGTTATATCTACGGTAGTGTTTATCAACAGTAATTTAACTGCCAGCTACGTATTCATGAGTTGAATTCTTTCTTAGCTATGTTGGCACTACTGATTCTACCTAAAGTTTCTTTCAATTGGTTTAATTCAAATTGCGCGCGTGTTTTAGTGACAGGTTATCTAATTTAACCTCAAAATTTATTGCGTTGTCTAGCGTGTTGATTAATGTTCTGTTCTTAATTTTGTACGTTTGTGTATCAGCAATAATTGCAATAGAGAGTGTAAAAGGAAAAAAAGGTGCTAACTACACTTTAAGTGACTGGAGAAATAGAATTATTTCTGCAACTTCCTCTATTATCTCAACAATATGTAAACAGTTTCTTTACGCAGTCGAAATCTTATTAAAAAATCTTTATCATCATAATTCTCAAAATTGTTTTCTCGTTCCCTTATGGTATAGGGTCTCCTCTCATACTTTATAAATTGTATAATATCATTGTTATGATCAGTCTTATCCAGAATATTGTTATTATTATTCATTATTGGCAAAAGTATATTTAATATAAATCGCAAATTAAAAACGAACATATCAATCAATCACATTGGTTATTAGGTTAGAATGTTTTAGAATTGTCAGAAATTGAACCAAATGCGCATGTGTATCCAGACGTTGGTCGATACCAGCGATGCCACAGCTACCGAATTTGGATGAAGTCTACGGAAATACTGATTTGTTATGAAATTGTGTCGAACACTTTTCTTAAGTCAGTATCACAAGAATATAAAGAAAGGTGATTATAAAGTGAGTGAAATTTATTTTTTGAAATTCCCTGTACCGCTCATCGATACGAAATATACCGAAAAATTTCAACCTATTCTACCAAAATCGCCGGAAGGGCTGTGGCAACACTGGCCAATACAGCAGTGCTTGCTAGAACCTAGAAGATGATAGACGTGGACATTGCGACGGCAATGGCTGCTTTAGGTGCATTTAATTATTTATTACAAACGAATATCGCAACTAACAAAAAACCTCGACGGAAAAGAAGGTGGCTGGTGGAGTAATTTTTTTAATCTCTCGCAGATTGTTCTACGATTTTTACTTCCCTCGCATATACCGAAGGGAAGTACTGTATTCGAAAAAAAAATCGCCCTCCGAGATTTCTTCGGATTTTCACGTTTCAGATCATGTAGATTACGCAGATATAGGTTTTTCACTTCCACCAGTCTGCCTGTCTGCCTGTCGGTCTGTTGGTGCATTAGCTAAAAAACGACTTGACAGAGAACAGTCAAATTTGGTTGGTAGCTGGCGCTACTGCCACCAAAGAAATGGTTCTAGACTTTCATTGGAAAATAAACAGGGTTGACCGCCTAAAGGGAATAGATAAAAAAATATTTTCGCTCAAATTTAAAATTTACACGTTTTATGACATTGTAAACCTCTTTCAAAAAATAAAATTTTAACAAATTTTTAACCACGAATAAATGGAAAATAATGGTTTTTGCTCAAATATAAAATTTCCACGTTTCACGGCATTCTAAACCCATTTATTTAAATATTTCTGAAAATTAAAAGAAAATTTTGAAAATAATAAAAAATCGGTATTTACACAGAACCTCCCTCACTCTAAGAAATTATTAATTAAGAAACGACATATGAGAATAATAATCGGAATGTACAAAGAAAACCCGATGCCTTTTAATATACGAGTTAGTTACAATTTTTTTCCGTAGACTGTACTTTTAATAAAATGAAGAAAATCTGATTTAAAATTTTTGTTTACTGAAATAAGTACAGATTCGATTAAGTATTAATTAATTAGTATTATCTGATTTGTGTTTATAAACATTTATATTTACGTTAGATATAGTAAAAATACTGAAATTAAGGGAGGCATAGATAAATTATTAATTCTATGATATTCTGAATTTAAATTCAGGTTTATATCAATATCTTAGATAAATAGGTTGTGTTTCGGTGTTGGTAGAACTAATACGGGCTTTTGTAACAGTTTTACAGAAGATTTTTTCAGCTATGTCAAGTTTATTTTGCAATGAATTTTCAATATATCCTTCTGCAACAGCAGTAGATTTCCAACCACCAAGACGTTTAATGGCTGAAAAGTCTACACCGCCGTCAGAAAGTATTGAGGCAGAAGATCGCCGAAAACAATGCCTAATGTAGAGATGCAGCTGCTCTAATTTTAAGAAGGTTGCTATAAGGGACGGCAGTTTAGAAAATGTATTTATGTTAACTGACTGTGTAGAATATTTATTATTTTTATAAAAAATAAAAAACCGCTTGTGTGGAGTATGTGCAGGTCTTAATGAGACATAGTGCTTAACCAAATTGAGAAGGGTATTTTGTTCATTATCTACTATGGTAAATATTCTGTTTGTGTGTTTTAGATGCCTTAATTGTAACTAAAAATTTAGATCCCAAATCTTGAACATTATTCGTTTCTAATTTCAACAGTTCATCCTTTCTCAATGCGCCCCAGCTATTCCGAAAATCAATGCAACCTACGAAAGAAATTTTAGGTATTATTATAGTTTTATCTTGGTTATTTGTTTACCTTTGTCATTAAGAAAAGGCTGTTAGGAGCATCAAAAATAAATTTTTGTACGTGTTCTTTCTCAAGCACTTCTGACTTCTTCGACGCATGACCTACGTTTTGCCTCTTGATAAACATAATTAATTTATTAAATTTATTTATGTCGATGTTTTCCTTCAAAATTAAGGTTGATTTAAGCATTGAATATTTTGGCCATAAACTTGCAATTAGGTCTATTTCTTTAATATTCGAGAAATATGCCAATAGCACCGATTCTGAATAGTGCGTTACTTATTTTCCATAGCACTATGAAATAAATTCGGCATAAGATTTCTCAGACAATTTTCGGCTTTTTTCTGGCAGTAAACTTAATAATGCTATATTTGCAGTTTCTGCCACTTCAGGCGCGGTTAATGTAAAATCGTCTTCGTCAATATTCATTTGTTTAACGTTTTACAACACCGACTTCGGAAGTGACAAGCTTGGCAGTGACAGATATTGGTGACACAGCGTCTGGAATTAAGTATTTAATTTCATGTATGTTGGGTATCTATACTAAAATCGCTTAGTAATAACGAAATCATGCATTAATAGGGGTCATTAATAAACGATTTTGTATAGATTAATCTAAATCTTTAATACACTGTCGACGGAAAAAGAATAATAACTTCATAGATTATATACTTAAAATGATAATTTCCACGCCACTGGCGATCGCCCTGTGAAACATATATGGCCCAAGTTTTGGTCAAAGAAATATACGGAGTGGTCATCCGACAGCAAAAATTCAGTATTATATAGAAGGTGTCAAATATTGAAGGCTTGCATAAATACCCATGGTTGAATTATTTCTGAGGATGATCACCCTGCATATTTTTCAATAAAACTATAATAGGTGTCTTCATTGCCAAGTGTGTTAACTATATGCCAAATACTATTGCCATCTGTCATATCTTTAGTTCCACATCCACATAGTGGTGGGAAAGTATAGAAGCAATTACACTTTTATTTTGAAATAGGTTTAGAATGTCATGAAGCGTGGAAATTTTAAATTTGAGCACGAACATTTTTTTTCATCTGTTCTAGTAATGAAAAAAATTCCAAAACGTTTTTATAAAGTAGGTTTAGGTTGTCATAAAACGTGGAAATTTTAAATGTGCGCAAAAATAATGTTTTTTTCAATGAGTCTACAGTGTTAAAAAAAAATTTTCAAATTCTTTTTTCAAAAAAAAATTGTAAAAATATTAGAATGGCACAACACGTGGAAATTTTAAATTTCAGCGCAAAAAATTGTTTTCATTGTCTATTCTCTTTAGATGGGTCCACCATGTATATTTCTCCAGGAAAATCTATTAGTTTTTTTAGTTAATGCACCAACAGACAGACAGACTGACGGAATCGAAAAACCTATATTTTCGTAATGTATATGATCTGAAACGTGAAAATCCGAAAAAATCTCGGATGGTGATAATACTTCCCTTCGGTACTTATGCGAGGAAAGTAAAAATTGCTGAAAATTGAACAAAAAATTACCACTACTATAGAGCAGATAATGGAAAAAATGTTTTGCTCTCATTTAAAATTTCCAGATCATGACATTCTAAATCAATTAAAACAAAAAGTCGAAAATTCATTTACTACTATAAAATGGATGGTGGGAAAAACATTTTCTTTGCTCAAATTTTAAATTTCCACGTTTTATGATATTCTAAACTTATTTAAAAAAAAATCTTTCTCCAATAAACAACTATATATATTTTTCGTAAGTTAAAAAAAAAATGTTTTTTGTGAAGAGAAGCTAAAGGTATATGTGGTTTCAAAACGAAAATAGCACCAAATCAGCTCCATGTGTTTCTTTTTTCTTTTTGTATTGTGCTCAACAATACAATATATATTCAATATAACTCTCAAGAGTTTTTTCTACGGTTTGCCAAATCATATAAAGAATGTGTTTCATTAGAATTATAAGCAAACAAAAAATAATTTAGTTTTAAACTTATAGGACTGGTTTTCGATAAAACCGATCTTAGCGTGGGCCCATTTAAAAAACCGTTTGTACAGAGAACCTATTCCCAAATTTTTTGATTTTTTTTTTATTTGATTTGCCAGCGTAAGGTGGGCATTGCTGCCAATTCCGGTGCAGGGAGATTTGTTCCACCACGCAGCCCGATCGCCCACCGATCATCCCACCGTGTGCCAGAACAAACCCCCAGTGCTTTTATATACCGCCGGACCAGCTGCATACGCTGGATTGGACATTGGACATGCTTGTTGTCAGCAGCGAGAGCCGCATGACGCATGGGGTAGGAGTATAGGATGGAGCGTGTAGGTGTTTGTGAGATGTTTCTTCTTGTTTTCCTTCTGTCTTCATCGGATGGAAAGTGTAGTCGTTTGTGAGATGCTTCTTTTAGGTTTTCGTGCTTCTTTTTACTTTCAGGTTTTTGTGATATGCTTCTTCTTCGTTTCTGTCTGTGATCATCTTCTCTCCTATTCTACTTCTGAGTTTTCTGTTTCTTGTGTTTCTGAGTCTGGCAGTGTGTATATCCTTGATATTTCTTTATTGTATTCCATTTTTTGTTGTGCCAGCTTTTCCCAGTGTGTATAATCCTTTCCTAGCTTATTCATAATCCTCTCGATTGTTGTTATCCATGTGTAGCATGGCCTCCCTATTTTCAGTTTGTTGCTGTTCATTCGCAGCGCTTTCTTTAGTAGGTGTGTCGAGTCCCGTCTTTGGACGTGTCCCCAGTATTTCATTGCGTATGATTCTATTCTTTTGATTATTGTTCTTCCCTCTAGTAATGTTGACGTTTTCTGTCGTTTTTGTGGTTTTCCTGTTTTTGCTAGCAGTTGGATAATGTCCCTTTCAGCTCTTCTCAGGCTTCTTCTGTTGGCCTTTGTCGTTGCTGCGTTTTTGACTCCATATATCATCGTAGGCATTATGATGGTCGTGTATATCTTTTTGGTTAGGCACCATGGTGGTTTGTTGTCCTCAATGAAGGGTAGTAGAGCTCTTGTGACTCTGTAGGCTGTTTTGATTCTTTCCCTTACTGTTTCCCTCCTTTTTAGTTGATTCGTTAGGTATGTTCCTTATCCAGTTAACCATGTATATATGAAATTACTGCTATAGATCTAAAAACCTCAGGTTATAACGGTATATTCTCTCTCCTTTCAGTGTCCTGATGATTGATTGTCAACAACACTCTCAGGTTATTGATTATTTAAAAAGACAGTTTTTATAAATTGCTTCTCGTTCTTTAAGATTTGGAAACATTATTTTGGCTCTGTCATACAAACACTTAACAACACCTTTCTTAACACTAATATGTTGATTTGAATTGAAATTTAAGTATCTGTTAGTGTGTGTTTGTTTGTTTTCTGTACACACTGGTTTGGTCCCTGATAACAACAAACGTCCCCAGGACGTACACTTAGGTCCTCGTTAGATCTGAACGTCCCGGGTTTATATGGTACGTCCCAAAGACGTCCGTTTGTTATCGTCCCTAAAACGTTCTGAATATAACGTTTTAAGGACATCCTGTACAGTCTAGTCAAGACAAACCTAAACACATTTGTGAAATAACCTCTAGGAGTGATGTTTTTTAAGCAGAAATTAAAATCCTTAGAAAGTTTTACTAACAAAATTTCTTTTGATAACAAAATATTTTCATTTTTCATGGTCCATTTAAATTCTGTCAATTTGATTTTTCTGATTTCAGAAATCTTATAATCGTTTCAACTATTTTTTTCATCTTGCGAAATCACATTAATTTGTACTTATTATACTGCTATCCTCTATATTAGTGTGCTACTATAATTTAGTACGAAAATATCGCAATTAGAATAAATGGAAATACTAGCTCTTTTATTTTAAAATTCCCGCCAAACGTCGCGTTGTTTGAGATGTAGGAATTTCGGTTAGTTACTGTCAAACTATGGGGAATTCAATTTGGCAGACCTATGGTTATTGCATTGCATCATTTTTATTTCGTCCGCCCACTAGTCACTTTTAACGGCTACAAAAGAAAGTACCAAAAATAGGTAAGTCTATTTAATTGATTTATTAATATGTAAGTATTTAGATCGATATTTTATTATAGATAAATTTGGTGCTGCTTATTTGTAGGTTATAGCCTATATATAATAAATATACTACCACCCACCTTATTTGGCTCTGTTAAAATTCTATGGAAGATCACCTGCGAACCTGTGTATGCAGTTTTTAGTTGTTTATCGTGGAGGGAACTTATTCACTTAAAATAAGATTGTTGGTTAAACATTATAAAAAATTGAAAAGAAGAGGTACCTACTCAGTGTGTTAAACGAAGTGTTAAATATGGTTCGACATCTGATCAACAAGTGGAGGTGATGAAACTTGTAATAGGTAAGGTTTGATACATCGAGTAATAAAAACATTTGTCAGAAAACATCAACAAACTTGTAAAGCATATTTAGGGATTTCAGTAAATTAATATAAGGAAAAAACTAATAAAGATACTTTTTGAGGAAAATTTACAATTTTGTAACTTATATGCCCTATTTGTTATATTTTTTCTGAAATTACGCTGTATATACGTACAAAAACTTTTATGCATCATCAATGTTCAACCTAATAAACCTGCTTCTAAGCGTAAATCCTAATGCATCTTAACCCATAGCCACTTTCTTATTTTAAATATAAGCTTGCCATCAGGTGGCATACAGTAGTCTTAATGTTTTTTGCCAAGATTTCATCTGAAATGTTAATTTTTCTTTTATTTGCACAGGGGCTGCTGAAGTCGCTAACGCTTCAAAGTCTCGGAAAGACACCGAAATGGCTATTGCATCGTGATTGAAGAGGGCAAAAGAAAGAACAGAGACGGTGTCAAAAAAGGGAGAATATTAGAGAATCATATAAACTAAGATAATTATAAAAAGACGAAGTGTGCAAAAAGTTAAGAGAAGGTGACATATACATTTGTCTTACGTTTTATTTCACACTTGGCTTATTTCTTATAATATAATATTCAATATGACTTAATTTATATATAGCTATTTATACTGTACTAGGTATTATAATATATAACTTTTAAATCCCATAAAAATTGTATTTTTGACACTTGACACTTGAATTTGTAGAGTAAGAAGTTAATTTTTAAAAAATACAAATGCCACAACTTATTTTTCAATAGCACAATAGAATTAAAATGTTCGCATAAATTTGTAATTTGGTGTTGATAAATAAAAATACCAAGTATTAAAATCAATCTATTTGAATAATTTTTCTAAATGGTAATTATATATTGTCATTTTTTTATCTTTTTGACTTTTCTAACCACATTTATTCCCTTCGAAATAGAATCCAATCACTGGATTCTATTTCGAAAGAAATGCATGTGGTTAGAAAACCCAAAAAGAAACATAAATGTCCTCTACTGTGAATACACCTTAAAACTGGTGGAGGGGGAGGCACCTGTATGTTTTGCATAGTATGTCCCAACAACATTTTCAGGACGTCCTGTCTAGACCTACATTCGTCCCACATAAGTCCTGGGTTGGACGTCCTCGGGACACACCGTTTTGCTGACACGGAACGACCCTCAAACGTCCTCGATACGTTTTAGATCGGTAAAGTACGTTCTCGGTATGTTTTCAAGTCCTCTGGGTACGTACTTGGGACGTTTTTGGGACGGCCATGTGCTATTAGGGGTATGTGTTATCTAATTTTTTAATTAAAATATCTAAAAGAGGTAATTCATTATAATTTTCTAATTCCATTGTAAATTTAATTGAAGGTTTTTTCCGTTAATCTAATTTAAAAAAGCTAGTAAAGAAGGTTTAAGTAATTTAAGTAAATCTGAATATACCGCAATTAAACAATTATAGAAAAGTAGGAGTTGTTTTTTGATAAATTTAAATGGTATTAAGTCTTATCTTATTTGTTTTAGACAGGAACAGTACGCCACTGCGGCCACCAACATTGTAACAACTCGGGATAGTATCAGATTATCACGGCACACTGTCAATCCGACGGACGCGGTCGGCCTGCACAAAGAACGAAACGTAGGAATGTGATTAAGAATGCCTGGACGAGATGACAAATGCTCGCGGGATAAAGAATCACACAATCCCACTTTTAGGTGTGCACAATGAGGTAATACAAAGACTCGGACAGTCCGGCGCCAGTCATTTCATTCACTTTTTCCTGTCAATGCATCATGGCTTTTGTTGAAAGAATTGCCCATTCTACAGAAAAATAGTAAAATTCACGTTCAGGTACAATAGTATACAAAGCGGCGTAGAATTGCCGGTACTACACCCCCATTGTTAGGGTTTAGGAATGCCGGATACAGGGGTGGGATCAGGAAGAATTAATTTCCCGTAAGGTGTAAAATAAACCAAACGACATTCTTGTAAATACAGTTTGTTTGCGGTTCGTAATGAATATGACTTCTGTGAAGTGAATAATATTTTTCGTGAGGATCACGTCGTTGAAATCTTTTGAGAAGATGCTATAATAACAATAAGATATTTTCACAGTTTGCCTTAAAACGTTGTTTGTTATTATAATCTGACATTTCTTTGATCTTTAATTGTATAGCTAAGGTGGTATGTAGACAAAGTTAATGTTTAGCAAAATCAGTTTAAACTTAATTTAATGGCAATTTTGTGGCATTTTTTTCTAAATTATTATAGCCATAAACGTTCTTAAGTTATGTGTACTTCTTATACTGTGATGCGTTTCTTTAAAGCTTGACGCAATATGTAAAAATATTACACATATTTCCTGTATCCACCCAAATAAAGATTTTTTTATTCGAATGTGTCAAAAAATGACGTTTCTCGGTTAGAAAACAAAAGCGAAAGGTAGAACTTTTCTATCTACATCAAGTAAGCGGCCTGAAAAGACTTTTCTGACCTAGGCCCGTATATATAATACCTGCTTAATTTAAATGCAATAGAACCATATATTCAGAAAACAGTATTTTAGTATTTGTATCTAGATATTATCTAAATGCTGTTTTAGATAACGAAAAGCTTTTTACAACAGTACTGACATAACCAAGAAAGTTCTGTATAGAATCAAACAAGATCTTTTACGCTATTGGTTTATGCAATGGTCTCATTATTTATTTGAATATTCAGCTCGCCAAGATTCGAGTTTTGTTGGCATTTAATATAAGAGTATTTTGGTTTATTCATTTGTATAATTTAAATCAAGACATGTGAAATTCTGCCATTTGGAATTTCGAAGGAGGAAAACTATACAGATTCAGAAAGTGTTCGTTTTGGCATGGTAATATTTGGCAATAAGAGCAAGCGAGAGCGAAGCAACTAGGTTATTCTTTTCTATCGTATAGGGCAAAACGAGAACTGACGTGTGTAAGACGGAAACAAATTTAAACTCTAGGGATGTCCACACACATGTGGTGGAGATAGCAGGTGGCGCTTTGTACGATGTGTTATACATACGATAGAAAAGAATAGCCTAGTTGCTTCGCTCTCACTTCCACTTATTGCCAATTATTGCCATACCAAAACGAATACTTTCTGAATCTGTATATTAGCAAAATATCACTAGGTATTGCTTGTAGAGGTATAGTTTTGAGATATCTGCGATAAACTTATTAAGAAGAAGTGATCCAAGACTAGATCCTTGTGGAACACCAGATACAACTAATCTATTTTGTAACGTAAATACCGAATTTCCTGTATTAATACTGGTAAATTATTGTCGGCCATTGAGGTAATTTTGCAATCAGGAGTATAATAATATACTTCCAGATATGCCAAAATAGCTTAATTTCGCAATTAAGCGATTCATATCTAAAGAGTTAAACACTTTAGTAATATCAGGTAATGTCAGAGGTGACTTTCGTGTTGTCGTTGACTTGTAAAATTTCGTTAGCTATGTTATTTAGTAGGGTAGAAGAACTCAAACCTTTTCAAAATTCGGACTGATTCATAGGAATTGTTGAATTTTTAAAGGAATATTTAGAAAGTTGTTCATGTAAGTAGCTAGTTCTACAATTTTTTGAGGAACCGAACGCAAACTAATAGGGCATAGATCTCCAACTTGTACAGAATTATTTTATACCTTGCTGGCCATTCAAATGTGTTTATAGTAAAATTCTATCGAAATATTTTCAATATAAAATAGTTTAATAATACAAACATATTTTTGTTTAAATGAAGGATAGAATTAAATTTTAAAATCTGTTTACCAATTTTTTATATAGCTTCTTTCTCAATTAACACCTGTTAGTAGGTAAGTAGGTAGTATGAGACATTTTAAAATGGTTATTTATTAGTTGTTTCAATTTCTTAATTATCTTGTAAAAACAACAATTCAACTAATCATAATAAGAATAATAATAAAATAAAATTTATCGTCCATTTATGTTGTTTATAGAGCATATGAATAATGAAAACTTTATAATTTGCAATAAATATTCCGAAGTAGGTGTAAGTGTACATAAATACAAATAAGTACTTATTCACGTACATATTCAAGTAAAACATTTCAACGATATTTGTAAGCATAATAAATACAATTTAGTAAATATTTACCACTAAAATCTATATGAGTTATAACTAGACAATTAATACTCAATTATTAACTATAATAAATGTTTTCGTATTCTATAAAAAAATCCATAACAATCTTGAAACGTCAATTATAGTAGTAAACTTAACCAAAAAAAAAAAAAAAAAACGGAGATTCGTTCAACACTTCTTGAGAAAATAGCAATAATTATAATAATAATATAAATAATGTTTTCTTGATCGCTTCACCTAGGCAACTCCTTGAATATCCATGATGAGTTTGTATTAGGTAAAGTGAAACAAAGCTCTACAGTTTATAAGGGAGTCCAAACCATCTCTTGAGGGTAATTTTATAACTAAAATTATTTCCCAAACAGGGTTCGAACCCGCTTCGCTAGGTATACTCCAATTTGCAAGCTGAATGCCATTTTGCCAATTAAAAACATTTTATTTTATGTAACTATTTTGTACATTTCATTTATAACTAAGGGTATTGATTGCATTTATTTCAAATTAAATGACATATATATATTCCGACATTACATAAATGACACGAACATAAGATTGGCCGATGTTTGGCCAGGGGGCCTCAAGAGACGAATTCATTACCATTGCAGATTCCATGTTCATTTGCTTGGAAACGTTCTTCATGAAAAGATCGAGGTAATTCCTAGAAACTAATTTTATCTGAGCAATTGATGAATAGTTATATTTCAGGCACGCAGGTAAAATAAAGGAAAAGTCTGGTGTAGATAATAATCAGTCAGTTGATTAAAAAGGCGATTGAGCGGGATATTGCTCGGTATATGGCATCCGTAGAACGATACTTGTTGTGTGTCGGCGAGTGTTCTGGGACATGGATCAGCGAAGGATAATAAATGTCCGTTTTGCATTTTGTCCGTGTAGTGGGTTGTCCGTCTATCGAAATAGACGGGCAGTCGCTGGTGTAGAAATGTGAGTCTGTTGCCGCAAGCTGAACGCGTTTACCTACTGAGCTACCGCCCCCCGATAAAAGCGACTTTATTAAGAAGAAATATCTACAATATGGAGCGCAGTTTAGATAATATTATCTGTTTTTACGTTTACTAAAAGGAGGAAGATCCCCAAGGCCGGACTTCGACCCAACAGACAAGAGCTGCTCTTATAAGAAACAGTTCTTTGCTTAATAATCGGACACACGACAATAAAAAAATCCAAATGGAACATATAACTACTATTTTTTTTCTTACTTTTTATTGGGTATTTTGCCACTGAAAAATATTTAAAAATTTTAATGAAAAAACCTCTGCGCCAAACGGATCAGACGGAGGTTGGTTCTTGAGTACTTGACTGTTTCAAAAAGTCTCACACCTAAAAATATATAAACTAGAACAATGTTATGAACTAAAAACTGAAAATCAAAGCTATAGGTAGTTAACGTTTCGGAAGAGAATCTACTTCCGTTCTCAAAACTTTTTTGGCCGTCAACCATGACAGTTCTTTGTTTATGTATTTCCATAGTCACGTGAGACATTAAATTATATTTATCTTATTTTTACTTACTTCGTCTCTAAGGATGGGCAACCAACTAGTACAAAAATCTATTGAATAATTAGAAACGCATCTATCTTCGTTTAATAAAATAATCGCGGATTCTTTAAGTTTTCTTTTAGTTCCGTTGCTCTCTTTTTCCAAAATCTTCGCCGAGTCCCATTTAATTCTATGATTATTATCCCACGCGTGTTCACAAATTTTGGATTTTTCAAATTCTCCCCTTCTAGCGTAATTTCTATGTTCACCAAGCCTTACGTTGAAAGGTCTAGATGATTCACCTACGTAATGTTTTCCGCACTCACACGGAACACTATAAATACAATTTTTTGAACTTTGAACAATATTTGGAGGTTTCGTTCTTGATAAAACCGATCTTAGCGTGGAGCCCGTTTGAAAAACCGTTCGTACGGAAAACCTGTTCCCAATTTTTCGTAATTTATCCGATAAACCATGTATATATGGAATTACTACGGATAAATTACGAAAATTTGGGAACAGGTTTTCCGTACGAACGGTTTTTCAAACGGGCTCCACGCTAAGATCGGTTTTATCAAGAACCAAACCTCCAAATATTGTTCAAAGTTCAAAAAATTGTATTTATAGTGTTCCGTGTGAGTGCGGAAAACATTACGTAGGTGAATCATCTAGACCTTTCAACGTAAGGCTTGGTGAACATAGAAATTACGCTAGAAGGGGAGAATTTGAAAAATCCAAAATTTGTGAACACGCGTGGGATAATAATCATAGAATTAAATGGGACTCGGCGAAGATTTTGGAAAAAAAGAGAGCAAAGGAACTAAAAGAAAACTTAAAGAATCCGCGATTATTTTATTAAACGAAGATAGATGCGTTTCTAATTATTCAATAGATTTTTGTACTAGTTGGTTGCCCATCCTTAGAGACGAAGTAAGTAGTTTCAGTTTTTAGTTTATAACATTGTTCTAGTTTATATATTTTTAGGTGTGAGACTTTTTGAAACAGTCAAGTACTCAAGAACCAACCTCTGTCTGATCCGTTTGGCGCAGAGGTTTTTTCATTAAAATTTTTAAATATTTTTCAGTGGCAAAATACCCAATAAAAAGTAAGAAAATCTGAATATGCCACAAATAAACAATTACAGACAATATCTAGATAACTACTACGTCTATGCCGTCATTCTTGATTGAAGCTGAGGGTAGGATTACTAATTTTCATGTTTACTTGCTTCACATTTTTCGTTTCACCTGGAAATGACCTATTTTTGTTTTTCAAAAAGCCTAAAGAATCAAATCCACTTATTTGTGTCAAGAATTGAAGCGGACCGACAACCGCCCTTAAAAAAATATTTTTTCTCGGAGACGCTTGTACCCCATGCCTCGAATACGAAGCATCTTTACTGTTTATGGTATTCCTAGGCGATTTGGGACTCAATGAGACGAGGGGCTTTTGGAAGCAAATAAATGCTTGAAGTATGACCTAGACCATTTTCCAGCTGCTTCATTTGTATATCAGATGAGCGACCCTATTTGCAGATGTGATCCCTCAAAACTTCAGACCTAGAGATTTTCGGGTTAAATATAAATGACCAAGTATTAAATATGCTGTGTTATGTGGATGGATATCTTATTCTAAAATCGATTTATTAAAATTATTTTTAAAAGACATGACTTGCCTACTAGGACGGCAGCGCAGATGGATTACGAGTGTTGTGCAGTGAGCAAGCTTGATCACAATGCCTATCGTGTACTGGGTTCGACCTCTAGCTCCGACACTGATGTCGCTGGATAATGGACATTGTTTACGCTTGCGAGCCTTGTCTTTGGATTTGGGTGTTACCTAATATGCGTGGTGTGTTTATGTATAGGCTTTTTTCGTGTGGTAGAAATAGCCGAAGATTACTTAAAACTTGTGACACTATTATAGTGGTGGTAAGAGATGTTGTGAAGGAGCTAACGGAGTAGAGCAGCAACACTAGTTGAATTTTTGTATAACAAAATGAAACAAGCCTACCATACTCTTCGCCGATTTACTGCACTTTTTATATAATTTTTGCACATTTTTTGAATTACGAAACAAACAAAAAATTAAAAATTAATAACATTAATTTATTCATCGATTTTTTTCAAAACAATGGGGTTCTCGCTCTAGCTAACACTAACTTACTGTCCAAATTTCAACACAATCGGAGTTTTCGTTCTTAACTTATCGTGCATACAACAAACGTGACGGACGGATAGACAAATAAACAGACCAGACAGACGGACAAACAAACAGATGGACAGACGGACGAGCGGACATTTTGAAAGTACATAATTCAATATTACCGGTTTAAAAAATATGCCGATCGAATGCATTATACTCTTCGTTTAGTGTAACTAAATATATTTCTGAATCCCTAGATGAACGTGGGCAGGTAGATGTCATATATACCGATTTCTCCAAAGCGTTTGATAGACTTGATCACCAGTTGTTACTTAATAAATTAGAAAAAATCGGCTTCTCATATTCTTTGCTCCTTTTGTTTAAATCTTATTTAATGAATAGGAGTCAGTACGTTGCATTAAATGGGTTCAAATCGATCGAATTTGCTGCCACATCTGGAGTTCCCCAGGGATCTATTCTGGGGCCCTTGTTTTTTAACATATTTATTAACGACATAGTGAACGAAATTAATTTGCCTCACCTTTTATATGCCGACGATCTAAAAATTTTCACAGTAATTGATGAAATCGATGACTGTTTTCAACTTCAGACTTCTCTTGACAAAATAAACACCTGGTGTATAGTAAATAAATTATTCCTGAATCCTAGTAAATGTAACGTAATGTCCTTTTCTTTAAAAAAATCACCTTTTATTTTTGATTACAGGTTAGATAATGTCATACTTCAAAGACCTATAACATTTCGCGACCTCGGCGTAACTTTTGATAGTAAATTATCCTTCACTGATCATATCGATACCATTGTGTCCGAAGCCTCCAAAGCCCTTGAATTCATCTTTCGTACTAGTCGAGAGTTCACTAATACTGATACTCTGAAAATTCTTTATCAATCCTTCGTCAGATCGAAACTTGGGTACGCATCGCTAATTTGGAGTTCCAGTTGTGATGTTCACAAGAATAACTTGGAGGCAGTTCAACGTAGATTTCTTAAATTACTGTGGTTCAAATCCGATGGTACCTATCCAGTGATTGGTTTTCCGCACAGTAACTTGCTTGAAAGATATTCTATGACTACTCTTGAGGATAGGCGTACGTACTTTTCTCAAGTATTTTTGTTTAAATTACTACACAATGATTTTGACGCACCCGAAATAATTAGTAAGCTTAATTTTCACGTTCCCAGATTAACCTCTCGTAATCACCAAGTGTTCTATTTACCTACGCCGCGTACCAACGTACTAAATAATTCACCTTTATATACGATTTGCAGTACTTCTAACAAATTATGTAACGACTTCGATATTTTTAATTGCAGCCTTAGTGACATAAAACAAAATGTTCTAAATTAAATAACCAGTGAGTGTCTTTGTTTTTCTTAATTTGCTTTGAATCACATATGTGTATATATGTATATATAGTTTTTATATTTAAACATTTCCCATGTTATTTTTTTCTCTTTCTTCGTATCATTAGTTATTCATAGTTCGTACATTTAAGTAATTCTTTTGTTCATTTTACTTTCTTTCTATGTTGTTGTATATTATGTAATTAATGCTTTGTATGCCTTTATTCCTGTTCTGTAATTGGGTATCTTACCTGTTGAACAGTGTATGCAATAAATAAATAAATACATAAATAAATAAATAAATATTATTTAAACGACTGTATTATTTGCAATAAAATTTACTTTTATTACATTGTTATGACATCAGTAATATGCAAAGTAAATATAAATTCTTAGCAATTGCTGTGGATATCCAATTTTTGAAGCGTTCCTTAAAAAATAAAAATGATAAATCCGGACCTGGGCAGCAGTATTATCCCTAGATCTTTTCACACCTGGCTATTTTCGGCATTCATTCATTTCAATGCGCATTATGGCAAAATAAATATAGACGCCTCTTTGAGAAGCCATAAAGTATCCTTCAAAAGGATAATTATATAAACTGTGTCCATTCATTTTTCCTAAATAGGAACTTAATGTAGCTGTAAAGTGTTTGGAAGCTGTTAGGTTTGCTTGGATAAACAGGACAGAATTCGATTTCTTTAAAATCCTACGGCGTTAGCAATAGCCAACGAACGATACCCGAGCCTTCTGAAATTGGTGGTTTGTAACAAGTTTGTTCTGTTTTAAATTGAACATGTTTTTTATATACAGGTTGTTTCAAATTTTCTTTATTGGGCTTATCAGAAACACTTCTTTCAGCTGTTAGCGTATTTCAGATATATGCAAATTGAACCAAAATTGGACAAAAATATCGCTAATTAATAATATATAAGGCGTTGAAATTAAAATTATTATTAAATGCAAAACGGAGAGTATATTGCATTTGATCGGCACATTTCTAAAACTGGTAATATCGCTTGTAGAGAAAAAATGTACAGAACTTGTAATTTATCAAGCTTCGTTAAGACATTGAAAATGAATTTGGCTAAAACTTTCAAGTCTGACGTGATATTTACAAAATCTACAAAATGTAAAGGGGATAGAAATAAAGAAAAGTTTTAGAAATTTTCAAACATTTATTAAGCTGCCAATTAAAACATACGAAAGTTAGACAGCTCGGAGCAATTGTAAAAGGCTTCACATTAATATTCCACAGAAAAATTGGCTTTCGTAAAAATGCAAGAATATGAATCAAGGTTTTTCAAATACACAAGTTTTGTAAAAACGATGGTAGGCGTCGGTCGGCGTCGAGGCGTAAAAATGCAAGAATATGAATCTAAGTATCAAAAATTGTCAAATACACAAGTTTTACAAAAACGGTCGGTCGGCGTCGAGACGTAAACAATAGTAAACATGGAAGAATGTGAATTTAGATATCCAAATTTATCAAATGCACAAGTTTTACGCTAGGCGCCGGTAGGTGTCGAGACGCAAAAATACAAGAATATAGGTTTATAATTAGGTATCATCCACATACTGCAAAAAACGCAACTTGACAATTACTTCTCTCACCGAAATTTCATCACGAAAAAATTTATTTAATCCCCAACCTAACCACCCCCTTCATCCAAACACATCCCGTATTCCCTTAAAAATTACAATTGACCCGTAAAAGTCTTAAAACACCGAATTTCACACAAACATCGATTTACAGGTTTTTCCCATAATTATAACTTTTTCCCATCTTTCAACCCACAAATCCAACTATGCTGGAAAATTTGGACAAACCCACAGATTCGTCCACATAATTCTAAGATCGACATATTTTGCTCATCAAAACATCAACAAAAAAAATCACTCGTTTAAAACTACCTTGAATTTACACCCCTGTAACTTCACCCCTGTGCATCACAGACTCCACAACCAGCCCGTACGATGAGCGCTGGTCCATCCTCTGTTCAACGAAATCAAAATCAAATTTGGATCTTTCAAAAAGTACGCGATGTAACACACCGAACGCTTTCGTGTCCACGAAAACGTTTCAATCTCCGTATTCTCGCCCCCTTGAAATTTAAATTTCCTAAGCTACTTCCAATAGTTTAGATTTGACTAGATCTTTAAAATGACACACAAATCGCTACTGGACCCCCGTATTACCGTTACACCGTTGATTTGTTAAGCACTTTCAATGTTAAAATCTTCCCATGACTGTATTGGTGATTAATATGTCCGTGTGCTTGTCTGTCCGTTTGTTTGTCTGTCTGTCAGTCTATCCGCCCGTCTGTCTATCCGTCTGTCTGTCCGCCTGTCTGTAGGTCTGTCTATCTGTCTGTCTAGCCGTCCTTCGGTCACGTAAGTTAGTGCTACCTAGAGAAAGAACACTATTGTTTTTTAACAAAATTGATCAATAAATACGTTATAAATTATAATTTTTTTAAAATACATTTTTAAACTCAAAAACTGAGTGTCTACAAAAAAAAGTTCATTACAAAGGTGATAGTTAGTTCAACTCCTTATAATTTGGTTCTTAGTACAATTGAAATTAGTGAAGTTATGCCTTTTTAACCAGTTTTAAAAATTGTTAAAAAGAAGGAGGTAGTCAATTCGACTTACTCATGTTTGCTCCATGACTTCTCTAGAATGGCGTGCAAGTGATTTTTATGCAAGCTGGAGAGTATGGCTCCCCGGTGATCCCTAATTAATGCTATCAAACTATCTCTAGTATAAGTGTATATTCGAAGATTCGGAAAACGTATTTTCGATTCGAAAATATGGGAGAATATGGCGGAAACACCGAGACGACATTAGCAGTTAGGTATTCTCGAAGTAGCTGATACTCAATCTGATGTAAAAAGTTAAATATTCAAAATGGCTAATCTAGTAGGGCTGCCATTAAAAATATAAGAGATATTTATATTACGGTACTTGAACTTTTAAATGAAATATTTATTAGTACGCAGAGAAGTTTGCATGATTTTGGTTTTAAATTCGGGGCATTTTATTAATGAATTTAAACACCAGATTCATAATCAGCAACCTTGAAACCTCTAGGTGAGTATTTTTACGCTAAAATAACTGATATTTCCCGAGTTAGGATATTTTCAAAATAACTTCTCATAACAAAACGGGTTTTTGGAGTTCAATAAAGAAAACAATTTGCTGACAGAAAGGTAGTGGAATTCTTAATTTATGGTTGTAGAATGCCATTTTAGTCAAATCTATTTAAGTCCAGTAGATTTCCTAAAAACGCATTTCTTTCGTCCAAATGCACTCCACTGTTAGGACGAAAAATATTAATCAGTTAATTACTCTATGATTGCTAATGGAAGGTGTGGTATTTCTGGCCTATAAGTTAAATCAACAGATCAAAGAGAAGATATTTTCAGTCGTATTGTATGAAATTCACAATTAAAAAACAGAATGCTACACAAATGAAATCTCTATCCTTCAATCTTATTCAAAATCTGTTTCCCAATAATATTTGAGTTGGTTTGCAGATATGTTCCGTGCTCTGTATACCAGACCAGTCGTTACACGTTTCTGTTATAAACAATAAGTGTTATCGTTTTGTTGTCGTGATTCGTAGATTTGTGATTAAGATGAAACACAATCGCACTGTAAAATATAAAACCAACTGCTGACAATATGCCCTTGAAATGCAATAGAAGATGATGATGATTCGGTGAAAGATGTTAATATGAGCATAGTGAAATGGAAAGTGGTAGTGATGACGATGAATCGGTACCATCAACATCAACGTCTAGAAGTAGAACTAAAACTTCTAAACTAATAAGAACTAAGTGCGTTAAAAGAAAAGGAGAAGATAGTTAACTTTGGAAGAGTCTTTTTACGTGACAGTATCAGTGTCGAAATTACGGGGAAAAAAACAACTAAATCGAAATCGAGTAAATCTAGTGACCGTGCTCATTTCAAGAAATATTTCGACATCCAAAAATTAGCAGATACTGCACAGTGGCTCACAGCATAAAACAAATAATAAAATTGCTATATGTACCCTGTGTCATTTAAAAATAAAAATTAAGCAATCTAATGCGACTGGTTTAAAGCGGTAATAAAAAAATCCATCACACTCAGGAATATAACAAATTAATTCCTAACACGTTTCAAAAAAGCGATTCTGCTAGGACACCGCTGTGTTTAAACGCTTGACAGTCATGTAAATTTATGAAAAAATATTGATTATAACTAAAAGGTAGGAGAATATGTTTTTGTCTATTATAGATCGTTAATATATTTCTAATGAAAATATAACGCTATAATCTATATAGTACAGGCAAAATAACAATTTAGGGTAACAAAAATTAATAAAAGGATCATTTCTGAGATTTAAGTAAGTATTAACCTGGAGAATAAGATGATGCATTCTTTGCATTTCCAAGTTCCGGGAAAATTCAAAAAAATTTGGAAAAACTTTTTGATTTTCGTTTTTTTTGCTCTAGCAACCAAAATAATGAAAATAGAGAAAGAAGTTCCCAACAAAAGTTGTAACTCGTCTTTTTCCCTACAGAAAAGGTCTTTACAAATTTTTGTCTTACTTACTTACTTAAGCCGTTTAGAAGATAAATCAAGTTTTCCACTTATAGTTTTAAGCCGCTTCGAAATGCGCGAAAAATGAGAATTCTCCACGAGTTTCGTACGACCGGGCTCATCGATCGATAATTCTTACTATTCAGAGCCCCTAAAAAATGAAAATAACATGAGATGTAGAGAAAAGTCCCAGTTTTAATGTGGAACTAATCACAAAATTCATAAAAAATGTTATCAAAGAGAGAAAGTGTCAGAAGGTGGCTTAGTGAACTTTGTACAGTTGATCCTTAGATTTAGTCATGTCTTTGCCGGGAGTCATTAGAATGATACTTCATTTTCCTTATATATTCTTATATAATGATATATTAATCCAATTAACATTCTATTGCAATTACTTTTGTTGGAAAAATATGCCTTGCGATCAAAGTAGAGAGTATATTTCTCATCGATCAATCACCTCCAAATTTTGGAGTTTAATTCGCTATATCTTAAGTAATAATAATAGCACAGTCTTAATTTTTAGATTATAAGTACAATAAAACATATTCTTTCGAGTTAAATGTGCGCAGTACTTTTTGAATTTGTCTACATTATTCATACACGTTCAGAAAATGCACAATTATACAGTAAAACATATACAACTTATTTGTTTCTTAACATTCTTCAATGAAATTTTCACAAAATATAGATTAAAGTGTGTGGAATTGAATTCATGTAGTGAAAAAGAACCCACTGTTACGGGAGAAATAGGCAGGATGCAAGATGTGAACAAATCAACTGTATAAAGTTCATTAAGCCATCTTCATACACTTTTTTCTCTATGATAAAAATTTGTATTAATTTTGTGATTAGTTCCACATTAAAGCTGAGACTTTTCTGTACATTTTCCGTTATATTAATTTTTTTTTGCAGCTCTGAATAGTAATAATTATCGATCGATATGTCCTGTCATACGAAACTCCCAGAGAATTCTCATTTTCCGCGCATTTCAGAGCGGCATAGAACTGCAAGTGGAAAACTGGATTTATCTCCTAAATGGCTTAAGTAAGACAAAAATTTGTGAAGACCTATTTTGTAGAGAAAGAGACGAGCTACAAATTTTGCTGAAAACTGTTTTCTGTATTTTCATTATTTTAGCCGTTAGCGCAAAAAAAAATGAAAATCGAAAAGTTTTTCCAAATTTTTTTATGTTTTCCCGGAACTTGGAAGTGCAAAGAATGCATCATTCCATTCTACAGGTTATTAGCTACTTAAATCCCAGAGATGATTCTTTTATTAATTTTTGCGAGGTTTTTACAACATTTTGCTTTCATTGCCTGTACTAATAACCATTCTGATTTGTTTAAAAAATTCTTCATACATTTTCGAGACAGAGAATCCTAAAAGAAATCGAGACTTAGGTTAATTTCTTGTCGATCTCGTCTCGAATACTCGAGATTTAAAAATGTCCTTCTCGATTTCGAGACGAGACGAGAGGAGATCGAGAATTATCTCGTTTCGGGGACATCACTCTCGGAAACTAAATTAGCAGAACTTTGGGCGATCCAAAAATAATAGCTCACCATCTTCAGATAATGCACACACGTCTAAATTGCTAAAAATAAAACATAGTTCCTTTCTCGCTTTATTTACACAAATGTGGTCGTTGGCTAGATGTAAACTAAATATTTTTTTGTAAAAAAACAAATACTATACGACCCCAAGAGACTATTGAACATATGAATTTGCTTCTACACATATTTTTTAAATAACTTTTAATAAATAAAGTAATTTCTCATGAAGATATTATCAATTATCCACAATAAGAAAGCAGAAAATTTAATTACATATATTATAAACTTAGGCAAAATCATGACCATATTGTTACAACCATTATGTATAATTTGTTAATAATTATATGCTAGGAAATCACACACACATGGTTATGTTACATCAGTTACGAAGTCTTTTATTAAAATTATCAGCACGATTATCTAAATTACGTGGTTAATTCCTTATTTATGTTCCGTAACATATTTGGTATTGGCTGGAAACAATGAACTACTCGTATGCTTATTATATGTATATGTATCAGACTTGTAGACTACAGTCGGTAATCCACATTGAGACTGGTGTGTCTAGCTAACATAAACCGGAACAAGTATTTTAAAAAGTTTTGTGGTTGCTGCAATTTATAAACAAAAAAATAGTATTAATTTTCTTCTACCATATTTTCTCTCCATTATATGTATTGCAATTGCTGGTAATAGTTGAAATAAGGTGATATGGCCTCCTGATTCTTGTTGTTATTAAAATATGGGTGTAAATGTTTGCATTAGTCGAACAATCTTTTATTATAATGTGTGACGTTTTATTCGCCCGTCACTTTGGCACTCGAGCTTTGGCGGTCGGTTGACCTTAAGCTCGGGCGCCATCTTTACAATTTTTTACGTGGTGCAAAGATCCCACACTACCCTCTTATTACAGCCTGTTGCAGTATGGCTGGGATAGCTACAGTGAAGAAACTGTGTGTCCAGAGGGTCTAGGGGTAGTTAAACTACACATACACAACAGTAAAAGGCATGGTTTGGATTATATACAAAAATATTTATTATTTCACAACCTACTATTTACAATACTAGACAAACAACCAAGAGCTTAAAGCTGAATGCTAGGCTAAGGTGAAAAGCGGTAAAAAAAACGGGAGGTAGTATAGACAGTGCAATACGGACATCAGGAGTGAGTAGGCACTCTGGTGGTAACGGTATCTGACGGAGTATTCGGAGACACCTCTAGCTCGTTGCAAGATCGGTATCCAACTGAGTGGATCCAACTAAAAGAATCCGACTGAATGAATTCAAATCAGTGAATTCAACTCAATTAATTTCACGGAATGAATTCAACTAAATGAATTGAATATTTCGAGGGCTTGGCCAAGTGATCGTTACCTATGTATCAACTCTGGTCGATGGTGGGGAACTAGCTCTACCTAGCGGATTGCACTTCTACTAAAATATTGAAAGAAACAGCAACTCTTAGCGTTTTGTACCTACAGTGTATAATACCATCTTAATATTCTCTATACTAAATCTAAAAATGAACGACGAGTTGGGATGTAGTTTCCATGCCAGAAAATGCTTCATTACAAATTCGTTTTTGATTGAGTGCGTGGGATTATTTTTACTTAATACTAAGATTAACGAGCAACAATTTTTGTGATAATATCTTAATAACTACTAAGTTCTTTACTAAGGTTACCCCATGGTGTGTTCAGATTGTTTTATCAAGATGCACTTCACACTCGCACAATGCTCTGCTTTTGCACTCACTGGACTTACTCAAAAAGCTTCATCCCTTTGAGCCTTCTTCTTATCCCACGTTGATTAAGCAGCTGGATTGCTTGGATATTAAGGTGGCCATTCCCTAGAAAGAGACATCCGATAGGGAAATATTTATTATTTTTGGCCATAACTTTTTTTCCTTAGTACATATATTTAAAAAACTATAAGAGTACCTAAGTAGAACCATAACAAGACTATTACTATGAATTTTCATTCAATAATTTCAGCGGGTTGCAAAATAGCTCGATTTAATTTTAAAAATTATGTTAATCTTCCTATTTCGTAGCTTTAAATCGAGCTATTTTGCAAACCACTGAAATTATTAAGTGAAAATTCATAGTAATAGTCTTGTTATGGTTCTACTTAGGTACTCTTATAGTTTTTTTAAATATATGTACTAATAAAAAAAAGTTATAGCCAAAAATAATAAATATTTCCCTATCGGATGTATCTTTCTAGGGAATGGCCACCTTAATATGATTTCAAAGTCGTTCTTCATGACTTCATCTGCAATCATTTCCACATCCAGGTCTCTCTGCAGGTCGCTATTTCGTACATCGTACATGCCAAGGGGCATTGACCATTCTCCTTAACACTTTATTTTGAAAACGTTGGAATATTTCAAGGTTATTTGCACTACCAGAACCCCAGAGTTGGATGCCATAATTGCCATATGTCCACACAGGTTTTGAAACTGGTTTGTATAGGATTAATTTTTTTCCTTCTTCAATTCTTTGGGAATTTCACTGCCACATGTATGTTTTCTTTCTAAGCGGTGCTAGGGGAATCTACAAAATATATCACAATTAACCAGTATGTTACTGGTAAAAAAACCTCTACGCCCGTGACGTTTACGTCAAAGGATCAGTTAAAGGTTGGTTTTGATAAATAAACAACACAAATAAGTATAAAAACTTGAAATTAAATATTTCGCCGACGTTTCGGAAATCTAATCTGTTTCCTTTCTCAAGGCTTTTTTTGAAAAAAATCTTTTTTGCTGTGTATGACAAATACACAGCTCTAAGAATGTTTGTTATATTCAATATCCATAGATACTTACTATTTACATAGAACTGTTGATATAGTTAACAGTTTTTTAGTTTCTATACAATGTTAAGTTTGTGAAGTTCTTCTTTTAACATTGGCAGCCAAGTTGTACAGACATCTACGGAACAATTCGACACGCAATTATCCTCATTCAATAATATTATCGCGGATTCTTTTATTTTTCTTTTTTTGCTATCTGCCTCTTTTGTTAAAATTTTTGCCGAGTCCCAGTTTATTCTATGTCCGTTCTCCCACGCGTGTTCGCAGATCTTGGACCTCTGAATTTCATTTTTTCTGATATAATTTTGATGTTCGCCCAATCTTACACTAAAAGGTCTGGATGACTCACCCACGTATTGTTTGTTGCACTCACACGGAATACTATAAATGCAGTTTTTTGAATTTTGCTCGTGGTTTGTTGGTTTCGTCTTTGTCAGAATAGATCTTAAAGTGTTGCTTGTTTGAAATACCGTCCTAATATCAAATCTATCACCGATGCGGCGCAACTTTTCGGATAATCCGCATACATAAGGAATTAACGCTGTGTAACGTTTTTCAGGTTTTTGTCCTACCTGATTGTTACTTTCAATATTTATGAAGGTTTTATCGACAAAACCCCCAGGGTATTGGTTATTAATAAGAACTTCCTTTATAAACCGCTTCTCATTGTTTAGTATCTCATCATTAGAAGAAATGATTTTGGCCCTATCATACAAACATTTTACAACACCCCTCTTAACGTGCATCGACTGATTTGAGTTGAAATTTAAATATCTGTTGGTATGTGTTGGTTTTCTATAAACACTTGTTTCAATTGTACCATTTACTCTTTTAATTAAAACATCTAAAAATGGTAATTCATTTCTAGTTTCCTTTTCTAAAGTGAATTTAATGGAAGGTTCTTTATTATTTAAATGATCCAAAAAATTATCTAGTAACTCAATACCATGAGGCCAGATTGCAAAGATATCATCTACGTATCTCCACCAGATAACCGGTTTGTATGCACAATTTTGAACATGCCTAGTCTCAAAATCCTCCATAAATATATTGCTTAAAATCGGTGACAATGGAGAACCCATTGCCATACCGAAATCCTGCTGATAGAAATCATTTTCTAATTGAAAATAAGTTGTTTTTATACACATAGTTAAAAGTTCCATTATAGTATTTACACTCAATTTAGTTCTCGCTTCCAAATTATTTTCATTTAACAATTTGTCTTTGATTATTTTTAAAGTTTTGTCTACTGGGACGTTAGTGAACAGACTAACTACGTCAAAACTAACCATCAGATGTGTATTATGAATACTGTTTTCATAAACTTTTTCGATAAAATGTTTACTATTTTTTATATACGAGTCAGTATTTTCAGATAATGGATTAATAATTTTAAGCAAGAATTTTGCCAAATTGTGGCATGGCGAATTAATGGAACTAACAATTGGTCTTAATGGGACATTTTGTTTATGTATTTTCGGTAAGCCATAAAAATGAGGAGGCTTGCTATAATGCGGTGTAAGCTTCCGTCGTTCAAAGTCATTAAAATCATTTTTGTATTTAAATAAAGTTCTATAAATTTTGCCCTCAATTGATTTTGTTGGGTCTTTACTTAATTTTGAGTATGGTCCTTCATTGATAAGTGTCATAATTTTCTCACTTTAAGATCTATTCTGACAAAGACGAAACCAACAAACCACGAGCAAAATTCAAAAAACTGCATTTATAGTATTCCGTGTGAGTGCAACAAACAATACGTGGGTGAGTCATCCAGACCTTTTAGTGTAAGATTGGGCGAACATCAAAATTATATCAGAAAAAGAACGGACATAGAATAAACTGGGACTCGGCAAAAATTTTAACAAAAGAGGCAGATAGCAAAAAAAGAAAAATAAAAGAATCCGCGATAATATTATTGAAAGAGGATAATTGCGTGTCGAATTGTTCCGTAGATGTCTGTACAACTTGGCTGCCAATGTTAAAAGAAGAACTTCACAAACTTAACATTGTATAGAAACTAAAAAACTGTTAACTATATCAACAGTTCTATGTAAATAGTAAGTATCTATGGATATTGAATATAACAAACATTCTTAGAGCTGTGTATTTGTCATACACAGCAAAAAAGATTTTTCAAAAAAAGCCTTGAGAAAGGAAACAGATTAGATTTCCGAAACGTCGGCGAAATATTTAATTTCAAGTTTTTATACTTATTTGTGTTGTTTATTTATCAAAACCAACCTTTAACTGATCCTTTGACGTAAACGTCACGGGCGTAGAGGTTTTTTTACCAGTAACATACTGGTTAATTGTGATATATTTTGTAGATTCCCCTAGCACCGCTTAGAAAGAAAACATACATGTGGCAGTGAAATTCCCAAAGAATTGAAGAAGGAAAAAAATTAAGATAATGCCACAAATAACATTTAGACAATATTTAGGATTAATTTGTTATGAATAGATAGGTCAGAATTTTTTCCTAGCAGCAAGTACATTTTTCTGTAATTAAGATTCAATTCATCTTTTTTCTTCTTTATGTGTTCCTTCCATTTTAGCTTAGCATCGAGGTTCATACCTAGGTACCGTGTTTGCACATGGGATAATATGATTGTGAGAGGGATTGCCATCTGTTCAGTGCGTTTATTTGTGAAGTTAATGTGCTGATTTGCTTTCGTTTAAGTGTAATGCGCCAGCGTCTTGTCCATGCATTAACTCTATTCAAAGAAAGCTCCTTGAAAATTTTCGTTAGCTTCTTGTTCATTTCTACCAACCGCCAATACTCCCATGTCATCAGCAAACGTGGCAATTGTAGTTTGTACTGGGATATCACTTGTGTATAATAAATACGGCAGTGGACTCAAAACACTGCCCTGTGGTACATCAGCCATTATTGATCTCAGTTCAAAGTTTTGTTCCTCACACTTGATTCTAAATATTCTTTCACTTATATATGATTTTAGTAAGGGATTGGAAGATGATTTGAACTTTTTGAAAACTGACGCTTAAAAGATAAACAATATCTAGTAATGGCTTAAATATGCCATACAGCATAGGGAGGTCGATCAGAAAATGCATGTGTTGCATAACGTCTGGCAGGCTATTGTGAATAATAAGAAAATATGCAAAGATATGTATAGTGATTTTTTTCTTTAGCCTTTGCGGTGTTACACCATTAGCACTGTCAGTATAATGTATATTTGTCATTTGTTCAAAAACGAAATATTCAATTTTTTGGGATTTTTAGGTTGCAAACTGTACCTTTCTGCCCTTCCATTTTTGAGGGGAAATATGTTCCTTAAATCTTGGTATAATTTGACGTTTCGTTTGTCCAATATACTTCAAAATACAATTATTATTGTAAATCCCGGATCTTTCATTTGATTTAATTTTTTCCTTTGGAGTGCCCAAAATTTGTTATAACTAAGGTGTGAAAAATCTTTCTTGGACCACGGGTAAACACATTTATTTAAAAAAACTCTTCGTTAAATGGCTATTATTAGGTTATTATGTGATTACTTCTGAATACTCTTACACCCATCACCACCAATTAAAGTGGTTTTTAACGGCAAAAGAAATCTCTTATCACCTAATCTCTTGTAGTTTTAATTCTAGTGGCAACTTCTAATGTTAATCCCAATGTCACCCCAAACTAAGGGTTGCTTCTAATGTGCCCGAGATTTTCGGCCAAAACGGGAGACGGATTCGGTTTCAGAACCCCAAAATTAGTACTGCAATTGAACAGGCTGCACAGAAGCTTCCATTAGATGATGCTAAAGAATACCGAATTCGGTCTAAAATTGAATTAGAGAAACAATATAAGACTAAAGATAATTTAACATCCGATGAAAAACGTTCCATTTCATCTCTAAAAAATGATCATAGCATTAAAATTTTACCAGCTGATAAAGGCAATGCCACGGTAATCTTAGATACAGCTATATATGATACAAAAATAACGAACTTGATAAATGATGGAAATTATTCCAAATTAAATAAAGATCCTACAAATTCTTTAGAAAACAAAATATATAGAATCTTATTTAAACACAAAAACGAAATTACAGATATTGAACGAAAGATGTTAACTCCACATCACAGCAAGCCTCCTCATTTCTATGGTTTGCCAAAAATTCATAAACCTGACATCCCCTTAAGACCAATTGTGAGTTCAATTAATTCTCCATGTAGTAAACTCTCAAAATATTTATTAAAAATCCTAAATCCTTTATCAGGTTCCTCCGAGTCTTATATTAAAAATAGCAAACATTTTTTGGAAAAGCTGTCAGAAAATCATTATAACAATAATCATCTAATGGTCAGTTTTGATGTAGTAAGCCTATTTACAAATGTTCCTGTAGATAAAACATTAATAATAATTAAAAACAAATTGCAACAAGATGGGAATTTGGCGAATAGAACTAAGTTAAGCATTGAAACTATAATGGAATTACTTACACTTTGCATTAAAACAACATACTTTCAATTAAATAATGACTTCTATCAACAAGACTTTGGGATGGCCATGGGTTCTTCATTATCTCCAATATTAAGTAACATTTTCATGGAAAATTTCGAGGAAAGTAATATTAATAATCTAGCTTATAAACCCATTGTATGGTGGAGATATGTAGATGACATTTTTGCTATATGGCCTTATAGTAAAGAATGTTTAAGTAATTTTTTGAATCAGATTAACGAAAAAGAACACTCAATTAAATTTACAATAGAAATAGAGAATAATAATGAATTACCTTTCTTAGATATTTTAATTAAAAAATTAGATAACACATACCAAACCAGTGTGTATAGAAAACAAACACACACAAACAGATACTTAAATTTCAATTCAAATCAACATATTAGTGTTAAGAAAGGTGTTGTTAAGTGTTTGTACGACAGGGCCAAAATTATTTCTTTAAATGATGTAATACTAAGGAACGAAAAACAATTTATAAAAACTGTCTTATTAAATAATCAATATCCTGAGAGTTTTGTTGATAGTCAGTTATTGAACATTGGTAGTAGAGAGAATATACTATCACAACCTGAGGTATTTAGGTCAATGGCAGTAATTCCATATATACATGGTTTATCGGATAAATTACGAAAAATTGGGAACAGGTTTTCCGTAGGAACGGTTTTTCAAACGGGCTCCACGCTAAGATCGGTTTTATCAAGAACCAAACCTCCAAATATTGTTCAAAGTTCAAAAAATTGTATTTATAGTGTTCCGTGTGAGTGCGGAAAACATTACGTAGGTGAATCATCTAGACCTTTCAACGTAAGGCTTGGTGAACATAGAAATTACGCTAGAAGGGGAGAATTTGAAAAATCCAAAATTTGTGAACACGCGTGGGATAATAATCATAGAATTAAATGGGACTCGGCGAAGATTTTGGAAAAAGAGAGCAACGGAACTAAAAGAAAACTTAAAGAATCCGCGATTATTTTATTAAACGAGGATAGATGCGTTTCTAATTATTCAATAGATTTTTGTACTAGTTGGTTGCCCATCCTTAGAGACGAAGTAAGTAAAAATAAGATAAATATAATTTAATGTCTCACGTGACTATGGAAATACATAAACAAAGAACTGTCATGGTTGACGGCCAAAAAAGTTTTGAGAACGGAAGTAGATTCTCTTCCGAAACGTTAACTACCTATAGCTTTGATTTTCAGTTTTTAGTTCATAACATTGTTCTAGTTTATATATTTTTAGGTGTGAGACTTTTTGAAACCAACCTCTGTCTGATCCGTTTGGCGCAGAGGTTTTCATTAAAATTTTTAAATATTTTTCAGTGACAAAATACCCAATAAAAAGTAAGGAAAAAAAGATGGTTTCCACACTTTACTACGAATGTACCGAAATAGCCCTTATTTGAGGGTGACATTGAAATTGATGTTAGAACTTGCAACAAAGAGTTATTCTTTAGTGGAGAAAATTCTTTCAAACTACTCAGTATCATTGGGTAAGTAGAAAAATTAGGAACAATAAATTCACCCTCATCCCTTCTCCCTCGTTGCCCTCACCCTTCACCACCCATAAGAACGGTGTAAGTTACAATATCCAATATACGGTTATTTATTACGGTTATTAAAACTTCTCGTTTAATGGTTGATCAATTTATAATATAAATAAGTTTTAATATCAATTCCAATGTCACCCCCAAATAGGATTGTTTTTAAAGTGTTCCCGAGATTTTCCGCCAAAACGCTTTCAGCATTCTAGAAGTAGTAAAAAAAGATGGCTTACACACTTTGCCACGGATGGGCCAAAAGAGCCCATTTTTGACTATTGCTCTTTGGTACACATATGTATGTAATGACATCTGATTGTAAATTGTGGTGTAAATTGGAGAAAATAACTACAGCAAGCCAATGAAAGTCCAGAAACTTCATTCTTGGCGTATATGCTAGAATCCAACGCTTCAAATTTTTCTGTGACATCTGCCTCAAATATTAAAATTCTATAACCATTTATTTCCGCATACTAGATTACAAATATAGTCAGGATGTTTTTCTTTAAAGAGACTTGGATGGAAAATCTGGATGTTGAAGTAGTGATTCCTTAGGCAGCGGTTTTTAGATAAATGTTTACCAACAGGATGAAAAATTTAATTTCCAACTTCCCCTTTCTGCTTGCGGTGTCTTTGGGGTTTAGCAGTTCTTTGGATTAATTGGTAGCTGTTATTACCAATATAGATTAAAGTTTACTTACGATTTTTAAAGTATGTATATCAACATGAGGAAGAAAAACAATAGTATTACTGTATAAAGAGTTAAAGCCTATCAACGTCAAGTTATGTTTCTTGTCTGTCTTACCGAAGGAGAATATTGCAACCATGAAAAAAACCTCTGCCTAAGGAATCACTACTTCCACATCCAGATTTTTCATCCAAGTCACTATAAAGGAAACATCTTGACTAGATTTGCACTCTGGTATGTGGAAATTATTGTTCATAGAATTTTAGTTATATTTCGGGCAGATGTCATAGAAGAGTTTGAGGAGTTGGTGTCTACCATATACATTAAAAATGAAGATTCTAGTTTACACTACTTATTTTCCCCTATTCACAACCTACTACCTCCCACCCCTTTAATGGAATCATCTCAATCAGATGTGGTACTAACTTTAAAGTGAATATCTAAATTTTATGTTAACAATCCCATTCATAATGGAGTGAAGGTGTTGGGGTTTGAAAAATATTATAAAGAAATTTGAGGCCTTGGCATCTAGTATATACACCAAATCCCAAATTTCTGTACTCTTACCAGCTTGCTTTACTTATTTTCGCCTATCTATCCCTATTTAACCCACAACCCTTCAAAAGAATAATCTCAAAATATAATCTAGTTCCAGATGTCGTTATAATACATACGTGTACCAAATTTCAAGTGTTTAAAAGTGAATTATTTATTATTTGTTTGCTTATAGTAATGAAACATGTTCTTTATAGGATTTTGCAAACAGCGGAAAGAAAAACTATCTATGAGAACTAAAGGAAAAATTATATATAAAAATATTAATGAAATCTTTGCATTCTTTCGATAACTGGGTTAGGTGGAAGAACAGGATGCCTTTAGGCTTTACTGAACCTCGCCCAGTAAAATCGTTATTATAAGTTGTAATATTAATTTGGTTAATAGAGTCCTATTATTATTATTATTATTATCATAACCTGACTTCTGGTTATGCTAACACGTAAAAATTCTTATTTGCCATTCTCATTTTAACACTAGCATCCAACATAGTCCCCTATGGCTAGACAGGTTAAACTAGTATCTACATGATTCCCTACGATATGTAAATTCAGTTAAAAATGAGAACAAAGGCCTGAAATTAATTTATTTACATACCTTGTCTTTACAAATTTTTTCATTCTAATGAATTACATTTTCATAAAATTTCATTCAGTTTCTTGGAAATGCTTAGCCTTTGAAACGTTTTTCGTCCTTATTGTGGACTCATCAGAAAATCCCAAATCCATTCTTAACGATGTTCCATGCAAAACTAAGACAATATCCATGACTAAGTATGAAATATTTGTATTTGACATTGACTGATAAAAAACAACAGATCTTCACCTATCTATTAGCTAACTAGTATTGGAGCCTATATACTCTATGCATGTTTAAAAGTGAATTATTTATTATTTGTTTGCTTATATGTTTCATTACTATAAGTTTCTGTACTCATACCAGCTTGCTTTACCGATTTTCCCCTATTTAACCCTATTAAACACGATTTAACTTCCAACCCTTCAATGGAATCATGTGAAAATATAATCTAGTTCCAAATGTCGTTATACTTATTACATACGTGTACCAAATTTTAAGTGAATATCTCAATATCATTTTATCAACACCTTTAATAATGAAGGAGGAGGTGGGGGGTTGAAAAATATTGTAAATAATCTGAGACCTTGGCTTCTAGTACATACACCGAACTTTAAGTTTCTGTACTCTTACCAGCTTGCTATACTTAGTTTCCTCTATTTACCCCTATTTAACCTCCAACCCTTCAACGGAATCATCTCAAGATATACACCAGTTGCAAATGGCGTTATAATACATAGGTGTACCACATTTCAAATGAATATCTCAATTTTATTTTATCAACCCATTTAATAATAGAGTAGGGGTGGGGGGGGGGTTGAAAAATATTACAAAAAACTATGGGGCCTTGACTTGTAGTACATACATCAAATTTCAAGTTTCTGTACTCTTTCCAGCTTGCTTTACAAATTTCTCCCTATTTACCCCTACTTAACCCCCAACCCTTCGCCGGATATCTTCGAAAAGTAATCCAGTTTCAGATCTCGTTATAACATATACATGTACAAAATTTCAAGTCAATATCTTAAATAGTTCCGGAGAAAACGTGCGGATTAAAAAAGTTACAGACAGATCGACAGACAGACCGACATACAGAAAAAAATTTTTTCGCTCAAATTTAAAATCTCGACGTTTCATGGCATTCTAAACCTATTTCAAGAAAAAAAAATCGAAATTTTTTTTGCGGTTACTATACTACCAATCCACTACGTGGATGTAGAAATAATAACTCAAGGGGACTTTCTTGCATTTTCTTATTTCAGACTATGTAGGTCACGAAAATTATGGTCTTATAATCCCATCAAAAGGTCTATATGTTACTCTGTCGGTCTGATGTCTGTCTGACGGTCTATGTTGGAGCTATATCTACAGAACTTAATTATGAAAAAGAAATATTTGGTAGGTGGTTGATGCTATTGTCAAGGAAAAGGTAAAACATACTTTTAATGAAAAATGCACAAGGCCAACTTTCAAAAATATTTAACCGAAAAAATATAAGGTTAGACAATAACATTTAATCTGTATTTAACAAAACTGTCAAGGAACAAACTTCTTACACTTTTAGTGAAGAATATACAGGGTGATCGCCCCAAAAAATATTTATTTAAGAAGCAATGATGCGGAATCATGTTTGACACGTAGTTGACACTATTACCCAGATACTTATTAATGCTTTTAGTGAAAAGTACACGAAAATGATCCAAAAATGTAATTGAGAAAGTACGGAAGCACGGAAGAAAATAAAATTTGCAATGAGATGTCACTATTATCAGGAAGGAACCTAATATATATTCAGTTTAAAAAAATATACGGGTTGATTAATCTGCGGAAAGGATCATTAATAAATAAAAGGTATCAAACAGAGAGGAACATTTTATGTAAATACCTTTACATTTATTTCTATTTATTCCAAATACGATAATAAGAACAGCATTCTCAACAATAATGAGAATTTCATTGTTATTAGAAATATAAATTTTGTAAAATTGACGCAGAATTCTGCCAGGATAACATGAATCAGCTAAACACTCTTCTTATTATTAAGATTCTCTACTTCGTCTAAATCCTATTTGGAAACAATCGAGTTCGTTAGATTTTATTTAATTATATTTAAATTGAGGTTAATATTGTCATTTTAAATTACATTTTATTATGTTGTGAGCGTTCATTATCTGATGTCTACCTTCGTTGGACCACCTACATCAACACGTTCAAATTAAAATCGATACCGATAATTCCGTAAAATACATGATAGAACGCCCATACCCAGAAAGTGCTTTGTGTAATAACTACTACCTACCATAAACGAATATATTGTACCTAAGCCGCTTCAAAGGAAGAATTGACGACAAAAAATTCTGTAGGAATAATCACCTACCATTTCTACAGCAATTTCACACCTCGGTTGAACGATTCTTTAATTGGATAATTACCCAAAAAAGGAGTAAATAGTAGAATGGATTTATTTGATTCTTCCGGTCACGTACAATGGGTTATTCTTTTGTTGTCTTTTGTCTTTCCATATTCTCCCTCTTTACTTTTATCATTTGGTTTCTCACCTATACTTAGGTAAGTTAATGGTACCAGTACTTGACATTCTAATACCATTTTCTGGTTTTGGTTTTTATTGCGTCTCTCACATACCGAGCAGAAGTATTGTAAACTTGAAAAAATCACTCCGAGATTTCTGCAAATTTCTGTGTTTTATACTACGTAGATTGCGAATAAGTCTGTTTGACTGCCGCTTTGCCTGTCCACCCGTCTGTCGGCGTGCCGGTCTGACTCTGTCTGTATGTCGGTCTAATGTCTGTTTACATTTATAAAAAAAAATTACAAAAATTGAACCAACGCGCATCGGTAAAATTACAAAATAGAATTTCCCCCTCGGGCGGTTAATTGACTAGTGAATCTTAATTAAAGCAAGAGCATGATATACCGTTCAATTAATATGGGAGAATCATAGTATAGTATCTGGATGTCCAACATTGTGTGTAAATTGACAACGATGAAATGGAAAGTAGAGTATCGAGGGAATACTATCAATGCAAAGACAAGCTCTTAAGGTGGTCATTCCCTAGAAACAGACATCCGATAGGGAAATATTTATTATTTTTGGCAATAACTTTTTTTTCTTAGTACGTACATTTAAAAAAAGTATAAGAGTACCTAAGTAGAACCATAACAAGACTGTTACTATGAATTTTCACTCAATAATTTCAGTCGTTTGCAAAATAGCTAGATTTAAATTTAAAAACTAAGCAAGCCGCTGAAATTATTGAGTGAAAATCCATAATAATAGTCTTGTTATGGTTCTACATAGGTACTCTTATGTTTTTTTTTAAATAAACGTACTAAGAAAAAAAAGTTATGGACAAAAATAATAAATATTGTTGCGTTTATTCACCTTTTAGGAAACACCCTGTGTGAATGTGTGGGTTCTAAATAATTTCAACAAGAGATAAACACTAACACTTTATTTAATAATTTACTGTCTATACAATGCTTCAAAATAAACTTTATTTACTTCTTATTTAACCTCACTTTTTACCGAACGTCGCTTCTATAAACTTCCTCTTTAATGATCTTCTTCTTCCGTGCTGGTAATCGCGCCTTATATACTCCAAAATTACCTCTAGATTAAACCAGAATCTTCTCCAACCACAATCTAGAAAAGTCCATGGCTCTTTCTAGATTCTTTCCAGTCACTATCAGTAGGCATAGGCGTATCATCTCCAGTTCCAAGGGGGTGTAATTCATAACAATATTTTCCTATCGGATGTCTCCTTCAAGGGAATGGCTACCTTAGGACCGAGCTAAATGCCAACAAAATTACAACAATAAACACTATTGCTGTCCCTTAGAGTTTTGGAATTGTCGAATGACTTCGCAACGACATGCGAAAATGGACAAGAACTAGTAAAATCGTAACAACGCAACGAGCGGAATTCATCATCGAAGGCAGCTGTGCAGATGCTATACATCAGGAGAAAGAACGCGGCCGTGAACTAATAGAGCTGCAATTTGCTTTTGACTCTTTGACTACATCCTATTAGCATTGAAAGGTTCCTGTCCCCGCAGTAGGCAACAATGTTGCTCAAAAGCTGTGGAGGATAGGTTCTTTCCTCGCCTGGGAAGTAGGTGGAGCATATGACCCATCTCTTCATTCCTTCTTCCGTTGACGCTGTTAGGATAGCTGTAACAAAATCATCGGTGCACAGCACCGGGATTAATACACAACTTACTCTACTACTATGTACAATACAACATCTATGCATTATTTTTCGAATCTCCTACATAAAATGGCCGAAGCAGCCTTGGCATGATGGAGATTCACCTTCAGGACCCTGATATCCTCTCTTACTTGGGTGGTCCGTCCAGTGGCTGCTCCTTCACCTCCATGGGCGTTTTCGGCTTCTGGGCTAGGTGCCTCTTGAGTGGACTCAGTCCACTTTGGCTGGAGGAGCTCTCTTCATGGGAGGGTTTCTTCCTCTGCCGTCCGTGCTCCCTGTCTTTTCCACTACTCGAGGTCATTTGCCGGCCTTTCGGGGGTTGGATCCGTGGTTTCGGTCTCTGTTCCATTGGGTCAAATTTAATCCTTCCCATTCCGAAATAGGGACACAAATCCATCTTTTCTAGTTCCTTCATGGATTGTCTATCCATGGAGAAAACCCACAGTTGCCCCCATTCGGATGGTGTGCTTCCTAATACCGTCCAGAGGTTTGTATTGATGCGCCTGTTACGCACCCTTAATTGGATCAGTATCCTGTTGGCCTCTAATCTTTGACCATCCTCATCGGAAACGTATACGGAGCGTGCATGCAGCCTCGGGACCTCGCTCCCCTCCAGCGCTTTGAGGTTTGCGCCTTCCCAAGTCTGGAGCATGGGAACGACCTACCGCAGCCACGCTGCACTGAGTACATTCGCACACGTCACCAATAGGTAGCCAGGCCTATGTGTGTTTTCAGGTAAATATCTTGTATGTTGGAATTATTTAATTTGGTAACATATCTAATATAAGTTAATTACAATATATCCATTCTACTTGGGCTAAATGGAAGAACATACGACTATTTATTAGTTGAACTGAATTTATGTCCTTTTTTCATTAATTTATTATTATGCAAATTTGCATTATATTTTTGAAAAATCGATTTATTTTAATCCTTGTAATATTTGTTTTATTGGAAAATTATTATTATTATTACCTCCAAATAGAAGTTAGGAAAAGTGGCGCAGTGCTAAGGTTTTGGTTTGCGACCACGGGGTTCCGGGTACGAATCCTGGCCAAGGTATGCATGTTGGTGGTATTTTTAATGTGCTACCGAGACGGTAACAGTTGAGTAGACCGCTGTTGAGTTGCACCTCATGTCTAGTCTCTGTTATCTCTGCTGAGTTCGAATCTCAGCTCCAGTAAATGGCAATATCGCAGGGAATGGTTGTTGTGTTATGTCTATGTGTACGAGTCCTGGTTGAGTGGTGGAATAGCAATAGCTAATCTCCGCCAAAGCGTTCATATACATAAGGCGATTAAAAAAGCATGTTAACTTTTAAATTTCTGATTTTATCTGTTCAGTCTACTATTCCTTGCCATCTGAGGGTACAGTTTATTGCAGACTTATTGTCGGTATAAAAGGTGTATGGGTCTTTGATCTTTACCGCACCGTCAAAGGCGTGGATATTTTTCTTACCCAGTAGATAGATGAGAAGAAATATACAGACTGCTAGACATGGAATAGACTTTGCATAATATAGACTCGTCTATGTGTTTGTTATAAGCCAATCGAGTGTCTAAGTGAACTTTACACATACATGAATAAAGGTAATTCATTATGATGATTGTTTTTAAATATATATAAACAAACAATTCTTGATTACTCACCGAAATGTATAACAAATAACTTATTTGTAAGATAAAAATCTGATTCATAAGTGACTTAGTAGTATTTAATAGTACACAAATATATCTATATTCCTAATACATATTTATATTCATGCCTACACATATTACATAATAATAGTAGCTTATTTGTGTTTGCTATTTTGCATAATATTGAAACTAAGGAATATTCAAAAATTGACAAATTATGATCTATCTTATCTGACTGTTAAATCTGAAATTAAAAAATTAAAATAATTAAAAAAGTATATGTCCTAATCGGCTGTTGTTTTTTTATTTCTTCGGTGTTTTTATCTCTTTGTTATATTTATCAACTTAGTGTAGATTATGCTGAAGATTATAAATAAATTCTAATAAAGAATTTGAAACGTTCGATGTTTTTCTTTCACAAAAATTAAACTTTAATATCCGTACGTACGCCACTGGCACTGACTTGCAGGCAAATTATTACGTATACGATAATTAAAATTTAAATATTTACACAATTCAATAATTATTGTCTTCATATTTTAAGTATCACTGCAGTTATCGTTTTGAGAATTCCTTTTTAATTGTTTAGGAAAATGAGACACATTATTCAATTACAAATTTTATAAATCGATGTATAAAGCCACTTTGTTAATGCGTTTCTCGAAAAATCCTTTGAAAAATAATTTCCATGTTTTGAAAATAATTAAATTTGACAACGAAAAATTTACAAAATGCCTATTAGAGCATTATTCATAATGTCAAAAAATTGCGTAATTCGTGTCAACTTTCTCGAAGTGACTAATTGGGGTAAAAAAAACATAATGAATGGACGCTCTATACAAGATGCGGTTGAGGATTTGCGAAACGTTATCTTATATCCACTTCCTTTTAAATATCTTAATAAAAATTAGTTCAAACAAGTATTATTTCAAAACTCGTATCACTCTAGATCAAAGTAATAAAGAAACATTATTTGTCATCATCACAACAGAAGTTTAGTGTCGAGACTTTTTTCGAGGAAAACGTCAGTGTTACGTCTACCTAGGTATATGTAAAATTAATTACTTCCACAGCCACGTAATGGATAGGTTTAGAATGTCATGAAACGTCGAGATTTTCTAATGTTGCAATATGAAAATTCCGAGCCAGCGAGTCATTTATAACTGGAAAATTAATTATGTTAAAAAGAAAAAGCCATGAACCGTGTATACCCCAGAAAAAGATACCAGAACTCTTCTTTTTCTATATCTGTTTTTATATTATAGATATTGTGAACTCTGCCAGATTCTACCAGAAAGATCACATGTTTGTCCTTGGCACGGAAAAATGTAATTACCTTCGTATTATGTCCCAAAGTTCTTGCAGTTTTTTGAAAATTGTCATTACAATACTTTTGATCACGATATTTTATAAAAATGTTGCCACACTTAGTTGTCCGAATATGAGGATCGATATTTTGGTGACATTAACATTTAACGATTGAGTTTTTAAGGAAGGAACCGATATCTTGGTTGATTTTACTCAACGCATCTATACACTGACTTCGATAGTTAGAGGGGTATAGTTGGGTGTCATTGGCACATAAATGCATTTAACAGTGCTTAACAACTATTTGATATTCCGATGTATATAGTGTGTACAACAAGGGTCTAATAGTGATCCCTGATAATACACTTTAAAGCGTTACGTAACGCTAGAAACTTAACATTTTCAATTAGCACTGTCCTTTGTATTCTATGCGTTTACTGTTAAGATTTAAAATAATTTGCAAAAGTGTAGTTTTGTAGTAAGTTGGTGTTGGAATAGTTTTTCTTTCAAGTTGCACCAAACTAAACAAAAAATAAAAAATAAATGTGTGCCAGATTGATCGCACCTGTTGCTACAGGCACCCTATTACAAATTCTAAACAATACTTAAGGCCAGCCAGCAGTACACGAAGCAAATTAAATTATTATGTGCAGGATTTTGCAATATACGTATTTTCGACTTTTGGATGAATAGGTTTGTTGCCTGATTCATCGTTAAAGTCACCACAGGTTTTCGGTAATAGTTATTTTTTGCAAGATCCCGTTGCATATTTTTCACTATTTTCATTTGTTCTAAGAGTGTAAATACTTCCAAAACAGATTTTGTTATTAAAAAATCAAATGATGTCAATTTATTTTTAGAAACGGAATATATTTTCTATTTCTTAAAATATTCATACATGATAAATGAAAATAATTAAAAATAAAATGAAAATTCGGTTAGCTCGTTCTAATTCGAAAACGAAACAATAATGAATTGGTCCCAAATTTTTACCACGTGATTACTACACATTTGTTCACAAAATGTCTTAATGTAGAAATAAAATTTTAATTGTAGAAAATATGCATGCAAAAACTTGATTATTAAAACAGTCTTGGTCATCTCCTCATCATGAAAATATGATTGACAAAATTATCGTCGAGTGTTAGTATCTGAATGTAGTGTCAAATACTTTGGTATTTGAGGAAAGTACTTCACAGGTAGTTTCACACTGAAAGTCTAATTATATCCACTTTAGTTTTATTTTTATACTTTGATTCTTTGTTGTCTTCCAAGGGTCATATATGTCGTTTATTTGATACTTTAAGTTGGTTATACAATAATAATAATAATAATAATGCTTTATTTATCCAAGAGATCATACAATGATATAGGATACGTCAAATACATTACCAAAATAAGATAAACATATTAATACATTAAAAATTCATCTATCGAGTAGAATGCATTTTTTAACAGAAACTTTTTTAAACTTGTTTACACTAGGTATAGTTTTATTTTCAACGGCCAACTTATTGTAATATGGTTTTCTTTTATATATAATTCAAGTCTGTGTATATCGTATTGCAAATTGGATCCATGCCGTGTAGGATAATTGTCATTAGTATTTAAGAAATTGAAGGTGGATAATTTTTTTTACAAATTTTAAAATTTCATATATGTACAGACAAGGTAATGTAAAAATATTATGTTTGATACACATCTGCTTGCAGGATTCTCTATAGCTTAAATTAAACATATTACGAATAGCTCTTCTTTACAGCAAGAACACACGGTTTGATGACCTTGAGTTTCCACAAAAAATAATACCATAACGCAGTCTGGACCCTAAATTAGAAAAATAAAATATCTCCACAGCCTTTAAATTGGTTATGTGACGTAATCTTTCCATCACAAAACAGTGACTTGAACATTTATTGCAGATATAGGAGATATGTAACTTCCAATCCAGTGATAAATCAATGGACTTACCATTAAGATGTAAAAGCAAACTCGATATGTAATGAGCTTTAACAGGATGAAACTGTAACGATAATGTTTTTTCTTGGTTCACTACCAATTTTTTATGGTGAAATAATTATTTATATTAAGTAGGCTAGAATTTCACTTATCAATCAGTTCCTGTATGTTTTTGGTACTTACGGCAACAGTAATATCATCAGCATAGGAGCAATAGAATTCATTTACATAATTATCCAAGTCGTTAATGTAAAGGAGAAAGAGTAGCGGTCGCAAAACACTACCTTGGAGTACACCAATATCTACTGTTTCAGTTTCTGACCTCGAACCTAAGAAATCGACATACTGCTGTCTGTTGGATAAATAAGATTTTAATAACATTTTACATTGCCCTCGTATACCATATTTTTCAACAGTATCCAAGAGAATGTCATGACCTCTGTCAAGATTTTCTTAAATATAGTCCAGAAAACTTACTAAAGCTGGTATAGTTGATCTATTTTCTCTAAAGCCATGTTGATTTGTTGAGCAGACTGAGTTAGTATTTAAAAATTCAGAAACTCTTATTGAGATTAGTTTTTCAATTACTTTTGAAAAAACGGATACAATTGCTATTGGTTTGTAATTACGGAGCTGTGTACGGTCACCTTTTTTTAACAATGGAACTACTGATTAAGATCTGGAAAAATGCCATCTGAAAAACATTGATTTATGATATCGGTTAATGATGTAGCCAATTCTCTGGGACATTTCTCAACAATTTTAACTGGAAAACAATCAGAGCCGGGAGAATTAGACTTTTTTAAACTGTTGATTATATTTATAACCTCGGATGTAATCGTACAAGTTTGCCAGTTCTGCAGACCATTTCTCTCGTTCTTGGCGTCTATTGAACAAAGGACAATAATAATAATTAAAATTAAAATAAGGAAACAAGCATTTTTTGTTTAACTAATTGGTCTTAATTTTTAACCTTGTTACCACAACAGAAAACATAATTTTTGCTGCTAAGGTTAAGTCGAAAAAATATGGGAATATGCAGGGGTGAACGTAGCAAGCGGGAAACTTTTTTATTTTTCGAAATAGATGAAGCATGAGAAAAAAGAAAGATAGCGATGGGGGCAATATAAAGTTTGACACTTTTCTAGGGTTGACAGTTTTAGTGAATCGCATGTGAAGATTTTTTACCAATGAACTATTTTTATATGCATAAAATGCTTTGACGGGGTGAATACTTATATTTTACCACAAATTTATCAATACCTATAACTTAGTGTAATAGTAGTAGTTAATATTTTGTTCAATGCCTCTTATAACGCCAATATTCTTCGAAAAAGTAGTAAAATATTAATGACCAAATTAACGAATTTTACAGTTTTATTGACAAATTAATGTGAATGAATGACGTACGTCTATAACCAGCTTATGCATTGGCGCGACTTCTGCCTAACAATTAGTCGATATTAACACGTAATTCTAAATTTCTAAATTGTATGTTACTTCACGTTTTATTTATTTTTGATGCAATAAATTTTCTCAACGATTTAACTTTGTTTGTTTATAATGGCGCTTATCGGTGGCGCCCAGATTAGTCTGGTTTCAGGATTTGTTTATTTTTATTGTCCGATCCGTCAGCAATTGTTATTCGTTTCCAAAATACTGTAAGCAATGCATGAATAATGAGTTACAAGGTGATTCTAAATGGTGCATTGTGATTCTCTGAACACGTATTTATAGACATGTATGATAAATATTCATACCCACACCTTAATTTTTCACCAACTGCGTTGATGAGGATTACTTTGTTATTTTAGGCAGCATTAGCTGACCTCTAAAGTTTAGTAAATCCATCTCTTGTTAGAATGGTTGTTCGAAACAAAGCTAATCAATAATATCATACTAAAACATAATAATACGTAATTGTCTGAAAACTAATTAGAAACTTCCCCCTTAAGAGAAAACACTGTTTATCGCAAAAAATATAGTTGTACTTCTAGCCCTATCTAGAGGATACCTCTTTGCATTACATTTAAAGTAAAGCTTTTGTCATGTTTTAAAGTGACGAATTATTAAAAAGTACGAATAAAAAGGTTACAAAATTTAGATCACCGCATATCTTAATATATAAAACATTCTTATTCTGATCTAATCTAAAATCTTCAGGATGTCATTAAATACTTTACCGTGCTTTACTCAAACCTATTCGTTTGATGCCTATATCAAAATTTTAATCCACCAGTTTGGAGCGTCCGCCATATTGAGTTTAGAATGACCACATAGTTTGTCGTATTTTACTTCTAAAATCTTCATTGGAAGAAGAAGGTAATTCGTCATCTTGGGACGTTTGCCATATTGAATTTAGAACGATATTAGATACACTGCATTGCGTTGTTGTTGAACTTTTATACGTGTGCAAAATTTCAAGGCTCTAACTTAACTATTGTGCAGGAATCACAGAAATATTGGTGTCATATAATAGTAAAAGAAATCTACTGATAGTCCAGTGTTAGATGGTTTTTCTCTCAGAATTCATTCAGATAAAACCGATTGACGTGAAATTTTGACAGACAGAGAATGTTGATGTTTTCATCTAAAAAATGCATATTTTAGAGCGATTTTTCACGAATTACTCGAAAACATTAAGTTTTAGTAAAAAAATAATCAGGAGCAAAAATGAAGCTTATAAAATAACAAATCGATTGTTTTTTTTATTTCTGTAAATGCAATACGAACCTAGTTATGGCTCGTTGAAGGTGACTGTTTGTTCGCCGAAAACTGAATTCATACCTTTCAACGTTAAATAAAGGAAAAACGACGAATTTTTAAAGGAACACTTGTCAGACATTTTTTAGTACTTGACAAGTACCTGAGAAGGCCTTTAAAACGAGCTTCAATAAAAATTGTTAGCACAAAAACTTACGGAGTTATGATGAAAATAAAATGATGAATGATGGTCTCTATTTTTACCGTCAACCACTGTACTAGGATATTTCCACTCATACGTTCTTAAACGATCAACATAATATTGATAATCGTTTTCACATTACAAACTCTTTCGCAGATTTTCTTAGTAAGTCTTTCCTGCCATCTGCGGACAATTTCGAATCGAGAAACGACCAAGTATCGCTATCAAATACTTCAGTGAAAATGAATTATTTAATGCTTTAAAAAAATTAAAACCTAAATTAACAGCTGAGCCGGATGATATCCCATTCTTTCTGATTAAAGATTGTGCTGCTGTTTTTCCATATCTACTTTCCATACTTTTTAACTTATGTATTCGCAATGATCAGCTTCCAGACATCTGGAAATATTCAAAAGTATGCCTAGTCTTTAAGAAAGGTGAATATTTCCAATTTCAGGCCTATTTCTATAATATGCAATTCTTGCAAGGGCTTTGAAATTTTATTACATGACGCCGTTTATTTTGTTTATAGCATTAAAAGTCAGCTATCAATTTACCAGCACGGTTTTGTTAAAGGGCGCTCTACCACCTCTAATCTAATATACATAACTCAATCTATCTCTGAGACTATTGATCGACGATTGCAAATGGACGTAATATAGGTACACAGATTTTTCCAAGTCGTTCGACACCCTTGACCACGCTATATTACTTCAAAAAATTTCCTATTTCGGTTTTTACCAATCTCTTCTCGTATTCTTTCAATCCTATCTCTTAGGTAGAAAACAATATATCATTTATAGTGGGTTTCGGTCTGTCGAGTACCTGGCAGCATCAGGTGTTCCGCAAGGATCAATTCTGGAACCGTTGTTTCTTAATATTTTTACAAACGATATTGTGGAAGTTACCGGAAGTGCTGACTTTTTACTCTACGCAGATTATCTCAATTTTTTTAGGACTATTAGTTCCGTAGTGTGCTGCAATTTATTACAAAACACCCTCTCCAACGTATCTGATTGGTGTGTTCGAAATAAGTTAAACTTAAATGTGTCCACATGCAACATTATGTCCTACACAACAAAGTTCATACCGACTACGTTTAATTATAGCATAGACAATGTCGAACTCAAAAGACCCGTGACTTTCAAGGATCTTGGAGTAATTTTTGATAAAAAACTTCCGTTCAACCGCAGATAAATGACAAAAGTTCAAAATCTTTTCAGGTTTTGGGATTTTTATTAAGATCAAGCAGAGTTTACCAATACTGATACTCTAAACTTGAATACGCGTCACTCATTTGGAACCCTCAATACGTAACCCATGTTAATAGACTAGAAGAATTACAAAGGGAATTTGTAAAATTATTGTGGTTGAAGTGTGATGGAATATACCCATTAATTGGTTTTCCACACCTACAGCTTTTGAATAGATTCTCTATGAACACTCTTGAGAACAGGCGGGTTCGCTGTTTTCAAATATTTTTACATAATCTAACACATAACAAAATCAATTGCCTAGAATTTTTATACAAATTACAGTTTTATGTCCCATTAAATACTCGAATAATGCAAACCTTTTATCTTCACACTCCGCGCTCTAATAGAGTTAAAGTTTCTCATCTATTCTCAATGTGTCATAATAATTGCAACAAACATTGTGACAAACTTGATATTTTCAGCTGAACTGTTAATTCCATAAAAGACTCTTTGCTTATCTTTGGATTCTGCTTTTATTATTATTGTTATGAATTACACCCCCTTGAAACTGGAGATTGCTACGCCTATGCCTAATAGTGAGTGACGAAACTTGTAGAAATAGACAGAGTTTTCTAGAGTGTGGTGAGAGAAGATTCTTGATTGGTTCTGGACGGATCTAGAGGCAATTTCAGAGTATATAAGACGCGATTACCGGCGCAGGAAAAAAGTTTATTAAAGGGAAGTTTGATCAAAGTGAACAAGTTCTCTTAAAGTGAAGTTTGGTACCAGCGAAAAATTGAGGTTAAATATAAAGTAAACAAAGTGTAAAGGTTATTTTGGTTAATTAAGAAGTGTTTTGTAATAAAGTGTTAGTGGTTTACCCCTTCTTAAAATTATTTAGAACCCGCAGATTCATACAGGGTGTTTCCTAAAAGGGCGAATACACGTAACGTTATGCTTCTCTTATATGTGTATTTTTATATTTCTTGTCTTTGATCTCTGCTTTTATTTAGTTATATTATTATGTTATCTTATAGGAGTACTTGTAAACACTTATTTATTTGTTTTTTGTATATCGGTCCTGCTCTGTAAATGGGTAATACCTGTTGAGCAGTGTATTCTAAATAAATAAATAAATTAGAACTAGTCGAAATTTTGATTACAAGATTTGTACCAGACAGATAACAAAGCAAATTAAATAAAAGGTTTTAATTGAATAAAAAGGACAATTTACATTTTTGTGAAAATTAATATTTAAGAAGATATTTACTAAAATGCTTACAAGAACGTACCACGTATTTATTCCACCACCTAGGTAGGTAAGTAATTCATTTAAAATAATGTTTAGTCAATTATACATTATTATCTGTATTACTGCATATTTTTAAACAGCCATGTATTTTTATGTAATTGAAAATTATTTTTCCTGTACTAGTAGGCGTGCATATCCCATACTAGTGAATTCTACATTTCAAATAATGATTATTTTTTCGTTGACGACCTTGTTCAAAGATCAAGTAAATTCAACAGGAAGAAATCAGGAATCATTTTACGTGTGGAATGCCGTTGTTAGCGCCAGGAAACAATAACAAATTCAGAACTAAATTTAATTTTTGAAATCATTATGCTTTAATTTGACGGCCACGGCATGTATAATAAACCAATTTATATGACTTTTCTTTAAATTAAGTTTTACAAAGGCATCCTTCACAGAATGTTAAAATATGTAAAAAAAAAGTGTCTCTCTATGTGAAGCCCGCGTTCTTGATTGTCTTGATCAAATAAATAAATCTAGACCGCCGTCAAAGGCATAAACGGCGGCCCAACCTCAACCTGAGGTATAATTTAATTTTTATGGTTTAACGTCTAAATGTCAAGCACTTGTAAATTGATGAATCTTATCTCTAAACACTAATGCGAACTACTAACCTGCCAACCCAAACGTTTTTATGGCGTTTGGAATGTTTTTAGGCGCTACTGTTATTATTTTATTCTGGGAATGCATAAATTTCGATTTTTTTTAACGCCTTGACCTCAGTAGGTGATTAGTGGGCAGCTCTTTGGTTTCTTTTAAGCGTTATGTGCTCAATTTAGCTATCAAATTAAGAATTCACCATGTTGCGGTTTTAGGCGAGGTGACAAAAATATATACATAAAAAATGTCGTTAAAATGTCCCTTTTTAACATTAAATACCAATGTTATACAGGGTGTAATTAGTTTCAGGTAACAGGGACCGACTAGACAAACAGAAAACCTATATGACTTTTTCTCTAGGGCACATATAAATCCCATATGCGACATTGAAGAGGACAGAGATATTTTGTGCAACACTAGCAGAGATATATCCAGGTTAAAGAGCTGAGACTACATACGCATACACAGTTTACCTGCAATAAAAGATTGTACTAAAATTCCGATTCGGATTATTCGAATCATCCCGTTTTTAATCTTGACTTGTCAAATCCACAGTAAAAGTTCGAGGTCATAGGCGGCATTTCTGCTAGATCAAAGGAGTGTCGCATATGGGATTTATATGTGTCTAGGGGCACTTTGAAAAAAACTGACATAGGTTTAAAAATTTAATGTTAAGGTAGGAAACGTTTGAGAACCACTGTTTTTCAGGGTCAATGGATGTTATAGTTCCGAATATTAGAAATAATAAGAAACTGTAATACCCGACTTGTGTTCCCGCCGGAAGAAGCGCGGCACTTTGATGGGATTACTTGTACAGAACTTTTTATAGGCACCACTAATTATGAAAATATAAATAATTCCTTCTCTTTTGGCACAACGCAAGCATAGCATGGCCGTAGGGGTTTAAATAGGATTTGTTTACATGTGTTTTTAATTTGGAACAAAGTTATTGTAGCTTTCATTGTCGTTTATAAGAATTTATAAAATTTAAAAGTGGTTTTTTAACATTTGTAACATTGTGTTAAAGGCTTAAAAAATTAGTAATTATTTTATGAAATTGGAAAACGAACAGTTAGACGTCCGAGATACGATAACAGAAAATAGTTGTGTATTTTAAATTAGGAAAAAAATCTGATTTTATTAACGAATTGAGCGCATAATTTTTCACAATCAGGTATCGAAAACTAAAAATTGGTCTCTATGAAAATCAATGTAAACAATAATAAACAGATCAAAACAAGACAGCGAATAATAATAATAAAAATAATAATAATAATAATCATAACTTTAATGCCCAATAGGTTACGCCCTATAACTAAACAATTCTTTTGAATTTTTCACATCTAAAATAAATTAAATCTCTTGGCGTCCAAACTAAAGTAAAATCAGATTAATTGTGCCAAACATTGTACCGGCAAAGGGCCCTGCATATAGGAGCTTTGAGCTAATGGCATCAAAGGGAAACATAGGAAACTTTCGGAGCTAGTCTCGGCATCGCTTATGCCACCGTGTATTTTTGGTTTTGCTATTTCTAGATACCACACTGAGATAGCGTGGCACAACGTAACCAAAGATTGGGGAATTAACAATATAGGACAGCCGGCGGAAAACCTTTTATATTTTAGCAATGGCGCCATTGACCTCGACATTTAAATTGGAGTTCTCGCGCAGTTGCTACAATGTGACAATCAGACGGATTATAATATTAGAAAGAGAGGCCAATAGTGAAAAATGGACAACACTCTCCTGATAGAACGACCGAACTTAGCTGACTGTTAGTAGCCAAGGTCACTAAAAAACAGGTTTCTTTGTATTATAAATCACATGAGGTATTTCTATGTTTATATGTAAGGTATCTATTTGGTTAGGATAGAATTGTACATTGAAAGGATAGTTTTGAAACCATTTTCTATCAAATGAGGAAAAAACAGCCACACGCAGCTGTCATCGAGGTCTATACGTGACGCAGCATTTGTCAATTTTAATTAGCTAACCTATCTTTAGTAGGCTTGGTCAAATTCGTTTAATGCGTAGCCACAGGCGTAACCAACATATCCCGAAACCGTTTCCGCTGGATGTCGGTTCCTTTAAATTGGAGTAGTAGAAACAGACGAAGACAGTTGGTCTTCGTCTATTTCGTCTTCTCTGTCTGACTGTCCTATCTTGTTAGTTCTCTAATCTTTGCTGTAACGTTAATTAGCACACAACCTAGCAGGCAGCTATGCGTTATACCCTTACTGCTCACCACCATTCATTTGATTTGTAGTGGTTGCTATTATTTGTTCAGAAATACGCGGTATCTACTATTATCAAAGACAACCATGAGACGCCCAACTCCAAGTAAAATTTGGTATCGCCAATATTGCACTGGTCCGCTATGTAGGAAGGTGATGATAGATGGCGTGCATGTCTCTTAGAGGCGATTTAAAAATGTGCGGCATACCTTTCTATATCTATTATTAATTATTATATTATTTTCAATTAAATTTTAAGGATAAAATGAAACAAACAGATAAAATAAATCGTTTATTAATAGAATGCTGCACATCATTCATGTAATGTTGTCTCCACCTCATGTACACCGAATCCAAAAACAAGACAGTGTTTTTGGGGCATTAGAATATCAACAGCTAACACTATACGAATAACCCTAACTAACCTAACTTCCTAACCCTACACTAATACAAGATCCGAATATTTATAAAAGTCACGTTTTACAATTCACAATTCCGCACTAAAATTATTACCTAACACCCACAATTTTGCACGAAATTGATTTAAAAAAAAAACAATAAACATACCGAACCTAACCTAATTCCGCTACACTAAAATGTCCCAGTGAAATAATATATGCAAAAGTAGGAAATGATTCACAGTTCGCAACTCGGCAATAACCACAATTTTGTACAAAAATAATTACAAAAGGCACACACTTTACACATTCATTATCAAAACAACAAATATGGCGACATGACACATGATTTCGTCCAATAGTTAATAGGTATATGTCCAATAGCAACACAGCGCTGCTAGCGCCACGTAACTCCACCTTCCCCAACTGCGAGACAAGGATGGCTTGGTGCGAAGGCAATATGTACAACAAAGATGTAAATATATATTTATTTTCTTGGTTGTTCCAGCAAAAAGCGATCCATTTTCCGTATGGTACTCGGTCGTCTCATGGTTGTCTCTACTATTATTTCAAGGTTAACAGTTTTTAATTGCATGTGCGACCTAGGTCCAATCCTGCTCTTTCACACTCAAAGACAATCTGACCTAATTAATGCATACGTTTAAAAGCCGTTAATAAAAATACGACATAAACTTAGCAACGCGTGTCTAGCGTTCCATTAAATAACTATACCTAAAATTTACGACAGTTTAATATCTTTATGGCATTATATTTAATTAGACTATTACCATATCAAGCGCATAAAATTTTAAGTGTGGCCGACAAATTGAAATTGAAGTGAAAAAAGTCACAGGTCAAATAGTATTGGTGACAGCAACAATCAAAGAAAGATTTCTATTAATAAATCCGTGTCAGTCAGTTATCTAAAATCATATTATGAATGAGGACTGAATGCATTGTGGCGCCGGGTATCGCGTAAACATTGCTATTATAATAAATATACAAGAGACGGCGAAAAAACCGGTTGGTTATACGTTTCACGCTTTACAGGGAGGATTGGAAAAAGTGCGCTAACGTCAGTGTCCAAAAAAGTGTGACTTATTATATAGGACCCCGCACTCTTCTTATGAGAAAGTGGTTATAGTTAATTTGGCTGAAATTTTTATGTTTCAGCTCTTAACCTGCCGATCCAAAGTCTCCATTACGAAGTGGTTCCGCACCAATATAAAGGCAAAAGGCGGTCATGATTACTTAACTTGATGACACGACTTTTAAGCATTTATGTAAGTACGGGTATTTAAGACATAAGAGACACATTTTGACAACAAAACATTAGTTTTCAAATGGTTATATACACTTTATTAGAAGAAAATGAGGTAAGTACGAAACAAAACAATAATTATTTAATCAAGTCCAATAATATACTTGTAGATAATTCTAATGTAAACGTTATGCACAATTTATAGTATTATAATACAATTTACTTATTTTACAAGGTCTTGTTATAATATAAATATAAAACCATTGCGCATTGCAACAAAAAATATGTCTGGTCACGCTTAAAACTAATAATGTAGTTATTTACTTGCGTATTTTAATTATGTAGTTGAGTCTAATAAAAAACATCTAAAAGGCTTATTACCGTCTGAGATAACGCTGACTGCTTCCTACGAGGTAAGATTCGTAGACTAGTAATTAATGGATTCGAGTTAAGAAGTCTATGTAGAGGGTCAGTATTAGTTACAACGCGTGACATTTTTCTGGTGTGATCGCGTCTAAATAATTTAATAACTTTGTTTGTTGATTCTGCAACCTCTTCAGATAATTCACCATTAGATAACAATGCGTAATCAATTAACTCGTACCCATGAATTAATACCTTGTGAACCGAAGCTGGAAGATTGTACCAGGAATACTCCTGAATTAGTTGCCTGGCCGTATCTAACGCCAAGTCCCTCAACTTTTCCTTATTTATATTGTAGCTTGATGATAAGCAACTGAGTAAGGTACCACACCTATCAATTATATTTTTGTCAAGCCCAGCAATTTCTGTGAAAGTGGCAGAGTAGGCAAAAAATGTTCTAGTGGTATTTCCATCATTTGAAGTCCCACTTCCATCGCTACCAAAGCCAAATTCATATCTACTTTCATCAGCTGATTTTTTAAGACATTTATCAATATCATCGATTTCTTTCGGTGATGCATCGCAAATATAACACCTACTTGAAGTTGATTCGCCAAGAGCGTTACAGACCTTCCCGTCAACCATAGTTAATTGTAAGGAATATTGTATCCTAACCTCGCGACCGTCTAATTTAGAAATACATGGTTGCAAATGATTAATTTTGTATTTGACGTAAGTCTTTGCTTGCATAGACAACTCGGTAGTTTCCTTTGCAAACCGAAAACGAATGGGCCTACAATATCATGTGGAAGATGGGCGCAGATTTTTCCAAATGATGATGTCTCCGCTATCGGGAATCTAATCTACAAATTAACTGAAAAGGAACATACGAGGTAATAAATGAACTACTATCATCCAAAAATTTTAGCCCCATTTTCCAATTAAAACCATGTTACCTAATAATTGGGGTGAAATATTTTCTAACACATTTTTTTGGGACTCAAGTATTCAGTTGGCAGTATGATCTAACAAATTCTGCAAAGCTACTTCCCCAGAAGATTCGGTAACTGTTATCTCCGAAGGATAACACTGCTTTTTCGCATTCAATACTTTTTTATAAGATGGCATTAGATCGGAAGAGGTACGAGAATTAACAAAGCCTTTGACCAAGAAATATTGATGCTTGGTTAATTTAGCCTCCACAATTAAAGATAAAATGTCATCGGAATTAGCTTGCGAAAAAGTTAACCTATCAGACTTCCTCAATAAAAAATGAACAGCAGAATCATCTACCGCTGATAATTTAGCTAACCTTCATCACTACACTGAAAAGTCCTTCAAGAGCCGCCCGGCTGTTGATGTTGATGGCTCTGCCTCCTCTTCTGAAACGTCTTGTTTATGCTGTGAGCTGCGAATTCTTGAAAGATTAAATGCTTCAAGGACATTCAACCATGCTGAATGCTTTTCCATGAACCGCGACTGTGTACGGTTACACTTCTTTCAATAGTCCGCTAGATTTTTGCAAATGTAAATTTTTCGGTATTGTAGTCTCACTTCCAGTTTTACACTGCCAGAGGTCAAACGTTTATTTCATTGTAAAGGGAGATTTGTAACTGGTACCTAAAGACAAAGTAATAAAATATTAACTTCAATTAGCATAATATGTAATTTCTTTTATAAAATGTCTACAAACAGAACTATGATGATCTAGGCAGAGCAGATGGTCACTTCGGAAGCGGTAATGCAACTGTTTTACTTTCTTATCGGGACTTATCTTTATACCTGCTTCAAATATGGGCATTAAAGAAGTAGCAGGTAAAATTATTCGCAATATTATTGATGTCAATATTTTTGAATTACGACCGCCTTGGGAACCACAGTGCATTGGCGCAATATCCAAAAGTTCATAGTTTTCGAGTTACGTTGACTTTAAAGCAATAACTCTGTATTCGAAGGAGTAAAAATGGTATTTAATATTTCTTGCCGTTTGCATTTGCATTACCCAAGGTGTAACACGTAGAGGCTGCAAAATTGGCCCAACACCTCTCTCGGGTGGCATTTTTACCGTGAATTCCCCTTGCTTCTCATTAATCTTCGTACGTCTAAATGCATGTATTTTATTTTCATGGATTCAATATATCATCAATTTCTATGTTATTATTGTTATTAGTTTAAGATGACCATACAGTATTTATTTATGTGCTAACATGAAAATCATTTAAGGTTCGAACCCAAACTGCGAGTCGTTCTTTTGACTGCAGATTTTCTTTACAACTATTCTAGTTGATGGTATGAAGGCCTATTGAATTTTTATAAATTGTAATAAGGAATTTAATATTTTATTAATTATTTTATGCATATCTGTCATATATTAATGCAGGAAAGACCAAATCAAGATTCAGGGCTAAACCCAACCATTTTCACACGTAGAAGTAGTTTTTGACTCATCTTCAGTCATAATAATATAATCTATATTAACTACGTTGTTGTTTCTACAGCGTATGACTTTGCTTTTTGTTATGGTATAAAAGACTTCTCGATGGGGCAGGCAAGGTGAACTAACAATAAAAAAGCCACCCCAATGAGGTGTTGGACCAATTTTTCAACCTCCACGTGGTACACCTTGGGTAATGCAAATGCGAACGGCAAAAACTATTAAATAACATCTTTACCCCCCTCAGACAGAGTTATTGCTCCAGAGTCAACGTAACTCGAAAACTATGAACTTCTGGATATTGCGCCAATGGAGACTTTTGATCGGCAAGTTAAGAGCTGTAACATATAAAAATTTCAGCCAATTTAACTGAAACCACTTTTTCATAAGAAAAGTGCGGGGGTCCTTTATGATAAAAGGCTTTGCGAAACGGGTAGAATGAAATACTGGTTTGAAATTTTCATGATTTATAAAACTTTTATACCTTCTTGCGTTATGTAGTGAGTTCACTATGACTTAATTGTAAATATGACAGAGATATCACACTGCTCAGTTCGATATACAAAATCTTATCTAATATATGCATGGGGTTAAGCACATACACTCAAAATATACTAAGCGAATATCAAAGTTGCTTCAAGCCAGGTCGCTTCACAATGAATCAAATATTTGTGATACGCCAAATACCCGAAACGACTAGAGAGTTCAACATCTACGCGTACCATATATCTATAGATTTCAGAGCTGCGTATAATAGCATCATAAGACCAAAGCTATATGAAGAGTTGTATGAACTCAATATACCATCAAAATTGATAAGATTAACAAGGCAACAATGTCTAGGGCTGTATGCAAAATAAAAATTCATGGCGAAACGTTCAATACATTTGAGATTAACAAGAGCCTGAGACAGGGTCCACACTTGCATATCTCTTATTCAATATTGCAGTAGATGAAGCCCCTAAAAGCTCAGACCTGAATATCAGAGGTACGTACTAAAGAAATCGACGCAAATGCTGGCATACACAGATAATGTAGACATTGTATCCCAAACCTTACATAAAACTATAGAAGCATTTTTGGCATTTTCTGTAAAGGCAGAAAAAATGGCGTTAGTAGTAAAGGAACGGAAACTAAAATAATGACTTCAACACCTAGCAATAGACACCCAATGGATGGTGCAAAAGTAACAATAGATAAATATTAATTCGACACAGAACAGAACCTTATCTATCTTGCATCCTCTGCTAATAAAAAAAATATAGTATCACAAGATATCAAAGTAAGAATACAATTGCCAACAAACTCTATTACAAACTCTCCAAACATTTTAAGCGGAAAACGCTACTTTACAGAACTCTTATGATCCCTACTGATCTGAGATCTGGATAATTAGCAAGGCAGATGAACTTGTTGATAATTTTTTAAAGAAAAATTTTAGGAAGAATTTCTGGTGCAACCTGTGACAATGGTACAAGGCGTATAATTTTGAGTTATATCGAAAAGTTGTCAAAGGTAAGAATATCGTAGTAATAGTCAATACTGTACGATAGGCGAGGCACATTGTACGAACCAATGAACACTGCCTATCAGAAAAAATTTTAAACACACAAGCAGTAAGGACACGGCACAAGGATCTGTCGAAACCGAGACGCCAGAATGATCTAAGCAATCAACTGGTAGGCATGGAGGCTGTACAGAGTTGGATCTTTGAAAAAACTTGAGAACGCCTTGATCCACATGTGGTTGTTGAGCTAATGATGAATTTGTAACGACTTAACTGTTGAATATAACAATATCTCGCTAGTGATGTAATAATGAAGTGCATATTGACTAGCCCCCTAGTTCACATTATTTAAACCCCTTAGATTCCTCCTTGTGAGATTATAGTCTCTTATATTTACTTGCAATCTTTCAAATATAAATAAATCTGTATCTAACCTAAATTTTTGTTTACATCAGCTAAACAAATTGAAAATAACAGTAACCCAAAAATTGATCCATCGGGATTTATTTTTTAAATATCTTACTGATACATTACAATTTTATTATCCTTCGCCAGTTAACTAATTTATCAATAATACTACATTATTCAATTTTATTATTAAAAGCTTTACTAAAACCTAAGGGTACTTATGTAACGAAAAAATAATTTTTTCGTTTAAGCACCCGTGCTAAATAAATTTGAATTACCCGCCGAAATAACGACCGGAAGTCAACAAGTGCGCAAACGCGGTAGAAGCATCATTTGAAATATCCATGCTACTAGTTCACTTTTGATTTCGACCTAGGTGAGTAAAGACTGTTACTTGTTCTTTAACGAATTTTCACGTTTATTTCTTTAATCCTTTGATATTTTGAATATATTTGATTATTAAATGATGTCATATTATTGAGTTAACGTTGCTGTATAGTTATTTTTGGGAATTAAAGGATATTCCGTATAATAATTAATTTTTATTAACACACATGTTTGTGTGATGTCGGCGTCCATTTGGACACATGCTAATTCATTAATTATCGCGGCAATTTTGTATTTTGTGGTCGCTTGAGACACAATACCGTGGTGTTTTGTCATTATTTAGATTATTTGTACGAGGATTAAACTCGGAAATTAATCAAAGGATAAATTAGAATCTTTGTTTCTTAATCGTGTGTAGACAATCTTATCTCATTAAAAGTCGAAACCTAAAGTCATTTTGTCGCATTTAGTTAACCTCGTGTTAGTACAAGAGGTTAATATATCATTTTTTATTAGTTAATTTTTTTTTTTGGGAGATTAAACCCATAATTTTGTTTGCTATATTTGTTACAGTATTAGTTTTTTTCAGATAGTAATTCAGATATTTTCTCTCTAATTCTAACTAAATTTTGTTACCTTCATTCAAATTTTTGGTCATAACCAGTCAGCCATTTTGTAAACGGCTAAAATTTCATGAGAGTAGAGTTTTCTTATTTATTAATTTCATATATTATATTAATCAGTAGTTTATTCATATATTTTCAGTAATAGAGTAAAGTAAAATTTTATCAAGACTCAGGTTTTTTATTAAATTGCTGATAGTTTGGTTTTGCAGTGACCTTCGTCACCATAGTTTTTTGTAGTTTTCTTGTATCTCTTTTTCTCACCATTTTAAAGTTTTTATATTATCAACTGGTTCTTTACATTCCCCTTTTTCATGTAAAATCCTGGACCAAACCACCATTGAAGCAAGGCACAAGGCATAACTTGAATATTTGGAGTTATCCTAAAAGTATTGGATACTATTCCGACGCAGCGTCTCCTGGAAATCAGCGTTGTCAGGACCTGAATATTACGTCCTTCCCGGGTACCCGTGGCCATCTTCAGGAACAGACCTCGTCGGGATTCCACGTCTCCGCTAAGCTAAGTAGCCAAATTTATGTGCAAAATTCAACTTTTGGTCAGAAGAAAATTTGTAAACCAGTTGATCGTTTCATTGTAATTTTTTTGTTAATATTCAAATTTAATTTTTTTTTCTAAACTAAATTTTTGTTTAACTAATTAAATCAAATTTCACCATTAATATCTCTACTAAATTGTAAAGTGTTGTAAAATTTTCACTCTTTTATACTTATGTTAATATATTATTTGTTTTATATTTGATTTTGATTGTTTTCTCCCCCTGATAAAGTTTGCAAGAGTGTTATTTACTGAATACGCTGGCGTCCAAATTTGTATAGTTTATTAAAGTTTTGTTTGGTAAATTTGACAAGCAAATAATTGTTAAGAAACAAAAATATATAACTCTTCTCGCCACCTAGTGACCCTCGACCAGCCCTGAGCTAACTGGTTGCTACGCTTTCATAGCTTCCTCGGCAGCCAGCTGAGAAGTTGTGGTTGCACTTATTACACAAGTACAGTAATTAATTATTGTCGATACTGCTATGAAGATCTTCAGTTGGAATCATACGAGTGGTTGAAGTACTGTGATTTCTTGACACCCAGAGTGGGTTGAGGACATCATACAGATATTCATATAGAGGATTCGCAAATAAAATACTCATCATTAAAGTCTAAAACCAAATATAAATTATACAAATAGGTGTTTGCATTTATTTACTCATATACAGGGTGTTTTTAAAAAGTATGTCAATCACTTAACCACGGACTCAGCATGTCAAAAGAAGTTGATTCAGCCTAATTTACCTCTATCCAAAATCGCACCCCTATGAATATACAGCCCTCTAAAGTTGGGATTAAAAATATTTATTTTTTTAATATTGTGCAAATGGCTGTAGATATCTTTTTCAATTTCGGAACACTGAAATGTATGTCAAAGGGTAATAGTTTAAAGTAAAAACTGTTTAAAATCAAATTTTCTAAAAGGCCGATTTGGGGGTAAACTACCCTTCCCTCCTACCCCCTCTTTTAGTGGTACGCCTATGACTTTTTTGATATATCGCATTTTATATAAAATTTAATTATAAAACTTTTCTTTATCTTGTTTTTTTTCATTTAGATAACAATTTTCAAATGAATCTGGAAATACTAAAACCATTATGAAAAGTGGAACATATGAAATAAAAAAGTTCTTCTGTGTAATTTTGGCATTTGAAGTTACTGGTATTATAATAAAAGATGTGCATTGCTATCATAAATTGTAAAATTAAAAAAATGTTTAAATAGGTTTTTTTATTAAATAACAATCACAGAAACTAAAACATCAATCATTAAAGCAACAAAGTAAATTAAAATAATATTAGAAGTAAAACAACAAATAATGAAATAAATTAAAAATAAAATAAAAAAATATCGAACATTAAAATTTTATTTCAGAATGTGCTCAAAATGATTTCCATTTTGTCGTACACAATACCTTGCCCTTTTTAGAAGCGAAAATCTCACATTGTGAAACACGGCAGGAATGTTTCTAAATTCCTCGGCTGATAGTTGAATTCTTTGTCGGAGATGTTCAACGCTCTCTATTGGAACAGAATAAACTTTTTCCTTCATAGCTCCCCAAAGACAGAAGTCAATTGGGTTTAAATCAGGGGACCGAGCAGGCCAACTGACTGGAGCATCAGCTCCTCGACCTATCCAACGTCCTGGAAAACGCCTTGATAAACATTGCCTGACTTGCAGGCTATAATGGGGTGGAGCACCATCTTGTAAATACCACATGTTTTCTCTAATATTAAGATTAACAATATCTAATTGCTCAGGCAATTCATTTTCCAGAAAATCTAGGTAGTCAGCTCCATCAGTTGACAAAATGGTGTTTACAAAACTTACATTTCTTCCATTTTTTATGAGAAGCCAGTTACAAAATTCCATTCGAGAACCGTAATCTTGATGTTCCAATGCCTGAACAGTCTGTATATGAAATGGAACTAGTAATTGTTCTTTTAATGTTCTCCATACTGAATAATACGATACTTCTACCTGAGAAGCTATTTTACGCACACTGCTTTCAGGCCGTTCTGATACAATATCTAAAATTTCCTCTTCGACCTCTGGAACTAGCACAGTCCTAGGTCTGCCACACTTCCCAGCACGATCATTTGATAGACTTCCAGTTTCCCTTGCACGACGATCGACTGCAAAAAATGTACGTCTATCAGGATGCCGACGCGTTTGGAAACTTTTCCACATAACGCCTAGCTGCACTAGAACCATTTCCATTACATTCGCCTAATATTCTAATCATATCCACCATTTCGGTAATAGAATAACTCATATTAAATGCCATTGTTAACAATTAATAACTGATATCTATTAAAGCAGTTTGACAAAAATGACAGGTGTCAACTACCTATTAAATTTTCACAGGTGCGTTTGATCATCATCTACATTAATTTTAAACATTATTTGTGTTATTCTACAAAGGCGTGGTAATGGTTTTAATATTTCCAGATTCATTTGAAAATGGTTATCTAAACGAAAAAAAAAAACAAGATAAAAAAAAGTTTTATAATTAAATTTTATATAAAATGCGATATATCAAAAAAGTCATAGGCGTACCACTAAAAGAGGGGGTAGGAGGGAAGGGTAGTTTACCCCCAAATCGGCCTTTTAGAAAATTTGATTTTAAACAGTTTTTACTTTAAACTATTACCCTTTGACATACATTTCAGTGTTCCGAAATTGAAAAAGATATCTACAGCCATTTGCACAATATTAAAAAAATAAATATTTTTAATCCCAACTTTAGAGGGCTGTATATTCATAGGGGTGCGATTTTGGATAGAGGTAAATTAGGCTGAATCAACTTCTTTTGACATGCTGAGTCCGTGGTTAAGTGATTGACATACTTTTTAAAAACACCCTGTATAAAATATATAAAAAATTAAAAATTTAGAATTGTGGAGGGTATATAAGACATTATACAGTGTGGACCACCAATAATCTAGTCATTACAGTAATATCACCATTATTAGATTTGTATGAAACTTTTTGTAAACGTAGAACATCAAAAAACTGTGTCTTCAAATAAAACTGCATATTTTCTATATAAACGTCATGACTTATAGTATGCATTTTCTCCTAATTGGATATTAAAGAAATCATACTAACGATTTTCTAATGAAAAATCACTGAATTTAGGACCCTCATAATAAGTCATAAATGAGTATATATTAAGTTCCATGAAAAAAATATTTAATTTCAAAGTGTTGTGGCGAAATTATAATATTTACACTATCAACAATATTTAATAGAAACACATACACAGCTATAAAGAAACGAAGATCACACAGCGTCTAAGTGTTTACGTATTAGGCTTTAGACCACGGGGTCTCGAGTTTGAATCCTTGCTAGGGCATTAATGTGCAGTATCAGTTTCAATGAGTTTTTTTTTTCTCTCGGGGCTCGTCTGGTGAAGCCTCCAAGGGCACTGCAGCCTCCTGGGCTTACTGGGCTCTCCCTATCATGCTTCACTCTACCCACTCCACTACCCCTGTACTCCTAATCAGCTGATACAGGTCTATGGTCGGGAGGGAGCTGACGAATTCCGGGTCTGTCCATATTTGTCTGTAGATGCCATATCTTCTGCGTGCCAGCGCATCACAATTGAATATGATGTAATCAACCATTTCCGGGTCCTTGCCGCATAGTCTGCAGTATAATTTGCCAAATTTACCGATTGTGTTCAGATACTTCATTACAGGAAAGTGTCCAGTCAGAAGTCCTGTTATTAACCTTAACTAGGTACTTTTCCTTGAGAGTTGTTCTCCGGTTTGTTTGGCACATGGACCTTTAATGAATGCTTTTCCATCTCGATATCCTGGAATATTCCTCCAATGGTTTTTGTGTTTACTCTTGACCCAGTCTTTAAACGCCCCTCTGACTGAGCTTTTGGAAATGCCCAGCGCGGGTTCGAGGATATAGAATATATTAACTGCGTCTTGTCTAGCAAGTTCATCAGCTTTTTCATTGTCATCGATTCTGGAGTGCCCTGGCACCCAGAGTAATTTAACTCTCTTCTACTTACCCACAATCAGCTCTTCGTGGCAGTCCCATACCAGTCAGAACGAGAGTTGTTGGAGGCTAGTGCTCTAAGTGGCTGTCTGATCTGCAATGGAGATCTTGCTGGTTGACATATTGTCGATTTACATTCTCGCGAACACATTCAAGTATAGCCAGAATTTCTAACTGGAATATAGTGATGTGTTATCCAAGGGAAATGCATATACTTGCCCTGGGTCATTGCCATGTATACCAGCTCCAGCTCCTGAGATTGTCCTAGACCAGCCAGTATACCAGGTTAGGCCATTACGTAGCATGCCAAGAGCCCCTGTTGAAGGTAATTTTTGGTATTATGTAGTCTGACTTCATATTCAACAGAGGATCTTCTACAGTGTTAATTATTCTCAAATGTCCTCCCGGTCTAGCTTTGTGGTGATTCGGGTTATTTGAGTTTTGTAGCTGCAGATGGCAATGGCGCAGGGAATGGTTGTTGTGTTGTCTATGTATGTGTGTGTGTCTATATCTTGGACTAGTGGTCCTAGTGGAGTGATGATTAAACTTTACCAGAACGTTAAACTAACAAAGAAAGAAGAAATGTTCGATGCTCGACCAGTCCCAAGCATATTTTAAAACATTATTTTACCTCTTCTCGTTTTTATTACATTTCTTTAATTGTTCGAGAGCAATTTCTGTGCGTGCATTCCATACCAACACGTAGAGTTCTTCTCTTTACTTGGCCGTGGATGTGACTTGTATACTGGGTTCTTAATAATATCCAAAAGGAGAATATTCTAAGGTATTGAATCGAACAACTTAGGTGTCCATCTGATTAAGCGACTGCGACTGTTGCAATTTACCCATATGTTTCTAATGGTTCCTTAGTGTTGCAATTTTCAAGCTGCACACTTGCACAGTATATCTATTTTCACATCAGCAATAATTAAAATGTTATCCCATAGTATTTAAAATTTCATATTCCTATTTATTTTTGTTTGCCTTAAAAAACAGTCATTTTCAAAGAGATTAATCAATCCTAGTTTGGGTTAACCACCTTGTAATTGGCAAAACTATTCGTTTATGAATATGGAATTTTAATCACTTTTATTAATGTTAAATATTTATGTTATAGTGACGAGTTTATCTCTTTTTAATGTTTTGTCTTACTGTAAGTAATAGCATTGACAGATTTATCGGCGACTTTATAATCAAATTAAACTTTCAATGAAAAATACGAATGTATAAGTATGCTAAAATATAAAACAGCTACCTAGAATTTATCAGTTTACTCTTCACTTCAATAGAGGTTCCCTATAATTTTATATAACAAGACGGTTAAAATTTGATATATTACTTCCACATCCACGTAGTGGATTGGAAGTATAGTAATCGCAAAAAAAATTTCAAAAATTTTTATTCGTGAAATAGGTTTAGAATGTCATGAAACGTCGAGATTTTAAATTTGAGCGAAAAAAACATTTCTGTCTGTCTGTCGGTCTGTCGGTCTGTCGGTCTGTCTGTCGGTCTGTCCGTCTGTAACTTTTTTTGTCCGCACGTTTTCTCCGGAACGGTTTGAGATATTGACTTGAAATTTTGTACACGTATATATTATGACGAGATCTGGAACTGGATTGTTTTTTGAGGAAATCCGGTGAAGGGTTGGGGGTTAAATAGGGGAAAATAGGGAAAAATAAGTAAAGCAAGCTTGTAAGAGAACAGACACTTGAAATTTGGTGTATGTACGAGAAGTTAAGGCCTAAGATTTTTTTACCATCTTTCAACCCAATTTTTTTATTAGTATTTTCTATTTCTCCCCACCACCCCCACTCCCTTATTAAGAGTTGATAAAATTAAATTTAAACTAGATTATATTTTGACATGATTGCGTTGAAGGAGTGGGGGTAAGTAGAGGTAAATAGGGAAAAATAAGTAAAGCAAGCTGGTAAGAGTGTTGCAACTTGAAATTCGGTGTATGTCCTAGAAGCCAAGACCTCAAATTTTTTAACAATATGTTTCAACCCTTCCACTACCCTTACAACATTAATAAAGGGGTTGATAAAATAAAATTGAGATATTCACTTGTAATTTGGTAGACGTATGTATTATAACGACATCTGGAACTAGATTATATTTTGGGATGATTCCGTAGAAGGGTTAGGGTTAATAGGAGTGACTAGGGGAAAATAAGTAAATCAAGGTGATAAGAGTACAGAAATTTGGGATTCGGTGTATATACTAGAAACCAAGGCGTCAGATTTCTTTCTAATATTTTTCAAACTCCACCACCTCCGCTTCATTATTAATGGGATTGATAACATCAAATTGAGATATTCACTTGAGATTAGTACACGTATGTATTGTAGTGACATCTGATTGAGATGCCTCCATTGAAGGGGTGGGAGGTGAATAGTAGAAAATAAGTAGGGTGAACTAAAAACTTAATTTTTAACGTATATGGTAGAAACCAACTCCTCAAACTTTTCTATGACATCTGCCCCAAATATTATTAAAATTCTATGATCAATAATTTCCACATACTAGAGTGCAAATATAGTCAAGATGTTTCCTTTAAAACGACTTGGATGAAGAATCTGGATGTGGAAGTAGTGATTCCTTAGGCAGCGGTTTTTTTATCAATAGTTGATACCGTTTAAATTAGGCATAATCTTTTATAATATTTCGGTATTGAGCTGATGAGTAACCCATTTACCTACACATTAAATTATACTTAAAAACGAAACATGGGACTTAATATACAACGAGCAAAGCGTAGATATTTCAACCAAAGCCTTTGTTGATCATTTAAAACAAAAAATAAATGAATGCACATATACAAAAAAAATAAAAAGTAGCGAGAAAAAAAGATCTTATTACTACGGGATTAATAAAATCTGTCAATATAAAAAACTCACTTTATAAAAAATTACAAAAAGATCCAGATAACATAGAACTTTGCAATCAATTTAAGAAATACCGAAATAAACTCAATGACCTACTGAAAACAACCAAAATAGACTATTACAAATCCCTAATAGATAATAATAAAAATAGTACAAATCAGTTATGGAATTGCATGAAACAAGTAGATGGGAAAAAACACAGTAAACATGATATTAATCAAATAAGAACTGCAAATGAACACATGATAAATAATAACTCATTAGAAATCGCAGAACATTTTAATACATTTTTCAGTGAAATAGGAACTACACTGGCTAACAAAATTGCGGTGAATCCAAGTTATACTCATAAACAGTCACGATTAAGTAATTCATTCTTCCTTGAACCAACTAACGAACATGAAATTTTGCAAGCTGTTCAACAACTAAAACGTGGAAAATCTCCCGGTATTGATGGACTAAAATCCGAAACCCTTCAGGACATTACAGAATTTATTATTGCACCTTTAACCCACTTAATAAATGCTTCCATGAAATCTGGAGTGTTTCCAAAACCATTTAAGGAAGCACTTATAACACCTTTGTTCAAGTCTGGAGATAAAACTGAAGTATCAAATTACAGGCCGAAAGCCGAGAGTTGGTCAGAATTAAAACGAGTAGTAGAGCATGACTTTTTAAACATAATACAATTTTTTAATAATCAGCTATTAACTATTAATTTTTCAAAAACACATTTTTTACCATTTAGCTGTTATAATAATGCTCTCCCAAATTATAATACACTACAATTTAAATCGAGCCAAAGCATAATAAAAATAGAAATAGCCGATAAAGTGAAGTACCTAGGCATATTTATTGACAAGCATCTAAGATGGAACTATCAAATTGAATTTATTGTTAAAAAACTTAGAAGTATGTTAGGTAGATTCAAATATTAACGAGATATATTTGAAATACAACACCTGAGAATATTATATTATGCGTTCGTACAATCCCACATCAATTACGGAATTATAGCATGGGGTGGAGTAACGAATAATTACTTGAAAAAATTTGAATGCTTGCAAAAGTGGATTATTAAAATCATATATAGGAAGGATTATCGTTACTCAACAGATCAACTTTTTAGTGAAACGCTTTTATAAGATGCAAGGCAATTATTCCTTCAAAATTTGCTTATACGACAATTTAAACATAAAGGGGGTTTGACACAGATTACACATCCGCATGACACCAGATATAAAAGTAAATACGCTGTAGTTCCCAAAGCTGAAAAAAGTATAGGTCAAAGATGTTACACCTACCTTAGTCCCATCATTTTCGCTGAAACTCCATCATTCTTTAAGAAAATAAACTCTATTGGATTGCTAAAAAAAGAAATAAAAAAATGGCTAGACGCCACACCAAGATTAAAAATACATCAATTAATAGATAGAAAAAATACTTACTAAATAAAAACAAAATAGAAACACTATATCTCCTGCCTGTCCATCACTCCTACGGTTTGTTCTTGTGCAACTATTTCCGATATTAGTTTCGTTCCTATTTCTAAGTTATGAACGTTCGTATAAACAATTAAATTGAATTATTTATTAATTATATTTATATTAAGTCCTTAAATAAGCTGTACGTAGATATTAGACATACTAGTTAGATTTATTATTTAAGCCATATTTTAGATGTATTATTTAGATTTATTATTTCATTATATCAACAGTACAATGTTAATTTTGTATAATGTATAAGAAATAGATATATTGTCATCATAATTTGGGAAATAAATTTTATTATTATTATTATTATTATTTACCTATATTAGTTATAAATACACCAAATCAAAACATATATACAATACGTTGATAACTGACGTGCGACTATCATAATATTGCTAAATAAAAAGAGTATGTACCTAAGAGAAATATATTTTTGCACAAGAGATGCTAATTTGACAAAAAATTGCACCATGTTAGAAGGTATCTCAAGATATTGGTGAAACAATAAGTGCAGTAACATACTGACAACTTAACTGACAACTCGAAGGCACCAATACACCATTTGTCTACCTCCATAGCAGTCGATATGTAAAATGCAAAATTAGAGATGGCGAAGGAGAAGGACCTTTAGTGAGCCTCATTATTACACGCGTGATGATACTGTAAAGCCAGTAAAACGATCCCTTTGAAAAATATCCAATTTACTAAGAAATTAAATTCAGAGAAAAAAATCCTATGAAAAAATCAGCTTTGAAATATTAAAAAAGAATTATAACCACTTTGGCATCATGTAACTCAGAGTAAAAAATTATTTCACTAAAAATGACTAAAAAATTTTTCATCTCGAAGACGACAGTCAATCGCCTTTGGGCTCCGTCGTTCGAATTTTCGAAAGTACTCAAGTACTCAAAAAATTTCAAGTTGCACGGGGCGGAAAGCCGCTCCGCCCGACAAACCTTCGAAAGTACCACGAATTTGGTTTTTCGAAAGTACCACGAAGAGAGTTGCACAGGGCAAAAAACTGCTCGGTCGGACAAATTTTCCGAAAGTATCACGAATTTGGTTTTCCGAAAGTACAATAAAGAGAATTGCACAGGGCGGAAAAGCCGCTCCTCTCGACAAATCTTGGTAAACAGGGCAAAATTCTCAGTCAGGATGTAGCAAGTAGCTATTTTAAATGTCAAAATTAAGGCAAAAATCAATGGGACGGTTTTTCCAATAAAAACCAAAATTCTCATTTAATTATCCTCAAAGTGGGAGAGCATAATCCTTGTCAAAACCACAAGAACCTACACAAAATTAGTCAAAAAATTCATAGTGGGAGAGTCGATTCCGATGAACTCAAAATATCTCCATCCAGGCTCAGGCGGATATCGCCATAGTAGTCGCTCGAAGGCGAGTCGACTGAAAAAAGTATATTTGGGTTCGATGCCGTTAGTACGTTTATGCAAGCAGGAAAACCATCGAACTCATATAAATAGCTTCTTTAAGCATCCTGATAAGGATTTCAAGCATTTCGATAATTTCAGTGCAAAATTAAAAGTGAATAATTTCCAAAAAGTTACGCATGAATTTTACAATCATAACTAACTGAGAGTCTGAATCTTTTTGTACAGTCGATTATCATAGTTCTCTCGACGCTGGATGAGTTACGATCCTACGGCAGGTGTCGGCTTGCCGAGTGCTGGTGCTCTCTGATGTTTGCCTTATATACATTACTTAAGTGATGAATATTTATTTTTTACATTTTATGGAGTATTTCAATAAATGAAAATATGTTTTGAATTCGATTTCTTATTAATCCACTAATTATAAGATTGGCGACCGACGTGCGATTCTGTGGCGTGAGTCGGATAACTATGTACTACGGGTCACCTTTGATCCCGTCACGTTGTTGTACCTATCCGAATACTCATTGACGATCTTACTTATTAAGAAGTGTTTCTGAGAAATTGCTAATTATAAGTCATATTCATTAGAAGTGCACCGCTCGACATAAGATTTCGAAGGAGAGAGCAAACTGTAGCAATCATAGTAAGTATAATTTTGTCTATGTTCGTCTTGGGGAGTCTGAAAGGTAACTTGAATCCCCCTTGTGAGTAGATTTGATAGATATCGTAGCGGCGATGCGGCTCCGACCTAAATTATATGAAATTCTTATCGTGTCACACAGCCCAACGATATTAGATACATCTACAATACTTCTGTAATTTTGCTCAAGAAACAGGTTGCTCATCTTACTAGCTTTATTATCACAGCCACCACTTTCAATAGTCACAATAAGAAGTCACTTAGCTTTTAGAGAGATGTCAGAAATTGGTGGTTTTTGTGTAAATCTTTGGATGAGGCGTTCCAAGTCAGATTGTGGTAAAACATTCTTTCGATTTATTTTGCCACAATGGCAAATGAAGTTTCCACTACACTGAGTGCTAAAGCTAACCTCCAAGGGTTCTCAATTTTTCTGAGAATTTAAACTGCATCGTATTCTGAACGCTATAAATTCATATCTACCTACACTTGCAGCGTCCAGGAAGATGAGAATATTAGAAGTGTCCCCTCTACTTTAGCTCAGATGGTAAGAATGTGAGTTGACAAAATCACCAAAGAAAAATTGAAGCCTTGTCTTTTAGTATTTACACCAAACCCCTAGTTTTTGAATTTTACTAGCTTGCTTCACTTATCCCCCTTAACTGACATATGTCATAAAAAATGGAGACGGTTTCTGGCATATATACCAAATCTCAAGTTTCTGAAATCTTACTAGCTTACTTTATTTACTTCCCCCTATTTAGCCCTAACATCCCTTGATTTCTGGACAAAATCAAATATTGACTTAAAATTTGGTACACGTATGTATTATAACGAAATCTAGAACTAGATTTTCTTATCAGCTGATGAAATTTTTTTTTAGCATCAGCCTCCCACATTATCACCTTGGGGTAGACAATTTCCAATTTATATAATTAAAATTCTATGAACAATTATTTTCGCATAGCTGAGTGCAATATAGTATCAAGATTAAAAGTGAATTATTTATTATTTGTTTGCTTGTAATGAAACATTTTCTTTATAGGATTTTGCAAACAGTGGAAAGAAAAGCTATCTATGAGAACTAAAGGAAAAACTATATATATAAAAATATTAATGAAATCTTTGCATTCTTTCGATAACCTGACTTCTGGTTATGCTAGCAAGTAAAATTCTGATTTGCCATTCTCATTTTAACACTAGCATCCAACCTAGTCCCCTACGGCTAAGCAGGCTAAACTAGTATCTACATGATCCCCTACGATATGTAAATTCAGTTAAAAATGAGAACAAAGGCCTGAAATTAATTTGTCTTTAAAATTTTTTTTTCATTCAAATGAATTACATTTTCATAAAATCTCATTCAGTTTCTTGGAAACGTTTTTCGTCCTTATTGACTGATACCTGATTTATCAGTCAATGTCAATTATAATTATTTTATACCATTCATGGAAAATGTCTTAGTTTTGCATGGAACATCGTTATGAGTGGCTTTTGGCTTTTCTGAAGAGTACCCAATAAGGACGAAAAACGTTTCAAAGGCTAAGCATTTCCAAGAAACTGAATGAGATTTTATGAAAATGTAATTCATTTGAATGAAAAAAATTTTTAAAGACAAGGTACGTAAATAAATTAATTTCAGGCCTTTGTTCTCATTTTTAACTGAATTTACATATCGTAGGGGATCATGTAGATACTAGTTTAGCCTGCTTAGCCGTAGGGGACTAGGTTGGATGCTAGTGTTAAAATGAGAATGGCAAATCAGAATTTTACTTGCTAGCATAACCAGAAGTCAGGTTATCGAAAGAATGCAAAGATTTCATTAATATTTTTATATATATAGTTTTTCCTTTAGTTCTCATAGATAGCTTTTCTTTCCACTGTTTGCAAAATCCTATAAAGAAAATGTTTCATAGTATCAAGATGTTCTCATTTAGAGAGACTTAAATAGGAAATATGGATGTAGAAGTATAATTCCTTAGGTAGTGGTTTTTATATTACTGATTTTATACTTACTTCTTAATATCCGTAATGTTTTTCTGAGTTTCTGGTTGAGATTAATACTAGCGTTTGCTGACAGTCAGCCAGGTTAAAGTTTATTTGTTATTGTTATATTTTTTAATTGTGAAAGTTGAAAATTTTCATTGTCATGAAATCATATATTAGTAATTCATATGCAAAACAGATAAGCAATAATTTGTTTATACGTTTCGATTTTCAGTTGTGCCACGACGAAGATTATTATGATACGGATTTGCATACCATCATTTTAAAAATAAAACTCTCAGAACTATCATCTTCATTTAACCCTACGTATACACGTAACATTCAGGTAAGTAATTATTTGTAATATGTATAATGTGTTAATTGTGTTTTAACGATCATGTCTTGTAATTTTTTTAATGTTTACTCAGCTTATTGTTTAAATACCCATATTGCATATTTAAATAATTAAAGTTATTAAATTCTTGACTGGCTTTGACATTAATTATTATTATTTAAAAAATGCAAAGTCAAAAACTTACCACATTAAATTCTGGCAGTGGCGTATTACTCTGAAACTCTGCAATTATATAAACACAATGGTATATTACATACCGAGGTGGAAAGTGTTTCATTGTTGTCTAGAGATGAGATAGTTGACTGAGGCGCGAAGCGCCCTTCAATGGAATCATCTCCAAATGTAATCTAGTTATGTCGTTATAATACATACGTATACCAAATTTCACCTGAATATTTCAATTTTATTATATCAACCCTTTTAATAATGAAGTGGGAGGGGGTTGAAAAATATTTCTAAAACATATGAGACCTTGGCTTCTGGAATATACACCAAATTTTCTCTATGTTTACTAGCTTGCTTTACTTATTTTCCCCTATTCACCCCCATTTATCCCCCAATCCCTCACTGGAATTAGCACAAAATATAAAGTTCCAGATCTCGTCATGATATATATGTGCACACAAAAAAGTTACAGACAGACAAATTATTGTTCACTCAAATTTAAAATCTCGACGTTTTACAACATTCTAAGCGTGTTTCAATAAAACCATTTTTTGTTTTATTCTTACGACTGCTATACTTCCACTCCACTATGTGGATGTGGAAGTACTTAAACCAAAGAAAATTGCTGAATGTTTAAATCGAGAGGAGTTACCCTAATCAAAGATGACTGATATTAATAATTATAATTACTTGGTATCTTTCAGAAGGTCAATATTTGGTCCTACCATATTAAGTCTTGGTGAGATAAATAAAGTGACTTAAAAAAAATTAATAGCGAAATTATATACTTTTACGCAGTACATAGTATACAGTTTTAGCTTCATTTAGTATTTTTTCTTTTTCGTTAGAAATAAATTTCTAATTTCACAACTATTTTTAACTGAAATTTTGTGGTTAATTTCGAAATTGCCGAAGTTCACAAATTTCAAAGTGCTCTCTTTTAACGTCAATAAACGTAGAATTATACATTTTTGTAAATTTTTTAAGATAAAACATTTCAAGTAAAAATGTGTTTTTTACGAGGAGTAATTACTTTAAATATATATACATTCTTCAGGAGCAATCCATTAAAGAACTAAATCAATACATCTGAAAATCTACACCTTCTTCTTTAAGGTGAATTTCCTCGTTTTTTCTCGGTTCATTTTCGACCGGAGATGTGGCCTTTTTTACGAAGTTGCGTCTATGAAATTTATGATTTTTTTAGCTTCCAGTGTAAAAGTAAATTCTTAATTTCAGACCGAATTTAACTCTTCCTTGCACGATAAACATTTTCCGAAACATTTCAGAACAGCAACATTTTCAAAATTCGAATTCAATTGTGTGCGTATCCCAAAAATTAGCCATTCTAGTTTTTTCCAAGGTGAAAACTATTGGTAACTGGAACTAGTGGGAGGCGTCATCACAATTGCTCATTACGAGACAGTAATCAAAATTAATAACGTCTGCTAAATGGTCACTTAAAAAACCACTGCCTAAGGAATCACTACTTCCACATCTAGATTTTTCATCCAAGTCAATTTAAAGGAAACATCTTGACTATATTTGCACTCTAGTATGTGGTAATCTTTGGTCATAGAATTTTAATAATATTTGGGGCCGATGTCATAGAAAAGTTTGAGGCGTTGGTATCTACCATATACGTTAAAAATGAAGTTTATACCACTCCCCACCCCTTCAATGTAATCATCTCAATCAGATATCATTACACTACATACGTGTACTAACTTTCAAGTGAATATCTCAATTTCATGTTATTAATTCCATTAATAATGCAGCGGAGGTGGTGGGTTTGAAAAATATTAGAAAGAAACCTGAGGTCTTGGTTTCTAATAAATACACCAAATCCAAAATCTCTACACTTACCAGCTTGATTTATTTATTTTTCCCTATTTAGTCCTATTTAAACCCCAACCCTTGAACGGAATCATCCCAAAATATAATCTAGTTTCAGATGTCGTTATAATACATACGTGTACCAAATTTCAAGTGAATATCTCAATTTTATTTTATCAACCCCTTTAATAATGGAGTAAGGGTGGTGGAGGGGTTGAAAAATATTATTAGAAAATCTGAGGCCTTGGCTTTTAGGAGATACACAGAATTTCAAGTTTCTATACTCTTACCAGCTTGCTTTACTTATTTTTCCCTACTTATCTCTACTTACCCGCACTCCTTCAACGCAGTCATGTCAAAATACAATCTAGTTCCAGATGTCGTTGTGATACATACGTGTACCAAATTTCAAGCGAATATCTCAGTTTTGTTTTATCAACCCCTTTAACAATGGAGTAGGGGTGGTGGGTGGTTGAAAAATATTATGAAAAAATTTGAGGCCTTGGCTTGTAGTACATACATCAAATTTCAAGTTTCTGTACTCCTACCAGATTGTTTTACATATTTCCCCCTATTTACCCCCCAACCCTTCACCGGACAAAAAAAGTTATAGACAGACAGACATACAGACTAGAGATGGGTACGTGAGTCGATTTTGACTGACGCTCACGCACACTCACGACTTTAAAGCTTTAGCACACGCACACTCACGCACGATTGATATATGTTAAGGCAAACTCACGCACGCTCACGCTTTCTGAAAGTTTACACGCACGCTCCGCTCACGCACGAAGCTAGTTAACTTTACCCGATGATTCATTATGCCCCCGGCAGTCGCACGGCACGTGGTGCTCTGCTGCCATGTCCTTGTCAAAGTATCTCTCTTTAACAAAATTAAATCCGGTAATTCATATTGTCAACGTTAAGAATTAACGTCCCTCTGTCGCTCTGTAAAGCCCGCGAGCTAGAAAAAACACTTTTTAGAATAATTCGAAAAGCAAGCCTTCGCTGCTGGAGAATATACACAAGCCACTCCCCCTGAACGAGGCAATACTGATCGAATTTTCGGGAACGGCGAACAATCTGGAACGTCTAGAACGCCTGGAATTTTCGATTCTCGAACACTTCCAGAAGCTTTGATTTATCTTTATATAAACCGAGACGCGCTCAACGCAGTGAGTCGAGTCGAGTCAAGCAAGTCAGTCAGTTCGGGATCCAGTTACGCGACAAAACAACAACAAAAGGCAAATTTCTACTCTAAAGTATTACTCATCAACATAATTAATTAATTTAAACATACTTAGTGATAAATAAATGTACTGTTAGAACGTGAACCGTAATATATCGTTATTGTGACTCCAGAATTTTTGACTTTTAATTGTTCGCGTAAAATCAATAGAGGGTGTTATTTTTTCGCCGAACCAAGTAAAAATAAAATCATACCAAAATTAATTGTGCAGTGTCCTTGTGCGCGAATCTGACCAAAACGAAAGTCACATTCGTGTTCATCCTCTGGCCACAGTCTCCACAGTCACACCACCACCGCACCACATAGTAAAAAAAAATTAGTTAAAAAAATTGTTGCATTTAATAATAATAGTACAGTATACTCCCCAAGACCAGAAAAGGAGGACTAGGCGACTGGCGAATGCAGCAAAGAGAGATTGCAATAACGCAGTTTGATTTGAATGTTGCATCATCCATCCTGTCTCCTGTTCTTTCCCCTTTCTTCTGGCTCTCGTGTTCCGTCTTCCGTCTGTTGCTTCGCTTTTTATTCTTGTCACGACACGACAGTTTGAAAGTTTAAAGCAGAGGGCGTCGTGTCACGGCGTGACACGCCATGAGCGTGACACAATAAATATTATCTCACGCACGCTCACGCACACTCACGAAATCTTCCGTGATTTGGTACCTTAATGTTACACGCTCACACCGTGACATGCCGTGACATGGCGTGACACGGTGAAATTCACGTCACGCGCCCATCTCTAATACAGACCGACAGGCAGACAGAAATTTGTTTTCGCTCAAATTTAAACTCTCGACGTTTCATGACATTCTAAACCTATTTCGAGAAAAAAATATTTCGAATTTTTTTTTGCGATTACTATACATCCAATCCACCACGTGCATGTGGAAGTAAAATTTCATCATACAAGTTTTCTCAAAATATGTACATGCTTATCGAATTTTTTCCTCAAGATTCCACGCCACTGAACGTTCGTCACTAATGGGTAATCACTAATTAAGAGAAAATTTCAGAATATTACTCGCCGGACAAAAACACCTCTCATCGTTTCCTGTCGTAGTTTATCTAATAATTTTAGCAATTTAAAATAAACGCCGATACCAATATTGTCAGCTACACAGTCTGCATGCTTGTAAACATTCCATGTTACAACCGCATTACAGCCTACAACACCAATTTTGAAGGTTGGTATGTTGAATAATAACAATAATTTGTAAAATAATTTTCTGGTGACAAAATAATGGAAGAAGACTACGCGGCATAACGTCGTGGATATGTGCATTTTAATTGTTTGCTAGGCTTGTGGCATAATATAAAGGCAAACACATTGTACGGAAGAATAATTGCCTAGAGTCGGCACCGACGTTTGTTTCATGCATAATAAATAATTGAAATAAAAAGAGAGTGGTGCCGTCAGAGCACTATGTCACATTTTTCCGTCTTGTGTGTGATTTATTTTTAGCTTTGTTTCATTCGTGTTGTAAATGTAAAAATGGGGATTGGTTCAAATGCGGCTATAATAAAAAATGTGCTTTAATCTGTTACTCAGATTTTTTTGAAAAGGTTAAATTGCTAATTAATCATTTTTTTGTGAGCATTTAACTGTTTCTTAAGGTGGCCATTCCCTAAAAATCGACGTCCGATAGGGAAATATTTATTATTTGTGCCCATAATTTTTTTTCTTAGTATGTATATTTAAAAAAACTATAAGAGTTACCTAAGTAGAACCATAACAAGACTAATTCTATGAATTTTCACTCAATAATTTCAGTGTTTTGCAAAACAGCTATATTTAAATTTAAAAATTATGTTAATCTTCCTATTTCATAGTTTTAAATCTAGCTATTTTGTTGACCATTGAAATTATTGAGTGAAAATTCATAGTAATAGTCTTGTTTCTTGTTATGGTTCTACTTAGGTACTCTCATAGTCTTTTTAAATATACGTAGAAATAAAAAAAAGTTATGGGCAAAAATAATAAATATTTCAGTATCGGATGTCTCTTTCTAGGGAATGGCCACCTTAAATTATCGTCGATGAAGAGAGGCTGTAGCGGTTTAAAAAGAACATATAGAACAAGTCTTAAATTTTTCGAGCAAGAATCATGCAACACACTGTATATTAAGAATTCGCTAGTTGGTATATTATCTGGTTACATATATACATAATTTATTTTTGTTTTAAAGTTCGAGAAGAAGACTTTTGAATTGTTATAAATTTATCAATAAATAAACTCTATTGATTTGCATAAAGAACTTTTAACAAAAATTAGTTTAGAAAAAGTAAGCGTGAAATGATAAAATTTAAAAAAACTACAAAAAGTATTGGTATAAAAAGTTGATAGAGCCGTCCGGGAGATTAAGGTTTCCACGTTTTGGGTAGATCGAGGTAATGAGTACGTGGTGTGCGTATTTGTTAATTAATTAAATTAAAATCCGAAAGATTCGCGAGTGCCTCATAAAATCTAGGGTAATTTTAAAAATCCATATATTACTTATTGATCGCGTTAAATCCACTGCAATTTGCTTAGACGATTTGAATATTTAGGCATTTATTACCTACTCTCACCTCGTGTTAATTCTGTGAGGGAAACACTTTCGAGAGGCCTCATGAAACCTAGGGTGAGTGTCTAATTATTAGTAATATCTTATTTACTGCAATTATAAACTTAAAATGCAAGAGGTTTTAGACGTTATAATTTTTTCAGGCCTCTTCTTAGGCTCTTCTCAGACTGTTCTTAGACTCTTCGTAACCTTCGTAAACTCTGCTTAGAATTTACGTAACTTTGCTTGGACTTTACGTCAATACCTCAACCTCTGTGCAGTCTATCTATTTCAACTTTGAATTTTTAAACAAAATTATTGATTGCTTATATATATTTTTGTGTTCACCGACTAACAGCTGTTAATTGGGTACCTATAAATTAATATCATTGTGTTATAACTTTAATGCATGTTATACTCGAAAATAGTAAAGTATTGTGAGACTGTTACATATATTGATCTCGATAAAGGTTCAAGCTTTATTTAAAATTAAGTTTACATTTGGTAGCTTAGTAAAAATAAGAGAAAAATCATCCAGGTAATTAGCGCACACCTTAGTTACTAAATTAATTTGATATCTGTGATATAAGTACGTTGTGTAAGAGAGGAAAATATTTGTTCATATTTACAATTTATCGTTACCAGTGTTTTACGTTTGTTATATCGATATAATACTTTGTCGTTTGTTACCAATCATTGATCATAGTTTTCTACAATTTTCTATACCTGTCTTTTTGTCTACTTTCCTGTTGCTATTATACACCACAAAGTAATTGTTAACTTAGAAATTATAGTTTGGCTTTTCAAACATATATGATCTATGTACATGTTGTTTTCTTAATGGTAAAATTTTTATTTATTAAATTTACTTATTATACTTACGTCATTTTTTTAATAATTGTTTTTGAGTGCCTTGATTCCCCTCTACCCTCGTCGAAGTATTCGACTGGCGTCCAGGCATAACTTGCTATAATATTAGTGTTAAATAACATCTAAATGCTAAATTGAACATCTAGATAAATGAATAAAATTTTTATATTACAATAATCCTTGCCCACGACCCAGCCTCCGAATTTAATGACTGCCGTGTGCTAACGTTATCGATATCACTTAGACATCAAGCAATATAACGTTACAAGGTTATACGGGAGGGGTAAAAAATGTATTATTTTTTAATTTAAAAATTTGCTCAAAAACGACTTCCTCTTATTCTCTATCCTTATGCGCAGATGAGCTACCGAGCGGTTCGAGTAACGTGCTCAGCACAAAGCTAAAAATTTGTAGATTAATATTTTAGTGCAGTAATATGTTTCCTTACAAATATGGCAACGGGGCTTCATCAGATGACATCGCTGTCAACATTTTCATTGATGACACAACCCCTCTTACAACATAAAATGTGACAAAAATCGAATTCAAGAGTTGTCCCATATTTACTGGCCTCAACTGTAATAATTAATTAAGAAAGTAATGACCTGGCAAGCGTCCCGCGGTTGCGTCATCATCTCCTAAATTTTTGAAAATATGAAAAAAAATGTAAAATGAATGTGCTTCTACAAAACTACAATTTTAATATGTTACAATGTACATACGTTTAAATATAAAAAAATATGTAACGATCAATAATTACGAATCAGAAAATTATTTTGCAAGCTATGGTGTCCCTCAGAGCTCACATTTGGGTCCCTCACTATTTCCATTATTTATAAATGATACTGTTTATTCTGTCAAAAATTGCGAAATTTTGCTTTTTGCAGATTATTTAAAAATGTATAAAATCATCCGTAATTGCGAGGATTCTATACTAATGCAATATGACATCAATAACTTAGTTACATGGTCTATAGATAACCATTTACCCTTCAACATTCAAAGATGCAAAATATTAACTTTTTCACGTAACAGGCGAGGGATTTTTCCTATTTTATGGACAACCTTATTCTGGAAAGATTGGAATCAAAAATTGATTAGGTACTATGTTCGATTTTAAATTATCATTTAATGAACACGTTCTCTATATTTCTAATCTCGGTTACAGGAATCTTGGTTTTGTAATTCGCAATTCGAAATCTTTTAAAAATATTAAGACCCTATGAATGCTTTCACACGAGTTTTGTTCGATATAGACTTGAGTATTGCTCTGCAGTTTGGTGTCCTTTATACACAAAGTACATACAGGCGTTAGAGAACATACAGAGAAAATTGATTAAACTTTCTAACTTCACCTTGGATGGGGTATATCATGGGAACTTCGAGTATTTGCATTTACCACGTTATAATCTAATGACGCTGTATAACAGACGGATTTATTATAGCATAATGTACTTATATATAAGTTATAAACAATCTAACTTACGACCCAGATACCCTAGTAGAGATTTGTATTGGAGTTCCTAATTTAAGGACGAGGTCCATCGGGACATTTCACATACCCATACTGAGACAAAACTATGTAATAACCTATCTTTATTATATGATTACTGATAATAACATACAATAATACTGTGATATATTTGGTGATCCGTTTCAGCTGTTCACAAAAAAATTTAAAAATACTTTGAGGGATATCTCAAATTTGGTTTAAGGTACCTAAATTTGTTTCTGCGCAGATAAACCACGCCTTGTCGTAGAACAATGCAGGGCATTGGTATAAAACAATAGCGCCATCGCTTGACCGCGTCGAGTTGAGAACAGCGCACCCATTCTGCTTTTAATAGCGTAGCTGTTTAGGCGTGTGGGATTAAAATAAATTAATCTCAATTTCGTTATTAAAATGCCGTGTGTTTATACAACTGCAGAAAAAGTGCAAATTATGAAGTAGTACTTCGGGGGCCATTCCACTGAAGACACAGTAAATTTATTTACTGTGGCAATTTCATACATTATTAAAAAATTTGAGAATTTCGGGTGTGTCGTGTGTCGTGAATTATTGTAAAAAATGCTGTCAACCCGAACCCCGTCATCAACAAATGAGCGAAGAACGTGAAATTCGCGAAACTAATGTCTGTGCACTTGTTGAAACTAGTGAACCTTGTTCTAGCAGGCAAATTGCTGATAAAGTTGACATGAAGGAAAGAACTGTAAGAAATATTTTGAAAAGAAATGGGTACAGTTGTTTTAAAGTTCAAACAACGCAAGAAATATTTCCCGAGGCCAATTTCAAACGGATGGAATTTTGTGAAATCATGATAAATAAAGTGAACGAGAATGAAAACTTTTTAAAGAATATATTGTTTACAGATGAATCATCCATTTCGTTACAGACGAAACACAATCCATCCGTAGTACGTTATTGGTCTCGGAAAAATAAACATTTGAGTGTTGCTGTGCGAACTCAGTATCCTCAAAAGTTGAACGTTTGGACGGGAATTTTAGACAATCATATTATAGGCCCACTGCTAATCGATGGCAATTTAAATGGCAATAAATATTTAGAGCTTTTACAAAACCAAATAATTCCTGCAGTTCAAAATCTTCCTGTCAACTTTGACGACATTTGATTTCAACAAGACAGCTGCCCAAGTCGCAATACCTTAACTGTTATTAATTATCTGGAAAGAACATTTCCCAATCGTTGAATAGCTACGAGGGGAATGATAAAATGGCCCCCCAGATCACCTGATCTGGCACCCCATGATTTCTTTCTGTGGGGCTTTTTAAAGGAAACCGCGTACAAACCTGCGTTTGAACGAGCCAATAATTTAGTTGAATTACGGGAAAAACTTATCGAACTTTGTGCAAGAATTGCTCCAAATCAGCTCAATGATATGAGAGATTTATTGTATAATCGGTTTGGCTATTTTTTGGCACAAGAAGGTGGTTTGTTTGAATCCTTACTTCATTAATTTATTATTTGATAATTATTAGTTGATTTTAGTTTCTGAGGGTTGTTTAATTTTATTTTAATGTTCCTTTTTTGTTATTTAATAAGAATAATTTATTTTTTGATAATTGTTAGTTGATTTTAGTTTCCGAGTTATTTAATTTTATTTTAATGTTCTATTTTCATTTCGGTTTTAATAAGAATTATTATTGTATTCCCATAGCATTTACGGCTAAAAATGAAACTGCAGAAATGCTTTCAATGGAAGAAATTATTTGTCAAAAATGTGACAAATAACCCCTTCGCTTTTGACGAAGAGATATTGTCTCGTTTCGTATTAGAAATTATTATAATTATACATTGTGTGCCTCTGCTTTCACGATTTATGGAACTAGCGGGGCGTGGTCAATTACATCGTTATTCCTATACCCTAAACTGCATTTTCCAAATCTGTAGACTCGCCGGGCGGGCACTTGCAGCCGCCAGAATTGCCTGGATCTTAATATGCATTCTTAAAATAGTTTACAGAATTTCCTCTCTAATAATTACAACCTTGTAGAAACATGTATGTCATCCCCATGACAACTTTACCATGGCCTGGCACGCACTTGCAACCCTTCAAATCGCCTGACATTATTTTTTTACATGTAAATACATATAAATTGAAACATTCAAATTTTAGTTCTTTAGAAGCACATTTATTTTACTATTTTTTTTACATTTTCAAAAATGTAGGGGATGATGATGCAACCGCAGGATGCCTGGCCAGGTCATTACTTCCCTAATTAACTAGTACCAAAATATTAATTTACAAATTTTTAGCCTTGTGCCAAACACGTTTCTCGAACCGTTAGCTCTCAGACTATATCCTAAATCATGTATTTGGGATCGATAGGATTAATAATCTACATCAAGTGAAAGAAAGGCGGCCGTGCTTTAATATTATTATTATTATCCATGCATTATTTTGCTATATGTTTGCTATATAGCACGCCTGAGAACACCACATCATTTGTCGCAATGACGTGTTAGGCACACGGCACACTCGAAGCTTTTTCCCATTAACTCGTTCATGATATCACCCCAACGTTTTGGTGGTTTTCCTCTTCGCTTCTTTCCTTCCGGCTTTTTCATAATTATCAACCGTCCTATGTTGTTCCAGTGAATTCTATACAAACATAGAGTTCACTGTGTTGTTCTCTGATTGATACCACTAAATAATAAGAGGATTCAGGACAACATTATGCTGGAGTCTGTGAGTCAAGTCCTGTTGATCAGCGGCCAGGCAGTCGAGTAAACAGTAAACATTAATGATACAAAATTATATAAAAGGTAATTCCGTTACAGAATTTGAAAGATTATTTAGAAAAATAACATCAATTTAAACACTCTACAATTATTGTATAATGTATAATGTATAACTGTGAATGTCAATACGAGTAAGATGGATAAATCAATCAATCAATAAATAAACAAAAAATGTAATATTACATAACAAATATCTGGTTGACACTGTAGAAACCAATTTCTAATTAAAAATAATTTAACTTTGTCCTTATATAATTAATAAAAATTGACACCCCTAATATCATCCGGTCATTTATTATAAAGATCTACTGCATTATAATATGACAATTTCTTGTATAGAGCTGTTGTGTGATAAGAAGGCCTTTACATTTTTCAACATCTTGCGTGCTGATCTCCGTTCAATATAAACTTATTTAAATTTAATTTGATAAATTTCAACACAGAAAAAATGTAAATGGATGGAACAGTTGTAATTTGTTGTTAATGAAGTATTGCTTGTAGCTATTCTTGGATTGATTTTAAAAATGGTTCTGAGTATTCCATTTTTCAAAACAAACACTCTTTGAATATCAACACTTTGGACTTTGGCCCCATAATATAATATTATATGACAGATGGCAATGGAACAAGGAAAAATATACATTTAGTTAGTTAGTTTGATGTCCATCTGGAAAAAATAATAATATACAAATCTTAGATAGAAAAGCTCAACCTTTTCCAAATGACAAAGTAATGGCGGATTATTGTAATAATCATTATGTCAATGTGGGAATAGAAATGGCCAATACCATTATAACTCCAGTAAATGAATCTAAAGTGAATCACAAAAATATTTCCTCCATGTATTTAAACCCGGTTACGCAAAACGAAGTAATTAAACATATACACTCTTTAAAAAACAACAGCTGACCAGGTATTGACGGGATCACATCCGAAATTATAAAAGACTGTCGCTTATATATTCTCAAACCACTAGTCCATATCACTAATTTAATTTTCAAAACTAGAAGTATCCCAGGCTACTTTAAATACACAATTGTTACTCCTGTGTATAAAACAGGTAGTAAAACGAGAATAGAAAACTATAGGCCAATTAGCCTAGTAAATAATTTTGCCAAGATCTTTGAAAAATGTCTGAAAGACAGATTAATTAATTACCTAAACACTAACCAAATTTTATCCAAAAATCAATATGGCTTTTTAAAAGGCTCTAGTACGTGTGATGCAATAAACCAACTTACAAATGAAATAACTGAAAACCTTAACAACAACAATAAGCGCATTGCAGTATTTTTGGACTTAGCTAAGGCATTTGACACAGTGCCACACAAGAAGCTTCTAGATATATTACAGGATTATGGTGCACGAGGTACCGTGTTAAATGTCTTTAAAAGCTATCTTTCAGACATATATCAAATGGCCCGGATTAGAGAAACCGTTAGCTCTCCAAGCAAAATTACTACAGGAGTCCCACAAGGCACTGTCCTGGGACCAATTTTATTTATCACTTATATAAATTCTTTAACTAAACTAAATATAAATGGCACCATAATCTCATTCGCGGATGATACAGTATTATTATTTCAAGATGTATCCTGGAACCAAACTAAATCCAGAGTCATACAGGGATTAAACAAGGTACAAAATTAGCTAAACACTTTCAAACCAACGTTAAATCTAAATAAAACTCACAATATAGCCCTTTCATTAAATTCTGCTAATCGACCCGAATTTACAAGCATTGGATTCAATGACATGACTGATGAACTCAAAGAGACAACTCAAACAAAATACCTAGGAATGATGATTGACCAGCATCTAAAATAGGATAAACACATTCTGAAATTGACAACAAACATACGTAAACTTAGACATAAATTTTATATAATGAGAGAATTCCTAGGAAAGAAATTATTAACTATGGTTTACAAAGCATTAGTAGAGTCTATAATCGGGTATGGCATCACTTCCTGGGGTGTCCTTTATAACAATTCACTAAGACAACTGAATATAACACAAAATTTCATCCTGAAAGTAATCTATAATAAAACTTGGCTATACCCCACAGATTTGTTATACTCGGAGAATATTTTTAATTTGAGATCACTATAATATATATTCTTTCTTCTTGCTCTTATTTACATAAGAATGAAAATTAAAAAAAAAGCGATAACTCACCAGCACGGAAAAATGCGCAAGATCCTTCAAATACCTACTATGAATAAGAATATCGGTTTGAGATCTTTTCAATACTTAGCCCCAAAATTTTACAACCTTCCTACCTACTAAAATCAAACAGTAAAAAAAATCTAAAACCGTTTAACAGGAAATGTAGAAACTTTATAAGTAATCATTGCGACTCCTTTAAAACTTTTTTTTAAGAAACCAAAATTATTTTATCACAAAAAAATAGCAATATATACTTTGCTATTTACTTTAGTTGTAGTAACTAGATTGTAACTAGATAGTAATTAGAGTAATAGATTAATGAATTATACTCCTTCAGTATACACACTTAAATAAAAAATAATAATAATAATAATAATAATAATAATAATTAAATGTAAATAACTCAATATACACTTCCTATGCACATTCAAATGTTTAGTCATTTAGGTGCCTGTACTAACTGTACAATTAAGTATATATAAATTGTAACTTATAAGTATTATTTCTAAATTGCATTCATTGAACAATCTATTGAATAAATTGAATTTGAGATTGAAGTTGGTTTATTGCAAAACATGCTTTATCCAATTTCTTATATAGTTTATTTATATAGTTGTCCCAACACAACTTGCTATCCAAGTTCCCAAAAATTTAATATCCTTTGATGGATTTAAATTTAAGACTGAAATGTGGACTGTAAAACTGTTAGGTAGTATTCACTCAGTTTTTGCCAAATTTACAAATTTTTATTACATCATTCATGAAACTCTCTTACTATAACATTAACCATAATTTATGGGGTTTCATCATCAGCTGCCGTTACTATCTTCGACGTGTCATCGGCAAACGTCGTTACCATTATTTGGGGTATATTTTTGGGTAGGTCGTTTATGACGACTTCAGTTTCATTATAAGCGGTTATATCTCTTTTTTATATAAGCGATTATATTTTTTGGCATATGTGTCGTTGCTGCAGCAGTTTTAAGCAGTGATGACAATGACCAGGTGCGTACTTCATATGCTATAATTTTACTTTGTAGGCAGCATTTGTTAAATAAAAAACTGTACTAACCTGAATATATCAGTTGTTTGTTCTGATTACCATTTCATTGATTGCTTGAGGAGCTATGAGAATGGGCAGCCAAGGTCCATCATTCGTTCTCGACTTTTTTCTTACCGATATTTTGTTCACGTAGCTTTGTTCTCTCTTTCTAGTTCTTAGTACCTTTTGTTCTTGGTTTTGTTCTCTATATTTTTATACTAAATTTGAAAACTGTTCTCTGATTTGTGGTCAATTCTGGAAGAACAAAAGTTTTTGCTCTCATTGTATTTTGTTCTCGAAAGTAAGAACAAAACCAGAAGTTCATAGTCTCTTCTCAGACATAGTTTTGTGACAAGATATGCCTTTACGAGATTGCCTAAATACTCTGTGTATATCATTTTCTCCTTCAAGTGATGAAACATCTAAAAATAGCAGTTCTTCTATCTAATCTCAACCTTTCTCTCTACCCTAACGTACATGATGAAATAATTATACTAGCATGCCGTAAGGCGTAAACACAACAGTTTTAAAAGTAATTAAAACATAAATTAAATTGACAGCTTCACGATCTATCATTATAACATTTATAGGTAATTCATATGTTAGACATACTTATTTTTATTAAGCATTGTGTGTATCACTGTTATTGCCGTAGAAGCAATTTTTATTGAATTTGCTCATATATGAACAATAATTATAAACAAAGATAAATTATGAAGTGGCAAACAATTATGTTGTGAATGACAGAAAATTATGGATGTTACTTGTCCTTAAGCGTTTTATGTAAAATAGCAAATAATCAGCAACATCTATACTTTTGAAATCATTTAAATTTTTACAAAATTCATTGTTTGCTATGTGGCACTTAAAATGCAACTTCTAATAATGTATAAACAATTTAATTGATGGATTAGCCAGCGTTACTCTAGGCGTTGCTCTCGACTGTCTTTTCCTACTCGTTGAAGTCGCTTAACGTCGCGCAGTGGTACAAATAGCTCATTTTCTTATCAAACGATAATTCCCAGGCCTGGAATTAATGAGACTTAAATATTTTTTTAAAACAATTCGTTATAAAATTGCGATTAATTCTATCGAGACCGAATTTCGAAATTTTTTCCAACTTTAGGAATAGGTAAAGGGTGTTTTTTTTTTAGAGGAATACAACTTTCAAATTAAATATAACATACAAATATCGCTAATGCCCATGGCATTGAATTTATTGGAAATGTAATATTATGCAATTAGTGCTAAAAATATGACTTGAAGTTCGAGCGTGGCTGGCGTCTAGGGTGGATGTGCCGTGGAACGCTCCCGATCTATTAATTTATTTACAATAAAGAAAGTGCAAAAAGGCAATAACCACGTTAAACTCGATAAAACTAAGTCACCGATAAATCAAAAAATTCTGCGCGAAGTAAAACGCCATAATAGAAAATCAAAGTTCATATGGAATTAATAATTACGCGTACAGTTTTCTAAATAATATCAAATAAAGCAAGTGCTTACACCTATGCATACAACCGACCCTTTCTTAAGTGGTTAGTGCGACAAAGTAAACATCTTCAACATAATACACCAGCAGTGAAAGGCAACGGACTTGTTTCTAACGAGTGGAAGTAGTAATATAAGAAAAGGATGAGAAGATAAGTTTTATTTTTAAGTTCTATTTATTGGTTTACTACAGTTATACATAACAGAGAAAAAATTACAATTAAGATTGCAATGGTATTAAATATAGGTAACGAAATAGAAAATAGCCGAAATTGGAAAGCGGCAGTTGAAAGTAATTAATGTGGAAACACGGTAATATACAGGGTGTGCAAAATATTCTCTAGGGTCTCTTTCTCAAATCCAACCCGCCATAAAAAGCTTTTTATCGCAGGATGGGGCACTTCCACTGTAAATGTATATTTACCTGTGGAACGGTTAAAAAAAAACTCCCCGCAGCGAGTGAATGCATGCATGTCTTGGCAGACAAACGAAGTAAACACGGGCGGGCGGAAGGCGATGAAAAATTATTTTTTTTTATTTGTACCCTATTTTGCTTATTTAAAGTACGCCTCAGAGTGTTTAAATCCAACGTTTTAAAACACGCGTGTTTTAAAGTTACCATGACAACATCAATAACCCGACAAAAGTGAAGTCAAAATGTCAACTTTTTAATTATTAATCTGACAGGAATTATTGCGGGATTAACCGCGAATCTGCTTTTCTATTTAAATAGTTAATGTTAGAACTCATTTTAAAGCAATATGCAGTAACAACTGTAGTGACAATAGTTAATCCTATGTGACAGATTGCAAATTAATTCTTGTATTCCTCATTTGACACTGACAGGTATCCTGATGTCACATCACGAATTCTACCATTTTACATTCTTATTTCCATTTTTTGTAGTAATAATACCAGTATTCATGGCTGCGCCGTCGTGCTCGAAAAATCACGCGTGTTTTAAAGACCTTAATATTCATTTATACTTTAATATACCTACTATTTTTAGTACAGTATTATGGAGACGGTAAAAGTTCATACCGTTACGTTATTCAAAAATTCAGTGAGAGATTTCCCAATATGTATGTTTCGAAAATGTCAGTTCATAAATTGGTAAAAAAAAAATTAAATCTAGTTCAGTGATTGACGTAAAGAAAAAGAAAAAATTCGTGATCAAAATGACGCCGCTACATTATTAGTGTTGCTGTTGCTGAAAATCACAAACTTTCGTTGAGATATCGAGCCCAGCATTTGGAAGTGGATAAAAAAAGTTGCATTCAAAACATTTTGAAAGAAAATAAAATATTTTCATACAAACCGCATTTTAACCATACGTTAGAAGAAGGGAATGAAGCCAGACGACTAGATTCCTGCTTATGGGAAGGAAATGAAATTTTAAGTGTCAACACGAATTTTTATTTCTTATGTTCTCCGACAAGTCAAGTTTTTCAACAAATGGGACTGTAGCTTCACAACATGTAAGGTATTGGAGTGGGACCAACCCCGAGTTTAGAGGTTCTACCAGAAGGCAATATTTAAAAAAAGTAAATGTCTGGTGCCCTGTTTCTTATCATAGCATAATAGGGCCATAGTTCTTTGAAAATACGTGCAATAGTAACTCATATTTAGACATGCTTAATAGGTACATTCTCTTCTAATCAATTAGAATCCTTGCCGTTGTAATATCATAATAGAATGTATTTTCAGCAGAATGGATGTCCGGCACATCATTCTGCGTCGTACGTAATTGGCTTAACAGCAAATTTGGGCAAAGGTGGATTGGACGAAGCTGTCCAGTTTTGTGGCCCTCAAGAAGTCCAGATTTGACAATTGCGGATACATTTCTCTGGGGACATTTAAAACAAATTACCTACCTACAACCCATAGAAAATGACGTTGAAATTCTAAAGCAACGCATTTCGGCAGATGTGCAAGTTTGCAATCATTTTCCATTGAGGAAGTTGGAAGTAGTTTTTACAACATTCGAAAACAATTAGAAACATGCGTTCAATTTGGTGAAGGAATTTTGAATTGTGATGTTTAATAAAGTCAGAACCTTCAAATATGTATGCACTTTTGTAAATTCAAATTATTTATCTGGTACTTATTCTCCTTGTTCGAATGCAATTACGCTAAATAAAAATTTGACAAAAGCCGAGAAGAATTTTACTAAAAATTCACTAATTTGCAACATTCAAATGAAATTTTGGATTGGGACCGACCGTATAATTTGAAACAACATTTTTATTTCGCATTTTATTCCAAAATAAAAAATAGAACCAGTTTACTCTTACGGAATTTTAATTTTTTGTAATTCTTGATCACCTCGTATAAAAAATATAATTTTTGTTATTGTCATTACTATTTTTTAGGCAAACAAAAACTTTTATAAAGAATAACATTTTCTCGAATGGTTAAAAATTTTAGCCATTACACACACCTATTGTAAACCTCATCCGCGGACTTACTGTATACTGTTCTTTCCGTAAATATCTCTGTATATATAATCCTTCAGATAATAGGCAACGTAGGAAATAAGAATTTACTTCCGAAAAAAAGTCAACTAAAATTGACCTGAACCTAAGCGGCTATTAATAAACCGAAAGAGGTGCTGTAATATAAATACCTAACATTTTCTCACCTCAAACAATGCTCTTTTGGCATATAATAAATCTTTGTCTAATATTTACGGACCTTCTCCAGAATGGGCACTAATTTGTCAACTAAAAGGGCGCTAAAGTTTATGTAAGTTAATAGCAGTTAATAAACAGCCCTTGAAATAAATTCTTACCCGAAACATTTGTATGAATCTGTAATAAAATAGGGAATGCACAAAGCATACAATAAAACAAAGTACCAACAAAAAATGAAAATAATAACAGACATATCTATGCCCTACATAAGTATCGAAAAATATTGCAAACATGTTAAAAAATTATAATATAATGTAATGGCACATAAATCAAACAGCACTACAAACATTTTTTTCAGATAACTTGAATTTAAATCGTAAATATAAGACATATTCAGTACCATACACAAAACAAATTGCAATAAGTGTAATAAGAATAACACACATGTCGGTCAAAGAAAATCATGCTTACCTAATAGAATATACACACAAAAATATAATAAAAGAATCCTTAAATCATACTTTCCTCTTTAAAACACAAAAATCAAACAATAAACTTTTAAAACCTTCATCCTTTCACATCGTAACTATATAAATAAACAAAATTGAATGAACTTTTGTATTGTCATAGTTTTTTGCGATTATTGGATCCAGATATTATATAAGACAATTTTCGTGACATGAATGATGTTTGTGGCGAAAGTGATAACTTTTTGTAATATTATTGCTTATGTTTTTTTGGACTTATATTTAACATCTTTTTTTGCAAATGACTACCCAGAGATGAGATACCATTATTCTTTTAATTTATGACTTGTTAATATTAGTAACGTTGAAAACTATATTTTGACTGCTTCATCTACACGAGACAATGCATGTTATTATAAATATTTGCAGTATATACAGGAAATAGGCGAGGTCTCAATACAGAAAGAACTTTACCGAATGCCGGAAATCACGAGCTCTAGTAAGGATTTACCAAGAAAAATGTACATTTTATTTCAGAACAGAAGAAACTACCTACATAGCTGCATTACTCAGATTATAGTAGCCTAATTTTTCACATAGTAACGAGTGACTCACGAAATCAAATTCAATAATCGAACACTGTGAACTGAAATGGCTAAAGTCCAAAACAGAACGTGTTTTTCGTTATCTTATTTACAAAAAAAGACGTTTACTAATTCTAATAATATTTGCATCTATTAACGCTAAATCAAAAAATAAAAAAAATGTAAGTTCGAAAGCCTAGAATTCCTTAAAAACATCAAACTCAATTAGAATTAGTTAGGTTAGATACTTCCCGCTTTGTTTATATTCTATAGTTATATATGTCTTCCTTTCCATGGTCTTACTCTTTGTGTATGTCTTTGCATAATACCCTGACAGATCCGTGGGTGACAAGAGAGTGTCCAGAATCTATTCGTGATTGGTGGAATAGGTTAAGTTAGATTTAGGATATAATTAGTGAATTACTGAGTAATTATTTACAGTGCATAGTTGTCTTCATATATTTAAGGCACATAAAAAATGTCGGCGCCTTTGACTTTGCGGTAAAGATCAAATACCCCGACATTTTTTATTTGCTTTAAATATATGAAAAGAACTACATCTATCTCGTTGCATCTACGCAAGTCACAGTGTCAAGAAAAGCTACTATAGACAACATTTGACAACACCAAAAAAGCTTTGGGGTTTTTGCGAAACTGTAATCATAACATAATATTTGATCTAGCTGTGATGAACAATACTTACTATCGTTCTAAGTTTCTTGTTGTCCAGTCTAAAGAGCCTCGTACTTTAGGGCTCGTTAGTCTACGTGATCGATTGGTCAGCGTACGGTAGGCATTGCTGCCACTTCCTAATATGAAATCTAGATTTTCTTGTTTGATGTAATAATACATATTATTGTATGCTAATAACAGTGATAGTAAAAGTAAAAAAAAGTACAGAAATCAGTTGTCAATGCACGATCAAATGAATGATAACCATAGATGTGAATCCTTTTCTTATAATCACGATAATTTATGCTTTCACTTTCAATGAACTAGTATGGCACAATACTTCTTGTTGTCAGATCTGTCGTATGTGGTGATTGCGAGAGGTATATGGTATATGAACTATCATGTTTCATATAAACTATGCTTCATTATAATTTTAGAGCAAGAGAGGATATACAAGATATCTGAACTATATTATACTAGTATATTATGTGTTTTTTGTTTTACTACCACCATTACTAATTTCCAACATTTACTGTTATTTGCGCTTACAATATGATCAGTTATTTTAAACCACAACAATAGTAATTAAAGATATCAAGATATTTTAGCTACGGCACTCAAAAAGAAAAGAATTTTTTTCCATGTCTTTCTCTTCTAGCTTTTATCTGTTACCTAGTGGGCGCTTTCTATAATTAGCTTGTAAATCACCAACGGCCTAAATATTATCCTTTCTCTTATTTCAAGCAATTACACACACACCCTGTATTTACGTGAGTCCGGTGTTGTATTGAAAAAATGAAAATGCTATTTAGTTTCAAACGATTACGTTTCGTATCCAGTCGTGTTTGTGGTTTCTTATATAGACAAATATTTGCAGAATTTGTTCCAGAAACAATCCGAGAATAATGTTTAATTAAAATATGATTTAATGAGGTGTCGAGTGCAGAAATGCCTGTTATTGTGGGCATTGGCACTAAAGTCACTGTTAATGTTTTCTCGGAAAATCATCATGGACATACGTAAATGCTAGTAATATATATTTGTACCATTGCGTAATCATTTTTTAACAAAGCGGGGAGGATTGTGTCGTTATTTTCAAGACACAATTGTTTAGACAATTTTACAATATATTTGCAATAACATAACTAAGTTGATTAGAATAATGAACTTAAAAAAAAGTAAATATCTCGGTGTAATATTAAACACACATGGAAGCAGGGAACACGAAATCACTAAAAGAATTAATAAAAATAATAATGTTAAATGGACTTTATTTTGTAACATAATTACATAAAATTTACAATTTATTTATAAGGGCGAAGTTCAGGATATGATCCTGTTCTACCACTTAACCCTAAAAAAGATCCCCGTTTTACCTAAGGATTATAATTATAAAAAAACACAAAAAAACAACAAAAAATGCCTACTTACAAAATTAAAACTATGGTATAGTACTTACCCAAATCCAATCATTTAAAAAAATTTAATTTTCCTTTACCGATTGCACAATATAATTTTTCGCATTTCATACGTAAATTTGTCAATTTTTGTAATACACTTTATATTAGCAGGTATTTTATTATACAATTTAAAGATAGTATATGAAAAGGATCGTTGAAAAAAACAGATCTATGAAAAGGAGTGATTAAAGATTTTCTTCTTACATTCATATTATAAATATCTGTACGAAAATTAATTTTATTATATAGATAAGACGGTGATTTGGTAGTCACTATCTTCTAAAAGCAGACACAGGCGTGTAGTAACCTTCTATTTGCCATATTTAGCCAATTTAATTCTTTAATTTTATGAGAAGTGTGCTCTCTTCTCTTAATATTCTACTTGATGTGGCAATATTCAAACAAGGACCATATACAACATCACAAAAATTGAAATGTAATAACATTAAGCTGTTGCAAAGCAGTTTTAGGGTATTTTTATTCAACAGATCTTTACTAGCATAGATGTTCCTTAAATTACTAAAAGCTTTCCTAATACAATTCCTTATATGGTCCCAAGTTTTTTGCCTTACACAAGTTATAGAGATATCATTGACTTTTAATTTTAAATCCTCAAGATACCTATTTCGCTGAGTTGTCCTACTAAGCAACATTATGTTTGATTTACTAGTGTTTATACACAAACTATGATTAGCAAAAGCCATTATTAATTCAGTAATATCATTATTGACTTTATTGTTAGCGTCGTCAATGCATTCTGGATTAAAGGAATAATACAATTTTGTATCATCAGCGTAACAGTGTACCTTTTAAAATTTAAGTATTCCGTGGAGTTGACTTTTATAAATAGAAAAGAGCAAAGGCCCCAATATTGACCCCTGTGGCACCCCCTGATCCAAGATACTCTCAAGAGATAAATTGTCATTCAATTTTACAATTTGCCTCCTATGTTGTAAGTAGTTCCGAATAAACTGCATTGCCTTATTTTAATAAAGGACAAAAGATTACAGTGTCTGAATTTAATATTGTGGGATCATGATATTAAAAGAAAAACAAAGAAGAAGATACCTATATCAAAACACAACTATCTACGACGCACAGAATGGACAAAATTCGCTCTAAGGCTCAATTTTGAGACATAGACTTCATTTTTTTTTCAATACTCGGAAGGAAGTCTGGAATAGTAAGTTACTGCGGCTTTTCAAAAAATTTTTTGTTTTTTTTTGCATATCCCATTCTATAAGCTCTCATGTATTTGTTCGCACCATTCAAAACTGGTCTTACGAGCTGAAATATTCAGGATTTTATTTTCTTGGTAAGAGGGACCCTTTCACACCCATAGAGGTTTAAAAATGACGATATTGAAAAATATATATACAGGGTGATTCACGTAGGCCGTTCGTTAGGTTTTTCAACTTGCAGTTGGATTACAAACTTGAAACTTGATACGCAACCATGTCGATCGAGCCCATTTTATCTAAAGTATTTTCAGTCCTACAGCACAGGGTGTGCCAAAAGTCGGTACCAACTTGCTTATGTTAAATGGAATATCCTATCTATTTGCAATGGTTCGAAATGACCATAAAAGTCTAAACATGTCGCACAGCAGTTTCGGAGATCTTTGATATCTTATAAAAAAAATTGACAGGTGCAAAGATTTACAAGAACCGTTACAACTTTCTTCGTGTAGGAGATCCTTATTTGCTCTTTGGCACATAGAAAGAATGCAAGATGAGCTAGTTTCTACAATAAAAATAAATTTCATAATAGTGTACCAAGTGTTCCATTTTTCACGTTACATTTTGTCAAATTCAAACCTCAAAAACTGTTTTGTGTCAAACGAAACACCCTGTATTTTTTTACATCAAATTATGTAAAATTAAATTCCCGTTTTCCTGCCTTGACAGAGCCAAATATTCTAAAATTATCCAATATACGGTTTACAGTGTATGGTGATGATTTCTGTTCTTGTGGTTATCGAGTAGCAAATATGTTACATATTCTTGATATTACCTTATCATATTCTCCATAAATAATAAACAAATCTAAAAAGTGGGTGTAATTTAAATGTGCTGGTATTTTTGACATAAGAGAATGACTGACATTAATAATTGTTTCTAATCATGGCTAAGTTGATGGAAATCTTTATTAAAAATTCTTGAACATTTAAGAAAATCGCCAATATTTCAAGAAGTTGCAACTTTTACTTGTACAATGCCTATACTAGAAAAACGGGAATTTAATTTTACATAATTTGATGTGCAAAAATAAGGGTGTTCCATTTCAAATAAAAAAAATTTTAAGGTTAGAATTTGACAAAATGTAGCGAGAAAAATAGAACACTTGGTACACTATTACGGAATTTATTCTCATTGTAGAAACTAGCTCATCTTCTATTGTTTCTATGCGCCAAAGAGCAAATGAGGATCTCCTACACGAAGAAAGTCATAACAGTTCTTGCAAACCTTGCACCTGTCAAATTCTTTATATAATGTCAAATATATCCGAAACTGCTGGGTTTCAATATAGAGTGCGCTACATGCTTAGAAGGAGATGCAGAAAATCCAGACGACAATGTTCGAGACGAGACAATGCGAGAAAACATAACACAGTGTAATGGAAACAGTTGACATGATTCAAACACGTAAGAACAGTATACGGAGGCCAATGGCCGCGAGAAATATTAGAATGGACTCCACCAGAAAGAAGAAACAGAGAACGAGCAAGAGGAAGTTGGAGATATGACATTCAGGAGGAACGCAATGTAACAGCATAGAACTATTTTGCAGAGTCTGTGAGAAAGTACTTTTGTGGATAATTGTAAAAAAACCGCTGCCTAAGGAATCACTACTTCCACATCCAGATTCTTCATCCAAGTCACTTTAAAGGAAACATCCGAACTATATTTGCACTCTAGTATGTGGAAATTATTGGTCATAGAATTTTAATAATATTTGGGGCAGATGTCATAGAAAAGTTTGAGGAGTTGGTTTCTACCATATACGTTAAAAATGAAGTTTCTAGTTCACCCTACTTATTTTCTACTATTCACAACGTACCACCTCCCACCCCTTCAATGGAGTCATCTCAATCAGATCTCACTAAAATACATACGTGTACTAAATTTCAAGTGAATATCTCAATTTGATGTTATCAATCCCATTAATAATGAAGCGGAGGTGGTGGAGTTTGAAAAATATTAGAAATAAATCTGAGGCCTTGGTTACTAGTATATACACCGAATCCCAAATTTCTGTACTCTTATCAGCTTGATTTACTTATTTTCCCCTAGTCACTCCTATTAACCCCAACCCTTCTACGGAATCATCCCAAAATATAATTTAGTTTCAGATGTCGTTATAATACGTACGTCTACGAAATTACAAGTGAATATCTCTCAACCACTTTAATAATGTAGCAAGGGTAGTGGAAGGGTTGAAAAATATTAAAAAATTTGAGGCCTTGGCTTCTAGGACATACACCGAATTTCAAGTTGCAATACTCTTACCAGCTTGCTTTACTTATTTTTCCCTATTTACCTCTACTTACCCCACTCCTTCAACGCAATCATGTCAAAATATAATCTAGTTTCAGATGTAGTTATAATACATAAATGTACCAAATTTCAAGTGAAAATTTAAATTTAATTTTATCAACTCTTTTAATAAGGGAGTGGGGGTGGTGGGGGGATGGAAAATACTAATAAAAAACCTGAGACCTTCGCTTCTAATATATACACCAAATCTCAAATTTCTGTACTTTTACCAGCTTGCCTTACTTATTTTCCCTTATATACCCCTATTTAACCCCCAACCCTTCAACGGAATCGTCTCAAAATATAATCTAGTTCCAGATGTCGTTATAATACATATGCGTACTAAATTTCATGTGAATATCTCAATTTTATTTTATCAACCCCTTGAATAATGGAGTAGGGATGGGGGGCTGAAATATATTATTAAAAAATCTGGGGCCTTGGCTTCTAGTACATACACCGAATTTCAAGTTTCTGTACTCATATCAGCTTGCTTTACTTATTTCCCCCTATTTACCCCTAAATAACCCCCAATCCTTCAACGAAATCATCTCAAAGTACAATCTAGTTCCAGATGTTATAATTCATACGTGTACCAAATTTCAAATGAATATCTCAATTATATTTTATCAACCCTTTTAAAAATGAAGTAGGGGGTTGAAAAATATTATAAATAATCTGAGACCTTGGCTTCTAGTACATACATCGAATTTCAAGTTTCTGTAGTCTTACCAGCTTGCTTTACTTATTTTCCCCTATTTACCCCTATTCAACCCCCACTACTTCAACGCAATCATGTCAAAATATAATCTAGTTCCAGATGTCGTTATAATACATATGCGTACTAAATTTCATGTGAATATCTCAATTTTGTTTTATCAACCTCTTGAATAATGGAGTAGGGGTGGTGGGGGGCTGAAATATATTATTAAAAAATCTGAGGCCTTTGCCACTAGTACATACACCGAATTTCAAGTTTCTGTACTTATACCAGCTTGCTTTACTTATTTCCCCCTATTTACCCCTAAATAACCCCCAACCCTTCAAAGGAATCATCTCAAAAAATAATCTAGTTCCAGATGTCGTTATAATCCATACGTGTACCAAATTTCAAATGAATATCTCAATTTTATTTTATCAACCCTTTTAATAATGAATGAATGGTGGGGGTTGAAAAATACTATAAATAATCTGAGTCCTTGGCTACTAGTACATACACCGAATTTCAAGTTTCCGTAGTCTTACCAGCTTGCTTTACTTATTTTCCCCTATTTACCCCTATTTAACCCCCAACCCTTCAACGGAATCATCTCAAAATATAATCTAGTTCCAGATGTCGTTATAATACATACGTGTACCAAATTTCAAATGAATATCTCAATTTTATTTTATCAACCCTTATTATATTGGAGTAGGGGTGGTGGGGGTAGAGAAATATTTCAAAAAATCTGACGCTTTGGCTTCTAGTACACACACCGAATTTCAAGTTTCCGTAGTCTTACCAGCTTGCTTTACTTATTTTCCCCTATTTACCCCTATTTAACCCCCAACCCTTCAACGGAATCATCTCAAATTATAATCTAGTTCCAGATGTCGTTATGATACATACGTGTACCAAATTTCAAATGAATATCTCAATTTTATTTTATCAACCCTTTTCATAATGAAGTGCTGGGGGTTGAAAAATATTATAAAAAAATCTGACGCTTTGGCTTCTAGTACATACACCGAATGTCAAGTTTCTGTACTCTTACCAACTTGTTTTACTTATATTCCCCTATTTACCCCAAATTAACCCCCAACCCTTCAACGGAATCATCTCAAAATATAATCTAATTTCAGACGTCGTTATAATACATACGTGTACGAAATTTCAAATGAAAATCTCAACTTTATTTTATCAACCCCATTAATGGGGTAGGGGTGGCGGGGGGTTGAAATATATTTAAAAAAAATCTGACACCTTAACTTATAGTACATACACCGAATTTCAAGTTTCTGTACTCTTACAAGCTTGCTTTACTTATTTTCCCCTATTTACCCCTATTTAACCCCCAACCCTTCACCGGATATCCTCAAAAAACAATCCAGTTCCAGATCTCGTTATAATATATAGGTGTACAAAATTTCAAGTCAATATCTTAAACCGTTCCGGAGAAAACGTGCGGACAAAAAAAAGTTACAGACAGACAGACAGACAGACAGACAGACCGACAGACAGAAATTTTTTTTTTCGCTCAAATTTAAAATCTCGACGTTTCATGACATTTTAAACCTATTTCACGAATAACAATTTTTGAAAATTTTTTTGCGATTACTATACTTCCAATCCACTACGTGGATGTGGAAGTAATATTGATCCTCCTCAGAAGACTAAAAAGTAGACTTTTCTACACCAATCGCAAATGTAGCGATTTTGCGAAAAATTAGATATCTTAAGAACTCGCCAGTTTCATCATTACATCTGTCGACTTTTAGCGACCTTCTCACAATACAAGTACACTCTCAATGGAAGGCGACAAACTTAAATCCCAAAATACCATTCACAAAATGTCGGATAGTTCAAATTTCAGATAACAAATTCATTTGTGTCCCCAAGTTTCAATATTTAGGCACCAAAATTTCAAGGTGTCTTGTTTTTAACAAAAGGTATATCTTTTCAAAGTGTGAAGCCAATTGGAACTCTAGACGTCCCTGGTCGTTAAAATGAAAAAAACATCGCATTTTCTCGAGTATGTTCCATTTTGTACGGCATGTACAAACTCAAATGACCCAAAACCAACGTAGATTTGTTGGAATTTTAATTGCGAAAGTTTTTGGTTTTTAGTTTGTTCCAATCGGACCTCTACGTCCGGAGAATATCTTATTACCTTATTCACCTTTTTACCTAAAAAAACACTTTTCACAGAAAAAATTTTCATAAAAAAACGCAATAGGCTTTGGAGCTTCAAAACTCAGATACATGTTCCTAGTGATACCCCAGAGGTATGAAATCATAATATTGCTGTTACAAAACTATACACATCAATGTTCTTTTTTTACTCTACTATTTGATCACACATTTATTAACACTTTACGCGCTGTCATATAGCTAGTGCCTGCCCTGTTCTTTATGTCATGAAGTTATGAATTCCGGGCTCTATATTATGAATCACAATTATGAGAAGCACTTAACTGAAATTATTAGTAATTTTAATAAAGAAACATGTTTGGGCAAAACACAAATTTTTAAATAGTGTTGGTTTTCGAAATACGTGACTTATGTCGATCAGTAATAAAGGATGGTACCTGCGTTTGTATTATTCACGACGCGCGACGTGAAAATATTTGTACCTTTTCTTGGAGCGCCAATGACAATCGTGAGACGCCAGCATGTCTCTATGAAGGATATACAGGGCTTGCCTTATTGTAATATACTTGGCAAAGTAAACAACAGTAAATGGAATGGTTTCAAATATTAATTATATCTGTATGACATTATGAGCGACAATTTCCTTTGTTTTTTGTTTTCTTAAAGTAAATGTAACTATCTATAGTGCTTTTAAATGTAGTTTATTAAAAGCAAACTCCGTTGAAAAAGCATTATATCGCTCGAATTTTGTAGAAAAAGAAAGTCAGCAATTTATGTCTGCAAAATGATCTATGTGTCTAATTTATAGATACTGTGTATCTAGATTGTACAAATAAAACATTCGAGTTACAAATATTGTAACAGTCTTTTTGCCAATACGACAGCGCCTTAGTGATAAGTGCGCTATCTTTAGCATGTGCTGGGTTTAATTCCCAGCTCCGACATTAGCACCGTCGACGAGTAATAGATATTGTCTGTGTAATCCCCCGGAGAGTCTAGGCTTTGGATTTGGGAGTCTACTATGTGTGATGAATTTAAGTTTATGTTAAATACTACACAAATAATAAATAAATAGTCCAAGTACAAGAAAACAGCGGATTATGTCCAAAGTATAAAAACAGTGAGAAAGTAATATTCTACATTGCCTCCTCTCACTCGTAGGACATCACGCATTCAATATGCCATGTTTTGAATTAACCTCTCTAGATAATATTACACCAAATCCCATCCTTCGAATAAAGCATATTAAAGCTCCTGTTGATTAATTATATTAATACCCTGAAACCACATTCTTCTAAAGAGTTCCAGACATACTCCATATGATTCATATCTGGGCTGCACGCAGGCTTTTATTCCGAATAAAACATGCTATTATTTTCTTCAAACTTCGATTAGGTATAAAAATCTCGAATTCACCACCAAAAACGCATTGTGTTAATATACCGCTCACAGAATCAGAAAAAGTACTTTTATCCAACACAGGCATAAAATATGGCTATTACTATGGTAATTTCACACATGGAATGTGATGTATTACACACTAGTGGGAGAATATTCAGAAAGTCGCTAGTGGGAGAATGTAAAAGTGGCTTTTTTGGATTGTAAGTTCTTGACTCCTTTCGGTTTTCTATGTTTAGAAATATCAATATTTTTAAATACTTTTAAAGTTGCCTTGAGCATTGAATACTTTTCCAAAGTTGAGCACTTTTTCTGTACGCTAAGAAAATAAGCATTCTCATTTACAAAGTAACATCTCTGCGTTTTGCCCATACTTTATATAGCTGAATTCCTTGTCATAAAAAGCTTGGGATTTCTTAGGTAGTAAGTTTAAACAAACTTCATTTGCTTCTTTTCTAATTTCTTCTGAGACATACCAATTTTCATCCATATTTCACAACTGATAATTATTTTTTACCTTTACTTGGTTGTTAGATAAACTAGTAAACAGTAAATAACTCTCAACACCATAGCAACTAGTCCATGACCTTCCCAATTACTATTCATACAAATATGAAAATTAATTTGTCAAAGTAAATCAATTGTCAAAGTTAAAAAAGTATTATTCAAATAAAATTTCATTAACAGAAAGTGTTGGTTAAAACTGTGTATTGCACAGGTGTGTAATTGCACATTAGTCACTTAAGAAAATTAGCCGCTCTTTTTCTTGCCTGACTAATGTGCATAATTACACATTAGTACATAAATAACTATTACCTCCGTTGCTAATGGCAACACACAGCCATCTAAAATCTCAAACTTTAATATCATGAAATGAATTAAGAAATGTCAAGTTTTTCTTACGTTTGAAGAAAACTTATACTTACTTTAAATACGATATTTTTTGTTAAACTTTGAAACAGAAATGACATGAGTTCGATCGTATTTTTGGTATATTGGCTGACATGTTGTGTCCTAAAGCTGCATCCACAATACGCGATTACATAGATTTTTGTCTACGAATGAACAAAATAAGCCAGTTTGAAGCCTTGCCCCAATGACGTAAGCAAAAATCCAGCTGACTCTAGGACTATTAGTATTGTTTGTGAAAATTAACCGATTTCTACATTGTGCCATTTCTACATCTTCCTGGGTTCGTCTACATATGAAAGAAAATGGTTTCAAAAATATGAAAAAATTAAATACATAAATAATTTTGAAAATAACGGCGTAAAGAGTTTTTGCTTACTTCATAACTTTGCACCGAAAAAGGATAATTGAACGCTAAAAGTCTTAAATTAAATCTAATCAAAAGTGTAGATGACGGCATTTTTTTATTTTTCAATATGGGGGTTCCTACCCCTATGGGGGTTGACATAATTATAAATAATTTTCACTGAATTTTCTTTAAGGTAGCTTTTAACACAATTACTTACTTCAAAGTTATTTTTCGGAGTAATAATTTTAAAGAACTCCATATCTAAAAGTCACCCCTGAATAAGGGTTAAAACTACCCTTACATTAAAAAAATAATAATAATGTATTTTAAAACATTGTACATATATTCTTAGAATATTTTGATGTAGGGATAGTTTTAACCCTCTTTCAGGAGCAGTTTTTTTATGTCGAGTTTTTGCAATTAATTACTTTGAAAAATTATTATATATCAACTATTTGCATTAAAGAGCGTCTTGAAAAAAAAATAGTGAAAAATATTTATACACATAATAACCCTTTTAACCCCCTCCTATGGGGGGTAGCAATCCCTGTAATGAAAAACGAAAAGATAACTTAAGACCTTTGCCATTCAATTATTTTATTTATAGTTATCACGTACGGAAAAACAGGCTAAAAAATTTTAAGGAATTTTGCAGTCACCTTCTTGGTTTAATCTACAAAATAAATTTTCTACAGAAAATTTTCCATTTTTATTATTGTATTGCCTGATGCAATGTTATAAACAATTTTTATAGCATGACATTGAACATATCAGAAACATACGATGATTTGGTGCCTGTGGTAATTACAATACATGCATTAGATACGTGATTTTTGATAAAAAAAAACCAATCTTAGATTTAGATATTCTATTTACTAGTTTTGCCACTTAAAAGGCTTAAGTATCATGTAAAGAATTCTTATTTTTTTAAATAAATTAAGCCAGTAATCCTTTTGTAATTCCTGCTTACTATTCTTAACAACAATTGATTTGCTATTTTCTTACAATTGGATCCTTACTATTCTATTCAATCAGGGGTACTCGTGGTACTATGGAAATAGAAAATAATGCCATTATCTTCTTTCCGCAAGAATCCCAACATATATTAATATGTTAGGAGGTGAAGTAAAGTCTAAAACTGGATGTTCTCCAATAGAATCCATTTTAGCAACTCAGAATAAGTTAGAAAGCATGAGGCAGGATTAGAGCGAGCATAGAGACGCCTGCAGATACTCGTATTTCAATACAAAAATGCAGCAATGTCGGGCGCGATTAATACTTGGATGGGTGACCCTCTCCAGGGAAATACAGCGTTCTCGCTCCACTTTCCAACGGCTTGTGTATCAGCGGATACGTAGAAGGTATGTAACTTTAGGCGGAGGTTTCATAGCGGTTATACTATCCTTTGGAGAGGATGTAAAATAGTCGGTCCCTTGTCTATTTAATATTAGGTAAGTAAGAAATCCCTACTCTTCTATAAAAGGAGGTTCCTCAAATTTCCAGGTTGAGGGTAGCTCGTCTCCTGGCGTCGGTGATTGGCCTTACAAGCGGTAATAGCGACGTCTTAAAAGAAGTTTTGTGATACACGCAACTTCGCATTGGTGTACATTTGCTTTGTGGCACATTTGACGAAATTAAATTCCATCTATCACCTCATGTCCACCTATGCAGGACGGTGTCTCCTTCGGCGCTTGCCAGCTCCGTTGATATGGACAAAAAATGAGGAAATACAGGCAGTACGATACTGGAGAGAGATTCAGCAAACAATTGTACTAGTAAATCTCTTAAAATATTCGAAAGGTTGCTCAACAGGTACATTAGAGACAAAATACTGAGAGAGGATCCCCTTAGTGAGCATCAGTATGCATAGCTGGTCTGTGCAGGGTCTGTCATTCAGAGTTAGAGACATGCTCTGCGCTGGATGATTTTAATACTACTGACAAAATCATTAAATGACAAGGAAGAGACAGTGGCTACATTTCTAGATATAGCAGGAACGTTTAATAATGCGACAATGTATTCATTAACGAATGCGAGTTATCAAACAGAGCCTCAATAGTGCTGTTTCAGTTTAATAAAGCCAGTGCATAATATACAATCTAAGCAACCCTCGTTGATGATCTCCACCGGAAGATTTCTGCCGACTACCTAGCATATGCTGATGATCCAATAGTAGTAGTCAGGAAGCGATTTGCGAACACGATATTAGAGCGTTCATAAAGAGCCCAAAATATTGTCGACAGGTAATGAGGAACGAATGTCCAACTGTCTATGAATCCTCGTCTTCAATTTGATAAAAGAGAGCCTTGATAGACTAAAGCCCTAGTGCTCAATGGTGTGAAAATTTCATTTGTTAGTGAGGTAAAATATCTAGGAGTAATTTTTGACCAAACACTGAATTGGAATGAACACATCCAAAGAGTCACATGGAAAGCAACACTAGCCCTGGGAAGGTGCAGGAAAATGTGCGGAAAGAAATTATGGGTTAAATCCCAAATGACCTAATGGTTATATACCAGGGTAGTAAACCTACGGATCAGTAGAATGATGGATTAGGACCCTGCAGTTGGTAGCAATAATGCTATTAAATGGCGTATAAAGGCTTGCTTGCCACCACGGGAACTCATAAAATTCACCCCGACAGATGCATTAGACTTACCACTAAACATCTTCAACCATGGAGAAGCTCCTTAGTGTACAGGCTAATGTAAGGCTAAAGAACCAATAAAGCGTCATCAAGGAACAGAGCATAACAGGTCATACTTGGAGCCGAAGGCGGATCCCATTCTAGAAATGTCCACGGACACTATAGTCTCAAAGTATAACTTGGCCAAAACCAAAAATCCCGACAGGTCTAGGTAAACACGCCACAGTATTTTAGCTTGAAGTTGCCGTAATGTAGCGGTGTGCAATGGAAACTATAGAGCAAGGAACTGTTAACTAGTCGATTGTCATCTCCGATAGCTAAGTTGCGTTAAAGGTAATCGGTTCCAGGCAAGGAGACTGATATGGGACTGCGAATATGCCATAAGGAGTCAGAATTAAGTGACCGTGGTATGGCTACCAGAACACAAGAGAATTAAAAAGACTGAAGAGCTGGCCGTGGAGGGTGCATCGAGGGCCCTAATACAACCTACTCTTTTGCAAAGTGGCTACGCCATGCATACGAGTATTCACTGATACATGGGCGCAAACAACTATTGTTCATACAACATGCAAATTTAGCACCTATCAATAAAATTCTCACAGTATTAATAAAATACATTAACGATTCTTTGTTTTCGTAAATTGGAGAAAGTGAATTATGTATCTATGTAGATACAACGATGACTTCTGTTTCAGTCCGAAGCAGTCATAATACTACCAATTTATCTATCTAGAAAAGCCGGCATATGCTAATCTACTGAAAACAATTACACCTAAGGACAATGCCTTGAAATTCTATGAAAATAAGCGCTATATTAATATGAATAATGTCCATAAATCGTGTGTTGTTTATTACTGCGCCCCATTAATTACAGGCATTTTTATAAGCGCCTCATTTCAATTTTAATATAATTGTTATGGTGCCATTAGAATACAATAAATAATATTTATTTCATGGTTTTTAATAAATTACCCAGCTAATGGTTTATTTAATTTTAATTTATAGTAATATTATGTGCACAACAACAATTTTAAATTTGCAATTTCAAATGTTTATGTATGCGCTTCATTATGCTCCATGTCATACGTATAATTTTATATCTACATTAGCAAAATAATATGTAATAGAATGTAATCGGCTTTTGTGATTTGTATGTTGATTACTATAGCAATAAAATTGTCGCGTCGGACTACTATCTCCTATAAAAAGTGACTTGATCTTGAACGTTATATAATCTTATTGAGATTGATATTTGCATCAATATGTTATGTATATTTTACTATCTTATTTAGATTAACGTCCTGGCCGAATATAAATGTAAGCTATTCACTGCCCAACCAGGACAAATGCACATACATATGGCCACAACACCCATTCCGAGTGACATTGTCACCTCTTCAAGCAGATACTCGAACTCAAGTGTGATAACATTGACTGACCGTATTGTCATAGTGTAATGGATCTATCCCACTGCTACTGTCCAGATAATGCATTAAAAGCAACACTAAACATTATGAGATCTTAGTTAAGCTTAATATGTGAGCACAAAGCCACTCTATAAAATAATGTTACTTTTTTACCTTCTGTTATGTGTGGGTTTATATATTTTACCTTAGAATTTGTAACTCGTTTTAATCCAACCCTGCACCTACACTATTTTGTGTCAGTTTATTGACAACCGAGTTAATTTGTAAGATAGGCGACCTCCACGAGGTTGGAATTCTTCCTGAAAATTTGCCATCAAATTACTCGATTTTGGTAGGTTGAAGGTGTTGCTGTTAACGTCCAGAAAAAGGTACTTACGCAAGAAAGCCTGATTCTGAATCATTTAAAAAGACAAACGAATATGATGAATATCGCAACCTCCCATGTAACATAAGGTGCGGAATGCGCAATCATTCGTGCATCATTCGTTACATTTTCTAACAAATTTTCAATTATCGGAAATTTTATTCGCCTATGCTCTAGTACTATTACGAACTATTCTTTTGACAGATGAAACATTGTCAGTAGCTTATGCTTACACCTCAGGATAATAGATGGCGCACGCTCAATAATATTCAAATTAAATAAATAGATCAAACAACTTTAAAATGAAGTTGAGTAGATTAAACTAACTACTAATAAAGTCTGTTAGCTACATCAGAAGGTAGACTTATCAATACAAATATAGATCCTTTATTTAATTTAATATAATCTTAATAAAAGAGAACTGCTTTTTGGGCGTGGCAACGTGACTACCGGTCTGGGAAATATTTAACGATACATCGCGCTAGGTTAAACTTTCTTCTTTCACTCGAGCCGTCAATCGAGATGGACGTATCTGAAATGTTTTTAAACCCCCAAGGGGGATATTAAGATGGAAAGACCTCGTGGACGCATGGAGTGAGAGTTTAAATAATTATATATCGTTAAATACCATCTAACGTTTAAAACATTATTTTAGGCTTTTCTATATAAGAATAAAATTTTCATGCACTACGTTTTCTTGATTCGAACATCTTTTGTATAACAAGAGTTTCTCTTTAGAAAAGTTTTTACATTACCAGTACTTTCGTTACATTAAATATTCTTAATGATAAACATTCTGTACGAGCACGTTATCTTCATGATTTTTTTAACATCAAAATGGTCATTCTGAATGTTACCCAAGGCTCGTGGAGTCTCAACTAAGTAAAATGGAGGCCCTGGATCACCAAACATTTAACAATGGTTAATAAAAATTTCCTTCACCAGGACATAGTGAAATAAGATAAGTACCTACCTATTTCTTCATAAATAAAAGATTATTTCTACGTATCGTTTTATTAAAACGTAAAATGCCAAATCTAACCAAACTAGGCAAGTTTCCAAGTAAACCGGAAAATATTAAATATTAGGTTAGGGAATTATTTTATGAGTAATCAATCTTAAGTAAGTACTCGTATATTTACTACTCAGAGTATCGTCGTTATGTACATCTTTGCTTAACATAATTTTAGTATTTGATAACGTAATATTATTTGTGTTTTACCAGCATCCCAGATTCGCTTTGTTAAAGTACTTCTATTTTGGATATATCTCAGTGGTTAGACGTTAGTTTATTATTTGCACATAACACGCGTCGTGTAATCTGAAATTTTATAAATTTAACTCGTCAAATCACATCACTTATGTGAATTATCTATATCAAAGGAATTCGAATGTTCGAGGCGCGGTGAAATGTGTATCTATTTGCTAGGATCGAGTCCTAGTATTAATTTTTGTAGTTATATAACTTGGGGGTGTCCCGTATTTTATCTGCTAGAGATAAGTTCTAGCATTATTTTTTGTGGTTATATAACTTGGGGTGTTCCATTTTGAGTATTTGACATTACGCAGAGAGGAGGCTATATATTGGACTAAGTTTTATTATTTTGTTGTTTGGTATATATTTTGTGTAGCCATTTTAGTATATCTAATGGTGTGAATTTTGGGTTGCATTTTACTACATCTAATGCTGTAAATATATTGTTTATTTGATCATTGCGAGATACCTTTGTATTATATTTCGGTTTAAATCTCGTAGCAGTCTCGAGTTTACCTTGAAGTTAGGTAATGGTAAAGCCACGGGGCATTTTGTTGTAATATATGATATTTTTTAGTATTGAGGTAAGTAAATTGTAAATATAGCGCATCTTATAATATAGCATATTTTGTAAATATTTCTTTCTATTTAATATCTAGTATTGCTATACAGTATTATTGATGCTGTGATAGTCTCATTTTTTGTAATGTAATATTTTGTAATATAGTACTATTGAATATACGTAAAATGTGTCTTTTGTTTATCTTTAGCTTTTCTTTTCCTTGATTACCCTAGTTAAACATGGCGCCCAAGCCTTGAACTCACTGCCCTATTTGCTCTCCGTATCTTTGCTGTACTAGCCAGGTTAAACCAGTGATGCTAACTACGTCGCTCATAGTGTGGTCCAAACATAAATAACTTGGGTAAATTAAAACCTTTCAAAACAGCGCCACATCCATAGATGGCCTGTTCCTTCATCAACGTTTCAAACAAAAAATACTTAAAATAATACAAGTTTTAATTTCTTAATCCACAAATGGACTAGAAATAATTAAAATAATACAAGCTCTAAAGTCAACGAAGTTGAAATAACGAAGCTCATTAATAAGAGATTCTTCTTGTCCACCTGAAACGAATAGATGAGTAATAAAGCCAGGTAGAGAAACCATTAGCCTATATATTACCATTCAGTTTTTGTAATCAATAATTTTACTAAAGTTTCATTCTAACACAGATATGAATTTCAGTGTAGCAAATCCATTCAAATTGCACCGTGAGTGAACACTTTCTAGAGCTTACACAGGATTTCGACGGGGCATATCACTCACAGTTTTTGAAAGATATGGGTTTGGAGGTCAATAATTTTATATCAGCCCTCCTTCTTAATTTAACATTATGTAATTAATGCATATAACACAGAAATATGTAAATAACGAAATAGCATATTGGTTACTACAAAGTCTAAACTAAACAGGAAGTATAAGCAAGTTTTAAAACTGGCGCCCAACGTGGGGCCGCTAATTTTGTGTCTTGTTTACTCATATTTTAAGTGAACCGTTTCGATTTTCGTAATAGCAAAAACTTCATTATATACGTAGCATGTTGAACTAAATAATTATTTGCTCTTATCTAGATCGAAAACCTACAACAAATACCTAGAATAAAAAACAATAACGTAAATACAACTTAATTTAATCTTGAGACGGTTACGAACCAACATAAACATCATCTTACTGCACTAAATAATATTTAATCGTATGCATGAACGTATTCATAGATAGATAGATAGATAGATAGATAGATAGATAGATAGATAGATAGATAGATAGATAGATAGATAGATAGATAGATAGATAGATAGATATATAGATAGATAGATAGATAGATAGATGGAGGTTCTTAAGGGAATAATGAATCCCAACCCTAGAAGACAGGTGCCGACATGCCGCAGAAAAGGCCTCAGGGTGTTGCAATGCAATTTAAATAGAAGAAGGGTGGCGCACGATATAGCTTTTGCTACGGCTACAGACAAAGATGTGGATATGTTAATGGTCACAGAACCAAACAAGAAAGTAATAGAGGGAAGAGGCTGGATTACAGACAGCAGAAAAGATGTGACTATATATTTTAGAAATAGGCAAATAAGAGTGACTAAATTGGAAACTGGGGAAGGGGTAATAACCGTACACTTTAAAGACTACAGGATACACTGCTGCTATAGTTCGCCAAATGTCCCCCTAGAAACTTTTAAACAAGAGATTGACGACATCATGGGCAAATGCAGAAATACGCCAGGTGAAAGCATAGTGGCGGGGGATCTAAATGTAAAATCCCCGCAATGGGGCTCTCCGACTACGGACAAGAGTACTTCACACAATGGATGGCGGAACTAAATATGGTGGCTCATAATAATGGCAGAATACCCACCTTTGTCAGAGGAAATGTGGAATCATATATTGACATCACTTGCTCCACACAGGGCATAGCAAGGCGAATATCAGGGTGGGAAGTATTAGACGCAGAGAACCTGAGCGATCACAGGGACATATTATTCGACATTGAAGATAAGACACAACGCACTATGGAGCTAAAAAGTGAACTGACAGTTGACTGGAATACTTTCAAAGAACTGGTGAAATGGAAGCTAGATAGAGATGGAGAAAAGGATACGGTGGAATTCCTAGAAGAAACACTGAAAGAAGCTTATCAAGGAAGTATACAAAGGACGAAAAATAGACAGGGTATGCCATACTGGTGGGACGAAGACATAGCGGACCTAAGACGAAAATGCCTAACAAATCGAAGAAGAGCCACGAGAATGGCAAGGGACGAAAGGGTCACAGAACAAGAGCGACTGGAAGCAACGGAAGCATATAAGTCAACAAAAAAGGAGCTACAAAAGAAAATATACGCCTCAAAAAACAAACATTGGGAAGAGCTATGTAAGAAACTGGATGATGACATATTCGGACAAGGGTATAAAATAGTAGCCCAAAACTTAAAAGCATATGCCCACTATAACTTGGACATACATACAAAGAGAGACATAGTAAACGAACTATTCCCAACGAGAGAAGACAAGTGGGAACACATGGCAAGAGTAGAAAATGTGCATCCGTTTACACAAGAGGAATTAAATCAAGCCCTACAGGAACTAAAAGTCGGAAAAGCTCCAGGCCACGATGGTATCCCTGCGGAAGCTATTAAAATAATAGGCAAGATCGCACCAAACTGGCTCCTAAGTATTTTAAATAGGCTACTGAGAGAGCAAAGCTTCCCCAAGAACTGGAAGAAGGCAAAACTGGTTCTAATCCCCAAAGCAAGGAAAGAAGGAATAGACACCACAACATATAGGCCAATCTGCTTACTCACTACAATAAGCAAGCTCTATGAAAAATTGATAAAAAGAAGACTGGAAGGAGCTATGGAAGAGACAGAAAGACTGTCTGACCATCAGTACGGATTTCGAAAAGGTAGATCTACACTACATGCAGTGGAGAAAGTGAGGCAGCTCATCAAGGAAAATGGAAGAAGGAAGTGGGGAGCATTAATAACCCTGGATGTACGAAACGCTTTTAATACCGCAGCGTGGGGAAAAATTATGAGCGAGCTAAGGAAAAGGGGAATCCCACAATATCTTAGAAATATTGTGAGTAGCTACCTTGAAGAAAGATCACTGGAAATCGAAAGAGGGGAAGTATACAAAGTCACGGCCGGAGTCCCGCAGGGCTCGGTGCTCGGCCCAACATTATGGAACATCCTATACGATGGAGTACTTAAAGAAAGGATGCCGGAAGGGGCCTGGGTCGTAGGCTTTGCTGACGACCTCGCTGTGGTACTAGTAGCAGATAGGGCTGAAGAACTGGCATCAAAGGGAGATGATGCACTGGACATTATAGACGCATGGTTAAAGCGACACTACCTCGAACTCGCGCCGGAAAAAACAGAAGCGGTAATCCTCAAAGGAAAGAGGGATAGGAGGAATATCAACTTCGCGTTGAGAGACGTCCAGATAGAACCAAAAAGGCAGGTGAAGTATCTGGGTATAATACTCGATGACAAGGACACCTTTGGCGAACACGTCAAGTATACGATTAAGAAAGCAGACACTAACGTAGCATCGCTCACGAGAATTATGCCCAATATCAAAGGACCCGGGAGTAAAAAGCGGGAGGTTTTATATAATGTCACGCAGTCAATACTTACGTATGGCGCACCGATATGGCACACGGTCTTAAGGAAAAAGCGATACAGGCAAATGCTAGTAAGCACACAAAGGAAAGCTCTACTAAGAGTGATAAGCGGATACAGAACAATATCTGCAAGAGCAACCCAGGTGGTGGCTGGGATTCTTCCTATAGACATACTAATAGACGAACGGAAACGGCTCTATGAAAGAGAAGACGGGTATACCTCGCTAGCCAAAAAAGAAGAAAGAGAAACAAGCTTGGATCTGTGGCAGGAGGAGTGGACGGAAACACTGGAAGTAGCCCAGTGGACGAAAGCTCTCATACCGGACGTGAAGAAATGGACCAAATGTCGACACAGACACACGGATTACTTTATCACCCAAATACTAACTGGACATGGTTCCTTTAAGGTATACACCCACAAAATAGGAAAAGCGGCCGAAGAAACATGCGCATATTGCGAGAACCGGGACACCGTAGCACACACTCTGTTCGAATGTATCAGATGGGAAAGGGAACGACAAAGAGTAAATCTAGAGTTAGGAGCTACTTTAAACAGTAACAATATCACTGAAGAGATGATGGAAAGTAGAGAAAAATGGAGCACGATCGGAAACTACATAAGGAAAGTAATGAGAAAAAAAGAGGAAGAAGAAAGAGACATGCAAAGAAGATAAGGAGTAAGACCGAACCTCCACATCCAGATGAATACTGCCAAGTGATTCCTGGATGTGAGAGTGAAGAGGTGGGGGTTTTTAGTGGGTAAAAATCCCACACTACCACGTAAGAAACAGCACGTGGTGTCTTTCTGAAGATTTTCCCCCACCGCATAAAAAAAAAAAAAAAAAAAAAAAAATAGATAGATAGATAGATAGATAGATAGATAGATAGATAGATAGATAGATAGATAGATAGATAGATAGATAGATAGATAGATAGATCCCCTCCAGGGAGCTGTGAGACCTTGTCGTTGGTGGAGGGGCTTAAGTAGCTGCCATGAACCTGAGAGCTATGCCGGCGGGAGTCTCGCAAACGACTCCTGGCAGGGCCACCCATGCCGGAAAGGTCGAAGGTGAGCGGTGAAAACTAAGGACAGCTCAACCCCAGGATCCACACCACGCCTGGTGTGGCTACGGGCAATGGCGCACCCGGGGGCAATCCGAGCCACGAGTGAGCTGTGCCACTCACTCGCTTAACACCGAAACCACGATCCACACTTCAACGACCCCTACGGAAAAAAAAATGGCACCGCAGGGAAATGTCGTGTGGGAATCGTGGCCGGGGGGCTTGCCTTAACCGGCCGACCCGCGAGGAGACAACCTCTATAAAATAACCGACAGCGAAGTCGTTAAAACCCGCAGAGCACCAGGCGCACTCTGCAGTATTTAGCCTTCCCTCCAGTAAGGGCCCACTGCTGGAGGGCGACGAGTATTTTGGACCCAACTCGTGGGATAAACATGAAAAATGATGAAAATGAAACTCAGGCAAATAAAGTGATAGATCCCTTCGCCAGAAGGAGCTCACTGCAGAGAAGTCCAATTAGACAAAGAACTGCGTCACTACCAAGCTTAGGTGAACCTGTATGTAGGGACTCTCCAAGAAGAGAAGATTTTATGAAGGCGGATGCCTCCAAGCATCCGACTCCATCGCAACAGTCATATAAACGCAAGAGATGGGAAACTACTCCCGAAACCCTTGGGCCCCAGGCAGTGATGGCAGACATATTCAAGAATATCATGCAGAAAATAAGTGAGCAAGTAAAGCAACTAGACAGAACTCTAGGAGAAATGTACAATCCCAAAAAGGAACTAAAGGACATAGCTGGCAGGATGTTTCTACAATTGGAGCGCTTAGAAAATAAGGAACTAAGCGAGTGGCTTGAAAAGGCGACCAGCGGGACACAAGAGGACAACAAAAGCCCGGATAGAAAACCGAAGGAACATAAGAAAAGCACAAGGACCACGAGCACTCAAACTAGCGACAGTAAAGTCACGATCGGCACTCAGTACGATGGACCAGAAAATGAGGAAGAGAAGGAAAGAAAAGAGGAAGAGACCGCTATAGAAGTAAACAGAAAACTGCTAAACCTAGAAAGCGAGGTAGAGCTACTAGACCTTCTGAACCAAACGTGGCCTGAAAAAATATTTCAAAACGCCGACCTAAAAGTGGGAAACCCGTTACTAGAGCAAGAGGGGGACTTGGCAATATATACAGAAAATACAGGCATGGACAAAGGAATAGAAAGGAGATGCATGGAAAGGTACCCCGAATTAGCTGAATTGCTAACAACCGAATACCAGAAGGATCAGCATATGGCATACATAAAGCTCACTACGGAGGCACCGGAAAACGACGGGTTCAGAAAGAAAGAAAGGTACGTGCTCGGGCTTACTGCGCAGAAAAATGCTGATGAAACGAGTAAAATACCCAACCTCATAGCAGCAATGCGGAGACTGAAAGAATTCACTAGCAAGAACCAAAGACCAATTATCAATATACCAGCCCCCGAAAATATAAATTTCGAAGAAATGAGGAAAGTAACTGAATATGTATTCAGAGGAACAGACACGAAAGTTAAAATATACATACAAAGGGAAAGTGAGTGGAAGACGGTGGAAAAAAAACGACAACCCGATAGAAAAGCGATAAACACAGGAACAGTCATAGTAAAATCAAATGGAAAGGAATACGCAGACGTTCTCAGAACAGTGAAAGGGGAAATCCAAAAAACCAAATACGAGGTAAAGGCGGTAAAGAAAAGCAAGGAAGGAGACCTAATTATATCAGTGAAAGGGGGGGAAGAAAGTGCCAGGAAAATAAAAGAACTCATCACGAAAGAGGTGCAAGACACTAAAATAATAATAAGAGATGGAATAAAAAAAAAGACGCTCCATGTTAACGGAATAGATGGAATTACGACAAAGGAAGAAGTTATGGAAGCATTTACACAAGCCGGAGTTAAGGAGCATGAAATTATAGTCAAATCAATGAGACCAGCATACGGCGGAAACCAGAATGCCACAGTCGAGATAAACGAAGGTACAGCAACGAGCATAATTAGATCCGGGAGTATTAAAATAGGATGGATAAATTGCCGAGTGGTGGAAAGGGTTACACCAGTTAAATGTCATAAGTGTCAAGAGTATGGACATGCAGCACGAAACTGTCAGGGACCGGTTAGGGAAGAAAGATGTCTGAACTGCGGGAAAGGAGAACACAAAGCAAAAGAATGCAAGGACAAAGAATATTGCCCAAGCTGTAAAACAGAAGGCCATAGGATTGATAGCATGAAATGCCCAACCTATAAAAAGCTGGTTGAAAACGAAAGACAAAAAGGCAGGGGCAGGAGGTTCTTAAGGGAATAATGAATCCCAACCCTAGAAGACAGGAGCCGACATGCCGCAAAAAAGGCCTCAGGGTGATGCAATGCAATCTAAATAGAAGAAGGGTGGCACACGATATAGCTTTTGCTACGGCTACAGACAAAGATGTGGATATGTTAATGGTCACAGAACCAAACAAGAAAGTAATAGAGGGAAGAGGCTGGATTACAGATAGCAGAAAAGATGTGGCTATATATTTTAGAAATAGGCAAATAAGAGTGACTAAATTGGAAACTGGGGAGGGGGTAATAACCGTACACTTTAAAGACTACAGGATACATTGCTGCTATAGTTCGCCAAATGTCCCCCTAGAAACTTTTAGACAAGAGATTGACGACATCATGGGCAAATGCAGAAATACGCCAGGTGAAAGCATAGTGGCGGGGGATCTAAATGTAAAATCCCCGCAATGGGGCTCTCCGACTACGGATAAGAGAGGAGAGTACTTCACCCAATGGATGGCGGAACTAAATATGGTGGCTCATAATAATGGCAGAATACCCACCTTTGTCAGAGGAAATGTGGAATCATATATTGACATCACTTGCTCCACACAGGGCATAGCAAGGCGAATATCAGGGTGGGAAGTATTAGACGCGGAGAACCTGAGCGATCACAGGGACATACTATTCGACATTGAAGATAAGACACAACGCACTATGGAACTAAAAAGTGAACTGACAGTTGACTGGAATACTTTCAAAGAACTGGTGAAATGGAAGCTAGATAGAGATGGAGAAAAGGATACGGTGGAATTCCTAGAAGAAACAATGAAAGAAGCTTATCAAGGAAGTATACAAAGGACGAAAAATAGACAGGGTATGCCATACTGGTGGGACGAAGACATAGCGGACCTAAGAAAAAAATGCCTAACAAATCGAAGAAGAGCCACGAGAATGGCAAGGGACGAAAGGGTCACAGAACAAGAACGACTGGAAGCAACGGAAGCATATAAGACAACAAAAAAGGAGCTACAAAAGAAAATATACGCCTCAAAAAACAAACATTGGGAAGAGCTATGTAAGAAACTGGATGATGACATATTCGGACAAGGGTATAAAATAGTAGCCCAAAACTTAAAAGCATATGCCCACTTTAACTTGGACATACATACAAAGAGAGACATAGTAAACGAACTATTCCCAACGAGAGAAGACAAGTGGGAACACATGGCAAGAGTAGAAAATGTGCATCCGTTTACACAAGAGGAATTAAATCAAGCCCTACAGGAACTAAAAGTCGGAAAAGCTCCAGGCCACGATGGTATCCCTGCGGAAGCTATTAAAATAATAGGCAAGATCGCACCAAATTGGCTCCTAAGTATCTTAAATAGGCTACTGAGAGAGCAAAGCTTCCCCAAGAACTGGAAGAAGGCAAAACTGGTTCTAATCCCCAAAGCAAGGAAAGAAGGAATAGACACCACAACATATAGGCCAATCTGCTTACTCACTACAATAAGCAAGCTCTATGAAAAATTGATAAAAAGAAGACTGGAAGGAGCTATGGAAGAGACAGAAAGACTGTCTGACCATCAGTACGGATTTCGAAAAGGTAGATCTACACTACATGCAGTGGAGAAAGTGAGGCAGCTCATCAAGGAAAATGGAAGAAGGAAGTGGGGAGCATTAATAACCCTGGATGTACGAAACGCTTTTAATACCGCAGCGTGGGGAAAAATTATGAGCGAGCTAAGGAAAAGAGGAATCCCACAATATATTACAAATATTGTGAGTAGCTACCTTGAAGAAAGATCTCTGGAAATCGAAAGAGGGGAAGTATACAAAGTCACGGCCGGAGTCCCGCAGGGCTCGGTGCTCGGCCCAACATTATGGAACATTCTATACGATGGAGTACTTAAAGAAAGGATGCCGGAAGGGGCCTGGGTCGTAGGCTTTGCTGACGACCTCGCGGTGGTACTAGTAGCAGATAGAGCTGAAGAACTGGCATCAAAGGGAGATGATGCACTGGACATTATAGACGCATGGTTAAAGCGACACTACCTCGAACTCGCGCCGGAAAAAACAGAAGCGGTAATCCTCAAAGGAAAGAGGGATAGGAGGAATATCAACTTCGCGTTGAGAGACGTCCAGATAGAACCAAAAAGGCAGGTGAAGTATCTGGGTATAATACTCGATGACAAGGACACCTTTGGCGAACACGTCAAGTATACGATTAAGAAAGCAGACACTAACGTAGCATCGCTCACGAGAATTATGCCCAATATCAAAGGACCCGGGAGTAAAAAGCGGGAGGTTTTATATAATGTCACGCAGTCAATACTCACGTATGGCGCACCGATATGGCACACGGTCTTAAGGAAAAAGCGATACAGGCAAATGCTAGTAAGCACACAAAGGAAAGCTCTACTAAGAGTGATAAGCGGATACAGAACAATATCTGCAAGAGCAACCCAGGTGGTGGCTGGGATTCTTCCTATAGACATCCTAATAGACGAACGGAAACGGCTCTATGAAAGAGAAGACGGGTATACCTCGCTAGCCAAAAAAGAAGAAAGAGAAACAAGCTTGGATCTGTGGCAGGCGGAGTGGACGGAAACACTGGAAGTAGCCCAGTGGACGAAAGCTCTCATACCGGACGTGAAGAAATGGACCAAATGTCGACACAGACAGACGGATTACTTTATCACCCAAATACTAACTGGACATGGTTCCTTTAAGGTATACACCCACAAAATAGGAAAAGCGGCCGAAGAAACATGCGCATATTGCGAGAACCGGGACACCGTAGCACATACTCTGTTCGAATGTATCAGATGGGAAAGGGAACGACAAAGAGTAAATCTAGAGTTAGGAGCTACTTTAAACAGTAACAATATCACTGAAGAGATGATGGAAAGTAGAGAAAAATGGAGCACGATCGGAAAGTACATAAGGAAAGTAATGAGAAAAAAAGAGGAAGAAGAAAGAGACATGCAAAGAAGATAAGGAGTAAGACCGAACCTCCGCATCCAGATGTATACTGCCAAGTGATTCCTGGATGTGAGAGTGAAGAGGTGGGGGTTTTTAGTGGGTAAAAATCCCACACTACCACGTAACAAACAGCACGTGGTGTCTTTCTGAAGATTTTCCCCCACCGCAAAAAAAAAAAAAAAAAAAAAAAAAAAAAAGATAGATAGATAGATAGATATATAGATAGATAGATAGATAGATAGATAGATAGATAGATAGATAGATAGATAGATAGATAGATAGATAGATAGATAGATAGATAGATAGATAGATAGATAGATAGATAGATAGATAGATAGATAGATAGATAGATAGATAGATAGATAGATAGATAGATAGATAGATAGATAGATAGATAGATAGATAGATAGATAGATAGATAGATAGATAGATAGATAGATAGATAGATAGATAGATAGATAGATAGATAGATAGATAGATAGATAGATAGATAGATAGATAGATAGATAGATAGATAGATGGATGGATGGATGGATAGATAGATAGATAGATAGATAGATAGATAGATAGATAGATAGATAGATAGATAGATAGATAGATAGATAGATAGATAGATAGATAGATAGATAGATAGATAGATAGATAGATAGATAGATAGATAGATAGATAGATAGATAGATAGATAGATAGATAGATAGATAGATAGATAGATAGATAGATAGATAGATAGATAGATAGATAGATAGATAGATAGATAGATAGATAGATAGATAGATAGATAGATAGATAGATAGATAGATAGATAGATAGATAGATAGATAGATAGATAGATAGATAGATAGATAGATAGATAGATAGATCCCCTCCAGGGAGCTGTGAGACCTTGTCGTTGGTGGAGGGGCTTAAGTAGCTGCCATGAACCTGAGAGCTATGCCGGCGGGAGTCTCGCAAACGACTCCTGGCAGGGCCACCCATGCCGGAAAGGTCGAAGGTGAGCGGTGAAAACTAAGGACAGCTCAACCCCAGGATCCACACCACGCCTGGTGTGGCTACGGGCAATGGCGCACCCGGGGGCAATCCGAGCCACGAGTGAGCTGTGCCACTCACTCGCTTAACACCGAAACCACGATCCACACTTCAACGACCCCTACGGAAAAAAAAATGGCACCGCAGGGAAATGTCGTGTGGGAATCGTGGCCGGGGGGCTTGCCTTAACCGGCCGACCCGCGAGGAGACAACCTCTATAAAATAACCGACAGCGAAGTCGTTAAAACCCGCAGAGCACCAGGCGCACTCTGCAGTATTTAGCCTTCCCTCCAGTAAGGGCCCACTGCTGGAGGGCGACGAGTATTTTGGACCCAACTCGTGGGATAAACATGAAAAATGATGAAAATGAAACTCAGGCAAATAAAGTGATAGATCCCTTCGCCAGAAGGAGCTCACTGCAGAGAAGTCCAATTAGACAAAGAACTGCGTCACTACCAAGCTTAGGTGAACCTGTATGTAGGGACTCTCCAAGAAGAGAAGATTTTATGAAGGCGGATGCCTCCAAGCATCCGACTCCATCGCAACAGTCATATAAACGCAAGAGATGGGAAACTACTCCCGAAACCCTTGGGCCCCAGGCAGTGATGGCAGACATATTCAAGAATATCATGCAGAAAATAAGTGAGCAAGTAAAGCAACTAGACAGAACTCTAGGAGAAATGTACAATCCCAAAAAGGAACTAAAGGACATAGCTGGCAGGATGTTTCTACAATTGGAGCGCTTAGAAAATAAGGAACTAAGCGAGTGGCTTGAAAAGGCGACCAGCGGGACACAAGAGGACAACAAAAGCCCGGATAGAAAACCGAAGGAACATAAGAAAAGCACAAGGACCACGAGCACTCAAACTAGCGACAGTAAAGTCACGATCGGCACTCAGTACGATGGACCAGAAAATGAGGAAGAGAAGGAAAGAAAAGAGGAAGAGACCGCTATAGAAGTAAACAGAAAACTGCTAAACCTAGAAAGCGAGGTAGAGCTACTAGACCTTCTGAACCAAACGTGGCCTGAAAAAATATTTCAAAACGCCGACCTAAAAGTGGGAAACCCGTTACTAGAGCAAGAGGGGGACTTGGCAATATATACAGAAAATACAGGCATGGACAAAGGAATAGAAAGGAGATGCATGGAAAGGTACCCCGAATTAGCTGAATTGCTAACAACCGAATACCAGAAGGATCAGCATATGGCATACATAAAGCTCACTACGGAGGCACCGGAAAACGACGGGTTCAGAAAGAAAGAAAGGTACGTGCTCGGGCTTACTGCGCAGAAAAATGCTGATGAAACGAGTAAAATACCCAACCTCATAGCAGCAATGCGGAGACTGAAAGAATTCACTAGCAAGAACCAAAGACCAATTATCAATATACCAGCCCCCGAAAATATAAATTTCGAAGAAATGAGGAAAGTAACTGAATATGTATTCAGAGGAACAGACACGAAAGTTAAAATATACATACAAAGGGAAAGTGAGTGGAAGACGGTGGAAAAAAAAACGACAACCCGATAGAAAAGCGATAAACACAGGAACAGTCATAGTAAAATCAAATGGAAAGGAATACGCAGACGTTCTCAGAACAGTGAAAGGGGAAATCCAAAAAACCAAATACGAGGTAAAGGCGGTAAAGAAAAGCAAGGAAGGAGACCTAATTATATCAGTGAAAGGGGGGGAAGAAAGTGCCAGGAAAATAAAAGAACTCATCACGAAAGAGGTGCAAGACACTAAAATAATAATAAGAGATGGAATAAAAAAAAAGACGCTCCATGTTAACGGAATAGATGGAATTACGACAAAGGAAGAAGTTATGGAAGCATTTACACAAGCCGGAGTTAAGGAGCATGAAATTATAGTCAAATCAATGAGACCAGCATACGGCGGAAACCAGAATGCCACAGTCGAGATAAACGAAGGTACAGCAACGAGCATAATTAGATCCGGGAGTATTAAAATAGGATGGATAAATTGCCGAGTGGTGGAAAGGGTTACACCAGTTAAATGTCATAAGTGTCAAGAGTATGGACATGCAGCACGAAACTGTCAGGGACCGGTTAGGGAAGAAAGATGTCTGAACTGCGGGAAAGGAGAACACAAAGCAAAAGAATGCAAGGACAAAGAATATTGCCCAAGCTGTAAAACAGAAGGCCATAGGATTGATAGCATGAAATGCCCAACCTATAAAAAGCTGGTTGAAAACGAAAGACAAAAAGGCAGGGGCAGGAGGTTCTTAAGGGAATAATGAATCCCAACCCTAGAAGACAGGAGCCGACATGCCGCAAAAAAGGCCTCAGGGTGATGCAATGCAATCTAAATAGAAGAAGGGTGGCACACGATATAGCTTTTGCTACGGCTACAGACAAAGATGTGGATATGTTAATGGTCACAGAACCAAACAAGAAAGTAATAGAGGGAAGAGGCTGGATTACAGATAGCAGAAAAGATGTGGCTATATATTTTAGAAATAGGCAAATAAGAGTGACTAAATTGGAAACTGGGGAGGGGGTAATAACCGTACACTTTAAAGACTACAGGATACATTGCTGCTATAGTTCGCCAAATGTCCCCCTAGAAACTTTTAGACAAGAGATTGACGACATCATGGGCAAATGCAGAAATACGCCAGGTGAAAGCATAGTGGCGGGGGATCTAAATGTAAAATCCCCGCAATGGGGCTCTCCGACTACGGATAAGAGAGGAGAGTACTTCACCCAATGGATGGCGGAACTAAATATGGTGGCTCATAATAATGGCAGAATACCCACCTTTGTCAGAGGAAATGTGGAATCATATATTGACATCACTTGCTCCACACAGGGCATAGCAAGGCGAATATCAGGGTGGGAAGTATTAGACGCGGAGAACCTGAGCGATCACAGGGACATACTATTCGACATTGAAGATAAGACACAACGCACTATGGAACTAAAAAGTGAACTGACAGTTGACTGGAATACTTTCAAAGAACTGGTGAAATGGAAGCTAGATAGAGATGGAGAAAAGGATACGGTGGAATTCCTAGAAGAAACAATGAAAGAAGCTTATCAAGGAAGTATACAAAGGACGAAAAATAGACAGGGTATGCCATACTGGTGGGACGAAGACATAGCGGACCTAAGAAAAAAATGCCTAACAAATCGAAGAAGAGCCACGAGAATGGCAAGGGACGAAAGGGTCACAGAACAAGAACGACTGGAAGCAACGGAAGCATATAAGACAACAAAAAAGGAGCTACAAAAGAAAATATACGCCTCAAAAAACAAACATTGGGAAGAGCTATGTAAGAAACTGGATGATGACATATTCGGACAAGGGTATAAAATAGTAGCCCAAAACTTAAAAGCATATGCCCACTTTAACTTGGACATACATACAAAGAGAGACATAGTAAACGAACTATTCCCAACGAGAGAAGACAAGTGGGAACACATGGCAAGAGTAGAAAATGTGCATCCGTTTACACAAGAGGAATTAAATCAAGCCCTACAGGAACTAAAAGTCGGAAAAGCTCCAGGCCACGATGGTATCCCTGCGGAAGCTATTAAAATAATAGGCAAGATCGCACCAAATTGGCTCCTAAGTATCTTAAATAGGCTACTGAGAGAGCAAAGCTTCCCCAAGAACTGGAAGAAGGCAAAACTGGTTCTAATCCCCAAAGCAAGGAAAGAAGGAATAGACACCACAACATATAGGCCAATCTGCTTACTCACTACAATAAGCAAGCTCTATGAAAAATTGATAAAAAGAAGACTGGAAGGAGCTATGGAAGAGACAGAAAGACTGTCTGACCATCAGTACGGATTTCGAAAAGGTAGATCTACACTACATGCAGTGGAGAAAGTGAGGCAGCTCATCAAGGAAAATGGAAGAAGGAAGTGGGGAGCATTAATAACCCTGGATGTACGAAACGCTTTTAATACCGCAGCGTGGGGAAAAATTATGAGCGAGCTAAGGAAAAGAGGAATCCCACAATATATTACAAATATTGTGAGTAGCTACCTTGAAGAAAGATCTCTGGAAATCGAAAGAGGGGAAGTATACAAAGTCACGGCCGGAGTCCCGCAGGGCTCGGTGCTCGGCCCAACATTATGGAACATTCTATACGATGGAGTACTTAAAGAAAGGATGCCGGAAGGGGCCTGGGTCGTAGGCTTTGCTGACGACCTCGCGGTGGTACTAGTAGCAGATAGAGCTGAAGAACTGGCATCAAAGGGAGATGATGCACTGGACATTATAGACGCATGGTTAAAGCGACACTACCTCGAACTCGCGCCGGAAAAAACAGAAGCGGTAATCCTCAAAGGAAAGAGGGATAGGAGGAATATCAACTTCGCGTTGAGAGACGTCCAGATAGAACCAAAAAGGCAGGTGAAGTATCTGGGTATAATACTCGATGACAAGGACACCTTTGGCGAACACGTCAAGTATACGATTAAGAAAGCAGACACTAACGTAGCATCGCTCACGAGAATTATGCCCAATATCAAAGGACCCGGGAGTAAAAAGCGGGAGGTTTTATATAATGTCACGCAGTCAATACTCACGTATGGCGCACCGATATGGCACACGGTCTTAAGGAAAAAGCGATACAGGCAAATGCTAGTAAGCACACAAAGGAAAGCTCTACTAAGAGTGATAAGCGGATACAGAACAATATCTGCAAGAGCAACCCAGGTGGTGGCTGGGATTCTTCCTATAGACATCCTAATAGACGAACGGAAACGGCTCTATGAAAGAGAAGACGGGTATACCTCGCTAGCCAAAAAAGAAGAAAGAGAAACAAGCTTGGATCTGTGGCAGGCGGAGTGGACGGAAACACTGGAAGTAGCCCAGTGGACGAAAGCTCTCATACCGGACGTGAAGAAATGGACCAAATGTCGACACAGACAGACGGATTACTTTATCACCCAAATACTAACTGGACATGGTTCCTTTAAGGTATACACCCACAAAATAGGAAAAGCGGCCGAAGAAACATGCGCATATTGCGAGAACCGGGACACCGTAGCACATACTCTGTTCGAATGTATCAGATGGGAAAGGGAACGACAAAGAGTAAATCTAGAGTTAGGAGCTACTTTAAACAGTAACAATATCACTGAAGAGATGATGGAAAGTAGAGAAAAATGGAGCACGATCGGAAAGTACATAAGGAAAGTAATGAGAAAAAAAGAGGAAGAAGAAAGAGACATGCAAAGAAGATAAGGAGTAAGACCGAACCTCCGCATCCAGATGTATACTGCCAAGTGATTCCTGGATGTGAGAGTGAAGAGGTGGGGGTTTTTAGTGGGTAAAAATCCCACACTACCACGTAACAAACAGCACGTGGTGTCTTTCTGAAGATTTTCCCCCACCGCAAAAAAAAAAAAAAAAAAAAAAAAAAAAAAAAAAAAAAAAAAAAAAAAAAAAGATAGATAGATAGATAGATAGATAGATAGATAGATAGATAGATAGATAGATAGATAGATAGATAGATAGATAGATAGATAGATAGATAGATAGATAGATAGATAGATAGATAGATAGATAGATAGATAGATAGATAGATAGATAGATAGATAGATAGATAGATAGATAGATAGATAGATAGATAGATAGATAGATAGATAGATAGATAGATAGATAGATAGATAGATAGATAGATAGATAGATAGATAGATAGATAGATAGATAGATAGATAGATAGATAGATAGATAGATAGATAGATAGATAGATAGATAGATAGATAGATAGATAGATAGATAGATAGATAGATAGATAGATAGATAGATAGATAGATAGATAGATAGATAGATAGATAGATAGATAGATAGATAGATAGATAGATAGATAGATAGATAGATAGATAGATAGATAGATAGATAGATAGATAGATAGATAGATAGATAGATAGATAGATAGATAGATAGATAGATAGATAGATAGATAGATAGATAGATAGACCCCTCCAGGGAGCTGTGAGACCTTGTCGTTGGTGGAGGGGCTTAAGTAGCTGCCATGAACCTGAGAGCTATGCCGGCGGGAGTCTCGCAAACGACTCCTGGCAGGGCCACCCATGCCGGAAAGGTCGAAGGTGAGCGGTGAAAACTAAGGACAGCTCAACCCCAGGATCCACACCACGCCTGGTGTGGCTACGGGCAATGGCGCACCCGGGGGCAATCCGAGCCACGAGTGAGCTGTGCCACTCACTCGCTTAACACCGAAACCACGATCCACACTTCAACGACCCCTACGGAAAAAAAAATGGCACCGCAGGGAAATGTCGTGTGGGAATCGTGGCCGGGGGGCTTGCCTTAACCGGCCGACCCGCGAGGAGACAACCTCTATAAAATAACCGACAGCGAAGTCGTTAAAACCCGCAGAGCACCAGGCGCACTCTGCAGTATTTAGCCTTCCCTCCAGTAAGGGCCCACTGCTGGAGGGCGACGAGTATTTTGGACCCAACTCGTGGGATAAACATGAAAAATGATGAAAATGAAACTCAGGCAAATAAAGTGATAGATCCCTTCGCCAGAAGGAGCTCACTGCAGAGAAGTCCAATTAGACAAAGAACTGCGTCACTACCAAGCTTAGGTGAACCTGTATGTAGGGACTCTCCAAGAAGAGAAGATTTTATGAAGGCGGATGCCTCCAAGCATCCGACTCCATCGCAACAGTCATATAAACGCAAGAGATGGGAAACTACTCCCGAAACCCTTGGGCCCCAGGCAGTGATGGCAGACATATTCAAGAATATCATGCAGAAAATAAGTGAGCAAGTAAAGCAACTAGACAGAACTCTAGGAGAAATGTACAATCCCAAAAAGGAACTAAAGGACATAGCTGGCAGGATGTTTCTACAATTGGAGCGCTTAGAAAATAAGGAACTAAGCGAGTGGCTTGAAAAGGCGACCAGCGGGACACAAGAGGACAACAAAAGCCCGGATAGAAAACCGAAGGAACATAAGAAAAGCACAAGGACCACGAGCACTCAAACTAGCGACAGTAAAGTCACGATCGGCACTCAGTACGATGGACCAGAAAATGAGGAAGAGAAGGAAAGAAAAGAGGAAGAGACCGCTATAGAAGTAAACAGAAAACTGCTAAACCTAGAAAGCGAGGTAGAGCTACTAGACCTTCTGAACCAAACGTGGCCTGAAAAAATATTTCAAAACGCCGACCTAAAAGTGGGAAACCCGTTACTAGAGCAAGAGGGGGACTTGGCAATATATACAGAAAATACAGGCATGGACAAAGGAATAGAAAGGAGATGCATGGAAAGGTACCCCGAATTAGCTGAATTGCTAACAACCGAATACCAGAAGGATCAGCATATGGCATACATAAAGCTCACTACGGAGGCACCGGAAAACGACGGGTTCAGAAAGAAAGAAAGGTACGTGCTCGGGCTTACTGCGCAGAAAAATGCTGATGAAACGAGTAAAATACCCAACCTCATAGCAGCAATGCGGAGACTGAAAGAATTCACTAGCAAGAACCAAAGACCAATTATCAATATACCAGCCCCCGAAAATATAAATTTCGAAGAAATGAGGAAAGTAACTGAATATGTATTCAGAGGAACAGACACGAAAGTTAAAATATACATACAAAGGGAAAGTGAGTGGAAGACGGTGGAAAAAAAACGACAACCCGATAGAAAAGCGATAAACACAGGAACAGTCATAGTAAAATCAAATGGAAAGGAATACGCAGACGTTCTCAGAACAGTGAAAGGGGAAATCCAAAAAACCAAATACGAGGTAAAGGCGGTAAAGAAAAGCAAGGAAGGAGACCTAATTATATCAGTGAAAGGGGGGGAAGAAAGTGCCAGGAAAATAAAAGAACTCATCACGAAAGAGGTGCAAGACACTAAAATAATAATAAGAGATGGAATAAAAAAAAAGACGCTCCATGTTAACGGAATAGATGGAATTACGACAAAGGAAGAAGTTATGGAAGCATTTACACAAGCCGGAGTTAAGGAGCATGAAATTATAGTCAAATCAATGAGACCAGCATACGGCGGAAACCAGAATGCCACAGTCGAGATAAACGAAGGTACAGCAACGAGCATAATTAGATCCGGGAGTATTAAAATAGGATGGATAAATTGCCGAGTGGTGGAAAGGGTTACACCAGTTAAATGTCATAAGTGTCAAGAGTATGGACATGCAGCACGAAACTGTCAGGGACCGGTTAGGGAAGAAAGATGTCTGAACTGCGGGAAAGGAGAACACAAAGCAAAAGAATGCAAGGACAAAGAATATTGCCCAAGCTGTAAAACAGAAGGCCATAGGATTGATAGCATGAAATGCCCAACCTATAAAAAGCTGGTTGAAAACGAAAGACAAAAAGGCAGGGGCAGGAGGTTCTTAAGGGAATAATGAATCCCAACCCTAGAAGACAGGAGCCGACATGCCGCAAAAAAGGCCTCAGGGTGATGCAATGCAATCTAAATAGAAGAAGGGTGGCACACGATATAGCTTTTGCTACGGCTACAGACAAAGATGTGGATATGTTAATGGTCACAGAACCAAACAAGAAAGTAATAGAGGGAAGAGGCTGGATTACAGATAGCAGAAAAGATGTGGCTATATATTTTAGAAATAGGCAAATAAGAGTGACTAAATTGGAAACTGGGGAGGGGGTAATAACCGTACACTTTAAAGACTACAGGATACATTGCTGCTATAGTTCGCCAAATGTCCCCCTAGAAACTTTTAGACAAGAGATTGACGACATCATGGGCAAATGCAGAAATACGCCAGGTGAAAGCATAGTGGCGGGGGATCTAAATGTAAAATCCCCGCAATGGGGCTCTCCGACTACGGATAAGAGAGGAGAGTACTTCACCCAATGGATGGCGGAACTAAATATGGTGGCTCATAATAATGGCAGAATACCCACCTTTGTCAGAGGAAATGTGGAATCATATATTGACATCACTTGCTCCACACAGGGCATAGCAAGGCGAATATCAGGGTGGGAAGTATTAGACGCGGAGAACCTGAGCGATCACAGGGACATACTATTCGACATTGAAGATAAGACACAACGCACTATGGAACTAAAAAGTGAACTGACAGTTGACTGGAATACTTTCAAAGAACTGGTGAAATGGAAGCTAGATAGAGATGGAGAAAAGGATACGGTGGAATTCCTAGAAGAAACAATGAAAGAAGCTTATCAAGGAAGTATACAAAGGACGAAAAATAGACAGGGTATGCCATACTGGTGGGACGAAGACATAGCGGACCTAAGAAAAAAATGCCTAACAAATCGAAGAAGAGCCACGAGAATGGCAAGGGACGAAAGGGTCACAGAACAAGAACGACTGGAAGCAACGGAAGCATATAAGACAACAAAAAAGGAGCTACAAAAGAAAATATACGCCTCAAAAAACAAACATTGGGAAGAGCTATGTAAGAAACTGGATGATGACATATTCGGACAAGGGTATAAAATAGTAGCCCAAAACTTAAAAGCATATGCCCACTTTAACTTGGACATACATACAAAGAGAGACATAGTAAACGAACTATTCCCAACGAGAGAAGACAAGTGGGAACACATGGCAAGAGTAGAAAATGTGCATCCGTTTACACAAGAGGAATTAAATCAAGCCCTACAGGAACTAAAAGTCGGAAAAGCTCCAGGCCACGATGGTATCCCTGCGGAAGCTATTAAAATAATAGGCAAGATCGCACCAAATTGGCTCCTAAGTATCTTAAATAGGCTACTGAGAGAGCAAAGCTTCCCCAAGAACTGGAAGAAGGCAAAACTGGTTCTAATCCCCAAAGCAAGGAAAGAAGGAATAGACACCACAACATATAGGCCAATCTGCTTACTCACTACAATAAGCAAGCTCTATGAAAAATTGATAAAAAGAAGACTGGAAGGAGCTATGGAAGAGACAGAAAGACTGTCTGACCATCAGTACGGATTTCGAAAAGGTAGATCTACACTACATGCAGTGGAGAAAGTGAGGCAGCTCATCAAGGAAAATGGAAGAAGGAAGTGGGGAGCATTAATAACCCTGGATGTACGAAACGCTTTTAATACCGCAGCGTGGGGAAAAATTATGAGCGAGCTAAGGAAAAGAGGAATCCCACAATATATTACAAATATTGTGAGTAGCTACCTTGAAGAAAGATCTCTGGAAATCGAAAGAGGGGAAGTATACAAAGTCACGGCCGGAGTCCCGCAGGGCTCGGTGCTCGGCCCAACATTATGGAACATTCTATACGATGGAGTACTTAAAGAAAGGATGCCGGAAGGGGCCTGGGTCGTAGGCTTTGCTGACGACCTCGCGGTGGTACTAGTAGCAGATAGAGCTGAAGAACTGGCATCAAAGGGAGATGATGCACTGGACATTATAGACGCATGGTTAAAGCGACACTACCTCGAACTCGCGCCGGAAAAAACAGAAGCGGTAATCCTCAAAGGAAAGAGGGATAGGAGGAATATCAACTTCGCGTTGAGAGACGTCCAGATAGAACCAAAAAGGCAGGTGAAGTATCTGGGTATAATACTCGATGACAAGGACACCTTTGGCGAACACGTCAAGTATACGATTAAGAAAGCAGACACTAACGTAGCATCGCTCACGAGAATTATGCCCAATATCAAAGGACCCGGGAGTAAAAAGCGGGAGGTTTTATATAATGTCACGCAGTCAATACTCACGTATGGCGCACCGATATGGCACACGGTCTTAAGGAAAAAGCGATACAGGCAAATGCTAGTAAGCACACAAAGGAAAGCTCTACTAAGAGTGATAAGCGGATACAGAACAATATCTGCAAGAGCAACCCAGGTGGTGGCTGGGATTCTTCCTATAGACATCCTAATAGACGAACGGAAACGGCTCTATGAAAGAGAAGACGGGTATACCTCGCTAGCCAAAAAAGAAGAAAGAGAAACAAGCTTGGATCTGTGGCAGGCGGAGTGGACGGAAACACTGGAAGTAGCCCAGTGGACGAAAGCTCTCATACCGGACGTGAAGAAATGGACCAAATGTCGACACAGACAGACGGATTACTTTATCACCCAAATACTAACTGGACATGGTTCCTTTAAGGTATACACCCACAAAATAGGAAAAGCGGCCGAAGAAACATGCGCATATTGCGAGAACCGGGACACCGTAGCACATACTCTGTTCGAATGTATCAGATGGGAAAGGGAACGACAAAGAGTAAATCTAGAGTTAGGAGCTACTTTAAACAGTAACAATATCACTGAAGAGATGATGGAAAGTAGAGAAAAATGGAGCACGATCGGAAAGTACATAAGGAAAGTAATGAGAAAAAAAGAGGAAGAAGAAAGAGACATGCAAAGAAGATAAGGAGTAAGACCGAACCTCCGCATCCAGATGTATACTGCCAAGTGATTCCTGGATGTGAGAGTGAAGAGGTGGGGGTTTTTAGTGGGTAAAAATCCCACACTACCACGTAACAAACAGCACGTGGTGTCTTTCTGAAGATTTTCCCCCACCGCAAAAAAAAAAAAAAAAAAAAAAAAAAAAAAAAAAAAAAAAAAAGATAGATAGATAGATAGATAGATAGATAGCATTTATTTAACCACATGATATACAATTATGTACATTTGTAGCAAGTCAACAAAAAAAAAGAGAATCTATCCTATGTTTAATAAATTCCAACTATATCAACCAGCAATCAGTCGTAGTTCTATACATAGAAATAATAAATAACAAATCTACATAATACATTGACTAGTAAAACAAACAGTATAGCATAGTACACTGTACATTATCAAGACGAAAACATTATATGCTACATACATACCTACAAACACGTGTATATAAGATGCAGACAATTATGTGTATACAAAGAAAAATACGAAGTAAGTCTGTTCCACATCAATATAAGTGCATTTAATGTGATTATTTAATCCCTAAATATTGTTGTTTGATGGTTAGGTTTTTATAGGGGTGATGCCCTCAGATAATCGTCAACCGAATAAAAACAGTGTTTCAATATAATTTTTTTAACAGTTTCTTTGATTTAATGATTTTACTTCAGATGGTAGTTTGTTATACAGATTAAGATTTAGGGAATTATTTTCATATGATGACACATGACCCTAATGAAATCATTTGCTACAATTTTGTGATGAAGATGTGGCTTAACATATCGTTAGATAAAATGAATCTGGCAATATAAAGCTATTTACTACTACAATAGGTGCATAATTGAATATATAATTTAGAAGACGCATACACACAGTGTACTAACCTCAGTGACTCGTTGATATTATTATTTGTTCCCATTAAAATCATTCGTTATATATTAAACTTAGGCCACCCTGAAAAATCAATAAATCAATACGTGCAAGAGCTATTAGCAAAATGGTGCTGTATAATAATTAACTTTACAGTCTATGATAGAAACGTTTGGATGCGGTTTGCAGATTATATTTTACAATTATTATCAATCCTTCATTGCTAGTGATTTAATACAATGAAATTAAAGAGATCGATAATACCTACCCACTTTACTGACACGACTCTACTAATTATTCTGCACTTTACAGACACTATATTTTCATTTCAATTATTCTAAAGATGTATAATTGTTTATACGCCAACACAAATGTCAAGATGATAAAATTTTAGAGATCTCTGGACGTAATCTTGAAAATTTAAATAATAATAAAAATTTCAATTTGCATATTTTATTTTTTTTATTTTTACTTTTTTCTTTAAGGTTTTTTCTGTTAAGAATTTATTTTATAATTTTAGAATTAAGGTTATTTTTGAGTTAGAGTGTACATCTTCTCTACAACGTTTGAAGAATATTTTCTTATTCTCATCCCCGTGGAGGTGGTTTTCAAGCTGCTGTTTAATCTTAATTTGTATAATTCGATGAAGATGCAACAACAATTCTCATTTATAGTGGAAGTCTCAGGCCAGTCTTTAAAGACTTACCTTGCACTAACGAGTATCAACAGCTCCAAACTGCAGTGTGCAAGTGGTCAAGAATAGCTGGCACGAGAGTGCCTTTTGTTAGGTATATATCTTTCGGCTGGTGTTTATTGCAATCGAAGCCAAGCGTTTTGTGGCATAATTACATTTTTTACATTTAACGCGCCAGGCTTGTAATTCGTAATTCAGCCCTTGGCGCGACATATAGTCTGGGCAATAGCTGTTGATTTTGCAATCCGGTTATCATTCTTATGAGAATAAGGATTCACAGAAGAGCTAACAGAAATACTTCGTGTAGTGAAGAAAATACTTCTATTAGGTAAGCTAAATATGTTTGGGTTCAGCTGTCATTTCATGGCATTTTTGAGGTCATATTTATATCACAGAAAACAGTACGTAATGTATTATGAATATGAATCTGAACTATTTTCAGCAACTGCAGGTATACCTCAAGGTTCCAATCTCGGGCCACTACTGTTTCTGTTGTTTATTAATGATCTCACAAAAAACGTACAGTGCGACAAACTGTTGTTTGCTGATGATATGAAGATCTATGCGGAAATAGGCAGTGTGGATGATTGTGAAAATGTTCTAGTACAACTAAAAATAGTAGAAAACTGGTGTATCCAAAATAATCTCCACTTGAATGCGTCAAAATGTAAAGTTATTTCTTATTCAATAAAATCTAATCCATCTGTATTTGACTACTCCCTAAATTCTCAAGTACTTGCACGTTCTGCAACAATAGAAGACTTGGGAGTAATATTTGATCAGAAATTTACTTTCTCGAACCATGTGGCGCAAGTAACATCATCCGCTTTGAAAATGCTGGGTTTTACTGTTAGAAACTCTCATTCATTTTCTAATGAACTTGATTTAAAAACACTCTACTATTCCTACGTAAGATCCAAGCCAGAATACTGCTCGATAGCCTGGTACCCGTACTATGCCTCTCATAAAAACGCAATCGAAAATGTACAGCGAAGATTTCTGAAATTCTTATCATTAAAAATTGACGGTTTTTACCCAGAAAGAGGCTACCAACACTCCTTATTACTTGATAAATTTAATCTTACTTCGTTGGAATTGCGGCGTGCAATAAATAGTTTGAAGATGTTATATAATCTGTTTCACAATAAATTAGAGTTCACTGCTTCTAGGTATGTTTTTTTTCCAAGTTCCTCGAATATACTCACGACAAACTCATATGTTTTACTGTAAAACGCCTAGAACTAATGCTCTTCTTAGATCCCCAGTACATGTTATGTGCAATAATTTCAATGAAATATGAAATGTATGTGATATCAATTGTAGTAAATTTTCATAAATTATTAATGCTTTTAACTTAACTTTCACAACTATCAATAGTTACATATAAGTATGTATATATATTTGTGTGTGTGTGTGTGCATATATGTGTATATATTGTTATATATTTTTCTTTGATTTTATTTTTTGTTCTGTGTGGTGTGGCAAATTTTAAATTTTTTTATTTATTATGTTTTAAAAATGAAATTTTGAATTGATTGTTGCCCGGGCCAAATTGTGTAAAACAATTAATATAGTGCCACACCTACACGCAAAATATATAACTTTTCTTTACTCGTTTGGACTCTTTCAGGGCCAAAAAGCAGGTTCAATGATCGGAAATAAAAAGCACTCACCCTGTTCCAGCACATCCTCAATGAAACACCTTCGTTGGTTATGAAATAAAACTTTTAACTTTATTCAGCTTCTGGTATGGTTTTTCTTTTTTGTTACGCAATAATCATTTATAAAAACAAAAAAGAAATACTTGAAATGAATAAGCCTCTTATTTGTGTGCTGATCAGACTTACTTGAATGAAATTTCAAAATTATTCCCTAGTTTTGGGACTTCTGAAATCAATCAACCTGGGGTTGAAAAAGGAAGGTTGTATCGACCGGTCCTTGCGTGCGCCTCTTCGTTCAGCTGGCAAACATATGCTGGGGATTCTTCTTCTTCTTTTAATCTGGTATGTTTAATGAAATCGTCGTATCACTTTGTTTAAGATTTCGAAAACTAATTTATTATTTACGGTAAGTAAAAATGTTACACGCACTAAAGGTTAAAATTGATAGACGGAATGTTCTTGATTTATTGTATAATAAAAAACTATAATTTTATAAGAAATAGTTTATAGAAAAATGGTTTTTTATAAGATTTGTTCCACTTCGAACTTTTGAAATTGAATATTATGCTCACTTGTGATGGGATGAAATAATTCCTTTTGAATATTTACTCATACGCTGAGTGTTAATTAACTTTTACTTGCAAAAATTCTTGTTTCATATATTTAAATTTGTGAGGTTATGAAATTTTTGTTAAACAGGGACGTGTTGTCACCTCTAATACTCAAACAAAACTGATTTTAAAATGTGGCCTTTTTATTGGCTCTTTTTGACATTTATCCGAATTTCATGACACTTGATTTTATTGAAATAAATTTTGAAAATTTATTTTTCTTTCTTCTGTTTTATTTATGAATTTAGCAATGATTTTCTTTGAGAATAATGATATAGAGATGTTAAGCTTTCTTTTGGTAACCATGTCTTTCTTGAAAATTAAAAAAAAAATCTTGTTTCAACAATATTTCACAATTTCTCACTTATTTCTAATTAAAACTTAATAAAACAGATACCAGTGTATAACTTATAAACTAAAGAACAATTAGCTATCATTTTTTGTAGCTATAAAATATTCAACACAAATTTTATAAATATTATGTCGTTTCAGGAGCGTCTAAGCATCATTTGCTGGAACTGTTGCTAATTTGCAAAATATCCTAAAACCAACTGATAGAAAATGATCATGGACATTTGTCCTTAAATACAGCAAGAATAACTTCAAGAAACATCTTTATTTTGGAACAAATTAAACTATTTGTCAAGATTTTATATCTCCCTTGACCTTATTTTGCACTTCCTATTGTTACAAATGCCTGTAGTTTGAGGCTGTAACATTTTATTTGCTCATAAGGTGAGTCTCTTTGACTTTGTAAAGTTTTATTCATAGACGATGCACTAAATTGTTAGACTTGAGTAGATTCTCAGTTCTCGGGACTGTTTGAGCTACTCAAAATATGAAAGTAGTTTATGGCACTTTTTTCACAGTGTTAATGTTAGTTATCTTATTTATAGCTTTCCTATGACTAAATTTAACATATTTGTGTACATCAAAGTTATTAGATTTAAATACTAACAATAAACTTGTTCTCTTTTTAAGTTTTACACTGTCTTTGATACTTGTTGTGACCCTGTATTTTGGATCTGTATCATTATATTTGCTCATAAGGTGACTCTTTTTCACTTTTGTAAAGTTTTATGCATAGACGATGCACTAAATTGTTGGAAATGATTAGATTCTCAGTTCTCGGAACTGTTTACGCTACTCAAAATATGAAAGTAGTTTATAGCACTATTCTCATAGTATTCATGTTAGCTATCTTATTTATAGCCTTTCTATGACTAAATTTAACATAATTATTTATAACAGAGTTTATAAATCCTATTAATAACAATAAATATTTTCCATTGCTTTTGGTACCTTTTGTGCACCTGTGATTTGGATCTAGCTACCATGCTATACACAAAGATTCATCCAAAACTTAATTTTGTATTAACGATGCTTTTTAACTTAACAATAACGAATTAACATTTATTTACCACACGGTAGGTACTTATATCTAACGTTTAATAAAATTAATCAAAGTTTTATCATATCCAATATAAATTTTATTAAATATAGTATCTTCCATTGACATCATGCCTTCACAGAGCTCAAGATTCATTATTTCAGCTCTATAGTTTGTCTCAAAGTTTTGTTTGATCATTTCTAGTTGCATTTACCATTCTGTTTTTAAATTCTTACATAATCTTATACTTCAGTACTCAGTTCAATAAACGTGTAAGGTTTTGGTCATCGCAATATATATGTATATATGTACATGTGTATGTATGTGTGTGTATGTGTGTGCATAAATCGTACATGCTTATGATGCATATGATACATTACTTTGTTTTTTTTCTCCTTTCCTCTTTTTTAATTACTTTTCATTATTTGCCATCGCTGTTTAAAATATTGTAATATTGTTACTTAACCATATAATATATTTTATTAGTATTAGTTTCATGCTTTTTTTAGTTATAAGCTTGTACTGTTGTTCATGTTTGTCCTGTAATTGGATTTTTTATCTGTTGGGCAATAAATCTATTACTACTTATTATTATTATTAATAATACATACATACGAGTCGAATTGGCAACTTTCCTTATAAAAAATGTTTAAGGTTATTTAAAAACTACTCGACACCTGTTACATTTTAAACATCTACAATGTTGATGAGTATGTTGTGGATATTCACGTGTTTGGTCATATTTTAGTTTTAAAACTCTTCAGAATACTTTATCTAATGATAATAATGTATACACAATAATTAGCAAAGAGAATAAGTTTGCCATGTGTTTTATTTTATCATTGCGATATAGAAAACCGATTTATCATTAAAATCTTCCTTATATCCAAAAACATACATATGAGAGCTTCATTTATTTAAATACAATTTAAATATCTATTTATTTACACTTATTAAGTTCAAAACACGTTTTCTAGATTTTAATCTTTCAATTCAGGACTATGAAGATTAGCATGTTTGTTTGTTGATATTTTACATTGAGAAATATTTCGTAAGAAATTTGTCTAGACGTGTGATTACTTAATATGCCTGATGTTGGTAGTTAAGTAAAGTTTAATAAGATGTATATTGTATATTTTATATTGAAATCCCACTAGAGCTGCGTTAAAACCAATTTCACACCAAATGTAGATCTTTCCACATATAGGTAGTTAAGAAAATTGTTTAAAAAAGCGTTTATTTTCATCCTTGCGGCAGTCCTATTGAATACACCGGATTGAATATTCAGCTTAGTATCAGCCACTCCGAAACTATTTACCGCCAACATGCGCCTTCGCCATAACTTTGAATGTTCTCTAATAAAAATTACTTCTTTTAACCTGCACCTTCACCATAACTTCAAATATCACAGCCCCACAAAAAAAGAAAAAAATTCAGACCAGCGAACCAGACCCGTGTATCTCTATGTATTTCAGTCGCCGAATCTGATTCAAAGGTAAAAAAATCGTACACCCACAAAATCATTAACTAGAGCCAAAAAACACCCCAGGAATGGGGTAAAAAAAGATTAAGCTACGAGAATAGTAATAAATCGAATTATACAAATTAAGGTTGAACAACAACGTACATACAATCGACATGAAACACACACAAGGAGGGGCGAAAACTTCCCCCCATATATAAAAAAATTGATCCAAAACAGCAATGACAGTTAAAAAAGCTCGAAACGTCTAAGTTTTGTTAAAGTGATAAGTGATAAGAATACAGAACACAGAATACCCCTATTGGATTGAGAACAACCACCCGTAAGTTTAAAGGACACGAGAAAAACAAAAGTAAACGTAAAATCTAACAGGATTTCCATTTTCATGGATGCTATGATTTGCTGAAAATGCATAGTATATACCATCAACGTCCTACATTGTCAATCCTGAGACGGTGTGAAAACTATCCCTATGTAAGATTTAACTATAGAAAGTTACATTGACTTCTATAAAAATTCGAAACACATGCGTTGTGTTAAAGCCGGTTAAAAATAAAGGTTTACACTTTCAGTCTGCGGTAGCTAACTTTTGCATTGCCATAATATCAGTTCTTATATCTCTAAAACAATGAATGTGTGCCTTGTTCACCTAGTTGGCATCTTCGACAGATGATTAAAGCTGTAATTTCTTTGACAATCTTCAAAACAATTAATCATTTCTTGGAATAGTTTACTATTCCAAGCTCTTGACTGTATTCTAATGTTTCTTTTATTTTATTTGTAAAACTCTCAACTGGCATGTTTAATTTATCTATTAAAATGCTACTTTTCCAAAAGTCTGAAACAGGTATATACCGAGTGGCTCAGCCAATAATAAATGATACTCTTGTGTCAATGGATTATTTTCAAATTCAAATTTTGAAGTAGGTCAAAGTCGTCCGTTGAAAGTCAGTAGGTGGTATCCGAGAAGGGCAAGGAGCATTTATCGCAATTTATTTTCGGTTGAAAAAAACGGCGCAAATATTCCTTGCCCATCTCGGATACCACCTGCTGACTTTCAACGATTCGGCTCCTCGAGAGATAGCACACGCTCAATACAAATTTGCTACCAGGATACGGCGCCACATCATTAGTCACTTCTTGCGTGAAATGCACTTTATTTTAATCTGTCGAAAAATTTCATCAGTTGCAACGAATTCTGCGTAACTTATAAACGATACCGGATTAACTCAACACAACTCATTAATGGCCTTCAATTAGTTACTTCTTTTAAAAAGCGATACGAGCAAGAAATGATAAAAATTAAAATCATATGTAAAAGATAATAAACACAGTTATTAATGCTTGCATACTAAGCACCCATTAAAAATTGTAAAATTAATAATTTTCTTGAATAAGTGCACGCTTGCAATTAATAATAATAGTTTCAACCAGGATATTATTAAATGTAAAACTGTAATAGATATAAATACCGAAGAAATAAGTAGGTATGAGGCTTTTTAATAATATTGAAATTTTGTTTGTGTTTTGTCAAAAATACTACATGTGCAAATTTATAGTATAGATGGTAGTGTGCAATGCTACGATACTAACCAACGGTTAAACAAGCTAACCATTTATTCTCTTCACCGATTTACTGCACTTTTTATATAAGTGTTGGACATTCTATAGGATACTCCTAGCGATTTTGTTGTTGTTGTAAATAATGCTAGTTTTAGACATTCTTTGTTTAATTACGAAACATGAAAGAACAGACAGACAACGGACGGACGGACGGACTGACGGACATTTTAAAAGTTGTTCAACATTCACCAACACAGTGATATGAAATTTTTTTCTCTACGAGCGATTTCACCGGTTTTAGAACTGTACCCCGATCGAATACAATATACCTACTCTTCGTTTTGTATTTGCGAAGAGTGTAATAAGGACAAAAGGTCGAAAACAGATGTTTGACTGAATCTAATAATATTAATTATGCTTCAATCAGACCTATATCATGACACTATTAGCGCTTCTTAAATACAACCCAATCCAGAGATAACGAGAGCATAAAAAAAGTTACAGACAGACCGACCGACTGATAGAGAAACAGACGGAATGTCCTTTGCTCAAATTTAAAATTGCGATGTTTCATGACGTTCAAAAAATTTTTGAAAATATTTTTACTACTATAATTCCACTCCACTACGTGGATGTGGAATAAAATGAACAAACAAAACCAATCGTAATTTTTACCGACCTCTATATCGATATTAGGTTATAAAGTTCAGTTAACCGGATGGCTGTGAAATTTTATTTCATAATATTTAGTAACCGTTTTTTCGAAAGCGGTTCAATTTTAATTTAAATGCCAATGAACTAAATGAGATAATTATTCAGGTTGCTCCTCATTTAAGACCCGACGATTTTTTAAATTCAAGTACTTCGAGATATCTTAGTACTTATAGTATGAATAAAATAGTACAGAATTGTTATTGGCGCTAGAAATAAAATAAACAGCGATTGTTTTGTGTCAATCTAATAAGTAACGATCAATGACCATATAAACACAGAGCGTTAACCAAAATTAAGTAGGGACTTGACATAGAACCAGAGATAAATAAATAATAATATTGCCCATAAACATGTCTATTGGCACACTGACCTTTCCTAATATAATCAGCTTCAATTAATTCGTGAAATAACATATTTTACTGCAAAACTTGATTTAAATATTTTTTTATCTACAAATGCGTTACGTAAGACTTATTTATAGAACAATTGGAATTAATATAATATATAGTGGAGATGTTGGTTAGTAAACAATTTTTATATAATTTATAAAGTCATCTGATAACATAAGCTTATTTTAAATTTTCATTGTCGTGCAGCAATAAAATGTGACTAAATTAGATTAAAATATCTCCACAATATCTCGCAAAAATGGTACTATTTGTATTTTTGCTGCGTTGATGACCTAAAATAAAGAATAATAATAATATAGTAATAATAATAATGAACAAGTCTTCCGCGATCTTGACCAACCAACAGTAGACAAGGGGGCGTTGGTAACATATTATGCCACATGAATGAAGCCTCAAGTATTTTTACGTTCGTATATTACGTATCTATTTAATTAGTATAGATATTCACCGATAGAAAGTAAAGCAATAATTTTGAAACTTTTTTCCATAATTTATTTTATGAAATGAAGAGAAAACAGAGAAACAGGCATATGCGGCTGTTATCTAGGGCTACACGCGACATAGCACTTGCCAAACACACTAGAGCGTAGAGCTACAAGCCCAGCGGCGCTTCACTCCAAGATGCAAGATTTATCTAATGGTTTTAAATGAGGACGAACATAGTGAAGAAGCGTTTAGGTACACGTTGAGCTACGATGGACAGTGCGATTCAAGCGGCGATTTAAGTTTGCGATTTTTTAGCTCGAGCTAACGCACGTTTTCAATCATTTTCAGTTAATTTGTGGTTGTTGGTCTATAAGCAATTGCAAAAGGAATACTGGACAACTTACCAATAGTGTTTACCATAGAAGAGCAATATGGAACTAGGTACATAGAGATCAGAAAGATAGGTATATACTGGATAAATTATGGGAGCGAATTTTTTTCTAAGATATACAGTGCGATCGAGAAAGAGTGAACATCACATGACACAGAAAAGTCACTAAAATTATCAAAATTGATTTATATTCTACGTAAATTATTAAAACTAATTTCGTATATAACTAGTTTAGGGAATTCTGAAGAAATGCAAATGGCCGCCCCTTTGTGTTTTGTGATCAGCTGATCGAAAACTTTGATTTAATTGTATACTTTGCAGATTTTGTGATGTTTTAAGTTTTAAAACTTAATTTTGGATTATTTAACATCCACAATTATCCTTTATCAATTCATGTGGAAAATTTTTTTTTGTTAAAATGGAGACGAGTTTATATTTTACGAAATTGTCCTATGATGTACAGGTTAGGTGTACGGAAAAAAGTTGGGGCTATCAATTTAAATGTCTATACGTTAAATTAAGAAGATTTTAGTACAGATGCCGATGTATTTCCGAATATTACATACACATATATTGTAGTTAAAAGAATGACTACAAGGCATTCAAAAGTCGAAGTTTACAACCAGTTTGTTAGTGATTGGGTGAAACAAGTTCCCTCCAAGAAATTTATAGGATATCAGCTTATAATCGTAAAGGTAAGGATTAGTTATAAATTATAAATAATTTTTGTCATGTACTTGCATAATTATATGTTGTTTTATGAATAATTACTAACACACAGATCCATTTTTCAGGTTATGGATTATCAGCGTTGTTAACAAAAGCCTCATTCCTTGGATATATTGCGGATCCAGATGATTTCTTAGTACTCATTGTGATTGGGTACAGGCAAACACGTTTGCTAGCCTGATTTGCAATTTATAAGGTACAGAGTGAGGCGGTGAGAAGTCATTCCTTTTAGTTTTGTAGCAGTAATAGCTATGGCTAAGCAGTTAACCGTTATGCAATACAATGTGTAGATTTTGTGCAATAGGTACTCATGAAAAGAAACAAATTAAGCAAAGGACTTAAAGTTATAGTAAGGTAAACACAATTTATCTAGCGATTGACCATTCGTCTATGATATATTTATGTTATATTAAAAAATAACAGTACGACACTGAGTTATAAGCAAGCTCTTAGTAGTATCAAATTACATATGTTGATAACGACTTCTCTTGGTAATTGCTTATCTCACATATCATATTTCACACATTGTTTTGTATCCGTTCTCATAGTTTATGCCAAATTGCACATTTGCATTTCCTTTGTTCTCCGTCTAGCTGACACTGCTTTCCTAATGTTATAAATACGAGCAGCAGACGCTTTGGTACTCAGTTATTAACTCACCTTTACAATAAACTTTTAATTCTACAATTTTATATTTTACTCAGAGTCATCGATGACTCTAATTAATTAAATAAATATTTTTTAAAAAGTCAAATCTAAAGAATCAAATATAACAGTGGCGCAGTCGTACCGGATCTAGAAAAACGCACAAGTTCGGGAGCCTAACTTCTGGTAAAGTGTCCAAGGGAACAAGGAGAACATCTGGAGAAAAAGGTGCCTAACCAGTGGAAAACAACCGGAAGAACAAGGAGACCTTCCTAGCTGTGACGGTGGATCCCAATCCTTCAACTAGAGAAAGAACCTACCAATGGAAATATTAATGTAAGTCATTTTAAGAATCATCTCGTTTTATTTTATTATTTTTCACAATTATTTTATAAAAGTGCTATATACACTCAGCGAACAAAATACAGTTCTATTATCAAATAATTTTTTCCTTAACAAAATAAACGCGACAAGTTTAATTTAATTTTAATTAGCGTAAGAAACGTATTATACTGCTAATACGTCACCGTGTATTATACAGTTAATACACAAACTACCTAAATAATTTTTTTTTAAAAAAACTAATTTCCTTTTCTCAAAAAGATAATTTTTAACAATTTCAAGTTAACATTTAATTTAATTTCTGTACTTTCTAAATAAAAGCAACAATGCCAGAAACATCGCAAACCACGCAAACAGTACAAAGTGCAAGGATAGAGCAAATTGAGCCTTACAAGCTCTCTGAAATTTTTTCTGTCATACCGGAATTCGATGGCAATGCCATTAATTTACAAACCTTTTTAAACTCTTGCATTTATGCACAGGGCATGGCAATCAACGATCAAAAAATTTTACTAACGCTTCATATAAAAAATAAATTGCGTGGCAGAGCTGCCGAATTAATAAATTCCCGTAATCCCGATACATGGGCAGAAATAAGAGTCTTGCTCGAAACTCATTTCGGAGACTCTCGCGACCTGACATCGCTTATCCAAGACTTACAGCGCATTCACCAAATGCCAGGTGAATCTGCATTAACTTTTGTTGCGCGTCTACAGACGCATAATGCGAAAATGCATGCGGCCATACAAAAACAACGCTTATCTGGCGAGCAGAAACAATCGCAGTCAGAATTAATAGAAACTATGACCCTGAACACTTTGTTGACGGGTATAGAGTCAAAACTAGGCCAAATAATACGTGCTGGAAACCCAACAAGTATGTTACAAGCAATTAATAGGATTAGAAGAGAATTGCAACTCTCTTATTTTGAATCCCAAAAATATATCAAAAATAATAATAATAATAATAATAATGTTAAAAATCCAGTGCCTCCTCAACAAAAACGACCAAACGTAAATTTTCAACAAAAATTTTGTTCATTTTGCAAACGAAACGGGCATATAATAAACGAATGTCGCACAAGGCAACAACAATTATTTATGCCATCAACTTCACAAAATTTCCAAAGATCAAACTTTCAAGGTAATACAGGTTTTCAAAATTTTGCACAACAAACTAGTCAATTTAATTCTAGAACTTATCCACAAAATAGTCAAGTTAATCAAGCACAACAAAATAGGCCCTCAGCAATTAGACCGAATCCTAATTTTATACAGCAAAGACCATCAGCGATACAACCAAATCCGAATTTTAACCGTTTCAATCAACAAAAAACTCATCATTTAAATTACGAACCTTATGACAACCAATATAATTTTAATCAGTACGAAGATTATTCTCCTGAATATCAAAACGTTGATACAATGTACGACAATTTTAATTTAGAAGATAATCAAAATTTTTCGGGAAATTATGTATCTAATTTTTCAGAAGAACAGTACGAGAATTATACTGCTAATTCTCAGATGCCGCAAGAGAATTATACTGCTAATTCTCACTTGCCGCAGGAGGATTATACTGCTAATCCTCAGGATTTTTGCAAAAGTCCGGAGTATCTCACGGATACTCCAACAGCGAATTGCGAATTGGACCAAATTTCTCACCAAATTCAAAATATGAACCTCAACAACAGTTTCGACCCGTTTCTGAACTTCCCAGAACAGAAGTTCATGTAGAAACACTTTCACACGCTTTATTAACTGTAAATTCAAATAATCTTTATTATATCAAAGACATCACAAATAAATTTAAAATTCTTATTGATTCTGGTGCAGGAATTTCGATTTTTAAACCAAAAACGGCAGAAAATTATAAAAGAAGATTTTCTGAAAATATTATTATACAAGGCATAACTGAACAAAAAATTAACATTAACGAATCTGTACTTATACCATTTACCGACAATAATCCACACAAGGTTTACATTCATAATTTGGATATAGAATTTGACGGACTATTAGGCGCAGACTTTTTAGAACACTACGAATGTATGGTAGATATTAAAAATAAGCGACTAATTACGAATTTCAAAACCGTACCGATATTTAAAGCTACGGGTGACGAAAAAACACAAAATTTACCTTTGCAACCAACCACAAACTCAAATCAAATTCGGAATCAAATTCCATGTAACGTGAAAAATCAAAATTTAATTTCAATTGAACCACGCATGGAAAAAATATTTAAATTAAAATGTAATTTACGAAATACCGAGGCTATACTGTTAGCCCAGGAAAATGAAAAAGTCCGCTTACCAAACGCTATTGTGAAAATCGACGACAACGGAGAATTTTTAACATCTATTATAAACGCTAACGCAATTCCCAAAACAATCGATTTCTCGAACCTTAAACTTGAACCAGTTCAAAAATTTAGATCAATTTTTAATTTAAACTCTCAAAATCCGGACAGTCCTCAACATACAGACAGAAATTTCGAAATTAGAAATCAACTACGATTAGAACATTTGAACGAAGAAGAAGCCGAGTTAATAACAGAGCTTTGTCTAAATTTTTCCGATATATTTTATTTAGAAGGCGACAATTTAAGTTTCACTAACGAGATTAAACATTCCATTGATACGAACGATTCTAAACCGGTTTTTACAAAATCTTATCGCTATCCTCATATTCACAAAGAGGAAGTTAAAACTCAAGTCTCTAAAATGCTAGACCAAGGTATAATCAGACCATCAATTTCACCCTGGTCATCCCCAGTTTGGGTTGTACCTAAAAAACTTGACGCCTCCGGTAAACAAAAATGGCGAGTTGTAGTAGACTACAGAAAACTCAACGAACTGACTATTGACGACAAATATCCACTTCCAAATATTTCGGATCTTCTTGATCAATTAGGCAAGTGTCAATATTTTACGACTTTAGATCTTGCCTCCGGATTCCATCAAATCGAAATCGACGCGAAAGATATTCAAAAAACTGCTTTCACAGTAGAAAACGGTCATTTTGAATTTGTACGAATGCCATTTGGACTGAAAAATGCTCCATCAACATTTCAAAGAGTGATGGACAACATTTTGTTAGGTATCCAAAACGAACGGTGTCTCGTCTACATGGATGATATTATTATCTATTCGCCTACCATTCATGACCACATTTCGCGATTAACGGAAGTATTTAAACGTTTACAAAAAGCCAATCTCAAAATTCAACCGGACAAATGCGAATTTTTACGCAAGGAAGTTGCATATTTAGGCCATCTTATTACTAAGGACGGTGTAAAACCAAATCCCGCTAAAGTTGACGCGATTCTAAATTTTCCTCAACCGAGAAACCCTAAGGAAATAAAATCATTCCTAGGCTTAGCTGGATATTACAGACGTTTTATACCTAACTTTTCAAAGATTTCTAAACCTTTAACAAAATTATTGCAAAAAGACATACTTTTCGACTTTGACAATGATTGCTTAAACTCCTTCGAAAATTTGAAACGAGCGTTAACAACAACTCCGATTCTTATTTATCCAAATTTTGACGACGTTTTCATCCTAACTACTGATGCTAGCGCATTTGCCATTGGTTCCGTGCTCTCGCAAGGAAATATAGGCAAAGATTTACCAATAGCTTATGCATCTCGAACTTTATGCGCGGCGGAGACTAAGTATTCAACGATAGAGCGCGAGCTATTAGCCATAGTATGGTCAGTAAAACACTTTAGGCCATATCTATTTGGAAGAAAGTTCAAGTTAGTAACCGATCATCGACCACTTACCTGGCTATTTTCGATAAAAGACCCAGGAAGCAGACTCGCACGTTGGCGACTCAAATTAGAAGAATACGACTATGAAATCATCTACAAACCCGGTAAAACCAATAAAAACGCGGACGCGCTATCGCGAGTTAAAATCAATCACTTTTCGGAATGTTCCAAATTTTATTCAAAAATTCTAGCCGCGAACGAGGACGACGAATCAGAAGATGACGAACCAAACAATGACAAAAACCCAAATAATAACGGCAAAATCACTAAAGAACAAATTTCTCGAGAATTTGATATCTTTTGTAATTTGTATAAGACGAAATCCTTAATAGATTATTCTAAAATTCAAACTTCAAACAGACAACTTTTAGACAAGGAACACAAAAATATTATAACATTCTTTCAACAAAATAAGTTAGAAGATTTGCATCATAAAATTATTGAGGACATGTTCGAAGAACACCCCGAGTTTTATAACAACACTATTAACGTTGTCTCAAGCAAATCAGTCAGGCATAGAAAATATTTTATTGTTCCTTTACCTTTTGATGTAGATTCAATAAACGAACATTTATTCATGGTATTGTACAAAAGACAAGACATTTTGGATCTTTCTAAAACATACTATGTAGAAAATAATTTAGATCTTCCAATACTCGAAATGCTATCTTTTATTTTTGCTGAAAAAGACTTGAAAATATTTATCTGTCAAAATATTGTTAAAACCCCCGATGAAGATGAAATTCCAATTATTTTAGATCAAAACCATTCAGGCAAAAATAACTTACATCGTGGTATTAATGAAACTATTAGAAGGATTAGAGTAAAATACAATTGGCGAGGCTTAACTAAAGACGTTGAAAACTTTATAAAAAATTGCGAAACATGCGAAAAAACTAAAGTCTGTCGTAAAAACCTTAGCAACCCTCTGGTAATTACCGAGACTCCAAAAACGCCATTCGAAAGAATTAATGTCGACCTATTCGAATTTCCCACGCGAAATTACGCTGTTACAATCCGCGACGAGTTAACAAAATTTACTCAAGCCTATGCTGTCCCGGATAAATCCGCGAAATCAGTCGTAAACACTTTATTGCTATATTTTCAACACTACGGTACCCCGTTGAGAATTCATTGCGATTACGGCGGTGAGTTTGATAACAAATTATTAAAAGATCTTTGTACGCTCTATGACATAAAATTAACATACTCAAGCGTAGGACATCCCCAATCCAACGGATCCCTCGAGCGATTTCACGCTACATTAGCCGAAATGATAAGAGTCCACAAAACCGAAAATCCGAATGAACATCCTTTTACAATATTACCATACGCAATCATTTGCTATAACAATTCGGTTAACAAAACACACGGCTTCACACCATACGAACTCATTTTCGGACATACGTCTATTAGACCACCCGAAACTTTATACAACCAAAAGGAATTAATAACGAAATATATAAGAGATTTAAACAACAGAATATCTCACTATTATAAAATCGCCCGCAGTCGAACGCAATCTCAAAAGGAGAAAGCGAAAGTTCGCTTTGACAGAAATGTCCCAAAAAATCGACCTGAATACAAAGTTGGTGATAAAGTATATGTGAAAGATTCTCAAATTAAAAACAAACTTCAAAATAAATTTAACGGCCCTTTCAAAATCATAGAAATTTTCCAAAATTCTGCTACCTTATTAAATCTTGAAACAAATCAAGAAACTAAAGTAAATTTCGATAGAATGAAACCATATACTGAAAATTAAATTTATTTTCAGGTTTATCCTGCTGTTCGGATCAGCACTCGCACAATATAAAATAATACCAATAAATAACACTGTTGGTGTATTTTACCACAAAGACACGGACATCGTAGTGACAAACGAAAAATGGACATTACTGGTACATAAAAACATATCATCCCTTAAACTAGCCTTCGATAAGAACCAACGAATTTTAGATACGATTCTCAACACTCTTGACGGTGCTCATCAAAAAATGATCACTTTCAGAAGCGAAGTCAAAACAGATCTTAACCTTCTAACGCAAATTTCCAAAACTATAGAGTCTAAATTTGATGAAGTATTTCTAGACACGAAGAGATATAAACGCGGAATATTAAATGGTATCGGCACAATTTTCAAATCAATAACTGGAAATCTAGACGCCGAAGATGGCGAATATTACGCTAATTGCATTAATAAATTAAATAACGACGAACATCAGTTAGAAAATTTAATAAAAAACCAAATTTCAGTCACAACATCGGTAATCAAAAATTTCAATTCAACCATTCAAAAATTGCAAATTGACGAAGAAACATTTAATAAAGACATGCAAGAAATTGATCGCACAATCGAAACCATGACGCGAAACATCGAAGCTGTAGAAACAAAATTAATATTCCTACACATTTGTGAACAATTAATGGCAAGCTATTTGTATATTGAAGATAACTTGAATGATATTCTAAATTCAATAACATTTGCTCGATTGGGAATCATTCATTCATCAATCATAACTCCCGATCATTTAGTAACGGCATTACAAGAAATTTCACAGAGTTTGCGAAGAAACAATTTGCCTCTTCCAATCAAATTATCAGCAGTTGCTCAATATTTAGATATTATTGAACTAAAAGCATTTCAAGTAGATTCCAACTTAATATTTGTTTTAAAGATACCACTTGTTGAACCTCAAAACTATAATACCTACCGTTTATACCCTATCCCAATATTTGATAACAGAACTGGTCTTCATCATATTTTATCTATTTCTCAAAAATTTATCGCGAGAGATGATGATTCTTTAATGTACATACCGATAACAAATCTAAAAGAATGCAAACCCCTCTATTTTGGAACCAAACTTTGTTCAAACCTGTTTGCATATCCTATTGATCAGAATGCCATATGTGAAGCTAGGATCCTGAAACAACCGATGAAACTTCCCGAAAATTGCCAAACCTCCTTCATTATTAGCCAAGGGTACAATGTTCAAGAACTTGAAGAGAACACGTGGCTCATAATAAATTCCGAACCTCTACATATCACCATTAGCTGCCCGAAGAGAGAACCAGCAACGGAGCTGATTAATAAAAATTCAATTATAAAATTACAACCTGGATGTTACGCCTTCGCAGGTATTACCAGGATACAAGCCAGTGCCAAGGACCTTTCCGAAATTAAAGACAATTCCCATCCTGTGCAGATCCCATTTGAATGTTGTAACCAGATGCCCGACAAAATTCAACTACCTAAATTAAAACCATTGAAACTTAATAATTTAAATATCGAAGATTTGGATATTGCTAAAAACAAATTGGAGCAATATTCTAAGGATCTGGACGATCTCATCAACGAACCTTTCGTGACCAAACATATGTCCTGGTTCACGTATTTCACCATCACCTTCATCATTTCCATAATTCTACTTTACGTGCTTTGTAAATGTAGAAGGAAGAGACGTCTACTGAAAATTGAACCCTCTACAGGCGATTCTCCTTCACCTCCTCCAGGACGAAGCAAGAAGTTCATGGAATTCCCCAGTCTAATCCCTCCAAGAAAGCGACCCGGTATCAAACCTCAAGAAGAAGATATCGAGTTATCACAGACTTTCCAGTGAACCACTAATTTTTGTTTATTGACTTAAAACTTTTATTCTTTCTATTTTATGCTTATTATTTTATTCACTCAATATTTTATTATTATCTTTGCATTATATTCATTTTGTTTTATTATTACCTTTATATTGTATTCAATAATCATTTTTCAAAAGTTGTTGTATAACAATCAACTTTTTTATTAAGGGGGAAGTTGTTATATTAAAAAATAACAGTACGACACTGAGTTATAAGCAAGCTCTTAGTAGTATCAAATTACATATGTTGATAACGACTTCTCTTGGTAATTGCTTATCTCACATATCATATTTCACACATTGTTTTGTATCCGTTCTCATAGTTTATGCCAAATTGCACATTTGCATTTCCTTTGTTCTCCGTCTAGCTGACACTGCTTTCCTAATGTTATAAATACGAGCAGCAGACGCTTTGGTACTCAGTTATTAACTCACCTTTACAATAAACTTTTAATTCTACAATTTTATATTTTACTCAGAGTCATCGATGACTCTAATTAATTAAATAAATATTTTTTAAAAAGTCAAATCTAAAGAATCAAATATAACATTTATGCACCGAGTTGTGCAACCATTGCAATTTCTTTATCATGTCGTATTAATGTTACTATTGTCCAGCTTATGTATGTTATTAAATATTCTCCTTTCCTTTTATTGCTTCATTTATCACTCACTACTATCGTTAGGTAGGTTGAATGTCGACTATGCTGAACTAGTACATACATGCTTGTAAATGAAAATAAAACGTATCTATTAAGTAAATATACAATTATTTATTATCACCAATTTTAACATTTGCAATATAACTTTGATGGTATTTATACTTAAGTACAATTCGAGTGATCTGGCGAGTGAATGTACATTGGTTTAAAATATATCATGTGGTGCTTAAGAACTACTCAATTCTCTTATTTAACATTACAAAACTGTGAAAATGGGTTAAAGTCAGCGTTCAGACTCAGTTTTCAAATATTAAACAATCCAACATATATACTTTAAAACAATACATTTAGGCCCCAGATCATCGATGACGCTTTGAACTTTCATCCTTAATCTATAAACTTTATCAGATTTTATGCAATCTGTAGCTTTTTTTGAAGTTCCTCTTGAATTGCACCATATTTAAAACGGTTGTCTCGTAACATTTTGCTCTCGATACGAGCCTCTTCACTCAACTCAAGTTTAGATATAAAAAATATGAATCAAACCAATATAAACTGTTAACTTCCATACCAAATTGTTTATAGATTGCACTAACAGCACTTATTTTTTTACAACCACTTTCAGTTTGATAGCTGGGTTTGAAGTTGCATCTTTTGTTGACTTGATTCTAGTCTTGTAACACAGCAGTGTGGCCTACAATATAAACCCACGTTAAAAATAAAATTGTTACTTTAACATATAACAATTTACCATTAACAAACTGCTTGAAATACTCCTGTAAAACCATTTCTTTTTACTGCTTGCAATCAATAGGCGTGTTCCAACTTCAACTTTCCCTAGTTTAAAAATCGATGAAATTTAATAAAAACTGGCGTCATATCGTATCTCCATACTTCCACTATTAATAATACAGCCAAAACTTGGCAAATTGTATAATATAATGTCCACAAAAGTAGTAATTTAATGAAAAGTTTGGATAGTTGCTATTTAACACTTTAGGAATTTCGGTTTGTTGTCCCTAAGCTGACAAATGTCGAAATTTCTGACGTTGCGCGTACACGACGTATGTAAATCACTGTCGCCAACGTGCAAATATAGAAAATATCAAGACCATTCGTTTAAAAGAACAAGTTTCCTCCCCATATTTTCCCATCATACCAAAAAATTGCTTAGAGAAAAAAGTTTCATAGTTATATGCTCTGTTCGGTTATTAAACTATCAGAGGGTAACTTTTCATCATCAAATTTGCACGCAATTTCTCTAAATATATGATAATAGCCCATAGCCAGTAAAATTCATAATGCCGAGCCATCACAAATAACGTCGTCATCACTGTCGGAACTCATATTGATAACTCATAATAATTTCGTTTACAACGAATTCTAAACTGCTTTGAAAGTCACTTATTGCTATATTATCCATGAAGCGTGTATCACTGCGTGCATCGCCGCTTAGCGCATAGCTCGACGCTCCAGTATGTTTGTACCCTTGCGAGGCAACCTGTCTTAGTAATCTTGGTCAAAAGCATTTAAAGCGCACCCTACAAATCCCGAAACAGTTTCCGTTGGATGTCGTATCCATTTAATGTGGAGTTAACAACTATCTTCGTCTATTTCGTCATCTCCGTCTGACTGTTAATTATAGAATAATAACAATCTTTGACTGCGATATCAAATAATTGTTATCGACAAAGTTTTAAACACTAATGATATTACACGCGATGAAAAATATAACAATTGACAGAAAAAGTGCTTTTAACTGCTGCTCATACTGTCTTTAGCCGTCCTGATTTTTACTTATGTCATAGAATTAGTATTAATTTATTTCAACACTTTTACTATATTACATCCATCTTGAGTCCCTATGTAAATAGTAATAGATACATAACGCTAAACGCTTAGCATAACACAATAAGTAACAGCGAACAAAAAAACGTACATAATAATTTGCGTTAAGATTATTCCTACGTAGTAATTATAATTCGAAATATTTTCTCACTGTATACCATTAGTAATGGATGCATTTACCGCATAAATCAGCCATGTATTGAAATAAATATAACGTACGTATTCAATGCTAAGATTTATATGTCATTTAATTATATGGTAATTTCTATTAAACTGTATTTATCATATCAGTCAGTACCAACCACATTGTTATTAGTTGACTTAATATATATTTTTAACTGCATAAAATTATTTAATCAAAGAATGATAAAGTATATTGGTAATTGTTAAAAGGTTTATTAAGTAATTTTAATGACATCATCTTTTTTATTAAATTGGAAAATGTAGCATATTTAAACGGCATTGCCAGTAGATAGTTTTAGATAGGCAAATCTTATGTCAAAATAGTTTCTTAAAATATTTCACCTTATAAAGCAATTCTTATTATCGCGTGTTATAACCAGAGACAGGACAGAAGATTTTCGATCCAGCCATGACTGTTTTTAACCGACTTTATTTTTTTTTTGAAGTTGGTCTTCAATTTAACTTGTATATATATATGTTTAGATTATAGGAATTACATTACATTCTTTCGAAAATTATGGGATTCTGGTAGGCTAATAGTCTTATTTTTCTTTCTGTGTGCGTCGTCATTATAAATAATTTTACGCAAGGACAAACCTGAAGAAGTTGATGGACAGGCATTCCATTCTAAAATATAATCAAATGCAAATTCCCTACAATGTAAGAGTAATCTAAAATAGAATTGAGGAAATGAATATATTACTAGCAAAAAATACTCGTAATTATTTCAAACTCTTACTAAAGACTTATCATAGATAAGTACAAAAACATATATCTTTCTAAACAAAATACTTTGCTGGCTATACGCCACGAACAACATTGATTTAAAAGAAAGTAATATATGCACATTACGTACAGGTAACTGTCACAATAATGTCAATTTTAATTTTAAATTATCCTGTTCAACAAAATCAAAAAACAAGTAAAGACAAAAACACTTACCAAAAAAACTTCAGTAACTTTCACAGACACGTGTTTCGGTATCCTACATAAGGATACACTCTTCAGTGCTACTTCTTTCAAAGTTTAAAGTCTACTGAATAGTCGCTTACCAGGTAATCCGTATTTATGCAATAATTATTTACGGTCCTAAGGAACAGGATAACCCAAAATAGATTTCAGAAAATTACCAATACAGATATAATTATAAAATATAATCAAATGCAAATTCCCTACAATGTAAGAGTAATCTAAAATAGAATTGAGGAAATGAATATATTACTAGCAAAAAATACTCGTAATTATTTCAAACTCTTACTAAAGACTTATCATAGATAAGTACAAAAACATATATCTTTCTAAACAAAACACTTTGCTGGCTATATGAACTGATTTAAATTGCTTTCTCATTCTCTATTTTTCTCCTTAAATGTTCTATATTTCTAGAATAGCAATGTCAGTGCCAAACCAAACAGTGAAAATTGTTTGTTTTTTTAAATGACATAGTGCTAGAATGTAGATCATCTTCTCTTTGGTTACTTATTTTTCTCGGATTTTTGAACGATCAATAAATGTTGCAAACAATTTCTCAGAACCTTTGATTACAGAGCTCAGTATCATACAAATTAAGCATAATTTATTACGAATTATGTTTACATTAAATTTTATTTTTTCTCAATCTCACTTTCAGATCTTGCACTATCAGTAGTACTCTTCATTTTAATTTTTTCTAAATAGCACATACATCAGTTATCTATATGGTAGAAAATTCTATTGAAAAAATACATACCAGCTGAAAGTATCTTGCAAACAGTGAAATAGGAAGTTTCTTATAACGTATTAATCTATTACACAAAACATTTTATGTGGATCAATGTAACACTGAATTAATATTCAACAAATCTACCTATATTTATTACATACAAAATATCATAAACCACGAAAGTTACGATGCGCCCATCTATTTAACGATAGACCATTGCGGGCGGGTAGTGCGGGTTGTTCAAACACTCTTAAAGTAGTGGGAGAGCGATAATCTGTACCGAATATATACCGAACATATCCGATTTAAGAACCATTGTAATTTGGAAAATATAGCAAACATTTTATAAAGAATATATGTTTAATAAATATAATAGTTTGAGAGATATATTCGTGTGAATGGAAAAGTAGACGAAAAATAATTAATTTTCAGTTAATCGAATGGAGGAAATGAGAATTTTTGTTTTTCACTGCCATATATCAATAATTGTATATCATGTGGTTAAATAAATGCTATGAGCCTATGTAAAAGTTCGTTTCCTCATGTAATTTAAGAATAGAAATTCTATAGACAATTTGATGATTTTTTTGATTAGATATGCTTAATGATTAACTCTATCCCGTGGTGTGGTTAGTTAGAAAATTTTGAGTTGTTTTCTCATATTCATGACGATTTTTATACGAAAAGTGGATTTGTAATCTACAGGACACATGTAACATATCTGCAAAGGTCATACATTTTACTCTAAAAGTACCAACGCAACGGGCTGGAAGCTCCCCCCTACTAATACCACGTGCTAAAACCGACACTAGAATTGTTGCATTATGGAGCCAAACAATTCATTAATTTGACGGGAGTAGATATTATTTAGTTTCCGAATTTTGCACTAAAACTAATCTTGTGCGATGCTGGTTGCATCAGATTTTTACGAGTAGCGAAAACGTCAATAATATATGAATGCTCTACAATTTAAATTAGTATTCTTAAAATCTTAATTACCCAGTAAAGACAAGTAACTCATATTACATATTGCATATTTTGTCATAATCATTCCACATTATATTGACATGCTTCTGAGTTTTATTTCACAGTTTTGCATATCTTAATACTTAGTTCAATAGTATTTTCTACTAGAGTTTAATAATTTTTAAAGAAGTCCACTATCAGTTATATCAGAATAGTCCCTCGATCAGATTGGCGCCAAGATTTTCCCGTCATTTTTAGTGTCCTTCAGAATGTAGAAAATAAATAAACAACATATGAGAAAGAGATGGCAATATCTGCTCTCTATGTAACATTTATGAGACAGAGAGCTTAAATTACTTAATCTTGAGTTGCCGTCTGCAGTTAATCTAGGAATGTGAAATTATGCTAAATCCAGGATTAAGAGATAACTTTAAATATAGATATAACATCTGATATTTTTTATAGTGAATGATAATTATAAGTTCTTCTAAATGTAGTATCTGTATATGGATATTTTCAATTTCATGGAAGATTTTTGATGTTCTTGGAGATAGAGTGTAGTAAAACTAAAGGTCTATATCGTTTAAAAAGAATTATCTTAATATAGCAATTTTTATTGGAACATTACAAGAAGTATAGCAAAAAGTTCTGGAATAAATTCGAGTTCTGAAGCATTTATTTAAATAAATGGATGCGTAAAATTGTGCCTTTCTTAAATATCTCGGATTGCAATGAAGAAGAACAAATTAGTTATAGTGGAATTGCAAAGACAACCGAATTTGTTTGAATCTATTTCATTCATTTGTTAAGGTGCAAGAAATAAAATCATTTGAAAGTTAAACAGTTGGCGATAACCTAAGGTGGCCATTCCCTAGAAAGAGATATCCGATAGGGAAATATTTATTATTTTTGGCCATCACTTTTTTTCTTAGTACGTATATGTAAAAAAACTATAAGAGTACCTAAGTAGAACCATAACAAGACTATTACTATGAATTTTTACTCAATAATTTTAGTGATTTGCAAAATAGCTAGATTTAAATTTAAAAATTATGTTAATTTTTCTATTTCGTAATTTTAAATCTAGCTATTTTGCAAACCACTGAAATTATTAAGTGAAAATTTATAGTAATAGTCTTGTTATGGTTCTACTTAGGTACTCTTATAGTTTTTTTAAATATACGTACTAATAAAAAAAGTTATGGGTAAAAATAATAAATATTTCCCTAACGGATGTCTGTTTCTAGGGAATGACCACCATAAACAATAATGGAATGTTTTAACGAAACTTCTGTAAAATATGCCTCCTATGGAGATAAATTGTCATGCGATCAAGTTGAAATGATTATAATATCCCCTAAAAAACAGTATCCAAGTCGCAAATATGATCAATTGTTTAAGTGCATCAAATTATACATTTTTTTTTAATTTTTGAGAGCATTTTTTCAAAATTTCTTTATTTAAAAAAAAAATCTTTTACTCATCAATAATAATCCTTTTGCCAAAAGAGCAATGAAGAAAAAAAAATCGGCAGCTACTGGAAGCGGCTGGAACCTCCCCAACCGGTTGAAATTAGTGATGGGCTGCTAAACAGCAGTCTGCTACTTTTTAACTGTAATGTGATTCGTAGCAGTAGCAAATGCTACGAGCTCTGATAGTCAATTCAAATCAGCCGTCATGACATGCCTTTAAATCAAATATATTATTATAATATGACCCACCTATATTTATCTAATTTACGACGTCGTATTGGTTCACCGCCAAAAGAGCAATAGAATTATTTATATTTCATTTAAAACTAGTGACCAATCCTCAAACTCTAAATAATTATAAACACCTAATATATGATGATATTTAATCATGTAACATTTTCCGCAATTATTAATAAAGTTTAAAATGGAAAAAGAAAGAAAAAAAAACGCACTGTGTTGGGATCGAACCGTAGATCTCTTGATTTGTAAGTCAAATCAAATCAAAAACATATTTATTAAAAATTAAGAACAATCTGTCCCACCCGAACACCCATGTCCGGAGTCAGCCGGACATCTGCAGCGAGAAATGCCACAGTACTTGTAAAGTGAGGTCAGGTAGGATTACAAAAAATTATTAACAAACACCAACTCCTTTTACAAAAGGTAAATTAAAAGGCAAGTAAAATTAAGGCTTATCTAACTATGTAAATTTAAAATAATTTATAAATAAATAAGTAGTATAAAGGTATAAAATATTAATAAAATTGGTTTTACGGGAAAATTATTAACCAAAAAACCCCTTTCAGGAAATTTAACAAGAGCAAGGTATGGCTATATCAACCCACATCAAAATAAATCAAAAATATAATTAGGAGGAACAAAATTTCGACAAAAGACAAAAATTACAAAAAGAAACGAAGAGGGGGATAAGAAGGAATAAAGATTGAAAATTGAGTCAGATAGCAATTAAAGAAGAAGAAAAAAGTTTTGGCTACAACTGCTGTCGAAAGATGGGCAACGCTTGGTATGGTAATTTGTATTTAGTGCGAAATGGTGCATTACGCTCTCTGATTTGTGTGATGTTGTTTGTAAGCGGACTAACACCAAGCTTGAATTGTTAAAATTTCTGTGATACAGTTTTGATGTAGTCCACTAGTGGTATTATGTCGTTGCAGCGCTCTTGTAAATCTCTGATAGAGGTGTATCTAGAAGAATTTGAGATGAGGCGTAAAAATTTGTTGTCTAAAACAGTAAGTTTTTTCATTGTCGTGGCCGACGCGCTGCACCACGTAGGCGCCGCGTATGTAAGAGCCGACCTCACAATAACTGTATATAACAATTTTTTATTTGGCTGTTAAGTCTGCTATTCCTAGCCAGGAGCGAGTAGAGACTTCTGGACATGGAATAGACTGTTCGTGCAGTTGATTTATAAGTCGACACTTTAGCCCAGCCGGCGACTGAAAACTTACGACATAGTTTTACATATGTTGATAGTATAGAGACATTGAATTCTGTTTGTTCTCTATACAATAATTTGTATAAAAAAATGTAGGGATATAAAAAAAGGTGCAAGTGTGATATACCGTTGAAATCGGAATTTTAACAGCTTTCCAATGGTTAGATTACAAATTGTAAGAAATAATAAAATAAACAAGTTGTTGTGCCAAAATGGCACTAAACGTAATCTGATCCCAACCATTTTCAGATCTTCTAGAGCACTAAAGAAACCCTCATGCAAAGTTTCATCCAAATCCGTCCAGTGGCTTCGCCGCTATCGTGCTTTTCGATTTTGGACCAATTTTAGTGACCTCCCATAATTTTATTGAGGGGGGGTTAATAGAAATTAGATTTTAAGTTTGAAATTTTCACAGTATTGTTGAAATGAATAGTTTATCTTAAAACAACAAGATATAATGATAGTGAATACTATTACCCATGTAAAATTAGAAAGGGGCACGTTTAGGATTTAAAATTAATTTCATGAAAGTAAAATACAAATCCTCTCTACTCTAATCGTTAAGTAAAATGGTAAGAATTTAACGGATGTCTTCTAATATAGCATAATAATGCATTTGTTACACAACTATTTTAATTGCGTAGATAATTGCGAAAGCTGAGCATAAACCATGTTTGTTGAATTTTACTTATACAGTTCTTAAATAATTTTAAATATTCATCAATTTGTTGAGTAGAATAAGCACCTTGGTAAAAAGGATATCAGAAAAATTACTCTTAAGAAATAACTCCATGACTTTTCCGAAAATTAGTGTTAGGTTGAAAACAGTCTACAGCAGGAAAAATCAAATCAAAATCCAAATTTTACAGAAACGCGTAAATAATAATTGAAAAACTAATTCCAGCGTTAGCTTATTTAGCGAATAGTTCTATTTTTCTACACTTGCTAAATATTTGTTTTATCATTGCATTCATTGCCCTGCATTATTTCTAACATTTCTCATTTTAATCTGGACATTTTTTATTCCAAAATTAAATGACTGGTTGTTTAAAAATGTTACTTTTGACAATCGCTCAGAAAATTGTTTTAGTAAATATGGCTTGCCAAAAACTTCGAACATTCGTTACCGAAGATATATCAGCTTTATTATTAAGTATTGTAATGTATTTATTTTTAAAACGAAATTTAAATAAATCATATTTTCCTTAAGGAGTCAGCTAGTCGAGGGTAGATGTGCAGTGTGACTCTCTTAAAGAACGCGAAAAGAACTGGTTAAAACTCGATTAAACTTGATAAAATTTAAGTCATTGGTAGATTAAAAAATTTTGCGTAAAATGAAATGTAATAATAGAAGAGCAAAGCACACACCGAATTAATAATTAAAAAATTACTGTAAAGTGTGTTAATAGTACTAAAAATAAAGTAAACAAGTGTCTATATTAGTGCAGTGCCTATAGCTGGATTTACACCTAGGTCCCATTTCAGGCGGATAGGAGCAACATGTGTGTTTATAAGGCAATATAGACAGTCAGTTGTGTATGAAAAGAGATACGTTTTTGTTTAATTTGTTGTACTAGTTTATTAGTGTATTAGTTTATTTATTTGTTTATTTCTTTATTAAAATTGAAAAAGTATTAGATATAGTTATAGAAAAATATCCAGAATTGGAAAGCGGCAGTTGAAAGTAATTACTACAGAAACAAACTAATATACAGAGTGTGCAAGATATTTCCTCGGGCCTCTTTCTCATAACCCTGTGTCAAAACTCTTTCTACTGCGAGACAGATATTTACCTGTAGAGCATTTAAAAAAACAATCAATAAATCGAATAACGTTTAACAATTGTAAAATTTGAACAATTAGGCTCTCTTTCCGGCGATAATTGGTGAGATTCGTGTTACTGCATTCAGAAATATTAAGGTCTTAGTAGAGGAGCCGCAAATAATAATTTGTAAATAAAAAAAAATCGCAGATTTCGCAATCGTTGCAACCATCAGGACATTGGAAATGATAACACCATACATAAAATATAAACTTAAAGAGCTACAATTCATTCCAAAAAACATGATTTTAGGTATTTGCACACTTGCTCAGTATTACGTCATCTGATAAAGCTCGTAACTTTGGTCCCATATATGAACATAACATTTCCAATGGTAAAAAGCGGTGGGGCACACCCCGCACTCCCTTTCTTTGTCTGCGACGCTAATACTTCCTGCGGCGTTGATAGTTATTAACAATTGGACAGCAAAATAAAAATCAACCTAACTAACCTAACCACCTAACCATCCCATGAAAGATTGAAATCATTAGAGGAAAAAGAAGGAAAACATTATTTCTGCCATCAAAACCTTAATTTGTGATAAAATTCTTTAATCGTTACAAAATAAAAATATAAATTTGTGACCATTTTTTAAAGGCTGTTCGATATTTTTGGAAATTCTATTCACTACTTTCAGTGCTAGTCCTATTGAAATCCGACCCCAGATTCAGTATCAGCTACTCCGGAAATACCCCGACACCGGCGCTTTCTCCATAATATCGCATATATTCTTGAATAAAAAATCGTAGAAATCGGAATATGAACATTGTATAAAACAATCCTGATTGTTGATACCTATTATAGCACATTATTGAAAATTAATTCGACATCGAATGATTAATCCGAATATTCTTGGCATCCGATTCCGGACAATCTAAGTATCGAAATCATCCAAATATCTACATAACTATAGCACGGAAGAAATAGTTGAACAGGCGGTACAATATTGATCGGTGCTGACCTACTATACCGCATCGCTTCCCACATAGTAACAGGCTCTCGCTCAGTATTACATAATATGACCTTGATACTTTGATGTCGGCGGCCTTGGAAAATACTCGTAACTTTTGTCCTATACGCGAACATTAACAATTCCAATGTTAATAAAAAAAATTAAACGGTCTTAATACAATAAATAAATATTATGCTTTTGAAAATTGTATTTACTTTGTAATAAATTTTATGTACTTAGATGTATACAATGGTTTTTTTACAGCTAGCGCCGTCTCTCCGTCCCCAGTTTCCAAGTTTTTCTATCATAGCACGTTTCCTCTTCTAAATGTCGTGCATAGCCTCTTGAATATTATCCCTCCAGCTTCGCCTTGGCCGTCCTTTCTTTTTCTTCTCAATAGGAACCCACTCTAACATTTTTCTTGCCCATCTATCCTTTTAACATGTCTTATGGATTTCTTCGGATATATTGTCCATTCTCCATTTTCATATTATCGCGAATTGTCTCATTTCTAATATGTTGGAGTGTTGATTTACCGCAAATTCTTAGATAATCCATTTGTGTTGCTAAGAACTTTTTTTTGTTTTTTGACTAATATTCCATACCTCGGCTCCGTCGATAGTCGCACTTTTTACAATACTCTCATACATTATTTTCTTTGTTTCCTTTTTGATATCTCTATCCGACAGAACTGAGTCTAAAGATCTTGTTATGTTTTGTCCTTTGTTGATCCTTTGGGTTATTTCGTCATTGCTGTTGACATTCTTGTATTATATACTTACTCACGATTAATAACAATTGCAAAAATAAACACTGAATTTTGTATATTTAAGAAATCATAAAAAACAAATTGACGCATAAAATACAATCCAAAAGTCACTGCACAATTGTGCGGAAGAATTCCGCACAGTCTGTAACAAACTGGAAAATTTTCTTGTTCTAAAGAAATGATAACTATTAAAGAGGAAATGAAAATAAAGGATGGAGAGTTTTTTATTTAAAACCTTTTATTCTAGGATTAGTAGTTTTCGACAAAATTTATTTTACGCAAGGACACACCTAAAGAAGTTGATGGATAGGCATTCCATCCATCTGAACTGTTTTCAATTTTCTTTTCTTTCTTTATTTTTCTCCTTAAATGTTTTGTATTTATTTTGCTAGTAAAACTAGAATAGCAATTTCGGTGATAAACCAAACCGACAAAATTATTTGTTTTTGGAAATGACATCGTTCTAGAATAGAGATAATCTTCTCTTTGGTATTTTTTTACGGAGTTTTAAACAATCAATAAATATCACAGCCCCACAAAGAAAATATTTTTTTTGGAACTGCTGTCGAGACAATTGTATCCCTATGTAATTTTCGACGCTGAATCCGAATCCGAGGTAAAAAAAATCGTACACCCCCAAAATCAACCCCTAGCGCTAAAAAACACTCCCGGGTCAAAATGACTTAACGCTCCACGAATAGTCTTAAATCTCAATAAATCGAATTAAATATAAACATCCAAGTATATAACGCAGAAATACAGAGTCAATACTACTTTCCATTGAAAATCACCCCCATGAGTGGGTGAAAACTACCCCTCACACAACAGGGAATTTGAAAAACTGCAGTGATTGAAAAAAAGCTTACGATGCCTAGTTATTTTAGAAACAGTATGTAACTGCATTAGTTTCGATGCGATGCTCAAAAACTACCCCCATAGAGTGGCGGAAACCACCCCTAAATTTAAATTGATAAAATGATTAAAAATTTCAAATCTTTAGGGTGCAATATGAGCATGAAACTTCATTTTCTCGATACCCATCTTGATTATTTCCCAGAAAATTGTCACTACGGTGAAGAGCAGGGTGAATGCTTTCACCAAGATATATCAGAAATGGAAAAAAGGTACCAAGGAAGATGGGACGAACACATGATGGCAGATTACTGTTGGTCCTTAAAAAGAGAGACGTCTGAAAAGCATAAACGGCAGTCGGTCAGATGATCATTCGAAAACAAATGCAAAAGATATTACAAAAAGAAAGAATAAATTTAATTGAGTTAGGACTACGGGTAAATTTTTGCTACTTCATAATATGGGTACTTTTTAAGTACGTTGTCAAAGATTCTTCTTAATTAAGAACATGCAGATGTTTTGAGCTTTTCTAAAAGATACTGCAACTATTTTTTGCATTTTTTGTTATGTGAGGAGTAATTTTCACCCTCTCATGGGGATGTCACTGAATGACTTTAGTGCAATGCAAGTATTCACTGCAACTGCAGTGCTGTATGTATTTAGTCAATTTTAGCATCGATTAAAATAGAAACCACGATGATAAAAAATTTTCCCCGATATAGGGGTGGTTTCCGCCACTCTATGGGGGTAGATTTTGAGCATCACATCGAGACGAATGTAGTTACGTACTGTTTCTAAAATAACTGGGCATCGTAAGCTTTTTTGCAATCACTGCAGTTTTTTTAAATTTCCTGTTGTGTGAGGGGTAGTTTTCACCCATTCATGGGGGTGATTTTCAACGAAAAGTAGTGTTAACTCTGTATTTATGCGTTATATACTTGAATGTTTATATTTAATTCGATTTATTGAGATTAAAGACTATTCGTGAAGCGTTAAGTAATTTTTATCCTGTTTAGGGAGTGTTTTTTAGCGCTAGGGGTTGATTTTGGGGGTGTACGATTTTTTTTTGACCCCGGATTCGGATTCAGCGTTGAAAATTACATAGGGATACACTTGTCTCGGTAGCAGTTCCAAATATTTTTTTTTATTTGTGGGGCTGTGTATTGCAAACGATTTATCAAAACCTTTGTTTACAGGGCCCGGTTACATACAAATTAAGCATAATTTCTTACAAATCTGTTTTACACAAAATTCTATTTTTATCTTAATCTCACTTTCAGAACTTGCACTATCAGTAGTACTTTCCATTTTAATTTCTTCTAAAAAGCACATACATCAGTTGCCTATCTATACGGTAGAAAATTCTATTAAAAAAATACATACCAGCTGAAAGTATCTTGCAAACCACGAGAGTTACGATGCACCCATCTATTTAATGATAGGTCATTGCGGGTGGGTAGTGCGGGATGTTGAAACAGCCTTAAAGTAGTGGGAAAGCGATAATCTGCAACATGCGGATAAACTTCGAAAATTGATATCACGCTAAACATTAATAAATATCTTAGTTATTAAATTTTCAGAAAAATCTGATTTAAGAACCATTGGAAAATATGGCAAATATTTCATAAAGAATATATTTTTTTGGTAAATATAGTAGTTTGGGAGATATCGTGTGAATGAAAAAACCAACTGTAATCGGAGAAAGTGGGGATTTTTGTTTTTAGTCGAGTCATTGAAGGTAAAATACGGCGATACTGTATAATTTTGCCAAACATCACCGATTTGCACATAAATTTGGATTTAGGTTGTACTTACCCTCTACTTCAAAGTTGACCCCATGCCGGGGGTAGCTTTTTATTTTTGGGATGAAAACTACCCCTATTCGAAAATAATTTTAGAATTGTAGATTCGAGCGTGTAATCGATTGAAATAATCTTTAAATAAGTTGAATGAACGTCAAATTACATTAAGGGAGATAATTTATGATTTATTAAAGAGTTTCGTCCCTGAAAGCCACCCCCTAGAATAGTCATAATTAAAAAAAATATCCTCAAAATGTGCTTTCATATGGACTTTAATTTTTTTAATTTTTATTACAAGATTTTCTTTTTATTACAAACAACATAAATAATCAAAAATCCTCTTCACTATCATCTTCCTCTTCCTCTTCGTCCTCATTTCTTCCACGTCCGCCTCATCCTCGTCTTCCTCCTCGTCCTCCTCTTGGTCCATAATTGGAGCACTATTTTGACAATTATCTCCACTGCATGTTATACATGTCGAACTGCAGAAAAGTCTTAGTCTTCGGCAACCGCACGCTGAACCGCACCCTTTTTTACAGCTACAAGAAATCACTTTCAACACTTCTTCAGATGCAGGTTGATTCGGAGTTTTGATTGGATTTAATACTCCTTCAATATTAACCCAACCCCAATCAAGTGAATTAATATTTTTATTTTCCAGCCATAACTGGGTTTGCAAGTAAACCCTTTTTATGTGCTCATTTAAAGCACCAATTGTTGGAATGAGCGAGGGCAACTTAGCTGCATTTCTATTCGTGGTGGCTTTCATAAAAGATTCATATCTCATTTTTTCGAGATATGCAGGTAAGTCATTCACCTTGAGTGTCCTTCGCAAGTCCGTACAACGTAGCAGTACAGTACTGACCAGCTTGTAAAATCTCCTCAACGGTTGCAAGATAATTGTAAAAAATCTGCACTTTATCTCTTACGTCCTGTCGTTTTTCTAAAATATCAACGATTTTTTTCCTTTTATTGAAAAACGCAAAATTTGAGTCACATCCAGTAAAGCAATGAGCAAATATAATCTATTTTGAGCAGTTTGGGTAATCCATTTCTAAAGATTTGGAAGAATATACACTGCTGCAGCGACATTTTGTTTACCTAGCTTCAAGAAATAAATTTCTTCCTCAGTCTTTGCTCTGCCGGTCAAAATTACTAGCATATGGAAGTCTTCCGCTACAATAATTTTTTGTAAATTCGTGTTATCTTTAACAGCAATGTCAACAAGTAACCCATCAGCCTCTCCTTTCCCTTGATATCATTTAAGAGAATTTTTTTTGTAATTCTTGCATGAGGTACTCTATAAAATGACTCTTGTTTTTGTAATTTGATAAAAATTACAGATAATTTTGAATCCTTTGTAAAATTAAATTCCTTGGAGGTTACCTTCATCAATCGACGACTAGCTATAATGTGTATTCATCAATGCTCCAACATACGTGTTCTGATGTCTGCAAAAATATGTGATTGGTTCTTTACCCATAACTCGCTTAGTTTTTAAGCTATCAAGTCCTTCAAAAAATTATTTTGTAAGTTTCTTCAAGAGCTATAAGCTCATATAAATTTAATTTTCTTTCAGCCCTTATTCTTGAAAGGGTTTGAGCTGAAAGGGCTTGAACAAGTTACCATTTACGAACGTATGCAAACATTGAACGGCCATATCTCAAGTTTTATCCTACAGAAAAAAAGACAACGAAAATTTTCAGAAAAGCAAAACCTACAATTTTGTATTCTACAAAATTTTGCGTATCATTAATAGTTTTTGAGTTATTCTGCAGAAAAGGCAATTTTTTGCAAAATTTCAAAAATGCTCTTTTCACTTCAAGCTCAATTTTTTTCAAAACTTAAGCACTTTAAACCGGTCAAACTTCTGGAGCATGTTACAAGTACATAAATAAAGTGAATTCTAAAGTTGTAACGATTATTTTCAATTGGGGTGGTAATTAGGGGGTGATTTTCACATTCTCTTGACGACGAAAAAAATAGGGACCAACATTATTTTCATCATAACTCGCTTAGTTTTGATGCTAGGGACTTAAAGTAAAATAAAGGTTTTTTCAAGGACTTCAAAAAAGGTTCCATGATATTCCCCCGAAAAATGCATGGTTTTTTGGTAACTTCACGTTGAAACTTTCAATTTTGGCGTTTGATGAATAAGAACCAACCTTCAACAAGGTATTACTCCGTTTGTGTTGGGTCTACAGACACCATAAATCCACCATTCTTTTTGTTTCTTTATAAGCTACATTTTTACTAAATACTTAATTTTTGAGCTATTCGCGAAAAATAATAATAAAATCATATAAAAAATACAAATGACAATATTTTAGATTTAGTTTTATCAAATATGAACTGTATAGTAAACAAAGCTCCCGACATATTAATTTATGAGGATACTCATCACCCCGCACTCCTGGTATTATTTGACATACGTAAAAATTATAAACATAATAAAAGCACAGTTGATATTATCTATTATAACTATCGTAAAGCCAATTTAGTTGTGCTTTATCAAAATTTAGCAAATACTGATTGGAATTTTTTATTCAATATTCAGGATGTTAATTATGCTTTCGAAAAATTTTTTGAAAAAATATATATCGTTCTTGACAGAGTTGTCCCTAAAACCGTAATTAAAGGCAAGAGTTACCCACTGTGGTATAACTCCAATATAATTAAAAGCGTTAAATTAAAACACGGAGTAACGAAATTGAGTAAAACACTACTGTGTTTTTTACCACTATATTTGCACAAAAACGTGACTGCAGTTTCAACCCTTTTTAGGTCATTTTCAAACAATGATTCAAAATATAGTGGTAAAAAACATAGTAGTGTTTTACTCAATTTCGTTATTGTTATGGATTACCACAGAGTAACGGCTTCCTCAATCAATTTCCTAAAACATAGAGTGTGGTGTGATTACAAGAACCGTGAGGATCCTCTTGCACTCGATGAGTTTAAATTATTAAGAACATATATCAAAGAGCAGGTTGATATTGAATATAAAAAATATTGTCGCGACATTGAAAGTGATATTAAACTCAATCCCTGTAAGTTCTGGCAGTTTATCGACAGTAAGAAATCTAGTAATAATTTGCCAACAGCTATGAACTAAGATAAACATTATGTAGGCAACAAGGAAGTAGTTAATGGTTTCGCTGAATACTTTTGTAGTTCATATATTACCTGTAATCCATCAAGCGAGGACCTTCCTGTTGAGTCAGAAACAGATTTTTTAACAATCGAACGGTTTACAGAACAAGAAGTTTTAAGTTCCTTGAAAAAAATCAAGCCTAAATACACAATGGGCCCTGACAAAATTCCAGCCTTCATACTACATGATTGTGCTAGCGTGCTCACAACTCCTCTTACATTTTTATTTTATTTAGCCATTAAATCTAATATATTCCCTGATGCACTAAAATGTTCTAAAATAATTCCTGTATATAAAAAAGGCGAAAAAAATAATATTGAGAATTACAGACCTATAACGATTATCAACAATTTCTCAAAAGCGTTCGAAATTCTGTTACATGAACCAACATTTTCTTATGCAAAGGATCGCATTACTGAATACCAGCACGGTTTCTTCAAGGGACGATCTACATCAACTAATCTCTTTTGTATAACTCAATATATATCTAATGCTATCGACACTAACTCACAGGTTGACGTAATTTACACAGACTTTACTAAAGCATTTGACAGACTAGATCACAGTATTTTATGTCCTAAATTTCAAAAATTTGGCTTCTCAAGAAATTTGTTGTTGTTTTTCAAATCATATCTTGAAAATAGACATCACCATGTTGAATACCGTGGACAACGATCTGCGGAATTCGTATCTACCTCCGGTGTACCCAAGGCTCTGTTTTGGGCCCATTATTCTTCAACATTTTCATTAACGACATTGCAGAGGAATTGAGTGTCAATTGTCTTTTATACGCAGATGATATGAAGTTATACAATAAAGTAAATGATGTGAGTGACTGTGTGGTATTACAAAGTGCCCTTGATAAAATTATCGAATGGTGTAATGTAAACAAATTACAGTTGAGTATAAGAAAGTGTAATGTCCTAACTTTTACTAATAAACGCCAATATGTAGAATTTAATTACCGTATAGAAGATTCAGTGCTTACACGTCCATCAACATTCCGCGACCTAGGTGTAACATTTGACACCAAACTATCATTTACTTGCCATATAAATACCATCACTAACGAAAGTTTCAGAACGCTAGGATCCATAATATGATGTTCTCGCGATTTTAACGACGTTGACACACTGAAACTACTATATCTATCGTTTGTTCGATCCAAATTGGAATATTCGTCAATTATTTGGTCGCCTCATTATAACACACATATACAGAGCATAGAGAGTATTCAGAGGCGTTTTTTATAGACTTTGAGTCATAAGGAAGATGGTGTCTATCCTGCTATTGGTTTTCCTCAGACTGAACTGTTAAATAGATTCTCACTCTCGAGTTTGGAGACTCGTAGAACTATTTCACAGCAAATTTTTCTTTTTAAAATAATACATAATATAACTGATTGCGGCGCTATCTTAAACTTACTAACTTTCCGAACTCCTAGACCTAGTTCTAGGCATAACTCATTGTTCTATTTGCCGACTCCCCGAACTAACGTCCAGAAATTTTCGCCGTTATACAAAATGTGTGAGAATTATAATAATCTACAAGATCAGTTTGATATATTCTACTCCAATGTAGCTGCGATAAAAAGATTAAGTGTATAATTTAAAAATGTTTGTTTTATTTTATCTTTATTTTCATCTGTTTACTTTGTATTTTACTCTCATACGTTATATATTTGTAAATACTTACTATATCCTACCATGTAATTGGAATGCTCTGTTGGGTAGTGTATTGTTAAATAAATAAATAAATAAATAAATAAAAACCGTCTGAAAACGTGGGTTTATTGGTCGAAAAGTATTGATTTTCAGAAAAAACTTTATAGAGCAAAAATTGCTTAGAATTAGGCAGTCTATCCATTCCTGGACTTATTTTCAGCGAAACATTTTTCATCCCCGAGATGGGGTGGCATCCACCCCCAGGGTAAAAGCGACCTCCGGTACAGGGTCAACTTTGAAGTAGAGGGTAAGTAGAACCTAAATCTGAATTTTTATGAAAATCGGTGCTGTTTGGCAAAATTATACGGGAAAAAGGTCATTGACTGGACTATTTTTACTGCCATTTAAGCCCGATGTGAAAGTTCGTTTCTTTAAGTATTTTAAAAATAGATTTTCTACATACAATTTAATAATTTTTGGATAAAATATGCTTCATGATCGACTCTTATCGGTGTGGTTAGTTAAAAGTTAGAGCATTTTGATTTGTACTTTTCAAGACGATTTTTTCACAAGTGGATTGGTATTCTACAGGGCATAAGCATTGAACTCTATATAGAGTTCAATGGGCATAAGTGACATATTTGGTAAGGTCATACATTTTACTCTAAAAGTGCCAACGGGCTGAAAGGTAGAAATTAAATTGCACTCTATTATTAGTAAAAATCGATAAAATCACACGTGAAAAATTTTTACCAATGAACGAATAATTGGATAAAACAAATTGCGGACTGTGCACTTTTGGATCCATTACGAGCTCCCCACTCCGCGTACTCTGTAATTTTGTACATAAAAATTAAATATTCATATCACATTCTGAATAATAGCCTATTGATAGTTTAATTTCCTATATTTTGCACTTATTTGGCATTTGCCAAGGAATAAATGAATTAATGTTATTATTTTCACCATAATTAGTTTTGTAATTATCACTTTTATACCCTAATTATAATAATTGCTGTACATTTTTTTCTGCAAACCATTTTACTTAATTCGATCAACTTACAGAAAATTACATCAACATGATATTGCCTTTTAATGAAGTCATTAGAATATCCTTAGCAGACCGTTCACGTACTAAAAAATTTCTTATATTTAAAATGTCGTAAAAATCAAATAAGTTCATCACTTATAAATGTTATAAACAAGACAAGTACTTAATATTACAGTCGAAGTACATATTTCAAGTGTACATCCTCTCATACTGAATCACTTACATTTTTTTTGGATGTTAAACAGAGATTTTATACTTACTTCATATGATAGAACAATTTATTGCATGTTGCAAAATAAGAATTAGAACTATCCGTCTCTATTTAAAATATTAAAAATGTACAGGGTGGGAAAATTTTAAATAATTACCTCTATATCATTGTCACTGATAAACGGAAAATAATTTTTTTATTGAATAAAAATAATTTCTGCGTGTAAAAATGAAAAATAACATGGTATAAAGGTAAAGAGTGGTAAAATTGTAAAAAAAGTAGGTAACTTTGAACGACTGCATCTCAGGCAATTTATATAAAAAATATCGGTCACCATTTTAATGGGAATTACGTCAGCTTTCTTTTTTGTGAACCAATTCCTATACCTAAATCCACTCAGAGAAAAGTTATACATAATAGTTTTAAAAACCAAGAAATTGAAATTTCTCATTTTTGCTTCCCTCGCATACCGAAGGGAAGTATTGCATTCGAGAAAAAATCACCCTCCAAGATTTTTTCGAATTTTGACGTTTCAGAACACGTCTGTCTGTCTGTCTGTCTGTCTGTCTGTTGGTGCCTTAACTAAAAAAACTACTTGACGGAGAGCAGTCAAATATGGTAGGTAGTTGACGCTACTGTCAGCGAAGAAATGGTTAAACTTTCACTGGAAAATATACAGGGTGGACCGTCCTAGGGGAATAAATAATGAAAACATTTTTTTTTGCTCAAATTTTAAATTTCCACGTTTCATGACGCGCTAAACCTATTTCAGAAAAAAAAATTTAAAAATTCTTTTCACCAAATTTTTGAAAAATTTTTTAGTACTAAACAGATGAAAAAAAATTTTTTTTTAGTTCAAATTTAAAATTTCTACGTTTCATGGCATTCTAAACCAATTAAAAAAAAATAACATATTTTTTTACTAACATTTTTGAAAAATTTTGTATCATTAAAATAGATGGATTTTTTTTCTTTGTTCGAATTAAAAATTTCCACGCTTCATAGCGTTCTAAACCTATTGAAAAAAAAATTTTTGAAATTTTTTTTTACCATTTTTGAAAAAATTTTACCACTAAAATAGATGGAGATTTAAATTTAAATTTAAAATTTCCACGTTTCCATGGCATTCTAAACCTATTCAAACAAATTTAAAAATGTTTTTGAAATATTTTTAAAATTTTTTGAAAAATTGAATAGACGGAAAACATATTTTTTTGCTCAAATTTCAAATTTTCACGTTTCATGGCATTCTAACCCTATTTCAGAAAAAAAAATTTGGAAAATATTTTTCACCAACATTTTAAAAAAAATTTTTATCACTAAAATAGATGGATTTTTTTTCCCTTTTCTCAAATTTAAAAGTTTCACGTTTCATGGCATTCTAAACCTATTTAAAAGAAAAATAATTCGCAATATTTTTTACCACTACTATAGAATAGCAGGAAACTTGCCTTTTTGCTCAAATTTAAAATTTCCACGTTTCATGATATTCTAAACCTATTTCAGAAGAAAAAAAATTTGATTTTTTTTTACCCACGTTTTTGAAAAAATGAAATTTTTTAACCCCCACTATACTTCCACTCCACTACGTGGATGTGGAATTGAAAATGTGACAGATGGAAATAATATTTGGCATATGCACTTTTTATTTAAAAATGTGCAGGGTGGTAATCCCAATAAATAATTCAGTCATGGTGGATATTTGTAAAGGTATTTGCGCAAGCCTTCCATATTTGGCACCTGCCATTTAGTATTGAACTTTTGTTGTTGGATGAGCACTCTGTATATCTTTTTGACCAAAACTTATCAGGTTTTCTTTGTAATAATAGTGACAACTATATTCCGATTATTATTTTCAATGTCATCTCGTAATTATTAATTTTTCAGAGTGACCGTTATGCACAAATAAAGAGGGAAGTTCTGTGTAAATACCATTACCGATTATTTTTTAAATGGTTTTTTGATTTCAAATCTTATTATGTGTATATACAAAACATGTATATGTATATAGAAAGTAAGTCTGTGGCGTAGTTGATTTGGCAGTTAGTCTATCCGACCGCTGAAGTAATGTTGTCGCTTGGCGAAAATATTGTATTATAATATTAAATCGCATGAAGTAATAATTGTTATTTTACTGAAAACTTCTTTCAAATGGTACGCCCATGCGTGCCATTTTGTCTGACTTTGAAACAATTTGATTCGGAGATTAAAAGATGATGACGTGGACGACAACATTGGCGATTTCAACTGTAGCTGTAATTTAAAATTCATTTAAACATTTATTTATGATAAACAAATACATATTTTTAATTACGAGAAGCAAAATTTCAATCCTATATTCCATATTATAAGAACACCCGTTATTTAAATTTATTTTTCCGTTTTTCATATAGAATTGAAAGAATATGCTAAGCAGAAACAGTAGTCTGGTACACGAACATGTTTTGAAATTCAACAGTTAATAACACATACTTACATAAACCCGGCCATTGTCATTATCTAAAACAAAGTAGATTTTTAAATAGCTTGTCATTATTCTTCAGTTACTCGTTAGAAACCGTAAGAAATGGTATTTTATTACCCGGCTACAAAAATACCTCAATAACAATAAACGGTACAATCGTACACAATAGACAGTTTAGATATAAAAAAATAACAACAATAGTTCCGATCAGTAGAAACATGTATAGCGGTTCTCAAATTAATTAAACCAATTAATAATACTAGAATTTATGATAAAACTTTATAGTCCGGGAGCCAAAGGTTTTCATCTCGGAAAAAAACAAGAACGGTTGATTTTTGTCACACAATATTTTCAGTTTTTACTATATGAAATATTTAAATGTTCGCATCTCTAGATAGCGCTTCATTTGCATAATTGAATTTGAGTTTTAAAAATTTCGCTTTTCTGAACTATCTCGGGATATTTATAGGGTAGAGGGAAAGTTAAATTCTTTTTGATGACAAGGACACCTATTTATAAAAAAAGTTCATATGATTTTTTTAATGTCGATAGTTTCTGTATAAAATGAAATTAGAGAGTGCTTTGGTTCAAAGTGTGTCGAATTCGGTGACAGACGCGTGTTTCGTGGCTCCTACAAGATCTCCAGATAAAGAAAATGAGGCAATTAAATAAAATAAAATAAATAAATAAATCTGGATAAAGCGGCAACAAAACGTCGAAATTGTATTGAATTAAAACGTAAGCAATTCTGCATTGATTGATATAAATTAGCACGAGTCTAGCTATTTCATATAGTTGATATTTGATTAAATTATGTTGGTTGGATAAAACAACACAAAAGAGTTTATATAAACAACTCGAGAAAGTGTACTGCTTGACCGTAAAATCTATACCTTGATGGATGCGGTCCCTTCTTCAAGTGGGTGATATAAAATAAGCAACAGCCAGCCAGATGTGAATGAAACAGATGAGTTTTTGTTTACTCTACTTTAGTTTAGTTTAGCTCTTTAATGAAGTCTATTTCTTTATTTAAATTGAAAAATTAGAAATTGAAATTGACGAGATATTTATTTATTGGTTTATTAATCCTTGTCACAGGACAGTTTATTAAAGAACAGAGAAAAAAAATAGGTGATGAAATAGAAAATACCCGGAATTGGAAGGCGGTAGTTGAATATAATTACTGTAAATTGAAACCGATTGCAACTCCACCATAAATGGATATTTACCTGTGAAACGGTTAATAAATATAAACAAGAAAAAATAAAAGCTGCCAGATTCAGAAACAGAAGAAACAGGAAACTTAGAAGAAGAAAAATAAATAGCTGACGATAGATGGAAACTTAAAAGAAGCATGGAAACTGAAAAGAAGCATCTCGCAAACACCTGCACACCCTAGCCAATCATGACAGATGGAAACTTAATAGAAGCATGGAAACTTAAAAGAAGCATCTCACAAACACCTACACTTCCCATCCTGTAATCCCACCCCATGCGTCATACGGCTCTCGCTGCTGACAACAAGCATGTCCAATGTCCAACCCGGCGTATGCAGCCGGTCCGGCGGTATATAAAACATCCGAGATTTGGTTCCGTTGGGCGTGTTCGACGGACGACCAAGCTGCGTGTTGGAACGAACCTCCATGGATGCCCGGAATCGGCAGCAATGCCCACCTTACGCCGGCAAATCAATCAATCGATCAATTAATCAATCAAAATTAAATTAAAGAGTGCTATGATTTTGCGACTGTCCATTTGCGCGAAAAATTAATAATTAGACATGTCTTAAACTCTCCGTTAAAAATGAACCCAAAATTTTGTTTAAATAAATCATCATGAAGAAAAAAGGATGGAGGAGGCTATCAGATGCATTAATTATTTTTTAAAGGGATTGCTCCTGAATTATGTACATGCCTTTAAAAATTTTACTTTATAGATAAAAACACATTTTTGCTTAATATATTTTTTTATCTTTAAACATGTATCAAAATGTATAATCCCTGTTAGGTTGTATTCTTAATACTATACATTTTGATTCAATAATAGTAGAACCACCATTCGTTTATTGATAAAAAGAGCAGTTTGAAATTAGCGAATTTCTACAGATTAGAAGAAATTCACCATAAGAGTTCCATTAAAAATGGCTGTGAGGGCGCGAAATTTATTCGTACAAAAAAGAAAATAATGCAATATGAAGCTAAAATTATGTACTCTCTAGTGCGTACCATATTATTTAATTTCACAGTCAATATTTTTTTAAATTCACTTTTATGCATTGTGCGTTTTTTAAATTTGTTGAACAATATTCTGTAACGGTATAATTTTCGAGCTTCTAACGCATGCATTTTGTTCATGAATCTCAATACTTTTAACTCGTATGTCAATTTTAACCTAGTTTTTTTTAGGTTAGTTAGTTTCAGGTAAAATTCTGTAGAAAATGTGCTGGGAGGAACGAGTACCGAGATATTGTGCGCATAGCCGTTGACAATATTTGATTTTATACACTGATGTTTGTTAAAAGAATTTTTTTGCATTCCTATTTTGCAAATACTCATTTTTGATTGCATTTAACATAAACTAACGTTATAAAAGTTTTACGATGTTTAATTATTTTTCGAGTGATAATTTTTTTAATCGGTTTTATTTAGCTTACTTTGTTTGTCTCTTGTGTGGGTCAAATTTAGTAATTGAAATTTTACCTGTTGACCGATTGATCTGAAATTTGGTACACACCTTTAGTTCTGATGACAGTACAATTATGTATATTCATTATCATTGTAAATTCAAGATGGCCGCCGCCACAAAATGGCGGATTACTTTTTTTTTCAACCCCCTCAATATGGGTATCAAATGAAAGGGTTTAACTAGCAGAATACCGTACACCCTGAAAATATTCAAAATCCAAGATGGTCGCCACCACAAAATGGCGGACTACTTTTTTTTTTAATCCCCTCAATATGGCTATCAAATGAAAGGGCTTGACAAGTAGAACACAGTACACTTTAAAAGGAACTAAAATAAAAAACCAAAAAACTAAAAACTTGAAAATAAAATAATTTAAAAAAATTGTTGAAGTTAAACCGTTTTATTGTAAAGAAGCATAATAATGATGCAGGTAAAGTACTAAAAGCTAAAAAATAACTAGCTAGGTACCAGGTACCAATCATCACACCACTCTCCTCATCAATCTAGAGCAGTGATCAAACTAAAATAAAATCGTGGAGCGTAGCGTAACCTGAGTTAAATATGTAAATGATCATTCTGCGATGTCGCAAGATGATAGTGACGGATTTACTTTTACACACATTTTGCATAAGTTGTCTATTGAGAAGATGCATCCAAAGCATACCTATTATGATATGAGCGGCTGAACGTAGATAATAGAAATTCGACTCGCCCCTCGATTTTATTTTAGTCTGATGAATGCTCTATATTGATGAGGAGAGTGGTGTGACGACTGGAACCTGGTACCTACCTAATTATATTTTAGCTATTAGTACATTATCAGCATCATTATTATGTTTATTTACAATATCGTTTAACTTAAAACATGTTTCTACTTATTTTTTAAGATTATTTATTTCTTAAAGTTGAACTAAAAGTGTTTGAGGTGTAAATAAAACTTTTTGAAGTTTAATGTTTCTTTAATTATTTCACTTAGGTTAGCTAACCACTTAGGTTAGTTAACTAATTCATTTACTGTTTATTTTGTAGATAAATAAGAATGGAAGTAGTAGTAGAGTTAGATACCTGTTTCATATGTAACATGAATTTTGAAACCGATACATCTACAGAAACTGTATCTAGAGGTCAAACAGACCAATTGAAATGAGTTGTGAGAAGAAAGATGGTAAGAAGATGTTGACGTTTTTTGTATTGACAACGGCTCTTATACCTCTAAATGAGATAGACCCTATTTATGAAAACTGATTAGAGGAAGTAGATACGCAAGTTTTCGTTCTTTTCGAAGTTTTAGCAATTGAACATTTTGTAAGAAAAATGTTTTGTTTTTGCACACAGTAAGTGATATGATCTTTTTGTCTCTTTATAATGCATCGACAGAAGCTAGAAGTGTAGATGTTACAGGTACACATATTTTGCAAAAGCTGTCATTCAACAAAAAAAGTAGTAAAACTTGAAAGCTTACCGTCCACATCTAATGCCGCAAGATGGCACTTTTATAGAGTGTATTTGCAGTTTCAACGATGGCTATAAAATAATTTAACAGCAGGAGATTGGTGTTGGTGTAAAAGAGAAATTCTAACACCTGTAACAATTATTATGGTACCACCATGGTACCATCATCACCACAAACTATTCTTGCAATTATTGCAATAGAGGATGTTTAAGAGAAACACATATTTGCAAAAAATTTCCAATGATGAAGAAACTACAATGAGCAAAATGCATAATTTTTTTAAACATCACAGATGAATAGATCACTAAAAAACATTATTTTTCCAGTATTTTATTTTTGTTTAATGTTCTAATTAAAGGTTAAAAAAATTATTTACTGCAGCTGTCAATTTAACTGCGTTTAAATGGAGAAATTTCCGCACTTCTTGTGTGTGACGTCATCGGGCACATCGCACCGACGGAAAACGTATTGTGATTGCGAATGTGTACACATTATTTATGTTGTGTTATGGAAAATACAAAGAAAAGTAGCTATGAATATTGTATTGTACCCGAATGTACAAATACTACAATAAAAACTCCAGAAAAGTTATTTTTTAATGTGCCTAGACGCGATAAAGTTAGGAAGAAATAGAGCAGAGCTGAGACGAGACGACCGAAATGCAGAATTATCATCATCCTCAAGATTATATTGCTGCTAGGATCATTTTGATGTAAATTTACCCATTAAAACTAATTATTTTATAATAATATTATGAAAATATGTACCTAACCCTAATATTATTGTGATAATTTGCTTACATATCATGGTGAATTTGGTCACTTTCCTATTTATAGGAATACAAAAGTTTACTAACTTCTCTTAATAGGAACCTTCAATTAAAATGTATAAATGTATAAGAACGGTAGGAATAATGTAACTTTTCGACGTTCTACATATTATCCAGTTATATATTTATATACAGGGTGATTCACGTAGGCCATTCATTAGAAGTTTTTCAACTTGCAGTTGGATTAGAAACTTGAAATTTGGTATGCAGCCATAATCGATCATGCCCGTTCTATCTAAAATATTTTCAGTCCTCCAACTATACAGGGTGTGCCACAAATTGGTACCAACTTTCTTATTTTAAATGGAAACCTATATTTTTCTTTACAGGGTTCGATTGATCTTCTAATTCTGAGTTTAGAGAACCTAAGTTATGTTAACTTATCTATTATAATTTTTGACATATGTCCAATTTTTTGAAAAAAATTGCCGCTGCAGTAGTTTACGAACAAATTTGTACCTCCCAAACCTTTCAAAATTATGAAACCAAATTTGTGAAGCAGTTAGCTGAAAGTCCAGGCTAACTTTCGATGTCCCATCAGTGGTCCCATTTTCTACCATATGGGCGCAGTCGATTTTCAAATGTCGCAATCAAAAATTATCAAAAAGTCAATTTTTTCAAATGGCACCTACTATTTTTTTTCACACCATTCGAAAGAAAATTGAATTTTAGGGTGAGTTACTTAAGCATTCCCTATACCTAACTTCACCCCATATCGAGTTATTCAATAAAAATCAAGAAATACCTTATCTTGCCGAGAGATTCCTTACTTCATCAAGTATGCCATGGAAACAAAAGACAGTTGTAACAATTTTTAAAGCAAAATATGGATTCTTATTTAATTACACACAGCACCAACAAATTATTATTAACGAACAAGAACAATGTTGACGAAATTCTGTCAGTGAAAACGGTGCACACATTGAGCATTTGTATTGAAATAATTATTTCGTTAATCTGTTTATTTGTTATTTTGTTGTTATTATTTATTATTGCAATACGATTTTTGAATAAAAATTAAAATGAAATGATTGTTTCCAAAGCCTACTACCCTTGAGAAAAAAAAAACAATATTTTTTTCAAAAAATGCCAATAACTCAAAAACGACTGTAGATAGACATACACAATGTTAATAAAAGTGGCCCTAAAATTCAATTTTGCATTGATTTCTGGCGTCAGAAATGGTAGGCGCAAAGATGTGCTACGCAATCTGTTGAAAGTAGAATAATAGAATATTTGAACAAAAATATGGTGGTCACATTGAACATTTACGTCAGAATTTCGTCAACATTGTTCTTGTTCGTTAATAATAATTTGTTGGTGTTGTGTGTAATTAAACAAGAATTCATATTTTTCTTTAAAAATTATTACAACTGTCTTTTGTTTCCATGGCATACTTGATGAAGTAAGGAATCTCTCGGCAAGATAAGGTATTTCTTGATATTTATTGAATAACTCGATATGGAGTGAAGTTAGGTATAGGGAATGCTTAAGTAACTCACCCTAAAATTAAATTTTATTTCGAATGGTGTGAAAAAAAATAGTAGGTGCCATTTGAAAAAAATTACTTTTTGACAATTTTTGATTGCGACATTTGAAAATCGACTGCGCCCATATGGTACAAAATGGGACCACCGATCTTACATCAAAAGTTAGCCTGGACTTCCAGCTAACTGCTTCACAAATTTGGTTTCATCATTTTGAAAGGTTTGCGAGATACAAATCTGTTCGTAAACTACTACAGCGGCAATTTTTTTCAAAAAATTGTACATATGTCAAAAATTGTAATAGATAAGTTAACATAACTTAGGTTCTCTAAACTCAGAATTAGAAGACCAATCGAACCATGTAAAGAAAAATATAGGTTTCCATTTAAAATAAGAAAGTTGGTACCAATTTTTGGCACACCCTGTATAGTTGGAGGACTGAAAATATTTTAGATAGAACGTGCATGATCGATTATGGCTGCATACCAAATTTCAAGTTTCTAATCTAACTGCAAGTTGAAAAACTTCTAATGAATGGCCTACGTGAATCACCCTGTATACCTATGTATGTCAACAGTTATTTTTACTATTAATGTACCTACCTATCTACCTAAAAGTACGTACTTAGTAAGTGACGGGAAGTATTTATTATATAAAAAAGTAAAGCATTCTAAGATGAACAATATAAATTAATGTAACATTAAAACATTGCCTTGTTTACCTATTTTGAGGTTAGGTACATAAATAATTTGTTATGTTTAACTACAGTAAAAGGATAAAAATGGGCACAATTGAATTAATAATTAGAATAATGAATGACACATACCTTGTTGCTTTAGTACCTCCAATGTCTGCACTAATAAAATCAGTATTAGTAGCAAAAAAGTTTGTCATCATAAACACATCAACAACGGGCAAATTGTCACTCTGGCCCCGTAAAAGCCCACTGTCCGTCATTTTTACCACTTAATAATTAAAATAAATAAATAAATGAATGATTTCTTTTATGAAAATATCAATACACATTTACAAAACACAAAACAATTTACGATTTAACCCCTTGGCAGATAGACGACCATTAGACATTATGCCGAATGCCGTCAGACCAATAGCGTGGTGTTTTCAGTCACGTGGATATGTTCCCATAAAATTTTGAATTTCAAAGTCGTTTATTTAGGCTACACATTTTTTTTTATACCTTTTCTTCATTACTTTCTCAACTTATATAACATATATAACGAAAAAATAATAAATTATTGCATTTCTAAAATTCATGCATGTTGCTCATTGAAGAAAAAAAGAAAGAGGTTGATGAGGAAAATTAAAGTTCAGCTAAGAAAACATTCAATATTTTTTTAATTATTTTATTATTAGTTGGTTCTAAATATGAAAATATAATAAAATATAATTTTCACAAAATTTATTTTTTCATTTATCTAAAACTAATTTTTCACAAGAACTATTCGCCGTACAGAAACATATTATGAGAGCTTTTTTCTTTTAAATCTCTCACTTTTTACGGATTTTTTCAAAACTTAACCTCAATTTTTTTAATGAAGTGCAGAGTTGTAAAGAGTTGTATTGCTTAAGTAATATACTTTTAAAATAACAATTTAAGCCGTTTTTGTTTTTCGGACATTCAGCTATTTTTCGTCTTTAGCAACTGAACTATTAGTGACTTCTTTACCGATAACATAATATACTACTTGTCGCCTTTAACGGAGAATTTTTTTATACAGTTTTTTTACGAGTTCAAAAAAGATAGTTCTCTATAACCAGTTAGTTGGTAATGATTCACAGTAAATGGGGTCAGGTTTTTCCTTTCAATTCATTTTCTTGATTTTATTATTAATCCTACTTAACAAACATTTTAATTAAATTAAGATATTAATTACTATCTGGAATAAATGAACTGAACTGAAAATTTGGGAAACATCAGTACAATGTTTCATTGGAACTAGTTTTTTATAACTAGTAAGAAAGATATGAAATTATGATTATTTCACTCATTATTATGAAAGCTAATGAAATGCCATTTTGTGGGATCAATACAAAACTGTGATTATTAGTAGTAAAAGAAACTAGATCGTCTTTGACGATATGAGAAAGGACACTACTCTGTTCTCTATCACTGATATATTATAACATAACACGTTACTGCGGTTTCGGTACCTTAACTTACCATTTTCAAACGTTGCGTTGACTCGAATGAATGCATTTACAAGGGGCTGTGCATATTTATACTAAGTAATAATTACATTATTCTAGATACTAATTGATCAGGTGTTAGAAAAACAATAAACATTAAGAATGTTAAATAAGTAGTAACTAAATAAGTAATACATTATGTAAGTTTACTTTATAAGGGATTATTTTAACACATTAAACAGAGTAGATTGATATAGATTCAACTGGTCATTTAGAATATTGTTTCCGGGAATTTTGTTGGATTTGATAACATCTATTTCTATGATTCCAAAAGAGAATCATTTTCTATGATTATGTCAATATTATTATATAACGAGATATCATGAAAGATTTTCATTCACATAACAATTATAATATTTATCAAATAAATATTAATACAGCACTAGTTTGTTGCAGATTTAATTTGCCTAGTTTAGTTTACATTTGCCCTCGTACTGATGTCATTTCTTTTGTTCAGAAAGTAATAGTCGTTGCTATGGCTAATAACATTTCCTCAGACACCCATCGATTTCAATAAGATTGGAATGTACTAGAAAGGTAAAGGACTCGAAGAATGGAAAGAACACTGAACAGTGGCGGTCGATATTTCCCTTAAATCAAGATTAGGAAGATGTATGGAAGACGATATATTAGAATTTGTGCCTGTCTAGACTAACACGGCCTAATTTACCAAGAAAACCTCGAATTTTATCACGTCAATATCTCTGAAAAGGGGTGAGAAATCCAATGGAATTTTATATATAATGAGAGGGGCACTGAAGGTGATATATTGCCATTTTACTAATAGATTTTCGTTCTATTGTCATTGAAGGTAAACTATATTGGTAGTTGGACTTCCGTTGAAATCTGAATTATAATATTTCAGTATCTGAAAGTTTGAAATATTCTATTTATACCTTCTTAAATGATTTAATCGCCACAAATGTGTATTTCGAGAATATATGAAGAAATTTAATGCCTTGGTTTAAACACTAATTTATAGTATTTAATATTAACATTAAAAGATGGAAAGTATTTTAATTGAGACTTCTAATTTGAGATTTGAAGATGAACATCTTAATTGCAGCAAGTGTGAATGAGCTCATATATCTGCTTCACAGTTTTTAAACTATGGCCTCTGAGTATGATTTAAGTTTAAATTATAACATGCCGAAAATTGCCATTCCTTAAGTAACTATTCTTTACGACTGTTAAACAACTACTCTTTACACAGTACACTATTTTGTGCGTAAAACCCAAGTTGTTTTCGAAATATATTGCAAAATGAAATGTTTCTTTATTATGCTCTTTGCAAATATAAAACGAAGAGTACATTGCAGTTGATCAGCACATTTCTACGCACATTATTTCAGTAATATCACTCGCAGAGAAGAAATTTTCATAGCACTGTGTTGATGATCGAATTTTGAACAACTTTCAAAATGTCCGTCCGTCCGACCGCCACTCTGTCGGTTTGTCTGTCCATTAATCTGTCCGTCATCTGACTGTCCGTCCATCTGTCTGTCCGCCCGTCTGTCTATCCGTCCTCTGTTTGTCTATCCTGATGCTTTTAAAATTGCGAAAGTGATACCGGTTTTTAAAAAAGGGGATATTTCGATAATAGAGAACTATCGCCCCATATCCATCATCCCCATTATTTCCAAGATTTTTAAAATAATATTAAAAATGCGGCTTGTGCAATTTTTCGAATCTAATAACGTATTAAACTGTTGTCAGTTTGGATTCAGAAGTAAATGTAGCACATCCAAAGCAGTTTTCAAGGTAGTCGGCGACATAGTCAGTGGTCAGTGGCGAACTAGTATCAATTACATTATGTGACCTTTCAAGGGCTTTTGACTGTGTTTCGCACGATATTTTGTTAAACAAGTTATACTGTTATGGAGTTAGGGGTTTATCTCAAACATTCTTCAGATCATATTTATCGAATAGAAAACAAACCGTATGTATAAAAAATATTTTTTCCGATTATAGGTCAGTCATACACGGAGTACCCCAAGGTTCAGTTTTGGAACCCCTGTTGTTTATTATATATGTCAATGACTTATTCCATAACATGATCCCTAATACCTGTGTTGCATTTGCTGATGATACAACCATAATAAATTCAAGTCCAGACATGAATGATCTCATGCTAAAAAGTGCCGACTCTGTTTTACAAGCCAAACAATGGTTTACATCTAACAATTTGAAACTCAATGAAGAAAAGACTCAAAACCTAGTATTTTCTAATAGTCATCATATAACTAAGGGAAATAGCGCAAAACTGCTCGGTGTCACTATTGGCGACAGACTAAATTGGTCGTCCCACGTCGCACAACTAAGTCAGAATCTATCGAGATCGGTATTTGTTCTACGTAATCTAACAAGAACGTTATCAATGGAGACTCTAAAAATGAGCTATTTCGCACTATTCCATTCACATATTAGTTATGGTACATTGCTGTGGGGTAATTCTTCCTACGCAGATAAAGTTTTCTGGCTACAAAAACGAGCAGTCAGAATAGTGGCCGGTGCTGGCTTCAGAGACCACTGCAAGCCTATTTTCAAAAATCTTAAAATAATGCCTCTTCCGTCTTTATATATTTATGTCACGTTATTAGAAATTTATAAAAATAAGATTCAATTTGCAACAAATGCTGATACTCATACGTATGATACTAGAAATAGAAATGATTTTCCGACTTTCGAAAACAACAAAAAATTCTTTGAATTTTAAATTTTTCAATTATCTACCGAACTATTTAAAATTCTTGCCTAATTCGAATACATTTAAGGGGATAATCAAAAAGCATTTGCTTATACATTGTTTTTATTCAGTTGAGGAATACATGCAAACCCCCTTTGAAATTATATCCCCTGCTAATTAATTATATATTTATACATAATTATATACTGAGAAATGCTTACCATCATCACACTTTTATAAATTGATAATTGTTTGAGTTTTTACAAATTGTAAATTGTTCTTGTAGTTACTTACTTTTAGCGTGTCTTTTCATATTTTAATGTGTTTACAACTGCATGCCTTTGCAGTATGCATTCGATAACTTTATATTATTATACTTATTTTATTGTTTTTCTTTGACTTGCCAAAAATGTTATATTATGTAATTTGGTTAAATAAAATATCTATCTATCTATCTATCTATCTATCTATCTATCCATCTTTTTCGTCCGCCACGTTTTTTATAAGCACGATAACTTAAGGATGAAAACTCAAAATTCATTGTTTGGGCAGTAACTTAGTGTTAGCGAAGGAAAAGCAACAACAACAAATTCGATCAGTAAATGAAAATGCGTTGACTGCGTTACGGAGCACATATGTCCCGTAAAAAAATGAACCTATTTTGATTTATGTAATAAAACGATCTTATTTTGCTTCATTTTAACGTATGTAATTTTGATCTTAGATACGTGTTACTCGAATCAGACACCAGATATGATTTGACAATTTGTGGAAATGTTTAGTTTAGATTCCAACTACAACAGTGCAAAGCAGTAATCCATGTTCAAAAAATGCAGTAGTTAGGTATACTAACCAAATTTGACCAGTACCGCTTCAACTATATTAGGAAATGTTATGTGTGGTAAGTTACATTTAAGTATAGAATCAAACGCAGCGTGAGAAGAAATATTCGAAATGTACGAACTGACACTAATGTCAACCTTGTAATTGTCATCACCAATAAGACATCTAACTCTGGATAAGTCACATGTGTAGTATTTTTCCTAGATTGTGAGGTAACTACTGATGCCCACTTGTACGTTTAGAGGATGATGTAACAGAAAAAGTGCTTCTGTTTTCGTACATCTGGGATTCTGACGACATAATTATTTAATTAACAAATTTTGTGACTCATCCAGAATTAAACCTTAATTACTGGTAAAAACTGTATCACTAGACAGCTAATAAATTCACAAGAATAAATAAAGATTGATTATTTCTTTTTAAGAGAGTTTGAATGTCCTTAATATTCTCTGTAAGGAAATAAATTTAAAGAAGAAGCCACAAATAATATTTCCTTGATTTAGTGGATATATTTACCATAATACGACAATATTGAAAAGACAAAAATACAAAAAATCGCAATTTTATTAAAGTTGAACTAGTTTTACAAGTAGATACCAGTTACCTGAAGTAGAATTTTAAAATATATTTTTAAAGCGATTTTAGAAATATTGTTTGAATTAAGTGTTTGCTTTAGTGTGGTTTCTTGATGCGAGTACTCAAAGGATTTTAGTAATCCTTAATTTTTTGACCTTGTAGTATCACCTGGTAACTATATCTGTCTTCATCATTATACTCTTCGCAAGTACAAAACGAGTATATTTCATTCGATCTGTATATTACTAAAACCGGTCATATCGCTCGTAGAGAAAAAAATATCACATGACTATGTTGGTGATCGAATTCTGTACAACTTTCGAAATGTCCGTTCGTCTGTCTGTCCTCCTGTCCGCCTGTGCGTCTGTCTGTCCTCCTGTCCGTCTTTTTGTCCGCCTGTCCGTCTGTCTGTCCGTCCGTCCGTCACGTTTCTTGTAAGCACGATAACATAAGAACGAAAAGTTCGATTGAATTGAAATTTCGACAATAAGTTAGTGTTAGCTAGAGAAAGAACCCTATTGTGCTTGAACAAAATCGATCAATAAATAAAAAAATGTCTTAGTCTACATTAATCTTCACCTTCAATTCTTCTAGTTTAGGTCTTGCAGACAATTTGGTTAGTAGTCGGGTTGATAGCCGCAACAATCGTTCAGTTTGTGATACTAACATGAAATTTGGCTTGCTTACAAAATGTTTAGCACCAAATAGATTGTGATATAGTGCCAGTTTTTTTTTTGTCACAACCTTGAAAAAATAAAAAAATAGGTGATTTATTATAATACGAGCAAAAACTACTGTTATGATATGTGTGAAAGATTGAAGATTGATGTATATTATATCTGTTAGATATGTTAACAATTATATATCTTAAATATTATGTATATATTTATACAGGGTGAACAATCTCAAGTCGGCAATATTGCCAACTTCTTTATTATTGAAACTACGAGCTCGGTTAAATTAGTGAACTATTAGTATTTTTTCGCTGATTAACGTCGTGCTAACAGAAAAGAAAGAAGGAAAAAATTGCTAGTCAATTAGGGTATAAATATAAAAGGCGCCCCATTAAAAAAAAACATTTTTTGAAATATATCGGAAAAGCGATATTTAACTGTTTTTCTGTTAATCAGCGGAATAAATACTACTACTACTACTAGTTTACTAATAAATGTAACCTCTTAGCTTCAATAATAAAGAACTTAGCAATACCGACTTGAGTTTGTTCACCCTGTATATATGATTTTTTAGCGCATGAATAAATTAAAAATAATAAGCAATACATAACCTCTAAAAGTTTCTAAAAGTTCTAACAATGTAAAAATGCTTAAAAATGACGTACACCTGTTCGGTAGGCATTATGTCGCTTGCCAAAACAGGAACGGCGACTTAGAAACATTTTTCAGTCATGAAAATCAACTATATCCTCCGTCACTTTCTGACAATGGTTATATGAGACACGGTGTTAAGTCGGACTTAGTTGCTTACTTAACAGAAACTATATTGCCTACAACAGAATCACCAATATTTACTGCCTCGATTTTTGATGGTCCTGTCATCGTCCAAATGTTGAAAGTTTGCAAATGCCGTACCTTTCAAGAGTATTATAAAAATGTTTTTTTCCCCTACATTCTTAGACAGCTTCAAAATACCCAAAGACTTGATATTGTTTGGTATGTATACAAACCGAACAGTCTTAAACAACAGACCCGGCAAGCACGAGGATCTGGGACAAGATATGTTGTAACCCCTTCAACACCTATTCCATCTCAGTGGCAAGCCTTCTTGAGGGAGGATAAAAATAAGGAAGAATTATTCTCATATATTAATTCAGAAATACTAACGACTGACACCGAAAAAGAGATTATTGTAACTTCTGGAAACTTGGCGTATTCCACTGCTAACCGAGATCTAAAGTTAATTTCTCCCTGTTCCCATGAAGAGGCTGATGTTAGAATTTTACTTCATGCGTTTCATGCCGTTCAGGAGGGTCACGAATCTGTAATGATCCGAACAGTTGACACTGATGTTTTAGTGTTGGCAGTAGGGTTTTATCGTGAAATAAAGTCTAAGTATTTATCGGTAGCATTTGGCACTGGCAAGAACTTTTCTTTCATACCTGCACATGAAATTGCCAAGGGACTAGGACCACGAAAGTTAGTATGTCTACCAATGTTTCATGCACTAACTAGATACGACACCACGTCCTCATTTCTTGGCAAAGGAAAAAAAAACAGCTTGGGCAAAATGGGCAAAATTGGACGATCTGACAGAGGCTTTGCTAGATATAAAAAACGAGTTTAGGGTGGATTCTAAAGCATTGAAATGTATCGAAAGATTTGTCATTCTGCTCTACGATAAAGCTACTCCTATCTGCGATATTAATGAGGCACGCAAATATCTTTTTACGAAAAAACAAAGGCCACTTCAGTCGCTTCCACCAACAAGACAATCGCTTGTGCAACACGTTAGGAGAGCTGTCTTGCAAGGTGTCTTTCTTTGGGGACAAAGTTTGATCTCAAGTCCGAATGTTCCTGATCCTGAGCAATGGGGGTGGACATTAAATGAAGGTGTTTATCAACCGCTATGGAGTACATCGCCAGAAGCTTTGGTAGCTTGTCTTGACAAGCTTCTTTCTTGTAAATGTAAAATTACCTGAGGCCAAAAGTGTTCATGTGCTAGAGCCGAGTTAAAGTGCACAATATTGTGTTTATGTGATGGCGACCGTTATGGAACGGACAGTGAATAGTATTTTAAATTAAAATTAATAATAACAGTTATTTTTGTTTACTAGTTTACTTGGCAGTAAAATTACACTTAGTACATATATGCAGTGTGTCTAGATGTCCCATTTCCATACCAATAAACGAAAGTCTTAAAGATTTCGAGAACTCTGAGATATAAAACATTGAAAAGTTATCCTTATGACAATAGCATTTTTTAGCATTATTTGTTCGGACCTCGTCTTTACCTACAAAAACATGCAAAAGGGGACACATAAAATTGACACTTACCTAAAATATCACTTAGAGTAAGTTTTATAGTCATATATCTCAGAATTTTCGGAATCACTTTGGCTTTAGATAAATTGATGACTAAGATTTTGAAACAAACTGTGTATTTATTTATTTTTTTATGTCTTCAAATTTTAGTTTTACCGTTTGTTTTTGTAAACACTTTATAAAAAGGATAAAAGTTTATGTTATTAAAAGTATTAAATAGACATTTCATGACTCAAGGTCACTCACTTGTAATTTTTTTGATTGGCACTATATCCCATTGTTTTTAGTACCTTCTGAACTGTCTGTCCACCAAATTTCATCTTAGTATCACAATCTGAACGATTCTTATGAATTATTGAACTTAGCAGGTCGACCGAAGAAAACTGTAATGTTGAAGTTGTTTCCTATATTTCATGGGGCGTGGAATCGACTCTGACTATACGTAGATTTTTCGTCAGTTGCGGATCAGTCAGTCAAATTTGCAGATTTTAGTTCATTTTAACAATTTTTGTTCAACATTTTAAAAATTATTCGGGAAAGGAAATTTTGTTATTCCAGGCATTTTTTCACATTATTTTTCTTATTATTTATTATATTGAAAATAACAAAATCGTTATTTTACTTACAACAACAAACAAAAATATGCAAGATATGCAAGAATTTTAATAACTATTTAAATACATTTACTATTTCATTGAAATAGGAAAAATAAGGAGAACAATCGAAAATATAATAGACTGTTTGAATACAACAAAACTCAAAATTGAAATGAATTAAAATCACTGCAAGAAAGACAGTAATTGTAAATAAATGGGTACTTAACATAGCAAGATATAATATTGTTACTTTGTTTTAATTGAGAGAACCGTATCATAAAATCAAAATGGACGAAACATCGTCGAATTTTTAAAAAAAGTTTGAAAATTATAAATTTTAAGTTGTTGTCCAACCGTCTCGAAAGATCAATGTTTGATGTAGATTTTGTGAAGTACTATATTCTTTTGCCTTTTCCACTCATGGGATTTCAATTCACACACCAGAATGGTATAATTGTTTCTCAGTCGAATCACTAGCAATAATAATTCTCAGTAAATGCAATAATTTTAATAATTTTTAGATTCAAATATTTAAAGCCGATTGGCCATCATTAAAATTTCAGTTCTTCTACTCTCTACCGCTGCTGCGCCCTTGCACATTACATATATGGCTTTAGATTAACAAAGGTTCTAAAACGTTGTGCGTTGTGCTTAATCAATATCTTTAATAATTCAAACACCCGTGAATCATACAGTTTTTGAATGGCAGAGATAGAGAAATAGCTCGAAAAACCAACTTTGTCACTGACAAGCACTGAAGGCAATATTTAAGAATAAAATTTGCAGAAAACGTAGAATAACATTAGATCTACACTCTGGAACTTAACTTACTTCTACTGATATTATTACTTCTATTATTATACTCTTCGCAAATACAAAACGAAGAGTATACTGCATTCGATCGGCACATTTCTAAAGCTATTGCTCGTAGAGAAAAAATTTTCATTTCACTGTGTTGGTGATCGAGTTTTTAACAACTTTCAAGATATCTGTCCGTCTGTCCTTCGGTCACGTTTCTTGTCTGCACGATAATTTAAGAAATAAAAGTCCTATTCTATTGAAACTTGGACAGTAAGTTCGCGTTAGCTAGAGGAAAAACTCTATTATTTTTTAATAAAATCAATCAATGAATAAAAAAATTATTTATTTATTTTTTTTTTAATGTTTTGTAATTAAACTAAATATTTATAAAACTAATACTGTTTATAAAAAACTGCGAAGAGTATCCTATAGAATGTGCAACAATTATATTAAAAGGCAGTAAATCGGCGAAGAGCATCATGGTTAGCTTGTTCATATACATGTTTCAAGACAAACATAAAATAAAAAATAGGTATTTAAGAATATAAGAAAACCTTTTATTCTAACCTTTAAACAAGTATGTATTGCGGAGGCTGTTTTATAGACATACCTTAAAAGCTATATTTTAACCAATGATGTAAATATTCGAATAGTGATTTGCACCAAATTTGTTTTAAAACCTTATTTACACTTCAAATAGTGATATTAAGATGAAAAAACATCAAAATTTGTTTGCTGTAACGAAATGTAGAATCAGAAGAAACAAATTACACTAAAATTAGACGGAACAACAAGAAATGAGGAAACTTCTAACGGAAGGGTTAATCATCGCATCCACGTGACTATTGGTTTTCTATTATTTAATCCAGGGAGAATAATTTTTTAATGAGCGAGTAGTTTTCTGTAATGAATGAAGATATGTGGGCTATGGAACGAAGATACTAGGACCAAATATGTATGGGGTGAGAGGTGGTATCATCCCCTACACTTACACCTACACTATGCAGTTTTCTTATTTTGTTTAATAAAATATTCTGTTCCAAGGTACTTGAGAGACAAGTTAATTTTCAGATCGTCAGTACATACTGTAAATATCAGACATCAGTACGTGCTAACAGTGCCGCAACATCGTACAGCCCTTTTCCAACGTAACTTTTCTTACACATCCGTAGCCTTATATAACTCTATTAATCCCACATATAAAAATCTATCGACAGTTAATATTTTCCGTAAAAAATAAGAGCCTGGTTCATTAATTCCAACAAAAATTAGAATATATTCTTGGGCACCATTTTGCACTGTGTTTATGATTAATTCTTTTATTTATTTATTTTGAGTAATTAATTTTTTAGTATTTCTATAAATATATTTTATAAAGTATATACCATTCCCCTATTACATTGGATTATTGTAATATTGTATTGCATTTTTGTATTTTGATGTTTTCTTTTTTACGCAATTAGTTAGGTAAGTGATTTACAAGGTTAAGTGTAAGAATAGCCACATGGCTAAACTTCGCCTTGTAAATTGCTAATTGTAATGTACTTGTAAATGTACATCTACACTCTTTGAATAAAGCCGTTTATTATCCGAAACCCTTTTTCCAAACCCCTGGGAGGGGTATATGCTGCTCCTTGCATCTAACTAAGAGTGTCTGCAGCCTTACATTATTTTTTCGAGATTTTAGTATAATTTCACCCAATACTAAGTCTGTAACTCTATTTCTAGATACATATTTGAAAACATTCTTCTATTATTTAAATATGTTACCGCAATTTATCGACATAATTACAAATCACAGTATAAATATTCAACGATTTTAAATTTTGAACGAAGTGTTTCTTAAAACATCTATAAATTTTACTAAGAACTGTTTAATTGTTTATTAAAATAAGTCGACGTACTGGTGTTTTCAAAGTTATGAAAAATCTTTAAAAGGGTATATGTTTATTTAAATTTGCAATTTTATGCTTAAAACGTATTCGTACATAAACAGTAAACACATAAAAAACCATAAACCATCTTTATTACTCGCAAAGATTTGTCTAGACATCGTATTTTTAAAATTCGTTAATATTTGGCTAAAATTAAAATGTCTTGAAAGGAAGACATTTGCGATATAACAGAATTTATTACGCAAAAATGAAATCAATGGCTAATGTTTATCTCACAACCAAAGGGAAAATTCAAAAACCTCAATAGAACAAGGAATAGGGAAAAGAGCATAAAAAATAGGTGGCATAGATACACTGAAGATGCATTCCGCGTATCTAGCGACTTGAAATCTGATGTTTAGCTCACAAATTTTAAAAGTAAATGTCTCAAAAGCTTATGGGTAAAAATAAGGAAATGAGGTGAAAAATTTGCAACCCAAATCATAGAGTGGTTCTAGCGGACCTATCGACTTCAAAGTTATACCGACATGTATGGTTTACATAATTATAATCACAACTCTATTTCGAACTGACCTCTGTAAGACACCACCTATACTATTTACTGAGCCTTTTCCATATGATGTAGCAAAATAATTCCAAATGATATGATTCCCATTGCATTGTTAGGAATCTTTAAATACTCAGGTATGTGTCGGTTTTTAAATCGAGTGTGTGGAGCATCAGACCATATAATACACCACATGTCAGATCTAATATTTCCAGGATAGTAAGTTTTCGTGAAAAAAGTTTCAGACAAAAGTTGTCTGGTTTTGAGAATGATATCTTTTGAACACCAAACCACTTTTCCACCTCGCCCCCTCGCGGGGGGTGGGGTGACAAACGCCTATTGTCAAGAGGATCGAAATGGCTTCGGATAAATAAAACACCAAACCACTTCTCACCCCCTCACCCCCTTGCGAAAGTGGGGGTAACAAACCTAGTGTCAAATATAGAGGGTCGGAATGACTTCGGATAGAAAAACGTTGTAGACAAAAGTTTGACATTTTTTTCTGAGAGAATCATAATCCGGAATGACTTCGGATAGAAAAACGTTGTAGACAAAAGCTTGACATGTTTTCTGAGAAAATCATAATCCGTGCAAACAATGGGAGTTGACGTTTAAAATTTCTAAGTCACCCCAACCCGCCGCGAGGGGGTGAGGGGGTGGGAGGTGGTTCGGCATTCAAAAGATGTCATTCTAAAAACCAAACAGCTTTTGTCTGAAACTTGTTTCACGAAAACTTACTTTCCTGGAAATATTAGACCATGTCCAGACTTTTTGGACTCTCAGTATATATTAGACAACCTCCAAATCAAAAGCTTGTAGCATAATATATTATGCTCAAATAAACTGGGGTAAAAATTCTGATAACTCGCATTAAATGTTTTCTTACCGAGGCAACTTCTTTCAAGCCCAGGACTTTCTGTTAGAAAAAGAGCAAGAAGTCTCTACAGTTTATAGCGGAGTCGTATGAACCACAATTTTAGATTTAAAATTATTTCGCATTAGGCAGGATACGAATTCGCTTCATTGGTATCTCAGTTTGTAAACTAAACATGCTAACCATTGAGGCCCCTTACTGCATAACATTCATATAATATTAACAAGATGTTAAATATCCCCATACATCATAGAATTAATCGGATCTTAACCCCAGCCACGAAAAGACGCGCCTGAAACCGACACACTACCAAGCCGACAGCAGACAAAGTTCGTAGGCACGAAGTTTACCGTGAATTTGAAGAAAAATTATTTTATTGTCGTATCAGAATTCTTACAGTTTAACCAAATTAACCAAAGAGGAAATTCCAACAGTTTCCATTTAGTTTTGCGAGAGTTCGTAGTAAAATCATGTGAAGTTTGCCTCGTGCTGGAGACAAGCCGCTGTTCTGATATCTAATCTACAAAAAAATAAATAAACGTATTGATGTTTACCTACTTTGTTGTGTAAATTTATATTACACTCACGGGCGTTTATTATATTTATATGTACTTACATATACTGTCCTATAGAGCAAGATATGCTGAGTTTATTATTTATTATTGTAATTCATGGTATAGTAATAATGTCCAGCTTCAGGATAGTAAAATAGATAATTACACAGCCATATAAAAAAAGGTTTGACATGTATAGTCCAATGCATTTTTGACTGCTGAACACGATCCCTATGTCAGTTTTACAAAATTGGATCAGATTTTTCATTTTATTCTTTTCATTTTCACATCACTTTTCAATATCCAACAGTAGTCCATCATATTAACATCCCATCGACTTTGATATCTAGGCTCCATTTCCTTCATGTCATGGTGAAAACGTTCACACCACTATAATCACCTAAATTTTCTGGAAACTGATCTATATGGGAATGCAGGAAATGTAGTTTCAAATTCATTAGACAACCTAATTTCCCCAATTCTTCTACCATGTTGGATACTATTTCTTAGTAATCTTCGATCTCATTGTTTCCCAAGAATTCTTTGAAGCTCTGCCAAGTTCCTATTTCTGTATCTGACATTGTAGTGATGAATTTCTTATCTCTTAACATTTTCTTTCTTTATTCAAAGCTTTTACGATTTACTTCATGAGATCAAGTTTAATATGGAGTTGGAGACATTACATTTAAATCATGAAAGCTTTGAACAAATGAGGAAAATGAATTTGGGAATACAATTTCCACAGATATAAGCAACGACAAATTAAAGGAAGGCATTTTTGACGGTCTACGAATAAGAAAAATGTTAAGAAACAAGAAATTCATCACTACAGTGTCAGATACAGAAAATAGAGCTTGACACAGCTTTAAAGAAGTTGTTGGTAAATTTTGAGGAAACGATAAAAGCAAAGATTACAAAAAAATAGTATTCAATATGGGAGAAAATTTCGGAGAGTTAGGTTGTCTAATAAACTTGAAACTACATTTCATGCATTCTCATATAGACCAGTTTCCAGAAAATTTAGTGGTTATGGTAAAGAGCATGGTGAATGTTTTTCCCAAGACATAAGGGAAATTGCGCGTATAAGGTCAACGGAAAGTTAATATGATGGCAGACTACTGTTGGACATTGAAAAGCGATGTGAACAAAAGGAATAAAATGAAAAAGAAAACCAGGATATTAATATGATGGACAACAAAATGAATGTGAAAACGAAAAGAATAACATGAAAAAGAGGACCATTACGCAGATCATTTGAAAGCAAAAGAGTACGGCACCACAGAAAATAATAAATATGGATAAATAAGAATTCATGACCTGATTGATTGTACATCGTATACATGATCTACTGATTTAAGAGCTTTGATTTATATTTTAAACCCTAGCCTGGTCAGTTTTAACCTGTTTTTCGTAATTAACAAAAAATTGTGACCTGATGGAGCAAAACTACCATCATGATCGTGTTCAGTAAGTAAGAAATTATACAAATCCATTTTAAGATTTTAATTTGCTAGCATAACCAGAATTCAGGTTATCGAAAGAATGCAAAGATTTCATTAATATTTTTACACATAGTTTTACTTTTAGTTCTACTAGATAGTTATTATTTTTGCTGTTTGCAAAATCCTATTAAGAATATGTTTCGATACAATTATAAGCAAACAAGTAATGATTCACTTTTAAATATGATCTACTTATTTCAAATTCTTTATTCAACTTTGTTGCCATACAATTATGGATTATTAGCTTTGTCATTAAAATTAAGAAAAATGCAAGTGAAAGTAGAATTATTAAATAGATAAGGTAAAATATAGTAGTAAAATGACAATACTGAGATCTACAATAAATAATATTAAAAACATTTACAATTTGTGTAAAATACAAATAAGATTCTACGTAATTAAATTTTTTTACAGAATTTACAGTTTTCTAAGGTATTCTTCAAATTCTGTTAAGTTATAAAAGCATTTATCCAATATTTTTTTTACTTTTTTCTACAAATAATGGTAATGATTTGATACCAGTTAATTCAGGAGATAGCATATTATAATATGTATAACCGGAAAGGTATGGAGATTTCTTGTAAACGGTATGACTAAATTTATCGATACAGATATTGTTTTTATTTCTTGTAGCGTATGTGTGGACATCTGCATGTTTTTTATGAGTACCATAGTTCCGATGAATGAATGTTAATAATTTTAATAAATAAATACATGTGAGAGATAGCAATTTTTTTGTTTTGAATATCTCTCTGCACGATTCAGTTTGTTAAAAATAAGACATATTCTTTTTTGAATAATGAAAACTCGTGAACGCTCAGTCGCTTGCCCCTATACTATTATGTTGTATGACAACGCTGGATACACAGAGCAGTAGTAGAAATTAATTGAATCTTCAGTTAGAGTATTTTTTAGAGTTTTTAATGCAAAAAAGAAACTATTCAGTTTTTTCACAGATGTGATCAATTTACGCGTTCCAACTTAATGTGCCATCTAAATGAGTATCAAGGAATTTTGAAGAATTATTTAATATTATTTGTTCAGTGGGGCCGTTGAGATGTAAGTTTAATGATTTTTTGTACATACCTGTAAACTCTAGACTGACTGTATTATGTAACTTTATTATTAGGTGGTTTGAGGTACACCAATCTGTGAATTGTTTCACTACTTGTATATTAGTTATCTCTTGACTTCCTTCCTGAGACTAGGACAGTGGTATCATCTGCATACATGAAGATTTTTTTTTTTTTCTAATTTTTATTTAATGGTCTTATTTATATTAACGTCCTGTCGGAGTTCAGCTATTGCTGCTCTACCACTCAACCAGGACACGTATACATAGACATCAACACAACAACTATTCCCTGCGATATTGCCATCTACCGTAGCTGAGACTCGAACTCAGGATAGATAGCAGCGACTAGACATGTTGTGTGACCCAACAGTGGACTAGCTCTCTGCTACCGTCTCTGTAACACATGAAAAAACGCCACTAAACAGCCGAGATTCGAGCCCGGGAGTCCGTGGTCGCAAGCCAAACACCTTGAGCATTGCGCCACCGAACTGCGTTCATATATGTAGTTTGGTAAATCATTTATATATAGTAGGAATAATAGTGGTCCTAAAACACTGCCTTGGGGGGTGCAAAGATCCATATCAAATTGGTCCGAGTTTTCAATTTTTACTACTAGCCGTCGGTTTGTTATATATTACCCATTCTTTTACGTTTCCTTTTTCCCATCTATTTTTTCTGCTAGAATTGCAGAATCCAAGGTATCGAAAGCACGTGATAGGTCGAAGAATACACCAAAAACAGTATCACCTTTATCTATGCCGCTTAATACGTACTGAATTAATTCTGAAGTGGCAGTCTCCGTCGATTATCCACTTCTAAAGCCATGCTGGCAGTTAGATATTATTTTGTGCTTCATCAGAAATTATACGAGGCGCATGTAAACTGTTCTTTCGATTATTTTGGAAAAAGGACTTTGTGTTACAATTGCTCTGTAATTTTCAATCGACTCTGGATCACATTTCTTTAATATCGGAGTAGTTTTTGCTATTTTTAATTTACTGAGATATTTTCCGCTGGTGACTGTAGTTGGAGTTGGAGTTGGACTTTGTGGGAGGGCAGTCACATTTAAGTGACCGCAGCACCTAGGCCCCATTGGGCCCCTTGTACATCCTCCCGAGGGATACAAGATTCCACCTAGGCTTCCAACCATCCTAATCTTGTGAAGAAGGTGGTGATGCTGCCTAGCGGAATATCCCTCAAGTCGGCCAAAGTAGGCCAACGTTCTCCGAAAATGGATTCTCTGCTAGAGGAGACTGCCGGGCACTCACAGAGTACGTGTTGGACAGTCTCGTCTTCTTGTTCACAACCTCTGCATAGGGGTGTGTCGTTTAACTTCATGTTATAAAGGTGCTTTCTCAGCTGGCAATGACCAGTAAGAATTCCTGTCGCGAAGCGCAGGTTCTTCCTGGACATTCCCAGGTAGATCATCGTTGTATCCTTGTCGGAGTATCTAAGCAGATCCCTGGCCAACTAACAACTATGAGTTTCATCCCACAGTTTTTTAAATTTTCTGTGGGTGTTTTCTTTATTCATTAGCATTATTGCTGAGGTCGGCAGTATGTTAGAAGGGCCAGGTCCAAGTATACTTAGACTGGCTGCCTTCTTCACCAGACTGTCGGCTTTCCTGTTGCCTCTGCACTGTGCATGCCCTTTGACCCAGCATAGAATGACACTATTCATGCTGGAGGCACCCACGAGTGCCTGATGGCATTCTCATACTGACCTTGTTGTTATTTTGTGTCTCTGTAGGACCAGTAGTGATTGTCTACTATCACTGTAGATTCTGATTGTTTTTCCCGTTATTTGTCTACGGGAAATTTTTTTGCGGCTATGGTTATTCCCGCCAGTTCTGTTTGTGTTATACCTGGTTGTTTGTCCATAGCCCATTTAATTTGAATTTGCAGGTTCCTGGAGAATACCCCACAACCTCTTCCTTCTTTCTTTTTCGATCCGTCTGTGAAGATGTTAACTCTTCCTTCACTGACAGCCTCATTGCTACTGTTGGTGTGTATTGCATAGGGTCTATCAAAGATGAACTGTGGAGAAATACCATCTGCACGTACCTGCAGAGGTGGCATCTGTTTGATTGCCTCATTCCACAGCCGGCATCTGGTCACTCCACACCCTATGTTTGGCTGTATACCAACGGATTTGAGACGTGCCATAGTAGTTAGGGCCACCTCTTCTAGATATATGTGTAGTGGTGGCAGGCACAGCATCACTTCCATTGCTCTTGTTGGTGTCGTTCTCATAGCTCCAATTGTGTTTAAACTGGCTACTCGTTGTACCTGGCTGAGCTTACGTTTCGCTACAGTCTGCTGACTCTTAGGCCACCAGACAATGGCTCCATAGGCTATCATCGGTCTTATTATAGCAGTGTAAATCCACATAGCCACTTTGGGTTTCATTCCCCAGGTTTTCCCTATGGTTCTGCGGCACTGCTCAAAGGAGATGTAAGCCTTCTTTAGTCTTCTATCTAAATGAAGATTCCAAGTTAGTTTGGCATCAAAAGTTACTCCAAGGTATTTCACTTCTGATGCGAAATTTAGTGTGGTATTTAGGAGAACCGGTGCCGTCATTGGACCCAATTTCCTTTTCCTTGTGAAGAGGACCAGCTCTGTCGCTGGTGACTGTATTATTAACGATGTTCTGTATGTGAATACTTAGTTCTTTACTACACTCCTTTATTAACCGAATAGGTAATTTCGTCGAGACCTACGGAGGGTTTGTTTTTTAATTGTGCAATAAGTTTTTGGATGTCCTTGTCTGTAAAAGGCTTAAAAACATTGTGAACCTATTTGTGACTTGTAAGATACAATTAGTAATATTTTTAGAATAAAATGTATGCATTTGTTCTGCAACAGAATTTGCAAAGTGTTTGCCAAACACTATTTCTTTGTTATCTGTTTAAAATATTTATTTTTTGTATTAAATCCGGGCCCGTTTTAACCTGTTTTTTGTAGTTAACAAAAAATCCTGACCTAATTTTGTAAAACTCACATCGGGATTGTGTTCACCGATCAAGAACACATGGGAGTATATATGTGAAACTTCAGAAAATTTACTTTTTTGTGTGTCTGTCTTATTTATGTAATGAAATTTGCTTTGCTATCGCCTTTCACATGCTGATATTTAAAAGTAGTAGGTACTTACCGACAGAGCAATTTTTCAATTTTTAATATGATATAATGTCCAAAAATGATTTTTGAAGGACGATCAGTTAAAAATCTCTCATCTGATATGGAGGTTATCTAAATTTGATTACATACTGGCAAATTCACTATGAATAAAAAATTGATAAAGAATAAATACCTAGACAAGCATCAGTTATCATAATAAAAATGGTTCATAACTGGTTAATACGGTTTCCGATGTATCACATTATGAGAATTGTAAATAGTATGTGTAGAAAATATACTGATTTAATTTTTAGTTTAAATAGGTGACTAAAAATTTATTGGAAAAATGTATTGTTATGTCTTCACTGATAGAATTCCCAATTAATCAATACCTATGTATCTTTTTTATTAATTTTATTTTATTAGTTTTATCAGAAAGCATGGCGAGAATTAAGAACATTTAGTAATAAATCTATTTGGAATATACAAGTCGGTTCAGCATAATGTGAACATTGTGAACACCTCATATGCGAGTCCCAAAGGAAACAGCACAGGCAGCCCACCATTCAAGTTCTATTAGTAGAACTACTGAAGTTTAGATTTGTGGAACTTATCTGTACTATTTATCAGAGCAAAATGAACATTAGCGCAGCAGCGTAGTACATTTAACATGACCTGATTAATCATCGCGCATCGGAAACAGTCATATCACGAATCAATTCCTGCCAGTAGACGAAAGCCAACACATTGCATTTATGTTGGTTTGGTTATATTGATCTCTATGTGACCGACTCATTGACACCCTGCTTACATATTACACTTGAGAAACAATAAAATGTATGTGAGGTGTACTGGACACTCACGTCATGTGTACCGCACATAATTGCAACAGTAAATGAGGCCTATTAGGGGAATGTTAAAAAAATATTTTAAGATTCCAGCATACAGACCGTAATCTTCGTTGGCTAGCGTAATTGGAATATTATACGGACAGACACCGGTAAAAATTCGCTTAAAAAAAAATCTCCTCCCTCCATATCTGCTCACCATACCAAAAATTTCCAAAGAGAAAAAACTTTCGTACTTCATGCTTTCTTCGATTACCGACTGGCAGACGGTAACTATTCGTCGTCGAATTTGCACGCAATTTCCTAGACTAGATTAATGGCGTCATTATTTGAAGCTCTAAAAATTCGATCCTACTGACATGTCATTATAAGTGCCACGATTGCCTTGTTATTTATAAATATACAATGAAATAAACCTTTTGGTGTAGTTTTGAACAAAATTACTGCTTTGGAAATCTGTTTATCATATTGTTTCTGAATTTTCAAATGTTAAAATAATGTATTGGAAAAGAACTGCAGAAGAAAGATAAGAAATGCACAGTAAATGGCCACCATCATTTGAAATCTCGTAAAATTTTATTCACAAAATGCAATCTCTTTTTCAATTATTCTCATGGATGAAAAATGTTTTTAAAATTTTCCCACAATATTTATGTGTCAAAAATGGTTTTTAGAAACTAAATGGCTAGAAATATCCCCTCAACAAATTCCGTTATATGCATATAGTAATATGTTCTATTTTCGGGCACTAAGGCAAAGTTCACCTTCGAGTGCGGTGAGAAAAAAAAATAATTTGTTTGATAATATGGTCATCAAGAAAGCACTATTTCAAAGTTATACAACATATAAGTATGTGTAATGCATAATATTAACGAACAATGGTAAAAAAAATACATTTAACGTAGATTTCAAACATCTTAAGCTAACATCAAATATATCACAATTGTCTTGTATCGCATTATAAGCACTGCAGATTATATGAATTTTCAGAGGTATTCCAGTTTAATAAGAAATATAGTAAATTTCCTTCATTGGCAAAACATAGACATGTTCCCAGATTTGTTCGATAGGAAGAGAAAATAATACACGTCATCTGAAATAAATCATTTATAAGAAAAACAAGCTATATTCACCGATTTACTGCACTTGTTATATAATTGTTGCACAGTCTATAGAATACTTTCCCCATTTTTTATAAATAAAAACATATTTGCGAAGAGTATAATAATGTCAGTTTGTATTAGCAAGTGACGGCCTTGTCTAACTGCGAGAAAGCCGCAAAAGCTTGGTCCATAATCTTATCGCATTTGTGAGAAATTTATTGCTGTTAAGTAGATAAGCCATTGCCTAATTAACCGATTTTACTAGTGTCGGATTGTCGCAAGTGTTGTTGCAGCGTAACAATATTATATAATATAAATACATAAAAAAGAATTTAAATAATTACAATGTCCGGAAATTATAATTTTGATTATCAAACATCCAGGGACTACAAGATCATGACTAACTAAATACGTTAGCAAACGTTGTTTACGGCGTAGGCCATTTAAAATGCAGAACACGAAGTAGAAAGTTGTACTTACGGTTTAATTCTTCTGTAATTGGGAACTACACTACTTCACTATATAACTCGTTAACTATTAATAACATTGATTCTAGGTATCAATTTACTAAAGCAGGTAAGCTGGATAACCAATATTATAAACTTTTTAAAGTTTGGTACAGTTCTCCACAACTGACCCAGGCAAGAGTCTGCCGGGTAATAATGTATTTCGACGCGACGCTACTCTTAATGCCGTTTTGGCGGGATGGATCGTTTTTTGATTGGTCGTTTATAAAGTGATTGTTGATCTACCGCTCAATGGATCTATTTCTAGCGTACTAGCAGGGTAAGCTTAAGGTAATTTTAGAACAAAATATTAAAACAGTATTTTAGGTAAAATACTCTTATTATCGTGTGGACAAAAAATGACCCTTTACACGAGCGATATTACCGGTTTTAGAAATGAGCCGATCGAATACAATATACTCTTCGTTTTGTATTTTCAAGGAGTATAATAAGTAATCAGTAAGCAGTACCTAATAGACCAAGATCCTAGTAACCCCATACTTACGTCAGTTTAGCAAAGCTAATATTTTGACAATAAATAGTGTGATATGTTGTTAAGAATGTATGCGTACTTGCTAGCATGAACCGGTAACAAGTACAAAAGGTACATAAAAACCTTACTACCTTACGTTAAAGTGTGATAGCTGGTTTTCATATATGTTTGACAGAATACTGTTAAATAACAACATTAATTATTGCCAAACACTTTTCGTAGGCTCTGAGATCTTACTCTATAAAACCGCCTGTTGTTTTTATGGCAATCATTAAAAATTAATATTTATGTCCATTTCATGTCGAGAAAGTTCAACTTTTTGAAGATGCATCGGTCAAGCAAGTCTGGCTAATTGACCACCGAGGTCTCCTGACCTTACACATCCAGACATTTTCTATAGGACAACGGAAACAGGTATTAGAAGCAACTTTTGATGTATGAGATGGCATTAAATATGTATGGCCGTTCCAAAAATATACTACACTATCTTTCTTTAAATATCATCATCATCCTTGGCCCTAGAACCCCGGATGGGTCTTGGCCTGTTCCAATATCAGTTTTCATTCTTCCCTATTATTCGCCTTGGCTTTCCAATTTCTAATTCCTAGCATTTTTAGATTCTCCTCCACCTGATCCTTAAATCTAGTTCTAGGTCTGCCTCTCTTCCTATGTCCGGCCGGTGTTTGCTGAAATATTTTCTTTGGTGGTTCCATGTCATCCATCCTTTCAAGGTGCCCAAGCCACCTTAGCCTATTTATTATGATGGACCTGACAATATCAGGTTCCTCATAAAGGAGGTAGAGCTTGCTCCTGCGCCACGTCCCATTCTCCAGTACACCTCTATATATATGCCGCAAAATATTTCTTTCAAAGCCGCCTAGTAGCTCTTCATCACTTTTTGTCATGATCCATGCTTCCGATGCGTAGGAGAGTACTGGTTTAATAAGAGTTTTATATATCAATATCTTGTTTTTTTTTTGGTTATTTTGCTTGGTGATAGAAGCTTTTTTAGTCCAAAGTAAGCTCTATTAGCTAAGTATATCCTTCTCTTGATTTCTGCAAGAGCAATTTTTGATGTATGAGGTGGTGTTAAGTATGTATGGCCGTTCCAAAAATACGACCGAAAAAAGTTTTAGTCAAGAATAAAACATCCCACCCCGTATCTCAAAAACTATTATCACTCAAGGATAAGTTTGGAGGTGTTTTGAATTCAGCTAAACGCGCTCTACCTTCCCACTACATTATCTTTCTTTAAATACAGGACACCCTTTATACATTTTTCGCTGCTAGGACTATTCGCCCACCTTTAGATTTTTCACTTATTTTCCGACATATTTCTTCTAAGTCTTTTGTTTTTTTCTTTGCATCGACGCTGGTCGGACCACCGACATATTTGAAGAATTTCCAAGGCTGTTTAATTAGTCCGACCTTATGATATTTCATCATTTGAATAATATGACACCTCAAAATTCAAACAATTTAAAGCCGCCGCCTAAAGAATCACTACTTCCACATCCAAATTTCCTATCCAAGTCTCTTTAAAGGAAAACATCTTGAACATGCTTGCACTCTAATATGTGGAACTAATTGGTCATAGAAATTTAACAAGAAGGAGTTGCCGAATGCCAACCAAGCCTCCAGAATTTCCGTGCGAATACCAAGGCAATTTCCGGGCGTTTCCTAATCCATATTAAGAAGGTGCTGTATCCATATTCGGGCTCTGTCCAATTCATATTCGGGCACTGCCGAATTCATATTCTGGCATTGCCGAATTCATACTCTGGCACTGCCGAATACCAAAGTAACTTCTGGGCGCTACCGAATCTATGTTAGGGTGCTGCATAATCCATATTTGGGTGCCGCCGAACACCAACGAGACCTCTGAGCGCTGCCAAATACCACGGTAATTTCCCGACTTTACGAAATTCATATTAAGACGCTGCCTAATCCATATTCGGAACACAACCATAAAGGATCCATTTTGATTGCAAGATTTGACAGAAAAATACTAACTAACATACAAAACAAGTTAAATAATAGATTTTATAAGTTAAGTTTCTGGACTCTTCTTAGCTTGCCTTACCTATTTTTCCCTATTTGCCCCTTCTCATCTCAGGTGTCATTATAACACATATGTGTACCAAATTTCAAGTGAATATCAACCGTGGCCGAGAAAACGTGCGACCAAGAAAAGTTACAGATCGGCAGACCGACATAATTTTTTTCTCTCTAATTTAAATTCTCGACGTTTTATGACATTCTAAGCAAAAAAAAAGCAAAAAAAAATTTGAAATTTTTTTACGATTACTATACTTCTACTCTACTACGTGGATATGGAAGTAATTATCAAATAACTTTCTTATTTAGAATAACTGTTTTATAACTAAATAAAAAAGATAATGTTAAGAAGTTTTCAATCTTTACTTACTTTTATTTCCAAGTCGGCACGGTCGACCCGCGTCATTCTGTTTAACTGCTTGATAGAGTTTTGCAATTAACCCAACATAATACTAAACCTGTTGTAGTCTACCCACGCTCTAAGAAGTTCATTAATGAAATTAAATTAGTAATTCTTGAACGGAACAAACTTCTCGAAGATTAGAGTGGAAAAAACAACACGGTTCTCACTTTAAAATATCTACTGTAACAGAATACTAACAGCTAATGGAAATATCACCACTTGAATGATTTAAGAATATCCTTTTATTATTAAAAATATAAACATATTATAACCAGAAATATTGTTAATAAGCATCGTCGAAAAATTGTTTTTTAAGAAATTTGTTTCATAACATTTGGAACTCAAATATCAAACGAAAAGTGTCTACGTGTATACTGGGGGTCCCAAAACTCAACGTCATCCCGTGGAGGGCTGATGGGCCAGCTTATGACTGACCAAAATATTAAAATATGATCTTAGTAAAAAATTGTTAATTTTTAAGATATTGAAACTCTAATGAATTTCGTGAAAATCGACACCTTAGATCCATTTCTATATTTTAAGATTCTAATTTTTGTTACGCAACCCTGAATAGTCCTGCTTTTGACCACAGTCCTAAATAAAGTTAACGGTACCATACCTTGGAAAAAAAAAACATTTTTGCCCGATTCATGAGTTATTTTTTTTATTAGCTAATTTAGATTCTGCATACACTAAAAAAAAATTACCGCTCTTACCCGGCAAGTTATTTTAAAAAATTGCTCATTTAGTGCAGTTTTTAAAATGCTATAACATTTTCTATGTTTTATTTTAGAAAAGGAGATACTGTTATTTTATTGCAAGAGGAGCCCATTGATTTCAATAATTAGGAATGCGAATAAAAACACTTGTTAAATTAAAGTAACGGCTGTTCAGCTCATTACGCACGAGGTGTGAGAAATTATTTGGACCAAGCTTATTCACAGAGATGGATCGGCCGTTATGTTCCCATTCTGTAGCCTCCCCGGTCCTCGGATTTAAATACGTTGATTTCCTTCTACTGGGGTTACATAAAGGAGAGAGTCTATGCTAAATCAATAAATAATGTAAATCAATTGAGCCGCCGCGCGCCGTATTAATGAAGCCGCACAACAAACAAATGTCGCGGAAAGTGCAATACAGATAAATGGTCTTTTTTTAAAAAATGCCGCGCTTGCATTCAACTTGGTGGCAGGCAATTTGAACACATTTTTTTATTTTCTTTTGTGTTTTGGTTAGTTTTCAGTAAATACAAGTGTTTTCCATTCGAACTCCAAATTATTGAAATAATTTCACAATGAGCTCCTTTTGCAGTAAAACACAGAAAATGTTAGCATTAAGGCCGCGTTTTGTAAATCACAGGGAACAAATGGGTCACTTTATGCCCTGCCGCCCGTTTCACTTGCCTTCGTGGTCTGAAAAACATGCCGTGGCGTTTTGCAAAACGCCAACGGCAAAAATCCGCCCGACGTTTCTTAAGTAAATACGGCGCCTTATGGGTTCGTTTATAGCAACCCTGGCTTTTTGTGCCGACCGCATCACTGCTGCCAAACACAATGTGAAATTATTTTATTCTAGTCGCGTGAATATGTAAGGACAGTGTGCTTTAAATTTTCAGGAATTATTAGTAGTTAATACTGAAAGTTTTATAGAAGAAATTAGGAAAAAAAAAGCGATTTGGGATACCACATCCGAGGAATACAAAAATTATTATTATTTTTTAAATATGTGCTATCGAAATACCAACATCACACGTATAAAAATAATGCTTAGATTCAAGAATCCAATGTTTCATATATACGCAAATAAATACATTCTTCATATAAAATAAACACTTTTGTATTTCAAAACTAATTGAAGAAATAAAAAGCTTAAGTAAATAAATTATGTTTATTATGTTTGTTTTATGCGAAAAATTTATTTATTTGTGAAACAATGGATTCTTGAATCAAAACATTTCTAAGGGCCGGTTTTTCAGTGCCAGGTTAAAATTTGTGTTGTAGCATTTGAAAAATCTACATTAATAATTTCAGTTTGAATACAGTAAATTAACCCATTAGTTCATTTGTTTAAGGGGAGAGGTAGGCAACCACTCGTACTTCAAAGGGGCATAGCAGGTCGCATATCTGAAATTCTCAACAAGGAAAGAAAGCGTGTTTTCTTTTATGTATTATTTTTGAGTCAGAGGTGTTACTCACATGTTCTTGTTGTTGGGATATTACACAATGGTGTAATTCAGTCTTTGAATTACAAGCCCTTTTGTTGGCGCATTTTTATTGGCTAGAGAAAGTGTTCTCTAGATGTTCAAGTTGGCAACGCGGAGAACTGTCAAGCAGATTTCCGTCGAGGATCCGTCTTTGAGACAGCCACGAGTGAACAGCGGCGGTTCCGACTTTGTGTGGAATTTTTGGGTTTTACATCGTTTACACTGAGTACCCTCATGATCCTCATCGCCTTGCTGTGAAGATTTTGTGAATTTCCAAGAAGGAGTTCTGTTGATTGCCACAAATCTGATCGCCACATGTTTCGCGAGGTTATGCAATACTCTCTATAGGAGGTGAGCTTTTATTTTACTTAGTTGGGGTTTTATTTAGTTCTTATTTATTGTAATTATTACAGAGTGTTTGGAGGGACTGGTCCTTTGAAAATAAGTTATGTTTGGTATAAGTATATGTTTGGAGAGGCTTACAATTGGGATGAGCACATGTTTGGTGCTGTAATTTTGGTTATGTAAGGGGGCCCAGTATTTAGAGGAGTAATAGGAGGAAGCCTATTACTCAGATGTTTCGTTTTATGTGAGTTCCGCTGACACTTTGAGAAGTTAGGACTGGCAGAGTCGTTCGTAGCAGTCTCCCGGAGATACAGGTAGAAATTTGATGCAGCACGGAGTTGCAGTTGCAGCCAACGTTGAGAACGTCTATGAAATGGTGACAAGGTCCCACTGCAGTCGTCACCGATAATGCCAAGGCTTAACCAGGTTTTTTTGTTCATTTTAGGCAAATATTTTAGAGAAAATATTATAGTTTAATTCAGTGGTTTTTGTTCGTATGTTGAAGTAAATTATACCACCATCTTGCAACTATAAATCAAGTTCTAAGTTTATGTGTAGAATGATGCTACATTTAAGAATTTTACTGTAAAACACCCATGGTACCGTGAGATGTTGATTTACCCACTATTACGTCACACATATAAAAATTTAATTCATGGTAGATCTTTAATTCGTGGTTGTAAGTTATAATTCATAGTTGCACATTAGCAAACTCGTAGTTGCAAGAGAATCTCAGTCAGACATCGAATTTTGAATTCAAATTAAGTTTTTTGATCAACTGTATAGAATTTCTTTAATACGTATGAACCACGATTAGGTGAGGTTTGAAGTTTTTTATTTTTACTCTTTTTACTGTTGTACATCTCATGTGTGTTGCAATAAATGTCTAATGTCTACATGTTCTTATTATTTGCACTTGTACTCCTGATATTTATTTAAATTTTGAAATGTTACAGAGTAAAGTAGAGTTTTGATATTACAGATATATTTTGAGTATTCCATCGCATGGTTGCTAGTAACTTAATTTTGTTCCGAGCTGGCAAAATTATTTAAATCATATTACGTAACATGGCGCCCTTTTGAGTGTCCACACAATCCTAACCCATGGCCTATGCTCTCCAACAAAAAATCAGCTGCCGTTCGCATCGGAATAACATGTTTTAATATTTAGGTATCAAAATATGTTACAGTGTTAACTAAACGAGTTTAAATTTCAACACGCATTTTAAACTAGGTTAGGGCTAAGTGCGTTTTTCAGTACATTAACCTTCCTTTCAGAAAGCTGGGTTAACTAACCTGAGAATTCGTGTGGTTGGCAATACTGTCAAACTAATTTCCACTGTTTTGACAGATGTGACAAAACAGTTTTTTAAGGTTAAGTTTGTTTGTGTGAGAGAGAAGGGTCCTAACGTTGCTTTGCGGTCTACAATATAGATCTAACGGGCAATATTATACATATCCAGCAAATTTCCTATGATGATGAGAACATCGTATCTTTCATTGGACACCTGACAAGGATTCCAAGGTCCAAAAAAGTCGAAGAGAGAAAAGATAGAGTTGACATGATTATGTATAAGGTTCCATTTAACACAAGTCAGTGTATTCAAATTATTCTGGGGCCTGATCCAAAACCAAATAAAGTTACGTATAAATTAATGGTAAACTAACATCTTCATTTGAGAAATTTGAGCAGCTGTTCCCTTTTTGCACAATAAAATAAAATAATAAATAAAAAACCAATGCGCTAAAAATATTGTAACATTAAGTGCTGCCACAAATGCACATGCACTGCAAGGATACGCACGATCAAAAGGACACGTGAGAGATATAACATAAATGACGTTAGTTAAACCAGAATTTTTGGTTTAACCCACCTCATTGCCACAGATTAAAATTTCTTGGTCAAGAATGGCGGTTAAATTTAAACGCGTACTGAAAAACTGATAATCATAAAAATTTCAGTTAAACCAAAATTTTTGGTTTAAACTAGGACTGAAAAACCGGCCGTTACTGTGCAAGGAAACAAATTCAAAGTAATTTCCAACTATTTGTGTGGTAGCACTGATATGATATTTTTGCCGTCGCCTTACCGACGGCACAAAGCGGATGCATAAAAGATTCGCGATCGACGTTGAAATTTTTATTTTACTATTTTTAGTAATAAATAAATATATTCTAATTTTGTTTACAGAGTGAATGCATTTAACGTAAGAAAAAATAAATTGAGAAAAATTATAGACGAGTTATACGAATTAGTTTTTGGATTTATGTTGGAGATGTTGAGTTCATATTTATTCCAAATATTTAACCAGTAAGAAACAAGTACCTAAGTTAAAAAAATATTATCAGTAACTATCTGTAAATAAAGTAATTTACCGCTATGACGCCAATTATGAACGCTTTTGTGTAATTCTTCAGAAATATAATTCAAATTAAAAATGATATAAGCCGCACTAAACTATTTTTAGTTCATTTCGGAAATATTAATATTTACGATATAGGCAGATGTTTCCTCTATATAATGTGTTAAAAACAATATTTTTCATTTTTAATTGGATTTTGATATCATTTATCAAAACCTGAGACAGCTGCGCCGTTGCCTATAAAACGTCGGTCGCAGAAATATGTTTATTTATTTTTAGAGGCCAGAAAATAATAAACAATTAGTGCTGCGAAACAATATTATAGAAATACACATTTGTTTCCCGTTTATCAGTTAAAAGAAGCAACTTTATAAACCAATATCCGGCTAAAGCGGGAAATTGCATATCCTCTGGAGATATTGATGTTTACCGAGAATCTGAAATATATAAGCTTCATTCATATTCTTTTTAGACGCCAAGTGCTTGGCAAGAGTTGTGAAACTGTTTGGTTATCAAACAAAAATATAGACGTACAGTTTTGAATTCATCATGTTGATATTGTTATATATCGATATAGCGATTACAATGTATCATCAAGCTACTGTAGAAAATTAAGCAGAGGAGGTGGTACTCTTATTCTTACAAATTCATTTGTTGAATGCAGGTCGCTAGAAAAAATAAGCTCACTCTCTATTGAGAAACAATGTGAAATTTGTTGTGTGTTTGTGCCTAAACAAAATATGTATGTATTATGTGTCTACAGGTCACCAACTGTAATATTATCAGCATCTGAGGACTACAAGCTCTTTCTAAGCATATTGGAGCAGTCACTAGACTATTTATCAACTGAAAATATAATTTTAGCTGACGACTTCAATACCTCGTTTGGGTGGGATAGCAGAGAGTGTGCAAACCTAACAGATTTATTGTCAAGTTATAATTTCCGACAAATGATAACTTCCAATACACGAATGGATAAATGTATCGATAATATATTCATCAACTTTAATAGTAATGTATGTTCATCATTAAGTATAGATTTAGGTATCTGCGATCATTATGGTCAATTTTTAAATTTTCATTTAGATAAAATTCAAAGGGCATCTAAAAGCAGAAAAACCTGTAGACCAATAACTGCCGAAGGCAAGCAAATATTTTTCAATAATGTAGAAAATATAGATTGGAATTTCATTGATGATGATAATCTGGATTGTAACAAAAAATTTAAAATGTTCACAGAGGCAATAATAAATGCAGTGGTTAATGCTTTTCCTGAAAAGTCAGTTTTATATGATCCAAATGTCACTTATGATTCAAACTGGTTCAGCGAAGACTTGTGTGAAATGAGGTCAAAATTAATGCTATTGTCAGATCTATATAAACAATATAAAGGTAATTATCTGAAAAGGGAATTGTCTGATTACAAAACTAAGTATAGAAATGCTATTATAAATGCAAAAAAAAATAATAATGAGAAATTAATAAGAAACTCTCAAAATTCAATAAAACTATGTGGCAAATCATAAACAAAAAGAGAAAAGCCACACATTTACATACACAGAAAGATACTAGTTTATCTCCAAACGAGTTTAACACTTTTTTCAGTGAAGTTGCTGAAAATCTTCTGGAAGAGTTGGGTGATAGCAAAATAGATTCTGTAGATAAAATGTATCATAATGAATCATCCAATATAAAGGTATTTGAGTTTAAACTGGTAACTCACAATACTATTAGAGAAGCCATTGATTCTATAAAAAACAAAAACAGTAAAGACATCTATGGTCTAAACATAATCCTAATAAAAGCTATTAAGGATTTGATTATATCACCATTATGCAAACTCATAAACTTGTGCATCAAAGAATCGTGTTTTCCAGACTGCCTCAAAGAGGCTATTGTAATTCCGATATAGAAAAAAGGAGATGCAAATCATGCAAATAATTATAGACCTGTGTCACTATTACCAATATTTTCAAAGATAGTGGAAAGATGCTTTTCAGAGCAAATAGCAAACTACTTTGAGACCAACAATATTTTTTATAATAAACAATTCGGTTTTAGAAAATCAAGAAATACCACCTCTGCAATTCTCGATTGAATAGACCAGGTTTTAGGGGCTTACGAGGGTCGAGAACATATGTGCACTATATTTTGCGACTTAAGTAAAGCGTTTGACTGCGTCTCACATGAAGTACTGCTAGAAAAGCTAAAGAGATATAAGTTCTGCCAAAACAGTATATCACTATTGAGATCATAATAATATTAAACAAATAGATATCAAACAATTAAACTAAATAATGCATATTCAAACAAAACAAAAATAATACATGGGGAGCCCCAAGGCTCAGTCCTTGGCCCACTTCTATTTTTAATATATGTAAATGATTTTCCATGTGCAAACGAATACTCTAGTGATATACTTTTTGCAGACGATACAACTATTTCGGTTCAAAACAAGAATATTGAACAACTTTCTGCTATGGCGTGTGAGGTGGAGGCAAAGGCAGAACAGTGGTTCAAGTCAAATAAACTTACATTAAATAGAGAAAAAACAGTGCATATGATTTTTTCACTGCGTAATAAAATAGGGCACTATGTTCCCGAATCCCAGGAATCCACGAAGTTCTTGGGAGTTTATCTGGATGATAAATTGACCTGGCAGGTACACATAGAAAACTTGTCAAAAAAATTAGCAAAAAATATATTCATCTTGAGAAATTTAGCAAATGAAGTAGGTGAAGAAGCCTTGAAAAATGCATATTTTTCACTATGCCACTCTTTGCTTTCTTATGCTGTTTTAGTCTGGGGACAAGCATCAAATTGGCCTAGAATCTTTGCTCTACAAAGAAGAGCAATGCGTATAATATCTGGGTTAAGTTATAAAGACGACTGTAGAGAACAATTTCGTAGGCTAAACATACTCACATTACCATCGATATATATTTATGAATTGCTTCTGTATGCTAGAGAGAGCTTGTATCCTCAAACAAGGAATGTGACTACCATTACATGACAAGACACAAAAATATGTTAACCGCACCTTATGTAAGATTAACCAAGAGTCAAAAGGGAATCCAATATTTAGCACCCAAATTTCATAATAAATTACCAATGAATATAATAAATCTACCAGATCGGGCATTCAAGAAAAAAATAAGGGCCATCTTACTCGAGAAATCTTTTTATTCTTATGATGAATTTCTATCACATGATTTTAGTATATAAGTAAATGTCCGTTTGTTTCATTTCCTGATGTTTGTCTTATACTTTATATGATTACAAGATATGTATATGTATTGTTCTATATTCTGATATCTATTTTATATTTTTATACGCTCGAATTTTACTTCTTAAAAGTAAATTGTAATGAGTTTACTGGGCGCCAAACAGTTTCTTAAAAGCTGTTAATATTATAGACTATAGAACACCATTAGCATGACTATCTACAATCTATAGAATGACTCTTACTCAAGGTCCAACGGTGTCGGTTCAATAAATGCTCATCGATCAAGATAACAATCTAAATAAATCAAACTCAGTATTGAACGAACAAAGTATTAATTTATTAACAAATTTGAACTTGGAATGTAATTAACAAATTTAAATAACAAAATCTAACTTAACTAAAATGATAAATATGGCCTTTATTTAAAATAAATATGTACCATGGATTTCTGATATTGTAAAGCTTTACCTTGTCTTTCTTTCAACTCGAGTAATGTTAAATTATAACCTCTAACTGGTTATTATAATCCTTGAAATATTATGTCACTTAACTGACTTTTTAAACCTCTCAAGGCTTCTTCTTCTTCTTCTTTACTGAATTGACGTTTGTTTATAACCTCCAATTTGTTTTCAAGATTTCCTTGAAATATTTCTATCACTTGATTGACGTTTGAGTTCCTTCACCATATAAATTTGCTAACTGGATTAACAAATACTTCCCTCTTCTAAATCTGCTTTCCGGATAATCTACTTCGTAATACTTTATAAGTTTACTCACTTTCATATTTAATATAATTTTACAAATTTTTCTTGATATCAATATATCTGGATTGTAATATCCTAACCTTCAACTTATTCACCACTTTTCTTCTATTTTCAATTTATTAATTATTCGTGGATGAATATTTTTCGCAGCTCGCTGTTCAGCGGTGTATGATCAACTGATTTGTTATTTTAAGTCGTTTATTTGGGTTAAATTTCAATTTTTCAATTGTTTTTTTCTATTTTGATCTAATATTTCAAAATTTAATTTTAATTTAATTTTTAAACTAGGTATTCAGTTTTGTTTGTTCTTTACATTAATTGAACACTGTTTTTAATTCTTTAATTTTCCTCATGAATTTCTTATTTTACTTTTCAGGATTAAGTGAATAATTGTAATTACTCGAAATATATTGACATATTACATATACTTTCTTAAAATCTACTTATAACTACAATTAACAATTCCAATCTCAAATAAATACTAATTCATACATTTAGATGAATAGCAATGATAAACACAAAATGCTAGTAGTTAAAAACGTACTGCAGTTTTTCATACTGACAGAATACTTATGTTATAAACTAAAACAAGAAATTGATACGCCACCAAACATTTAACATCATACTATTAGTCCTTTCTTTCTGCATGATGTGAAATATCATTTACAAAACACCTTTCTGCAATGATATTTGAAAATATCTTAAAACTTAAAATGTCATTCAGTGTTTTGTAATATATGGACTTACTATTTCTAAAATAATTACGCTGCACTGCAACTACTGTTAATAGTCTTTCATTCAATATTCATTTTGTGTAGATTTACAGTGTTTCTACACAATTGATGATTTTCAGCCCTAAGTTTTGACATGAATGTCAGATTTTCATAAATTTTACTTTATTGTTTTCCAAATTCATTCTAAATCATTTTAAATGAGATTGTGAGTCTCTATAAGTTCATGTTTTATCATATACTATTTAGAATGACCTTGTTAAACTAAATTAACTTCATTTTATGTTTATTTAAATATTTTGTTCTAATTCAATAGCAAGTTTCATTCTCTGCATCCTACTCGATGAGAATAAGTGAACTTGAATCAATTAAATAAACCACAGATATTCCTGCTTCTGTATGATCCGTTAAAGTAAAACTGTTATGGTTATTTTCTAAAATACATACAATTTAGTGAATTTTATTTATAATTTCAAACACGATACTTAGGTAGTGTTCCACAGTGTGGATACACAGCAGTATATATTTAAAACTGAAATACTGACTTGTGCCAATACGATCTCTGTATATAGCACCAATAAAATGATTTGATTTGATTTGATTATCTATTTTGAAGTCTATCTTTGTCTTAAGGGTCATTTTAAATACGTTGGTTAATATCAAGCCGGATAGATATCCACCATGGAAAGTTTAACACGAATAAATTCCGTAACTTAATTATACACTATTTCAGTGAAAAATCGCTAATCCTGACACTTCTACTTTTTATTGACTACATTTCAGGTAATGTTCTTAATTTATCTTCATCCAGAAGGGTGTAAAACCCCTAACTTTTTTCAAATATAAGTGCTTATCGAGTGACATATTTCGTGAATACAATGCGTGAAAAGTATATGCATTCCTATAGGTACACAATATAGTTATTAATCCTTTATCTCGGCTTTTGTTTCTGTAAACAAAGGTAATATAGCATTTATAATGAGAATAACATTAATAATAATTAGTGGAATATAAATACTGTTTATGGGATAAACCCCTTGAAGAATATAAACCGCTGCCTAAGGAATTACTACTTTCACATCCTAATTTTGTTGTAGTACCTAAAATTCTGAGCCCCAAATTAGTCAAAATTTTCCAAAAAGATTCGTTTAAAATTATCAAATCAATTGCCTGCGACAAAATCTATAAAAAAACATATCTATCGATTTTCATAAATAACACAAAAAATTCAATAACTACCGTTGCATTCAAAATTAAACTCTCCGAAACTCAAGCATATCACTAAAGTCATGTAAAGAACCCATTTCAATAAAAAAACACAATAGTGAAATTTTAATTTTCTCCAAAATTCCAAAATTTTCGAAAGTACCCCGAATCTATCTCATCGCCGTCGATCCATATAATAATAAGCCTTCAGTATAACAAATACCATTCAGAAAACAATCTAGTCATTCTGAAGCTCACTAATATTCACTAAATTTAATACACATTAAGAATTGGTCAAAAAACAATAATGCTTAAATTTCATTTATTTAAATTTTCTACTAAATTTCGAAAGTACCACGCACATCGCATTCATTCAAATCCATCGTCTCCGTCGCCGTGTCGACGAATTCACACAAGTCGCGCTATACCCGTTCATTATCCTTATTCAAAATTTCATGCGGACGAATTATCGCTTGCCCGCATAAATCCATCTGCTCAAGCGATACAACATCTCTTCCCTCTGAGATCTGTTTGTATTTGTTGTAAATCTCGAAGTTACCATCTCCACGTACCATTTTCTTGGATAGCGCCTAGTATTCTCCTTAAGATCTTACGCTCGAGGGTTAGTAGGAGATTTTCGTCTGCCTTCGAGATTGTCCATGTTAGGACTGGTAGGATAAGGGTCTTATAGATGGTCGGCTTGGTTTTTTTGCTTAAATTTCGACTCTTCATTTGTTTGCTTAGGCCAAAGTAGCATTTGTTCGCTAGAATAATCCTTCTTTTCATTTCTTCGGAAGAGGGGTTCTCATGAGTAACCATCGAACCCAAGTACATAAACTGTTGAACAACTTTGAAGTTAAAGTTCTCAACGCTGAAGTTTTGCCCCATGTTTCTGGCTCTGGTATTAGGTGTTGATGCCATAAGTTTCGTTTTATCCTCGTTGATTCGAAGGCCCATAGTTTCAGCAGCATTTGAGAATGTCGACCATTTCTTTAACTTTGCCAACGTCTCTTACGGCTGTTTCCAGAGCTATATTAAAAAGAAGATACGCCAGCGCATCTCCTTGTCTCAGGCCTACATTGCTTTCAAAGTTATCCGATAGGCTAGACCGTATTTTTACTTTACAGACTACTTTGGATATTGTGGCTTTTACTAATGTTGTGAGTTTATTGGGAATGTTGAACTCATCCATTGCTGCATAGAGCTTGTGTCTCAACACACTGTCATAAGCTGCTTTGAAATCTACGAAAAGGTGGTAGGTGTCCATGTTGAATTTGCTGGTTTTCTCTAATATCTGGCGTAGTATGTATATCTGGTCTGTTGTTGATCAGCCAGGTCTAAATTGACACTTATATTCGCCAAGAAGTGCTTCAGAGTCAGAATCGACTATATAGGACACTGGAAAAAAATTTGCAAATGGTGTTAAGAAGCGTTATCCCTCTGTAATTTGTACACTCAAGTTGATCCTCTTTCTGCTGAAGATGAGAGATAATTCCAGTGCACCACTGATCCGGCATTTGTTCTTCATTCCAAGCTCTAATGATTATTTTGTGTATTGTGGCTGTAAATTTTTCGCCTCCATGTTTAAAGAGTTCTGCGGGGATACCATCGCTCCCCGGAGATTTATCGTTTTTGAAGCGTTTAGTAACGTCCCTAATCTCCTGTTTCGAGGGTGGTGGCACCTGTGCGTTGTTTCTTGCCATTAGGGGAGGCGTAATTTTATTATTACTATTAATTATTTGTGTTCTGTTTATACATTAGTAACAGCAAAAACAAAAATTATTTGTTTTATTGTCCAGGATCTAAAAAAATAGTAACAAAATTAACATAGTGGGCACATCATGTGTTGTGTTATAAACACATATTATTATTTGTTTCTGTGTAATTTCGATGCATTGAGAAAATAAATATGTATTTATTAAAGTCATGACAATAGTGTACCTATTTTATGTAATAATTGTTGGTTAAATTTTTATAAATGTCTAGGTACTTACATAACCGCGGATTCAACAAAAATAATAGATAGAGAGTACACGTTTTGTTCTAAGGTAATTAATTATATATTGAAAGGATATTAAAATTAAATTTTTATTTCACCTTATTACAACTGTGAACAGAACCACATCATGTTACGATTATGAAGGTAAAAGCCGTGAATGCATCGACCAGCCAATCAGGACGTAGGGAATGTTTACAACTGAAGTACCTCAGACGGTGATTATGTCAACGACAAACAAACGAATGCACATTATGTGTCTAGGGAGAAGTTCTTTGATCGAAGTATTTGCCATATAATGCACGCAGTATTCCTTTTCCAGGTCAAAATTGAGGTTTTGTAACATTCTCCATTCGATATGAGGTCATTAAAGCAAATGAGAAGTATTTCGCTGTATCCTGAAGGACGTCATTCAACTGGAAAATAAGTGGACACCTCACAATGAATAAGAACAGTGATATATTTAGAAGATTGTTATTTATGATTCCTGCAACTTGATTATTATTTAATAAATATTATTACGTACTTTCAAAATAAATGGAGTGTTTCATATCCTGTTGAGGTACACCCAGTCAATAGCATGAAAGGGTGAGTCCGATTAACATGAAAAATCATAGACAATTCAAAGGCTAGCCGAGTAATTACACACGTTTATGCCTCGATTCGCGGGTACATTCCTGTGAAGGACATTGCACAAACAAATACAAGGTGAGTCAAAAGAGAGCGATAACCTAGATACAATAAATTATATTGTGAGATAAAAATAGATATCGAGAGTGCTTTAAGTATAATAAAAATGTGGTATTTACAACAGGGTTTTGAAACAATTATATTGGAAGTAATTCCATTTCAATGTTTTATATTTATAGTGCATTTTGCTGAAAATGAAATTCAAGAAATGAATTTGCCATAAATATTTATTTATTTTCAACTAGGATTTAGAGTATGGGCTTCGAGAATTCAGTGATTATTGTTTTCGTATAAATATTAATATGCGAAGAAATAGCAGTATAATATAGTTACTTTACAGATAGTCAGTAATATTCTTTGCTGATTTAATAACAATCTTAATTGATTTACAAGAATCCTAAATGTGTGGTGTGTGGTCGTTTTTGTTGAAAGTACCAGGACAAAAAAATGATGACAGAGGAAGATGTAGCATTGTGTTAAAATGTGTTTCCTAGGAATGAAAATAAATCTCTTGAAATAAAAATGTAAGTGAGTTTTTTCAGATGCAGTAATTAACTCTGCGAATCTAGAGCGAATGAAACAATATCAATGGGTAGATATTTGTATGGGAAGTTCAAGAAATTGCTCTGAAAATTCGTCGAAACTAATTTGTATTTCATAGGTAACATATGGGTCTAATTCTGAGTTTGGTTTAAGTTCGAACTGTTTTCTAGAAGTACTTCGTAGATTTTGATCGATTTTGCTGAAATCTCCTGAATTTTTTCGCTTACACGTTTTTATGCAACCGGCACCGTATATCCCACTATTTGGAAAAATGGTTTCAGGTGTCTGTAACATATTTTAGCACAATGTTATATCTTCTGTCATCATTTTTTTTGTTGTCACTTTCAGCAGAGAACGACCGTCACACACCGCACATTTAGGAGCCTTGTCACTCAATTAAGATTGTTACTGAATCGACAAGGTATATTACCACTATCTGTAAAGTCACTGTATTATACTATTTCTTCGCACTTTAATATTTGCACGAAAACTATAATCACTGAATTGTGCAGCAGTTAATCTCGTAATAACATGACGTCGTACAATTACACTAAAGAAAATCATGTATAGACATGAAATAGAGATTTAAAAAATAAACGTATTTTAATTTGTCGCGTATTAAGAGTGCGCATAGAGAATATTACGTTTGAAGTGAACACTCGTTACCCTTGTCTTTGGACGCATATGTAAAAAATATGAATGAAACACATGCAGAGTTGAAATCATTGTTTAGTAGTCTTCTATTAGGTAGATTATAAATATTAAATTATGTGTGATTAGTGATTACAATTTTTTTAACACTGTTCTACCCTTATGAAAATTAAAATTAATATATAGGTTATCATAATAGGGGGCATTATTGAAAAAAAAGGGTGATAGTGTCTCTCAATTCAAATATTTTGGTATGTTACTGCAAAGCATTCTCAAATACTCTTTGGTATATTTACCACATATATAAAAATCATAAGAATTGGTTACGTTATTAAAGAGAAAAAAATCATTTTTCAAAATTTGATTAATTTGTTTATTTCAAACACGAGATGAGGCAGATGTGTAATATCTTGCAGAATAGTTTCTCTTATTATAGTTCTCTTCATATACTTAAGGCACATAAAATATGTCGGCGCCTTTGCCTTTGCGGTAAAGATCAAATACCCCGACATTTTTTATTTGCTTTAAATATGTGAAAAGAACTATAATGTTATATCAAGGTAAAAATTTCGGCCCAATTTACCGAGGGGCATCTGGCCTATGCTTACCTACCCAGCTACACTCTTTATTTGAGCAATGCTATATCAAACTTGAGTAATCCTATTCATCATCATCATCATCGACGATTAATTAAATAGCTTTATAAATAAAAAATAAATATGTAATTATGTATGAAATACCCTATTCTTAATTACTTAATGGATGTGAAAATAGCGATTCCGTTCTTCTATTTTTTGTTACTAGAAATAATAAGTAGTCGAGATATGAAAATTTCATTAAATTACGTTCGAAGGTTATGAAGGAGTGCCCTCGTGTAGGCAAGGGATTACTAGAGCATCTAGGTGCTCCTGAGGGCAACCTTCTTGTATTCTGGAGAAACAATGACAGGCTCTCGCTCCAACATTCTTGTCCCTACTCGAAAACCGGTTCATTATATGTCGAAAGAATCAGCTACAAACACTTCTGGGCAATGATGATACCTACCCATAAATTCATTCGAGCAATGATGAACAATGTGCGTCAATAGGGGATAGAATTTTCAATAAACATTTACACCACACGATAATTTAAAGTAACCAAAAATATGGTGGCCCCAAATAATAATTTAATTTATCCTCATGATATTGTTATGTGTTACCGCCCCTAGGAAACATCCTGTATGAATCCGTGGGTTCTAAAGAATTTTAACAAGGGGTAAACCACTAACACTTCATTTAATAATTTACTGATTATACAAACTAACTTTTACAATGTTTATATTTACACTTCGAAATTATAACCTTACTTTCGCTATTAACTTTATTTTAGTAAACTTCTCCTCTTCCGCCGATAATTGCGCCTTATATACTCTGAAATTGCCTCCAGAGTCATCCAGAATACAATCGAGAATCTTCTCCTAGCACACTCTAGGAAACTCTATCTCTTCCTACAAGTTTCCAGTCACTATTAGGCATAGTCGTATCATAGGGGGGTGTAATGCATAACAATATTAATGTACGCATGAGTTTTTACTTTCAGATACAGATTCAGTATTATTAAAGGAAATTTGGCAGCTTGCCCGCTGAGCGAAATTTGATGATTCTGTAGGACGTTCGCTATTAATCTCTTGGAGAGCCCTTCGCAGTAATAGCTCTATTCTTCAAGAAATACGTCTTAAGCATCGTATTGTATAGACTTCTTTGGCTACAGCAACTGGAAAAGTTGATAGTACACGGAAAACCAATTAGTAAAACGGGAAGAAAATGCTCTCTAAAGCTTTGGGTTAATGTCACAAAGAAGCCGTTGGAAAGGAACCTTGGTGAGGCTGTGAGCTTAAGAACCAACTGCGATGAGTAACGTGATACCATCAGGCGCGCTATACAGCCATCGGAGGCCAACTAGAATAATGCATGGATCATAAAACGTCTGGCAAGACACTGTGAATAACAACAAGAGAAAGAAAATTATTTTAGAAATAAAGAATAAAAAATTCTCTGGTGTAGACGATGTATCTATTAATACTCCAGAGAAATAAGTTTAAAAAAAAGGCCATCTGCGGAATGAGGCCGAACAAGCTGAATTTTTGCAGAGACCTTCGTTTTGATGTTCCAATGAAGCACACAAAAATCTCATATGCCTACCCTTGTGCGTCTTGAGATATCGAAGGTCAACGGTCATTAAAATCGTTTTTTCACGAAAATCTCGCTTCCAGTGCATCTGACGTCATAAGAACTCATAACAAAACTTACGTAAAATAGTATTCTCTACAAAATTGTTTATATATATATTTTTCGTACGGCCAACCGTTTTCGAGATATAGCATGATAAAGCGGGAAAAGTTAAGAAAAGTGCTTTTATAATTATAGCTCTGCAGTATAATACAGTATTACCTATTACGAATGCGCGCTCCCGCTTTATCATGCTATATCTGGAAAACGGTTGGTCGTACGAAAAAAATTTATATCAACAATTTTGTAGAGAATACTATTTTACGTAAGTTTTGTTATGGGTTCTTATGACGTCAGATGCACTGGAATCGAGATTTTCTCGAAAAACCGATTTTCATGACCTTTGACCTTCGATATCTCAAGACGCACAAGGGTAGGCATATGAGATTTTTTTGTGCTTCATTGGAACATCAGAACGAAGGTCTCTGCAAAAATTCAGCTTGTTCGGCCTCATTCCGCAGAGGAAGTTTTATTTCTCTGGGGTATAACGCATTTGAAAACATAACAGGCAAAACAGACATATTTTAGTTTATCTCCGTTCTTCGATAGGTATATTTCCTTCCTGCCTAAAAACTTCGGTTGTTATTCCATTTCACGTAGGGAAAGATACTGATGAATCTTTAAATTTTTGTAAAAATTTCATGAATATGTACTTTCTAAAATTATCGAAACGTGAGTTACAAAAAGCATGTTAACTTCCATAAATTTACATAAAATACCAAATAGAAATCTCTCTGGGTTTCAAACTGACAAAGCCATTAGCGATATTATTTCTATTCTTATAGAAGAGATTTACAAGAAGAAATAATGCCTAGGTATTCGGTCAGTGATTGAAAGCATTCAACCATGTAAATCATGAATTTTTTCTGGAAAACTTGAGTGGAATATATTCCCTAGATTCAATCCTACCTTAATGACTGCAATCAAATGGTAAAATCTTAGGAGAAACACACAGGCATTTGTAGACTATTACTTTCTCGATAAATTTTTACAAATTCAATATTTGCTCTTTCAAGTGTTCTCTAGTGCTTTAACAAAACCTGCTTTCCTGGTTTAGAGATTTATAATTTCAAGGTAGGGGGGTTGTTAAAAATTTCAAATATTTTTTATGACTTTGTCAAAAGACTATTTCTTTGGATCCTAGCGCTTTTCTTTATGTCTACCTGACTATCCTCGTTTATCTAGATTATGCCTTTACGTAAGAGCGATACATTAGGCTGTAGATGGTTTAGGGGGTCGCTCGATTCTTTCAGCTCTTCCTCTACTTTCCCTATATCTTCAGGCGTTAATTCCACCAGCGATGCACTAATTAATAGCTATTATTGACAGCAGTTCTTATCTGCGTGTTTTTGCTATGAGATCACTGTGTCCGAATATTCTTACAGGATATACACGATAAAATAAAATGTACACAAAACTGAATTGAAATTTTAATTATTCAAATATTAAGTGGGATAAGATGGGTTATTAACGAAAGACATATAGATCTAATACTGGCTTAGACAAATTCTAAAAATAATTATAGCAAACTCATAAATTAATTCGAAAGTTAAGTACCATCGTTAAATGAGGGCCGGATGCTTATATACTTTACTCATATGTGGTCGGTGGTATTTAAATGTTTGTAAATCTTAATCAGTTCTAATATTTATTCTAGGAACTAAATATGAGAGTGTTAACCATTTTAAGAATATGAGTTATGTAAAAAAAATGTCTTACATGCGAAAGGGTTATTTATTCTAGATTCCACCATAAAACTTGATTGAGAGTTAAGCAATAGATATGGTTAAAGATATACCCAATGCGAGAAACAAATTGTCATTAGAAATACCACAAAATGCACCTCAAAATCATTAGGGTGGAGCTGAAATTTTTGTTTCGAATTTTGCATGTGATGCGTTGTTAATTGGTGTCACTATGCAGCTTAAATTTGTACATAATATTTTGTTAAAATTAAATAATATGGGGGTGAACCAAGGCTATCAAATTTTGAAAAAAAATCCTTAAGATAATTTTTTTATAGGACGTTACTATATTAGTTTACAATTTTTGAAATTCACGCCGCGGTGTGAAAATTGATGTTACTCCTCTTTGGTAAGAAATTGGTTACAATCTTGTACTAGGGCGCTACTCTTTTTCAGTTGTATCATGCACTTACATTTGCTTTTTTGATGTTATGTTATGATGTAACGACGTTATGTTTTACACCAAAATCCAGATATAATATTAGAATTACTCTGCAATGTGTCTAATTGTTGACTAATAGTCTAAAGCTTATAACGAACATACATTTTGCTTAACAGTTATGTAAGTCTCAACTAGTTTTTATTTTATTTTATTATGTTTTACGACCCCAGTACTTTTTTAGATGTAGGTTAATGGTCTTCATGGAAATAGTACGGAAATATGCTCTCGAGATACCATAAATATAAATTGCACAGTGAAATCTTGCTAATTATGTTTTATGAACTATAAATATATAACTCAAGTTAAAAGGGCAATGAATGTGAACCGAAATGCACAGAAAATAAAGCAATATGAAGAGAAATATGCGTCTAAGACAATTGTTAGAGTTAAATACTTGCACTTGATCTTAATTAAGACACTTGATAGTGCCCGCCACTGTATGTATCAAAGTAAATAATTGACGACTGTATTAACAGATACTCTTAAGAATAACAGAGGCGGAGTCCATGCATTCTTCTATTTATTTTTAAGTATTCACTATTGTCTGTATGTTAATATAGCGAAGTTCAACAAAAAAATGACGGCATTTATGAAAGAGGCACCACTCTACCGGGTGTCTCAGGATCGTGGTGTACCCCCCTGTTCTCCTTTAGTTTTGAAGATAATTGATTGAAATTTAGGATATACTACATACTTATTAAGTGATACTTTTTGACAAGCAATTGATTTTTTTTCACTTCCGGTTTCGCCGGAAGTGACACTAACTTTCGATTTTTAAATAGAACACCCTATATATTATTGCATTTTTGAATTCTGAATACAACGATACCAAACATCAATTTTTTTTTATAATATAATTTTTAGTTTTCCATTTAAGTGTGCCATGACCGTTCCGATTTATTCTAAATGATCCGTGTAATGCTACAAAAATCGAAATCCCGTTAAAAGCACTAAATTACGTGAATTTTTGAGCAAATACAATTCACCAAAGTTGTTTTTCAGGCAAAACTCAATTTTTTCAAATGGAATCATATCGGTACCGTGATGCCATTTATTAGTACTATTAATAAGGAATTTATTCATATGTCGTATTAAAATGTGCGATAAATACAAACAAAATTACAGCTAAAAGAGAATAAGAAAATACAATTTTGTTTTAATTAAATGTTAAGAAGTAACTAAGGTGGCTTTGAAAACAATGAAATATTTAGCCTGTTAAATATTTCTTGGTTTAACGGTGTTTTTATTGTGTGTTTAAAAATTATTTAAAATTCTTGTTAATTGTGTTCAAAATGCCGCAAATTTATACAACAGATGAAAATGTGGACTTGTTAATTATTTATGGGGAAAGTAAAAAAATGCAATTGCAGCTATGGAACTTTATGGCCGACGATATCCTGATAGACAATGTCCAGCGAAAAATTATTTTAAACGTGTTGTAAAACAAATTCCGAAGAGAGCCCAAAAATGATCCCGAAGAAAACTTCATTATTGACGAAGGAACATAAATTAATGTTTTGGCTCTAATAGAAGTTGATAAGATAATGCATGTTGGGTTTGAATTGAACATCAGTCACCAAACAGTAAGCCGAATTTTGCACAAATACCACTCTAAATCTTTTAAATACCAATTGCACCAGCATTTGTACGAAAGTGATTACGAACGTAGCATGGAATATTGCAATTGGATTTTGTATAATAACGTGCAGCCAAACAATGATTTTTTTGAGACTGATTTTATTTTCGGATGAGTCAAGGTTTACAAATTTGGGATTATTTAACCGACAAAATATAAAAGATTGGTCACAAGAAGATCAAAATTTATTACGGGAGGGTAGTTTTCAGGTGCGATTTGGTTTCAATGTTTGGCTTGGAATAATCGGTATAGTAGAATCATTGGCTCAATAATATTTGAAAGACCTCTGACTGGTGCCAGATACTTTAGATTCCTGGAAAATGAGATTGAGGGCATTTTAGACGAGTTACCTTTAGGTTTAGGACAGGGAATGTATTTCCAAGAAGATGGCGCTCCTTCCCATAATTCAAGGATTACCTTCAACGGAGATTCGGAGAAAACGTAATTTCGACGGATGGTCCTGTGAGGTGGCCTCCAAGGTCACCTGATCTAACGCCCCTTGATTTTTTTGTCTGGGGTCATTTAAAAAATAGTGTCTATGCAACCGCCGTTACAACCCGTGAAGACCTGGAGCTACGAGTAAGACGATCAATTAATAGCATAACGGTCCAGCAATTGGCGAACGTTCTTCGAGAAACAGCTATGCGAGTTCAGAAGTGCATTGACGTTAATGGACATCATTTTGAACAACTGTTGTAATGTTTTGTGTTAATTATTTGTATTCCAAAACCAACAGGGTAACAAGGTAATTAGAATAAAATTGTATCGAGAGAATCGTACTCCATCTCTCTGTGTACCAAATACAATCGACTTATTCTTCATTAGTAAACTCATTGATCATTATAAAACCCAACTCGATGCTGGCAGATTAACGAAATTTATTTCTTAACTTAAAAATTATACTATAGTATAAACAATTAGGTATATTAGTGGCGAAACAATTATAAGTTAAAAATAAAATTTGTGAGAATCAAGTAATATTTGTTTTTGTGTTCAGTTAAAAAAAATTGCTATAACTGTAAGAAAACAACAAAGAAATTATTGTAAATCGTACATATCTCTGATTATATTCAAAACATTATGTTGTGTGTTTGTTTTGGGAAAACTATCGTGGACGCTACTCGAGTATAAGAAGAATGTAGACACATTACAATAAAAGTATGCAGATTTTTTGTTACAGATTTGCATTCAATAGGAGTAATTGTCGGCATGAACCAGATGATCTGCGGAATGTATCTAAATCGTTTAAGTTGGAAAAATTAGCATATGTCGTCTCAAGGAAATTATCCAAACTGAAGAATAACTGACATGATTAATATTTTCAGAAAATGTATATTATATAGATATAGTTTAATATTGATAGACGATAAAATGACAGTTGACTCACAAATATGAGTGCAGGACCTTGAACTTATGTACAAGGAAGGAATTTGATAGAGATGTTGCATTTGCCACCAAAAACCAAAACTATCCTACGGCCGCCATACTGAAAAAAGTTGTTACTAATGTGTCATCATAATAGCGACTTTTAAGACAGTGAGATATGGCTCTAGAGTAATTATTGGTCAGTAGGGCGGAGTGATTTTTTCAAATTTTGAAACTTGAACACCCTGTATGCTTATTAGGTGCCTGTTATACGCCTAAACGAGTGACTAAAATCTGAGCTCGGAAAAATAACATCTTCGGCTGTCGAAACCATCTGAAAATTTTACAAATTCAATTTTTTTAAACTTAAAATGTTTGATCACCAAAATCATAGCTTATGTTATTATTGTTGCATATAACTAGTTTTTAATGCATTTGATTATAAATGAATAATGTCATCAAGATTTATACTCATCTATATTAAGGCATTGTATCAGACACTGATCCTTCAAAAATTGTGAATTGTAGTAAGATAAGAAGGGCCGGAATGAAAAGTCGCAAAAATCTGAAGAAAAAATTTGCGGACATTGCTTTAGAAGTTGCGGCAATATATTTTGATGGGCGCAGAGATAAGAACTTACTACAAAAAAAATAGAGAATAAGTATTATCAAAAAACAATTATCGAAGAACATTATGTTTTAGTGTTTGAGCCAGGATCAAGATACTTCAGACATGTTAGTTCAACATCTGAGAGTGCCAAAGCAATTAAAACATCTGTAATGAAATTTTTACACAAATCTGTCAATTCAAATAAAATTATGGCCATTGGTTGTGACGGGACTGTGGTAAATACCTGTTTAAAAAACGGAATCGTTCAAGGCTTAGAGTCGGACCTAAGGAAGCCGTTGCAGTGGATGATTTGTTTACTCCACACTAAAAAATTACCGCTACGTCACCGGGTGAAACACTTGGACAGAGAAATTAGTGGACCAAAAGAGTTTTCGGAAGAAATAGGCAAGGCACTCAAAACGTGTGAAAATTTACCTGCGGTAGAGTTTGAAAAGATTGAATTCTTTTTACCTTTGGTTGATTTAAAATCGCTAAGTGCTGACCAAAAATACATATATGAAATGTGTCTATCAATTTCCAGCGGATTTTTAAAAGATGATTTAGCTCTAAGAGCACCAGGAAAAATGTCTCACTCCAGATGGCTTACCACAGCCCACAGATTTCTAAGGTTATATGTTTCCAGAAAAGAGCCCTCTCAAAACATTAAAATATTGACTGCATTTATAATCGAGGTATATGCCTTATGCTAGTTCGACATTAAACACCATTTCTCTTGTAAATATGATTCTTGGCAATTATTTAGCATGATCAGAAGATCTCGCTACCTCCCTGTTGAATTCAAGAAAGTAATAGATCCCGTCATTGAGAGAAACGGATATTTTGGCCTTCCAGAAAACCTTTTGATAGCAATGTTATGGGATGATACGAAACACATTCGAGAGTTGGCTTTAAGAAGAATTTTAAATTCAACTGCAAGAACCAAGAGCTTCAGGGTATTTCAGGTGAGTAAACTAAACTTTGATTGTCAAGACTATGTGGACTTAATTGACTGGCAGAATGTTGTTATAATCGAGCCCCCATTAACAATGAAAATATCAAATGAAGGATTAACCAACGATTTGTCTGGTTCCGGATTAAATACCATTATTAAAATTTCTTTGCCATTCGCAGGCAGTGGAACGATGCATTAAAGTAGTCACCGAAGCCTCTCTAGCAGCTTATGGCCCCGAAGCACGAGACGGATTTATAAGGGCTCGTATCGAATCAAGAGAAATTTTGCAGCAATTTGAGACAAAACAAAAATTTTTTGCAAGTTCTAGGACAAACAAAATAGAAGTTTCTATTTTACGGGTGGGAGGGTTAGGTTGGAAATCGAGATGCAGCCACCTCCACGTGGTGAGTTCTGGGAATTTTTGAAGGAAAACTAGCTAAGAGTTGCATGTTTGGATGTTTTATCTATTTTCGATTTTTTTGGTTTTTGTCCAATTGTCGAGTTCATTTCGGCAGCCAAAGGAATAATCTTAGGACATCCGGATTTTTTTGGTTCATTAAGAATCTCAAAATGCATCTTTTGCATACACAGGACTCGTAGTTTTCAAAAATTTTTTTGTTGTGCCTATTTTCACTCCGCCCTATTGATCAGGGCTCATTAGTATTAGACTTATTATTTCTCCTGACCAACTTATCTACGTCTAATATGCATCTTTGGTTCCTTTGGCCAGACTGGACTAATTGAATAAAAATAAATCAATTTTCTGCATACAAATGAAAATTAATTTGCATAGGAATATCATAAATTTGTTGGTGTTTTTACATGCGTTACGTATCTGAACAACCTCTGCACTTTCTTCTTTTATTCTAAAATTGTAATAAAACAAAACTTATATAAAGTATAATTGTTTATAATGACCCAATTTAAATAGTATTCTGTCATACCAATTTACACATGGTCCATATTTTAATTATCATATTTTATTTCAATATGTTGTCAAACTTCTTAAATTTGTTTAATTTTGCTGAGTATAATAATGTTTTATTACAATAATAGATTCCTCGATCTTGTTGTCTTCAACTTTTTATGAAATGTTCTTAGATCATCTGACATATTACTACCTGAGGATCAACACCATCTTGCTCTAGTTATTGATATCATCCTTAACAAATAAGATTAAAATGTTCCACAGAAAAGTAATGAAGGCTTCAATTTAAAAAAAAAGGAGAATTTTCCAGCATTATATCAAGAATTAACCGTTGTCAATTGGACAGCTCTTACACAGTTTACTAATGTCAATGAAGCAGATTATGAGTTTTACGACATACTCACTTTTCACTAAACATGTCCCAAAGAAAATATCGAGTAACAGAAGTTATCCAACGTGGTTTGACAGTGAATTAATAGCATATGTTAAACAGAAAAGGCGTGTCTGGAAAATCTATCGTTCATCACGCACGGACGAAAATTACAATAAGTTTGATAGTCTAAGATCGACGGTAAGAACTAAAATAAAGGCAGCATGTAAAAAGTATATTACTATCACAGAATCTAATATTAGATCTGACCCAACTAAATTCTAGGCGTTTATTAATGCAAAAAGATACAATACGTCCATCTCAACATCGATGACATATTACAATCGGTCCTTAGATGATCCGCAGATGATCGGATATGGATTTACCGAATCCTTTTCCAATACATACACCAACCCTAGTAATATTAGTGTCAACATGGCCTCTAATACTAATCAGAACCCATTACATATTAAACGGATCACCAGCGAAAAGGAATTAACTTCCATCAAAAAAATTAAACCAAACATCACTATGGGACCTAACCTTATACCAAAATTCTTAATTAGGGACTGTGCTATTATTTTCTGTGAACCTCTGTGTATATTATTTAATCTAATCCTTCAGACTTGCATATTTGGAAAGTTCCCAGGATATATCCTGTCTTTAAAAAGGGTTCAAAAAATGATATCACCAATCATATGACGTTCTACTGTTACTAACTTAGTGTACAAAACACAATTTATTAGCGAAATCTGTGATCAGGGATGTCAGGTAGATGTTATCTACATTGACTTCTCCAAAGCACTTGATAAACTGAATAATGGTTTAATATTGGGCAAACCGGTCTTAGCAGAAATTTGATTGCCATCATCGAGTCCTATTTGACAGGCAGAACTCAGTTAGTGCAATACCATGGATACAGATCTGTTAGATTTGCCCAAACTTCAGGAGTATCTCAAGGTTCGATTCTTGGACCTCTTACGTTCGCTATATTCATTAATGACATTGTCGCTAAGTTAGATGTAAGCTTCCTTTTATATGCAGATGATCTAAAAATATTTTTTCAGACTGAATCTTTCCGCGATTGCATTAAACTCCAGGAGAATTTAAATTTAATAAATCCGTGGTGTATCGACAACCAATTACTTCTTAATGCCAGTAAATGTAGTGTAATGTCATTTTGTCGTAATGACACGTTCCTTTATGACTATACCCTTGACGGACTCATCTTAAATCGACCTGACTTAGTAACAGATCTTGGAGTCACCTATGACCCCAAACTAACTTTCACATGTCATATTGATAAAACTGTAGCGGCTACTTACAAAAATCTGTAGCATAAATGATATTAAAAAGGTATTTTTGTAATTTTAATATTTTCTTTTTATTTTCTCCGATTGCACATATTTCTGTTGAATGCCTTTTTGTATAGTTAACTTTGTTATTTCTTATTTATACCTGTTTTTCTTTCTTTCTTATATATGTATGTGTATGTATGCGCACATGTATTATATTAATAATAATTTTTCTCTTCTATATTGTACCTACTATTTACTTGTGTGTTGTACTTATCCTGTAACTGGGTTGGATATTTTATTGAATAAATAAATGAATAAATAAATAAATAAATAAATAAAAGTGTTACAGAAATTCGTGTTTAGAAGATGCCCACATTACACATACATACAGACTTTTTATTTGATATTTGAGTTCAATTTATTATGACACGAATTTTTGTACACAATTTTTTTCCTCGATGTTTATTACAAGAAGTTTGTCTAATTAAAATATTTATTAAATTAAGTAAGTACAGTAAGAAAGCGAATGCAACAGCTTCAGTAAACTTTTTGCTTATACTAATTCAGTTTCCTATATATCTTAGCTTATTTTTTCTGCACTAATCATTTATGATTAGTATTGGAGAGTTACTTTTAGTGACTTTCTTTGCTTTATCATTGCAGTAAAGAGAGTTACTACAAATGCCATCTTCATACCTTAACAGAGAGAAGCCCTCGATATTGTGGTGGTAACAGCGAATACATAGGTCAACAAGCCATTTGTTTATATTTTATTGCCACAATTAGGTTTTAGCGAAAGACTAATTGGTTTGGTTTGGTTTCACCATATCAAAAAATATAGGATAAGATGGTTCTGATCAAAAGCCTTTTGATCAGAACCATCTTATCCTATGTTTCTTGACACGCTGAAACCGATTCTGATGTTAAAAAATATATGTAAATATCACATCAGTTATTGTCTATGGCCATTCTAATGGGTTTAGAATTTGGCCAGAGAATATCATAAAAATGGCTAAAGCCAAAACCTGATGCCAACGATGTTTTTTTAATATCAGAATTGATATCAGCACGTCAAGAACATGGGGGACAAGATGCTTCTAATCACAGTCGGAGCCCTCTTTTATGTCGATCTGTGTAATTAATGGTGAAAAATCAATTAATCATTTCACATCATTATTTTTAACATTTTACTGTTTCTTTAGCAATATATTTTACAATGCATCAGTACTACATCCATATTTCTCAATGGGGAAATATTTCCTGTAAATTATCCTATACACTGGCTGCATAACAAATTAGATAAATGTCTTTCTGTAAATCAATCTCGATTTATTCTAGAAACATTCAATTATTCAACATTTGTTTGCATAATAAAAGACTTGCTTTGTAATTCAAATATTAACAATTCTATTAAATAACGTAGAAAATGGAATACATCAAAATCATTGGTTCGACTTCAGAACGCTTCAGATTTCTTAAAAAATAAATAACGTAGCAATTTTTTTTCAACTTTTTTAAAGACCTCTTCTACATAGTTAAAAATAAGATCCGGAACATCAAACTCATCAGAGAAATCTGCGAAAAATTAGGCTGTTATAATAGTTGGATTCACCATTCTTAACTGTTGACATGAGATTCAATACTAGCTTTCCTGAAAACACCTAACTACTCATTTTAATACAATTTTGTCTAATTTTTGATAGTTCGCCCTTTCCATTTGGCAAGCTTTCCGTCAAATACCTTGTATAAATTCAATAAAATTTTGTCCAAATGGAATAATTTATTCTAAATTTAGTAGTGGTTTATATTTAAATCATATCTGTTCCTATCCTATAATTATGATGTAAAGTATATTAAATTTGTAAATTGAAATTTTATTATATACAAACGATTTACCCAATATTGTTAGTCATGTAACAAATCTCTTTGCAGATGACAACTCGCTCATTATAAGGGCTAAATCTGAGGAAGAATTAAAAACAGAAATAGTTAGTACAATTAAGACAATGGATAATTGGTACAGAGGGAATAACCTGAAGAACAATATCGAAAAGATGCACCTAATGAAATTTACATTAAGGGCAGAAGATCCTCTTACACTAACTTATGAAAACCAAATTCTCACAACCGCTCAACACACGAAGTTCCTGGGTATCCAAATTGACTCACAATTAAACTGGAAGGAACATGTGCACTATCTAGCTAGCAAAATAAGTTCATTTACATATGCATTACGAGTCATAGCAAACTCCGTGAATCAGGATGCAGCAATAGCGGCGTATTATTCCTATGTAAACTCCAGAATAAAATATAGAATAATTTTTTGGGGAAACTCGGTTGACTCATCTAGAATTTTCAAGCTCCAAAAATTATGTGTCAGAAGTATTTTCCACCTAAAAAGAAGAGAGACCTGTAGTCAAATAATTAAAGAGAAATATATACTTACCATACCGTGTTTGTATATATATGAATGTGCTTGCTTCGTTAAAGAACATTACCAAGAATTATTTAGCAGATATGAAACCAGCCATATGTTTAACACTAGAGGTTGTGCAAGATCGGTGTTACGGCAACCCCAAATGAATTTCACTCAAGTACAGCATAATGTAGTAACGCAGCTGGTAAAAGTTTCCAAAAAAATACCACAAAAATATCAAAACCTATCAAGAAAAGATTTGAAAGTAAAGCTGAAAACCTATTTATGTGAAAAGTCATTTTACAGTGTTTCAGAATATTTTACCCACCATTTTGACCTGTCAGTGTAGTGTCTTTATTTAAATGTTTTTATTTTATTTTTACATAGCTTAAATGTACTGTTGCTGGTTATACACCATGTAACTGTAATAACAAGTTCTTTTGACTTGTTCTGCACCGTTTGACGGTATTATTGAATAAAGGTTATTATTATTATTATTATTAAAACAGTAATTGGGCATACGATTTGTATAAAAGTTCACAAATAAGTTCCGCGTAACGCTATAAAGATATTTTAACCAGTATTTATTTATTTATTTCATCATCACATATTGGATATACATTGCATATATATGAACGTCACAACATACAAAAATTTTAATAAAATAGTTAAAACATAATACAAAATTTGGATAAAATAGTTAAAAACCCCAACAACTAATTAAAATCCTAACCTAACCCTAATGTCACTGATTGTGCTGTGAGGCAATTTAGCATCACTGCGGCTCGTGATTCATGTATACTCTTCAACTGAGTAGAAACAATTTACAGCTAGAAAATTTTTCAAACAAGAAGTAAATTTATTTATCGAATTTATAGTTTTGATATGTGGTGGCAATTTGTTGTATATTTTAATACATGATATGGAGATCTTTTATGTTTTTTATTAAATAAATAAAAATAGTTGTCAAGGTAGATTCAATACATTTAATCGATTTTCTGAAATTGAAGCAAAAATGCAAAAACCGACTGCAACCGCAACCGTCCGCCACTGCAGTGAAATGGACCAAGGTCTGTATATAGCCGATTGTATAAGGCTTTCTTTGCAGAAGTTACCTTTTATAGTAACCATCGAGACGTTTCCATAACAAGCAGTGTCGACAACATCTACCAAATCTCGTCCAGTCTGACGGACACTGTTTTATAAGAGGTTACTTTCTTCGCCGCTAATTATTGTTAGTATTCGTTAAGCTATAATTATCACTTACTCAATGAATTACGGCAGGAATATTAATGTAACAGGCATTGACCAAACATGGAACTGGCGACACTAAGATAGAAAATATTGTCGTAAGTTTATGCACGTAAGAGCAATACGGTTATGTACTGGGCCGTTAGACGAAAAAAACGTTGAAAATATTCCAGTCGTCCCTATTGGCATCATTACTAACTGGAAAGAAATTAGAAAATAGAAAGGTCAAAGGTCAAACCCTATAAAAGGCATTTTAGTAGTAGTTTAGCCAATGAAAAGGGTGTATAGGACATGGTCGGGCACAGAATTTTTGATATCAGGTCTGTGTTTGAAGTCAGGGCTGTGTTTGAAATAGTTAGAAGGTAAGCACACTAAATGTTCTCGAGATGCAGGGGGGGCCGTAGAAGGTCACTTTTTTTGGTTTTACTTATATCTCGAAAGCAGTGTATCGCAGCGAAAGACTATTCTATTCAAAATGAAAGCTGATAAAATTTCCTACAAGACTGTTGCTATAATTTTTTTTCTTTCCTCGATAAATTTCAAAATAATCCTCTAGTAAAAATTCCATATTGTGGAAAAACGCTATTGCGCCTCAGCCCTTAGTTTTGCAGCAATATTTTACAATAATAAAAGTGGTGATCCTTTGAAATAAGTTATTATTTGATATTCTACCTTCAAATGATCAAAATTTATAGCAATTTGAAATTTTCTGGCAAATTTCGAAATTCCAAAAGAAAACTACATTGCACTTTCTCATTATTTGAATGTGGTATCTGTATATACAGTGAGCACGTAAATGTTGGAATAAATTCATTAAAATAGTTACAAAACAAGCGACAAAAGTTCGCTCAGACCCGTCGATTTTTAAATACATTTGTCAATCCGTTTATTTTAAAAAAAGTGCTGCGTATATATTTTTTTTAAGTTTTAAGTCATCGCCATTTTTATTAAACAGCAACCCCCATTTTTCAAAATATCGTTTGAAAGCGCACATTTTTCTGTATACAGTACGTTAAATTCTAGGGAGTAGTGCATGACGAAATTATCGAGAAAAAAACATTTAACATTAATAGAACACATTCATTACTTATCGTCGAACCTTTTTACAACTTACACTTTTTTTGCGTTTACGCTTTTTTTCATTTACTTAACAACGCGGACCTGGCTCTAACACATTAGTTGGTTACGCGCCTTGTAGTATTATACCTAGAAAAATGTATGTTTTGAATTCTGTATGGTAACACTAAGAAGTTTTTTTAGCCAGTTTTTTTAACGCCGTGTGGGTCGAGCGCGACCCACATAGAGACAGTAGTATGATAGTAAGTAAGACAACAGTCACTTACGCCGCAGAACGCTATAGTAATTTATCAGTTATAAGTGAATTATAATTGTCATTTCTTAAATTAATTTAATAATTGTTACGTTAATTGTGTGTGTCGGAGATTTGTTCCTTTTCCTTTTGCCCCCTTTTGTCCCTCCTATTGCTTGGGCCGACATCGACGACGGTGAATCCATCAAACCTACTGTGTAAGTTTCCGACACATTCTTTTTTTTTATTATACCTAAATACACTTCACTAAATTATATTAGCCTCACCACGCTGAAAGGGGTAGGCCCATTCATTAGTATTTACTTGTGATATCGTATTGAAAGTGCTGATAATGCAACGTTTAAGTGAGACAGAACGAATTGAAATTTTGATAATGATTGGCTATGGAGACAAGTCCCGAACACAAATTATGGTTTGTGAATTATTTAATGGCAAATGCCCTAATCGACCTATTACACAATGAACTGTTAGCAAAATAGAAAAAAAGTTCCGAGATTGTGATCATGTAAGAGATAATTTCACGAAAGTTCGTCCTACAATTTTAGAAAATAAACAGTTAGATGTTTTACTGACAATGGGGGAGAATCCTCACAAACCAAGTCGCAAAGTTGCAGCAGAACAGTCAATTAATCAGTCGACCGTTTTAAAATATTTGAGGGAGAATAAATGGCACCCATATAAAGTGAATTTAGTTCAAGAGCTTAACGAAGATGATTTCGACCGTAGAGTAGATTTTTGCGAAACCATGGTGGAACGATGTAATATCAATCCACATTTCTTAAGTCGAGTACTTTTCTCTGACGAGGCCACCTTCTGTTAAAATAGCACTGTGAATAGGCAAAATTGTCGATATTGGTCACGTGAAAATCCACACTGGATGGTGGAGGCCCATACTCAGTTTCCACATAAAGTTAACCTGTGGGCTGGTATTGTTGGGACTACAATATCGGGTCCATATTTTATTCAAGGTTCATTAGATGGCGAAAAATATTTGGAGCTGCTACAACAAAACATAATTCCAGAACTTGTCCCACTGTATCCAAATGGTGAAAACCCTAATGTATCGGAAAACTCCATATGGTTTCAATAGGATGGCGCACCGTCACATTATTCGGTAATAGTGGGTAATTATTTAAACGAAATTTTCCCACGCAGATGGATTAGTAGACGCGGATCAATAGAATGACCAGCTAGATCTCCGGACCTAATCCCATTGGATCATTTTTTATGGAGTTACCTTAAATTAAAAGTTTATTTTAAGAGACCGAACAATATTGAGGACTTAAAAGACGATTTGATTGAGATTGAGAAATGTATTTAAAAATCGATGGGCCTGAGCGAATTTTTGTCACTTGTATTTTAATGAATTTATTCCAACCTTTACGTGCTCACTGTATAAGCTGTATATTTTTATTGTATACTTTTCCACTTCAATCCTATCGGATTATAATAATAATAATTCTGTTGTCAATTCGCTAATTCAATTTTGCAACTTCTTCTCTTTAATTCAATATAACAATATTTTTAATAGCAATGGAAGATTACTAGATTTAGTTCTATATAATAACGTATGTGGAGTCGATAAATGTGATTCACCCATTCTACCGGTGGACTCTCATCATCCCCCCTTAATCATTAAACTAGATAATATAGAAGTTCACACTAATAAAACGCCGTTTGCACAAAATATCAGCTACAACTTTCGCAAAGCAGATTTGAGAGTATTATATGACAAAATCGGGAACATAAGCTGGTCAGATCTCTACTCAATATCCGATGTAGACTCGGCTTGTCAATATCTCTATGATACATTGTATTCACTCTTTGACCGCCATGTACCCAAAACTACACCATTTGTGAATAAGTATCCCCCTTGGTTTACCAGAGATATTAAAATTAATATACGCGAGAAAAACATACAATTGCGAAAGTACAGGAAATCTGGATGTGAAGAGGCACTTAGTAAATACAAAGAACTGAGATCTCGCATTAAATTGGATATCAAGATATCACACAACACCTATATTCAACAAACTGAGTCGAAAATAAATACTGATCCACAAGCCTTTTGGTCTTATATCAATAATAAGAAAAACACCTCTAGTATTCCATCAATGATGAAATTAAATAACACTGAATTTAGTAGTACACAGGATATTGTAGATGGTTTTGGTGAATTCTTTGCTACCACATATGCACCGAGTAGTATAACAGACTCTAAGCCTACCAGCGTAAATGCCAACCCAATATACATTACCAGTGTGTCTGACAAAGAAGTTTTGGCAGCACTAAAGAGCATCAAACCTAAAATGACTACAGGTCCTGATAGCATCCCTGCCTTCCTAGTTAAAGACTGTGCCTCAGTATTTCTTGAGCCAATCAAGTTTATTTTCAACCTGATTCTTAAAACTTCCACTTTTCCCCAAATATGGAAAACAGCTCGCTTGTGCCCAGTCTTTAAAAAGGGTTGCAGGCATGAAATTAGCGACTACAGAGCTATTGCCATCATCTCAAACTTTGCAAAGGTCTTTGAAATAATGATGCATTCCTTATTGTTCGATCCGATAAAGACAATCATTACACCCCACCAACACGGTTTTATGAAAAGTAGATCAACAACCACGAATTTGATGTGTATTACGCAGTATATCTCAGAGGTTCTCGACCGACAAGGTCAGGTAGACGTAATATACACCGACTTTTCAAAGGCCTTTGATCGATTAGATCATGGTGTATTGCTGAACAAGCTTGATAGTGTTGGTTTGTCACTCAATCTGATCACTCTTTTTAAGTCATACCTCAGCAACAGACTACAATTTGTTGAACACAAAGGCTACAAATCCAAAAATCTAAATGCAACTTCCGGAGTGCCACAAGGGTCGGTCTTGGGTCCTCTGCTATTTAATATATACATAAATGACATCACACACAATCTTAATACGAAACATCTACTGTACGCAGATGACATGAAGATCTACTGCTCAATCTCGGACATAGGCGATTGTATTAACCTACAACATGATCTTGACAACATAAGTAGATGGTGTATAAAAAATAATCTGTCACTTAACAGTAAGAAGTGTAATATTTTGTCATTCTATCGCAAGAAGAACGCCATTATATTTCCTTATAGTTTGGATCACACCTGTCTGCAACGTCCAAGTTCTTTTAAAGATTTAGGAGTCACCTTTGACCCCCAATTAAATTTCAATTAACATATTCATGAAATTCTCAGCAAAGCCAATAAGAACATGGGATTCATCATACGTAATTCAAAAGAGTTTAGCTCACGCGAAGTACTAATGTCCCTTTATTACGCTTTTGTTCGTTCTCATTTGGAGTATGCCTCTCTAATATGGTATCCTAGATATGAACATCAAGTAAATTTGCTCGAGAACGTACAGAGAAAATTCTTAAAATTTGTATCTTTTAAACTAACTGGTACCTACCCTCCAATTGGTTACCCTCATGACGTCTTATTGCTAGAATGTGGCATGGTTTCTCTAGATACACGTAGACAAGCTCATTCCATAATTCTTCTATATAAATTATTGAATTCCATAATCGACTGCCCAGAAGTGCTAAGCCAGCTTAATTTAAATGTTCCCCGTGCCAGTTCTAGACATCTTGAAACCTTCAATCAACCTACGCCTCGTACACGGTTACTTGAATCGTCGCCAGTTTTTACAATGTGTAAGAACTATTCGTCAGTGCAACAAAATATTGATGTATTTAACACCTCTCTGTCGAAAATAAAAGCTGTATTTAACTAGCAAGTTATATTTACAATTAGGTTATAAATAGGATATATATTATATATCTGGACTTACTAAATATGTGTGTGTATGCGCGTATATAGGTATATATGTCTGTATGTGTAAACTGGAATACATAATTACATAAGTATGTATTTATCATTTGATTTTTGCTTGCCATAATGTCATGTTATAATGTCATAATGTTCTTGTCTTTTACCTGAAATGTACGTACCCTACTTTAATGGAAATTATATTAGAATGTAATTATAAGTATTATATGTTACACTTTGCCTATCCTGTAATTGGTCCTTGACTGTTGGATAGTTGTAAATAAATAAATAAATAAATAAATAAATATTGTGTATTTATACCGTGAAACCTGGAGAGTTACAGTAAATGTGACAAAGTGATAGGGGCGAAGGGGATGCACAAAAAGTAAACGTTCTCAAAAAAATTAACAAAATAGCTTTTTGAAGTATAATGTTTTAGGTTCCATAGAACCCTTATTCTTTCGTCATGTGCAGGTACATCTGCAGGTACAGATTTTTTTTTGAAAAAAAGAAAAAATATATTTTGGGTACCTACTTCATCTATACAGGGTGTCCCAGAATTCAGTTCCCGGACGGAGACCTGTGACTATTGGGCTCACATTGGGCCCACATAACCCAACTTAGTCCAAAAATGCATCCCTGAGGAAGTACATCCTCGTAAAGTGAGACAGAGAAAACATTTTTTCCAATAATTTCCGTTATATTGAAGACACAATTATTTAATTTTGATTGGAGCTGTATCTCTATGTAAACTTGATAACAACCAAATATCTTTTATTTTTCAATTTCTTTTGATAATAATTAACATTTGACTGGCTATATTTTCTAATTACCCTGTAAAATTACGTAATACTTGAACATTTTTGCAGAGCACTGAAAGGGCTGCAAAAAAGGTACTCTTAAAATTTTGACACATGATTTCAAAATTCTATAACTTTTGATCATTTGAAGATAAAATAACTCATTTTAATAGTTATTTATTGAATAAGTGTTTTAGACAGCGTTTTATCCACGCAAGAAAGTCTAAACTCGAGAACGAAGTTCGAGAGTTTAATTTTCTTGACTGAATAAAACGCCACTAAAACACGAATGCTATACAACGTTTTATCCACAATCACGATCATTTAGAATTAGATTTCATCAAAAAATTATTTGACATTTCGCTCTGTCAACGGCTGTAACGTCAAAAATGATTAAAATTAATTTAAAAGAACTTGGAAAGTGTTGAATAGTTGCTATTTAGTTTTGATTGTTTATCGATTCCATTTGTAAAAATTTGTGAAGTTGACGAAAAATGTAAGAAAGCGATTTTGTTCTTGAATGGAAAGAAAAACGGAGGGTACTGACAATAAATAAGGAAGTTCTGCTATCGTATTTCTTAAATTTGAAGAGAAAGTATGCAATTTCATCCATGTGGTCGAAGTATTGGATGCTGAATATAGTAAGGTCACTGCCTATCTGATGAGTGAATCGAGAGGGTACAAAGCGAAGAAAGCTGCGGTATTGAAAAAACCACACGTGGAAGAATTTTTGACAAGGGCATGCGATAAAGAATATTTGATGATTAAGGTAACTCTTAACCTTTTAGACATTGTAGATAATAAACTTTGAAATATTTTAGGTTGCGCTAATATGATGATTTTGAAAATCAATGATGTAGAAGACCGAGGCACATATCTGCTTGTTTCTATACAAGATACCAAGGCCGGTGTCTCACAAAAATTAACAATTATGGAAGAAGGATTCTCTATCAATACTGTGGAGACGTGTAGAAAATACATGTCCTTACGTCCGAAGAAATTATCCAACAACAGATTCTTTTTACTATACACTAATCAAAAATGTACTTCACAATCTGTTGGAATCAACACATTGTCGGAAGTTCCTTCAAGAGTTGCTTCATTTTTGAATCTGGCAAACTCAGAAGCTTATAGCGGCTATTGCATGAGGCGCACTTCTACAACTTTACTGGCTAATAAAGGTGCTGACCTCACAACAATTAAACGATATGGTGGGTCGAGGAGTTCAGCTATAGCAGAAAGTCATATCGGGGATTCTATATCCAATAAGCTTGATATCGCAAGGAATATTCAAGGTACTCCTGGTACTAGTCGTTCCTTATAAGAGGAGAAATCCATTGTTTCTACAATTTATCAAAAACTCCGACAAGCATTATAATTTATTTTTGACGGCCACGATTTTTTTTTTTTAATGGCAACCTATATTTTATTTCCACTTTCTGGTGCAGTTTTTTGTTCTCTTCCCAGTCATATAAAATTTTGCAAATTTTGTAGAGGTTCCATAAGAAACATTTTGAGAAAAAATATAAAATCATTTTATTTCTTTAATCTATAGCTTTGCGATAAAATGATCTACCAGAATTAAATAAAGTTAAATTTATGTTCGAAATGAAGCCCACAATAAGTAAAAATAAAAAAACTGTAATCAGGTGTATCCCTTTTGTCGGACAACCGATAATTCATAAAACTTTATTTTATTTTTATTATTGCTTATCTTCGTCGTTTTTGTCAGATTTTACAGTTTTTATGTCTGTGATAAAAACAACGACAAATAAATATCATTCATAGATGTTCATTCCTTCAATATTTTTTTCCGTGTGCTGATGTCAAGTGTATAATGGTGCAGTTTTCACAACGACAATGAACATCAATATTAATGATGATCAGCTTTGGAGATCGTGGAAGAACACAACTAGATGTATGCAACTTCTTTAACCAGAGATATCCAAATCAAATTCTGTTGACTCAATCTGCAGTGAATTAACGATACCTACTGATTCTGTTAAAAATGCTCCTAAATCTGGACCACTAAAACCGGCAACCAATGATAATAGCGTTGAATATTCTGTTAAGGTTACAAGAAAATCTACAAACATCGACCACGCAGCTAGCATTAAATGACAATTTAAGTCGTCGCATTGTAGGTAGGATTTTGAAGAAAGAAATATTATTTCCCTATAAAGCACATTTGGTGCAGGAGCTCTCTCAATACGATTTTGATAAAAGACTTGAGTTTTGCGAAGAAATAGCTCGAATTTGTAATTGTGATGATAATTTTGCGCAAAATATTTGTTTTTTTGACGAAGCAACATTCTGTCTTAACGGAACAGTTAATCTGCATAACAGTCGCATTTGGTCTAGGGAGAATCCTCACTGGATTCAAGAAGCTTACACCTAGCATCCTCAAAAAATAAATGTGTTTGCAGGAATTTTTAGGGGCATAATTGGCCCTTTTTTTATTGACGGGATGCCGTCGAATTGACGGTTTAAAGTATTTAGAACTCCTGAACGATGTTATTTCTACTTTGAGAAACGGGGAAAGAGAAGTTTCAGAGAACGTTTGGTTTCAACAGGATAGCCCCCCCCCCCCTCATTATCTAATAATTGTCCGAGAATATTTAATTGTTACCTTTCCTGGCCGCTGCGCTGGATGGAAGAAGAGGTGCTATTGAATGGCCTACGCGTTCCCCGGATCTATCCTCCTCTAGATTTTTTCTCTGGGGGTGTGTAAAAAATAAATTTGATTAAAATAGACCTAATAATTTGGCAGATTTAAGACAAAAATTTCGTGATGAAATAATGCAAATACCCCAACATGTTCTGGTAAATTCGACAAGAGGCTTTGTGGATACGCTTAGTTAGTGTCAATTAGTGAATGGAACATTTTGAACAGTTGCTGTAAGTGAAGCGTTTTTCTTTTCTATTCATTCTCTCTTGAAAAACTCTACTTTCCATCTCTATTGTTCTTATAGTTTTTATTAAGTTTTGTCGCATTAATGAAATAAAATGATTTTTATTTTTTTTCCTTATAATTGTCCTTATGCAACCTATACAAAATTTCATATGGCTGAGAAGAGAATAAAATACTGCATCCGACAGTGGGAAAAACATAGGTTAAAAAAAAATTCGATGATGTCATATCTCAAAAACCGCTGACGCAAAAATAAGCTATAGGGCACCCAAATATGAGCAAAAATAAAAATCGGTACATCTCTTCAAGCATTTTTTCAGACGACTTCTACAGTCAGATTTATAGCGATTATTCCATACTTTTGCCCAACCCTGTATAAGTGAAGAGATAAATAAACCAAAAAGTGTGCTTCTACCTGCCCCGCTCACCTCGTAAGTTCAGGAACTTTCAGTAAGTTTATCTCCTAACTACTCCAAACACAGCCATGAAGTAAAAAAATCTGCTCCTGACCAGCCCCTTTTGAGCGTTCATTGACTGGACTATAGACGAATAGTAATTCTCAAACCTGCCAGGTTTGAGAATTACTATGAACTAATAATTTCCTCTTTATTTCACGATTGAGACATTTTAGAGGTGTAATAATTGGCGTAATTAGAACACTTCACTTTATTTTACTGAAACATATTATTGTATATTTTTCATTCCTAAACTGATAACAAATACAAATTTTAAGTTTCGGTTCGAATGACCAAAAATTATGTTCAGACTACGAATTAGCAATTTTTAATGCAGTTGTTGCTCTGTTTTAGAGTTACTGTGGACTGTAGTGAGAAATGAATAATTAATAATCCATTTTCATAATAAGTTTTTGGAGCTCCAAAGCTGCATATTAGTGGATATATTTAACATCGATATTAGTACAGATAGAGTTGTGATTTTCGTAAACTATGCGAGTTGAAGAAAATTCAGAAAAGTCGCTTGTGTGTGGTATAGGAAATATAATTTAAAGAACAGTTCTTGTGTATCATTGTACAACAAAATTTGATATACACTCGCCTATAGCTTAGACTATTAAAGGAGTACTTAGTAGTATTTAGCAAGTAATTCCTGCTGGGAAAAGCTTTAGAATAACTACTCTCGGTTCTATAATACATAAATTTACACAACTGGCTCGTGACAACGGTACTGGTCGTACTACTGTCCTGAAGATACTTAAAACTGCAGAGATGCATTCTTATAAGAAACAAATGTTTTATGAGTTAACTGAAGAGAAGTCAGATCGCAGAGTTGAATTTATTTGTTTCGGAAGAAAGGACGCTGACTTTTTATGGTGAAATGAACTGTCATTGGATTTGGGAAACCCACTCCCACAAAAAAAATAATGTGTAGACTGGGTTTATTGCTGATGGAGTGATAGAACCAACATATTTTATTGTTTCTCAAGTCATCGTTCTACGATTGGTGGTTTTAACTCCAAAGTTATATCCAAACTTACTAGACAAAATTAGGTGGATGGAAGAAGATATCCAATTGAATGGTTGGCAACATCTCCAAACCTTACTCTACTCGAATCCCTACTACTTAAAATTTGTTTTTTTTTGTTGGAATATTTATAAAATAAAAAACGCGTTATATTGCTCTCACACCATTTCACTTAAATGTTCATTCAAATGGTGTGTAACTCGATATGCTATTACATTTAGAAAAAATGACAGGTGGTTGCATCTTTTCTTGCGAAGATAAACTAAGGGCATTGCCGCTGAAATATAACCAATGATAAAGTAAAATTTGTTTGTTCAAATATTTTATAGAAAAACTGCACATCCAAGTTATTGAATTAATCTCAGTTAAACTGTCCACAGTGTAGTAATTTAGAATCCACGACAAAAAATTCGACTTTCAATGTAATTCAAAATTTGTATTTCGAGAATACAATTTACAAGTTTATATAATTTTTATTCATAATAAATGTCTGGTTCAAACTAAGTTGAGTCTGACTGTTAAATATCCCTCAATACATCTTAACAATCAATTTTATTTAGATTACCCTCAAACGATACTATAAATATAAAAAATACAGAAAAATATTTGTTAACTGATTCATTTTGCTTTCCAATCATTTTGTATAAATATTTGTTTTAAATTTATTTACTATATAACTTGCAAGGTATTAAACTCTATGTGAAAATATATCTTGATATGACTGTACAACAATGCATCAAAACAAGTAATGAATTTGGCTGGAATGTAAAATATTTAGGCGCCTATTTTATGTTTACATTTCTCTGACATAATGATTGGATATGTACAATACGCTTTATTTTTTTAACCTATTGTTGAACTAACAATATTAAACTGGTATATTTTTCAATAGGCAGTGAAACGATTCTACTTTCTACTTGTACACAGTGCTTACAATTAGAACTTTATTATTTTTAGTTTATAGGCATCATTTTTCTATAGCTTTTATTAATGCCTTTGTAATCAGTTTATAAAAATTTAAATCTATACGTACTGGATGAGATAGAAATGACATATTTTAAGAGGAAAATATTTTGGCTTTACTATTATTATACCTAGTAAACATTTTGGTTAAGTAGTTAATTGAGCGGCAAGACATAAAAAGTAATGATGATAAACGTGCATCGACTAGTAGAAGTATAAATATTAGGATACCGCAAGGAGGTATTTTGGGACCTCTTTTATTCATCTTATCTGTTAATGAAATAACAGCTCTATTTGGTAGCTGTCGTTTCGTTTGTCTGCAGATGACACAGTTATTTATATAATAGAGCAAAGCGGTGAGTTATTTGGTGTCTAGAATGTGTTCTGAAAAGATATTAGTGACTGAATTTTAATGCGCATAAAATAAAAGCTATGATTGTTGGAAGAAGAAAATTTAAATGCGAAATGAAACACCTAGAACTAAAATTTCAAGCTTGCGGGCAAGTAACTGAAGTGCTCAAGGAAATGAAATATTTAGGAGTAGTCGTAGATAATAAACTTAAATTTAATAATCATGTCAATTGTTCGTAAAAAGATTGCGAGGAAGATTGTGGAATCAAAAAAAGTAACTGATAGTGTATATTGTGAAGAGCAAGAGTTCTAATAGTGTTCCTTAACATATGATAGTGCATATCTAGGACCTAATACTTCTCCTTTCAGCCTAACACATTTATTACGTATTTCCAAATACAATTCTAGTAATGCTCTAACCCTCGATAGAATTCCACAAGGCCCAAAAATAGATAATAAGATATTGTAATTCATAATGTCGAAAACTTTGTTGAAGTCTAGCAAATGTACATATTTACCATGACCAGCAAGTATACTAAATGACATTGTCGGTGATGTTTAATAAAATAGTTGTACAACTATGATCAGGTCTATAAATTGTGTACTTACGTTCTTAATATAATGCATATTATTAATCCTAACATTTCGAGTTAACAGAGTAGAATTATTTATTTTGCCTTTCAAAATAACACCATCACTTATAGTAAGACGAGATTGTGATGTTTTAGGCAGTATACTAGCTCTCATTTTGTAGTTTATACATACTGTAACGAAATTTTTTTTTTTTCGTTTAAGCACCCGTACTAAATAAATTTGAATTACCCGCGGAAATGTCGACGGGAAGTCAACAAGTGCGCATACGCGGTAGAAGCATCATTTGAAATATCCATGCTACCTTTAGTTTCGCTTTGGACCTGGGTGAGTTAAGATCGTTTACTTGTTCTTTAACGGATTTTCATGTTTATTTCTTTAATCCTTTGATATTTTGAATATGTTTGATTACTAAGTGATGTCATATTATTGAGTTAACATTGCTGTATAGTTATTTTTGGAAATTAAAGGATATTCCACGTAATAATTAATTTTTATTTACGCACATGTTTGTATGATTTCCGCGTCCATTGGACACATGTTAACTCATTAATTATAGCGGAAATTTTGTATTTTGTGGTCGCTTGAGACACAATAACGTGGTGTTTGTCATTATTTAGATTATTGTGGACGAGAATTAAACTCGGAAATTATTCAAGGAATAAATTAGAACCTTTGTTTCTCAATTGTGTGTGGACAATCTTATCTCATTAAAAGTCGAAACCTAAAGTCATTTTGTCGCATTTAGTTAACCTCGTGTTAGTACAAGAGGTTAAGAGATCATTTTTTATTAGTTAATTTTTTTGGGAGATTAAACCCATAATTTTGTTTGCTATATTTGTTACAGTATTAGTCTTCTTTCAGATAGTAATTCAAATATTTTCTCTCTAATTCTAACTAAATTTTGTTACCTTTACTCAAATTTTTGTCATAACCAGTCAGCCATTTTGTGAACGGCTAAAATGGAGTAGAATTTTCCCATTTATTCATTTCATTTATTATATTAATCAGTAACTTATTCATATATTTTCAGAAGTAAAATTTTATCAATACTCAGGTTTTTGTTAAATTGCTAATTGTTTGGTTTTGCAGTGACATGGACCAAACCACCATTGAAGCAAGGCACGAGGCATAAATTAAATATTTGGAGTTATCCTAAAAATATTGGGTATCATTCCGACGCAGCGTCTCCTGGAAATCAGCGCTGTCAGGACCTGAATATTACGTCCTCCTTCCCGGGTACCCGCCGCCATCTTCAGGACCAGACCTCGTCGGGATTCCACGTCTCCGCTAAGCTAAGTAGCCCAGATTTACGTTCAAAATTCAACTTTTGGTCAGAAGAAAAATTGTAAACCAGTTGATCGTTTTTTATTGTAATTTTTTTGTTAATCTTCAAATTTATTTTTTTTAAACTAAATTTTTATTCAACTAATTAAATCAAATTTTCACTACAAATATTTTTAATAATTGTAAAGTGTTGTAAAATTTTCAGTCTTATACTTATGTTAATATATTATTTGCTTTATATTTGATTTTGATTGTTTTCTCCCACTGATAAAGTTTGCAAGAGTATTATTTACGGAATACACTGGCGTCCAAATTTTTTATAGTTTATTAGAGTTTTGTTTGGTTAATATGACAAGCGAATAATTGTTCAAAAAAATATATAACTCTTCTCGCCACCGAGTGACCCTCGATCAGCCCTGAGCTAACCGGTTGCTACTCTTTCATAGCTTTCTCAGCACCCAGCTGAGAAGTTGTGGTTGCAATACTTAACATTTTTTTCATGCCTAGTTGTTGATTTTGCAGTATATTAAAATTATGTAATTCTCCTCATCATACAGGCTCTCATACATTAACCAAAATATTAATATAGTATGTTTATGACACTGTTGACCACAATATACATTATTTTTAATTTAATATATTGTTAATGAAAATAATGAACAATGTTGGACCCAATATGATTCCTTGCGGAACTGTTGTATTAATAATAGCTAGGTTTAAAAACAATTTTTCATTTTTACCTGTTGAAGGCGATTTGGAACTTGAACCATAGTCTTAACTTAGTTAATAGTAGAAAATGACAAACATAATCAAACTGCTTTTAAGAAATCTGCAAACAACCCTTTAGCAAGTTTAAAAATGAACTATTATTTGTGTGCTTATAATTGTATTGAAACATATTCTTTATAGGATTTTGTAAACAGCAGAAAAAATAACTATCTATAACTAAAAGAAAAAGTATGTGTAAATTGTTAATGAAATCTTTGCATTCTTTCGATAACCTGAATTCTGGTTATGGTAGCAAATTAAAATCCTAAAATGAATTTGTCTAATTTCTTATTTGACAATTCTCATTCTAACACTAGCATCCACACAGTCCCCTACGGTCATGCAGATTAAATCAGTATCTACGTAACCCCCTACGATCATGAAGATTTAGTTAAAAATGAGAACAAAGGCCTAAAATGAATTTATTTGTCTACCATGTCTTTAAAAAATTTCATTCTAATGGATTACATTTTCATGAAATCTATCGCTCTGTTTCTTGGAAATGCTTAGCCTTTGAAACGTTTTTCGCCCTGTTTACAAAATCCTATAAAGAATATGTTTCAATACAATTATAAGCAAACAAATAATAATTCATTTTTAAACATGCATAGAGTATATAGGCTCCAATAATAGTTAGTTAATAGATAGGTCAAGATCTGTTGTTTTTATCAGTCAATTTCAAATATAATTATTTCACACTTATTCATAGAAATTGTCTTGGTTTTGCATGAAACATCTTTATGAGTGACTTTATGTCTTTCTGATGAGCTCCAAAATAAGGGCGAAAAACGTTTCAAAGGCTAAGCATTTCCAAGAAACAGAGCGATGGATTTCATGAGAATGTAATCCATTAGAATGAAAATTTTTTAAGACAAGGTAAATAAATAAATTCATTTTAGGCCTTTGTTCTCATTTTTAACTGAATCTTCATGATCGTAGGGGGTTATGTAGATGCTAGTTTAATCTGCATGGCCGTAGAGGACTGTGTGAATGCTAGTGTTAGAATGAGAATTGTCAAGTAAGAAATTAGACAAATTCATTTTAGGATTTTAATTTGCTAGCATAACCAGAATTCAGGTTATCGAAAGAATGAAAAGATTTCATTAATAATTAACATACACTTTTTCTTTTAGTTATAGATAGTTATTTTTTCTGCTGTGAATATGTTTCAACCCTTTAGCAATTTCTGACATTTATAGAACACTTACTATTCCACTTACAAACTTGTCGAGAGCCGAGCCTATATTTTGTTTTATGAGCCCATGTTGATTTTAGGACAGAATATTGTTAACCGTAGGAAGTTTTATAAGCTGTATCGGGAAATAAGTTGCAACAACTTTTAGACATCACCAGGAATAAAATTGAATCAATCTAAAGGACGAGGATTTGCAAAATTAATTGTAAGGACTGTAATTTGAAGTATTTTGGACATAAGATATGTCTAGCTATAACAGGATTCAAATGATTCAAGGTCTAACTGAAAATGACCTTGACTTTGGATTCTTAAATAGGACACTCTGTACGTTATCACAAAATATTGGAGAAAATTACATTCTATGAATTGTTTAAAATATTTATAATGAATTAATCGTAACAAATAATGTGCAGCTGGATGCTTTTGAGAACTTAGAAATTGCAAACTGTAATAATATTTACCATTAGAAAGAGAATCTATTCCGATAGTTAAAGCATGTAAATATCTCGCTGTAATATTAAACAAGCGTGAAAATAATGAAGATGAAATCATCCAAAGAATTAATGAAGGACAGAACATTACAAATTGCCTGAATTTAGTATTGTGGGATAGGGATACTAGAGAAATAAAAAACAAAATATATGAAAGTATAGTGGGAAGTACAACTATCTATAGCGCCGAGATTTGGGATGTAAGCCATAAAAACTAGAAAAAAGCTTGCAGCCACAGAAATGAATTACCTAAGGAGAAGCTGCAGAAAATTCAGCCTTGACCATGCTTGGAACGAGACAATCCAAGAAAACACGCAAATGAAATACAATATATTAGAATCAATTGACAAAAGACAATTTATATGGTTCGGACACGTAAAAAGAATGGATGGAGGCCGATTGCCGCGAAAAATATTAGTATGGACCCACCAGAAAGCAGAAAGAGTGGACAACCAAGAAGAAGTTGGCGAGATGACATCCAGGAGACTATAGATACGAGAGGCTTGAACACAGAAATGACAGAAAGACTTGGAAACTGGGGACGGAGAGGCAGCGACAGCTGTAGAAATCCGAGATATATAATAATAATGTAATTAGTGACAAAGGGTCCATCCCACATAGTTCGCTTTATTGGTTATTATCCCACGTGCCGTCAAAGGGAAACAAAGTTTAGGTAGAGATTCATTCACTCAGACATTATTGTACTCTAAATATAGACTCTATACACATTTTAGTTGTACTTTAGTTTTAATCCAGTTTAGCATCGTGTCCAGATCATGTCAACATAATTGGCGAAACGCACATAGAGCGAGAGTAATCGAATCTACTGCTTGTCTAGTGTTTCAGTGTTTGTGGGAACTACTTCAGAGGTAAATTTAATTAGCTGTAACCAATAGCGTATTTTTCCCCAATCCGACCCGATATGTTTTGAAATCACAATATTGTTACGGGTAGACTCGACTAAGGCAATCATGTAACCTAATTATAGGTAACTGGATAAAAAAATACGGCGGGTCAAACATTTGACAAAAAATAGAAAATTGGTTACTGCATACTTTGAATTTGGACTATTTGTATTTAAAACTATGGTAATTATTTACTTTTCCTAATCTAAATGTGTATGTATTATGGATCATATCGATGACTAATATTTCAAATATACTGACAAGCTAGTGGATTGTTTTATCGTGCAAGTGCCAAAAATTTAAATGTATTTACAGCAATCCATCCCATTTTGATGAGTTTTATGTTAAAATAAACAGAGATTGTTTAATTTCCTATTTACATAATATGCGTATAATTTCAATGTTTTGTACATTCCTTTATAATGAGTAGTAAGTAATTCCATGCGGTTTGCGGGTAGTTTGCGGAGTGATTTATAACGCAGAGAATTGAGTAGGAACATTCTTATAGTTGGGGCTCTGACGTTCGAAAAGCGTCCGTTGAGGAAAATGTTGCCAGTTTTGGATAATCTCAGGCAGAGTTTATGGAGTTTTTATATGAAGGATCTCGCTTCGTTAGATTTTTTTAGCTAACAAAATCATAAAAATGCAAATTTTCCAAATTTGATTTTTTATACACTAACTCAGTCTTTGAGTTTCTAGCTTCAGCATCCTATGCGCAAGTAATTTTTAACGCTACAAGGAATGGCTTTTCTATTAAAAACACAATGTTGCAATTTTGAATAGAAATGTAGCCAGGATGTAAGGATTTTTTTTGTCATGTATGTTTATGGTAAAAATTTTAGTTTTCGAGATAAAGAGGCATTTATTAGAGTTTCTCTTACATTGGATAATCTGCGCACACACCCACCTTACCGTGCATTATTGAGCGCTTCCGACAAGTTTGTCTTCCTAATCTTTACCAAGTTGGTGGGTTTTCGATGTTAATTTTTCCTAATTTTTGGTTATCTGAATACTGTTATCTAAATTTGTATTTGCTTCTAATGTAATATAGAATTCAAATAGGTATGGAGTTTCAGATGTTCCTAAATGTGACTTAATTTGAACTGTATTATTGATAATTTGAATGGGTTAGTGGAAAATTGGTATAAGTGACGAAAAACATCTTTGGTATAAACAGCTCACAAAGTTTAATGTAATATGTATGTAATAAAAAATTCACGGTTTCATTTAAAGGAGAATAACTTTGTAATAACAGCATGTCTATTAATACATACACAACATTAAATGTTGATAAAATATTGACACACAGAATTTTATATTATACCAGAAAAGAAAAAAAAATCGCTTGTACCACTTTCATCCATATGGCCGATTTGAGTAAAACAAGTATAAGTGCATTATAAAAATTATATTATTACAAGAAAGTTTAATATTATAACAGTAAAAAAGTAACTAGGCACTTTGTTCTTATTAGTATTCATCATCATCAGATAAGAAATAAAGTATTTTGCTTTCATCCTGTTCCTCTTGAGTATTGCCCTCTTATTGCTCTTGTGTATCATTTTCTTCTTGTTCTTGAACATCAATCTCTTCTTGCACTTGAGTATCATTGTCATCTGGTAGTGGATTTCTGGTTTTATCTTTTTTTTTGTCTCTGTTTCGTTTGTATTTTCGGCGGATCTACATAAGGTAACGTTTTAGAAAATTGAAGGTAAACAGGAGGCACAAATTCTAATTCTAAGTTTTTCCATTTTAGGAATTTTAGTTTTATAGGCTCACTTTACAGAGCTTTCAGTTTTGGTTTACCAGGTCTGCCTACTTTTGGTTGTGCCGACCAATCGGCCTCATAAAGCTCAAAAGATTCATTAAGACTTTCTTTAAATTTCATCAGAAATGGGTTGCTTTCTCTACCCTTGTCATTTTATAGGTTCCATTTAATAGGTATATCTATTATATCTTTCTTTGTAAGTAGTGATATACCTTCAATGTCACAAAAAGAAAAAAGTCTTCTGTCTTCATTTCTCGGACTAAAAACTTCTTGCAGCTTTCCTTTATAGCTGCTGTTCATTCGTAAAATCTTCATCGCACTCCATGTAAGTGTAACCTGATTCTAGAAATTTATGGCCTACAGATTCCATACCAGTAGTACTTACAATATATATTGAAAATTTCAGAATGTTTCTGTTTTTATTCTGGCCTCCACATGAATCACTAAAAGCTATTATTTTCTTTGTTTTCTGGTAACCCCGTAATAAATTTTAATAAGCAAGGGGCAACTTCTGCAGAGCCCCTCGAATCCGTACTCTTATCCCATGTGTACATGTACGCCTTATTATTGCCAAGATCATGTATTGCAAAGTTATACGTCTAGAGAGTTCTTAGGTAATAAGCTTTGTTTGCTGTTAGAGATGGAGTAGGCAATGTTTTTTAGAGGTCGAAACATGTAGATATAGTTGCATTGTTTGAATCTTTTGCGAGGGCCTTAGTTCTTCTTTTTGAAACAATTGCGTTTTCTGCCTCCGATGGTGTAATTCTTTTTCTGCTTCTGAGGCCTTCCTTTTTTCTTCAGATTCAGCTGCCTGTAGTAATACGGAAATATTAAAATTCAAAAGTGGTATAAATGCACTCATCCCACTTGTCTACTATTATATATGAATGGCTTCTTTTTCTAGGACCTAAACCTTGGTCGGTTAGATGTCACTACAAAGCATCACTGTTACTTGTACCAATTTTGCATTAAACAGAACTGTATTTTAACTATCTCAAAATGCAGTTATCTCGTTGTCTGTAAGAATGTTATTTGTACCGCTAATCCCTTCATTTACCCAAGGGACACGGTAGTGACTCGCACCAAGTACACTCTACAAACATAAATAAATATATCCTCCTCGCTCACTAAACCCATTAGCGCCCAGTGATCTATTTATAGATCACAAGAGACAATTTTTTTTTAACATGACAATAGCATATTTAATTTCGTAAAAACTGATTTAAATTAATATCTATAATTACTACAACAGTAAAAAACCATTTTCTAATAATTTATCAAATTGGAAGTATTTTTTTTTAATTCTTTAAAATCTTGAAAAAAATTGTCGTTTACACTAACAAATTTATTTATTTATAAACAAAAACCTAATGAATTTGAAAATATGTTATATGTCACAATGAGTCCCTGAAATATTAAAGTTTATTATTCCATAACTCATTTTACAATATTTTCTTTATCAGCATAATTGTAAACAACTTTATTTAGCTGATCTATATTTATACCACTGGGCACATATAATATCTAATTGGAACTTTGAGAGTTTATCCGCATCAGATGTGTTAGGTCATTGCTATTATTGTCATTGTTATTATTATCGGTCAATCTTAGTCAGTGTGTGAGATAAAATCTTTCAGTGCTATTTTCACTAAAATATCATCTCTTTCCGTGGTATTGGTGAAAAATATAATTGGTAAGTAAACCTTTTTTTTTCTTTTACGTTGATACAGTCAAACATTTGTAAGTGGAAATTAGATATGATAAAATTAAAATATAAATAATTAAAACATTGTGGTGGTTTGAATAATAATAATAATATTAATAATAATAATAATAATAATAATAATAATAATAATAATAATAATAATAATATCACATCAGGGTGCCGCCTTATGGCAGCGACTGACTATACGCACAGGCACAACCAAGTGGCCAAAATAATTCACTCTCAATTGGCCCTTTATCATCAATTGACCAGCACGAAGCAGCCATACTACGAGTACTCGCCTAACGCAGTCTTGGAGAACAACAACTACCGGCTTTACTGGGACCGCTCTGTTATTACTGATAGAACCATCTCTGCAAATAGACCAGACATCGTCCTAACGAACAAATCAAAGAAACTTACTTTTCTGATTGACATAGCCATACCAAATACTCACAGACTACGACAAGCACATGCGGAAAAACTTAATAAATACAGTGAACTTGCAGAAGAAATTAAAAAGATGTGGCAACAAGACAAGGTATCCATTGTCCCGATCGTTCTGTCCTCAACTGGCGTTATTCCTAATGACTTGAAGAAGGGCTTGGACACACTCGGCCTTAGTCAGCATATTATTGTTTTGATACAGAAAGCTACGATACTCAGCACTTGCAATACAGTCCGGAAGTTTTTAAATCTACCAACTTAATAAACCTACAATAGAAACTTATTATCTTGCTTTAAAAAGCCGATAATAAGCGAACCCCACCCTCAGTGTGTGAGAACTTGGATAATAATAATAATAATAATAATTTACTTTTAGAGGACATGGATTCCAAAAGGGGCGCTTGTCTATGACAGAAGAAGAAATTATTGCCTATCGCAATTTTTATATTGACGATGATAGTGCTACCCTAGACATTGTTGTTTTACCTCCAGAAACAGATTATGTGACAGATGAAGACGAAGTGGATGATGACGAATTGGGCATAGCGGGGGTACAATATGTGCCTGGTTAGTTGGAGGTATAATACGGTCATGAAGATCAAGATACAGAAGACATTGTTGAATACCAGAGTACTAGTGTCATCTCTGAGCAAAAAGGTTCGAAAAAGCAGATACTTTCTAATTCTCTACCGAAATGGAAAAAGTGCGATCCCAAGTATACCTTTACCGATATAGACTTTGCTACTATTGAAGAAGAGAAAATAGGGGCACTGATAAAAGGACATGGAGCCCTTCACCCCGTTGAAATTTTTTGAAATATTTCTTTCAGATGATATAGTAGATTACATAAAGAAAGAAAATTTGATTGTATCATTAGTAAATATGGAATCTAGATTCGTGGAAAAAAATTATCCTGGTCAATTTTCATTCTTATTCTGGATGTGGTACTAACAAATACCTGGATGCTATATCGCACCATGCATTGTCGTGAGGCTATTAGCGTCTAGAATTCCGTAGAGCAGTTGCAGTTCCATATATGAAACTCACATCCTTTGCTAAAAGGAAAACCAAAGCTGCAGTGGCCCCTGAAGACGTTCGATTCGATGGCCTAAATGATTTTATGCAATATCGAGATGGTCAGAGTTCCCAAGGAAAAGATTGCAAGAGTAGACCTAAAACCTATTGCATCAAATGTTACTCTTCGTGCCAATTGTTTCCTAACTTACCACCAAATACAGCTGTTAAATTTTGCCCTTATTATTATAATTTAGTGATATTTTACTGAGGTTCTAATGGTGATATTATTACATATGTAAGTAAAGTAAAATAATTATTACATGTTAAAATATATATTATATCGCCCAGTGATCTATTTATAGACCACCAGTTTTTTGATAAACCACATTATGAATATTTTTTTTGTTACTTTTTACAGTCATTTGGAAGCATTTTGAACATACATACCGAATATTTTTGCAAAATTCAAAACAAAATTGTCTTGGGCGTTAATGGGATAAGCTAGCAACCATGTCTCTTTAAAGGAATAATATCTACTTGCACCACCGCCTAGTTATTGCACTGATATTTCTCAACAAATATACAGATTTAACTAGGAACGTGTTACACTAGAAAGTGTAGTTTTTTTCAACTTTAAACATTTATCGATTCATTAACTGCAACTATCTAGCATTGCTTTGATAAAGGATGATAATAAAAAAGGATAAATTAACAACAAAACATAATTGTTCAAACAAATTATGATTGTTTAAAAAATTGCAAAACATTAAAATGCTAACACAAACCAGAATGCTAGTCGTATTAATAATAACACAGGCCTGCATGAAATTTGTGATGACGTGATTTTTGTTTGTTAAGCTCAGTTTTTATATAGAAATAACAAATTAAATACCATTGGGCTCCATCATCCACAGAACTTTTTTTTCCCCAAAACAAAAAAAAAAATATTAAAAACATCTTCCTTTACATAATGGCAATGTTTTTGCTTCTGTTCCTGTCGGCCATTCAGTTCATTTAAAGGAAAACTATGAAAATTTAGAGGAATTACTTTTAAGAATACAATATAAAAATCACAACTGGGAATTGTGTGGAGATTTAAAAATTTTAGGCCTTTTCTTGGGTCAGCAGTCTGGATTTACTAAATTTCCATGTTTCCTGTGCGAGTTTGATAGCAGGAACCGAGAACGGCATTGGATAAAAAGAGACTGGCCACAAAGAAAAACTTTAACACCTGAAACCAAAAATGTAATTCGCGAAAGTCTTATTGACCCTAAAAAAGTTTTACTTCCACCACTTCACATAAAATTTCCACTTATGAAACAATTTGTTAAGGCATTAAACAAAGAAGCAAATTGTTTTAAATATTTGTGTAACACATTTACGGCTCTGTCAGAGGCAAAATTAAAGGAGGGAATCTTTGTAGGGCCGCAGACTAGGAGCTTGATGAAAGATAGAGAATTTGAAAATGTAATGGAAGATAAGGAAAAACATGCATGGAATGCTTTTAAAGAAGTTGTACATACATTTCTAGGGAATTATAAAGACACAAACTATGTTGAGATCGTTGAAAATATGCTGGAAAAATTCAGGATTCTTGGTTGCAATATGAGCATAAAAATTCACTTTTTACATTCCCATTTGGACTATTTCCCGGAAAATCTTGGGGACGTGAGTGAAGAGCAAGGTGAAAGATTTCATCAAGATATTAAAGATACCAGGGGCGCTGGGACACAAAAATGATGGCCGATTACTGTTGGACATTGAGAAGAGATCTTCCTTTAGCTGAATATGACAGAAAAACAACAAAAAGAAGCTTTTCTGAAAAAAGAAAACGGTTTTTTAAGAAGCGTAAAGAATAAACAACTATTCCAAATAGTTTCAATATCTATATCTTGTATGTTTTTGTATTTTTCTCTTTAATATGTTATAAAACTAGCTTATAAATGAAATAAATCGTGTTTTTCTAAATTTCTTGATTTTGCTGGTTTGAAAAATAACCTTACGTGATACAAAAAACTGAAAGCAGATTTGAAATCAGAAAAACAGTTAAAATTTTTAAATCAACTTTGAAAATGTTATCAAATGCAGGCCTGTGTAATTTGTGTACAATAATGAACATAAAAAATGTGTGGTGCCCTGTAATAGGATCTGATGAGTGTTTAATTTAAAGAGGAATTATTAATCCGTATTCTCTGCATAATTCTGAATACAGGACTTGCGCGAATTTTATTTCACTACATTTTTACGATCCTACCGCCACTACTAGTTTACGAAAAAATATTATTTGTGCTTTAGAAATAAATGGGAACCTTCATGGTCTAGGGGGCACGTGTTAATATTACCCATTTGATTCCATTCAGCTTAAAGATCAAACTAAGGCCTTCTCTGGTGGTTTCAGTCGCCAGTGGACCTGGTTACAAATTATGTTCCCCTAATCCTCGTCAAATGGCAACTTGACTAATTTGCACATTATATAACTTTGAGAACTCGTGTCAAAGGTATGTGCTTGTTACAAATTCTTGCCTATGCATTTGCAACCTCAAGAAACGAGTTTGTTAGTAGGGTCATAATAGGGCGTTTTTTCTTACGAAGAGCTCAGCAATTGTAACTGAGAATATCGCGAAAATCTCTTGGTTTGATTTGTTCTATTTTGCTTCTTTTTAATGACCACTTTTCGACAGCCTGAGTCTCTACTGCTAAACTACAAAGAGAGACATAATGCCACAAGTTTTTAATTATTTTATTATAAATCTAGTAATTGAAATGTTACCTACCCGTTTCCTGTTGACCGATTGATCTGAAATTTGGTACACACCTTTAGTTCTGATGACAATACAATTATGTATATTCGTTATCATTTTTAATTCAAGATGGCCGCCGCCACAAAATGGCGGATTACATATTTTTTTTCACCCCCTCGATATGGATATCAAATGAAAGGGCTTAACTAATAGAATACAGTACACCTTGAAAAAAATCGAAATCCAAGATGGCCGCCTCCTTAAAATGGCGGATTACTTTTTTCAATCCCCTCAATATGGGTATCAAATGAAAGGGCTTGACAAGTAGAACACAGTACACTTTAGAAGTAACTAAAATAAAAAAACTGAAAAACTAAAAACTTGGAAATAAAATAAGCAAAAAATATTTTTTAAGTTAAACGGTTTTATTGTAAAGAAACATAATAATGATGTAGATAAAGTACTAAAAGCTAAAAAATAATTAGGTAGGTACCAGCTACCAATCATCACACCACTCTCCTCATTAATCTAGAGCATTGATCAGACTTAAATGAAATCTTGGGGCGTAGCGTAATAATAATAATAATAATACTAATAATAATAAATGGTCTTTATTAGAAAAAAGAAACACAATTTCTTAATCTAAAGGGCGAAGTTTAGCTCAACAGCCATTCCACCACTTATACCCTCAAAAACATGATAACAAGATAGTTGCACTAAGTAGATAATTATATAAAACTAGTAAAATTCGTTCAAGTAACAAACAAAATAATAATTATAAACTGTGACTAAGAATAATTAATTGACGCAGAATTACATACACAATACAAATTGTCAACGCAACCTGAGTAAATATGTAAATGATCGTTTTGCGATGTCGCATGATGATAGTGATGGATTTACTTTTACACACATTTTGCATAAGTTGTCTATTGAGAAAATGCATCCAAAGCATACATATAATGTTATGCACGGTTGACTGTAGATAATAGAAGTTCGACTCGCCCCTCGATTTTATTTTAGTCTGATCAATGCTCTTGATTGATGAGGAGAGTGGTGTGATGATTGGTACCTGTGCATTGCACTATTGGTACCTGTTACCTACCTAATTATTTTTTAGCTTTTAATACATTATCTGCATCGTTATTATGTTTCTTTACAATAAAATCGTTTAACTTAAAAAAAAATGTTTCAGTTATTTTTCTGGTGTCAGAACAATTGCTTAGTATGCATTTTGCGTTGTGTTACAAAAATGTTTTAATAGAGACACGTATTCATTTTACCGTCGGTCAGGAGATTCAAATCTTTGTAATATATTACGCTACTATATGTGATGTACAAAAGAATTGTGAATTTACAGGTCACATAGTAAATAGCTTGCTTACATTGTTTACAACAATAAACTTTATAAACCTTATTAAAATCAAGTTACTTAAGTGATAAGTAGCAAGTTACATCAGGATGTGAATTACATCAGAATTAGATAATATATTATCTATTACATATTGGTTTTATAACTTATTGTGCTAATAACAGAATGCACACTTCATCATCCGGTGATTTGTGGCTCATTATACCATTATTCACAATACTTTTGTGGAAAATGACAAAGTAAACCTATTTTAATGTTTAGTACTATGAAAATTAGCATAACTAAATAATATATACATATAGACAACTGTTTTTTTATTTTGTACATCCATAGTATTCGGATTTCAGGGTAGTTTTTTGTATGAAGCGATTCAAAAATTTTGCGAAAACTTATTTTGTTTTGACTTTTAGAGTACGTATGTGTGAGAAATTTATTGGCTTCGGAAATGTCCCTTAGCCACAGAAGATCTATGTTGATTAAAACACTTTCAGAGTATCATTTGGCATATTATACAGTATGAACCTAAAGAAACGCACAAAATTCATAACTTTGGTATCTGTCATTTGTCAAAAAAATCCTCGAATAGGTCGATTTTAGTTTTGTACTATACCAAAATTTATGACGTCATTGGTTTTTGAGTTATGACGTCACCATAAGTTTTTTTTAATAGAAATAGACATTTTTGTTTACTGTTTTTGGTGGTATATTCCTTTAGCTTTCTGGCGATATGAAAAAAATTGATATTATCTAAGCCATTCTTTTGGAAAAAAATATTTTTATTGATTGATACCTTACATAAGTAATTGTGAGAAAAAACCATCTCCATTGCTCAAATTGCGACCCTCCAACCATTTGGCATTGACCACGACGGGTGAAGACACTTTGCACGCTGTTCTGAATCATCTCATGGGCAATTCGTCTCATCTCCAAGCCAATTCTGTCTTTCAATTCTTCTGTGGTATCAGGTCTGTTAAAATACACCCTTGACTTTAAGTAACTCCAAAGAAAAAAGTCTAAGGGGGTTAAATCCGGTGAATGCTGTGGCCACTCAATCGGACCTCGAATACCTATCCACCTTCCAGTAAAAGTGTCATCTAAAAACAGACGCACTGCTATCCCAAAATGAGGTGGGGCCCCGTCTTGCTAAATCCAGACGTTATCGGCAGGAATATCTTCATCTTCATCGTTCGGAAACATAACTGCTTAGGCTGGCACTAACTTAACTCGCAAAAACTGTAAATAGCTTGAGGCCGTAAGATTTTCTTCAAAAAAAAAGATCCCAATAAATGATCACCAATCATACCTGCCCATACGTTTACTTTACCTCGTTGCTGTGTATGGGCTTCTTGAATCTAATGAGTATTTTCGCGTGACCAATACCTACAGTTATGCCGATGTACAGTCCCCTTTAAAGAAAATATAGCTTCATCAGAAAAACCAATGTTCTTTAAAAAATTTGGGTTTTCATCGCACAAGGCCATCAACTGTTCACAAAACTGTAAGCGCCAATCTGGATCGTCCTCATTCAATTCGTGGATTAATTGCACTTTGTATGAATGGTATTTTTCTTTTTTCAATAGACGTACAAGAGAAGTTTGACTCACGTTATGATTTAAAGCCAGCTGCCTTGTCGAAAGATGGTGGTTTTCCTCACTTTCTAGAAGAATGTTTAATTTGGTTTCGTTGCTTGTGCTAGGGCGACCAGATCGAGGGAGGTCAGCTACACTGCCAGATTCATCATATCTAGCCACCAATCTACTTACAGTGGATCTAGAAATTTGCTTTTCGGGATACTTGGCATTGAAAACATCACATGCTTCCTGATGAGTTCTCAGCCTATCGCCATATCCAACCATCATCAAAAGTTCTACGAGTTTTCTTTCACTTAAACGTGGCATTCCATTCACTAGTGTTACACTGTCTCAGAAGTGTCACAAAACTGAGGTTCCACACGTATCATGAATAAAAAGTTATCGATACTTTACACAAAAAGTCCTGTATCTCTCTATTGTTAAGGTGATTGTTTTTTTAAATATTTTCTTTGTTTTGTTTTTATGTCAAATATTTTCATGCTAGTTAAAACAAAAATGTAGGCAACAAGATTTATCAGTCCATAAGAAAGTGGAACATTACTCGTGAATTTGCGAAAGATAAGCTATTTTTACATAAAATGTCATTTTTCCAAAAGAATGGCTCAGGTAATATCATGTTTTTTACATCATCAGAAAGCTAAAGGAATGTACCACCAAAAAGAATAATAAAAAAATGTCTGTTTCCATTTAAATAAAATTATGATAGCGTCATAACTCAAAAACCAATGACGTCATAAATTTTGGTATAGTGACAAAATATAGCATTTACGAAACTAAAATCATTTCAACGATTTTTTTGAAAAAATGACATATACCAAGGATATGAATTTCGGGCGTTTCTTTAGGTTTGGATCATATAATTTAAGCAATTGTTAAATTGAATGTATATACAACGTAAACCGATACATATTTTATAAATTCAATAAATTCTCCTTTTATGCCGCAGTCACAGATTTTCTTATTTCAGTGTATACATTCTTTCTTTTGAAGTTTAGTAACGTTGTTAGTCTGTGTTAAAAGAGAAGTTCAATTGTTTCTACGTGCCTTTCTTCTTCTTCATTTTCTAAAATTTTGGTTTGGTCATGTTTTAATTCTTGTCATTCCCATTCAGTTTTAATTTTGTCTTCTGGTCATGTATCTCCTTCTAAAAATGTTAGAGTGTCATCTATGCTAAAAGTAACCATTCCATTTTTGCTCAATTTTGAGATATTATTTAAATACATTATGAATAAAATCAGACCCAGGACTGTACTCTCCCCAAATTCGATTACGGTCCTGAACCCAGGATCAGAGATGCTCCCCCCCTATTTTACAGTCGCGTCACATATTATAATTCAGTTCAGTTCAGTTCAGTTTCAGTTTCAGTTTACTAATATTTAAGTACAATTTTACGACACTATATTTATGTACAATTTTATATTAATTAAGTTTTAATGTGTATTATTTTAACGTACAATACTAATTTTCCCTCTATGACCTGCCTAAACAATAAAAGTTTGTTTGCAGTATCATAGAGGAAAAAAGGAACAATTTAATAATTTAATAGTTTTTTTTTTGAGGGTATTGAGGACTGTTTAAGATATTGTAATGGATGCAATTATTATATTTATTTACTTTCCTGATAAAAAAGGGGAGATTTTATGTTTTTCTCTCATTTTCAGTATAGTGACAAACTAAGAGAAACGTAGTTGTTGTGACAGTAGATTTATTTAGAGGTTGGCTATATTACACTAGTGGTACATTTTTTTAATGATTTCAAAGTTTTCAGTAATAAATTTTTTTATGTTATTCTGCAATTTAGTTTTGTTTTTAATTTCCTTTAGATTTTTTGGAAGCATATTATATAACTTTGGTCCGTAGTAAAATATAAATCGTTGGGTATGGCTTTTGATACACAATGGTAAAGTGACAGAAATCTTATCTTTCGTTCTTGTTACATAATTATGGGGTAGCTTTGACATCTTTGAAGTGTTATTTAATGCCCATAGTAAAGTGTGGTAAGTATAAAGTTCTCTTACTGTGAATAAGCTTAACTCATCATACAACAATTTAGTGGAATAATCATATTTCTTTTTAAATAATATTCTTAAAATGGTGTTTTGCATTGTTTGAAGGCAATTTATAGAATTATTAAAAAGTCCGCCCCATATCAATATGCAATATCTAATTATGGATTCAACTAAGGCATTATAGATTATCATTAATAGTTTTTTATTTAAAATATCTCTTATTTGATAGAATTTATGTAACAGTCTTCTGAGCCGTCCTGTTATGTATTCCGCATGATCTTTCCACTTTAGATGCTGGTCAACTAGTATACCTAGGTATTTGATGCTATTTGTTTTCTCAATCGCGGCGCATTTACAGTTCGTTTGATTGTTACATGGCTGAGCGTGGATTTTTATGTTGTTTATTTCTGGTTGATCAGCAACTGTCGAGGAAAAAGTAACAAATTTAGTTTTTTCAATATTTAGGTTTAGAGGACTGTCATCCAACCAGCCTTTAAGTTTTGCCATCCCTTGTTCTGATTTTTTATCCCAGGTTACAAAGATTACAGCAGTATCATCAGCGATTGGTATAATTTCCCCATCTATACTTTGTATTTGTGAAATTGAATTTATATATACCAAAAATAAAATGGGCCCCAGTACAGTACCCTGGGGGATACCCATTGTAACGGGGAGTGGGTCATTGTATATGTTGTTTACTTTTACTATCTGATATCTCTCTGTAAGATATTCCTGGAAAATTTTTAATGGTTGACCTCTTACGCCTAATGATTCTAATCGTTTCAATAATAATTCATGATTGACAGTGTCAAATGCCTTAGCCAAATACAGAAATATTGCTAGACATTTTTTATTTCCATTAAATCCATTCATAAGTTCATTTAAAAATTCCATAACTGCATGTTGGGTACCTAGATTTTGCTTAAAGCCAAATTGTTTATTATTTAGTAATTTTTTACTTTCCAAAAAATTTACTAAACGTGTTTTAAGACACTTTTCTAATAAATTTGCAAAATGGTTTATGACGGATATAGGTCTGTAGTTTGTTACCACTTTTTTTATATACAGGCGTTATGATCGATTCTTTCATGGTTTTAGGTATTTGTCCATTGGAAATGATTAAATTAAATATAAATTTAAGAGGGGCTAGAATATATGTGTGTATTGTTTTCATGTTTTTTTTTTTTGCAGTTTCCTTTTGTCTAGTAACTGGTGTCACTCTATTTTCAATAACCTGGACCTGCATGAATTGCATGGTTAGTTCTTACCCATACTCTTTTTAGAATATAATTTAACCTGAAAATACATGGTATAATAGTAACTATTTTATAAGTTCGAACTAAACTTTATTTATAAAATTAGTTTACTTAAAAATGGCCACAACAAGTATAATTATTTAACACACTCTAAGATTAGAATAAAAATAGTTACAAAAAATTAAAATTAGAATCAATATAAATCATATACGCTGGTTAATAATGATAGTCTCCTGAGCTTTCTTTTGGCGAAAATGTTCAATAACTTCGAAAAAGTTGAGAGTTTTGGGCAATTTTCATTCTCAACTGCTAAAATTGCTAAATGGTTAAGACGACTTTGGCCTGTTGTACTCCTTTGCCAGTCTACTAAAAGACCTTTCAGCAGTAGATACTGTTACTGGAATCGTACAAAAAAGTCTAATTGCAGTACACAGGTTCAAAAAAATTGCTTGAAGGTATTTCTCATATATGGAGATGAGAAACCCGTACTGTAGACGCTCTTCATGTGTAGAGTTCATTCAACCAAGCTGTCTGAATCTAAGTCTGAAGGATACTTTGAAACCAGATTGGTGGTTTTAACTTTCACTTCATCATTTTCTAGGTCCATGAAAGCCAAGATTCATGAGAACAGATCACAAATTTGTTCAGAGGTCGCAAATCTTGTTTTCAAATCCGCCATGACAAAATCCAAAACAGGAAGGACAGTAGAAAGTTTGAATCCATCTGATGCTTCTAGCTGAGGTTGTTCAGGCGTCTTTTCATCTGCATTGGTTTCGTTTTGATAACAAACTCTGGTGAAATACCAACTGCCTCGGCACCTTTTATACAAATTACAAAACAACTTAATGTGAAACTTAACCAAATAAATGTTATTAGCATCAGATGAAAATTATAGAATTCAGCCACGCCATACGAAGTTCGACGTTCGACTGGTTCGACAGGAAGACCGAACCAAATGGAAGGGAGGTTAGGATAAACGGTTTATCACCCAGGGGCCCACCCAGTCCCGCCCTTTTCGGGACCATGCTCTAGGGCACATCAAATTCTATTTCTAATTCATCACTTAGTGTTTGGTTTATTACTTCCACATTCACGTAGCGGAGTGGAAGTGTAGTAATCGTTAAAAAAAATCCATTTTTTTTTATTGTTGTAACAGGCTTGGAATGTCATAAACTGTCGATCCCCACCACCCCCACTCCATTATTAAAAGGGTTGATGTATTAAAAATGAAACATTCACTTGAAATTTGGAACACGTATGTATAATAGCGACATCTGGAATTAGATTATATTTTGAGATGATTCCCTTGAAGCGTTGGGAGATAAATAGTTGTAAATAGGGGAAAATAAGTATCAGTAATCATGTTGGTAATATTACAGAAACTTGGAAAAATTGAGATTTTCACCTGAAACGTGGTACATATATAATGATTCCTTTGAAGGGCTGGGGTAAGTTGGGGTAAATAAGAGAAAATAAGTAAAGCAGGCTAGTAAGAGTACAGAAACTTGGGATTTGATGTATATATTAGAAAGGCAGGCTTCAGATTTCTTTTCTTTATAATATTTTTCAACCCCCACTACCCCCTCCTTTAGTTGATAAAATAAAATTGAGATATTCACTTGAAATTTGGTACAGGTATGATGGGGGTGGGGCGGTAAATAGGGAAAATAAGTAAAGCAAGCTAACAAGAGTCAAGAAACTTGATTTCTTGCGTATATGGTAGTAGCCAACGTCTTAAATTTTTCTATGGCATTTGCCTCAAATACTGTATTATTAAAATTATATGACCAATTATTTCCACATGCTAGAACGCAAATAAACTCAAGATGTATTCCTTTACTGAGGCGTGAATGGGAAATCTGGATGTGGAAGTAGTGATTCCTTGACAACGGTTTTTTTACTGTTTGTTTTTTTTCCAAATAAACAGCATTCGAATATTTTATATGCCGTTTCTCGAATTTCTATCGATTCGAGTTTTTTAAACAGAATTTGTTATGAGTCTTTATTAGAAAAATATTCTAATTTCCTTTAACCATAAATTAATATAAAACAGAAATTTTGTACTTTTTCAATACGATTGAGGTCTAAGCAATAACTAAGCAACAAATAATATAAATAACAAATAATGATGTTAAAAACATGATAAAACTAATGACTCTCAAGGTATTTTCTTTACACTGAAATTTAGACTATGGCAACTAGAATATAATAATTTCAGAGGAGAATATGCTTTATGCATTAATTTTTCCACAAGTTCTCTAATCATAAAATCACAATCACTAACCACTCCAAGGTTATTTGCAGTTTGCTCTTCGTCGTACTCTGATGTATAGCGGTGCACTTCTGATCAGTTTTTATCATCCAGCACTTTTTAGAAACACTTCTTAAACTATTAAGATCATCGATGGATTATGTGAGTATTCGGATAGCTACACAAACTTGACGGGATCAATGTTGACCAGTGGTAAGCAGTTGTCCGATTCACGCCACAGAATCACACGCAAGTCGTCAATCTTAAATCTAGTGGATCAATAAAGAATCGAATTCAAAATATATTTTCATTTATTCAATAAACTTCAATAAATAGAAAAAATAGAAATATTCAAGTCTAAGCTAATTGTATATAAGACAGAGAGCACCACCCTTGGCAAGACGTTACTTCTCGAGGGATCGTAGTCAGCGCCGAGAGTATTGTGACCATCTTCTGCACAAAAAGATTCAGACTTCCAGTCAAATATGATAGTAAAATGTATGTCGAACTATTTGAAAAATTGTTCACATTTAATTTTGCACTGAAATTTTCAATTTGCTTGTAATTTTTGTCAGGATGCTTCGAGAAGCTATATATATATTGGTTTTCTAACTTGAAAAACGAACTAACGGCACTGAACCCAGCGATATCGTTTTGTTGATAAGTCGCCTTTGCGCGACCCCTATGACAATGCCCGCCTAGATCTTTTTATGTAATACTTTGGTCCGTCAGAATCGATTCATCAACTTTGAATTTTGAGACTGTGTTATTAGACGTGCTTGCGGTCCCAACTAGGAGTATTCTCCACCACTTTCAGACCAAAAAAATCTGATTCACGGTTTCTACTGCTCCACAGATTTTTGCTTAAAAATTTTACTTACTTTTACTTCCTTCGTATACCGAAAGGAAGTATTGTATTCATGTAGATTACGAAAATATAGGTTTTTCAATTCCTTCAATTTGTCTGTCTGTCTGTCGTGTCTGTCTGTCAGTCTGTTGGTGGATTAAGTAAAAACTAGTTGACGGAAGACAGTCAAATTTGGTAGGTATCTAACGCCACTGCCACGTAAGAAATTTTAAATTTCCACGTTTCATGGCATTCTAAACCTATCTGAAAAATTTTTATTTTTAAATTTTAAATAGAAAAAAATTTTGAAATGTTTGAAAATTTTGAAATTTTTTTATAAAATCGGTGATGGAAATTTTTTTTTTGCTCAAGTTTAAAATTTTCACGTTTCGTGACATTCTAAATATATTTTTGAAAATTTAAAATAGAAAAAAATTTTGAAATTTGAAAATTTTGTATAAAATGGATGATGGAAAAAAATTGTTTTGCTCAAATTTAATATCTCTGCGTTACATGACATTCTAAACATATTTAAAAAAAAAATTAGAAAATTGGAAAAAAAGTGTGCACATTTTTATAAAAAAATATACATTTTTTTTGCTCAAATTTAAAATTTTCACGTTTCATGACATTGTAAATATATTTCAAGAAAGAAATTTGTTTTGAAAATTTGAAATATATTTATTTTGTATTATTTTACCACTACAATAGAATGATGATGGAATTTTTTTTCTTCAATTCTAAAATTTCCACATTTCATTATATTCTTAACCTATTTCAACAAAAAAATGTTTTGAAAATTGAAAAAAAATCCCACCACTATACAGTAGATGATGGGAAAAGTTATCAGGTTTAATAATAGGGCTAACTACATGGCGATTATAATGGGCTTGTTCCATGATATTCTTTTTATATGGTTTTTATACTTTTTCATATAGTACTCGATACTCTCATTATACACTTAAAATTTCGTATTATTAACTTTTTCCGTTCTCAAGATATAAGGAGTTGAAATTAGTAATAGTTGCAAAAACCGAGCGCTCATTTGTGACGTCACTATACGCAAGTGACGTAAGAAAAATGGCTTTCTGGGACCTTTCAAATTTAACCTGAAAAGTCGAAAAACATGGAATTTTTAAACGCTGGTAACTAAATAAATACGTCGAGTGGAAGTTCGTTCTATGTGTCTACGGAAAGGAGAAGGTCGGCGATGAATTATAATCGTAAATTGCAGGGTCGAAGTCGAAAATTCGTTCTGGCAGGAGCGAGAGAAAATTGCAATTTTTTGACATTTCACCAAATTGTACTCCCCTACTGTCAAGTAGTAAGCAAAACAAACAATACTTCGAAAACACTTATAATTATAACCAATAAGGAGCATCAAGTCTATTGAGATCGCCGAGTCTATGCGTATAGTGACGTAGCGCCTGGCCACGCCCCATTTTCGCGAGATGGAAATTTGTAATACTTTTTAAGATACTAAACGTGCGAATAAGATTCTGATTTTTTGCAGATACATTAATTTCTACTTGCACTTTCGATTTATGAAATAAAAAAAAAATGCGGAACAAGCCCATTCTCATGTCTTAATTAATAATTTTTTGGAGTGACCGTCTTGTATGAATAAAGAGAGCTTTGTGTAAATACCTTTATCGATTTTTTTAAAATAGCTACTCGCTACATCCTGACGGTGATTTCCGCCCTGTGAAAATTTCTTCGTGGTAGTTTCGAAATTTCTACGTGGTATTTTCGAAAATAACTTTTCATGGTACTTTCGAAAAGTTCGAACAACGGAACGTTCGCTGCTCGCTATTGGAAGTCCAACTCTTGGTACTTTCGAAAATTATTTTCGAACTACGGTGCCCAAAGGCGTTTTTCCGTCTTTTGCGGTCTGAGTTATTTTTAAAGGTATTTTTAGTGAAATATTTTTTTATTGACATTTTGATGGAAGACGATTCCAAAACGCGTAAATTTTTATGGGAATATTTCTTAAATGTTTTTATTATTTTGGACAGAGTATTTTACAGGGTACATCAATAAGAACAATACTAATATTTATTAGAATTTAAACGCAAGTTGTATTTCTCTAAAACAATTTTAATTTTTTCTAGCTCGTCGCAATTTTTGACACTTGCCTGCTGCACATCATTTATACGAAAATTTAAAAAAATAAAAGTTAATTTGGTCTCTTCGGCGGAAGCATACAGTGTATCATTTACAACAGAACGTAAGCTATCTGATACGTACATAATACAAAATAAAGATCCACAAATGGACCCGTGAGGCAATCTAAAGAATATATTTAATTTGGACTAGAAGATATTGTGGAAAATGTTCTGAAATCTGTCGATCAGGTACACAGAAATTAATAATAATGATGCTACATTAAAGCTAAAGCATATAAATTTAGGCTATAACTGTTTTTTTTAATGTATCGAGTGCTTTAGAGAAATCAAGCAACATGTTCATGCATAACACGTTAAAAGATTTTATGCCTTATGCCCTTTATTCATCAGTTCTAAGCTTAGTCGCTATTTAGATCACTTTTAATCACATTACCCCTTGCTAATACTGTGCACTTTATCTTACCTGAAAACTACCCAGCTTCCAACTGTTAAAAGTTATAAGTTACCTTAATTTGAGTTGGGTTAACTTAATACCCTCTACTCTCTGATAACAAGCTAACAAACTTCCGACATTAGTAAGACTATTAAATCCTGGTTTTTACGTGTCGTTTATTCTATCCTTCGTTTTAACACCTAATAATAAAATTTTGAAAATTCGATTAAAATAAAAGATTTTGTTTAAATACAACACAACAACAACAAAGCCTAGTCTAGCCGTACAACACTTATTTTAATGAATAATGGCTGACAGCTTAACATTAATAAAATCAAATATGTAAAAATGTTATTTTCGGTATACCGGGTGAGTCACGAATTGCGCTCGCCCCGATATTTCCTAAAATGTTTGTAATAGAAAATTGAACTTTGGAGGCCTTATTACACGACTAAAATGCCATCTTTTCAATAAAAAATCAAGTTTGGTGCACATCCGGTTTGACCGGAAATGTCCACAACTTTCGATTTTTAAATGGAACACCCTATATATTTTTACATTTTTGGAATCTAGAGGAAATTTTGAATACAATACATCCATTTTGGTTACTTTTTGATAAACATTAAAAATTTTATTAAAAAATCTATTTCTGAATCCAGAGTGCTGTGGTGCCCAAAATATATTTTAGTTTGTGTGCTACGTTACTATAAAAATAAAAAGAGCAATATGATTGCATTACTTAATTCTCTAGAAAATTTTTAAATGTGATTTTTACCCACTAACTCGGTTTTTTTAAATGAGAATTTCGTTCACCAACATTTTTAAATACCTCATTTTCATACGAATCTAATGATACCAAAATTTTGAAAATCCTCTCAGAAATATTTGAGATTTCAGCCAAAATACAATGCAACCAAGCTTTTAGAAACATGCGGCTAATAGATAATAGATTAGTGGGCTTTGGAAACTAAAATTGCACATTTCTGTGTAAATCTGGTAACCTAATAACATTGGCAAAATGATAGTAGCCATTGAATGTAATAAAACAATATCAGCTGTCAGACAGACTCGTGTAGTTATAGGCAATCTTGAGCTATCAAACATTTAATAATTGTGAGCGCAAAGAACGTTACAATTAAGTTTAGCATAGGTATGTGGAGGTAAACACAATTACATCCACAAGGACATTTGCAATAGAATGCGACATCAGTTCGGTTTTCAGAGTTTTATTTAAATGAACATAAATATCGGGCCTATAAATAAATAAAAATCAATTCCGTTTGAACAATTAAACTTGAACTAGGTAACAGTAGGTATCTTCAAAATAATTAATATAATTAAACCGTAAATTGACATTAATAGATATTGTTCAAAATGTCCACCATCTTTTTCTATACACAATTCGGCTCTGCGTACAGTTGCTTGAATGGCTCTACGCAATTCAGCCGGCGTTATTTCATTAAGAGCCCGTTCAACTTTATTTTGCAGCTCTTCACGGGTATTTGAAGAAGTTTTATAAACTTTATTTTTGAGAGTGCCCCATACATAATAGTCGAGAGCTGTTAAGTCAGGTGACCTAGGAGGCCACCTGATATGACCTTGATTTGCGATAAGGCGTTCACCATGCAAGTGGTTTAAATATTCCATTACTCTTCTGGAATTATGTGGGGGAGCACCATCTTGTTGGAAAAACAGATTTTGTAAATAGGCAAGAGGAAGTAAGTCAAGAAATTCTGCTGTCTGGTTTTGTAAAGAGAATAAATATCGTTCGCCAGTAAGTGTTCCATCAAAAAATATGGGTCCAATTATTCGATCTCCAAGTACTCCAAGCCAACAGTTAAACCCAAATCTTTCCTGAATATTCCCCCGCCCTACCAACCTCGGATTTTCTTGAGCCCAGTACCTAGTATTATTTCTGTTAAACATACCTTGGTTCGTAAATCTACTTTCATCTGAATATAAAATATGAAAAGGAAAACCTGGGTTTTGTTGTACTGCATTTAAGACCCAGTTGCAATATACTAGCCTCCTGTCGTTATCATCTCCATAAAGATGTTGGTGTATTTGGTATTTATAAGACCGAAACTTATGTTTCTTTAAAATTCTGCAAACCGAAGACAGACTAATGTCGCATTCCATTGACAATTCCCTTGTTGATGTTGTTGGGTGTACCATCACAAATCCTAATACATCAATTTCTTTGTCCTCACTTACAATAAATGTTTGATGGTCATCTTGTTGATTGGGTTCGTTTCTTAATTCTTGTTCCACTCTGGCAAACAAGTGTCTGCTTGGATGACGTCTGTTGAGATATCGTTGCTGATACAGTTCTGCAGCTGCAGTTGAATTTTTGAGACACTCTCCATATATCAGTAACATATCGACCTTTTCATTTCTACTAAAATTATTCATTTTCTTTAATTTTTACTCAAAGAGATTTCCGCAACGCTTCTGACAGCTGATATTTTTTTATTACATTCAATGGCTATTATGATTTTTCCAATGTTATTAGGTTACCAGATTTGCACAGAAATGTGCCATTTTAGTTTCCAAAGCCCACTAATCTATTATCTATTAGCCGCATGTTTCTAAAAGCTTGGTTGCATTGTATTTTGGCTGAAATCTCAAATATTTCTGAGCGGATTTTCAAAATTTTGGTAGGTATCATTAGATTCGTATGAAAATGAGGTATTTAAATATGTTGGTGAAGGATTAAATTCCCATTTAAAAAAACCGAGTTAGTGGGTAAAAAACACATTTAAAAATTATATAAACGCCTCTAGAGAATTTAGTAATGCAATCATATTGCTCTTTTTATTTTTATAGTAGCGTAGCACACAAACTAAAATATATTTTGGGCACCACAGCACTCTGGATTCAGAAATATATTTTTTAATAAAATTTTTAATGTTTATCAAAAAGTGACCAAAATGGATGTATTGTATTCAAAATTTCCTCTAGATTCCAAAAATGTAAAAATATATAGGGTGTTCCATTTAAAAATCGAAAGTTGTGGGCATTTCCGGTGAAACCGGATGTGCACCAAACTTGATTTTTTATTGAAAAGATGGCATTTTAGTCGTATAATAAGGCCTCCAAATTTCAATTTTCTATTCCAAATATTTTAGGAAATATCGGGGCGAGCGCAATTCGTTACTCACCCGGTATGCTATTCTGAAGATTTTATATGAGAGTGAAAATACTTCCACAACTATTCAATGGCTTATTATACTCTTCACAAATACAAAACGAAGAGTATATTGCATTCGATCGGCACATTTATAGAACCAGTAATGTTGCTCGTAGAGAAAAAATGTTCATATCACTAAGTTGGTGATCGAATTCTGAACAACTTTCAAAATGTCCGTCCATATATCCATCCGTCTGTCCATCTGTCTGTCTATCTGTCTGTCTGACTGTCCGTCCGTCACGTTTCTTGTAAGCACGATAACGAACGAAAGGTCCGATTGTACTGAAATTTGGACATTAAGTCAATGTTAGTTAGAGGAGGAACCCTATTGTTTTTTAATAAAATCGATCAATAAATAAAAAAGTTAATAATTTTTTAAATGAAAAAAAAATTTTTGTTTTGTAATTAAACAAAATATGTTTGAAACTAATATCATTTACAAAAAAAAGTTGCGAAGAATATCATATAGAATATGCAACAATTATATAACAAGTGTAGTAAATCGGCGATGAGTATAATGGTTAGCTTCTTTTATTTATAAAAATATTACTCGCAATCACTAAGAAGAAGTAAACCTCATTATTTTACGACATTTATTATTTATATTATTTATTTATTATTTAATGGCAGTTCTCTGAAAGCATTTAAAACTCCTACATCCACCCCAATAAAAGCGCCACTGTTAAGCTCAATCTAATCTAACACATCTTTCAAAACATTCACTTTATTTGTTTTAAAATTTCCTCTTTATTACACTGAGGCATTTTATTCGAGCAGTTTTATGGTTTTCTTTTTTGAGAGATGTTTAAATAAATAATTGCTCCAATTAAAAATAAGTTACTGTGCTTATGTACGACCTTACCATTTATTTACGTTAGTAGCATTGTTTATTTTGAACAAATTCTTCTGGGTGAAGTCTGTTGAAATTAAATATTTTTTCAAGTTCTCACTAAATTTAAAAAACTGTTGATTATACAAATTAATTGAATAGTTTTATCAAAATTGATCAAAGTATTATTGTTTAGTACTTAGTAGATTTCACAGTTTTTGAAGAATCTGGTATTCTTGTAAATGTTGACTAAAGAGTGGAGTGAGTTACACAATCACAATGAGTAAAAAATCTGTAGATGTATTTACACAGAACTTCCCTCTTTATTTATACAGGGTCTTCACTCTAAAAAGTTATTAAATATTTAAAAATTTGGAGATGCTGCCTAAATATTGACAAGACTTTTTGATGCAGACTAATCAAATGAAGTGGAATACAGGAATAACTTTAAATAAATTGAATATTTATTAATTAACTCTTAATTTCAACCATTTCTCCTTTATCCCTATCAACAGAATTTATTTTACCACCATTTTTCCCATAATCAATACTTAACCTGCCTGTTTTTGGGCACATGACTGCGAGCGGAGAAATGGGTCAAAGTCATTCCTGTTGGTAGCAAAATGATCCCTGGGAAATTCCAAGATGATCGCATTATTTGGTTTTCCGAAAAAATTACCCCTACGCGAGATCTGACCGATTTGAGGGTTGAATATCATAGTCCCTTGTACAAAGACCCCAAAAGGATTGCGAACGCAGAAAAAGACCTCTCTCCTCTCGTAAATGAGGAGGACCATGGTGACAATATTTTTTACCCCAACCTCATCAACCACCCCTAAATTAAATGCAAAAAATCAGCCACATTTAGGGTGCTTCGGGGCTGCTATCCTATCCTATCCTATCTGAAAAATTTTTATCTTACAGAAAGATTAACCTTACAATCAGGAATAGCAGAATACAGGAATAACTTTAAATAAACTGAATATTTATTAATTAGCTCTTAATTTCAACCATTTCTCCTTTATTACCTTCAACAGAATTTATTTTACCACCATTTTTTCCATAATCAATGCTTAACCTGCCTATTTTTGGGCACATGATTGCGAGCGGAGAAATGGGTCTAAATCATTCCTGTTGGTCGCAAAATGATCCTTGGGAAATTCCAAGATGATCACATTATTTGGTTTTCCGAAAAAATTACCCCTACGCGAGATCTGACCGATTTGAGGGTTGGATAACATAGTCCCTTGTACAAAGACCCCAAAAGGATTGCGAACGCAGAAAAAGACCTCTCTCCTCTCGTAAATGAGGAGGACCATAGTGACAATATTTTTTACCCCAACCTCATCAACCACCCCTAAATTAAATGCAAAAAATCAGCCACATTTAGGGTGCTTCGGGGCTGCTATCCTATCCTATCCTATCTGAAAAATTTTTATGTTAAAGAAAGATTAACCTTACAATCAGTTTCTCGCAAAAACATACATCTAGAATTATTACTTCTACAATATAACGATGAGGAGTTGTAATCTTCATGTGCATTTTTTTTCCTAAAATATTTCAAGAACAGTAAGGTTCTTCTAACCAATACTAAATTACCGTTCCAATGAAATACACCGACTGTATTGACATTTTTGTCTTAAGTTATCGTGCTTACAGGAAACCTGATGGACGAGCGGACGGACAGACAGGCAGGCTCTTTGTTTTCATATTTGCGAAAGAGCATAATAATGTAAATTTACTGGAGGAACGTAATAGGAAAGAAACCGCTGCCTAAGGAATCACTACTTCCACATCCAGATTTTCCATCCAACTATCTTTAAAGGAAAACATCTTGACGATACTTGCACTCTATAGTATGTGGAAATAACTGATTACAGAATTTTAATAATATTTGAAGCGGATGTCATAAAAAATTTTGAGGCGTTTATTTCTAGCATATGCTCTAAAAGTTGAGTTTCTGGACTCTTATTAGCTTGAGCTACTTATTTTCCCCAATTTACACCCTCCCACACCTTCAACGGAATCATCTTAATCAGATGGCAATGCAATATATACGTGTGCCTAATTTCAAGTGAGAATCTCAATTTTAATTTATCAACCCCTTTAATAATCGAGTGTAGGTGGTGGGGGGAATTGAAAAATATTGTTAAAAAGTCATTGGCTTCTACAGAGTGACTCATTTGAAAGCGGAGCACATTTATAACTTTTTTCTTTTTTGTCCGACTTGAACCAAATTTTACCAAAAGATAGAACAAATTAGGATCTACTTATGTCCAAAAAAAGATTCTCGTCTTACAAATGCAAAGACAAAAATAAACCAAAATAAATGGAAAAAATAAAGAAATCATATTAGGCATTTTCTTTATCGAAAGACTTTCTTAATAAAAGTTGTTCAGTATTATCCAAAATTTCAGCAATATAAAAAAATATTGAATTTTGTTTAAAACAATATCCGAGTCGGAAAAGACCCTTTTAATTGTTTTTTTTTTTTTTTAGAAAATTGCGCTATAACAATTTTGTTTGAAATTAAACGTAAGCTGCCAGGCAGTTGTCAAGTGATTTGTAATTTTTTTTTAATTTTGTCGAAATTTTGGACTTCAAAAACAACAATAGAGTTTTTCGATAAAAAAATGCCTAATATGATTTCTTTATGTTTTTCATTTATTTTGGTACCGCAGGTGGCTTTGCATTCGTAAGACGCAAATGTATTTTTGGTCATAAGAAGATCCTAATTTGTTCTATCTTTTGGTAAAATTTGGTTCAAGGTGGACAAAAAAGAAAAAAGTTATAAAGGTGCTCCGCTTTCAAATGGGTCACTCTGTAGTATATTCACCAAATTCCAAGTATCTTATTCTTACCAGCTCGCTTTGCTTATTTTCCCCTATTTACCCTATTTAACCTTCATTTCTTTAACGGAATCGTCTCAAAATATAATCTACCTCCAGATGTCGTTATAATATATACTTGTACCAAATTTCAAGTGAATATCTCAATTTTATTATATCAAACCTTTTAATAATATAGTGGGGATGGTGGAGGCATGGAAAATACTGTAAAAAAAAGTTGAGACCTTGGCTTCTAGTATATACACCAAATCTACGTTTCTGTACTCTTACCAGCTTGTCTTACTCACTTTCCCCCATTTACCACTACTTACCCCCCACCCCTTCAACGGAATCATTTCGAAATATAATCTCATTTCCATATGTCGTTATAATACATACGTGTACCAAATTTAAAGTGAATATCTTAATTTCATCAGCCTCTTTAATAATTGGGGTGAGGGCAGTGGAGGGGTTAAAAAATGTGATAAAAAATCTGAGGCCTTCGCTTCTAGTATATACAACAAATCCCCAGTTTCCGTACTTTTACCAGGTTGCTTTACTAATCTTTCCCTATTTACCCCCCAACCCTTTACCGAATGTGTTCAAAAGACGATCCAGTTCCAGATCTCGTTATAATACATATGTGTACAACGTTTCAAGTCAATATCTTAAACCGTTCTAGAGAAAACGTGCGCACAAGAAAAAGTCACACACCGACAGACCGACCGACCGACTGACCATTTTTTTTCCATTTAAACATCTTTATTTTATTTAACTGTGATTAACATTGCAGGCTTAATCTACGGTATTTCATTGTGATATGATATTTTAAAAATATACAACCGACTGACCGACAGGCAGACAGAAAATTTCTTTTCGCTCAAATTTAAAATCTCGACGTTTCATGAGATTCTAAACCTATTTCAACAAAAAAAATGTTTGAACTTTGGTTTCGGAGTCATCATACATTTGTCGCCAAATATTTCAGACATTTGTTTTACCATCGGCAGATAATTTAAAAATATATGACCGAAATCTCAGGGAAACCCGCACCCGGTACGAAGTCGGCAACTTTTAAACACAAATTTTATTACGTTTCTGTTTACAATAATAATTATTCTAAACAGCACCTCCTTATCCCATTACTTTTCACAAAATATTATATAGATCCATTTGAAAATTGATCAAATGATGGGTTTTACGTATAATGTCGTTGCGACCATCTTGACCATAAATATCATAAAAGTAATGAAAAGATTTTGGACTCAGGTATTCCTGGCCACTGTACTTGTTGATTTCCTAATTCCTCTTAGCCATAAAATCATTAAACACTAAATAAAACCTTGATATTTATTAAGTTTTCAACCAAATATATTCGTTCATCGTGAGAAAATGTTCACAAGACAAGGCAAGTGATGCAACTATTCTAATAACCAACCAATGATGATATATTTTTTAAATCTTTTCAATATTTTATTTACACATGTTACATAGGTCGCTTGGTTTGGTTTAGCACCAAACATTTTGAGTGAAACTTCACAATTAGTAAAGTTTTTCTTTTCTTGACATTGGTTTTGGGTACAAATTAAATTTTCGTCATGTTCGAAATACCAAAAAAGTGGTCTTCTAACATAGTCGCCTCATTTTAGCATGAAACAATTGAAAGTCTCCAAAATTCAAACTACAAGGTCAATTGAGTTCATTTTTGTTGCAAAGAGTTCAGATATTTGGAGAAAACAGTATCTTTTACTTTTTGGAGGAAATGTTTAGATTCATTTTTTACCCCATAATTGGCCAATTTTAATGGTCAATTTAATAAATTTAGTTTTAAAATAATTGTTATCAAACATAATATGCCATAAAATCGGACGAAAATGGTTACTCGGAGGGTTTTTGGGGTCGCTAATCACGATTTTGTGGTTCAAATTGGCCTATTGTGCAAATTGGGCCCAATTACGCCCACAAATTATCCTTCCCAAGGAACAATTTTGCTCACTTAAAGTAACTGTTATTTTTGTACGTAGTTTATTAAGGTTATAAGTTGTGTGAAAAGTGGTTTAGAAGATTACTAAAGAGTTGCGAAGTTGCATAGTGCGTATGCAATATTACTAAAAGATTTAAAACGTTAGGTTTTATAAAATGGCAACGGAAACATTGCCATCACAGACAACTTTTAATAACTGTAACTATAATTTATATAAAGAGTTTTTATAGAAGTTGCAGTCACAAATTTATAAAACTAATAGTGTTCAATTCCTATATAGGGGTTGACTCTGAAGAATATAGAACTTCCTGGTCCCAAAATAACAAAAATAACTGTTAACATAACCTTAAATTTTGGATGTAAAATGCCAAAATGATGCAACTAATAGTGCAGTAGTAACACCACATGACTAACATAACCTCATATTTCATATACTTGTAGGTTTATTCTAGTTTTTAATGTCTTTATTCGCATTTCTAGATTGAAGCCAGTGTAATATTAACAAACTCTGTCATATAGAATACATGTGGTTTTTTAATATTGCCGAATATTAAAAACAGACCTCTGATTAGGTGTAGGTTGGATTTCCAACCTGTAAATATTAGTACATTTTTTTAATCTACAAAATTTAAAAATTAAATAATAGATAGATGATAAGAAGGTTAGATTAGATTATATAAGAAGGTTTATTAATGTTACGCTGGTCCCAATCTAGAAATGTGAATAGAAACATTAAAAATGAGAATAACCTTACAGAGCGTAAAATTAGAGGTTATGTTAGTCATATGGTGCTACTGCTCTATTTGAGTAAAACCGACTAATATTAACACTAACCTCCGAGATCATGAAGTTTCCCACGTATTTCTTATAGATAAAAGATATTCTAGAGTAATTAAAGATTCTTTAGGTAGAGAATAGTGATACTGCCTCAAGCGCATTTCTATAAAAGAAATTCTAAAAAATGTTGAAAATTTTTATTATCGTATTTTTAGTCCTTAATTTTATGATAATATTCCGACACTAGAACCCATAATATAAAAAAAATGTTCAGTCGTTCTCGAAAGATGTTTCGATTTTTCTTCTTACCCCCATAACTCCCATAAAAAATATTTCAAGCATAATTTGGGAAATTTAATGTCCCGTCAATGTTAACTTACCGTAAGAATCTCAAGAGAATTCAAGCGGGAGCAACACATATATGCTTATCCCGTTATATCCTTTACAAAATTTTAAAACAATTACTTTTTGCGCAAAAGCCAGCAGAAATGTCCAGAGATTTACTTTCAGGAAGATCTAGTTCCTTCGTTGCGTTTTTATTCCTCTGACAAGGCCGATAAAAGCGAGCATATTTCCAATTCAACTAATTCCAATACGTAATACGTTTTCAATTGTTACTATTATAACCTATTTTGTAAATTAAGTTAGTAAATTAAAATTTTTAATCTAAACTTAAAGAATATTGCCTTTAAAGTAAGTATACCGTTATGTTATACAGTTCCCTATTTATTTGCTATTTATTACTGTGTGTGTAGAATTTTTCAATTCATGCAATTTAATTTACTTAATTTTGAAGCTGACCGAAACTTTATTTTGACTTACAACAAAAGCACCATATGTTTTCACATCATTTTTTAGAAAATTGCCATTCTGCATGTTGGATTGCAGTTTCCTTTGAATATAGTTGCAGATTTTGAAGTAGGCCCTAAAAAACGTTCGTGAAATTCTTAGATATGAGTACATGTTTCATGTCAATGTGTCATTTTACGTCTCCTGCAAAAAAGTTTTATGCAATTGTTTATTGTTTTACTATTATTTATTCGTACATTGTTGTTAGTGCGTAGCATGGCGTCAGAAAACAAACGCTGGCTTTGACCATGTTAAAATGCTGCAGGACAGAAAGTATTTGCGCTGAAGTAAGTGCACCTTGTTAGAGGAAACGTTACCTTCTGTCAGTCATAGTGGCAAAATCAATTTTTCAAAATTTCCCGGAAACGACCGGAACTCGAGAACGCCACGGCCAAAAATGCATTAGAAAGTATTTTTGCAATCTTTATTTCATGAAAAAACACAATATGGTATTTAATGTAAAATATGTCTTGGTTTGGACCACATGAAATTTTCAAACTTCATTGGCCGGAAAATGCCCCGACCCCAAGTAAAAGTGCATTTGAAAGATTTCAAAAGCAGAGCGACCGGAAGCAGAAAAATTTCGAATGTACCTAAATGTAGTCATTGATGATTCTGAAAATGGACCTATTAAACCAGAGAAGACATCAGCAAGTTTTGATATATCTGATAATGATTCAAACAATTAAATTAAATATAGTATTACATAAACATAGTATACCTACTTGACATTCCATCAGCCCCTCATCCAAAGCCAAGATAAATATCACGAAACAACAACGCTATGATATATTTTTTCTAATTACTTGATACATTATAACACTTAAAAGTGAATTATTTATTATTTCTTTGCTTATAGTAATGAAACATATTCTTTATAGGATTTTGCAAACAGCAGAAAGAATAACTATCTATAAGAACTAGGCAGGTTAAACTAGTATCTACATGATCCCCTACGATATGTAAATTCAGTTAAAATGAGAACAAAGGCCAGAAATTTTTTTATTTACCTATCTTGTCTTGAATTTTTTTTTCATTCTAATGAGTGTAGATACTAGTTTAACCTGCCTTGTCGTAGGGGACTATGTTGGATGCTAGTGTTATAATGAGAATGGCAAATAAGAATTTTTACTTGTTAGCATAACTAGAAGTGAGGTTATCGATAGAATGCAAAGATTTCATTAATATTTTTACATATAGGTTCTCTTAGTTCTTATAGATAGTTACTCTTTCCGCTGTTTGCAAAATCCTGTAAAGAATATGTTTCATTATAACACTGTTTAAAAGTTAAAAATATCCGGAATAATCGATTGCACCCTAAGAAACTACCCCCAAGAAACCACCCCTAGTGTTTATTTTTTATTAAATAAAGTTTTCTCTTATTATATGGATGATTTCATTGCCAGTGAAAACAAAAAGTCACACCACCGATAGTTTGCCTTCTAAACAACTACTTCGACAACAAAATACCACCTCCCAACATTTAAAAAATGTTTTGTTATTTTGCCTACATTTATATAGGCTCTTTAAGATAAAGTCCGAATTTCTATCACAATTTTGAGACAAAATGGAAATGAATATTTATTATATATTATATTTTAACTATAAAAAGCCACCCTAATAATACAATAATCGGTGATTATTGAAAATGAACATTTGATTTGTGAAAAAATGGTACGTAACAGAATTTCTTTTTAATATATTTACACATGTCATGATGTCAAGAGTATCAAAACTACTGTTTAGTTTTCAAAAGACGTCTCCATCTAAAACCTGTATAATTTTAGTACTAAGGTTCGGTCCGTTCGACCACTGAATATTTTTGCTATTTATTTATAATTTTATACCATCACCATCGGTATTAGCCCGTCATCTTGCTGACGCTATGGAATTATATGTGCATCCAGTGGAAAATTATCCTGATATGCTTTTATTAATTACAGAAAAAAATTAACTATCTGTTCACGTTTACCGAACCTTGAAAGTCAAAAGAACGTCTGAACATCTTCCAGCCAAACATTTACTGAAAAACGAGCTTTATGTCCTTGCTACACTTGATGGAGATTTCGATTATAGCCACAGCGAACGTTATGCCTGTTAAAAACGCCAATGCGGTTTTAAAATTGGCTCCGTGTGACCAAATAATTTTATGTGATGAATTGCACCGCTTGACATTAATTACTAACTAATTACAGAATTTTGATCGCTTTATTAATTATCTTGAATTTTAATTTAGATTATGTCTATTTATGTGACTGGTCTTGAATTTTGTTTGATTCACATGGTCGTCCGCACGGTCGTTTGCATAACTTGTTATAGGTTTCCTGTATTAGGTATACACATTTCTAAGATTTTTAAATAAGGTTAATTATAAAAGGCGATTAATGATATAAAAAGCTTAATTTTAGTAACTTTAATATCAACGGGCAACGTAGACTATGTTTAGATATTTGTTCATTGAAACTTATATTATTTTCGGATTCCCTATCATTGATAATGATGAATCTTAGCGTGACGTCATTCTATTTGTTGACATTTGCTGTTTATGCTACGTAACCGTTCTTAATGTATAACTGTAATGATGACGTGTGATTCGCTAGTTTTTCTTCGCAACCGTCAATATAATATATTCATTCACATTATTTGTACATTAAACGAAATACATATAGTGACACGAAGAAGCAAAAAGAGCGGCGGTGTCCTTTGTCGGCTTTAACTGCTGGAAAAAATGAATGTCACGAGGAAAATTTTTAAATGTCAAAAGTATTGTTGGCACCTACGCCTACTAAGTGAATATTTCTTACAATGCATTATGAGGCAGCAGATGGTTAAAATGCGACTTTTTCTAAAGTCAATTCCTAAGACTAATAATTACAAGTACCTTTGAGAAAATGAGATGGGTTTATAGTGGTCAACAAAATTGACGAAAAGTAAAGTAATCTGGAAGTTCAATTTTTTTGTTTTTTTTTTAAATTTTATACATGCAAGTAATTAACTATTCTTATAGGAAAAATTGCGCTGAACACGATGGTGAAATTTAAAAAATTACGAAACACAGGCTTCATTGTTAAAAACAATGTTTTTTAGCGAAAATTCTCATTTCTTGATGTTTTTTGACTTTTTAACGAAAACGGTGCGTCGGACAAAAAAGTTTAGATATAAAGAAACGAAGATTTTATCAATACGCGTCGTTTGTAGCAACTTTTTATCTTTGACCGTTCAACTGTAATAGGGCTCACAAATTAACAATTTTTTTCCTGTTCAACAAAAGGTCATAAGGATATTTTGTTGTAGTCAGAATGTTGCATTTTGTTCATAGAATTTATGGTTTTTTTGTGTCGATATCTCGCGCATTTTGTAATTGTTTAAACAAATAAACTAATTTGTTTACTACCATTTCTGTGTGGACTTGCGTCTTATTTCTTCTTTTTAACCCACCAAACGTTCTTAAAAAAATTGCTTAGTAAACAAATGAAATATCTCTGCTCAAGACTATCGAAGTACAATTGTTGAAAAATATAGAATATTTTGCTTTTACGACTGTCAATTATTTATTAATTAATTTTTTGAAAAAATCTTGTAACATTATAAAGTTAATTTAGGTCTCTTAATTTGTTTATAACAATTGAATGTCAAAGATAAGAGGATGCTACGAGTCTCAAACGACGTGTATTGTCAAAATATTCATTTTTTTATATTTGAACTTTTTTTATCCGATAGACGCTTTTTGTCAAAAAGTCAAAAAACATCTAAAAATGAGAATTTTCGCTAAAAACCATTGTTTTTAACAATGAAGCCTGTATTTTATAATTTTCTTTTTTTACAAAGAATGCAATGTTGTAAAAAATCATCAGATCTTTACTAAAATAGGAAAAAATATGTATTTTTATGCTGTAAATAAGTGACAAGATTTTCCAAAAAATTTTCATTTTTACCGCCACAATTGACCATTTTCAAAAATGCTTGCGATTTAATGAGAAATGGTCGTTACCCTACGACTTTTTTAAGTGTAGGTTTCTTATGTACTTTTCTGTGAACTTATGCCAGAATCTGTTTATCAAGTCGAAATGTCGTTTTTATAATAATAAAAATAAAATAAAATTTAACTTTTCTGTCATTTTTCCATACATATCGCATTTAATTTTTTCTCTCAAATTTCTATGTTTATGTTTTTCTAAAATTGAAACATTTTTCATTTCATCCTTGGCAAAATCAAAGATACTTTTCATGTATTTATATCCAGGGCATTTATTTATTATTTTATTCAAAACCCGACTATTTCTCAGATTGCTACATTTCTGTTTTTTCCTAAAATTGAAATTTTATTTATTTGAGATTTTATCAACGTAAAATTTATTTTTAATTTTAATGTATTATGTATTCTTATGTATTTTTTTCAAAATTATGTATCTTTTTTTCTTTCAGATTTTATATTAGTTCCATCAAGCTATGTCTTAGTATAAGGTGAGCAAAATAATAATAATTATTATAAAGATCTTTATTTAACCTGGCGGGATGTCAGTGTAAAGCTGCTATTAACTCCAACGAGCAAAGTGCCTTTTCCAATCGTGAATTTGGTGACTCTGTGAGAAATAAGATTGTATTAAAATTGGTAGATATTTATTTTGACTTAGCTAATAGTGAATCTGATGTTAAAAGTTAAAAATTCAGAATATATGGATGTTACTATATTATTCAACGAGCGATAGATAATAACGCACGCAGATGAAGCGCACGAGCGCACGAACCGCAGGCGAGTGCTGTAATTCGTCAAGTGAGCTATTACCATTATCGCTGAATACTATACTTTATCTACGATTATAACAATAAATATTAACATAGTAATTTACCTTCCCTAACCAAATCGGTTGAAACTATTCAAACATGTCAGATCACCTTCCTGGCCTCAATAATAATGGACCATTCTATTTCACCGTATCGTAAAGGAGATTGACTGATTGGCACTGTACCTAGTGATTTATAATATCTCACAAGTGAATTATTATAATTCACGCTATTTATTTAATATTCAAAAGTAGTTTGTTGATTAATATAATATAATCTAAGGAAGAGTAGATAAAACTATATAACTTTTACAGATTTATATGAAATTTGGCGCATGTAGATATATTTTTTATCTTTGCAGAAACTACAAAAGAGGTCACTGAACGAATGAAACCAAAAATGTTTGAAAGAAATTGAAACACATAGAAATTTAGTAACACAAAAAAATTTTAAAAGCCAATCCCAAAGATTTATCAATTTTTTTTGGCCTTAATTTTACAATATTTTGCCTCTTACAATTAAAGAAATTACCAATATAAAAGTATTTATAAAAATTGTGACCGATTTTATATTAAGAAACACAAATCTCTTCTGTACCCTCATCTAATATCATGTACTCTCCAATTGCCATTGATCATCTCGCCTTATTTAGTTTATTTTTGGTTGTAATAAGTATAGCCTATAATTTTTGGTATTTACATAAATATGGGCGGCATGGTTTTTTTGTTTCTTTTAAATTAGGTTTCCGTATTTTTCTTTTCATTAGACATTAAATAGATTCATATAATTATGTATTATTACCTGAATATGTTTTTTTCCTTGTATGAGACACAACGCAAGCTGGTTGCAGCTCAGCGTGTCCCATGAAAATAATGTATTATTACTACTTATATATTATATTTTTAAATGTGAAAATAAAAATATTATTATTATTATTATTTATTAAACGGTCACCAAAAAGTACGAAATGAAATTTTGAAATTTTGCATTTCATCTGTTCGTCTATCATCTTGACTACAATCGTATTTCGATACGAAATGTTAAGCTAAGCTGACTGCGGTTAGTACATCTAGGGAAATACAGCAATCTGGTTTCACCTGCTAACGACTTTTGTTGTTGGGCCTCAGAGGGCGGCCCGTTCTTATTTGGGGTACTCACTCCGTGCTTGATCTATTTCTGCAAGACCGGGTGGTAACAGTTCCATGTACTATGAAAAAGGGAACAGATTAATCTTTAAAAACGCCAATAAAATGCAATCCTTTCATTCTCATTCATATCATTTTCAAATACACTCTCTAACTATTCCTTTGACGTAAAAGTCACAAGCGTGAGGTTATTTTCCAGTAATAATATACTGGACAGTTTTTTTTTAAATTATAATTTCAGTTTAGTGATCAATCAGTGGGCCATTTTTTAAGTATGACTACCAATTCTCAACTCACATTCTTCGAACACTTTAGTATGTTGTTCCCCGTATAATATACTACTCACGTTCTAAAGAATATATATGGATAGTCAAAATGTCTAGGTCAAAACAGATTGCTGCGACTAAATACATTATTATACTTATTTCATTGTAAATAACACTGTAATTCCAAAAAGGAAAGGATAAAGAAGAGAAGAGCAGTTATTATGAGTTAATTGTTGACATTTATTGATACAATATAATCCATTTCGGTCAGGGTTAAATAAGAATAATAAACCTAAAAATTAATATGGAAATATTTCTTTGAGTACTCATATTGAAAGTATTTAGGTAAATGTTTAGGTACAATATACAGACTGTCTCACTGAAATACGTCATGGTTTAGATACAAGTATTTTAAAAATTCTGAATTTCTGTAATTTATAATGATGATAATAATAATATTAAAATGAAGAGAAAACTTTTCATGTAACTATAGCAGGGTGATTGTAGTTATATTTCATCTTAAACACAGAATGTCCCGAACTTCTAGTATTTCCTTTTAGGTGCTGAGTCTACATAAAAAAATGGCAAAGAAAGTTCCTATATTAATATGAAAATCTTAAGAACAATAAAATATATGACACTAATCCCATCAACTGATTTGATCAATCTACTTATACGTAACAATATTTTCGTCCAATTGCAACAATTCCTTTTCCAGCTAAAATCTTCGAGATGGTTCTAAAAAACAAATAACGGGATATTTTGAGCACAATAATCTTAGGAACAATAAATACACTACGTTAGCTATCCTCTCCTTAATGGATTTCATATACAACGGTTTTGAAAAAGGTTTATACATTTACTTGTGATTCTTGGACCTCACCAAAGCGTTTGACTGTGAGTCCCACGATATTTTACTAGAAAAGCTAAAGTTCTACGGATTTGACAGAAACAGTGAAAACTTAATCGCCCCTACCTCAGCAACCGTTATCAATTTGTGATGAACAAAAGCACAAACTCGACACTGTCACCTATAAAATATAGAGTACCTCAAGGGCCTATAGTCGACCTCACATTATTCCTTATATATATTAATTATTTGCCCATTTCAATGGCTGGCAGCCTCTGTTTGCTGACAACACCACTATCTCAAAATCTCAAATCCTTTTTCTAACCTTAATAAATTAATATATAATGTAGATAGATCCCAGTCAAGGGCTAAGAAATGGTTCCTGGTCAATAGGTTTATGTTTAAATCAGTTCAAAAGTAAGTAAATATTATTCAGCCTAAGAGATGTAAATGACGTAGACTTCTCTACCTTTAGTAATGAAATCAAATTCCTAGAGGTCTTCCTTGATACAAAGTTATTGTGAGAACCCCAAACAACGCATGAATGTGAAAAAGTCTCGAAAAGTGTATACGTATTATGCAGTCTGTCTTACAAAGTTTCACAAAGAACTCTCATAACTGCTTACCATGGATTAATACATACATTTATTTCTTACTCCTAGCCTGGGGTCATGCCCATCTGCCAGTACTATTTTTTTCATCTCAAAGAAAATCAGTTAGGGTGATTGCTGGTCTGAATTATATAGTTAATTGCAAGAACGCATTTATTCATCTTAAAATTCTTCATTGTCTAATCTATATGAAAGTAAATGAAAGCAAATATGCAAGTCACAGCAGATTACATAGCTACACCACGAGAAAGTGTAACTCAATTTTGACAGACTATCTGAGGTTAACTAAGATTAGAAATAGCTTCAATTAATACAGAATAAAGTTCTTTAATGTATTACCCACCCATATCAAACAGTCAAACTGTAAAAAAATTAAAGAAATGATGAAACATGTTCCGTTCGTGAAAGCATTTTATTCAATTGACGAATTTCTATGTGCAGATTTTAGTCACTTAATCTGTGTTAGTTCTCATCTTGTGTACGCCTTTGTATTTTAAATGTTTTTATCTCTATTTATCAACCAATTGCTCCCTCGAGTTTAATTGTATGGCATGAGCTATTTCCTTCATGTACCCTCAGACATAGAAATCTAGAGATGTGAGATCTGGACGCCTAGCCGGTCAAGGTATTAGTCGTTCTCTTCCAATCTAGCGGTTGATAAATTGCTGATCAAGTCATTCTCTGACATCGCGGCGATAGTGTACTTGACATCTATGGTATTGAAATATCATTTTGCGCTGGTCAGCTAAACGGATTTCATCGAATAAATTAAGTAATGGCTGATTAAGAAAATCTCCATATGCAGGACCGTTTAACGGCGCAGCTGTTTCGACGGAACATATTCGCAAGGAAATGCGGATAAAGGCTCATGTTGTATCCGAAATAGGGGTAAACACAATGCATTAGAAGTACGCTAAAAGAAAATTTACTTTATGAACAACTGCCACATTTAATTTTGCGATTCGCCTAATAGACTGCAAGCAGGTAAAAGGAGACCGCCTTTGTATGTTTCCTGATTAAAGTACTCAACTAATTTCATCACCATGTCTCTGGCTACTGCATTCAGTATGTTGCTGGGCATTTTGAGATTAGTTTTTTTTACAAACAGTAAAACTAAAGCACCTACAAACTATTTACACAACAATTTCATAATTACAGGAAACTTAAGACACCGAGTAAGAAACACCACGAACTTATGTAAATAACGGAAGGAAATACAAAATTATTAAATTTGACAGATGCGCAAACTGCACGTTACTAAACTGACAGAATAGTGCATTAAAATAAGGAATCGACTTCCGAATCTTTTATAACAGGACGGACTATTTTCCATTCTCTTCTAAATTGTTTCCGTCATATATGATAAAGTCTCCTTCCTAAAAAGTGCAGCTGTAAAAGTTATTAAACAACATAGGTGTAATATTACGATTTTTCGCGAATAACTTTTAAAATTTTATTTTATTGAAAAAAACTGCTTACGCTAATCGAAAGTAAGGGAAATTTCACATCAAAAACATATATGAAGTTTTTTGTAGGATCAAAAATGTAGGCTCCAAATCTCTTTCTTTAACGCACGAAAATGGAACGCAGCGACACGTAAGCAAGGCGCGCGAAGTGTGCGCGACCTCGGACTCGTTACACTAAATTTGTCGTAACTTTTGAACTAATTAATGAAATTGAGCTCAACAAAGCTTAAATGAAAGACGAAACCTGTTACCATTGGATTATTATATTTTCAAAAATAAAAATTAATGTATGTAGAAATAGTATACAGGGTGTTTCAGTTAGAAGTCCCCAGGCCATTATCTCTAAAATTAATAAAGATATTTTATTTTTGTAAATGGCAGATGATTGATACCAAAGAAAGGTTTAAATAACGGTGATTAGAATTTTTCCTCAACAGCACACAGAGATGGCGATGCAAATCTATTTTTTGATGGCTGGAACCTTGAAACATAAGTCATGTGATTAAACAATAATTTGTGAATAATTTTGATCGTATAGAGAATTTACAAAAAACAAGCCGTTTTGGAGTTACATGAGTTTCTTTCATTAATGCCAGTACACGTGAATTTTGATAAATCCCTATAATTTATTTATTATTTATTATAGAATATTGGTTACCAATCACTTTTTTTCAAGATACGGAAAGTGATATAATACACTATCATAAAATTATGTTTACCACTTCCGGCCAAACCGGAACTAACATGATGAACCAATATCCATATGTTCCTACATATTACAATTTTTTTTTTCTAATAACGCTTCTAATAAAACGGCTCCCAAAACTTAAAGTAAGTAAGACAACAAAGAAAATACACACTAATTTAGAATAGTAATGAAAATCTACTTAAGAGATATTAGTAGGCTTTGATTTAATTTTAAGTTTGACAGTTATTATACAAAGTTTGTAGTTGGTGCATTTCAATCATAGTTTCAAACAGAAATAGTGTACTTAGAAACAATTCAAAGCAAATTAATCCGAATAAGGCAATAAAAAAAATAAATTTAAAAAATGGTTAGAGACACCAATGAAGATAAGTTAAATATGATTTTAATATACGGTGAATGCAAAAGAAATTCCCGACAAGCAAAACGATTGTTTTGTTTACGATTTCCAAATAGACCTACACCCGATAAAAAACATTTATCATGCTGTTTAAAAATTTAAGAAACTGGGGTAGTTTTAAGAAAACTATTCGTAACAGAAATAGGCCAGTTAGAAACGATGAAAATACAGCCTTGGTGTTAAATAGTGTTGTCAACAATCCTCAATGTTCTCTCCGGAAATTGGCATCGGAAACTAATCTGTCGATATCTTCGTGCCATAGAATATTAAAATCAAATAAATACCATCCATACAAATTAAAATTGTTCCATCATTTAAGGCCTGGTGATTATGAACGAAGATTATATTTTCTAGCTGAATTTTCAGTTCTTTCTGAAGAATGCCCAAATTTAAAAAAAAATGTGCTCTGGAGCGATGAAAGCCGTTTTCATAACAACGGAGTTGTGAGTAAGCATAACTGCCGATACTGGTCACAAAATAATCCTAGATGGATGAGAATGACCCGAAATCAGGTAACTTTTGGAGTTAACGTGTGGTGTGGAATATTAAATTCATATATTATTGGACCATATCTATTCCATGGGACTTTAAATGGAAGAAAATATGAGATATTTTTGAGAAATGTATTGCCAGGATTATTAGAGACTATCCCTCATAACCAGGAGAATATTTGGTTTCACCAAGATGGTGCACCACCCCATAACTCAGTACTAGTCAAAGATTGTCTTAATGAAATGTACCCTCAGAGATGGATTGGTACTAATGGGGTAGTCAGATGGCCAGCACGATCACCTGACTTGACTCCATTAGATTTTTACCTTTGGGGTATTTAAAAAGTGTAGTGTACATTGAACCCATTGAGGATATGGCCGATTTGTATAATAAAATATATGCAAGTGTTGCTGCTATAAATAGACATACGTTACAAAAAGTTTGCAATGAAGAGTTACTGAAACGGTACAATATGTGTATTCATGAAGGAGGGAGAAATTTTGAACATTTAATATAATAAGTACCTACTAATAAGAAAGAAATTAGTTTAATTTCATTTTTAATAATATTTCGATAGTTTTTAAATGTTTGTTTATAAAACTTTTGTTTACGTTCTTTACTGAATTGTTAATATAAATTTAGACCATTCTAAATTAGTGTGTATTTTCTTTGTTGTCTTACTTACTTTAAGTTTTACGAACCGTTTTATTAGAAGCGATATTAGAAAAAAAAATGTAATATATAGGAACATATGGATATTGGTTCATCATGTTAATTCCGGTTTGGCCGGAAGTGGTAAACATAATTTTATGATAGTGTATTATATCACTTTCCTTATCTTGAAAAAAAGTGTTTGGTAACCAATATTCTATAATAAATAATAAATAAATTATAGGGATTTATCAAAATTCACGTGTACTGGCATTAATGAAAGAAACTCATGTAACTCCAAAACGGCTTGTTTTTTGTAAATTCTCTATACCATCAAAATTATTCACAAATTATTGTTTAATCACATGACTTATGTTTCAAGGTTCCAGCCATCAAAAAATATCTCTGTGTGCTGTTGAGGAAAAATTCTAATTACCGTTATTTAAACCTTTCTTTAGTATCAATCATCTTCCATTTACAAAAATAAAATATCTTTATTAGTTTTAGAGATAATGGCCTGGGGATTTTTAAGTGAAACACCCTGTATATACGAAGTCGGAACATAGAGAGATTTCCGATGAAATCGGTAAGAGCTCTACACTTTTTAAGATAAAAACTTGGAACTTTCACATATTACTCTTGGAGTAATGTATAAAAGGATAGGATGAGTGAGGAAAATCTCCAAAATTTATTATTGAAGATTCAAAAATTTCTAAATTTTGAGAAAGTAGCAAAATTTGATATGTATAACTAATTTTAACCACCTGTTACTCTGGTTTAAATCGCTTTACTAGATTTTTTTTTGTAGGTGCGATTTTTAAAGCTTGAAATATGTACTTTAAGAAGCTTTATGAGGATTCAACTTAAAAGTTAAATTAACCCACTTTATTTTACGAGAATAAAGGAAAAATTTTTTCTTTGCTTCAAAATTCGTGAAACTTTTATTCAAAAAAATTATTTGGCACACCTATCCATTGGATATTTTTATACATTACATCAAAAGCAATATGTGAAAGTTTCAGGTTTTTATTTTAAAAGTTGTAGAAATGGTAGAGCTTTTACCGATTTCTTTGGAAATCTTTTTGTTTCAACTTGCATATAGTGTGAACCTAAAGAAACGCACAAAATTCATATCTTTGGTATGTCATTTGTCAAAAAAATCTTCGAACAGGTCGATTTTAGTTTTGTAAATGCTACATTTTGTCACTATACCAAAATTTATGACGTCATTGGTTTTTGAGTTATGACGTCATCATAAATTTGTTTTAATAGAAACAGACATTTTTGTTTACTGTTTTTGGTGGTATATTCCATTAGCTTTCTGGTGATATGAAAAAAATTGATATTACCTAAGCCATCCCTTTGGAAAAAAAATATTATTATTGATTGATACCTTACATAAGTAATTGTGAGAAAAAAATCATCTCCATTGCTCAAATTGCGACCCTCCAACAATTTGGCATTGACCAAGACGGGTGTAGAAGTGTGACACTTTGCACGCTGTTCTGAATCATCTCATGGGCAATTCGCCTCATCCCCAAGCCAATTCTGTCTTTCAATTCTTCTATGGTATCTGGTCTGTTAAAATACACACTTGACTTTAAGCAACCCCAAAGAAAAAAATCTAAGGGGGTTAAATCCGGTGAACGCGGGGACCACGCAATCGCACCTCGACGCCCTATCCACCTTTCAGTAAAAGTGTCATCTAAAAACTGACGCACTGCTTTCCCAAAATGAGGTGGGGCCCGGTCTTGCTGAAACCAGACATTTTCATCAGGGATATCTTCATCTTCATTGTTCGGAAACATAACTGCTAAGGCTGGCACTAACTCAACTTGCAAAAACTGTAAATATCTTGCGGCCGTTAGATTTTCTTTAAAAAAAGGTCCCAATAAACGATCACCAATCATACCTGCCCACACGTTTACTTTGCCTTGTCGCTGTGTATGGGCTCCTTGAGTCTAATGAATGGTTTCGGGTGACCAATACCTACAGTTACGCCGATGTGCAGTCCCCTAAGAAAATATAGCTTCATCAGAAAAAACAATGTTCTTTAAAACATTTGGGTTTTCATCGCACAGGGTCATCAACTGTTCACAAAACTGTAAGCGCCGATCTGGATCGTCCTCTTTCAATTCGTGGATTAATTGCACTTTGTATAGATGGTATTTTTCTTTTATCAATAGGCGTACAACGAAAGTTTGACTCACATGATTTAAAACCAGCTGCCTTGTCGAAAGATGGTGGTTTTCCTCACTTTCTAGAAGAATATTTAGTTTGGTTTCGTTGCTTGTGCTAGGGCGACCAGATCGAGGGAGGTCAGCTACACTACCAGATTCATCATATCTACCCACCAATCTACTTACAGTGAATCTAGAAATTTGCTCTTCAGGATACTTGGCATTGAAAACATCACATGCTTCCTGATGAGTTCTCAGCCTATCACCATATCCAACCATCATGAAAAGTTCTACGCATTCTCTTTCACTTAAACGTGGCATTGCATTCACTAGTTTTACACTGTCTCAGAAGTGTCACAAAACTGAGGTTCCACACGTGCCAGGAATAAAAAAGTTATCGATACTTCACACAAAAAGGCCTGCATCTTTCTATTGTTAATGTGATTGTTTTTTTATTATTTTATTTGTTTTGTTTCATGTCAAATGTTTTCATGTTAGTTAAAACAAAAATGTAGCCAACAAGATTTATCAGTCCATAAGAAAGTGGGACGTTACTCGTGAATTTGCAAAAGGTAAGCTATTTTTACCTAAAATGTCATTTTTCGAAAAGAATGGCTCAGGTAATATCATTTTTTTTATATCACCAGGAAGCTAAAGGAATATGCCACCAAAAACAGTAAACAAAAATGTCCGTTTCCATTAAAAGAAAATTATGATGGCGTCATAACTCAAAAACCAAATACGTCATAAATTTTGGTATAGTGAAAAAATACCAAAGATATGAATTTTGTGCGTTTCTTTAGATTCACACTGTATACCATTCCTACATACATTCATTTTATATTTGAAAATATGGTAATCCAATAGTCACATGTTTTTTCTTTCATTTAAGCTTTGTTTAGTTCAATTTCATTAATTAGTTCAAAAGTTATAACAAATTTAGTGTAGCGCGTCCGAGAACGCGCACACTTCGCGCGCCGTACTTATTGTCGCTGCATTCCACAAAAAGATTTGGAGCCTACACTTTTTATCGTACAAAATACTTCATGTACGTTTTTGATGTGAAATTTCCCGTACTTTCGATTGGCGTAAGAAGTTTTTTTCGATCAAATCAAATTTTAAGTCATTCGCGAAAAACCGTAATATTATACCTATTTTGTTGTATTGAAGAAGGCTTTTTATCAAATATTATTGATACAATTTAGAAGAGAATGGAAAAAACTCTGCCCTGTTACAAAGGATTCCGAAGTTAAGCCCGTTTTTTGTCTTATTTTACCACACTAGAATGCTGAACGTTGGATACGGTTACAACAAGCGGTTGTATTAGTCATCTATAAAACGCATCGTTACGTTTGGAACTTCTGTCGTAAGCCCATCAAACGTGACTTTCTGCGATTTACATTGTAATGCACTAATATTTAAGCTGTTAGAAAAAGCTCATGTCCTTCATAAGTACATAAATTGATGACGTGAACGACAACATTCGTGATTTGGACTGTAGGTAGTTTTTCGTGAATCGGTCAAACTTTTTGCACTTATAATTCTGGTTGAATGTTCGCGAATTCCCACAAAGCGCGTTAACATATTGCTATTTCTATATATGAATATCTTCTAGGGTTTAGAACACCAGCATTTATCTAAACAAGAGGTTTAATTTATTCAGTAGAGTGACGAAAATTAAAAATAACTGGAACTGACACAATACCTAACAAAGGCTCACGTTTCTGTGGTAATGAAACAGTGAAATAAATTCGTAATACTCTGAATATTACTTTCACGTGCCGCATTATTTAAGACACTTAGGTTGACATAACTTAAAACGAGGTCTGCCGTAAAATCCATTATCTGCATTAACGAGAGTAAAGCGTCTTTCGGAAGAAAGCCAAATGGGATTAAACTTATTATGTTTAGTCTCCCGGAGGGATACATCCTGCTTTAGAACCACAAATTATTAAGAAAGCGGACTTTAGAGCTCTTGTTTTTTTATCTCATTCATAACCTAAATCCTCAGGAACGCCTTTGAACTCATACAATTAAGCAAGTGAATTTAGTATTATTGTATACAATGTTTCAATTGCAAATTCCACACTTGTGGTATCTTATTAAAGAAACATGTTAGCGATTAATTCTAATAATTCGTCCTGTTGAAGAGCTAGTGGTAGTGTTATAGAACTTCAACAAAATTAGATTGGGTAACATTTTTATATTGTTGTGAAAAATTCCGAAAAATGTTAGTCTTCCGGGAGGACGCGTTTTTCTTTCATTCAAATTCCTTTTTTTTAATTAATCCTAATAAAATGAGAGTGAGGACATCTCCATAGAAGTCGCTCGAAAGCGAGTCGACAACAGGCTACTTTATCTGGTTGTATGTTGTTAAAGAATAACGTGCCATCGACTCGCTCTCGAGCGACTCTTATGGGAATGTCCTTATCTTAATTTTATTGAGGTTATATGCCGTTAATACCTTTGCAAAACCTGAAAAATCTCATATCACTTAAAAGTATAACATTGTTTTTAAAGCAGGTTCAAGTTATTAGTCTTAACTAGTCCTAGAAACTCCCATAAGGACACATAAAGTTAAGTTAAAGTGAACCAGAATTTTATTAATTAACATTACCGTCAACACCAAACCATTAAACTCTGAATGCAATTTCCTAAACTTATCCCTTAAGTCATTTGAATCTTTTTGTGCTAATCGATTACACAGATCAACAAAAAAAAAATTCCGTTCCAAAGGCTAAATCTGTTATGCATTAAGTACGTTTGGGTACTGAAACCGAATTTTCAAATTAAGAAATTTTCTACCGCGTAGATTTCAAGTAAATCCCGGTTTCTATTACCAAAATACTCGAAATCTACGCGATAGAAAATTTTTTTAATTGAGAATTCTATTTCAGCACCCAAAAATATTTAAGTCATGATAGGTTTAGTCTTTCGAGCGGAATATTTTTCTTGTTGACATATGTTACACAGCCACACAAATAAAAAACCGCTGCCTAAGGAATCACTACTTCCACATCCAGATTCTTCATCCAAATCGTTTTAAAGGAAACATCTTGACTATATTTGCACTCTAGTATGTGGAAATTATTGGTCATAGAATTTTAATAATATTTGGGGCAGATGTCATAGAAAAGTTTGAGGAGTTGGTTTCTACCATATACGTTAAAAATGAAGTTTTTAGTTCACCCTACTTATTTTCTACTATTCACCTCCCACCCCTTCAATGGAGGCATCTCAATCAGATGTCACTACAATACATACGTGTACTAATCTCAAGTGAATATCTCAATTTGATGTTATCAATTCCATTAATAATGAAGCGGAGGTGGTGGAGTTTGAAAAATATTAGAAAGAAATCTGAGGCCTTGGTTTCTAGTATATACACCGAATCCCAAATTTCTGTACTCTTATCACCTTGATTTACTTATTTTCCCCTAGTCACTCCTATTAACCCTAACCCTTCTACGGAATCATCCCAAAATATAATCTAGTTCCAGATGTTGTTATAATACATACGTCTACCAAATTACAAGTGAATATCTCAATTTTATTTTATCAACCCCTTTAATAATGTAGTAAGGGTAGTGGAAGGGTTGAAACATATTGTTAAAAAATTTGAGGTCTTGGCTTCTAGGACATACACCGAATCTCAAGTTGCAATACTCTTACCAGCTTGCTTTACTTATTTTTCCCTATTTACCTCTACTTACCCCACTCCTTCAACACAATCATGTCAAAATATAATCTAGTTTCAGATATAATTATAATATATAAATGTACCAAATTTCAAGTGAAAATTTAAATTTAATTTTATCATCTCTTAATAAGGGAGTGGGGGTGGTGGGGAGAAATAGAAAATACTAATAAAAAAACCTGAGACCTTCGCTTCTAGTACATACACCGAATTTCAAGTTTCTGTAGTCTTACCAGCTTGCTTTACTTATTTTCCCCTATTTACCCCTATTTAACCTCCAACCATTCAACGGAATCATCTCAAAATTTAATCTAGTTCCAGATGTCGTTATGATACATATGCGTACTAAATTTCATGCGAATATCTCAATTTTATTTTATCAACCCCTTGAATAATGGAGTAGGGGTGGTGGGGGCTGAAATAAATTATCAAAAAATCTGGGGCCTTTGCCTCTTGTACATACACCGAATTTCAAGTTTCTGTAGTCATACCTGCTTGCTTTACTAATTTCCCCCTATTTACCCCTAAATAACCCCGAACCCTTCAAAGGAACCATCTCAAAGAACAATCTAGTTCCAGATGTCGTTATAATTCATACGTGTATCAAATTTCAAATGAATATCTCAATTTTATTTTATCAACCCTTGTAATAATGAAGTAGGGGTGATGGGGGTTGAAAAATATTATAAATAATCTGAGACCTTGGCTTCTAGTATATACACCGAATTTAAAGTTTCTGTAGTCTCACCAGCTTGCTTTATTTATTTTCCCCTATTTACCCCTATTTAACCCCCAACCCTTCAACGGAATCATCTCAAATTATAATCTAGTTCCAGATGTCGTTATAATAGATACGTGTACCAAATTTCAAATGAATATCTCAATTTTATTTAATCAACCATTTTCATATTGGAGTAGGGGTGGTGGGGGTTGAAAAATATTATAAAAAATCTGACGATTTGGCTTCTAGTACATACACCGAATTTCAAGTTTCTGTGGTCTTACCAGCTTGCTTTACTTATTTTCCCCTATTTACCCCTATTTAACCACCAACTCTTCAACGGAATCATCTCAAATTATAATCTAGTTCTAGATGTCGTCATAATACATACGTGTACCAAACTTCAAATGAATATCTCAATTTTATTTAATCAACCCTTTTCATATTGGAGTAGGGGTGGTGGGGGTTGAAAAATATTATAAAAAAATCTGACTCCTTGGCTTCTAGTATGTATACCGAATTTCAAGTTTCTGTACTCTTACCAACTTGTTTTACTTATATTTCCCTATTTACCCCAAATTAACCCCCAACCCTTCAACGGAATCATCTCAAAATATAATCTAATTTCAGACGTCGTTATAATACATACGTGTACGAAATTTCAAATGAAAATCTCAACTTTATTTTATCAACCCCATTAATGGGGTAGGGGTGGTGGGGGGTTGAAAGATGTTATAAAAAAATCTTAGGCCTTAACTTCTAGTACATACACCAAATTTCAAGTGTCTGTTCTCTTACAAGCTTGCTTTACTTATTTTTCCCTATTTTCCCCTATTTAACCCCCAACCCTTCACCGAATTTCCTCAAAAAACAATCCAGTTCCAGATCTCGTCATAATATATACGTGTACAAAATTTCAAGTCAATATCTCAAACCGTTCCGGAGAAAACGTGCGGACAAAAAAAGTTACAGACAGACCGACAGACAGACCGACAGACCGACAGACCGACAGACCGACAGACCGACAGACCGACAGACAGACAGAAATTTTTTTTTTCGCTCAAATTTAAAATCTCGACGTTTCATGACATTCTAAACCTATTTCACGAATAAAAATTTTTGAAAATTTTTTTGCGATTACTATACTTCCAATCCACTACGTGGATGTGGAAGTAATTATTTCTGGCCTGGGGATCTGACCATATTTGCTATATGTTTTTGCGCTAAATTAGAATCCGAGGTCTGTTTAACTCCAGCATATCAAGATTTTGCCATAACCTGAAAAAACCTATAATTTAAATAGGGGGAAATAAGTAAAGCAAGCTGGTAAGAGTACAGAAACTTGGGATTTGGTGTATATACTAGAAACAAAGACCTCAAATTTCTTTCTAATATTTTTCAAGATGTTTCCTTTAAAGTGACTTGGACGAGAAATTTGGATGTGGAAGTAGTGATGTCTTAGGTAGCGTTTTTTTCTTAAATAATCGTCAGACATCTGGCTACAAAACTGTCAGGCAGATTTTTGAAAAAATCGGAATTGAACTTTACATACGTCGTTATTTTGATATCAATTTTTTGGTGAAAAGCCTTAGGACACTTTTTTAGAATATGTTCTTTTTTATACTCTCAAAACTGATTAATAAAAGAAAAAAGTAGCTGTAATTTGGTTAATTCATGTAATTATGTTGATTCGTCTGCTTATTCCACCAATTTTGATCAACTATAACGAAGTATGTAAGATCAATTTCGATTATTTTTTAATAATCTGCCTCGACAGTTTTGTAGCTAGAAGTTTGACGATTGTTTAAAAAATATGTATTGCGACTGGGCAAAAATGAATGGCTGTAAAGAATTTTCACTGATGATTTTTTTTCAGCACCACTGTGGTTGCAACGTTGGGACAAATTTTATTTCATAATTTTTTATGAAAATGAGGTACAATTTACAATACAAATTTATTTGTATTCCTTAGATTTCTTTAATAATACTGTAGTGTGTGTATAATCAATTCGCATGAAACTGTGTCAGACTACTTAGTAAATTTAGCAGACGTGCAGCCAGCGTCGAATTTTTCATACCACTTGTTGTTGAAAAGATTTTCTCGGAACGGATTTATCAAATTAAGAAAAACCAGATGTGTTCTCTTCTCATTCAGGATAATTGTTTAATTCACGTTATGATTTTTAACGAAACAAGCGATTCACTGTACTTAACCGATGCGTAAACGAGGTTAAAAGTCAAAAACGGAATATTCCTGAAATACTAACGTTGTATAAAATGGAGCGTGGAAATTCTCGTACAAGTTAGGGTTTCACAATGTTGTAAAATCTTATTTCTAATGCATATTCAATCAACCAATGTCTGTTACTACTTATTTATACAAATACGTGTTATCTTTAATCGAATAAACGCGGTATGCATTTTTAACTTCCTCCATTCAATACACAATAAATATTTACTCATTTATGTAAAAAAAAAATGCTTTATTAGTCACGTTCAATTCCAATCGTGTATTAAAGTTGAAATATTTAAAGTTAAACATAGTATTTTATCGCAATCTTATTCAAATTTCAAATGGTTTGCTCAACGGTAGTGTTACGTTAGAGTATAAAACAATAGCTATCATGGAAAGTACAAAGTTTTCGTAAAACTGTTGCAACAGTTACCTAAAATTGTTGCATGTATTGAAGTGTCCCTGGATTGAGAACGTCCGTGCCCTATCAGCAACGGTTTATGTGGTTTGTAGAGCATTTTCGTAACAACTTTATACAATCTTAGTTAAATAAACAGTTTAGAGATCAGAAGGAACAAGATAAAATTAAACAGTTGAAAAATACCAACAAGTTCAATATCATAGATTTGAGATGACGGATCCAAAATAGGGCCGAAATCATATTCATACACATGTTCAATATTACCTAAATCCGACAATTTTTATAAAAATAAAATATTTTAATATCACTATGCTGTAATCGCATATTGAAGAGAAATGCGTCCATTTAAAGAAAACCACAAATAAGAACGTTTGACAACGTTTGTGCGAAAAAATTGAGGATACATCTGAAAATAATTCTATCACCAACAACTGCATGGAAATATTTCAGTTTGAAATGGTTACAATATAATGGTGTGCAAAAAACTAATAAGGAAAAAAAACTTTCACTCAGTCAAAGGGCATTTTCTTCGCTATACAAACTGCTCTAAAGGTAATTGGTTCTATGCAGGATAATTAGAGACTAGGATGGAATACCCTTATAGACTTAGAAAGTTAAAGTAGCGGTCCAAAGAATTAAAGAATGTCTAAATTTACGCAAGACCTACTACGCCAGAATAGAAACTCCATTTGGATAATTGGGGTCTTCTAACAGAACACTGTTGACATTATAAATTTGCCAGTCTAATGAGCTTTACAGACGGATGCAACACGTTGATTTTTTCAAAAGAATAGGAAATCTCAAACCATGTGCTACGTCCACTGTCAGAATCCAATGAGATTGATATATCAAATTCTTGAGAAGAAAAACCACTGCTGATAGTGTCATAGAACTCAGCAAAAGTAGTCAGGTAAGAAATGTTGAAATTATACTTAGTTACTCATTACCCAAAAGACGTAAAAACGTCATTTTTTAAAAAGTGTAATGAAAATCGGCTTGAAAGATAATGTTTTAGATACTACATAGAGATTTAACTTAACTCACTTAAAATATCCTGTTAGGAACTGCAATGAAATTTGATCTCGGGAGAAGATTTTAGAAACCGCCATGAAATCTAACTTCTGTCGTCAATTACCCTAAAGGAGTACAAAAATACTTGATGCGATTCTCTGCTTTGAATTGGTAACCGATCTGAAATAATTTCCCATAATCCTTCACGTCTATTCAAGCTAGCGAGACTAATAATTTTAAGAAGGTCTAATAGTGTTAATTATAAGACAATCATGGGATAAGTGCGTCCATAGTATTCAAGATTCAATGAGAAACAATAAGGTACCAATCGAAAGTAAGTTAAAATGTTTCTTTCTCATCTTTAACGTCTTTGAAACGCGTAATGAATCACTCTGAGAGCGAGAAATTGCAGAAGGGACTACTGGCGCTCTAAATATCATCGTACGCTACAGGCAAATTGGTAATATCTTTTACAATAACTATACCGAGAAGCTCTTATTAAAACAGTGGAATATGGTATAAAGGATAAAACTGGATAAGGTGCTCTAAGGAACAAAGGAGGTCACCGTGGTCAAGGCCAATCAGCCGGCTCCACCATTCATAATATCGTCCATAGAGCTACACGAAATATATGCACGTACATACCAATGTACTGATCAAACGCATAACGTCTCCTTTGGTCCTGGATTAAAAATCATTAAAATCATATTTTACATACTGGTTACGATATTAAGTATCCTGTTTTATATTCACCCCATGCGGGATGAGTGAAGTACGTGTTCTTGAAGAAGTTTTATAAAACACAAATTCGGCAGGAAAACTTCATATTCTTAGATTCTCTTATTATATTGGAAATTTTTCGATTTCAGAATCACTCAGCGTGTAATCATTCAACGGCTATTATATCTTTACAACTATCTTTACCACTGGATTTTTTTCTGTGGGGTGTCTATAAACAGACAATTGTTGCAGATGACCTGTCGCATGATCGAGATATACACGGAGTGGAGAAATGTGTTGAGATTGGAGGAGGCTATGTAGAGTAATTTTTTTTCCACAGTCGTTGAAATTAATGTTAGATTATGTTATGTTAATGTTTGAAAAGAAATGTAAGTTGACGTAAAAAAAGTCAAAATTTAGACTTCAAAATTTACATTTAGGATTTATTTTGGATTATAGGTAACTTTGCTTTGTAAACATTTTGTCCAAAAAATAACATCAAAATGCCTCTCTGATGTTTTCTTAATTCATTAGCACACGGTACATTTGATCTAAGATTTTCATGGTAAACTCATTTTCTCGACAAGCAGAATATTTTATAAAGAATGACTTTTTATCATAAAATCAATAATAGAGATGTTTTTCCGCTGTTTAACTCCATCCAGTTACATACTATATAACAATAATGATTCACTTCCTTATAGTTCAATTCTGTTTCTGATTTCATAATTATTGAAACATGTTTACACTCAATATCCAATATTTAATATAAAATGAAAGAAATTATTTATTTATATTGTTGGTTTAATTCTGATCAGGCTGGTATAGTAATAAAGCTAATCGACATATAATGTCATTATTTGGAAAAGATTAGCAAGAGACTTCCCCTCCCTGCCAGAAGTCAGTATTGATCTCAAAGAATATATTTGATATCTCTAGCTCTACCTAGAGGATACTTCATTATTGGATGCCATTGATTATTGATTAGCTTTATTGGAAAACTAGCATGATAGAATTAGATGAACAGTGTATATAAAGATAATTTCTTGTTGTTTTTTAATATTGGAAATGTTAATGCTGTTGTACCACCTGTTCAACAAAAGGCGGTACGTAGAGAGCAAATCTTGTAACATCGAGCCGTGATGCATTAGTACTGCTGCGTCATCAGCCGTACGGTTGGCGCATAGGTAATGTTCTCGCTTTCGGTGCAAAAGGTCCCGTGTTCAAACTCCTATGCTTGCTGATTATTGTTTCTTTAAATTGGTGACGATTAATATATTTTTTACAAATTCTTTTCTATGATTTCTTTAGGTTATGTTAGTAGGTTTTTATTCTGCTTAAAATAAATTCATTCTCTCGTGTGATTTCCTTAGGTTAGGTTAGTAGATTTCTATTCTGATATCTAGTCGTTAATAATTATTAACGCCTCAGGTAGTATTAGCGTCGTAAACAAAGAAAAGGGGGTGTCCCTCGCAGTTTTAGTTATTTTTGTAGCAAATACCTAAAATCATGTTTCTTGTGACAGATCGTAGCTGTTTTCGAACGAGGCGAAGCGTGTGTGATTTTTTTTTATATTAAAAGTTATACTGGGTGAGTCACGAATTGCGCTCGCCCCGATATTTCCTAAAATATTTGGAACAGAAAATTGAAATTTGGAGGCCTTATTACACGACTAAAATGCAATATTTTCCATGAAAAATCAAGTTGGGTGCACATCCGGTTTGACCGGAAATGCCCAGAACTTTCGATTCTTAAATGGAACACCCTATATATTTTTACATTTTTGGAATCTAGAGGAAATTTTAAATACAATACATCCATTTTGGTCACTTTTTGATAAACATTAAAAATTTTATTAAAAAATCTATTTCTGAATCCAGACTGCTGTGGTGCCCAAAATATATTTTAGTTTGTGTGCTACGTTACTATAAAAATAAAAAGAGCAATAGGATTGCATTACTTAATTCTCTAGAGGCGTTTAAAATTTTTAAATGTGATTTTTACCCACTAACTCGGTTTTTTTAAATGGGAATTTAATCGTTCACCAACATTTTTAAATACCTCATTTTCATACGAATCTAATGATACCAAAATTTTGAAAATCCGCTCAGAAATATTTGAGATTTCAGCCAAAATACAATGCAACCAAGCTTTTAGAAACATGCGGCTAATAGATAATAGATTGATGGGCTTTAGAAACTAAAATGGCACATTTCTGTGTAAATCTGGTAACCTAATAACATTGGAAAAATCATAGTAGCCATTGAATGTAATAAAACAATATCAGCTCTCAGACAGACTCGCTTTATTTTGTATCTGTCTGACAGCTGATATTGTTTTATTACATTCAATGGCTACTATGATTTTTTCAATGTTATTAGCTTACTAGATTTACACAGAAATGTGCCATTTTAGTTTCCAAAGTCCACTAATCTATTATCTATTAGCCGCATGTTTCTAAAAGCTTGGTTGCATTGTATTTTGGCTGAAATCTCAAATATTTCTGAGCGGATTTTCAAAATATTGGTATCATTAGATTCGTATGAAAATGAGGTATTTAGAAATGTTGGTGAACGATTAAATTCCCATTTAAAAAAATCGAGTTAGTGGGTAAAAATCACATTTAAAAATTTTAAACGCCTCTATAGAATTAAGTAATCAATCATATTGCTCTTTTTATTTTTATAGTAACGTAGCACACAAACAAAAATATATTTTGGGCACCACAGCACTCTGGATTCAGAAATAGATTTTTTAATATAATTTTTAATGTTTATCAAAAAGTGACCAAAATGGATGTATTGTGTTCAAAATTTCCTCTAGATTCCAAAAATGTAAAAATATATAGGGTGTTCCATTTAAAAATCGAAAGTTGTGGGCATTTCCGGTCAAACCGGATGTGCACCCAACTTGATTTTTTATTGAAAAGATGGCATTTTAGTCGTGTAATAAGGCCTCCAAATTTAAATTTTCTATTCCAAATATTTTAGGAAATATCGGGGCGAGCGCAATTCGTAACTCACCCGGTATATTGATTGTATGAAAATTGTCTGCTAAATATCCAAATTACATTTTTCATTCATAGTATTATGTAGTATGCATGCCTTGACGTGCGAGTTCGACCCATACTTAACCGATTATTTGGTTTTAATTCCTTGTTTTGAGAATACTCACTTAAACTGGTAGTAATCTGTAAGAGCGATTTATTTTCAAAAGTCAGTGTCATAAAAACTAATGATGGACGTCAAAATTGAATCACCCTGTACAATAGTGCGTATATAAATACAGACCCTCATTTGTTATAGTCTTCGTAAATATAAAAAAAATGTGTATTGTATTCAAACAACACATTTTTAAAACCGTTAATATGCGCTAATAAATAAAAATTCATATCACTGTGTTAGTGGCCGAATTGTGAGTAACTTTCAAAAGGACCGAACATATCTAAAGCAAACATTTTTTTCAAAGAAACAGTGACGAGCATCCCATAGCAACAATTATATAAAAAGTTTAATAAATCAGCGATGAGTATAATATTTACTCTAGTTTCTTTATTTTTGTGTCACTTTCTGCCATACCACAACATCAATTTTATGTGCCATGCCGAGTCCAGACGTCGAAATCGAGATTGTACTATTTTCCTTGTCTACGAGTATTTTTAAATAGTTCCACTTTAATAATCCCATTCGTAAAAGATTGTGTGTAAAGTATGTCGAGGCGCCTGGCGCCTCCGCTACGCGCCAAAAATTATTCCGCAAATATTTAATAATCACCGGCGAAGTACCAGGCCAATATTGATGTTTAATTTTTACTCTAATAAGATTTACTACGTCGTAAAGTATTTTATAGTGTGCTTGTTTAAAATTAAACATCTACGGATATAGAATAGATGAATAGAGAATTAGTTTAGCCCAGTAATTTTAGACCTGTAAATGGTCAATCTGACGAAAATAACCAAGTGAACTGGATTTTTTGTATATGGCTTTATTTTGGGGTTTTAAACAACTTGTGAAACGTTCCAATCAATGTCGTTCGTATGTTGTTTGAGGTCTATTATCATGAAATATGTCTATTCAATTGCGATTATAATAATAATAATAATAATAATAATAATAATAATAATAATAATAATAATATTTGGAATCCAATGACCCTGAAAAACAGTGGTTCTCAAATGTTTCCTACCTTAACATTAAAAATGTAAACCCAGGTCAGTTTTTTTCAAAGTGCCCCTAGAGGAAAAAGTCATATAGGTTTTTTGTTTGTCTAGTCGGTCCATATTACCAGTTTTTTTCATGACATGAAACTAATTACACCCTGTATCTATATTATGTATGAATGTGTAGGTACACTATTTCATGTCCCTGGGTTCTCAGAACGTAAAGACCTAATCTTAAACGTTTAGCGCCTTTTTGGTACATGGATTTTCTTATAATATTGTAATAATATCTTATAATAATCATTTTACTGTACTATTCCAAGTAAACTTCTCTAATCTCAACGATATATTATACTTCACTCTTTTGCGTTCATTTTCCGCCAAAATATAATTGTCCGGCTCCTGCTATGAAAGGTTACTATAGTTCTCTACAATTATTTAAGGCACATAAAAAATCTCAAAGCTTTGCCGCTTAAGTAGTTGGGAGAGCGGGGCATGTTACATATTCGTAAAAAATGGTAAATCATAAATATAATGTATTACTTAATACATAGAAAAACATTGGGCCCTAGAACAGTTCCCCGAGGAACTCCATAATGGACTTTTGTATATGTACCGTATACACCAATGGGCTTTTCCCTCAATTTTTTTTTATTGTGTTATTGGAAAGAGCCTATCAAAATATTACTAAAAATGAATTTTTATTTTTTTTCTGAGCGCAGAAAATACCACAAAAAAAATACAAATGTTCCGTAAATGAACAGCAGTTTGAAACGATAGCTTTCGGGCGCCAATGTGACGTCATCATAAACTGCACCAATCAGTATGAGATTAAACGGCCGTCAGAATTAGCTATGAAGGTGCATTCAAAAAGAACCTCACTTCTCTGCCTTGCATTGCACAACCTGCAATTCTATTGGTGCCTGAAATACATTTATGAGGAACTACCAATAGAATCTCATATTGCAAAGTGGTAACGCTTAATTGAGAACGTGCGTTTATGACGCCCATTGACAGTGCCAAGAAGTATCTGTCATAAATCACGAGAGTGCACCCCAGCGTGTTTACTTCTTGTTTGGTGTTATAGTATTAATTTCTTTTAAAAATATGAGTAAATGTGAAGACAGATTTGTAAAAGGTCCACTAAAAGAAAGAACAATATATACATACGTTAAAATGATCTTCGCAACAGAAAAATCCAGGAGCAGTATAAACAATATCTGGAACTTTTGCAACTTTCCACCATAATTTTCGAATTTCCAAATTTGTTGGAACTCGCAAAAATAACTTCGTACTATTTTCACTATTATTTGGACACACTGGTACAAAACAAACCTTTTTAAGCGGCATTTTATAATTAGAAGAGAGCAAAATTAATTTTCGTATCGAACGTAAACAATAGAAAGTGAGGTTATCGAATAAAGTTTGAACATTTCAGTACAGCGTTGCCAAATGAAACTGGCATTATACCATATGTGAACCAAATGAACAAAAATAGAGAATATAAATCTGATATATAGATTTTAGAAACTCATACAGTCAAAAGTTGATACAATTTTTGCTTTTATTTAGTGTCAGAGAAACGAAGAATACGTTGTAACGAAAAAATGCGCTATTCAAAGTAGACAATTGATAACGGAAATACGATGTTCATGTAAAAAGATATACATCTGGCAATAGAGGATCCTCATTAAGAATACGACTTTTATTGGTCTAATCAGTGTGACGTCACGCATGGCGCCTTAAAACTTACGTTTCAAATTGCCTGAAATAAAACTGATTTTGTAATGTAAATATTTGGTAGAACGTAAAAAATTGGAAGAAACTAAATTAAAATAAAATTATATTGCAGTTTATTATATGGCTTGATTATAGTGAAGTAGTAAAATTCAGTTATGCGGGAAAGGCCCATTATCTTCACACACTGTTTTCGACCTGACAAATGACCTTTGAATAAGTTTAATGCTGTATCTCTGAAATCCATATCTTCAAGCGTATACACTGAACTGAACTTGTGGTAGGTTCCTTGTGAAACATCTTGAAAATAATTGTTAATAAATTAAACACTGCTTTTAGATGAATCAATCAATATATTATATATATACAATATATTTACCTCGACAAAATGTAACACTAACAAGGGAGAAATAAACCTGTTGAACAGCATTAAACAAAGACTGGTAAATTATGATTTGGTTCTCTGTAAAGCGGATAAGGGTAACACCATAACAATTTTAACAAAATCAGAATATAACAAAAAAATACAAACAATCTTAAATAGTGAAGACTTTGAAAAAATCAATAAAAACCCTACCAATAAATTCCAGTCCGAAATTGTATCCAACTTAAAGAAATGTAATACTGTTATTCAAAGTAATGACGCGTATAAATTGAAAGTTATGAACCCTTCGGCCCCCATTCTCTTTGGTCTTCCAAAAATTCACAAAGTCGATAACCCTATACGCCCCATAGTGTCTTACATCAATGCTCCATCTTATAAATTATGTAAAAAACTAAATTATATTTTACCAAAATTAATAAATTTTAAATCTAAATATTCCATAAAAAATTCTTTTGAATTTATTGAAAATACAAAAAATTTAATAATACCAAATAACGCAAAATTATTCTCCTTTGACGTTAAAAGTCTGTTCACCTCAGTTCCGCTCACAGAACTAAAATTAATATTAAATAATTTAATAGATAATTCACAAATCAGCGAAACCGAAAAAACAGAGTTAAAAAATCTTTCGAGAGTTTGTATTGAACAAAACTATTTTCAGTTTAATGGTGAATTCTTTAGACAAAAAGACGGGCTACCAATGGGTTCACCAATTTCTCCTTTGTTAGCTGAAATATTTATGTCAAACCTAGAAAATTTAATTTTTAATAGCAATAACAGTTTAAATACACATGTGTTTTATTGGACTCGATATGTAGACGATATTTTTTGTATATGGACCGGTACAGAGAGAAACCTAAGTAATTACCTTAATTTCTTAAATTCTTTTAATAGTAAAATTCAGTTTACAATGAAATCGGAGCAAAATAGTCAATTAAACTTTCTAGATATGAATATCAAAAAACATAACAATCAGTTGAAATTTAGCATCTACCGCAAACCTACCACTACAGATACAGTAATACATTATAATTCGCAGCAATCATGGCAAATTAAGATTTCACCCTTTCATAGTCTAATACATAGACTGACGAATTTTCCTTTAGATCAAAGTGATTTTGATAGAGAATTAAATATAATTAAACAAATTGCAAGAAATAACGGATACAACGAGTCACTAATAGATAACATGGTCAAAAACAAACAACGTAAAATGCTTCAAAAAGAATTTTTCACTGTGCCTAACAAACCCACAAAATATAGTTTTATTAATTATGTTCCGAAATTTAGTAACAAGATTTCTAAAAAATTGAATAATTTGGGTATCTCTACAATAAGTGTGAACAAAACAAATATAGGAAACATTTTGGTTAATAACAAAGAAAAACTAAATAAAATTGATAAATCAGGTGTATATAAAATTAATTGTAAGGATTGCGATGCTGTCTATATCGGTCAGAGTGGTAGAAGCGTTGTCAACCGGGTAAAAGAACACAAAAAATCAATCTTAAATAACAATAAAAATACAGGAATGTCAACACACTGTATTGAAAACAACCATTTCATAGATACTGATAACATAAATTTACTTCATTCAGAAAGAAAAGGTAAACGTTTAGATCTGCTAGAACAACTAGAAATCAAAAAATCTTTCAAGTACAACCCTTGCACCACAAATGACCAGCAGAATTTCCTAAACACCCCTATAATAAACCAATTGTTAAGAAATATCCTTTGATTTATATAATCAGCTTAGGTCCACTCCAAACATTCAAATAATTGAAGATGTTAAATTAAATATTAAGTAGCTTAAGTCATAAATAGATTAAAACATAAATACTTTTAGGTATAAATTGAATAAGCACGTCAGAAACTTTAGTATTCACTATGTAATACTCTTGATAAAGGCCTAATAAGCCGAAACATATGTAGAGTATTTATAATATATTGATTGATTCATCTAAAAGCAGTGTTTAATTTATTAACAATTATATTCAAGCGTATTTATGAGAAGCGTATTACTTACCGTGGCGAAGGCTTTTGTCAGGTCAACAAACACACATAGCGATGGTTTACCTTAGTTCAAAGCAGAGTAAATACGTTCAGTTAGATTTACTATAACACCTTAAGTGGAATTACCTTGTTGGAAACCGAACTGCATATTTGAAATCAATTCACATTAAAAGGTAGATGTAATTTGTTACTCTAGTTTTTAGTGTTTTCTCTATTATTTTTGCAAAGTTTGGTCTCCACTTTTAAAGATAGGTATGATGATTGACGTTTAAAGACAGAAGGAAAGTAACCTGTTTCGAACATTTTATTAATTATCATGACAAACGGTTCAGCTATATAATCAGCAATGCGCTTAATTGTCTGCTTGTAGTCCGTCGTATTTTGGGGATTTCTTGCTTTTAAGCTGCTTAATACTTTGTATCACTTCTATGATATTTGGAGGAGATTAAAAAAAATAAGTTCTGCAAGATGTGTCGCCTTTCATGATAGTTGTCGTTTCGTACAATTTTTTCAGCAAGACTTTCACCTACTTCAGAGAATGTCTTGTTGAAACAATTTTCAAAGTCTTCTTCATCTTCTAAGATGATACCATTCTGATTCTTAATTGTAATTTTACTTTCCTTGGCTTTATAATGCTGTGTAATATTCGCTATAGTTCGCCACAGGTTTCCCCGATCATTTCCAGCCTCGTCCATTTTATTTTTATAGTAATCGTTTTTTGTTTGTTTTTATTAAAGTCTGTAGTTTACTTTTGTATATTTTATATTCCATAGCAAGTTGAATTTTCTTTTTTCTTTGTGTAATTTGATATACATTTTTTTTATTTATTGATGTAACCAGGGAGGGCAGTGATTATCCATTTTTTTCTTTTTATTTTATGTTTAATTTTTATGTATTTAGTACTTATTTGAACAGAATCTGATATCAAGTTCCTTGTGTCTTTTTCAAGATCCGTAGACCAGAAGGAATCCCAAGAAGTGTTTTGTAGTATCCCCTCTGCCTTATAGTAATCTACAACAGTTCTATATTTTCTATTATTAAGTATCTTATGGTTATCTGTATTGTCATATTGTTACAGTAGTATGATTTTTCAATATTTCTGTAAAGTGGTCTGTTATATCATTTTTTAAAATTAAAGGCAATACGAATTAATTTATCATAAATTTACTTCTAATAAAAATGTGGTCAATACATGACTTCGACTTACCCTGTATTCTTGTGTAATCATTTATAGCTGAAATGAATCCGTACTCACTTAAAATGTCTAAATATTCAGAGACGAACTCCAGTTGATTTTGGAAAATATCTATATTTATATCACTCACTATTTTGTGATAATCATCCTCCCGACTTGAGTGTGCCTCTAAATACAAATTGGTTAATTGACCAGATTTTAATTACAGCAAATGCCCTATGATGGTGTTTGTAATAATTTTTCCTTTAGATCGAAATAAATATGTATCTACCTAAATTTTTTAGGCAGATGCAACCCAGAAATACTAGACTAGTTCGCCTTGGTCATATTTCTCTTTTTGTTTGCTATTTTTTGTATTTTATACGCTATTAAATTGCATAATCTGTTCGTGATATAATTTGTAAATTAGATTAACACAGTGAGTGGAACGGTTTTTTGCTGTGTTACTTTTTACTTATTTATTTGTTTTTGTTTTAATTTTGTTGACCTTATAGTTTACTTTCTGTACAGTTATAAGTTATAATACATAATCTGTTATGTTCCTTCGAGGGTAATTAAGTATTTATTACCCGAAAAGTGGCATTAATGCTATTTATTATCTACCAAAATTGATAATTAAGGAAATTATCACTATTTATGTTCATTCATCAACACATGTTGCAGATTTACAAGGAATTTACTATAGTATGTGTTAATTTCAGAATAATTAATTTTGATGAACTTGCCCTTTGCCTCTGCGTGCAGTAAGTATAAACACATTTTTGAAAAAATTCAACCGCATTTATTTGTATAAAACAGTGACTTAAATCTGTGAATATTTCATCGGCGCCCGGTCAATTAAACTTTGTTACCTAGTTTAATATCGATATGGGTTGGTTAAAATCAGAGATAACATTACATGCGTAATAAGAAAGTGTAACGTAATATAATGTGTACTATTACACAGCTAAAAATACGGGGTGTAATCAGTTTTATGTCTTTAAAAAACTGGTGCTAGGGAACGACAAGACAAACAAAAAAACCTTACATAACATGGGGTCTAAAGCTCATAGTTTTGGAGAAAAAAAAATAAGCAAACATTTCCAAAATACTTAACAACATAGTTTGAGAACTGCTGGCATATTGGGGTAGGCTTTATTGCCTCACGTCTTGTCGCACATGATACTCTGAGATTCGTTTCGACAAAGTAGTTAAAGGCGACCGACAGAAGACACCGCCATGTTTTTTGCTTCTTCGCAGCCAAATTATCTTATTACGCGTGCTATACTCTCCCTTGTAACAATAAATAAATAACAATTTTTGTGAAAAATTCAAAAGAATTGTTCAGTTATTGGGTGTTACCTATTGGGCATTAAAGGTATGATTGTTATTAATATTATTATTAGTATTCGCTGCCTTGTTTTGATCTGTGTATTATTGTTTACATTGATTTTCATAAAAACCAAAGACTCGCTTTTAGTTTTCGACACCTGATTAGGAAAAATTATGCGCTCAGTTTGTTAAAATAATCAGATTTTTTTCCTAACTTAAAATACACAACTATTTTCTGTTATCGTATCTCGGACGTCTAACTGTTCGTTTTCCAATTTCATAAAATAATTATTAATTTTTTATGCTTTTAACACAATGTTGCAAATGTTAATAAACCACTTTTAAATTTTATAAATTCTTATAAACGACAATAACAGATACAATAACTTTGTTCCAAATTAAAAATCACATGTAAACAAACCCTATTTAAACCCCTGCGACCATGCTATGCTTGCGGTGTGTCGAAAGAGAAGGAATTATTTATATTTTCATAATTAGTGGTATAAAAAGTTTGGTACAAGTAATCCCATCAAAGTGCCGCACTTCTTCCGGCGGGAACACAAGTCGGGTAATACAGTTTTTTGTATTTCTAATATTCGGAACTATAACATCCATTGATCCTGAAAAACAGTGCTTCTCAAGTGTTTCCTACCTTAATATTCAAATGTTCTACCTAGGTCAGTTTTTTCAAAGTGCCCCTAGAGAAAAAAGTCATATAAGTTTTTTGTTTGTCTAATCGGTCCCTATTACCAGCTTTCTTAATGACATGAAACTAATTACACCTAGTATACTACTTTCATGTGTACATCAAGATTCAACTGCACTGCGTCGTTTACATGCGCATGGACAGTTTGCATAAAAATAAAACGGCTCTAAAACATTTGGCATTAGATGCAATTCTACAAGCTGACTTTAATAAAGCAACTAAGAGGATGATAAAGTAGATTTAATATGTTGCATGACAATTTTTGGGACAATGTGTAGGAGCTTTATGAACTATTATATCCAATACACACCTGGATTAAAAAAGCACAAAGTGTCCACTTACCCAAAAAGAAAAAATTATCGAAGCTAAGGTAATCGAAATCCGAACAACTTTTTCTCTAAATCTATACATAAACTTGCAAATATACGTTAAAAGTTGTGAGTTTATGAGTGCACAGGAACGTAACACAACGACGAAATATTTATGATCTATGCACTCAGTTACCGGGCGTTGATAATATCAAGTTTATAATCGAATTTGCCAATTACCGAGGCAAATTAGAACATTTCCAGGATGAGGATATTTGGAAAACAGCAAAAGATTTGCCGGCAGTTGTTTGGTGGAAACCGTATTACCCTGATGCTGAAATGATTAAATTTTCACTACGATTTCTTGAATTTCCGGCTACTTCTGCCGTCGAAAGTTTTAGTATACAAGACATTATACACAATAGGAATCAAGTAAAAGACGATAAAGCAAAAAAAACTGACCTATTTCAAGTTCAATATACCACTACTCAGAACACAGGGAAGTCAATATATTCATAAAAAGACTCAGCTGCAAAGCACAGAATATTCAACCAAGTGTTCTGAAAATGCTCAAGAACATCGTGAGATTGATTTGGTGGAAATATCAGACCTGAATATCTTCAGCCAGCATTAAATGTAGCAGGATTTTTGGGATTGTAGAAAATAAGAGATAGTGCTTCACCTATGGAACCAGACAATGATAGTTTTTCTGGTTGTGATGTTGACGACTACTGATTTGAAAGTTCTTAGTTATCAGACGAAGGAGACGTAGACACAGATGATTTAGCTGACAGTTCAGAACAGATAATGCTTATAATTAGCTAACCGTTTTAATTTATAGTTTATTTAATAGATTATTTAGTATGGTTGTGATGTGTTTCTTTCAGTTTATTTTATTTTGTTTTATCTGTCTAATAAATAAATATTACCAGAATTATTTTTTGTTTGATTAGATATTCTCGTATTTATTGACGTAAGCTTTTTAATACTAATAATATATGGTGCAAGTAACTGAATGCAATATCACTATTAGGTAATTAGGTTCTATTAACTGAACGACGTTGAAATTTTTTATAATATTTAGTGGCTTTTTGAGGACGGATCAATTTTTTTCCAAAATTTATTAAAACCTTCAGTTGCTCTGTTAAAATTTTATTTATTATGTATTAACTTGAACTTCAATATTTCAACTATACGAACCCGAAAGGAGAAGTGCTTATTTGAAATTATTCTATTTTCTATAATAATCAAGAAACGACAACAAATGTTTAAAATAATTGTTAATATCTCATAAACACTGATTTTACATAGAAATTTAAAGAGAAACAAATTAAAGTAGATAAAGTTACCTTAATTTTGTCTAAAAAATATTAGTTGTGGATTTATCTTAATTTTTTTTCTTACTTGGATTTTCTACGTGATTTTGTTTTCTCTTGTAAAAATAATGTCAAACGAATCTACAAATTAATACAATGAATCATTATATAACTAAAAGATAACCTTTACGCCTGTGACTTACTTCAAAGGCAAAATCAGAGGTTATATTTTGACAAATTATATAAATAAGAATAAAAAATTTAAAATTAATGTATACTTTGCTGACATCTCGAAAACCAAATCTATTTCCATTCTCAAAGTACTTATAAAAAAAAATGGTATGTTTATGTCGAATTCATACCGAGATATTATTTATGAAATTACTTGATTTAGTTATTTTAAATTGTTGGTTGTGTTCTTGGTAATTTCGCAAAGTTGTATAAATCACATACTAAAAAATAGTCGAAAATGTGGGAACACGACAATTGTATTGATATCATCATTAATATATGACATGGTTCGTCAGAATATTCAGAGGGAGCATTTTAAAACACTTTTTTTTATTTTGCGTACAACACTACGTTGTATTTGATGTATTTTATTATTATAGATACCGTGTTCTATTCTTCAATTCGCTAATTTGAAAAGTAATTTGTTAAGCTATGTGCCAACATTAAAAATAATGCACAAGTAAATGATTAGTCGTACATTTTGGGCCTTTTATTAATCTGAACTAACGCAAAGGTCGCTAATATTTTCACAAAATAAACATATTTGCATAAATGAAATAGTCCTTATTTAAGAGAAAAATCCATTTCCTTGGTACCTACTTTGTGAACTAAGCAATCTCAATAATTATAAATAAAAACTGATAATTTTATTAAAATACGAAAAACTCCCTAAACCCGGGTATGTTTGAACCTGTAGATGATAAATGGTTACGAGACCGTTCGATCATAGATCGCAGCAGTGGATCCATAGGCAAACTATCAAAGAACGACCGTAGCCGGTAGAAATTATGTTGTTTTGGATTCTGTCCCTGATCTATAGAATTAGTGAAGCAATATCTAACGCAAACACCAGCGAGTCATCATTAAAGGAGATAATTCTAACATGCTACCAAAGTCAAGGTGTGCTACAAAGGTCAATTTTGGGGTCTCTTATGTTTACGTTGTATAAAACTGAATTTTAAACTGTTCTTAAAGACCGTGTCACATTTTTATGCTGGTGATACTCAGCTCTACTATTCTTTTAAAAAGAGTAGTATTGAAAAAGCTTGTAGACTCATTAACCATGACATAGCATCTCCTATTAAAATATCTAATGCTTTTTGTCTTTCCATAAATGCAACAAAACCCAAAGTAATGTTATTTGGTAGGAGGGACACCAGAGGTAAGTGTGTGGAAAATGTCAACATACAAATTAACAAATAGCACCTTGAGCATCTTGAGCTCACCAATATATCAAAGAATTTAGGTTTATATATTGATTCTGGTCTAAAATTTACTGAGCATATTAAGTTAATTAATTTATGCAAGTAAAGATGTTCTGACAAAAAAAAACTAAAACAGCTTTATGTGAAGGTCTGGTCCTCTCTCATATAAGCTATGCTTCAGTTGCGTATTTCCGTTTCTTACGCCAAGCTGATGCCCATTGATGACAGCGGTTACAATATAATTGTGTCAGACTTATTTGTGGTATAAGTACGATCCAGTATCCTTGGGTCTGAAAGAAACTGGCTGGCTTAATATTAGGAACAGTCACCTCCTTATATTTTTATAATAAAATTACATGTAGAAGAGACGTACATAACTTAAATACAAGACACAAATCAACTATCGCCATCCCCAGACCTAAAACTGCCCAATTTCGTTGTGAATATATTTTTATAGGATTTATGTTTATAAATATATAAATAGATTTTAGACACTTTGAAATTCGCACTAAAATTTTACATTTTCTATATTTAAGAAATTACTCTACTTTATTAACCAAAAAATGTATTTACGAGCAAATGAAGAAAGCTAAAAGGTAGGATTTCATAGTAAATGTTCTCTGATTCAAAGTGGTATGGTATGCTCTACTATTTGTGTGAGATAATAAACGAAGGTGCTATACATTGAGGCCCTTGTTAAAAATACAGGCATCTGCGAGTACGAGATTCGACGAAGGAAACAGGGAGCAAGATCAGCAACTTGCATGTTGAGTAGAATTTAACACGATACGGATATCTCGAAACGTTCTTGAGGGCGAGTGTTCGAATGACGTCGGAGGCAGACGTATTTCTGTAGCTCCTACAAAATCTCTAAGAAACTCGGTTAAAACAGGGAGAAACCGTACGAAATTGTGTTTAATTAAAGCGTGGACAATTTTACATTAATTGATATAAGTTAGCATGAGTCTGGCTATTTCATATACAGTTGATATTTGACTAAGATATATTGGTTGAATATAGTATCACCTGAAAGCGTATATAAACAACTTGAAAAAGACACAAATATCCGACAATATAATATAAACTGTGCACCATAAAGTTATGTCCAGTGAATGGCAACATGCTGGTTTCTGAGAAGGGAAGCTGCCAACATATACACACAGACGAAAAAGATAAGTTTTATTAGTAGTATTAGTTTATTAATCCTTATTAATTATTAAAACTAATTTATTTTCTTAAAATTTAAAGGTATTAAACAAAAGGCAGATCCCACAACAGGAAGGTTTCGACTGGCACCTGTCACATGACCCATATATTGGGCTTATTCACGAAAACAAAAAAATTTCTCAGGTCAAAGCAGTTGGGGGTCTGCTTGATATACAGAGCGTCCCAACTGTTCTCCTAGATCTCTCTTTTATTTTTTGCAAATTGTACTTTTTATTTTGCTTTACCTTGGCAGGTCGGGATATAGGGCATCTCAAATGATCTCTCGGGGCTCTTCCTTGTATTTCCACTATAAATGGCTATTTACCCGTGGAACGGTTAATAAATAAAAGCTTCATGCGGCGAGCTAATGTATGTATTGGCAAACAGACGAGGTGTACGCACTGATACAGGACGTTGAAACGAAAATGCAGATTTCTCGAAGACATAACACCATATCTGGACGTAAGCGGGCAAGAGGAGGTGCACACTGCTAGATTCAGGAACAGAAGACTCAGAAGAAGATAATGATGACATATACTTAAAAGAGGCATCACACAAACGCCTACATTTCCCGTCCGCTGATGATAAATGGTAACTTAAAAGAAGCATGGAAACTTAAAATAAGCATCTCACAAACACTCACACTTCCCATCCTATATTCCTACCTCATGCATCATGTGGCTCTGGTTGCTGGCAACAAGCATGTCCCATATCCCATTCGGCGTATGTAGCCGGAATGGTATATAAAAATATCCAGATTGGACATCCGGAAATGGTAGCAATGCCTACTCAATCTATCAATCAATCAATAAGAATATCTCGAAACGTTCTTGCCAACGTCTTGTTTTATTTTACCTGTCTTTACACCTCTAAGATACGGATCACTAGAGAGGAAAACAAATGCTTTTGTAGACGTTCGATTTAGTTCCAATACCTGACGTATCAACTACGGGGTTCTCCAAGAAATTCTCAAGACGACTGAGAGCATTGCACTCCCCGAATTTTATCGTTTTTTAACAACAACGATCGGTGAGAGACAATATACAGTACAGTGGTTTTGGTTTTGTGTTTTCTTGATGAAATTAAAATAAATTATATTAAATGTATTCCTGTTGTAACATATGGATGATAGTGCATTATGAATTTATTTATTTCTATTAATATCGACTCATGTCAAGATTGTAACAGATGTATCGATCTCAATGTGAATGTATTGTACTCTTTATTTTATTTTTAAATTAAGTTCGAAGATCGAATTGAAAAAGAAATGATATTTGGTCAAAGGGAACATGAGTTACATTTGGTTTCAACAAGATCATACTCCTCCCAATAAGTTGCTATTTAAGGACTTTAATTGTTTAAAAGTTTTTACAAACAGATAAACCACCCTTTGAAGTAACCAGCTTACTCACCAGATCTGACGCCACTTAGCTTTTCTCAGGCTACTATTTATAAAGCATAGCTGTAAAATTAAACACAGTAACTTGCAAGATCTAAAAGAAATAAATCTAGAAATTATACTACTTCTATAACTACTACTGCTGCTACTGCCGCTACCATTACTACTACACAGAATGTTATCAAAAATATACAGCATCAGAATGATGTATTTCTTTTTTAAATTAATATTCTGGTATCTGAGAGAGTGGAATTATTTTTTTGGAATATCCATGCCCACGGAGTCGACAACAGAAAAACGAAAAATTTAAATAATTTTTTTGTAATGAAACTAATTGTTTTCAATGTCCTTCAAATGTAGTTTTACTTCCCAGAAGATGTGTAGTTACAATTGTAATATATTAGTTTATCTCATTATTTTTATCTTAGCAGATGACTGTGTTTTGACCCATGAAATTATTGTGTACTACAATGTGATGACGTACTTGATATGTGTAGTTTTATTTACGCAGTTTTTCAACATATTCTTTGCTTTGGTATCATTAAATTAACCTCTATCAATAACTAAAATAAACATTAATACAAGCATTGCTATTTTTAATTTCTTTTATGTAACTGATGTAAAATTTCTAAAAATAAAACTCGTATAAATAATAAACTTTGCCTTATTTTTGTCCTTAAAATCGTCTATTTATAGCCAGCAATCTACTTATAATGAATGTGGTAGGAACATAGTGACCAAGTCCTCAAATGGTAAATAATGAATGAATGTTTTTTCTCGTGGAGAAATTGAGTCCAAAATAAATAAGACTAAAAATTAAAAAAAAATGTTCAACTGGAAAAATTAAATAAATTAACTAGGTAGATCTAAAATGAAACTGCGATGGCGGCATCGAATTCAGGAGGTCGAAATACATAAAGATTGATAGGTCTGGTTTCTGGGTCTGAGGTTTTTTTTGTGTGTGTGGCTCTGTTGTTGTTATTGAACCCTGTAAAATAATCCATTTAAAAATATATATACAAAATTATTTAGAAAATTAAATTTAGGCCAAAATTCCCATGAAAAAATCGACTTTAAAACATTGTTACTTCACAAAAGACCGATAGCCGCCTTTGGCATCGTCTTTCATCAAAATCTGCATAAAAAATCATTTCACTAAAAAATCTCCTAAAAAAATGTTTCATCTCAAGGACGACGATCAATCGCCTTTGGGCTCCGTCGTTCGAAAATTTTTTCGAAAGTACCACGAAGAGAACTGTGTACGGCGGAAAACCGCTCCACCTAACATCAATTTGGAAAGTACCACGAATTTGGTTTCGGTCGGGGTGTAGCGAATAGCTATTTAAATGTCAAAATTTGAGAAAAACTCAATGGGATGGTCTCTCCAATTCCAATAAAAACCAAAATCCACATTTAATAATTCTGCATGTCGTGGAGAATACTCCATGTCCGAACCACAAGAACGTCCATCAAAAAGAACCAAAAAATTAAAAGGCGGAGATTCGATTCCGATGGAATCAAAATATCGTTAATCGAGGCCCAGGCGGGAATCGCCATAGTAGTTGTTCGAATGCGAGTGGATGGAAAAATGGTATCTTTGGGTTCAATGTCGTTATTACGTTTTTTCAAGCAGGAAAACTATTGAATTCATATAGATAGCTTCTTGGAGCATCCTGGGGAAGATTACAAACAATTCGAAAATTTCAGTGCAAAATTAAGAGTGAATAATTTTCAAAAAGTTCGACATACATCTTACAATCATAATAATTAATTGGGAGTCTGAATCTTTTTGTGCACTCGATTTTTATAGTTCTCTCGACACTGGATGAGTTGCGATCGTACGGGATGTAACGTCTTGTCAAGTAGTAGTGCTCTCTTGGTGTATATAACACTAGTTAAATATTAAGTAATTATATCTTTTATACAGGATGTAATCAGTTTCATGCCATTAAAAAAAACTGGTAATGGGGACCGACCAGACAAACAAAAAACCTTTATGACGTTTCCCTCTAGGGGCACTTTGAAAAAAACTGACCTGGGTCAACATTTTAAATACCTTTTTTTTAATATTGATGTAGAAAATAATTGAGAACCACTGCTTGTCTTGGTCAATGGACTTGTAGTTCCCATTTTTTTAAAATTGTCATAAAAGAGCGTCACACGCGGTGTCAAAGCAAAGCCTTGGATCATCGACCGCCTTTGGTGGACCGCCTCAACCGAACTGAGGCAATTATAAAGAGGTAAATAATTCGTTACCTTTTCCTGCACAACTGCAAGCAAATAATGGCCATAGAAGTATAAACAGAGCATTTCTTTACATGTCTGTCTTTTAATTTGGAACAAAATATTGGATTAATGTTTATAATTTAGAATATTTAAATGTGATTTATTAACTTTTGTCACATAAATGAGTGTCCTGGGTTAAAAGCTTACCACCTTAGTAAATTATTCGAAATCTCTGCATCTGCATCAATACACAGTTCGGTACGTCAAATTAAGGACATACGTACTCCGTTCAACACTAAACAATAAACTACGAACTAACGTTGTCAATAAAGAAAAATAAAAGAAAAACTTGGTCCAAAATCCAAAACGGAATACAAAAAGAACGAACAAGTACATTGTGTCTGTACGTGTCAAGAATTTAACGACTTGAATGGTAAAGTCAATAAAATAAATTTTAACTATAAATACACAGTGACCCGAAATTCAAGAATAACAAAAACAACGAACGGCTGGTTGGACGTGTGTACATAACGAAACACCCACAATAACTAAAATATTGCAGAAGGGAGAGTCAGAGTATAGTTTTCATATAGGCAAAGACACGCGATCTAAACCTGCCTCAATATTCCAGCAGTTCTCAAAAGATTTTATTGAAAATTTGCGAAATTTTTATTTATTTTTCTTCTCTAAAACTATGAGCTTCAGACCCCATGTTATGTAAGGTTTTTCTGTTTGTCTTGTCGTTCCCTACCACCAGTTTTTTTATGACATGAAACTAATTACACCCTGTATTTTATGAAATTATTTCAATAAATGAAAATATGTTTCGAATTCCAATTCAATTCTGTGGCGTGAGTTGGATAACTACTTACTACGGGTCACCTTTGATCTCGTCAAGTTTGTGTAGCGATCCGAGTACTCATGGAACCCATCGGCGGTCTTAATTATTAAGAAGTGTTTCTGAGAAAGTGCTAGTAAGAAGAGATATTCGGTAGAAGTGCACCGCTCGACATCAGATTACGATGGAGGGAGCAGACGGTAGCAATCACAGTAAGTAAAATTATATTTATTTTCATCTTGGGAAGTCTGAAGAGTAACTGGAATCCCCCTTATAAGTAGAGTTGCTAGATATCGTAGCGGCGACATGGCTACGGCCTAGTTAATATAAAATTGTTGTCGTGTCCATCAGAAGCACGATACTAAGCTCATCTACATTATCAGTGCCGAACAACTATTCAAGTGTGAAGATTTTTTTGAAACTGCATGATTTTGTATCTCCATAAGGAAATGGTTTTGAAATGTCTATTTTAACCCTATCGAAAAAGAAAGAAAAAAGAAAAACACCACAAGGAATAAACAAGTACACACAGTTAACTGTTTTTTATTCGATATATGAGTTCAGTGTGTTATGAAGTGAATTTTTGTAAAAAGTTCTGTTTTCAATTATTATTACACATTTTTGTTTGGTTATAGCATTCCTATTTGATTTAATTAAGTAGGTATAATAACAACAATAACAAGCTAACCGTGATACTCTTCGCCGATTTACTGCACTTTTTATATAATTCTTGCACATTTTATAGGATACTCTTAGCAGTTTTTTTGTAAATGATGTCAGTTTTAGACATGTTTTGTTTAATAACAAAACAAAACAAAAATGTAAAAAAAAAATTTTAATTTAAAAAAATTATAACTTTTTTATTTATTGATCGATTTTGTTCAAAAGCAACAGGGTTCTTCCTCTAGCTAACACTAACCTATTGTCCAAATTACAATACAATTTGACTCTTTGTTCTTAAGTTATCGTGCTTACAAGAAACGTGACGGACGGATAGACAGACGGACAGACAGACAGACGGACAGACAGACAGACGGACAGACAGACGGACGGACAGATAGACGGACGGACGGACATTTTGAAAATTGTTCATAATTCGATCATCAACACAGTGATATGAAATTTTTTTCTCTACGAGCAATATTACCGGTTTTAGAAATGTGCCGATCGAATGCAATATACTCTTCGTTTTGTATTTGCGAAGAGTATAATAATGTACCATCTTTATTAAGGCAAAGTGTGGCTACTCTCACATAAAAATTATTTATATTTATTATGAAAAACGACCATGTAAATAAAAATATAGGGTTTTGTTTAAACGACCTCCGCCACTGTTACTGCCATATTGTAGTAGGTGAGCGGTATACCCTCAAAAACAGGCTCGGAAAAGCAATCTAAGTGACCTCGAAGTTTCGACAGGTTGAAACCTTTTGGAATCGATTTGTTATTTGATTGTCAACTAAAACCCTTAACTTTTTGAATCCGATGGCAGGTAAGTAATTTGTTATTAACAAAAAAGTTGCAAAATGAAAAAGAATAATTTGTTTTCCAATCACATACAAAAGTATAAGTGGGCTATAATAATCACTTTTTGTCTGTTGACATTTTTTTTTAAAATGCACCATTTTTTAAATACAGGCAATTAAATGTCGAAAAATAGCCAAAAGTGGCCGTCTTTAAGAATTTATTTCTCATCTTCTACCGAAGCTTTTTGAACGCTTTTTTTAATGGAAAATGATCAACAAGACTTATGTTTTTTATGTTTAAAAAGCTTTGGTAGAAACTGAGAAACAAATTTTTAAATATGGCCACTTTTGATCATGTTCGACATTTAATCACTTGTAGTTCAAAAATGGTGTTTAAAAAAAAAAATGTTAAGGGACAAAAAGTGATTATTTTGGCCCAATTAACCTAAAGAATGTGTTTGGTGAACGATTTATTCTGTTTTTTATTTTGCATTTTTTTTTTTAATTTTAAATTACCTGCCATCGGAATCAAAAAGTAATAAGGTTTTTTGTTTACAATAAAATTACAAGATCGAGTCCAAAAGGTTTCAACTTGTCTAACCTTCGAGGTCACTTAGGTTGCTTTTTCGAGCGTTTTTTTGAGGGTACACCGCTCACAAATTGCATATAGACGCTTAGTAATGAATTTGTTGTTTTACCTCCACATTTACGGAGTGGATTGAGTACAGTAAAAAAATACATTTGAAGTCATCGGGTATCCATTATTACACTTTATTAACACATCGTTGAATAGCGGAGAATTCCCAGAAATGTTGAAAACATCACTAATAATTCCTGTACCGAAAGTTTCAGGAACGAAATTAGCGGAAGAGCATAGGCCTATAAACACATTACCGTCTCTGGAAAAAATTTTAGTAAGTAGTAGTAGTAAGTAGTAGTTCATGACCAACTTACTGAATTTATAAACAGTAATAAATTGCTGCACGATAACCAATCCGGATTTAGAGAAAATCATTCATGTGAGACGGCTTTACAAAAAATAATTAATGATTTTAAATATTCCATAGACAAAGGTGAGGCTGTAGTAACTGTCTTTCTCGATTTAAAACGGGCATTTGAAGTTGTCAATAGAGAACTTTTACTTAATAAACTTTACCAGTATTTTGGGATTGTTGACACGGCGCATCGATGGTTTAGGTCCTATTTGCATGGACGGAGCCAACAAACCAAAATAAATAATACTAAGTCTGAAAAACTTTTAAATAATAACGGAGTACCACAAGGCAGCGTACTAGGGCCTATGCTTTTCACGCTATTTATTAACGATATATTTTTAATCGATTCGCAAGAATGCAAAATACATCTCTTTGCTGATGATACTATCATATATTTATCTGGATCTGATCTAAAGCAAGTTATTCAAAAAATTAACAAGACATTGGAAATATTTAACGAATGGTTTACAACGAACTGGCTAGTGGTAAATGCTAAAAAGTCAAAATATATGATATTAGGATCTAATAAATATCTAAATCAGAACGTCGATGATACTTGTGTTAAATACAACGGAGAACACCTTGAAAAGGTAATAACTATGAAATATCTGGGGATTATCATAGACTCTAAATTAACATTTAACGACCATATAAATTACACAGGCAAAAAAATATCAAAAAAACTTGGATTCGCCTATCGTGTAAGTAAACATTTAACTTCATCTACCAAGAAAACAATTTATAACAATAATAAAGCCACATTTTGAGTATTGTTCCAGTATATTGTATATGTGTAATGATACCCATATATCTAAACTGCAGCTACTTCAAAATAGGTGTATGCGATTTATTTTAAAATGTAATATATATACTAATATAAAAACAATGCAATGTACGCTAAACTGGTTCTCGGTAAAAGATAATATAAAGTACAAGACACTGATATTCTTATATAAACTGCACAATAATTTACTACCAACATATTTGTCATCAAATATTCAACATCGAGGGGATATTCATAATTATAACACAAGGCAAAGAAATCATATAAACATTAGTTTTTCAAACTTAATGAAAACAAAATCCTCCATATACGACAACGGAGCTGCAGAATTTAATAAATTACCTGAATTTATAAAACAAGCAAAGAATGTCTTTCTGTTTAAAAAACATTTGTATAAATTCATGAATAAATAATTCTAGTTTACTTTATGCATTAGGCTGGTTGTTAAATATTAAGTTAATTATAATTAATCCACAAATATTATATCCTAAACTAAATATTGAAATGTATTTCTTTTTTGTAATACGAAGTAACTGTAAATGTATTTTTAAGTAAGTATACTACATCTGTGTTTAATAGCTGTTTTGTGCTAAATAAATATTGTTATTATATAGTAATCGTAAAAAAATTTAAATTTTTTTTTTTTTTTGTTGAAATAGATTCAGAATGTCATGAGACGTCTAGATTTTAAATTTGAGCGAAAAAATGTTTTCTGTCTGTCTGTCTGTCTGTCGGGCTGTCGTTCTGTCTGTCGGTTTAAGATATCGACTTGAAATTTTATACACGTATGTATTCTAACGAGATCTGGAGCTGGATTGTTTTTTGACCATATCCGTTGAATGGTTGGGGGGTAAATAGGGACAGATAAGGGAAAATGAGTAAAGCAAGCTGGTAAGAGTACAGAAACTTGAGATTCGCTGTATATACTAGAAGCAAAGGCCTCAAATTTTTTAATGATATTATATATCCCCCCACCACCCCCACTCCATTATTAAATGGGTTGATTAAATAAAATTGAAACATTTACTTGAAAGTGGTACACATATACAGGGTGATTCACGTAGGCCATTCATTAGAAGTTGAAATTTGGTATGCAGTCATAATCGATCATGCCCGTTCTATATAAAATATTTTCAGTTCTCCAACTATACAGGGTGTGTCAAAAATTGGTACCAACTTTCTTATTTTAAATGGAAACCTATATTTTTCTTTACATGGTTCGATTGGTCTTCTAATTCTTAGTTTAGAGAACCTAAGTTATGTTAACTTATCTATTACAATTTTTGACATATGTCCAATTTTTTGAAAAAAATTGCCGCCGTAGTAGTGTACGAACAAATTTGTATCTCGCAAACCTTTCAAAATTATGAAACCAAATTTGTGAAGCAAAGTCCAGGCTAACTTTTGATGTAACATCGGTGGTCCTATTTTGAACCATATGTGCGCAGTCGATTTTCAAATGTCGCAATCAAAAATTGTCAAAAAGTCAATTTTTTCAAATGGCACCTACTATTTTTTTTCACACCATTCGAACGAAAATTGAATTTTAGGGTGAGTTACTTAAGCGTTCCCTATACCTAACTTCACCCCATATCGAGTTATTCAATAAAAATCAAGAAATACCTTATCTTGCCGAGAGATTCCTTACTTCATCAAGTATGCCATGGAAACAAAAGACAGTTGTAATAATTTTTAAAGAAAAATATGGATTCTTATTTAATTACACACAACACCAACAAATTATTATAAACGAACAAGAACAATGTTGACGAAATTCTGTCAGTGAAAACGGTGCACACATTGACCATTTGTATTGAAATAATTATTTTGTTAATCTGTTTATTTGTTGTTATTTTGTTGTTATTATTTATTATTGCAATACGATTTTTGAATAAAAATTGAAATGAAACGATTGTTTCCAAAGCCTACTACCCTTGAGAAAATAAAAACAATATTTTTTTCAAAAAATGCCAATAACTCAAAATCGACTGTAGATAGATATACACAATGTTAATAAAAGTGGCCCTAAAATTCAATTTTGCATTGATTTCTGGCTTCAGAAATGGTGGGCGCAAAGATGTGCTACGCAATCTGTTGAAAGTAGAATAATAGAATATTTGAACAAAAATATGGTGGTCACATTGAACATTTACGTCAGAATTTCGTCAACATTGTTCTTGTTCGTTAATAATAATTTGCTGGTGTTGTGTGTAATTAAATAAGAATCCATATTTTTCTTTAAAAATTTTTGTTTCCATGGCATACTTGATGAAGTAAGGAATCTCTAGGCAAGATAAGGTATTTCTTGATTTTTATTGAATAACTCGATATGGGGTGAAGTTAGGTATAGGGAATGCTTAAGTAACTCACCCTAAAAATCAATTTTCTTTCGAATGGTGTGAAAAAAAATAGTAGGTGCCATTTGAAAAAAATTGACTTTTTGACAATTTTTGATTGCGACATTTGAAAATAGACTGCGCCCATATGGTACAAAATGGGACCACCGATGGGACATCAAAAGTTAGCCTGGACATCCAGCTAACTGCTTCACAAATTTGGTTTCATAATTTTGAAAGGTTTGCGAGATACAAATTTGTTCGTAAACTACTACAGCGGCAATTTTTTTAAAAAAGTTGGACATATGTCAAAAATTGTAATAGATAAGTTAACATAACTTAGGTTCTCTAAACTCAGAATTAGAAGACCAATCGAACCATGTAAAGAAAAATATAGGTTTCCATTTAAAATAAGAAAGTTTGTACCAATTTTTGGCACACCCTGTATAGTTGAAGGACTGAAAATATTTTAGATAGAACGGGCATGGTCGATTATGGCTGCATACCAAATTTCCAACTGCAAGTTGAAAAACTTCTAATGAATGGCCTACGTGAATCACCCTGTATATTATATCGATATCTGGAACTAGATCATATTTTAAAATTATCCCGTTGAAGGGTTGGCGAATAATTAAGGGTAAATAGGGAAAAATAAGTAAAACAAGCTGGTAAAAGTACATAAATTTGGATTTGGTATAAATACTAGAAGCCGAAGTCTCATATTTTTCATAACATTTTTTTACCCCTCCGCCACCCCCACTCTATTATTAAAGGGGCTGATAAAATTAAATTGAGATATGAGATTGAGAAATGAAAAACGAATCCTTTGAATTAAAACGGGTAAACGACGACTTAAAAGAAGAAAATAACGAGGTTCAAATCGACTGTTAACAAGTGAAAAGCAATTCGAAAAAAAAATGATCCACTTTTAAACAAACAGTTACTATACAATTTCACTGTCTGTTCGTTAATTGAATCTTATTCTAATATCGGTAATGAGGTTAGTTAAAACTACGTTAAATATTATGATAATGTAATAAGATGCAACCAAACGAACAACCACGAAATTTAGTTTTATAATTTCTAGTGGGCATTTTTTTAAAAGCGGTTCAATTTTTTTCAAAAAGGGTTTTCGCGCTTTTTAGTGGCCAGATTTCTTGTAAGTCTACAAAGTTAAACAATTATGACTTTCATTTTGAATTTGTAACTCTTAACAACAGACACAGTATTAGCTGCGTTTAAAATAGTTAACTATCAGTTTTAACACAATTTTAACCAAGCCCCGTTCGCCATATTCTCGTATAGTCCCAAATGGAAAATACTTTTCCGATTTTTGCTCACCATACTAGACACAGGTTAATGAAACAAACAGGGCACCACCGCAGATCCATATTCCACACTCTACAGTTTGCATAGAAATTACTTAAAAATGATTGGACAGATACACAAAATAACATAAGAACTTATTCCTTTTTAATTTTGTTAAGCATGTTAAAAATACAACTTAATTGTTGATTGGGTTGTTATATGGTTTCCTTGCAGAGAAGGAGGAACCACAGTCAATTCAAAATCGTAGATCAATAAGTCTCTTGGAAAAGTAGGATCTGATATCAATTTTCAGTTTTTGCGTGATGGAATGGAGATGAATAACTAAAGAAATCTGAATTAAATGTACTTTCTTTAGTTCTGATCATTCCGAAATTATATCATTCGACGTTTCCGCATTAACCATTCTCCTTATATTTTAATGATGTGTTATGGTAAATAATTTTTAATTAATAAAATTATTAGACTTTATTTCAAATTAACTTCATTATACTATATTTACAAGCATACTTACTACCATTACGAAATTAATTGTTTGCCATATTATTGTTATCTTTTATCTTATTCCACAAATTTATATTGTTAATCACCTTGAGGATGGTAAATTACCGAAACGTCGTCACATTATTTATACTTCAATAAAGACCTTCAACATAATTATTATCATATGTCTGAAAAGTTGAGTTTATAACAAACAGAATAATATGACTCACACAACCTGTAATAGACTTATCTTAAAATTTTGAAAATGAAATTACTTGCATCTGAATGTTATGAAAAACAAATAGAACAAAAAAAGTACAACTTAATTAGTAGACCAGATTATTAAAAAAAATACATGTTTTGTTTTAATAGTGTTTTGTTGGTTATATAACAGGGCGTCTACGTCACGCCTCATGATTTTTAAAGCTAAAATGTAGGTTGACGAAATTGCTCTAAAGCATTGTTTAAAGGTTACTATCAAGAAAAACAAGAAATGTTTTCATACTTGGACATTATTCTTGTTTGATTTAAAACATAGAAAACATAACTAAAGTAAATGTTTAAATAATCCTCCACCATCTTGGATATACAGGGTACTTCACTGTGAGTGGCCTATTAGACATTTTCGAGAAACTACAAATGATTTGAAACTGAAAATTTGCACACGGGTGTATTTCTGGGTGCTCTATTTAATGAAAATAATGTCGGTATCAACTTCCTTATTTTAAATGGCATACCATATTTTTAATGCCGGAATCAAATTCTATTCATTATTTTAAGATCACTTTCAATAGCTTTCCCTATCTCAAAAATCAACACTTTTTGATATATTTCGATTTTAACGAAATTATACGGGAAAACCTAGCCATACTTGAAAATTAACAACCTCTCCTATATTAAATTCCAAACACTAATTTCTCCGTCACGTGTCCGCGAGGGATGAAGCTTATGTGGGAATGAACTACAAATGCTCCAAAATATACAGGGTGTCCAGAAAAGAAGGTGGAACTTCGACAAATTCGACCTCCATTAACTCGCTTATTTCAAATAGAACATACTGTATTTTATACTCCCTTTCGAGTCCTTTTTTTATTACCTTTAAACTCATATAGGCATTACCTATAGCTAAACTGTACGGTTTTTGAGTTATTTGAAGTTATTTAGAAACATTGTTAAATTAACATCAATATCGAGTATAGTGTGCCATGGTTATACTCAGATTTATACTTACATTGAATCGCATTCGAGAAAAACGTATCACCCACAAACATACAAACACACAAATGGCCTCCGGATTCGGATAAATCTAGTCTTCATTTCTATCATAATCTGAAATTTGGATTTTTGCATGATGACAATACTTTAGTAATAAAGTAATAGACATGTTAAATGTACAGAAAATACATACACATTAAAACAAATACAAAACATTAAAATCATTTCCTGCTGGGAGAAGGAAAGGATGATTCCATATCCTCCATTCAGAAGATGGTGATCCAAAACCAACCAAGGAGAAAAGAAAAATACATAAACTGTTACTTATTTGCACCAAAGTGCAGCTATAGAAAGCAGAATAAAAATACAGTACGAAATTTCAATGATGATAATGATGATACACTGATTTGATTTCCGTGTTTTCATCTATTTTAACTAGTTTGATTTCTTTTATTAAAAATTTATTTTTAATTTACTTTTTTAACTATTCCGTTTTGCATGTTTTATATTATTTGAATAGTATTTCTAATTCGTTAATGTTCTTGATAGATTTCACATTCAATTTATCAATAATACCTAAGTGATTTCTTGTAATTTTTCCAAATATATTGACATATTACATGTAAAAGTTTAAAATCTAATTATAACTACTAATATATTATATTCCTGACTAAATTAAAGTAGGTACTATTTAATACATATAGATCAATAGTCTCCTAAGTTATTTAACTACTTAAAAAAACATAATGTAATGTTTCGGATTGACATTCAAATCAATTTTTGTGTACTAAACTACCGTTAGTATTCCAATAAACAATATAATATCATGATAAAATGTCTCTTCTTTGAGCAAGATATGAAATTAAATTTATCAAACTCTTTTTTGGAATATGTGAATTTGAAAAATTGACACGTCAATCTCACTGTTGCAAGCTGTGGAGCACATTTAAGTCCTTATTTCTGAAGTAACCACGCTGCAATGCAACTATAGGTAATTGTCTTTTATTTGAGATATATTCTGTTCAGTTTCAAAATGTTTTTACAGAATATTTTCTAAATTCAGTCCTAACATTGGATGTCATCTTTTAGAAATTTTGCTTCACTTGTTTAAAAAGTTATTCTAAATCATATTAACTAAGACTGACGATCTCTAAAAGTTCATTCTTTATACAGCATGTCCTCCGATTGAGTTCGCTATAGGTGAAATGGGCGAAAAATGTTTGATTTTTTTTTTTTTCATATTTGGGGGTTCACCCCTGCTTATCTAAAAAGTTATTTTGGATGTACTTTTGTTTTTTTTTTAATCACGTAGGCCATGACAGTTAAGCAAAAACGGATTTCTTGTTAGGTAAAGTACCTTTTCTGTAAAAGATACAGCAGAATTTCATTAAGGAAAGTTATTCAGATGAAAAAGTTATAGTCCTGTGCAAAATTTCAGATATATGCGCCTACTTTGATGATTTTGATTTTTTTAATACAATTGCATTTTACGAAAAAAAAAAAAATGTGTGTCGGTTTACTAAACTGTTTGATCTACCAAGTGTTTAGAGATAAGTTATTTAGTTATTAATTTTCAGTGTGAAGAAAAAATACATTATGGGTTAGGAAACCAATGAATACAAACGACAATTAAAAAATGATAATTGAAAAACTACTATAGGTTTCTAAAAATAAACATAAACATGTCGCGTCATTATTCAAAATTTTCGCCATCAGCTTAAATACATAGAGCTCTTATCTAGCTTTTAGTCATCTATAACTGTTCTGGATTTGTTGAAGAGGTATACCATCAACTGCTTCTTTAATTTTGGTTTTTAATAATTCTAAATTATTGTCAAAATTAGAAGCATAAACTTTTTCTTTTAAATAGCCTCATAAATAGAAACCCATTATCGTCAGATCCGGACTCCTAGGTGGCCAACAATTTGGCCCGTATCTTCCAAATCATTTTTCTGTAAAATTAAATTTCCAGTTGATCCAACAAAAAAGTATTTAGTATATCCAGGTAAAAATGTTGATTTACATTTTCTTCAAAGAAATATTGACTAATTATTCCAAAGTATGAAATCGCACACCAAACATTCACTTTCTTCTATTGCCGTCTACATCGTATACGAAAATTAGGATTTTCCGAGGACCAATACCTACAATTCTGTGAGCTTACTGTACCATTAGTGGAAAACGTTGCCTCGTCAGAAAAAATTATATTTTCTTGAAAGTGTCTATCACTTAAAATATTCTCGCCCATCCATAAACAGAAATCCAATCTTTTAGCGTCGTCGTTTTGTTCAAGAGTGTGTACAAATTTTGATTTTATAGATGAATTTTATTGGCTTTGTATATTTCTTCTAGCACACTTTTAGAAATTCCAGTTTGAGTTGCTCTTCTTCTCAGAGGTAATGTTGGGAACTCATTTAACGAGTCCATCGCAATTAAAGTGCCAGCTGCATCTTCATTAAACTCCTTCTTCTTTTTCTTTATGTTTAATACACTACCAGTTCTTTTAAGTTTGTCCACTAGTTTTTTAGCACCCTTATCTGTTAGTAGTCTATTTGGTCAATGTTCTTTGAATTTTCCTACGACAGCCTTATAGGAATATGTATCTCCCAATCGGTAGCACTGAACAATGAATATCTTTTGCTCTACTGTAAGCATGATTTTCAGTTAATAGTTATGATGCTCATCTGACAGTTATTATTATTAATTTGACAGATAAGCACATACACGCATTTGCTTTTCATGGATGAATTGATGAATATGCATTTAAAGTTTTAAAAGATGAAAATTTCAAAAATTAATGTCAATATAGGATGCTCTTTCCAGGGATAAGTGTATATTTTGATACAGTTCACCATTTTTTTTAAAACACCGCAAAAGTTATGTCAAAGTAAATAAAAATCGTATTTGCGTAAAGTATTGGGATTACCTTGGAAATAAATCATAACACGTAGGATAAAACTATACGTTAATAACTAAATAATTTTTTGTCGATTAGATAATCGGGTAAAACTTTAGTAAACCGACATATATATTTTTTCGTAAAATGCAATTATATTAAAAAAATCAAAATCATCAAAGTAGGCGTACATTTTTTAATTTTTGCACAGGACTATAACTATTTAATCTGAATAATTTTCCTTAATGACATTTTGCTATATCTTTTACAGAAAAGGTACTTTACCTAACAAGAAATTCGTTTTTGATTAACTCTCATGGCCTATGTTATTTAAAAAAAAAACAAATGTACACCCAAAATAAGTTTTTAGATAAGCAGGGGTGAACTCCTAAATATGAAAATAAAATCGAACATTTTTTGTCCATTTCACCTATAGCAAACTCAATCGGAGGACACGCTGTTTAATATTATTAATTTAACCATGTTGAAACTAAACCAACTCTATTAATTTTTGTTTATTTTTAGTTTCATCGCTTTCAGTTATTACCTTGTGGACTTACATTGTCTGGCCATCATATTTCACTACGTTATGGTCTTCTTGGTATCATAACATACCTACGATGCACTGCTTCATCATCTTATAATGATACATTTTGTTGATATTAAAACATATTACAAATTCTCAACTAAATGTGTTAATAGAGATTTCAAAAATTACATTGTTCGATTCACCATTAAGTTTCATTTACCGTACCCTACTTGTTTCGTGTAAATGAACTAACATCAAACTATCAAGTAACAGGCATTCTTGCTTCTATATGCTTAATTATTATACAGGGTTGGGCAATCGTCCCGGAACGGCTCGATTACAGCCGAACGGGACCTCGTATCAACTTCGGGTTTTCGACACTGTATTCAGCGAAATTTTTAGAACTTCTTGACATGTATTTCAGGACCGTGACGTCATTACGTTCGGAGGTGTGACATAAGTGTCATTTTTTTTAAATAAAACACCCGGTATATTTTTCCATATTTGTATACTTTAAGGAGTCCCGAATTCAACGATGTAACGTTTGTATGGATTCTGTTATGTAATGTGGTCTCAATAAGGGAAAATTAGAAATTACAATCGTAATTAACAGAGAACAGTGGATATCCAAACAGCTGTATCCAAAAAAGACACTCTTTTTTTACCATTTTTTTTACAAAACTAAGACCCACGTAAACAAGTTTTTTTGTAGTCGTTTAATAAAAACACAGGTCATAGTTAAATTGTTCTCATTATTTTACTAGTTTATCTAAGTAAGTCGTGGTATAAACGTCACTGTGACATTACTTTTGTACTACTAAAGTTGATACGAGGTCCCGTTCGGCTGTAATCGAGCCGTTCCTGGACTATTGCCCAACCCTGTATATAACACTGTTATAATTTTATTCAAAGATTATACAAATTGTGTGAATTTTATTCATGTTTTCAAACACTATACTTGGGTGATACAAATCGTGGTAATATACTATACTATTTATAAAGAATGTGATTTATGGCAATATTTTAATTTTACCACAATTTTTGTGACGTATAAAAGTACTTCATAAAAGGACGATAAGACGTCTCCATAGTTGTTAGGCTGGAAACGTGTGATACCCGTTGTCTTACAATCCAAACCTTAAACCTCTCTACATTTAAAGTATTCATGAGCTTGAGCCCAAATCTAACCGCAGGTAATGTGGACGTAGATTTAAATAAGCACATATTCTTAATACCTTCACTCTCTCGTAAGTTAACATGAATATAGTACTGCATGACATAACTGTGACATAAATATTATCACAGAAAAAAACAAGAGAATTTAAATACTTGACTAGGACAATACATAATCTATAAAGTAATTAATTAACAACATTTGTAACAAGCTATATATTTTCTTAGAAAATGTCGAACCCGTTATTGTTTTGATTCAGAAAAATAACGGGTAAATTAAGATAGGCAATAAATTCTCCTTATTGATAAAACGACTACAGTTAATTATGTCTGTAGATATAAATTAACAGAACAGTTATTCCTCGATCATGACTACGAAGGAAAATACAATCTACTCTCAATATATGGAAATTACTGAAAATATTCGTTTCCATCACATAAGAACCTAGCAAAAGAATGGATGAATAGAGTAGGAAGTAAACTAACGCTATTTATAAATAATATTATTGGCGTTACTTATTTCAAATCTCCAGGTGATATCATAAAATACGCATCTAAAGACTGAATCGACGATGCTGTCATGGTAGTATGAGACGGGAGTTTAGAAACCTGTGTAATCGCTAAATATTATCATAATCAGTAGCAGTACTAAAATCATTAGCAAGCAGTAAATCTAAAAGTGTACCCCTAGAAAGTGTCGAAAATCTACATTGTAATACACCTCATACGCAATTGTAAATATAGTATGGCCGAAAAGAGTGGTCGGTAGATAAAAAAGTCAGCGGCATTGTGGCTGTTACGCAATGCTTAAGTAGCACCTCGTACTACTATATAATCCCACATAATCGAGAGAAATATATTAAGTTTTATCCGCCTAACAGAGATGATAACCACGACTTGGTCATTATGTGTAATTGGTCCAATCGACCAAATAGAGTAAATGTTTGAATGTGGTGAATTTTTACATAACAATTTGTTCAACTACTGTGAAATTGAGGAAACTATAAACGAACGTACAACGTAGCGCATTCAGTGACGCTACAATTTTATATAGGTATGTATAAAATAACAAGCTAATCATTTTACTCTTCCCCAATTTACCGCACTTTTCATAATTGTTGCACATTTTATAGGATACACTTCGCAGTTGTTTTTGTGAATAATGTTAGTTTTAGACATTTTTAATTTAATTACAAAACATTAATTTTTTTTTTCCGTTATTTAAAAATTTAATAACTTTTTTATTTATTGATAAATTTTGTTCAAAAGCAATAGGGTTCTTTCTCTGGCTCAGAGCAACTTATTGTCCAAATTTCAATACAATTGGACTTTCCATTCTTAAGTTATCGTGCTTACAAGAAACATGACGGACGAACAGACAAATGGCTAGACTCACTTACAGACAGACGGATGGACGGACATTTCGAAAGTTCAGAATTCGATCGCCAACACAGTGATATTAAAATTTTTTCTCTACGTGCAGTATTACCGGTTTTAGAAATGTGCCGATTGAATGCAATATACTCTTCGTTTTGTATTTGCGAAGAGTATAATAATAGTATTCATAGAATGAAGATTAAAAACATTCGGTATTACTGTTCCACAATTTCTTATTCAGATTACTCTGACATATAGTTCGGCCTTTCGACCATTATCAAAGTTGTTATAACTCTTTGATAATGGTCGAAAGGCCGAAACATATGTAAGAGTAATCTGAATAAGAAATTGTGGAACAGTAATATCAAGTGTTTTTAATCTTCATTCTATTCAGTATGTTTCACCAAGAACCTACCGCAGACTCAGTTCAATTAATAGTATTCGTATTTCACAAAATAAAAAATTAATATGATTAAATTTGTTTTTACACTAAACTCAGCCAAAAAGATAAACTGAAGTTATTTTAAAACAATGTTTAATGGCACGCATAATTTTGTTTAGGAGTGGAATACCTCGAAATCTGACATCAAAACTGTAGAATGTTTAATGTTATAAAAATATACACAAATTTGAACCATGTCAGTTGTTCTTATTGCGTAGCAAGGACCAACGTGAAGGCGTGAGCATATCCCTTGCCAGGAAAGGATGGTGACAAGGTTGTTAATTAGGGAGTTTTTTTTTCAATTTTTGGCCTTGAATGAGTTCTATCAGCCAGCTACATAAATGAGGAAAAGAGGAGGAAGTAATAAGGATAATAAGGATACACACATTTCACGTCCAGGGGTCCATCAGGACGACTTAAAATTACACATAGACTGGATCGCGAGTAGTAGGTTAAACCACAGAGGATATATAAACAAAGGCATATTAGGAAAAAATATCACAAACAAAGATTGATGAACAACAACTACTGTTAAACCACTACACCACATCGAGATAAAAAATTATAAATTAACCGGTATGCATTTACATTTTTGCTTGAAAGAACATAGTTAAGATTCATTGGTAGTTGAAAACCCATATCTCTTAGTTCACTTACCAGGCTCATTGATTCAGGGGTGTGCAAAGAGCAATAGAATAAAATTTGATTAATATCCCCTTTCTGTCTTCTAAAATCAGAAGTCAGTTTATCGAAAGAATGCAAAGATTTCATTAACATTTTTTACTTATAGTTTATCTTTTAGTTCTCATAGATAGTTTTTTCCGCTGTTTGCAAAATCCTATAAAGAATATGTTTCATTACTATAAGCAAACAAATAATAAATAATTCACTTTTAAACAAATAACATCATTTCTCTTACGTAGGAGGCTATTGCTTTTTCCTTTTGCAAATACAAAGTTCATATCATGTAAACATTTTTTTGAGCGTCGATTTGCCCATTTTGGGTATATCTTTATCTTCACTCAAGAACTGTAAGATTTTCTTTACCATAGGGATTTTATATAGAGCAGCTAACCCTAGAAATCATCACCAACGCATGGACGGAAACTACACCCCTGCCTGAGGAGTGGAACACAACCATACAGATACCGCTCCCTAAAACCAAATCACCACAAAACGTGGACGATTACAGAAGAATAGCACTCTGCAGGGTAGTGTACAAATACTACGCACAATTCCTCCTCACAGAAATGGAAAAATACATCGGCGAACTACCAGATTATCAAACGGCATTTATTACGGGTAGATCAATAGACGACCATATGTACACCACCAGACGAATCCTGGAAGAAAAGTGGAAAGAAGGAACAAAACTATATATAGTCTCAATTGACCTCCAAAAGGCATTTGATACCATGAGGCATGAGGCTATAATCAACATTTTGCTCAACGGGGGAGTACCGCACTACTTAATAAACAGGATAATAAAAGCATGCCTACACGAAAACACTGCAATACAATGGTTTGGACAGACGACGGAATCAAAAATGAAGAATATAGGAGTCAAACAGGGATGATCCCTATCCCCCTACTATTCACCATAGTTCTGGACCAAGTGATAGAAAGAACAATAAAGGAGAATCAGAATTTCAATGGAAACGATGGAACGATAAAGCTCTCCATCGTACATGCATACGCCGACGATATACTCATCATCACCGAGGAAGAACAAGACATCGTTAAATTTCTAAGAAACATGACACCACATCTGGATTCCTCTGGAATAAAAATAAACTTCAAGAAGAGCCTAATAATGGTCCGAGACCCATTGACAAAAACAAGTCCAACAAGTGGGGAAGAATACAAATTAGGAGACTACACGAATAGAATGAAATGCATAGGAACATACCTAATGAATCAACTAAAAAGGAGGGAAACAGTAAGGAAAAAAATCAAAACAGCCTACAGAGTCACAAGAGCTCTACTACCCTTCATTGAGGACAATAAACCACCATGGTGCCTAACCAAAAAGATATACACGATCATCATAATGCCTACGATGATATATGGACTCAAAAACGCAGCAACGACAAAAGCCAACAGAAGAAGCCTGACTGCTAGCAAAAACAGGAGGGAAGAACAATAATCAAAGAATAGAATCATATGCAATGAAATACTGGGGACACGTCCAAGGACGAGACACGACACACCTACTAAAGAAAGCGCTGCGACTGAACAGCAACAAACTGAAAATAGGGAGGCCATGCTACAAATGGATAACAACAATCGAGAAGATTATGAATAAGCTAGGAAAGGATTATACACACTGGGAAAAATCGGTACAACAAAAAACGGAATACAATAAAGAAATATCAAGGATGTATACACTGCCAGACTCAGAAATAGAAGAAACAGAAAACTCGGAAGTAGAATAAGAGAGAAGATGATCACAGACAGAAACTAAAAAGAAGCAACTCGCAAAAATCTGAAAGTAAAAAGAAGCACGAAAACCTGAAAGAAGCATCTCACAAACGCCTACACTTTCCATCCGATGAAGACAGAGGGAAAACAAGAAGAAACATCTCACAAACACCTACACGCTCCATCCCATACTCCTACCCCATGCGTCATGCGGCTCTCGCTGCTGACAACAAGCATGTCCAATATCCAATCCAGCAGCCAGTCCGGCGATATATAAAAGCACCGGGGGTTTGTTCCGGCACACGGTGGGATGATCCGTTAGTCGGTCGGGTGGAGCCGCATGAATATGTAATAGACGACTGGGCGACTGCAGATGGACGTTCGGCGGGCGATCGGGCTGCCTGGTGGAACAAGTCTCCATGCAGCGGAATCGGCAGCAATGCCCACCTTACGCTGGCAAATCAATCAATTAATCAATCAATAGAAAAATGAATGAACTTCACGTCGAATTCCATTTTTCTCGAATTTATCTAATATTACTTTATTTCTTTCAGATTTCGCTTTAGATTTCTGAACATCCCCTTTATTTTTTCTTCTCTCAAATTTACCTTGAAGTCACATTAACTAAAGCTGTTGATCCTGATTTTTTCTCCAATGTATGATACACATTCAAAATCCTGTTCTTTTCTTTGTACCCCAATGGAAAATTTTTTGCGGTAAGAACTTTACTACCTCTTCTGAGCAACAGGGAACCAGTTTCATGTCGTCAGATTTAAAATTGTTGCGATATTGCACAATTACACTTATTTTCTCTAAGGCAGTAACAAAATAAAACGTTAAGGCACTATAATACAAATACGTAATTTATAAACAAGAAATTAATACCGCACGATTCAAAAATGAACACACTATAACACTGATTGTAAACTAAATTTACAATAGTAACGGTTTCAATGCAACGGACAAATATTTGCGGCTCCGCTGCTATAATACAAGGAGATAATGTTGCCAGATTTAAGCAATATTTTAAGTTTAAGGCATATGTTAGTTCATGCATATACAATCACAGTGCTTTCATTTCTTCGAATTGCGTACGTGCGAATTTACGAAATTCGTAAATCCGCACGCCCCTGGCTCTACTGACTACTCATTTCAGCCCGACTGTCCACTGTTGTATTGATAGTAAAACTTACTGCATTGTGGTAATAAAAAAAATACAAAAACTTTTATTTTTACCTTAATCCCGACAATTCCCTCATAAACTAGACAAAACAAGATGCTCTATTTGTTTATTATGATAGAGATAATGTTTTCACGGTTGTCCTAAATTTGCAGATCATTAATAACTTTAAATGTAGGAGTGCAAATTCTATCGCTCTCATAGATCTCTTGAATTACAGGATTTCAAAATATCGATGCCAAGTGTGCAATTATTGCAGTCTCGGTGCCAATATTTTTTTATATCACCTTCACCTTCAATAAACATCGCTGAGTTTTGCTTATTTTAAGGTGGCAGTCGCCAATTATACTTGTTACACTAGTTTATTTAATATAAAACTTGGGGATTTGAAACGTTTTATATATTAATTACATGACAAGATTAGTGGATATTAGGGGAATCATGAGTACTATAAAATAGCACTTAAAAAATCGGTAAAGGTATTTGCACAGAACTTCCCTCTTTATTAGTGCATGGCGGTCACTCTAAAAAATTATTAATTACGAAATGACATTGAGAATAATAATAGCAATATAGTTATCACTATTATTAAAAAGAAAAACATAACTGTTGGCCAAAAAAATATAGAGTACTCATCCAACAACAAAAATTCAATACTAAATAACAGGTGCCTAATGGAAGGCTTGCGCAAATACCTTTACAAATGTCCACCATGGTTGAATTATTTCTTGGGATGACCACCATGTACATTTTTCAATAAAAGTAGAGGTATTTCAGAATCTTATGAACCGCGAAATGTGCAAAAGGCAAAGTTTGTACTGGGTTTATAAGTGTATTTTGAAAACACTGATAGCTACCTTGCTGTATATATAAACAAGAGCTCGGGATAAATTGTAAACAGTAAATCTACTATTTTTAAGAAGTGTAAGTGAGACCACGAGAGGGATTTTGTCCCTGCACATATGAAGGTCATAGCTCATGAGATTTTGAAACACCTCTATAATAGTTGCATATGCCAAATATTATTGGCATCTGTCACATTTTCAACTACACATTCACGTAGTGGAGTGGAAGTATTAGTAGTGGTTAAAAAATGTCATTATTTTTGAAATTTTTCAAAAATGTTGGTAAAAAAATTTTCAAATTATTTTTCTTCTGAAATAGGCTAGAATGTCATGAAATGTGGAGATTTTAAATTGGAGCAAAAGGAAAATATTTTTATCTATTTTAGTGGTTAAAAAAGATTACAAATTTTATCAAAACATTTGTTTTTGAAATAGGTTTAGAATCCTATGAAACGTGAAAATTTTAAATTTGAGCAAAAAAATTTTTTTTCTATTCTATCCTAGTGGTAAAATTTTTTCCAAAATGGTAAAAAAATGTTCCAATCTTTTTCCCGAAATAGGTTTAGAATGCCATACAACGTGGAAATTTTATATTTAAACAAAGAAAAAAAAATTCCGTCTATTTTAGTGGTAAAAAATTTTTCAAAAATGTTGGCAAAAAAAATTTAATTTTTTTTTTTATAAATTTAGAATGCTATGAAACGTGGAAGTTTTAAATTTGAACATTGAAATCAAATTTTTTTCATCTATTTTAGTGGTAAAAAATGTTTCAAACATTTTTTTCTGAAATAGATGTAGAATGTCATGAAACGTGCAAATTTTAAATTTGAACAAAATAAATGTCATTATTTATTCCCTTTAAACGGTCCACTCTGTATATTTTCCAGTGAAAGTTTAACCATTTCTTCACTGACAGTAGCGTGAGCTACCTGCCAAATTTGACTGTTCTCAGTCAAGTAGTTTTTTAGTTAATGCACCAACAGACAGACAGACAGACGAAATTGAAAATCTATATATTCGTAATCTACATGATCTGAAATGTGAAAATCTGAAAAATCTCGGAGGGTGATTTTTTCTCGAATACAATACTTCATTTCGGTATGCGAGGGAAGTAAAAAGGTATCTCTTATGCAGAACTTAAAACGCATTTTGTTTGTGTTGAAATTGAAAATTAAAATTAGTGCTCTTAGACATATTTCTAAGTAATAACTTCCCTAGTTTCTGTGAACAATGGATATCTTGGAAAAGCGTGAAGAATTATGTGAAATTATTTCAAATTAGTTACCGAAATACAAAATCGGACGAAGATTAAGCTTAAAGAGAAGTAGTCAATAATAAAATTGTAATTCGATTAATGCTTGTATTTATTGGTTAGAGGCGTTCAATGTGTATAAGGTGAAAACACTTAAAGTTCATCTGCTTAATTTTATATAAAACAAATCGGATTATCACACCACCCATGGCAAGTGGGACACGTGTAGAGACATACAGACATATCTCAATGGCGAAGCAATTGATACATTCGACGCCCAAATAGAGTCAAATTCCTTAAAAGACCTATAATAAAGCACTAACCTTAGGTGTATTTGTTTACTAGATATTTTAAATGAACAGGTGTTTACTATGAAACAAGCTGCGGTATGTGCCACAAGCTGCACATCCGTCTCCTGTAGTTACTGAGGGGTAATAGCACTGAGGATACCAGAGCTGCCTTCCGGTCCATGTTCCGGTTTACCATTGAGAAATAAAAAACATTAAACGTTTCTTAAAACCTTGCGATATCTCAAATATGTCAAAAACCCATCCGTCAACCCTCACATTTATTGACGTTATGTAGCTTTCCGAATATCTACCAAGGTAAAACCTGCTAAAAGTCTTCCCGACAATAAGTGCTCTTACAAATAGAGAAACAGCATCAAGATACAAATACACAATCCACATACAGATGCACAAGCATATACACATACGCATCAAACTTGTAACAAGGGTCTTTTTGTATTGGGAGTTAAGAATCCATACAAGTAGATATACTGCAGAACATTTGGCTCAGGATGCTCGGTATTTTTTTATGTAGATTGATTTTGATTTTTAAACGAGGATGCCAACTTAGTGGACAAAACCGCAGTTCACTATATGCAGCTTTCAACAGGTGGGTATATATTTAAAAGTGAATTATTTATTATTTGTTTGCTTATAGTAATGAAACATATTCTTTATAGGATTTTGCAAACAGCGGAAAAAAACTATCTATGAGAACTAGAAGAAAAACTATATGTAAAATATATTAATGAAATCTTTGCATCCTTTCGATAACCAGACTTCTGGTTATGCTAGCAAATCAACATCCTAAAATAAATGTTTCCAATTTCTTATTTGACATTCTCGTTAAAACACTAGCATCCAACGTAGCCCTACTGCTAAGCAGATTAAACTAGTATCTATCTGCATGACCCCCTACGGTATGAAGATTCAGTTAAAAATGAGAACAAAGGCCTAAAATAAATTTATTTACGTACCTTGTCTTAAACAATTTTTTTTCATTCTAGTGGATTACATTTTCATAAAATCTCTCATTCAGTTTCTTGGAAATGCTTAGCCTTTGAAACGTTTTTCGCCCTTATTCTGAGCTCATCAGAAAGGCACAAAGCTACTCATAACGATTTTTTATGCAAAACCAATTCAGTATCCATGAATAAGTATGAAACAAGAGGTGTGAAACCACAGACAAACACACACACACACACTAAATAAAAATAAAGATACGAGTCAAACTTATAACGCGCCTCCCTTTGTATCTGGGGTTAAAAATACATGAAGTTGCTAGTATTAGCAACAAATGCCCACACGTAATAGCTACTCTCCTACACTTCACATTTAAGATTCACCAGAAATCATCAGGACGCAAAAATCATCACATGTATTATCCTAATAATCATGTTATATGAATGGACCCGTTAAACCATATATCTACACAGAAAATTTCAGGATTTCAAGAATTTAACACACATACAACTCATAAAACTCAATTACATCTCTATTTAAATTAAAGTAATAAAAAATGCATATACCGCTGCAAAACGTCAAAACGGACTGCATAAAAACATTCATATAAAGTATTTATAACTTTTATTATCCAGAATGCGAATTTCAAGTTATTTTTAGAAATGGGTCAGTACCGTCAGAAGTAAGAGATAATAGTAATAATAATAAAATAGGTAATTACAGAAATGTGCAGATGTACGTATAAATGCAGCCGGTGAAGTTACTAACTAGAGTTGTATACTTTAAAACCCAGCAATTAGTGCAGCACAAAGTTCAAAATGCTACTCGCTGAATATTGTAATTATGGTAGTATTGTTCAGGTTGCGGTACATTAATACGACAACAGATGTTCTTTAACCTGTAGGAGTTAATTTTGTCGTGTTAAAAACAGGTGTCCATCGTAGTTTGGATGAATTGTTTACTTTATTTGCGTTATAATTGGTTCTTAATACATAAGTTTGCTCTGAAAATACAAGAGAAATTAAAAAGAAAGCTTATTTAGATATTGAGCAAACAGACGATTTTTTTTCAAATATTTTATATCGTGGCAAACGATTAGGTATATTTAACACATGCTTTTAGTGAATTTATTGAAGAGTCATAGACCTGGAAAGGTAGAAGTTTTTTCTATGGTACATTCCCTATCACTAGGGAGTGACAGTATAATTTTGGTATTATTCAAACTTGAAACCTAAGGATAATAAACGTCAAGTTTCAAATTAGAATCGGAAGTATAAGAAGTAGCAAATATAAGAAGAAACTTAAAAACAAACAAACTAATCATTGTACTCTTCGTCGATTTACTGCACTTTTTGTATAATTGTTGCATATTCTATAGGATACTCTTCGCATTTTTTTTGTAAATAATATTAATTTTAGAAATTTCGTATTTAATTACAAAACAAAAACAATATTTAAAATTCTTAAATAATTGATACCATTTTCCATTAATGTTTCACATCTGTTTTAAATATACGTGTCAAGAAAATCATATATATCTTTTGAATTCTTACATATCTTTTATACTCTAATTGCTATTTAAACAATCTACTTCGATTTATAAGGTACTTGTTAATGCCAAGAAGAGGAAAAAAAATTGGGTTATTGTTTTAATTATTTTTAAATGATTTTACTAGATAGACATTTAATTTTATAAATATAAACTTAATAAATACTGTGTTGAGTCTGGAAGCAGTGTTTATGTTGAGTGTATTGGTGATGACAGTAATATTTGTTATGTTCTTTTTATATCAAATTGTGTTGAATTTTTTAGCTTCGGATTTAATTTGCATGCGTAATTCGTTACTTTACAGAGGTATTTTAATATTTTTATTCAGTGTTACTATAGATAACAGAATATGAAGTCGATAATACCATCTTGAACTTCCCAATCCATCTTTGCAAAGAAGAACTTAAAAAGCACTAAGTTCTAGTGTTTTATAAAAACATGAACTGTATCAAACGGCACTACAATTCAAACTGTACATTTAGTTGGCAGTTCCCTTCAGACGTGTAGGTCATATCAACACAATTATTATCAGAAGAAACTAAACCAGGCGATAGAGGAGAAAAATAAAATTAAAACGTCGTAGGGGTAAATAACTGTTATGTAAAGGCATTATGAGAGAAAGGGACATTTAACGATATGGATAAAATTACTTCTTCTTCTTCATCAGCCTATGTACTTCTACTGCTGGACATAGGCCTCTCGTAACTCATTCCACGAATGTCTGTCCAGTGCTATATGCATCCAGTTTGGATGAACTTGTTTCAGGTCGTCTGTTCATCTGGTTGGTGGTCGTCCCCTGTTCCGAAGAGCGTCTCGGTCCATTTTAATACGCGCTTCGTCCACCTGTCATCCCTTACTCTTGCGGAGTGCCCTGTCCAGTTCCACTTCAGATTGGCTATTTTATCAATCGCGTCTGTTACGCCAGATCTAATACCTAATTCTATATCCGGTATCCGGTCTCTCAAAGACAATCCCAGCATGGCGTGGGTTGCCCGGATCTTATTCACAGTCACCTTGGTAAGTGTTAGAGTCTCCGCCCCGTAAGTTAGAACACATTGGTCGAACACCTTTCGCTTAAGGCAAATGAAAATGTTTGATTTGACATCTCTCAGTTTTCCAAATGCGGCCCAAGTTAACCCTATTTTACTCCCAAGTTCATACGTCTAATTATCTCTGATTAGGCAAATTTCATGGCCCAAGCACTTGTAAGACGTTGTCTGTTCAATATTCATTCCAGCTACAGAGATATTTTCACTCAGTACCAGGTTGGTCACCACTTGAGTTATTGAGTTATTCATTTTCAAACCCACTTGTAGGGAGACATAATAAAGCCTTTTACATATTTATTTGGCATAGTCGACGTTATCCACTATTAGAACTATATCATCGGCGAATCTGAGATGACTTTGTTTCTCGCCATTTATATTTACATCCTAATCCTCGAAGTTTGCGCGTTTGTTCACGCATTCCAAGAAGGTGGTAAATAGTTTTGGTGAGATGCCGTGGCATTGTTATAGATGGTCTTAATAACTGTGGTGTATCGACTTTCAGAAAGGCTTTTAGCATTTTTTGTTGATTTATTATATCGAACGCTTTCTCATAATTCACGAATATCAGAACGAGGGGCCTGTTATACTCAACACATTTTTCTATAAGGCTTTTAATAACTATCAAATGGTCAATTGTACTGAAGCACGACATAAACCCCGCCTGCTCACGTGGTTGGTAGAAATTTAATTTTACCAACTGCCTATTTGCTCTGATTTTTGTGAAAAGTTTATATATATGTGGTAGCAGGCTGATTGGTCTATAGTTTGCGAAGTTTGTAATATCTCCTTTTTTGTGCATTATAATGATTACTGCTTTGTTCCACTGGGATGGTGCTATCCTTCTGTAAGGCATTTGTTGAATGGTGAAGCTAGCGCTCGCAGGAGTTTCTCTCCTCCGGATTTTATTGCCCCAATCGCAATTCCATCGTCGCCAGGTGACTTATTGTTCTTGAATTGTGAAAATGATCTCTGTAAGTGTTACGTCGGGTATCTCTTCGGAATCATGATTTAAAACTTTTGCTTGGTATCAGATTGTTCGCGGCATTTTCTGCGGCATTTCTATAAAGTTCACTATGAAATTGTTCGACAATTTAAAGAAGTTGCCTTCTATCGCTTGTTATTACGCCTTGTGAGTTTTTCAATTTGCAGTTATTCATTTTTTCTATCGAGAATTCTCTCCAGAGGACTTTTAGGCTTCTATTTTGCTCTATTACTTTTGATCTTTCGTTGGTATTATACGTCCTCACAATCCTCAGATCCTTTCTAGTGGATTTTGAAATATTTTTGTTTAGTTCTTTCAGTCTTGTTTTTGTGTCATAATTTTCCCTCAGTAATCTTCTTTACTCTAACATATTTCTCGTGTTCTGGCTTAGTTTTCCGTCCTTCTTATTTTTAGAGCACCATTTGTTTTCGGCTTCTTTCAGGGCTCTTACTATTTTAGTGTTTAGTTGTTCGATATCTATATCCTCGTTGTCAACGCCGTCTTGGATTTGGAGATTATTGTCAATTCAAGAATTACTAATAGACATATTATAAACAAGAAAATGAACAGCTGAAATACATATATATGCCCAGATGCAGGCACAGAAGACGCTATGCAACCTAGCTATATCACTACATATCGCTTGAAATTATTGGAGAAGTATTACTAATAGTGTAATGTGTAAACATTATTCACTTCGTACAAGTAAATTTCCAACACATTGGAAACGCCCCACCATTCTACTAATCCCAAAAGTACATGGTACCAAGAACGCCCACGAATTTAGACCAGTTAATATTCTACCCATTTATGAGAAAATTCTAGAAATTGTTGTAAAAGAACATGACAATAGTCTTGAAAAATACAACATAGTGGTACAAGAACAATAAGGGTTTCATCACAAAATATTATATCGAACTGGAAGGATGTGCAGTTGGTATCGTCTTCATTGATTTCAAATGGGCATTTGAATCAATAAATCGAGTAAAATTAGTGGAAAAACTAAAAATGTATGGTCTGAATGGAACCGTTATAAAATGGTTTCAAAGTTACGATGGAACATTTTCAAAAAACTATGTATGGGTCTGAGGTATCTGGTGAGAAAGAAACGAAATTTGGAGTACCACAAGCGTCCATACTGGGTCCAACGCTGTTTAGTATACATATTAATGGCATAAAAGATGCAATAAAGAACTGTTCCATACATTTGTTTATTAATGATACGGAAAAGAGATTAAAGTTATTGAACATAAATTAAACGAAGACCTACAGAGCATGGACAAGTGGATGTCTTTTAATAGTTTGAAATCTAACTCCAATAAATCCAAGTAGTAAATAGTGTTCGTAAGCCAAAATTTAAATATCTATATGAGTGGAGAGAGGTTAGAACAAGTTACTGAAATTATGTATTTAAGTGTAATAGTGGATAATAAACTAATTTTTTTATCTAGAATTGGTAATGATATATCTATATTTGCCACTATAACTGTATATAAGAGTATTATTTCTCCTCCTTTTGAATATTGTGTTTCAATCACATATATCAGACTGATATACAGATTTTGCAGAAACTTCAGAATCGAGCCATGCGCGTTCTTTTAAAATGTAATAGATATAATCCTATTATACAAAACATCATAGAAACACTGCAGTTCATGTCAGTAAAACAGAATATAATACATTAATTTTTATCTTTAAATGAGACCGTATCACTTATATATCCGAAATACATAATCACAGCACAAGACACTTTAGACAAAAAAAATTTGCAAAAATTGTTACTTCCACATCCACGAAGTGTATAGTAATCATAAAAAAAATTTCAAAAATTTCTTTTCTTGAAATAGGTTTAGTGTTACAGTGTCCGCACGTTTTCTCCGGAACGGTTTAAGACATTGACTTGAAATTTTGTACACGTATATATTATAACAATATATGGAACTGGATTGTTCTTTGAAGATATCCAGTGAAGGGTTGGGGGATAAATAAGGGTAATTGAGGGGAAATGTGTAAAGCCAGCTGGTAAGAGTACAGAAACTTGAAATTTGATGTGTGTACTACAAACCATGGCCTCATTTTTTTTAAATTTTTTTACCCTCACCACCCCCCTACTCCATTATTAAAAGGGTTCATAAAATAAAATTGAGATATTCATTTGAAAATTGATACACGTATGTATTATAACGACATCTGGAACTAGATGATGTTTTGAGATGATTCCGTTGAAGGGTTGAGGGTTAAATAGGGGTAAATAGGGGAATATAAGTAAAGCAAGTTGGTAAGAGTACAGAAACTTAAAATTCGGTGTATGTACTAGAAGCCAAAGCCTCAGATTTTTTTATAATATCTTTCAACCCTCTCACTGCCCCACCCCTACTCCATTATTAAAGGGGTTGATAAAATAAAATTGAAATATTTATTTCAAATTTGGTACACGTATGCATTATAACGACATCTGAATCTAGAATATTTTGAGATGATTCCGTTGAAGGGTTAGGGTTAAATAGGGGTAAATAGGGGAATATAAGTACAGCAAGTTGGTAAGAGTACAGAAACTTGAAATTCGGTGCATGTACTAGAAGCCAAATCCGTAGATTTTTTTATATTATTTTTCAACCCTCTGACTACCCCTACTCCATTTTTAAGGGGTTGATAAAATAAAATTGAGATATTCATTTCAAATTTGGTACATATATGTATTATAACGACATCTGGATCTAGATCATATTTTAGATGATTCCGTTGAAGGATTAAAGGTTAAGTAGAGGAAAATAATTAAAGCAAGCTGGTAAAAGTACAGAAACTTGAAATTCGCTGTATGTACTAGAAGCCAGGTCTCAGATTATTTGTAATATTTTTTAACCCCCCGCCACCCCTACTCCATTATTTAAGAGATTGATAAAATAAAATTGAGATATTCACTTGAAATTTGGTATACGTGCGAATTATTGGAGAAGTATTATCTGGGACTAGATTATATTTTGAGATGATTCCGTTGAAGGATTGGGGGTTAAATAGGGGTAAATAGGGCAAGAAAGTAAAGCCAGCTGGTAAGAGTACAGAATCTTGAAATGCGGTGTATGTACTAGAAGCCAAGGTCTCAGATTATTTATAATATTTTTCAACCCCCCCACCACCCTTTCTCCATTATTAAAGGTGTTGATAAAATAAAATTGAGATATTCACTTGAGATTTGGTACACGTATGTATTATAACCTGGAACTAGATTATATTTTGAGATGATTCCGTTGAAGGGTTGGGGGTTAAATAGGAGTAAATAGAGGAAAATAAATAAAGCATGCTGGCAAGAATACAGAAATTTGAGATTTGATGTATGTACTAGAAACCAAGGCCTCAGGTTTCTCTCTAATATTTTTCAAGCCCCACCACCTCCGCTCCATTATTAATGGGATTGATAACATAAAATGGGCTTGTTCTGCGTTTTTTTTTTTTATTTCATAAATCGAAAGTGCAAGTATAAAGTAACGGATCTGCAAAAAATCAGAATCTTATTCGCACGTTTAGTATCTTAAAAACTATTACAAATCTCCACCTCGGGAGAATGGGGCGTGGCCAAGTACTACGTCACTATACGCATAGACTCGGCGATCTCAATAGACTTGATGCTCCTTAGTTGCTATGATTATAAGTGTTTTCGAAGTATTGTTTATTTTGCTCACTTCTTGACAGTAGGGAAGTACAATTTGGTGAAATGTCAAAAATTTACAATTTTCTCTCGCTCCTGTCGGGACGAATTTTCGATTTTGACCCTGCAATTTACGATTAGGATTCATCGCCAACCTTCTGCTTTCCGTAGAGACATAGAACGAACTTCCACTCGACGTATTTATTTAGTCACCAGCATTTGAAAATTCCATGTTTTTCGACTTTTCAGGTTAAATTTGAAAGGTCCCAGAAAGCCACTTTTCTTACGTCACTTGCGTATAGTGACATCACAAATGAGCGCTCGGTTTTCGCAACTATTACTAATTTCAACTCCTTATATCTCGAGAACGGAAAAAGTTAATAATACGAAATTTTAAGTGCATACAAAGAATATCGAGGACTATATGAAAAAGTATAAAAACCATATAAAAAGAATATCATAGCACAAGCTCATTGAGATATTCACTTGAAAGTTAGTACACGTAGATTCTAATCTAATCTAATCTAGTACACGTATGTATTGTAATGACATCTGATTGACATGATTCCATTGAAGGGGTGGGAGGTGGTAGTTTGTGAGTAGGGAAAACAAGTAGGGTAAACTAGAAACTTCATTTTTAACGTATATGGTAGAAACCAACACCTCAAACTTTTCTATGACATCTGCCCTAAATATTATTAGAATTCTATGACCAATAATTTCCACACTAGAGTGCAACTCTAATCGAGATGTTTAAAGTGACTTGGATGAAAAATCTGGATGTGGAAGTAGTGATTCCTTAGGCAGCGGTATTTTTTAAAGAGCTAATAATGTACAATGTTCTCCCTAACGAGATAAAACAAATAAAGAATTTAACTACATTTAATCAAGAAATCAATACATATGTTAAGATTAGTTGTAAATAGCAGGTTGCTAAATAAATACTTCCTTACACAAGAATCAGAATAATCATCAGATGATTAGTTAAAATTTACATTTAGGTACACTTATTTAGAAAAAGCGTTCCTCAATTTGATGATTTGAAACTCATTATATTTCCATTTATTTTGATTAGCTTTTGTTTATTTCCGCTTGTTGTTCCAGACCATTGGTATACAATATTGTACCAATATCATAACTATCATCATTATCATCGGCATCGTCATCATGATTATTATTTTCAATTCGGTTTCTTAAAAAAATTGCGCTGTAACAAATTGTTACAGCGCAACTTTTTGTATGGTACACCATACATTTAAAGTACATTAAATCAAAATATAATTTAAGAACATTTTTCAGCTGTGCTAATAAAATCACTAGTGTGTGACATAGGATTCAAATTTTCTACTACAACGTTTACCTTTCGTAGTAAGGTATAATAAATTATTTAAAAATATTTCGAGATTATGATATAACGATTAACAATTTTTACGGATGTATTTCCTAGAATGATTTTATTTATATTTCACCTCAAATAATGTTTCATCATAATATTTATATCTGTTTACGCGTGCAAGAAAAATAAAACTTTTTATTCCGCAGTTTAAATAAAAATAATAGCAGCAACTATTTTTATTTTTACAATAAGAATATGACTGCATAGATAAACTGCTGTAGGCTAAACTGATTTATCCAAACATTTTTTCTATATTCAAATTCAAATTCATGTTTTATTTCGAACATATCATAACATATAACATAAATTTGTACACATTAGGATTTAATAAAGGATCATGCACACTAAATTACCTCTAAAGCGAATCAGAGAACACATTAGTGCTGTGCATGGCCCTTCAATAACATTCTTAGACGTAAAATTAATTTGTACAACTTATCATGCACTTTTATACATGTAGTTCAACTAAAAATATTGTCATTATTGGAGTATGCGATTTAGTTTGAAAAGTAACTTTCAGTTATTTATTTGTTACTGTTCTAGTTTGATAATTATGAATGACAGATTGGTATAGATGCTGATTTTTCACCGTGAAATTTAAACAACCGTACAAATAGAGACTTCTGATACTCATTACATTCGTTTGTTTATATAGTAAATTAGTGGAGTACTTTTTTTTTTTTTAAATATGCTTATTACGGTTTTCCGGATTGATTTTTTTTTATATAAAAAATTGCACCCCTAAAAAAAGAGCAACTAAAAATTACCATATAATATTTTACCTAGTTGTCTGGTTAATTAAACCTTAATACCTAATAACAGATAATGAAGTCAGTTACAAATGCGCGTGGTGTCATTATCTGTTCATTTTTATACCGACCTCAATATCTATATTAGGTAATAAGATACACAGCGGTAGCTGAGCAGTCAATCTAACCATAACTGACTAAATCTGGACTATGCTCGAAAACATAGTCATCACTTTTACTTCACTTTTTTTCAAAATTCTGTAAGTCGCTCAATTTTGAACGGATTTTGATGCGATTGGGTTATAAATGCTTGAAAAGTTTCACTCGTTGACGTGCAACTGCCACTTTCTCGTAAACTGTCACGTACAATCTATCAACCCCTAAAATAAGGTACATTTTTAAATAAACTTTCGAAATTATTTGAAAAGTTAGTGCATATAATAAAAAGATCACTGGGCAATTTCTCGAGGTAAAATAATCATATATATGCAAATTAATTATACGCACCCTCTTTAGGGTGTGTACTTAGGGGGTGAATTTTGGATGTAATGTATAAAATGAATATGTGGCTCAAAATGGACCCTATAAGGTATTTTAGTCTCCTTTTTCCATTTCTGAAGTCCCTTTTTACGTACAACCCCTATAAAATAAAATATTAAACTCTAATATAGGGTAAATTTTAAATAAAATATCAAAGTTTTTTTAAATGGTACTGCATGTAAGAAAAATGGCACTGGGCTTTTATACTGTCAGATAGGTCCTTCCTGAAGGTAAAATAATGACATATTTGCAAATTAATTACAGACACCCATTTTGGTCTCCTCTTTCCGTTTCAGGAGTCCGTTTTTACGTACACCCCTAAAAAATAAAATATCAACTTCTAAATTGAGGTAAATTTTATGGTTTTTCTTACATTTTAAAAAAGTTTAATTTAAAATTTACAGTATTTCAAGGGTTTATATTTGTTTTTCTAGGGATCTTACGTAAAAACGTGCTTCAAAAATAGAGAAAGAAAACCAAAATACTATATAGGAAATATACGGAGCCCCCAATAATAACTTTTTCCATTACTCCCAAAAATTACCCATCACCCCCTAAATACAAAAGAGAGTGTGTATAACTAATTTGTATATATCATACGATTATTTTGAAATACATTCAATAAACTATAAACAAAATAAGTTTTTGAGGTTTTTATTAAGTTTGTATCATAATGATACACAAGCAAACTAAAAAGCCCAAAGAGGGTGTGTATAATTCATTTGCATACATATGATTATTTTACCTGCTGAAATTGCCCAATGACCTTTTCCTTAAAATGATTTTGAAATTTTAAAAAAAATCCTTATTTTAGGGGTTGATAAGGGGTTGTACGTGATGGTTTGTGATAAAGTAACAAATGCACGTCAAAGAGTGAAACTTTTAAAGCATTTTAAGCCCAATTGCATCAAGATCTGTTCAAAATTGAGCTACCTACAGAATTTTGAAAAAATGGGGAGCGAATTCCCCCACTGTGTGACATCTCTAAAGGAAAAACGGTCAGATTTAGAGCAGTAACAGAGTGTCCACAACACGGAACTCTTCCCCCTCTTATGTGGTAACTACTTATGAATGATCTGATGGCTATTATTTCTATTATTTAAGTCGGGATGAAGGCATATACGGATAATCTAGTCATTCTGGTTAGAGCAAAATCTGAAAAGGTACTTCCTCGTACACTTCAAAAAGTACTAGATAGAATCCGTTTCTGGTGTGAGAGGGAGCAGATTTATGTCATTGCCATAAAACGGTAATTAGTACCCTTCAAAATAGGAAGGAAGTTGGATCATTTATAACCATCTTCCATATCAGGTGAAACGGTTTCATTTGAGGAAGAAGTGAGATACTCTGATATCCAAACCCCGGTGATTACTAATTTATGTTAAGAAATATACACTATTTGTTTCAATTAATACAAATATCAACAGAAGGCATTAAAGTTATTCATTATTCATTACCTTACACTTATATCCGAGACCCGAGTACATTCGACGCTAATTTTCTAAAGAGGAGAGTAACACTCAGAGCATAACTTTGTCACAACAACAGAGAAAGAAGATGTGTTTTTACTTTTTATACTTAGGACAAGAAATGCCAATAGAATTAATAGTTTTAATTAGGTAATTAGGTGTCAGGTCGTACAAACAAATGGACAATATCCAAAAATCAATTGAATGTTCAGAAATCACTGACAAATCTATTTAAAATGAAGTATGTCACAATTCACTGAAATCGGTCCAACTTCATTGGCACATCCTTTAATCCATCGTTAATTTTGAAATACAACTTCCTTCCTGACAGACAACCTTATACAAACGACGTCTATTATTATCACTTGTTTACGAATTAATAATGTTAAATGTTCTAAAGTATGACTTGATATTTCCTCTAAGTATTTTTTTTTGTTTTTCGATAAGTATCTAATAATATACCTTTATAATCAAAATTATATCTGCAACATGAACAATGCAATTTTTATAGAAAAACCCATTTGAAGGAGTAGAAAAACCTCCAAATATCTTACGAAATCTGATAACGAGAAATTCTCAATTTAATGATAATAATAATAATAATAATCTTTATTGGACACAGGACAACCTAATACATATCTTCGACCCATTCCACATAATATAACAATTTATAACGATGTTCTTACATTTAAAAGCACTAACAAGATATAAAAACCAGTAACAAGTATGAAAAAAAAAAAGAGAATAAAATAATAAAAATAATAGTACATGGGTGGTATATTATAAACTTTTGATATGTTCAAATAACTTTTGTTTAAATGCAATCAAGTTGGTACCTTCTTAGACTTTATTTGGTAATACACTGTATTCCTGACAACCATCAGAAAAAAATGTGTGCATATGTTTGGTACACTTTTTTCTTCCAAGGTGTAGATGGAAATTTAATCTAGTTGAGTGATTATGTACTTGATTATTAAAAGTAATATATTTGTTGAAATAAGAAGGGAGTAAATTCAAAATCTTATATACAGGGTGTCCCGAATTGCATAGGCTAAACTTCACTAAGTAATACAACTTTTCAAAATAAGAAAAAAGTTCCTATAAACATGGGTCGGGAAGTGATTAATTTCCGAGATACAGGGTGTTCAATTAATTCTCCTGAAAATGTTTCTTTTTTAATATTTTCGAAACGTATAAAGATAGACAAATGACAATTTACAGAGGAATTTAACTTTTTATGCTTTGTAAGAAAAAATGACAACTATGTACGAAACTGATTCACGATCGGGTGATACTGGAGGGCCTAGGTATAATTTAGCCCCAACTTTATTGTGTGACACTTTTAAATTAATTTATGAGCAGAACTTAAAAATTTGAAGTTTTATACACAAAAAAAGTCTCTTGTGTTTTTTCTCTAAAGTTATCAGTTTTTGAGTAAATCTTATCTGAACTTTACTAATTAGTAACCATTATTACCAGCTTTCCTGGTACGCAGGAGTGTGCCTTGATTGTAATGTTCGTAACAAATGAAAAATAATCTAGCATGTAATGCCAGAATGACAATAATGACATTGTGGTTTTTTGGTTTTCTGTAGTTCATTGTTCTGTAGTTTTACTATTTCCTCTTGTAAAAAGTGTTCTATTGAAAGGTAAAAAATGCTCATGTTCAGTAATGTGTAGTACGCGGCTAGTCATTTTATTTATGGATATTGTAATGGAAACGCGAATGCCGCGGTACGCGAATATTGCAGAAGATTTCCTAATAGAAGGAAACCATCTAAAGATGTTTTTATACATTGGGTTGATTCTTCGATTGGTTCCTTGTGAAACATTCTTCAACAATTTAAATATACAGGAAATTATGCTTTTTAATGTTTCAAAAAGTTTTATTAAAACTCTACACGTGTTTCGGCTTACTAGGCCATTATCAAGAGTACAAGATAGTAATATCTTGTACTCTTGATAAAGGCCTAATAAGCCGAAACACTTGTAGAGTTTCAATAAAACTTTTTGAAACATTAAAAAACATAATTTCCTGTATATTTAAATTAAAAAAAAAATGATGTTTTTATTCGAACCCACCTAGAATTTAGAAATGTTGGACTTTAAAGAGGTCCAAGAAATGAAAAACAGCGAAATGGGCGATTTAAAAACATGATTTTGGCAAAATTTAACAATAATAATAAATTAAGTATCAGAAAAGCGGCCCAACAGCTGCGTGCGCAAGCTGTGCATGTTTCCAAAAACAAGGCTTTTTGAATTCTGAAAAAAGACCACAGAAAAGCTTTTCGAATGCAGCCAATCCAAAGCCTTCAAGCAGGTGAACCCGAAGGGCGTATCAATTTTTGTAATTGGTTTATAAATGCTATGGAACAAGATCCCGATTTCGGAAGTAAAATTATTTGGACTGATGAAGCTACCTTTAACCATAATGAATCGGTTAATTTTAATAATTTAATAATCTGGTCTCATCAGAATCCTCATATAATTCGACGCCCTACGGCATTTCTATAGCGTTAATGTATGGTGTGGTTATAAACGGGACTTTTTGTGGGCCACACATCCTTCCTCCCCGTTTAAATGGATCATTATTTAATGATTTTTTAAATAACCATTTTTTTAGATATCTCGAGGATATTCCTCTTAATTTAAGAAATGAATGCTGGTTTCAAATGGACGGAGCTCCTGCACATTTTGCTGTTGAGAACCGTTTGTGGGTAAACAATAATTATCCTGAACGGATTTAACTCCAGTTGATTTTTTTGTTTGGGGTTATTTAAAGGACAAAGTCTACGCAATCCCTGTAAACACGAGAGAAGAGTTAATAAAAATAATTCTCGAAGAGTGTGAAAATTTGAGGGCTAATCCTGATTTCATTCATAAAGCTACACACTCTGTACGACGCAGATGTCAGAAATGTGTTGAAACTGGCGGAATGCACTTTGAACAACTCTTGTAATTTGTAATCTAAAGTAAGGTAATTACTTTAATTTAATTCATTGTTGTCTAATAACAAATAATGTGATCAAATTTTGTTTTAATGTCATTGTTTTTTCTGTTCTGCTAAAATTATTCAGAAAAAAGTTCCCGAATAAGGTTCAGATAAGATTTACTCAAAAACTGATAATTTTAGAGAAAAAAACGACTTTTTTGTGTAGAAAACTTCAAATTTTTAAGTTCTGCTCATAAATTAATTTAAAAGTGTCTCACAATAAATTTAGGGCTAAATTATACCTAGACCCCCAGTTTCACCCGCTCCTGAATGATTTTCATACATAGTTGTCATTTTTCCTTAAAAAGCATAAAAAGTTAAATTCCTATGTAAATTATCACTTATTTATCTTCAGACGTTTCGAAAATATTCATTAAAAAGCATTTTTTGGAGAATTAGTTGAACACCCTGTATCCCGGAAACCAATCACTTCCCACCCATGTTTATAGGAACTTGTTCTCTTACTTTGAAAAGTTGTATTATTTAGTGAAGTTTGGCCTATGCAATTCGGGACACCATGTATAAAAATTAAGGTAAAATATTTTAAACGTTGTTTCACACTTAACCAGTGTAATACACTTAATATTGTTCTAATAGGTGTAAGTCTGTTGTATCTTAATATAATTCGCGTTGCTCTGTTCTTCAGTTTCTATAAAATGTCAATGCTGTTGTTATCAAGAAAATTTAGGATACTAGCATAATAATCAAAGCGAGACTGTATTATTGTTTTAAAAACTGGTATGCTTATATTGTCTGTAATTGTTTATTTGTGGCATATTCAGGTTTTCTTACTTTTTATTGTGTATTTTGCCACTGAAAAATATTTAAAGATTTTAATGAAAAAACCTCTGCGCCAAACGGATCAGACAGAGGTTGGTTCTTGAGTACTTGAGTGTTTCAAAAAGTCTCACACCTAACAATATATAAACTAGAACAACGTTATAAACTAAAAACTAAAAATCAAAGCTATAGGTAGTTAACGTTTCGGAAGAGAATCTACTTCCGTTCTCAAAACTTTTTTGGCCGTCAACCATGACAGTTCTTTGTTTATGTATTTCCATAGTCACGTGAGACATTAAATTATATTTATCTTATTTTTACTTACTTCGTCTCTAAGGATGGGCAACCAACTAGTACAAAAATCTATTGAATAATCCTCGTTTAATAAAATAATCGCGGATTCTTTAAGTTTTCTTTTAGTTCCGTTGCTCTCTTTTTCCAAAATCTTCGCCGAGTCCCATTTAATACTATGATTATTATCTCACGCGTGTTCACAAATTTTGGATTTTTCAAATTCTCCCCTTCTAGCGTAATTTCTATGTTCACCAAGCCTTACGTATAGCTTTGATTTTCAGTTTTTAGTTTATAACATTGTTCTAGTTTATATGTTTTTAGGGGTGAGACTTTTTGAAACAGTCAAGTACTCAAGAACCAACCTCTGTCTGATCCGTTTGGCGCAGAGGTTTTTTCATTAAAATCTTTAAATATTTTTCAGTGGCAAAATACCCAATAAAAAGTAAGAAAAACTGATATGCTTGTTGCTATCGTTAAATATTTGGAAATTGTTTTAAGAAAAACAGCTTTTTCCGATATTTGTTAGAGTGAGTTCTTGTTTCGTATGTTTTCGAGGTCACTGATTTCGAGTACGTGCGATAAGTTAATTCTGTGAGAGCGTTTCAAGCGAATATCGTGTTATGGGATTTGTGTTTGAAGTGGAGTATAGTGACGGTGCTGTAGTTTGCATCGTCTTTTCGGTAAGTTTTGTTTGACAACATCAGATGTAACCGTATACTAGTGAAACTGGTTAGATAAACGAAACTGCAGTTGTTACCCCTGCATTTTTTATAGGTGACTTTTGAGAATGTTGAAAAAATATAAACTGTGTGACGTTAGATTGGTAGAGGATGATAATTCGAATTTGAGAGACTTGAGCGAGTACCACTGGGTGTAATTGCAATGTATCAATAAGCCATTCTAAAAACTGCATATCATAAATCGCATCAAATGAAAAAATGTTTCATTTTTCCAGAAACGTGTCTTGTGTCATAGTGAACGAATGCCGGAGAGAGTAATTTGCCAAAAACGATCGTCAGCTGGAATCTATTCCATCAACATTGTAAGAAAACTGGCTTATTAATTTATTCGCCCTGTCATTATTTTTAACCTCACTTATTAAAAACACGATATTAATAAATCAGTGACCCCAAAATCATATGAAACTGTTTCGGAAAATAACGTTATTTCGTGCATTTCCCCGCCGCCATTTTGAAAAGAAGGAACGTGGTCCTTGGGACAATTACTTGTGACCTTGAACATCTAAAATGCCACATGTGTACCAAATTTCAGCCATCCATAAAACTTTTTAGCTCCAAAGCAAGCGAAAATGCGGATTTGCCCCTGAAGGTAGGAAACCGTGCTATAACAGGACCCCCGCGGGGGCCCCAACCGTGGCAACATTTCTCACATCAAAGGGTAGGATCTAACGAGCAAGTGTACCAAGTTCCAACGCTTGGGCATCAAATGCAAGGTAGATTCTCTTACCCTCCAGACCAAAATCATTGTCATCAGCAAACAAGTTAACGATATACAATAAACAGGAGTGGTCCAAGTACACTGCCTTGGGATACACCAACATTAATGGGATTGTACTTGATATCTTATTGTTAATTATTGTACATTGTAACCTATTAGACAAGTAACTTTTACATCAATCCAACACAGTTCCTCATATACTGTAATATTTAAATTTATTGATCAAAATATTTCTACCAATTATTCCGAATGCTCCTTTAAAATCCAAGAATACTGCCTTTAATCACTTAATTTTTATTTATTAATCCGGTTACCAAGGGTTCTGACCTCGGAAAAAAACTAGAACGGATAATTTTTGGCACACAATATTCTTCAAGGTATACTTACTATTTAAGAAACCAAAATGTTTACATCTCTATAGGAGGCGCAGGCGATTTATTGAAACAACAGAATCTGAATTTTGAAAATTCCGTTTTTCGGAAATATCTCAGAAAATATTTATCGAGCAAAAGAGAAGTTACATTATTTTTTAAAGAAGAAGATGTTTCCACATACTGGACTGCAAATATAGTATCGAAATGTTGTCGTCTAAGAAATTTGGATGTGGAAATAATAATTCCTTGTGTGGTTTTACATTTCTGCAATCTTCGGACAAATTATTGAAATTTGTCAGTTTCAAACTCCAGGCGCTCTTCATTGCGACTGTTATGGCAGGTACGTCAGATGTTAAAAAACTCCTAACTAGCCAATTTGTGCAATGTGTCTTAAGAAATGGAAAATTTTAGCTCATTACTTGAAATCGTAAAAAAAGTAATTTTTTCCAATAACTGCATAACTACTTCATTGTACAAAATATGCCAAAAACCACTTTGATACAATATGGGAAACAAAATTTCAATTTACAGAAATTCAGTTTTGATTCTTCTATTGTAAACAGATATTTTGTATCATTTCATTTCATTTCATTTCATTTCGTTTCATTTCATTTCATTTCATTTCATTTCATTTCATTTCATTTCATTTTATTTTATTTTATTTTATTTATTTTATTTTATTTAGCATACACCGTTCCATAGTATAGCACCAATTACTGAATGGGATCAATACATCTTTTAAAACGAAATATTTTAAACGGACAATAATAGTTTCGTACCAAAAATAAACAAAGCTTACTTGTAGTTACTAAATACATGGCAATATTCTTTTTAAGAGCAATTAAAAATACACTTCGTATACAAATACAACATCCTACACTGCCAAAAAATTGAGTAATTACCTAAATATCAAAAGCCACTTTGATTCCTTGGATCTTTATAACTACTTACTTTAGGTGAATATTTCTATGAATTTAAAGTTTCCAGTATATGCCTAATGAGAGTGTCTAATTGGTTTCAGACCATCGCGAAATGAGGTTCAGTGTGCAGTTTATTAGACCAAAATTCGTGTAATATTCAAGTCCATGAAACTTCACCTCTTTGAAGAAAGAGCACGGAAAGAGATAATTTTGAAATAATTAGTAACCTACTTGGAAGTTAAAAAATGCAAAAGTTTTTGTACCAAGGAACGGGAAATACTTGGTCCAAGAATGTTCCAAAGCGACTGCGAACGCTGGTAACATACTGTATTTGTAAAAATTCTGAAAATTTTGGAGCAATGAGGAACCATCCAAATCATGATTTTTCTTATGTATCTTTAACCAGAATTTGGGAAATGTTCTACAAAATAAAATTATTTCGAGCATCTGCAGCCGCCATGGAAAATCCTTACACCAATTTTTTCCTGATCTTTGATACTCAAACTTTTTACTTTTTAACATCTAAGTAGGTTACTAATGATTCCAATTTTCTTTAAAAGAGCCTGTGAGGCCCTCGATTGCCGTTGCCGGTTGTTCAACCCCCTAAAAGTGTTCATTTTTACCACCTCCTTCCATGGTCTTTCTCCAAGGAGGTGGTGCTTCATGGACTTGAATATCACACGGCACTTGGTGTATGTTGTCGCCTTTGTTATGAATTCCTCGGACAGTATTGTATGCTCCCATGTTCTGGCCACATCAATCGGGGAAAGGACAATATATAAATGTTAATTGTTCAAGGAACGTTTTCCAGGAAGTTGGTCAAATTAGGTGTATGACCTAAGCTCTTAGGCAATCACGACATGATGCTGTCAAACGTGCTAGAGACCAAAGAAAGGTCAACTGGAATAATCCATGGATCACAAATAGTCGACTAAGTTGAAGAATAATATTCACTTACATGCTACCATGTTTAATAAAATGATATCTTTAGCTAAAGGAAAATCAATTAATGACTTCGTTAAGGTGGTCAGTGTACCGTATTTTAACATAATGACACTATAACGCCATCCATCAAAGCAATATTAATAAACCAACGAATCACTTTCGATTCCAGTGAACCACTAGACATATTTCAGACTTCACCCTATGATACTTCTTTGCATATTTCATCATTTTTCCGTTACGCAACCCTAACATTAATGGGTACAATATAACGAAGCCAATTTAATTCATTAAAAACATAAAACTTGTATATAATTTCTGAGCTACAAAGGAACACGTGTCCTTGCGTATGTTCTCATTAGTTTTGAGAGCATAGGGAGAATATGTTTGTTAAGGAAAGGGAAATTTAAAGAACAAGCTTAACCAAAAATGTCTCATGTGGCTCGTATGTAAATTTCTTATTCTACAGTGTTATATGCGGAGATCGTGAATCATCTCGGTGCAAGAGACGGCTCTCTTATAGACGTAATATCATACTGCAAATATTTAATGAAACAATCCGAAAAACGACGAAGTAGCGAAATATTTATTATTGCCATTTACATTGTATTTTTAGTAATTTTAACTTAAAAACGGTAACAGTTCTTACAAAAACATGTAAAATGTATCTAGCAAATAAAATGACAATTTTGAATCAAATACACACTTTCCTGTTTAATGCGTAGCGTGTTTGTTTTGTTTATTTTCATAATAATTAAACATCAGAACCCAATTTACCTCTGGCAACATAAAACATTTTTCCCCATAAAATAAACTATTTTTATATAATATTAAATCATACATAACAAAGCTAAGGATTAACGGCATAACGTACTGACAATTACTTAGTTACAATTACTCCAGTACGGAGGTACTTTTATGTTTTTTACTTATGCGGTAAGGGACACGGTAGACCATTCCAGATCGCAGTTTTGCAAACCGTAGTATAAGTCATGCAATATGTATGTAGATATGTACCTACAAACCTAGTGTGAAATTATTCAGAGTCGGCGGTATACAATACGGCATATAAAATGTCTAGTGCTCCTCGGGCTGCAATAGATTTCCCAGAACTGCAATTTGATAGAACAGATCATTATTGTAGTAGTTGCAACAAAACAGTTTCTTGGACATCTAAAGCAAATGTTTCACTCACAAATATATATTTCCTCACAAATGTATAAGTGGTAGTCGCTCTACTGACAGTGACAGTTAACGTAGTTTTAATGTAGATTTGCTAGCGTAATGAAAAAACTTATAAAATGCTGTCCTCGTACAGTACAGTCGATTAAGATCCATTTATGAGTAATGTTCGACATTTACCGAAGAGAAAAGACTCATTCATACCAGAAGAGCTAAGATATCTGTTCTTGAAACTCTCAAAATCGCAATAAAATCTACAAGAGATGTAGATAACAATGTAATGTAACGTGTAATAGTTTAGTATGATACATAAATGCTTTAGATAGAATCTGTCATCAAATATATATACATAAACTACTATGAAACTCACTTTTTTTATTTCAAAAGGAGGAACCTATTCAAACTCCCACAGGACACGTCTCCATGAAGGGCGAGAACATCCAATGGCACGATACCGTCAAGTACCTTGGCGTTATCATGGATCGAAGCCTCACGTGGAGACAGAACACGGAAGCAATAATATAGATAGTGAGGACGAAGAGGACTCGACTCTACCCTATGATAGGTAGACAAAGCAACCACAACTTCTCAGCTGAGTGCTGAAGAAGCTATGAAAGAGTAGCAACTCAGGGTCGGTCGAGGGTCACTCTGTGCCGAGAAGAGTTATTTATGTATCTATTTTTTTTTTTTCAATAAATGATTTGAGGGTTATTCAACAAACTAAACAAAGAAAAGGACGCCAGCGTATTCATGCAACTGATTTTCCTGCAAAGGTTTAAGGATGAAACAATCAAAAGCGAAATTTAAACAAAATAACAAATTTACAAAATCTTTACAATAGGTTAATGAGTGAAAAATTTTCTAATTATTACAATATAAAAAAAAATTATATATATTACGTTTATAGTGACAATGAAAATCTGTTAAGAGAAAAAAAAAATAATTTGAAACGGAAACTTGTAAAATTGAAAATATCAACTGGTTTACAATTATATCTAGTAGTTATCTTCTGATCAAGAAAAGCTACGATGATAGTTAACTTTGGGCGGAGAGTGCGGAGTTCCAAGGTGTCAATTCCTGAAGATGGCCACAGGTACCTGAGATTGAGGACTTATATTGTTTGTCCGGGTCAACGAGGAGGTTCCAGGATGACACGAAGTTGGAAATGTTCAGCCAATTATTATTCTCGTCCAGCCACTAGCAAAACTACCATGTGCTTGATCCAGGGTTGGTCGATCCAGATTATTACATGAAAACAGTGGTAAATCAGGAACCAGTTGATACAAATTAAGTTACACAAAGAAAAAAATTAATGATTTAAATTTAAAATGACTCTAAATAAATGATATATACTAATTGTTAAAAGTGTACTTCAATATAATATTTTCCTCCTAAATATGCTAAATTGGCCACAGTGCGGCGGCCTGTATCGCCTAGCTCAAAGATAACAAGCCTGGTTTAAAAGTGAATTACTTACTATCTGTTTGCTTATAGTGATGAAACATATTCTTTATAGAATTTTGCAAACAGCGAAAAGAAAAACTCTCTATGAGAATTAAGGGAAAAACTATGTGTAAAAATATTATTGAAATCTTTGCATTCTTTCGATAACCTGAATTCTGGATATGCTGTCAAGTTAAAATTCTGAAATAAATTTGTCCAATTTCTTATTTGACATTCTCATTATAACAGTAGCATCCAGCATAGTCCCCTACGCCTGGTTACGAACTAAATCAGCGGCCCTCTCCTTAAAGAACCATTGGTATTATGAGAGAGACTGTTCAACGTCGAGAGACACATACTTAAAATATCTTAACTTTTTCAGAGACATTTACGTCCTGTGTAGAAAAGTGTATTTTCCTGTTGAAAAGGTGCGCTATACATGACGTCGTAAATTATTCAGGATTATTGTTCAAAGCCGCTTCGAATTTTTGTTTTACCTTTGACTATAATAAAGTATTGATCAAAGAAAGATTTCCTGCCTTTATGTTCTGGTTTTCAACAAATCAATAAAGATAGGAATAACTTACTCTTAATCTTAAACATCGCATATTAAAATTTAGAATATCTATTTATTTTACAAATGTCTCGCTGTAATCTAAAATTTCGGAAAACAGACATACGGTCTATATTAGGTAATCTTAACTATTTAATGGTTGAGACGAAAAATCAGTTCAATTTATCTAGAAGAACTCAGTAGGTGATATTATGTTGGTTCAGAAAAACCACTGATATCTCAAGACGGCTCTAACATAACAAGGGTGTTTCAAGGGTCAATCTTGGGCCCCGCACTATTAGTGCTGTTTATGTTTGATTTACATGAAAAAATAAAATTCTTCAAATTTCATCAGTATGCAGACGACAATTAACTGTATACTTCATGCAATCCAGCTGACGTAAATCAGGTAAGCGCTAACATAAATATTGATTTATATTCTGTATATAAATACCCAAGTATCGTGGATTGAGGCTCAATAATTAAAAATTCGTTGTTATTTATTTAAAATACAGGCGCCTAACTTTTACTAGTGACTCTTATAAGTTACATATAAATGGTACAGAATTATTTTTCGTACAATTCACTAACCACCTGGGAATTTTCTTTGATAAACATTTGACTTTTGAAACTCATGTTACTAAACTACTGCAAAAATGGTATGCGAAGCTGAAGTCGCTATATCCATATAAATATGTCTTACCAACAACTATGAAATTGAAATGATCCAAGTCTCTTATATTATTACAACTGCAACTTGAGCATGGAAAAGTCATGTATGGACTGTGTCTTTCTGCTGCAGAACAACATAGATTGCAAACGCTGCAAAACTCATGCTTACGTTTCCCTGTAGTGATATCACTCCATTTTACAAAAAATTGTATTAGCTTAACTTCCAATCTAAATGGCAACTGTATCTGGTATGTCCTATGCACAACATCTTGCACACATACATCTTAACAAGAAATCAGTTCATCGGAGTTCCCTGCATAGCTCTCGTCTGCGCTTCATATACATTACGTTAAATATGCCAGGGCATGGCTCCAAAAATATGACCCCTTCCTACATTTATTTATCTACCTTGTTATATAACGCACATCTTCACAATGCTTTTAAAGAAACACTGAACAACTATTTTTGAGTAATTAATTAAAATTGTTCTAATTTGCACTTTTTGTTACATGCATAGTCGTACAGTTAAGTACGTGGTTTAATCTATTTCTTTTTTAAAGTACTGTGACGCCCTCGCTGAATTTAGCTATTACTGTTCCAACACTCAACCAGGGCATGTACACATAGACATCAACACAACAACCATTCCCTGCGATATTGCCATCTACCGCAGCTGAGACTAGAATTCAGGAGAGATAACAGCAACTAGACATGTTGGGTCACTCAACAGCGGTCTGGCCAACGGCTGCCGTAACGGTAACACATTGAAAACAACAGTAAACATTCATGACTTTGCTAGGATTCGAACCTGGGACTTCGTAAACACCTTAGCACTGCGCCACTAATACCCGACGAGTTCCTGGTTGGGATTTTTACCAGCATTTGCAGACACTCCGCCAATTTAAAAAAAGTTTATTATATTCTTCGCAAATACAAATCGAAGAGTATATTGCATTTGATCGGTATATTTCTAAAACTAATAATATCGCTCGTAGAGAAGAAAATTTCATATCACTATGTTAGTGATCGAATTCTGAACAGTTTTCAAAACGTCCGTCCGTTTACTTGTCGTTCTCTCCATCTGTCCGTCCGTCTGTCTATCTATCCGTCCGACTGTCTCTCTGTCTGTCTGTACGTCACGTTTCTTGTAAGCATGATAACTTAAGAAAATATTGTATCGAAATTTAGGCAATAAGTTCGTGTTAGCTAGAGGAGGAACCCTATTTGAACAAAATTGATCAGTAAACAAGAAAGTTATTAATCATAGACATTTTTAACATTGAAAATGTTCATTTTCGCGTGTAGCGTATAGGACAAATTTTTTTCCATAGCCGTCGACATGAAAGTATTAAGGTCAGATGATATAATACTGAGCGAGGGCCTATTACTATATTGTACTGATATTGTACCACCTGTTCAACAAAAGGTGGTATAGAGAGAGCAAATCTTGTAGCATCGAGCCGGGACGCATTAGTGCTGCTGCGGTGGACGAATAAAGAAGAGTGATATCATCTGTCTCACTATTTATGCCTTGCCCTAGTGTTCATCATCAGCCGTACGGTTGGTGCATAGGTAATGTTCTCGCTTACGGTGTGAAAGGTCCCGGGTGCAAACTCCCATGCCTGCTGAATTTTTTTTTTACGGTTAATGTATTTTTTTACAAACTCGAGATCGAAGATTTTGTTAAGGACATTTTATTTACCGACGAAGCTACTTTTATTCGCCGATTTGTTTTTAACCAGAGAAATACTCATTATTGGGAAGTAAAAAATCCTCATACCGTTAAAGAAAGGCATTTTCAGCACGAGTTTAAGATTACCGTTTGGTGTGGTAATATCGGCGATCAGTTATTGGGATCATTTGTCCCTCCTCGAAATTTAAATGGACAGACTTATCTGTTATTTCTTCAAAATACTCTTGCTGATATATTACATACTTTCATGGTAGACATACGGAACAGAATGTGGTTTAAGCAAGACGGAGCTTCCCCTCATTTCTCCATTGAAGTCAGAAATTATCTTGATGAGACTCTTCCACGCAGATGGATTGGTCGAGGAAGTGAGTTTGCTTGGCCACCAAGGAGTCCTGATTACAATCCTTTGGATTATTATGTGTGGCGACATATGAAGTCCTTAGTCTATGCAAATATTATCAATTCAAGAGAAGAACTGTTTGACAAATTACAAAAGGCAGCCAATTTTATTAGAGGACAAGAAAATGTATTTTTCAATGTAAGAACATCTTTTATGAAAAGAACTGAAAAAGGCATAGAAGTAGGTGGAGACCATATCGAAAATTTACTCTAAGTTGCAGCAATGGGGGTTTTGCATGGGGGGAAAGTTTATGCAATAAATACTAATGTCATTAAGTCAACTTTTATGTTAATTTTTGTCTTCTAATAAAATTAGATCCTTATTTTACACAATCTTTTGATTTATGTATTTATCTCAATACCATGAAAATACTCCACAAGACAGTGAGAAAGAGTTTACCCTGTTACTATGATTTATTTTCCCTAGCGTTTTGTACTTTTCAATAAATACACTTTGTTTCATTAAATTTTTATTTGCCTTTCAAAAAAGTATTTAAATGTTCAACGGCAATTTCCTCGGAAACGGTTGGAGTTATCAAGTTCTTCCACCTTTTATACGTGGAAATGACGCCCTTATCAGATTTTCTGGTCAGGAGTACCATAACGTTTCGTCCAAAAAAATAAATAAAAAAATTCATCATCAGATACAGGTCCTGTGTTGCCCCCTATGATCTAACGTGATGTAGTACATATATTATTGTTTATTAGAATAAAAAAGGTCCTCTAGCAAATTTGTGTTATTGCAAAAAAAATCTACCCCTGCACTATGGCCTATTATTAATGGTCTACCCTGTATTTTGCGTCGGGAGTTCAGTACCAACCGTATATTTTTCCATTAGATATGTGAATTTAAAATATGTAAAGGAGGTTATTGGTGGTAATAAAATTAGAAATGCTCTAAAAGAAATTGCAACATATTTGAAATTATCGGAAATAGATAGGCTATGCTAGTCATTGCTTCCGAAGATCATCTGCTACACTGCTAGCTGATTCTGGAGCTGATTTCGCCAATCTTAAAAGACATGGGGACTGACGGTCTTCGACGGTTGCGAATGGATATGTTGAGGAATCAATTAAAAAGAAAATTTTAATTTCTAATAGTACCTTATCTGCTCCCAAATCTGGTGCTTCTTCAATAATTACCCAAGGAACAATTGCAGTGGGAGACTTACCATCCTGGGATGAAGTCAGTTTTCACAATTTTACCATTGCGACTTTTAAACGGCAAAGGACTGTTAAATTGATTGTAAATTAAATTGATTATTAATGATTGTTTGTTAAAATTTATGTTTTTGTTGATAATGTTAAATAGACTGGTTAACTGATATTTCATCCATAATTTCATTGATTCTTACAGGTGGATATAAAAGCCTTTTACATTCTGGATGTAAAAAACGTTTACGTTCTGTAGACAAAAAACTGTCGTTTCAACATTTAATAACTATCTTATAAAACTTTCAACTTTTAATGACAGTTTTCGAAAAATATATTTTTTTAAATATTTTCCTACTTATTTATATCATTTGTCAAGAAAACACTCTCTACCTATTCCTTAAATGTCGAAAGTTACAGACGTAGAGCTTTTTGTTAGTAATATACTCGGATAATTGTATTACTCTGTAGGAGGTTGTTTTTGGAAGTGGTAGAAAATCTGAAAAAGAGAAATAGCAAAATTAAGAAAACGCTATAGCTTACATTTAGGCAAAACTTAAACACGAACATTTAATAATTAAAATATAGTTTTACACCTCAATCAAAAAATTTCAATTATGAAGAAGATACTTTAAATAAATCGCACTTGCGATTAACCTCACGACCCAAAGACATTCAACAATTGCTAATTGCATCAACCGCACTTTAGCACATGCAGAAGATTACCATTATTAAATTTTACTGTCAATTTGCACTTTGAATACTAAATTAAGTAAAGTGTTTATTAATTGATTTAAACATTTTACACAACTTTATGGCCTTATGTGACTTGTTCTAATCAGCAATTATTTAGTGACCGTACATATGTTGCAACTATGTAGTGAATTGCCAGGAGAAGTAAAAAAATCACCATGCAGATTTACACAAATTTGATGATCATGTTTGGCAACAAAACCAAATACCTACCGTTATTACCAATAAACGTGTCGTCGTAAATGACGGACGTGTAGTTTTAGATTTCTGGCATCTCGAGCGATTGGTAACAGGGCTAACTTTGGATAGCGATAGTTGTTACCTTTACATCTTAATTTTCTTTGCTAACTGCTGCGAACGAAAATATATTCGTCCTAAAGAGAACTTCTCCAAATTTATTGTTATGTCACACTTATAGGATTCGTGAATAAAAAATAAGTTTTAAGATTTATTATTACTCGAAATTTACAACAATTTATCACATAATTTTACACAAGACACTGTGATATACGAGGTTATAAAAATAGATTGTCAATACCAGACTTTCTTGCCTCGAGCTCCACAAAGCTTTAGATGGAAAGATAGTTTACTGATTATTTACTAACTCGTTGAATGCACATTATGACATGATAAATACAATAAAAGGCTGAAATTAAATTACAAACGTAGTCATGTGCAAAATATTTTACGCCATTTTGCACCTTTCATGGGGAAAAGTTTTGAAATTTTAGTGGTAATATGTAAGGAGATTGATGTAACAATTTGTGGTGCCTGTGTGCGTGTTTGAGAGTCGGTGACCAATGATACTTTGTCTTTAAAAGCGTGGATTCTTTACACTGGGCATGTTCTACCACCAACTCTCCACAGTTTCACACAGCGTGGGAATTTTGGTAGACTTTCCCAAAGTCTGGCTTGCTTAGGTCAGCCTGGGTCTTAAGGGTGGGCTTACTCTACCACCAACTCCTCTCACGCCAGTGGACGGCGTGGGTATTTTAACTAACCTCCCCTTTTGGCTAACCTCCATCTCTTGACTTGTTCTTCGGTTTTTCATATTTTACTGTGTGTTCTCCATTTTCATTTTAACGTTCCTCTTTTTTCATTGTGTCGTATAATATAGGTTTAATTTCTGTATGAGACATCCCTTTGACGTCAGTTTTCCGCTCTTGCTTTTATTTCGCAATTGAGCGGAGGGCTTTTGCTTTATCACCTGTATTAATAGTATAAAGCAGGTATACATTTTTGTAGGTAATTTGGAGATGTTAAATTATCTGGTCATCAAGTCGAATGTGACATGATACAATTGCACATATTTGGACACATGTGGCCAATGTCGAAAAGAAGTTCTTTACTGATGGATTTGACAACAACTTTTATATATTCATCTGTTCCTCTGACCGTCTGTTCGTCTGCCCAACTGTCAGATAGTTTGTCTCTCTGTCTGTGTTAGACTTTAAAGAATTCCATCAGTAAATATGAAACTTATGAAAAACGCAGAATAGAAGAAGGCGTGAAGATTGTTGTATCTTTCTATATGATTCTGAGAATTAAATTCTCAGTCTCCGTCTTTGAAAAATGTGACTCGTGCTTCGAGTAGAGCCTGAAACTCGTGACACTTTCAGAAATGTCGATAATACCACATTATATTATTCCTGACAAAATAGTACTAATATATTGTTTTTGTTTCAAAGATTCCAGTTATTTATCTGGAATAATTCTCATAAGTTACTTATTTTCCATGACCATTCGACGCTGTCTTGTCCTACGGAAGCTATTCTCTGAGGAGAGTTTTCAAAATTCCCAATGAAAATTTAAATCTGTTTATAATAAAACCTTCAATCCACATACTTGAACGAGTGCCTGAATCATAAACTTCATGGTCATACTCTTATGACCCTTGCATTGTGCGAGTTGACCTTCCTTTGCTGTATGGTATGTCCAACAGAATCATGGTTTCACCAAAGCTCTTTTCGATCACCTCCTTGGTGATGTCAACCCAATGTTATAGGGGCATCTTCTTCGTCTGTTTCTCTTCGTCGTGATATCTAGATTTCTAATTTTTTGCCTTGTTCATATTCTTAAGAGGATATCTCAAGTGACAGTGGTCCGTTAAGAAGCCCAATGTCAACCCTAAATTCGACTTTTCTAGTAGGACTTCTTCTATTTTGTTTCCCATTTTAAGGCCTCTTTGATTCTGATCAAAACAGTGAGCCTTCACCTCTTTTTGCAGATTTTTTTTGTTGACACATTACCTAGAACCAACCCTGCTTTTAATATCATGAAGATGTAAATTCCTCTACTAATAACAAACTTCATTGATAAGCTTAATTCTCTGACTATAGCCATTCGAATTGTATAGATAATTTTTAAGAGTCTTAAAATATTTTCAATGACCTTGAATTCTTTATACGTGTACAAATTGTTCTGTGAACGTCTATAGTTCATTCTGTTATTGATCCATCACTCTAAGAAATGTTTATTCTAATAATAAAATAAGGAAGGAAGTTTAACCCAAATAACTTGTTACATAAACTGTCTAGACATTTCAGGAAATATGAGGTTAAATTTAAAGACTATAATAGATACATCATATCAATATGTTAAATTCAGATGCCCTTGTTAATCGCGTCAATAACAATAAATCTTATTTTGTTTGGATGGCTGCGATAAATTTTAAATTTAAAATAAGCTTTTCCACAATATTCACGATTATTTTCAATTTTTTGATAGTTTCGCGAAGTTGGCAACGAACAACACACAACCCAAGATCAAATTTTTATGGACCATTTGTCGGCAAACTCTAAAGTGTTACTTTGCCAGTAACATCTGCTTTACATGTTTTGCATGTTGTTTGGTATTTTTCTCAAAAAATATTTTTCGCTATTCATCTTCAAACACGCTTTTCTCACATAATTTATGACAGTTTTGTACATTTTAATACATCTCGAAGTAATATTTTCATTTAAAATAAAAATAAAGACATGATTCATTTCACCGCATGTCTCGATATCTTGGTTCCATAAAAAATGTAGTTCGTTTATCAAAAACGATGTTATGTCAAGTACTTCACTGAGGAAAGCCGCTGGCGCTTACCCAGTAAATATTAACATAATCATTGCCGCCGTGAGTTAAGCGAATTATAAAGTTATCCTAAATGTTGTTTACAATACCGATAGTGCTTTGAAATAGATAATTTAGTTACGTATGATTTTGTCAATTGAAAATACATAGGTACATCAAAAATATGTTAGCAACATATTGTCGAGCCCGGGGGGACCCCATTTTATTGGGGTATTCCTTTAATGCTCAACTTACTTTGTAAGAGACCGGGACAGTCTACTTAAAGTCGCAGAGAGGGGGTGCTAGGGCTACATACACACAAATAAAGAATATCCAAATTAACAATAAATAAATATATTGATAAATAAGAAATAAGGAAACAACAAGTACTTACATAAATATACCCCTCATCCCTGGACGGCGGCTGAACTCTGACGTCGACTGAGGAGGGGTAACTATTTTCTTCGCCCTATCAGGAATGTTCTTTCTTTGGTGCTTTAAATTAACTTACCCTTTCGGCTGAAATATGACTTTGGCCATCAGCCCGGTCCTTGTGGAGCTGGGCCAATCAGACCTCTCCTTGCGGAAGGTTACTAACAACTCCTTTCCCTCTGATTTCTTCCATCAATATTTATCCGCGTTTTTGCTGACTCAGCAATGTTCCTCGCTGATGCAATGTCTTATAGAAAAACCCCAATAGATCTGTGATAGATTGCACAGGCAACGGAAATCTAATATTACATCCGCTGTCTGTACACATTGCGATCTTGTTATAGTCAAAGACAATGCGCCAACGTCTAATCTGTGTCGCCGTTAAAGTGAAAGTACCGCCGCGGTAAAGATCAGCCTCGTTTTCTTAATTGATATTAGAAATTCTATACCTTTGACGCGATACACATTTTTATAACTCAATATTCGGTTTATAACTTATACATATTGAAATATTTTACGACATATTCCTTATAGTTTTTAAATATATTTTCCTTAATGTTTCATTGTAATTTAGTTACCCTAATGAATGATAAATGGATGACATAAAAAGGCAACCTGGGTATAGAAGTAGATAACTTACTAGATGATTTTAACAGAAATATTAAACCCGAAAAAAACATTGAACAACAAACTTTGCCACCTTCCATAGATTTACATCTCACCCAAATACATAAGGTTTGCCTCCAATTATTACACCTCCAAATAATATAAAATAGCCAAAAACACACATGGAGAGAAGTTAGAAGTCCTCAAAATAAGATATCTAAAAAAAAGATTATACTTATATTATCCCATTAAAACAATTTACCTTCTGTGGGTCCTTCTAATGTTTATTTTTTTCTTAATTATTAAATTTTAACTATGCAGTTACTTGTCCAATGCTATTTATACAATAAACATTTTGTTATTTTTATCATAGATTAATAAGCTCCTTTAACATAAAACAATAATTCGCAATTCACAGGTTACAGAAATTAATAATTGGAAACTTCTAGCATCAATTGTGACTTGGATTTATCTAGGCATACTCCTTATATAGTTGTCCATGCGATGTCTTATCTCACGTAACGGAGGAAATGGACCTTAATGCATCTGGAGATGTAGGTAGGGGATTAAGAGAACTAACAGCTCTTATGAAGAACTTTTCTCTATCAGATTAAAGTCCAGTGATCTAGCTTGTGGTCTCAAGTGATCAATAGTATTTGATATGATCAAGTATAATTCTGACCCTATGCCGTCCAGGATTGTCATCTAAGAATATATAATTAAATATCTTGCCCCTGCAGTTCTCAATAATACAAGGTTATTTCAAAAATAGAATAGTCGAAGCCATTGTGATAATCAGTCATTATGATCTGTTAAGACATGTTTTACTTTATTTTGTGATAAAGAACAGTAAAAGGTGTTTTAACAGATCATAATGTTATCTCACTATATCCGACCATTCATTATACTATCGCATAAATATAGCACCGTGTGGACACCCAAACCACGACACATCCACCTCCGTACGGATCAACTTTTTGAATGCAACCAGAAGGATGAGTCCTCCAAGTTTCCTCCAAACTCTCACTTGTCTTGAATCATAATGCAGACACATTCTTGACTCGTTTGTGACCATAACATTGTTCTATTTTGCATTTTACCTAATCTCTCAAAATATCAGACTGAGCGACTTCGGTGGTGTTTAATATTGAGAGGCACAGAGCGCCACGGTTTTCTTGTCCTTAAATTTAAAATCATTATGTACTTGACTCGGCCTTCATTAGCTCTTCTCGGCTCATCAGCTATCCTCGAAACTGACGGATTCACATTTCCTCGTACTTTTATGAAAATGCAGCGGTTTTGCCCTCTGATAGTAGACCTTGATCTTTCACTATGAGGTCTTTCAGAACATTGTTTGTTTCCTTAAATATACTGTTTTGTCTACTAATCACACGTTAGGACACAACACTCAGCTTGGTTGTCCGTCAAACTCGCCCAACGTACGGCCAAACCGTGTGCCGGAACCGAATCTCGGATGTTTTATATACCGCTGGTCCGGCTGCATACGCCGGGTTGGTCATTAGATATGCTTGTTGTCAGCAGCGAGAGCCGCATGACGCATGGGGTGGGAATACGTGATGGGAAGTGTAGGTGTTTGTGAGATGCTTCTTTTAAATTTCCATGATTCTATTAAGTTTCCATCTGTCATTATCGGCTGGGATGTGCAGGTGTTTGCGAGATGCTTCTTTTCAGTTTCCATGCTTCTTTTAAGTTTCCATCTATCGTCATTTCCTTATTTTTCTTCTTCTAAGTTTTCTCTTTCTTCTGTTTCTGAATCTGGCAGCAACTTTTTATTTTTTATTTTTTTTTGTTTTTATTAAATGTGAATATTTTTATTCCTAACTTTTTCTGCATTGAACTAAAACATAACGCATTTATAACTTATATTAAAGTCAGTTAGTTTTTATGGGCCCGTGAATAGTTAAAAGTGCAAGAAATCAAGAGGTAACTATATTATACTGTTATGTTTATATACTAATAGTAGATATCTTCTTCGTCTTCTTCTTTTAGCGGGGCGGCTAGAGGTCGTCACACTCAGGCCTTGTGGCCCATTGTGCTACCGCTAACAAGTTAAGGAGCTCTCCCGTACAGACCGGATTCCAGTCCGAAGGCTGAAATCCTTCCCACGGGAGAACTCCTTATTTCCTCCAGCACTGGAAAGCCAGTACCGAAGTTTTTGTGCCTCAGGTTCATCAGTCCTGGGCAAGAAGTCAGGACGTGGATGGAAGTCTCCTCCTCGCCCTCGCAGAACCTGCAATCGGGGTGGTCAACCACCCCCATTGTGTGCAGGTGTTTCCTAAAACAGCCATGTCCGGTCAAGAGGCCTGTCACGGCTCTAATTTGCTTTCTGCTTAGACGCAGAATTTGCTTTGTTCTCTTCGGCAAGGGCCCTGAGATTAAGAGCTTCGCTTGCCGGAGTCCTGGATAGGAATCCCAGAAGTCAATGAACTGGGAGCGAGTCCAGTTATCTATTAACCTCTTGGCTTTGGATCTAGGGTAGCCGGCAGCCGGCTCTGGACCAAGCAGAGGCCTCCGAGAGCCCCTTGCGGCCAGAGCATCCGCCCGCTCGTTATCCTCAATGTTGCTATGTCTAGGCACCCAGAGAAGCCTGACCCAGTTGGATGAGCCAAGTTCGCAGAGTAGTAGATATCAATAGCCATCAAAAATGGACACCAAAAGAGTATTTTATATTCCCTTTAAAACCCATTTTGATTTTTCTTCCTAGCATATTTGAGTTTCGAGCAATTCAATTTTTTCTATAGGCCGCACGCAAAAAATTTCAAATAAACGAAAATTCGTGCGCATTAAAAATACCAATTTTCCAATTTTTTTCAATATCGATTTTCTCGAAAATCATGGCATATACAAGAAAATTACAAGAAGACTTTTTTTTAGGAAATTAGTCCAGCTTTCTTTTTCACCCACTCCTGAATGATTTCGTACATAGTTGTCATTTTTTCTTAAAAAGCAGAAAAAGTTAAATTCCTGTGTGAATTATCATTTGTTTATCTTTAGACATTTCGAAAATATTCATAAAAAAACGTTTTCAGGGGAATTACTTGAACACCCTGTATCTCGGAAACTAATCACTTCCCGACCCATATTTATAGGAACTTTTTTTCTTATTATGAAAAGTTGTATTACTTATTGAAGTTTGGCCTACGCAATTCGCGACACCCTGTATATATAGTTTAAAAATATAGGGTTTCCAAGTTTTAAAATTCTTTTTTTACGAAATAAACATTTTGTGACTCTCGCCGTTTTTAGCCTGTACCTTTCATATGCATGTGTATGATTCGCAATAATTTGGAAAATATTATCTCTGCGGAAACCCTTATGTCCCGTATGTTTGCCCCTGGCCTAGGCGCATACACAGTTGGAGTATTAGTCAATATTTAACTGTGCTATATTTTTAATTTACATATCACTAAAAGTTTGATATCTGTTAATGTCAGAGTTTTATTGTAAATTTATAGTCTGTAGACTACAAAATAAAATAAATTTTATTTTGACTGCTCTATAATTAGATTGTTCGTATAGAAATGATCTTCTAAATCGAATGCCAGTCTAAATAAATCTAAATAAATAATCATTGAGACTAGGAAGACAAAAACTTGAAGTAATTTAATGGTGTTTAATACAATATTTCAAAAGGTTAACAGAGAGTCGTAAATAATTTTTAAACGTTTTCTTTTATGTAATGTATCTGGGATATTTCTGGCCTAAAATAGAGGGATGTTGTATACATCTCGTACCGCATTAAACTTAAACAAGCTGAGACAACCATAAAAAGACAGTTAAGGTTTAATTAAGAATAGCCATTTCGTATAGAGAAAAATAAATGCAAAACCACAACGAACTTCTTTCTCGATGTTTTACGGTCACAAATTACGAAGAAGCCCGGTTGTCTAATATTGTAAGCGAAGTATGATTTGTCGTTCCCCTGACAAGGTTTTCGTTAACCATGGAGTTTGACTTTAGATCCTTAATTAGGGAACCAACGTAGGTCAGAAATTCAGAGGTGGACATCCCGAAAAATGAGGGAAAATCAGCCATTTGAAATGTCAAAAAATTCTCTTTTAGATATTTTACCATATCGCTACCTTGGAACTATAATGTTCTATGTTACACAGTACTGATTTTGAGAAAAAGCGAGTTGAAGTTTGTGCTATATGAAAATGCTAGATAGACACAAGTAATCAGTGGACAGTAAAAATTTATCATTCCTACAACGTCGCTTGAATAGAAGTAGAAGCACACATTAAGGAAATGCAGCACACTTTTTGGGTACGAAAATTTTCAAAAAAAAACAAAGAACTTTGTTTTATCAAAAACTTTATTTAGAGGTAGAAATGTATAACATAGAACATTTTCTGAATAATAAACTCAACAGAATCTAACAAATGTGTCTTATAAAACGGAAATTAAAGTAACAAGTAATTTTGTCACTATTTTATTTGTTTTTTTATCTTTTCCGCTTTTCTTATTTGGTTGTTTTATTGTTACTCCCACCTGAAATACTAGGATGGAAAATATCAAAGTCTTTGGTTATTGAATAATTTTTGTGCTTTTTCCAAGGTTCTTCTTTATTTTTGGCAGCGGAAATTTTATTCTTTATATTAGTGCTTGCTCCTGGTATACTAGGTTCTTTAGGATTTCTAGTATGTTTGAAACTGTCGCTTTATAATAATCTTGATCCTACTTTGGCACGTACGGCCACGTTATGTACTATTTTCACGTTCACTCTTGACGCTCCTTTTTGAATTGCAAAACAGAGGCTTTTGTGAATTGCACTCTAGAATAGTCGTAAGCTGTATAAGCTAAACTCTGGCAATCCAAAAAATCGGAGTGTTTCATCTGAATGACCTTACACGGCGTGAGCCTATTAACGTTAACCAAAAGTCAAAGAAGAAAAACAGTGGAATAATATTCCATCTTACTCAATAGTCTTTCTATTGCACTGTGCGAATTGACCAAGTGCATGCGTTATTACAGAATATCTATTCTTCTGTGCGCAGCTGTCGCTCCATGAGGACAGTTCTTTTATAGTCGGATGATCTGAGAGAATTTGTATTAGAATCTTGAATTGCAATATCATTTCCTTTACAGCTTTCAGAGTTTCCGGCCACGCGGCACAATATACTTAACAGGCTATGGACAAATTTGCTACTAAATTGTATACCGATATTTTACTTTTACAATAAAGTGATTATATTTCGGCCCTTGTAAGTCGAAAATAGTGATGATTTGATTTTTATCTTCCCTATTCCTCTGCCTGTCCTCGTGTGCTACTTTCTTCTGCTTCTGGTGATTAGTATATTTTTTTCATTGCAATCCTCTTTTTCTTCAGCACCTTGAATAAGGTACCATAAGGCATGAAGAACAACATGGTTTCGCGTGCAACATAGAACCTTGTGCTTATAACTTTATATACCACATGTCAAATAAAGTTCTAAGTATGAAATGCAACTTTGAATTTTATTATAAATATTTTCGTGACATAGAACTTAGTACAACTCAACATACAACTCTTGCATTGCACTTTAGATTGCCGTACTATCTGCAGTAGGTTCTATGTTGTGCATCGAACCTTGTGATGTCAATAACTCCAATAGTGCTAAAATTGTAACATAGAACCTTATAACTCCAAGGTTGCGCTATATTATATGTAATAAACTATTCTAAGAATAACATCCTACAGAATAATTCAGGATTTGTCACTAGAGTTACTTTTAAGATATAAATATTATACTCTTATCTGCAAAACGTCATCACATTTATTATCATAGAAGTAAGGTAGTAGTTAGGCAAATGGCGTGCAAAATCGACGACGAAAAGTTACTGTCTGCCACTCAGTAATCGAAGAGAGTATATAACTACGAAACTTTTTTCTCTTTGAAAAGTTTTGGTATGGTAGGAGAATGTGGAGGAGAGGGATATTTTTTTAAACGAATGGTTATCGATATTTGTCCAGTTAGTATATGCTGTTCGCATATTCCAGTTACACTGGCAGACGATAATTCAGGTCGGTGCACAGTAGAGGGAATTTTAAAAAGAAATAATTTATTTAATTCCCTCTACCTCACATCGAGCGTAATTTTCGTCTGCCAGTTTAATTGGGGTATGTGAAGTGCATATACTAAATACCTATGCGGACAGATATTGATAACCACTCGTTTTAAAAAAATCTCCACCTTTCATATTCTCCCACCATACCAGAGAAACAAAAAGTTTTGTAGTTATGATGTAACGATGAATTCCTTTCTGTTTATTAATTACCAGTTTTAATCAAAAGTTAGTACTTACTAACAAGTGAAAAAAACTACATTTTGATATGCTTTCTATTCAATTTGTTGGGATGATTCACATTTTCAGCAGAGGGTCGCAAGATGACTCAGTGCTTTGACATGTTTTATTTTTCTTTTTTTTTTTCTTTTTGCATTGACTAAAGTAAAGGCTAACTACATTTTGAAACACGGAAAGCGCATCGGTTCTATTTTTATTTAGTAAATGAAAATAAGGAAATGAATGATGATATTTTAAATATAACATTACATTATTTTTTGCACCTATATCGCACGGAGAATTTATCAATTTGTAATATTTTTTTAAATAACTCTATGGATTGCATTTTCGTAAATAACTCGTTTATTTTAAATTTTTCGAAAAAACTCTTTCAGATTTTTTGTCCAAATGGGTCCGTGCCTTATACTGGTTACAGAGATCTATCGACGGAATAGTTAATTTTCGATTTTTAATAGGAATTTGGAATTTGTAGAATTTATCAAAAAAATCAAGTTTTCCAGGACTTGGAGATTCGCTTTTGTTTTCTAAAATTTCTCACAAACGTCATCTAATAGACCTAATCGCGCCCTACAATTGCCATTTTTGAAAATCAAAATCGGACCTTCGGTTCGGGAGTTTTCAATTTCTTTGAAAAATCATACTCGGCCCTGGAAAACATACTTGCGGTCAACGGATTCGGGCCCCCAGCAATAGGCTTCATCTGTGGCCGTGTACCTTTGATTTCACCAAGTCTCATCGAAATCGATCAATATTCTAGACAGTTATCGTGCTTCCTAGCCCGATTTCGAGAAAACCAGTTTTTTACAAAAAAAATCAATTTTCGTTTGTTTTTCGACATAGTCTCTAGTACACTTATTTGTAGAGCTTTGCCAGCGGCACCATCTCTTTTTTGAAATATCTCGATCCGACTACCCGTTACTGAGTTATTCAATTTTTCCCGAAAAACTTGAAACGTCTATATCGGGTACTTCCGGTTTCCGAACGGGGCCGAACTTCCGGCGTTAAGGTTTTCTAAAGACCTACTATTAACGACCCAAGTTTCATCGCAATCCGAAAACGAATTAGGGGGCTGGGCGTGACAGACAGACCGACGGACAGACAGACAGACCGACTGACCGACGGACGGAATTTTCTAAATTCGCTCTCGAATCGATAGATATGATTTTCACATCGATCCGACGTTTTTTTCGGGTTTCGATGGTGCACCGGAAAAATGCTAAACGTATACTACATTTTTTTTCAAAATGTAGTAACAAGAGTAAACGGGATTCATCATTACGAACAGATCATCAACCGATATCCATGGAGATATCGGTAACTACGAAAATGCACAGACACTAATATAAAAGCCGATGCCCGAGCTCAGAAATTCATTCTCGTACCGCAGAGAACAAAGAAAGGTTCGTGACTTCTAACCTCAGATATTGTCGTGACATCGCATAAGTGTCACCAGCTTGGTAGTGAGAGACTCGGACTAGTGGAGTTCTTGAATCAAGCCTAGTGACTTAGTGACCTTCTGACCCAGTCTAAGCGTGCCAAAGCGCCGTCGCCTCATAGGTGGTGAGAGATTTTGTACTCAGAGCTGATGGAGCTAATTAGCTCTAGCCTGATCTGAGGAACGCTTGACAGGTGTGTTGGTCCAATTGAGTACGACGTTCACAGCCACTATCATAAGCTGGAGAGTCTTTGTGCGTTAAGCGTCAGTATCTGAGCCGTAGACGTCACGGACTTATATTAATATTTTAAAGCCACGACAAGCGTCACGGCAACTGAATTTCGTATTGACAGATGTCAATAATTTTAACGCCGCGTGTTTTCTTGTCAAAGTGACAAGCGCCGCGTCATTTAAATGTCAATTAAATCGATTATCAAGATGACAGCTGTCAGTCTTATGTCAAAGTGACATATGTCAAATTATTCATTGTTGTAACGACAGCTGTGATTCTATTGTCGAAGGGACGTATGTCCAATTAGTCGGTATCTACGGTAACGTTGAGATATCGAAAGTCATTAAGAAATTCAGTTGGTGTACCGGGTAGCGCCTAATTCATTACATCTTTTTCTTGAACGTTTGTGATCGTAAACTACATTCAGATATTAGATTAATATAGTGAATGTTGCTAGGTTTGATCAAAGTCAGGATAGTCATCACCCCCTTAAATGTTATTGTTTTATTTGTTCGAGTATCTGTTTAAACTGATTCATTAACGCAATTTGTAAACTGTGTCTTTGTTCACCATTGTGTAATTGTTAAATAAACTTTGTTAAATCGATATTATTCTCATTGACTTTTATTGAACCTTGGAATTACTCCACTCTTTATTACCTGAGCACAATAGTTATAAACTATTGTAAAACTATAAAAGTAACGTTATAATATGTTCTCTTCAATAACTGACTGTCAGACGGTAACATTTTTATAGCAGAAGTGAGTTTTTAGAACTGCGATACAAACTGTACTAAACGATACCTAGGAAATCACCGTTCAGTAGCCTAATAACTTAAATAGCCATCAGACTGACTGGAAATTTGCTTTCAAACGATGTTAGCAGCTTGTCACTCTATTATCTTCCAATGTCATGGAAACTGTTTGCATTTTATGTCAAAATAATATTTTTGTTACTTAGTTTTAAACGTAATGCTCCAGTAGTTCCAAGCAACAGCGCTAACATAAAGCCTACAAGTAGGAAAAATATTATTTCGAAGTGAAATGCTGACAAACTACGGCCCTATAAGCCTACAATAATATCCTAAGGATAGCATAAAACAGATCATCTAAGGGTTCCAGGTTAATCCTAGTGATATACAAAAGTACGTTTGAGGAATATCATGAGGATACGGAAAGTAGTGTAAAATCTGGATCCCAGAGATATCCCCCGTATATTCTCAGAATATTGCTATATTCTAGCTTTTATATCCCTGAGATGGCCGTACGATAACCTTGTACTGTCTGGACAGTGTTTCTAGTTTCCAGTTTTGATAAATATTTAACTTTTTAGGTTTTGTTCGTATATGCAAACGATAATATTAACGTATTTAAAAAATCGATTGTGGTAGCTGTTACTCTGTGATAGTTAATCATGACGATACAAGAAAGGAGACTATGTTGTTTCCTATCACTGAATTTATTGTAACACACACGTTACTGCAGTTTCGGTACCTTAACGTACCATTTTTAAACGTTGATTCAAATGAATGAATGCATTTGCAAAGGTCTATGCATATTTATACTAAGTATTATAATTACTCTATTCTATGTACTAATTGATCAGATCTTAGAACCAGTAAACATTTAGAATTTATGTAAGTAGTAAATTATGTAAATTAGGTAAGTTACTCAATAATACTGTACTAAGTAACTTACCTAATATACATAATTTACTACCTATATAAATTGTAAATGTTTATTGGTTCTAAGATTTGATCAATTAGTGCCTATAACTGCCTAAGGTAATTATATATAATTACCTAAGGTAATTATCTATAATTACCCATTCTAGATACTAATTGAGCAGATATTAGAACCAATAAACATATAAGTAGTAAATTATGTAAATTATGTAGGGTAATGATCTATAATTACCCTATTCTAGGTACTAATTGATCAGATTTTAGTACCAATAAACACTTAGAATTTATATAAGTAGTAAATAATGTAAATTAGGTAAGATACCTAATAATCCTTTACAAAGCAACTTACCCAATTTACATAATTTACTACTTATATAAATTCTTATAATGATTATTGGTTCTAAGATCTGATCAATTAGTACCTAGAATATGATAATTGTAGATAATTATCCTATTTTAGGTACTAATTGATCAGATCCTAGAACCAAACAACATTTAGAATTTATATAAGTAGCAAATTATGTAAGTATCAATTAGTACCTAGAATAGGGTAATTATCTATAATTATCCTATTCTAGGTACTAATTGATCAGATCTTAGAATCAATAAACATTTAGAATTTATATAAGTAGTAAATTGCGTAAAGTGGTAAGTTACTTAATAATCCTTTACTAAGTAATTTACCTAATTTACTAGTTATATAAATTCTCAATGTTTATTGGTTCTAAGATTTGATCAATTAGTACTTAGAATAGGATAATTATAGTACTTAGTATAAATATGCATAGACCCTTGTAAATTCATTAATTCATTTGAATCAACATTTGAAATGGTATGTTAAGGTCCGAAACTGCAGTAACGTGTATGTTAGAATAAATTCAGTGATAGGAAACAAAGTAGTCTCCTTTCTTATATCGTTAACGTATTTACTTTTGACCTGTCCTATATCAATACTGTTTGATACACTGAATTCGTAAATTACTAAGTACTAACGCCTGTAAGACTTCTCATCCCTTTTCTTGATTTAAATGGGAGAATAACGTCACCAAGTTCGCTGTATTCAGGACTTCTGGGGCATCCCAGAAATGGATACATTATTTTCACTATCACTTCTAAAGCAAGATACCGTTGTGACAAGTCTTAAATCAGCATTATTTTACGTACGACAGATTAGGTGACATACATAGCTTAAAATTTAAGAAGAGAAAAGCTTTTTATTGCGGATAAGGACTAACTAATAAAGTCCAAACATGTTCGACAGGATTCCGGTGGTATTTGACCCTTTACAATTCTATTCCTCGTAATCTGAAAGATCTATTGTCACATGTTTAATAAACTGAGCATATGTCTCCTACATAGTATAGGTGGATTGAAAGTAAATGAATGGTTCATCCTCTTGACCTAATAATATTAACTTTTCGTAAAATATTGAGTCTAAAACAATATTAGAAAGGAACATCAAAAGTTAGATACCTGCATGATTCTTGCTGTACAAGATACTTGGTATATAGTTCTTCAATCAAGATAACCATTTATCTAGAAGTCGTTTTCTTCTATATCATTTTATACTGCGAAAGTTGTCAAATACCCTTTGAAAATCTGTGGACATTATAGAGGAGTAACCTGAATTAACATATTGCTCGACATTATCTTTAATTTTTTACGTTTACCTGGTCTTGCATTACTCTAATACATTTAATAAATAGTAATTCTTAATCTTGAGACGAAACTTAAATCAAATCCCCTCGTGTGCAGTATAGTTTTAATTTAGATTTACATATTTCCTCAATTAGAAACGATGTAAATGTTTTCAATTAATTGAATTGGGTATCTGTTTTCCATCGGAACATTTTGCATTAAAATGATTTATATTGTTTTTTTTAATCATTCTCGCGACTTTAAAAGGAAAATTTGATTTAAGCTGTCAGTTCTACTAGATTTATTTGATTGATTATCACAATTATTAGTTATACTTAGGTCTTCGATTTACTTTTATCTGATTGTTTCAAATTAAGAACTTGTAAATCGAAAATAAATCATTATTGAATATATTTGCTGCGATAGTTAAAATACTTTTTTATAATTAATATATGATAGTTCTTTGAGGTAAGTGAATAAAAACATGTGGATGAATAGAATGGTATATTGTGTGCCAAGAGACTAAAGAACATCTTTTAATCCAAAGCTCGAAAAATAATAATCCCACGGGGGACTACAAGATCTTTAAATTCCGTGGTATATATGCTATTTGATACATTTTATGCTCTACATTTTAGAATAAAAATTTTAGAAGAAAAATTATATCTACCTCAAAAATTTAATGTTTTGCAAAATATGGAATTTATGTTAGTAACTAAGGTAATGGTATAACGAGCTTAATCATTTCGAAATTAATAATATATTCTTATACCTGTTGTTTAATTTCAACTTTGAATAAATAAGTATGGACAATTTAGGAACTTTTCGATGAACACTTTATTCTTTCTAAAATTGAAGAACTGGCTACATTCGAGTTACTGCCAGCTCAACCAACAAACCTTAATTAAATAAAGAGATTTGATTCTATGACAATACTTGTTTATTTATCATTTAATCCGCCAGGGATTAGATTTGAATTTTAATCTTCCGGGATTAATTATGGTCTTTGAACAAAACGGAGTAAATTAACAAGTTTTCTCCTGGAAATACATAAATGTCTTGATTCAACTGTGACATACAACATTATTTCCGACACCTATTCAAAAAAATTTTAAAACATTTTTAACGAAAATGAAGAAGTCTGAAGTAATTGGCAAGTTAATGAAAATGTACGATGTGTTTTCTGTGTTTCTTTATACCTCGCCAGAGGCTTGAAAATTGTCCTGTTTTACATAAACTGTGTTACAAATTAAATTCATTTACAAAGTTCTGTGTTTCGTAATGGTTTGAGGGAACATAATTCTCTACCTAATAATATCGTAGTAAATAGCATTACCTACGCTTAAGAGTAATTTAACAAGATGAGGTAGAGTTTACTCAATATTTATACTAAAAATAAAAATTCATAGCTACCGACAGAGCTAATATAAGGGGAGAATGGGGCATGCTTTGTTTTTCTATACTATGTTAAATAATAAATATAATGTATTAAATAATAGATAAAACATCATTATTCTTACGTAAAGTTTATTTTGGCATGATTAAGACAGGAAATAAACGGAAACGCGCCTCTTTTAATTATGATTCCTAGCCCGCCCTTGTGTTATAGTCCCGCGAATCACACCACATTAAGAGTGACTACCCCCCTCCCCCATTCAAAAAGAGAAATTATTTAAAGCCGCTTTCTTTCACTATTTTCCTGTACCATTAACGCATATAAGCAACGCTCAGCTAGGCAGAAAATTATCATTAAAAACCTAAAAGTTCTACTAAACACAAGCACCCTGTAGCAACGATGGAAAGGGTGAGCTACTCAAAACAGAAAAAGGTAAAAAGTTCACTGAAGCCGATCATCGGCACTCCCGCTAACAGACGTACGGCGAAATGGAACCAGGAGCTCCCTCCGATGTATAATGGTATCATCATATGTTGTAATCAAATGAGATATCTGTGATACTTAAAAAACCTAATTATTAGAATTGGACATATGCACATAAATAGGCAATTAATGTATTTAATTGGAACCCTTAACTAGAATGTCATACCCAGGTAACAGATAAACAGAGCCGTACTTTGAATTTATCTGTCAATGCCGTGAAGGAGGGGCAATGCGGCCAATTTCTCAGCATGAATATAAATAATAATAATAACACAAAAAAATATGATGTCTATTTTCGGGTCTATTACAATAACTTCCCTATAAGCTAGGAAGTTAAGAAAATACAAAACACTCAATTTATATTGTAACATGTATTTGTGTTAGATACGCATGTATTATAACGGCATCTGGAAGTGAATTATATTTTGAGATGATTCCGTTGAAATGGTGGGGGTTAAATAGGGGTAAATAAGTAAACCAAGCTGGTACGAATACAGAAACTTGAAATTCGGTGTATGTACTAGAAGCGAAAGCGCCAGATTTTTTTATAATGTTTTTCAAACCCTCACTACTCCATTATTAAAAGGGTTGATAAAATAAAATTGAGATATTCATTTGAAATTTGGTATACGTATGTACTATAACGACATCTGGAACTAGATTATATTTTGAGATGATTCCGTTGAAGGGTTGCGGGTTAAAGATGGGTAAATACAGGAATATAAGTAAAATAGTTGGTAAGAGTACAGAAACTTGAAATTCGGCGTATGTACTAGAAACTAAAGACGTAAATTTTTTCATAATATTTTCCAACCCCCCCACCACCACTACATTATTGAAGAGGTTGGCGAAATTAAATTGAGATATTCATTTGAAATTTGGTACATTGTCTATTATAACGACATCTGGAACTAGATTATATTTTAAGATGATTCCGTTGAAGGTTTGGGGGTTAAATAGGGATAAACACAGAAACTTAAAATTCGGTGAATGTACTAGAAGCCAAGGTCTCAGATTATTTATAATATTTTTCAACCCCCACGACCCCTACTCCATTATTAAAGGGGTTGATAAAATAAAATTGAAATATTTACTTGAAATTTGGTACACATATATATTATAACGACATCTGTAACTAGATTATATTTTGAGAAGCTTCCGTTGAAGGGTTGGGAGTTAAATAGGGAAAAATAAATAAAGCAAGCTGGTATGAGTACAGAAACTTAAAATTCAGTGCATGTACTAGAAGCCAACGCCTTTAATTTTTTTATAATATTTTTCAAACCCCCACCACCCCTACTCCATTATTAAAGGAGTTGATAAGATAAAATTGAAATATTCACTTGAAATTTGGTACAAGTATGTATTATAACGACATCTGGAAGTAGATTTATATTTTGAGATGATTCCGTTAAAGGGTTGGGGGTTAAATAGTGGTATATAGGGGAAAATAAGTAAAGCAAGCTGGTAAGAGTAGAGAAATTTGGGATTTGGTATAGGTATACTAGAAGTGACGACCTCAGGTATTTTACAATATTTTTCATCCCCCCACCACCCCCACTCCCTTATTAAAAGAGTTGATAAAATTAAATTTAGATTCTCACTTGAATTTTGTTACACGTATAACGATATCTTAAACTAGAATATGTTTTGACATGATTGCATTGAAGGAGTGGGGTAATTTGTGGTAAATAGGGAAAAATAAATAAAGCAAGCTGGCAAGAGCACAGAAACTTGAAATTCGGTGTATCTCCTAGAAGCCATGGCCTCTGATTTTTTAATAATATGTTTCAACCCCCCACCACCCCGAATCCGTTATTAAAGGGGTTGATAAAATGAAATTGAGTTGTCCACTTGAAATTTGGGACACGTATGTATTATAACGACATCTGTAACTAGATTATATTTTGAGATGATTCCGTTGAAGGGTTGAATGGCAGTAAATAGGGGAAAAGAAGTAAATCAAGCTAGTAAGAGTACAGAAATGTGGGATTTGTTGTATATACTAGAAACCAAGACCTCAGATTTCTTTCTAATATTTTTCAAACACCACCATCTCCGCTCCATTATTAATGGGTTTGATAATATAAAATTGAAATATTTACTTGAAAGTTAGTACACGTATGTATTGTAATGACATCTGATTGAGATGATTCTATTGAAGGGGTGGGACGTGATAGGTTGTGAGTAGGGGAAAATAAGTAGCGTAAATTAAAAACTTAATTTTTTACGTATATGCGCTAGAAACTGACGCATCAAACTTTTCTATGACATCTGCTCCAAATATTATTAAAATTCTATGACCAATAATTTCCACATACTAGAGTGCAAATCTAGTCAAGATGTTTCCTTTAAAGTGACTTCAATGAAAAATCTGGATGTGGAAGTAGTGATTCTTTAGGCAGCGGTTTTTTATATTGGCGGGAAATGATATCTCCGCTAACAGTAGAACTAATAGTAAAGGTGTGATTACCACTAAAATGTTATAACAGATTTAGAAAACTGTTCAAACATGACCAGAATATTCAGGAAAGATAACTTCGCACAATAATTAACTTGAATATGATAAGAATTGATAACAAATAATATATCCGTTATTTTTGTACAAAGGTGTAGCTACTAAAACCGGAAATTTATGTACAGTTTTAATTTATTTAACCTATTATTTAAGAGTATATAAATATAATAAAAAGTTATACAATTAATTGTGATACACTTCCGCCACCGTCACATAGAGAATCTACTTTTGACCAGTTATATTTAATATTAGAGCTATAGCATAACAGAAATACCTGTGATACTAACAGCTTTTATTTTAAAACCTTAATGCACTTAAATTTATAGCTTTAAACTATTTATAGGTACTAAAAGTTAAAAATAAATTATAAACATTAAGATTTTAGATTTTTTCCGGTATTAAATAAATGTAGAATTAGTACCTATGGCGTTATAAAGAATTTGAGGCATGTTTTTATTCACATTTTATTGACATTTTATTTAAATAATATACAGGGTGCGCCGCAAATAACGTACAATCCTGAAAATGGTAATAGGCCATACGGTTTTCGAGATATGGGCACTTTATTGAAATTTTGAAAATTTTGACTCTAGGATAGTAGTTTTTTAGTAAGTATTCTAGAACAGTTGTGCTATCATAGGAACTTTTAGATAACGATGACGCTATTCTGGAAAATAATATTTATTTTTCGGTTACACCAAGATTCCGCCTGCTGACTTTAACCTTTGATGGTGTAGAGAAAGGTGCCAAGCGAAACTTTCCACTTATCTTAAAAACTTGTCCATTTATTATTATGTTCCAAAATCATTAAAAATTCTGGGGTAAGAGGACGAAGAAAGATCGAAATAAAATAAAAAGTAATTTCACCAGCCTTTATTAAACATTATTAAAGAGAAAAAATCAAGCAACTTATAATACTTAAATGTTCAAACTGCTCTCCTCCAGCCCTGATGCAGGCTCTGCACCTTTTAATAAAGGAACGTTTTAAATGACGTGAATATCCGGATCAACCGATTTCTTCAGCGGCTACTCCAATGCGCTCATGCAATTCATTTAATGATTGAACAGGTCGGAAGTACACATTTTCCTTCGTGCATAGACTATAGACATAGTCTCCGGAGCCTTGGCTTCCAGTACATACATACAATTTCAAGTTTATGTACTCTTACCAGCTTGCTTTACTTATTTCCACTATTTACCCCTATTTAACCCCCAACCCTTCAGTGGAATAATACCAAAATATAATCTAGTTCCTGATGTAATTATAATATAAACGTATACCAAATTTCAAGTAAATATCTCTATTTTATTTTATCAACCCATTTAATAATGGAGTGGGGGGTGGAAAATGTTATAAAAAAATTTGAGGTCTAGGCTTCTAGTACATACACAAAATTTTAAGTTTATGTACTCTTACCGGCTTGCTTTACTTATTTCCCTTTATTTACCCCTAATTACCCCCTAACCCTTCATCGAATATGTTCAAAAAAACAATTCAGTTCCAGATCTCATTATAATGTATAGGTGTACAAAATTTCAAGTCAATGTATTAAACCGTTCCGGAGAAAACGTGCGGACAAAAAGTTAAAGACAGACAGACAGAATTTTTTTTCACTCAAATTTAAAATCTCGACGTTCCATGACATTCTAAACCTATTTTAAGAAAAAAAATGGAATTTTAGGGTAGGTAGGGTGTATATCTTTTTGGTTGGGCACCATGGTGGTTTATTGTCCCCAATGAAGGACAGTAGAGCTCCTGTGACTCTGTAGGCTGTTTTGGTTCTTTCCCTTACAGTTTCCCTCCTCTTTAGTTGATTCGTTAGGTATGTTTCTAGGCATTTCATTATATTTGTGGTTCTGTAGTCTCGTATTTTGTATTCTTCCCCACTTGTTGGACTTGTTTTTGTCAATAGGTCTCGGATCATTACTAGGCTCTTCTTGAAGTTTATTTTCATTCCAGAGGAATTCAGATTCTTAGAAATTTAACGATGTATTGTTCTTCCTCGGCGATGATGAGTATATCGTCGGTGTATGCAAGTATGATGGGAGGCTTTATCGTTCCATCGTTTCCATTGAAATTCTGATCCTCCTTTATTGTGCTTTCTATCACTTGGTCCAGGACTGTGGTGAATAATCGGGGGGGGGATAGGGGTCATCCTTGTTTGACTTCTATATTCTTCATTTTTGATTCCGTCGTCTGTCCAAACCATTGTATTACAGTGTTTTCGTGTCATTGTTGACCAATTTAGTTCCTTTCCTGTTAATTGTTTTTCTATCTCCTTCTGGTATTTCTTTTTTATTTCTTCGTTCTGTAGCAGGGAAATGTGTCATTTGCTGTTTTGTTATATCTTTTTTTGTGTGCTTTTTGTTTCTTTATTACTAGTGTTTCATATATTTTGTGATCTGTTTTGTCGTTTGTTGCTTGTTTTACCTTAATGTTTTTAACCATGTCCCTTATTTTTCTATCCACTAGGATATGGTCTAGAGTTTTGCCGCATTATTTTTCTTATTTATAAATTAGAATAAATGTAAATAATGAATAGTTGCTCTTTACGTGTATGAGTTCTTTCGTGTTTGGAAGTTAAAAAGTAAATATGAACGAATGTTCATTGCATTTCTGATTCTGAACCCTCCTTTGGCACCTAAATATAATTGAGATAGGCTTTGACATTTTTATTTATCTCTGTTCGCAATTAAACCAACGTTATTGAAACCCGGGGAGAGCCAAATTTTAAAAAGTCTACTGATTACACAATTACAAAGACAGACACTTTTGTCTCAAAATTTTGAATTTTAAATGTCTTTGTGGCACCTTAAGATATTGATTGATTGAAAAAATAAATAGAAGCAGTTTATACTCACATGATGATACAACTTTTACAGAGTCGAGCTTTTCGATATCGCAAAAAAAATGTTTTCACTCCACCCTAATACAGATGCTGTAATTTTGTATGCATGTATGTTGGGCTTCATCTAGCGTAACACATGACTTTAATGATACGTAAACCTTAAATATGGTTTACTTTGTTTTCTCGCTATCTATGGATGAGTATGCTTCACTTGTCTTGCAATCTGGTTATAACACTCATTACGATAAATTGGAAAACGTTCAGCGTCGGTTCCTGATAATTTTAAACTTGAAAACTGAAGGTCCAGCAATCGGGGGTTACTCAAAATCAATTGCTTGAAAAATTTGATACTACTAGTCTTTCCGAAAGATGTGAGTCCATTGCTTTGCGTTTTATAGATGAAATTATGCATAATAAAGTAGATTGTAGTAAACTACTGAAATCAACTCAGCTTTCATGACCCACCCATTAATTCTCGTCATTCTCGTAGGTTTTATTTATCCACTCCTAATTCTAAGGTGTTAAAGTTTTCTCCCTTATTTAATATTTGTACCAGTTATGAGACTGATTTCTGTAAAGTGGACATATTTGCCTAGCATCCCGATGTTTTATTTACTGTGTTACAGTCTAAATGCCTTCATAATTTCTACGTGTACTTATTAGTTAGGTTAGATTAGGTTAAGTTAGTTTAGTTTCCTATCCTATAAATGGTTTTGTACTGTTGTACGCTTTAATAAATAAATAATTGCTAAGATAGTGATTGGCCATAAGCCGTTTGTAGCAAATTATCTGAAGGTAGGTAACACTCTGAAAAAAATCTGTTATAGATAAATGCCGAGATAAGTCTATACTACAAAATTTCCGTAGAAGATAGCTAAAATTTGCTTATTGGGAAGATATTTTTATTTGATGCATTTCACCGTAGTCTCCACCGATCTAGCCACCTTGCTTAGTTTTACTCCACACCACATCAGATGATATTGAAAAAAATGTCAAGTTGTTAACAGGAGGCAATATATCTATCACCTTCTTAATTTTTAGCATCTCCTTCTGATGTATATTATCAACTCTTTCAAAATTCTGTACAAAAATTATCGCATAATTTATAAATTCAGAACAAAATTTTTAGAATTATTGATTTAGTTATTCAAATGATGAACAATATGCCATCAAACTTGATGATCTACACATTACCCAAGTTTGCTGCATGGCATGTCTAGCAGCATCAGAACACGGTTGACTATTAGGCATATGGTCTCACCAAACTCATCCAATCGGTTTCTTGGAATTCATAGCATCTCCAGACACACATCTCAAAATCATTAATACGCCAAAACAATAGATACAAATGCAAGTCATGACACCGTTGTTTGTTTAAGCAAACGACAGTTGTCCTATCATGACTTTATTTTGCATAATATAATAATTTTAATAAAATGATGGCCACAGAAAATCAAAAACCAGGTAGGCTAATTTATAAATTAGATTATGAAAATCACATGTCTTAAATATGTATGAGGCCATTTAAATTCACATCAATTCATAAATAAACCAAGGAAGATATTCAAATATTTAACGGACGCCTCTTTTTTAAGGCGTAACGTGAAAAATAATTAGTCATTTTGGGTATTTATGTTCATGGATAATCATTACTTTTTATATACAGGGTGTCCTGTATAGTGCTGATGATATGACTCAGATATTTGCAATTCAAAATTGTGGCGTTTACTCACAGACTGTTTTGATGAATAGGTGCAAACAAAATTGATGATTCATTGATTTTTTTTCAATACGTCTGATTACAAAAAAGAAAAAATTTACATTGTTATTTAGAGTTGTCATTTATAAGAGATTTACATACATAAGATTTTTTTGCAGGATTTATTAGTACAACAGAGAACAATGGTAGGGCGTTTTTATTTATTAATTAAAAGTTACCTCATTTTCGTATTTTTAGCGGTGATATAATGTCATTTTGTGAAGAATGAAATTTATGTGAGATTATTATTCGGCACATGCAAATAAAATAGTTGCAAATTGTATTCGAAATGCAAACCGGAATGTTTTTTGCTCTTGTGGTCATAAAAATGTACATGTAAACAAATATACCAACCTAAAACAGACAGCAATGCCTGAAATATGCGACATGTACACTTTACGGCAGGGTTGGATTCTCGTTGTAGATAGGAGCCCGTTTAAAAAAGTCAAGGAAGCGCATATGCCATCTAAAAAGAAATGAAAACTTATTATTGTGTCCAAAGGAAGTGTGTAATAATAATCTAAGTTGTTACATTTTTTCGCTTCGTGCGCTCTTTGAACGAGAATGCTGCTTATGCTGCAGGCCAACTCGGTAGCTCTATGCTGATACACAGGGCCGGCATCTTTTCAATTTAGAGATGTGTAACACTGTGTTGAATGGCGCTTTTGTGCTGACACCTATTGGTGTGTCACATGTGTTGAAACAGCTTACATGACACAGTGACACTTTTATAACACTCAAGATGGCGGGAGCTGGAAGGTTCATGTGCGGTATCACAGATCACGCAGACGCACGCGCAGTTTAGTAGGTAAATGAAACAAGGCAATCAATCACAAACATAAAAAATTTATTCAAAATAAAAGTATTTCCTTCATCCATTTTGGATATAACAAAACTAGAAATTTGCAACAAGCTACACCAAAAATGAAAACGGACTAATCCTTATTGTTTAAATTGATATTTATAAAAACACCTTGAAATGTTTTATTTGTTTTTTGTCTCTTGTTTTTCATTAACTATCATTAACTATAATTTTTATTTCGCAAGCACACTTGTAGACAACAATCTCTAGATGGCAAACCTTTATGAAGCATTTTTTGTGTAGCTGTTAGTATAGCTCTGGGAATCCGCGAATCCCGCATCGTATTATTTAAACAGTGCTGCTGTGTTGCATTTGCAACACTGACACTGATACTTTAGTGCCAATGACGTAATGTACTTGAAACCATTTTGCTGTATTATGACACAATTGTGCTGATACTTTGTGTTGACACTTCAAGCAATGTCAGTGTTATTGTTTCAACACAAGAAAATTTAGAGTGTTACCCATGACTATTTCAATTCAACGTGTGGTGCTCAGTGTGGTAGTAGTAAATATTGAGAGAGGGGGAAGGAGAAGGATGCCGTAAAAAAATCAACTCTGCAGACTTTCTTAGTTATTTATTATAGTCATACATGTATAGGGTGATCATATGAACGTTAGAACCGCTTTTAACTTCGTTAATTTTGGAGTTACGTAAAAAGTTCAGAAACAAGAGCTATAGAAAATCACGTGTTTCCCAAAAATTGTTTCAGAAAAACAATTGAAAGTCGCATTTCGGAGATATGAACTTAACTTTCTTTTTTACTTCCACATCCAAGTAGCGGAGTGGAAGTATTGTAATCGTAAAAAAAATAGAAAATTTCATTTGTTAAAGTGGGCTTAGAATGTCATAAATCGTCGAGATTTTAAATTTGAGCCAAAAAATGTCTGCCTTACTGTCTGCCTGTCTGTCTATCGGTTTGTAACTTGTTTTTGTGCGCATGTTTTCTCAGCAACCGTTTAAGATATTGACTTGAAATTAGGTACACATAATAATATGTATTATAACGAGATCTGGAACTAAATTATGTTTTGCGCTAATTCCGGTGAAGGATTGGGGGATAAATAGGGGTACATAAGGGAAAATAAGTGAAGCAAGTTGGTATGAGTACAGTAACTTGGAATTCGGTGTATACTGGGTGAGCCACGCCCCGATATTTCCTAAAATATTTGGAATAGAAAATTGGAGGCCTTATTACACGACTAAAATGCCATCTTTTCAATAAAAAATCAAGTTTGGTGCACATCCGGTTTGACCGGAAATGCCCACAACTTTCGATTTTTAAATGGAACGCCCTATATGTTTTTACATTTTTGGAATCTAGAGGAAATTTTTAATACGATACATCCATTTTGGTCACTTTTTGATAAACATTAAAAATTTTATTAAAAAATCTATTTCTGAATCCAGAGTGCTGTGGTGCCCAAAATATATTTTAGTTTGTGTGCTACGTTACTATAAAAATAAAAAGAGCAATATGATTGCATTACTTAATTCTCTAGAGGCATTTAAAATTAAAAATATATTTCAGCCAAAATACAATGCAACCAAGCTTTTAGAAACATGCGGCTAATAGATATTAGATTAGTTGGCTTTGGAAACTAAAATGGCACATTTCTATGTAAATCTGGTAACCCAATAACATTGGAAAAATCATAGTAGCCATTGAATGTAATCAAACAATATCAGCTGTTAGACAGATACAAAAAAAGCGTTGCGGAAATCTCTTTGAGTAAAAATTAAAGAAAATGAATAATTTTAGTAGAAATGAAAAGGTCGATATGTTACTGATATATGGAGAGCGTCTCAAAAATTCAACTGCAGCTGCAGAACTGTATCAGCAACGATATCCTAACAGACGTCATCAAAGCAGACACTTGTTTGCCAGAGTGGAACAAGAATTAAGAAATGAACCCAATAAATAAGATGACCATCAAACATTTATTGTAAGTGAGGACAAAGAAATTGATGTATTAGGATTTGTGATGGTACACCCAACAACATCAACAAGGGAATTGTCAATGGAATGCGACATTAGTCAGTTTTCGGTTTGCAGAATTTTAAAGAAACATAAGTTTCGGTCTTATAAATACCAAATACACCAACATCTTTATGGAGATGATAACGACAGGAGGCTAGTATATTGCAACTGGTTCTTATATGCAGTACAACAAAACCCAGGTTTTCCCTTTCATATTTTATATTCAGATGAGAGTAGATTTACGAACCAAGGTATGTTTAACAGAAATAATACTAGGTACTGGGCTCAAGAAAATCCAAGGTTGGTAGGGCGGGGGAATATTCAGGAAAGATATGGGTTTAACTGTTGGCTTGGAGTACTTGGAGATCGAATAATTGGACCCATATTTTTTTATGGAACACTTACTGGCGAACGATATTTATTATTTTTACAAAACCAGACAGCAGAATTTCTTGACTTACTTCCTCTTGCCTATTTACAAAATCTGTTTTTCCAACAAGATGGTGCTCCCCCACATAATTCCAGAAGAGTGATGGAATATTTAAACAACTTGCACGGTGAACGCCTTATCGCAAATCGAGGTCATATCAGGCGGCCTCCTAGGTCACCTGACTTAACACCCCTCGACTATTATGTATGGGGCACTCTCAAAAATAAAGTTTATAAAACTTCTTCAAATACCCGTGAAGAGCTGCAAAATAAAGTTGTACGGGCTCTTAATGAAATAATGCCGGCTGAATTGCGTAGAGCCATTCAAGCAGCTGTACGCAGAGCCGAATTGTGTATAGAAAAAAATGGTGGACATTTTGAACAATATCTATAAATATCAATTTATGGTTTAATTATATTAATTATTTTAAAGATACCTACTGTTACCTAGTTTAAGTTTAATTGTTCAAACGGAATTGATTTTTATTTATTTACAGGCCCGATATTTATGTTCATTTAAATAAAACTTTGAGAACCGAACTGATGTCTCATTCTATTGCAAATGTCCTTGTGGATGTAATTGTGTTTACCTCCACATACCTATGCTATACTTAATTGTAACGTTCTTTGCGCTCACAATTATTAAATGTTTGATAGCTCAAAATTGCCTATAACTACACGAGTCTGTCTGACAGCTGATATTGTTTTATTACATTCAATGGCTACTATGATTTTTCCAATGTTATTAGGTTACTAGATTTACACAGAAATGTGCCATTTTAGTTTCCAAAACCCACTAATCTATTATCTATTAGCCGCACGTTTCTAAAAGCTTGGTTGCATTGTATTTTGGCTGAAATCTCAAATATTTCTGAGCGGAATTTCAAAATTTTGATATCATTAGATTCGTATGAAAATGAGGTATTTAAAAATGTTGGTGAACGATTAAATTCCCATTTAAAAAAACCGAGTTAGTGGGTAAAAATCACATTTAAAAATTTTAAACGCCTCTAGAGAATTAAGTAATGCAATCATATTGCTCTTTTTATTACTTCCACATCCACGTAGTGGATTGGAAGTATAGTAATCGCAAAAAAATTTTCAAAAATTTTTATTCGTAAAATAGGTTTAGAATGTCATGAAACGTCGAGATTTTAAATTTGAGCGAAAAAAAATTTTCTGTCTGTCTGTCGGTCTGTCTGTCGGTCTGTCGGTCTGTCTGTCGGTCTGTCGGTCTGTCGGTCTGTCTGTAACTTTTTTTGTCCGCACGCTTTCTCCGGAACGGTTTAAGATATTGACCTGAAATTTTGTACACGTATATATTATAACGAGATCTGGAACTGGATTGTTTTTTGAGGAAATCCGGTGAAGGGTTGGGGGTTAAATAGGGGTAAATAGGGGGAAATAAGTAAAGCAAGCTTCTAAGAGTACAGAAACTGGAAATTCGGTGTATGTAGTAGAAGTTAAGGCCTCAGATTTTTTTATAATATTTTTCAACCCCCCACCACCCCTACCCCATTAATGGGGTTGATAAAATAAAGTTGAGATATTTATTTGAAATTTCGTACACGTATGTATTATAACGATGTCTAGAATTAGATTATATTTTGGGATGATTCCGTTGAAGGGTTGGGGGTTAATTTGGGGTAAATAGAGGAATATAAGTAAAACAAGTTGGTAAGAGTACAGAAACTTGAAATTCGGTGTATGTACTAGAAGCCAAAGCGTCAGATTTTTTAATAATATTTTTCAACCCCCACCACCCCTACTCCAATTTGAAAAGGGTTGATAAAATGAAATTGAGATATTCATTTGAAATTTTCTACGCGTATGTATTATAACGACATCTGGAACTAGATTATATTTTGAGATAGTTCCGTTGAAGGGTTGGGGGTTAAATAGGGGTAAATAGGGGAAAATAAGTAAAGCAAGCTGGTAAGACTACAGAAACTTGAAATTCGGTGTATGTACTAGAAACCAAGGTCTCAGATTATTTATAATATTTTTCAACCCCCACCACCCCTACTTCATTATTAAAAGGGTTAATAAAATAAAATCGAGATATTCATTTGAAATTTGGTACACGTATGAATTATAACGACATCTGGAACTAGATTATACTTTGAGATGATTCCGTTGAAGGGTTGGGGGTTATTTAGGGGTCAATAGGGGGAAATAAGTAAAGCAAGCTGGTATGAGTACAGAAACTTGAAATTCGGTGTATGTACAAGAAGTTAAGGCCTCAGATTTTTTTATAATATTTTTCAACCCCCCACCACCCCTACCCCATTAATGGGGTTGACAAAATTAAGTTGAGATATTCATTTGAAATTTCGTACACGTATGTATTATAACGACGTCTGGAATTAGTTTATATTTTGAGATGATTCCGTTGAAGGGTTGGGGGTTAATTTGGGGTAAATAGAGGAATATAAGTAAAACGTTGGTAAGACTACAGAAACTTGAAATTCGGTGTATGTACTAGAAGCCACAGCGTCAGATTTTCTTATAATATTTTTCAACCCAACTACCCTTACTCCAATATGAAAACGGTTGATAAAATAAAATTGAGATATTCATTTGAAATTTGATACACGTATGTATTATAACGACGTCTGAAACTAGATCATAATTTGAGATGATGCCGTTGAAGGGTTGGGGGTTAAATAGGGGCAAATAGGGGAAAATAAGTAAAGCAAGCTGGTAAGGCTACAGAAATTTGGGATTCGGGGTATATACTAGAAACCAAGGCCTCAGATTTCTTTCTAATAATTTTCAAACTCTACCACCTCCGCTTCATTATTAATGGGATTGATAACATCAAATTGAGATATTCACTTGAAAGTTAGTACACATATGTATTGTAGTGACATCTGATTGAGATGACTCCATTGGTAGGTTGTAAATAGTGGAAAATAAGTACGGTAAACTAGAAACTTCATTTTTAACGTATATGGTAGAAACCAACTCCTCAAACTTTTCTATGACATCTACTCCAAATATTATTAAAATTCTATGACCAATAATTTCCACATACTAGAGTGGAAATATAGTCAAGATGTTTCCTTTAAAGTGACTTGGACGAATAATCTGGATGTGGAAGTAGTGATTCCTTAGGCAGCGGTTTTTTTATAGTAACGTAGCACACAAACTAAAATATATTTTGGGCACCACAGCACTCTGGATTTAGAAATATATTTTTGAATGAAATTTGTTTATCAAAAAGTTACCAAAATAGACGTATTGTATTCAAAATTTCCTCTAGATTCCAAAAATGTAAAAATATATAGGGTGTTCCATTTAAAAATCGAAAGTTGTGGGCATTTCCGGTTAAACCGGATGTGTACCAAACTTGATTTTTTATTAAAAAGATGGCATTTTAGTCGTGTAATAAGGCCTCCAAATTTCAATTTCCTATTCCAAATATTTTAGCAAATATCGGGGCGAGCGCAATTCGTGACTCACCCGGTATACTAAAAGCCAAAATCTCAGATTTTTTAATAATATTTTCACCCCACTACCTCTTCGTTATTAAAGGGTTTAATAAAATAAAATTGAGACATTCACTTGAAATTTGAAGGGTTGGGGGTTATATAAGGATAAATAGGGAAAAGTATGTCAAGCAAGTTGGTAAGAGCACGGAACTTGGGATTTGGTGTGTATGCTAGATGCGATGGCCTCAGGTTTTCTTATAATATTTTCCATCCCCCACTACCCCCACTTCCTTATTAAGGAGGGTGATAAAAAAATTGAGATTTTCACTTGAAATTTGGTACACGTATGTATTATACGACATCTGAAACGAGATTATATTTTGAAATGATTCCGTTGAAGGAGTAGGGGGGGGGGGGTTAGAAGTAAATAGGGAAAAATAAGTAAAGCAAGCTGGTAAGAGTACAGAGACTTGGGATTTGGAGTATATTCTAGAAATCAAGGCTTCAGATTTATTTCCAATATTTTTCAATCCCCCACCCCACCACCTCCACTCAATTATTGCAGGGGTTGGTAACATAAAATTGAGATAATCACTTGAAAGTTAATAACCTATGTATTGCAATGACATTTGTTTGAGAAGATTTCGATGAAGGGGTGGTAGGTGGGAGGTTGTGAATAGGAGAAAATGAGCAAGTTAATAAGAGTCTAAAAACTTAATTTTTAACGTACCTATATGTTAGAAACTACAACTACAATTTTTCTGTGCATCTTCCCCAAATATTACTAAAATTATATGATCAATAATTTCCACACACTCGAGTGCAAATATAATTAATATAATTCATTTAAAGCGACTTGCATGACAAATCTGGATTTGGAAGTAGTGATTGCTTAGGCAGCGGTTTTTTTTAATGGAATACCCCGTCTATTTTTACACAATTTGAAAGGCCATAAAAAGTTTTTAATGGTATACAAAACATAACATTTATCTTAAAAAATTTGTATCTAATTAACTATAAATTGACAATTTATCAAATTAGCCGTGAAAAATAAAAATATGTAGTTTAAAGTAAACAATATGTCAGTTACGTCGTACGTCGTACGTTACGTATATTTGTTGATAAGTAATTTCACCTGGTCCTACATAAAATGGAAAATTTTGATTGTTAGATATTTCTCGGACTACCATGACTTAATGGGTACAAAATATAAAATTATGTGTCTAGTATAGAGCTTTTAGGGAAAATACCATCTTTCATATATCATTAAAAGTCTTTTTATGACCTTTCAGCTATTAACACTAACCTAATAATTTCTTCATGCATGCGGTTGTCGATAGCTGTTATTTACGGGGGTACTAATAAACAGGGCTGGTAATAACATAAGCGCGCATGGGAGCGTTCTGTATGATCCGAAGTACCAACCTTAAATGGCACCACACGCCCATGCAGGCGAGATAAATTTTAGAAACTGTACATTCTGATAAAAGTTTAATAATAGTTCAGAACGATTGTATTTTTTTCCACAGACGTATCTATTTGTCGCTGCAAGGCATATGGTGCTCAGCATCACCACTCTGTTTTACGTGTGGTGCTCGAGCCTGCGAGCACCACTATGGTCGCCGGCCCTGCTGATATTGTGGCCTTGTAAAGAAGGTTTTAGTTGCCCAAGTCGTTCTAGTGTGGGCCACCCTACGAGCGACGTGGTTAGCGTCACTGGTTTCACCTGGCTAGCATAGTAAAGATACGGAGAGCAAAAGGGCAGTGGAGTTCAAGGCTTGGGCGCTATTGATTACTGAGTGTAATCAAGGAAAATTGAAGATAAAGATAAAGATAAACAAAAGACAAATATTACATATGTACAATATAACTATATTACAAAATATTATATTACAAAAAAATATGAGCTATCACAGCATCAGCGATACTGTATAGCAAAATATTAAACCGAAATATGTACAAGATAAACTATATTACCAGATACTCTATATTACAAATTGCTCAACAGCAAGATAAACTTGAGGCGTATACGGGACAAAAAAAATATATTACAAAAGATACGTCTCGTAACGTTACCTCAATACTAAAATCATATATTACAACAAGATATGAACATTTACGAGATTTGAACCGAACTATAATACAAAGGTATCTCGCAAACGATCCGACAACAAACTATTTACAGCACTAGATATACTAAAGTGCAACACAAGATATATTACAAAATAAGGCCTGGGGCTACTTGAGAATCTTACGAGAGACAAAATAACTATATTACAAAAAAATGTCTCGTAACGGTTTCTCAATACTCACAAAACATATATTACAACGAAATTCCTCATGGCTTTACCACATCAACTCGATATACACTCGTTACACAAAATGCACCATGACTATTACCATATTTAACCAAACAAAAGTGCATATACAATACTACGATAGAAAATTTCAACAATGAATTAAGATAAAGGTAACTGTGAATTAAAATATATTACAACGAATTCACAAAACAAAATCTTACAAAAGACGCTTGGTTCTACGATTTAAACTAAAGATACTTGGTTTTATGAACCAAAACTAAGTACATTGCTTTCATGAAGCGAGAACTACTATAAGTGAAAATAATCCCTTTTATGTGAGATAATAATCAAAAGTACTTATCTTTTGTTTTAAAAGTCCTGGTGAGAGAAATTCCTAAGTGCGCTCCTATTCTGGGATCAATACGGATTTAAATGTTATGTAGGCTGATGTTGGGTACCTCCATTTTGCTGACTTGGAATGATTTACTTAGTAGTAAAATCTTACAGATGCGTTATGTCGAGAAATTCCATAATAAAGAGAAACGTAGTATTGTAGAATTCATTTACTAATTATTAAGAAAAGCTGAATATAGGTAGTTGTTCACGAAGCAAAGGTGTAACATCGAGATCACTTCGAAGATAAAATGAAATTTGTAATTATATAGAAAAAATAAAAGAACCTTATACGTCTATAAGGTTCCTTTCTATTAATATCCCCATTTAGGGTCTTACAAAATTTCTATTACGTCCACCTCGAAGGACGGCTCGAGTGAAAGAGAAGGAATTTAGTCTAACGCGGCGTATTGTGACATATGTCCCAGACCGACAGTAACGTGGCTCCGCAGAAAAAGTAGTTCTCTTTAAATTATGAAATATTGAGTTAAATAAAGGATCTATATTGTTACTGATAGTTCTACTTTTCATGTGACTATTCGACTTTATTATAAATACTCGATTCAACTTCATTTTTCAGTTAGTTTGATTTATTTATTTAATTTAATTTGAATATTATCGAGCGTGCACCGTTCAACACCCCGATGCGTAAGCATAAGCTATTACCAACTTCTCATCTGTTTAGGAAAGTTCGATATAGTACCAGAGCATAGGATAATAAAATGTTTGATTATTAAAATTTTTCTAATAAATGTTAGAAAATGTAACGAAGGATGCTTTTGTGCATTCCGCACGTTACAATATACCAAGAACCTGATACATTTTTCAACTCTACCTGATAAGCTTTCAGATAGTGTGATATACTTACTTGTAGTCCTATCGAACACCATCGCAATGGGTCTAGTGTGGGTCCCTGAATTTTTCGATATCTGATTACCTTGCCACAAGAAAGAAAGAAATTTGACCCTAGTACAGTTGCGCTAGAAACGTCAAAGAATTTCTAATAGCAACAGGAGCTGTAATGGGAAAATCAATAAAATAATGATAAAACATAATCAAATGCAAATGCAAATTCCCTACAATGTAAGAGTAATCTAAAATAGAATTGAGGAAATGAATATATTACTAGCAAAAATACTCGTAATTATTTCAAACTCTTACTAAAGACTTATTCATAGTTAAGTACAAAAACATATATCTTTCTAAACAAAATACTTTGCTGGCTACATGCCACGAACAACATTGAATTATAAGAAAGAAATATGCACATTACGTACAGAAAACTGTCACAATAATGTTAGTTTTAATTTTAAATTATTCTGTTCAACAAAACCAAAAAACAACTAAAGACAAAAACACCTACCAAAAACTTTAAAGACTTTCACAGACACGTGTTTCTGTATCCTACACAAGGATACTTCTTCAGTGCTACTTCTTTCAAAGTTGAAAATGAACTAAACAGTCACTTACCAGGTAATAGGTATTTATGCAATAGTTATTTATGGTTCTAACGAACAGGATAATCCAAAACAGATTTCGGAGAATTACCAATACAGGTATAATCATAAAACATAATCAAATGCAAATGCAAATTCCCTACAATGTAAGAGTAATCTAAAATAGAATTGAGGAAATGAATATATTACTAGCAAAAATACTCGTAATTATTTCAAACTCTTACTAAAGACTTATTCATAGATAAGTACAAAAACATATATCTTTCTAAACAAAATACTTTGCTGGCTACATGCCACGAACAACATTGAATTATAAGAACGTAATGTGCATATTTCTTTCTTATAATTCAATGTTGTTCGTGGCATGTAGCCAGCAAAGTATTTTGTTTAGAAAGATATATGTTTTTGTACTTATCTATGAATAAGTCTTTAGTAAGAGTTTGAAATAATTACGAGTATTTTTGCTAGTAATATATTCATTTCCTCAATTCTATTTTAGATTACTCTTACATTGTAGGGAATTTGCATTTGCATTTGATTATGTTTTATGATTATACCTGTATTGGTAATTCTCCGAAATCTGTTTTGGATTATCCTGTTCGTTAGAACCATAAATAATTATTGCATAAATACCTATTACCTGGTAAGTGACTGTTTAGTTCATTTTCAACTTTGAAAGAAGTAGCACTGAAGAAGTATCCTTGTGTAGGATACAGAAACACGTGTCTGTGAAAGTCTTTAAAGTTTTTGGTAGGTGTTTTTGTCTTTAGTTGTTTTTTGGTTTTGTTGAACAGAATAATTTAAAATTAAAACTAACATTATTGTGACAGTTTTCTGTACGTAATGTGCATATTTCTTTCTTATAATTCAATGTTGTTCGTGGCATGTAGCCAGCAAAGTATTTCGTTTAGAAAGATATATGTTTTTGTACTTATCTATGAATAAGTCTTTAGTAAGAGTTTGAAATAATTACGAGTATTTTTGCTAGTAATATATTCATTTCCTCAATTCTATTTTAGATTACTCTTACATTGTAGGGAATTTGCATTTGCATTTGATTATGTTTTATGATTATACCTGTATTGGTAATTCTCCGAAATCTGTTTTGGATTATCCTGTTCGTTAGAACCATAAATAATTATTGCATAAATACCTATTACCTGGTAAGTGACTGTTTAGTTAATTTTCAACTTTGAAAGAAGTAGCACTGAAGAAGTATCCTTGTGTAGGATACAGAAACACGTGTCTGTGAAAGTCTTTAAAGTTTTTGGTAGGTGTTTTTGTCTTTAGTTGTTTTTTGGTTTTGTTGAACAGAATAATTTAAAATTAAAACTAACATTATTGTGACAGTTTTCTGTACGTAATGTGCATATTTCTTTCTTATAATTCAATGTTGTTCGTGGCATGTAGCCAGCAAAGTATTTTGTTTAGAAAGATATATGTTTTTGTACTTATCTATGAATAAGTCTTTAGTAAGAGTTTGAAATAATTACGAGTATTTTTGCTAGTAATATATTCATTTCCTCAATTCTATTTTAGATTACTCTTACATTGTAGGGAATTTGCATTTGCATTTGATTATGTTTTATGATTATACCTGTATTGGTAATTCTCCGAAATCTGTTTTGGATTATCCTGTTCGTTAGAACCATAAATAATTATTGCATAAATACCTATTACCTGGTAAGTGACTGTTTAGTTCATTTTCAACTTTGAAAGAAGTAGCACTGAAGAAGTATCCTTGTGTAGGATACAGAAACACGTGTCTGTGAAAGTCTTTAAAGTTTTTGGTAGGTGTTTTTGTCTTTAGTTGTTGTTTGGTTTTGTTGAACAGAATAATTTAAAATTAAAACTAACATTATTGTGACAGTTTTCTGTACGTAATGTGCATATTTCTTTCTTATAATTCAATGTTGTTCGTGGCATGTAGCCAGCAAAGTATTTTGTTTAGAAAGATATATGTTTTTGTACTTATCTATGAATAAGTCTTTAGTAAGAGTTTGAAATAATTACGAGTATTTTTGCTAGTAATATATTCATTTCCTCAATTCTAATAAAATAATGTATATAAAAACTTATCTAATAACTCTTTCAAAATAATTTTATTGTATTGGTTTCAACTTTAAACACAAAGGAATAAGAAGGTATATGCCTTGGTGGTTAAGATCGTGATTTTTCGACATGTTTGCATTCATCTTCAAAGATTTCGACTTGTAGTATTTAAAACGAATGTTTTATATTATCAAAAGTGATAATGTAACTAAGTTTCAACTGAAATAAGTTTTGGTACAGCCGAAAACTATTTACGTCGTTTTGGAGGGTAAAAATATATGTTCAGTACAAAAAAATATGTACCTACTAGCTGAAAATCGTACAAAAATATTTCTCTTTAAAAAAATAAAAATTGAGTTGAACCTTCTGAATATTAATACACTATTCTGTAATGCTCTGTATTTCAGTTTATTGTTTTGAGTTGAAAGTGGCTTACATTACTTATTCTCTTTGTTTTTATTACTTTTTTTGGGCTAAAATAATAATTTCAAATAGGAATTACTCCGTGCCAAAGCTGAATTGAAGAAGTAGCCGCATATAATTAACCCCTGCTATACCTCTCGAAATATTCTTTAAAAACTTTTACTATATACAGTATGTCTCACTTTTAAAGACTCCCATATCACAACTCTCTTATCAAGTATGCGATTTTTTTAAAATTTGGGTGGAAGGTACTTACCCATTGTGACGTTAAATTAGATTCCGCCCAGTGAGGCTACGATTGTTTTTTAATGTTGCCGTTGGTACCTGAAGAAAAAAAGGATATGAATTTTCTTCTTTTCTTTTGTTGATAGCAAGGAGACCAAATAAAATAATGTGTATTCATATTTATCGATGGCTAAGTAAAGATACTCCAAGAACCTTAATGTTTACTATGTGATTTTTAGTCATTATAACTTAGATTCATTGTTTTGTTATATCTGGGGTGTTATTATAACTTCATTTAAGGTAATTTTTCGTGTTATTGTTAGAAGGAAATTTCGTTTGTTAACCTGAAAATGATAAACGCACATACAAAATTTAGTAATCACTACGAGCGGGCATATATTTTACGACTTATTGTAATTATTCAAGCTAATGCTATTTGCTCTCACCTGTAGTGGAGAATTTCTCATTTAGTTAAACAAATAAGTTTGTAAACCTTCGAATTTACCTCTCCTTGATTAGCTGTCATATTTAAGAGATAGGGAATAACGTGTTACCAACATTTGGTTATAAATGGAACATTTACTAAAGTCATTAAATCGTGGTTTTATTTATTTTATTGTTTACATGATCCAATAATGGGTTTTGTGTATCTTAGTTTCTATTCTAAGGAGACTTTTAATCATTCTATGGCTGGAACTAATTTTCTGTTACTTATCAATTCCTAGGGTATTTTCCTATGAGATGTTGAATTGTGATTGATCGTTAAAACAGAAAAAAACAGGTGATTAGGAAAAAAACGGTTGGTTTCGAAAACCGGCGTGCTCTTCCTTTCTTTATTGAGTCATCAAGCCGATTAGTCAGGATTTTTATAATTGCTTGTAAAACCAACCCCAACTTAATTACGGGGGATTATACTATAAAATTCTTACATTTGGAAGGCCTAATTGTGTGTAGCTGTTTGAAGCCAAATTTTGTTATAGAGGACTTCTAAATAGGCAATAAATACGACATTATTGAATACCTGTTTGTGCCCTGACGATTTTGCGGGTAAGCACCATCTTGAATTTTCTGGAAATTCTGATTCCTAATTTTTGCCATTCTTTTTTGTAGGCAATCTGGATAATTTGGGTAATTTGGGTAATTTGAAATAATTTGGAAAATCTGGAAAATTAGACATTGTACTCAAGTGGTTGGTACTAAGTTACAAAAAATTGTGAAGCTGATAAGCTGTGGATGTCTATGTAGTTTTTATCGACTTGGAAATTGGTGAATCGATTGTTGGGAGGTCCCGCGAAGCCATTTTCTGAAGTCGTCGTTTTGGTGTGGTCACATGTCACAGTTGAGACACATGGTTTCTGGTTATGAGGTCACATGAATTTAAATGTGATGAAATACTGAAGCTGAGGTGTACATGAGGTTTCTGCAGTAACAACAGCATAGTGACCTGTACTAACAGATTTTTGCTCAACGCTGGATACCGGATAAGTACCTTTTTTTCTAATGTTACCGGGATAACTAAAAGTTATATGTGTATTAATACTCTGCCGATATATTTTAATCTTTACTTATTTCTCTATATACTTATATCATATTTATGGTTAAATATTTTCATTAGTTACTCAATTAAACATATGTGAAAATAAGACATGTGAGTAACTGCGCAGTTAACATCTTATTTACAGGTATTTTATGGTTATATCATTAGTTTATAAGGTATATCAATCTTTTTTATTTACGTTGTTCATTGGCAGCATCAATATAGAGCAACATATTTTATTTCAACCTAACTAGAAATCATTGACAGTACATCATTAGAGATCGTTAGTAAATTGTCAGTATATTGCTAACAATTGATTTTCAGAATATCAGTGATCAACCAATAGTAGTTTTGTAAAAAAGTAAAATATTATTTGTAAGTTATTGGTATAATAGTATTTATTACTGATCGTAGATCTAGCGAATAAGATTCTTTTTTTAATAATTTCCTATTAATAATATTCATAAAACTGAGCCGATTTGTACATTATTAATTGTATTTTGTATGTAAATTAAATAATTATTTTAAATAAATTTCTTTTGTGTTTTGACTTAGATTAAATTTAACACGGTTTTTGGTAGTTTTTTGATAATCGGTGTGTCATACTCAATCTAAGGGGACTGGAATTTATAGGATTTATATTTATGGCGCTCATTTCAACCTATGGCAAAATTGAAATCGTTAAAAATAAACGATCTTCACCTCTGAGAGTCTCGTGATAGAGCTAGCCGACCTTAAGATTTAAGAACTAATTGTAGTCAAATTTCACTTTGTATTTCGTAATTTCAATTTAACCCGTAACACCATCAGGAGATTGTGTCACGTTAAAATATTTAAAAATCCACCAGTGGCGTACGTCGTTATAAAAAAGAATGTATCTAATTCTCAAAAATATTAGGTATTAGACAAAGTTTTAATAGTAAAACAGTCTCATAATATTGAAAGATATTCTTTATAGGATTTTGCAAACAGCAGAAAAAATAACTATCTATGAGAACTAAAAGAAAAACTATACTAATGAAATCGCTGCATTTTTTCGATAACCTGAATTCTGGTTATGCTAGCAAATTAAAATCCTAAAATGAATTTGTATAATCACTTATTTGAAAATTTTCATTCAACAACTAGCATCATATTAATCTCATATCTTGTTTGTTGTTATCAAAAACTCACTAAAACCGAATTTTAACAAAATAGTGTATTTGGTGTTCACGTAAAAGAAAAATAAAACTTCCCTTTTTAAAGTACCAATTATTACAGTCATAATTTTATTTTCAGACGTAATAAGGAGTTAATTAAGCTGGAGGAAGACAGGCTTTTCACTTAGAATTAATCACATGGCGTCAGTCAGTTTACTTAACAGTTAAAATCAAACAATAATTGACTTGGAAGTAAAAAATAGTTCAATTTTTGATTCATGAACAATTCAATTAATAATAAAATTTACGTAAATAACTAAATCATACTTCGTTCAACATATCACATGATTAATTCTAAATGGAACTACAGTCTTTCTTCAGCTTAATTGACTTAGTTACGTCCGAAAATAAAGTTATTACTAATAATAATTGGTAGGTACTTTAAAAGGAGGACTTTATTTTATCATCTTTTTGAAATTCGGTATGAATGACTCTTTTATAACAATGAATAAGATTATGAGATTGTTTCACAGTTAAAATATTACCTAATATCATTCATTGAAAAATTTGGTTCGTTTTTCTTCATAATGAAGAACTCTGCTGGTGGAATTTTCAAAATTTTACGGTAAGTACTTTCCACCCAAATTTTAAGGAAATCCTAACAATGGGATTTAATATATAATAAAGGAGGTGTGATACGGGAGTCATAAAAAGTGAGACATACTATATACTAAAATGTTTTACATATCACTTATTTTTATAATATTTCGATGCAACGTATTTATATAAAATTTTTCTCACTAAACCTTTTGCCGCAATAAATTATACTTCAAAGTATAAAATAATTTATCATATTGTTGCGTGTTTTCACCCTTTAGAAAATACCCTTTGTGAATCTGTGGGTTCTAAATAATTTCAACAAGGGGTAAACCACAACACTTTATTTAATAATTTACTGATTATTCAATATTTCTTAATTAACCAAAATAACCTTTACACTTTGTTTACTTGATATTTAACCTCACTTTTTTCGCTACCAAACTTCACTTTAATAAACTTCCCCTTCCGCCGGTAATCGCGCCTTATATACTCTGAAATTGCCTCCAGAGTCATCTAGATACCAATCGAGAATCTTCTCTCACCACACTCTAGAAAACTCTATCTCTTTCTGTAAGTCATTATTAGGCATAGGCGTATCATAGGGGGGTGTAATGCATAACAACATTTCATAGACATATACAATAGCTGAAAACAATAATTTTCAAGTATGAACTTACCCACACAGAGCATACAAATTTTTGAAAAAGTCAACTTTCTTAAGTTAAAAGTTGCTTTTTACGAATGTTTTGAGTATGTGGCAAATGTATTTAAAAGCATTTTTAGACTTTCTAGGGATGTGGCAGGGGTTAATTATACGAGCAACCATACAATTAAGCGTTTACAGAGGGTAACTGATATTTTAAATTATTATTTTAATCAAAAAAATTAATAACACTTATAAGCGGTCTAGGATACTCTGAATCTCTAACTATACAGAGACACAAAAATTAAGTGATCTGAACCCGGGACCCGACATAGTAATCCCTATGAATTTCGACGTGCTGAACACGAGTCCGATGTCCGATGTCTAAAAAATTATTCATACTCATGTACTATTATATTGTATGCATACTACTAAAAGCATCATGAAAATCTTATTTTAAAGATATAATATCTGCACATCATTACAAAATTTTAAATTTTTTGTATTTGTATTTGTCTGTCAAGAATGACAATGTATCATGGATTAGACAATCAAGGTATTCAAAGAATTTCACTATAACTATGGTAATGAAAATGTTTTTGTTTGTCGCTATGACTTTGTTTATAAGTAACGATTAAATAAAATCACTTCTGTTCACCTCGTACGACTGTGGTTTATCTCAAGCAGATTAAAGTGGTTTACGTTTATTACAAAATGTGTGATATACAACAAAATTCATTAGAAATTGAAGCAGCTAATATGGTTACTAGTAGCTTGTTGCCAGCAAAATCAAGACAACAGTACGAGATTGCCTATAATCTTCTTATGGGTACATAAGTAAAAGTATATTAGGCAATGAAAATGTACTTTTGGCGTACTTTGAAGACATATCTAAAACATGGAAGTATTCAACACTTTGGTCGAACTACTCTGTGATCAAGGCGATGCTGAATTTATGGAACAATCACGCCACATAAGCAAATATAGTCTTATTGTGTTTTTGAAAAGGAAAGGCAAAGGATTCAGACCAACAAAATCCAAAATACTGACTAAGGAGCACATGGATAATTTTCTTATGGAAGCACCAGACGAAAATATTTAATGCTGAAAGTGTTTCTCCAGATCTGAGTCTGGGTATTTAAGGATTCCAAAAGATACGTCAGGATCGGCCTGCCCATGTGTTATTGGCCGTGGTTAAATTTACAAAGTTAAGATAGCTATTTCAAATTTTGGTAAATCTGGCCCTGTACTTTTCCTTAGAATCATTTTTTAACTTTGTGTGTTCGATATATCGATTCTGAGCTATGCCTAAATATTTATAAACCTCGCTCGGATCCAGTGTATTGATAGTTTTCATTGTTTCAGCTTGGTTGTGTTTTTACTATTGCGGATGTTAATAGTTGCACATTTCTCTAGGCCAAATGACATCTTTATATCATCACCAGGGATCAGACATTTTATCTCGGTGCCAGAGACGGCTCCCTTATAGACGTAATATTATATTGCAAACATTTGCTGAAACAATCAGAAATACGACGAAGTGGTGAAACATTTATTATTGTCAGCTACAATGTAGCTATTTGGCAATTTTAACTTAAAAACGGTAATAGTGCTTACAAAAACACGTAAGACATATCTAGCAAATAAAAAGAAAATTTTGAATCAAACACACACTTTCCTGTTCTGTTTAATGTATGGCGTGTTTATTTTATTTATTTTCATAATAATTAAATATGAAAACCCAATTAACATCTGGCACCATAAAACATTTTCCTCAATAAAATAATTTTTTTTATATGATATTAAATAATATATAACAAACAAAGTTAAAGATTAATTGCATAAAACTGCCATTTAGCGTGTGCATCACGTGATAAAGTGAATATACATATTTCCGCACAAAATATGTCAGTGCTAGTGGCTCTACTGATAGTGACAGCCAACGTAGTTTTAATTTAGATTTAGTGGAAGTGATGGTGGGATGTAACATACCGTGGTCAAAACTAGATAATCCACTTTTCGACATTTTTGGAAAAGCGTATTAGTGGCAAACATAACAATGTTCAAGGGCCGTCAGAAACGACAGACAGAAGAAAATATTTATCAACGGAGTGTGACAGACAATGTTAGACAAAAAATTTCTTCTGAGCTTACTGGGAAATACATCTAGGTTAGTGTGGACGAACCACCATTGCTTGTGGTGAGAAGGCAGCGAATGTTTTAGTGGGCGCATTAGAGGAAAATTGTTCAGAGCGTGGACACTTGATCGCCTCCAACGTTGTAGAAACGACAAACTGTCGCATTATAGTGAAGGCAGTGGATTCAAGTCTACAAGAGTTATGGGGTGATAAGTATGTAAAAAATAAGGACAAGGTCTTATTATTTCTTACTGATGGACTGAATTATATGAAAGCTGCAGGGCAAATTATAGAGGAAACATATCGCAATATGCTGCATGTAACATGTCTAGCACATGGACTCCACAGAATTTCTGAAACTATTAGAGGGTGCTACGCTAATGTTGATAACATAATATCTAGTGTAAAGAGAGTTTTTCTGAAAGCGCCACATCCTGAACGTTTATTTAAATAAATGCTTCCAAATATATCATTACCTCCAGCGCCCATTAGAACACGGTGGGGAACTTGGCTAAAGGCGGCAACACACTATTTTTGCCATTTTGAAAACGATAAACTAGTAGTACTGCAGTTGAATCTAGATGAAGCGGTTGTTATTTCACAGGCTCAACAGGCATGTATGGATTCAAGTATTCAAGAAGGTCTTAAGACCATACAAGGAAGTTTCTCGCCAATTCCTCTAGCCATAAGGGGCCTTCAACATATGCCAACATCAAAATTTACTGCAGTTGATGCAATAAATATCCTGTTCGATCTCCGGAAATATAGTTCAAACAAAATTCCAAAAGTTTTAAAAACTAATCCCAGATTTGTAACGATGTCATCTGTAATTGACCTTTTAAACGGTAAAGACGTAGACTTTCTACACCAGGCAACTTTAAGAAATTTCCCATAGTTTAAGCACGCCCCGATGACATCTGTGAACGTTGAGCGGTCTTCTTCTCATTATAAATGAATTTTTAATGACAGGCGGCGAAGGTTAACTTCGGAACATTTAGAACAAATATTTATGATACGTATTTGTTATAGGTCGTGAAGTTACACAAGCATGTGTTACTTTGAGGTAGTGAAAAACACATGTGTGTATTTTAGTTCATTGTTACATCCCCCAATACCTCCTCTTCTTGTGAGTGTTTAAACTCACCATATTAACTTTAGATGATTCCCTAAAAAAGTACACGGTAAGATCAATTGTATCATACTCGCATAAAAATCTTTCCGCGCCGGCAGAGCCAACCCTGTCTTTTGCGTCACCGAGATCAAATTTCCAATCTCTGATCATAACTAAATTCACGGGTAGTTCTATTTAAAGGTTCTAAATGCTCATTACTCTCTGCGTATAGCTTTATATCATCCATGAACATCAGATGCGTTATTCTAGTATTTTGTCGCATATTCAGATAATAGCCACGGGGTAGCATTCAGTAATGATGATAAAGGATTACGTGCCAAAGGGAGCTATGGCTGTCACCCTGAAATATACCCTTGAAAATGTTCCAACATTTGCTTATAGTGCAGTAAAAAAAGCATTTTAATTTGCACAGTCTGGATACAGCAAGATTATGATTTTATCCTGTTTCGGGTATCACCCGGAGTATATTCCTAAGTTTTGGACCTCGAAAACCTTGTGCTACTTTTTTTATAAACAATTGAATTTTTTTTACTGCGTTTTTCGAGCTTAAAATGTGAATAACTCCGGTTCTATAAGCCGGATCGGGGCAAACTAAAAACCAGTCTCTTCGTAATAAAATTGCCAATAAATTGTCGTTAGTTTCAATGGACTCAATTAGTTGTGACGTCACAAGTTAGGCAACCTCTATATACTAGTGTCATGACACACGGGTTGCCTGCCAAGCACACTGGAACTTGAGCCTTAATGCATATGTTTATAAGGCGACATTTTCGAGGATAGAAACATAGCATAGAACTTTATTTTATTTCTCCTCTGGAAGAAATATTTAAGGACTTCGAATAACTATTTCACATTCAAAAAATATGTTAAAATGTATATATCTATGTATGAGTTATAAAAACTTTATTTTAATTTTTGTTTACAGTTTTTGTAATACTTTATACTTGTATTGAAACATTCTTTATAGGATTTTGCAAACAGCAAAAATGTTTCAATACAATTATAAGCAAACAAATAATAATTCATTTTATACTTGTGTATGTTTATCGATACCTTGTCCATGTAATATGATAACTGAAATCTCTTAAATATTTCTTACACGGGAGAAATAAAATAAAATTGTATGCTATGTTTCTATCCCCGAAAATGTCGCCTTATAAACATATGCATTAAGGGTCAAATTTCAGTATGCTTGGCAGGCAACCCGTGTGTCATGACACTAGTATATAGGGGTTGCATAATCATGTGACGTCACACTAATTGAGTCCATTCTCTGAAATACGTACATAACCTACAAAACTGAAAAAACGAAAAAAAAAAAAACAGTATTTTTTTCATTTTAGTGCCCAAGACCGGCAACTCGACCAATTTGCATCAAACTTTCAGAAAATATACTTTTTGATGTAATAAAAAGACGCTGAAAAATTGGTGTCAAAATATTGAACCCATTGGCCAAAATTGCATTTGTTATCTAAAATTTGAAATGCCCGCCATTTTATGCCGTTAAGTCCAAAATGAATTTTTTTAATTTCAAAATGTAGATCACGACGTCAGCTTTCGAATGCAATTAAAATTATTTTTTTTAAATGTAATTTTGGCTACTTTTCTTACATTTGTTTATAACTCAAATAACAACAATTACATTTTTTCGGCCATTTTTAAAAACAAATTAAAGTTTTTTATCAGATCTGGTAGAGAATTTTGGGTCCTTTAATTTAAAAAAAAGAAAGTTCATTTTTGTTAACGTGAACTCGAGATATTTACCTTTTTGCATTTTAGCTAATTGTCAATTATCAAATGCATATTTTGAGCTAAAATTTGGACTGTATCATTCTGAAACGTATTCATTTCATACTATAAATTCAAAAAAAAATTAAGTTTTATAGAAATTTATTTACAAACATTATAATGTAAGTTAAATTGAGCTAAAAAGTGATTTTCTTGATTTTCTCATAAAGCTCAATTGCAAAATGCAATAACTTCCTTGTTTCTTAAAATTCGACTGACTTTATTTTTTTAAATACGTTATATTTTCCCTCGCATTTTGAAATAAAAAAATTTCATTTTGGACTTAACGGCATTAAATGGCGGGCATTTCAAATTTTAGATAACAAATGCAATTTTGGCCAATGGGTTCAATATTTTGACACCAATTTTTCAGCGTCTTTTTATTACATCAAAAAGTATATTTTCTGAAAGTTTGATGCAAATTCGTCGAGTTGCCGGTCTTGGGCACTAAAATGAAAAAAATACTGTTTTTTTCCCGTTTTTTCAGTTTTGTAGGTTATGTACGTATTTTAGAGAATTGAAACTAACGACAATTTATTGGCAATTTTATTACGAAGAGACTGGTTTTTAGTTTGCCCCGATCCGGCTTATAGAACCGGAGTTATTCACATTTTAAGCTCGAAATACGCGGTAAAAAAAATTCAATTGTTTATAAAAAAAAGTAGCACAAGGTTTTCGAGGTCCAAAACTTAGTAACATACTCCCAGTGATACCCCAAACAGGATAAAATCATAATCTTGCTGTATCCAGACTATACCTATCTCCTAATTTTTTTGGCCTTTTTTTACTGCACTATTACCAATATAGATGTAGATGTTCCATTGACTAATTAATGAGTTCCAGAGCGTACGGATCCTGGGGTGGATTTTATACATTTCGAGAACTTTCTTTAGCCAATCATGTGGCACAGGTGTTTTACTTGTGACTGTTTTATTATGACGGCGTCTATTGTTAGTTGCTCTTTACATCCTAGAGCACCCCTGATGCAGCCTTTTTGTTCACCGGCGCGCGGGAGATCAAATTATTCCTTATGCAATGGCCATAGGTTTCAGCGTATAGGATAAAGGTTAACAGCTTGTAAACCACTGACAAACATGTTATTGATCTATAATTTCTTGGGTTCTGTTCGTCGCCTTTTTTGAAAAGAAGGTATGTATTTCCACTAGAAAGGTAATTACTAAATTATTATTATTATTATTACATAAGCCATAATCAAGTATTATAGCAGTTTACAGGGTGTATTAGTCAGCGATGTTACTGAACTGAATTTATAAACATTACCGAAAAGGTCGATGTCAAGGTTAGAAAATATATTTTTTATATTTACTTTCTTATTATTATTGTACGTTCACACTCTATAGTATTTCTGCGGCGTAAAATAATAAATATTTTAACGTTAAGACTATAAAGATTTAAAATATTACGTTGTGTAAATAATACAACACTAATTGTAATATTTTAATATGTACTCGGTGCAGAATTAATAATATTATCAAAACGTGGCATCTTATTTTTAATTTATCGTGATATAACAAAAGTAATAAAAAAGTGAGTAAATATTATTTAATTATAATAAAGATTACTAGCCTGTGTGATCCATGAAAGAGGTAAATAAATAAATGGTGGAATCAAAATAATATATGAAATACCATTGCAGTAGCTGCATAACTAGTTGGTGTTTCTGTTTTATTCTGGTACACTGTGAGTCTGCCACATAGATTTTGAAAGAAACTCTAACATGATGGCAAATCATATTTTAGTCGAAAGTTATTAAAGTTGATCAAACAAAGAAAAACAATCAAATTAACAGACATCAATTATCAAATATTAATAAACTTAGAATTGAATCACAAAAAATTTAAATTCTTTTTCGTCATACCTCCCTCTATTAAACACAAATACGTAACAAACGGCTCAACAGACGTCTCTAATATCCATACCCAACAAGCCCATTCACTATGTATTCCAAAACACACATCCACATTGCATGAGAAAGGTCCATATTACATGAGTATCAGTTACCACAGGAATACAAATATATAAAAGCAAGAACCATTTTTAAAAACAAAATAAAACGCTACTTTCTCAATCGACCATATTACAGCATAGCCCAATATCTTGTCTAAATCCTTCACCATAAAATTTGTTATTGTTATTATTGCTGTCTTTCCGTATTAATGTTAGCTGTCTTTGCTTGTCTGTCCTCTGTTCTAGAGTTATCTTTTCTAATATGTACACGATGTAGGTATATGCATCTTTTTCTTTTTTGTCTACTTTGTCTTATCTACCTAATTTATACAATTATCTGACATACCAATATTCTGTACAGAATCTGACTGGGAAATAAATTATTTATTTATTTATTATTTATTTATTTATCCACATAACCGCCTACGGCTATGAAGACTCGGTTAAAATGAGAGCAAAGGCCTAAAATGAATTTATTTACATACCCCGTCTTTTGGAAAATTTTTAATTCAAATGGATTACATTTTCATGAAATCTATCATTCTGTTTTTTGGAAATGCTTAGCCTTTGAAACGTTTTTCGCCCTTATGAATGCAAAGATTATAGAAAAATAATTTTAAAAATAGTTTTTATTTTAGTTCTCATGGATAGTGTTTTCTACTGTTTGCAAAATCCTATAAAGAATATGTTTCATCACAAGTATAAGCAAACAAATTCACTCCCTCTATTGTTTTGTCGATCATAAGCTTTATGTAAAGTGCGATCGAGAAAGAATGAAGGTGACGTCACACTGAAAAGTCACTAAAATTATCAAAATTCTACGTACATTATTAAAGCCAATTTCCTCTGTTACTGTTCTAGGGAATATTGTTATACAAATGGCCGCCACTTTGTGACCAGCCGATCGAACGCGTTGTTTTAGCTGTATATTTTTCGGATGTTTTCTGATGTTTTAAAACTTAATTTTGGATTATTTAACATCTACAATTATCCTTAATCAATTCATATGCAAATTTTGTTTGTTAAGATCTCCCTGTACCAAATACTTGATGCTATTGTCAACAGGTTGGTAATTTTCATAAAGTACCTAGAGAAATAAAGTAAATTTGGGAGAATTAACTAGTATTAAATTAAATATTGTGAGTTACCAACGACCTAAATAATCGTATCAGCTTACCTACATCAACATATGGGTATTATCTGGTGTTTCGAGTAGAAATTTGCTGATAAGTTCTCTTGTATATATTCAAGTCTTAAGTTTAAAACCATCATTCTTTCGCTTCAAGAAAAAATGCCCTTAACTTGGGATATTATGTTTTCATTAATAAATGCAGTGCTTTTTAGTATCGAATACTCACACCAAAGACTACCAGGAGATTTTAAGTTTTCAGAGTACACTCACGACCCTTAGTACATAAATAACGATTAAGTAGATTCGAAAAGTAAATGCGATAATACAATATTAGTTATACCTATCAACATTGAGGACCAAATTATACCATTTGTAAATACAGCAAAAATTTTGGGAATAGCTTTTGGCCAAAGGATTTATAGATCATACTAATGATATTTAAAACAATGTAAGGTGCTAACTGCTTAAAAATAAGCATATTTTGAATAGAAACTCTGTAAGAAATGCTACGAAAGCCTTTCTGTTATTGTTTCCAACCTATTTTCTGCTATAAAACTGTTTCCGAACCGTAATTGTATATGAAACCTTTTTATTATAAGCTTTTATTCAATGTCATATGTTTGGCAGTCAGTCAGGCAGCTTAGACCAAATATTTCAACTCAATTTTTAACCACCTCCACTTGATCCATTTACTTAAAATTTTACATAGATATGTAGTACCCAAGACAATACAATTTTTTAGCATAAAAATGAGACCAAAAGGCCGTGTCTGTATCAACGGCAACTTCGGCAAAATTATGTAAATTTTATATGAGATACTAAATGTTTAGACTGTTTGCAACAGAATTTGCCACTTCTTTTTATTTGTCGCAAGTTTTTATTCAACTTCACATGTTTGTCTGTCAGTTTAGGTAAAATTTTGCAAGTCACTTTTGAACCAATTCCACTTAATTTATTGCGTTATAATTTTGTGCAAGTGATTTCAGAAAATGTTATAGTACAGCAGAGCTATTGCTACTGTTAATTCAACTGGTGATCTGTTTCCGGTTGTGATAAGGGTATGGTAAGTAAACTTGTACTGCTTGATTTTTTCAAAGCATTCGACACCATAAATCATAATCTATTGTGTGCAAAACTGAAATTTCTTGGCTTTCACAATTCTGCCCTTGCCTTAATTACTACTTATTCGAATACTCACTGGCAGACATTTTTTCACTAAAATTAGACATTTTATCAAGAGTACCTCAAGGTTCCACCTCGGGCCCACTTTTTCATTATTTACACTGCTGATATATTAAAGTCTATAACAACGAGAATCGTTCAAGGGATGCCAATGACACCCAAATCTACTATAATATTAATTCTGAAGATTATCCACAAGCCTGACCTCATTAACAGCACACTAATAAGAAATTGCTATTCCTGAAGCATAACTTAAAATATAATTTATATATACTGCTGTGTATCCACACTGTGGAACACTACCTAAGTATCGTGTTTGAAATCATAAATAAAATTCACAAATTTGTATGTATTTTAGAAAATAACCATAACAGTTTTACTTTAACGGATCATACAGAAGCAGGAGTATCTGTGGTTTATTTAATTGCTTCAAGTTCACTTATTCTCAGCGAGTAGGATGCAGAGAATGAAACTTGATATTGAATACGAACAAAATATTTAAATAAACATAAAATGAAGTTATTTTAGTTTAACAAGGTTATTCTAAATAGTATATAATAAAACATGAACTTATAGAGAATCACAATCTCATTTAAAATGAGTTAGAATGAAATTGGAAAACAAAAAAGTACATTTATAAAATCTGACATTTATGTCAAAACTTAGGGCTGAAAAATTTAAATTGTGTAGAAACACTGTAAATCTACACAAAATGAATATTTAATGAAAGACTATTAACAGTAGTTGCAGTGCAGCGTAATTATTTTAGAAATAGTAAGTCCATATATTACAAAACACTGAATGACATTTTAAGTTTTAAGATATTTTCAAATATCATTGCAGAAAGGTGTTTTGTAAATGATATTTCACATCATGCAGAAAGAAAGGACTAATAGTATGATGTTAAATGTTTGGTGGCGTATCAATTTCTTGTTTTAGTTTATAATATCAGTATTCTGTCAGTATGAAAAACTGCAGTACGTTTTTAACTACTAGCATTTTGTGTTTATCATTGCTATTCATCTAAATGTATGAATTAGTATTTCTTTGAGATTGGAATTGTTAATTGTAGTTATAAGTAGATTTTAAAAAAGTATATGTAATATGTCAATATATTTCGAGTAATTACAATTATTCACTTAATCCTGAAAAGTAGAATAAGAAATTCATCAGGAAAATTAAAGAATTAAAAACAGTATTCAATTAATGTAAAGAACAAACAAAACTGAATAGTTTAAAAATTAAATTAAAATTAAATTTTGAAATATTAGATCAAAAAAGAAAAAAAACAATTGAAATATTGGAATTTAACCCATATAAACGACTTAAAATAACAAATCAGTTGATCAGACACCGCTGAACAGCGAGCTGCGAAAAATATTCATCTACGAATAATTAATAAATTGAAAATAGAAGAAAAGTGGTGAATAATTTGAAGGTTAGAATATTACAATCCAGATATATTGATATCAAGAAAAATTTGTAAAAGTATATTAAATATAAAAGTGAGTAAACTTAAAAAGTATTAAGAAGTAGATTATCCGGAAAGCAGATTTAGAAGAGGGAAGTATTTGTTAATCCAGTTAGCAAATTTATATGGTGAAGAAATTTCAAACGTCAATCAAGTGATAGAAATATTTCAAGGAAATCTTGAAAATAAATTGGAGGTTATAAACAAACGTCAATCCAGAAAAGAAGAAGAAGAAGAAGCCTTGAAAGGTTTAAAAAGTCAGTCAAGTGACATTATATTTCAAGGATCATAATAACCAGTTAGATGTTATAATTTAACATTACTCGAGTCGAAAGAAAGACAAGGTAAAGCTTTACAATATCAGAAATCCATGGTACATATTTATTTTAAATAAAGGCCATATTTATCATTTTAGTTAAGTTAGATTTTGTTATTTAAATTTGTTAATTACATTCCAAGTTCAAATTTGTTAATAAATTAATACTTTGTTCGTTCAATACTGAGTTTGATTTATTTAGATTGTTATCTTGATCGATGAGCATTTATTGAACCTACTTCGTTGGACCTTGAGTAAGAGTCATTCTATAGATTGTAGATAGTCATGCTAATGGTATTCTATAGTCTATAATATTAGCAGCTTTTAAGAAACTGTTTGGCGCCCAGTAAACTCATTTCAATATACTTTCAAGAAGTAAATTCGAACGTATAAAAATAAAATAGTGTCAGAATATAGAACATTTAATATTGTCACAAGTTTCCTACCCTTGGAAACTTCCCTCAATCCATGGGTTCAATAATTATAAAAGATAAACACTAACACAATATTTATTGAATAACTTACAGTAAACTTAACCTCACAATACGTTTATTATTTATACGCACACGTTTACTAACTAAAATAACCTTTGACAATGCCTACTTGATATTTTCACTCTACTGTTCACTTTGTATCACTTCGAACTTATCTGCGCTTCATTCATTTAAAAACTGACATCCTGCCGTGAATTATCGCCTTAAATACCCTATAAAATGCATTTGGAAAATTCTATCAAAGTCCATAACCTTCTCGTGCGGTATCCAGCAAAGTCTCTATACATCTTCCACATGTTTATAGCTCTTAGAAAAGTACTACTAGTGTCTCACAGATAGCGCACATTACAAGCTTCGACAAAGTGAATAAGGTATGGAGACAAGCTTGTATTGCAGTTGCCTGTCATCATTGCTATTTAATTCAGAGTACTCATGAGCTACCAGCCCCTAGGGGGCGCAAATGCGTAACAATATTGATGGTGCGCCGCTCCAGATGTAGATTTATGTAGGAATCTTTGTGTGTTTCTTGACTCAAGTTTAAGATTTAAAGAACATGTAAAAATGCCGAGTGAAAAATCCTTCTCGTCGCTTAACATTTTATATTCTAGTTGTCTTGTTCCTAATGTTAAATTAAGAATCATGCTTTGCGCGTCTTTAGTTGTAAGTCAATTTAATTGTTGTAATTTTATTTATGATTAAGTTTCATTTGAAACTGCATGCAGAATAAACATCAAAAAAATTGTATTCACATTCAAACATGTTAAAACCTAGTAGCCTAAGAGCTGGCTGCAGAAATTAAAAATGATAAGTTGCAGTGAAAATTTTTATGTAAAAACCCTCCTTACTAGCTGACAATTACATAGCTCTGCAGCGAGAAGTCCATCCCAGGGAGGTAAGCGTGGATGAGCGCGGGCGATCAAAGGCGTTAATTTTTAATCAAAATAAAATCTTTGAGTGCAGCTCTGAAATTTTGTGTATTTGTGGTTTTTAACTGTAGAAATTGGGGATTAGACGTTGCCACACAGTAAAGTTGTAAGAAAATTATTCAAATTATTAAAAATTGACATTGGTCAAGACGCAGTTCTGGCGATTTGGTTTTTATATTTAAAATCTCCCTATTCTTTCGGATTTTCTGGTTATTAACGTACCCGTAACATTAAAGAAACAAAGAAACAAATCAAATTCGCGGAATGTTAAAAAATGCTATTTTGCCACGCTTCTCTCCCCTGAATGAACTTCTGCAGATGTATGTATTTTTCAGTTAGTAAGGAGGGTTTTTATATAAAAATTTTCAATACACGTTATCATTTTTAATTTCCGTAGTCACCTCTCCGTCTATAGTGGCACTCTTCTGGATTTCTTTGAAATATGCTATTATTGGGCATAATTCTACGTCATAAGATTACATCATTTTATCAAATTGCGCCAAGCCTAGCCCTTACCATTTTGGAGAATCTAGTACCTGGAAGAAAAACTGTCCCACCCTGTAGAAGATTTATAGCGGCATTTTTTATTTGTACATAAAATATTTATAGGATTTAATTGATTTGTAGTTTTAAGCATCTTATAGTAACCTTACGCGTTGACAATTCGAAAGTATGTTATATTTATTATCAACATAGATTTTATTGTTTTTGTTTTTTCTAAACAATTATCTTGAGCATAATCTCACAATTGATTAAATAAGCTGAAAGGCGCTATACAGAATTGACAACAATAAGTAAATTATTAACTTGTTACATTATCACGGGCAGATAATTATTTATAAAATATTGTTATCTATCGTCAATAATAAATTTATTTATTACAGCGTTTCCCTTACTTTTAATTCGAGTCACGCATTGCTTGTAAACTAGTCAAAAATAAATAGAGAATATGAGATATAATATGTGCCCCACCTTATAAAATAATTCATGCTGTATCACGAGATATCACGGTTGTTAAACTTAGAACTGACCATTGAGTTGTAGTGACTAAAAAACGTAAACAGAAAGAATTATAAACATTACATATACTTACTTATGAATAAAAGAAAATTATTGTGTCATCTATTTCGATATACAGTATGAACTTGCAAATGTTGTACCTCAGACAAACATATTTTAAAATGTTGTACCTAGTTCTACTTGAGTTACATTGTCAGAACCAATAATTTTCACACGCATCATCTGATCATCGGGAAATGATTAATATTAAAAACTTAATCAAAGAAAGTATCCAGTTCCACCCACAAAATTTTCGTTGTTTAAACGTTTCACGTTTAGTTTTGGTTAATATCCTGACAGGCTTTATCCAAAGCTATTGCACCACTCGACAGACACACACACACACAGACAACCATTGACATCTGGTTTAGCTGTGACTCGAACCGAGAAGAAATAACAACGGCTAGCCTTGTTGTCAGTCGTGATCTAGCTCACGCTACCGTCGGCGTCGTGGTAACCCATTAAAAACATCACACTATCATACTAAACATCCATTCCATAGCAGGAAAAGAGTCCAATTCCCTTATTTCAAGCCTAACGTGCCAGCATTAAGTAACTTGATAATTCTTTTAGTAAAAGACAATACTACAACAGAACCAACGACTCTTACCCATTTAGGTGAAAATACAAATATATGAAATGTTCTGTGTTAAAATCTACTTCTGTTAAGGAAAATATACAGATAGCTAAGTCCTGTAAAGTAAAGATCAAAAACCTTAAGAGGCAACGTTTTGACAGCAGGCAAAATGACTACTTTTTGTTTGATGTCCGCGAATAAAATGTGCTAATGTAAGTAGTCATTAAAATGAGATTTTCTGGTGGCTTTCTACGCTGATGAAAACTTTCCGAAACAGTCCAAAAGACCAGAGCACTATAAGCCTGCCTCATACAAATTGCAGATTGTGGTAGAAAACATGCTCGTAAATATTGAACCTGAGGCAGACTTTTAAAAATCGTGACCAAGGTATTTTGAATTAAATTAATTCAGAGCTATAAGGCGACATAAAAGATGCTTCATAAAATATCACGATGAAATTTATCACGATTATATAGAATATGTTCTGTGCGATTCTCATAGTCTGCCTCGCCTTACTTTGATCTAAGTGCCCGGCAGACCATTGCAAAGATGCTCGTGTGTATTCATTATGTTACTTTAGAAGCTTAAAGCTTACGGAATATATAGATCTTCTATAAAAAAATCAACTAAACATCCCAACTAGCATCAAAGTGACCAGTAACTGAGGTGGGAACCTTGGATAAGTAACTATTACGTAATTGCAACTAAATTTACGACTTTGGTGTAAATATAACTTCATTTGACAATTCTACAGTCCCTGCGTCGTAGTTTCTACCACTAATGATTACTTTATAGTTATGTAACTTCCACGTAGCTTTCGTGGTACATGGGAATGTGGTAGTTGCCACTGGGACGACTTTCGTGTTTTCAGAACTTGAAGGTGGTAAACGATAGTAGCAGCGACTAACTCACATCATTGAAATGTGACTTCAACCATTTTCAAGTAGCTTTAATAGTTGCCGCGACGTTCTGGGAACTTTCACTATTCTTTTAAAGTAGTGGAACTTGCAAGTAATATTCATAGGTGTTAACGAAATTTCTGTTACCTACAGAACTGTACACGGCTACTATAAAGTGCACATCACCTCTGAAATTTACCATGAAGTAAATTTCACCATCTAGTTCCCAGTGTTGACGATAGATAAAGTGAGTGCAACAAACCTAACCTATATATGTTTGCCTAACCTAGACTAGAATTATATGCTGCTATATTCATGCTGTGCAAAATTTTATGTTCAAGATAAGGCATCAAAATTTAATATCTTGTTTTATTAGACCTACCTTTTCTTCTATAGTATCTATCACTGTAATAGTATATTATACCAACGTGGTTTATGTTTATTAAGTCGTTGATATATGGCCGCATATAGTAAATTGTGACAGCTGACAGGTGTTTCAATGTGAATAATGAACAGTAAAAGCCAGGAGCGCGTTCAGTTTAGACCTCAAGGTACGGCTAACACGTACGTTCCGAATCAATATCGGGAAAAATGTAAACCATGAAGTGGCAGCGGCAACTTTGAAGAGGTAATTTGTGGTAGTCACAACTTTGCCATGACTTTAAAATGATGCTACAGTACCATTCGCAGATTTATAGTAAATATAACTTTAAAGTTACCTATTTGCAGTTTTCGTCACTATCACCAAGAAGCAATTACTTTCAAGTAGCATTTCTTGGTGAAACGACCTTAAAGTGATGTTTTCTGAAATACGCCATTTTGATGGTCAAAATTTTCGACGCCATTATTATAACACATAAACCATAATTTCACAATTAAATTAAAAATTTAATTTATCGCCATTTCTGCACCAAATATAACAAACACATATAAAAATTAGTGTTAAGTTATGAAGAACAATAAAAAATAGGTTTCAGTATCTATTGTGTCATATTCTCGGATGAGATTACATATTTCAAACACAATGTTTTCATTAAAAAATGCAAATTTTAAAGACGCGTGGTTAGATTCAGACGTTTTATCATTATGTTTGTTAGTAAAATTGCATTCGTTTTAATTGTCACCCTTAGACCATTGGAAAATAGCACAAGTTTAGCTATCTAATATTACCTTCTGATATTATATTAAGTTTCTGAGTTAGGAAAATGAACAAGAACAAGAATCATATGTAAGAATGAAACATAAATATAATAAAATCGGTTGCAAGAAAAAGAAGGGGCAACATCGATTTGAAAGAGTGGGGAGTGGTAAAGTTTTCTGAAAGTTGCGGCGTCTACGCCACGACATCGCCGCTCCGGAACCACAACGTAGCCAGACACATTTCAGGAACGTGGCTGAAACGTTATCGTCACCAAAAAATATTCCCCATTTTGGTCATAAACACGTATTAGGAACGTTCCTACTACGTGCCTGTGACCAGTACCAAAACACTTTAAAGTGCCTACAATAGTCATTGCTACGTCCCCGCGACTATTGTGCTAGTTGCGATGTGGCAGATCTGATTTTTTTATTATTATATTTAAACATATTGTTTATTAACTAAAAGTAAAATTCGTGAAGGATTTTTTTCGAAAGGAATGTAAAACGTGTTGAATAAAAAACAATTTTTTTTTTGAAAAAACGATTTTCATCTATTTCGTCTTTTCTGCCTGAATGTATTATCTTGTTAATTCTCTAATCTTTACTACGTTACTGACATAATTGTTGTAATATGATCGGAACGTATTCCATATGGTTGCGCGCCAATATTTCTAACTAAAGATGACGGTCTCGGATGATTAGGGGTCGAGCTTGAGCTCTTTGCCCCAATCGTCGTTGTAGACCTGGACCGGCCTCGTAAGGGATGGACCTGATATTTCACCTACCCCCTAAATGCTGATGGTGTAGGTGATGATAGCAGACCTCCCCTGGTCCTGGTTATTGGACCCTGCCAGCTGGGTCGTTTCTTCTGGCGCTCCTCTGTTTTGGTCGTCTTTCTTCGCTGGCATGTCGCCTCCCGGGAATGTATTTCGTCTGTAGTGAGAGAAAACGGCTGTTTCCGAGCCCACTCGAAGTTTGGGGGGGGGTGGGGGGAGCTGATTAGTCGGAAGCCTAGGGTGCCAATTGACATCATATGCTCCGATTTCGTCGGAAGGAAGTATATATGATCGCGTCCCCGCTAGCATACTTGACACAAAAATATTCATAAATGACATATTTTTGAACATCTGCAGTAAAAAAAGAATTTTGTACTCTTTTCTATACCTCTGTTATATAAACAGATCCAATGTGTATTTGACTGAGTATTTAATAACTTTAGGTAGTGAGATACTGAAAAATGTTAAATCTTATTTTTTCACCACACGTTTATTTCATTTTTTCTTACATTTACTATTTGCCTTCCATTCTCAGTCACACTCTATCGTTAAAAATAATTAGGAAAACAGATAGAGTTTCATTGGAGGAATTGGTGTATCTTAAGACCTAAGTCTTTTTATTCGTGTTGATGGACACACCTCTATTTTAAGATGACTGATTAATTAAAATTAAATTCATTACAGGTAATGCATAATTATGCTACAGGCGTACGACAATTGTGTTAGTTCATTAGTCAACATTAGTGAAATATATTATTGTCATCTCTGAAAATATCTGTTACTGTACAGGAAACTGTGGAGGTTCCAAAATCCCAACTAACAATCAAATGACAACCCACTAGGTAAGTGAACCAAATATGGCTTACTCATTAAATGTTAATTATTTTTTATTATTGGATCATCGTAAGAGAAGAAGTAGTGACCATGATGTCATCAAATCAAAGTGTTTCTAGTTATTATTGCGAAATTACGTCTTAGAAAAGAAACCGCTGCCTAAGGAATCATTACTTCCACATCCACATTTTCCATCCAAGTCTCTTTAATAGAAACATCTTTGTTACATTTGCACTCTAGTAGGCAAGTATGTGGAAATAATTGGTAATAGAATTTTAACAATATAATATCTGAGGCACATGTCACAAAAATGTGAGGCGTTAGTTTCTAGCATATACGCAAAAAATGAAGTTTCTGGGCTCTTATTAGGTTGTCCTACTTGTACTAGATGTCATCATAATATATACGTGTACCAAATTTCAAGTGAATATCTCAATTTAATTTTATCAACCCATATGGCCTTTGGCCTTTGCTTCTAATATGTACACCAAATCTCAAGTTTCTGTACTCTTACCAGCTTGCTCTACATATTTTCCCCTATTTACTTCTACTTACCTCTCAACTCTTCATCGGAATTCTCTGAAAATAGAATCTGTTCCAGATGTCGTTATAATATATAAGACGTGTACCAAATTTCAAGTGAATATCTCAATTTTATTTTATCAACCCATTGAATAATGGAGTGGTGGTTGAAGGGGGGGACGATGGTAAATGTTATTACAAAAGAGCCTTGGCTCTAGTATATACACCAAATTCCAAATGTTTGTAATCTTATCAGCTTACTTTACTTATTTTGCTCTATTTACCCCCCCCCCCCCCCCCAACCCTTCACCGGATAAGCTCAAAAGACAATCCAGCTTCGGATCTCGTTATAATACATATGTGTACAAAATTTTAAGTCAATATCTTAAATCCTGCGCACCAAAATAAGTTACAGACCGACAGACATTTTTTTTTTGAAATTTAAAATCTCGACGTTTCATGACATTCTAAACGTATTTAAAAAAAAAAATTTGAACATTATTTTACGAATTAATACCTTCCTGCGTAGAAAGGCATACCGGGTGTAACACCACCATAGTACATCTCTTTTTTTCCTTTAGTTTTGAAGATGAATATTTGAAATTTGGAACACTCTACATACTGTTTAATTCTGCATAATTTTCGGAATTTAATGATACCAAATAAGTCACATTTCAAACATCAACATTAATTTTAATTTAATTTTTATTCTTCCATTCAAGTGTGCTGTGACCGATTTATTCTTATTGAGCTGTGTAATGCTAGAAAAATTACATCGAAATATGTGATTTATGAGCAACTAAATTTCATCAAAATAAATTTTGGAACAAAGCAAAATTTATTCAAATGGAACATGCAATCAAAGTAACAGCTAAGAGAATATAAGAAAATGCAATTCCGTTCCAATTATAAAGTAAGAAGGATGGCTTTGAAAACAGCTGCGGTAATATTTTTTGCCCCTTTTTTTGCATTGCAAAACCACCTTACCTATACCTAGACAATTATAAATAAATTGTATTTTCTTATTTCCTCTTAGCTATAATTTTGATATTTATCCCTATTCATAATACTAATAAATGGTACCATGGTACCAATTTGGTTTCATTTGAAAGAAATGTACTTTGACCTAAAAGCCATTTTGATGGTGATCTTTACTTGCTCATAAATCACATAACTTATTATTTTCGACGAGATTTAGATTTTCCTAGCATTACACGGCACACTTAAATAGAGAACCAAAAATTGAAATTAAAATAAGTCTTGACGTTTGAAACGTCACTTTTGTGATATTGAATTAAAAAAATTATGCAGAATATAAAAATGGGTGTTTCATGTGATAATTAAAAGTTAATGTCACTTTCGGTGAAACCGAAAGTGGAAAAAATTATTTATATGTCAAAAAGTGACGCTTATTAACTATATGGGATTTTCCAAATACCACGCACTAATGAAACATATTCTGTATAGGATTTTGCAAACAACGGAAAAAAAACTATCTATGAGAACTAAAAGAAAAACTGTGCGTGAAAATACTAATAAAGTCTTTGCATTCTATCGATAACCTGACTTCTGGTTATGCTAGCAAATTAAAATCCTAAAATAAATGTGTCCAATCTCTTATTTGACATTCTCATTATAACACTAGCATCCAACACAGGCCCCTACGGCTAAGCAAATTAAACTAGTATCCACATGACCCCTATGGTATGAAGATTCAGTTAAAAATGAGAACAAAGACCTAAATGAATTTATTTACCGTCTTAAAAATGTTTTCGTACTAATGAATTACATTTTCATAAAATCTATCATTCAGTTCTTTGGAAATGCTTAGCCTTGGAAACGTTTTTTGCCCTTATTCTGAGCTCATCAGAAAGGCACAAAGCCACTCATAACGATGTTTCATGCAAAACCAAGACAATATCCATGAATAAATATGAAATATTTATGTTTGACATTGACTGACAAAAAGCAACAGATCTTCACCTATATATTACGCACTAGTCTTATGGAAAAGCGGCCCCTATCGAATTGGACTAAATTTTGGTATATTGTAGTTCACGCGATACTGATTAATTGTCTCAATGGGCACAAACCTCTGCTATGGCTAGTTTCGTCACTACATAGATTTTAATAAAAATGGTTCCGGATAAATTGGACTTTTAGCATATCATCCCGTAAGTTTGGCCATAGTTCAAGATAAACGTCATTTTCGAGTAAAATTCTGCATTTTCTCGTTTTTAAATACGCATAGAAATTATTCTGATGGAAATTTAGTCTTGAAATGGATAATTCTTCTGTTGGGAAACTGAGAACAAATTATTAAAGATAAGAATGACTATTTAATAATGATACAGGGTGATTTATCAATCGTCATAAATATCTCCGCCTCTAACTTGCTCTCGCCTCTAGACCAATTCGAGAATAAGTAGAATGCCAGAAAGTTACCTTCTGAAAAATATTCGAAAGAAATCTTTGGTTTCTAGTCTAAACACCAAATCCCAAGTTTCTGTATTCTTACAGCTTGCTTTACTTATTATTCCCTACTTACCGCTACTTACCTCCCACTTCTTCAACGGAATCATGTCAAAATATAATCTAGCCTCAGTTGTCTTTATAATACATACGTGTACCAAATTTCAAGCGAAAATCTCAATTTAATTTTATCAACTCTTTTAATAACGGAATGGGGATAGTGGGGGATGGAAAATATTATAAATAACCTAAGACCCTCTCTTCTAATATATACACCAAATACCAAATTTTTGTACTCTTACCAGCTAGCTTTACTTATTTTCCCCTATTTACCACTATTTAACTCCCAACCCTTCAACGGAATCATCTTAAAATATAATTATAATACGTGTATCAAAATTCAAGTGAATATCTCAATTTTATTTTATCAACCACTTTAATAATGGAGTAGGGGTTGTGGGGGTTAAAAAACATTATCAAAAAATCTGACGCCTTGGCTTCTAGTACATGCAGCGAATTTCAAGTTTCTGTACTCTTACCAGCTTGCTTTACTTATTTTCCCCTATTTAACCCCCAACCCTTCAACGGAATAGTCCCAAAATATAATCTAATTCACGATGTCATTATAACTTATACGTTATACGTATACCAAATTTCAAGTGAATATCTCAATTTTATTTTATTAACCCCATTAATAATGGAGTGGGGATGGTGATGGGGGGATGGAAAATATTATAGAAACATTGAGGCCTTGGCTTTTAACACATACACCAAATTTCAAGTTTCTGTACTCTTACCAGTTTGCTTTATTTATTTTCCCCTATTTACAGGGGTAAAGAGGGAAAAAATTAACCTCTAATCCTTCAATGGAATCATCTCAAAATATAATCTAGTTCCTGATGTCATTATAATATATACGTATACCAAATTTCAAGTGAATATCTCAGTTTTATTTTATCAACCCCTTTAATAATGGAGTGGGAGGGTGGTGGGGAATGGAAAATATTATAAAAAAATTTGAGGCCTTGGCTTCTACTACATACACCAAATTTCAAGTGTCTGTACTCTTACCAGCTTGCTTTACTTATTTCCCCCTATTTACTCCCCAACCCTTCACCGGATATGTGCAAAAAACAATCCAGTTCCAAATCTCGTTATAATACATACGTGTACAAAACTTCAAGTCAATATCTTAAACCGTTCCGGAGAAAACGTGCGGACAAAAAGTTACAGACAGACAAATAGACAAACCGACAGGCAAAAAAAATTTTTTCGCTCAAATTTAAAATTTCGACTTTTCATGACTAAACCCATTTCAAGAAAAAAAAAACATTTAAATTTTCTTACGATTACAATACTTCCAATTCACTACGTGGATGTGGAAGTAAAATTACAATAATTGTTCTAAGTGGAAACCATCACTGTTTACACACAAATTCATTCTTTTAATAAAATGTCTGGACACATTTTCCAAAATATTGCTCGTATTGATGTGATCAATTACTTTAATGATTTTTTTTTCGACTCATCGATATTATCAGATCTTGTTTTGTGTGCTTCATTTTTCATATAGCCCAAAAAAGTCAAGCGGCGTGAGATCGGGACTTCTAGGTGGTCACGTTATAGGTCTACCCATTCATTCGTTGAAATTCTGGCTCAACAATGTAGTTACATTACATTTACATTTATATTTACCGAGATGCTCGAGTTAGATACAGGATGTTCCATTTAAAAAAAATCAAGTAACACTCTGTATAACTTAGACTTCATTATTTTCTCAATATGATATATAAGGACTTGCTAAAAAAATTAGTTCATTTGGTTCTTGAAATTTTCAAATATATCCAGAAATAACTAAGTTAGAGGGGGGTATTTATGATGAATCACCCTGTACAATACATCTGATATATGGCAAAGAATGCTAAATTCCTCTAAAGTTAAGGACGTGTAATACTAATAAAATACTAAATATTTTAAAACTAACTATTTAAATCGGTCGTATACAATTATCGAGAATAGATTGTCTTAAACCCACTGTATGTGGTTGTTAAAATGTTTTATATATATTTTTCATTGATTTTCATGTACTAATTAACAGTTTTAAAAATACTCTTAATGAACCCTTTACACATTTGGCACTCAGCAGACGCATGAATTTAAATAAAACCAATCTATAAATATGAATGATACTGTTACAAACATATCTCTCAAGTTTCAGGATCACAGAACCCTGAATATGTGCCACAGTTAATGTCTAGGACGAGGTTAGACTTTTCAAGTTCTGGGTTGCAATTCATAACATCGTTTAATTAAATATTAAATCACTGGCTATTGGTTGAAGATATTTTTAAAATGTGATGGGACATCATTAAAATATGTGTTTCCAAAGCTGTTGTTTGGATTTGAGGAGTTTACAATGTTTTTATTTAAAGTTTCGTACTTTAATAAATAAATTAAACAAATAAAACATCTATTGCGTCTCACGCTAGTATAGTTGTTATCGTAGAGAGCATTGTGTCACAAATACATATGCAACAACAACGTTACTTAACAAAAAAGGAGATACAACGTATTATATAAAATATCTGTATCAATAAAGCCTACTGAAGATAAATTAAAATTAATATATTTTTAATAATATGCACGTGTGAGTAAAACCCATATTAGGCGGGAAAAGTGAAGTTTTCGATATTATACAGGGTGTTTGGTGCATCGTGTGCCAAATGGAAATGGCCGACCGAAAGGGATATCTGCTATACTTTCAGGCCCCTTAGTACTTCCCATGCCCTGCGGGATTTTTCATATCGACCTTTTATCTTTTTAATGAAAAAAATCCCAAATTCTACATTTAAATTCAAATTATAAAAAAAGTATTGGGCGTAGAATGCGAATTTCATTTTTATTTTGATGTATATTGTTGAAGGGTTCTTTTAAATCCAAAATTACTGGCATTAGTCATCTAGTTGTTTTTTTATTTACTCGCAAACTTTCGGAATATGTAAAATTTAAATTTAAACTTAGACTTTACATGGCTATAAAAAAAACTCAGAGCAATCGGGATCTTCCAACTCCCTCAAAAATTCTCTAGTCTATCCTCTTGCTAGTGATGTGCCACATGTCATAAAAATCTTTTAATAACTTCGTGAATTCGCTAGATTAATGAATCGGGTCACATAAGGCTAATATTCAAAATTCCGAATAAAAAATTATTTTTGCTTAAATTATGCATGGGAAATAGGTAAAATCTGTTATCTTACTCTTGCGAAGTAAAATCTATCTTCTATCTCTTTCTGTTCATTGGTTTTCTTGAAATAAAGAAATAGTTACATTTTTATCGTTTATTAAAAAAATGTAATTGGTCTCTGTTGCGAATGCAGTCCCGACATCTGCTTCGTATTTCGACAGTTGTTGTATGAAGTCGTATTTCCTCCCTAATTGTACCGAAAGCCGTTTCTATGAGTAGGACAAGAGGACAAGTTCCTCCCTAATCGCAACCTCCGTCGCGTACACGAGCTCCTTGGCACGACCTCGGACATAAAATCCAATAGAGTCAGATCTGGGGAACTTGGAGGTCATTGAATAGGGCCATCCCGACCAATCTACGCATACGCCTATAGTTTTTCAAAATGACGGCTGTCCCGCGCACTGGCGATTGATTGTAAGACAATATCTATCTAGACAATGTGTTCCCAAATGCGTGGATTGGGCGGGATGGCCCTATTCAATGGCCTCCACGTTCCCCAGACCTAACTCCATTGGATTTTTATGTCTGGGGACGTGCCAAAGAGCTCGCGTACACAACGGAGGTTGCGACTAGGGAGGAACTTGTCCTCTTGTCCAACGCATAGAAACGGCTTTCGGTGCAATTAGGGAGGAAATACGACTTCATGCAACAACTGTCGAAATACGAAGCAGATGTCAGGCCTGCATTCGCAACAGAGACCAATACTTTGAGCAAGATTTTTAAATTTGTTTAATAAATGATAAAAATGTAACTGTTTCTTTATTTCAAGAAAACCAATGAACAGAAAGAGATAGAAGATAGATTTTACTTCGCAAGAGTGAGATAACAGATTTTACCTGTTTGCCATGCATAATTTAAGCAAATATAATTTTTTATTCGAAATTTTGAATATTAGCCATATGTGATCCGATTCATTAATTTAGCGAATTCACGAAGTTATTAAAAGCTTTTTATGACATGTGGCACATCATTAGCAAGAGGATAGACTAGAGAATTTTTGAGGGAGTTGGAATATCCCGGTTGCCCTGAGTTTTTTTTTTATAGCCGTCTAAAGTCTAAGTTTAAATTTAAATTTTACCTATTCCGAAAGTTTGCGAGTGAATAAAAAAACAACTAGATGACTAATGCCTGTAATTTTGGATTTAAAAGAACCCTTCAACAATACACATCAAAATAAAAATGAAATTCGCAGTCTACGCCCAATACTTTTTTATAATTTGAATTTAGGTGTAGAATTTGGAATATTTTTGATTAAAAATATAAAAAGTCGATATGAAAAATCCCGCAGGACATGGGAAGTGTTAAGGGGACTGAAAGGATAGCAGATAACCCTTTCTGTCGGCCATTTCAATTTGGCACACGATGCACCAAACACCCTGTATAATTTTTAAATCACAGCATTTGTTTTTTGCACTGAAACATAAACTCAGAATCTTTTATTACCATTTTTAGAGTTTACTTCATTTGGTTTTGGGATCATTATATTATTATGTCACTATTCGATGTCATAGAAGTCAAAAATATGGATATATTCTAGACAGAAAACCAGTTTACTTTATATTTTTTATAATTTTCATGAATTCTATAGTTTATAGACTCACCATCATCATCGGTGGCGCTACAACCTTAGCTGGGTCTTGGCCTCTTCAAGGATTATCCGCCATCCGTCTCAATCCGGTGTTTCAAATTGATCACTCCTACGTTCCTCAACTCCTTTTATACCCCATCTATCCATCGCAGTTTTGGTGTGCCTCGTCCTTGATTTCCATCGAGCTTTGCTCTTAGTATTCGTTTTGTAGACCTTTCGTCGTTCATTCTTAGTACTTGCCTTGCCCATCTGAATAGTCCTAGCTTTTTATTATAACTACATCTTCATATAATTCCTACAATTTATTGTTGTATCTACTTCTCCATGTTTGGTTTTGTTGGTTGGATTTTTCTCAATTTTTTTCTTTCAAAGATCTCCAGGCGGTTTTCATCTAATTCACTTAGGGTTCACTTTTAGCAATACTGGTCTTATTAGTGTCCTGTATTATTTGGACTCCATAGTAGCATCTATTAGCTATAAGTATTCTTCGCTTTACTTCTTCCTCCATTTTTGTTTCATTATTTACTTGGTAGCCTAGATATATGAACTCCCGTACTACTTCTATATTATAGTCGTTTATGGTAAGATTTTGATCTACACAATTTCTTCCGCGTGCGTTTCGTGCTACAACCATTGTCTTTGTTTTTGTTCGTTCATTTCAAACCCCATTTTTTGTGCAACTTTTTCTAGTTCATTATTAGCCCTTTTTGTTCTACTTGTAGTCTTGATGTCGTCTGCGTATGCCAAAATTTGGACCGATTTCATGAATATTGACTCAGGCGTTTTTCGAGTCTCGTACTATTTCTTCAAGTGCTAGATTGAATAGTAGGCATAAGAGAAGATCTCCTCACCGCACTCCTCTTTGCGTTTTAAATTGCTCAGATGCTTCATTGTGAATCTTGACTGAACATACTACTTGCTTCAATATGAGCCTTGTAAGACTTATCAGTTTTGGCGGTGCTCCTAGGTCATGCATCGCACCAGTGAAAAAAAATTGGTTGTATATAATTTGCCTCAGTATGAAGATTTGATCGTTTGTTGATCTTCCACTATGGAAGCCACATTGATAGTCAACGGTTATCTCTTCAATATAGCTTACGATTCTGTTGTGTATAATGTTTGACAGGATCCTATAGCTAATGTTCAGCAGTTTATAACTCTATAATTTTCGCAATTGAATTGGTTTCCTTTCTTATGTAGGGGGCGTATCAGGTATGTTTTATTCATCCGCCATCACTTCCATGTTCCACACATTTACTATTAACTGCCATATTTAATGAGTTGGTGCATTATCATTGTTTACTCTTATTAAAGGGTTTCTTACTTCTTCCAGTGTTGGTGGTGGTTAATTCTCGTCGGTTATAGGGTTACTGTGGTTTTCTTCCTCCCCTGTGTTATTCTAATCAAATCCGTTAAGATGTTCGTTAAAATAATCAGCCCATCTCTCCATGATCTTGCTTTTGTCACTTATTATCCTCCCATTATTATCCGTGAACATTGATATTCTTGGCTTGAACTCCTTTCTGGTATTATTTAAGGATTTGTAGAACTTTCGACTTTCATCTTGGTTCCTTAACTCTTCGAGTTCCTTAATCTGCTACTCTTCATACCTTTTATTTTTTATTTTGTACACTCTTATCTCTTCTCTACGCCTTTCTTTATATAGTTTGCAGATTGATTATGTTTAAAAACATGAGACATAATATAGTAAACTTTTAACAAGCATGAAACAGACAATATTTTATTGGTTTTATGGTATAGTAGATATGCCTTACCGAATTTTGTACATTTTCGACTTGAGCATTCCAGAGAAGGTTCATGCGGGTGTCTAGAAATTTTACTTTTCTCATTGAATGTGATATGTGAAGATAAACGAGTACAATTTGGCGCCATCGGTGCCATCAATAGCTTACTTAGCAGTAATTCCACTATTATGAACACTTACATAAGATGAAGTTGTGTCAGCTCCCTTCTTTAACTTTTGTGCGCGTCACAAAACTAGTAGGAAAACAAAAGACAATTGCGTAATAAATGATGAAATGCATTCATTTTGACCCTTCTTGGATAAGAAATTGAATTCCGTATATTGTTCACGCAGTAAATGGGGTCGGTCGTTGCGCGTGTTTTTTTTTGCATATTCTGAGAATATACTGAAAAATATTAGACCCGTGTTTTCTTTTTATGCATGCGTTTTAATGGTGTAAATTAGCATCAAAGTTCGGTCCGTGGCTCTTTAAACCCTTTAAATGATGACGTAGAGCGGGCAACGCCAAATTCCTCCGAAAATAGTCGGAACTTACCGATCTATCCGTGCTCGTCCCTGACATTCAAAAACCTGGCGGCCGAACCATGACCTAGGCCTACGTGTCGATCAATATCGTCCGGCGCTAGCTCATCAGCATTTTCAATTTATGACGTAGCAGGGGCAAAGGAATTCTGCTGACGGCGCGCTTTATTTTAAAGTGGTGTAGTTTAAATTTTGGACAATAGTTTGGTCAATTCATGTAACACGGGGCATTAACAAACCCACAGTTACATTTTCCGTACAAAATCAGTCTCAATTTCGATATAGTGCAACAACCCCATTGTTGTCACATAGAACGTCTCTTTAGAGTTCAAGACTATACACGAGGAGGTGTTTCATCGCTGTAAAAAGCGTTGCAACATGTATGTCATGTTTTATTTCGTGAAGTATTTTTTGGGATTACCACTTATATTGTATCTATAAATTTTTCTCGGGCACGTTGCCCAAAGTCATTATAACCCGTAGAAATTGTAGTAATATATAGTATATATAATAATATATAAACTAACCCTTGGCCATCTGTAATAATTATCAATTTGTCTACTCTTATGTTTCGAATCCGTAAGGTGGATAGTAGTATAAATGTAGTTACAAAATAATTGTCGAAGGCAAATAAAATTAAATAGAAATAGGCATATTAGTTAGTATATGTGTAAATACAAGTAGCTTAAAGCTGCATATAATGACAAGTTAAACACATACGCTTTAGGAATACATAAGTTAAAAACATACTTACGGTAGTCCATCAAAAAGTAACAACACTTAATGATTCTGGAAATCAAAGCTACGAACTGTACATTATAATTTGTAGCACTTATTCAAAATCTCAGGGGATATTCTTTAACTTGATTTTTAGAATTCCTAAATTATAAACAAGGATTAAATAGGTAAAAATATATTAGTAAACTGCTTATATTTCGAAAAAAAAATGCTTGTAATATTCTAAGTACTAGCGTTATTACACACGATTAAAATTACTGTTTAAATTAGAATTTGTTTAATTATTGAATAATTCGGTATACAATTTTTCAAAATGATTTACTAATGTTCTACAAATTTGATCAAAGTAGCTCGGAAATAGTTATTATACATGAATTTAATAATAAGTTTTTAGTAAACTGAATGATTTGAGCAGATTTAATTTTCGAACGTCATATTTTAGTAATTTATAGTATTCATCTCTTTACTGACTTCGTGTATAGTTGTCATTTCACGTCCAATTTCCCAGAATATCTGTTAATTAATTAGGAACCAGTCTAGATTGAAAACTCTATTTTTTTATGGACGATTCTAATAGGCAAATAATTAATAAAACACTTAAAATTTCTTTAATAATTATCTAAAACATTCAGCGATAAACAGTATTTAAATATATTATCGATTATCATAATGTTACACGTATATTGAAATTGGCGTTATAAATAAGTTAAAATTTATGGTACACTCGTAGAACGAAATACTGCGTCTAAATAAAATGAAACAACAATCGTAGTGACAATTATTTATTTATAATTTTACAGGTTCAAATCAACAGTTACAGATAATGTTAACACTGCTGAAATCATATATGAAAGATATCTCTAAAAGGTTAATGCAAGGATCTACCATATATTCCGAAGTTTGAAATAATAGGATTAAACCCAATTTTTTTTTTGTTTCATTATTCAGATTTTGATCAAATTTTCTAATTGTAAGATATACTAAGTACTTGGCTATACTTGTACTTGAGTGGTTGAATCTCTCCAGAGAAACACGCTCCACATTCTAACGGCTATCAACGCATACGTAAAAGATATGCAATTTTGTAGATGAACCTAGTATCGTTTGGTCTGAAGGACACGACAAGGAGTGTATAGAATTTATGCCGGAGCCGTGTCGCCACTACGATACTGATCAACTCTACTCACAAGGGGGATTCAAGATACCCTTCAGACTCCCCAAGACGAGAATAGACAAAATTATACTTACGGTGATTGCTACAGTCTGCTCTCTCCGTCGAACTATTATGTTTTTCGGTGCACTTTTAATGAATATAGCTTATAATTAACACTATCTCAGAAACACTTCTTAATAATTAAGACCGAGGATGGATTCTATGAGTATTCGGACAAGTACACAGACTTGACGGGATCAAAGATGACCCGCGGAAAGTAATTGTCCGACTCACGTCACAGAATCGCCCGTCGGTCACAAATCTTATAATTAGTGGATCAATAAGAAATCAAATTCAAAATATATTCTCATTTATTGAAATAATTTATAAAATGTAAAAAATATAAATATTCAATACTTAGCTAATGTGTATAAGGCAAACATCAAAGAGCACCACCACTCGGCAAGCCATTACCTCCCGTAGGAGTGTAACTTATCCAGCGTCAAGAGAACTATGACAATCGACTGTACAAAAAGATTCAGACTCCCAATTAGTAATATTTGTAAAATGTATGCAAAACTTTTTGAAAATTATTCACTTTGAATTTGGCACTAATATTATCGAAATTATTATCAAGATGCTTAAAGAAGCTGTCTATATGTGTCCAATGGTTTTCCTGCTTTTATTCACTTTGAATTTGGCACTAATATTATCGAAATTATTATCAAGATGCTTAAAGAAGCTGTCTATATGTGTCAGACGGTTTTCCTGCTTTTATAAACGTACTAACGGCATCGAACACAAACATACTTTTTTCCGTCGACTCGCCTTCGAGCAATTAGTATGGCGTTGTCCGCCTGAGCCGGAATAAAAAATATTTTGTGTTTGTCGGAATCGACCCTCCGACTTTGAATTCTTTGACTATTTTTCTGTGTGTTTTTGTGGTTTTGTATGAGGATTATGCTCCAACCCTTTGAGGAATATTAAATGAGGATTTCTGTTTTTATTGTAAAAACCGCCCCATTGATTTTTTCCTAAATTTTGACGTTTAAAATAGCTACTCGCTACATCCTGATTGAGGATTGTTACTTGTAAAACACCAATTTCATTGTACTTTCGAAAAACCAATTTTGTGGTACTTTCGAAAAATTCATCTCGAGGAACGGTTCTTTGCTTTAATTGTGTCTTATTATGGTAATCTTGTAGAAATAGTTTTTTGAGATTTTAAAAATTAAATTCGTGGTACTTCCGAAAAATTTGTTGTGCGGAGCAGTTTTTCCGTCTTATGTGATCTTATTCGTTGTACTTTCGAAAAACCAATTTCGGAGTACTTTTGAAAATTCTAACGACGGAGCCCAAAGGCGATTGACCGTCGTCCTCGAGATGAAAAATTTTTCTAAGTCAATATTTTGGTCATTTTTAGTAAAATAAATTTTTACGTAGATTTCGATTTAATATTAGGCCAAAGGTGTTTAGAAGTCTTTTTAATGGTTTTAATATTATTTTTTCATGGGAGTTTTGTCTGATTTCATTTTTATAGTAAATTGGATATTTTTCCAAATGGATCGTTTTACTTGGTTCAATAACAATTTCATAGTGCATATACCATCCTTCGCAGAGGATATAAAACAGTCGATCCCTTGCCTATTAAATGTTAGGCAAGTAAGGAATTCCCAGTCTTCTCGATAGATAAGGAATACGGCAAAATTTCCATGTTGGATGTAGCTCTTCTCCTGGTGTCGATGTTTGACCTTAGTAGACGAAATAGGCAGTGATTTGCTCTATGGCACACTATAAAAACAAAATTAGATATAATCAAATGCAAATTTCCTACAATGTAAGAGTAATCTAAAATAGAATTGAGGAAATGAATATATTACTAGCAAAAAATGCTCTAAATTATTTCAAACTCTTACTAAAGACTTATCATAGATAAGTACAAAAACATATAGCTTTCTAAACAAAATACTTTGCTGGCTATATGCCACGAACAACATTGATTTAATAGAAAGAAATATGCACATTACGTACAGGTAACTGTCACAATAATGTTAATTTTAATTTTAAATTATCCTGTTCAACAAAATCAAAAAGCAACTAAAGACAAAAACACTTGATAAGTCTTTAGTAAGAGTTTGAAATAATTACGAGAATTTTTTGCTAGTAATATATTCATTTCTTCAATTCCAAAATTAGATATTTTATTATTTTTAGTAATTGAATAAACAGAAAATTGTAACATTAACAGATTAGTATACGAAGTGTATCAAATATTCTATTGGGCCACCGTAAAATTAATTTACCGTGGTAGTTAATTATAAAAGTCTCTTACAGCAAACTAATATAGATCTTGGAAAACAAATGAAATGAACATACTAACACAGGACCTTGAAACGAAATTACAAATTTTTATGAAATCTGGAAGTCTTGGAACCACATCTGGACTCAATCGGGCAGGATGACTATTCAGGCATTTCACCCAAGAAACTAGAAGAAATAAGAACAGAAAAATGTTAGTTATGTGACTTCAACGCATAGGAAAACCAATCAGGCGCATACAAATAAGAACATCATTTGGAAACCGTACCACACGGGATAATAAGAAACCCATGAAGCGAGAGCCAAACCTGCCCTGTTCAATAACAGATAAAAGCAACACAGCCCCTAAAATACCATATAGAAAACTAGAGACAAAGAAACTGGAGGTACATAAAGGATACAACCAAATACCAAATAACACTTGGAACATGTTCCTACTATAGAAAGAAGAATATAAAAAAATACCAGAAGGAAACGGAAAACAATTAACTGGTCAAAATTGAGGTCAAGAATGACGAGGCAAACGCCGATGCGGAAGAAAACACTTATGAGCACACAATACATACGAACAACTTAGGAAGATGATGGCCGCAGAAAAACAACAACATACTCCTGCTAGCTGAACGCCAATTAAATGTTATAGCCATAGTCGGTTGCATATAATAGTTGAAGAACAAATAGTATGTTTTCTCTTCTTTACTAGGCGGCAATTCATGGATATAGTTTCTTTAAAAAATAGCCTCATATTTCGACGATTTCTACTACATCCCTAAACCTATTCAACCAATTTTCTTAGTGTTTTTGGAAGGAGTTTTTTCAAAAAGCCCGTAAAAAATTGGTTGAAGTGGCTTGGGATGTAGAAAAAATTGTCAGAATATCGACAATTTCTCCCAGATCCCAACACTGATTGAAACACCCTTTTTATGGGCTTTTAAAAAAAATCTGTTTTCTAAAACAACGTGAGAAAAATTGTTTGAATATTTAGTTTAGGGACGTAGGAGAAGTCGACCCAATATTAGGTTATCTCTTAAAGCAAATCAAACCTTGAATTCCGGTCCCGATAAGGTGCTTCTATGGTAGAATATTGTCAACAACAGTGAAATAAACCTGACATTTCCTTTGATAAAAGCTCATTTTCTGCTCTACTTTTCACTCTTTGTGAACTTACTACAGTTTGCGCCGTCTTTCCTTATATTTCTGAGATTTGAACAGTTAAGGAGGTATGCACACTGCGTAGTGATGCTTTTGAGTTTCCAAGACGTCCCCCAAAGTAGCTCTCCAGCATTGTATTCTCCTGGATCCTCCCATTTTTTGGCCACATCAACTGAAGAAAAGACCATATATAACCGTGAATTTTTTAAAGGGATGTATTACTGGGAGTGTTAATAACTATGTTCTCCTGCAAGCGGAAATCAATCATATTATTCGTTCTTCCGATACAGACACCTTTTGCACACTTGTCGCCAATCCTCAGGAAATTATATTGTAACTTACGTGTGAATAAACCATTGGATACTAAAATCAGTGTGACCATTTCATTTTTTTTGTCACAGTGTAAATGTAGAATAATAGGCCTTATTTAATTTTCCGCAGACATAATTTATCTGCCCAATTTACTAGAATACATATGGCTGCCTAAAAATTTTGTACCTGACACGGTATGGAGTCAATTAAATAAATAATAAATAAAATAGAAATATGTTTATTGGAAAAAAAATGTTTTACAAAATTTAAATATGTACTATAATGGAATAAACATAGAGAAGTCCACTGAGAGAAATCTGTGCGTGGACTAAAATAAGTAGATAAAACAAATTAAATAAATATTGATTATAGCGAAGTATGCTGATTAAAGATGAAGGTAAGTAAATCATTAGATACGTTTTAATGTCTTTTTAATTATATTCAACTTAGTTGATGAATTACAGTTCGAGGAGTTGCAATAATCCATTCTACCAATATTTTTTAAACAGTTTTATAGAATTTAGAATTATTAGCTCATTGGGTATGGCATTGTATACTTTAGGAGTCAGATATGCAAAGCTTCTTTGACCAATTGTTTTCCCCATTTTTGGAATTACTAGAGAATTTAATTTATATCTTGCGTGGTAAGAGTGATCAACTACTTGATTTCTAGACAAATGTTTTTGGCATAATATTAGAGTTTTGCAATGCAACTGCCTAATATCTAATATTTTTGATTCCATATATAAATCATTGCTGGGGAAAAGGTGAGCTTTATTAAATATGATTTTTAAAATCCACTTTTGAATTAGGTGGCAGTTCATTACACCACCCCAAGCGATGAGACTATACACTAAATGTGTTTGGACCAAGGCATAATACGTAGTTTTAAGATGCTTAATATCGAATATTTTTTTAAAGTATTTCAATTTTGGAATGAGGCCACGTAACTTTTCCACTATATTGTTAACATGCGCATCCCATTTCAGGTGGTTATCGATAGTAATTCCCAAGTACTTTATCGTTTTGGAGGACTCTAATTCGATGCTGTTGTCATTATATCTGAATGGGATGTTATTATAATTGGGGAGGTTATTAGCGTAACTAGTAAAAGGTAAGTATTTCGTCTTTTTCAAGTTTATAGTAAGTAATTTAGTTTCAAAAAAATCTAATAATACATGAAACTACTGCTGAATAGTTTTAAATATTGCCAATTTATGTCTTTATAAAACAATAACGTGTCATCGGCAAAGCTTAACATTTGACCAGTAATAGGGAAGTTAAATATGTCATTCACATATATATTAAATAATAATGGTCCTAGAACGGTGCCTTAAGGAACCCCAAACAGAACATTTCTTGAGTTACTAATTATATTATCAATTTTAACACATTGTCTCGTCTATTTTGCAGATAACATTTTAATAGGTCATGAGCTTTGCCTCTAGTACCTATATTTTCAAGGCTATCTTAGGAAATCAGTATGGCTGATTGTGTCGAAAGCCTTGGTGAGGTCGACAAAGATGCATATTGCTGGTTCTGAATTATCTACCGCGTCATATACTTTTGACATTAACTCAGCAATTGCATCTTCTGTCGATCTGCCCTCCCGAAAACCATATTGCTTGTTAGATAATATATTATATTTGTTTATGAAATTTATTAATCGCTTTTAATAACTTCTTGTTATATTTTTGATAGACATGATAATAATGAAATCGGTCTATAATTATGAGGATCCAGTCGGTCACTAGATTTAAATATCGGTTTTATGATAGCTGTCTTGAAAACCGCACAAAGGGTGCCACTGTTAAGCGATTTATTAAAAGTATAAACTAAGGGAGCAACTATAAACTCTGTACATTATTTAATTGTTTCGGCTCTGGGGGTATCTACTCCTGGTGCTTTCTTGGGTTTTAGTTTTTTAATAATCTCAAGTATTTCTTGGTCATTTGTTTTTTTTAGATTGAGTTAACTACATGTGTTTACGAAAATTTCATTTTTACAGGCTTGATTTTTTATGCTAAATTATCGCCGATTTCAGTAAAACAAACTGTTAAACGATTCTGCAACTAGTTGTTTATCTGAGGTAATGTCTCCATTCTCTAATTTTATTTTATTAATTTCATTATTGTGTGGTTTAGTTTCAATATTTTTAATGCACAGCCACATATTTTTTGGACAATTTTTCTTTTTCTTTACTAACGTTATTTAATAGTTTTCCTTGACATTTTTTATAAGCTCGCTTACGTTATTTTGGCAGTTCTTATATTCAAATTGTAAATTCGCATTATTAGGGTCTATCTTAAGTTTTTTATATAAATAATTTTTATGATTTATAGAATTGATTAAACCATTCGTAATCCACGGATTTCTTTTCAGTTTATTTCTTTTAATTTTAATGGTTTTGGTACAGAGCTGAATATTATGATTTAGCTTGTTTATAAATAACTCAGTAGCGTCATCTACTTCGTCTGTGGTGTATACATCTAATCAATTTCCTGATTTTAATTTATTTTTTAATTCATTATAATTTATATGTTTTTGTATACTTTTATCAGTTGTTTTTTCATTTATTATATGAGAACCGGCTAATGGTCAGTTATCAGATGTTGTAAAACTATTGGTACAACACGTTCCTTTTGAATTTTTATCGTGAGGAATATATGATCTAGGCACGACCTGCTTGAGGTCTGGACCCTGGTATAATCGTTGATGTATGACTCGTAGCCTTGTTCGGTTAGCATGTTCAGATACTCTTGAAAGGAATCACTATTATTGTCTAGAATATCTATATTGATATCTCCTACAATCATATCTATATGTGTTGTGTATTATTTGCTTGCAAAAGTTATGTAAGTCATAATTAAAGGTATATGTACACTGGGAATGCGACCTATAAATGCATAATATTTGTATTGTTTCTTTATTAAACGTTACATTTAATTTAATTTCTTTGACATTACTTATATTAACTATTTCATAGTTGTAATTATTGGATTGAAAACAAAATTTTGCTACTTATCGTTGAAGAACACAGCTAATTGATCAGTAAAAGTTGACAGTTTAAAGTGAGGAGTTGGTATGTTCTTCGCTTTTATCGATATATTGACAGATTAAACGTATTTAGAAAAAAACGTTGCTTAGTTATGGAAGTAATATAAATACTTCCATGCATTCTTTAATAATCTTGATTTATTGTCTTGATACCTTAGAATTTTTTATTGAGAAGGTAACTAAATATTTTTATTAATTTTAAATGTCGTTTAATCTCATGAGTATTATATTAAATATTTATCAATGTATTAATTAATCTAGTTTCCTGCATTATTTCTGTGGTTGTCATAAGTAAAACTCGAGGTGGTTTCCAAGAAATTCTTAAAAGCGAAAATGACAATGTCTACATCTTATACATATCTTCGTTATTATTTTAACAACTGAGACACTACCCAAGAAATTAGATGCAGAATTAAACAAGCTTGAGGTTCTTTCCGGAAGATGAACAACAGTTTTATCTATCCCCAACTTATCTCGGGTAATTATACAGGATATAATTAGTTTACCCTTATTTATTCCCCAACTCTTCAACGGAATAAGTTCAAAATAGAATCAAATTACAGATCTGGTTATAATACATTCATGTACCAAGTTTCACGTCAATATTCTAAACCGTTCGCGTTCCAGAGAAAACGCGCACAAAAAAGTACAGACAGACAGACCAGAATTTCTTTTGTCAAATTTAAAACCTCGAAGTTTCATGACATTCTAAACCTATTTCAACAAAATATGTTAGAAAATTCTTTTACATTTACTATGTTTCCACTGTAGGAAATGGAAGTAAAAGAGTTAGATACTTCCACTTTTAGAAGGTTGAAATTATAGAACAGACTCGAGTTGACTTGTTACGAATGCCCGATAAATCTTACAAAATTCTTATGAAATGCAGGGTGTAATTAGTTTCACGTCATTAAAAAAAACTGGTGGTAGGGAACGACAAGACAAACAAAAAACCTTACATAGCATGGGGTCTAAATCATAAACAAAAATTTCCAAAATGCTTAATAAAATAGTTTGAGAACTGCTGGCATATTAAGGTATGATACATTGCCTCACGTCTTGTCGCACATGATACCCTGCCATTCGTGCAAATAAGTATGGTGAGCCTAAGAGATAATTAGGCCGCGTCGATGGTCATCGAAAAGCATGCCGACAAAGCAGTTAAAAGAGACCGTCAGAGGACACCGCCAACTTTTTCTATTTGTTTTCTTGATTGATAACATTATTCACAGTTTAGTGTGGTGTTTTAAAACGTAGATTTTGGGCATTATGGGAGATTACACTTATCCAGAGCTCGCGGATATGCACTTGGTGTATGGTGAAAGTGGTGGAAATGCAGCTGGTGCGGAAAAGTTTTATCGTTTAAGGTTCCCTAATCGACGTCATCCTTGTGCTCGTACATTTGTTAATATTGACCAGCGTCTTCGAGAAACAGGTCGTCTCGATGGACATGGAGGAGAACGAGGTCTACAACGCGAAGAAAGGGTAATTGGCGCAGAGGTTCAAATTTTGGAACTTGTAGAAGAGGATCCAACTTTAAGCACCCGCGATATCGCGAACCGTGTGGGAGTGTCCCATTTTGTAGTATGGAGGACATGGAGAGATATGAACTTACATCCCTATCAGTATCAATATGCCCAAGCACTAGAATCTCAAGATTTTGTAGAGCGAATGCAATTTTGTAGGTGGATTTTAAGAAAACACGCGGCAAATGAGGATTTTCTAAACGTTCTGTGTTTCTCCGATGAGTCGTGTTTTACCAGAAATGGAGTGTTTAATTTTAAAAATATGCACTATTGAGCAGACGAAAATCCACGTGTAACAAGAAGGGCGCATTTTCAACGATGGTTCAACGTTAATTTGTAGGCAGGAATTTGCAGTAATGAAATAATTGCACCTAGACAATTACCCGGTCGATTAAATGGTGATGTATACTTAAATTTTTTGCAACAAACATTGCCAAATTTACTGGAAAATGTACCCTTGGCTACGCGCAGAAGAATGTGGTATTTACACGATGGCGCGCCAGTCCATTTTATCCTGTCTGTTCGAAATTTTTTGAACAGAAAGTTTCTTCGGCGATGGATTGGACGTGGCGGACCAGTACCATGGCCTGCTAGATCGCCCGACTTAAATCCGATGGACTTTAATTTGTGGGGGCATTTTAAATCTCTAGTTTACCGTGATCCAATTGACACTTTAGAACAATTGCAACAACGTATTTTAATGTGCATAGAAACCATAAAAAATGATCCTAATTTACCAAATGTATTGAACGGAGTACGTATGTCCTTAGTTCGACGTGCCAAAATGTGTATACGTGGAGATGGAGGTAATTTCGAACAATTTTTGTGAAAAATTCAAAAGAATTGTTCAGCTATTGGGTGTTACCTATCGGGCATTAAATGTATGAATATTACTAATATTATTATTATTATTAGTATTCGCTGCCTTGTTTTGATCTGTTTGTTATTGTTTACATTGATTTTCATAGAGACGAAAGACTCGATTTTTAGTTTTCGCTACCTGATTGGGAAAAATTGTGAGCTCAATTCGTTAAAAAAATCAGATTTTTTTCCTAACTTAAAACACACAACTAATTATTAATTTTTTAAGCTTTTAACACAATGTTACAAATGCTAATAAACCACCTTTAAATTTTATAAATTCTTATAAACGACAATAAAAGCTACAATAGCTCTGTTCCAAATTAAAAAACACATGTAAACAAATCCTATTTAAATCCCTGCGGCCATGCTATGCTTGCGTTATGCCGAAAGAGAAGGAATTATTTACATTTTCATAAGTAGTGGTATAAGAAGTTCGGTACAAGTAATCCCATCAAAGTGCCGCACTTCTTCCGGCGGGAATACAAGTCTGGTATTACAGTTTTTTATTATTTCTAATATTCGAAACTATAACACCCATTGACCCTGAAAAACAGTGGTTCTCAAATGTTTCCTACCTTAACATTAAATTTATAAACCTAGGACAGTTTTTTCAAAGTGCCCGTAGAGAAAAAAGTCAAGTAGGTTTTTTGTTTGTCTAGTCGATCCCTATTACCAGTTTCTTTTAATGACATAAAACTAATTACACTCTGTATATAATGTCTTATAATAGTACTCACCATATATCCAACATACTCCAGGGTAATGCAACTTTCAACAATTAATGAGAACCTGTGTCACCTATATGGCTCCAATTGTCATGCGTGTTGCTACTTTAAAATTTCTCTGATTATGTAGACTTAGTCTTATCGACAAATTCTGACAATTATTTTTAATCCACTTGCACAAACATAAAAATTAGGACTATGCCTTCTAAAGTTAAAAAATTCACCATTGTAAGTCGGTTTTATAGCACATCCAGTAGTATATTATTATAACAACAGTATGTTAATTTTAATATTCTACGCGTAATAAAATGGTTGATTTCTATATCTGACATCAAATTAATATTTTTACGAATTGCTTACTAGTCTGTTAAGATCTGTTCAAACAGATCACTGAAATAATAGCTAATACTGTGATTTATTATTATGTTGTTTTTCTTACGAAATTATTAATCCAGATGAATGTATTTGTTATCTACGAGTGTATTTAAAAAATTAATGTCTTATCAATATCACGATCTGATCTAACTGACATAACTGTCTGTTTGTATTTTACTACTTGCATATTCTATTCAGATTTCAAGACATTTGATTAAAATGTGTTATTTAAAATGATTCTTGATTGCTTGTAGAGCAGCTCGTGACTGATTTTAGTCAGTTCTCAGTTGCATGTATTGCTGAAAGCACGTGAGTGCAATGATAAATATAGAGAAGAAAAATAAAACAATTCGATGTGAGGATCACAGACTCATAAATATTGTACCAGTCTACGAAAAATTACTGGAATTATCTGCTAATGAACAAATAATAAAATATATAGAAGCAAACAACCTACTATCGAAATAACAAGCTGGATTTCGAAAACTAAATTCGTGCAACACTGCTTTACCAACAACATTATCATGTTGGAAAAACGTCTTAAATGAGAAACAAGTTACCAAAAATAAAAATGACCACCAAGAAAGACAATATTCGGTGTACCGCAAGGAACCGTTATGGGGCCTAATCTGTTTGTTCTGTACATAAATGACATCATGAAATACATTAAAAATTACAGAACACAACTATTTGCTGACGGCACATTGATAAACTTAGGTGGTGATAATGCAGACTCGACTATAAACATAATAAACAGTGAGCTTAAAAAAATAGAAAAATGATTGGATGTGAATAGCCTTAGCTTAATTACAGATAAGACTAAGTTTATAATGATTGAATGTAAATAGAGCCGAGTAGATACAGTAAATAACCAAGGAGTAGCCATTAGTGGAGCAAAAATAGAACAAAAATTGAGTTAATTGTTAATTATAAATTAAGCACTGCTTTTAGATGAATCAATCCATATATTATAAATACTCTACATATGTTTCGGCTTATTAGGCCTTTATCAAGAGTATAACATAGTGAATACTCTTGATTCACTATGTAATACTCTTGATAAAGTCCTAATAAGCCGAAACATATGTAGAGTATTTATAATATATAGATTGATTCATCTAAAAGCAGTGTTTAATTTATAATTAACAATTACTTTCAAGATGTTTCACAAGGTACCTACCACAAGTTCAGTTCAGTGTATTAAAAGTTGAATTGATGAATTCAAGTATTTAAGTGTAAATATTGATGATCATTTAACGTTCTCCGGACATCCTCTTTATATTACCAAAAAAATAGCTAAGAAAGTTAATGTGATGGGATGTATAAGAAAAGATTTTAGTGCATAGATGAAAATAACCATATATAAAACAATTATTTTATCACATTTCAACGTCTGCCCAACAATACTTTTTCTACTTGGTAATGTTGAAATAAATATGTTACAGAAAAAACAAAACCAAGCGTTACAAATTATTATAAACTGTAACAAATATACAAATACGAAATTAATGTTTGATGCTACGAAATTACTGGGAGTGAAGCAAATTATAACTTTAAATACAATAACTTTTATTTACAAAATATTACATGAGTTAGTGCCAAAACGTTTATCAGATAATTGTACCTTCGTGAGGAACATATGGCCATAGAACAAAATATAACCAATCTTTATAGGATTTTGCAAACAGCAGAAAAATTAACTATCTATAAAAGAAAAACTTTGTGTAGAAATATTATTGAAATCTTTGCATTCTTTCGATAACCTGAATTCTGGTTATGCTAGCAAATTAAAATCCTAAAATGAATTTGTCTAATTTCTTATTTGACAATTCTCATTCTAACACTAGCATCCACACAGTCCCCTACGGCCATGAAGATTAAACTAGTATCCACATAACCCCCTACGATTATGAAGATTCAGTTAAAAATGAGAACAAAGACCTAAAATGAATTTATTTATCTACCTTGTCTTAAAAAATTTTTCATTCCAATGGATTACATTTTCATGAAATCTATCATTCTGTTTCCTGGAAATGCTTAGCCTTTGAAACGTTTTTCGCCCTTATTCTGGAGCTCATCAGAAAGACATAAAGCCATTCATAAAGATGTTTCATGCAAAACCAAGACAATTTCTATGAATAAGTGTGAAATGATTATATTGACATTTCACACTTATTCATAGAAATTATCTTGGTTTTGCATGAAACATCTTTATGAATGGCTTTATGTCTTTCTGATGAGCTCCAGAATAAGGGCGAAAAACGTTTCAAAGGCTAAGCATTTCCAGGAAACAGAATGATAGATTTCATGAAAATGTAATCCATTGGAATGAAAAATTTTTTAAGACAAGGTAGATAAATAAATTCATTTTAGGTCTTTGTTCTCATTTTTAACTGAATCTTCATAATCGTAGGGGGTTATGTGGATACTAGTTTAATCTGCATGGCCGTAGGGGACTGTGTGGATGCTAGTGTTAGAATGAGAATTGTCAAATAAGAAATTAGACAAATTCATTTTAGGATTTTAATTTGCTAGCATAAGCAGAATTCAGGTTATCGAAAGAATGCAAAGATTTCATTAATATTTCTACACAAAGTTTTTCTTTTATAGATAGTTAATTTTTCTGCTGTTTGCAAAATCCTATAAAGAATGTTTCAATACAATTATAAGCAAACAAATAATAATTCATTTAAAAAAAATATAACCAAGTTAGCCTATGCGACAGTTACTACACGTAACTTGTTTCATAGACGACCTACAGCGATTTAGTGAAAAAAAGGTGCAATTTAAAAAAGTTAATAAATTTATTGCAAGCGTAAAAAAAGTATTTTTAAAACCATCATCAAAAAATTCAACAGAAATGTCTCAGGTCACAGCTACCACGGCATCCTACTGTTGCCTTATGAGTTGGTTAGGTTAATGTTTGAGTGGGCTTATCGGACCCTCCACTGCGACCATCTAGGTCTGTTGTGACTCACTCCTAGTTATAGTTCACTCAACAGATTCAGCTTCTTAATAAAGCCGACAATGTTGTTGGGTGAGAAACTATCCAGGTCCTCTAGGTCCAGTCGCCATTTGTCAAATAGTGAGAATCTGGTTCTTTCTGCAGCAGGACAGATACACAGAACGTGTTCTGCCGTTTCATTATCCTCCAGACACAGACAGCAGTCAGCGTTTTCCACCAGTCCAATTCTGTATAGGTGATGATTTATTCTCCAGTGCCTAGTGTATAGGCCAATTAGAGTTCTTAGGTGTAGTCTATTTAACTTTAATAGTTTTTAGTTCTTGACTTTAAGGGGTATATAATAAACTCCTTTGAGTGAACTAATCCTGGTAGTTTCCACCAGTGCTGGATTGTTTTCAATTCAGCCCAGGCTAGGATAACAGCCTTGGCAGAGTTTGCAGATATGCCAAGTGCCGGTTCTGGTCCTATAAATTTACTTGCCGCGCCAAAGAATCGGCAACTTCGTTGCCTTTCATGCCAGAATGGCCAGGTATCCAGATCAGAGTCAGTTTGTTGCTTCTACCCAGTCGGGTAAGAGCTTCCTGGCAATTCCATTCCGTTTTAGAGTTACAACCGTAGGATCGAAAGGCTCAAGAGCTACTTAGATGTCTGAAAATATTTTTATCGATCTGTGTCTAAGTCTGAGTCTAAGCTGCGTCTGTTCAAGCCTCCATGCTCACAGCTCAATGGCATGGATTTCTGCCTGAAGTATAATCGCAATATCACCCAGACTCGAAGTTATTCTTACCTTTGATTTGCGACTATATACACCAGCTTCAGTTCCTTCAGGAGTTTTGGAGCTATCGGTGAACCAACAACTGTCTGCCCTTTGTAAGTCGGTTTTGTTCCGATCCCATTCGTCACTTCCAGGAAACAGGACGTTAAAGGGCAGTTTATGGTTGATCAAGGTAGACATTACATCTGAAGGCATTCCCAAGATGTTGTGACAGTTTAAGTCTTCCAACAGCCTGTTGTGCTCCATGATGCTAGCCTGCAGCATATTAGCTACCGCTCGATGGATTCTGTATGATGCGCACCTGGCGCCTCTCTCCAGGTCAATGTGGAGAGGAGGTAGTTCCAGCAAGACTTCCAGAACAGCTGATGGCTTGGAGCTTATTGTCCCAGTTATTGCCAAGCATGTTTGTCTCTGCAATCCAGAGAGTTTGGCTTTGGTCGTTTGTTGTAGCCCTTTCGACCACCAAATTATTGAAACGTACGCTTGGTCTAATGGCCATTATGTATATCCAATATGGCCTATGGGTAAGATGTATCACTGCTGTCTCCTAAAACTTAGACCATTTTGAAAGTACCTATATAAAAAGTTATTATCGCCTTACTAGACGAGTCTAGGGCTATAACTAGACGAGTCTAGGTTTATATACAAAGAAAAAACAGGCCTTTATTTCCGTTAAAAGTAATTTTAAAATGGTTGCCGAAACAATCAGTTGAGAATCTTAAGCTACCAACCAATTAATCATTGAAAAAAATTGAAAATGTGTAAAAAATAACAAACAATGCAGCTTAGAAGAAAATCTGAAACAAACAATTTTCGTTAATTTTAAACAGAAGTCCTGACTGCAAAATTGTAAGAGATATAAAAGAAATAATTAATACTGATGTAAAAGCACTATGGACAACTGACATATCGTTGTCAAAAAGAAATACACTCCCATGGTGGCAGTTGACTGCGAAAGGTCGTTCTGTATACATCCATTGATATTGAATAGCCGTCCGAATAGGTTGAAACAGAAAAATAATTACAGTATTTCTCGAATCAAAAAATAATAAATTTTCATGACCTATTTAAAAAAATGCATAAAAATATTGTACACATGATGTTTGTCAAATCAATATATATTCCTAATTTTATAATCATATGCACTCTATGTAAAATAACAGTTGTATTTGTCACATTTAACCGTGGTAGCTTAAAATGTATATACCTTTGCCTACGTATCCGTGGAATGACTTCTTAAAAAAAATAAAGTTGGTTAAAAATAAGATAAAATTTGTTTAATAATGATGAATAATTAACATCATAATATCAAACCAACATGTACATTGGTCACTGTTATAGCGAAATAAGACTCTTGATTACAGTACAACGTTTTGTTTTTAAAATCGCCTGGTTTTGGCTTACACCATTTTATCATTTTTATTACCCTATTATAGCCCTGCCAGGCCCATATCTTTCTTTTGTTACACGTTAAAGTGTCCCTACATACTTTTTAAATTATATCATAACACCTATAAAAGTTAAAGTAATATCCAAAATAAAGTTTACCAGTTATATTTTGTTGAGAAACTTTTAAAATATAAATTTTCTTTCCAAAAGGATGAAGGAAAAATAATGCCGTCTTTAAATAAATCAAAATTGATGTTTTGGCTCATTAGAGTATTATTTATCCTATTCACAGAGTGAACATTAAATGGGGCTTCCGATATGATTAAAGAAATATTTTGTGACGATATCAAGAAGAAAATTTTAAAAAACAAATGAACCAATTCACGAAATGGAATTTCGAACCAAAATATATTCAACAACATGACGAAACTATATTTATTTGGTTGAGTTATATTAGCAAAATTTTGAAGAAAATTGAAACGCTTCTAAAAAAGGAAACATAAAAAAATTACTAAATAAAATTTCACCGTCATGTCACTCGCGGTTAAATGAATATCGATATTGAGGTCGACTAAAAATACGTTTAATTTTGTTATTTGTTCACTTTATACCGACTATAGACAAAACACTTCAGTCGTCCTATAGCTTATAGATCATAAAATCTTTTTATATAAACAAAAATACGATATGTGAAGAAAAATTCAAATGTTTACTAGTTATCCCAAAATATGATGCAATATATTGAAATTAACAGTTATAAATCTAAATTGTTACCTTTCTTTTACTGGAGTTCCACAGGGGTCCGTTTTAGGTATACTTTTGCATATTATGTAAAAAAATTTTGTTTACAAAATTCTGTCATCTATGCTTAAGATATCACCTTTATTAATTGTGAGTAAAAGAAATGAAAATCGCCTTGTCAAGAAAGCCAACTTATATCTTCAGGAAGCTAATACCTGTACCTAATAATATTAAATAACAAAAAATCATCAATTTTAAATTCAATTTGCCCACTTGATCATAACTGGTTATTTAAAACAAAATTCTTGCTATGTACTTATCAAATAATTATACTTGAAACTCCCATATCGTAAATTGCACCAGTGTGTTATGTATGAAATCATATAGTGATTAGCATACTTGTATTACTTTACCCATTTTCGCTCGGTGATATCTTATGGGATCATGGCATGGGATTTTCTTACTTTTTGTTGGGTATTTTGCCACTGAAAAATATTTAAAAATTTCAATGAAAAAACCTTTGCGCCAAGCGGATCACAGAGGTTGGTTCTTGAATACTTGACTATTTCAAAAAGTCTCACACGTAAAAATATATATAATAGAACAATGTCATAAACTAAAAAATGAAAATGAAAGCTATAGGCAGTTAGCATTTCGGAAGAGAACTTACTTCCGTTCTCAAAACTTTTTGGCCGTCAACCATGTTTTTTGTTTATGTATTTCCATATTCACGTGAGACATTAAATTATATTTATCTCATTTTTACTTACATCGTCTCTAAAGATGAGCAACCAACTAGTACAAAAATCTATTGAATAATTTGAAACGCATCTATCCTTGTTTAATAAAATAATCGCGGACTCTTTAAGTTTTCTTTTAGTTCCGTTGCTCTCTTTTTCCAAAATCTTCGCCGAGTCCCATTTAGTCCTGTGATTATTATCCCACGCGTGTGTTCACAAATTTTGAATTTTTCAAATTTTCCCCTTCTAGCGTAATTTCTATGTTCACCAAGCCTTACGTTAAAAGGTCTAGATGATTCACCTACGTAATGTTTTCCGCACTCACGGAACACTATAAATACAATTTTTTGAATTTTGAACTATATTTAGAGGTTTTGTTTTTGATAAAACCGTTCGCACGGAAAACCTATTCCCAATTTTTCGTAATTTATCCGATAAACCATGTATACATGGAATTACTGCCATTGACCTAAATACCTCACGTTGTGATAATATATTCTCTCTACTACCAATGTTCCACAACTGACTATCAATAAAACTCTCATGATATTGATTATTTACAGTTTTTTTAAATTGCTTTTCGTTCCTTAGTATTACATCATTTGAAAAAATAATTTTGGCTCTGTCATACAAACACTTAACAACATCTTTCTTAACACTAATATGTTGATATGAATTGACATTTAAGTATCTGTTTGTGTGTGTTTGTTTTCTATACACACTGGTTTGGTATGTAATATCTAATTTTTTAATTAAAATATCTAAGAAAGGTAATTCATTATTATTTTCTATTTCTATTGTAAATTTAATTGAAGGTTCTTTTTTATAACATTGTTCTAGTTTATATATTGTTAGGTGTGAGACTTTTTGAAATGGTCAAGTATTCAAGAACCAGCCTCTGTCTGATCCGTTTGGCGCAGAGGCTTTTTCATTAATATTTTTAAATATTTTTCAACGGCGATATGCCACAAATAAACAATTATAGACAATATATGGCATGGGATATTTCACAAGAAACTATAAGGTATTTGTAGAGAAATGCTTAAAGGACTAGAAGTGCTACCTCTACCGGATGTTTTAATGTATCATTCTCTACTCTGAGCTATGTCTGAACTAAGCAGTTTCAATATTTTAAACGATAATCACTCCCACGATACTAGCATTAATTCAACTTTAGGGGTACGAAGGTACAATTTAGTAATTTATTTGGTAGCTCCACAAAATGTCGAATATAATCGGGTAAGACAGTGAGAAATCGTGCGCAATGATGTTAAATTAAACCGTGGATAATTCAACATCGGTTGATATGAATTAGCAGGAGTATGGATATTTCATATAGTTCATATTTGATAACATTATATTAATGGAACATAGCGTCACAAAAGCTATACAAACTACTTGAGAATGTAACATCTGGCATCATAAAATGTGTATATCATAAAATCTCCAGTGTTCTAGTTTTCTTTGGAGCTACTATTGCAAAAAACAATATAAAAGGTGCTAAGAACAGTAAATGCCTTGGGACGAATCATACCAAATATGCAAGCTATAAGAGAATACTGTGTGCTGTGACGCAATCCCATTATGTTATATGCAGTTCCAGTATGGGAGGAAGCGATAAAGTTAGCAAAGCAGGGGCAAAATCTGGCTAGTGTCCAGAGGAAGTTGGTCATTAGTGCTTATAGGGAGCGGCGTTAGTTATTACCAGCATATTCCCAATGAGGTGCGGAAAGGGGTCTATGAGAGAAACGCGACGGAAAAGGCAAGCAGGAACCTCATGATATCGTGGAAGGAACACAGGAGAACAACAGAGAAGGGAACCTGAACTAGAATACTAATGAATGATCTAGATTTATGGATAGACAAATCCCATGGAAACGTTGGCAATTTCATAATCCAAGCCCTGTCGGCACACGGATGCTCTGATAAGTATCTATGTCAGTGAGAGCGCAGAGGATGACGGGCGTCTATACGTCTAGAGGGATAGCGCAGAACAGACAATCTTCCATTGCCCAAGATGCAATGAGAATTTAAATACAACCTTAAGTGCAGAAAACACAGTACAAATGCTAGAGAGTGAATAAAAGTGGAGCAGAACGAGAGGAATGCATATGGATAGGTACTTAAAATAATGGACAGCGAAGAGCGCGTGAGCTCAGGCATTCTTACTCCTAATAAAGCTAAGATAAATGAAGTATAGAGGTGATCTAACAAGAAGAAATGTTTCAGGAGAACAACATCCTGAAGTGATTCGAAATCTTTTCCAAAATTAATGGTGCAGAGTCAAAAGAGAGGGGGGTTTTAGTGGGTAAGAGCACACCATCAGGTGAGGTGTCTTCCTAAAGTTTTCCCACCCGCAAAAAAAATCTGATAATTATTAATTTTTGAGCCCAACACTCCATGCAAATAATTGGCATTAAATGTATTGCATAACTTGTTTGTACATTAAACGACAATTTTCGAAACTAGAAAAATGCTAAATTTAAAAAATCATTCTGTTTTTCCGGAAATGTTGTTCAACTCCAAGTATGGCGTCAGAGAAAACTGGTATATTTCTATTTTATAAGTTTCGATATATTTTCTTATTGGCATCATACACGCCGCGTTAGTCACTTCATAGGAATCCTCAACAAATTGGCAAATGTTTATTTTATTTATTTACTAATTTTAAACCACCTTTCATCGAAGCTCAAGATATTTATCAATCAAGTAAGCTGCAATTAATACTATTTACTATTATTTGAAAGTGTGATATGCGTATAAATATTTTGATAACGGGATGTCAACATAAACAACATGACTTGACACCACGCGAGCAATGCATAAAGGAAAATGTTTCTCTACTAAAGTGGCAAATAATTAATTATTAATAATAAACAAATTAATGTAAACACAGCAAGAGTCATTCGCGTGTAATGTAATTTTTTTAGCGTTTATGTGTTATCGTTTTGATATTCACGCATATAATATACCAAGTGTCCCAAGATAATGCATTTCCTAATTGTTTTATAGCAAGAATCGAAACTACACTTTTTACCACTATTTGTAACAAAATAATCCAAGTGAACAATTTATCACACTGAAGTAACTGATTTGATTGTTTTTATATATGACTATTTCTTGCGCTATTCTCCAAGCAGCTCGGATGCGCGGACATAATAATCGAAAACAAATTGAAAAATTTCGCCGAAAAAGCATCTAAAATATATGCATATTTTTTTTTTTTGGAGACGAAAGCGAAAATTTTGTCGTCCTTTATTTTGCAACTTTGCAGTTAAATGTTAGCTCTCCTATAGAAAGTTTAAAATTGCTGATTTTTTGTTTGTCTATTTTTAGGCGCTCTACAGGATGGCGTCCTTTATTTTCCATAAATGTGCATATTTCTGTGCAAAGAAATATGAAAAATGGAAATTGGGAATTTCTACCCATTTTTGAGAGTGAAAAATGTAATCGATCGATTTTTAAAAAATTAGCATTTGGCAGCGAAGCATTCGGAAAATTTTATTTTTTTAAGTAAATATTCATTTAAAAATTGTTTTTAATAATTCACATTAAATGTAAATTTCCAAAACCAAAAAAGTCTAAATCTCCGTTTTTAGTGTTTTGTAGGACCCTTAGTTTCGTCCTGTCCGTCCATCCGTCTGTTGGTTGCAGGTGTTTTTCTCAGAAAGTATTGGGCTTGCATGGCCGAAAAGTTTAGGATTGTTATAACGGCCTTACAGGAGTGAGGTTACATTAAACAGGTCACTGAATATGAAATTGTGGTTTCTTAGACAGATTTTCATTTTAAGGTTTTGTTTTCCAAATATTTGGTTTCAAATAATTTATATCCTTTCATTTTCCAACTACCTACATGTTTCAAGAAGACACTTTTAACAAGAACTTTCATTAAAATTATAATGAACACTGGAAAATAGATATTTCTTGTAAAAGATAAACCATTTTTATAACCTACATAGAACTAACAAAATGTTGTCAAGGTGAAAGAAACTGCAATTTTCATACAAATTAAACGTGTACATTTCAATTCTAAAACGGCTACGGAACCTTATTGTGCGTGTCCAGCACGCTCTTGACCGATTCTTTTATATGTTCGCATAAGATTTCTGTCATCTTAACATACAATAAACAGCTGGTATGTTTAATAAATTAAAGAGTTTAAATTGCAAGGATACACTGATGATTCGCAAACGTACCATAGTTGTAATATAAATGACTTTAATGAGGCAAAAAATTCAATTAATATTGATTTATATATAATTAGTAAGTATATACCATCACATAATTTAAAATTAAATGATAATAAATCATATTTGTTATGTTATTTGGTTACACAAAATATAATCTAATATTTTATCACAATTTAGTCGTCAAATTAATTACGAAAAATTACTGTTTCCTTTTTGGATTAATGTATAATTGACTCTGTTGGGTGTTTATTTAATTTGAGTGCGTTGTAATCGGATCTGTTGAGCAAAATACATAATATAAATAAGCAAGTATACAATTTGTGTTAAATTATGCAATATAGCTTGTTCATTCTGTAATTAACTGAGAAGAGATTAAAAATAGGTCAGGTGCGAGAATAATTCACGCGTTGAGGATTGAGGAACTTAGCATAGGGACGGACCACTACCTGCAGTAAAACCATGCACTTCATCAAGAAATGCTGAAGCCGAAATACTCTCTCTCTCTCTCTCTTCGACCTTTTGCCTAGTTCTCTGTGCAAAAGCATAATTTTAAAGATACGTCCTAAACAGTGGATACATAAGCCTTAAAAAACATTTAACGTTCTGAATCGTCCCATATGGAATGAGCTTGATGACCATGTCGGCATTCCACGCATCTACCGCCAAGTTACGTAAGCCAACTATCATTGTGCTAAAATCTGCAGCAACTGTTTGCTTTAAGTTGAGTTTGATTGCTTCCGCCTGAACAAGTTACAAAATATCAGTTATTTGTTTAATATGGTTCTGTATTGAATACGCTGGCGCTTTAAAATTTATAAAAATTTTTTGACAATCAAATAAATAGGACGAAATTATTCAATTCGAACCTGGGCCCAGCTGCAGAGCTAAACTGGTTGCTACAGTCTCCCTCGCCTTTTTATTCAGCTGCCAACTAAAAGAAAGGCAGTGTTACAAAATTGGCGCCCAACGTGGGGCTCGATAGGTTTCTAAGACACACACAGAAACCCTCGTAGAAGTATTTCAGTAGTTAGGATTAGATTAACAGTATACATAGCGAATAAGTAATTTCCTGTTTTCCGTATTTTTTATTAAATTATCAGATCGTTTTTTAAAGGCGGTTCAATTTTTTTCATCATTTTTATAGTCCAATTTGTAAATCCAATGTAAATCTGCAATATGGCATCCTTATTGAATTCTTCATTTTAAATCTTTAACTTTTGATATCAGATTCAGGATCAACTATTCCGAAAATACCTGACTATTTAACTCCAAGTCGCGCTTTCGCCATAATTACAAAATGGGAATTCATTGCATCTGTTCCAAAATTAGAAAAAAGATGCGATAAAAAAGAGGCAACATTTGTTTACTCTGAACATCTAAAAACTATGCAAAGCATTCAATATAAAGAATATGGAGAGACGTGTTCAAGTGTACTTTTTACAATATGCTTAATTTTCGGTGAATAGTGTATTATTTAATAATTAATAAATGAGACTTCTTTTTCAAAAATCAGTGTGATATTTTGGTTATAACCATAACGATGATGTAATTTTTTCTGGAAAAGCTCTTGTATGAATATTCCCAAAAATGTGTATTAGTTAAATTGGAGTACGACGCTGAAGAGGTCTTCAGTCACATTTGCAAAAATTGTCTTATAGAAAGTGTCCTAAAGATGATACAGAAAAAGTTTCGTTGTTGTGCTCGGAAGATATCATGATAAAGATTTTTTTTTCAAGCGATTCCGTCGCTGCAAACAACTCAAAATTCTGAAAATAATCACGTTTAATTAGAGTTAAACATATTTCTTAACAAACCAATCGGATTAGTCAACTAAGAGACAGAAATTATTTTTTCAATTTAAGAAATTTTTTTCTAACCAGAAGTAATGAATAGGTCTGAAATTTTCGAAGAATTTGTACTGCATATACAATGTAAGAAGCCTTCAAAACTTCGTTAAAGAGAATACGCATGAATCTTCATTATAAAAGAAGAAACATTCAAAGATTTTCAACATTATATATGTGGCAAATATATCATACTGTAATTTTCAAAAAAGCTCGACCACTCCCAGGTAACTTTGAAATACCAACACCTATTATGTAAGCAATAATATAGATATGTAGGCATACTACCCGCTGAAGTTTTACATGAAATATTTAGGATTTTACTAATAATCCTGCTTATTTCTGAAACTTTTTGTCGAATATATGAACTTTCGTTAATAGCCGTAGAAAGTTTTATATAGTTTTACTTACATTTCCTCATTGTACGTGATATTTCAGACTTATTTCCGAATATTGGGTCCAAAATTTTAAGAAACGAAGGAAGGAAATGTAGTAAAATGAAATGATTAAAGGTTGTTATGAAAAGAAAATAAAACAAAATTATTTCGATGCTCCTGGAATCTTTACTTTTCAAACGACGCGAGACGCCTCACTTGCCTTGGATCAATTTTTTTAACTCATTATATTGTGGTATCATTTATTAATAAGGATAATCCGCAGGAGTGCTTTTAGGCCTAGAAAAGGCCGTCAACAGTGTAATAACAAATTTCACTCATAAAACTAGAATCGATAAGAATTCGAGGAACAGCATATAAACCATTGGAAAATAACTTATCTGAAAGAAAACAAAAATCAAAATAGGTCAAGCACTAAGCGATGAGTTAGAAGTAGAATTTCATGTGCCACGGGGTAAAGTCCTTGGCTAATTTTATTTATATTGGTATTTAAATGATATGTTCAAAACAGCATAAAAGGAAAGGTTATCTCTTAAGCAGATGACACAGCTTTTTTCGAAGAAAACATAGCAAAAAGTTCAAATAAAGGCTGAAATGGTAATGTCAAGAACTAATACATGGCTCATGGCAATTTTCTTACAATAACTGTTAGGAAAATAATCCTATTCTTTCTCAATAAAGTCTGACAACACGGAGCACTTCAGAGCCATTAAAATCTACAAGAAAAGATGTACAGAAGCAAATTATAAAATTAGTGTCTGTAGCGAAAAAAACAAAATCTGCTCAATATGTTAAAAAATTAGATGTGTGTATTGATAAGCATCTTAAATGGATCAATCACGTAAACTATCTATTCGGGAAAATTCATAAGTGCCACTATAAATTTATCAACTGCGGGAATTCCTCACATTAAAAATTTAAAAAATATGTATAACATTATCAATTATGTCGTATGGTATAATAGCATGAAGCTTGGCATAAAACATTTTACTTATGTTGCATAGTTATAAACAAATTATACTGTACGAAAAAAATATTTACAAATTTAATTTAATTTCATATGATATACCTGGGTAGTTCTATGAAACTCGGGTAACTTAGCAGGTGAATTTGAATTACATGTTTCTTTTCTTAAATTATGTTCCTTCATAACATTTTTTATGGACCATGGGTTGGTTATACTGTGTGTGAAAGGAACAGTCATTTTATAAAATATTTTAGGATAAATTGAGGATTTTGTTAAATTTGGTTCCAAGGGACTGGCAAGTATACCAAGGGACTGACCAAACACAACAATTTTATTAAAAAGTGAGTTCCTTTATTACTAACTGGATTGTTTTATCATCAATTTGAAATAGTTAAACGAAATTGCACCTAAATCTAAATTTAATTATTATTTCAGTTTGTTCTTTTTTATTTTAATCAATGTCTTTCCTTACATTTATCTTTACCTGCTACAATAGAGTACTTTTAGACGAAAATAAATTAAAATAAATATCCTCGAAGAATAAAAACAGTCTTCTATGCTATATATTATAATATTTGCAGTCTTACAAAGTAGTACTTTTATAAAAAAATAAAATAACAAAAACGAACTTAAACTTCTTCAATCTTAAAAATCAAAACGAAAATAAATCTCCTCTAGTAACTAACAAAAAGCTGTCCTATAAAACTATTTAACATAAATTAAAGAATTTGCAGTCTTAAAACAATCAGTCAATGTTATTATAATACTAAATAACAGGACTTCTTTTACGCGACTTTGACAACAAAAGTATTGCAAATTATTTTTCAAAGACATTAACAGATTTCTTGAATTGACAAAACACTCGATTTCCCTTAATATTTAAATTAGGAACTAGCAGTTTTTCTATCACCTGTTCATAAGATATATCGGCTACATCATTTTCGTCCAATCTAAAAAGAGTTCCATTATCATTGCATACTTTAAGAAACATTACTGTCAATTCTCCTTCATCCTCGTCAAAGTGTGAACATATTGCAGCATACCGGTATTCTTTTTTCCCCAAAGGAAATTTGACCAAAACGTAATCTCCGCTACTGTAACTGACTCTTAGTTTCTGTCTCAAAACCTCACTTACACTTTCTACTGCTGTCTCATTCTCAGAATCCGTATTATAAATAGAAGCAACGTTAAGGCGATTTTCACTTTTTTTGTATTCTATAATACCCAACTTGTAATGGTCACATGCATTAGAAACACAGAAGCAGCTTAGTTCTTTCATAACAAGTCGATTTGAACGATACATGTTACCGACGACTTGATGAACCATAAGTGTTCCTTTAAAGGGAATCAATTTGCTCTGATTCTCGTTGATCAAGTCATTAATTTTCTCTATGTCGGCGTCTTCAATAACGGAAATGTTTACTGCTGAACATTTTTCACGAAGAACGTCATTAAATTCGGGCAAACTCGTTATATCGCCTCTTTGAGCTATTTCTTAGTCTGCAGTTCTTTTACAGGTTGCACCTATACCATCCGGCGCCCCCTTCCCATGACCTGACTCGTGGTAGTTCCAGGACAATGTTATGATATTTGGATAAAACTCTTGAACTTTACAACCAAGAATGAAAAACATTGTTTTGTTTCGATATGGATTAACAGGGCCGTCATTTAAGAAGTGTAAATTTTCAACCGTTGAAGGTAAGGATGCCAGTATTGGTCTTCAATGTGCCCAAATTGCTGCGACACTGTGGCACAAATTTGATGAAATGGTGCAGTGAGAAACTGTTGAATCCTTGGTGTACACAACAACAGTGTGCAGAGAAATTTGAGTACGGGAACCGCCAAAATGGAAAGCCTGAATTTCTTGATTACATTTTGTAGCGTAATTCTCTGAGAAATCCATATGTATGATGGCATCCTTTTTTGTCAATGATTGTTTCAATGACTTGATGGTTTTATATTGGTGAACAATGTTCCTCTCATGTAAGAGAAAATGTTGAAGGTTATCTTCCAGTTGCAGTATCACGTCTCGAGGTTTCATTTTCTTTGCCTCTTTTTTATATTTCTTAACAAAGCGTTGTTTTCTGGTCTTTGGGTCTATACACGACTCTTTTGTGTGAACCCATTGCTTAACCAGTAAATCTTTACTGTTGCCAATTGTAGAAACTTTTTGTGCAGATTTTTTAACGAATCTGACAGGTAACGTTTTTGTTTTTTCACACAATTACGGGTGACACACTCTTTTTTTCCAGCCGCTTGACGACTATTACTGTCATCTTCATAAAAATTTTGAACTATATCCTGTACTCTCAGCTTATTATTCTTAGCAACCGACCTTGCTTTGTTATGGCCCGCTTTTTTATGTTATAGCTTTATTCTGAAACCTCCACAGTTTATATTTGTCAACTATTTTGCCTCCGATTACACGTTTAAAATTTGATCTGTCTATGTAAGTTTTCGCTTGAGAAAAATTTTCCAATATTTGTGCTTGAATCACTCCACCAAAGCTTTCTTAACCAGTTCTTTCTTTTGATTGGGGTCTTCTCCCATCTGTTCAATTTTACTGTTAGGTGTAAGAGCACTCTTTTTCTTCTCAATTTTGTGTTTTAATCTTCTATACTTCTGTCGTTGAGAATTAAGCTTCAATTTTAATGCAGAAATAGTTCTATCCTTCTTCTCAATCTCATTAAGTCTCAATTTTCTTTGCCTTTGACTTCGTTTTCTAGCTTCGTTCTGTCTTTGATCTTCAATAATATTTTGCTGGGGATTATCAGGATCTGGTGCTCTGTTTTCTGCAAGAATAGGATGATCCCCTTCGTCATCGGATGCAGGTGGTGTAGTTTCTATTAGGTAAGTATTAGTGACATTTTTCATTGCCTGTTTTTTTCTGTAATCAGATGAGTATTTTTTCCAACTTTTTCGAGTCTTCCGTTGCTCTAGCGGCAAAACCGCGCGACTTTGAAAAAAAAACAAAGAACAAAATTTGTCAAATTTTTTTTATCTACAACTTTGATATCTTGATATTTTTTTATAAAATGCATAGTTTTGGCTTAAAATCAAACACCAAAGAAATTTGTACATTTACATAAACTTGAGCACGCTCTAGCGGCGTAACTAAGTGGAATTTCAAAAAAATGAAGAGAACAAAAATTGTCGAGAATCGCTAGATCTATGGTCATATTTTCTCAGAAATGCATAGTTTTGCAGCAAAACGCAAAAAACCGCCAAAATGGCCAAAAAAACATATATATGTATCTACAACTAAAAAACAACCCTTTCTTTTTCATGCACTTGTTGAAAAATATATTAACACAACCTCAAGACAACTTTCTATATGGGTGGCTTAGCTGTAGGAAAAATTTGCCAAAATCAGTTATTTTTCTTCTAATTTGAAGGGACTATAAAGAATAGATTTCATTACAATTATAAGCAAACAAACCATAATTCACTTTTAAACATGCATAGAATATATAGGCTCCAATACTAGTTAAGTAGGTGAAGATCTGTTGTTTTTATCAGTCAATGTCAAATATAATGTCTTATTACTTCATATTTGTGGAAGTTGTCTTGGTTTTTGTGAGTGGCTTCATGTCTTTCTGACGAGCTCTAAACTAAGGGCGAAAAACGTTTCAAATGCTAAGGTTAATAGATATTCTATTTTCACATTAATATGCCGCCCCGTGCGACTGCACCTATTGCACCCCCGTCAGGAACGGCCCTGCTCATAAGAACAATTTTTACCCATTTGTATGCATAGAAAATGTAATTATAATTATGTTGTAACCGTTCGAAGAGTATAACTGAAAATTCCGTTTTGGTACCGCTGAAAACATGGCCATTCTCATGAGCATGCATTTTGCATAGGCGACCGTTAAAAGTTTTTGTGATAATCTCGCACGTAGAATCGTATCAAGAATAACTTTACTGACATCTTAAATTTCCGTGTACTTTTTAAACTTTATCAAAATTCTTCTTGATACAGAACTCTCAGCAAGAGTGGATATAATCTACTCTTTTCTAGTTACGATTTAAATCTTGACATCTCGACGTTTATAAATACATCATGTAGTGGGTGAAATATTCGTAAGTATATAAATTTCTATCAATCATTAAATAGCTTTTTACCACAAAATCAACAGAAATAGAAACACCAATAAAGAATTACTGATGTTTTTTAGATAAATAAATATATTTATACTGGCGGTGGTGAACGTTTGCAATAAGGTTTTATGGCAATTGTTGGTATGCAGAGCAGATAAATTTATGTATTTACTTATCGATTTATGCTAGCCTAGCAATAAGATTATTTTACTTAATTTTAATCAATTTGTGCTATGTGATATTTACTGCGCAGCTTTATATTTATCAGTAAGTAGACTTTTTAATAAGTAAATAAATATTTAAAAGTGAATTATTATTTGTTTGCTCATAATTTTAATGAAACATATTCTTTATTGAATTTTTCAAGCAGCAGAAAACACTGACTATGAGCACTACGAATAAAAATATCTGAAAAAATATTAATGAAATCATTTCATGAAATCTGTCATTCTGTTTCTTGCAAATGCTGCTATGTAAAACACCCTTATATATGGGAGTTTAAAGATTTGATGTTTTTGAATTTATTAGGTTACGTTTTAATACTTATACAGAAGGCATTATTTTGTCGCTCTTACAGAACCGAATTTCCGAATTTTCCTGTACAATTTGGTATCAGGAGAAAGGAAAAGTCTTGTTCTTTCCACAGAGACCTAGAACAGACTACCATTCCACGTATTTACTTAGTTATGAATTTTTGTAAATTCGATGTTTTTCAATTTTCATCAGAAATGCCATTTTTCATTGGCCCATTTCACGCCGGATTTCCAGTTTTGCCCATTCACTTTGGTATCAGAACATAACGCCACTCTTCCTCTTTCCATAGACATCCAAAACGGCCTTCAACTCCACGTACAACTTACTACTGAACGGCTGTTAGTGGCGGCGGTAGATCTCCGAGTTCAAAGTTGCGTATAGTGACGTCACAAACAGGCTCACTATTTTTGCAACTATTACTATCAACCCCTTATATCTCGAGAACGGAAAAAGTTAATAATACGAAATTTTAAGTGCATGATAAGAATATCAAGTAAGGTCAGTTGAGGTATCTGGGCCCAGGGGGTAACTGGGCCATGGTTTCTTTCCGTAGAATTTGTGGGGGTAATTTCACTTCAAGCAGTTGGCAGCACTGAAGGACAATGTCATCTCACTACAACAATTAGTCTCATGTTTCTGAGTGTTGTTGCTTTCATGTAGCAATTTTTTAAATTTTGTAGTGCAAAATTTTCATAGGATCGTGATGTAAACTTGATTTTTATGAAATACTACAGGTTTACTGTATATATTATCAACGTCACAGTTAATTTAGCATAAATTAGAAGCATGATATATCCCTAAAATGTTATTGCAAGCATGTATTCTGCGTTAGGTCATAAGCTTAAGTGGGTGGCCCAGTTACCCCCAGAATTTTAAAAAAATGGGGTAAGTGGGCCAGTTAATTGGGGCATCTGGGCACGGCTGGGACCAAGTTACCCCAAGCACATTAAGTATATTGTTTTTGTTTTTATTTATTAGGCAGATGTAGATCACTGCGCACAGTCACACAAAAAATAGCGATCTGAACCCGGGACTCGACATATTAATCCCTATGTATTTTCCTGAACACGAATCTGATGTCCGTTTAGCTCCATCACCCATCATTTTTTTATAAATCGCGAAAATAGCCGAAGCAACCTTATTTCTTTAGATTATTTTCGCGATTTACAAAAAGTTGGTGGGTAACGGAGCTAAACGGACATTGGATTCTTGTTCAGCACGTCGAAATACGATTACTATGTCAGGTCCCTGGTGTAGATCACTTTTTTTGTGGGCCTGTGTTATTTATGCTTACTTGAAACTGGATGTTTTTTACATTTAATTTTGCCCTTTTTACTTTAACGGAAGTTGTGTTATTCCTAAATTTGAATAAAATTCCACCTAATTGTTATGTAGTAGTTCTCTTACATCGTCGACAACTCGACTATGATGTGGTTTAAATGACTTGTGGTAATTTTTGTACGAAGTTTACATGTTTATCAACACGCCCACTTACCCCAGCTCAAATAATAATCGTTTGAATGAAACCAAGACCCATGTGGTCCAGTTGTCCCAATTTCTAGGGGTAACTGGGCCCATCAGACTTTATATTATTTAATTATAATTATAAAGAAAATTAAATTTGACTAGGGATTTGAATATTATATATTTAAAGATTGTATATTGTATTATATATATAAAAAAAATATTTTAGGTATTAATATAACTTATTAGTGGTTCTCAGGCAAGTTCAAAGTATAATCTTCTCGCTCAGGTTGTAAAATCATGGCCCAAATACCCCAAGTGACCTTACTATATTATATTAACGTATAAAGATCATATAAAAATATCATGGAACAAGCCTATTTTCCCAGTAAGTAATACTAGTTAATTGTATTATTTTGTAGAATCCTTGGACGTTAAAAGTAAAACTATATGTGACAAGTCCCAAAGAGAAAAGTAGGAGAATTAAGCAAATGACACAAATAACATCATTTAAAAAAAATATAATCCACAATTTATGGGGCGGCAACATTTCTTTTTGCACGGGGCGGCAAGAGACTCGGGAACGGCCCTGCTTTGGAGAGCTAATATAAAAAATAATTAGTTAGACTAAGGTTGTCTAATTCACTGCATATAGTGGAGTAAAGAGAGGACATTGATATGCATAGTTTTCTAACAGCAAAATTATGATTTTATACATCATTTTGAAAAAATGTTTCAAACGTTTTTATCAGAAAAGAAAGAGAATGGCTAGTTAATTTAAACAAAAAAAGTTAATTTTCGTCTATCTGAAATGGCTGAAGAAATCAATTTTTTGTTAGGTATTTGGTTTATAAATAAATGCCATAAAAGTGGCCAAAATTACTTTAAATAAAACTTCTTTTAATATCAACAGAAAGCTGAGATTTCAAATAACAAATACATTTGTGTCCTCAGGGTTCAATATTTGGAGGCCAAAATTTCAGGGTGTTTTGTTTTGAACAAAAGGTATATTTTCTGAAAGTTTGAAGCCGATCGGAACTCTTAACGTCCCTGGGCGTTAAATGAAAAAAGGAACGCTATTTAGTCAGTTTATTCAATTTTGCAAGTCATGAACGTAATCAAAACACCCAAAACCAACGAAGATTTGTTGGAATTTTAATTATGAAGAATTTGGTTTTTTGTCTGTCCCGATCGGACCCCTAGAACCGGAGATATTCACTTTTTACCTGAAAAACGCGGTTCAAAAAACTAAATTGCTTGTAAATAAACGCAATAGGCTTTGGAAGTCCAAAACTCAGATATATACTCTTAGTGATACCCTAGAAGATATAAAATCATAATTTTGCTCTTACAGAACTATGCGTATCTCATCGTTTCTTTGGTCTTTTCTTACTGCACTAGTATTAAACAAGGTATTTCTACATGGTGGGTCTTCTCTCTTCTTTAGTTGTTAATCTGATTATTATGCTTTTTTAAATTATAGCTCAATTTATCAATATGCTGATGACAATTAATTACATTTATTCTTAACTCTATCTATAGCTTCAACCTCTTCAACAGGTGATCCAATTCTGATGAGGTGAAAGCAGGGTTCGTTCTAGCTCTTTTGCCGCTCTGGGTGAAATGGCATTTTGTAGCCCCCTTCCTAAAATTTTCGTGTCGCTACGCCCTTATAATTCTGGCGCCCTGAGCGGCCACCCACTATTCCCACCGCCTGGAGCGGCCCCTGGATGAAAGAATATTTTAACACTTGATCCTATTTTCATGGGATATAAATCAAACAACAATGTGTTTCAGGTAATTTGTAGTCGGTTTTGCGGTTTGGTCTAAAGATGGTGATATAGTATATTATATTTTCTAAAAATGGGCAGTACAAGACTCACACATTTTTTTCACATTCTGAAATTTAGAATGTGTTTGTTTGAATATAAACATTTAATTCTGTTTTTTTACAACAATAACTTTATAACATATTCTTGAAGCCGTAAATTTTGATCTAAGAGAATACTAAGATTATTTGCGTAATCTGAGAACTTAATATCAATAAGTTCAGCCTCAGTATTACCGACCTATTTGGATTAACTTTAAATTATATCTCTTAGAACATCTGCAAATAAAATTTCTATCGTCGTTTAACAAAGTGTTGGCTATTCCCGTAAGTATATGATAGATTAAAGAGAAGGTGAGTGTCATCAGCAAATACTTGTGAAAATGATTCATTTGGTTAAAGATACCGGAGGTGTAGATTTTAAACAACAGTGGTCTGAGAATGGATCCTTGTGGAACACCTGGTGTAAGTTGAACAGGTGGTACGTAATTATTGACAAATATTGACTAACGAAAGCTGCATAAATAAAATTTAAAGAACACAACAGCATTGGCCTCAATACCGTACAAGATTAATTTCGTGTTTAACAGAGCGTGATGTCAAATGCGCTAGAGTAATCAGGCAATACTGGGACAACTGTCCCCTTTATCTAGGGCCTCTGTAATATCACAAAGCTTAAGCAGGGCAGTAGTAGTACCTACTGTGAAATTTACGAAAGCCAGATTGATGTAACGGAAAGGCTTATGCAAAAGATAGTGAGCGATTTGATCGTGTATAATTTTCTCCAATATTTTAACCTCCCCAAAAAAATTTTTTGTAGGTGTTACTAAAATTGGTCCAATAAAATTATATAACATAAAATCTTTACGTTTTGAGGTCCCAGGAACCCAAAAAAAGTGTTTTTTAAAAAATGTCTGTATGTGTGTGTATGTGTGTGTGCACGATAGCGGCGAAATTACTAAACGGACTGGAATGAAACTTTGTATGGGGGTTTGTTTACTGCTCCAGAAGATCTGTAAAGGTTTTGGTTGAGATCAGATTATGTTTTATGCCGTTTTGGCACAACAACATAGCAAATGTGAAGCACAGTCCATATATGTTAAAATTGTGCACTTGAGGGCAACCCCGAAACGCAGGCCGGCGCCGTGCGCACGTAGGCATATTCCGTCCCTAAGATATGGAGAAAGGCGAAGATTCGCCGGTCGAGCGGCGCGTGGAGTGATCGGGACCGAAATTCGCCCGCGATGGGCTATATTTCGTTATCGTATTCGTTCGGCGCGATATTTTATTAGGGCATTAAATTTGACTACCTTCTTTATTTACAAAATTTACACACACGATTATGTCGGGCCCGCGATAGAACCGCCCGCCAAATGTCGCTTTCATTAGGAGCGAAAATCGATGAATGTCATAAAGTGCCATATTTCGTATTTTCCATTTTGACCCTGCAATTCGCGATAGGGAATAACTATAAGCCTTCCTCTTTCCGTCGCGACGCCGTACGTTAACACCGAAGGTGTATTTCGAACGATATGAACATTTTAAAATTGCACGTTTTCGCACTTTTTTCGGCAAGCGCTTTTTATTTTTGCGGTTTTTCGCTTATATCTCGGAAACAGCCGGAGCTGGCTTAAAAATATAGAATCTCAAAGGACAAGCTCGTTTCGTGAGGAATCGTCCGGTTCCATCGGAATTCTCCTGCGGTTCTTTGTTCCCGAGATATCGACCGAAATATGCGGCGGTGTAAGGTGGGAAATGCGACATCTTTCGCTTTAAACCTTCACAACTTCTAAACTGAGGCTCCTGGGACAAAAAACTTCAACCTAACGAAATCGTAGAAAATTAAACGATTTAGAAGTCTCTCTTATTTTCGTCCTGCTCCAAAAATAAACGAGCTGCAATCGGGCAAAGAGGATAATTTCTGGCGGTTTAATTTTATAGGTTATACTATGTAATGTTAAATTAGTTATTTTATATTAGTTATTTTATATTTTGTGACATGTGCAGGGTGTGTGAACAATTTATCGGAAACTGATTTCAATTAAATTTCCTTATTGATCGTCCGATTACGCTGAAAGCGGATACATATATATTGCAATTTTACGTCGAAAACAGTCATTGGGTTTGCGTGTATTGCTTTAATCGCGAAAAAGACAATTATGGGTTTGTTTATATCTATCGGGCAATTTGGAGAAATCTAAATCTGATGTTCGAATATTACCTATATATCACGCGCGTAAATGTTTTTTGATTTTCATGTTCGTTTAATTAAATGTTAATTGGAGCCTTCGTTCAGTCTCAGACTAATTCTTTTAGAAACTGTACAAGGAAATTTATAATTCAACTTCGGATTATTTTATGAATCAATAGAACGAAAACTGGGTATATTCGTGTGATTATTATTGCAAGATTCCTGTGCAAATATAATATCATAGAATGGCATTAATTTAAACGAAACTTATATTCCCTACCATTAACTGCATTTATTTATTTTCTAAATTTGAAATTTCTTTCGTCAACAACGCCACCCCTCTCTTATTATTACAACTGTATCCTAAGAGTGGCAAACCTGCTACAGTCAGTCAGTTTAATTTTATAGGTTATTCGAGTCACAGAGAACAAATCGAAACAGGAAAACTTTAAAAACTGAAAAATTGAAAAACTGAAAATCGAGAAACTAAAAAACTCAAAATTGCGCTGAAGCGGATATATATTGCAATGTTGTTCGCAAATCTGCACAGAAAACAATTATTGAGTTTGCGTGTATTGTTTTAATGCAATTATGGGTCTGTTTATTTTTTCGGCCAATTGGAATGAGTTGCCAGCAGAAGCAATTTAAACCTGTTATTGAAAAATAACAGCTCTTTGCCATCTCCAGAAGACAAAACAATTGTTTAGCACGATAACGCCGAAACAACCGAATGGATTTGGATAAAGGTTTGCACGAGGGTTTCTTTACTGCTTCATAAGATCTGAAAAGGTTATGGTTGAGATCGGATTACGGTTAGTGCCGTTATGGTACAAAATTTAGTGCTCTTTTCGGCTTCAAAGATGCACCAGTTGGGGAGGTTCTAGCCGCTTCCAGTAGCGGCCGATATTTTAAGGAAGCAGAGTAAAATGATTGATCATTTGAGCGCAAGTCTTGCACAGAAATATAAAGTTAGTTGCCTACAATTTGTATAGTCTCGTATCCCTGTATATCCCTGTACATTCCCCGATTTTGTCTCAATATTCAATTACAGAGCGGTACGCAGTACCTTATCCGGTCCAATGAATTTTTGCTTCTAATGCGTCAATTAAGAGATATCAGCATAATGGTCAATTGACTTTGTATTATCTTTGTTTTATCCGGTTTGGGTTCCTTCCTACTACAATTCGTTTATCGTAATTTTTGGGTACAATCAGCCACATATAGCATGAATTAAATCAGTATATCTATTTTGTGTCTACTATGTACTGTATTTCAATTATGAGATAAAGTTATAAAACGACTGAGAGTATCTGTTAAAGTGCTTACAGTTTTATACAGAATTATCATTATTTACAATTTAGGTTTCTTAAAATTAAAGATAATATCATAGATTTAAAAAATATATTTAACAATATAAAACAATTAAATTATTTTTAAATTAATGAATTCCTATTATTTACAGTATTTATGTGTAGAATAGTGTAGTAATCTACAGATATGGTGATTTAAGAGGCCTCTCCTCCTTAATTGAAAAGTCGTAAATATTAAGTTTTTACAATATATGTTTTCTTCTGGGAAATAGGCTCTGATAAAATATATCTATGGCCTTACTCGCAGTTAATTTCTGTTGATTGAGGGCTACAGGAAGTTGACACAATTGCGTCAAATTTCTGATTATAATTATAATTCTTATCTATACATACATAAACCTGAAAGTACATTTATCCGAGAATGAAACTTCCCGATGAGGAAACAATCTCAAATTTTCATTTTTCAAAATAAAATACACAATTCAAAACCCTGACTCTGGGATATGGATCGTTGGGAAAGCAGACGGACTTCAGACTCTCGAAATGAAAAGGATTGCTAAGAATTCTCTATACGGGCCATCGCTTAATAGCTCTATTGTCGCAAAAACACGTCCCCAAAAGCATCGTATTATCATGAATAGTACGCCCTCCAAGAAGTAGAAATTGATTGGAGAAAACTTTGGAAAGGACGCGCATAACCCCACAGATGGCGTTATGTTGTCAAACGTGCTATACAGCAAAATTAGATCAACTAAAATAATGGATCACGAAAATCCTGTGAAAAGAAATGAAACTGTATCCATTCACTGAACACAGTCTGGCTACACTCCTGGCAGAGAAGATGAAGTTGGTTCCATCGTTCTTAAGTACATGGCATTAGGTACGTTTTGGCAGCACGTGTAAATGGTGCACTCGAAATTCAAAAGCGATCTTATGCTTCACATTTGCTTTGCTTTTTAATTTATTTCGCGGAAACCAAATCGAGAGGGTCCAAGTGTAATGTACCGTTGAAATCGGAATTTTATCTGATTTTCAATGGTTCGATTGCAAATTGTAAGTAATTATAAAATAAACAACTACCAAAGCGGCATTAAACGTATTCCAATCTCAACCAACCTTTTCAGATCTTCTAGAGCACTTAAGAAACCCTCATGCAAAGTTGCATCTAAATCCGTTTAGTAGTTTCGCACATACACACACACACCCATACACATATTTTTCAAAAACCACTTTTTTGGGTTTCTCGGACCTCAAAACGTAAAGATTTGATGTTATCCCAAATTTCGATTTTGGACCAATTTTAGTAACCTCCCACAATTTTGTGGGGAAGTTGAAATGGCTATCACTACAGCTGACTTTTAACTAATGGAGAGCTTAAGTATGGCGAACGCAGTAACGTGTTCACAAGAGTAGAGAATATAAAGAGCAAATCAGGTCATCTTTCGATAACGCTAATTCGTGGGGTGTGATATCTGAACAGTAGTGTATGATGTTAATTATTATCCTTGGGGTGTAAAATGTATTGGCTTCCACGCCATCCGAGATAACTCGTGGTGCTGTCGTTAATTGCATGATAACTTAGTTAATGGAGATTAGTTAATAAAGATACTATTGTATAGAGAATAATACAATCGATACTGATATGTTTAATAATACAGTAGGTACACGTCAGATGTACTTATAACAATATAAGCTATAAACGCTAAAAATAAAGTTTCAACACGAATAAAATTATATCTAATTAGGAATAGATTGAAAAAGAAAGTAGTTATTATATTATCCTCTATTTTTTTGCAATAGATATATTTAGAAGAAGCCCCACCTTGAGCACCAAATACTGTGTAGATAGATTTTTTAATTACGTATACCTGAAATACACTCAAATAACTCATACAAGTGTTATAAGAATAGAACAATGAGTGTAAGAATTGTGTCTGTATTAACGAAAAACGAACTGACATGACATAATATATTTCCTCAAATAGTAATGCACGAAGCACACCCTGTGCGGGAAGGCTTGACTTGGATAAACACAGATAAACAACCATTATCCACTGACATTGACATGAGACAGATCTGGCCTTGAACCCAGGTCAGTACAAGCAACAATTAGTGTGCTATAACCCACTATACTACCGGGTGGTTTTTATAAAAATCGAAGTTCCATCCGACAAAAGTAATTTAATTAATGTTGTTTAAAGCAACATTTCTCTCTTTTTTCTTCATTCATCGAACTTTTGTATTTGCGATATGATTGTCTTTAGCTATGATTGTCACATTCATTATGTATAAGGTGGAGTTTTGTTGTCCATTCAGTCTCACCTTTATATTTAAATTAGACTATTAATAATATAAAATTAATGTTGTAATTTAAATTTACCTATATTATTATCATTTGTATCTTGTCAGTAAAATTAAGAATGTAGTTATAAAAAAGGAAAACATGATTACACGATGGAAATCTTAATATAAAATAAATGCAAATTATGACCGTTAATGCATATTGCAAATATCAAATATAAATAAATAATTAAATAAAATAGGAATTTATGCCTCGGTCAGATTGAATAAAGGAGTAATATATGTATTAAATTGTTGGTAGAACTAAAAGTGTCATTTTATCTAATAAGTGCTGTACGTATAACATTAGTTCATTGGTCAAATTTTTTCATATGCGATTTTCTCGAAAACTGTTAACCCTAGAAAAAAAATTAAATAAAGAAGTGGCCTCCATCCTTCATCTTTAAATCTTCGCAGTAAACTTGGAAACTATTTCAAAAGATAAAAATGTGTCCCACTTATTATATTTATCCCTACAAATTCTCACACATTTATCGTTAACATTTTTCAAAATAATATCAAAATCTCTTAACATCAATATAATATTACGTGGAATTTTCTGTTGAAGTGAAAGAATAAAATAATCTTATAATAATTTTTGGACATGATGTTTTTTTATCTCCTTACTAGAAAACTTGGGATTTTACAAGTTTTCCCATATTGTGAAATAATCAACAAAAATTATCATCTATAGGCATCTCTTTGGCAATATGAAAAGCAATTCTAATGTCAATATTGTTAAAGCATGTTAACATTTTTTTATCAAAAAGAGGAATCCAGGTTATTCAAAACGAAGATAAGACATTTTGACTCACCAATATTTTATCTAGAATCAAGAGGTTGAGTAACAATAACAGGAAAACAATATAATATATGATGTGTTAGGTGGATACAAACTCAAAAAGATGATAAGTACTATTTATGGTTATTATTTTTCAATATTCGAATCCCACCAGTTTTCCAAAAACAATAATAAAGAACTAGCCAAGTGTAAGTCGTACTTGCGCAATTACTGTTCTGTACAATCAGTTGTCTCTAAATATGAATTTGATAGATTTATGGATAGAGTAAACCCGACAGTCGTTGGACGATTAACGGAACTTTTGTACGAATTATACTGCGAATGAATTTTACGTGTAAAGATGAGTTTGCACCATTGTAATACCTGATTATTTGTTAATACGTATGCCGTGTCATACGCAAACAATTTTGTGTTTTCTTTCTGTAAGAAACAATTATGTCCGAAATTGCAAATTTGATATTTATTGGATATTTGGTATATAGTTATTGGACCAAAATGTTTGGACTCATTTCGAAAATTTCAGGTTACTTTAACGCTACTATGATTTTCTTTCTTACTTATACATATTAAAAAGTATGTCCATATCTTCATCAACATAACTCTCGTCATTTTCATTATTTGATTCTTTTGATCTCTGAACTTTTTCGGCACCTCCTCCATATCCGTTCATTTCGCTCGGTGTCATGTTCGTAGCATACATCTTCATCTTCATCCTGCGTATTGTTTGAGGTATAACTGTCATAATCCTTCTTGTAGCACGGAAATTTTTTGAATACATGGATTTTTTTAAAAATTATCCCCAGTCGCGCAGTGGCAAGGGTAATTCTCTTAAAAAAATCATGTACGAGAAAAATTTCCTGCAATTAAGTTAAGTACGCGGGGGATTCGGTAAGAAAATTTCACACGTAAATAAACTAAATAAACACTAATTTCAACTGAAATTAAGACATAACAAGGTATAAGATTAGTAGGCCATGAATTTGTCTTGTTTACAAAGTGACAGAAACGTAGGAATAGCATAGGAATTAGTAAGTAGTGTTGTATTGTCAAAAGTTAAAAGTGTAAGAGTTATTTGAAAATGGAATACGTATAATTGATAAATAATATCTTTTCCACCCATTTTACTTTCAAAAAATTAACGAAAATTATTTAGGACAACTCTATTTGTGTGTTTTGAAATAAGTTTTATTCACTAAAATAGGTGGAACTTTGTTTTATTACTACATTTTCATGTTGTATACACATGGCATAGCTAAGTTTCAGCACATTTAAGTTGACACAGATAACTTGGAAACTAAACGTCATTAGTTATTTCTCATTATTTCATTTAAGGTTTAACCAGTTTAGCTCAATATTTCTATTGTTGAAGTTGTTTTCGAGATTTTTAAAGAATAAGATTATAGAGTATAGAAAAAGAACATAATATACAACATGTGTATACTGCGAAGAATTTTATGAAGTTGAAAAAGCCATCCTGATTGATAAATGTAATATGGAGGAAAACCAAACTGAGAAGTTATACATGATCATAATTAAACATGAAATAAAATGATTTTTCACAAAGCTCGATGATTTTTTTTAATAATTATCCCGAATAAAATTCCATTTTTATGTAAAAGCAAATGTATGATCATATGTCAATAATTTGACAGAAAAATTTCCACTTATTAATTTCGTTCAGGGTACTCTGAAGGATGAAAATTTCCGAAAATTTTTTGGGTTGCCATGGTAACGACACAGAAACAAAGTTCTTATTGGCTAAAAAAGAGACATTTTCACCGTTATTTTCGTAATGTACGTTGTTCTTGTGTGATCGTGGAATACATTTTTTGTGGAGTAGACCTTGATATATGTCGCATTGCAGTTTATATGAAGTTTTCAAAAATAGTTACAAACTTTGCATTTTTTTTTGTTCAATGGGATTTTTTTGATCTTTGCCGCCTCCTTGATTTTTTTGGCTTCATTCCGTTTTCTTTTCCGTTCCTGTTCTTTCATTTCTTCTTCCTTTTGCATTTCTCTTTTACTTCCACATCCACGTAGTGGATTGGAAGTATAGTAATCGCAAAAAAATTTTCAAAAATTTTTATTCGTGAAATAGGTTTAGAATGTCATGAAACGTCGAGATTTTAAATTTGAGCGAAAAAAAATTTTCTGTCTGTCTGTCGGTCTGTCTGTCGGTCTGTCTGTCGGTCTGTCTGTCGGTCTGTTTGTCTGTCTGTAACTTTTTTTGTCCGCACGCTTTCTCCGGAACGGTTTAAGATATTGACCTGAAATTTTGTACACGTATATATTATAACGAGATCTGGAACTGGATTGTTTTTTGAGGAAATCCGGTGAAGGGTTGGGGGTTAAATAGGGGTAAATAGGGGGAAATAAGTAAAGCAAGCTTGTAAGAGTACAGAAACTTGAAATTCGGTGTATGTACTAGAAGTTAAGGCCTCAGATTTTTTTATAATATTTTTCAACCCCCCACCACCCCTACCCCATTAAAGGGGTTGATAAAATAAAGTTGAGATATTCATTTGAAATTTCGTACACGTATGTATTATAACGATGTCTAGAATTAGATTATATTTTGGGATGATTCCGTTGAAGGGTTGGGGGTTAATTTGGGGTAAATAGAGGAATATAAGTAAAACAAGTTGGTAAGAGTACAGAAACTTGAAATTCGGTGTATGTACTAGAAGCCAAAGCGTCAGATTTTTTAATAATATTTTTCAACCCCCACCACCCCTACTCCAATTTGAAAAGGGTTGATAAAATAAAATTGAGATATTCATTTGAAATTTTCTACACGTATGTATTATAACGACATCTGGAACTAGATTACATTTTGAGATAATTCCGTTGAAGGGTTGGGGGTTAAATAGGGGTAAATAGGGGAAAATAAATAAAGCAAGCTGGTAAGACTACAGAAACTTGAAATTCGGTGTATGTACTAGAAGCCAAGGTCTCAGATTATTTATAATATTTTTCAAACTCTACCACCTCCGCTTCATTATTAATGGGATTGATAACATCAAATTGAGATATTCACTTGAAAGTTAGTACACGTATGTATTGTAGTGACATCTGATTGAGATGACTCCATTGAGGTGGTAGGTTGTAAATAGTGGAAAATAAGTACGGTAAACTAGAAACTTCATTTTTAACGTATATGGTAGAAACCAACTCCTCAAACTTTTCTATGACATCTACCAATCTACCCCAAATATTATTAAAATTCTATGGCCAATAATTTCCACATACTAGAGTGCAAATATAGTCAAGATGTTTCCTTTAAAGTGACTTGGACGAATAATCTGGATGTGGAAGTAGTGATTCCTTAGGCAGCGGTTTTTTTATATGCATTTCTTGAAAACGCTTTGTTGTAATAGTAAATGAAACTCGGTCTCCCGCTTTCCTTTTCTGGTCGGAGAAACTGGCCGCTCTAAGTAGTCACCTATTAATTTTTACTTAACCACATTTAATTTAGCATTATTTCCTGCTAAATTAATTGGAGGAAAATAGTTTCTATTTAGTCCGTTGTCTAATATTAATAGGGTAAAATTGATATCGGGCAAGTTTTGGACGTTTGGACTGGTTATAGGACTATTTAAATATTCGGCTTCAAGATTCTTACGAGCTTCGGGATCGAAGTTGATATCAGGCAACTGTACTTTTGATGTTCTGGCTTTTCAGCTTTCAGATTCTCCCTACCCGCAGTAGAAGTTTCAAGATCTATGTTATTATCAGATGATTGCATTATTTTATATGCCGATTCTTCAGCTCTTTTTAAAGTAACATCTTGAATTACATTTATTTTCTAAGAAGAGTTAAATTTTCTTAGAATTTTGAAGTATTGCCAGAGCTTGTATAATTTGTAGAAATAGTCATTATCATCTTGGCTGAGAATTGTTTCTATTTTTCGAACTCTTTGAGTTTCCTCCCCGACAATAATTATAAAGTGTCTGTAGTCCATTACATTCATTATTGGTTTCTTCATCTGATGTATCAGTTCTCATATCTCCCGCACTTAAACACTTCTAAGTCTATGACATTGCACTAAATTGGCATACCCCACAGAGCTTGAAGACTCTAATGAGGTACTCCGGTTTGATGCTGCAATCTACAACTGTTTTTAAAAGGAATACAAAAGTAATTTTATTTAATGATTCGCCTGGATTATCTGGTTGCCACTTTCTCGCGGCATCCCTCCATGCCACTTTAACTGGTCTGAAAACTGCAACATCGACGGGTTGTATGATTCTTGTCATTGCGATATAGAGCGATAACTTCGAGTTTCAGTTCATTGCAAAGAACACTCAGCTCATACGTTAATGGCGATTTATAACCATCCACAAAAAGAATTACGGGGAATTTGACTCCATTCTCGAGAAAATAAGGATGAAAAACATTATCAATGTATTGATAAGACGCCTCTGTAGCCATCCATCCCATTATCGTTTCTTCCAATAACCCATGTGGAGTCCAAGCCAGCCGAAATTTTGTCTGAAATTCTCTGGTACAGATAAACTACTATCTATAACTGAGTAAAAAATACTATCTCATATAAAAAGCGCAAGAAAACCTACCGAATCAAAGTATCTTTTTCCTCAATGGTGAGTAAAGAAGAAGGACCAAACGTAGACTTATGTTCCGGATGATTTTTTTAAACTCTCTATTTGATTTTGGTATTCCATACTTCTCAGCAACTTTTCTATAGATATAGAGCTTTTTCGACTGAAGCTTCGTCATATTTTTTACGTTTTGATGGCATTAGTTGACCTAAAGAATTGTCCAATAATAGGTTCAACAAAGTTATTTGACACGCGTCCAATGACTGTGTAAGTAAAGCAAATAGAGTATAAAAGAAGTGTGTGTTTGCAAATAGACAACAATATTGCACGTAAGATTTTTCACCATGTATAGGAAATACAGTTACTGGACGCTGTGTCTAACCATTGAAAATCCTAGTCTTCTGGACAGTTATTGCATATATAGGTTATGTTTAGTCTGAATCTGACTGAATAGATGAACGAACATTTTTTCAATTGTTAGATAATAATTTTACTTCTACGGATATATTAATGTCTGCGAGTAAAACTTTTTTTGCACTGACCCTGAGCTGTGATTTTGTATAAAGAAACTTAATCTCGACGTCACAGAATTCTTATTACAGCCAAACAAAGATGAAATGTCCAATTACTATACAATGTCCGACAACTATTGGGTTTGCCCTATTATGCCGCAAAACAGTTTGTACCAAAAGAGTATCTTAGGTAATTCAATCCTGATCATTTTCTTTTAATCTGCACCTTATTTATTCCCAATGTTCTTGATTTTTTTCAGGAGAGTTCAAAGTGGGTCACATTAGCAGGTAGCCGCATTATTTGGTAGCTCGATTGTGCAATGTACATAATAGTATCACTTTATGTAAATTAGGTGAAATGTTATTAAGGTATTTTTAATAAGCACGGAAGAGAAAAAAACCACTACGATAGCGTGATTATTGCACAAGGAAAAAATGAAGCAGAACAACCTGAAGAAACATCCGCTCGAACAATGGAACAATAACCCCCCGCCCAGAATTGGAGGAGGCAACGCACATAAAAACCTACCAAATATTGCAAAAAACAGGAGCTCACAGCCGAGAAGTACACCACGCTGGCGACATGAAATGTCAGAGGCTGCATAACGAGAAAGAAAAGAGAAAAAATCGATGAGGCTCTTATGATGGAACATATACACTTTGCATGGTTGCAAGAGACACATATGATAGACGCAACCGCAACTACACAAAACTACAAATGGCGTCTAAGCGGGACGGACAAAGAAAAGACCAGCAGAGGAGTCGCTTGGGTAATAACACTTAACACTTCTACCTAGATAAAAACAAGAAAAGTATACGATAACATAACCACGGCAGATTTACAAACAGGAAAGTAAAGCACATGCATCTTAGGAGTACATGCGCCTTCTGACAAACGAACAGGACGAGTATCCAGACGGATCACCCAATAAACTAGAAGAAATGGGAACATAAAAATGAACACCATAATACTAGGATACTTCAATACGCAACAGGAAAAGACGACCAAGCACATGAAGATAAGAACACCATAGGAAAAACCTTACTCCACACATGGACAAATGATAATGGAAGCTCGCTAAAAAATGTAGCACATCTATTCGATCTAACAATAAGAAACACATGGAGCAAGAGCCTAACCTGCCTTGATACATGAAGCAACGGAAATCTGAACTCTCAAATAGACCATATTCTAGTGGATAAAAAAATAAGGGACAAGGTTAAAAACATTAAGGCAAGAAAAGCAACAAACGTCAAAACAGATCATAAAATATTATATGGAACACTAGAGAGAAAGAAATATAAAGTAAAAAAAATTTACAACGAATCAGCAAATGACACTTGGAATGTTTTCCTATTACAGAACGAAGAACTGGAAGAGAAATACCAGGAAGAAATAGAAAGACAATTAACATGAGAGGAATTAAATTGGTTAACAATGTGTTCAAAAATAAAAATTGCGGCGAAGAAAACGTTGAAAAGGAACAAATCTCATATGAGCCCAACAAGAAAAGATGCGTAGAACAAATACGAAAAGCTAAATAAAATAAGGGCCACAGAAAAACAACACACACCAAACATAGACAAAAGATTAAAGAAGCAGCGAAAGAAAATAGAGACGCAGAGAGAAGGCACGAACAGAAAAAATATAGGGAATTCTTCGAAAACATAGAATCCCTCCCAGCAGGACAGAGATTAAACCAAACTTTCAGATATCTTAAAACATGCAGGAAAAACAACAATACGCGATCAAGGAAATACATCCCACTGCAACATTGGATAACTAGAAGTAGAAGGGAAAGCAAAGAGAAATCAAGCAGTACTAATACAAGAAAGGTATCACTGGCAGCAATGCCCACCTTATGCTGACAAATCAATCAAATCAACTATTAAGAAAAAATGAAACTTGTAGTTGGGAGTTGCCGCCGGCGCGGCGAATACTTATTTAATCGATAAAATATAAAATGATGTTATCTGTAGACTTTATCTCAGTGATGCCCCCAAATAGTAACTTGTGCATTATTCATGCAATATGTTAAATAAAAACGTTTTCCAAGTCGACCATGTCCGGTTGGAACTTCTACTAGTTTTTACCTCCATGCTTACCTTGATTTATGTGGACAATCTCCTCGTGGTTTAGTATTTCTGATGATTTTCTCTATGAGCATGTTGATAATCTACTATTGTCTGTAATTGTTTATTTGTGGCATATTCAGTTTTTCTTACTTTTTATTGGGTATTTTGCCACTGAAAAATATTTAAAAATTTTAATGAAAAAACCTCTGCGCCAAACGGATCAGACAGAGGTTTTGTAACCGGTGTGATGATCTGCAGTCAATATTTGGTGCTATGTATACATATCAGTTATTATTTTGCAAACCAAACAGGAGAAAAAATCTTTATTAGTCTTTAATCTGATAAGAGATTATTTTATAATTAAAGATTGTTCACATTGTTAAATTACAGAATTTTATAATGCGGTTAAGATTTCTCAGGGTTCAAGGAGAGAAAATAGAGCGAATTATAGGTGTTTTTGGTAGTTATGGACCGTTTATTCCAGTATTTTCCGGATTGTTAAAGGGATTAAGAAGATAAGTAAAAAATTTTTCGTGCAATAAACTCTATTTAATATGCCTGAACGTCAGCAAATCGTCGAAATTCAGAAAGATAGAATCATTATTTTCAACCAGTGTTGAAGGAAATTTCACCCTATCTAATATCATTTTTCGATTTACGACTATTACTTTCACAACAACGTAGTGGAGAGAAAGTATAGCATTGGCAAAAAGATTTTAATTTTAATTTTTTTTTTTTGTTAACACCATTATATTACAGTGCACACTACTGGGTTGTGTGCTCTACCCTTATTCAGCGTTCAGTTTCGGTAATAAAAGTCATTTTTAGTTGACCAATTCTGCAAGGGATCGATTTTAATTTTAGCTTTCTGAAGACGGAAGATTCTGCTCTAAAAAATGGTACCATTTCCAGATTGATTTATCCTAATTGTTAATAAATTAAACACTGCTTTTAGATGAATCAATCAATATATTATAAATACTCTACATATGTTTCGGCTTATTAGGCCTTTATCAAGAGTACTACATAGTGAATACTAAAGTTTCCGACGTGCATATTCAATTTATACCTAAAAGTATTTATGTCTTAATCTTTTTATGACTTAAGCTATTGAAGATTTAATTTAACATCTTTAATTATTTGAATGTTTGGAGTGGACCTAAGCTGATTATATAAATCAAAGGATATTTCTTAACAATTGGTTTATTATAGGGGTGTTTAGGAAATTCTGCTGGTCATTTGTGGTACAAGGGTTGTACTTGAAAGATTTTTTGATTTCTAGTTGTTCTAGTAGATCTAAACGTTTACCTTTTCTTTCTGAATGAAGTAAATTTATGTTACCAGTATCTATGAAATGGTTGTTTTCAATACAGTGTGTTGACATTCCTGTATTTTTATTGTTCTTTAAGATTGATTTTTTGTGTTCTTTTACCCGGTTGACAACGCTTCTACCACTCTGACCGATATAGACAGCATCGCAATCCTTACAATTAATTTTATATACACCTGATTTATCAATTTTATTTAGTTTTTCTTTGTTATTAACCAAAATGTTTCCTATATTTGTTTTGTTCACACTTATTGTAGAGATACCCAAATTATTCAATTTTTTAGAAATTTTGTTGCTATATTTCGGAACATAATTGATAAAACTATATTTTGTAGGTTTGTTAGGCACAGTGAAAAATTCTTTTTGAAGCATTTTGCGTTGTTTGTTTTTGACCATGTTATCTATTAGTGACTCGTTGTATCCGTTATTTCTTGCAATTTGTTTAATTATATTTAATTCTCTATCAAAATCACTTTGATCTAAAGGAAAATTCGTCAGTCTATGTATTAGACTATGAAAGGGTGAAATCTTAATTTGCCATGATTGCTGCGAATTATAATGTATTACTGTATCTGTGGTAGTAGGTTTGCGGTAGATGCTAAATTTCAACTGATTGTTATGTTTTTTGATATTCATATCTAGGAAGTTTAATTGACTATTTTGCTCCGATTCCATTGTAAACTGAATTTTACTATTAAAAGAATTTAAGAAATTAAGGTAATTACTTAGGTTTCTTTCTGTACCGGTCCATATACAGAAAATATCGTCTACATATCGAGTCCAATAAAACACATGTGTATTTAAACTGTTATTGCTATTAAAAATTAAATTTTCTAGGTTTGACATAAATATTTCAGCTAACAAAGGAGAAATTGGTGAACCCATTGGTAGCCCGTCTTTTTGTCTAAAGAATTCACCATTAAACTGAAAATAGTTTTGTTCAATACAAATTCTCGAAAGATTTTTTAACTCTGTTTTTTCGGTTTCGCTGATTTGTGAATTATCTATTAAATTATTTAATATTAATTTTAGTTCTGTGAGCGGAACTGAGGTGAACAGACTTTTAACGTCAAATGAGAATAATTTTGCGTTATTTGGTATTATTAAATTTTTTGTATTTTCAATAAATTCAAAGGAATTTTTCATGGAATATTTAGATTTAAAATTTATTAATTTTGGTAAAATATAATTTAGTTTTTTACATAATTTATAAGATGGAGCATTGGGTATCTCTACAATAAGTGTGAACAAAACAAATATAGGAAACATTTTGGTTAATAACAAAGAAAAACTAAATAAAATTGATAAATCAGGTGTATATAAAATTAATTGTAAGGATTGCGATGCTGTCTATATCGGTCAGAGTGGTAGAAGCGTTGTCAACCGGGTAAAAGAACACAAAAAATCAATCTTAAAGAACAATAAAAATACAGGAATGTCAACACACTGTATTGAAAACAACCATTTCATAGATACTGATAACATAAATTTACTTCATTCAGAAAGAAAAGGTAAACGTTTAGATCAACTAGAACAACTAGAAATCAAAAAATCTTTCAAGTACAACCCTTGTACCACAAATGACCAGCAGAATTTCCTAAACACCCCTATAATAAACCAATTGTTAAGAAATATCCTTTGATTTATATAATCAGCTTAGGTCCACTCCAAACATTCAAATAATTAAAGATGTTAAATTAAATCTTCAATAGCTTAAGTCATAAAAAGATTAAGACATAAATACTTTTAGGTATAAATTGAATATGCACGTCGGAAACTTTAGTATTCACTATGTAGTACTCTTGATAAAGGCCTAATAAGCCGAAACATATGTAGAGTATTTATAATATATTGATTGATTCATCTAAAAGCAGTGTTTAATTTATTAACAATTATTTTCAAGATGTTTCACAAGGAACCTACCACAAGTTCAGTTCAGTGATTTATCCTGTTTAGTTTTAAAATTGCTACTGAAAATTTCCATACGTCCCCGTCAGTTGCTCTGCATTTTTATTGACTAATTCTGGAAAGAATCGATTTCAATAAGAGCTTTTTGAAAAGTGCAGGATCCACTTTAAAATATTTTAAGTACCATTTTTAGATTATTTTGAAATTTTATTAAGTTGTAAAATTGCCATACGTCTTCTTCAGTTACTCTGTACGTATACACGGAGACACTCTACATGACGCAGTCAATTTAATTTTTTTATTTTTACTCGCATCACCTGCGATCAGAATAGAACCCTGCTGAATTTCGTAATGATTCATAAAGTAGGTTGATTACTATAAATAATTATTTAACACCGTGAAGAGTTTTTACGGACCATTTCTCTCGTTTAGTGGACAATTAATTAAATATAAAATAGAGAAACAATTATTATTTTGTTAACTTTAACTAAATACGCACCAATGACATGGTTTCAAATTTTGTCCTAGTAGTCACTACGTATTTGATTGATTAGCCAGCGTAAAATAGGCATTGCTGCCACTTCCGGCTGGATATTTTCATATACCGGCTGCATAAGCCGGATTGGACATGGGACATGTTTGTTGCCAGCAGCGAGAGCCACATGACGCAAGTGGTAGGAATGTAGGATGGACATCGTAGATGTTTGTGAGATGCTTCTTTTAAGCTTCCATCTATCATCATCGGATAGGAAGTTTAGGTGTTTGTGAGATGCTTCTTTTAAGTTTCCTTCTATCATCATTTCCTAGTTTATTCTTCTTCTGAGCCATCTGTTTCTGAATCTAGCAGTATGCACCTCCTCCTGTCCACTTGAGTCCAGATACAGATTCATATATCCCAGAAATTTGTGTTTTCGTTCCAACGTCCTGTATCAGTGCGTCCAATTTTGTTGTTTGCCAAGACGTACATTAACTCGCTGCACATAAGGCCAAATAACTGAGTTACGACAACCAAAATATTTGAAAATATTTTCTTTAAACTAGTCATAAATACCTTCAAAAGGTTCTCTCTAAACTACTCTGCAATTAACCGTAAGAATTACTTTTTTTTAACGCAATGCAATAGCCTACGCGTGTGCGCAAAGTTGGATTATCTCGTACTATTTTCCTAAATTTAAAATCACAAATTTTTCGGCATGGACATTGAAGCTTCAGGTATGTACTTTAATCTGCAATTGTTATTAATATAACAGTTGTACGTAGTATAGATATAATACATGTATTATGAAATAGGTACTAATTTTGTTTAAAAAAATTGTTGAAATGCTTGGTTTAGTTAGAGTTATTATAAAGTTCCGGAAAGTACACATACTTTTTTTTAGTAGTTCGAAAATATATCTTATAACTATAATATAAAAAAGTAAAATTACAAGTCCCCCACCTTTCTGTTAAATCGAGCGTGTTCTTTTCAGGTAGTCGTGGCGACCCCGCTCTAAAGGAAATGAAGATTAAGAGAAAAGAACTATTTATTGTGTTAAAAAATGAAGTTTTACAAGTCATCGTCATTAAAGTGTAATGAGTAATTATTAAGGTATAAGTATATTGAACAAGTAAACTTTATGAACATTGTACAAACCAATAAAACTTGTAGTCAAATTGTTTGTCACGAAGCTTTTGACGAAATGGCGTTGTTGTAATTACATATTCGAGCGTTTTAACAACAAGCATATGAAGGGGCTTAATCAAGACTTGAAACTTCCGGAGATACATCCATCATCAGTACCAAGACGTTCAGAGCAAAAGAGGTGAGGCAGGCCTAGAAAATTGTTCGAAGAGAGTTCTGAACGCAGAAAGTAGAGACATGGTAAACAAATTTTATCAGATCTTAGCTCAGAAACACTGTGCTTGGCTGCAGAATCAAGCTTGGTGAAATCAGGCAAGGGAACTGTAGCTCAAGTTGTGAAATTTGTCATCCAATCTACGCCCAACGGATTTTAAAAAATATGAAAGTGGTGCATGATACATCATCTTCTGCTATAATAAGAGCGTACAGCCCTGAAAAAACTTTACGTCTTATAGTAGATCTTGGGTTGACAATAGAAGATTATATAACGATGCAACTTGGACGTAAAAGAAAGAGGGGCTGATATTTATCCCTCATATCATGTGATACCAGAGGCAAAGAGGAAGTGCTATCCTGCTAAGACCGCCTACTTTCTGTGGTGGTGATTATGAAGGTGATCAGGAGTATGATGACGATAAGAATGATAAGGATGTAGATATAGAATAATATTTGAATCAAAATTGTGCATTATGTACCTCTTTTACTAATTCAAAATACAGAAACAATTTAATATAAAATTGTTTTTTTCTTTTTTAATTAGAACACCTCATCTCAACTAACCCTAATTAGATATGTTTCTGAAAGATAATTATTAAGTAGTCTCCTCATCAGATCAGAATATCAAATAAAATCATATTTTATATTTTTCGTAAATTGTTAATTTGTCCTTTTATGCACTGTAAGAAGCTTTTATTTATTAGCCGTTCCACAGGTAAATAACTATTTGCAGTGGAAGTGCAAGGAAGAGCCCCGAGAGAATCTTTGAGACAGCCTGTATACCGATCTGCCAAGATAAAGCAAAATATATCCTGTATATTAATTTGTTCATGTTTTTATAGTAATTAATTTCGGTTGCTGTTTTGCAATACCATGTATTTTTCTATAGCATTGCCTGCCTACTGTTAAACACAGATTTATTTTTGAGATTATTAAGATTTTTTTAAATTAGGTGTTGAATTAATAATTTATTTATAATAGAAAATTTAAAAAATAAGAAAATTAATTAAGTCAATAGGTAAACTTAGTAAAATAAATTAACATAGCCTAGCTTTCTGTACACAAAAGTTTACTATTTATTTACACTTTCCAAGAACACTTGAAAAAGTCTTGGGTATAGATTGATCCGTGTCCGCCGACGCGTGACGGCCAAACTAAGGCACACTGCACTTGTGTACTTTATTTTTGGTACTATTAAAAGCACTTTACCAGAAATTTTCAATTATTCACTCGGGATGCACTTTGTTCTTCTATTTTGATACTTCACTTTACGCCGAATTTCTTGACCTACTGATAACTAAAATTTTATCGAGTTTAACCGAGTTGCAACCGACTCTTTTTGCGTTTCCCTCGAGAGCGTCGTACGGCACGTCTACCCTTGACCTTATCAACTCGAAATCCTACTAGTAGTCACAACTTATTTGTGAATAAAATATAGTAATGTAAAGATCAAATTGTAATAAGTGTAAAAAATGTTTCTTTTTCTAAGGTTATGTCGATAAAATATGAAAATTTGTAGGGATAAGTATTGCAAGCTGTAAACTCTTTGTCGTCAAGTATATTGAAAAAAGGGAAACAAAGGTAAAGAACGGAGGCAACTTTGACACTGTTTTTCTAGGATTAGCAGTTTTCGAGAAAATCGCATGTGAAAAAAATTGGATAATGAACTAATGTTATACTGTATTAATAGCACCTATTGAATGAAAAATCTTGGGGGTATGTACTACTGATTTTGCCAATTATTATTAAACCCTCGAGGTTTCCAATGTTTTTAATACCCCCTGAATATAAATAGAACATTTACGTACAATCAGTATTGCCCTAAACTTTATTTCACGTAATATTTAATAATAATAATAATAATAATAATAAAGCATTTATTATTTACCCAATTTGACAAATTTAACAATAGTAAATTATACATGTTTACACAACAGGTAAATAAAAGGCGAGTAGTTCAGTTTACTGACAAGCCAGTAAACTGTTCTTCCACTATTGCCTATAAATAATATCAGAGATAAATTAAATAAATATAGGTACTCATATCGAAACAATCATAAAAAAAAATTTAAAAAAAATACATCAAAGTAGAATGAAAAAGAGGCAAACTAGAGCTGAAGGAGGGAGGAGAGTAGGAAATGAGAGGAAGAGAAAGAAAAGAAATTAGAAAAAAAATGAAACAAAGAAAATTAAAGAAGGAACCAAGTTTAAAAACAGAGAAATTACGGGAAAAGGTAAGATTTTATTATTACTGATTTCGCATTAAATATTTTTTAAATGTTTTTTTAAAACTTACACACGAAAGGGTGAGTCCATTAAAGGGTAGCGTATTTATAGAAGTAGCAATGTTATAAGAGAATGACCTTTTGAATATTTCCTTACGGTGTTGTGGTATGGTGAGAATATTTCTTCGTCTAATATTAATGTTATGAATATCATTTCTAAAAGAGAGCTTGTTGAGGAGATAAGGTGGCGATCTAAAATTTAAAATTTTATGAAAAAAACAAGCCATGTGAAGTTTGCGGCGATTGTACATATTCAGCCATCCTGCAGTTTTCAATTTACGAGATATTCTTTGACGGCGTTGAATTCCAAAAATTAAGCGAAGACAAGCATTTTGTACTTTTTGTATGCGCCGGGTCTCGATGCTGTCAATACAGGGGCCATAAACCACATCGCAATGATTAAAATGGGACAAAACTAGAGAATCACATAACATTTTTTTTACTTCCATGCTTAAAAATCGTCTCTGGGAATATATCATTTTTAGTGCAGCGTATGCTGATCTTAATTTACTCGTAATGTGCTGTTTAAATCTCAATTTATAATCAATAATAAGACCAAGACTTTTAGAGCTGTTATTGAAGGCAATTGTATCATTTCCAATCTGTATATTAATTTCTCTCGACACAAATTCACGAGCATTGTCATTGCAAAATATTATAGCAGATGATTTACTAGGGTTAATTTTAAGTAGATGATCAGTAGAAACTGACACCAAATTCTTTATATCGCTGTTAATTAAATTCCTATGTTCCTGTAGATCTTCAACATGAAATGAACAATAAAGCTGTGTATCATCAGCATATAAATGGTAATTGCAGTGTTGCAAGGATGTGTGAAAATTCGATGTAAAAATTGTAAACAATAACGGTCCAAGTATACTTCCTTGCGGTACACCTGAAACTACCGTTAGTGGTTGTGAAATATTATTATTAAGTACTGTTTGTTGAATTCTATCCGACAAGAATGACAAAATTAGACTGGAGGAATTGGTGATTTATCATATCAAAAGCTTTTGTATAATCTAATAATATTAATACACTTATTTTGTTATTGTCAGTAGCTCCAATGATGTCATCAGTTACGTCTGCAAGAGCCGTAGCACAAGATAATCCAGATCTAAATCCCGACTGCTTTTTCAGATTTGTATTTAAGGCATTCTGAAAATCTTGATTGACTTTATTTTATGTATAAACAGAAATCATCCGTTGTCGCAAACGACCTTCCCAGATGACGATAAATAATTAGAAATCACCTCGATCTCCGATTTATCGTAAATGATATGATGATAACAAAATATATTTACAAAGTTATACAATCACAGATAATAGTAAAGATAGATCATGAAAAATATTTATTTGGTTCTGTCACCCTGTACCGTTCCAAACCGAGTACCCGTTTCATCCGGGTGACTACTCTGAATGATATGTTTACAATTTGGAAAGCATTACCGAATCTTAATCAATATTTTGTTAGATAAGGTTGAAAAATATATTTTTTTCTAAGAAAGAAATATTTTTTTATGTCCCATAATTTGAAATAACTCTATGCATGTTTAAAAGTGAATTATTTATTATTTGTTTGCTTATAGTAATGAAATATTTTCTTTATAGGATTTTGCAAACAGTGGAAAAAAAAGCTATCTATGAGAACTAAAGGAAAAACTATATATAAAAATATTAATGAAATCTTTGCATTCTTTCGATAACCTAACTTCTGGTTATGCTAACAAGTAAAATTCTGATTTGCCATTCTCATTTTAACACTAGCATCCAACCTAGTCCCCTACGGCTAAGCAGGCTAAACTAGTATCTACATGATCCCCTACGATATGTAAATTCAGTTAAAAATGAGAACAAAGGCCTGAAATTAATTTATTTACGTACCTTGTCTTTAAAAATTTTTTCATTCTAATGAATCACATTTTCATAAAATCTCATTCAGTTTCTTGGAAATGCTTAGCCTTTGAAACGTTTTTCGTCCTTATTGTGGACTCATTAGAAAAGCCTAAAGCCACTCATAACGATGTTCCATGCAATGCAAAGATTTCATTAATATTTTTATACAGACTGTCTATTTTACGAGGGCCACACCAAATATCTCGCTTAATATCTATTGTAGAAGAATAAAGTTTTAGAAACAGTTATCCCATTTTTTGTGAGCTATATTTCAGTAAAAAGAAATTTGAAATCCATAGCCTACTTTATGAGATACCTGAAAAATAGGAAAAACCACAAACGGTTATAGCTTCCTTATTTGAGGAGATACGAAAAAAGTTAAAGGAATGAAAGTTGACGGCAAAGACAATAAGAATAATAACGTGTAACAAAAAAATTGAAAAATGCAGTTGGCTTTGACATACGCTATTGTGCAAAAATGAAAAATACATATCTCAAAGTAGGCCATGACGCCATTAATTCCGTTATTTTTTTCTCATTCCAACGATATAAAACATGTCACAGAAATTTTAACCGATAGTGTCAATATTTAATATTTTACGAATACCACAATTCATATAATTGAATCGTAACAATCAGCTGTGCCATAATTAGTGAAAAACAATGTATACAGTTATTAATAAATTTGACAGATTGTAACTGTTGTATGTTGTATGTTGCGTTGTCGAGTTCTAAGACAAATTTTATATCAGTAATTATGGTGTACACCAATAATAACAAATTCGATATGATTAGCATTTATTGTCAGTGCAATTTTGACGCTGAGATGGCAGTCACGGTTTACGGAGATAGATTTCCAGATGCTCCGCAGCCAAATCGAACTATGTTTAGGAAGTTAGTTCAAAATCTAAAAACGCACGGTTCATTTTCAAAAAAAGTAGTAAGGCGAGCGCATGTTGCGGTCGTTGCGGATAATGTAAGAAAAGTGAATAGAGTAATGAATTATGTTAACCAAAATGAGGAAACCTCTTTGAGACAAATTCAGAGAAACTGTCGCATAAAAAAAGACAGTGCAAGAAAAATATTGAAAAAAAAAACGGATTTCGATGCTACAAAATGAGGAAAGTTCAACATTTAAATGAGGGAGATAAGCCAAGGAGAGTAAGATTTTGTAGATGGTTATTAAATAAGAAAAGGAATGACGCGCTGATATGTAGCAAAATTCTTTGGTCGGACGAATCAAATTTTTCTAATAATGGATTTTTCAATAGAAATATGCATTATAAGTGGACACGAGAAAATACACATTGGTGCAGAGATACTGCTTTCCAAGAAAGATTTTCTACGAATGTTTGGTTGGGTCTTTTAGGGACTAAAGGACTAACTAAAGGACCTTATTTTTATGATGGCAAATTAACCGCTCGTAGATACCTTAATTTCCTGCAAAACGAATTTCCAGATTTTCTTTATGAATTAACAGTGGCAGAAAGATTAAATTATTCTTATTTTCAACAAGATGGGGCTCCACCTCACACTGCTGTAATATGTACAAATTATTTAAATCAAGTTATGCCAGATAGGTGGATAGGCACCTATGGACCCATTCTATGGCCAGCTCGATCACCAGATATTACTCCCTTGGATTTTTTCGTCTGGGGTTACATTAAAGACAAGGTATTTCAAACTGCCCCTGAAAATATTGAGGACATCAAAACCAGAATTCGAAACGCATGTGAGGCAATTACTCCTGAAATGCTCCAAAATGTAATGCGTGACGTGTCTCGTAGAGCACGTTTATGTGTCAGAATGCATGGTGCACAATTTGAGCATTTGTAGTTAGAAAAATAAATACACACAATTTCTTTTCAATATAGTAGTAGGTAGTACTGTTATACATAGTTTTTCGTTTTTTTCTTTGGATGTTCGTTTTGTACTTGTATTTTTGTTTGTGAGATATTTATTGGTTTGTATTAAATTGTAATAAATAATTACGGAATTATAATTATTATAAAGTGAATTTTTACTATTATGGCACAGCTGATTGTTACGATTCAATTATATGAATTGTGGTATTCGTAAAATATTAAATATTGACACTATCGGTTAAAATTTCTGTGACATGTTTTATATCGTTGGAATGAGAAAAAAATAACGGAATTAATGGCGTCATGGCCTACTTTGTATGTATTTTTTCATTTTTGCACAATAGCGTATGTCAAAGCCAACTGCATTTTTCGATTTTTTTGTTACACGTTATTATTCTTATTGTCTTTGCCGTCAACTTTCATTCCTTTAACTTTTTTCGTATCTCCTCAAATAAGGAAGCTTTAACCGTTTGTGGTTTTCCTATTTTTCAGGTTTTTGTAATATATCTCATAAAGTAGGCTATGGATTTCAAATTTCTTTTTACTGAAATATAGCTCACAAAAAATGGGATAACTGTTTCTAAAACTTTATTCTTCTACAATAGATATTAAGCGAGATATTTGGTGTGGCCCTCGTAAAATAGACAGTCTGTATATAGTTTTTCCTTTAGATAGCTTTTCTTTCCACTGTTTGCAAAATCCTATAAAGGAAATATTTCATTGAAATAACTGTTTAGAAAATTAATCAAATGAACATTAAATTACAAATTTTTCATTTAACTACATTGAGTGTAACTTTAGCTTCCGAGGTAGAAATATAAAATATAAATTTTATATTTTGTATTTCTTCTGAGATTAATTTGATTGTCACTTGTAGCATTTCCATATGCTACTTTTATATGAAGGTTACGTTGATATGTAATTAAAGGAATATATATCTTAATTTATTAGCATAAGTGTATTGCTGGTTGCTTAAAGAAACGCCGGACGATTTCCGTCTTCATTGAACCTCATGGCATTCGAGACTAGACTCTTGGTTGGTGATATGGTCCCATACGATAGTTGTTATCAACATTTTTTCCTTTTTGGGTTTTGTAAAATTAATCGTATATTTAGTGATCTACACCTGACTTTCAAGTTTAAGAAGTTCTGTTTTCATTGTAAGTAAACCTTTTTCTGTCTGATTCGTAATACTCATAATATTTTTTTCGTTATTTTTAGTCTTTTCCCGATTAATATAATCTATATATTTTTTTTGCCGTGCTGTCTTGTTCAAAAAACCCTTCTGAAGAAGGTGAGTTGCGTTATTCTTTTTAGATTCGCTGTACTTAGTATTGGTGTCTTTTTAGGGTTTTTTAGGAATGCCTATAATTATTATAAATAAAGTTGAAATTTCATCTATCCTTATGTGGTTCTGAATTCTTCTCCACGTGGGAACAGTTGAGATTCCATACCTCAGAAGTTTGGTCATATCTACACTGCCCATACAAAGCTAGCACCACCGCAGTGACGCCAAAAAGGAGCCGCCATCTTACATGCGTCGATTGTCCTCGTCATTGTCACCACACGGCTAGGACTCAACACCACCATAAACAGGGCAGATATTTATTATTATTATTATTATTTAAACTTTTACACATAATTATCCATTAGTCATATAATCTTCAATAATTTGCACATACATTTTTTTTATAACCCATGTAACGCCAGCATAGTACTATGGAGGTGAGAATATAATTAGTTACACGTGCGTACTATTCTATTTTCTTTTTTTTTTTTTTTGTTGGTGTAAAAAGAACTAATGCAGCTATAATTGTGTCTTTTTACTCGGCCCTTAAGGCCCATTATTTTGTGGATAGTGGATAATATCCTAATCTTACTAACAATTTCTTTAATCACCACATTTTTAGTTTTGTATATATGAGCCTGCGATTGTTGAGTAATGAATGTTTATGTCAATTGTATTACACAATTTTTTTTTTGCTCGTTTGTCCACAGTATTTTAGTATTTATTGTGATCTGGATACATCCTATTCTCATTAATTTTATTATGTTTTGTATTCCGCAACTTCACAAAACATAAATCTGAACACATAATATACATTTTTTTTAAGTTGCGTGGCGCCCTAGTACCGTTACCTTTTAAAGTTACCATACAAAAATTACTTCCTTATCCACGACGCTCTACCGGCGAAAAGCTGCCGTCCGCAAGTGAGGGTAAATCACCTCATCAAATAAATTATAGCACTTTTGTGCTCAAATTATATTTCCACCAATTTAGTACAAGGGAACCCTGCACACTATTCAAAATTAATTTCAAGGGCTCTCCGGTTAAACTAGATATATCTGTATTTTTCCAGAACAGACTTATACAGGGTGACAGGGTGTGGCAATAATCCCTAAGACTTCGATATCTCTGGTTTTACGATAAGTGGAGTAAAAATTGCTGCCTAAGGAATCACTACTTCCAGTATCTTTGAAGAAATACGTCTTCACAATATTTGCACTCTAGTATGTGGAAATAATTGGTCACAGAATTTTAATAATTTTTGAGGCGAATGTCATAAAAAAATTTGAGGCATTGGTTTCTACTATACTAACCAAATCCCAAGTTTTTGTACTCTTACCAGCCTGCCTTACTTCTGTTTCCTTGTTTATACCTATTTAACCCCCAACGGAATCATCTCAAAATATAATCTAATTACAGATGTCGTTACAGCACATGCATTCACCAAATTTTAAGTAAAAATCTTGATTTCATTTTATCAACCCTTTTAATAATGGAGTGCATGGTGGGGGTGTTAGAAATTACTATAAAAAATCTGAGGCCTTGGCTTCTAGTATATATACCAAATTCTAAGTTTCTGTACTTAGCAGCTTGTTTTATTCATTTTCCCACATTCACCTCTACTTAACCCCCACCCCTTCAACGGAATCATCTCGAAATAAATCTAGTTACATAATATGTCGTTATAACATATACGTGTAGCAAATTTCAAGTGAATACCTTAATTTAATTTTATCAGTCCCTTTAATAATGGAGTGGAGGTGGTGGTGGGGTTGAAAAATGTGATAAAGAATCTGAGGCCTTCGCTTCTAGTATATACAACAAATAAGTTTCTGCGCTCTTACCAGCTTGCTTTGCTTATTTTCCCCTATTTACCCTCCAGCCATTCACCGGATATATTCAAAAAACAATCCAGTTCCAGATCTCGTTATGTTATAATACATACGTGTACAAAATTTCAAGTCAATAACTTAAAGAGAAAACGTGCGCATAGAAGAAGTTACAGACAGACAGAGAATTCTTTTTCGCTCAAATTTAAAATCTCGACGTATCATTCGAAATCTATTTCAACGAAAAAAAAATCGGTAAAGCTATTTACACAGAACTTCCCTCTTTATTCATACAAGACGGTCACTCTAAAAACTTATTAATTAAGAGATGACATATGAGAATTATAATCGTCATGTAGTTAGCTCTACTATTATAGAGAAAACTTGTTAACTTTTTTGCATCATCTACTGTACAGTGGTGGGGGTAAAAATTTATCAATATTTTTTTATATTTTCAAAACATTCTTTTGTTGAAATACGTTTAGAATATAATGAAACGTGGAAATTTTAAAATTGACGAATAGTGATTTTTTTCCATCATCTATTCTATTGTACTGGTAATTTTTTTTTTATATTTCTTCAAAATTTTCAAAACAAATTTCTATTTTGAAATACGTTTAGAATGTCATGAAACGTGGAAATTTTAAATTTGAGCAAAACATTTTTTCCGTCAGCCACAAATTGTCCCTAAATCAAATTAAAACAATAAATATGATTTTTACTCATAGACCTAAAGTGAACTATGAAAATCCAGAAAAAATCAAGTTTCTTGGACTTTATCTTCACCCAGAGTTAAATTGGTGTCACCATGTGGATTTCCTTACAAATAAACTGAGTAAAAATACTTTCATCCTAAGAAATTTGAGAAATGTTGTGCCAATGAATATTTTTGCCTATCACTCGTTAATTGCATCTCATATAGCATATGAACTGTTAAACTGGGGGCATGCACCTCAAGCTAGTAGAATATTTTCTGTACAAAGAAAAGCTATTAGAATCTTTTCAAATCTGGGATATAGAGATGAATATTAAAGTTCATCGATTTAAATATATTAACATTCCCTTCACTATATATTTATACATGTTTATTATTCATTTATAAGAATGTTCACTTGTTTGAAAGAAAAGGCTCTAATCATAATTATAATACGAGATATGAGTTTGACATCAAACTCGACTATAACAGACTGAAATCAAGTGATTCTGCATATAATTACTTCGGCCCAATTTTTTCATAATAAGCTACCTTTACATATTAGAAGTCCTCCAGCGGTGAGGTATAAACATGTGATAAAAGATTTCCTTAACAAAAGCGCATTTTATGATGTCCATGAATTTTTAAATTGTGACGTATCTATGCTGTGATAAGCGGAAATAGGTATTTCAGGTCTTCTGTAAGATTTTAGTAATATGTAGTATTTTAGTGTAACAACGACTGTAATAATGTATAATGTTTTCTTTTTTTAATTACGATCACCATTTTTTGCTATCTTATAGCATTTATTCTAAATTTTAAATTTTATGTATGCATGATGCTTTGTGTATATTGACGTGTGTAAAACACATAGTGTTGTAAACATCAATAAATGATTTGATTTGATTTGATAAAAAATGTTCAATTTTTTTTATTTTCTAAAAAAATTGTTTTTGAAATATGTTTAGAATGTCATGAAACGTGGAAATTAAAAAAAAAAATGTTTTTCATCATTCATTTTACACAAAAATTCAAAATTTCAAAATATTATCTATTTTACATTTTCAAGAATTTTTTTTTCTAAAATTGGTTTGCAACGTCACTAAACGTGGAAATTTTAAATTTGAGCAAAAAAAAATTTTCTATCACCCATTTTATAAAAAAAATTCAGAATTTTCAAAAAATTTCAAAATTTTTTTTCTATTTAAAATTTTCAAAAAGAAAATTTTTTGAAATAGGTTCAGAATATCACGAAACGTGCAAATTTTAAATTTGAGCGAAAAGAAATTTTCCATTATCTATTCCCTTTAGACGGTCCACCCTGTATATTTTCCAGTGAAAGTCTAACGATTTCCTCTGTGTAAGTGGCGTCAGCTACCTACTAAATTTGACTGTTCTCCGTCAAGTAGTTTTTTAGTTAATGCGCCAACAGACCGACAGTCAAACAGACGGAAATGAAAAACCTATATTTTCATAATCTACATGATCTGAAACGTGAAAATCCGAAAAACTCTCGGAGGATGATTTTTTCTGGAATACAATGCTTCCCTTCGGTATGCGAGGAAAGTAAAAATTGATTTCTTTTTTATGATTATTACGTAATCCTTATATCTAATCGACTACGTGGATCTGTATGGTCCTACCCTGGCGCCCCATAGTCTGGTTGGTTAGGATTCGTACTTATTCAGTAACAACAAAAATTCTGAACATTATTAGCATTCGTCCTGGACGTTAAAGGTAGGTAGCCTTATTCAATCAATTTCAGTCGGTCCCTTTCTCCTAAACAGTATTGTCAGTATTACCGGCAAACTCTACTCAGAATATTTTAGGACGGGAAAGTCCTATGGTTGACAGTTCAAAGACAATAATCTGCAGGGCACAAAAGCCAATATCAGTTACCTTCCTTCATTCTGGCGAAAATTCAATTCTCGAATAGGATAAACAGAGGATTTCAAAAATAACGATGTCAAGTGAAATATCTGTATTAAAATATTTGTCTTTATTGCACTGGCTAAATATGTGGAATTTAAATTTTATTATCGATTTTTATCGTCAAGAAATAAAATCAGTGTTAAGTAAGTTAGTAAATTATTTTCATTTGTATAATCTATCAAATGGTGAATTTAAATGTTAAAATATATTCGCTTATTTTTCAAGAAATCATACACAAGGTAAAAGTCAACAAACACAGACAAAATTAAAATGACAATAAACTTCTACCAACAAACTCATTTACAAAATACAGGCATGCAAAGAAAATGATCTGAACTCGGGACCCGACACCGTAATCCCTATGTATTTCGATGTGCAGAACACGAATTCGGTATCCGTTTAGCTCCATCATCCACCAATTTTTAGTAAATCGCAAAAATAACATAGAAAACCTGAATTTTTTAGGTTATCTTCGCGATCTACTAAAAATTGGTGAGTGATGGAATTAAACGGACGTCGGATTCGGGTTCAGCACGTCGAAATATAGGGTACCCGGTACCCGACATAGCAATATGATAATAATAATGAGTATAGTAAAATGAAGTATATATCAATAAAATAGTAAAAAAATAATTCAGTTATTAAAAATGTACTAGACCTAATATAATGAGAAAAAATATTTTTATCTCTGTTATCACAGTATTTTGTTCCGACATGAGTAAAATGAAGGCATCGGATGCTACTCAAAGGTGTGAACGTATACGTATGTTATGTCTCGATCCTGCCCAGATACACCAGGTAAATAAAATAAAGATCTTTTTACTATATTTCTATACACATACGTATAAATACAGAAGTGATAGAATGCTTAAAATTTTCTGACCGTTCCTTCTCTAAGGTCTAATTTTATGTACAAAAGTCTGAAAACTAGTAGTCCAAGTTCTTACAGAGTGGATCTTTTCCCAAGAAAGATAAAGATTATATTATGATATACAATCAAAGTTTACATGAGCTCATGCCTTAAATGATGTGATAACAGAACACAAAAGAAACAGCGCATTTTTAATAAAAACATGTTCTGACGTGAAAACTTCTTTAAGTTGTGTAAGAATATTGAGTGTAATTGCATAATTATGAACGATACCAAAACTGTCGAGTTTGAAACGACTAATACTCGAAAACAACTTGGCGGAGGACAACGGTGAGGAGGACAGCGTAAGGTGCCCGATTTGTGGAAGAGTGCACTGATTAAACCGATTCCAAAAAAACCTAACATCATAACAAATGTATCTGATTTAAGACCCATTAGCCTTCTGTCTGTACCTTTGAAGATAGCTGAAGCTGCTCTTCATGCTCAATTAACGGATTATGTTGAATCCCTAAAAATTTTACCCCCTACTCAATCGGAATATAGGAAAGGGTATAGCACTGTAACTGCCTTATGTTCAATGACTGACGACTTCTTTTCCACTATTGACAATCACAAAGTAAATTCCCTAACACTGCTTGATATGACCAAGGCATTTGACTCTATATGTCTAAACTGTTTAGTAGCTAAATTACACTACTACGGTATTAGAAATAATAGCCTACAGTGGTTTTGCAGTTATTTATTTAATAGAAATCAGTGCACGCTGTCCATACAACAGAAAATATTTGTGTATCAGATCCTCGACCCATTTTTCTGCTGGTGTACCACCGGGGTCCATATCGGGACCTTTATTGTTTTCTATTTTCATCTCGGATTTGCAATATGTTGTTGAATATATCTTTTTGCTGATGACATTTTACTAAGAAATAGTTTTACACTTGAGAATAAACAAAATGCAGTTATCGAAATTAACACAGACTTAGATAGAATCAAGCAGTGGACTTATGACAATACCCTAGAGCTAAATGATGCAAAATGTCAACATGTTGTCTGTCATTGCCTCGAATCACCATCTTAGTAAACTTGAAAACTTTTCAATTAAGATTCGCGATGAACTAATACCAAGAGTTGACCATGTAAAAAATTTAGGAGTCATATTTGATCAAAAACTTAAATTTACAAAGAATGTTGGTCTAATATGCCACAAAGCCTACTTGAGTCTGAAACAACTTTTCCCTTTTAAAGATTTAGACGTAGAAACAAAAAAGATGTTGATTAATAATTTGGTACTATCGCATATAAATTATGCTGATACGGTCTATGGTCCTTGCTTGTCACTACATGATAAAAATCGCATTCAAAAAATGCAAAACCATTGTGTACGCTTTATAACTGATGTACCACGTTATGCGCATATTACCCCTTTCATACGCAAGCTGGGGTTACTGAAGCAGGATGAAACTAGGTTTGTACATTATTCCTGTTTCCTCAATAAAATTCTGACAACAGGTCTGCCTGAATATCTTGCTGCTAAGATTATCAGACGCGATCAGGTACATGAGAGGAATTTAAGAAATATCACTAGCAGACTCACAGTACCTCCACATCGTAGCGACATATTTCAAGCAAGTTTTTCTTATCTTTCATCCTACATCCAGAATAACCTATCAACGGATTTCCAGAATCTCCCAGTATCCACTGTTAAGTCCAAACTGAAACGATCTATTCTTGACGGTACATTAAACAATATTGACTTTACAAAAATTTTAAAATGTTGCATATTTTAAACTGTATTTATTTATTTTAATGGTGACCAGTATTTGGCTGTATTTCATGTTTTTACTGTAAAATTCTTAGGGTTAGTTTGAAATCATTAATATGTACCTGATCCTTTTGTGTTTCTCTTTTTTTTATTAACACAATAAATATTATTATTATTATTATTATTCTACAGAGGAAGGTTGAAAGCGATAAGCAAACCAGCCTAAATTTCCCCCGCCCCCCGTACGATGCAAGGAAGGGGTTTATTCGACGTTTTCACGGAAATCTCACGTTAGTAGTAACGACGGCGGCTACTACCCATCCATTTCTCTTTATTTATTTTTCACTTTTATTATTTTATCCTTTTCAGTCCTGATTTGCAATATGAATCTGGTAATTAGAATTGGACGCGACTACCGTCAAAGCCATAGAATTGTATTTATGAAATGGAAAAAGCACGATGTATCAATGTTATCCACGACAAGTGAGGACATGGCAAATCTTATATCATAATGTTATATTTTTTTACTTTTTATTGGATATTGTGCCACTGAAAAATATTTTTTAAAATTTCAGTGGCAAACTCCCAATAAAAAGTAAGAAAATCTGAATATGCAATCATAAATAATCATAGACAATATAATGTTATATTGTTGCGAATAATAGATCTCTGTCAAAATTTTGAAGACTGAGTAGATGAGGAAGTGTCTGAAATATCAACTGCAACATTTGGTACTGATTATACAACATATTAGATTAAATAAAAGACTTACAATTTAAAGCAAAGACCGCTGCCTAAGGAATCACTATTTCCACATCCACATCTTCCATCCAAGTTTTAAAGGACACATCTAGACCATATTTGCTATCTAGTATGTGGAAATTATATTGATCGTAGAATTTAAATAATATTTGGGGCAGATGTCATAGAAAAATTTGAGGCGTTGCTTTTTATTTATTTATTTATTTATTGCATACACTGTTCAAAAGGTAAGATACCCAATTACAGAACAGGAATAAAGGTATACAAAGCATTAATTACATAATATACAACAACATAGAAAGAAAGTAATATGAAGAAAAAATTTACTTAAATGTACGAACTATGAATAACTAATGATACGAAGAAAGAGAAAAAAATGACACGGGAAATGTTTAAATATAAAAACTACATATACATATATAAAAAATTTTAATTTAACTTCAGGGATGCAGTCACTGGGTTTAAAAAAGAAGACTCTTTTTTAAATTCAAGCTTTCGAAACTTTATTGTTTCTTCCTCAGGAATTCTACAAAAATGTTTATACATTGTAATTATATTATTTAAAAAAGTGAAAAGTACTTACTAAATTGAGGTTATAAATAAAATTGGCATGTCCTAAGGACCATAGAAAACATTTCTATTACAATTTAAAAACACTACATCTTGATTCAATCTTAGTTAAAAGCAAAATCCTTAATTGAGAAGTTGCATCAGCCACTTCGAAAACTGAACAGATACCAGTCAACTACGTTTTATGAAATTTCGAAAAAAGCAGCGGAATGTTGACAAAAAACCACGAAATATCAGGACTGGAGCAGAGAGAGTACAGGGTGTTGTCAATGTTTCTTTTATTAGCGTGTGCATGTAATAAATACGTGTATAAAATACTGAGACCTTCGATATCATTTCTGGCATTCATAGCATCGGGTTCGTTAAAGATATGACACATCTCCAGGAAAGTTCTTTTATGAAGGTTTTTTTGAAAGTCCAAAATCTTAACTTCATCGTAGTTAAGATTATGGTTTAACGTTAGAGCATGTTTGGCATGCTCTAACGTTAAACCATATTTTCATTTTGTTTTTAACTTAGACAGTCGTCTAATTTTAATCTCTGTACTTATACATATATACACATATGTGATTCAAAGTAAATTAAGAAAAACAAAGCTAGCATATATGTCAAAAATGAAGTTTCTGGATTGTAATTAGCTTACTCTACTTATGTTCCCCTACTTACAACCTCCCACCTGCCACCCTTTCAACGGACGTATCTCAATCAGATATCACTACAATACATACGCCTACTAACTTTCAAATGAATGTATTAATTTTATGTTATCAACCATTTTAATAATGGAGTGGAGTTGTGAAAAATATTAGAAATAAATATGAGGCTTTGGCATCTAGTATATACACGAAATCCCAAGTTTCGGTACTCTTACCAGCTTGCCTTACTTATTTTCCCTATTAACATCTACTTGCCCCCGCCACTCCTTCAACGGAATCATCTCAAAATATAATCTAGTTTCATATGTCGTTATAATGTATACATGTACTAAATTTCAAGTAAAAATCTCAATTTTATTTTATCGATCTTTTTAATAATAGAGTGTGGGTGGCACGGGGTTAACATTATAAAAATCTGAAGCCTTCGCTTCTAATATATACAACAAATTCCAAGTTTCTGTGCTCTTACCAGTTTGTTTTACTTATGTTCCCCTATTTACCCCTATTTAACCCCCAACCCTTCAACGTTATCGTCTTAAAATATAATCTGGTTCCATATGTCATTAGAATACATACGTGTATTAAATTTCAAGTGAATATCTCAATTTTACCCTATCAACCCCTTTAATAATAGAGTGGGTTGGTGGAGGGGATGAAGAATATTGTAAAAACGTAAGGCCTTCGCTTCTAGTATATACCTACATGAAGTCCCAAATTACTCTACTCTTACCAAGCTTGCTTTATTTATTTTCCCCCATTTACCCCTATTTACCCCCCAACCCTTCAACGGATATATTCAAAAAACAATATAATTCCAGATCTCGTTATAGTACATACGTGTACCAAATTTCAAGTCAGTATCTTAAACTGTTCCAGAGAGAACGTGCGCATAAAATAAGTTACAGACAGACCGACAGACAGAAAATTTTTATTGCTCAAATTTAAAATCTCGACGTTTTATAACATTTTGAACCTATTTCAACAATAGAAAATTTTGAAAATCTTTTACGATTACTATACTTCCACTCCACTACGTGGACGTGGAAGACAAAAGACTTACATTTAATAAGCACATTAACGAAACTGTACGGACAGTCTGTTCCATGTCCAGAAGTCTGTACCCGCTCCTGGCTAGGGATAGCAGACTTAACAGACAAAATAAAAAATTGTTATATACAGTTATTGTGAGGCAGGCTCTTATATACGCGGCGCCGGCGTGGTGCAGCGCGTCGGCCACGACAATGAAAAAACTTACTGTTTTAGAGAACAAATTTTTACGCCTCATCTCAAATTCTTCTAGATACACCTCCATCAGAGATTTACATGAGCGTTGCTACGACATAACACCACTAGTGGACTACATCAAAACTATATCACAGAAATTTTATCAATTCAAGCTTGGTGATAGTCCGCTTACAAACAACATCACACAAATCAGAGAGCATAATGCACCATTTCGCATTAAACACAAATTAACATACCAAGCGTTGCCCATCTTTCGGCAACAGTTATAGCCAAAACTTTTTTCTTCTACTTTAATTGCTATCTGAAACAATTTTCAATCTTCATTCCTTCCTATCCCTCCCTTCGTTTCTTTTTGTAATTCTTGTCTTTTATCGAAATTTTGTTCTTCCTAATTATATTTTTGATTAATTTTGAAGTGTTTTGATATAGCCATACCTCGCTCTTGTTGAATTTCCTGAAACGGGTTTTTTGGTTAATAATTTTCCCGTAAAACCAATTTTATTAATATTTTATACCTTTATACTACTTATTTATTTACAAATTATTTTAAATTTACATAGTTAGATAAGCCTTAATTTTACTTGCCCTTTAATTTTCTTTTTGTAAAAGGAGTTGGTGTTTGTTAATAATTTTTTGTAATCCTACCTGACCTCACTCCGTCCAGCTTTACAAGTACTGTGGCATTTCTCGCTGCAGATGTTCGGCTGGCTCCGGACATGGGTGTTCGGGTGGGACAGATTGTTCTTAAATTTTTAATAAATATGTTTTTGATTTGATTTGACGTGGACGTGGAAGAAAAATAAAAATATCTTTGCTCTAAAAGGACTAAACACTTGGTGGGTTTTAATATTTCTGACAACTACAGATTATTTAACATCTAAATACATAAAACGATAAAATGGGGACGAGCCTAGATGAGTCTTAGCTACACATGTGTTTCGATACAAAATGTTAAGCAACACCTAAACGCGGTTAGTAATTGAATGGATGAACGTCAATAGAGAAATACATCATTCTTCCCTCACCTTCTAACGGCTTGTATATTATCGAATAGGTAGAAACTATTCAATTTATGACGAGGATTGTGTAGAAGATAGACCATGCTAGGGATGGGATAAAGAGCGGTCGGTTTTCTCTTAGCTCATCTCCTGGTCCGTCGGTAATTGTCCTTAGTATAGGCCGACGTTAAAAGTGAATAAAAAATGAATAAAAAATATATAAAATGATAATAGTTTAACATTTAAGGCAAAACTAACAACAGCAGGTATAATACAATCTAATAGTATATAAATAAAGAGGGGGGGATATACAAAAGTAATGATAATTTAAAAATACGTTATGTTTACAAAATCTTCATGAAAGGTTGAAGGTAATGGTACAATATCTACATTTTGAGATATATAGCTGCTGCTTTATCGTACACGATGAGTCATTAAACGTTGACTATAATCCACTATGGCGGACGCCTCAGGATGGCGGATTACCTCTCTCTTCACAATTCCCTTGACATAAGTATGAAAGGGAAGTGTTTGACGAGCAAAATACGATAAACTATATTCTAAACCCAAGACGGCGGATTATATTTTTCTTCACAATCCCTTTGATATGAGTATCAAATGAAATGGTTTTGTTCGTCTGTTTTTGTTAGGGCAAAATTTGTTAATTACGTCACGGCAAATTTCATGGATTTTCTACCTCTCCCTCCCCTATGTCACAGGTTGTCACATTAAAATCCCCCCCCCCATCGTGACGTCACACATTTTAAATTTGTAGGTACAATTTTCTAATTTTTTTTTTATTCCATTCAGTTAAAACAATGATGTACGTAGATGTAAATAATGTGATGTCACAAAACAACCCTCTTCTTCCCTCTTGTTACACTCTGTCACACTTTATGGACCCCCTCCTCGCTCCTAAGAGTGTGACGTAATTAATGGACGGCCCCTTAAATTCCGATTTTGAACTTGGAATATTGTTAAATTCAGAGTTTAAAGTCGGAATTTGACAACATTCCGAGTTTGAAGTCGGAATTTAAGGAAAAAATATTTTAAATTTATTGTGGCTTTTCTACGCTGTCGTATAGATGCAAAGTATTTTGATGTTTTCATTTTCCAGTTGTGACATTCTATAATGAAATAAAGTGACATATTTAAACAAAAAATGCCTTATTTTTAATCATTAATGATCAAACTAATTATAAAATAGCTAGATGTAAATAGTCACAATTTTTTTAAAATAAGTTAATTTGCTAGGTATAATTGCTGTATTTTTAACCTTAATCATTTCCGGGTGAGTAATTAGCGAAAAGCTCATCAGTATATTATGCAGTATCTTTTTTGCAAAATCAAGCGTCATAACCATCATCACATGCACGATTTTACTAAAATGTTTAATAACTTTTAAAGTTCCATGTTGATTAATTTAAAAGATAATTGGATTTTTCATCTTGCTAACACTAACTTATAGTCTAAATATCAATTAGATTTTTTCGTCTTAAGTTATCATGCTTACAAAAAAATGGACATACGAACTGACGGGCAGACGGGTATTTTGAAAGTTATTCAGAATTCAACGACTGACACAATAATATGAAAAACTTTCTTTAGAACCGCTATTTACTGTTTTAAAAAACACATTCTTCGTTTCTGCGAATACAAAGTACAACAAGCTAACCATTATACTCTTCGCCGATTTACTGCACTTTTTATATACTTGTTGCACATTCTATAAGATACTCTTCGCAGTTTCTTTTTTTGTAAATAATATTATTTTTTGGCTTTTTTAGTAATTACAAAACAATATATTTTTTTTGATTTAAGAACTTTTTTATTTATTGATAGATTTTGTTCAAAAATATATAGGGGTAATAGGGTTCTTACTCTAGCTAATAGTAACTTACTGTCCAAATTTCAATACCGTCGGACATTTCGTTCTTAAGTTATCGTGCTTACAAGAAACGTAACGGGCGGACAGACAGACGGACGGCCGGACGGACGGACGGACAGACAGACAGGCGGACCTGCGGTCGGACAGACGGACGGCGGACATTTTGAAAATTGTTCAGAATTCGATCACCAACACAGTGATATGAAATTTTTTTTTCTCTACGAGCAATATTACCGGTTTTAGAAACGTGCCGATCGAATGCAATATACTCTTCGTTTTGTATTTGCGAAGAGTACGATAACAAAAATATCTCATACATCTTATGTTTTAAAATTTAATCTCACATTTTATTGACAAGGAACATTAAAGGAGCTAAGTTATTTCAAAGCATTTAATTTTCTCCGCCTCTGTTTTTATCGTTATCTGGGTTTTGTTTGACTAATACGCATTCATTTTTTCTATTAAGTGTGACAATAATTTGAAAAAAGAAAAATAAATTTCCATGTTCGGTTTTAGAGGATTTCCTCATCTTGTTTAGGAACGGGCATGGAAATATAGCACAACCAAAATTTGAAACTGTTTCACTCTTTGTTCCTTTAATACTGGATAAACACTGGTTTGCAGGGATTTTTATAAATCTTCCTAAATTTTCATTAGAGAATATTTAGCTCAACTAATTACATTACGACTGGAATTGGCTAGTTCTTTTTATTTCATTTTACAATATTCTCATTGTTTTCTCCGAAACATCTCACCAAATATTGACATTTGCAGTGGGGCGTGTAGGCGGTGTAGGAAATCCCTTAATTTAATGACTTAGGGTGCTATGCTGATTTTTATTATAGGCAATATAAGTTTCCAAATGTTATACCTTTCTTCGCTAGTGTAATGCTTAATTATCTTACAAAATACTAATAGATATCGAGAAGAAAACAATTTTTGAACAATCATGGAAAGGGGTTTTAAAAACTATAGCTCTGTAGCTTTGTATTCTACAACAATGGTAATAAACAATAATAAATCGTTCGAACTATTTTATTAGCAAACATTTGTAACACACAAATTAAATGAATGAAATTCAAGAAAGATGAAAATATTACAATAAGTATTTAAACAAATTATGATTCTTTACTCCATTTGACAAACAATAAAATATTAGACTCAAAGTGGGCTAGTAATAATTTGTGCAAAAAGTCACAAATAAACAACAATAAACGTCAAAAATACTGAACACTCCATTACTTTATCCACTACATGAATCCGGAAAATAGTAAAGCAGGCTATTAATAGTTCAGACACGGGATTTGGTGAGAGTCTGTTTTTAAACCAGGAGGAGTAAACACGAAAGTTCCATTCACACCATAAAAGTAACTAAAAAATACACTAAAACCTTTTTGGCGTTTTGGGCAACCAACAATACACGACTACAATGTTTTTGTATGAATTTTATTACATTATACAGGGTGTTTGGTGCATCGTGTGCCAAATTGAAATGGCCGACAGAAGGGGTTATCTGCTACCCTTTCAGGCCCCTTAACACCTCCCATGCCCTGCGGGATTTTTCATATCGACCTTTTATCTTTTTAAGGAAAAAATCCCAAATTCTACATTTAAATTCAAATTATAAAAAAAAGTATTAGGCGTAGACTGCGAATTTCATTTTTATTTTGATGTGTATTGTTGAAGGGTTCTTTTAAATCCAAAATTACTGGCATTAGTCATCTAGTTGTTTTTTTATTCACTCGCAAACTTTCGGAATAGGTAAAATTTAAATTTAAACTTAGACTTTACATGGCTACAAAAAAAAAACTCAGAGCAACCGGAATCTTCCAACTCCCTCAAAAATTCTCTAATCTATCCTCTTGCTAGTGATGTGCCACACGTCATAAAAATCTTTTAATAACTTCGTGAATTCGCTAAATTAATGAATCGGGTCACATAAGGCTAATATTCAAAATTCCGAATACAAAATTATTTTTGCTTAAATTATGCATGGGAAACAGGTAAAATCTGCTATCTCACTCTTGCGAAGTAAAATCTATCTTCTATTTCTTTCTGTTCATTGGTTTTCTTGAAATAAAGAAACAATTACGTTTTTATCATTTTTAAAAAAAAATTAAAAATCTTTCTCAAAGTGTCGGTCTCTGTTGCGAATGCAGGCCCAACATCTGCTTCGTATTTCGACAGTTGTTGTATGAAGTCGTATTTCCTCCCTAATTGTACCGAAAGCCGTTTCTATGCGTTGGACAAGTTCCTCCCTAGTAGCAACCTTCGTCGCGTACACGAGCTCTTTGGCACGTCCCCAGACATAAAAATCCAACGGAGTTAGGTCTGGGGAGGCCATTGAATAGGGCCATCCCACCCAATCCACGCATTTGGGAACACATTGTCTAGATATTCTCTCACAATCAATCGCCAGTGCGCGGGAATGCCGTCATTTTGAAAAACTATAGGCATATGCGTAGATTGAGCGGGATGGCCCTATTCAATTGCCTCCACGTTCCCCAGACCTAACTCCGTTGAATTTTATGTCCGAGGTCGTGCCAAAGAGCTCGTGTACGCGACGGAGGTTGCGACTAGGGAGGAACTTGTCCTCTTGTCCAACGCATAGAAATGGCTTTCGGTACAATTAGGGAGGAAATACGATTTCATACAACAACTGTCGAAATACGAAGCAGATTTCGGGCCTGCATTCGCAACAGAGATCAACACTTTGAGCAAGATTTTTAATTTTTTTTTAATAAATGATAAAAATGTAATTGTTTCTTTATTTCAAGAAAACCAATGAACATAAAGAGATAGAAGCTAGATTTTACTTCGCCAGAGTGAGATAACAGATTTTACCTGTTTCCCATGCATAATTTAAGCAAAAATAATTTTTTATTCGGAATTTTGAATATTAGCTTTATGTGACCCGATTCATTAATTTAGCGAATTCACGAAGTTATTAAAAGATTTTTATGACGTGTGGCACATCACTAGCAAGAGGATAGATTAGAGAATTTTTGAGGGAGTTGGAAGATTCCGGTTGCTCTGAGTTTTTTTTTTGTAGCCATGTAAAGTCTAAGTTTAAATTTAAATTTTACCTATTCCGAAAGTTTGCGAGTGAATAAAAAAACAACTAGATGACTAATGCCAGTAATTTTGGATTTAAAAGAACCCTTCAACAATACACATCAAAATAAAAATGAAATTCGCAGTCTACGCCTAATACTTTTTTTTATAATTTGAATTTAAATGTAGAATTTGGGATTTTTTCCTTAAAAAGATAAAAGGTCGATATGAAAAATTCCGCAGGGCATGGGAGGTGTTAAGGGGCCTGAAAGGGTAGCAGATAACCCCTTCTGTCGGCCATTTCAATTTGGCACACGATGCACGAAACACCCTGTATAATGCAACGACCTCTATTTGACCTCTAGGTATTTTATATAACAGTCATACCATTTACGCAATATAAAGGCACGAAGTAATTGGCCACTCTTACCTTCAGATTTATACAAAAGGGATTAAAAACTTATATATACTATGCAAACGATAAAATAGAAATTATAACCAAATAATTTATGACATAAAATTATTTTTTTTACAATATGTCAAAATTTAAGACAATTGCATTGTGTAAAACTGGTGAGGGCGTACCCAATCACAGATCTAAGATTTAGCGCGTTAAAATTAAAACGCTCCTCCTGGTTTAAAAACAGACTATGGAAGCCAAGTCCTCAATTTTTGTATGATATCCGTCATCCCCATCACTACCCCCACTCTTCGCGATTCAACTGCTGAATATAACCACCATTCATCCTCCATTAAAAAGTGATGAATTCTATAATACCTGTTTAATTATCCACACGAAAATCATGGCACCTACAAAAAAATACTTTAAGCCCAAAAGTTTCCTCTCTCATTAAATCGATATTTGGATACTTGCTGAGATATAATAAAAAGATGGCATCTGGCACCTTAATGACCCCATTATTTAAGAATTTTTAGGGTAAAGTGACTACCCTGTCCTAGAAAACTTGTTATCATATTCTACATCTAATGTTCTACATGTGTGCACAGTTTGCTTAATTAACAAATTATTTTTGGGTCAAAATCTACAGAAAATAGACTAATAGTACAAAGATAAAGGATCAGGGCAACTTTATATTAGATATTTTTTAGGATTAGCAATTTTCGAGAAAATTGCATGCGAAAACGTTTACCAATAAAGTGATGTTATAGGCATAGTACTCATTGGCGTACACTTTTGATTTTACCAACGTTTAAAAATACAAATTTTTTTGATTCTTAACTTTCATGATTTTCTCGAAGATAATATGGGTGATTCTTTTAATGCGGCCATTATAATACTTCCCACCTGCAAGTAAGATAGACATTTGTGGTTTTGGTACCCTGCCATAGTCTACCATTGCGACTTCGAATATAATAATTTCAAAATGGCGGCACATGCGGAAATATCGGAAGTTGATGCCATCTTTGTTTTCTTAAATGCACATACCGAATTTTTATATATTTTTTAAATTCGACATTAAATTTTGAGTATAAAGCGTTTAGGTTGTCGGTTGTCGGTACTTATCTGTAATAATTTTTGACAAATGTCAATTTTTGTCTTAAGATTTAGAGAGGTAAGGGTTCATAAAAAAATTCATCTTTTAATCCGTTCAAGCTAGGTGAATAAGTTTTTTTTCAATCGATTCTCTAAAGTTCATGAAATTATTTCAGTGGCCATGATATACCCAACGAAGTTTCCTGCAGTTGCTGCGATTTTAACATTGAAAATGTTTATGTTTTCGTATATGGGGTAGAGTTACCAGTTTTTGTTCAAGGTCAAAAGACAGCGGTGTCGCGGCACAGTAGAGAGAAGACCAGTAGGCTCACTTACTCTTGAGATTTGTTATAATGGATTTTATTTTTTATGAATCCACTGCGCATCCGATATTTGTACGCTCATCTACATATACACTGCTCGAGCCAGAAAATGATAGTAAACTGGCCAACACTTACAATGACACTAAATTATTTTTGTTCGAAGATATCCTTGGCAGAAGATTTATTTTGCGATTGAATTTAATGTTTACTGATTAATCAGTAAGTAGCAAATTAAAATTTGACCTTCCTTTACTTAAATTTATTACATAACATCCGCGTCTGACGTCACAGACTGAAAATGTATGACTTTCTATTATTCAAGCAAAAATTTACATTTACATTACCTACCGTGTCGGGAGATTACCTAAAATGTTTACAGCGATGCTGACGGTAGAACACAAAAGTGTACAGCTTACTACAAATAGGTGCCTGCTTACAAATAAATGATGTGTTAGAATTGCAACTAACTGATATAGGTTGTCTGTTGTACAAATTGAGTGGCAATAATAATATCTCTTTATTTCAAAGTAATGTGTCGCGGTCGACTGAGACTATCATATGCAACGGCTGATATACGCAAATGTAATATGGGTGGTTGCATATATCACGGGGGCTCAAGTTATCAGTTTTCATTTAAGGTGGAAATACAGCGATGTCGCGGTCGAGTGAGACTGCGTATATGCAACGGCTGATATGCGCAAATGTAACATGGGTTGGATATCACAGGGGGTTAAGTTACCAGTTTTCACTTAAGGTGGAAAAACAACGGCGTAGTGGATCGTGCTATTGAGTTGAAGTTGAAAAAGTTGGAAAACTTTATGTTTTGTGTATGGTCTTATCATTTCCAATGTCCCGATGATTGCAAGGATTGCGAAATCTGTGAATTTTTTTAATGACAATAAAAAACATCAATAATTCCATTTTTTCAAACGGCTGGTCCTAATTTTATTATGACAAATGATGTAGAATTAAATTTGAGGTGGACTTATATCAGCATGTCTTATACATAACTCGTGTACTTTTTGAATTATTCGCAGTTTGTTTGTTGAAAATTATAATTATTTATCTAAAAGAAAAAATACACAAGCCTATAAAACAATAGAAACAATAAATACAAAAGAACAAAAAACAACAACTAAATTTAGGCAAGTGTTTAATACAACATACTATGTAGATATCTACCTACCTATGAAAAATTGAATTTGATTTTCAACTTCAAAGATCAGGTGAGGATTTGGGGCTGGCCAAAAATGTCGATTTCTTCTATTGAAAACTTCCACCTGTGTAAAGTTTTATTGTTATTTTTGTTATTGCAGTTTATACTCAAAATTTAATGTCGAGTTCAAAAATATATATAAAAACTAGGTGTGTCCAGGAAATTGCTTGAGGAAGCCGTTACTCTGTGGTAATCCATAACAATAACGAAATTGAGTAAAACATTACTATGTTTTTTACCACTATATTTGCACAAAAACGTGACTGCAGTTTCAACCCTTTTTAGGTCATTTTCAAACAATGATTCAATTAAGAATGAAATACAAAAGATTTGATCTCTATTTAAATATGTTTCTAGAATTAAACAGATTAGAGAATTATGAAAGTATACAGGTATTTTATGATATCCTAACTATCTAAGGGTGGGGTTTCTCAGAAATTTTAATTACATCTTGGTAGCAGTAAAAAGAGGTGAGTACATAATATCTAATTGATCATTTAACAAAATTAAATCATCTTTATTATTGTATTTGTATATTTCCAACAAATTAAGTTTAAAACCTTTGCTGGCATAGTGTAGGATTTCCATATTATTAATATCAGGGAAGTTATGTCCACTCTCTAATATGTGATTAGAAAAAGCAGAATCTGTTTTTTGTAGTCTGAAGGAACTATCATGATCGAGGTATCTTGTTCTAAAATTACGTCCAGTCTGTCCTATATATACGCTATTGCACTCTGAAAAATCTGGAGTCTATAGGTTAAATTGCTCAGAGTGCAATAGCGTATATATAGGACAGACTAGACGTAATTTTAGAACAAGATACCTCGATCATGATAGGTCCTTCAGACTACAAAAAACAGATTCTGCTTTTTCTAATCACATATTAGAGAGTGGACATAACTTCCCTGATATTAATAATATGGAAATCCTACACTATGCCAGCAAAAGGTTTTAAACTTAATTTGTTAGAAGCATTGGAAATATACAAATACAATAATAAAGATGATTTAATTTTGTTAAATGATCAATTAGATATCATGTACTCACCTCTTTTTACTGATGTAATTAAAATTTCTGAGAAACCCCACCTTTAGATAGTTAGGATATCATAAATTACCTGTATACTTTCATAATTCTCTAATCTGTTTAATTCTAGAAACATATTTAAATAGAGACCAAATCTTTTGTATTTCATTCTTAATTGAATCATTGGTTGAAAATGACCTAAAAAGGGTTGAAACTGCAGTCACGTTTTTGTGCAAATATAGTGGTAAAAAACATAGTAGTGTTTTACTCAATTTCGTTAGGTGTGTCCATTTAAAAAACAAAGATGACATCAACTTTCGGTATTTCCGAAAATGCCGCCATTTTGAAATTATTATTTTTTGACTCGCAATAGTCGACTATCACAGGGTACCAAACCTCAAATGTCTGCCTCATTTTCAAGTGGGAAATATTCTAATAGTCGCCTCACTGTAATCACCATATATATACAAAATTGTTGTAGATGGTTATTTCTTTAAAAATACCAACTGCCTTCTTTTTCTTCAGATAATCTAATTTACAAATGATTGGTAATATAAGGTTTGTATTTGAATCTTATACAACGCAGGGACACGCACCTAAATTATCATAGGGTACCAAACCTCAAATGTCTGCCTCATTTTCAAGTGGGAAATATTCTAATAGTCGCCTCACTCTAATCACCATATGTATACAAAATTGTTGTAGATGGTTATTTCTTTAAAAATAGCAACTGCATTCTTTCTCTTCAGATAATCTAATTTACAACTGATTGGTAATATAAGGTTTGTATTTGAATCTTATACAACGCAGGGGCACGCACCTAAATTAATTGAATAGGTATATACAAATACATAAACGTCTGCTACTATAAACAGATAAATGGCTTTAGCGGCTACTCGTTTGTAATTTGGAATTCTAAAAACTATACGTAAGCTTAGACACTCATTACTAATTAATCCTTTTTATAAATAGTAAGAAGCTTCAAATTACTATTATGAAATTATGTAAATATGTTCCTATAATTATAAACAATTGTTAAGTGAGCCAAATTTTGATGCAGACAACGCTTACCTACAATTTTACAGCACTTAATCCCTTATTAACCCCCTTCGATTATAAACCTGGAAAAACCAGCAATTTCAACTTCTGTTTTGCATGTCAAGTAGTAATCCAATACAGGTAAATTTGAGAAAATAGTTGGTAATGAATTCATATAAATCTGACACAAGTAGGTATACTTTCTTTTGATAATTGCCGGCAACATGCTGCTACCAACATCAGTGTGTAAATAGGCTTCGTCATAAATTAGAGGGCGGCATTTTAATTCATATTTTAATTATAAAAAAATCACTCAGTCCATCATATTTTGTAAGGTAGTTTTAGTGAAAAATAGGATAGACAGCTTAAAAAATTGCCATGTATTGTATTTTACTGTCAAAGAATAAATTTGCTACACTTTTAGTGAAAAATGAAGAAAAGGTGTCAAATAGATACGAAAGTCTGGTGTGAATACCTTTGCTCATTTTTTTATTTAGTATTTATAAATTGTTCAGTTTTTTGTGATATTTTACAGTAGAATTCAGTTTAATGATAGGTATCTACTTGTTCTTTTAAGTTGTTGTGATATACTCATAAGAATATTTCGATACAAAAGCAATGCCAGTTTTAGTAGCCCAGACCCAGCTTATTTATATTGATTGCAGATTTGTTACAGACAGCGCTGGATTATGACTTTTTTCGCCCACGGGCAACTATATTATAGCGCCCCCGCCCCCTCTTACTACAAAACTTTTAAAATGTTATTAAAGTTTTAATTTATAATACAAAATAACATAATATATAAAAACAAAAAAGGCATTAAATGGAAAAGGTTAAACAAGTAGATTTTACAGTTAATTATGATCAAATGGTAAAAATGATGTTTTATTTTGTGCGTGGGGACAAAACAATAAAAACGAATATTTTATAAATGAAACATCATATTTACCACTTGTATCATAAATAACTATTATGTACGTTTTCTGGATTTGTTTCCGGCGAAGCTATTTATAATCAGTAAAAGAAAAAAAAGTTACAGGTGACAGACATACATTTTTTTCGCTCATATTTAAAATTTCGGCGTTTCATGACATTCTAAACCTATTTTAACAAGAAAAATTTTTGGATTTTTTTTTACGATTCGTAATCGTAACTTCCATTTCCTTATGTGGATGTGGAAGTAATTAAACGCACTAGTTAAGTCATGATGATTGAAGTGCCGCGTGAATAACTCGCTGTTTGCTGAGGGCCCGGAACCTAGGGAACCCTTGAAAAACCACCGAAAAATATTTCGGAAAAAAGTGTTCATCAAAATAAGCAATAAAAAATATGAGCATACTTATAGCCAATTATTTGGTTTCGAGATAAAAAAATAAAAACCAAAAAAATTTCACTCTCGAAATTAATGAAAATCAATCGTTTTTGTTTACATGAACTGCCATTCCTCGGCCGGATGTGAACAAAAAAGATCGATTTTGCGCTCAAATGATTCCCTACACTCTAGCGCTGCCATATGATTGCAGGAAATGCAGAAAAACGTTCAGTGTTTAGTTATTTTAATGTAAACAAGTAGCCCAAGTATTCCACGTTCTCTATGTTTCTCAGGAAAAAAGTATCGAGGGAGTTTCAAGTTTCGACAAATGTCGACCTACAGTATTATTATATTGTGTTTAAGGATTATTTCTACTAAGTTTCACACAGATTGATGGAAAAGCGAGAAAGAGAAAAAGCGAGTTGAAAAAAAGTCTAACGACGCGGATTGATACAGACCCCGGATATGCTTTTGTTTAAGGTGGTCCGGTATTCGACCCACATCTGTGACCAAATCTACCAGACAGAAAAGAAACGATAGTAGCTTTTAAGAAAATTTTTATTTTTTGTTGATAATTTTCAAGAATGAAAATTTGTTGTTTTTCTTGTTCGTCGCCGGCGCCCCGCAAGTCGTCGGCGCCCCTAGGCAGCTGCCTATATTGTCTTATGGGCAATCCGGCTCTGGTTACAGAGTTATTACAAGAAACAGTATCCCTTTCAACTATTTTAAACAACTCACATATATAAATATTCCATTCGAGTTAGGAACTATCTTCTCCTTGAGAAAGAACCAATACCAAAAAAGAGCAATCCAGATAGTGTAAATGATCTAAAACCTATAAATGTACTATCAGTACCATTAATGAAAGCAAAAGCTGCATGATATGAACAGCTAGCAACTTATGTAACGAAAAGTGACATATTGCTATATAATCAATTCGGTGTTTTCACAAATTCTAAAATATCGTTGACTGTGAAGATAATAATCATGGTTAAGAAAAATTGAATTTTCTAAAGCAATCGATTTATTCCTTGAAATAAGCTCTTTTAAATTTGAATTTAAATTTTACCGCGAAAAACCATACGTCACCGTACCCCGCACTGATGACGTCAGAGGTTACATTGTTGGTAAACAAACATGTGTTATATATTACATATACACGTTATCTTGCAAAACCTTAACGTTTTATAATGGAAAGTAAGTGGTGTTTTGTGCCAGATTGCAAAAATACATCCAAGAACCTAAAATGGTATTCGTGACAGTATCAAAACAAAAACAACGCAAAATAAAGTGACTTCAAACCGCTAGACGTGATCCACCTACAACAACATCAGTATTTTTCTACTGTGAGGATCATTTCAAAGTATGTTGAGTAAGTAAAGTAAGTTTAAAACTTCATTATCATGCATGAGAATTAGCCTAAAATAATGAATAACTAGCTACCTAACCCTGTTTACATTACAGGTTTATGATCAACATTTATAGGTTATATTGAAACATATTCTTTATAGGATTTGGCAAACAGCAGAGAAAATAATTATCTATAACTAAAAGAAAAACTTTGTGCAAAAATATTAATGAAATCTTTGCATTCTTTCGATAACCTGAATTCTGGTTATGCTAGCAAATTAAAATCCTAAAACGAATTTGTCTAATTTCTTATTTGACAATTCTAATTCTAACACTAGCATCCACACAGTCCCCTCCGGCCATGCAGATTAAACTAGTATCTACATAACCCCCTACGATTTTGAAGATTCAGTTAAAAATGAGAACAAAGACCTAAAATGAATTTATTTATCTACCCCGTCTTAAAAAAAATTCATTCTAATGGATTACATTTTCATGAAATCTATCATTCTGTTTCTTGGAAATGCTTAGTCTTTGAAACGTTTTTCGCCCTTATTCTGGAGCTCATCAGAATGACATAAAGCCACTCATAAAGATGTTTCATGCAAAACCAAGACAGTTTCTATGAATAAGTGTGAAATAATTATATTTGACATTGACTGATAAAAACAACCTCACCTATCTATTAGCTAACTAGTATTGGAGCCTATATACTCTATGCATGTTTAAAAATGAATTATTATTTGTTTGCTTAAAATTGTATTGAAACATATTCTTTATAGGGTTTTGCAAACAGCAGAGAAAATAACTATCTATAACTAAAAGAAACACTTTGTGTAAAAATATTAATGAAATCTTTGCATTCTTTCGATAACCTGAATTCTGGTTATGCTAGCAAATTAAAATCCTAAAACGAATTTGTCTAATTTCTTATTTGACAATTCTCATTCTAACACTAGCATCCACACAGTCCCCTACGGCCATGCAGATTAAACTAGTATCTACATAACACCCTACAATTATGAAAATTCAGTTTTTCTTTTAGTTATAGATAGTTATTTTCTCTGCTGTTTGCAAAATCCTATAAAGAATATGTTTCAATACAATTTGAAGCAAACAAATAATAATTCATTCTTAAACATTTATAGGTTATGTTTATATAATACCAACCTTGAGTGACCATACAATAATCATAATATAGTAATCAATAGACTAAGTTAAAGTAATAATAGATGAATACAAAGAGAATAAAAAAGTTTAGTACTTATGTTGCAGCTTTAGAGTCCCTCACTTCTGCTATGTTGAAACGTTTATCTTTCTTCGTAAATTTCGCAATACATTCACTGCCAGTAATTTCCTGAAGTAGATTTTACGAATCCTGTATTAGCCATTTCGAATTAAATTACAGGTAAAAACGTACAAAATGTCTTTAAAATGCTATGTTTATATACTACGTATATGCGATATTACTGTCTGATGTAATCGATGACGTCACCAATAATGGCGTGTTTCACGTAGCTGTTCAAATGTTCTAATTTTATGTTATTTATTTGTTGAAATATTAATTTAATAGACGACGGGATGATTTTTAAATACAGGGAAATGCTTTAATACATTTCATTTTAATAATATCGAAAAAGCTAATTTGCATATAGTGAAAGCTAATTGCATATAGTGAAAACACCTAATTGGGCTTTTCAGATAAATACAGACCACCACTGCGTTGACGACAGATGATATTCTATAGACCAATAAGAGAAGTACGTCCACAATTAATATTATTGGACAAATCTAAAACTTTCGATTCCATCGGATGTCTTGATTAGTAATTTAAAATAAGTTGGACTTTCTAACATACTTCTATAAAAATATTAAATCATACTAAAAAACTGTCGGGAAATTGTTAGCTTACACAGTACACTTGATCAAATATCATTACAACCTAAAACCCTAATATTCGGGGTATCCCAAGGCTCAGCCCTAGGTCCTCTGATTTTCAATAGATTCACATTCTCTTTGTAAAAACTACCCATTTACTATAGGATACAACTGCGTGTAGACGATAATCAGATATATTATAGTTTTTCAATTCATGATATCATGGACGCACAAAGCAAAATATACTTTGACCTATCAGAAACTAGTAACTGATGTAATCATAACTCATTGATATTAAATTCAAACAAATTGAATCACATCATTATCGACAAGCAAGATCCACACCTAGCAATATGACTTGGTACTAGTAGACTATGCCAAATGTTTAAAAGTGAATTATTTATTATTTGTTTGCTTATAGTAATGAAACATTTTCTTTATAGAATTTTGCAAACAGTGGAAAGAAAAGCTATCTATGAGAACTAAAGGAAAAACTTTTTCCTTTAGTTCTCATAGATAGCTTTTCTTTCCACTGTTTGCAAAATCGTATAAAGAAAATGTTTCATTACTATGCCAAATATCTCCAACATGTTCCAAATATGTCATATGCTAGTTTTTGCCCTAACTTTTCATATGCGGCACCACACGTATATAAGAGCTCTGGCAGTCGATTTTTCTAAATGTCCATACAGTTTTAGTATAAATATAATAAATCTCATTAAAAAACGAACTCGGGATCAATCTCTCTTAACATTATCGTCATTTGACAGTATTATGTTGTAATGACGAAAATGTATCAGTTAAAATTATTTGGTACAAATTTTTAAGACTAAAAAATAAAATAATAAATAGTTTAAAAAAACTAAAAAAACACGCTTGAATAGCAAACCCAACTAAAAAGTAAAAAATAATACAATACAATACAAAAAAGCGTGGGGTGCTTGATATCAACTGGTCTAAATATTTCATAGTAACAAGCACCCCACGCTTTTTTGTATTGTATTGTATAAATTTTTACTTTTTACTTCAGTTTGCTATTAAAGCGTGTTTTTTTTAGTTTCAAGTCAATAAAAAATTACTGTTTCAAATTTCTTGACTTTACGGCAACCGGACTATGTATTTATTTGTTCACGTTAAATTTATTAATATGAATAAGAATTTGCATTAAAAAACAGAGTATGCTGTCGATAATATTGAACTGATAAACATCATTGTGTCATAGTGTAGAATATTACTGTTTTACATCTGCATTTGTTCATAAGTTATTCTGTTACCTTATTCTAGTATTTCAGTTCTATTATTATCGTTATTGTTCTGTTGATTATTTACAAAATGTTTAACAAACAAGAACGAATTTATTTGATTAAGTGTTATGGAATTGGAGACGTCTCTTATCGATATGCAATTGATAATTTCCACGAAAAGTTTCCCAACACAGCGGTATCGGGACAATCATTGAGCAAACTTGTAAACAAATTTGATGAAACTGGATCTGTATTGGATGCCAAAAAACCCAAGAAACAGCACAATGGAGATGATTCGGCAACACTTGGCAATAAATTCAATAATAGACAACCCGAAATTAGCTTTACGGAAACGCTTACAAACACTGGAAGTAAGTAAAAGTCATTTAGGGAGAATTTATATGGAAAATAAAGTTGGACTGTTTAAACCAAGGTTCAGACATACACTTGAAAATGGAGATGAAGAGAAGCGATTGGATTTTTGTTTATGGGGCGGTGCAAATTACTTCATAGGTACTTAGCAGTTTTCACAGAATGTTCTTTTTTACTGACGAAGCATCAATTTGCACCAATTCGTTTCATCACATTGGGCTATTGAAAATCTAAACTATGTTATTCATACAAGAACTCAAAGTTATACAAAAGAGAATGTATGGTGTTGGATTTTTTATAACCAAATCGCTGATCCATATTTCATAAAGAATATTTAAATCAACATGTTTATTTGGGTCTTTTGGAAAATTTCGCATTGTCATTTCTAAATACTCTGCAACCGGAAGTAAGGAGTAACATTTTTTGGCAGCAAGACGATTGCCCCGCTCATTTCACAATTTTGGTACGGAAGTGATTGACAGATCACTTCGGAGACAGATGGATGGGAAGATATGGTCGAATTAATTTTTTTGCAAGATCACCGTTCCTTACACCAATGGATTTTTCGGTGTTTTAAAACAGAAAATTTATGCAGATGACCTGCGTCATGTACGACAATTACTAAAAGCACGAGTACAAGATGCGGTGAATGAAATAAATGTATTCGTAACCATTTGTAAGGTCTGTGGAGAATTTATTAAAAGAATGGAGAAATGTGTTGAGGAGGATAATACATTTTTTCCATCATCATTGAAGTTAATGTTAGATTAAGTTATGTTAACGTTTGAAAAAAATATAAGTTGACATACATTCAAAAGTCAAAAACAACTTTGTTTTATAAACACTTTGTCCAAAAAGCCTCTCTGATGTTTTCCTAGTTCATAAACACCCGGTACATATGATCTAAGATTTACAGATGTTAAGTCACCTAGGTGCACAAAACATTTTATAAAAAAATTATTAAACTGACAGTTTAAATGTTATATTAATTTCATGTACAAAATGCATTAAATAAATAAATAAATAAATAAATAAATAAATATGGTAAACTCAATTTTTCGACAAGCAGAATTTTTTATAAAGAATTATTTTTCGTCGTAAAGTCATTGACAGAGATAAAAACATATCTTGTAAACTTCATCCGGGGAACATTGTATATTGTTTTATTGACATCTAGTTTATATTCTTAATTTATGTTTTTGTATGTATACCTACTCGTAATCTAAAGCTGCCAAGTTTAGTTATAAATATCAGTTCGTACTGTACCTTATGTGTTTTGTTTGTACTTTTAAGACACAATAAATATTTTCTACTTTATTTCATTCTATAGTACAAGTCTAAAACTTATTTTTCCGTTTGAATTAGAATATCACTTTTTTCCACTTATTGCAGTTATTTCGTCAATTAAAGTATTTATGGCAGATAAAATACTTAATAATCAGTACAGAGAAATTGCACAAAGTTCACAACTGCCTAAACCGAAATGATAAAAAGGTTTCGCTTTCGGTCTGTCTGGCTTACCATTGGTATCGTCTCCAGATGATTTTAACATGATTTACGAAATGCATGTCGATTAATAGTATCCGAGTCTAGCGTCAAGTGTTTTGATGTTTGTCGAAATTACTTTTCAGCTCTGTTGTGGCAGCATCGTCATCGTCAATATTCTCATTGGCGTGTTGACTTTTATCATATTCTTCGGCAGTATCCTGTATTATGCAAAGCTCTGGGAATTTCACTGCAATTTTCCTAATAACTTTAATTAAATAAATTCAATGTAATCCGAGACATTAACGATCTCCTCAATGGAGCATATTTTCCAAGATGAATTCTGAGAATTTTTATACCCAAAAAATTGAATATACTGTTCAAATATGTTCAAATTCTTATTTGTATCCATTCGATTATAACTCTACACGCCAGGAAGACTGGGCTATAAGTGAAAGTTAAACTGCCTAGGTTACATAGGTGATAGTTGAGATTTTGTACGGAGTTTTATCATATTACAACCTTGCTGAGAATAGCCTTATTGGCAATAAAAACTAATTTTTTTTCAAGTACGTATCGATTACCACACATATATAGAAAATTCTTTTAGTTTCTAACAAAATATTGGCTATAAATAAATAGTGGAATAAAATTTAATTGTGAATGAGGGAACGGCATAAAAACTATTTGTTTATTTTTAACTTAGCGTTAATGAGCGGCCATAAAGTTATGAACTAAATTGTTAAACATAGTACGCACGCAAACTTGCAATAAGTCAGTGAGCCAAAACATAAAAAGGATCATGGTTTATCGCCTTTCTCTGTTCACATACTCATAAAAATTTTGGTAAAGGTCAAACAAGAAAATTCAAATGAATCCATAATTTAACTACCTCATAGCAATCAATGCTTTTTTAAAGCTTTTATTAAAAGCTCTGTCTGTCTCTTTGTCTGCTTGCCACAAATCTTGATTGACTGATTGGTTGATTGATTTGCCAGTGTAAGGTGGGCATTGCTGCCGATTCCGGGCATCCATGGAGGTTCGTTCCAACACGCAGCTTGGTCGTTCGTCGAACACGTCCAACGGACGGCCAAACCGCGTGCCGGAACCAAATCTCGGATGTTTGATATGCCTCCGGACTGGCTGCATACGCCGGGTTGGACATTGGACATGCTTGTTGTCAGCAGCGAGAGCCGCATGACGCATAGGGTGTGTTTAAGTGTCCATGTTTTTATTAAGTTTTCATCTGTCATCATCGGCTGGGGTGTGCAGGTGTTTGCAAGATGCTTCTTTTCAGTTTCCATGCTTCTTTTAAGTTTCCATCTATCATCATCTCCTTATTTTTCTTCTTCTAAGTTTTCTGTTTCTGAATCCGGAAACTTTTATTTTTTATTTTTGTTGTTTCTACTTATTAACCGTTCCACAGATAAATATCCATTTACGGTGGAGTTGCTGGGAAGGGTCATTTCTCACGGTAACAAAATTTTTTGCGCGCTATGAGAAAAAAGGTCCAAAGGGATAGTTTGCTCACCCTATAGGTATGTCGTTTCTTTGAAACAATCGGTTTCACCTTTCAGTAATTATTTTCAACTGCCGCCTTCCAATTCCGGGTACTTTCGATTTCATTACCTATTTTTTTTTCTGTTGTTTAATAAACTGTCCTGTGACAAGGATTAATAAACCAATAAATAAATATCTTTTCAATTTTAATTTCTAATTTTTCGATTTAAATAAGGAAATAGACTTCACTAATGAGCTAAACTGAATTAAAATAAAGTAAACAAAAACTTATCTGTCCCATTCACATCTGGCTGGCTGTTGCTTGTCTTATATCACCCACTTGAAGAGGGGACCGGATCCATCCAGGCATAGATTTTACGGTCAAGCAATACACGTTCTCGGGTTGGTTATATACACTCTTTTATGTTACTTTATTTAACCAACATAATTTAATCAAATATCAACTATATAGAATAGCCAGAATCGTGCTAATTTATATCAATCAATGCAGAATTGTTTACGCTTTAATTCAATACAATTTCGACGTTTTGGTGCCGCTTTATCCGGATTTATCTGGAGATCTTGTAGGAGCCACGAAACACCCGTCTGTCACCAAATTTGACACACTTGGAACCCTTGTCTGTTGCAATCAAAATTTCGACTAGTTCCAATATTTATGTATTTATTTAACTGCCTTATTTACTTTGACGTCGTGGCGAAGTTTAGCTAATACTACTCTACCACTTAACCAGGACGGCGGATTGAGATACGCTCCCTCATCCAAGTAATGGACTCGACCGACGTGACTTCGCCGATCGAGATCTCGCCACTGAAACGGGTACCGTACCTCACCTCACTCACAATTAAGCTAGGAGCTTTGAAATTTTGCACACATATATAAGTCCAGTGACAATACTCTACATTTACTCCAGAACTAATTAATGAATCTAGGCAACTGAAAGAACTAAACTGGTATAGAAAATTCTCCAATTCTAACGAAGTTCATAGTCATTATAAGGAATTAAAAAAACAATTTGAAAAAAAAGTTTGTAATAAAAAAAAAGAATTTCATAACAACTTAATAAGTAGCGCAGAAAATAAAAGTAAAAAAATGTGGGAACTTGTCAACTTACACCTGGACAGAAAAAACATCCAAACTTTCAAAATACAGCTAAACTTGAACAACGGACTTATCAACGATACGAACACAATTGCAAATGCATTTGCTAAGTATTTCGCTACATCAATAAAAGAACTTGCGGACATCAACTTTGCTCTAAATACTATGGATTGCACCTCGCAGCCTGAAGTAGGACATAGTATGTTTTTTACCCTTTTGTAGAACCTGAAATAATTGATATAATAACGAATCTAAAGAATAAACCTTCAACGGGCTTTGATAAAGTACCCACTCTACTTATTAAGGAGTGTAAATATGAACTTTGCCACTATTTAACAGACATCGTTAATAAATCAATAATTAATGGGCAGTTCCCTATGCAACTAAAGCTGTCAAAAACTATTCCAGTGTTCAAAAAGGGCGATCCTACCTTACTTGAACATTATAGAGCCATTGTAACGCTCAGTCCATTCGCTAAAATTCTTGAAAAAGCCGTTTATATTAGACTAGTCGATTACCTTAAAAAACATAATATATTAACTAATGGTCAACATGGCTTCCGTGAGGGGCTCTCAACTGAGACTGCCACGACGGAACTTACCCAATATATTATCAACAAATTAGATAGTGGGAATCTGGTCCAAGGTATCTTTTTCGATTTATCCCGCGCGTTTGACACTATCAATCCCCTTTTCCTATCAAGAAAACTTAATTGTATGGAAATTCGCGGGTCCATGAATGATTGGATTATCTCCTATTTCACACATAGAAAGTTAGCTGTAAAACTTGAAGATCTGTATTCTGACCAATTTAATGTTGAGCTTGGAACTCCCCAGGGGAGTGTTCTGGGGCCGTTGTTGTTTCTTCTGTACATAAACGATCTGTCTTACCATATTAAGGAGGGGAGGTTGTTTATGTACGCTGTTGACACTACAATAATATTAGCTGCAAAAACTAGAGAGGAAATAAATATTCTTACAAGTAGAGCACTAAAATCTTTCACTGAGTGGTGTACAAGAAATCACCTAATTATCAATTTAAGCAAAACAGTCTGTATGGAATTTACAAATCCCTACAGAAAACAAGCGGTAAATCTAAATTTTAATGTAAATAACTTTGATATAACATCTAGTACGTTACGCATACATTCTACAAGAAATCTCCTGATTATGCGGGATCCAATTTCTTCAACATGCTACCTGAAAAAGTTAGAAAGCTATGCCCATTGCTGAAGTTTAAAAACTCTCTTAAATCCCTACTAATTGAAAACTGCTTCTACAACCTTAGCGAATTTGAATTATATTGTGCTAAAAACAGGTAGGGTTGACTGAATGGTTTATCTTAAACCATTTTAAGGTAAATTCACTTAAATATTGTTCATTTCTCCAATGTATTGTAATATCTTGTCTGTTTGTTTGTGTATCATTTGTCGTATACTTAATTGCTATACTTACCATATTTTATTAATATATTTATATATGATTATTATTTATTTGTCTGTCAATGTTCACATACTATTGATGTATTATTGTTATATTGTTTATATACTATTTATGTATTAACCGTGGCCTTAGCCCACATTTGACGTACCTAATCCATTTCATTGTAATTGGCAAAAAAAGGTTTAATAAAGTATTATTATTATTATTATTACAATATGGCATATCTAATATAATTCGAAATTCAATATAGCGGACGTACCAAGATGGCGGATTGCCTCTTTCTTCACAACACTCTTGATAAGGATATCAAATGAAAGGGTTTGACGCGTAAAATACGATAAACTATGTGACATCATTCTAAATCCAACAAGGCAGGCCCAATTACAGAATAAAAAGAGAAAAACTACAATTACGGGATAAAATGGAAAAACTACAATTACAAATGAATTAAAACACATCAAGTTATAAACAAAATTATGCATACAGCATGCATATAAACTTATTTTAGAGTAATATATGAGCATGGTAAAAAATAAATAAGAAAAGTTAAAATACAGAAGTGAAAACATGGTAATCTTTAGGATGAACAATTCGATTAAAACACATTTCTTTATTTCCGATGGGTTAGTGTAAAATATGTCAAGTCGACTTTCCAGCTTTGTATAATTAAGGTACATAAGAATATTTGTTTTGGCAGTGGGAAGATGAAAAAGGTTGCTATTTCTTGAGAAAATTGTAGGTACTTTGTATATGAATTGATTGGAAAGTCTGATGCAATTAAGGCGATTATTTACTACAAAAATATTACAGAGGTAGCTACTCTCTTTTTGTCCAGTTCGCAAACATTAAGGCGATTAAGCAGTATCTCGTGGGGTAACCAATTTGTGGATAATAACCGTAAATTATATACGTGGCCGATTTGAGAAACCTACGTTGTATATTTTCCAGTTGGAGGATATAAACGTTGTAAGTAGGACTCCAAACCACTGAGGAGTGCTCGAGGCGGGATCTTACAAATATAACATATAGGGTGCGCATAGTGTCAATATTCAGAAACCCCGTACAGTTCCGTGTGAGAAAAAGAGTCTGGTGTGTGCAATTTGACACCCTGAAAATTATAATCATAGGGAAATGTGTTATTATTTCCAGTAAATGAGAAGGTATTACATTTCTGTGCATTCAGTGGCAGCTTATTTATTGATGATGAATCAGTCGTGAAGTTTATTTACATTATTTTGCAATCTTTCACAGTCTTCGATTTTTAAGTCGCCTGCATAAAGCAATATTTCGGCATGAGAATCGGTAATAACATCATCCACAGACAAGTTAGCGGAAAAGCGGACCCAGTATAGACCCTTGAGGACCACCGAATTCGGCAGATCTATAACTACGATGTTGAACATATTGGCATTTATTTTGCACATAAGTTTTAATTAAGCTTATTGGATGTACTGATGAACCAACTGTGGCAATCTTTGATAGTGAAACACAGTGATCAAGTCCATAGAAGGTCCTGGAGAAGTCTGTGTAAATCACATCAACCGTATTGATTGACATAAACGAGATTGGTTACTGTAGATCCGCCCCTCATAAAACTGTGTTGGCCGGGCGGCATCTACGTAATCTGCAGACGCATAAGATACCATGCCAGATGTATGGTCATATATAACAGAGTGTAGAATAGTTTCCAAGATTTTGGCAAAGTTGCAAATTAAAACGATTTTTCTCTAGTTGGACAAGTCATTCTTATCACCTTTTTTAAAAATAAAACAAATTCGCAATAATTTCCATTTAGTTATTGACCACCCGCTAGGCTTTTACTTTCCAGGTGTACGAATTTAAAAAAAAATTGCTTTTCAGTACATTTTTTAAATAAAAGCTTTGTTTAAAAAAATTAAATTTATATTACGATTTCTGTATTCTACCAACAAGCCAATGAACAATGATTGCTACCAAACAGAGAATGCAATGCAATTCGGTTTGTCTGTATGTAACTTTTTTGTGCCCACGATTACTCTGGAGCAGTTCAAAATATTAACTTAAAAGGTGTTATAATAAAATATTAAATCTAAACTTTAAAATGATAGAAAGCATTTTGCAACAGGATTAGGATAAATTATAAAAACTTTATACCCAAATTATGATTTCAAAAAAATATATCATATCGAGCCATATTGTCAACTACACATGATTTTTGAAGCACACCTACTTACTAAATTAAGGAAAACAGAGAACTAAAAATCACACAAAAGAACAAATGTCCATACTATTTAAACAAAAAATCCTAAAAAATTCAACACCAAAATCACGGGAAGCTCTATGTATCAGCTTTATTTTACTTTACAAGCCACTTCTAAGAAGCACCCATGACGAAGACTTTCTTAATTATATGATGAAGTTTTACGGCCGACTTTTCCAAAATCTCAGGGATTACTTCGGAACAGCCGACTATAAATTTGAAGATTTACATTTTTAGTCACGTAGTCGACATATTTGTAACTACAATGCCTTATTCTATTAGGATTATATTATACTTTAATGGTTTTTTCCCACAGCTCACAGTTCCTTTTAAGTCGCAACCACTTTTTATGATATTTATTATGTGTTATGTATTCAACTACGGGATAAAGTTGATTTAAAGTTATTCAGTGTTTTAGTTAAGTAACTTTCTATTTATTTAGCAAAAACCAATAACTTTCAAAGGAGAATAAAAATGCCGATGCAAGAATTCTGAAATCTGTTAATGAATGCGTGTATTAATATTTTATTTTCGTGTTAAACTCATATGACACTCACATCTAGGTGTGTAAATTACAAGTAGATGTTATATTCTTTGCCACTTATTGTAGTTCTTATATAATTGTTGAACATTCTATAAAACCCTATTCGCTTTTTTCAAAATAAGTTCGAGTTTTAGGTAGGTGTTATACTGTTATTCATCTCCCAATGATGCCCGGCTTGGTTGACGAAATATTTTTCAGAATATTGTGCAGTATATTTATTTTGTACCTGTAGCATCTTAGGCGACAACCCACTATAGGTACATTTTTTTATTATTATGTTCAATTTTTTTTTTATTTTTACTGATTGACAAAAGGGTTCTGCCTTCAGTTAGTACTAACTTAGATTAACATTTTGAAAGTTTTCCAGATTTCGGCGAATAAAATGTAAATATGAAAATATCTCTATGGGCGGTATTTATAGTTTTAGAAATGTGTCGATCAAATGCGTCTTCGTTTGTGCAAGTAATGTAATAAATAACCCAACTTTTTTCATTGGATGACATACAAAATTTACAAATAAAGGATACTTTTAGAATATGACGATATGAAACCAACAAAATTAACTTCTTCGTTAAATAAATTCATATTTAAGTTGCAGTAAGTAAAGAATATAGTTTAATTTTTATTTGTAACAATAAAGAAATTAAGATTCAAAAAGATACAATGATATTTAAAGTAAATGTGAAACTCTTCTTTAGCATAAGTGCGTTGTTTCTTATTAAATACACAATATAATGTTATAGTTAAGGTGCCCGCCGGGAAAATTTTTCCTGATACATACTCTCTCCAAACTTCGTGTATGGCTTCATTGGACCTAGTCTGACAGCATTTTACTCTATCATTTTTTTTTTGTTTTTGGGGCGTTTTCCCGCTAGATTTTCCGAAACATGTCATTTTGACGGCATATAAAAAATTTATAGATACTGTTATTTTTCCAAGTAGAATATCTTAAAAACGTGAATTGAAACGTGGAAAAATAATTGTCTGACAATAAATGTGGGTCATTGGGCGTGTCCGCTATATCGAACATGTCGGAAAAACGACTATAAGAAAATTTATTAATAACCAGCTGATTTTCGCTGTATTAATTTATTAAAGCATACAAAAACAAGTTTTCATATTGTCTGACGAAAATTATTTTCCGATTTCCCAGTCTGACGCGTCAAAGTTGTCGGTTTCATGACAGCAAAAAATTTATACATAACATTTTCTTACAAATTTTTTTGATTTTTAAATAAAATTTATAATACGATAAAAAAATTGTCTGACGGTGAAATAGAGCCTTTTAGCTGGAAATGTTAAATAAAAGGTTTTTCTATGTGGTTGTCAAGCTAATTTCAATTTTTAATAGAATATTATTTTTTTATTTAAAAAATTGAAGGACTTGATGCCGCAAGTATGCCACCCTCAAAAGAAGAACTTTTACAGCAAATTAAAAGAACAATGTACATTTCCAATATATAGTGCAATGCCTATTTAAGATGTCCAACCTCATTTAAACCGGAGGATTGTGAGTGGACATTGATTGATAATCAGTTCCATTATTATTGGTTTGACGGGCCTCAAAGTCCTTCATTTGATGATATAAGTATAGGTAAGGTGTTAATTATGTTCACTATTTTCAATCACTACAAGTACAAGCCAGAAATTCTTTTAACAATTTATTTTTCCATCAACCAATTAACGAAAAAAACTTGCTAGAAAAATAATTATCTCCCCTTTGAAGGGATCAAAGATTTTATTTTAAAGTTTTTTAAAACTTATTTTTAATTATCAAATTAACAGGTTTAATTCGAAATTATTATATATTAATTGAACTTTTTATACAAAATTTTTCCTAAAAAATTCCGAAAAGTAGCTGTCACACATTTCATAGCTTTTTCAATTGTATACTTCAATAAATTTTAACATTTTTAACAGTCCTTACATTGATTTTAAGTAATTAATTGTACAATTTATTATCTCAGCATCCCCTTAAGATACAATTCCTTTAAGTAAATATTACTACATTTTCAGATTCGGTTCATCAAAGTGGTATGACACTGACAATGATGATTTATCAACTGATGATTCAGTTGATGATGAAGATGATGAGGAAAGCGAAGAAAATAATTTTTTATAATACTGAAAGTTTTTTACAATAAAATAAATCGTGTAATTTAATAAAGTGCGGACTGAACAAAATTTTTAGGGCGATGCCAGAAAAATTAGTTTTTCAATTTTGGAAATATGTCGTTTTTCTGCTGCAGAAATTCGTTTTTCATGTAATAGGATAATTTTTAGCATCGCCCTAAAAATTTTTTTGGTGCATAATGTTTATTTTTTTTATTCCCTGCATACTTCATATATTTTTTATGCAAAATTGCACACTTAAATTTAATTCATATATTTACCGAAAATGGATTAATTGTTTTTTCATTTATAAAAGGTACTTTGTTATAACTAATATTGTAAAGTGTTATCTTATAACTTGTTTCAAGACCTTTAATTTGGGCCCTGGATGAAAATTTTCGGACTAGTAGTACCGGAGATATAGCGATTTTAAACGTACTAAAAGACAATTTTTCGCTATTTTTTTCTTCAAAAAGTTTTACGTCTTTTTCAATATTATCGAACTTAAAACTTGGGTAAGTCGAATTCAGATAGTCTAAAAGAGTTAAAAAAATTCAAAATAAAGATTATAAAATAAGTAAGTTGAAATACCGTATCTTTTTTAACCGTCTTCTCGACTAAACGAAATTTAATTTTTTTATCGCCCTAACTTCGACGGCCGCTATTGGAAAATTATGTTTTTTCGTGAGACTCTCGTTATGCCCCACTGTATTTGTCAGACACTTATACCATAAATTCAATACCTATTTTCTGCATATAATTTTCCAATGTCTGAACGTTATGAATAAATTTTTTGCTGTCATGAAACCGACAACTTTGACGCGTCAGACTGGGAAATCGGAAAATAATTTTCGTCAGACAATATGAAAACTTGTTTTTGTATGTTTTAATAAATTAATACAGCGAAAATCAGCTGGTTATTAATAAATTTTCTTATAGTTGTTTTTCCGACATGTTCGATATAGCGGACACGCCCAATGACCCACATTTATTGTCAGACAATTATTTTTTCACGTTTCAATTCACGTTTTTAAGCTATTCTACTTGAAAAAATAACAGTATCTATAAATTTTTTATATGCCGTCAAAATGACATGTTTCGGAAAATCTAGCGGGAAAACGCCCCAAAAACAAAAAAAATGATAGAGGAAAATGCTGTCAGACTAGGTCCAATGAAGCCATACACGAAGTTTGGAGAGAGTATGTATCAGGAAAAATTTTCCCGGCGGGCACCTTAACTATTAGATGTCTTAATCGTCGGAGGGCTTTAATGTTGATGATTTTTCTGATCGTAAGATTTTAGATTTTCCTACAGCGACATATCATCTTAGATTTTTCACTTATTATGACTTCCGTAGTGGATATCAAGTTTATGATTTTGTAAAAAAATGTATGTAAAGTCTGTGGCTAATATACATAAATATTCACTTATTTTCAGCAGTTTTAGTAGTAGTAGCGGCGCCAAAATTTGAATAGCAGAATGTAGTGAAATAAATGATAATATTTATTCCAGTTAAAAATATAAATACATTCCAACGCATTCTTACAATATCTATACCTAATTGTTATTACTGTATAATAATCAGAGATCGGGAAGTTTATCTCGGTGCTAGAGACGGCTCTCATATATACGTAATATTATATTACAAACATTTACTGAAACAATACAAAAACGACGAAGTGGTGAAATATTTATTATTGCCATCTTCCTCATTGTATTTTTGGTAATAAATTTAACTTAAGAACGGTTGTAGATCTTAAAAAACAAGTAAACCATATCTAGCAAGTAAAAAGACAATTTTGAATTAAACACACACTTTCCTGTTCTGTTTAATATGTGGCGTGTTTATTTCATTTTATGTTAATACGTATAACCTACTTTTATTGGAAATCTACTACATTTGTGAAACGTACTGACAATTACCTAAAAACATAGCTGATTTTTCATATTTGCAGTGTTAAAGGCTTTCAACTCCGACCGAGTGTCAACAATAAATTACAATTTACGGAGGTACTTTTATGTTTTTTACGGGTTTATCTCCTTTAATTATATGACGCCGCCGAAATTGTGAAATATTTCACAATCGCTTTATACCTACACTGTGGCAATCATTAGCATTTACATCGATGGCAATTTTAATGGCAATAAATATTTAGAGCTTTTACAAAACCAAATAATTCCTGCAGTTCAAAATCTTCCTGTCAACTTTGACGACATTGGGTTTCAACAAGACGGCTGCCCAAGTCAAAATACCTTAACTGTTATTAATTTTCTGGATAGAACATTTCCCAATCGTTTAATAGCTACAAGGGGAATGATAAAATGGCCCCCCAGGTCACCTGATCTAGCACCCCATAATTTCTTTCTGTGGGGCTTTTTAAAGGAAACCGCGTACAAACATGCGTTTGAACGATCCAATAATTTAACTGAATTACGGGAAAAACTTATCCAACTTTGTGCAAGCATTACTTCAAATCAACTCAATGATATGAGAGGTTCATTGTATAATCGGTTTGGCTATTATTTGGCATAAGAAGGTGGTTTGTTTGAATTCTTGCTTTATTAATTTATTGTTTGATAATTATTAAATGATTTTAGTTTCTGAGGGTTATTTAATTTTATTTTAATCTTATATTTTTCAATTTAATAAGAATAATTTATTTTTTTGATAATTATTAGTTGATTTTAGTTTCCGAGTTATTTAATTTTATGTTAATGTTCTATTTTCATTTCGGTTTTAATGAGAATTATTATTTTATTCCCATAACATTTACGGCTAAAAGAGAAACTGCAGAAATGCTTTCAATAGAAGAAATTATTTGTCAAAAATGTGACAAAATAACTTCTTCGCTTTTGACGAAGAGATATTGTCTCGTTTCGTATTAGAAATTATTACCTACGTCCGCACCCGTCCTTAGTTCATGCCGTGCTAAATTCTATTCATTGATTAGATTAGATTAGATTTATTTCCCAAGAATTAATGTTACATAACAATAATAATACAATATGCTCGTATAGTTACATACCTAACATAGTGCGCCTTAATCAAGACATAAGGGAAAGTGCATTTACTTAAATAAGTTCATTCATAATGAATATACAATATGTGCTTACTTAAATAAATTCAAACATTATAAATATACAATGTATAGAAAAGGTTTGGAAGTAAACCCTTTGAAAACCTTTTATGGATGAAATTTTGTAGTGAAGTATTCTTCTAGGTTATAGAACACGTAATTATTTAAAACTTTCTTTAGTCTGATTTTGAATAAGTTTGGGTTGTTTATGCTAGTGATAGAATTTGGTAGGTGATTATAAATTTTTACTCCGGAGTTTAGAGGTCCTTTCCTATTTGTGACAAATCTATAATTTGGTGCAATTAGTTTTGAATTAGATCTGGTATTGTAATCATGAATATCAGTGGCTGTCGATATTTCGTTCTGTTGTCTGTAAATCATTATGGTTAATTTATATATATATAGAGATTGACTATAGTGGGTATACGTAAATTTTTAAACGCCATTCTACAGGATTCTCTCACAAATTGCTCGTATAGCACGTTTTTGTGTGATTAAAATTTTTTGAAGACATGTTGCGTTTCCCCAAAATTCTACACCAAATTGCAGTATGCTTTGAAAGTATGCAAAATACACAGATAGTGCTGCTGCATGGCTGATATTTTCTTTGACATTCTTTATTGCATAAATTGCATGTCCAAGTTTTTTATTTAAATCAAAAATATGTGTCGACCAATTTAACGATTTATCAATATATATTCCCAAGAATTTAGTGTCAGTTACTGATGCTATTTGACCTAGATCTGTTTAAATATTTATATCTGGAATTGGTGCGCGTGATTTTTCAAATGTTATATTCATTGTTTTCTCAACATTTAAGAGTAGTTTATTAGCATGAAACCAGTTTGTAATACCATTCATTGCCTCTTCGCTTTTAACTTTAAGGCCGTCCAAGTTATCATCATTCACTATGATACTGGTATCATCAGCGAACAATGAAAATTGTAACGAAGGGAAATTATCAACAAGATCATTTATATATATTAAAAATAATACTGGACCCAATATGGACCCCTGTGGCACTCCTGATTTGATATCTTTTGCTTCCGTAATAACTCCCCGAGATTCGTCATAAAGTCTGACATGTGCTGATCTATGTTTTAAATACGAGTTAAACCACAGAAGTGGTGTACCGCGTATTCCGTAGTAATTGAGCTTCATTAGTAAGATATTGCGTGCCTCTTTCACGATTTATGGAACTAACGGGGCGTGATCAATTACATCGTTATTCCTATACCCTAAACTGCATTTTCAGAATCTGTGTACTAGAAGCAAAGGCCTCAGAATTTTTAAATAATATTTTCCATCCCCCCCCACCCTTATTAAAAGATATGATAAAATTAAATTGAGATTTTCACTTGAAACTTGTAACGAAAAAATAATTTTTTCGTTTAAGCACCCGTGCTAAATAAATTTGAATTACCCGCCGAAATAACGACCGGAAGTCAACAAGTGCGCAAACGCGGTAGAAGCATCATTTGAAATATCCCTGCTAGTTGACTTTTGATTTCGACCTAGGTGAGTAAAGACTGGTACTTGTTCTTTAACGAATTTTCACGTTTATTTCTTTAATCCTTTGATATTTTGAATATATTTGATTATTAAATGATGTCATATTATTGAGTTAACGTTGCTGTATAGTTATTTTTGGAAATTAAAGGATATTCCGTATAATAATTAATTTTATTAACACACATGTTTGTGTGATGTCGGCGTCCATTTGGACACATGCTAATTCATTAATTATCGCGGCAATTTTGTATTTTGTGGTCGCTTGAGACACAATACCGTGGTGTTTGTCATTATTTAGATTATTTGTACGAGGATTAAACTCGGAAATTAATCAAAGGATAAATTAGAATCTTTGTTTCTTAATCGTGTGTAGACAATCTTATCTCATTAAAAGTCGAAACCTAAAGTCATTTTGTCGCATTTAGTTAACCTCGTGTTAGTACAAGAGGTTAAGATATCATTTTTTATTAGTTAATTTTTTTTGGGAGGTTAAACCCATAATTTTGTTTGCTATATTTGTTACAGTATTAGTTTTTTTCAGATAGTAATTCAGATATTTTCTCTCTAATTCTAACTAAATTTTGTTACCTTCATTCAAATTTTTGGTCATAACCAGTCAGCCATTTTGTAAACGGCTAAAATTTCATGAGAGTAGAGTTTTCTTATTTATTAATTTCATATATTATATTAATCAGTAGTTTATTCATACATTTTCATTAGTAGAGTAAAGTAAAATTTTATCAAGACTCAGGTTTTTTATTAAATTGCTGATAGTTTGGTTTTGCAGTGACCTTCGTCACCATAGTTTTTTGTAGTTTTCTAGTATCTCTTTTTTCCCCCCATTTTAAAGTTTTTATATTATCAACTGGTTCTTTACATTCCCCTTTTTCATGTAAAATCCTGGACCAAACCACCATTGAAGCAAGGCACAAGGCATAACTTGAATATTTGGAGTTATCCTAAAAGTATTGGATACTATTCCGACGCAGCGTCTCCTGGAAATCAGCGTTGTCAGGACCTGAATATTACGTCTTTCCCGGGTACCCGTGGCCATCTTCAGGAACAGACCTCGTCGGGATTCCACGTCTCCGCTAAGCTAAGTAGCCAAATTTATGTGCAAAATTCAACTTTTGGTCAGAAGATAATTTGTAAACCAGTTGATCGTTTCATTGTAATTTTTTTGTTAATATTCAAATTTAATTTTTTTCTAAACTAAATTTTTGTTGTTTAACTAATTAAATCAAATTTCACCATTAATATTTCTACTAAATTGTAAAGTGTTGTAAAATTTTCGCTCTTTTATACTTATGTTAATATATTATTTGTTTCATATTTGATTTTGATTGTTTTCCCCCTGATAAAGTTTGCAAGAGTGTTATTTACTGAATACGCTGGCGTCCAAATTTGTATAGTTTATTAAAGTTTTGTTTGGTAAATTTGACAAGCAAATAATTGTTAAGAAACAAAAATATATAACTCTTCTCGCCACCTAGTGACCCTCGACCAGCCCTGAGCTAACTGGTTGCTGCGCTTTCATAGCTTCCTCGGCAGCCAGCTGAGAAGTTGTGGTTGCAAACTTTGTACACGTATGTATTATAACGATACCTGAAACTAGATTATTTTGACATGATTCCGTTGAAGAAGTGGGGGGAAAGTAGAGGTAAATAGGGAAACATAAGTAAAGCAAGCTGGTAAGAGTACGCAAACTTAGGATTTGGTGTATATACTAAAAACCAAGGTCTTAGATTTCATTCTAATATTTTTCAACCCCCACCCCCACTAAGTACTTCCACTTCGTTATTAAAGGAATTGATAACATAAAATCTAGAAATTCACTTGAACGTTAGTACACGTATGTATAGTAATGACATCTGATTGAGATGATTCCGTTAAAGGGGTGGGAGGTAGTAGGTTGTGAATAGCACAAAATAAGTAGACGAAGCTAGATACTTCATTTTCAACGTATATGGTCGAAACCAACGCCTCAAATTTTTTTATATCTGCCCCAAATGTTATTAAAATTCTATGACCAATAATTTTCACATACCAGAGTGCAAATATAGTCAAGATGTTTCCTTTAAAGTGACGGACTGAATATCTGGATGTGGAATTAGTGATTCCGTAGGCAGCGGTTTTTTTATATTACTTAGTAGTGTATTTTTTGAGAGCAAATTATTAAATGACAATATAATTATCTAACATCCAACACATTAGCTTGTTTAAACAGGCCAAGGCCGTTTCTTTTTTATGAATAATTTTTAAGATCGATTTTTGCATTGTATCTAATTTTGTTAGGTGACAGCTGTATGCACCTCCCCAAGCATTTATACCATAACGAAGTTGTGATTCCACGAGAGCATGATATACTATGGTAAGTAGATTAACGTTTATAATGTTAGTTAAATATTTGAATTTCGCCAGAAGGCCTCTTAATTTTTAAGTTAATTTATTGATATGAACATCCTATTTTAGGTGTGAATCAATTACGATTCCCAAGTATCATACTTTATTGGGATCTGATACATCGAATTACCTCATTCAATCTCCAGTGAGAGTTATTCAAAAAATCGTGTTAGACGTTTTCTATTGATGTAGTAATCCAGATGGCATCCCATTGCTGTAAAGCCTGACCAACAACTTCACGCTATCCAAGTCCAATACAGATAGCAAAATCGGAAATTTACCACGTTAACAAAATTTGATGTCATGGAAGAAATTCCTCAAAACGTACAAAGATTGCTAGTGCCATATTTCTTGATACCTCTGAGACATGGGCTACTTGGAAGTGTAGTGATGCTTTAGATCAACTCTATTCTCCAAGAAATATACCCTCCAAAAACGACTCCCCAGAATCGCATTCTTCCTTATCATGTAATTTTTTATCATATCAACCGAAAATAGTCCAAGTAGCACTTATTGTTTTATTATAGCTATAGGAACCCCAATATATTGCCATTGTATACCAGTGAGAGATAGTTAAGGCCTGAGAACATTCTCTCGATATCCGTACAACCATTATATATCTAGAACAGGCACAAGTTTATAAAGCCACCATAAAAATTGTGTTAAGGATGCCAAAAATACTCATACAACTGTGTAGCAGCCCGTAGCATGTATAGAATATCTTTAAAAACTTTTATAAAGATGCAAGAAGTCGAATAGAAGTTAGTTTATACTCATCTATATAACAATGCGTTTTTATAGCCTATTGACGTATCAGTTAGTTTTACCATGATAATTATATTGCTATATCTATAAGAATGTTTTATATTTTCTGTATAAAGCCGATCACAAGTTTTCTTATTCCCTAGATTCCGTTAGAATATCTTAATAAAGTTTCTATATGTATTAAGAACTATTGTATCTATGCTTTGCAGTTAGTCGGAAGAACGTTTATATCACCTGGTTATACGACATTAAAAGAGCCATCCATAAGCAGTCTAATAGCTCTATAACCACGACTAATATAATTGTTACAAAATAAAAATGTCCTGGTATATCCCTAAGAGATACATCGGGAACCTACAAGTGCATAATAAAACCTTTATAAAATGCCTTTATAATTACTTTGTAAGAATATTATTAGGACATTTCTATATGGCCAAATGCTTGCAGGGAGGTAATTAGTTCACAATGTATTTTTATAAAAACAATAAAACATTCAGCTGAATATTAAATCAATAATACTAGTAGGTAGGACAATATGAAGTGTTTAATGGTTAATTCAATATCAGATGATAACAAAAGGAACATTCTTCTAAACATAGACCTTACATTACGAATGAACTGATGGAAAGGAACAGTATTGAAGCTGTGCACTTAACAGACAACCACGGCAGGTATTGTGGTGCCGTTAGACGCGCCAACCATCAAGAGGAGATTAACTCAATAACGATACATAGGTTATGAAAATGATTGCCAAGGCGTCGAGAATGAGAGGAATAGAGTAACCGTATAATTAAGTAATTAATGAAAAACAAATATTGTATTATATAGAATATTGTATTATATTATAATGTGGTAAGGATTTGGATATGCGTTAGATGCGTACTCTTAACAAAAAAAGAAATGACAATTTTATTGTTTCTGGCCAAAAAAACGCTGGAATGGTTAGATGAACTGTTATGAGTTATAATATTAAAGACATTTTTAATAAAAACATAATTACTTTTCGTTTAAAAGTCAACCTGTTTTCTCATAACCGATAACAGATAACCATTATCTACTTCTTAAATCTGTCTACTCTTAAATGACACCAAGACACTCTAGGTAAACAGATGTTACTTTAAAAGGTGACAAAATGACTGATTTTGTCCCATTTGCCAAGCATCTTTCTGATTTAGGTAAATATTTTATCTTATCACAAATAATAGACCTGTCGTGTTTAGAAATAGGATATGCGTAAACAAATTACCGGCATATTGTTATCAGTATCAGATTTATTTAACAGAACTGTAAAATTGAACTCTTTACTTATCGAGAACAATAATTATTGTTTGAGGATGAGGAAAGGTATCGGTTATCTGAAAAATCAAGGAATGTTTTCTTTATAGATTTTTTCTGTTGTATTGATCTCTAGTACAATAATATATTTGATGATAATACATACCGTTTTTATGGATTCGTCCCTTTTTTATTTTCATGACTTTGTCTTGACATGCGAATACTAGAAGCTTTGGATTTTACCCTTTTTTAAATGTATAATTATATTTTCTCAAATATTTTTCAATTTATTTGAATAAGGTAAGCATTACCTAACACAAAGATAATATTAACAATATTAATAAAAACTGACAGAAAAACCGAAAAAAAATGTAATAATCTCGGACTGTTACGACTATTACCATTTGACTACATAATTTAAAGAACTCTAATACAAAAATTACAGAAGGAAGAAGAGAGGTAACAGACATATAAAATGAAATTAATGGTTAGTTGACACAATTAATATGTTAAGGTCACCATGTTTATCTAATATATCGTTCTTTTACATATTTTTTTAAATCGGGTAATTTAAGAGAATTGTAAAAGAAGTTTTTGAGACAATTGGCCAAATTATATTAAACTTAACAAATACGTCTTTTAATACTGGTAAAATTCCAAGTGCTTTGAAAAATCAATGGAAGAAGTTATAGAATTAGCCGTCAATGTACAATTATGGCACCAAGTTTCGGGAATTCAATATTAATAAATAATCCATCCGGTTTACGAAAAAAATATTCATGTCAAACAGCATTGCAAATTACACTATGCAACATCAAAACTAGCTTATATAACAATAAATACGTTATTACTGTATTCTTGGACTTAAAGTGAGCCTTTAAGACAATTGACCGAAAAATATTGTTATGTAAGTTAGAACATTAAGGTACTTGACTGGATTTGTGAATATTTAAAAACAACGTGTTCGCTTTAATGATGAAATATCAAACGAAGTGGATAATAATGTTGGAATTCCACAGGGTAGTGTGTTAGGCCCCCTTCTATTTCTATTATACATAAATGATATTGAACTATTTGTAGAATGTGAATTTATTAACCTCTTTGCTGATAACATCTTAATAGCTTGTAATGATATTAACTTGGAGAGAGCTATCCAAAAGGGGAATATTATCTTAGTATCTATGATTAGATATTTAAATATCAATAACCTAAAATTAAATGTGGAAAAAACAAAGGCGCTGATATTTACTACAAAATATAAGTATCGTTCTTTTGACATTGACAAAATATAAATTTGAATATAATTGGTGAACAACTTAAAATTCTTTCTACAGTAAAATATCTGGGAATGTAATTGATTATATTTTAGAAAATTTCTAAAGAACTTTATTTCTTTAGTCGAATAGTGCAACATTTAACAACTGAAACTGAAATCATTATTATGCAGCCGAATTTTGATTATTGTCCGTTAATATTATTCCTATTCAGTCTTAATAAATTAAATATGCTGCAAAAACTGTTAAATCGTGGAAAAAGAGTCATCTTACTCCAATTTTTTCAATGTTGACTGACTTCTATTAATTGGTTCTCATTTGAAACTAGACTGTACTATTTTACCGTGATTTTTGTATTTAAAATAGTAAATCGTATGTGCTCCTGAATATTTTCAGCATTTCATTACTATCAACAAAGATACATATACATATAATACGAGAGGTAAAAACAATATTCATATAGCAAGATCTAATTGTCGTAACTCTATGAATACATTGCATTTTAAAGGTTTTCTAAAATTCAATGAGTTACCTACCCGAATCTATAATAGATGCTACAATCTTGAACAGTTTTAGTACTAAACTAAAAGAGTTTATTTTGAATAGATTGTGATTAAAGTAAATGATATAAAAGTAAAATATAATATCTTAAGAATTACGTAATTTGTAAAGTACTATTTATTTAGGTTATTATTTAATATTTTCTTTTTAATCTAAATATTTACTGATTTAACATCAGCATTTGATTGTGATCACACTATCCTGCTTAACAAGCTAGATTTCTATGGAGTACGTGGCAATTGTTTAAGGATAATTGAGTCATACTTAAGAATAGGTCACAACTAATTGAGTTTCATAATAACAGAAGCAAACCCATGCAGATAAAACGAGGGGTGCCACGAGGGTCTGCGCTGGGTCCTTTACTATTCCTGGTATATATAAATGATCTGCCAAATCATTTGAATACTTTAAATGTTGCCACAATAATGTACGCAGATGATTCAACTTTTGGAACAAGTCTAGATGAGGAAGATGATAGCTTGGTTTGCACCCAATCAATTATTGTTAAATGAGAGTAAAACTGTGGTGCCAAAATTTCAAACAAAAAATAATTCTGATGAATGTCTCAGTACAAAATTCTTAGAGGTTCATATAGACACACATTGAAATTGAATTCAACATATCAACATACTTTGCAAAAAATTGTCCGTCTTTGAAATTTTGAAAATAAGAAATGCTATAAAGTTTTTTCCCATAGATAGTTATTACTTCCACATCCACGTTTTAGTAGGTTTAGAATGTCATGAAAAGTCGAGATTTTAAATTTGAGCGAAAAAAAAATTTCTGTCTGTCTGTCGGTCTGTCTGTAACTTTTTTGTCCGCACGCTTTCTCCGAAGCGGTTTAAGATATTGACTTGAAATTTTGTATACGTATATACTATAACGATATCTGGAACTGGATTGTATTTTGAAGATATCCGGTGAAGGGTTGGGGAGAAAATAGGGTTAAATAGGGGAAAATAAGTAAAGCAAGCTGGTATGAGTATAGAAACTTGAAATTCGCTGCATGTACTAGAAGCCAGGGCCTCAGATATTTTTATAATATTTTTCAACCCCCACCCCCTCTCCGCTCCATTATTAATGGGTTTGATAACATAGAATTGAGATATTTACTTGAAAATTACTACACGTATGTATTGTAATGACATCTGATTGAGATGATTCTATTGAAGGGGTGAGACATGGTAGATTGTAAATAGGGGAAAATAAGTAGGGTAAACTAAAAACTTAATTTTTAACATATGTGGTAGAAACCAACGCCTCAAACTTTTCTATGACATCTGCTCCAATTATTATTAAAATTCTATGACCAACAATTTCCAGATACTAAAGTGCAATTCTAGTCAAGATGTTTCCTTTAAAGTGACTTCGATGAAAAATCTGGATGTGGAAGTAGTGGTTCTTTAGGCAGCGGTTTTTTTCTGATGTTTGCAAAATCCTATAAGGAATATGCACCTATGTCTACTTTTACTAGTTTTTTTTTGTCGTATAGTTATTATACTCGTCGTTTTATTACATGTATACTAGGTCTTCCTAATTTAATAAAGTTCATTCATTCAAGATAAGTTTGGATAATATTCTCTCTCTATTCTTACACTTAATCCCAATTTTCCACGTATCCCTAGGCAATACTAACTGTTGGTATTATATTATATTTCCAGAACAATGTCTTTGCTTAACTTTTTTAGTACAACAACGTGATTAGAATTAGATCAACAGAATGTACAAAGAATACATAATTTCGTCTCTTTTAAATTAAATCATTTATATTAAGAGTATGAAAGTTTCTTCACCCCTATAGTTTTTTGAGTATTAAATTTTCCTTGCAATTTCAGATTTTAGATTTAATTCTTAGTATTTTTTATGGTCTGTTTTCGAGTAAATTTTAAACTTCTGACTCAGCTATTACAACAACATTAGCATTATTACATAAATAATAGTAAGTACTGTTTAAAGAATATTTAGTGAACTTAATACACTTTTGTTGTCTTGTTTGTGAAAGAAACTTCTCACTTGCAACTATCATTTAAACGTGAGAAAGTCTATTGTAAAACCCCCAACAGCCATAAAAACGCTGATGGTCATTGTAAAAATGTTAACACCAACCAATTTACCTTCAGTGGTATTTTTTATTGTCGGCATATAAATCTAAACGGATAATAGGTACTGTTCAACAAACTGTAATGTCATTTATAGGCAGTTTGTAATTTCAACATCAAGAAAAGGTGGTAGTCATCAACGCAGGCTGATTTTCATTTAAAGGTAAGATGATACTTATATTTTATTATTTTATAGGTATTGAAAAATGAAATCACCATCTGATGACTCTTGATAGTTATTATATTCTTCGCCACTACAAAAACGAAGAGTATATTGCATTTGATCGGCACCTTTCTAAATCAGTTAAAATATCAATCGTAGAGAAAAAGAATTCATTCAATATTAGTGATCGAATTTTGGATCAATATTGTTTTGGACTACGTATTACATAGTCCAGACAATATTTCTAGACCCATTTGTATACAACCATACAATGGAAAGGGAATATCTTACTATTTTCCACAAATTCAATTAGAAAAGGTCAACCGATTTAATTCATACCATGAGAGAGAACACAATAGTAGGCCTCACGTCAATAGATACACATTAACTACAATACAATACAATACACATGTATATAATGTCATAAAAACATCTAATAGAAAAACAAATAAAGCTAAACATGTGAAATAAACATTATTATTATTAGGCACGTGCGTATAGCATTAAAGTAACTAAAAGAGTGTAATAGCACTCGATGTGATGATTGATTCATTTACATGCGCATAATTATTACTTAATTTTATCAGGCAGTATTCTGTGAAAACGTATCAATTATATTTTTTTCGTAATTTTAATACGATTTTTTTTATGAATGTATAAATTTTTTTTAATTATAAAAAATAGAGCGGTCTTCAAGAAACAAATCTCTACTTCTCATCCAGAATTCCTATCAAAGTCTCTTTAAATGAAAACATCTTATTAGCTATATTTGCACTCATATATATTATTGAGTCATAAAAAAAAAGAGACCTTGGGTTCTAGATATTGTCTGTAATTGTTTATTTGTGGCATATTCAACTTTTCTTACTTTTTATTGGGTATTTTGCCACTGAAAAATATTTAAAAAATTTAATGAAAAAACCTCTGCGCCAAACGGATCAGACAGAGGTTGGTTCTTGAGTACTTGACTATTTCAAAAAGTCTCACACCTAAAAATATATAAACTAGAACAATGTTATAAACTAAAAACTGAAAATCAAAGCTATAGGTAGTTAACGTTTCGGAAGAGAATCTACTTCCGTTCTCAAAACTTTTTTGGCCGTCAACCATGACAGTTCTTTGTTTATGTATTTCCATAGTCACGTGAGACATTAAATTATATTTATCTTATTTTTACTTACTTCGTCTCTAAGGATGGGCAACCAACTAGTACAAAAATCTATTGAATAATTAGAAACGCATCTATCCTCGTTTAATAAAATAATCGCGGATTCTTTAAGTTTTCTTTTAGTTCCGTTGCTCTCTTTTTCCAAAATCTTCGCCGAGTCCCATTTAATTCTATGATTATTATCCCACGCGTGTTCACAAATTTTGGATTTTTCAAATTCTCCCCTTCTAGCGTAATTTCTATGTTCACCAAGCCTTACGTTAAAAGGTCTAGATGATTCACCCACGTAATGTTTTCCGCACTCACACGGAACACTATAAATACAATTTTTTGAATTTTGAACAATATTTGGAGGTTTGGTTCTTGATAAAACCGATCTTAGCGTGGAGCCCGTTTGAAAAACCGTTCGAACGGAAAACCTATTCCCAATTTTTCGTAATTTTTCCGATAAACCATGTATATATGGAATTACTGCCATTGATCTAAATACCTCAGGTTGTGATAGTATATTCTCTCTACTACCAATGTTCAATAACTGACTATCAACAAAACTCTCAGGATATTGATTATTTAATAAGACAGTTTTTATAAATTGTTTTTCGTTCCTTAATATTACATCATTTGAAGAAATAATTTTGGCCCTGTCATACAAACACTTAACAACACCTTTCTTAACACTAATATGTTGATTTGAATTGAAATTTAAGTATCTGTTTGTGTGTGTTTGTTTTCTATACACACTGGTTTGGTATGTGTTATCTAATTTTTTAATTAAAATATCTAAGAAAGGTAATTCATTATTATTCTCTATTTCTATTGTAAGTTTAATTGAAGGTTCTTTTTCGTTAATCTGATTCAAAAAATTACTTAAACATTCTTTGCTATAAGGCCATATAGCAAAAATGTCATCTACATATCTCCACCATACAATGGGTTTATAAGCTAGATTATTAATATTACTTTCCTCGAAATTTTCCATGAAAATGTTACTTAATATTGGAGATAATGAAGAACCCATGGCCATCCCAAAGTCTTGTTGATAGAAGTCATTATTTAATTGAAAGTATGTTGTTTTAATGCAAAGTGTAAGTAATTCCATTATAGTTTTAATGCTTAACTTAGTTCTATTCGCCAAATTCCTATCTTGTTGCAATTTGTTTTTAATTATTATTAATGTTTTATCTACAGGAACATTTGTAAATAGGCTTACTACATCAAAACTGACCATTAGATGATTATTGTTAAAATAATTTTCTGATAGCTTTTCCAAAAAATGTTTGCTATTTTTAATATAAGACTCGGAGGAACCTGATAAAGGATTTAGGATTTTTAATAAATATTTTGAGAGTTTACTACATGGAGAATTAATTGAACTCACAATTGGTCTTAAGGGGATGTCAGGTTTATGAATTTTTGGCAAACCATAGAAATGAGGAGGCTTGCTGTGATGTGGAGTTAACATCTTTCGTTCAATATCTGTAAATTCGTTTTTGTGTTTAAATAAGACTCTATATATTTTGTTTTCTAAAGAATTTGTAGGATCTTTATTTGATTTGGAATAATTTCCATCATTTATCAAGTTCGTAATTTTTGTATCATATATAGCTGTATCTAAGATTACCGTGGCATTGCCTTTATCAGCTGGTAACATTTTAATGCTATGATCATTTTTTAGAGATGAAATGGAACGTTTTTCATCGGATGTACAGTTTTGGGCAGTGAATATGAGGCACCAAATTTCTACAAGTTATAGTGGCCTTTTATTTACCTGACCCTCAAAGCCATGGAAGGTGATAAATAATTTAATTTAGATTCTGATAACTCTTTATTTTAATTCAAGCATTAGTAAACTATCAGCCTTTAAATGGTTGTTAAACATAGAAAATATTTACATGTCGGTGATTGAAAGAGCTGCCTCATATATTCTGTCCACAATGGTACATACACCAAATCTCAAGTTTCTGGACTCTGACTAGCTTGCTTTATTTGTTTTCCTTTATTTACTCCCAATCCTTTAACGGAATCAGCTCCAAATATAATTAGTTCCAGATGTCATTATTGTATACACGTGTACCAAATTTCTAGTTAATATCTTAAACCGTTCCAAAGTAATCGTACGGGCAAAATAAGTTACAGACCAACATACACATCAACCGACAGACGGGCAGACCGATAGACAGACATTTTTGTTTTACGCTCAAATTTAAAAACTCGAGTTTCATGGCAACTAAGCGTAATTCAACAAAAAATATTTGTGATTTTTTTACGATTACTCTAATTCCACTCCACCACGTGAATGTGGAAGTAGTTGTGAAATAAAACTTCACTCGGTCTCCCGGTTAATTTCATAGTCGGTTAAGAATACCTTTTGTTTCATTGTTTCTTCAATTCTACACGTTTCATAATTTTTAGTTAAATTTCTTTGAGCGGTTCAATTGCCAAATGGCAAAACTAGTTCCTCATTAACACATCAGCCGGAGTACCTCAATTTTCGTAAATGACCTGAATTTCAACCTCAGAAATATATCACCAACAACTATTCAATATGCCGATGACACGAATGTCTTGTTAACAGCTGAAAGTGTGGAAGTTCTTATGATATTTGCATATAGAGCGTATGATATGATTACAATATGGGCTCAGAAAAATTGTTTACTTATAAACCAGAATAAAACCCAGTGCGTACTATTTAAATCGCAAAGATCTGTGTACGCTCAGAGCAACAATTTCTCTTTGCAAACCACAAATAATGTCCAGATGTTGGGTATTACCATAGACTGCCATTTGCAATGGAATTCATATATCCAGGCTCTATGTGGAAAATTGAGTAAATCCTGCTATGCACTACGATTTTTTAAAAACCTCTGTAGTAATCATATCCTGAAAACATTGTATTTTCATACTTTCATTCTCACTTAAGGAATGCAATTATAAACTGGGGAAGCAGTTCGCAGAATCAACGTATATTTATTCTGCAAACAGTCGCCATAAGAATATTAGCAGATCTAGGTTTTCGTGATACCTGTAGAGAGGCATTTCGACATCTTAAAATTCTAACAGTTACTAGTTCCTATATTTATGAAGTCTGTCTCTCTGTTTTTAAAAATAGTTCTATATTTACGCAAAATTCTGTACCTCACGATCATAACGCTCGTCATAAATCAGATAAAAGTATACAATATAATGGCTGCAAACTATTTAACTACCTACCTCAAGGAATCAAGGAATTATCAAACTCTCATATTTTTAAAAGGAAACTTAAAAATTATTTGTGAGAAAGAAACTGTTATAGGTACGTTGAAAGAATTTTTTTCTGTCTAATGTCTTTTTCTATATATATTTACACTGGTTTCGTTGCTATCTGTTTTATCTCTTTTTTTAAACTTTGTATTTGACGCTTTTTTTTTCGTATACATATATGTTTTGTATGTTTATATATATGTATATATGTATATGTTGAAAATAAATGAACTATCTATCTATATATATCTATCTATTGACAAAATTTATTTCTCACATTTTTTAGTATACTTTAGATAGCGTCTACATAGTAAAGGAAAATCTTGCAAGATAATAATATGAAAAAGATAATTCGCCATCTCGCCACGTCCGCCATATTAGATTTAGAACGATATTAGATATACCATATTCCATTGTCACCGAATTTATGCACATGTGCAAAATTTCAAAGCTGTAGCTTAATTAGAACTAGTCGTAATTTTTATTCCAAGATTTGTAGCACACAGATAGACAACACAGAAAGTTAAATAATGGCTTTTAAAAATTACGTTACATTCAAGGACAACAACATATTAACAACTGTTATTGTATTAGTATATGAATCGGCTTTATTTGTTAAAAACAATTTAGATAAATTTCCACTAAACAGTGACATCCATAATCATAACACTCGTTCTTCATATGATGTACTCTTAAAAAGCGTAAATCTAGCAATTTCCAAAAAAAAAAACGCATTCCATTCCTGCAGTGATACACATAACCATCTACCTAGAATTATAAAACAAACAAGCTAACCATTATACTCTTCGCCGATTTACTACACTTGTTGTATAATTGTTGCACATTCTATAGGATACTCTTCGCAGTTTTTTGTAAAAAATATTGGTTTCAAACATTTTTTGTTTAATTACAAAACAAAAAAAGTTTTTTTTATTTAAAAAATTAATGACTTTTTATTTATTGATCGATTTTGCTAAAAAACAATAGAGTTCTTCCTCTAGCTAACACTAACTTACTGTGCAAATTTTAATACTATCGGACTTTTTGTTCTTAAGTTATCGTGCTTGCAAGAAACGTGACGGACGGTCGGACAGACAGACAGACAGAGCGACGGAAATTTAGAAAGTTGTTCAGAATTCGATCACCAACAGAGTGATATGAAATTTTTTTCTCTACGACTAATATTACCGGTTTTAGAAATGTGCCGATCGAATGCAATATACTCTTTGTTTTGTATTTGCGAAGAGTATAATAAATAGTTTCAATGGCTATAAGAAGGCAGCTCTTTCCTCAGTAAAAATGGTTTTTACAGTCTAAAGGAATTCTATGATTTCGAAAATGTCGTTCTTGAGTCTTAAGCTTAGTTATTATACAAATTAGATGACATTAAAAAAACTACTAGAGTTTAGATAATTAGAAAAATATACCATAATGTATTTTCAATTTTCACACTTATATCAATGTTCTGTATTTTTTATGTAAGTACTTATTTTATCATTTTTATGTAGATTTTTTATATTTCATACTGTTAATTTTTTATAACGTACATTATAATGTTTATTTGTAAACTACTATTGCCCTTGACATGTCCCATATCATTATTTGTATGATCATATGGACAATAAATTATTATTATTGTTATTATTATTATTATTATTAAAAAGTAAACTTGCTTGAAATACAAAAGACGAACAAAAAAATATGTAAAGGACCTATACCAAAAATAGATCAGATATTTTGAGAACAGATCTTTGAAATTAGTCATATTTAAATTTTATTGTATGATGCACTAAACCATTTAATGTTATGAATGGCTTTTCAGGTAGACGTAAGATCATTATACTACTAGAATGCACGTTTTCATCATAATCTCTTAATTTAACTACGTTTACAAGTACCTACTTGTTACTTTAACTTCTCTCAAACTGAAAAAGCAAAAGCGCACATCCCGCAAGCAGAGGAGGATGGGATAGAGTGTTATTAAGAATAACAAAAATAGTTTTCTCAATGTACTTAGTAATAGATGATTTTTTGATATCTATTGAAAATAAATGTAAACACTTGTCCATTCTTTAAAGCTTTATTACAACATATTTTCAAACATACTGGAAATGTTTCTCAAAATTTTCCAAATATAAAAAATCATCGTACACTAACACGAGGCGTATTGCCCCAAAGTGACCGACCCGCAAATTATTTTATCCACTAAGCTTTAGGCGTATGATATTAATTCATTGTTTAATTTCTTTCACATGCAGTTTCCTCGAAAACTGGTTATTTTTAGAAAAAAACATGCAAATAAAAAAGTACCTCCATCCTTTATTTTTTTTCCGATATACTTGGTATTTATTTCCAAAGATAACAAAGTTTCTCGCTTGCTACATTTACCTCTGCAAATTTTCTCATTTTATGTGTTGTTTATTTAAAAAAAGACACCTCTAACTGATCCTTTGACGTAAAAGTCACAGGCGTAGAGGTTATTTACCAATAACATACTGGTTAATTGTGATATTTTGTAGATTCCCCGAGCACCTATTAAAAAGAAAACATACATGTAGCAGGAAGTCCCAAAGAGTTGAAGAAGAAGAAAAAAATTAAGATAATGCCACAAATAACATTTAGACAATATTTATGGGCATAGTATTTCAAGAAAAAATCATATATTCTACACTTATTAAAATTTACATTCGTAATAATACATTTTATTAACAATTACGTGGTGACAATATTTTCTTTGTCGCTTCTCAAGTCGCCAAGGTAACTCCTTGAAAATGTAGGATTTTGCGTTAAGTAAACAGAAACAGAGCCCTACAGTTTACAATGGAGTTCGAACCACTTCTTGGAATAATTTTATAGTTCAAATTATTTCGCGGTAACTAGGGCATTCTAAGTATGCCAATTTCCAACTTAGATGCGCTAAACCACCAAACTTCCGTCTTCTTACGGTATAACAGGAAGCAGTTTGTTGTACGCGTCGGTGTGAAATCACAGTCACTAAAACTACAGCATGGTGTTCCCCAAGGATCCGTCCTAGGGCCTATACTTTTCCTCATTTATATTAACGACTTCTCCAAGGCACTTTGAAATAATACACTAGCCATAGTGGTTGCTGATGACGTCAGTTTAATTATATCCAACAGTGATATTACCAATTTGCTACATGAAATACCTAATGAGCTAGAGGCCCAAAACTGGTTTGCCTCAAATAATTTATGTTTAAATGCATCCAACACAGCGATCATGATATTTAGTTTGCGCAGCCTAAGAGAAATTAACAACCCATCAGATTCCATAAAATTTCTTGAGGTCAATTTTGACCCTAAATTATCATGAGAAAATCACAACGCTTATGTCTGTAATAAAATCTCGAAACATATGCTTCGAAATCTTGTTGGAAAAGTAAGTATCTTAACAACTGCACACTACAGCCTCATACACCCCACAATGTTATATGTGATCCTACTCTGGAGGCATGCTACAACATCCACAGACGTCTTTTCTGTCAAGCGAGAAGCAATACGTATAATTTCGGGTCTAAAATTTAGAGATGATTGTAAACAACACTTTATTATATTAAAAATAATGACAGTACAGTGTACATACATATTTCAGTGTCTCCTATACGTAAAAAATAATGAAGAATCGTTTTCCTTAATCAAATCCACTCCTACAACATCAGAACCAATTTAGATAATAATTTCTTACGTCTAACTAGAACCAGAAATGATACTGGCTATTTAGGAATTCTATTCTTCAGTATATTACCACCCGATGTAAGATCTCTCAACATAAAAAAATTCAAGAAGTTATGCAATACTTGCTTGACAGAGCATTTACAGTATACGAGAATTCACAGATTTTCATCATCGCTTTTCGGTAACGTACTTTGTATATACTGATGCATTATTTTCGAAATTTAGCTACAACTCTTAGTTCTCTCTATACATAAATTTGTGATATAATAGTCCTAACGTTTATTTCTCCTTTATTATTTGTTTAAGGTTATGCAAATTGGAGTAGTCCATTTGTCTACGTATTTTACACTTAAATGTTATTTTACTCTACATCTTACCTTATTAATGTCTACTTAAAATCCACACTATATATCTTTGTTTTTAGTGATTGACTTTAATTGTACGGTTTAGTTTTATATATTTTATAGTTCATTTATTCTACATTATTAGCTTATCTTAGTCAACCGTTACCTTTTTTTGACGTGTTTAAGCACTTTTGTGAATATTGACACTAATAAAGTATCTATCCATCTATCTCATCTATCTATCTATCTATCTATCTATCTATCTATCTATCTATCTATCTATCTATCTATCTATCTATCTATCTATCTATCTATCTCTCTATCTATCTTCTTTTTTTTTGCGATGGGGGAAAATCTTCAGAAAGACACCACGTGCTGTTTGTTACGTGGTAGTGTGGGATTTTTACCCACTAAAAACCCCCACCTCTTCACTCTCACATCCAGGAATCACTTGGCAGTATACATCTGGATGCGGAGGTTCGGTCTTACTCCTTATCTTCTTTGCATGTCTCTTTCTTCTTCCTCTTTTTTTTCTCATTACTTTCCTTATGTATTTTCCGATCGTGCTCCATTTTTCTCTACTTTCCATCATCTCTTCAGTGATATTGTTACTGTTTAAAGTAGCTCCTAACTCTAGATTTACTCTTTGTCGTTCCGTTTCCCATCTGATACATTCGAACAGAGTATGTGCTACGGTGTCCCGGTTCTCGCAATATGCGCATATTTCTTCGGCCGCTTTTCCTGTTTTGTGGGTGTATACCTTAAAGGAACCATGTCCAGTTAGTATTTGGGTGATAAAGTAATCCGTGTGTCTGTGTCGACATTTGGTCCATTTCTTCACGTCCGGTATGAGAGCTTTCGTCCACTGGGCTACTTCCAGTGTTTCCGTCCACTCCTCCTGCCACAGATCCAAGCTTGTTTCTCTTTCTTCTTTTCTGGCTTGCAAGGTATACCCGTCTTCTCTTTCATAGAGCCGTTTCCGTTCGTCTATTAGGATGTCTATAGGGAGAATCCCAGCCACCACCTGGGTTGCTCTTGCAGATATTGTTCTGTATCCGCTTATCACTCTCAGTAGAGCTTTCCTTTGTGTGCTTACTAGCATTTGCCTGTATCGCTTTTTCCTTAAGACCGTGTGATCTATCTATCTATCTATCTATCTATCTATCCATCTATCTATCTTTTTTTTTCTTTTTTTTTTCTTTTTTATACGGGTGGAAACGCTTTATGCACTGACTGAGGGTACTTGTTCTTCCTTTTCCCCAGTTCTGTGTGAGTCTTCCTGTCCTGGCATACTCACTAAAACCACCCCTTTTCTTCCCTCCTCTAACTCGGAACCGCTTATCGCATATCGTCAGGTTAGGTGGTGTCTGTTCATCTACCTACCTCCTCTTATTATCTATTTCTGTCTTGTTGAAATCGTCTTTCCTCCGTCTCTTTTTCCTTCATTATCTTTCTTATAAATAAATGTGTCAGCCTCCAGTTTTCCTTATCTTCTATCATGCTCGATATCAAATTTTGTTATCTATCTATCTATCTATCAGGGGACGGTAGCTCAGTGGTTTAGCGCGTCTAGCTTGCATACTGGCCTACCTAGCGAAGCAGGTTCAATCCCTGCTCACCGCGAAATAATTTTAATTATAAAATTATCCCCAAAATGTGGTTCGGACTCCACTATAAACTGTAGGGCCTCGTTTCTCTCTACCTTACACAAAATCATTCTGGATTTTCAAGGAGTTACCTTGGTGACTTGAGAAGCGGTTAAGAAAACATTTTACGAAAACATCTATGGATATATCTAACATTTTCTCTTCTGTGAAGCTGTAAGCTTTTTCCTGATAAAATATGGTTGGTTGAGTACAGGCAAAGTGTTGACATAAAAAACCCACGTCATTGTATTTTTTTCAAAGGAAACAATTAACTACCAGTTAATTTTTTCGAAATATATAAATAATATTTTTTGCAGTCATTCTATGATTAACATCTTTAAATAAATATTTGACAACTTTATTTTTAAAATCAACATCCTGTTGCTTAATACTTAATCATTTTCGTTTAAAAAAATTATTTATCCTTTAAACGTCTTCACGATAGATGAATCATATACTGTTTAGCTAAACTTTGTGCTTCTTGCTCTTAAATTATTCTATGCACATACAAAAATGTACTTTATATTTATTAGTCGAACACATTTTCAATGGTATTTCCATTACAATTTTGTATAATTAGATGATTAATCAATTTTATGTATTGACTTAAATATTTGTATATACGCATTCCAGAATACTGCAAAATCCTTTTTTTTTGTATATTTTTCTAGTGTACTTTCAAAAAGTTACTTCAGTGGCATTCAAACATCTGTATGTCCTTACTTTTCGACTTCTTTGAGTATTTATTTATTTATGTACTCAAAAAAATCTCTACAGGATAAAATCCCAAATGATATTAGAACAATAGAATGCCATATTGTATAGAGAAAAGAAGATCGACAATATATATTATAAAATAACACAGATAGAAATAGAAATACAAATAGAAATGTTTATTTGACCAAGTTACAAAAAAAAATTGTTTTAGGCAAGTCATTACAAAGTGTAAACCTGAAATATAGACAATCTAAACACAAATAAAGTAAATGTAAAAATAAAAAACAAAAAACAAGTACAATTGAATATTCACAACATAAAAATATAGTTACGTCAATTGTTAATGTAAAAGGTGTATGAATACATCAATGAATAGTGATATATATATTACATGTTACATATTACAATTAGAATAATCGCGTACATAGCAAATAAATTACAGAACTAATGATGCCATGTATACAGCATGAAATGTTTGCTTTACAGTGCTTCTCAAAATGTGGGATAGAGTATACTGACAAGGACAATAGGGTGCAAAGAAAAGAATAATAAAACCAATAATTTAAGAAGTGTCTTTTCATCTTACATTTAGAGCCATTAAAATTGAGAGATTTCATGTCATCAGGAATATGATTGTATAATTGGAGATTTAATGTATTTTTTCTTGATTTTGTTAATCTAAGACGAGGCTGTCTGAGTTGTGAGGCAGACCTTGTTTCGTAATTGTGAAAATCCGAATTAGTCGAGAATGCATCTTTATTTTTATGTATTTCTACTAACGTACTGTACATATACAAAGAAGGAACTGGCATTATACCTAATTTTTTGCAAATTAGTTGACAGTGGTCTCGCCAGCCAGCATTATCAATTAATCTGACAGCTTTTATTTGCAATCGAAAAATTTTCATTGACTGCGATGAGCCATCCCATAGGATAATTGCATAAATAATGTGAGAATGGAACATGGCGAAATAGCAATTTTTTAAAGTACTAGAACAAATAAAAGTTTTTAGCCTACGTAAAAGAAAAATTCTACTTAATAATTTATTGGATAGATCCTCTATGTAGTTGGACCAGCTTAGAGTGTAATTTAAAATGACGCCCACAATTTTTACACTGTCATTATTAACAACTGCGTTATTAGTGGAAAATATAATCTTTTTAGTTTTATCCTCATTTAGCTTAAGTTTATTTGCAGAAAACCAATTACTGGCACGTTGTACTGATTTATGGCTATCGGAATTTAAATTACCAAGATCAAAACTAAAATCCAATATGGAGGTATTATCAGCATAGGCAATACATTTTGTAGGCGATATAAATTAAAGACAAAAGACAGAAACAAAATGTAAAAACATACTAAACTAGATTATTACTAACAGATATACAATTCAAAGATGTTGAAAATGAACGAAAGTGAATTTCAATAATTTTGAAATTTAAATGTAGCTATATTGCAAACCACTAAAATTATTGAGTGAAAATTCATAGTAATAGTCTTGTTATTGTTCTACTTAGGTACTGTTTTAGTTTTTTTAAATATACGTACTAAGAAAAAAAGTTATGGCCAAGAATAATAAATATTTCCCTATCGGATGTCTCTTTCTAGGGAATGGCCACCTTAAGAGATGTAATACCTAGCAACTGAAATCTTTCCTCATATGAATAATTGGCTTTATCAATTTACGACTTAAATAAAATAAATGCATGCGAACAATATTAAAATGTGATCGCTATACACCTATTCACTTAATGTTAAATGTGTTAGGCATTTTTTCAATTAATGATATTATTTATATACAAACTATGGTATTTATCTATAAAATTGTCAATAATATGCTACCAACTTATTTGTGTGATTTAATTAATTATGTAAAAGATGTTCATTCATATAATACTAGGCGGAAAAGTAATATGTATAAATGTATATAGATCACAGAAAAACCACGAGGGGGCAGAAGTCGTTATTAATTAATGAAATTAAGGAATATAATAATATTCCTAAAATGTTGGAGATTTACCTAGTTTAGAGAGGTTTAAAACTGCAATGAAAGATAAACTTGTTATTAATAATTAATTGTATAACATTTTGTATTTTAAGTAGGTACTTCTTATTTTTTTTTATTATTCTTATACGTGTATTTGTTTTTATATGTTTGTTTTTTAAACATTTGTCATTATAGTTTGTACAGTATGTTTATACTATTAATAAAGTATATTATTATTATTATTATTCTTATTATTATAAGATGAAGTTTACCATTTTCTTTTGTACACTTTCGAGTCTGTCAATGTTAGATTGATTGTGTGGTTCCCAGATAATACGGCAATATTCTAATATTGATCTAACGAGTGAATTAAATATATTTAAAACAGAAGTGATATCCCTGCATTGTCGTTTAATAAAACCACGCAGACGGTTTGCTCGCTTTAGAACTTTCTCAATAACCCGGCATCCAGAGTAATGTCCAGATCACAAATAGAATCTACTCTGACAAGTTTCTTTTATTTACAAAATAATCAAACAAAATAGGTATTACTTTTTTTCTTAGAGAATGTTATTATCTCACATTTATTTATATTGATTTCAAGACAATTTTTTTAAATTCCAATCACAAAAGCTGTCAATATCACACTGCAACTTTTCAGCATCACTTATGGTATTAACAACTGCAAACAACTTCAAATCATCGGCGAAAAGTAGAATTTTCGTAAAACAAAAATTGTATTACACATCATTAATAACACCGCTGCCTAAGGAATCACTACTTCTACATCCACTCTAGTATGTGGAAATAATTGATCATAGAATTGTAATAATATTTCAGACAGATCATGAAAAAATTTAAGGCGTTGGTTCTTAGCACATACGCCAAAAATCTTATTAGCTTGCTCTAATAGCTTTCCCCATTTTGACCCCTCCCCCTCCCCACCCTTTTAACGAAATCATTTCAATCAGCTGCCATTATAATACATACGCATATCAAATTTCAAGTGAATATCATAATTTTATTTTATCAACCCCTTTAATAATGGAGTGGAGTGGTGGGGGGTTGGAAAAATATGATAAAAAATCTGAGACTCTGTCTTCTAGTATATACACCAAGTTTCAAGTTTTTGTACTCTTACCAGATTGCTTTGCTCATTTTTTCCTATTTATCTCTAATTACGTGGATGTGGAAGTAAAAAGTGAAAATAAAATCGGAGACAGATGACCACCTTGCATTTTTTATTATTTTTTTATTATTATACTTCGGGTGGGTTTTTCAGCTCTAATTTATTCCAAACAAATTTGGCTTAACTGACAATTTTACGGCTGCTAGTTTGTCATTACATGCTTTAATTTAATCGCCAACAAATTTTAACCCATAGAGATGGGGTGGTTTAAACTAAATATTCTGGGTTAAGTAAAGTCACTTGTGTTACATTACATGTGCTATGTCATTTCGATTGTGCGCATCCCTTTTGCAGTACATGTAACAATGCATATTGTTATATTATTATCAGCGCGTTGGTCTTTTGCCTTTTATTTACTATTGTATTTTATTGTGCACAAAATGATTAAAAAGAGACACAGCTGCACTAAAAATGTCTCAAATGAAGGGGTCAGTTTACTAGTCCTACCATTTTTTAAGCAACTTTATCTACTCTTAAATCAGCTCCAGAGTAATTTAAATATTGTCTTTTGTTAGACAGAACTGTATATAAAAGCCGCTGCCTAAGAAATCACTGTTTCCACTTCTAAATTTCCCATGCAAGTCGCTTTAAAGAAAACATGTTGATACTATATTTGCACTCTAGTATGTGAAAATAATTGGTCATAGAATTTTAATAATATATTTGAGGCACATGACAAAAAACATGAGGCCTTGGCTCCTAGCATATATACCAAAACAAAAAGTTTCCGGACCCAACTAGCTTGCTTTATTTATTTAATCCGGTAATGGGTTTGGGGTCAAATAGGGGTAAATAGGCGAACATAAGTAAAGCAAGGTGTTAAGAGTGCAGAAACTTGTAATTTGTTGTATATACTAGAAACTAAGTCCACAATTTCTTCTATTATATTTTCCACTACCCCAAAACCATTATGAAAGTGGCTGATAGAACAAAATTTAGATATTCACATGAAATTTGGCACATATATGTATTATAACGGCATTTGGAACTAGATTATTTGGGATGATTCTATTGAAAGGTTGGGGGTAAACAGAGGTAAATTGTAAAATACGGTAAAGGAATAGAGGAAGCTATACTCCGTTCGCCCAGGAGATTCAGCTAAGCCACTCCCCACAAATGTGCGCTAAATTTGAATATAATATTTCTATTGGTTGAATTTTTAAAACACATATTACAACCAACTATGTCGAAAACGCTAATATATGAGGTATTTGTTCTCCGAGACAAATCGTTTTCAGCCTCAAATCCGATGTATGGTTTTTCGAAGTAACTGTTATTTGCTGTTATTCCTATTCATCTAATAAAATAGTGTTTTTCAATACTGTGGTGAATATTTTTGTATATCAAGGTACGCAATAAAACGATTTATAATAGTGATTAAATGTCAGAACCACTTTTTCTTTTTTAGGTTAAAAATTCATTCTTGTCAAATTAATTACGAATCTAGCTCAAGCCCTTTCTCCGCCGAAAGAACGGAAAAGCAAACATTTTTCGGTTAAAGAGAAGGAAAATATTGTGAATATCTTTAAGGCTTCTGCTGCAGAGAACCCAGACAACCTTAAGACACAAAACGTCGAGTTTACTGCAAAGGCAGCAGGTAATTTATTTACACTTAATTTACACAATCAGTATAGTTAAAAAGTGTATTTGTTGAATAACAACTGCTCCTCGCTGGTTCTCACTTGTAATAATATAAAAGAATATATACAATCTATTATACCATTCAACAGTTTTTTATTTTTTCCGGTTTTATAAATGTGTAGCGTGTGAAGCTGGTTGTTCCCCTCATTGGTCTAAGCAAAATGGCCTTACCGCATATCTTGGGCGAGTAAGAGTACAGAAACTTGGAATTTTGTGCGTATATATGCTAGAAGCCAAAAGGCTCGAATTTTATAAAATCTACGACGCCAGCCACCACCCCACCCTATTATTAAAGGAGTTAGCAAAATAAAATTGATATGTAGTTAATATAAAGATATAGTTGATATAAAGTTACTTCTCAATTTTTATACTCGTCTTATTACCTGTTATTCCTGTCAGTTAATTGCATCTTAGGTTAAAAAATATTTAAGAATGAAAAGAGGAAAGAGATCACATAAAATGCTGTCCATTTATTTAAAAAAATTTAGTTTAATAAAATTTATAAACAAAATAACACTGAAATTAAATTGACAAAGAAATCTTATACAACTATACTACAACTTATACTACAAACGTAAACCTATTGAAATATTCTAACAATAATCAGAAATAAAAATAAATAATTCAGTTCCAACAAGGTAGGTGTCACAGTACAAAGAGTATAAACTTACCAAAAATAACATTAGATGTCCAAACATAGCAACTTTCAGTAACTCCCAGTTACAACTACTATCTCATATTATGAGAGTAACTAAGCTGCAGTCACAGTTACCGAAATACTAGGTTATTAAGTTACTAACTTGAGTAAGTTACTAATTACTATTGTTAATATTGACAATATCGATTTATAATAACAAATATTGTTTTCAAAATAATGGTATATTAATGTTTACCAATATTAGCCAACTCTCTGTATAATTATATTGTTTAAGAAATATGTTCCAATGCAAGTAGACTTAAATTTCACAATATTGAAAAGTCACATTTTCATAGAGTTTGTTGACAATATTGCACAATAATAATAAAAAATATTGATTTTAAAATATTGGAAGACTCATATTTAGCCCATATTGGTCAACTCTCTATAAAATCATATCAATTAAGGAATATTTTCCTGTGCAAATAAACATTTGAAATTAAACGATATTTAATTTAGTACTATAGAATACTGTGTTTACTAATGTGTTGAATATACAGTTTTACCGCTTTTGAGCATTGGTCCAAACTGTCCGTTAAAAGCTTATTTATATTTGAATAGAATACTACATGACATAATTTTTAATATTTCCTTATTGCTAAATCGATATAAGTATAAAAATGTCCACATTTATTATTGATTCAACATTGGGTTTTTACATTGTGCCCACGTTTTTACAATATTAAACCAATATTGGTTCAACATGGGTATTCTACCTGGTTCACTCAACATAACAGTAGCGAATAAAATCCTTTTAGTATTATTGCCCTCTTTCTCAAAAATTCTTCAATGTATAGTCACAGTAATATTCAAAATTTGAAACATCTTGTGAAAAGAAAATGGCCGAACTTCTACACAATACGACAACAATGACAGTGAATCTTATAACATATTTTTAATTTCTTGTGATAATGTTGAAGAAGTGTACAAAATTATGTTTAAATTTGAGGACATATTTATGTTCCTTTTTAAAGGTTAATATTTTCAACAAATGCACATACTGTATTAATTATACATACGCAGTATATGAAACTTTTGTGTAAATAATATGATAATAACGAAATTGTAAAGTGCAAAAAATATGTAAAAGCCGAATATAATCTACAATTTCGTGTTTTAGAAACTACAAAAAATCGCAAATTTTTTTTCAGAAAATTAAAATATTAAAAATGCTTTTGAAATCTTGTACTGGAAACGTTTTCCGTAAAATCACAACTTTTGCAGTAGCCGAAGTCATTTTACATTCTTTTTGATCCATTCTCTTCTGTGATTAAATTTAGAAAGAATAAGACATCATTTTCTATTTTCGAAAAATAAAATCTAGTCTTGAAAATATACTTGATATAGGGATAAAAATGTGACACTGTTTTGGTAATAAATAAAGGGCAGTTAAAGACTCGAAAAAACCGCTGCCTAGTGAATCACTACTTCCACATCCAGATTTTTCATCCAAGTCGCTTTAAAGGAATCAGATGTCACTACAATAATACATACGAAGCTTTCGAGTGAATATCTCAATTTTATGTTATCAACCCCTTCACTAATTCAGTGGAGGTGGTGGGGGTGGGGGATTGAAAAATATTGGAAAGAAATCTGAGGCCTTGGTTTCTAGTATATACACTAAATCCAAAGTTTCTGTACTCTTGCCAGTATAATACATACGTGTACCAAATTTCAAGTGAATACCTCAATTTTATTTTATTACCTCCGGTAATAATAGAGAAGGGGTGGTGGGGGGGGGGGGGGGTTAAAAAATATTGTAAATAAACATGAGGCCTTGGCTTCTAGCATACACATTAAATTCCAGGTTCCTGTACTCTTACCGGCTTACTTGACTTATTTTCCCCTATTTACCCTTATTTAACCCCCAACCCTTCAACGGAATCACCTCAAAATATAATCTAGTTCCAGATGTCGTTTTAATACATAAGTGTATCAAATTTCAAGTGAATACCTCAATTTTATTTTGTCAATCTATTTAATAATATAGCCCTGGTGGTGGGGGTTGAAAAATATTATAAATAAATCTGAGACCTTGGCTTCTAGCATATACACCATATCCCAAGTCCCTTTGCTCTTACTAGCTTGCTTGACTTATTTTCCCATATCCTTATTTAACCCCCAACCCTTCAACGGAATCACCTCAAAATATAATCTATATTTGATGGCGTTATAATACACCCGTGTACCAAATTTCAAGTGAATATTTCAATTTTATTTTATTTAACTCTTTAATAATGGAAAGGGGGTGTGGGGGAGAGATTGAAAATATTATAAAAAAATCTGAGGTCTTGGCAAAATATAATCTAGTTCCAGATTTCGTCATGATACATATGTGTAACAAATTTCAAGTCAATATCTTAAATGGTTGCTAAGGAAACGCGTCAACATATTTCAACAAAAAAAAAATAATAAATTTTTCACGATCGCTATACTTCCACTCAACTACTTGAATGTGGAAGTAAGATTGATAGAGCGATAAGTTGGCAAAAAACTTTTCTTAATCTCAATGTTTATCAATTTTTAATACTTTTTCTCCTCTTCATTTATTTATTATGTTTTAAAAATACTAAAATGTAGATTTCACAAAGTAGAAAGTTGCTCTATTTACGCTTTTTCGGTATATAAATTTGTCCTCAAATGACAATAGATTTTAAATTCCAAAATCATCAAAACATTGAATACTGCGCACTCGATACGCTTTTAGCTCGCTAAGGTGACATCATCGGGAAATCATCGAAACTGAATAGCAATTGATATAAAAATTGAGCTGTGTTTCGGTAAGTCAGCTTGCTTACATAATGTAGTTAACACTTTGGTTTGTAATTTACTTTTAATTCTAAATACGAGATATCTTTATACCAAATTCTGAGACCACAATAATGCATTGCAATCATGTTGCAATATTTGTATAGATTTTATCAGTGATGGAGTAAGGGGTCGTAGGGCCCTTGTGCACAAAATTGACTTGGGCCCCACATAAAAAATATTTGTTTTATTAAAGAAGGTAATACACGAAAATAAAGAAAATATAATAAAATTTGCGATAAACTATGGACAGAAGAAGTAGAGATTCTAAAATATGTAAGAAATATTAACTAGGTACAAGAACTGCTCGGTGGAATGCACTCAGATTTTGATTTGAAAATCAACGCGATCTGAATTTGTATTGCAAGAAATTATTGTATGGGGTCTCATAAAATGTAAAAAAGCCAACTAATATCGGTTGCTAGCTAAACTTTTGTGGAGGTGAGGATGGAGTAAAAGATAAGTATTGCTGTATCCTTAAAATTACGGGTTTTCTTTCAAAATATTGTTAAATATTCCTGAATTTGAGGCTGAATTTAGTCAGAAATTTGTCAAGAACTTTCAGTACAAAGTTGCTAGGTAATCCAATTTCCTACAATTCGGTTCGTAGTACAATCCTCTGGAACGAAATTTTTCTAAGCTATACTATTTCTTTTTAAAAACGTACGTTTCTATGAAAATCGAAATTACAAGTGTATTCCTTTAAATTACGTTCTGACAACTGACCCTTTAAACTTTTATATAGCTCTTGAAATAATGCATTAAATGTCATGTATTATTTTCCTTGAAGATAACTTATAATGTAAAAAATAAAAATTAAATAATGTATTCTTATCCGAAATTGTTATAAATAATCATCTCTAGGTGAGCAAAATATTACAAATTTCTTTATAAAATAAAGTTTATGCTTTCAAACGGAATAAACCGAGTTCGTGTATCTTAATTACAGCGTCTTCTATAGACACTTAAACTTGAAAGGAATTTTGGGAAAAAAACAATATTTCATAGTTATAGTCGAAAACCAATTTTTCGAAATTTTACAAAAGAAGCCAATATATTTCTTCAAGTATGCAGTTATAGCTCAACGATCATAGAGGGATTTTTGTAACGTTTAATTTTTTGCTACACATGCCAAAAGAACAGTTTTCTTTTTAAATTATTTAATAAAACAACATAGTTTCCCCACATCACGAGCGCTCATTAGACTCGATTTGCGTGAAACCAGAGTGTTCTCTGTAAAAAATATCTGTTGTAAATCTTGAAGCATACTTAATTTTGAAAATCGTCGACTAATGTGTGCCATTTTAATTATTAATTTTTTAAACATCAGATTCCTAATCAACTATCTCAAAAACTCTTAGATAATTATTATCAAGCGAACATAACCAACATGATTGGAGTTCAAACATTTTGGAAATTCTTTTTTATAACAAAACGCGTTCTATAGAGAGCCAAAAGTTTTTACGCGAAAGCATTGGTTTCCTAATAACTTACTTTATTCGTTATTCCACTAAGCACTGAATGAAAAAGAATTACTCAATTCTGCAAAATCAATTTGTTACACGTAAAATATAAATAAACCAAGTCAAATCCACAAATAAGACTAAAACAAAGCATTCTGAAGTTGTCTCTTGTAAGTCAAGAGTAAAGCGTGGGCCCCTCTAGAAGCTTAGGCCCTTGTGCATTGCACAACCGTAGCTCCGGCACTGGAATATATCACATATTTTTATGGCTTAGCTCTATAATAGTCCAGTCAAATTAGACGTAAAAGAATTGAAACTTTGTAATAATTCGCATAGAGCTGAAAGTTGGTACAGAACTTGAATACACGATTAGAAATTAAATGTCAAAAGTCCCCACCGGGCCCATATCGGCTAAAAATGTTATTCAAGGTCAAAGGTCACAAATGTCAGTTTTTCGCTTATTTAGTATTATCATAAGAATAGGTCATACAAAGTTTGTAGATCATGCAATGATCTACAAAAACTGTTTCATTATTTTTTTCCCTTCGAATCATCATTCATGACATATCGCGATATCAAACATTGCAAATGCTAATATGCACTTATACGCGGCCTGTGTATACCGTCGAATTTTCAATACAAGTAAAAATATGGAAATATTGGTTTTTGTGTGACTAACACTCTAAAATACATAGAAAACGATTCTGCATATGCCATTGGTCCCTAACTGGAGCTCCAAGAAAATTGATTCTATAGACAAGTATAGATATTTAAGTTTTGTAAGGACCACACGGAACAATAAAATAGTACAGTTATCTTGTCTTCCTCCAACAACTGCTACTGCTTATCAACATTTATATCGTGTCCACTATCCAATTCAAGTATAGCTAGGCAACGAACTGGACCCAGAAGACTGGGAATGGAAATTACTAGACAATAATTTGGAGCCAATTCAAACTTTTCTCCCGCCTGCTCCAGAAAAACTTCTTAATACTATTTTTCGTATTTACAAGAAGGGTTGTAGTAATAACTGTGGCTGTAAAAAAGTCGGATTATTTTGTTGACCAGTAAGTACCAATTGCCAAAGCCAGTCTTGCTCCAATGTTGGACCAAATACAACAAATGAGAATACTTACGATATCAATGAGGAGATAACTAATCTATTAATTTTCTTACAGCAATTTACAGAAATCCAACAAGGAGAGGCAGAAGAAGAAAGCGAATAAGAAGATATGACTGTTGAAGTGGAATTCGAAGATTATTAATTATACGACAATTTTTTAAAAGTCAACAATAAATCCGTTCCACTTTGATAATTACCAGCAGCAACATTTTTGTAATCGACATGGGATCGGTGGGGACTTTTGACATTTCATTTGAATACAAGATTTTTTTAAATGTTTTTATATTACATTAATTGAAATCATAAATAATTCGGCGGTTGGAGGCAAGTATTTATATTGTTTAAACAGCTACAAGGGCAACAAAATTTTCATTGAGAAATGTTAAGTGGCGCAACGATGGAAAAGTAGTACGTGATTTAACATTAATGTGTGATAAAAGTAAATGGATTATATGTGTTTTAGGTCTGTTTGTTAGTTTAAAAGAAATAAGATATCATCATGATAAATAAATTCTTACTGTGTAAAATCTTATTTTCTCGCTGCTTGCATTACTTTTCCTTGTATATAATATAAAGAACATTTGTCGGTATATAAATAATTATTCAATACCGATTTGTTTGAGACATATGAACCTAACGATTTTAAAAGTTTTAGCAATTTAAGTTAAGTATTTTCAATTGTAGAGCAGTTTTTTCCTCGGATTTTCCAGGAGTCAGCGCCACTGGTTGCAAAGATCGTTTACTATGTTAAAAATATTTATTCAATATTGACAAAATTTTTCAAAATTGTTCAAAAAAGGTTTGTTTCATAATACAGAAATTTTGAGTACGTTAGTTGTATTATTTTCCATTTTAAAGCAAGTTTTGGTTTAAAATATCCTATATGCGTATAGGATAATAAACAATTTCCGTTTTACAAATAATTTTGATTAAATTTGGTATATTTACTAATAATGAAATAAAAAACACTAACATTTTCACATACATTATTAAAGCAATATGATGATTCGTTTCATTAGCTTCATCAGATGAACGTAATACTTTGTACTTAGAAATTGAACCTATTGGATCTTAAATACATGAAATTTAATTACCTGAGAACTAATTTGCATACAAATGTAACTATTTACTGAAAATTTAAAATTCCACTAAGAATGCAATTAAATCAAAATAGATTAACAAGTAGAGAATTATTTATGTCCAATTGATCGTTAAGTAAAATATTAGAGTTTTTATACCTATTAATATCTGAGCTCTCAAGTAACACCAACTTTGATCCCTTACTAGCTGTATGAAGGATATCAAAATTGTCGTTAAATAAATGCTTTTCTTCCAAAAGGTGATTTGCAAAAGTCGAACTATTTTTATTTTTCAAAAATAATGTTTTATGTTCAATTATACGTTTTTTAAATTTCTTCCTGTTTGTCCAACATGTATCTTAGGGCGAGTCCCCCAAGTTAGCTTTTATACTGTAGACAATTTTTCTTTTTATTTTTATTTGATTGTTTTTAATAATAGAACCTAAAGTGTTATTGTTGTTACTGCGTTCAGGCCTCTCTTCTTTAAAAACATACTATTTCTTTCCGATGGGTCTCCAGTGAATGTTAATAACCTGAAATTAGATTTTGATCAACTATTGGTATGTTTATTTGTGACGTAATGATCTAACGATTCTGAAAGTTTTAGTGCATTCAATATTTTCTATTCTAGAGCAGTTTTTTCCCGGATACTCTCTGCCATTTGCAATGGCTGCAATGCAAAAAAAAATATATGAAAAAAATATTTTTAAGAAAAAGCTCTTATTTCAAAAAATTACTAAAAAGTGAAAAAAGATGTTTGTAATTCATACACCTGGAAACCAAAAGCTTTGGGGATGGTCATATAGCACTATTACATAGTTACTTTGCTCAATTGACCACCCCCAAAGCATTTGGTTTCCAGGTGTATGAATTTAAAAAAAATATTTTTTACTTTTACTACAGTTTTTTAAAATAAAAGCTTTTTCTTAAAAATATTTTTTTACATAATTTCTTTTTCGACATAAGCACACTCAACTCTTGAGCGATTTTCGTATTTTTTGCCCTGCTCTGTATACTATTTAACTTAAAGCCATTCTAAATGCACCTGAGATGATTATCGGACATGCAATAACTTTTGGCGGTATTTAAAATTTGGTTGTGCAATTAAAAAAAAATCCATTTGCTGCACACTTAATCGACCACACTGTATATCCTAGGTGTAGAATCAGGGCATTCCTATCATAAAAATGCATTGTCATCAAAAGTGAATCAACGTGTAAAATTTCAACTCTTTAGGATAACAAGAAGTGGTTCTAATTCAGCTTGCAAAACTTGACCTAAACAAACTAACACACTAACATTATAAGTTAAATAAAAGCTTTTAGTAATGCAAGGCAATGTACTCCAAATAGGATCTTTATAGCGAATGAACTTATCATAACGTTAGCTTATTGCTTTTAAACATTTAAAAACACATAGGTACCTATAAATCAACTATTTTTAACACACTAAAGATAAATGACAAAAGGTATTCCTTTTCCATCGCTTTGCAAAATTAACATTTTTCAATAAAAATGTTGTTGTTTACTCAAAAGTTATTTTTTATACTAAATTTTAATAAAATCTTTTACTTTTGTACTTGCAGCACAGGTCTGTTTAAATACCACAGAACGAAAATATTTATATAATTTATTTGGAATTGCTTAAACAATTTAAATGTTTGAATTCAATAGTCGGTAGTTTTGATATCAAATAATTTAATACAACAAACATTTTTTAAAAAAGATTCATCAAAATCGGTTCTGTTGTGGGTTGCGAAGTTTTGGTGACTTTTTTGTCTTTATTGACCTCACTACTAACAAATACAGAAAAAATATGCTACATATTCAATAAGAGCAATCCAATTTTACTATTTTTTAAGTAATCTAAAATAATTTTACTTTTAAATTATTCGTTTTAAGTTTTATCTTATTTATCAAATCAAGTAGCAATTACAAATTGAAATGTGTAACTCATTTAAAAAAGAACTTAGGAATTATGACTCTGAAAAATAATCTCTAGTGTATTTACTTCTGCATAGCCCTTGTATATCAACAAGAAGGTTAAAAAATGTGACATGAACAAATATTTTCCATTAATCTTTTTACACAACATGAAAGGAAAACGTTGCAAGAACATATAAAATTGCAAATGTATAATGCCACTTTCATTTGCGTGCGTAAAATACAAATCACAATAAGAAACGTTTATCCTTGCGACTAAAAAACCTTTTCGATCTTTAAACTCCGAACGTCAAAATCATAAGCGCTTAGCTATCGTCCCATAAACGCCAAACGAAGTTATCTCCCGGCGTTAATATTTTTATTGTCCGAGCGTATGAATCAGGAAACGATAGATCGACAAATCAGTGACTGGAATACCCTAACAGCTACCCGCAGAGCGTTTCCCATTGGTCCATCGCTAGAGAAGCACAGGCCTCGCCAACGTTATCCTGAAACCTCTGCCTGATCCTGGAGGATCAAAGGAATCGGAATAAGGAGTAGGGGAACTCCACATAGTATAGAGTACTTTCTTCACAAACTGACAGTGTACACTGCGCTCCGAACGCGAGTATACATACGTCACATTGTCAACCTCTCATATTATTACATAAAATACACTCGTATCTCAAAGATGTATTTTAGATAACTTACAGATACATTTTATTATTTTCCCGAGGATTTCAAGTGAAGTGTTGTGTGGTGTTTCGCCTTAATACGTTGAAAAAATGGCACAGTTCGCCAGGAACATTTCGTATTTAGTGGTAGTTTTATATTGCATCAATGCTGTAGCTTCGAGGAATAAATCACCGCTGCTAGATGAGGATCAAGTAAGGACCCGAAATAAAGCCGCAGGTAAGCGTATTTCACAATACCGATTATCCTGTGAAAAGCTTGCACACTCCATTTTTCACACGTGAATATGATGAAATTAAAAGGTAGACATAATTACGAGTGCATATGATTCCACGACAAATATTATTGTTTACATAGGCGCTTGCAGATTCGCAGCATAAATTATTGTGCATCAAAACAAATAAAAAAGTAAATTGAAATTTCACAGCACAATCTTTAACGCGCCACCTTTGACACTCGACTAATTAGCATAAATTTTGTTAATGTTGAACGTCGAGCAGTCATACGACTCGACGTTACATAGCCTTTCATTAATAAAATCCGCAATTTTATTATGCTTATCAACGTTTCGTCTACTTTTGTTCGCATCGATATCATATCTGTTAATTAAGCTGATAAAAATAATGTAATATCCACAAACAACGTGCCAAAAAGAAGACATTACGCTTATCGTCTGTGTTAATAGTTAAAATTTAAATACAATGACCATTAACATTTTCGTTTTAGCCAGTAATTATGCACCGAAAAATATCAATGTAAACCAGTCGCAACGTCAACTGCTACTCTAGTAATAGCTCATTCATTAATTTTGCCATTGGTAGCTCAAACGTGTTCGCAATAATAGCTTTACATCTTTAATCTGCCTTACTTTTGGTTTTCCCCCTAATAAGGGCCCGGACCACCTGTGGAGTTAATCCCTTTATGACTGTGAAAATAACCTTCAGTGATACGGAGAGGGTTACTATGATACTAACAATGGAGCGGAATTTTTGGCACAGGTGCAACTAGCGTCGAATATTACGGAGAGGTAAAGAGAAAACGTACAATAGCTATTTTAGAATTATGTAATTTTAAAATGGAATTAAGGTACTCGTCGCGCCTGCCTGTGGAGCAATAGGCACGGTATTAATTGTTTTGGTAAATATTTACAGTGCACATAATGTGTTGATACAGTGATCCACTATTAAAAATTCTTGATATGGTGCAACGCGTGTACACATATACAAATGCGATTTATACAGGGTGTCCTATAAGTAATGGGACACAGAGCAACAGCAGATTCATTACGTAAAAATAACACGATTCAGCCAAACTCACCTTACTTCAAAAGTTAGTAGTAACCGAAATACAGGAAATCAAAGTGATTTTTTTTTGTTTTAACGTTTTAGAGACATTTATTTTTTAAATATTCAATGCAATTAATTCAAATCATAATTTGGAGATGCACAGTTTTTCGAAATAGGCTTTGATTAAACAAAGACAATTACACGCTTTCAAATTTAGTTTCTGTCAAACTTAGGTATTGTTTGTCAGCATTTTGTGTGTTTTTGGAAAAAATCTCAAAATTAAGCTTAAAACGACAAGGCGTACATTGTTTTCAAATGTAGAAATGCCAGACATGGTCAGCGTATGTATACGTGTAAGAAAATTATAATGGGCGCCAAGCTCGTCGCCGATATATGGAAATGTGTCCAAACAGAAGGCAGCCAGATTTTAAAATATTTCAGAATCTTAACAGTAGATTGCGGGATATTGGTTCTTTTCGTCTCAAAAAAGATATGTGTTACAGAAAACTCGGAAATAATCTCCCAGCCAGTTTACAGTTTATCCGTTTGTTTCGTGTCCACCAAAACCACGATCCAATGATTTTAAATAAAGTGTTGTTTACTGACGAAGCCCCGTTTACTCGCAGATGTGTATTCAGCTTCAGAAAGAAATGTGCAGGAGACAAAAAGTCTACACTTCGTAAACGAACGCCGGCGTTCAACATGAATTTAAGATTTGGTGTGGATTTATTGATAACTATGTTTTGGGGCCGTATGAGTTAGACCATTTTAAATCACGAATTATACTTAAGTTTTCTCCAAATTTAGCTAGTTAATTGATGAGTTACCACTGAATTTAAGACATAATGGGATGTTTCATGCAAGATGGAGCTCCACCAGAAAATACTTAAATATTAATTCTTCTGATCGCTTGATAGGTTCTAGGGGCCAAATGCCTTGGCCTGCGCGGAGCCCCGATTTTAATGCTTTGGATATTTGCGTATGGGCGTACATTAAATCGCTTGTGTATGTGATACAATAAATACTGGAGAAAAATTGGTGATGCCATGGAATAATTTCGAAACGAATATTTATCTTTTAAAATTAGACAATATCAGAGGTATTATTTATTAAAAAGGAAGAAACACAAAGGCACAAAAAGTTATGACATTTAAGAGACACGTAAAATGCTGTAGGTAGCGCCCTTTACAGATAACAGCAAAGCTATAAACATATTTGAATTCTTTGCCTTAAAAACCTCTGATCACTAAATTTTATTAAAATATTTCAATTTATTTAGAAGTTATTTAAAAAAACAAACAACCAGATATTTCACTTTAACCCTTTATTTGTTAATTTCAACTTTTAAACTACGGTAAATTTGGCTATCTCATATTATTTTTACGTAAGGAATCTGCTGTTGCTTTGTGTATCATTATTTATGGTGCACCCTGTATGTCGGTCAGCGAAATATTTATTTCTACGGCAGACTTGAAAATAATGTGCCCAGGTAATTATAAAACCACAAAGTTATTCATAAATCAAGAAAAATTACTCATGTGGTTTTAAAAATATCATCCTGTCTGATCTAAATTTATAGTATTTTTCGCGTCTGCAGTCACATCTCTTATTTTTAATTTTGCTTTTGTCACACTCTAAATCTATCAGCAACTTGGTCGATTTCGAATTTTTTTCGCGGCTTTTTGTACGAGATTTAACAGGTTTGTAAAGACTTATGCAAATATTGTTGATTCGCAGGAAAAATGTATATTTCGATATTAAATCTTTGGTAGAAATAGCAACAGCGTGCAATAAATATTTGAAGAATAGTACAAATGTGATATCCGTGTTGAATTTTTTTTTTAAATCGCCAATATGTTCACGTTCTAATTCTAGAGAAAAAGAGAAATATGAATTAATTTTATTATCAATTTTTTTTTTCAAAATTATTATGAAACTAAATGAATATCTGAGAAACCCAACTGGATTAAAGGCTTTAAGTAGTATTTTACAAAATGTATTCAGTGGGTCAAATATTTACAAAGTACCAAGCACTTTTTTACGGAAAATGATCCCGGTCAAACTTACACAAATATGTTGTAATTTATGACCTTATTAATATAATATACGGCTTGTGAACGCGTGACAATTTTAAACCATCAACTTTATGAAAAAGCGCAAGAAAAATTTCTTTTTACTGATAGGTGTAATTTTTAGAATCCATTATCGGTATTTAGACTTATAGAAGTATATGCTTAACTCGCCACACAATACGCTCTAGTCAGCAGACAGTACGTTTACAATAATAACTATAGATAGCAGCATTCAATGAAATCTACTTTATTTTTTCGCCACTAGAGCGCACCACTGAGAGCATAGGTTAACAGAACTGTCAAATTCTGTGCCTAAAGATATGGGTACAACTTGTTTTTATTTTCGTTGTATTGTGTGACAACATGGAAATTTCAAATTATGGGGGTAAAAAATTAAGCAGAAATGTTTTATCCAAACTATTTATTTTCATTTTAGCCTGTGCTTTGTATAGCTACAGCGCAAAGAACATAAGTATGTAGTATGTGTTCTATGCGTCCGGCTATTTCAACTGACAACTGACCTACACCAACATCAGCGCACTCTGTCGGATGTTCAATGATAACTCATAATTCTATTCGACTTATGCAAATCGCATTTAGGCAGTGTACATCATGTCCATGGAGAAGCTGTATAAAAGTTGTAAATAACAAAAGAAAACTCTAGTATCAACATATTTTTTAACTTCTGCTCTCGCTTGACTTACCTTTTTTTTTCGAGTTTCAGCCATGTTTAGAGTGTGCTGAAAATAACTCTCAATTTTCAAATATCCAGCGTTTCCTCCAGATAGATGTCTCAAGCGAATAACTTTAATACCAGATTCTAATATATACAGCGCCATCTAGCTCAAACGCGTAATCTTAACTAGATTCTAAAATACAAAGCGCCATCTAGCTCAAACTTCATTCATTCATTTGAATTAACGTTTGAAAACTGTATGTTAAGGTACCGAAACTGCAGTAACGGGTATGTAAACTGCAGTAACTGCTTCCACAATCGATTTTTTAATATGTATAATTCTATCAAATCTCTATAATTGGGCAAGTACGGCTTGCACTTGGCGGTTTTTTAATCTTTATTTGAAACATATACATATGAGTCATTTTAATTGTTAGTAAAGTCACATATAAATCCCATATGGGACACTCCTTTGACCTAGCAGAAATGCCGCCGATGACCTCGGACTTTTACTCTGGATTTGACACGTCAAGATTAAATACGCTAGGGATGATTCGAATAAACCGAATCGGAATTTTAGTACCTGACTGTAGTTGGTAATAAAGGATTTTAATCGTATAATTATAATATCTGCATCATACAATACATTTACCTACATCTCATAATTCCTTACATTACCTATTTGTATCATTTGTATTTTAAAATAATAGTGAAATTTGTGCGTCTTACGAAAATTCACTCTTTCATGCAGCTAAACTATTTATGCGTATGAGTCTCGGCTCTTTAACCTGGATATATCTCTGCTAGTGTTGCACAAAATATCTTTGTCCTTTTCAGTGTCGCATATGGGATTTATATGTGGTAAAGTTTCTCGATTTTCAAATGATGACGGGATTTTACGTCTTAATGGGAATAAGAATAATCTTAAATAAAAATATGAAAACATCGTGATTACAAAAGGACATCCGGATATTCGGACGGGCGCAGACAATATTGGGAACATGGATTTAGGTCAGAACATTATTTGGGTACATTAGACAATTATTAAACTGGAAGTACTATGAAACACGCAGTATAAAATATGGTGTATACAAATTTCTCCAGAGATTGAACCCTCGAGAAACTGTATACGTATGTTGTGGTATTTACGCTATAAACGTCTTTATGATTTTAGTCATTCCAAAGAAAAATAAACATCTCAATTTGCGTTTTAAAATGAAAGAAAGAGAACATTTCGTTATTTAAGCCCAAAAATAGCTACCAGCATGCTCACATGAAATAATGGAAGTTGTGTAAGTTGTTATTAGAAAAATAAAAAATGTGTCAACACAAAATATACATTTTACTGTATGATCTGTACTGTATTTGTATGCAATAATACAAAATGTAGTTAAAGTCTGTGTGGAAATAAAAGTGTGTAAAGGCTCATTATAATAAATGCAAATTCTGTAAAAACATACCTAGAGTGTTTATTAGTAATTTCTTTCTTTTGTATATTATATTATGTTGGTGATCTGTACTTGTTGATAAAATTTGTTCAAAATACCCGTACTGCGGCTCTAACTAGGTCGATCCCTTTCATTAACATTTATGTGTGCAAATTCAAACATCATAGGAGATGTCTCATAGCTTAACAAAATTGTGAATTGTTATTATTAAGGAAATATTTAGATAAATTAAACAACAGGCGTTTATTTCATTTGTAAATAGATTTATTTTGAAAGTTCTTAGGCCACAACGTAAGTACCAAGAACATTGATGTATCTCTTAAACAAGGACTATTTCATTTCTGGAAATATGTTTACTCTGTGAAAATTTTAGCGACGTTTGATGTATTTGACTTCATTATCAAATATTTTATTAATTTATGACAGTAATTTCAGATTAACAATAGGCCAAGAATGTATGTTTAATGATTCATTTGTACATGATCTTTAATGTTGGCATGTAGAATGACAAACCACATTTTAAATTAGTGGTTTATTTAAGAGAGAATTGACGAAGGGAACACGGTATCTACATAGTAATAAACTATATAAAATACAAAGTAGTGTTGTATAAATATGCCAAATACGAGTGTTTTAAAATTCTTCCTCTGAATATTCTGACGAACTATTTGCGGCTCCTACATTAATAATGGGTACAACCCTTAAGAAGCAACCCTAATTTTTATTTTTCAGTTTACACTGCTGTTGAATCCCTACATCGGCATAATCTACTATTGAAAATAGTGTGAAATTGTATAATAATCATAAATAACGTTTGTATAACCTGTTAACAAAATTCTGAAACACCCTGTATACTGAAAATATTTTTCATTTTGAATCCTCCATTCAAAAACAGAATTCTTTAAATATTTTGCTCTTCTAATCGAATTATTCATTTTTTTCTTTCAATAATATACATGTACGAATTAGATAATGACTGCTCTGATATAAAAGTATGAACATAAACAACATGTCGTTCTCACTCGAGTATTATCAAAGGCGTTTAGCGAGTTTTATTATTATTTATATCCAGCTTAGCTAAGTTATGTTGCAAATTGGGTTATAAAACGAAATCCCTTTGATTATAAATAATAATTATTGGTATTAGTATTCTAAAAAAACATTTGCTTAGTAATCTTTAAGTTAAAACGGCAGGAAGGGATATATAAGTACCCAACCTGATTCCAGTAAACTGAACCAAGCACGTAAAATAAATCTTAAACGAGATGATATTTCAATTTTTTATCTCCTCTCTGATATGTTTCAACTTACTAAATTTATTATCCTTTCGTTTCTTTGATTTTTACAAAACTCAGCCAGTCGATGGGGAAATAATTTAAAAATTGTGCCCATTTGCATAAAATTCGTACAGAAATTGCGCGGCATAAAATATAGGACTGTTAAAATGCCGCAAGCCGAATAAGACGCCAAATAAATCTGCAGGTATAGGCCATTTGACTGCAGACCACTGACTTATTAGGAATTGACAGAACATAGCCGGCAAAGTACTTATACGTGAGCTGCAAGACAACAAATTGAATATGACGTCTGTTTTTGGGCTAAAGAGGGCATTCACGTGGCCCATTGCAGCCTTGGAGATACACAAATCAAAATTTTAATACGGTTTAAGTCATGCACACCTACTGTTATCAGCGCTGAACATTTACTCTATTTGTTCATTATGTTGGTATTTGTGCAGTTTCTTTTTAGTCCAAGTTTTACCTGAAGATTTGTTGGCAGGACTTATACCATTGTTTGAAAGCTTGAATAATATATTAATATATTTAGTTTGCGACCTTGCATCTCTTCGCTGCCTTGTTAACAAAATGGCGTCAAAATTAAATTTCTTCAAAATCTTTTTTCGTGTAAATTGACTACAAACAATCATTATACAAATTGAGGGAATTTAAATAACTAGTCCATAATTAGAACCATTTCGAATGGAAATGGAGTGCTTAATTTTCAAGTATTCTTCTTCTCTACTTATTTACAACAGCATGACAGACGTTTTGTGATTCAGGCATTATTCTAATTGATCTCCTTTTGCCGTGTGGCATGCCTGACAGCATCATGTCATGTCACGAATGGTTGAAAGTCGCACGACGAACTGTTTATTTTATCAACCCCTTGGTCGCATTACTCTCATTGGTCCATCGTTTTAGAAGGCGTAGAGAATCGACTTATTGATGCGATAGATTTCCCAGGTATGTCGCAAATATCTGTAGACCCACGTCTAGGCACCATCAATATGCCGTCTGTCTACCGTCTACCTCCCTAACGAGAAAAACAGTTGAACATTAGCAAGTTTAATCTTTGTGCGTCTCACCATATTTCTGTTTTGCCAAATTTTGTTCAACTAGCAAGTTGACGATCTTGCCATCTACACTCTTCATCCAGTCTCATATTCACAGTTGCCAGTATACCATCTGGTTAACCACCTCTCAGTCACCTATCCCTAACGTGCCTGGGGGGGGTTTTCATCTGCTAGATCTACATTTATGATTTTCGTTCCGTTGTAATTCACACTATATAGCCAAAGGGTATACAGATGGCTCTAAAACATAACAGGGAGCAGGAGCTGAGATTTACGGGATAAGGCCAAGAACGGAAATCCCAATAAGTCTAGGAAAATACACCACAGTATTCCAGCCTAAAGTAACCGCAATACAGTGGTACGCGAAGGAAATTGTAAGGCAAGGAACTGTTAATCAGTCGATAGTCAGGCTGCGCTAAAAACAATCGGTTCCATGCAAGTCGAATTGAGACTTGTATGGGACTGCATAAATGCATTTATAGACCTAGGAAGTCAGAAGTGTATCCAAGGCATGCATACGAGCATCCATTGGCAAATGGGTGCAAACTAAATCTCTGGAACGGTGGAAAGGTTTCCCACGACGGAGACAAGCCAAAGAGTTTTTTAAAGAACGATCGACCAAATTTCTGGGGGAGGACTTATTGTGCCAAAACAGAAAGGCCATTACAATAATAGTAGATCTTCTAACCGGTTACTGCCGACTTAATAGACATCTGAGTCTAATGGGTCTGGCAGAGGACGCAACATGTATATTCCGCCAAGAGGCAGAGGAAAGCTCAGTCTAAATATTGTGGAAAACCTTGATAGCCTGAGTTTCCCACTACTTGGTGAGGAAAATCCAAGAGCTGATAGTTATACTATGGGGCCCTTATCAAGGCTGTGAAGTCGGATACAGAGGACAAAGCTGGATGAGGAGCTCCAAGGAAAACAAACAGGAGTGGCACAATAGAATAGGGGGTGATGGTGGTCAAGGCAAATCAGCCAGCTAAATCTAATCTAATAGCCAAAGGTTCTCGAACTATTATTTTCAGAGAAAAGAGTTTCATACAAAACTTGTTATTTTGGACGCCATTGGAGGATCCAACGACAACTTACGATGTCGCATACTTAATACGTTAAGGAGCAAACTGTGTTTAAAAATTCCCCGAATTTATTGTAGGTAAAGCTACCCATTGCTTGGACTAAATAAGACTGAAAGCTATATTCGTTTAAGCCTCACAAATTAAAGTATTAAAAATCAGTAGATTGTCTGTAATCGTGCACGTAGGCACCTTTTGATTTATCTGGAAAGTGCGGTTTGTGCCATAAAATATAATTCTGTACATCGTGTCATTCAAGTGTTTTCATTATTTTTTGCGCGAAAACGATACCGGCAAATTACAAATCGGTGTTCGCCTGAAGGTCGTTTTAGAGTTAAAGTTCGAATTACTGTTAATTAGTTAAGTAGCGTTTTGTAAACAAGATGTTCGATCGATTAACCTGTACGATTCTCACTTTCTTACTCGCTCGTTTTATGCGCGTTTCTTTTATTACTTACCATATATCAGTATTATGCACCTTGCGGCATGGTCCAAGTTTAAAAGTAAAATACGTTACGTTTGTTCTTAAAACAAATGGGTACACACAAAATGCATATCACTGACGTCACGAGATAATTATATCAATGTTTTTGTAAACATTGGAACCCCTGACCTGGAAATATTGCCGAACCTCCACTAAGTCAATTAGTCATGCGCTGAGGATCGTCAACGTGTTCTTATCGTAGTACACAGAATTCAAAACCTACACTTGCATATGATGTAAGGAGATAAGGTGTGTTCATTTGGAGGTTTAATTTTCATTACCTCTACTGCGCGTTGCCAAACGCCTCTATATTGAGTATGTGTGGACACAACATTGAATTTTTTATATATTCTATAACATATTTAAATCTCTTTTCAACGATATACTACCATTTGGCAAAAATCGGTTTAATCAGTTATAAACAAATAAACAATGATATTAGTAGAGGCTATGGTTTAGTGTACTAATAAATAAACTGCGTTTGTTTTGTAACCCCATACAAAAATCAAGGGGACTTAAATCTGTGGACCTTGCCGACCACAAAACGTCACTATGTTTCTGTGCAATGTGTAAGTTAAAATAGCGTAACAATTTAAATTAAGGAAATATGAGGAACTTTCAAAAACGCACGAGTGTGGTTATTTTAATTGTTTAAAAAACTCAGAAAGTTAAATCAAATCTAAAAGCACCATTGAAGTCTCCAAAAAATTATCTAAAACTGTCTCCATTTAACCGAATTTCTATCTTCTATAACAACGGAGATATTAATACCTGCAGCGTCAACTTGGGACACTGTATATTAATTGTCTGCCACAAACAGACGTTCTCTTATATGTCTACTCTTTGTGAAAAATAGTTCAATGAAAACTGTTGCATATTTTAAATATTTTGTTAAACACGAAGGAAATATATTATTTTACAATTAAAGCTGTCGTAGGGATGGTTCTGACGGCTGCCAATTTTTTTGCCAGTTATAATGATGCAGATCACACAAGTAATTAATTGTATCGACAGTAATTTTTAATAAAAAAAGTCTGCTGCTTGCATACGCCAAATAAAAATTGTTTTGACCGACGTTATTTTAAGCGTTTTCAAGCTATAAAAAAACTGTAGAAGTATCAAAACAGTAGATATTTTACGCATCATCAAATTAGCCTGCATTTGTTTTATAACGTGTTGTGTCGCTTGGAGTAGATGACCTCAATCGAGTGCAGCTCCAAATAGAACTCGTCGCGACGCGGTCGCCGTTAGAACTATAATTGTTTGATCTGAGCGTCGTCCCTAGCACAGTGCGAATTTCGAGTATGATCATAGTTTAGAGGAATGTAGTGAGGCGGCCACAGCCCGCTAGTTTGCTCATTTAAAGAGAAAAATTTTAAAATAAAACTTTAAATTGTAAAAATAATTAATTTTCTGTTGGAAGACAGACACTCAATTGTGCCACATTTGGTTATTTAAGATCAAATTGCTCTAAAATTAATAGTTTCAATTATAAGACAACTAAAAACAATAACAGTGGGAAGGGCCTTAAAATGGTCTAAATTTTGATCGCAAAAATCCTTATCTGCAGTAATTTTCAGCATACAATATACAATGTGAATTAAAAATCACACCAACTGTGTTACAATAGAAGCCATACGCTGAAGAATGATATGTATTAATCATAGATTAAATTAAAACCTCTTTGGTATTAATTAATTTTAGAACATTGTATTTAATTTCATTGCATTGCATCATATCAGGAGGTAATATAATGTAAAAGTCCAATTTTCCGACAGAGACGTTTAAAACGCTTTACAGGCACTTGTTCCTTACGTTCGCGAATGTAAGAATCCTTTGACATTGCTGCTAAATCTTGAAAGTGCTGCTAAACATAAACGCTAATTCCATTAACACAGGTCACACCAGGTCGAGGCAACTAGACTTCAATTATGTAAGTTTTTTTACCTGTGGTGAAACCCATAATTGAAATGATTCAAAAAGTGCTTTTAAGATTAGAAAAGAAGGAAAACTTCAGCAAAGTTGCTTGTTACTACATTTTGAAAAAAAATGTAGTATACGTTTAGCATTTTTCCGACCATCGAAACTCGAAAAAAACGTCGGATCGATGTGAAAGTCATATCTATCGATTCGAGAGCAAATTTAGAAAATTCCGTCCGTCGGTCAGTCGGTCTGTCTGTCGGTCTGTCTGTCTGTCTGTCTGTCTGTCTGTCTGTCTGTCACGCCCAGCCCCCCTAATCCGTTTTCGGATTGCGATGAAACTTGGGTGGTTAATAGGAGGTCTTTAGAAAACCTTAACGCCGGAAGCTCGGCTCCGTTCGGAAACCGGAAGTACCCGATATAGACGTTTCGAGTTTTTCGGGAAAAATTGAATAACTCGATAACGGGTAGTCGGATCGAGACATTTCAAAAAAGAAATGGTGCCGCTGGCAAAGCTCTACAAATAAGTATACCAGAGGCTATGTCGAAAAACAAATGAAAATTGATTTTATTTTCAAAAAACTGGTTTTCTCAAAATACGCAAATTCCAATACTCATAACTTCTGTCAGTACCAGATAAAACGAGATTCTAGTGCTCTTAATGTTCTTCAATAAGATGGCTAAGGCCCTTATCTTTGTACTCCAAAAAAATGTTCTTCCGCATTGTAAAGCTCTTCCCGCTACACTAATGCTTGGGTTTAGCCAAAACATGCATCAGATTTTGATGTGGTGTAGACAACTGCGTAATAGAATGCAGTACCTGTATAGAAGTTAATTGTAGGGTATATTTCATAAACAGATTATCAAAAACATCAAATTAGTGATAAGTTATCAGAGCTATTGACAAGTGCTTTGATAAGATTCGTCATTTTCTTACAATGGTTAAGTAACTCAAGCGATAAAAAGTGTGTCTGAATGTTTCGTACAGTTTTCAAAATAGTTAGTTTATCAGCGAAATTTAACAATCCTGGCGCCGCGTTTATATTTAGAAACAATCATAAATAATATATTTAGCAGTAAAATAGCAGAACATAATGGAACTAATTGACAATATAGTACATTTTCCTTTCGTTATTCATCCAAAATGACGGATGAAGCTCAAGAGGGAATGATGAGGAATTTCAATATATTATTTGTAAACTACCAGAGAACATCATATTGAAAATTTACCTCATTATAAATTAGTATTATTCCTGAATATTAGAATAATTCATATAATTTTGAATAAAAGTAACATGAACCTCTAAAACATGTTTCTATATTTACCGTTCCCATAAAACGGTTTTTCATCACGTTTTGATTTTTGTTGAGCTCTGCCTTGAAGTATCTTTAATATATCAAGAAAATATGCTTTTCGGCGATCATATTTGTCACAATGTGGGCCATTACGCGAAAATTTAATGCCAACCTAATGTTGAATATTCTCCACACGGTATTTTGATGCCATTTAATTCAGAGTTGCTAATTTTAGATTGTTTCACCTATGGTATTATTAAAGAAGTATAAATGTTGAACTTTATGCTAATTTTAACCTTGTACCGACTCGATCAAGCTAAATTTAAATTTTTCCCTGTCGTTCACTGAGTCTTTTATATTTCCATACTCATCAATCTATTTTAAAAATATCAATCACACCCAATATTTCGATATAACGTTGATAGGAAAAGTCAACACAGTGAATTACGAAACTATACTCTGTTTGGAAACGACAGAGAGTAACAAATCACTCAGACAGAGTTCATCGATTGGAAATTTAATTTGCAATCGATCAAGTACAAAAAAGAGGGAGTTATTTTTGTTTAGAGAAAGTTACAGCGATTTATGAGAAGATATGTCGAAATCGCTTAAATTTTTGAGGTTATGGCAAAGTCTTGATACGATGGGGTTAAATAGATCTCGTATTCGGATTTAGCGTACCCAAAAACATGGTCAGACCCCCAGATCAGAAAGAAAATTTGGTAACTGTGTTATTGTTGATGGGGGGAAGATGATTTGACATGTTTGAATAGTTTGGACGTTTTCAAATCAAATTAGGTAATAATTGTGCCAAAAATGATGAATTATGTTAGTGAAGATGAACTATTATGTTAGTTTTTATTGTTATAATCGTAGATAAAGTATAATATTGAACTTGCGATAATGGTAATAATACACTTGATGATTTACAGCACTCGCCTTGCATTCTTGCTATTTTGTTGAAAGATTATACAGATATATTCTCCCATCCACTTGAAATCTTATTTAATTTGGCTGTAAAATGCTGTTCTTTTCCTGATATCTGGAAGTATTCTAAAGTGTGTTCATTTTATAAAAAGGACAACAAAATTGATATAACAAACTCTCGACCAATCACTATCATTTGTAACGTTGGCAAAGCTTTTTAAATTTCGCTGCATAATTATATATATCCGCATGTCAAAAACAGTATCTCCTCTCAACAGCATGGATTTATGAAAGGCCGATCTACTACCACCAATTTAATATGTGCTACTCAATATATATCTGAATCCATTGAGATGCAAGTTCAAACAGATGTAATATATTTTGATTTCACAAAAGCTTTCGACAGGCTTAATCATAACATTATTATTAAGAAACTGCCCAATATTGGAAATTTACAAACATTTTAAAATCATATTTCTCAGACAGAAAACAATACGTCGCGTATAATGGACTCAGGTCTACTGATTACTTATCTTGTTCCGGTGTGCCTCAAGGGCCTATTCTTGGACCACTCTCATTTAATATATTTATCAATGATGTAGCATATGAGTTAGACGTTCATTTTTTTATGTATGCAGATGCAGCTACTACCTAGAATCTCTAACATGAGTGACTGAATTAAATCATAAAATAATGTATCCTAACTCGGCGCTTGGTGTGTCGAGAACAGACTCACATTAAACGTGCAATAATGTAACTATGACATTTTCTACGAAGGGTACTAGTTATACATTTAACTACTCTCTAGAAAACGAACCTTTAAACTCGACCGCCTCGTTTAAAGGGGAATAGTAATTTTTGACAAAAAACTCAGCTTTGTCAATCATATAGACATGTTAATTTTCGACGTAAATAAAACTCTTGGTTTTATTATACGCTATGGGCGTGATTTCTCAAATATCTCAAAGTTAAAGCTGTTGCATTTTTCTTTTTTGCGAACAAGAGTATGCGTCTCTTGATTGGCAGCCCTCTTATAACATTCATAGTCCTAAATTAGAAAATCTACAACGTCATGTTCTTAAATCTCTATATCTAAAATCTCATGGTATAAGTATATCCACCAATTGGTTTTCCACAAAGCGATTTAAAAAGGTGATTCTTTATGACATTGACTGTAGTGAGATACTCCATAGACTTAATTTCCATATTCCGCGAATAAATTCAAGACAAAACCAAACTTTTACCTTGCTATAGCCCGGACTAATACCTTATAGTTTTCACAAGTAATTTTTATAAAAATTGAGTTTTCTAAAGTATTGGATTTACTGTGTCCCAACACGTCTTGTGGAACACTTATAATTGATTGAATAATGAATATTTAAGAGTTATTATGAGCACAAAACACAGTAAGTGACATTGAATGAGTAGCTGTACCGGAACAAAACACAGTATTAGCTAAATACCATTGGAAAACACAGTAAGTACTTTGACATTACTGTGTTTTTGCATGGTCTGAGTAGTTACTTTGTTTTGAAAATGGTGGTCATATCATCTTTCCATAATTACCACCACTTACCGTGTCAAGTGCAATGATGGGCAGCATCCGATTCAGTTGTTTAAGAGACCTTCCATTTCTATTTAAATACCTACGTGTGTCTCAATTGTCAATTTCCTACACCCAAACACACTTACTGTATATCTAATGTTTACTTTTTGAGTATCTACCAGTTACAAATACAGTAAATGCAGTTACTGTATTTTGCATATAAATAGGTAGGTATGTATGTACAGATTTCGAAGCTACTTAAAAACAAAGTATATGCTGCTAATCAAACATTTTTAAATATATTTTTACTCTGATAATGGAGAATGACAAATCAAAGCATTTACGAAACTTCTGTGAAAATATAAGACAATATCTCTTCAAATGTTGTGAGGCTAACATAATTTATTAAAAATCAATTTTCCCGATATTTAGCCCGACTACAATTACTGTGTTTCTACTTGGGACAGCCGTGCTCTAGCTATAACCAGAGCCAGCATGATCTATAATAAATAGGAGATCTTGTCTGAAACCATATATGTACTTATGCATTTTTTTCTCTCTTTGTTGTAAGTAAAAATAATATAGTAATAATAAAATAATAAAAATAGTTAATAATTTTATTAAACTACGACAAAACCCCCTAAATCCGGCTATGATGTTTGAATTTGCTGATGATAAATGGTTACGAGAGAGATCGATCAACAGACCGCCATAGATTGAATCGAAGCAGATAGAAATGAACGGGTATTTCGAACAAAATCTCCCTAAAAGTATAAACTTACCGATATGATATAATATATACTTGAGAGGAATTACTAATAAGCACTCTAATTATATTTTACAGGATTTGCGTTACAAATGAGCTTTCTAGTACATTTCATTTCCAAATAGACTATAGTCTAAATGAGATCGTTTAATAAGAGCAAGAAAAACTGTAAAATGGATTAAATTCCTGTGTGAACAGCTCCGAATACGCCGGGGTCAGGTGGAAAATAGTAGGCAAGGTGATTGGGTTAATAAATAAAAGGGAATAAATAAATATGTAAGCAATTAATTACCACAACTGTAAATAAACATAATTTGTCAGAAGCAGCAGTTATTTTGTTGTTCCCTAATAAACTCGCACATTATCTGGGAATTAATAAACATCATTTAAATTTAGCGTATGTTTTGATTACTTTTCGAGATACAATCTGTAGACGTATCCATTATATATCGAAGTTTTTTGCATAAGTGATTTAAACTCATACTGACATGAATATAAAACAAGGTTAAACATTTTTAATATTATGTGCGATAGTACTATATAATGATTAAGTCTTAAACAAGTCTTATTTCATTTTTTAAGCACTTATGAATGGACATTTATAATCAGCCTTATCGACCTTGTAATGCGTTCACAATTTCAGCAGACAAAAAAAAGGAAATTAAAACAAACCGCGAACAAGGAGTGCATTTGTTTTGCCCTTTTCGTCTCTGCATTTCATTTGAAACATGTATTTATTTCTGCAATCAACAGCAACAGTAATTACTTACAAAGTTTTCATTACTACTTAAACATTTTAAATTACAAATACGTGTACTTATATGGGATATATACATCATGAGCTCATGAAAGATGTACATTAATATCGTTGATAATTCTTATATAATTTAAAACCAAAATATATATGTAATCGCCTACTCGATAAAGCTCATAACGATTTCCTCATCACGTATGTTTCTTTCAATCCAGTTTGTCTGTTTAGTATCACAGTAACCTCTAGTAAAGTAAACTTTACGAACGGCAAGAGATATGAAAATTTTACAATTTTCGCTTTTTGGTTTTTCCGACCTACTTAGAATCGTAATAATTCGAAGAGCGTAATTTATAGTGTCAGGACAATACAATTACGGAATACTAACGTTTCGTTCACTATGAGTTAACTTCAGGCACAGTTTTGTGTAAATATAATGTTAGTTTTAGACTTCGTCTGGCAAGACGTTGTGAATAAAACCAAGAGAGCATGAAAAAATCAATTGAAAGTTGAAAATATATAAAACTATCTGTTCTTCAAATTGAAAAGAAAAGACGGTATTAAATTTGAAATAATTTATATCCTTTTTATCATATTGGAGACAATTTAAGAAAATTTACGCAACACAAGTGTCCCATAAGTGAAGATTGTGCCAAGTCTTAGCTTTTCTATACACAAAAGAGAAACCATTATGACACTGACAATCATTTTTCCTGATTCGTGATGGTTTGTGAAAATTCACTCGACAGTTATACTTGCTTGCATAAAATGCTTCTACGACGATGTTAGTGACCAGCTGACCAGCTGATGCAATCTAATACATGCTTGTTTACTTTTAACATTAAAATTATAAACCTAACCTCACAATTATCTATATATGGTATATGGTTGAGAAAGCACATGTAGTAGAACGAAGGAGCAAGGGGAGCAGCGGTAGTCTTGGTCGGTCACTTCTATCAACTTCTTGTTGCCGTGTCGGCAAGCTTTTCGAAGACACTCCACAATATCTCTGGTCACTAGTATAACATAACGATGTATGCAACCCTCAAATGCAAGAAGTTATTCTACAAGAGAACCTAGATACAAAATCGGTCATTGCTTTCTATCAGAGCTGTAACTCGAACGTTGGGAATGATAGGTAACGATTATCTGAGACTTCCGTCTACTCAACAACCTGTGTGGTTATGTGTCGTCTGTAGCATCATATCACTTTAACGCGTGATTCAATTTTAATGCAGTTTTTTTAATATCGAGAAGGCTTTTAGCAAGACTTCGTCTTGGTAGACCTTCAGGGACCTGCACATCGTCAATAAATGTGAAAGTAGTCGCATGAATTTCTTTTAAGTGAACAAAACTCTAAAAATAATGGAATATTATTATTTAAACCAGAACCATTTGGTTTAATTTAGTTAGTTCAATATAATGTTCTAATTCCATATATGAATCTAGAATTCACATATTAAATAATAATATTATTAATAATTAAAACAGCAGTCCTGAAACATTTACGAGTATAAGAAGGCAAGTCTCAAGAATACAATATTAAGTAAACTAGATTTATATTCTAAAAGCCGGTCTGTGGCCAGAGGGGCGCCAGAGGAACCCCCTGGTAATATTTGAGTAGCCCATGAGGAAATTTCAACATTCCATATGTCTATTTTGTATATTTTCTTAAATTATAAAGAATTTGAAATCCGATGAGCACCCCATACAATTTATTTCTAACTACAGACCTTCGTAAAAGTTCGTATTTGGAATCAGAATTGGTTATTCTCATGTAGATATGTAAAAATATGTTAAGGTTGGTATCACTGTACAGAAAGGATTTTAAAATAAATCAATCATAGTCGCGATGGTGTCTTATTCACACACACATATATAACATGGCGCAGTCGGTAGGATTACTGACGGGTTTTTTCTACTACTACGCACTTTTTTATAGCATTTAAACCTAACGGAGATTCCTCTAACAATTTTGATCTTAGTAATTCATCTCGTAGGCTGCAAATTAGTACACATTTTATTAAATTGTCTTTTAAATCACCAAGTTCACATCCATTAGCTACATTTTTTAAGCCTGTAGAAAACTGTTCAATATATTTACCAGGAATTTGTTTACAGGTGATTAATTTAAATCTTTCAGACTAAGTTTTATTTATCCAAAAATGATCTTCCAATTTTTTAAGAACAGCACTTAACTTTTTTTCTTCTTCAGGAGTACATGTGTATGTATTATAAATTATAAAATCTTCATCTCCGATGTAATATAATAGTTCAGCTACTTATTTTCATTTCATCGTCTTTTTGCGGATTTCATACATAACAATTGTATTGAACCGACTAATTGACATAAAATTCTTGTTCAAAATTGGAACACTATTCCATATTATTTCACGTTTTAAAATTTCCTTTATCTGTTTTGGTTAGTTAATTAGTATATTTCCATGACTAGGGTTTTTAAATACTATTATTCATACTTAGTTTAGAATGCAGCATGTTGCTGGCGGCAGATACAACCACATGTTGATAAATTTTGGCATTAAAACTGTAAGCCTATTTTACAGTATGCTATGACAACTAGATTAGACCCACATTTTTTATGTTGTAAGAGAACTAAAACATCAAGATTTATCAAAATCGACTATATTTTTAGAAGAGAATGTTACACAATTTAATTTGAAAGCTGTATCTGGAATAGTTTAAATTTTAAAATGTGTAATGTGAAAAAAAGGAAACAGATTTTCCCACCCAGTATAGACGTTCAAAGTCTCGTGATGTTTATGAGAAATTTCCATGTTATATAAAGAGATGACATTAACAGCAGTCGCAAACAAACTATTACCAATAATTAGCTCATCACTATGTCTCGTAGCATAATTAATTTGGTAAAAGTCTATCAAACATAATGTTCCTATTTTTTAAGGACATTCGGTAATGACTCGCATATCAATTACATTAACTTTAACAGTGCAGTAGCTTAATAGAAACAACAACAACAATTATAGACCGATTTTAGATTTTGTAATTCTAATAAAGGATATGACTTCAGTCTTTGAAATAGGCCGATTTTAATTAATTCGATTACCTTTTAAATTTAACATTATACAGGGTGTTTTTACAATATATGCGTATTTTAATTATGTTCGCTTGTGAAAAATACCTCATGATATGTGAATTTCTGACAACAATTGTGAATTCCGAAGGAGACAAAGATAACATAGCCCATTTACTCTTTCACACAAAGTTGATATTTTATTTCGTAAAAGTAAGTGATGGTAGTTGGTTTAAAGCCTCCAATCGAAAATTTTGTACAACCGATACAAAGGTTTGTTCATTAGGAACGCGCACATTAAGAAATCTTTCATAGAAATGAGCCTGGCGTGCCTTCTCCCCGGCCGCACTATATCAAAACACAATGTTTGCCCACTCAACATTTGTAGTAGGATGCGCTATTGCCTACCTACACTTAAAAACATAATCATTAACTATTACCAGTACAATCAGTACGTATTTTGACAGCAGTAAATACTATACTATTAACATTTGTAGCTACTGTTTGCATGTTGAATTTCTTTTTGATCGCACTAGTGAATGCGGAAGAAGATTAGGATCCTAATAATATATAGAAAGACAACCACATGAAATTGTTTGCAATATTTAAAATGTCTTCTGGTTTAATTTTTTTAAAGTTATTGGTTCATTTTTATATGAAATTAACTCTTTTGCAAATTGATCAAAAGGCAATAAATAAGTTATTCATCAATTATTTGTCGTATTTACAGTTTACAGTTATAAAATTGATGCAGTGTTAAATATAATAAAATTTGCAACAATATCATTAATATTTACTGCACTAGTGTCAACCAAAATAGTTAGGGACCGGGGAAAAACAATATAAACTTTTGGAAATATAACATTCAACGAAGTGAATGCAAAACTTCAGAATTCTGTTCAATTCCTAATTAATAGTATAACTTGTTTTTCATTCTTTTGATAAGCCAACTCTATAAAAAAAAATGTACAAACAAATAAATCTCTCTTTACTTGCATTAAGCATTTTCCCTGTAACTCTGGGCTCGATTTCCAGCCTCAGTAATGACGGTTCAGAATGGTTTTGTGTCCATTATTTTTTCAAGTGTCCCTTTCAAGTGTCGCCTTTCCACACAAGCTCTGCTTCTGAAGTTGGGAGGTTGAATTGTGATGTTTTATGTATTAATGATTACTACCATAAATCGTCATTAGTTTCTCTGGGAAGTGAACTTAAACGAGCTGAGCAACTATAGTAAAATAAGTTGTCTCTTCGTTAATAGTGTTATCAGTGACGCATCAGATGCCGTAATGAAAGTGTGTAAAATTATCTGATGTACACGGTTAGGATGTTGTTTTAAAGAAAAATATGATAGTCGCCGACAAAATTCGGGTCAGGCTATAAACATTTAATTAGCATTGTGGCGTGATGTGTGGTTAGATAAACAAATTTATTGTTTTTAGTTTGTGATAAATATCAATTGTGTTAAATTGGATTAAGGGGACCTTTATCTGGCTAAATAACAAAGATTTATGTTCATTAAAAACTCATAATTTCGTTCAACGTATATATGTATATGACATCACTTGCAGTGTTATTGAAATTAATGCAACTTTTACAATTATAGCGCTTCGCGTGCACAAAATAATTTAAAATAAATTCGTTAAAGGCGAACAGAAAGAGTGTTTTACATTCTTCAACTTGTTGCACCTTTTACCCGGTCTGCCTAATTGAAAGCACCACACTTTGAACGGTTCCGAAACCGAGCTATAAAACGGACACCGAGTCGCCCTAACAGGTAACATGAGCTAAGCAGTTAATTCTGACAAAATGTAAAACTAGATGTAAACATCATATTGAAATTTTATATAATTGGTGGAACATTCTACGGCTATTTTTTAAACTAAATTTATGGTCTAAATCAAAGTATTATATTTTTTTAATTTATGGTACCCTGATGATGCCAACTTGGTTGGTGAAGTTAGTACACCTTGTAGTATTTGTAATTTCTACGAAGAGTTAAATTAAATTTATTTTAATAATATCATCAGTGTTATAGTATTTCTATTGTCAATTTAATAATTCAGTCTGAAGCGTTGCTAACGGGATAAGTCATTACGCAGCCTGTTTGCAATAGAATAACACCCGATACCGTGCTTGAATATTGCAAACGATATCCGTATACTAATATAGTTAACCAGATGTGTCATGCGCTTACATCAATCGAAAGTACTCCATGGTTTACCTGGCTCACCATTACAAGTCCATTACTTGCTCTTCGTTCATTCTTTATATCGCCAGTAGCATAGCATAGCCATCATCATAATCTAAGGGATTGTTATTAAGAGTGTAGATTAAAGATTATTCAAGGGATTAGTCAAGGGGGGTTGGGTCTTTAGCACTTTTTCATCTCGACCTAAAAGATCTTTTGTGAATTACCATGCAACTAGTTGTTGCGTCAGAGATTGTCTGCATTCCCAAGCTATTTTAAATTAAAAGGTGTAAAGCCTGAAAGCCTTTAATTCTGCCTAGCTATCTGAAAGTATATAGATCTTTACCCTTCGAGTGTACAAATTTTTATGGGGAAAACTGTTGGAGAATTGCCTAAGGCTCTCAATATCCTACATTTGGACCCCCGATACCGTAAATGAACGTAGTATCGCGTGTCTGAGGGATACGATAGAAATTTATAAGAGGCAAGCGCCAGCTGTGCCTTCGCAAGGATATCTAGCTATATCCACTCTCATGGGGGATTCTAGTCATTCTTAAGACTCCCCAAGATGAAAATAAATAAGATTATATATACTGTGATTGCTATAGTCTGCTCTCCGTCGTGCTTTGATGTCTAGCGGTGCACTTGTGATGAGATCTTAAAATTAGCACTTTTTAGAAACACTTCTTAGACTCTTAAGACCGTCGCGCATCGATAGATTCTGTGAGTATTCGGATTGCTATACAAACTTGACGGGATAGAGGATTGACGCCAAGAGAATTAACAACACTTCTTCATCTTTTATATTGATTTAATGAAGACAATTGGCATATTGTGGAGAGAGTTTACCTGCAAAATAATACAGTAAATATAACATGGGCAGATTAGTGTCTATTTGAAAATCTACGGTGGCTACCACTTTGATGCTCGTCGAGCGCTTCTGTCAGGAAACCAATGTACAAAACGAATAACTTCATATTCCCCAGTCGTAAATAGGTACATTTTTTACTCAGAACTCAGACAATATGATACTGCATTTTGCGAGTCGAATTGAACCTTGAAAAACACAAATATTTTCTAGCCTAACGAGACTATGTCCTCGCCCGTTATCGAGGACGCAGCATACGGTGTCAGTGGTTATATCTCTCCCCGAGGTCACCCCCCCCCCCAAACTGCCAAAAGCTACCCCCGAAATGGGTAAACCGCGTATCCACCCTCTCCTACCAACCAAACCCCCGTTTTCGAGGATACTGAGCACGATGGTGGTGTTGAGACCCCTCCTCGACCCCAGCCAACCCCTCAAACGCCCAAAATCCACCCCCAAAGGGGTGAAATGTGGATAGGCCATCGTCTCTCGGCTAAGCCCGCGAAAACCCTTTTTTAAACGGCCTAAAACCACCCCCGAAAGGGATAAACCGCAGATAGGCCATCTCCTACCAGCCAAACTTGTGTTACCCCCGTTTTCGAGGGTGCTGAGCTCGATAGTGATGTTGGATCTTCTACACGAGATCAGTCGTGTAGGCATTAACAGTAATTGAGTTTTTGCTCATATGCCAGTGGACGCAGAGAAGGTATCTTGCACGTGGGCAAGCTATAGTAAAAGGGTCGACGCGGAGATGCTGAAGTAAGAGTGTAATTATATTTGTGTCCGTTCGGTGATCGAGGAGAGGTCGCAATATTTTTTTCATGCTCAACATCCTCGAAATAGGGGGGTAACACAGGTTTAGCCGAGAAAAGACGGCCTATCCGCATTTAACTGATCTCGAGGGTGGTTTTTGGTCGTTTGGGGAGTTGGCGGGGGTCGAGAAGGGGTCTCGACATCACCATCATGCTCAGCATCCTCGAAAACGGGAAGTATCATGAGTTTAGCAGAGAGAAGACGACCTATCCGCGTTTCACCCCTTTCGGGGGTGGATTTTGGCCATTTGGGGGTTGGAGGGGGTCGAGGAGGGTTCTCGACATCACCATCGTGCTCAGCCTCTTCAAAAACGGGGGTAACACATGTTTGGCTGGTAGGAGACGGCGGATACGCCTTTCGGGGGTAGCTTTTGGCCGTTTGGGGGGTGGGGGTGACCTCTGTGAGAAATTTAACCACCGCCATCGTATTCAGCATCCTCGAAAACGGGGGCGTGACATAGTCTCGTTAGGCTAGAAAAAAATTGTATTCCTGTCCTACTTACAGAATGCACTATGACGCAAAGAGCAGTATACACATACACATGGCATAAACAACTGTCGAGTTATCATAGCCAACGGTATGTTTGTGTTTAATCATTGCCAATGTGATTTTTTAAAGATTTGTAATCAGAGCCATGTTCACATTGTAACACTTTTTCTTTACAGTCGCTACTCTTTTTATCTACCAAAGTATGTTGAGTTTATAAGCCATCCTGTATAGAGAAAATCGAAGCCAGTATCATTTTGACACAATTTTGACAACAGTACATTAACGCATAAGTAGTAGAAATGACACAAGTCGAAGATGAATTCTCAGTAAAAATATTACCTCAGTTATGGAATTGGCACGCGTATAATAGACGTGGCATCATTTTCAGGTTATACGGTTTATTTTGCTTGTAATCGGATACGTGGAGGTGTTTGCACGTATTCAACTGCCTCATTTTTTATTAGTGCAGATCCTACGTGGTACGGACCGAGCTGCGAGACCGCTTGTTTGTCCTAGTTTCCGACTGCTTGTCTGGCTAATTGGAAGTAACATTAAGATGTCATTAAAAAAACTGAAATTTTATAAATTCATCTTAACACCTTGGTCTGCCCCCGTAGGACACCTACATAATTTATAATATAATAAACACTCCCAAAAGGATCACACAGGTGTTTTAAATAAGTATGACATAGTACTTGTGTCTGTATACAAATATCTGCGCTTTTTTTTCACATTAACAATGGCAGAGATTTTTTCCATTCTGTTCTCGTTCTTGAACGTCGAGCCAACCTACACCTACGTATGTGCTATGCTTAATAATTCCTCTAAGCGGAACTCCTTTTCGTATTAGCATTCAATAATAAGTATTCCAAGTTTTTTTTCTTCGGTTGTATATGTTAATTCTGTCTGTATTAATGATCGGTACCTTTGATGAATATGTTTATTAATGTTGTTAAACTTTTTGTGAAGTGCCAACAATAGATTTCGGTGGGTAGGAAGTGTTAGGACCACCAAATTCTAAATATAGGAAAAAGATAAAACATGCTCGAGTCGCGGCCATGTTTTTGCAATACATTACCAGAACATTGACTCCAGTACAGCTGTAATACTGACATATTGAGAGAATAAATGTACTTTTATATCTGGCGCCGTCCTCGCGAATTCGAATTAAATTAAGATTAAACAGACTTAATTATCGAGTTAATAGTATGATAATAGTGTTATTTATTGCTACTCGCTTGACGCTACCACTTTCAGGACTTAAAACATTAATTATTATTATTTACTAAATAAATAAAAACTATAAATCTTTATCCGAACACCTACGCGCAGAATGATACTCCCAGATATAAAAAGACGCAATATTTAATCACTCTACACTCAAGTTAAAAAAAAAACGCAATAATACAATCAATAACTCCCGAAATTACCATAATTAGCAGAATGCTGTAGTTTTGATAGTAGATATAAGTTTGAGAGTCCCCTTAACGGGAGAAGCCCCAAGCATCCCGAGAAGGGTAGGAAAATAAATGACACCCCAAAAATAGTCTTTTGGTTTGATTGTAAAAACAAGGAATTTTATCGAAAAAATTTCAAACAAAAGTGGTACAGCATAAAATTTTACATCGAAAAGTATTAAGTGCACGGCCACGTCGGCGCACCGCACATCGCACCGCACGTCGCACATCGCACCGCACGTCGCCTATCGCACAGTAAAATTAAATGAACCATTCTTTTAAATGAGAGTAGACATATCGGCGCCCCTCGCACATTGCACAGTACAATTAAATACAACCATTATTTTAAATGAAAGTGACCAAATCAACAACTTGAGCCTCGCACATCGCACAGCCTTCAGCACGGGCGATACCGTGTTTGTGAATCCCGATTTGCTACAAAAGTGATAAAAATGACTGCAGCAGTATGATTTTAATAAAATTATGGAAAGAAATAGCTGAACAATTAGTACAATTTATGTTGTATGCAGACCAGACTAGGCCCGGCGCTGTACAATGTACAATTATGATTATTAAATATATTTTTTTATATTTAAGAAAATGTTAACATATTTCTTACTTTTAATATTTGCCTATTCTTTATCGTTGAAAAATATTAGACGAATATTGAAAATTAATAAAATTGCAATTACCTTAAATATAAAAAAATCACATTTTGAACTTATAACTGTCAACGACAATTTTTTTTTTGTTTCTCTGATAGTAAATATATAATGCGACTGAAGATACAATAATTTAATAGATTATTATTTTTAAATGCTTTGTAAATTTTTAAAGATATAACAAGTTTTCGTATAGTTACGCGTAAACCCTTAAACTTTGATCGCGTTTTACACTTTTCCTATTAGATATAGGTAAATAATGCTTTACCTTTTCAATGTAAAATTCTATGCTCTACCGACCTAGCTTTGAAACTTTTCGATAAAATCCTTCGTTTTCACGATATAACCGAATTTTATTTTTATTTTTCTTATGATCTTCTCACAGTGCTAGGGTCTTCTTTTGGGATGCGTTCACTGACGCTCGAACATATGTTATCATAAATGCAGCCTTCTGCCAATTATGGCAATTTCAAGATTCATTAACTGGACTATGATTGTAACTAATAGTATCTAATAGAAGGTCACCGACACAACGTTGGTAGAAATTATAGAAAATGATCTCCACATCAAAGATGCTTCGGTAATTTTTGTCAGATTCTCAAAGAAATATTCATTTTTTTGTTTTCGATGCAATATCTCGCAGCAGCGAACAATTTAGAAGCTAGTACAATTTCCTAAAGGACAAGGGCAAAATCATGTTGTATAACAACGCAATTTGATAGAAGGAAAAAAGACCGTTTAGAATCGAGTTGTGGAAATCGAGGTTGCAATGTTTCTGGACATCAATATAGATGCGCGGCACGACAAAGCCAATAAATCGACTTTCACTAAATAACATTAAGAATAAAAAAAATGAATAAACATAAGTTATGGAGCTAAAACTTTCATCGCAAGCAAGTTAATTCATAAATGTGTCACCATTCACTACCCTAGAGATAAAAAATATATTTTTGTTCTAGGAATTTGTGGCGTAGCTCTTTAAAAATACTGTGCAACATTTTTATCAAAATCTAAAATTGAGCATATTATTCATGCACCAACACTTCAAATGAAAATTTCGACGCAGTCTAGGTACAAGGTCTATTACGTCAGTGATTTTATATAAATTATGTCTTTTATCATTTAATAAAAAGATCTTTAAAGTTATTGAACATTTATTTTATGATTGTTTTTTATTTAAATACTTTCAAATTTTCACACGAATCTCCAATGATGAGCTAGAATGATACGAGATATTGTCTTTTTACTTTGTTCTTTTCTAACGTTGCCACATATTATTAGGTCACCAGATTACAAAATTTTAACAAAATAAAATATGTAATAAAACAAAATTATTGGTGTTCGCTAAGGAAGTATATGTGTCCACTTCTGCTCTTGTTTCCAGTGGCGGACTGACAATGGTGGCGTGGTGGCGATAACCACAACGCCCCCGATCCAAAACGCCCTCCTCACGTATTAAGAACCTTCGTGGACATGTGACATGTGCCCTCGCCGCCCCTCGGTGCAAATCGCCACAACCACCAACAAGTGTCAGTCCGCCACTGCTTGCTCCTTTAAAGTTAAATGGAATCCAGAGCTCCTAAGCTGGTATGGCTTTAAGATCATACTGTTAAGCATTACACCCCCCAGAGGCCTGGCGAGTGATACGCCCATGATACTAATAGCTGAAATTAATTACCAATGGTTTGGCAACCAGTAATACACGCCATCTCTTCGGGAAGCTTGTAGATGGCTCTAGAGTTATATTGTTCTGGAATTGAAAATCTCTAGATGGATCTAGAGGCAATTTTAGAATATATAGTATAGTATACTAAAGTGAAGTTTGGTAGCGATAAGTGAGGTTAAATAAAGCGTAAAGTTTATTTTAGTTAATTAGAAGTATTGTGTAATCAGTAGATTATTAAATAAAGTGTTTACCCCTTGTTAAAATTATTTAGACCCCACGGATTCATACAGGGTGTTTCCTAAGGGCGGAAACACGTAACAATACTAACCAAAGTCGTGTTGACTGACGAAAATTGGTAGAGTTTTAACACAATGTGTTTCCTTGTAAAGATATAAGTTCTGTTTAGAAGCATGTTATATATTGTATGGTAAAAAGATTAAAGATATGTTTATAAGACAACCCAAGATAATGAAATAAATACAAAAACTTGATTTCAATCGATAAACTAATCAGAATCACTTACACGTTCTTGCCACGAGGAACACATTCTTTCGAAGTTGTGAATTACATTAGAAGTCGATACCCTTAGTTATCATTCTATATGTAATTGAAATCTGTCGAGTATTTAGTCTTCAAAAAGACACTGTAAAAAAAACAATTTTGTAGAGATAAAAATGGGAAAATGTATGAGTAAAGCTAAATAATTCATTTTTAAAGCTAGAATTTACTCGTATTTTTATCATTTCTCACTTTTAAGTAAGGAAAATTTAACACGTAAACCAGCCCAAAATTTTGGGAGTAATTTCAAAGCGAATTTTTGCTTGCTATTGGTTGTAAGATCTATAAATGTTTATTCCTCTCCCAATGAGAGATCAACATATGTTTAGTAGTAATCCTATTCAAATGGTATTCTACAAAAATGAGGGCATATCGAAATTTAAAGTAGGCGCAGGCAAGAAATGCAGACACCTCATCCAATAAAAGACACATTTTGACGAAATCATCAATGTAAATATATTTCCTAATTCATCCTTTTACAAGATTCATACTGAATTCAACCATTGAAGTGTATCCCACAATACATTATGTAAGATTAATATGTAGATATCTGGAAGAATCTGGCTCGAAGGACCGAAAAAATGTTAATATGTAATATGATACTGAGTGCGGTAAGCTATTGTTAACTGCACACATATACGTGATATATTTATTTGCAGTAGATAATCAAATGAAAAATCTAACACCCAACCTTTATCTTTAGTGTTTAATGTCAGTAACGGAGGTTCGTACAAAAAAAAATTACTGGCACTATTTTGACGCCATCTACATGCTCCTGAATTATTAAGACGAACTTCTGGGAAACCCTGTATATTATGTGAAGTTAATGTGGAGGTCAGGTTCTTCCCATTTTACGATGATGAATATTAATAACCTATAAATGTCTGGTTAAAATTAAATTTACACTAAAAGCAATCAAATGCAGATAAAAATGTTATAAAATCGTCATAAATAAATATAACCTTTTTTAAAATAAATATCTCATAATTTTCAGATTATATACTATAGTGTATAATTATTTTATCTAACGCTTAAAATGCATTTAGGATAAACACTCGAGGCCGCGAAAGCCAAAGATAACATAAGTTTTATGAAAAGTAAATCGTCACAAAAAAACCAACTTCATATAGACAAGAGAAAAAGGCTATATATAAAAAACTCATTAATAAATGTTTCACTTTCTTTTTTTGGGTTGTGTTACTCAACAATAGTATTTTTGACCTCTCACCAGACGGTTTTTTTTTTATTCTACAGATGAACGATCGATATGTAGGATCGCATTACGTAACGTCGGTTGTGAAACGGTGTTGTCTATCTTTCCCGGAAATGAACATTAGAAACTGCAATTTATATTGAATTTACCTTTTCCGTAAACATATTGGTAGAGGAAGGTGTATTTAATACGCCGATGCGCTCACAGTCTACTAGAGGTGTGTCGTCTGTTGGTTGGCATTGAAATTGCGCCAGGCTCAATATAACATGACTAATATATCCTGAGGCCCATCTGGATGAAATGTTGGCATTTTAGCGGCGTTGCCACGTCCGCTAAATTGACGCAGATCTGGGGAAATTGTTTTCTAATAAAATTTTGTTGCATAAATCACTTTAGTCTAGCTTTAATGATGGATAACGAACTATATCTAGAATCTGGTGCTGAATTACGCACAAATAAACAGCAGGTATTTGGACTAAAATGATATAATTAATATGATGAATAAGCCTACAAACACAACAATGTCTCAGTCAATAGTCTCTTGGTTAATAAGGTTGGTCGGGCAGAGATCATTAAAAAACTTTTTAAAATTTAACATCAATGCCTCTTTGGTCCGGACAAGAACTTTTCGTACACGCATTTTCGCAAAATATCCCAATTTAATGTTTTACTTGCCAGTTCAGCTTTCTTTTTTTTCTTATTTTGTATATTTAATCAAACATCTTGATAGCATTTTGCTCTTAAACTAAAATAAAACATACTTAACATCAATCATGTTCCATGCCTCTAGAGATCACCCTGCATGACGGATATGGCCTAATTTCAACAGGAAGTATTTATTACAAAAAAAATGAAATCTTTTTTACGATTACTATACTTCCAATCCACTACGACGATGTGGAAGCAGAAATATACTTCAGACAAATTCGTAGATTCCTTTTACCGTTTTAAATCCATTGAAATTCGAAAATTATTGACCTACTAGATCACTAGATCTTACTCTGGACTCTTAAGTTATTTCCAAGAAATAAATTATATTATTTCTCTTTATATCTAGAAAATAGAAAAATAGATCTCTATTTGTTCGGTTCAGTCAATGAAGTTATTAGCTACTTCTGAAATCAATTAAAGATCCAGCTTGGATATCTAATATTTAAATTATATAATTAATGTGTATACTTTAGTAAGTTGGGAAATAAGGTAGTCATTTATTTAAATTCCGATGCGTAGATCGCACCCAGAAATAAGAGAATCGTAGGTATAAAAGGCCTAGTTTTCACCAGTTTTCAGCTAATATAACTTTAGCTCTCTGAACTTTGATTTACCTAAACTGGAATGTCTGTTTCTAATTTTTTCTTCCTGCTAACAATAGAAAGTGTATGCATTTTTTATGGCTGTGTAAGCTAATTATGTAATCTAGTTTATTGTTTTTTAAATGTCCCTACTTTTCATTGCTACAGAAACTTTCTATTTATCCCGTTATTATACAGAATGACATATATTAACTAAATAAATAAATGTCACCTAGTTGAAGACAAACAAAACACAAAATGTACCTTCTGACAGATGCCTTATTATTAGTTGCTTGTATAACTGGAGTTAAATGCCAGAGTTTGTATAAATACTTACTTACATTGGCCATATAAGCATTTAATGAATCATTAATGTAATTTACAACGGACAAAACTATTAAAAAATACATCTTAATAAACAATAAGCTAAAAGTGTATTAGTTGTTGAAATATATATTTTGTACTTTGTCTGTTCCTATGAATGTGCGTTAAAAAATGTAGATAATACCGGTCTCGCCTTAAAATTTAAATGTCTTTGTAGGAAAACTGGCAACGGTGTATTTTTCCAAGTCTAGCGTATTATAGACGTTACATCCTCCTCCCTGTGTCTTCTCCACGCTTATTACTCTCACTTTCAGTCTTGCCTTGCCAATTTTTTTAATTACATATATCTGGTGTAAAAATTCCAACAGAACAATGCCAAACTTTGTTTCCGGTTGTGCTAGGATCATTAAGCGTATTCCAACTCCTACACGCGAAACTGCATGTGCAATGTTCAAATTTTCATAAGTATTCTTGTTTCACGTAGCGTATGAATATATAAGTGATTATTTTGCAATAATCTTTGTATCTGAATCGGTTGCTCAAGATCACAGCATTCGGCCGCTGAAATCCTTTGAATTCATATATAGGCAACGCTTTGTGTATTTTATTGTTAAGTTTACCAAATACAGAAGCAGTTTGCCTAGTATAAAAGCATGCAATTTCAAGAATTCTTACAATAACGATATTTCTTCTTAAAATCAAAGCTAAAGTAGCATTTTTCCAACACAAGCAGTGCATTGTATCTTCAAAAAAGTGACTTTGAGCCTTGATATGTCTGGTCGGCGCATAACAACTTAACCATCAATAATAGAGGATTGTCATTGGGGGATAAAATGATTCACTCACGTTCTGCATAATTTTAAAAAATTAAGCCTTTTAAAGCATTTGTTTTAACGAGAGCTGCATTTGTGTAAAATTTACATTGCTTAGAAATAGAAGGAAATCATTTTTTTTATGATAATGTTAACCCCGTTATGACTATAACGTCGTTTTGTATGAGCTGGCTCATCTAAATTTTTGTATTATATCATCGAAATTTGTAACTGATTTCATTACGGAACTATTGACATGCGCTTCAAATTCATTTCAACCCTTTTCTACATCTTTCTTAACCCACACGCAGTAGGACTATTCTACTTTGAAATTACACATTGGAGGAAATTTTCATGCAATATCTGCAAGTCATTTACGCGTATTTATCACATTTCGATTCCAGTAATAGATAGAGATAATTATCATCTTCAATTTGTTTACGTAAATATCATAACTCATAACACAAGCCACATATATTTGACAGCTTTCAAATGCAGAGCCCAAGGCTTTTCGAAAGATGATTACATATTTCGAAAAATGCAGATAATGTCCGTTATCCACCGCCAGTTTCGGAGCTGGAGATCTAACCTAGTACACGATAGATCTAGTTTGACCAAGAATGCTAGCCACACAGCACGCTAGCCCACTGCGCTACCGTTCCGGAAAAGGTACCTTACGATCAAAGCTTTTTGGTAGTTAATTTTTACATAATAAATGTCATTGCTTGTATATTAGGCAGAGACAGTTCAGTTTCTAATGAATTTCTGCTTGTTTCTGAGCACCATCAAGGATGGTGCTCAGAATGCATATGAAAAGATACTTATGAATTATATCTAAAAAATTGTAAGGAAATATATATCCTCAAATAGAGTCGAAACCATCGAGAAAACTATAATAAAATTCTAATACAACGTGCATAAAAAATATTAAAATTATGGCGTTATTGAACGCTACTTTGTTGAACCACTGTAATATTTTATTTATTATTATACAATTATATTATTAGTATGTTAACGTAACTACTACAAGTTTCGGTAGGACAGGTTCTTGTCATTAACCTTGTCGGTATTGGTTTTCTATATTTCTCATAAACAAATCCGATATCTGACGCATCTGTGCGGTTTTATTTGAATACAGTCGAACAGATATCAGTGTAGGGCAAGTAAATACTTTTAATGTTTTGTTCTTTCATTTTTTTGCCCATTTTGAATTGATCCCTTGTATATCTTCTTAACGAAATGGGTTAAGATCTAGAGCTCAACTTTTATTTTTGATTGATCACTCTGTATAATTGAAGGAATTATTGAATTCAATTCCCTGAAATATATAGAGTGCTAGGAAAATAACTCTCGTCCACTGATTGTATGTGCACTAATAGTAAGGAAACTGCCGATAAAGATGTGTCCGAAAATACTTCCTATGGGAGCTATGGGCCTCTAAAATACTTTGGGATAACTTTATGAGACAATTCGCAATTTTTAATTTTTTGGCGTATTATTATTTATTCTGTATTTCCCTCGATGAGTGTAATGTTATGTACACTGACCTAAAGGACCAATAAAACATATTTTTATTATTATTATCATTAACTAGAAATTGTTGTAATTAGAGGATTGGTATTCGGTAAAGGTACTGTCTATTATGGGAACTTCAACACATTCAAAAGATATTTTCAAAATTGTTCTTCTACTTCTTCTCTTTCTCCTTATAATTTTGAACGTTTCTTCAAACCTTATTTTATTAATGTATTATTCTAGTTGGTCCCCGTTAGCTATGTAGCACGTCTAGTGGCATCATGTCATCAGTTGTAGTTGCCTATTTTAAATTATTCTCTTTTCGTTTGATGTGGCCGAAAAGCGAGAAGATTTAGAGAAACACGTCGCTTTTCGGACGTATTTATTGGTGAATCGAGTATTATGGGCTGTCAAGGAAATTTGTAGCAACGTAACCACGTCATATTAAAAATATAAATTTCCTTGGGGCTTCTACTACATCGACTCAAATTTGTCCGAAAATCCTATTGAAACTATATCAATCATATTAATAAAACCGCTGCCTAAGGAATCACTACTTCCACATCCAGATTATTCGTCCAAGTCACTTTAAAGGAAACATCTTGACTATATTTGCACTCTAGTATGTGGAAATTATTGGTCATAGAATTTTAATAATATTTGGGATAGATGTCATAGAAAAGTTTGAGGAGTTGGTTTCTACCATATACGTTAAAAATGAAGTTTCTAGTTTACCGTACTTATTTTCCACTATTTACAACCTACCACCTCAATGGAGTCATCTCAATCAGATGTCACTACAATACATACGTGTACTAACTTTCAAGTGAATATCTCAATTTGACGTTATCAATCCCATTAATAATGAAGCGGAGGTGGTAGAGTTTGAAAAATATTAGAAAGAAATCTGAGGCCTTGGTTTCTAGTATATACACCGAATCCCAAATTTCTGTAGTCTTACCAGCTTGCTTTACTTATTTTCCCCTATTTGCCCCTATTTAACCCCCAACCCTTCAACGACATCATCTCAAATTATGATCTAGTTTCAGACGTCGTTATAATACATACGTGTACCAAATTTCAAATGAATATCTCAATTTTATTTTATCAACCCTTTTCATATTGGAGTAGGGGTGGTTGGGTTGAAAAATATTATAAGAAATTCTGACGTTGTGGCTTCTAGTACATACACCGAATTTCAAGTTTCTGTAGTCTTATCACCGTTTTACTTATATTCCTCTATTTACCCCAAGTTAACCCCCAACCCTTCAACGGAATCATCTCAAAGTATAATCTAGTTCCAGATGTCGTTATAATTCATACGTGTACCAAATTTCAAATGAATATCTCGATTTTATTTTATCAACCCTTTTAATAATGAAGTAGGGGTGGTGGGGGTTGAAAAATATTATAAATAATCTGAGACCTTGGCTTCTAGTACATACACCGAATTTCAAGTTTCTGTAGTCTTACCAGCTTGCTTTATTTATTTTCCCCTATTTACCCCTATTTAACCCCCAACCCTTCAACGGAATTATCTCAAAATATAATCTAGTTCCAGATGTCGTTATAATACATACGTGTAGAAAATTTCAAATGAATATCTCAATTTTATTTTATCAACCCTTTTCAAATTGGAGTAGGGGTGGTGGGGGTTGAAAAATATTATTAAAAAATCTGACGCTTTGGCTTCTAGTACATACACCGAATTTCAAGTTTCTGTACTCTTACCAACTTGTTTTACTTATATTCCTCTATTTACCCCAAATTAACCCCCAACCCTTCAACGGAATTATCCCAAAATATAATCTAATTCTAGACATCGTTATAATACATACGTGTACGAAATTTCAAATGAATATCTCAACTTTATTTTATCAACCCCTTTAATGGGGTAGGGGTGGTGGGGGGTTGAAAAATATTATAAAAAAATCTGAGGCCTTAACTTCTAGTACATACACCGAATTTCAAGTTTCTGTACTCTTACAAGCTTGCTTTACTTATTTCCCCCTATTTACCCCTATTTAACCCCCAACCCTTCACCGGATTTCCTCAAAAAACAATCCAGTTCCAGATCTCGTTATAATATATACGTGTACAAAATTTCAGGTCAATATCTTAAACCGTTCCGGAGAAAGCGTGCGGACAAAAAAAGTTACAGACAGACAGACAGACCGACAGACCGACAGACCGACAGACAGACCGACAGACAGACCGACAGACAGACAGAAAATTTTTTTTTCGCTCAAATTTAAAATCTCGACGTTTCATGACATTCTAAACCTATTTCACGAATAATAATTTTTGAAAATTTTTTTGCGATTACTATACTTCCAATCCACTACGTGGATGTGGAAGTAATACAAGAATTACTGAATCCAAAGTTACTAATCTCGCATAAAAAATTATATCCTAATCAACCAAAGCTTCAAAAACATTGATACAGATCACATCTATCTGACCTTGCCCTTCAAGTGTATTAAACACATATGTGAAAAGGATAAGTACTAAATTATACATATGGTCGAAGACTGCAATTTAATTTTGATCGAACGACTTGGTAGAAAATGAATATGACGTGATGTGAAATGTTGAAGAACCCTCAGGTACAATTTTCGAAACAAGTTGTAAGAATAATATGAATCTCATGTTATATTAGCACTTTTGCTTTTAGCGCGGGCTATAATTACTTAAGTTAGGTGAAAGTTTTTCAAAATGTTAATGTTAGACATTTTTAGCGATGCGCTCACAAAATGAGCGGACAAATTTGTGAAGGTGTGGGCATTACTGAGAAATGATTCTAATGCATCTAAAGTAAGGTTAGAAAATATACTAGGATATTTTCGACATATAAAAATAGGTTCAATACGCATTTACGTACATACATCACTCGCCTTGGTCTACATCTAATCTTTATACTTATTTTCTTCAAACGTAAAACATGTAAAACATAAATTTAAGTCGCTTTCAATTAAAAATTCTATCCAAAACAAAAATACTTGAACCCTTCCTTAAATAATCTAAATTAGCTATTTTGGAATCACATCAAATTAATTTTAGTTTGGCCTTGTAAATAATTACGATGAATTTTGATAAAAAACTGAATTTAAAAATATAAGCTGATCTAACATCGTTTGACATTGGCCTCAAAAAAAATATGTTTACAATACCATTGGCGCTTGTAGTTCAAATTTAGAAACATTAACGATTATAGAATATATTGGTCAATAGTATGCGGCTTGCAGCCGATCTTGTATTACTGTTGTTACACCTGTTCTTACTTATAAAAAGACGATTTTCTTTTGCAAATGTCAGGTCGATTGTGGGTGTAATGTGTTTGAACATGGTTTTCCACTTAGTCTCGTTTTCAGCGACGTCTAAACTTACAACAAAGCAACAAAGTAGCTGAGTGACTGCCTCATTTTCACTTTTCACAATCGAACAGGCGTTCTTCACACTATGTTCTTCCAGTGGCGTGCCTATTAATGCCGTCCTCAACAAAATCAAAATAATTATTTTAATAATAATTTTAGCAGAAAAGTCTGATGTGCGCGGATGTTAATGTAAGAACTTGTATGTATAAGCAGCAAATAAAGGCAACGAAAACACAAAATTAGCTAAAGCTAACACAAATGATAGATAGTATTAAATCTATGGAGTCAAATTGGTAGAATTGGACTGGATGTAAAGAAAACACGAAAAATGAATCAGGAATAATATACAACATAAACACAAAACAAGGGTGATGCACAAGGAAAAATTAAAAAGCTTAACCCCAATTAAATTAAATGTCCGCAATTAGTATTAATAATAGAATGATATACATATATACATGCTATAAATTAGCTAACTTGTACGAGCGACATACCAAAGACTTAAAATTCAATTTGATGTTATTAATAATAATAATAATAATAATAATAGTAATTTGATTTCTCCCATGAGACTGTTACCGTATCAAAATTGTCAAATACTAAAATATAAAAAAATATATCTAGATATAAGTATCGTATATGGCGAACGGTAAATTGGAAAACATGTGACGTAAAGAGAAACAAACAAAATTTACGGCAGTAAGGGTATATCAGTTATTTTGGATATGGCAGAAGTAGTTAAATTAAATCGGAAACATTAATCAGAGGAGTAGTAAACCTTGTAAAGAGTAAAAAGAATGCTCTAGTAAATAGTTTTTTACGTATCTGAAATATCACATTTACTACATTTGCTACATCTGATATATGGTTATACACTTCTATAGAAGAAATAAAAGACAAAGGGAGCAGACAGACAGATTGGTGCTTTCGAATTGTGGATCTGGAATTCCATATACAGCCTATCGCACCAACATCTCGATTCTCTCAGAAATTCGTCCCCGAAAGGCGACTCTCTAGCATCTTATCTTCCCAAATCCTATCACCTCTTGGACACATCAAGCAGAGAGAGGAATATGGAACACATAGGAAAATCCAGATGCCAGGCGACGAAGAAAAAGACCACTATAACGTTAGACTGATGCCACCAAAGAGCTAATGGGGAAAAGGTTTGGTAAGGCCGTGTGCTTAAGAGGTAGCCGCAGTGGATGATGTGAGGCTTTGGTCAACTAGATCATTACATTATTCATAAGACTCTGTGGGGTTGTTGTGAATAATAGTATTAAGAAGAAATAAAGACCCCTCGTTTACTTACTCAAATATTATATTATTATAAAAATATGGCCACGAAATCTATATGCAATAATTAGTGAATATATCATGGTGTTTAAAATGCCAACATCTGTTATATGTGTTATAGGTATGATTAAATAAACTTCAGAATATTTTTTTTCGGTAAAATGAACACCTTTCTTACTCCAGAGCTGTAGCCCTATATCAGATATTGCAGAAATGAGTAAATACAACCATAATAAATGTTTCCACAGTGCTATCGTCAACAGTCTCTTTGGAAAAGTGTAAAGATAGGACTAACTAGTCTGTTCGTTAGATTATTCATTTGAATTTCCTGTAGATTTTTAACCATCTGAATACCTAAAAACGCCGTAGAATCATTTTGATGGATTATTGTGATTATCCCTAACCCTAAAATTCAACTATTCATCAATTGAAAAAGGTATTAAAATACAGTTTTTTTGTTAATTGGCAATTGTTACAACACCATTGTGACATTTTACATACGCGTATAGTAACATTTTTGCTGCTACATTTGTTTCTGTTATGATAAAAGATCTTCAAAGCTATGATGCACTTAGCTATGGTGGATACTACATCATTGTCAAAAATTATGAACCATAATGAACCTAGGACACTACTCTGTGATATTCCTTGTAGTAGTTTAACACTATCTGAAAAGCATTTAACAGTATACCTTTTACTGTAGGTATGTATTTTTTGTATGTTTACCCATTCCAACGATGGATCCTGGATACCATGTGTCAAATTATGATTTATGGTGTCAGGTACCTTTTCATGAAAATATTGTAGCATTTTCTCATAAAATGAGACAAACAGCACCTTGTTGATTTAGTCTTGCAAAATCCTGATTACCCTGGGTATTAAAAAAAAATCAGCCATACAAGGGTATTACGTAATATCCGATACGGACTCATTTGAGGCCGTAAAATAAGTATTTTCCGTAAAGAAGTTACCATGACAACTTTTGAGGATCATTTAGGTAAATAAGACAAAAGGTTCGTACAACAATTAAACAACTTTATCTAATCTAATAAGTACAATATGACTTAATTATTAGGTTTGTAAGTTAAATTAATATTAATTAAATGGTTATGGCCCAAGATGAAAATTAAATGAACAATTTTGAGCACCTTCAAAACTATTACTCCCAAGCGAAATACTCGAACCCGGGGGTAACGTGTTAATTTCTTTTGATGGTGTGTTAGTAGTTTCGGTAGTAACCGATGTTATGTTACTCGATAGTTCGATTTTCTTCTCCCACATTAACTTTGCATACTTTGCTTCTTCTTAATTGATTCTTCTATATATGACTCTGCCACTGAAGACGGCCTGGAATTAGTTATTATTTAGAAAACAGACAATAATATTGTGAAAAAACTCCTAGCCGTTTCGACGAGATTAAATCGACGTCAGAATTTACAGCAAGAGATGCAGAACTTTGCCGGAAGCAAGTCGAGTGCGGTAATTTAAGAAATTCAGCAACGATTGGTATTTTCCCAAAAGAATGGATTCATACACGTTGTACCGTACATTTTTCCTTAAGAAATAAAAAAGTAATCGTGTTTAACATTCGCTGGTTGCGGGAATGGTTATAAGAAGACATCGTGTGTCTTTTTGGACAATATCTTGTATTTTTAGTGAATATAGGTAGCTCTTCGCGTCTGCATGCACCACACACGCCAGTGAGAAGAGCAACCTGCAAAATTAAATATGATGCATGTCATTAAAGTATGATTTTAAACTTACTTTGATTAATAAATACGTCTCATCATCTGCATTTATCAAAAATATATTAATTTCTTGGTGCGTCAAAACTTTTGACTTTGTGGGTTCGTAGCCTACTGAATTTCACTTCAAAGAAGCTATGTCTGACGAATTTGTTTGTTTTTATATTTTCTTTGACAGGCAAAACAGCTTTTATCGTCGAATATTGTGACCAGAGAGTAGATGGTTTTACTTCTTGCGACTGTAATAAGAAAATGCCAAAATAGTGACAATAGTAACTTACATTATTAATACTGAATGCAAAGAATAGCGGCACTTACCTTTTTATGTAAATAGTTTAACATTGCATCTTCGTCTTCGCTTTTTCATATATAATTTGTGAATTCTGCATTCTATACCGTATATAAAGAACGCATCAAATTTTTTTTGTTTACTATGGTCGCATGATAATTAAAAATCGAAGCTCACTATTTTCGAGAAATATTTTCTCTGATCAAAAATTAAATAGGTCTTAGGTACCTTTAACAAAAAATTGTTGTTTGTAACACGTACCTAAAATTTTTTGGGAGTCATACAATACTCCTAACTCGGCTTAACCTCGTCCGGAAACAGCTACGATTCGTTCCAAAAAACATGATTTTAGGTATTTGTTACAAAAATAACTATTTCATTAACTATTTCTCCATTTCAGCATTGGTTTGCCCTCTGTATCGATACCTTAAGGTGGTCATTCCCTAGAGAGAGACATCCGATAGGGAAGTATTTATTATTTTTGCCCATAACTTTTTTTTCGTGGTACGTATATTTAAAAAAAACTATAAGAGTACCTAAGTAGAAGCATAACAACATTATTGCTATGAATGTTCACTCAATAATTTCAGTGGTTTGCAAAATAGCTAGATTTAAAATTACGAAATTGGAAGATTAACATAATTTTTAAATTTAAATCTAGCTATTTTGCAAACCACTGAAATTATTGAGTGAAAATTCATAGTAATAGTCTTATAATGGTTCTACTTAGGTACTCTTATAGTTTTTTAAATAAACGTACTAAAAAAAAAGTTATGGCCAAAAATAATAAATATTTCCCTATCGGATGGATGTCTTTTGCTAGGGAATGGCCACCTTAAGTACCTAAGTAAGCCACTGTTTCTGCAATAAATGTAGACGACAAACACCATCTCGAAATTAGTCTTGATGTAAAATTAGTAGTGACATTCAAGAAAATTATAATAAATTAAGTTTGAACCAGAATTACACATTTATTAAACAAACCAAAGTTAACCAGAATAATTTTCTGCTCTTTTTATTTTGCTTTTTCTACTTCACGGTGGGCTCGGGTAAGCGGAGATACAATTCTCTCATATAAGAACTGGTTTAATTTTTTAAAGAGCGTAAATATAACCAGCGCATATTTTAACTTAATATCTCTAAGTAGAAAAGACTGAATTATTGTCAATATAGTGTGTTATTATATTTGGCATGTTTGTTGAAGCTACGCTATAAATTACTCGCATTTGTTGATTTTTCTTTTCATCTGCAAATTATCATATCATCTCCATCTCTTATCCTACTAACCTACAGTAAGTTAAATCGACCGGTTTCGAAAATTAGTAATAATTTTTCGTTACATAACAAATTACAATACGCGTTTTAAATTTTTTAATGGAGTTGTATATGATCAGGCAGAACATTTCAAGATAAAATAGATAAAGACTGATAAATGGCATTTGTGGATAGAAAACAATATTATATTACTTCTCTTATCTCATATCTCGTCTCTAAAAATAAACCGTTTTTAATAATAACAGTATGTTGCACTCGAAAACGGTATGAAGGTAGAATATTCTTTAACAGAACGTGGAACAGAAATATGTTGCATTAGATTTGTGTGCACAGAGACGCATAGTCTACTATTGCAGTCAAGTAAAATGTTAAGAAAGGTCAAACCTAAATTAATCGCTACGTAGAACATATGCTGCATTGTTGTGGTATAATTATATACATACCAATTACTTTAAAAAGTCACATGATTATTTATAATCGTAGAACTTGTCATATTATACCGCAATTAGCTCTGCGTACATGTCCTTCGATTGAACGGAAAACAACCCAAGATTCACTATCATTGTCGCGTTTGCGCTCTGAAGATGGTGTTTTATTTGACATAACGGGCAATTTTTTTGTAATTCCACTTGTATGCTAAATCTTTGATTTAACGCATCTTCTGTTAAGTGCAGTGGTAAATAAACACGGTTTGTAAACAGTTTTAAAGTTACCTCAGTACATTTTACTACATAGAAGATGGCAAATGTTAATATGAAACCTGGCAAAAGTCTATATGGACACAAGGTTGCTATAGTATAACCAATAACCAACATCCCAAAACACACAATAGTCAAAGTTTATCATAGATGGAGTAAGTAGACGGAACGAAAATGCTCGTTGATAATATCTAGATTCTAATGAATGAACCTGAAAATAAATGTTATCATCTGAGTTTGCTAAAATCATTTTTCTTAGTAAAGATTTAATTCAAATAAAATGAGAATAGCAAACAATGACATTCTTGATCTAGAATTATTTAAAAAAGATTTCACATTCCCCAAACATTTAATGTGTTTAAAATGCAAAGGAGGAATTTAAGGCCATACAATTTTCCATTTTTTATGAGTTCACGATCAGGCTGATGCCAATGATTTCTCAATGAAAACAGAAGGGAATTGAGGCATATGGGGACATAAAATCTTTTTATTTTTACCTTTTCCTACCCAACTAGCAATTTGATGTTTTGTAGAAGCTGAAAGAATGTTTACAGAACATTTTTTATAAAAGAAGATTGTTGATATAAATATTTTCAAAACGTTTATACAACGCTTATAGACGCCAAATGGGCACAGTTTATAAAACAAAGTAGTTCTTTAATTTATTTTATAATGGCTCTCACGATTGTTATAAAATAATTGTATAAACGTCTACATAGGATTAAAAAAATTAGTATACGATAATTATAAAATTATTCGAGGTGCGAACATTTTTATAAGCATTGTTTTATTATTTCCATTGATACCTTTTTGTTATGTACAGCAACAATAACATAAGTAATTTTTTTTAAATGTTTTTGCAGATAATTATAATTCTCAAAATAGTTTTAAAATATTACGGAGATTCTATGGGACATGGCGTCGTAACTGTTTGGTGAAATATGAGATAAATGTTAACTGATTAGGACTACGTTTCGCCTACAGCAAAGCGATTTGCAAACGAAATTTCTCCGTGAAATATGTGGTACATATACAATGAGATTTTTGAGCGCCCTAAAAATAACGAACATTTATCAAAATTAAAAATATAAAGTGAAAATAAAATTTTTGTATTTGATATTTTTGTGGTATAGCAACAATTGTGTTTCGCAGATAACATATTTCACAATAATAGATCGTTGCTAAAATGGTTATATCACAATAATTCTTATTTTTCAACTATTTTTATTTTAAAGTCCAAAATTGAAGTTATAAGAATAGTTCAAACATAAATAACATTATGGAGTCCATCTTATAAATCATATTTATAACTATGAATACACTTATAGAACAAATATATTTTCAGAAGAATTGTTATATATCAATTTTATTGTAATTAGACAGGGGCGTATTGCAAAAAGCAAAGGTAATTTCCATTAACATTTTGTTCCGAATAATTTTACCCTATATTGCCCTTTAATCAACTACGAGTTCCCGTAAAAAAAACAACGGTCAGTATGAAATAAATAAAATGCAAGTAGTAATTAAAAAATATATTCCTCTATACTTTCATATATGTTACTATTTTAGAAGCTCTTATTTAGCTTCACTTGTAACAATATAAACAAATCTTGAAATCAAAATTTCGACTAGTTTTGATTGAACTACAACTTTGATATATTGCACATATGTAGAATGCGATAAACTATGTGACGCCATTCTAAATCCAACATGGCGGACGCCCCAAGATGGCGGATTACCTTTTCTTGAGAACACCCTGGATATGGCTATCAAATGAAAGGGTTTATCGAGTAGAATACGATATGTGCAACACACAATCTGGTTGGTACAAAATGCGCAAAGCTAAAGACTAGAAAGTTAAAAATTAAATTATAAAAAAGCTTTTATTTACAAAAATTTACTAAAAAAAGGAAAATTGAAAATGTACTTAAAAGAAAATATATGTTTTTTTGATTCATACACCTGGAAACTCAGCATTGGGGGCGGTCCTGTAAAAGACTGCTGTAAATGAGAAAACAATATGGCGCATAAACACCTACACATGTTATATAAAAATGGTATAGAACACATTATAGTCTTTAAAGACAATTTTTAGCTTGTTAATTATTTTATAAATGTTTTATGAGAGCAATGTGTGCTTCGTTTATATAACAATTGTTTAGCAGCTACGGCCAAATGTAATATGCTCCCAGCAATAATATTGTGTTAATACAATTGTTTTATTAATGCTTAGCTGAACTTCTAAAGAATAGTTTTATAGATGTTTGCAAATTGATCAAAAAGTGCCGGAGGTCATTACTATAAATCTGTTATAAATCAATTTTGCTTCGTGAGCTAAAACGTTTACAAAACAGCGAGAAACAAATTCTACTAAATGTTTTATAATTTAGCACTTATTTATATGACGATTTAGTTGTGAAGACTAAATAATCACTTCGGCAGATTTAATAAAACAAAATAATTAGAGCAGTAATGCAACAGTAATAAAATAAAATTGTACTATCATCTTAAATTTATAGAACAACTTGGTTAGTTGGGTAATGTTTAACCTTGAAGTGTAAAAATTGTTTTATTTGACACAGACAGTATATTTCTATCTATAGAGGACATGGATATTTACAAGTTTAATTATTTCCGTCTAATACCTCAATAATTTCCTTGTTGGCTTAGGACTAAACCAGACTGCAACCAACAGCTAGTTTTGATTGCAACAAACGGAAATAAGATGGAAATAATTACTCTTGTAAATAGTCTTGTCCTCTATAGATAGAAATTAGTTTTCTGTCACCGTTGCCTAGCCGAGCTTAATTCGCTTCTGATTACCATGGTCATCGACCGCCAGATAGCGCCTGTTATATGTCGTGATCTTTTAGATTATAGCATTTACATATCGGCTTTGAGGGCTTGTGTTGGCCATTGCTTACCTGGCTTCCACTGACCAGAGCCAACAGCTCGAAACTGCAGTCTGCAGTAGTTTGAAATGGCTGGAACGGAAGCTCCTCCTGCCTTTCGACCGGTGTTTCGATGTTTGTTGCAATCGAAATTAGTGTTTTGTAAAATACTATCCTTAACACGCCAGACTTGCAACTCGTAATCCAGCGCTCAGCGAGAGACATGTAGCTGTTGGTTGCAGTGTGATTTAATTGTCATGCAAATAAGGAAATTATAATGTTTTAGATGAAAATAATTACTAACGAAACGTATTATTTATAGGATTTTGCAAACGGCAGAAAGAACTATCTATGAGAACTAAAAAGAAAAACTATATGTAAAAAATATTAATGAAATATTTAGTCCCCAACGGCTATGCAGATTAAACTGGTATCTACATAACCCCCTACGGTCATGAAGATTAAGTTAAAAATGAGAACAAAGGCCTAAACTGAATTTATTTACCTACCTTGTCTTAAAAAAATTTCATTCTAATGGATTACATTTTCATGAAGTTATCATTCTGTTTCTTGGACATGCTTAGCCTTTGAAACGTTTTTCGCCCTTATTCTGGGGCTCACCAGAAAGACACAAAGCCACTCAAAGATGCAAAAAACCAAGACAAATATTTATATAGTAACGTGATCAGATCAACAGTATACATAAGGAATACATAAGTACATAAAACATAACTTTAATATTGATTGATTGATTGATTGATTAATTTGCCAGCGTAAGGAAGGCATTGCGGCCGATTCCGGACACAATCTGGATGTTTTTATATAACGCCGAACCGGTTGCATGCGCCGGAGTGGACATGGGACATGCTTGTTGCCAGCAGCGGGAGCCACATCACGCATGGGGTAGGAATATAAGATCAGAGAATAGGTATTTTTGAGATACTTCTCTTAAGTTTCCATGCTTCTTTTTAGTGTCCATCTATCATCATCGGATGGGGAGTGTAGGCGTCTTCGAGATGCTTCTTTTAAGTTTTCATCTATCATCATCTCCTTTTTATTTTTCTTCTGAGTTTTCTGTTTCTTCTGTTTCTGAATCTAGCAGTATGCACCTGCTCCTGCCCGCTTGCGTCCATGTATGGTTTCATGTGTCCCAGAAATCTGTGTTTTTATTTCAACGTCCTGCATCGGTGCGTCCACTTCGTTTGTTGACCAAGACATACATGCATTAGCTCGCCGTGAGATGCTTTTATTTATTAACCGTCCCACAGGTCCTTTCAGCTCTTCTCAGGCTTCTTCTGTTGGCCTTTGCCGTTACTGCGTTCTTAACTCCATATGTTATCGCAGGCATTTTGATGGTCGTGTGTATCTTTTTGGTTAGGCTCCATAGTGGTTTATTTTCCTCAATGAAGGGTAGTAGAGCTCTTGTGACTCTGTAGGCCGTTTTTATTCTTTCCCTTACTTCACAGACAGAAACTAAAAAGAAGCATCTCACAAAAGCCCGAAAATTAAAAGAAGCACGAAAACCTAAAAGAAGCCTACACTACCCATCCGATGAAGACAGATCTAAACCAAGAATAAGCATCTCACAAACACCTACCCGCTTCATCCTATATTCCTACCCCATGCGTCATGCGGCTCTCGCTGCTGACAACAAGCATGTCCAGTGTCCAATCCAGCGTATGCAGCCAGTCCGGCGGTCGGGTGGAGCCGCATGAATGTGTAATAGACGACTAGGTGACTGCAGTTGGCCGTTCGGCGGGCGATCGGGCTGCGTGGTGGTACAAATCTCCATGACCGGAATCTGCAGCAATGCCCACCTTACACTGGCAATTAAAAGCATTTTTTTTAAATAAATAATAGAGAGGAAATAAACTAATATACTGATAATCTAGTACTACTAATTAAGAAAACTTATCTTTTTCGCCCACTGCTGGTATGTCTATATTACTTTTTAAACACATATTGCCATGCCAATAACCATCCACTTGAAAGAATCCTAGGTATAAATGTGTGGGTCGGTTTGTGTTCGTTTATCGCTCGACGGCCCAGCTAGGCACTGCACTAAACACCTGTTTACTTTATTCTTGGTACTATTAACAAACACTTTACAGTAATTTTTCAATTATTAATTCGGTGTGTGCTTTATTCTTCTATTATTACACTTCACTTTACGCAGATTTTTTTAAACTACTGATGACTTAAAAAAAATTCTAGTTTAATAGAGTTTTAACCGATTCTTTTTGCGTTTTCTTCTGTGCATAAAACATAACTTTAATATTAAGGTTTAATTCAATCATTTATAATACAAAATAGAACATTAAAGCAATAGCTGTGTACTATATTAGAGTGATCTATAGTTGAAGTGTTTACTGCAAAAGGTTCACAAATACCTTCGACCAATCACATGCCGAGGAAGACATAAGTACATTGTCTAATGTCCCGTCTATTATAGACATTATGATATTATGCATCCATTCTACTACAATGATCCCAGAAAATTACATTTCATTGGTTTCTATGATAATGAATAAAATAACATGTTTGAATAATTATGAAAATAAAAATAAAATATATTCTTTTATACCTAACTGCTTACCTTGCGAACCATAATAACAAAATTCACGTTGCGCTTGTGGCGCAATATTGACAACTCTTTATGAAATAGATACAGTAAAAACACTCTTATGAATCATATATCTTTTTTTCAGAGTGCGTTTTCGGGAAACAAGTACGGGAACTGGGCTCCCAGTGGATTCCAGACCTCGGCGTTCCAATTGGTGTCCTATATTGCATGAAATGTGAATGCGTTCCGGTAAGTTAAATATTAATTATTTCACTCACGTCTTCAATACAATCATATACCAATTATACCTTTGCCTCACCGACAGAATATCTTATATTCTTTTTTTTTCCTTTTTTTCCAAATCAACCAGTTCGAATCATTAGTATGTCGCAAATTTGTGGTTTTTATATTTAAGATGTTTTATTTTAATTTTTATACGTACAAAACAATTATTTTGATACAAAAATAACTCGCTGTATAGCAGCATACGATGCATACCAGTTTGTTGTGCAAGTCTAGCGCAGAATTTTAAACTACGTTGAATAATTCATTCGAATATTTTCACACAAAACGACTTCGAGACTTGTTAATATATAAAAATAAAGGAACAGAGAAACAATAAGGCACTAGAACCGGAGTACCTACTGTAAGTGCAAAATTACGAGTGGAAGAATGTCACAAAATTGTAGTCTTGGCCATAAGCGACGCTTTCATTGAAACAACCAGAATTTAAGAAATAAGAATATGAAATATAAAATTATGATTAAAGCAATTTTAAGTAAAAAAAAAAAAACAACCTCTTAGCAAAGCTAATAATATTGAAAATTAATCTATACTTAATTTAGATTACGCTAATAAATTCTTGTATATCGAATAATATAACCAAATAGATCTACAGAAAGCAAGTATTAAGTTCAGCTACTCGCCAATATTCTTGACTAGAGATGAGGTCTCGGATAATTAGTGGTCGAGCTGAACTCTTTGCCCTAATCATCGCTGGGCCTGATTTTTCGCGGTGTGGGCGATGTTAGCAGACCACCCCTGGTCTTGCCTATTGGACCCTGCCAGCTGGAACGTTTCTTCTAGCTCTCTTCTGTCGTGGCCTTCTTTCTTGACTGGCATGTAGGCTTCGCATGTCAGCTACTCGGAATCTAATGGCGAAGTATTTTTTATGTTTGATTACATCTTTTTCTAAATACTCTCTAGGACCAGAGCAATCACGTCATATCTGCAAATTCTGTCAAGGCAGCTATCCTAGCTTGGGCTGAGAAGAAAACAATTCATCACTGGCAGGAACTACCAGGATTAGTTCACTCAAAGGAGTTTATTGTATACCCCTTGAAGTCAAAAATTAAAAAACTACTAGAGTTAAATAGTCTACGACTACGCAGATTTGGACTGACGGAAATCGCCGAACACCGTCTGTGTCTGGAGGATGATAAAACGGCAGAGCATGCTTTATGTACCTGTCCTGCTGCAGAAAGAATTGGGTTCTCACTATATGACAAAGATCACCTAGAGGACCTGGATGGTTCCTCAAACAACAAGATTTTAAGCTTTATTAAAAAGCAGAACCTGTTGAGTGAAATACAATTAGAAGTGAGCTACAAATAATCCCGCATGCGCATTAGTGCTGCTGCGGCGGACGAATAACGGTTGGTTATTATACCGCCTTGTCAACCTATTTATTTCGTGCTACAGCGCTGATTGTCAGTTGGATGATCTGTATATGGGTAATGTTCTCACTTAGGGTGCGAGAGGTCCCGGGTTCAATTTCTGGACACACCAGCGATTAATGTATTTTTTCACAAATTCAAATTTGATTTGATGGCAGAAATAGTGTTTTCCTTCTTTTTCCTATAATGATTTTATTCTTTCATGTGATTTCTTTGGGTTAGTTTAGGTTAGTTAGGTTGATTTTTATTTTGCTATCTAATTGTTAATAATTATCAGCGCCGCAAGCGTTATTAACGTCTTAGACAAAATAACACAAAATATTTCAATTTCTCTCTAAGCACTAATGTGCATACGGGATTATTCGCTTGGGGTCAAGAAAATGAATAACCATTTTTTTATCTGAAACTCTGCTAATATTCGTTTCATTATTTCAACGCTCTTAGTACAGGTACATTTACAAGTAGTAGTGGTAGAAGCTTAATTTTATTTTAATTTTATTACCTTTTTTCGGACTTTTTTTATTGTTCTTATTCACAACATCTTAGCAGATGCTCTACGACCCATGTATTATTCTAGTTGATCTTTTGTACCTCTAAGAGCATCACACCATCTCTCACAATTGCATGCCAAGCATATGACGATTTTAAGACATCGTTGTTGAGATCTTTTTCTTCGCCGTTTGCGATTTGGTTTTGTTTGAATCATGAATAGTTCTATTTGCCCTCTCTCCGGTCGATGTCGCCAAAAAAACTGTAGAATTCAGGAGAATGCAAGGAGGTCGTACTGTCCGGACAACAGAACTGTTGGTCAACAGCCTGTATAAGAAATTCCTAACAAACTCTTTACGCACCTCAAAATCGTGAACACGCCGTCTGTCTGTCTCCAAGTCCATGTTTTAGGGGTATAAAGAAAATTGTCAGAATTTGTCAGAATATTGTCGACCTTAATTGTCTTGATATGATGAGAAAATAGTTCAGTGTTTGTTCCTTCATTACCACTTTCTTTACCCAAAGTCTACTTGCTTAGGAGATATTGGCCAAGATATGTGATGCAGTTTAGACTGAAGAATATGCAACATTGTTTTACTGGCTCGAGAATTGGCTTATAAGCGCAACTTTACAAACATTTATTCTTTCATAGTTTTAGGAAAAGGCTCAATATGAGACCATATTAGAATCATGTTTCATTATTTTAAAGTCCTTGCAAGTAAGTTTACGAATTGAAATCTGGCGATTGTAATGGTACAGTGACCTGCAATTGTATCCCTCTTATCCTGGAGACACCATTTTAAAATTTATTATCATTATTACTTAACTTGCATTATTTTTTAGTAATATATTGTCATGAGTTCATTTTTTTTATTTCTTATTTTTTAAGTGGTTGGCTTCGTAAAAGACTTTACCTTTGAAATATGATTAATCTTATCAATAACAAATCTCACAAATTAAAAATTCGGCTTTATATAAACGTATGAACCAATTATAAAAAATTGTTCTGGTTTGTGATGTAATTATTAATTGCTAAAATTCTTGCGTCCACCACCTAATACTGTCTAACACCTATACAATTTGACTTTCAAAATCAAACAGAAATAAATTGCTTTTTCGTCTTAGTGGAATAATAGCGGGTCATCTCTCTTCTTCTTCTTTAAATGACCTTCTTCTTATTATTATTTACACTCATCATCTTCTTCTTCTTTACTTTCATCTTCTCCTCCTACACCACTTTTCCATACAGAGATGGATCCTACCTCTTGATCCTCAAACAAAATTCTCGGTAATTTTCTGACAATAAAAGAACCAAATTTGCGAATGGAGATAGTTTTTTTAACTGCCTTCTAGGTCCTCTTAAGTCTCTGAGATCTAGGTTTGTCTTAAGTGACGGAGGCTGGGCCCTATTTTGCTATGTGTGTCGCTAGAACCCACTTCGCTAAGTAAACCCAAAGTGCAAATTAGACAAATTGATCACTGAGTTACCACCAACCCTATAATTTAATGGCAATAACATATAACTTTAGAAACCAAGGATTTTATTACAAAAAATAATAGTGACAATTCCGATATTATTTTCGTATCAACTATCCACAGACGCGATTTAATTAAAAAGTTTGGAATGAAAACTCAACTCCGCCTCATATAAAGCCAGTCGACGCTTTGTTTTAAAACATTATTTGTGAGCTCTTTCATGGTTTAAATTGGTTTGTTTAATTAGTTAGTTATTTTGTGGTACATTAAATAATCTATTATCTCTCAAAATGAACAGATGCCTTTGCTAATTTTATCTTCCCAAGCAGGAATACATTTCTCTGGTCTGCAGTGTAATCGTCATTTCCAACTAATTATAAACATATGAACGTCCGTAACGTCACCAATAATAATACTTTAAGTTTATGTTAGTTAACGTACATGTTATTATATCTATTTGCTTTGTCAATAGTGATTATCTTTCACAACATCCTGAATTCGAATATTAGGAAAATTGTGGGTAAATGCCGGTACATATTACTTATACCTATATTATATTTATAAGTACTCGTATGCACGTATAAAAATAAACAAGCACCAAACCGGAAAAAACTTCATTTAATTTTCTTTCATATCGAAGCATTCAAGTTTCATTTTTATATTTTATGAAGTATATGTACCCTATATTTTATGTTCTGCATAAATAGTAATAATAATAAATATATGTGTATAACAAAAATTATTTTACAAAATAAAAATAAAAACAGGAAGGACACACGCAAAAATGATAAAATACATATACAATAAAAGTAATAAGCATACAAGAATGTATAGATATATTGTAAATAAATACAGTGATAATAAGAAAGTCGAAAAGAAACATTTTTAGAAAATATATTTATTTCAACCATTGCAAAAAGGTACTTAAAAAAAAGCGTTCGATAAGAGTTTGGCTGTAGTATCAGTCTAAAGTTATCTTAATTCTTGTAAATATTTACGCAAATTTCAAAAATATACAAATTAGTCAATTTTTTATGATTATTAAATGACAACTCTCAGCCCACCAATAATTCTTAAGGGTTATCGTTACAGTTCACATATGTCTTAAACCGTAACCCATAACAGCTACTAAGATTTGTGAATAACAATGCTTTCATTTTATTTTTATTCAAGTTGGATTACGAAACTTATGTTAAATATTATAGTTCAGCAATATTTTCAATCGTATTTAAATCACTGTCAATTGAGACAATATCCGTGTCATTAGGACAAAGCACTGTATGGACGTTTAATATTCTGCTTTTATATGGTTTCAAATCATTGTCAAATATTAAACAGTAGAGGACCTAAAACTGATCTTTGAGGAACACCTTCTGTCATGTCACATGACCATAACATACTTATGTCAAATAGCAATTATACTTACGCTATGGTTCCATATCTATTTTGTTTTGCAATTATATATTTAAGAAATAGGAGTGTTCCTAGAAGAGATCTGTACGGATTCAAATTGGATGTCGAACCAGATCCAAATCCAATTATAGCACAATGATGCTTTATTGCATCTCGTGCTTTTCTCTATTTCTAAAAAGTCATCGTAAGAAGATTTTCTTAATGTGTTTGTAGACATCCTGAAGCCGCATGGTATACCTTAGGACTTGTTTCGCATAGTAAACACAACTTTTCCACCAAGTCACGGATTTAACCTAAATTAATTAATTGCCAATAATAAGTCACTGGATAATTAGCGAGAGATAAACAAATTTCTATTCATCGATAAGTAAGCAATGTGAGATTAGATTATGCAATGACTTTGTCGACAGTACACCATATTGCTCTTCTCTTTGTGGACGATTTGTCTTCCAACGATTTATTTTGTAAAAGTATGCATGGAGAGGAATGTCTGCAATTTGGTTACAGAACAACGAAACGCTATTGAAATATTACATAGAATTGTATCAATTTGTACACGATTTGTTTCATTCAATATTGGAAAAAAAAATCATCCGCAGAAGGCCAGGATTCCTTTTTCGATTTAAACATATATACGATAATTCGTACTTCGAACATATGAAATATAGATCGATAGTTATTTTAACATTTTGCTTCATCTGAGGAGAACAAATAATTAAAGTTGTAACCCCTTAAAAATAAAACAAGCAGAAATTTTATACGAGTTTAGTTTTAGTATCTTAAGTGTACATGCAAAATGGTGTTTTTATTTATCAGTTAAGTAAGAGATTATCTGTATTATGAAAAACAAATAATCGATTACTGATTGTAATGCAGAAACTCGTAATGTCATGCATAAAATTGCAAAATAGGTTATGTGGGCAGAATTGTGAGACACATGCAAAAGGTGTCAGTCGGTAGATCACAGCAGCTTATAAAACGGTTGTCGGTCAAGGACCTTGGTGACCTCTACCTTTAAACGCCCCCATCCATATCTTCATTAATAGAGAGAAATCTTCTTACACAGTGACATTAAACGGCACCGGTGGTTTTTATGTGTAACAACACTAACTGGATCAATTGAATATCGCCATTTGCGCCGTTTCCTTTTATAGGCCAGTTAAGAGAGACAAAAAAAACTACCTGAACAGGAAAATGTTAGATAGTAATATAGAAAATAGTTTATTTATAAAATGAAAAAAGTGCGTTAAATGTAGTCAAGTGAGGGGTTTTTGTTTTAATTGCAACAAAAACATCTGTGCCAAAAAACTAAAAATATTATTATCACGCTTTTATTAACTTTGTATCTAAAATAATCTTTAATTACAAGATATCATATTGGCTATAAAGTTTGCACGTGTCTATGGTTCACAGATAATACAATTTGATATTTTTCTTAGAAAAATCCAAGATGGCGTTTCCAAGATGGCGGACAGTTTATTGTCATTTAATAGCCAATGCTACTAAAAATTATAAGATGTATCATGTATCATTTGATTCGACTGAAAATCGATATCTGGGGGTTATCGAGATCAACAGCGTGCTAATCCACTGCTACCCTCCCCATAACACATTGAAAACGCTACTAAATATCCCTCGCCAGGAGGGGATTCCGTTGTCGCAAGCTTAACGCATAAGCACTGCACCACTGAGCTAGATGGTATTTCCTTTATACGAAAACTACACAAGAAGTATTTACATAATTTTTCGTTACGTACCAAATTCTGCGTAAAATGAGTGAGAAATTAACCATTTGTGAGGAATACAAAGTAGTTCAAATCTGATACACAAGAGAGGTTAAAACCGACTGAAAGTCCGCATTTTTAGCTGTTCCCAGGCATTTTTTAATCTATATATCGGGCTATGAATATGCATATATACCGATTTGAAATACATGGCATAAGAAGAAGAAAGGGCTAAAATATTCCACGATATTAATTTTATATGATTTTTATACGTTTTTATATAGTACTCGATATTCTTATTATGCACTTAAAATTTCATATTATTAACTCTTTCCGGTCTCGAGATATATGGCGTTGAAATTAGTAAGAGTTGCAAAAACAGTGCACCTGTTTATGACGTCACTATACGCAACTTTGAACTCGGTAATCTACCGCGACCACTATTAGCCGTTCAGTAGTAAGTAAATACGTGGAGTTGAAGGCCGTTTTAGATGTCTATGGAAAAAGAAAGAGTGGTATTTTGTTCTTATACCAAAGTGAAGGGGCAAAATCGGAAATCCGGCTTGTCACGGGCGAACGAAAGATAGCTTTTCTGTTAAAAATTGGAAAACATTGAATTTTCAAAAATTCATAACTAAGTAAATACGTGGAGTGAAAGTCCGTTCTAGATCTCTATGAAAAAACAAGGTTGGCCCTTTCTCCTGATACCAAATTATATAGGGAAATTCAGAAATTCGGCTCTGCAAGAGCGAGCAAATAATGCCTTTTTTAGAAGTAACAAAACGTAACAAAAAAAATCAAAAACATCAAATCTTTAAACGCTCATATGTAAGTTAATACTTGTAGTGGAGGATCGATATTAGTCTCTATTTAAAAAAGAAGATGGGCATTTTATTGACATCGTAAATGTCACAGTGGAAATCAAAATTTCGGCTAGGTCTGTGTGAAAAAAAAATCATATATTCCCCTACAATCCCTCGACTGCCTGTTTCTAAATTTAAGAGGCGACAGAGATAGCCGACGTTTGCGAGTTAATTACTCAAAAACCATTAAAAAAAACGCCTCCGAATATATCCTAAACAATGTAGAATTAATTCCCGAATTGAGTGACACCGGCCGCTTCCCGAAAAACCGTCCCCACGAAAAGCCTTTATTAGGATCCGATCCGCAATTTTAGAGGGGCGCAGATCAACACGATAAGTATATAGATAATAACAACTAAACAGCATCAAGTTGACTGAGATCGCCGAGTCTATGCGTATAGTGACGTAGCGCCTGGCTACACCCCATTTTCGCGAGGTGGATGTTTGTAATTGCACTAAACGTGCGAATAAAATTCTGATTTTTTGCAGATCCATTATTTTATGATTGAACTTGCGATTTATGAAATTAAAAAAAATGCCGAACAAGCCCGTTCTCTCAAAATATGATAATGTGCCGGTAATTTTCAGAAGCGCCTAAATCAGTATACAACAATATATTTTTTTAAATTTTATATACAAATAAACTATTTCATGAAATAGAATATTTGTACCTGTTTTTATCCTGTTTCAACTACTTAATAACTGGGCTTTTGAAAATTGCAAGTTTCTTGTTTCGCGCATAGTAAACATCAATACAAAACTGATTATACGGATATAGAATATTATTTTTAATAAATGCATTGTAATTGGTGTCATTTTTCTGTTTTACAAGCAATGATTTTTAATGCTGTTTCTGCTTAATAAAAACATTATAAAACTACTTTAGAGCTACTTTTTAGTTACTATTAATAACTTATAATTACACTCCTGATATTTTGCACGTCACTTTGATAATTTGTTATCGTTAATTTGCAACCTACGAATTATTATTTAATTTTATTGTGTTTTATGTACTTACAAATCAAAGGTCATCGAGTTTTAATGTCATTCAAGCGTAGTTGCAAGATGCTGGAGACAGATACCTAGGAAATTGGTAAATTAATCGTTTTATAGTACACATCTATATATTCCATGAGAAGAATGGGAACGACAAATCAGCGAAAGCAAATTTCATAGCCATATTCTCACTATTTTCTAACAATATGGATGTATCTGTGTCGGATATAATTCTAATGTTACATACAAGTTCTTAAAAGACCTGAACAACTTTTAAAGTGTCCATCCGTCTGTCCGTCCTCCTGTCTGTATGTCTATCTGTATGTCTATCTGTATGTCTATCTGTCTGTCTGTCCGTCCGTCCGTCACGTTTCTTGTAAGCACGATAACTTAAGAACGAAAAGTCCGATTGTATTGAAATTTGGAAAGTAAGTTAGTGTTAGCTAGAGGAAGAACACTATTGCTTTTGAACAAAATCGAACAATAAATAAAAGAGTTATTAATTTTTGAAATGAAAAATCATTTTTTGTTTTGTAAGTAAACAGAAAATATCTAAAACTAATATCATTTACAAAAAAAACTGCGAAGAGTATTCTATTGAATGTGCAACAATTATATAACAAGTGTAGTAAATCGGCGAAGAGTATAATGGTTAGCTTGTTTTTGTTATTATTGTAAATAAAAAAAGTCTCGTATAGAAATTATAGTTGTACTAATTTGCTAAAACGTCATAAACACAAAACTAAACATCTTCAAATAGTCACTAATACTTTTTAAAAGGAGGAGATTCTCCGTATACATGTCCTTTTTTATGTATTTGTTCATCATTACTCTGGAGTGGCACTCTGTAGAGTACGGCTTGGCAGTACCCCCGCCATAGTCTCATCAAGTCTACTCGTCTAGTGTAAGTTAAGCAAAAATCGGAAAAATGCTATTCGAGTATTTGGCGAAGGCGCAAGTGATTAATTTCTTCGAAATTGCATTAAAATTTGTTAGGAATTTCCGAATTAACAAATACTAAGTCTAATGTTAATGTTAAAAATTCGAAAAGACGGATTCATAAAACTTAAATAATTAATAACTTTTTCATTTATTGATCGATTTTGTTCAAAAGTAGGGTTCTTCCTCTTCCTCTAGCTGTTCAAATTGCAATACAATCGGACTTTTCGTCCGACAGATGGACGGACGATCATTTTGAAAGTTATATATAGTTAATATACTGTTCGTTTTGTATTTGCGAAGAGTATAATTATTAATTATTAATTAAATAAATTGTTCAATGTGGGCGCCATTAGTTTCATTGCAAAGGAATTATCGTTATTTCTCCTTTATTATTTTTTCCTAACTGTTGCTTCAATAACCTGACATTGCTATGATTCAAATTGCTTGTCCTTCAAAAAATCTCCAAGAAAGGCATCTAGTAGACTCAAATCGAGGCCATCGTACGATCCCAGCGTTACCTATCCAAGTAAAAAATTGCTTATTTAGATCTTTTCAAATTACTAAAACGTTATGATGAGGCGCTCGGGTCTAATACCAAATTAAACTATTCAATACTTTTGGGAACTTTTGCTAGAAGATCCATGTTTAAGGTGAAATTGGTCAAGAAATATTACTAATAAACTTATATTAGGTGAAGTTTTTAGAATCAAAATAAAAAAGTCAAAGTATAATAAATAATAGACAGTTATTGCAAAACGAAAAGGGGCTGACTTTATTAAAAGAAACTTTAAATAAAGTATCCTGTATTCCAATTTATCATCCATTTTAAAGTGAGTTATTGCAACGGTGTCCTCCTCATACCTTATGTTGATACTTTATTTTGACAATTTTTCCTAACCTAAAAAATCCAAATTGGGCATTGCCGGTATTATTATCATTTGTTCGAGTTTAAAATGAATATGAGAAGTAGCTATCCTAGCTGGTGTTAATGATGAAGAAATTGAAATGTTACTTCTACATAATTGATATTTATATCGGTAATGAACAAATTAACGCTGTAGACCCCGTGAACTTCGATTTAAACAATGACTGACGATGAAATAGAAGTTAATTTTCGTTTTCAAAGATGGGATATAATACGATTGCGAAATTACGTCTTCCTCATATTTGAATCTCACACGTTTTTTATCTTTTTCTTGTGCCATTATCGCCAACAAAAATAACAATTTCCTTAGGGAATTTTCGTCTGATGCAAGTTTCGACAAAAAGTTCCTAAATGTGTCAAAATTAAGGTGCTTTTAATAAAGGAAAGCCTTGCCCCTATTTAAGTTAAATACGGGATGCCTGTATTTTATTAAAAGAAAATGCTTAACGATATTATCAATGCGCATGCGTACATGTCAAATTAAAAGAAACTTTTATTAAAGGATCTGTAAACCGAAGTTGCAATATCTCTCTATTATCTATAGTACTTAATTGTATTTACAAAATTTTTCTTTTGTGTCACATTACTCTTTTTTTTATAATGTATAAAAAAAATATAGGTACAACACTACTTCTACACATTTTTTTATGTCATTGATAATAAAAACAAGCTAACCGTTATACTCGTCGCCGGTTTACTGCACTTTTTATATAATTGTTGCACATTCTATAGGATACTCTTCGCATTTTCTTTTGTAAATAATATTAGTTTTAGAACTTTTGGTTTAATTACAAAACATATATTTTTTAAAATTTAAACGATTAACAACTTTTTTATTTATTGACAATATTGTTCGAAAACGATACGGGTTCTTCCCCTAGATAACACTAACTTACTCTCCAAATTTTGATACAACCGGACTTTTCGTTCTTAAGTTATCGTGCTTACGAGAAACGTGACGAGCGGATAGACGTACAGACAGACGGACGGACATTTTGAAAATTGAAAATTCAATCACTAACACAGTGATATGAAATTTTTTTCTCTACAAGCGATATTACCGGTTTTAGAAATGTGCCGAACAAATGCAATACATATACTCTTTTTTTATATTTGCGAATAGTATAATAATATCGTAAAGAACTATAAGTAAATACTGTTTGTAGGGTAAAAAGCCAGATATGTATTAAATTAGACCTAGGCTAGATCACCGAAGATAAATAACGCCGTGCGTAGCTAGTACTTGGATGGGCGAACTGACCACTAGGAACACCACGTGTCGATGCTGTTGTTGTCTGAATGAGAGCAATAGATCACAAACCTGCACGCCGATTGGTCATACAACTGTATCAGCTATAGGGAATGACCGGAAGGCATAAATAATAAACAGAGTAGCATCGAATCTAGCACGCCAGACGGCTCTAAAAAAATTCATTTTTGTACTAAACTCTTTTGGTACTTGATACGGTTCAGTTTTACTTTGAAAATTAAGTTATTCCTCGATTACTAACTTATTTGCTTCCTAATCTAAACCCTGCTTTAATATATTTTGTCCACGACTATTAAATAATGTACTCATTATGTATGTGTTTGCTATCCATTATTCCCTGCAGTGAATAATGATTTCATTATTCACTGATTGCAGTGAATAATGAGGACAGTCAGTTGTTTATAAGAAATGACATTAGTGACTTTTTACTAAAAATTTAAAATGTCAAAATTGTAGCAACTAAAAAACAAGTGTTGTCTTTCTAAGTTTTCTAGGAAGCACTCAAATGGTACATGCAGAAGAGGTACTTTAATGAACAGTCAAAAGCTACATTAGTACGTTTTTTTTCAAAGCATCATCTATTAGCAACACGCGGCAATCCCCATTTTTGAAACTATTTAGCTACGTGTCTACAAACTGTATTATTTTATTAGTAAGCCATGCCAATGTGTCAAAGCGTATTCTGTAATTAATTTGAAACGTCAAAATTTGTGCGATTTCAACGCCAACGTTATTTACAGTAATTTTACATATTAGGGACTCAAGAAGAGTAATATAATTAAATAAATTGATACTGACAGGGAAAACGAGATTTCTTTGACACCGTAAGAGATAACGGAAGCTGCAAAAATCGCCTCATTGTTACATGAAAAATCGAAAAACTATATATGGTGACTTATGAATCTTTCTTAAATAGGAGAAATTAAATGAAGATGAATTAAATAAATATTAAATACTTACTTATTAGTCGTGGACAAAGTATAGTATTCTACTCGCATATAATGGCTATTATTATATGCTCGTTGAATAATATACTATTATTCACAATCATACAGAAATAATTAAATTGTCTTACATGTCAAAAGTTGGAAAGTATGACATTCGACAATAGAATCTGAAATGTGACATTTCGGGTTGGAAAGTGATTTTGCAGATCGGAAAGTGGTCACTTTGTTACCAGTATATATTAAATACGACGCGACATCACACAATGGGAAAGTTACCACTTTTTTGGACAAAAGTCCATTTGACGAACAGTTCGTGACGAATTTGAGTATATATTTTTTTCAAATACCCATGAATGATTCTAGTTTACCCTCCGATTGCTACAATTTGAATATCTATTCTTCTGATGAACATATCTGACCCAATATCGAAACATTCAAGTTGGTGTTTACTCAAAACGCTGATATTATCATATATATTAGACTGTCATATACTCACAGTTAATAATTATACATATTTATATTCTTGTAGTTTTGTACATATATACTTACCTAATTATATTTTATTTTTGTACGTATGCCCGTGCATGTAATAGATCCTTTCAAATATTGTATATTCTTTTATATTGTTCAGTAATATTTTAACTGTATAGCAGTTTGTCGACTTGCTACAAATATATATTGTGTATGTAACGTAGTCAAATAAACATTATCTATCTATCTATCTATCTATAATGTAATGTAATTAAAAATAGCTATTATTATACTCTTCGCAAATAGAAAACGAAGAGTATATTGCATTCGATATGCACATTTCTAAAACCGGTAATATTGCTCGTAGAGAAAAAATTTTCATATCAGTCTCTTAGTGATCGAATTCTGAACAACTTTCAAAATGTCAGTCCATCCGTCTGTCTGTCTGTCTGTCTGTCTGTCTGTCTGTTCTTCCATCACGTTTTTTGTAAGCACGATAAGTTAAGAACCAAAAGTCCGATTGTATTGAAATTTGGTAGTAACTTAGTGTTAGCTGGAGGAAAACCCTACGGTTTTTGAACAAAATCTATCAATGAACAAAAAAGTTGTTAATTTTTTTAATAATTTTGTTTCTTTTTTACTTCCACATCCACGTAGTGGATTGGAAGTATAGTAATCGCAAAAAAATTTTCAAAAATTTTTATTCGTGAAATAGGTTTAGAATGTCATGAAACGTCGAGATTTTAAATTTGAGCGAATTTAGATTTGTAATTAATTTAAAAATATCTGAAACTAATATTATCTACAAAAGAAAACTGCGAAGAGTATCCTATAGAATGTGTAACAATTATATAAAAAGAGCAGTAAACCGGCAAAGAGTATAATGGTTAGCTTGTTTTAATTAAAAAAGCAATTAAAGTAAAAAAGTAACCAAATTTCAATTTTTGGCACTAAGAAAGCATAAGAAGTTGCTCCTTAATTGTAAACACTTAAATACATCTATTAAACTATTATATTTTCTAAAACTTGAATTTAACCTCATCCTTGAGTAAATATTCTTATTTTTTATAATTGTTAAGTTTTTAGAATTAATTTTATTCATACATACAATTAATTAAACAACCTAGAATAATAAATTATATATCGTAAAGATCCTGAAAACTTCCTAGGACCCGAAAAGTGTCCAATATCCAGAAATTGGACCATTTTTGACAAATTGCGTATCATATTCTTAATAAGCGGCCCAAAAAACATAAAATGCAACTATAAAATTACGGTGATTTCCAATATAGGGCAGTCACTATTCTTGTTATTTTTTTTTATATGATCCGATGTTGGGTCAGATACGTTCATCAGAAGAGCAGATATTTAAATTGTAGCAATCGAAGGGTAAACTAGAATCATGAAAATCAAATATATATTCAAATCGATCAAGAACTGTGCGTCAAATGGACTTTTGTCCAAAAAAAGTGATAAATTTCCCACTGGGCGCCACTTTGACATTTGTCCTTTGACAAGAATTTTAAACGGTTTATTGGCTTTTTGTTCATTAAGGAGGGAGGATGATTGTGAATAAAATAGTATACAAACCTTGGTGAAGAGTTTCACCTAGGTATGTAATATACTATTTGCGCCCTTGTCTGTGTAGGCTTGCAAGCGCTAGACTATGACAACGCCATAGTAACCTAGAACCCAAGTAAGAATAGATGTTTTATACTGAAACATTAAATTTTGAATTAAAGTGGACTTTGTGAAGGTACATTTAATATAAGTTTTTCGTTTTTATTTTACTACACAATTTATTTGTGGTAATTTTTTTAAATCACCAATGTAATTAGGCTTGATAGGAAGACAATAGCCTGATAAATTTAAACCACTTTTGAGCCTCACTCTAATAAATAATTAAATTTTAAACAATAAGTAATCTAACTAATGGAAACCCGCAAACTTAAATCATTTAAAATATTCTATACAGAGTTGTCTTTATTATCCCCCTCATCGGTGCTGAATATAAGGCCTGGAGCTTTCGGGTCATGTTCCCGAGTGATAAATAATTTATAACAAAGGCAAAGTTTTATGGTCTCGGGGTCGAGTTGAAATGAAATAAATTTTCCCTGCATTTTGAGAGAATGAGTTCGTGAATTTCTTATTTAGTTTCAGAGAAAACGAAGGATTGTTGCTCGAGTTCAGTGTCGCAGCATTAAAAATGAATGCCCGGAGCCGACGTGCGAGGAACCCGTCCTGCTGCCAGGACGATGCTGCAAAAGTTGTCCTGGAGATTCACACAGTAAGTCATTAAATATTTTATGTTCTTTACTCGCCCTAATACTGTAGTTGCTCCTAGACCTTATTGAAAGATTTTATTTCGGTTTTATAGCTCGACGACCGACAGCTTGCAAAGGGAAAACTTTATATTGCTTGTAGCTTTAAAACTTATGCAAATTGAAAATAGGAATTTATTGCTTAAAATAAATACACCGACACTCAAAGAGAAGTTGCGAGTAAGAGAGACCAGAGTATCAAATCTTTATATTTTTGAGGGTGCTGGAAAGGAATGTGTCCTTAGTTTTTAAAAGTTAGCTCGTGCTCTCCTTTAGTTCACCGAGAAGACCGATTAAAGGAAAAATATAGTTGTTATATGGTTTTGAGTAAGTCAATATTTTTAAGATTAATTTTTTTTACTAGAATCTAATAAAATAATAGTTTTCTTTACAGAAAATTAATTCATACTTCCTTAAAAGACATTATAAATGGAACGAGTGTTTTTTAAATTTAAGGTAACACATTTAATGAATTTTAAATCAACATTATATAATTGTAATATTAAAGAGAAATGGGGTGAATTAAAAAAATTAAATATTGCTAAAAATCAAAAGGCTAATATACCTGAACAGTTAAGTAATGTGGACACTATTAATGATTTTTTTATCAATTCCTCTAATAATAATGATAGACCTGAAGACGAGTTAATAAATTTTTATAATACCAATGTTAAAGAAGGCATATATGGTTTATTTTCTTTTAAACTTATTTCTGATATAGATGTAATTAAAATCATTCAAAACATAAAATCTAAAGCTTATGGATATGATAAATTAAATATAACTTTAATACATTTATGCTGTCCTTATATAGTTCCATTCTTAACTCACATATATAATGAATGTATAAATACACACTACTTTCCTAAAACTTGGAAAATAGCTTTAATATTTCCTTTACCTAAAATCAGTCAACCTAGCCAATTGAGTCACCTAAGGTCCATTAGTGTTTTACCTGTCTTATCAAAGATTTTTGAAAACATCTTAGAATTGCAAATTAGAGAATTTGTGAATCTCAACAATGTTCTACCATTAAAGCAGTCGGGATTTAGATCTGGATTCTCTTGTGCTACGGCTCTTGCAGACGTAACTGATGACATCATTGGAGCTACTGACAATAACAAAATAAGTGTATTAATATTATTAGATTATACAAAAGCCTTTGATATGATAAATCACCAATTACTTTTTTCAATTCTACACTTTTGTGGCTTTGAACGAAATTCCTCCAGTCTAATTTTGTCATTCTTGTCGGATAGAATTCAACAACTACTTAATAATAATATTTCACAACCACTAACGGTAGTTTCTGGTGTACCGCAAGGAAGTATACTTGGACCGTTATTGTTTACAATTTTTACATCGAATTTTCACACATCCTTGCAACATTGCAATTACCATTTATATGCTGATGATACACAGCTTTATTGTTCATTTCATGTTGAAGATCTACAGGAATATAGGAATTTAATTAACAGCGATATAAAGAATTTGGTGTCAGTTTCTACTGATCATCTACTTAAAATTAACCCTAGTAAATCATCTGCTATAATATTTTCCAATGACAATGCTCGTGAATTTGTGTCGAGAGAAATTAATATACAGATTGGAAATGATACAATTGCCTTCAATAATAGCTCTAAAAGTCTTGGTCTTATTATTGATTATAAATTGAGACTTAAACAGCATATTACGAGTAAATTAAGATCAGCATACGCTGCACTAAAAATGATATATTCCCAGAGACGATTTTTAAGCATGGAAGTAAAAAAAATGTTGTGATTCTCTAGTTTTGTCCCATTTTAATCATTGCGATGTGGTTTATGGCCCCTGTATTGACAGCATCGAGACTCGGCGCATACAAAAAGTACAAAATGCTTGTCTTCGCTTAATTTTTGGAATTCAACGCCGTCAAAGGATATCTTGTAAATTGAAAACTGCAGGATGGCTGAATATGTACAATCGCCGCAAACTTCACATGGCTTGTTTTTTTCATAAAATTTTAAAGTTTAGATCGCCACCTTATCTCCTCAACAAGCTCTCTTTTAGAAATGATATTCATAACATTAATATTAGACGAAGAAATATTCTCACCATACCACAACACCGTAAAGAAATATTCAAAAGATCATTCTCTTATAACATTGCTACTTCTATAAATACGCTACCCTTTAATGGACTCACCCTTTCGTGTGTAAGTTTTAAAAAAACATTTAAAAAATATTTAATGCGAAATCAGTAATAATAAAATCTTACCTTTTCCCGTAATTTCTCTGTTTTTAAACTTTGTTCCTTCTTTAATTTTCATGTTTCATTTTTTTTTGTCTTTCTCTTCCTCTCATTTCCTACTCTCCTCCCTGCTTCAGCTCTAGTTTGCCTCTTTTTCATTCTACTTTGATGTATTTTTTTAAATTTTTTTTTATGATTGTTTCGATATGAGTACCTATATTTATTTAGTTTATCTACCTCTGATATTAATTATAGGCAACAGTGGAAGAACAGTTTACTGGCTTGTCAGTAAACTGAACTACTCGCCTTTTATTTACCTGTTGTGTAAACATGTATAATTTACTATTGTTAAATTTGTCAAATTGGGTGAATAATAAATGCTTTATTATTATTATTATTATTATTATTATTATTATTATTATTATTATTATTAGTAGTAGTAGTAGTGGTAATTTGGCCAGATTCTAAAAAAAATTAATATTAAAAAAATTGACCTATTCGAGAATATATAAACCACATTTTCCCTTATTCAGCCAATTTTTTTAGTGATTTAAAGGAGAATAATAGTTAACTTTTAAAAACTAACGTCTAATTCGTTTTCAGCACTCACAAAAATAGTAATTTGATACCCTGATCGCTCCCACTTCGCAACTTTTTCTTGTGTGCTGTTGTTATGAAAGTTGAAGTTGAATTAATATTGAAGCCAGTTCGTACACAGACAAATTTCTTGTGCCTTTTTTAATTTCTATTCAATGTTAGTTTTACCAACATAATTATTCCAAATTTATTTATAAGAATATTCGGTTTTGTCTCGTGTCTTTATTGTCAACACATTAATATTTTTTATTCACAATCATACAGAAATAATCAAATTGTCTTACATGTCAAAAATTGGAAAATATGACATTTCAACTTTATTCGACATTTGAATCTGAAATGTAACATTTCGGGTTGGAACGTGATATTTCGGGTTGGAAAATGATATTGCAGGTTGCACTTTCTTACCAGTATATATTAAAAACGACGCGACGTCACTTTGACATTTGTACTTGGACATAAACGGTTTATTGGCTTCTTGTTCATTAAGGAGAATAAATGTAAATAAAATAGTATACAATCCTTGATGAAAAGTTTCATTATTTTTCACCTGCAAATAAGCAAAATAGGGTACCAATAAAAAAATATGTATTTTTTTTATCGGTAGCCTATTTTATTATTTAAAGTACGCCTCAGAGTGTTTAAATCCAACTTTTAAAAACGCGCGTGTTTTGAAGTTACCATGGCAACAACTACAACCTGAGTCAAAATGTCAACTTTTTAATTATTGATCTGACAAGAATATTTGCAGTATTAACCGCGAATCCGCTTTTCTATTCAAGTAATCAATGTTAGAACCATATATATATTAACTATATACTATGAGTTTCATTCTTAACTTGACGCCAAGGAAAGCCTGTCTCTCTATCCTTTAAGAGGGCTTTGGGTATGGTGCGCATGCCTTAGTGACCCGAGATTGTGACCGTTCAACTGAATATAGAAGCAAATGGTCACAATCTAATCGGAGAAATTGACAACATGGCCACTGACCTATTACAAAAGTCATGGGAGCGTGCGCGTTGGATCCAAAGTCCTCCATAGAGATGGAAAACTATCTCCTTCTCTAGCCTCAATTCCGTACATACTGGCTTATAGCGTATTACCAGTATATAGTTAATATTGTTACGGATTTCCCACCTTTTAGGAAAACACCCTGTATGAATCCGTGGGTTCTAAATAATTTCAACAAGAGATAAACACTACTAACACTTTATTTAACAATTTACTGACTGTACAATACTTGTTTACTTAATAGTTAACCTCACTTTTCACTTTTCAACTTGTTCACTTTTATAAACTGCCTTCTTAATTAAACTTCCTCCTCCGCGTTTGTAATCGCGCCTTATATACTCCGAAATTAGCTCTAGATTAATCCAGAATCTTCTCCAACCATAATCTAGAAAAGTCCTTGGCTCTTTCTAGAGCCTTTCCAGTCACTATCAGTAGGCATAGGCGTATCATCTCCAATTCCAAGGGGGTGTAATTCATAACAATATGTATATGGTTAGAACTCATTTTAAAGCAATGTACAACTAGTAAAAACTGTAGTGACAATAATTAATCCTATGTGACAGATTGAAAATTAATTTTTGCATTCTTCATTTGACACTGACAGGTATCCTGATGTCACATCACGAATTCAAGGATTTTACATTTTTAATTCTTATTTTCATTTTTTGTAGTAATAATACCAGTATTTATGATTTCAAAGTGTACCAATAAAAAAAATAGCTTAAAGTGAATCACTGGTATTTAAAACACTTGCTCTATTTCGAGCACTCCGGCTGCGCCGTCGTGCTCGAAAAATCGCGCGTGTTTTAAAGACCTTAATATCCACTTATACTTTAATACACTATTTCGTGAAAAATAAAATATTGTATGCTCCACCAGCGTTATTAGATAATAACGCCCATTAGACAACATGCATCCCTCGGGCCAAAGGCCCTCGGGCTGCATCATGTTACCCTCCGGGCGGGTGTTATAATCTCTATAACGTACTTGGTGCATAAATAACTATTGCTGTCTCGAGAATTACTTATCTCTCGACAACAATGAAACTCTTTCCACCTCGGTATGTGATATTAAATGGGCTGTAGGATCTCGGTCGATGGCCTTTTGATACATATGCATAAGATTTTTTTGTGTATTGTATATCTCAATAAAAAGCTTTTATTTTTATTACATTATCTTTCTAAAGTTGTATTTTATACTGATATCTCGCACTCTTTGGGACAAATTTCTGAAAAATGAATATACGCATAACGATTCATTATTACGCTTAAGTTGGATTGTATTGCAGTGAGTTAAATCGTAGGCGACTTAATTATAAATCAGCAGATAATCTTCGATAAGTCTAGATTCTGATGTATGGTGTCATATCATACTCGGCTCAAGTGACCAACAATCCCAATAAATTTAGACCAAATTTAAACAGCTTGAAATCCTACAGATGAGAGGTACTTTCTAAGAAATGCAACGGTTTTCGAATAAAATACAATTCTGTATTTTTTTTAGTTTTTGGGTCCTTCAATTTTTTGAGTTTAATACAGTATATAATTTCTAAAATCGTAATAAAAAAACATCTTATAGAAGTATTTAAACAAGGCAATAATCGTTTGAATTTTTATTATACTATTATTTTATTGCATTTGATCCGCACATTTCTAAAACCTGTAATATTGCTCGTAGAGCAAAAACTTCATATCACTGTGTTGGTGATTAATTGTTAACAGCTTTCAAAATGTCACTCTGTCTGTCCGTTCGTCCGATAAGTTAAGAATGTATTGACAGTAGGCTAGTGTCGGCTAGAGGAAGGACCATATTGTCTTTGAACAATATTGATCAATAAATAAATAAGTTATTGATAACCTATTTACATTTTTTTAAATCTACTTTTAATGTTTTACGATTAAACAAAAAAGCATAAAACTAGTATTATTTACAGAAAACTGCCAAAAGTAATCTATAGAATGTGCCACAAATATATAAAAAGTGCAGTTAATCTGCGAAGAATATAATGGTTAGTTTATTTCTCAATACATATGCTATGATCATTTGATTTTTAGCCGCTAAGAAGCAAGAAAAAATAGAAGTAACCTATAAAAATCGATAATTAGGAAGAAATAAGCGTTATTGTAAAATATTTTTTACATAAATAACTGTATTATATAGGGCCGTTACGTATTGTTTGGAATACCTTACACGCTAAAATTATATTGCATATATTCAAGACCCTGTATATTAGTTGCAGAAAAATGATTCTGCTTCTCAGATTATAGATCATAACCCAAAAATGTTCTTCCATTGGCTATGTTTGATAGCCATATGTTCTTCTCGTACTCATGAAAGTATAATGCATCAATTTTTCTGCAGACAGTGATTCACTTTTGTCCAGTAGATAAATTACAAGCAATAAGATTGTTATATAGAGAACTAGAGATTATTGAAACAATCACGAATATTTTTGGTTATATTGTAAATGTAAATTTAAAGTCTGTTTCTTTTTCTGCAGTAACAAATTATAAGATTTACGTATAGCCAATAAGCATATATATGTTTTACATTCACAATATATTGTGATATAAATCTCTGGTCAGCCAGAACGCTCGAAACGTGTAATTATAAACTCAAAACGGTAGCGGAGAATAGCGAAGAGCTGTACAAAAATAATCATATTTATTGAACAGATTGGGCCGTTACTTGATGAAAATATATGATAATAATTGTGAAGAAAACTATATTAGTTTTTGAGATTCACTTTATTTTTTGTCAACATGACAATTGTTTCATGCTGACAAGAAATAAAGTGAAAATCAAAAACTTAAATATAGTTTTTTTCCCATTTGTAATCATATTTTCTACATCAATAAAGCAATGCAGAAAATTGTTTCACCGCTCCATCCTCTATAACTTTAGGTGCATACCATACCCTAGATCAAATTTGTGGCTCCTGATTTCTAGCTATGCGGTACTGTGCTAATGTCACAATATATTCATTCGCGATGTACCAACTTTCTTTATAAAAATATGTTAGAAATGGTAGCAAAAAAGACATTCGGAAAATCCAATGCTATGTGAATTGTAATATCTTGCCCTTCAGATTAACGTTGTTAAGCAGTAGTTGCTTTTTGAATTTATATCAGTAATACATCTAATAGAATAAAATGTAGATATCGATCACTTGTTAAAGTGTGATATTATTTTCAGAGTGTTTACATTCACCTAATCTTACGGGATCGTATACAATACGTAAGAACGCGTGTTTAATTTATAGGTACATGTTATTGAAGAATAAGTAAAAACAGTTTTGTTTTCCTGGCAAATCGTCTGTGAATAAATAAAAATTCCAGTAGTCTGTATTCATTTCATTCAATTTACATATTTATTATATTGTTAGTAAAACCGCTCGTAGCCGTACCGAGAAAACCACACGTAATGATGCAACAAAAATGGGAATTTCTGTCAATCTGCTTCAGCACCGTTCGTTAATTATAAACCGGCGAACTACATTTTCAACAATTGCAATTAGCGTTTTCTACATAAGGTGATATTTTCGCAGTATATTGACTTTGAGAGTACATATAGTAAGTCACAAGGCCATCTGGATTAACTGCTCACTGGCGCCTACCGACCTACTTACAGAAAAAGTACTATGTTTACTACACTTTATACAAGTCGCATATGTATCGGGCAATAATAGTAAACTTCGAACATTTGATACGTCTATTTGCCACTTATTTTTAAAATTGGCGCACCAGCGTTCTAACATTCAGCTTACAGGGACGAACAACAAAAATTATACACTGAAACATTCCAATAATAAACGTTCACGTTGATCTTTGATCTTCGATTGAATTTTGCAGATGTCGAAAAAAATAACGAAAGGCTATTTAACAAATAAAATGCGAATAAAAATACAATAAGTATTATTTTATAAAAACAATACAATCAATGCTGAATATAGGTTTACTTTTCCTTTTGTCGAACTTGATATAATTGTTAAAATTATCAAAAATATACATGTAAAAAAGACAAAATCGCCTCAGAAATGATAAAATTTTGTCGTCTAGTCATAACCATTTATATAACATACATAATATACATTTGATTTGAATCAGGGTTATTTCCTACTTGTTTCCAGCCTGACCCTTGTAGATTATTCAAGGATTTTGGAACTGTAAACTACACTGGTTTACAAACAAACAAAAATTTCCGACCACTGAGATTCCGTTACCGTACCCCAAAGGTTTTTGACGTGCTAAACACGATGCTGTAGTTCGTTTTGCGCCATCACGTCAGGATTTCAAGAAAGCTTAACCTAAAATTGCTATAAATACAACATTTTAGACAATCCGAATTTGCAATAAAATTGAGGCCAAAATATTGAATGAATTAATTTTTGTATGAACGAAGGCGAAAGAGGTATTTTTAGCACTGGTACGGTAGTTGAGTCCCATTGGACGGACATTTTTTTGTAAACCGGTACTATAAATAGATGTGCACTAAACTGTACTTTTATGGTCTTGCCAATTCGTCTCAAAGATCTTCCAATCCTACCTTAGAGACCGACACCAGAGAATAAGTACCAAAGTTAAAACATAATCTGGCCAATTTGTGGAAGCTGGAGTTCCACACGGCTCTGTTTTAGGCCCTTTGTTACTTCTCATTTATACTGCGTGCATTTATGAACACATACGTTACCGCTCTATACAAAGCTCTGCTATGACACTTTCAGACTTTCACCACCTTGCCCTGCGTCATGTCAAGCGATCTAGCATAAACCACAACTTAACTTTAATTGCTTCCAAATGCTCGGTATAGTTAGATTCTCCAGAAAATGAATATTTATGCCTAGTGAATCACATGACAATTAAAATCAAAAATATTACTCTTCCTAACAAATGCAAAATATTTGTGTTATCATTGATAATAAGCTCACTCCATACCGCATGTATATAGCCATTTTTAAATTCGGTTAATGTGGCAGACCTCAAAAAGTTCTAATAGGAGGTTTACTTTTGACTTACATCTACGAGGAAATCCCGAGAGACATGCATTCGCGTAATAATTTAACAATGCCCATTAAAATAATATAGATAACAACATTAAATCGTCGGATCAGTGACGTAGTGCTTACGTAATGGTTAATTAGGCTTGCGACCACGGAGTCCCGTATTAGAATCCTGGCCAGGACACAGGCACAGATGTTTAGTGGTGTTTTAATATGTTACAGAGAAATTACCACTAGGCTAGAACGCTGTTGAGTAACACAACATGTCTAGTCGCTGCTATCTCTTCTGAGTTCGAGACTCAGCTGCGGCAGATGGTAATGTCGCGAGAAATAGTTGTTGTGTTGATATCTATGTGTACGTATCCTGATTGAGTGTTGCAACAGCAATGGCTAAACTCCGCCAATACGTTAATATAAATAAGGCGGTAAATATCACGTTGCTTTGAAGAAATGTTTTTGATTTTCCTTTATAGCTGCTTTTTGCTATTTTATATTCCAACGTTCCATATTTCTTAGTTTTCTTTTCCTATCACTTCACTTTTGTAATTTATTTTTAAATGTTATTATTACTACTTTAATTCAGTAATTTTGTATTAGCGATAATTCTGTTATTTCCACATCCACGTTAGTGGAAGTAAAAATTAAAAATATATTTATCTGTGTATAATATATAATATAGGATGAGTGTCAAGTTCGCCACTAGTTAAGTTCCGCCTATTTAATTTTTGTGCATTTTCTTACATCAAAACCTTTGCTATTATTATTATTGTTTTTATTATTAAGTCTCGCTTAGAATTGTTGACATAGAGAAAATATAATCGATATTGAATTGCAATTAGTAATGTTTTCAATACCTTGCGAAATATGTTTATACAAATAGTAAATATAAAAATGGAAGATCGAGTTTAACCTTCAGGCAATGTAAATGAACTTTGAAGTGCTATTGGCAAGGAGAAAATATGAATGAGGTGTAAAGACGTTGATCTCGAGTATTTCGAATTAAAGCACTCGTTTTACGCGTAAAAGGTGTAAGTTTCAGTGTGATACCCAAGGAAATTACTTCCACGGAGCTCATCAGGGACCAATATCTTAAAAACAAATACAAATAATTGGAAAATAGTTAATGAGTGTTGTACACGTTTTCCATGAATCAAATAATTATTTTCAATGACTTTGCAATAAAAAAACCTTGCAGTTTTATCAAATTTTTAATAATGGTTGAAGATCATGGTATATGGATCTTATTCATAGTATCGTGCTTGAAGATCGTGTATTTTTTATTTGCTTTGTACAAAGAATCTTGTCACTGATGTTTTTAAAGTGGATAGATTAAATACTTTGCTACTTTTCTCGATGTGTATTGTACTATTATGGCAAACACAATATAAATATTAGTTTTTTTGACAACTAAATTTTAGCCAATATTGCTGACGTTATTATTTCTCTTTCTTTTGATCAAAAATGCTACACTTCTTATAATCCATATAAGTCAAGTGGTGATCTTTCACTGACAACTTCTGACTTTAAAAGATTTTGCTTAATGTTGTAATCAACAAATATTAAATTCTTTAATTCAACATGTTTTTCCTCTGCCGAGTAGTCTTGGTATAGCTTTACGATATGTCTCAATTTTGGTGAGGATAAAAATGATTTTCCTTACCTTCTTCCTCTTTTGCTTTTAATAAAGAATTAATAGTTTTGCTCTATATTGAAATAGACAACAAAATTTCAAAGGTTTTTGTTAGAGGTTTAATACAAGGTTGCTTTTCTAGATCTCAACGAAATTGTTCACTTTTTCATTTTCATTTCCGTAGCGCATAGTCGCTACTCCAAAAAATATATGTTATAAATAATCAAAATTTCTAATCCAGGTTTCAAATAACGTTATCGTTTTATGAATAATTTTGAAAGATAACATTGATTTAGAAACGACCTGTTTTTAGCTTAAACCTATGTGATATATATGTTTTATGAAACCTACTAGAACAAATTTTGAAATGGATTGTTTTTTTTTAAGTTACTTAAAGGAACGCCTTAAAACCAAGCATGTAGTAATAAAACTCTTAATGTTTTTATGTTGATAACCGAAAAATTTAAAAAATGCAACATCCTCTATACTTACCGGATTTTGTTCCATTGTCTCCATTTAAAGAATAGTTTGAAGAATAAAATGATGGTCTGAAATGTTGATAAGCACTAGATAAGAATTAGGTAGCGTTTTTCGTTAGCAGACTCAGTTTAATTTTGCGAATTAAGAAGAACGACTGATGTATCAATCGTTTGTTCAATTATTGTAAAAAGGAATATAGATAATATTCTGAAAACAAGAAAACTGTGGCCTCCATGTTGATCAGATTTACCTCGACTATATTTTCAGCCAAGGAGTACATTGAAGATTAAAAAAATTAGGAAAAACATTGTTGGGTGCTGATATGCGCTAAAATCGCAGGTTGCTTCTAAAGAGTGTGTCAATATTATAGCAGCATATTCAAGACAATATGTTTCAGAAATGTCTTGCTTTGGTATGTCTAAAAGATAGATATTTTTTTAAATTTCAGTTCATTAGCTCTACGTTAAAAGTTTAAATGGGGGGCGGAGAAGTTACCACCCTCTCTGTCTGTAATATTTTTTCTCGTTACGCTTATAAGTACTCAATTTTTTTCTGAATGTACAGAACAGTTTTAAACGTTTTTTCTCTACACTTATTCTTTAGAAGGTTTCAGACTGTAGCATATTAAATTAATGGAAAAATTAACGAAAAATTCCGCGTCTTCTCAAAAGTTCGAGATATTTGACTTATAGTTAATTATAATATATTTACCAACAATAATAAGTAACAATTCGGTAAAGTTGGTAAAACATTATTGAAGACAGTAGCGCTGAAATTTAGTTTTCTTGCTCCTTTTTATACTTTGATTTATCTACGTGCATAGTTGATTTTGCAATGAATTCACTACATGATCGAAATCTTGCTGGTTTTAACTGCATGTCGTTGCTAAATCATACAATAAATTGTTGTCTCACATCAGACAAATTCTTATTGTTTGATGTCTGTAGTTGAAGTTGCGTCATTTAAAATTCCTCCATCTGTCGCATTATGTGCAGATAATGGAATCTGAATTTGTAAGTGTTATTAAAATTAATAGAGAGAATATTTTCATGACGATTTAATGAAGTAAATGAGTAAAACAAGAACTTTGTCTTATTTCAATCATTTTGTATCACCGCTACCAGCTTTAAGGATTTAAAGTCCATCCTGTACATCAGTTTAACACAACGTATGTACACTATAAATTAAAAGAGCCTCAAGTGGCGCCTCGTCTTGCAAAACACACTTAACTTTTTGAACTTGGTCAAAGTGCATTAAAATACCGTATTTTTCAAAGGATGTTGATAAGCTTATGTAAACGCCATTATCGTTGTCGAGGTATGTTGTGAATGGGAGCTTCCTTATTGCAAAAAGATATCAACAGAGCTAACGTCAATATATTCTTTTATAGATTTTATTGTTCTGAGAAGTCTCATAGTGATGGGTCTAAATTTAAATTGGTCTAAAATTAACAAATCATCAAAAGTGATGACTACAACCTATTAACGGACGTATAATTAGAGGAAATCACCGCGAAATTAAAAATTATACTGTGACATAACTATTTTATTAATAATTGAAGTAATTGAGTAATTACTGTCATTTGCATCAAGGTCGTTTTCACTAGCAAAAAACTTGTATCCAAGCGCGAAAATACTGTAAATCGGAAGGGAAACTAAATATCCGTACGCCATGGCATTCTTTCTTATGTTTCGAAATAATTTAGTTGTTAACTATGCATTTTTCATCCATTAACTGTTTACATGAATCTATTCAATAAAGTGAAGAATATATTTTGCATAGGTTTTTTTCACATCCTCTGCAGGAAAGTCGGCAATTTGTGTAAATATGTACATTATTACACGGCGCTAAGATTACTTAGATGAACATATTAAAGTTACATAGTAACATGCAAATTTATACCAAAGGATGTACCTGACGTTTCTAAGATCTAACTAACTCGTATGTTTCGAGTTGCTTCTGTCACGGAACAAATTGTCTTGTAGTTGTTACGTATAAGGAAATAATAAATTAATTAAAAATATTATCGGAAGGTTGAAAATTTTGATAGCCAGAGACTTCATATGTTTGTTCATAAGTATTTTCACTTTTAATGGTAGGCTTCAGAAAATATTGCTGTTTATTAATTGGCTTATATTTGACAGTTTTAAATAACATTCGAAACAATGCCCTAAAAACCTACTCCGGAACATAACATTTATTTATTTACAATTATTAATTATTAATTATTATAATTGATCAATTATGTGCTATTAAAAAAGAAAATGTAGAATTAGTAGGAGTAACCAAAAACACTGATTCTTCCCTCTAAGATGATAAATTTATCGACCATCTTGTATTAACTTCAAGATATCTGTTTTATTCTAAACGGTGCGTTTTTTATATTCCTCAGCTAAAGTTTGAGATTATCAACCTATATGTCCCTTTAAATTACGAATATCTGCATCAGCACTTGCCAAAATACGAAGAAAACAATGCCTGAATGGATGTAGTTGGTTGAATTGTGCAGTAACTCGTATTGAGGAGTTGGAGTATTTATCGAAAGTTGTCACTTCCACGAAGAACAATAAATATTTTGTTTACATGAGTTTTCCTGTCAGGAAAGTTAAAAATTACTTGATGATAGGTAATTTTGTGTTGTCTGTTATCTAGAGTGATTTTTTCCAATTGTTCACATCTATGCTCTCCTGCTATACCTCATTAAACGTAGTTTTCGCACAAAAGCATTTGCTGTACAAATCTTCATATGCAAGGTATCTTCATCCGATACTTCTAGTAGGAATTCTGCCGAGAAATATTTAGAAAATTTTGAAACATCAAGCCGCATCCTTTTTTTTTCAAGGGTCACTTTAAGCATCAAGCGATGTCTTTATATATTCAATGACATATAGGTTTTACTTTCTTCTCCAATGCGTACTAAACCATTTCCTTAGAGAGAATTAGGAAAAGAAGATGCACACGTAGAAATATATCTCGATGGTTAAAAATATGGATGGAAGTAGTGAAATCAATTCAGTAAAGTATAAAAAGTTTCGTTATAAGTATCCATGAATCACGTTTGGCAATATCGAATGTACAAAATTTTCTTAGCTAGTTTTTATGAAAGGAAGAAATTTCTTTTAAAAATGTATGGTGGGCGACGATTCACATTCTTATCAGGAGCAGGTGAACTCAAAATTCTTGCCAAAGGATGGATATAGAAAATTGTTATGAAAACTGTTTCAGTCCAATAATTGAGAGGAATTGCTCCCATTTTGTAAGAAAATTTACAAATAGGTTTACATACATTCTGCGAAGGGTGTTATGCCAAGGGATCCAACCAAGTCTGTCCAATCTGAGTATGGTTTTTCAAAAAAATAAATTAGTCAACAGCTTCTGCACCAAAAATATCTCACTAATGCCACAGTGACACAACTTAGAGTATACTCCCAGGAAGGATGATAACAGATATCATCTTCGCCAAGCGACCATGTTAATGTATATGTAAATTATTAACAAATGCTCGTTTTATTTTTTGTGTTTACTGAGCCTTTTTTCAATTTCGTCATCACTTAAAGGTGTATTTCCAAAGCTACTTGTAGAAACAAGAAATATTTAACAAACTCAGCCGTAGAAACTTAAAAATAATTATAATGGTTTCTACGACAACCAGGGAATAAAACCAAGATAAAACCAGAGACATTGTAGTATATAGACTCGCTCAGTGGCGATGAGGAATCATTACTGCGAGTAAAGACAAAGAGAAGACTACATTAACGAATGTAGTTTTTTTTTTTAGTTTGGTTAAATTATGAGTGTCTAGCTAACATTTCATGAATTCGAAATATAAAAGTAGGAACTTGAAATAGTTGCAGAGAGGCGAGAGTCAATTTATACATATACTATTATATATATGCTAGGTATGTATTATTAAAATTTACACGAATTGTACTAACTTTGGGCAACAGGCTTAAGAAAACGTTTTTACGTAAAGTTTAAAAGCAAAAGAGGTATTTGCGGAAAATATTTCGAAATAAAACGTGCAATATGCCAATGCCTACAACGCGTTTTACAAAGATAAAACCGTAAAAAGTGTCCTTTCATTGGCCACCATATTAATGAGTAAAGTAATCGCTGTAAAACCGATTTTGCCTATGCAATTTCAAGTAGTAGTGATACATATTACATATGAAAGTCTGTGATGTGTTGGAATTATGTTAATATTTTTGTACAACTTCCTGCAAAACTTTCGATATTCATAAATCGGTAATTTTAAGCAGACGTCAAATAGTTTCAGATAAGCGAGAGTCAATTTATACATATGCTATTATATATATGCTAGGTATGTATTATTAAAATTTACACGAATTGTACTAACATTGGGCAACAGACTTAAGAAAACGTTTTTAGATAAAGTTTAAAAGCAAAAGAGGTATTTGCGGCAAATATTTAGAAAAAAACGTGCTATATGCCAATGCCTACAACGCGTTTTACAAAGATAAAACCGTAGAAAGTTGCTTTTCATTGGCTACCATATTAATGAGTAAAGTAATCGCTGTAAAACCGATTTTGCCTATACAGTTTTAAGTAATAGTGATACATATTACATATGAAAGTCTGTGATTATGTTAATATTTTTGTGCAACTTCCTGCAAAACTTTCGATATTCATAAATCGGTAATTTTGAGCAGACGTCAACACCGACGCCAAATTTGAGTTTATTTGACTGCTTTGCACGGTTTCACTTGTAAAAGAATGAAAATAGCATTCGCTAAGAAATAAAAGAAATTTTACTTCTTGGTAATTTACAAAATAAGCGTGATTGCTTTCATTTTTATGATTTATCGACATATTCAAATACAATATTTTTGGCATCTCTTTCTTAAATAAAGTTATTTCATTTCAACCCCTTGAACAATCCTGCATTAGTTGTCCATATATGAGCCCTGGCGAAACATGCTAATAATATCTTTTATCAAACAATTATAAATATATTCGATACATGTAAAGTCATATATTATGCATGACGTTGAAATCAAGTGATTTTTTGTTTTAGAAATAAATTACGACTCTATTTAGATGAAGCTTGCGAAATTGTTATGTCAATGACAGTTACGTATCTAAGGTCTAATTAAACTATTTTGGTTTTGTTTCTTATGCTAGTTTCTGAGCCTTAAACTGTGTATTCAAATAAAAATGTGATAAATTATAACTCAATTAGCCCAGTCGTTATTTTTCACCTCTAAACAAATGGGAGGTGGATAATTTTTTTAATGAGTTCTTTGGATAATAAGCAATAACATCACTTAAGGTTACATGATTTCCAGACCATCAACGTTAAAGAAAATTCAGAAACTTTGTTTTTCCGATATTTTTCCAAGATTTCGAAAATGACTCGAGATAGGAGAAAATAAAAAATATTTTTGGAGAAAGCGTACATCTTCACACACAAAATTGCGTGTAATGCCACGGATTTTCCTTGAAAAATTAATGAAGTGGAGATATTGGATGAAGCGCGGTGTAGGGTTGCCCGCGCCCGAATGCGAGTCTTGCAGTGCACGAAAAACCCTTGGTTTAGACAAACAAAATTTACGCAAATTAAAAAACTAAGGAATTATTTTAAATTTGGAAGTCTCACCTTTCTTATGCATATAAGGCGTAGATCATCAATACATACAGGGTGTTTCATAATTGAGTCCCCGGACTGGAACCTACTTATATTGAATTTGAACGTTTATTTTTTAGTAGTCCCTTAAATTTTATAACGTGGCGCGCTTATTTTCTTGAAGTTGACGGTTAATACATGGTTATGATAGTGCAAAAATAGGATAGGAAAAGAGGCTGGAAAATAAAAATTTACTAAATCGTCACGAAACTCAGTACGAGTAACAAATATAATATAAAAACATAATTTACCCGTACATATTTCTTCTGTCTTTTTAAACGGTTTTCTATTATTTTTCAACAGAATTAAAAATTTCTCAAAAATAAGACACGTGTCTTATACTGGTGTAGGCACGTAGCCTATGTCTGCGAAACAGTTTTGTAAAATTTATCAACAGTTTATATTCAAACATTTTCACCATGGAATATTAACTTTTTTGATTTAACCATTACTAAAAGTTAATAATTTACACGATTTTGCTATACCTGGAGGTCCAATCCGTAATGACATACGTAAGATCCACTTTTATATTGTTTTAAGTCTACATGCCTGTTGTTCTCAAAATTAGAATATTATTATTACTTTTAATAGTTTGAATTTTTTAAATTCATAGGCTTATATTTTTTTGTGAAGATCATAACCTATGATTTGATGCACTTTTAAGGCTGCAGAAAAGGCGATAAAACAAGAATCACTTTACTCCCAATTCAGATTTGTTTAGAATGAATGTATTAATGTGTGGACATTCCCCGTTGGACTAGCCTTGTGTACAGACGTGCTGAAAGGCGTGCTCTCGAAAGAAAGCTCTAAAAAAGCCGTAAAAACCACGTTAAAGTCGATAAAATTTAAGCCACCGATACATTAAGAAATTCTGCGTGAAGTGAAACGCCATAATAGAAAAACAAAGTTCATGTGTAATTAATAATTACGTGTACATTTTAAATCGTATCGAATAAAACAAGTGTAAGTGCCTAATACCTATGCTAAGACGACCAAGCACCCTTTCTCAAGTGGTTGTGCGTTAAAGTAAACATCTGGTAACATAATACACCATCAGTGAAAGGCAACGGGCTGGTATCTAATGAGTGGAAGTAGTAAACATAAGAAAGGGATGAAAGATAAATTTTATTTTTATTTGTTTTTGAGTTCTATTTATTGGTTTATCAATCCTTGTCACATGACAGTTTATTACACAGCAGAGAAAAATTTAAAAGTAAAAATGAAAAGGTATTAAATATAGCTAATGAAATAGAAAATACCCGGAATTGGAAAGCGGCAGTTGAAAGTCATTACTGTAGAAACAAACTAAAGGACTGGAACCTGTGATTCCTGAGTTCATATTGGGCCCATATAACCCAACTTACCTTAGTCCAGAAATGCATCCCTGGGGAAGTTACATTGTCTTAAAGTGAGACAGAGAATAATTATTTTTTCCAATAATTTCCGTTATATTGAAGATAGAATGTTCAAAAGTTGGTGAGAGCTGCATCAATATAGGTACTCTATGTGAACTTTATAACAACCAAATATCTTTTGTTTCTAATTTTTCTTTTCGCAATAATTTATATTTAATTGACTGTAATTTTTTAATCACTTTGTAAAATTACGGAATACTTGAACATTTTTATAGGGCATTGAAAGGGCTGCAAGAACGGTACTCCTATGCATGTTTGTAGTATCAATCAAAATGCAAGAAATTATCGTTTTTTCCTCCATTTGTATTTAACATTTATTTACAATTCTAGAATAAAATGTAATAACAGAAAAGTAAAGTTTATTCTAAAAAATGCCTTGATAACAAATGCTCCACATGGCGTCCACCTAGATTTATAGACAAAATTAGCTACACGGCCTGGGCTAAATAGAATTTAATTAGATTTAATAGTAGTGTCCGATTTGGAGGTACCTAGCTTGCAACATTTTTGTACAAACGATTGTAGATATCAGCGCTGAATAAATCCATTTCCTGTTTTTATATTATTTTATCAAATTTTTGCTTAATCAGTAATTATTCGCAGGCATGGATTGTTTATAATTCCAACTTAGTGCGGCTGCAGTACACCTTTTCGCCAATATCTTGCGGTTTGATGCAATAATTTAGGAGTCCTTTACAGCTTGAGAAACCGTTCACAATTCAAACGTCTATTTTTATCATCTTAATGAGTTGTTTGCTTGCAACTGTAAAAAAGAAACAAAACCTAATCGAGTATAGTAGGAGTATTATTTAATAAAAGAAGCTTGGGCAGACGAAAGAAATATAATGGTGGCGCCATCTGCGATGGGTGGGTGTCCCGCATAGCGCCCACAACGCGGTCTTATTTAACATACCTCAACAAGATTGTGTATATTTAGACACTGTTATCAGTAATATTTTATTTTTATTAGTAAGTTTTTGCACGGTTAATATACTTAACTAATAAACCAATTTAGATTAAAATATATACTTTTATTGCTACTTCTACGATAAAATTACAACTAGAAAAATTCGTGTACCTGTAGACGCGAGAGAAATATTCAGACGTCGCACTTAAATAAAAAAAAAATGTCTAAATTGAACCGAATACCTTTGTTGCCGGATAGAAATTCTTGGCCAGTAAAATTGGTGTTTTGTTCTCAGAACGAGGATTTGAGACATTTTGACTTGAATGCCGATCTCTGATATAACTTTACGAGTAATATATTTAACGCCGTGTCACACAGCTGTCGCCAGCCTCTATTTTTTCACACTGTCTGATACCTTGGGCACATTCAAGGGCACAACGCTTTTAAAGCCAAAACGCAAAATTTAACCCGTCATTTTTCATTCATTGTTTTATGCTCTTACTCAATTCTCGTTAACGTTTCGTACAATGACCCCCTTCAGACATGTGAAGTAGTTCTTTAACGAATTTGACATCATTTTATTTTTTTATTATATTATGTTTACTTTTATATAAACAGTGCCTATTATTGATAAATGTTTAAATCTTGTAAAATAAATATACAAATTTTCCAACAATTTTCGGAAAATAATATATTAAGAAAACAATTATTAAATTCCTCAGACGGTAACTCGCTTAGGAAAACTGTACAAATATCTGATTTGGGAACTTTGGCTCGATGTTTTCAAAATTTTTAATGTTTATTACATGCTAAACTATATTCATAGTTTTACAAATAAGAAATAAGGTAACCATTATACTCCTCGCCGATTCACTGCACTTTTTTATAATTGCAAATTCTATAGGATACTCTTCTCAGTTTTTTTGTAAATAATATTGGTTTTAGATATTATTTAATTGCAAAACAAAAACAAAGAAATTTTTTAAAATTTAAATTGATCGATTTTGTTCGAAGCTCTAGCTAATACTAAGTTGCTGTTCAAATTTCAATACAAGAAATGTGACGGACGGACGGACAAACAGACAGATGGACCGATATTTTGAAAATTTTTTCTTTACGAGCGATATTACCGGTCTTAGAAATGTGCCGATCGAACGCAATATACTCTTCATTTTGTATTTGCGAAAGTACAATAATGATAAAATTGATTGAGATTTGTTTGAAAATATTCTTAATTTGCTCGAAATGTCGTGTTATATTTGAAAGATTATTTTGCATATAGATTTTCTCTTTCTTGCAAAAAGGCCGACAGACATGTCTTAAGAATAAGATTTAAAAAATTGAGGATAAAAAACGTAACGATGTCATTAGAGAAAATAAAATAAAATTTAATCTGTATCTTAAACTAGAGTTTTTAAAAAAAACTTTCCTATCATAAAAAATATCAAAGTTTTGTTGTTAAATTCGGCAAAAGTTCCAATATCCAATTATCTTTCTTCCTCTTTTAGTTCGAGAACAATTATTTTGTAAATTTCAATTTATTAAACACAAAAACATATTTTCTAAGTTTATCTTAATGAATTATTTTGCAATATCTTTTTGATATACTTAACTAAGATTACTTTCTGTTTATTTGTTAAAAAACCTAGTATTGTCGTTTAATTTTAAAACAATCTTTAAAAAGCATCTTAGAAATTAAAAACTGATATATAAATAAATTAATTCCGAAAATTGTGATCGATAGGTCTCCACAAGGAACGTTCTCACTTACTCCATTACGTCCAACTTTCGACAATTTATATGACAATATTTATGTATTCTTTTTTGTAATTCGTTTTCGATTTGTGACAGCTGTAGTAAATATTGTAATTTGTGTAAACATTTCAATTTTCCAAGAATATCTCTGTTGTGTGTCTTAGAACTCTGGAAATTCTTGTCCTACCTCAACTTGTATTTCTTTGTATCCTCAATATGATTGTTTACAAAATAAAATTATACTATCGTTAAATACTACTTTCATTTACATAAGTTTTAAATAGCTAATGTGGAAAGTATGTTTGGAGTTATCGTTTTAAACACACAAACTCTACATTTTTAGTCCTATGTAGATCTACTATTTACATATTCAAGGAAGTTAACAGACTTTGATGTTTATAACAGTATTTTAACATATCAATCGTAAAGGAAAATATTAAAATTCTCCTCTGACAGAAAGTGGTTATTCATGATCGGTCCTCACTTTATGACTAAACACATTGGGATTACCCCAGGGATCAGTTTTAGGACCCCTTCTTTTAGTAATTTAATCAATGCTCACAATATGCGTATACTTCGATCTTCGCAAACGATACTCGGCTATTCTGCTTTTCTAATCTGAACAAACGCTTCATTGAATATAAATAGTGATTCATATTCTTATTAAATCTAATTATTGCAACATAAATAACGTTCATTTTAAATTTTGTAAAAAGCTTCGTGAGTCTTTTGTCATGCCATTCATACATTATTTAAAGTTTGCCTTTCCTGTTTAAATAAAATTATTACAAATCTGTTACAAAAAGTAAACTATAGTATGAACTGGACTTTTTAGTTAATTTAAACAAATTTCATTACTTTTTGCATTTCATATATTTGACTTAATTTATACCTTTGATGTAAATGCTTAGTTTGTAATGTTAAGATTACGTTGAGTAGCCAATAAGCTAGACGTCGCCTTGTGTTAGTTAATCGTGTAATGTATTTCTTTTTATTATATTACGCAATAAGCACAAAATAATGCTCATATGGCACGAGTCTGAGTGTCGCCTTCGGCTCGTGCTTGCAATTGATACGAGTGCGAGTTGTATACTTTTTCTACGACAACATATTAATTAATCAAGATTTATAGGAAACAACTACGAAATTATCCGTTACCTCCTAAAATGATGAAGTAGGTAGTTGAGTAGAAATTGTCGCGAAGTAATTTTAGAATAAAAAACATCTGTTCAGAAAGTTGAAAAAAAAATTAAAAAGGTATTCCAGTAATTATCGCCGAAAAGTTATGCAAAATTATAAAATTGTATAGCTAACACTAGTAGAAATAAGTGCGAGATAATTTTAGAATCAGAAATATCTGTCAAGAAGTTGAAAATAAATTAATAAGGTACTCCAGTAAGGGGTTCGAAGCGAGAAACTCGCTGGACTACCGCGGATTATCGATTTAAACTTCAAATAATGTCGTCGGAGAAACCAGGACATCAAATATTTAAACGTTTATAACTAGATAAATACATTGCCTAAAAGGCTTAATGAAGTCTCTATGGATAAACGAAAATTGGCATTTTGTCGGCATCATAAATTTATATCGATAATTCAGTTCGGAACAAGTGAACCAAAAATGGCCTCTTTTAACAATTCCCAAAATCGATTTTGCTACATTCTCGACATTCCGCTATAAATCCATCATCCCAGACGAGAGAGATTTCCGGCTTTTGTACGTTTATAACCGCAAAATCCGGAACAATTCCTCGATGAAATGTGTATCTATCAACGCAGATTTTCATCCCGCTTCTATGGGTGCGAGTTCGGACCGGAAAAAAGTATGTGAAAAAGCAAGGGGTACAGACCCTTCAGTTTAGATTGGTCGCAGCACGAGATATTTCATATTGCATTTGTTGCCTAGCAACTTGCCTATTGCCTAACAACCGATGCCATATGATATATGATATGCGATATTCTATACAAAATGTATCTGTTTATGATTGACTTTACGCTCATTTAACGAACATCTTTAGAGGTTGTCTTAGAAAAATATTATTATTTATTATTATTGTTGTTTTTAGCAATTATTATGCATTGGTCTAATGACAACTGGAAATGCCTATTTCAAAATCGAATGGCTTAATAAAATATCGTTCTGCGTCAAAATCTCCAAGTTCTAAAGAGAATGTTATGTAAATTTACATGAAATTCTACTGATTATGCCGCATAAGTCGTAGATGTGTACAAATATTGGCTATATAAGGTATCTGAAGAAATTAGTGTTATTTCACGTAGCAATATTACATTAAAATTTCTGTTCTAAGCGCACATTTTATTAAAATTATTTATCCTACAACAACACGACTTCCATGACGTTTGCATATAATATCGTGGCGCCAGAGTAAATATTTTGCTCCAGACACGACAAAATAGTATAGTATCGCGCTATAGTGTCTACATGTGGGGTCTGTACACAAGTATAGTTATTTATAGAGAGCCTTTCAAATTATTTAATAAATGTAGATCATTTTGCCACAATTGCAAATTTTTAAGGAGAGAAATCTGAACATGCAATTTAAAGGCAACGTCTATATTAATATTCTTACATTGTAATGCATTTTAAAACGAGAATAAATATTCGACCGGCAATTTAATCGTGTGATACGCAAAATTTGTCGACTAAAGAATGTTTTTAGCGGCTTGATAACATTTTAAAATCATTTAAATTCGAAAGGGGTAGCTGGAAGCCGCTGGAAAATCTTCACCAAATATTTATGAAAATTCCATACTTTAGATAGTAACCGGGCTAGTTACCGCTGAGCTATGCAATGCAGGCATTCGATCCGCAGAACCTATACTTTTACGTTCCGCCGTTGCAGGATTCAGATCGTGCATACTTAGGGCAGTAAAAAAAGACCATAAAAGACGATGAAATACGCATAGTTTTGTAACAGCAAAATTATGATTTCATGTCTTCTGGGGTATCACCAGGAGTATATATCTAAGTTTTGGACTTCGAAAGCCTATTGTGTTTATTTTTTATAAACAATTTAGTTTTTTGAACAGCGCTTATTTGGGTAAAAGGTGTATATCTCCAGTTTTAGAGATCCAATCAGGACAAACAAAAAACCAAAATGTTCGCAATTAAAATTGCAACAAATCTGCGAATTTGGGTCATTTGAGTTTGTACATAACATATAATATTGAATAAACTGCCTATAAAGCGGTTTTTTTTTCATTTTAACGTCCTGGGACGTCAAGAGTTCTGATCGGCTTCAAATTTTAAGAACATAGGTATACCTCTCGATGAAAATAAAACACTCTGAAATTTTGGTGCCCAAATATTGAACCTTGTGGCCAAAATGGACCTTTATTTTTCGAAATGTAGATCTCGACGCCAGCTATCCGATGACATTTTATATTTTTTTATAAACCAAATAACAACAAATGGATTTTTTCGGCCATTTTGAAAACAATTTTAAAATTTTTTATCAGGAAAGTACGAGAATTGTGAGATCTTTAATTTAAAAATAAAAGTTAATTTTCGTCTGTCTGAAATGGCCGAAAAAAATCCATTTGTTTTTATTTGGTTTATAAATAAATGCGAAAAACGTGGCCAAATAGACTTAAAAAAAATATGTCAACATCGAGATCTACATTTTGAAAAAATATTTATTCATTTTGGACTTAATGGTATAAAATGGCGAACAATTAAAATTTTAGATAACAAATTCGTGTTTTGCTTTCAACAGGAGGTATATTTTCTGAAAGTTTGAAACCGATCAGTATTCTTAACGACCCTGGGCGATAAAATGAAAAAAAAACGCTTTTATCCAGTTTATTCAATATTGTACGTATTCAAATGATGCAAAATCAACACAGGTTTGCTGAAATTTTAATTGCAAAGATTGTGGTTTGGATATTCACCTTTTTACTTAAAAAAACTCAGTTCAAAAAAATAAATTGTTCATAAAAAAATGCAATAGGCTTTCGAAGTTGAAAACTCCGATATATAATCCTGGTGATACCCATTATAATTTTGCTGTAACAGCACTATGCGTATCAATGTCTTTTTTTACTCCACTATATTCCGGCAGACTTAAGTTTCTATCAATAATTTAAAAATTATAAATCCATCTGCATAACACAGAAAGAGACCATTGCATATTTACTATAGGAGTAAAATGGTGTACTTAAGTACTTTCTGAAAATACAGCGTCGTCTTTAAGTTTTACATAAGAATTCAAAATCTTGTGTTAATACTAATTTCTTGTAAACACGTAATAGCTAATAATAAATATAATGGGATGTCACAAACTGTATATTGTTTAATTTTTTATATTGGAAATAAAGACCTTTTATTATTATTATTATTATTATTATTATTATTATTATTTCTTCATTTCACTCCCTGAGCTTGAGGTTGGGGAGGACACTTTACCTTCATTCCAGATCTCTACCTGAGATCTCAGGAATGTTGGTTTTACAAAGATAGAACCTTCCGGAGTATGTGGGCTGTTCCAAGGAGTGCTATTTTTTGAATCTGACACGGGCTTACTCTGCACGGGAGGTGTTCTAGATGTTTGCAGTGGCCCTTCTGGATTGTCCCTAGTGCTCCTACAATGACTGGGATAACTTTAGTTTTGGTGTTCCACATTCGAGCTATCTCAATTTCCAGATCTGTATACTTACTTTTCTTTTCCACTTCTTTTAGAGCTACATTATTGTCGTCGGGCACGGAGACATCGATATTATTATTATTATTATTATTATTATTATTATTATTATTATTATTATTATTATTATTATTATTATTATTATTATTATTATTATTATTATTATTATTATTATTATTATTATTATTATTATTATTATTATTATTATTATCTCCCAATAATCGAAAAGTGAAACAGATGAAACGATAGATCAAGGTCAAGACTAAACATTCAACTAATAAACATAAATGTTGCAAACTACAGTCGTCGGTTATTTATACTTTTATAAATACTTATTAACGTGGCCCAAAGATAAAAAAATACTTCCGGCATTGAAATTAAAATGTTTGTTAACTTTCAGTTAGAAAACTATCAATTTTGTCAGGTATTTTCAATACGCGTATGATTCCGTCATCAGGGGATATATGGAACGCCAAGGGTTATATGGAATATTCTTCTGGTCGGGGTTTTTGTGACGGAATGTTAACATCAATGATTGTCACTGTTAACAAACCTTTCAGTAAATAAATAAAACAACTTGGTAAGTTTTAATGATTTTCTAAATAAAAAGGCTTTTGGCAGATTTCAGTAGTGCAAATAATCTCATATAGACCAAAGAATGTATAAAAGTTAGAATGCCGGCCGGCCCTGTGAGATTTTTTTTATTGCGTAGCCTCAATACTAACATGCCGTTTTTTTTTCTAATTTTTATACACCGCTTTAGGAAAAAAACTCATTTTAAGCAAAAATTGAACGATGCCGAGAAAGCATAAGCATGTACCAGGGACCTCCTATCGAAGAAATTACAACCTAAAGAATATGGAACTTTCTCTACAATAATAAATTTGCCTTTCCTTCAGTTCCAGATTTTAACAATGGTCTTTAAAACAAATCAAGTTTTGCCTAAATGCTCCTGTTTGTAATCGGGGAACGTATTCCTTTCCAAGCAATGTTTTCTTTTAAATGGTTGGTTTTTTATTTAAAAAAAGTATAGAATCAAAAATGTTAATTTCTTTAGATATAATATTTTCAGTTAAATTGGCAATTGTCAAAGAAGATTTTCAGTTAAATAAGTGCCAAAGAATTTTGTGATTTTTCAGAGTGTAAGTTTTTTATTTAGCTTTATGTCTTAACAATTAAAATATTTAACTATTTTTATAAATACGTATTTTGTTAAATGTTAAATAAACCAAAAATCGTTTATTTGGAACGCTTGTGTGTTCTTAAGTCTTGGACAGCTAATAAACATTTTTAAAACATTTTTTTTGCTTTAATTTGTTCCCTATAGGTTCCTGAAAAGACCTATACGATCCAGAGTGTTTTCTCATATTTTATGTACAAAAATCTCATCATTCCATATATCCCCACCCACATCAGGGGTTATATGGAACGACGAAAAATTTTAAAAAATGAGGCTTTCTTGTTTTATTAACAAATTTTTTCATTTTGGAAAATAATATTAAAACCATAACTTACCAAATAGGTAAAAAAATATATTTTTTAAAAATTTATATCAAAAGTTATTCAAAGAAAATACTTGAGTAAGATGCAATATCTGTACATTTTTTTGTTAGTCAACTATATTTTATTATGGTTATTTACTTTTAGAGCTGCTCGTAAAAAGATATCACAACCATTTGCCTTTATTTTACTCACATTTTGCTATACAGTCATCTTTTCTAGCCAAAAGTTCAATATTTCGCTGATCCATTAAATCGAACCCAGTCCATATTAATATTCTTACATTGTAACACATTTCGAAAAGGCGTACGAAGAATGATATATTTATTATGGATGCATATTTTCTCCATCTGGTCACATTTAAAAATTTTCCAATAAGAAGGCAATTTCAAAGTAATGAGTTATAGATGTATGTGCATATTTTAATCGATTGCAGCATAATCAATGAGTTTATGGACAGGTTGTTGGAGATGAATGCGATCTGTATACGCCACACCGGCGCCCACAAGGTGAGATAGTACTATCCCGTCTTCTTATACGCTCTCAGATGTCATATTCGACGCCTTTGACTAGATAAATAGTGGATTTTTGCGGGCAAAGTATATGTTCGCATTTATCCTAACAAATGGCGCCCATTTGAGGCCCGCTGCATTAAAATTTACAGCTATCTCGCTGAAAAATAATCACATACGGCAGTTCGCCTCTCTCGGTCCTTATATGCACTGTTGTACAATTCATGTTTATTTTCGAACTTTCTATTTGTCCTCTTATCTTACCACGCAGATTCGTCTTAATGCACCTGACGCCCTCGCACATTTTCCCATTCATAAAAGTGCTTAAAAATTTCATTGATAATAAAAAATATCGTTTCTAATGCTATCATTTGCATTACAAATGTGTCCGTTGCCATATTTGATCGGTTATATCGAACTGTTAATTATCATTATCGACGCCTACTCCTTTAAATACACCCACAACTGGACATAAAATTAATTTTTACATTTTGTTCTTTACAGATCCCGACGTTATACAGGACATCGTTCCACAAAACATCCTCGAAGAGGAGGAGCGGAGCGTGAAACGTAAGTACATGTTTTCCGTTTAAATATTTGTAAAACATTATAGTGAATTGCAAATAGACCTCAAAATTATTTTGGAATAAATCATCAGTTAATGTAATAACATGAAACTATTTGCTATTTGTTTTATTAAACAGTAAGAATTACGATTAAAATTAATTTTAGCTTACGATTAATCGTAATCCAGTATCGATCGATGATTATACTCTGCAAATGCGAAAGCGAAAAGTAAATTCCATTTGATCTGCACTGAGGAATTCAATTGTGTTGATTTTTAATACAATCAATTAGTAAATAACAAAGTTAATAATCATTTGAATTTAAAAAAAAATGTCTTCTTAATTTATGTTTTCTAATTGACCAGACACCTTGTGAAATTTTATTTTCTGTCATTATTCAAGCACATGTTTTATTTATTTTCATTTCAACTAATATCCAACCGTCGAAATATGATTTTCAGCCAAAAACATTAAAGTATAGACATTAAACAAATTAAAATATTTCATATTAAGATATTTCAATAAGCTTTAAAAAAGGCTTAGTTTCTCTCGCCAAAATCAATTTCTTTTGTTTTTTAAAGTTTATTTGTTAAAAAGGGGAAAAAAGCAAATTGTTTCCGGCAAACCGTTCAAATAATTATTTCTTTTATTTTTAAAAACTTCTCTCAAAATTTCAACGACTGAAGATTTTTTCCGAAATAAAAATCTAACTACAAACCGCTATTAATATGATTTCAATTTCAGATTACGCTGCTTTGTTAACTGGTCGATCGTCACTTGTTTTGAAAAATGAACCCATTGCACATGACTTGAATAAAAATAACGTTGTAGCGACTGGCAGGTTCACTTTCCATAAAAAGAACTTGCATTATTCTTTTTACATATCAGAAAAAGCTGCTCGGCCTCGCTCTCTGCATTTTTTAGACACCGAAGGTAATATCTTAGAAGAGTTCACTTTGTCGCACACCGGCGGCCTAGTAAACAGCCTTTACCAAAATGCCACTAGAAAAGTGTGCGGCGTGTGGAAGCGGCTACCCAAGGACTACAGGAGACTTCTCAAGCAAGAGAAGATGTATGTTGTCCTTATCTGGGGTGCGAAAGATGCCGAATTCACCCTAAGCGGACAATTAATGAAATATGTCGCCCTTGGAACTGAACAATTTAGCTCCTTATTAGAACCAGCACCCGGCACAAATTCTATGATGTTGGAAGGAGCGGGAGGTACCGCCATAGTGTCAACGTCCACTTCCGTTCCGACTTCGCTACACATCGCTATTATTTTCAATGGTCTGTTTACGCCCGATGAAACTTTAGAGATTCCTCTGAACGTCACACTTACTTTAGATGAAAAGAAGCAGATCATCTTACAAGAGGTAATTTATTTTACTTATAATAATCTATAAAGTCCTCATAAGTTCTGTTTTGTTTACAGGATGTAAGAGTTCACAAACCAGCGACTGATTTGAATATAGTGGAGATGAGTGCTCCCGTTACACCCGCCCACTTACGGCTCCTAACAAGAGGTCGACTACTACTTAGCATTTCTTCTTCTTCCCAACCAGATGCGCTTCGTCTAAGCGGCACTGTCATTACCAAAGCTAGCTGCGAATTGTTTCAGACGACTTTAGCGTCGAGTCAGTCCGATCGTGATGGTAACCCACATGGTACGTCCGGATTAGCCTGGATGTACTTGAACAACCAAGGGTCTCTCATATACAGTGTGCAAATTGACAACCTGCCTCCGAAACAGCAGTACCCAATAATAACGCTGGTAGATATCAGCACCAAAAGAAGAACAGAATTGGAGGACCTGACCCCGTATTTTCACGATGGTTGGGCCAACGGTACTTTAGATAAACTTAGCCCTAAAATACTGGAACCCCTATACTCTGGAAAACTTGATGTTAACGTGGCTATTGCTAACGACACAACTATCCATGGTAGACTAAACGCTAAACCTGTGGCCGATGCCCGAGACGCTCCTGCGCCAATTCTACTGAAAAGAGAGAACTATACCCTACCATCTTCAGCAGTGGGGCTAGCTTGGATCTCCGTGGACAATGACTGCCATATTCACTACGATGTATCGCTTTCTGGATTGGGAAATGATCGGAAATTGTCACTGTTCATGGAACTATATCCTATGATAGCTCCAGGCGCTCCTTATATCAATAAATACTTGGAAGACTTCCAAGGCAACCAAGTAGAAGGCAGTCCTGTGGAAGCTCTAACCAAGGAAGAACTGAATAGATTAGACAGCGGCGTTAATTTTATTAAAATTAAAGATCGGGATTCGAAGGTCATTTTGCTAACGGCAACTGTAACCAAAGTACGTTTGCAACTTCCAGTCGATTACTTGAGTTACTAATTTGTTTTTTTTTTTCTAGGTGAAAGTTCCTCCATCTTGTCGCCCCCCGTACACCGACAACAACGTTCCGACCCTCTTTGACCACCCAGATATTTTAACTACAGGCGAATGTTTCTATGAAGATAAATTCTATAAAGAAGAGACTTCATGGGTTTCCTCCAGGGAGCCATGCAAAATGTGTTTCTGTCAAAATGGTGTACCAAAATGCGACCTCATGACCTGTCCCGACATAAATTGCCCCAATAACAACATAACCGTAAAGGGTGAATGCTGTCCAGTTTGCGCCGATACCCTTAACATCAACAGAGAAGTAGGCCTGCAAAAATGTATCTTTAATGGGAGGTCGTACTCCCCCGGCAGCAAATTCCACCCGTTCTTGATACCTACTGGTTTCGATTTATGTACAGAGTGCACATGCGATTCGAGGTATCTTGAAATTAAATGCAACAGGCTGAACGACAACGAGAAATCGTGCTGCAAGAACTGTAACAAGAGTGATGCGATAGACCACCCCTTGAATGATGATGATTTACCTAGCCCTCCCAATTTGTCTCCACCCAAGGAGAAGAGTGCTAGCAGTAAGTCTATTGAGTTGGTACTGATGGAAGGTGGCTGCAAGAACCTGAATAATCCTAGGAATCCGTACCATAATGGAAGTGAATACCATCCGTTTATCGATTCCTTGGGGGAATATAAATGTGTGACGTGCAAATGCCAGGTAAATATTTTTTTTATTAGATACTTAAGTGCATTTCATGTTCATGTATATTTAAGAGGAGGCAAGACAACATCTACTTTCTTTATACTTCGTTTTACGCCCTAAATGTCAAAATATTTCGTCATAATTGATCTATATTGTATGCTCATGTTATGCAAATATCTCTATGAAGTTCTTATAAAGATTTCTAAAAATTTTACGATGTTTTTCATAACGGATGAAGCTAGCACGACTGAACTCTACACAGACGATAGTTCTATTTGCCGAGCGAGCATTATACTAAAATAGTGATTAATAATACGATAGTTTTGGCAAATTAGCTAAGGTTATTATACCAATATAATATTTTCATGTAAATAAATGAATTCTACAGAATAGTTCCTCTTTTTAATTAAAATAGGATTTTTAACAATCAACGTGGCATTCGCCCTAACAAATCTGCATACACTGCTATGCCTCATTCATTGAATACGTTGATGTGTTTGACTCGGTAGATCATAATAAATTGTTGGCAATATTGTTTCTAAAAAAATAGGTATACTGGCACTAGAGAGGATTTCATCTTCCCTCAAGAATCGCAAACAATACATCAAATACGTCAACTTGACGTAATTCATTTGAAGTAAGTCAATTCGGAATATATAGGAAATAATTTGGAAATTCCTCAGGGTTCAGATTTGGGTCCGATATTATTTTAATTTATACCCACAGAATTGATGTTTTGATATCTGATGGTTGGTAAAGCATTGCAATATAAATGTATTAGAGCGTTGATGAGTTAAATTAATAGCACAATTTCTACAAACATTTTAATGCCGATATAACTGCATCAAATTTCATAATCGAAAAGAAAGTTATTCAAGCTCGAATATTAAAATCAACAGTCATTGTCTTTCAACCAGTGGCCATGTGAAAATTCTAGCAATATGTATAATAATGTGAAGTTTAAACTCATTTTAAGCAAGACATCAATTATTAAGTTTCTAACATGCATTGGGCTGAGTGAGTTTTTGTGTAAACTACAGCTTCTCATCGGAAGTTTCATTATCCAAAAATATATATTAAGTAGCATAGCAGGCCCTTATAGACCGAGATCCCAGAACCGCCAGACCTATGTCATTTTAGCAAAGCTAATATTTTGGCAATAAATAAAGACGGATAGTTAAGAACGTATGCATATTTGCCAGCTTGAAAGCGGGACCCTTTTACAGATAACAGGTACAAAAGGTACAAGAAAACCTTACTAACCTACGTTCAATATGACAGCTGATCTTCATATATGTTTGACAGAATACTGTTAAAAACCAACATTCATTATTGCCAGACACTTTCCGTGGGCCCTAACTTCCGCTTTAAAGCTCGAAAAACCCAACCTAACATAATAAACTTTTTAGTTTTTTACATAGTTGGTAGTAGATAAGGTTCCACAGTTATGTTAGCTTAAAATGGGTTTTTTCGACCTTTAAAGCGTCTGGCGAAGGTTAGAGTCCACGAAAAGGAATGTTGGTATTTAACAGTATTCTGTCTATATAACAACCAGCTATCATACTTTAACGTAAGTTAGTAAGGTTTTTTGAACCTTTTGTACCTGTTATCCGTAAAAGTGCTCCGATTTCCAGCTAGCAAATATGCATACGTTCTTAACTCAACTGCATATCACACTATTTATTGCCAAAATACTTGCTTTGCTAAAATGACGTAGCTCTGGGATCTTACTCTATTACAGTTCATGTAGATAAAGTTACACTTTTAGCCTTCTTCTTCTTGTGCTTCTGATTCTTCTTCTTCTTCTTCTTCTTCTCCTTCTTCTTCTTCTTCTTCTTCTTCTTCTTCTTCTTCTTCTTCTTCTTCTTCTTCTTATTCACAATGTCATGACAGCCGTTTTGTGATTCATGTAATGGTTCAGTTGGCCTCCCTTTGCTGTATAGCATATTCGACAGCCATGTATCGCGACTGCCTATGTCTATAAACGGTGAGAATTCAGAGTGGTAAATATAGCAGGCAGAAAACTTTTTATTTCAAACTTTAAATAATATTAACAGTTTTCAATAAAACCACATGTGATAAAACAGGTCGCTTTAAATAGATTAAAATTTTGAGATTATCTTCATTAGAAAAATATTACACATTGTAATGGAACTTTTCTTATCCAATTTATCAATAGTTAAAAAGTATAAAATGCAAAAGTAATACATGGAATTCACATTATCAATTTGTTAAGTTCTTGTGGTAAAGAAATAATTACCTATCATTAATAAAAGAAAGCACTAATATTTATAGTACTTAAGCAGATCTTTAAAACGCGGCAACCAATACGCGATCATGTGGGCGTCACCCATCACGAAAAACTCATTCAATACCTTCTAAATCAGACTATAATAAGCCTAAGTTATACTAATAGTATTTTGAGCATGCTGAGCCCTTTAATTTACATAAATTAGAAATCAATAATAGCTCGTTGCTTTTCTTTTCAGAATGGCACCCAGACATGCAGGAGGCAGCATTGCGACTTCTCAACATGTAAAAAGATGATAGAGATGAAGCGGAAGAAAATACCGGTAAACAACACCGAATTCTGCTGCAGTATGAAAGAATGCAGGAGGATTCGGCACAGAAAGAACCACCGGTCGCATAACAGCTGAATTTGCGACCGAAAGTCAGATTTTGATAAGAATGTGACTTTACGCGTTTCTGGAACTTTTCGTGGACTGGAAGTCCAAAGTTACCCCTTAACCAAAGAAGACTGAGACAGTTGTAAAATGAATGAAGAGCTGTCATATTTATTTGTATTTTAGTTTTAACGAGCATACTGTATTGTATATTTTAGTCAAGCAAGCAGGCGCAGTCAAATAAGACACTAAAGAGGTTTTCTAGATTATTTATTTTTATTTTTTTAAGTTTTATTATGTTGACTGGTGTAGAGGTGTTGATTAGTTTATTTGACTGTGCTTCTGAACTATTTAAAAATCTATTTATTTGACAAAATTATAAATTATTCCATAGTTGTAAACAGAGTTTCTACGAGCTAGAATACTCAATACTCACTAGAGATGAAGGCTGATAGAACGTCGGAAAAAAGCAGTAATAACTTTTATTAGACTTATGTATAATATTTATACCCTTATTTTTAAATTTCTGGGCATTTGATGTAACGAAATTGTACGGAAATTGGACGAGAATTCTTACTGCTTTTTTCCTGTTGGTGAATGATATCAAAAAATAATTATGCAGGCGGTCAGAAATTTATTCATTCTAGCGGTAAGTGGAAGGCTAATATTTTTCTGGCCGTTCTGTGATTCTAGTACGACATATCATATTTGGTGCCATACCAAAACAAAAATTAGGTACTTAACTATAAGTTTTGTAGTAAGAAAGTTGCGGAATCGAAAAATGAAGTGAGTATTAAAAGTATTAATATTATTTACTGACTAGACAGTTTTATAACGAACGGTACAAGAGGGACTAGCCAAAACTGACTTAAAATACTAAACTGAACTTGTGATAGGTTCCTTGTGAAACATCTTGAGAAAATACTGCTCTTAGAAACATCAGTAGTGTATTTAGGATACTCTACATATGTTTGGGCTTATTAGTCCTTTACAAAGAGCATTACAAAGTGAATTATGAATACTAAAGTTATAAAGCAAAATTTGTACCTAAAGTTTATGGTTTAATCTCTAAAGTGCGGGAATTTCCATGCTATAAGACCTAATCTGATAATAATTTAAAGAAGAAATCTTAATACTTTGTTTTATTACAAGTATGTTTAAGAAACTTTGTTGTACAAGGTTTGTCTTTCAAAAATCTTTTGATTTCTAATTTTTCAAGAAGGTGTTACCATTGTTATTTGAAATTGAATTGTTATATTCTTTAACCCTATTGCCTATACTTCTACCAATATAAATATTATTTCAATCCTTATAGGTACCTTGTTTAATTCCATATGCGCTAAATGTATGTACAAGTTAATTTGTTTTTCCGTTATTATTGACCATTATTGTTCGTGTTATCTTATTCACACTTATAGAAATTTCTAAATTATTTTACTTTATACAAATGTCACAATATTTTGAAATACAATAAATAAAATACCTTAAAGACAATCTCTTGTACAAATTATCAACAGAATTTCACACTTATAATAGATAAAGTATTAAGAATTCTTCCTTAAATTATACCATCACATTAGGTCTTATAGTCTGGGAATCCCTACAATTCCTGCCAAAAGATATGTATGGTATTCCAAATATGTGGATTTGAACCATCTGAAATTAGTGTTTTCTTAGAATAAGAAAATGATTTGTTTAATCGAGAAGACCTGCGCGTGTCATATCTTTCAAAAGAGAAATTGTGATTTGGCATATCTACAAATGACCAGCTTCAAAATCTCTACCGCACGGCCAAGTGAGAGTAACAATAGTTACATAAACACTGATAATGTCTGCTAACGTTGGTAATTTTTTTTTTAACAAAAGTAGAACGGAATGAAAATATTAAAATATGATTAAAATAAGACATATTAAAGGTCCATTTGTCTGAAATGGATTCTTTTCCACCAACGCAACGTGAAAAAAATTACCAATGTTCCGTTGGAGAATGATTATTAGGCAATAACTTAAAATTTTGACCTAAAATTTGTTTACAACATAAAAAAAAATACAATTTACTGTAACTGCATTCTTCATACCTGCAGTGGCCACGTCAAAATATTTACAAAGGTCTTAACACAACCGCAGCCGTAAACAAACATTTACTAGAAAGAAGAGTAACTTAGTGTTAGAAAATCCTAATTGAATTTCTCCGTATTCTGCCTCTAAATCTATGGCTACTACATCTGTTTCGGCTTAAAATAGGAAGACATATCAATGTGATTGGGACCAGATACCGTCATATAATCATAAACTGTGAATCATTTTTGTAGGGTATAATATAAAGGGCCTTTTGATCAATGGTTCAAATTCGTTCCGAGAAACTCTACAGTGTGAACAATAAAGTCATGCTGGGAAAATATTTATTTACAATTTTAGTTAATTTTGATTTTATCAGTAGTTTTTGCTTAAGAATAATGCCAAATGAGGGTACGAAGGCAATTACGTGATTTTTATGTTATATTTTATTTTTATAGTGCCAAAAATTGGCGTTATTTATCAAAATTTTGAAAGATGATAAAAAGAATAGGTATTTGTTTACTTTTCAATTTTACTCTCTAGTGTAACTTTTTATTTTCTTGCTGTTTTTTTATCCTAGTATATTTTTAACTTTAAACAAACCAATAAAAAATTATTTGTTTGTAATAAGGATATCGTCTAAATGCGTTTTGTGGCTAAATGTTTTAAATACATTTTTTTTTATCAAGAACTAAAACTTTAACATTTTTCGAAGAGAAATAACGCCAATTTTTGGCAGGTGATTACATTTGCGCGCGTCATCTGGCATTATTATTTAAACAAAAACTGTTGACAAAATCAATATTGACTTAAACCGATCAATAAAAATGTTTCCCACACGTAGCGGACTTTATTGGTGACACTGTATAAAACTGTTAATGCTGGAGCCAGTGAAAATGTTTCTTTAATTTTTTAAAGGTTGTTAAAACTTATTCGGTCTTATTTGTACTTACCAACAACATAATTTTCGACAACGGTGCTTCGTCAACATTGTGACTAAAATAACAATTTTTGTGATTTTTACCTACTGATCTTTTTTGTGGTAATAGTTTGTATCATAAAAAACAACTCTAAGATGTTTTTGCCGAGGCGGGAGGGTAAAGAAGAGTTGAAACTGTAAAATAGTGAGGGTCAAACCAGTCATATTTTATCGGTTGATTTCTGTTTAACCCTTTCATTCTGGCCCCCTGAATAATAAAATACGATTGTGGAAACAAGATCGTGGGAATGGATCTTATAAGAAGACAACAAGTTAAACTTGATTTAGTCAATAACTTATTTAAAATTATATTTTATCGGTTTTATTTGTCTCCCGATGACGTCAACTTGGTTGGCGAAAAGCGAGTCGAGTGTAGCATTCTATTACAGAATTATTATCCAATGGGCAATACAATGTTTAAGAACAATATCTCGGACATAAACCTTGTAAGATCAACTTTTCTTACTTACCAGCCGCCGCCGTATCAGCAAACCTTCTTACAGTTCTACTTTATGGCGTTTTGTTATGTAAACAAAAAAAAAAGAAAACAACTATTACTACAAAGATTGCTGATCAAAAATCATGTCGTTGCTCGACGTCCTACGAAATTGAAAGCCATTTTTCACCATAAATATAACCAAATAAACCACGACTCAATCATTAAAAATATCTCTCTTCACCTAAGCCAAATCTTAGATTATTAAGAGGTTACTTTTGTGACCGGGGCGATGGCTACCAACAATTTTAATCTATCGGAGGGAAGCAGCTAAAACTTGACGATGGAGTATACTTTTATTGAGAAAAATAAAATTTGAACCTAAATATCAAGTAGTTTTTATCTAATGAGGATACATATCATACCATTACATTACATATCATATCAAACCGTTTCACTCACGGCCACGTGACAACCGGGGATCAGAAGGGCAACTACGACTGTTTCGACGAGACACGATGAAATACGTACATATACAGGATGTAACTAGATTTATACCTAAAAGAAAACTGGGAGTGAGGCATGATCAGAACAAACAAAAAACCTATATAACTTTATCCTTTAGGGGATATTTTGAGAAAACTGACCTAGGTCAACAGTTTGAAGAGTTACCTAAGAAAATTTTGAGAATTTTACCTTCTCTGGCCAATGGATATATAGTTGTGAAGGAACATATGCGAGTTTATTTTTACCTAATTGGCACAAACTGTTGAGCTAAAAGATGCCGATCAAAGTACCGTGGTGACAGTATTCAAATAGGTGGGGTGGCATTTATCTGATGTTCCTTTACACAATCTATTTCTTATAATGGATATAATGACCATTAACAAAATGGAGATTTAGGGCGCAGAAAGATCTTGAACTTGATATAATTGGACAGCCGTTACTCGCCTAGTCAATATTTAAGTACCCTGTCCAGAAGTTCTCAACAAGTTTTATTAGAGTTTTCTTTTTATCACTACCAGTTTGTTTTATGACATGAAATTAATTATACTCTGCATAGTGCTGGCCATCGTCTTGTAAGAGCTTGATGAAAGAAGAGGATAGAATATTGTCACAGAATAGTTGTACTAATAAAATATATGACGACAAAATTTAAAAGTATATTACAAGATTTTATTGGCTAGTAAGTTGTAAGGTGCCATGTTACAGTTCCAACTGATGCTTCTCGTGTAGTTTAGAAAAGGTGGTATATTGTATACACTACCTTAAATTGTTATTTTCTTTAGAGCTATATTGCGGGCTTTGAAGTAATTTCCACAAGCACCAAAATGCTCCACTCGAGTACAAATAGTCTACGCGAGTTTAGCCAACCATGTTGGCAAGATCAATCGTCCCCCGATGATGCCAACATAGTTGTCGAAAAGCGCGTCGAGTGATAACATTTGAGCCGATTAGCAACTTTCTTACTACAAGACTTTACGCCTATACTCGTAGGAGCATTTATATAAATTACATTTGGAATCTCCCTTGCAATATTACAGTATTTTGCTAAATTATTATAGACTAATTTAGTATTTTACGAGTGAATGTGATTTTTGTCTGATAGGACTCTATTTTAGAGCAAATTTTATTGTACATATTATTTTCTGTATGCAGAAAGTGCAGTGCGAGCCAAGAGACATTTCGAAATAATTCAGCTTTCATTTCCCGATTGTTGCGAAGCGTTTCTTGGGTCGCATTGTACAAAATATACGCTTTGTAAATTTTTTTAGTGTAAGCAACAAACGTACGTAATTTAGGTGAAAAAACTTATATAACTAACTTTTTTATTTAAGTTGTAATATATAGTGATAACGTGGGCCTCAAGATATTGCATTTGGTAATATTACTTATTTCGAGTGACATTAGTTATCAATATCAGTGGATTTTGTAAATACCTTAGCAAATGCAGTATATGTAACAGTAAAGCTATGTTTAAATCTAAGTGTACCTGCTAGCTAGAATATATGCTTCATTAATACATATTTGTGTTTTATTTACTTCATCCTCGTGATGTATTCGAAAGATCACGAAAGTCGAGTGGTGTTGACCAAGAATAGTAATAATAATATGTATATTTTCTTACTTTTTATTGGGTATTTTGCCACTGAAAAATATTTAAAAATTTTAATGAGAAAACCTCTGCGCCAAACGGATCAGACAGAGGTTGGTTCTTGAGTACTTGACTGTTTCAAAAAGTCTCACACCTAAAAATATATAAACTAGAACAATGTTATAAACTAAAAACTGAAAATCAAAGCTATAGGTAGTTAACGTTTCGGAAGAGAATCTACTTCCGTTCTCAAAACTTTTTTGGCCGTCAACCATGACAGTTCTTTGTTTATGTATTTCCATAGTCACGTGAGACATTAAATTATATTTATCTTATTTTAACTTACTTCGTCTCTAAGGATGGGCAACCAACTAGTACAAAAATCTATTGAATAATTAGAAACACATCTATCCTCGTTTAATAAAATAATCACGGATTCTTTAAGTTTTCTTCTAGTTCCGTTGCTCTCTTTTTCCAAAATCTTCGCCGACTCCCATTTAATCCTATGATTATTATCCCACGCGTGTTCACAAATTTTTGATTTTTCAAATTCTCCCCTTCTAGCGTAATTTCTATGTTCACCAAGCCTTACGTTGAAAGGTCTAGATGATTCACCTACGTCATGTTTTCCGGACTCACACGGAACACTATAAATACAATTTTTTGAATTTTGAACAATATTTAGAGGTTTGGTTTTTGATAAAACCGATCTTAGCGTGGAGCCCGTTTGAAAAACCGTTCGTACGGAAAACCTATTCCCAATTTTTCCGATAAACCATGTATATATGGAATTACTGCCATTGACCTAAATACCTCAGGTTGTGACAGTATATTCTCTTTACTACCAATGTTCAATAACTGACTATTAACAAAACTATCATAAATTTTAAAATAAAATCACAAGTTTATTAAAAACTGTATAATGATTAGTAGATAAAAACAAACTTTGACATGTTTAACCAGTATTACTAAATCTTTTTGGCCCAGAAGTATTCTCAATTAATAATAGCGAGCAATGAGAAACTTATCAACAACTAGGTCTTATAGAAAATTAATAAGTAAGTTATTAAATTATATCACAATTTAAAGTTCAATGGTAATTATAAAAAACGTTTTTATGCAATAAATAAAATCCTTCGTAAGATGGACACTGGATGATGGCTGGTGAGCACCGGCTGTCTCTACTAATGGTCTCCTAAACATAAACACATGAGGCCCCTTGACGCAGTTTAATGCCTGGATAACCTGGTTAACGTTAGGGTTTTGCTGTTTGTTGAGTTGACTCGACTGGAGTATTAAACTATGGATCCTAGCAGGCGTTTAATCATTCAAACTGAACGACGTGATTTTCCTTGTATAAGACCATTCGTTGCTAACAGATGTTTAATCAGAATAGTTCAAAATACTTGAAATTGTCATAAATTAACAATTTAAAAAATTTGACATAAATCAATTCGACTTAGAATATAACATAGTAATGACTTAATATAGTAATGGTGAAATAATTATCATTTGACAGCAAAACTCCTTTTACTAGATAAATCACTAAAGATAAAATTTGATAACACCAAAAGTGACACCTCGAGTGTCTAATTAATTATCAAAACTTGTTGCCATATTTCATAAACCAAAAATTATGGATTCGGAGCAGAATAGAGTTCTACGCAACCCACAATACTCTCTGTTGTAAAGCATCTAAGATAACTAATAATTATGCAACAAGTGCGATAAAATATAAGCATATTTACTATGCGGTTATGGAGTTTGTACTAGTTTGAATTGAATGTCTTTTATACAATTGTTTAAGGAATTTAAAAATGTCACCTTAATTTATGTCAAAATTTGAGGCCATCTAGCTCCTTGATGACACGAATCTGATCAGAAACCTCAAGAGGACCAAACCTTTCGAGTAGTATAATGTTTAGTTATTGCAAGAGCAGAGTATAGTTCTAGTGCACACGAAAGAATACACGATGTAATCAGTTTCATGTCATTAAAAAAAACTGGTAATGGGGATTGACTAGACAGAAAAAACCTTTATGACTTTTCCCTCTAGGGGCACTTTGAAAAAACTGATCTAGGTCAACATTTTTAATATTATGGTAGACAACAATTGAGAACCACTGCTTTTCTTGGTCAATAGACTTGTAGTTCCCAATTATACAACTTTTAAATTGTCACAAAAAAGTGCTCGCCGGCGCACGCAGTGGTCCGCGGTGTCAAAGCAATGGCCTTGGATCATTGACCGCCTTTGATGGACCACCTCAACTGAACTGAGGCAAATATAAAGAGGTAGATAATTCGTTCTCTCTTTGTGCACAATTGCAAGCAAATAATGGCCATAGAGGTTTAAACAGAGCATTTCTGTTTTTTAATTTGGAACAAAATATTGGATTGTTTATAATTTAGAAAATTTAAATGTGGTTTATTAACATTTGTAACTTAAACGAATGCCCTGGGTTAAAAGCTTACCACCTACCTAAATGATTCAAGATCTCTGCATCTGCATCAATACACAGTTCGGTACGTCGAATTAAGGACATACGCACTTCGTTCAACCTTAAACACTAAACTATCAACTAACGTTGCCAATAAAGAAAAATAAAATAAAAACTTGGTACAAAAGTCAAAAAGGAATACAAAAAGAACGAACAAGTAAGTTGTGTCTGTACGTAATCAAGAATTTGACAACTTAAACGGTAAGTCAATAAAATAAATCTTAACTATAAATACACAATGACGCGAAATTCAAAAATAACAAAAACAACGAACGGCTTATTGGACGTGTGTACATAACGAAACACCCACAGTAGCTAAAATATTGCACAAGGGAGAGTTAGAGTATAGTTTTCTTCAGATCAGATCTATTAAACACTCAGAAAATGTCTTTCTTCTTTACCGCATCGCTAAAGAGCGCCGACATTTTAGAGCTATCTACACAAATATTGAGTATCATAGGCAAAGACACGCACAACGATCTAAACTTACCTCAATATTCCAGCAGTTCTCAAAAAATTTTATTGAAAATTTGCGAAATTTTTGTTTATTTTTTTTCTCCAAAACTATGAGCTTTAGACCCCATGTCATATAAGGTTTTTTGTTTGTCATGTCGTTCCCTGCCACCAGTTTTTTTTAATGACATGAAACTAATTACACCCTGTATTTAAGTGTAATTAAATTATTAGAATCTAAGGGATAGTAGTGAGGAGGTCCTTAATTTTTTTATGTAGTATTAAATTAGGTTGGGTAAAACACCCTTGATGGTGCTTTGTTAACAAAAAAAAAGTAAAATTTAGGGGTGCCGTACTAAGGATGAAGACACTCCTGTATTTAATTTATTTTAAAAGTAAAGACTTGAGTTTTGGTACAGAAATAGAACTTCAGCAGCTGCATTTCTTAGAGTAAACTCGAATGTCAGGTGTAACCTTAAAAGTTAGTTTTTTAGTCACAAATAATATGACGAAGGAAATAAAAATTTTCGCACCTCTTTTTCATAACCAATATTCGACTTTAATTTTTTCTTTGTTTTATTTTTAGAAGCCCTAATTGGACCTCATTGGGCCCAAAAATATGAAGGTTAAATGTCTTTGGATATACTGTATGTATGATTTCGAATTTTAAATTGTTTGCATTTTTTTGTAAAAAAAAATAAAAACTAAGATTATAAACCTTTTGTGGATCTTATTTTTTAAGCCACTTATCAAGTTTGTTCCAAAGCGTCTTGAGTAATTCCAACTTTGGCAATTATTGATGATTGTGCGTTAGTATTGAAATTGATAAATTTTATAACGTGGTAATATCGAATTTAATCCATTGTTGGCTAGCGAAAATTGCACCCCCACCCGCCATTTTTCTATTTTATTTTTCTAACACTATCTTATTTCGAGGTACCATTTGTGAGCTCAAAAATTATAAAATAAAGATAAATATACTCTTTATTAATGGTTTCTACTTGAAGTTGGCGTGACGTGTTTAAATCGAATGCATTTTGCTGACCATTATTTGTTGATACTACAATCCTATCAGCAACATTTATAGATTATATTTAATCGAATCTCAACCTTGTACGATATTATATTAAATAACAATTTACAATATGCATAATAGGAATCAACGTACCACATTGAAGTAATAGTACATAAATATACATAAAGTACTTATGTTACAGCTTAGAGTCTTTCACTTGTGCTGTCATCTGTTCTCATAAATTCCATAATTATAAACACGTCCACAGCAGGTAAATTTACAGAACTAGCTTTTATAAATCCGGTATTAGCCATTGTTATTTAATCAATCATACGTACGTCGTGAATGAGGCTAACGAAATACCATGTAAATACCTGCATATTGTTAAACACGATCAGCGATTTAATAAAGTGGATAACATCACCTCCAATCCAAGTGTGTAGCCAGAATTAAATCGTGGAGGGTCGGTGCTCATCGATTATATAGCTTTACCTTCTAACGGCTCTTATATCAGAACGTACGAAGAAGGGATGCAATTTTAGGCGGAGATTGCACAATAAATATATACCATTCGAAGAAGATGTAAATCAATCGGTCCATTACCTATTAAATGTTAGGCAAGTAAGGAGTTCCTACTCTTCAATAGAGAGGAGGTTCGGCAAAATTATCAAGTTGGGGGGTCTCCTGGCGTCGGTGATTGGCCTTAGTAGCGGACATTAAATAAGTTAATAATAAAAAATATATAAATCCACCTGGGCAATGTTTGAATTTCATTTGGGAAATTTTTTCATGCACTTGCCACTTATTATAGATACAAGTCTACTGTAATCACAGCATGTTTTGCACACCCAATCAATTCTTCAAATAATGAGTTAAGTACTTATTTGTTGAAATGTTAATTTAACAGACAATGGAATGCCGTTTGAATGTTGGAAAATGAAAATATATTAAGTACTAATTTTAATAATATAATAGAGGCAAAATTCCCTATAGTGAAGACACATGCTTAACATAAGTACTATACCATGCATACAATAAAGAAAATAATAATTTACCAAGTTATTAGTGAATGGGGGTCCAAAAAAAAGGAAAACTAATATACATATATTTACGAGAAAACCAACGTTTTGCAAGACCATTATGATACTTTGGCAGCCTGTACAAACTTAACTATGATCTGGTTTCACTATAACATTGGTTTTAGTTAATTTTATAGCCTATCAAAAGGATATAATGTTTTTACCCATCTGAATTAGTTTTCAACATATTGACGAAAGAGTAAGACTATCCAATTTTTAGCTATATTTGTTGCTATTATTGATAATATTTTTTTTATTACAATATGATGACATGCCTTTAAATCAAATACAGGGTATAATTAGTTTCATGTCATTAAAAAAAGGTGGTAATAGGGGCCGACTAGACAAACAAAAAACCTATATGACTTTTTTCTCTAGGGGTACTTTGAAAAAGACTGACCTTTAAAAATGTAATGTTAATGTAGGAAACATTTGAGAACCACCATTTTTCAGGGTCAATGGATGTTATAGTTCCAAATATTAGAAATAATAAAAAACTGTAATACCCGACTTGTGTTCCCGCCGAAAGAAGTGCGGCGCTTTGATGGGATTACTTGTACCGAGCTTTTTGTACCACTAATTATGAAAATCTAAATTCCTCCTCTTTCGGCACAACGCAAGCATAGCATGGCAACAGGGGTTTAAATATGATTTGACTACATGTGTTTTTTAATTTGGGACAAAGTTATTGTAGCTTTTATTGCCGTTTATAAGAATTTATAAAATTTAAAAGTGGTTTATTAACATTTGCAACATTGTGTTAAAGGCTTAAAAAGTTAGTAATTATTTTATGAAATTAGAAAACGAACAGTTAGACGTCCGAGATACGATAACAGAAAATAGTTGTGTATTACCAGCTGCATTTGAACCAATTTCTCCATACACCAAGTGTATATCCGCGAGCTCTGGATAAGTGTAATCTCCCACAATGTCCAATATATGCGTTTTAAAACACCACATTAAACTGTGAATTATCATTATCAATAAAGAAAACAAAAAAAACTTGGTCCAACATCCAAAAAGTAACACAAAAAGCACAAACGAGAAGTAGTGTCTTACGTAACCAAGTACTAACGATTTGAACGATAAGTCAATAAAATAAATCTTAACATAAGTGGCACAAAATTAAAAAAGAACAAAAGCAACAGATAAAATCAAAGAACAGGTAGGTCGCGTCGTGTGTTCGTAGTTTTCCAAGGACGCATAGGACACATACTGAAATTATTACTTGAAAATATTACAAGGGAGAGTATAGCACGCATAATAAGATATTTTGGCCGCGATGGAGCAAAAAACATGGCGGTGTCCTCTGTCGGTCGCTTTTAACTGCTTTGTCGGCATGCTTTTCGATGACCCCCGTCGCGGCCCAATTGTCTTTAGGCTCACCATACTTATTTGCACGAATGTCAGAATATCATGTGCGACAAGACTCGAGGCAATAAAGCCTACCCCAATATGCCAGCAGTTCTCATACTCTGTTATTAAGTATTTTGGAAGTTTTTGTTTATTTTTTTTCTCCAAAACTATGAGATTTAGACCCCATGTTATATCAGGCTTTTTTGTTTGTCTTGTCGTTCTCTACCACCAGTTTTTTTAATGACATAAAACTAATTACACGCTGTATATTATTGTAATATAAGCCACCTATCATTTAACAAATTAACGACGTCGAGTATGTTCACCACCGAAGCAGCAATAAGAGAGAGAGATAAGAGTAGGTATGCATATGTGACAAATCAAGAAATAGCACATGAATCGAAGGTAAAGAATACAGTTCATATAAACTAAGAATACTAAGATGTAATCATAGCTTAGTCAGTTAATACATAAAACAAAATTAACATAACAAATATATGGAAAAGTACGTGTGCATACATAATATGTGACCCAATAACTAGAACAGATAACATCATTTCCCTTCAATAAAGTCGGATATGTTGTAATAGCCCTTATTCGATAGATATTCTTTTACTTTTAGCATTGTATAATTTGATACAGTTATATATAGATGATCGTTTAAATGAGCTTGTATGGTGATTCAGTACACATAAGAGATCCCTAAACCAAGAGCTTATAAAACAGTTGGCCGAGAAAGTTAGTCATACTTAGCACCAAGAATTTTGACTGACAACATTTTTTGGCCTTAGTATAGTGTCAATATTCAAATTTGTAAAACTTGGCTAAAATATTTAGACGGAGGAAGAATATATAATTTAATAAAGCAAGTAATTAAAGTTACAATATATAGGTATATACAAAAAGAAAATTGCAATAAAAAATCAACCGGATCAGACAAAATATTAAACGATTGTGGCGTACCTCCCAGATAATGACAAACTTCTTGACACTGACACTTATCTCGATTAGGATAAATTGTATTAAAATGGATTAATTTGAACTACTCTTTGAGCACATACAAACAGTTTTTAATTATTTCTGTGTCTTCCTCCAAGTTTATTTAAGAAAAAATATAAATATATCATTTACTACATTACTTAACACTGTGTAAAATAATAAATAAAATAATAAATAATATTTATAGAAATTGTAGATGTATTATTCCTTTTTTTTCTAAGTAAACATTATTATTATATCATATTATTATTATATAATGATTTAATGTACCAACTGGTCAATCATTTATATTCTTTGTTTTATATAGTAATTTATTTTTACAAGATATGTTAATATTATTTTATTGAATTAATCTTATTAGGTTTTTTTATTACAATATAATTTTCTAATAATAATGTTTTGACCAATGAACTAATATTACACGCATAGCCAGTTATTGGATAAGACAACTAGTTTTACCAATGATTTTGTTTTATTTTCTACCATATATATTTTTATTATCTAGAAATGTGTACGTATAATTAGTATTTACGCATTTTCACTTGTTTATTTTTAATATTTATCTTAATTGTGATCGGCGCGATGGTCTAATATCACGCATTTTTTAATAACTATTATTTGCAAGTAATAAATTAATATTTTAAGTAGGTATATATTACAAAAATGATTACTTTACCATCTAATATATTCTACATAGTTTTACAAAGCAGTCGTTTTAACCTCAACCTCCCTACCCATATAAATGGGTTACTGCAATTGTTCCAAAATCAGAATTGGTACAAGATCAAATCTTTAGATTTTGAAGTCCCAGGAATAAGAAAAAGTAGTTTTGAAAAAATGTCTGTATGTATGTGCGTATGTATGTATGTGGACACAACGGCGCTGAAACTAGCGTAACGATTTTAATGAAAGGCACAAGGCAAGGGTTACACAGGGTGTCTCGTAATAACGTGCAAAAAATGTAACTACCAATTCCTTATCGAAAATGAAGGAGGGTTCTTCATGTAATTTTTTTCAAAATAAGCCTTTCCTGTCCAACCACACCCCCTTAAAGGGGTATGCAAAAAGCGGTTTCTATCTTGTAGGAAAAAAAAGAGTGTAATTGTTCATGAAAAAATGAATTAGAAGTGATAAGCTCTGTTATAGATATGATATAAATTATAAGTATTATAAACACGTTTTAATATCAACTGTTAAACTTCTGTGTACAAGTAAGTAAATATTTTAAAACAAGTAACTTGCACGTTGTTTAATCCACTCTATTTTGCTCTTTTGTAAAATAGAAATATGTATTTCCTCTCTTGTTAAGTGAACTAGACGAGAATATAAATTATATAAATTAACACAAGCTTCTCTTTTAATTAAAGCGACTTGAAAATATCTTCTTGCATGTTAGTAAATCCGTTTTATTTTATTTTCTTGGTTAAAATTATTTAATTATTATAGAATATTAGGCTTGCAGCATACCACAGCCATCTACTGAATATATTCAGTATTAAGTATGTTTACAGATCGATGTCTGTAGAAATATCAAACTAGCTTTGAGATAGCTTGGGTAGATGGCGATTAGATAATGTATTATAAATGCTGTTTAAAGATATCCTGATTTTCTTTATAATTTAATTATTCTTACTAGATGAATTTTTATTTAAAGTATTTATATTTATTATACTCTTCGCAAATACAAAACGAAGAGTATTTACATTCGATGGCACATTTCTAAAACCGGTAATATCGTTTCTAGGGAAAAAAAAAATCATATCACTGTGTTGATGATCGAATTCTGAACAACTTTCAAAATGTCTGTCTGTCCGTCTGTCCATCCATTCGTCACGTTTCTTGTAAGCATGATAACTTCAGAACGAAACGTCGGTTTCTTGTGACATTTTTGCAGTAAGTTAGTCCTATTATTTTTGAACAAAATCGATCAATAACTAAAAAGTTATTGTTATAAATTATTTAAATTCTTTATATAATATTGTTACATTGCAAAGCCGGCAATAGTCGACGATAAGATTATGGACCAAGCTTTGGCGGCTTTCATTCATATCGCAGTTAGACAAGACCGTCACTCGCTAATACAAAGTAACATTACTATGCCATTCGCAAATATTTTTTTATTAACAAAAAATTGCGAAGAATATTCTATAGAATGTGCAACAATTATGTAAGAATTGCAGTGAATCGGCGAAGATTAAGAGTACAATGGTTAACTTGTTAGTTATTATGTTTGTGAGTTCCCAGACAGCACATGACCTCCCGAGGATATTCTATTATAGTCCCGTTGTCCCAGATTTGGGATTATCCCATAGACATATCCCTAAGTCATCCCAGGGTTGACTTGATTGGATAATAATGACCTGTAAAGATACAATTATGGATAACCTACGGTCTACGGATACCCGCAACTGATTACCTACGGATATTCTGACGGGACTTCGGTGTCCTATAGGTGTACAAAATACGTGTATCCTACGGATATAATAGAATCGACATTAATGGATTCTCTTGTCCAGTTTACCTACGGATATCCAAACACGGGAACATTTTTTCCATCTTTTTTTTAAAACATGTATCTACAAAACAAAATTAAGTATATTTATATACTTGTATATATTTATTAAACAAATTTAACAAAAAAATAATAATGATAAACAAGGTGAAATCAAACCACGGACTTCTTGAATTGTAAGCAACGATAAATCAATAGAGGGGTATACCAGTGAGCTGTGACATAAATAACATGTCAAAATTAACTTTAAGGTATATTCATAACTTCAATAATGGCTTTCTTACCTTTATTACTGATTAATCATGTTATCCAAAGTTACATGTAGTATAAGTAATTACTAGTGTAATACGTAATTAATATTATTTTTTACCCGTTAGCCGTTTTACCTTTTCAACATATACCTACTTTATCGGCAAACCGAATATTTCTAAGTTTGAGCATGCGCACAGTGCATCACGCCATCACGATAACTCGATTGATGGTCGTTGCTGGGCGCTGTCGCTGTCAAAATAAAACAATACTTTTAAGAGTTCTTTATTTGTTTATGTGAATAGGTAATTGACGAAAGTGCAGCAATTGGTCTGAGTAGTGTAAAGCAACGTATGTAATATTGCAATTATTTTATTTTCATCAGTTTTGGTAAAATTATAACAACTAATTTTACCTACATAACCTAAAAGAAAAACTTATTTTTCAAAGAAAATGTGTGTAATGATTTATTTAGTTATATAGCAGGTCTATTCTGTAACATTTTTGTTAAGCTTTAACGGCAAGGTCACTGTTAAAATAATTAGCGAAATAATGTTAACGGTCAGTGGTATTCTGTACACTTTTTTTAAGGTTAAATTTAACCAACATCGTTTAAAATTAGAGGCGACTTTGGACCTGCCACTAAAATTTAACGGTACCGTTAAAGAGGCAAAAACACCGTATTTTATTTTTGGTTCATAACATTTTGTATAATATCATTCAGTAAATGGCACTTTATTTATGTTTGTCAATGAGTTTGAGATTCTTTTGACGACCCATTTCCTCATTTATATTCAGTAATTATTTTTCCGCCTTCAAATAATCGTAATCATAACCTCAAATAGGAGCGCGTCCGTTAAAAACTGATGACTTTAAATGGTCGCATACAGAATAGAAAAATGAGTTATTATTTTTAGCATTCCGTTAAAATTAAAAATTTAGCAGGGCGTTTATTTTTAACCAAAAAATTACAGAATAGACCTGTAAGAAGTTTAAGCTAAATATAAGGTACCATTTAGGTACGTTGATTCTGTGTCCATCTCGATATCTCTTTCGATATAGTACTTGCTATACACATAGTAGCGTACCAAGTTGTTAACATTGTCTGAAAGCAACTTGCAGCCTGAATATTTAGTTAAGTACAGCCCTGAAAGCCTACAATGATATCCTAAGGATAGCATAAAACAGATCCCGTAAGGGTCCCAGGTTAATCATACGGATATATAAAAATACGTTTGTGGGATATCCTGAGGGTATGGAAAACAGTGTAAATTCTGGATTCCAGGGATGTTCCTGGGCGTACTTTGGGATATCCCCAGAATATAGCAATACTAACTTCTATATCCCTAGGATGGCCGTAGGATAACTTTGTCTGGGTTCTACTCGATCAAACTTGGAATTTTTTTGAAAATTGTGCAAGCATTCGCATAATTGTGCATTGTTCGGCTCTATTGGATCTTATATCAAAAATAGGAAAAATTACTGATAAATTAAAAAATGGTACTAATATTTTCCAAAATACGTTCTTTTTGGCTCAAAAATTAGACATTTCAGATTTCTTAAAATATCGTTATTGTTTTTAATGATCATACAATAAATAATTTACTTTAAGGTTAAGAAAGCAAACTTTTTGGTTCTGGCAACACGTTTTGAAGTGTTTATTGATAGTCAATAAGTATTTTACCATTCTTTAGAGACATCTCGACGAATAAACCAAACAATGGACAGCAGTTTTTTACCTGATCTACTACATCGAACTGCGTTCCTCGTTGTTAGTTGCTGAATCAATTATGAGGATTATAGAGAGAATATGGATTCAAAACTGAACTGCTCACTCTGTCTAGCAAACGAGGTTATAAAAGAACACAAGCTTGGTAAACATTTGCATGATTTTACTGAAGATGTGCTACAACATTTTCCATTAACATATCTGATTGAAAAAGTTGGCTCCATCGAACTTCTTTACACATGGTCTAAATTACCAAGGGAATGTACACAAGATTTCAAAGTAGGGATTCAATTACCTTGTTTCGTACATCAGAATAGATAAATAGTCATGTGGATAATCCACCAGACTCGCAATCCTAATGCCATGTATGTAAATGGGGACTTCAAATGTGTTACAATAACTGTAAATATAATATCTTTTATGGAAAACATGTGGTGGAAAAATAACAATAATGAATAATGTGTATTTATTATATAACCTAACACAATTCCTTAATTTTACATTTTTGAGGTTTTTGTAGTCTTGCAATGTCGCAACGCCTCCTCCAGTACTCGGAGTACTAAATCAACGTTTTCAGGAGTTGCATTGTAACCCATTAATCCTATCCTCAATACTTTTCCTGCTGTAGGGCCTAGTCCTCCACTTATTTCCAGATTATAACTGAAATCACATTGTAAATGAAATAAAACTAGAGTTGCAATCGTCAAAATCTATTTCGTTATGATTTCTTTGTTGCAAATGCACTACTTTTTTTAAAGCTCGCACACATACCTATATGCAGTCATAAACTTTCGAGAAAATAATGTCAAAATCAATGGCAGAACATCTTTACCCGATTGTTAATAAATACCACTTTAAATAGGTTCTAACTTTAGCAAACAATATGAAGGATACTTTCTTGTACCTAGCTAATAAAATATTCGAATAGCATTTTTTTTAATTTTCAAAATCATCGATTATGTAAAAAAAATGTTGCGTATGATTTTGTTAAGTTTTTGAATTATCTTCAACCTGTTTTTTGGCCAGGAATTCGGCATGTTATGGCTAATATATGGCGTGACGTAGCTCAAATAATATATTGCAAAATGGATAAATTTCAGGTAATTTTCGGCGTGGAATTTTTCCGCATAGTTGTGCAGTGACTTTTGTATTATATTGTTTTTCCATGTTTTCTTGAATAAAAAACACATTGTTTCTTTTTGCAATTGTTATAATAATCGTTAAGTAATTTTGTAATGAAAAATATCTGCCGAAAAGTTGAAAATAAATTAAAACAATTCCCGTAATTATCGCCGAAAAAGGAGGCAAAATGTTACAATTTATAAAGTTAGTCGAATAAGAATAAACAAAAAATAATTTTATAATTAAAAATTTCTGAGAAAAAGTTAAAGAAATAAATTAAAAGTACTCAGGTAACGGAACTCGAAGCCGGTAAACCTCAAGAGGTTTACCGGTTTCGAGCTTTCGAGCTTCGAAATGTGTTGATGATGACCCAAGTGTCATCATTATAGCATATTTTATTAAAAGGTTAAAATATCCGGAACCAACAGACAACAACGTCACGTAGCGTCGTGGTGTACGTAGGGTTGGATGGATCACATCAGGTTCGGCTCAATAAAATGAACAAATAATTTAAAACTCCTGCTGCCGATGGCGGCTTAAAATTAACAGTAAAATTTGATACACCTGTATGCAGGTTTAAAATACTTAATGCTAAAACAATAAACCTAACACTGCGGCACAAACATTTTTTTCAATTTGATTACAGGAAAAAGCTGAACGAAAAACCCGTTCAAGACAGTTGTCACTCAACGATCCTCCTGTCGATGGGAAGGTAGGAGATAAGAAAGTTATAGAACGAAACATATTCTTTATAGGATTTTCCAAACAGTAGAAAAAACTATCTATGAGAACTAAAAAGAAAAACTATCTAGAAATTTTAATGAAATCTTTGCATTCTTTCGATAATCTGAATTCTGGTTATGCTAGCGATTAAAATCCTAAAATGAATTTGTCTATTTCTTACTTGACAATTCTCATTGTAACACTACTATCCACATCCGCATTCAAATAAGAAATAGACAAATTCGTTTTAGGATTTTAACTGCTAACATAACCAGAAGTTCTCAAAAAAATGCAAGGACGTCATTAATATTTTAACGGATACCTAGTTTTTCTTTTTAGTTCTTATAGATAGTTTTTTCTGTTGTTTGCAAAATACTGTAAAGAACATGTTTCATTACAATTACAAGCAAACAAATAATAATTCACTTGTAAACAAGAAAGTTACAGTTTTAAAAATTACGATTTTTAGGAATTTTTTTAAACAAAAAAAGGGCAAAAGGGCAATACATACTAAAAGACAAACAAATGAGAAAAAAAACTGAAAGAGGAAAGAAGAGATAGGATGTATAAAGATGTGAAAGGAGTAAGTGTGCGGTAGAGGAAAGTTATGGTATAGAAGGGTGTGGCTAGAGAGGTTGCCGGAAGATAACCAACGCCTGGTATGGTAAGGTAAACCTCTTGGGTGATCGTCGCTTAACGTAATCAGCTAGTATGGATTCCAATTTTAAATTGAATACTCAAATACTGAATACTCAGTACTGAACCTTAGCGGAAAGGTAAAAATCTCAAAAACATCAAATTTTCAAACATTAATATCTCAATAAAAACCTCGAGTGGAAGGTCATATGTGTCTCTACGGAAAAGGGAAGATTGGCACTTTGTCGCGATTGTAAATTGCGCCGCCGAAATCGGAAATTCGTCTCGGCACGAGCGAATCAAAAACAGATTCTTTTGACATTTGGGATAGATACTGCACTAAGTTATTAACTAGGCCGTCGCGAGCGCTAGTAGTAAGCTCCGCCTTTCTGCCGATAATCTATCAAAGAATTTATATAAATAGAAGCCGAGATAAAGTGTAAAAGTTATACGATACTGTTGCCATCATGTCCAACATACCTTTTTCTCACCATTTCGTTCTAAGATACAATATTGCCTATAACGCTATCTCTGTTGCAATCACTCCAAGACCGTGGTATGAGTGTAACAAAGACATATGTGGAATTCAGTCATTTAAGAACTGTGTCTGTTTTAACTACTCTAACCTCAAAATTATTTTCGTGTTCTGTAAATTTAAACAATTATTCACGTTGAATCGTAAAAATAGTGAAAAAATGTGTTGTTTGTGGTGTAGTTGAGGATAAGAATAGCCTGTTGTCTTACATTTATTTGTCGTGTTAAAAACAGTAGTACTACAACAAAGATGGGGCTATAGTAATTTTCATCATAAAGAAAGAGATAATTAGAAAATCTGAACTTGAGTACGAGATGTTGACAACACACTTATAAATGTGTATCTGCTTCTATTTATATAAATTCTTTTTAATCTATAGAGGGTTAAAAGTAACCAAGCCAAATACTTTACTGGGCGACGAGGGAAGTCAATTTAAACGTTTATTAGCACAACTGCCTGGAAAACCTCTCACTGAGTGAGATAGATGGCGTTCAGCTCTTTTGAAAGTGTTTTATTTTAATAATATGTTGAGATGTTGACCTATCTGTTATTTTAACTGTCATGAAACGCCCTATTTTGATCATAAAACTAGCTATGGTAGAAGAATAAAACTTTGGAGTGAAGTATCCTTCGATGTATGGAATACTCTTTGGGAGGGTAGGATGTATAAGTGCGTAGGGGTTTTTTGTTGACCTGACATAAACCCTCCAGACGCATTCCCAATCTGTCCTTACTTTCCCCTTAAATTCCCTTATTATATCGTTTTTGTCAGTAGTTGGTTCAATTACAGTAAGATTTGTCGATTCCTTTGCAATGTTATCAACGATTTCGTTACCTTCTATCCCTATATGTCCTTTTCCCCATACAAATCTTTTTATTTGTCCTTTGTCAAAAAGTTTGGTCAATTTTTGTTTTATTTTTAAACTTCTGGAGTCTGCTTTTTTATAATCGCGGTTACCTAGTGATTGAAGTACAGCATTGAAGTCTGACCAGTGGCGGCTCGTGATATTGTCTGCAGAGGAGGCTTGATATTCTGAAAGACAACTGATGTGCAATATGACTACAATTTGTACATTGCCCCACCACCCCTGAGATATTACAACGGCGCGTTACATTTTTTTGCCGTGGGTTGTTCGCCAGGATACCGATTCACGACTTGAGAGAATAGAATTAATAAAAGAATAGAATGAAAAGGAAATAGAAAATATGATGAGATGAAAAAATCATTCTCATGAAATTCTCGTTCCTACGACTCGAGTATTGGTATCCAAAGGAGTCCTACTATCCTACTTGTAATTAAATTATATAACTTTTAATAAAAATAAAAATAGTTTTGGTAAAAAAATTAAAGTGTTTTTCTACAAACAAAAATTTGTATTCATTATCACTGCCAGGCGTGTAAAATTATAAGTTTTAATAGAAATTAAAATAGTTTTGAGAAAGAAGTTTTATAAAAAAAAAAATATAACCGCGGAACTCTATATTATGGAGAATTATAAAAAACATTTCCTAAAAAATAAATAACACAAATAAATATTTTTTCTAAAATAACAACTACCTATATTAATCTCTGCTTTAAAGCCTTAATATTTTTATAAATGAGTGGTAACCTGCGATTTTTGGAACTAGCAAAATAGTTGATTATTTCATCATAGAATGAATCGTGTTTCCTCAATTCTGACAAAAAATGTTTTTCTATTGAAATAAGCGATACATTTGAAAGGCGGTCTTGACTCATTTTCTTTCTAGTAAAAATGTTTTTATGCGTTTAAGTGCTGAAAATGATCATTCTACAGAAGCTTACCGGAATTGTCTCAAAAAATAGTGGCGTTATTCAAAAAGTTCTCTAATTTTGGGTCATAAGTTTTTAAAAAATCTACCAGCTCTTTGAAATTTCCTTTATTGCACGATTCTCGTTTTTTCACGTCCTCGGAAAGAATTTTCTTGTGAAGATAACTATATAGCGGCATCTATTAACCTCTTTAATATTCTCTCTTAGGTGCAGAATCCAAGAAATTTACAATATTTTGTTTACCAAACATTTCTAATTTAATGCAAGATGAAATGTGCTCCTGGGATTTTTCGTGCCTTTCTAAACCTCGCGACAAATTTTGCAAATTATTAAACCCGGCCCTGCCCCAAATTGAGGATTGATCATTAGTAAATAATAAACATCTCCAACAATATAATTTGTTTCTAACTGTTGATGCCGTTAACCACTCGACTTTTTTATAATTGTTATCAAAAAAACCTCTGTTTTGTTTACCACTCTTAAAAACTAACGAAAGCTTTGCTGTGTAGGCCTGGCATTTCTTTTAATTCTTACCTTTTCGTCATAAATAAGAGTAGTAAATCCATTTAATAACAAATAATCCACCACGTCTGGACAACAAGACATGTTGTTGGGAATATTTTCACCTAGAGCACTTATTTCTAGCCCGCCTATCAAATGTTTTATGTATTTATACGTCAAGTTGTTCTTATAACCGGCTAAACGCAACTGTCAGACGTCAGTTCGTTTTCTTTGTGAATCACCCGACTCTTGAATGACCTGTGCACATGCGCTATAAAGAACTGAGATCTGGAGGCTCGCCTCATACTTGGCTATTCCAAGTGTTGCTATTTTACCCAGCGCAAAGAAATTCAAGGTCATTCATGTTATAAGTAAATGCGGTAAAGTTGGAATCTATTTCGTATTAGCCTCCAGCGAACCGCAGTGTTCATTCAGTAAAAGACCGGCCGACCGGGAAATATGCATACAAAGACTATCCGGACTGTAACGTTATAGGTATGTTTGTGGAAAGAAAATGCCAAAATGTTATATATAAACTGAAAATTAATTAATGAATAATAAACGATAAAAAATATTGAAAATTGAGATATACCTAATAGAAATTTCTTAACATATTACTTTTGAAGACATGGTGGTTCTTCCAAGGGGAGGCTCAGCCTCCCCTGCCTCCCCTGACGAGCCGCCACTGAGTCTGACAGAATCACGCACTTTTGGATGCACGCCTCACTCACCCAGTCTAGAGCGCACTCTATGGTATACGCTTCAGCTGTGTATATGGAGCTGATATCGGCAATGCGCCCCTGGCAGTAATACTTATTGTTGGAATCATAGAAGGCGCTACCAACGCCGGTAAGGGTTTTAGAGCCATCTGTGTATATCGCTACTTCTTCGGGGTCACTATTTAATATACAGTGTATGATATTCCGATTGTATTGTGGTATTTCTGAATATATGGGGAATATGATAGTGGGCATAAATAGTAGTATACAGTAATCATTCTGAAATATGGATGGTGTTTTGCTACTAGTTAAAAATTCTGAGTAATTATTCGTTTCCAGCAATGCGTCCCACACATAGTAGACAACCCCCAAATCCAAAGCCTCTCATAGGCTGTTCGGAACAAAGAATTTATATACCTAAATAGAAGCAGAGATAAAGTGTAAAAGTCATACGATACTGTTGCCAACATGTCCAACATACTTTTACTTCCCTCGCATACCGAAGGGAAGTATTGTATTCGAGAAAAAATCACCCTCCGAGATTTTTTCGGATTCTGACGTTTCAGAACACGTAGATTCCGAAAATATAGGTTTTTCAATTCCGTCAGTCTGTCTGTCTGTCTGTCTGTCGGTCTGTCTGTCTGTCTGTCTGTCTGTCTGTCTGTCTGTCTGTCTGTCTGTCTGTCTGTCTGTCTGTTGGTGTATTTACTAAAAAACTACTTGACGGAGAGCAGTCAAATTTGGTAGGTAGTTAACCCTACTGTCAGCGAAGAACTGGTAGAATTTTCCCTGAAAAATATACAGGGTGGACCGTCTAAACGGAATAAATAGTGAAAAAAATTTTTTTTTGCTCAAATTTAAAATTTCCACGTTTCATGACGCGCTAAACCTATTTCAGGAAAAAAACATTTTTGAAAAAATGTTTACCAAGTTGAAAAAAATTTTTTTTTGCTCAAATTTAAAATTTCCACGTTTCATGACGCGCTAAACCTATTTCAGGAAAAAAAAATTTTTGAAAATTTTTTTCAAACATTTTTGAAAAAATTTTTACCAAGTTGAAAAAAATTTTTTTTTGCTCAAATTTAAAATTTCCACGTTTCATGACGCGCTAAATCTATTTCAGAAAAAAAAAAAAATTGAAAATTTTTTTCAAACATTTTTGAAAAAATTTTTACCAAGATGAAAAAAATTTGTTTTTGCTCAAATTTAAAATTTCTACGTTTCATGACACGCTTAACCTATTTCAGGAAAAAAAAATTGAAAATTTTTTTCACCAATATTTTTGAAAAAATTTTTACTACTAAAATGAATTTTTTTTTTCTTTCTTCAAATTTAAAATTTTCACGTTTCATGGCATTCTAAGCCTGATTAAAAAAAAAGTTTTTTGAAATTTTATCACTAAGATAGAATTTTTCTTTCTTTGTTCAGATTTTAACTATCCACGTTTCCATGACATTCTAAAACTATTCAAACAAATTTAAAAATGTTTTTGAAGAATTTTTTAAAAAATTTGAAAACATTTTTAATCCATTTATGTATCACTACTATAGAACAGACGAAAAAATTTTTTTTGCTCAAATTTAAAATTTCCATGTTTCATGATATTCCAAACCAATTTCGGAAAAAAAAATTTGCAACATTTTCTTACCAGTTTGGAAAAAAATTTAAGACCAGAATGCTCAAATTTAAATGACATTCTAAACCTAGGTATTTCAGAAAAAAAAATTTTTTTTCACCAACATTTTTCAAAAAGTTTTTACCACTAAAATAGATCGAATTTTTTTTTATTTGCTCAAATTTAAAATTTTCACGTTTCATAGCATTCTAAACCTATTTTAAAAATACATCATTTTTAATTTTTAAACTTTTTTTAGCACTACTATAGAACAGAAGGAAACTTTCCTTTGTGCTCTAATTTAAAATTTCTACCTTTGACATTTTAAACCTATTTCAGAAGCAAAAAATTTGAAAATTATTTTACCATCTTTTGAAAAATTTTAAAAAAATGAAATTTTTTAACCACCACTATACTTCCACTCCATTACGTGAATGTTGGATTGAAAATGTGACAGATGGCAATAACATCTGGCATATGCACCTATTATACTTTTATTGAAAAATGTACAGGGTGGTCATCCCAAGAAATAATTCAGTCATGGTGGACATTTGTAAAGGTATTTGCGCAAGCCTGCCATATGTGGCACCTGCTATTTAGTATTGAACTTTTGCTGTTGGATGAGCAATCTGTATATTTTTTTGACCAAAACTTATCAAGTTTTCTTTGTAATAATAGCAATAACTCTACTCAGATTATTATTCTCAATGTCATTTCGTAATTATTATTTTTTTAGAGAGACTGCCATGAACGAGGGAAGTTCTGTGTAAATACCTTTACCGATTTTTTTCTCACCATTTCGTTCTAAGATACAACATTGCCTATAACGCTATCTCTGTTGCAGCCTGTCCAAGGCCGTGGTATATGAATGTAGCATAGACATATGTCTAAATTTAGTTATTTAATAACAGCTGTTCATGTTTGACCATGTTTGACTCAACTAACCTTTAAAATATTTTCATGTTTAATGCAAATATTTTTGTACAAAAATATATAAGTATTGTAAACGATTGTTTTATTCCCTTGCCCCTTAACATTCCTTGCAAATGCTTAAATTCACAGTCCAATAATTTTTGGCCGGTAGAACTCCATTTTACTAGACAATCCACTACTTGTAGCCTTGTAGGACTAGTTATAATAGTAGTAGTAGTTATAATAGCGCAGTACTGTTGTAGCTGCACTCGATGAAAAGAACATTTTAAAAGCAGTTACACCCATCGAAAGGAAGAAATATTCAGTTACACCACTTACACTGTTAGCACTGGTGCACAAAAGAACGAACCTATCAACATTGTGTGCCCACGTCGGCCATATTGAATTAAGTTTGACAGGTCGTTAGATTGCCTAATAAATGAAAGCAAAATATGGGAGGGATTTTTGTAGAATATCTAAAAAAATTTCTTTCATTTTCTAACTGTTGTATTGTGATGTACTTACTTCTTCATTGCGTATCCCACAATATCCCTCCAGTCAACGTATTCGGGTACATACACCGTGGTAACCGTAGGCAACCTTTTATACAGATCCTTGACGAATGGTTGCAGACCTAGTTTTTGTAAACCTTCATAGAGCCGTTGAGCGCACAAACTGTGCCTTTTTATTACATTTTCTAGTCCTTCTTCAGCTATAATGGCCAAGCCTTCACGAAGGCCAAATATTAAGTTAGAACATACTGTGTGGTGGTATCTAACAAACACAAAAAATAAGCAGTCAGATCTGAAGACATATTTTTACACAATTATCACTCTAATCGTTAAGTTGAAATCACGGTGTTATAAGAACTGTACTCACATTCTGGCATTATTGAAACAATTCCACTGTTGGCCCAATACTGTCATATCCCAGTAAAAAACTGGAACTGGGACTTTTCGTTGAAATATTGCCTTCCTAAAAATTGTTTATGTAATTATTTAGGTATTGTATTTGAAAAATTATCTTATGTTAAATTAGTTCTGTAAAGACCTTAACTTACTCTGCTCTTGGGCTAAATGAAATAGGTGCTAGTCCAGGTGGACTCCCTAGAACTTTCTGTGATCCAGTATATACGGCGTCTATATCCCATCGATCCATAGAGAAAGGTACTCCACCCAGAGATGCTACTGTGTCAACAGCTAGTAGACAGTTATACCTGTAAAAAATTAATTGTAAAATAAAAAATAAATTTGTCTCAAAAGAAGAACAGCCAAAAGTTTCCAAATAAAACATATACCATATACCAAATTAAAGTTCGGGACGAATACATTAAAAGTTCTGCTGGTCGCAACTTCATACCAAAGATCTTTCAGGGTTTTAAAGTTTGAAAACTTAACATAAAAATTATTAAATTTGAGAGACAGAGATAGAGAGAGAGAGAGAGAGAGAGAGAGAGCAATTTATTGAACCAAAAGAATACAAAAAAATCCTACATAGGTTCGTCCTATACTAAATCTAAAATATATGTACTTTCAATTAAGAAGTGTCAGAATTACATTAAAAAGGAGAAAAGTAAAAAAAAAAGTTATTAAACCGAAAATTCTAAAATTTATGCACTTTTCAATTGGGAAGTGTCAGAATTACATTAGAGAAATTACGGTATATAACAAGAACAGGTAACACAGACAACAAACATTAGTTTCAATTTTAATTAAACAGATTAAATTAATTTAAAAACATTTAAAGGAATCACAGACATAAGGCAGATACCTAATATGCAACTAAATTCTCTAGCACAAACAGTTATAGTTATTGTTAACCTGTAGTATATGCCTTTCCAGTCATATAATAATAATAATAATAAAATGTATTTATTTTTGCATTCAAAAAATATGTTACAGTTAAACAATAAAGGAGATGGCGATATTCAACTGAGTTGCTCTTCCATATAACCATCTCTTCGAATAAACTAATATAATATCAGGTTGGCTTCTACAAGTCAGCAAACGGTGCACATAATTTATAAAACAACATAGTTTCTTTTACTAAGTATATAGGTTTGATCTGTTTTCTAAAGCTTATCACAGAAGTGAGTTCTTTAAGTTTTTCAGGCAAATCGTTAAAGATTTTTGCGGCGTTATAGCTAAATGAGCGTTGAAATAGGGAAGAATTATGCTTGGGTACACTAAACAACTGACAATGGCGTGTAGGACAAGCATGAATATCACTGCCTTTAATAAGCGTATTTTGTAGATATGAGGGCATCTGGGTAGAACTAATTTTAAAAATAAGGCATGCTAGATGAACTTGAAATCTTTCACTAAGTGTTAACCACTTAGACTCATTGAATTTATCCGTAACATGATCAAATTTGCGAAGATTGTAACAAAATCCTATACACATATTTTGAAATTTTTGTAGACTATTTTTATCTTGTTGCAACAAAGCAGGCCAATATACTACGTCACAATACAAATATGAAAGAATTAGAGAGTCACACAATTTTAATTTAATATCATTACTCAACACATCTTTATGAATCGAAAGAATTTTTAATTTACCAAATGATTTTTGCAATAGATTAGATACATGTTTTGAAAATCTTAATTGAACATCTAAATAAATACCTAAGTTTTCGCAATGAGCAAAATGCATAATTTTTTTAAACATCACAGATGAATAGATCACTAAAAAACATTATTTTTCCAGTATTTTATTTTTGTTTTATGTTCTAATTAAAGGTTAAAAAAATTATTTACTGCAGCTGTCAATTTAACTGCGTTTAAACGGAGAAGTTTCCGCGCTACTTGTGTGTGACGTCATCGGGCACATCGCACCGACGGAAAACGTATTGTGATTGCGAATGTGTACACATTATTTATGTTGTGTTATGGAAAATACAAAGAAAAGTAGCTATAAATATTGTATTGTGCCCAAATGTACAAATACTACATTAAAAACTCCAGAAAAGTTATTTTTTAATGTGCCTAGATGCGATAAACTTAGGAAGAAATGGTGCAGAGCTATGAGACGAGACGACCGAAATGCAGAATTATCGTCATCCTCAAGATTATATTGCTGCCAGGATCATTTTGATGTAAATTTACCCATTAAAACTAATTATTCCCAGCAAACACCAATTATTGGCCCATTGCTAATAAACTGCCTACATGCCTTTACTTCATCATTGGTAGAGTACTGGCAAGGAACGCTAAATTAATGAATAAAGTGCAACACCGGCCATCGCTCGGCCACAGAACACTTTTCTAATGATGGCTGTACAGTGCTTTTTTAATATGTCTCTTGCATCACATGAATGAAAAGCAGTATTGCTTTGCCATTACAATATATGCAATGATAACTGCTAGAATTAAAGAGCTTTCCGGACCCTGCACACGCTGTTCCCAAATATGAGAATTGCTTAATTATTAATTAAGGCTGACATTTATTGGAAAATGATATAGCATGTTACATGATAATTAACGAGAAACCACTTATAATTTTTTTTTAAATCGATCATGTAAGGTTTTTCATTGATTACCATAAATTGAAATTCGAATGCTATTCTTCTCCAGTCAATTTCAGCTTCGGTTACATCTGCAATCCTCATATTTTAGGATACTACATGCAAGTGCGGTGATTCTCCCAAATTCAAGTAGCCACTAGTGCATATGCCTCTTTATTTCTTGCATCCGAGGAGCCATTGTAACGATATTATTTCTTTATTAATACTTTGGAACATTTCCTGTATCACCTACAATTCCAACCAAAACTAAAGACATTACTCATTGTTTACATTGTCGTTTACGTCCGTACACTCATATTTTGTTAAAGTAAACAGAAATATAAAAAAGGCTTAATTTTTTTTGTATTTCCAAAAATCTTAAATTCTGTAAAAATAAATACAATCATAAAGGTGATGAAATGACATATATAGTAGAATGAAGCCGCGAGGAAGGTAGTGATTGCTTTTATCGGCAAGATTTTGGACAACCCACCTTACCCCGCTGACTGCTCTACAATATCTCTTACCACTACTACAGAACTTGACTGTCAAGTCATTCTATAATCAGACTACTTTCTGAAAAATGTATTTGCCTATAACATTCTCATGGCTTCGTCACCATCAATCATAGGCAAAAATAAGGAGTGGATCTTCTAGAAGTTAATCGTGTTTATTATTTTTGTACAAATTTAAAAATGATTTCAAAGAAATGTCTGTTTCCATTTGTAAAACTGTATTATTCTTCTCTACTTTTGATGCAAGAGTAATCAATTAGAGACAGTTTTGAAAAAAGATATTTTTGGCAAAACATTAACACAATTTTCTAATTTTCATTATTTTATGATATTATTTATTTTAACTCTTATTATACCTATACAAGTGAAACATGTAGTCCACAAATTGAAATGTTTTTAAAAAAAGTTTATGCAAAGAAACTTGAAGAAAAGTAGGAAATGTCAGATAGAAGATCTAAGAAGTGCATGTATTGATACTGAAAAAAATATATTTTTCTTTACTTTCTTACAATACAAGTCAGTAGATTTATTATCAAATAAATAATAATTAATTTTCATCTCTTCTGTTAGTGGTCCTCTTTGATCGCCCTCCACCACGGTCAATTGAACCTCGTAACCAAGTTTTCATAATGTCTTCAATATTTTTTCGGTGGTATCTTTGCATACGGGATTTAACCTTACAGAATCTAAAAAAGATTTACAGGCGTTAGTTAAGGTGCAAATCACAATAGACTTGTTTTCTTTCATACAATTATTTAAGTTATATTATTAATAATTTTTGTCCAAAAATTTAGCTTTGCTCAATCAGAAGTCTTTTATTTCACACCTCTCGATTAATAGGAGATAATTTAAAAAAATTAAATTTTACAAAAAGAGACTGCTTCGTCACAAAATGCTTCATAAAAAGAATTTAATATGCCAGTCATACATACTACATTTTTTTGCATACATAATAAAATCAGTCTTACATATTTTTTCTTTCTATAAAGTATTCAGTGACCTCGTTTCTTCCGCATACAAGGCAATTTTAAAGTACAAAATATACACATTAACCTCAACATTTATCTCAAAGCTCCGAGGTACTTCTCTTAGGTTTTCACTAATATTTTCTCTCTTTTTTAGAAATCTGTATTTGCTATATCAACTCTTTCTTAAGCATTATGACGAATTTTGTATGATAAAAATTAATGATGCACTTACTTGTCATTGGTCATGTGAAACACTTGCTCACAATAAACTTTTTACATACTGCACACACGGTTCCACAAGACAACAGCACAAACTCTATTTCGAATAAGAAAAGTGTAATTGATAATAATAAATAAAATATATAACTGGGCAGCACAACTAGTCATTTAACCTAAACAAATGTCAAAATGTCTGCGTCGCGTCTACCACCACATGATCATGACAGCAGCGCTTAACGAGATTTCAGAAACGCGGGAGATTTAAAAGTATGCAATGACAATACGTAATAATGCAAGTATACCACTTTATGCACGTCTTTTTTGTATTAACAAATATTGTGCTTACGCCATTAAAAATAAAGTATTAATCCATTGATGCATTTACTGCATATTGGTTATTATTCGTCAGGCCAACGATGAATAATTGCTGGCAAAATTACGATATAATAAAGGATTTTTTACATCACTTAAGAAATGTTAATTTCTCACAGGCAAGAAAGTGCTTTTAGTTATTTAATGTACCAGCAACGTTAAAATAATTTCAACTGACTAATAACAGAAAGGGTACTTTATAAGCACAAGACCATTACAACACGGACATTATAATGGTTAGACAATATTTTATACTCAGTTTCTAAATATTGGCAAAAATTGCCATCACAATACCAATGATAACTGTAATGGCCCATCGTTTTGCCAGACATACTGTGTTTGCTGGGATCTTTATGAATCGAAAGAATTTTTAATTTACCAAATGATTTTTGCAATAGATTAGATACATGTTTTGAAAATCTTAATTGAACATCTAAATAAATACCTAAGTTTTCGCAATGAGCAAAATGCATAATTTTTTTAAACATCACAGATGAATAGATCACTAAAAAACATTATTTTTCCAGTATTTTATTTTTGTTTTATGTTCTAATTAAAGGTTAAAAAAATTATTTACTGCAGCTGTCAATTTAACTGCGTTTAAACGGAGAAGTTTCCGCGCTACTTGTGTGTGACGTCATCGGGCACATCGCACCGACGGAAAACGTATTGTGATTGCGAATGTGTACACATTATTTATGTTGTGTTATGGAAAATACAAAGAAAAGTAGCTATAAATATTGTATTGTGCCCAAATGTACAAATACTACATTAAAAACTCCAGAAAAGTTATTTTTTAATGTGCCTAGATGCGATAAACTTAGGAAGAAATGGTGCAGAGCTATGAGACGAGACGACCGAAATGCAGAATTATCGTCATCCTCAAGATTATATTGCTGCCAGGATCATTTTGATGTAAATTTACCCATTAAAACTAATTATTTTATAATATTATGAAAATATGTACTTATAACCCTAATATTATTGTGATAATTTGTTTACATATCATGGTGAATTTGGTCACTTTCCTATTTATAGGAATACAAAAGTTTACTAACTTCTGTTAATAGGAACCTTGAATTAAAATGTATAAATGTATAAGAACGGTGGGAATAATGTAACTTCTCGACGTTCTACATATTATCCAGTTATATATTTATATATACCTATGTATGTCAACAGTTATTTTTACTATTAATGTACCTACCTACCTAAAAGCACGTACTTACTAAGTGACGGGAGGTATTTATTATATAAAAAAGTAAAGCATTCTAAGATGAAAAATATTAATTAATATAACATTAAAACATTGCCTTGTTTACCTATTTTGAGGTTAGGTACATAAATAATTTGTTATATTCAACTACAGTAAAAGGATAAAAATGGGCACAATTGCATTAATGTTTAGAATAATGAATGACACATACCTTGTTGCTTTAGTACCTCCAATTTCTGCACTAATAAAATCAGTATTAGTAGCAAAAAAGTTTGTCATCATAAACACATCAACAACGGGCAAATTGTCACTCTGGCCCCGTAAAAACCCACTGTCCGTCATTTTTACCACTTAATAATTAAAATAAATAAATAAATCAATGATTTCTTTTACGAAAATATCAAGAAACATTTACAAAACACAAAACAATTTACGATTTAACCCCTTGGCAGATAGACGACCATTAGACATTATGCCGAATGACGTCAGACCAATAGCGTGGTGTTTTCAGTCACGTGAATATGTTGCCATAAAATTTTGAATTTCAAAGTCGTTTATTTAGGCTACACATTTTTTTATACCTTTTCTTCATTACTTTCTTAACTTATATAACATATATAACGAAAAAATAATAAATTATTGCATTTCTAAAATTCATGCATGTTGCTCATTATCAATAGGGTTCAAAGTTGAGTTATTCAAAGTTATTTTAAAATCAGTGTTTTGCTAAATTAATTCCCTATTTTTACCAAATAATAACATTTGAGTTTTGGATTCATTTAAAGCTAGTCCATGGGCTTTAGATATATTGGATATAGATACCAGATCAGTATTAATATTCTTTGCAGCCTGAATAATTTCTGTCGCTGAAAAAGAGTAATAAATTTGTGTATCATCTGCATATTGATGTGACTGGCAGCATTCTAAACATTTATAGAAATTGGCAGTGTAAATCGAGAAAAGTAATGGTCCAAGGATACTTCCCTGAGGCACTCCTTGATTAGTATGATTAAATCGCGAAAAATTATTATTTACTCCTACCCTCTGACATAAAGGTAATTTTGAAAGAATGATACAGCTGTAGTACTGAGACCGAAATAGTGTAATTTGGTAGAGAGTGTATTATGATTTAGAGTGTCAAATGCCTTACGGAAGTCTAAAAGAACCAAGCAGAAATTTTTGTTCGCATCGCACGCCCTAAATATGTCATCAGTAACTTGTAACATTGCTGTTGTTGTGTTATGATGGGGACGGAAGCCAGACTGAGTAGGAGGTAAAATTTTACTTATATTTAAATAATCACTAAGTTGTTCATGGACAATTTTTTCAAGAATTTTGGATATGGTAGGCAGTATAATAGGGCGAAATTGTGACACATCAGTAGGATTGTTAGTTTTGGGAATGGGGTTAATATTTGCTCTTTTCCATTGACCAGGAAATGTACTAGTCAATAGGCATTTATTGATTATGAAAGTTAAGTGCTCGCTTAACCGCGGAATGACTAGAGATAACATGGTCAAATCTAGACCATCCGTACCTTTAGCATTAGATTTAATAAAACTTAAATTTTTTTCAACTTGGTCTACAGTTACTTCCGTAAAATCAAATTTTGTGCTGATATGGGGAGCTACTTTATTCAAATATGATTCAAAAATTAATGTATTATTATGATTATCTATTTTCGGTACATTATTAACAAAAAAGTTATTAAAATCTGATGGATTAGCAACATCAGAGGAAGAATATTCTACATACGAGTTGATTTAACCACTTCATCGTAGCCAAACATTTTTCGGATCAGTTTTAAATTTGCTCTGTAAGTATGCTTTTTTTCTGTTTTTACACATATGTTTACAAAATTGCGTAATGACTTATATTCACGCAAAGAGGCTTCTGACTGCAATCGTTTATGTCTAAGACGCGCTTTGTCCCTTTGCTTCATCAATAATTTAAGATTAGGTGTTAACCGGGGTGCAGGTAGTTTTTTTATTCTAGCCGTTTTAAAAGGGGCATGGATATCATATAGAAGTGTTAAATTATTATTCCAGCAATCTATCATTTGCTCTACATCTTCCAAACTATAAATAAAGTCCCAGTTAACATTTTCTAGATCATATACGAAGGCCTCATAATCGAAATTAGAAAAGTTTCTATAAGTACGGAAGAGCGTAATTTGTTTATTTCGTTTAATATTTAAATTGCAAGTTACTAAAGAATGATCTGAGATATCATCCATGTTGCATACCTCCGTGTCTAAGATAATCTTGTTACAGTTAGAGATAATAAGATCTAAAAGTGTTGCTAAAGTATTATTTATACGAGTTGGCTTTGTTATTACCTGATGCAACTCATATTTATTTAAAAAGTTTGTAAATTGTACCCAATTGTAATCTGGTCTACGTTAAAATCACCTCCAAATACTACAAAATCATAATCTGGTAGAAAATTTACCACAACACTTTCCAAATCATCAAGGCAATTTTTTAAATTTGTATTTGGAGGCCTATACAGTGTACCCAAACATAATTTTTTACCTGCTATTTTTGTACTGATCCAAAGTTGTTCTTATCTGAAACGAATTCACATTTTTTATATTTTTTATTGAACATTGTAACATATTATACACCGAAGAGGCTTTGGTGTATATGGAATTCATTGCCCTTGCCGATGACACCCTTGGTATGTCAATGTCGCTGTGGTGTCTTGTTGCATAATTATGCACTTGGTCTCTTATATTAAACACCATAGTAGAGAATACTAGATGAATATGAACGCACATGTGATATTTATACATGTTTTCTAGGGACATTAAAATTGCTATATAATTGGGCTGTCGGATATCTGATGTTGAGGGAATAAATATTTTTTATTGCTTTAGTTTTACATATCTTTCAACGTATTTATATCTTTCTATCTATATTTTTCAACGTATTTCGCTCATATTTGGTCGAAATTTGCCAATTGAAGAGAAAGGACAAGAACGTCTGCTACACTGGCAACTGCTTTTAAGTATTTTGACAGAACGCTTGAAACAATAACGAAACCAGCGGAATTATTAGATCAAGAGTATGTCGTTATTAATACATCTGACGAAGAGTGTGAAGAATCCCCTTTTGCTGATGCTTAAACTTTTACTGTTTATCTAAAGGCATCCCTGCACAAAAGCAAAAATGGATAGCTAACTACTTCGAGACATTAACTAATCCTAAACCGACGAAATAGTATCGACAACGTATGAGATTTGCCAAAAGATATATGCAATTTAACAATCTCTTAGAATTCAGTTTATGAACTTCGGAGCCGTAAAAGTTCTAGAAGGACCCATCATATAAAGTTGTGCCCAATAGAACTTTTAATGTTAACTTTAATTTGATATATTGTTTATTTAAAAACACGTTATTGCATTTTGGTGAGCTTCCCTTCGAGATTTCAAAATTAAGTTGGCCAATCCAATATGGCGATTAAAATTTTATCGAAAGATTGTTAAAAAAAAATTATAAAAAATTGTTCCTTGGAGATTTTTCTGGTTTCTGATCTTATTTCTGATCCACAAATTTTGCGATTCCAAAAATCAAGATGGCGGATCCAATATGGCGGCCATACACTTTTTTAAATGGGATGTACATGCACAAATTGTTACTTAAAGGTTTTAGGGGTTGTTGATCATGAATCTGAAGTCTAAATTATGTAATATCGAAATTCAAGATGGCCGATTCAATATGGCGTCCGCAAGTTAAAAAAGAATGACAAATCATGAAGAAAATTGTTAAAATTTGTTACTCAGGGGTTTACTAATTCGCTAATCTTGTTTCGGATACTTTGGTTTCGTCATTTTGAAAACCAAAATGTCGGATGCAATATAACTTTCATAAGTTTTTTTATATAAGATGAATATGCAAAAATCATTAAAATTAGTTTTTAGAGTTTTCTGAGGTTGCTGAGTCCGAAGTTAAAATGCTCTAATTTTGAATTCTAAGTTTGCAGTTCCAGTATGTGAAAAAATGAAATAATTAATCGAAAATTCTCCTTAAACCTAACATAATCTTATGTCCAATCATAGAGGAGCCAAAAGATAAACATTATTAGCTATAAGCCTAATGTACCCTATTCGATCAAGTGATTAAATTAAATAAATTTTAGCCTAGAGCCCAGACATACATTGATTGATAGATAATAGACTCATTTATTAACAAATCAATACAGGTTATGTTTCTTAAAGGGGTCTGAAGAATACGCAGTTGTTCTCGACAAGTCCAAATTATGAGCAATAGGTACACCTTTTTTTTTGGTTTGCGAAATATTGAAATTTTAATATCCGAAACGAGATTAGCAAACTGCGAAATCCCCGAATAACAAATATCAACAGTTTCCTTCGGGATTTGTCATTCTTTTTAACTTACGGACACTATATTGGATCCATCATCTTGGATTTCGATATAACGTAATTCAGACTTCAGATTTATGATCAGCAACCTCTAAAACCCCTAGGTAACAATTTTTAACAATTTTTGAATGCAAATACATAATTTAAAATAAATTTATGGCCACCATATTGGATCCGCTATCTTGGTTTTTGAAATCGCAAAATTTGAGGATCAGAAATGAGATAAGAAACCAAAACCTCCCCAAGTAACAATTTTTTATACAATCTTTTGATAAAATTTTAATCGCCAGATTAGATTAGCCACCTTAAATTTTGAAATTTCGAAACTCGGCCTCGATAGAATTAAAGGCAATTTTAGAACGAACAGTTTAGAAAAAAAAATTAAGTTTCATTAATTCCAGGGGAATTATTGTTTGCTGCAAAAATTAGCTATTTACCACAGTGTGCGACGACGGTGAAATTTTATTTCACATTTTTAGAAACCGCTTTTTAAAGGTTGTTACATTTTTTGCTTTTTCTTTTAATCCCAGTAATTTACTCACCGATGACAAATTGTTCCAATACCTTCCAATGGTTGGTAAACACCTGTAGAACTATCTCCTTGAACGATAAAAAAAAGTTTTGGTGTTTCCTTTTGAATAGCATGTTCTAACCGTGCTAAACTAAAATTATTTCCTACATCAGTGTGGATTTCCTTTACCACGGCACCTTAAAGAAAAGATGAATTCTGTTAAAAATTAAATAAAGTAAATTGGTGTTGTCGCACCTTTATCTGATGGATTTTTTGTAATTATTTCTTTAATATTAATAAGTAGGGGACCCTACTTTACCGACTAGAACAGTTTTATGTTAGATAGATTTGGTACATAATACAACATAGTTACTTAGTTCCTGCTGTTAGTACCTGTGTCAAAATATATAATTTTAAAGTGTATTGGGTATACGTTGGCTATACCACTTTGCATCAATCAACGGGAATTTTCACTTATAGAATATCAGAGAACATCCCAATTTTTATTTACACCATCCATCCCTTTGCTCCTTCTCTGATAGTCCAGGCAAAACCGGAACTGCAAAACTGTCGAATTGATATATGTTTGACTTCTTGTATCGCTTACCAAGCCACACTATTTTTTTTACATCTATGACCATGTAAAGACAAAGGAGTGGAACAGTATTCCACTGCACTTTTTTGTAGTTATCTTCATAACTGACTGTAGATCGTTAAAATCAGTAACTATTTCCTCAGCCATTAAGTCACATATGTGATGTCTCTAGGGTTCTATACTAGGCCCATTACTAATCTCAGTTTATGCATCATTTCTCGAGAATAGCTTAAGGAATTGTTCATCTCAGTATTATGCTGACGATACTAAATTTAGTCAAAATTGCAAGAGATTAATCGGTTGAACATGAGAAAGTGCTTGCACCTTCGTTGAGGTTCTTTATACTGCAAAAATGCTTTTTCTATCTGATCACTTCGTTGTATCAATTTAAATGGTAAGGGGTAGTACATTTTATTTATTTTTATATTTGAAATTAGTCGAATTTATATTTATCATTTACTTTCTGTTTTTGCTTTTCACATATTTTATATATACCAAGAAATAATTTTCGGTTACGCTCGCATATAACCACTTGCGAATTGCCGAACATCGACTTTTATTATTATTACACAGCCACACAAAAAGAAATATTTCTGGCCTGGGGGTATTACCATTTTTTCTGTATGTTTTTGGGGTCGCTGAATCCGAATCTATTTAACCCCATCACATCAGAATTTTGCCATAACCTCAAAAAAAAACATAATTTAAGCGATTTCGACATCTCTTTATATAAATCGCTCTAATTTTTTCTAGACGAAACGAGATACACAGCTACGGTTTACGTCATTAGATTTATCTTGCCTTCCTACATACTTACCTACATACCATGAAATTTTTAGACGCTTTACCTTCGTTTTGCAAGATAATTAAAGTGCTGACAAAAATCTGAAAAAATTCAAGGACATGTAGGAAGGAGAGAGAAATCGAATGGCGCAAACTGCAGCTCTATATCTCATTTCGAAATATAGCCTCGGGAAACGGTAAAAAATTTTGATTTTCACCTTCCGGTGACTTTGAGCGGCCATATCTCGAAAACCATGGCAAAATCTTGATGTCATAGGGTTAAACAGACCTCAGATTCGGATTCAGTGACCCCAAAATAATGCAGAAACCACAGTCAGACCCCCAGGCCAAAAAAAATATTTTTGTGTGGCTGTGTTATTATTATTACCAGACTCCATCTCCAAGGTAGATATGACGTACCAGCCAGAATCGGCTTTGCGCAATATGAACTATATAATGTTCTATTTTCTATATCTACCTTATTTTTATATTTTTATACGTTCGAAATTACTTTTGAAAGTAAATTGAAATGAATTTACTGGGCGCCAAACAGTTTCTTAAAAGCTGTTAATATTATAGACTATAGAACACCATTAGCATGACTATCTACAATCTATAGAATGACTCTTACTCAAGGTCCAACGAAGTCGGTTCAATAAATGCTCATCGATCAAGATAACAATCTAAATAAATCAAACTCAGTATTGAACGAACAAAGTATTAATTTATTAACAAATTTGAACTTGGAATGTAATTAACAAATTTAAATAACAAAATCTAACTTAACTAAAATGATAAATATGGCCTTTATTTAAAATAAATATGTACCATGGATTTCTGATATTGTAAAGCTTTACCTTGTCTTTCTTTCGACTCGAGTAATGTTAAATTATAACCTCTAACTGGTTATTATAATCCTTGAAATATAATGTCTGACTGACTTTTTAAACCTCTCAAGGCTTCTTCTTCTTCTTTTCTGGATTGACGTTTGTTTATAACCTCCAATTTATTTTCAAGATTTCCTTGAATATTTCTATCACTTGGTTGACGTTTGAAATTTCTTCACCATATAAATTTGCTAACTGGATTAACAAATACTTCCCTCTTCTAAATCTGCTTTCCGGATAATCTACTTCTTAATACTTTCAAAGTATACTCACTTCTTATATTTAATTAACTTTTACAATTTATTCTTGATATCAATATATCTGGATTGTAATTTTCTAACCTTCAAATTATTCACCACTATTCTTCTATTTTCAATTTATTAATTATTCGAGGATGAATATTTTTCGCAGCTCGCTGTTCAGCGGTGTCTGATCAACTGATTTGTTATTTTTAGTCGTTTCAATGGGTTAATTTCCAATATTTCAATTGTTTTTTCTATTTTGATCTAATATTTCAAAATTTAATTTTAATTAAAAATTTAAACTATTCAGTTTTGTTTGTTCTTTACCTTAATTGAATACTGTTTTTAATTCTTTAATTTTCCTGATAAGTTTCTTATTCTACTTTTCAGGATTAAGTGAATAATTATAATTACTCGAAATATATTGACATATTACATACACTTTCTTAAAATCTACTTATAACTACAATTAACAATTCCAATCTCAAATAAATACTAATTCATACATTTAGATGAATAGCAATGATAAACACAAAATGCTAGTAGTTAAAAACGTACTGCAGTTTCCATACTGACATAATACTGATATTATAAACTAAAACAAGAAATTGATACGCCAACAAACATTTAACATCATACTATTAGTCCTTTCTTTCTGCATGATGTGAAATATCATTTACAAAACACCTTTCTGCAATGATATTTGAAAATATCTGAAAACTTAAAATGTCATTCAGTGTTTTGTAATATATGGACTTACTATTTCTAAAATAATCACCCTGCAATGCAAATACTGATAATAGTCTTTCATTCAATATTCATTTTGTGTAGATTTACAGTGTTTCTACACAAAATATGATTTTCAGCCCTAAGTTTTGACACGCATGTCAGATTTTATAAAATTTACTTTTTTGTTTTCCAATTTCATTCTAAATCATTTTATATGAGATTGTGATTCTCTATAAGTTCATGTTTTATCATATACTATTTAGAATAACCTTGTTAAACTAAATTAACTTCATTTTATGTTTATTCAAATATTTTGTTCGTATTCAATATCAAGTTTCATTCTCTGCATCCTGCTCGCTGAGAATAAGTGAACTTGAATCAATTAAATAAACCACAGATATTCCTGCTTCTGTATGATCCGTTAAAGTAAAACTGTTGTGGCTATTTTCTAAAATACATACAAATTTGTGAATTTTATTTATGATTTCAAACACGACACTCAGGTAGTGTTCCACAGTGTGGATACACAGCAATAAACATTTTCATCCACCATAATACCTTACAATTATATATATCTAGTGAATTCCGTAATATTTAAAGGTAGAAGGCTCCGAAAGGGTTATGTCATATTTTGATGCACTTATTGTTGGATGCACAAAGAAACACTTAGAAACTATGCCTTATTAGAATAATAAAAATATATTATTTGCATTTGTTCTAAATGGTCCGAAGTTAAACTACAGTGCCTGTCACTAAATATCCACTTGTGCTGTGAAAAGGATCGTTCAACGTCAATCGATGTAATCGGCGCATATTTAAAACAAGCTAACCATTATAGTCTTCGCCGATTTACTACACCTGGTATATAATTGTTGCACATTCTACAGGATACTCTTGGCGTTTTTTTTTTTGTAAATGATATTAGTTTCAAACATTTTTTGTTTAATTACAAGACAATTTTTTTTTACATTTCAAAAATTAATAACTTATTTATTGATTGATTTTGTTCCAAAATAATAGGTTTCTTGGCTCTAGCTAACACTAATTTACTGTCCAAATTTTAATACAATCGAACTTTTCGTTCTTAACTTATCGTGCTTACAAGAAACTTGACGGATGGACAGACATTTTGAAAGTTGTTCAGAATTCAATCACCAACGCAGTAATATGAAATTTTTTTTCTCTACGAGCAATATTATCAGTTTTAGAAATGTGCTGATCGAATGCAATATACTCTTCGTTTTGTATTTGCGAAGAGTATAATAATGAGGAAAAAGCGATTTAAACGAGAAACAAAAAAATATCTGATTAACAACTACACTACACAGCTTAGATGAGTAGGTTAGGTTGACATGTGAGTGGGCTCTTGTCAGACCCTCCACTGCGACCATCAGGTCTATTGTGGCTCTAGATGAGTAGGACCAACTTAGTGTAATTTAACACAAATTACCGCATAATATTTGCTCACTATAGATAGAAATTTATATTTATATAGACCATAATTATTGCCGTATTAATATTGTCTCATTAATCTACCGCTCACTGATACATTACAACATTTTTCTAATTTTTATCATGAGTCTCACCTCTGTATATAAATCACTAGATTGACCCTCAACAGCCTTATTTTGTTTGTATTTTTTTTTCCTTCTTTTCTTAACATATTCACTCGCATTTCTATACTCACTCTACTAGCTATTTTAGACTTTATATTTCATTATGTTACAAACTACATCGATATTAGGTTAGATACTTGTATAATAAGCTAACCGTTATATTCTTTGCCGATTTACTGCAATGTTTATATAATTGTTGCACATTCTATAGGATACTTGTCGCAGTTTTTTTGTAAATAATATTAGCTTTATCCACTTTTTGTTTAATTACAGAATATACACCATTTCTTTTAAATTTAAATAATTAATTACTTTTTTATTTATTGAACAATACCGGTTCAAAAACAATAGCTAACACTAACTTACTGCCCTAATTTCAATACAATAGGACTTCTCGTTCTTAAGTTATTGTGCTTACAAGTAACGTCACGGACGGACAGACAGACGGACCAACGGACGGACGGGCGGACGGACAGTCATACAGACGGACAGGCGGACGGACATTTTGAAAGTTATTCAGAATTCGATCACCAACACAGTGATATGAGAATTTTTTCTCTACGAGCAATATTGCCGGTTTTAGAAAGATACCGATCGAATGCATTATACTCCTCGTTTTGTATTTGCGAAGAGTATAATAAGTACCTATATTTTCTTATAGATGGCAGATTTATGTCCGGGATTGAACAGTTCACTTCTTTGCCACTTAATATAGTCGGGGCAAACTAAATTTGAGCACGGAAAAATAGAAACCAGAACTAGCCCAACGGGAAATGGTTGGGGGGTTACTAACATGAAAAAAAAAATAAATGCAGTTACTGACCTTGGGGACTAACTTAGGGGGGGGGGGGGGTAAAGTTAAAAAAAATTCAAAGTCAATAGTTTGGATGCGTATTACGAGAAAATTTGACGTCGGAGATAAAAATGTTCAACAGCAAAGTTGTAGGTAATAAAAAGATCTTTCATTTTTGTTAAGGGTACTTTTCATCATAACCTCAAAATTATCGAGAAATTTAAAAATTTTCCAAAAAATAATAAAATTTTCGTTTTTATATTATAACTTTTACAAAAATTAATGAATTGTTATGAAACTTGGTGAAAAGATACCTTTATATATTATAAATAACCAAAAAAATTTTCAAAAGAAAATAATGGAAAATTTTTGATTTTGAATTTTTTCAAAAAAAAAAGTCCTTTTTTCAGACGATAATTGTATGGTGGAAAATCATCGTAAATAGATTTTTCAAAGCTCATTTTGTTTGTTTTTTCGTCTACTTTTTGATAAATCAGAGACACAATATAGCTTCTATTTAAGAATATGCTAAAAAATGCAAAAAACAAAAAAAGTCAATTTTGAAAAAAAAAAATTTCAGTAATTGTTGATAATTTTGTTTAAATTTCAAAAAAATGTTAAAATTAATTTCACCAATCGATTCTACGTGAAAAAATATTTAAGAAACTGTATTTTGTTGTTAAAAATTACTCCAATATTTAGGGGTGGTAAAGGGTTGCTTCTGGAGGGTGAATAAAGTAATGATCGTTCTCATGCAATTTTCGGCTAAAATTGACGTTAAACAAAAAATTAGTAATCAATAAAAGTTGTAGATTTTGAAAAATTCTTCAAGTTTTGTAGAGGTCATTTTTACCATAATATCAAAATTTAAAAAAAATGCAAAAAATGTATTTTTTTACATTTTTTACTTTTTAAACTTTCTTATTAATATTAATATCATCATCAATAATATCAAAAGCATTAATGACATGAAGGAATATTTGAAATTTGAACTTGCTCCGTTTCCGCTATCGCTTTTTATAGACAGTGGCCTCCGTAAAAACGCTAAATCGGAATTATATCAACTGTTTTGCAGCGTTGCAGTTTCGTCTATTCCCAAAGATGTACTTTATGTTATTGACGGTGGATTTCTATTGCATAGAGTTATTTGGGAAAAAAACGATACAATTGATCGATTATTGCAAAGTTTGTGGCTTACGTACGCAAACATTATCCCGGCGCTACCATAGATTTTGATGGTTATCCGGTCAACGAAGCTGATAGCGAAAACTCAAGTGCATCTACGAAAGCACTTGAACGTTTGAGGCGCACAGATGCTTCGATTGTCCCTTCTTTTCAAATGGATCTTCACACAAAAGTAACACTTATACCAAAACAATTTTTTAAAAATGAAAAAAACAAAATTGAATTAATTAAGCATTTGTCCAAAGCATTTACATTTGAACATTTTTCAATTAAACAAGCAGAAGAAGATGCAAATTCATTAATTATTAATACAGCAATAGAAATCGCAAAAAATAAAAATAAAACAGTCGTTGTTGTTGGAGAGGATATTGATCTTTTAGTTTTACTCCACCAATTGAACTCGACAAATGAAGACATTTATTTTCTGAAACCAGGTTCAGGCAATGTAAGCGATGCAGCATATACTTCAAACAGTTTTAAAGAAGAAAAGTATCGATCTATTATTGCATTTATACACTGCTTCTCTGGATGCGATACAACATCTGGATTTGCAGGCAAAGGAAAAAAAAACAACAGTAGACTCAATCATTTCAACGTCAAATTTGTCAGAGTTAGTACAACCTTTTTATGAGCCGAATTCAACCCCGAACGTCATTGCTATTAACGGTCGTGCAATAATTTCATCCATCTACAAATGTAAAAATAGTAATATATCGCTCGATGATTTGAGATTCCAGCGATATAAAATTTTGACTGCAAAAAAAACGTTTAAATTAGAAAACTTGCCTCCAACTGTTGGCGGGGGAACGCAGCATTGTTATAGAGTCTATTTTCAAATCCAAACGTGGCTTGGAAATAAACTTGATCCAACCAAGTGGGGTTGGAGAGAAGTTATTCACTCTAATTGTAAATTATTAATGCCTCGCTTTACGGAAATGCCAATTATACCAAAAACCTTGTTAAAAACAGTCTCTTGCAGTTGCAAAACGACTTGTTCTACGAACAGATGCGGAGGTAGAAAAGTTGGTTTACAATGTACAGATCTCTGCACGAGTTGTCAAGATTCTGGTAATTGTTGCAATATACAACAAGTTTCAGAAGATGAAAGCGATGGTGAAGACGAAGAGCCAAGTCCTCAAAATAATATAAACAATGAGGAAGTCGAAGATGATTTTGAAGAAGAGATGGAGTGTGAAAATTCGCAGTTTAGCGAAGAATCGGAGGGTGAAGAAGAAGAACTGATTCATGTAAATAAAAGAAAAAGATTAGTGTAGTTTGCAATGTGTATTTTTAAGATTTAATCATTTTTTTTTTATAATAAAAAGTTCTTTTTTTTAAGTTTTGATCATATTTTAACAAAATAAATACATATTTTCCTCATGAACTTCCTATGAGTTTCCTCAAAATCTTGAACATTTTTTCCAAATTAAAGTTACAACTATAATACTTTTATTCAACCACACATTTTGTCTACTAAGTACACAAAAATAAGAAGAAAAGAAATAATAAGAAAGTTTAAAAAAGTAAAAAATGTAAAAAAATACATTTGTTGCATTTTTTTTTTAATTTTGATTTTATGGTAAAAATGACCTCTACAAAACTTGAAGAATTTTTCAAAATCTACAACTTTTATTGATTACTAATTTTTTGTTTAACGTCAATTTTAGCCGAAAATTGCATGAGAACGATCATTACTTTATTCACCCTCCAGAAGCAACCCTTTACCACCCCTAAATATTGGAGTAATTTTTAACAACAAAATACAGTTTCTTAAATATTTTTTCACGTAGAATCGATTGGTGAAATTAATTTTAACATTTTTTTGAAATTTAAACAAAATTATCAACAATTACTGAATTTTTTTTTTTTCAAAATTGACTTTTTTCGTTTTTTGCATTTTCTAGCATATTCTTAAATAGAAGCTATATTGTGTCTCTGATTTATCAAAAAGTAGACGAAAAAACAAACAAAATGAGCTTTGAAAAATCTATTTACGATGATTTTCCACCATACAATTTTCGTCTGAAAAAAGGACTTTTTTTTTTTGAAAAAATTCAAAATCAAAAATTTTCCATTATTTTCCTTTGAAAATTTTTTTGGTTATTTATAATATATAAAGGTATCTTTTCACCAAGTTTCATAACAATTTATTAATTTTTATAAAAGTTATAATATAAAAACGAAAATTTTATAATTTTTTGGAAAATTTTTAAATTTCTCGATAATTTTGAGGTTATGATGAAAAGTACCCTTAACAAAAATGAAAGATCTTTTTATTACCTACAACTTTGCTGTTGAACATTTTTATCTCCGACGTCATATTTTCTCGTAATACGCATCCAAACTATTGACTTTGAATTTTTTTCACTTTACCCCCCCCCCCCCCCCCTTAAGTTCAGTAACTGCATTTATTTTTTTTTTCATGTTAGTAACCCCCCAACCATTTCCCGTTGGGCTAGTTCTGGTTTCTATTTTTCCGTATTCTGATTAAAATTATGTTAGTTTGCCCCGACTAAAAGGTCCACCACACACAAGTGTTGAAAACTCGGGGTTGTTTCTTAACATAGTATATCCAGTTTGTATTTCACTGTTTTCACGACACATTTACTTCTATGAAAAGCTGAAAATGTACGGACAAGTCTGTTTTTAGTGTTGACTCCACAATGCGTATGTGCATATGAAACAGGCTCACATGCCATTTGTCGTTGTGTAATAAAATAATCATTGTTGGACCTTTTTTTATTTCTAGTGCTTGTTTAAAGTATTCTGCAAAATATAAAATGCAATTTGCGGTAAATGGTAAACTATTATTATTGTTTACCGTATCCTATTTGTTGTAAAAAAAGTAGAGAGAGCGTGACAAGAGTGGTGGTGTTTTGTGGTGTCGAAAATTCTCCTTGTATTTTTTAAAATATAGGGCCTTATATTACGTGCACAGATAAAAGTAATATAAATTAAGAATTGTTTAATGTAATTGGGAAGAGACATATAGGAGATGTTTACATTTCCTTAATTGATACAAAAAGTTGAAGTACCGTATGTCAGTTTCAGTAAACATCTCTTACATCTACCTGCTCAACTGTTACCAAATAAATAATTTCTCCAAACTAATAATAAATTATTTATTTATTATTTTATGAGTGTTATTGCCATACCTTTAATTTCTTACCGTAAAAGTATTTGTTTCCTATAAATAATGTATTTATTTGCTTATATGAATTTTGGTTTTCTTAATAAAATCAATTATTATTAAGATATGAGGAATATTTACCATATCTCCTAGACATATCTGCAGCTCGAACGCCCCAAATTCCATTAATGGCTATTAGAACCGTTTCCCCTGGTTCTAAAAGGTTACTTAATATCGCCTCCATGCCACCATGTCCTGAAGAACTTATAGCTAAAGTTAATTTGTTTTTTGTCTGGAAAACGTATCGAATTCCTTCTTTTATTTCGTCCATTGCCTGAAACAAAAATGTAGTAATATTGAGATAAACCATTACATCGAGCATCAGCAAGACGTATATTTGATGGATTTAAATGTAACACTACGAATAAATTAAATTAATTGAACTGAGTCTGTGGTAGGTTCTTGGTGAAACATACAAAATTTAGGATAGGTTTAAGGTAAGGTATGTATAGGTGTGCGCTGCGTGCATATGTGCAATAGTTAATATCCCACTTGTGCCTGGCTGCATGGATAACTCCTAATGTCATTAAAAAAAACAATAAAAAAAAGACATTTCTAAAGTTTTTACCTTCTGTTGCCAAAGTAAATTCGTAAAGTCAGGGCTCACTTTTCCTTTATTCTGTACAAAAACTATTCGTCTTATGAAAACAAATACCATTTTTAAAATGTCCTTTTCTTGAAAAAATAAATTACCTCTTCTTAAACTCAATTGTTTAGTGATGATCTCCCTATAATGATGTAAATATTATATATACTTTGGAAATATCATGTACCGAATTTTTTTTTTCTGGGGTTGGAACCGAAATTGACTAAATTCTTTCCTTGGAAAGGCGTATTTTAGAAACTATGATAACTAGAACATTATTTTATAGTTTTACGAAAGTTTTATCACTTGGCACTGCTTCTTTTAACGTATGCCAATCTGGAATCGAACAACCACAATTTTGTGATATGTTTCACCTAAAACAAAATTTGGTTTCCCGGCTAAGTTTGATTTTTAACCGATTTTTAACTGATTTTTTAACTTATGAAACACCCAAAATTTTTTTTAAGCAATTGGAAATCCCAATTTAATTCCCTACACACACTGAATATGTTGTCGACGTGAATAATAGATTATATCATAACCAGGCACGAGAGGGAGGGGGCTCGGAGGTGTTTCCCGGAGTTTTTGAAGGGGCCCGGATTCCACTCGAATTTCTCAAATTTAGGAAAAGTTGGAAATGCATATGCAAGTTTTGATTGCGAGGGTGGGGGGCGTATATTACTACCCTCGGGCCCCGATTTTCTCTCGACGCCCCTGGTAGTCATAGTTAAAAAATATTCCCTTACCTGGAACACCTCAGCGTGCATATGTCCAAGGATTGTTTGACCTACAGCATGGAGTACTCTTGGTGAACAGTTAGATGGCCCAGGTCCCATAAGAGTTTTGTACGGGATAATCACTGGATTTTTCAAAACTTTCGGCGCCTGCACATCCATGTTTGTATATTGTCACACACTTACTGCTTTTATAAAAATGGTAAAACTTCTCTCTTATATTTAACTGTTTGCTGTTGACTGCAAAGTTTGTTTATTTTAAACACTGGAGTTATCGAGTTTTGACCTTTATCTGCTCTTGTATGTAAACATTTCTAAGAACAATTCGACTTTCTTGGAATGTAATTATCTGCAATTAGTCAGCATTTTTATTAATGCATATTTCGCTTCTGCAATCAACATTACAATATGTAGACCCACCAAGTACATTTTTGTCATTCACAAATTTTCTTATTAACAATTAAATTTTAAATAAAGTTAAAAAATGTTAAAATCTGTAATCCACCAGTTTGGCCTAGCAAACAGCATCCAAGGTCATGAGAGAATCTATTACTATTTACACATTAGATTCATCTGTAAATAATATTAGAAACAAATAGGGCAGCCAACTACAGTGGTCCTTATTTTTAACTCGAATTTTCCTATTTTATAAAAATGATTCTCTCAAATTCTCAACTGGATAACGACAAAGTGTGCCATATTTGTTGTAACTTTTGAATTAATCAATGAAATTGAGCTCAAGAAAGCTTATATGAAACGAGAAACATGTGGCTATTGGATTATCATGTTTGCAAATATAAAAATGAATGTATGTAGCAGAAATACATATATGAAGTCGGAACGTAAAGAGATTTCCGATGAAATCGGTAAAAGCTCTACCATTTCTACAATTTTTAAGATAGAAATCTGAAACATTCACATAATGCTCCTGAGGCAATGTACAAAAATATTCTATGAGTGAAAAAAATCTCATAAATTTATTTTTAAAGATGTACACTTCCAAAATTTGAAAATCTTGAGAACGTGATAAAATCTGATATGTATAACTAACTTAACCACGTTTAAAAATGAATTATTATTTGTTTGCTTATAATTGTATTGAAACATTCTTTATAGGATTTTGCAAACAGCAGAAAAATTAACTATCTATAAAAGAAAAACTTTGTGTAGAAATATTAATGAAATCTTTGCATTCTTTCGATAACCTGAATTCTGGTTATGCTAGCAAATTAAAATCCTAAAATGAATTTGTCTAATTTCTTATTTGACAATTCTCATTCTAACACTAGCATCCACACAGTCCCCTACGGCCATGCAGATTAAACTAGTATCCACATAACCCCCTACGATTATGAAGATTCAGTTAAAAATGAGAACAAAGACCTAAAATGAATTTATTTATCTACCTTGTCTTAAAAAATTGTTCATTCCAATGGATTACATTTTCATGAAATCTATCATTCTGTTTCCTGGAAATGCTTAGCCTTTGAAACGTTTTTCGCCCTTATTCTGAAACATCTTTATGAATGGCTTTATGTCTTTCTGATGAGCTCCAGAATAAGGGCGAAAAACGTTTCAAAGGCTAAGCATTTCCAGGAAACAGAATGATAGATTTCATGAAAATGTAATCCATTGGAATGAACAATTTTTTAAGACAAGGTAGATAAATAAATTCATTTTAGGTCTTTGTTCTCATTTTTAACTGAATCTTCATAATCGTAGGGGGTTATGTGGATACTAGTTTAATCTGCATGGCCGTAGGGGACTGTGTGGATGCTAGTGTTAGAATGAGAATTGTCAAATAAGAAATTAGACAAATTCATTTTAGGATTTTAATTTGCTAGCATAACCAGAATTCAGGTTATCGAAAGAATGCAAAGATTTCATTAATATTTCTACACAAAGTTTTTCTTTTATAGATAGTTAATTTTTCTGCTGTTTGCAAAATCCTATAAAGAATGTTTCAATACAATTATAAGCAAACAAATAATAATTCATTTTTAAACATGCATAGAGTATATAGGCTCCAATACTAGTTAGCTAATAGATAGGTGAGGTTGTTTTTATCAGTCAATGTCAAATATAATCATTTCACACTTATTCATAGAAATTGTCTTGGTTTTGCATGAAACATCTTTATGAATGGCTTTATGTCTTTCTGATGAGCTCCAGAATAAGGGCGAAAAACGTTTCAAAGGCTAAGCATTTCCAGGAAACAGAATGATAGATTTCATGAAAATGTAATCCATTGGAATGAACAATTTTTTAAGACAAGGTAGATAAATAAATTCATTTTAGGTCTTTGTTCTCATTTTTAACTGAATCTTCATAATCGTAGGGGGTTATGTGGATACTAGTTTAATCTGCATGGCCGTAGGGGACTGTGTGGATGCTAGTGTTAGAATGAGAATTGTCAAATAAGAAATTAGACAAATTCATTTTAGGATTTTAATTTGCTAGCATAACCAGAATTCAGGTTATCGAAAGAATGCAAAGATTTCATTAATATTTCTACACAAAGTTTTTCTTTTATAGATAGTTAATTTTTCTGCTGTTTGCAAAATCCTATAAAGAATGTTTCAATACAATTATAAGCAAACAAATAATAATTCATTTTTAAACATGCATAGAGTATATAGGCTTCAATACTAGTTAGCTAATAGATAGGTGAGGTTGTTTTTATCAGTCAATGTCAAATATAATCATTTCACACTTATTCATAGAAATTGTCTTGGTTTTGCATGAAACATCTTTATGAATGGCTTTATGTCTTTCTGATGAGCTCCAGAATAAGGGCGAAAAACGTTTCAAAGGCTAAGCATTTCCAGGAAACAGAATGATAGATTTCATGAAAATGTAATCCATTGGAATGAACAATTTTTTAAGACAAGGTAGATAAATAAATTCATTTTAGGTCTTTGTTCTCATTTTTAACTGAATCTTCATAATTGTAGGGGGTTATGTGGATACTAGTTTAATCTGCATGGCCGTAGGGGACTGTGTGGATGCTAGTGTTAGAATGAGAATTGTCAAATAAGAAATTAGACAAATTCATTTTAGGATTTTAATTTGCTAGCATAACCAGAATTCAGGTTATCGAAAGAATGCAAAGATTTCATTAATATTTCTACACAAAGTTTTTCTTTTATAGATAGTTAATTTTTCTGCTGTTTGCAAAATCCTATAAAGAATGTTTCAATACAATTATAAGCAAACAAATAATAATTCATTTTTAAACATGCATAGAGTATATAGGCTCCAATACTAGTTAGCTAATAGATAGGTGAGGTTGTTTTTATCAGTCAATGTCAAATATAATCATTTCACACTTATTCATAGAAATTGTCTTGGTTTTGCATGAAACATCTTTATGAATGGCTTTATGTCTTTCTGATGAGCTCCAGAATAAGGGCGAAAAACGTTTCAAAGGCTAAGCATTTCCAGGAAACAGAATGATAGATTTCATGAAAATGTAATCCATTGGAATGAACAATTTTTTAAGACAAGGTAGATAAATAAATTCATTTTAGGTCTTTGTTCTCATTTTTAACTGAATCTTCATAATCGTAGGGGGTTATGTGGATACTAGTTTAATCTGCATGGCCGTAGGGGACTGTGTGGATGCTAGTGTTAGAATGAGAATTGTCAAATAAGAAATTAGACAAATTCATTTTAGGATTTTAATTTGCTAGCATAACCAGAATTCAGGTTATCGAAAGAATGCAAAGATTTCATTAATATTTCTACACAAAGTTTTTCTTTTATAGATAGTTAATTTTTCTGCTGTTTGCAAAATCCTATAAAGAATGTTTCAATACAATTATAAGCAAACAAATAATAATTCATTTTTAAACATGCATAGAGTATATAGGCTCCAATACTAGTTAGCTAATAGATAGGTGAGGTTGTTTTTATCAGTCAATGTCAAATATAATCATTTCACACTTATTCATAGAAATTGTCTTGGTTTTGCATGAAACATCTTTATGAATGGCTTTATGTCTTTCTGATGAGCTCCAGAATAAGGGCGAAAAACGTTTCAAAGGCTAAGCATTTCCAGGAAACAGAATGATAGATTTCATGAAAATGTAATCCATTGGAATGAACAATTTTTTAAGACAAGGTAGATAAATAAATTCATTTTAGGTCTTTGTTCTCATTTTTAACTGAATCTTCATAATCGTAGGGGGTTATGTGGATACTAGTTTAATCTGCATGGCCGTAGGGGACTGTGTGGATGCTAGTGTTAGAATGAGAATTGTCAAATAAGAAATTAGACAAATTCATTTTAGGATTTTAATTTGCTAGCATAACCAGAATTCAGGTTATCGAAAGAATGCAAAGATTTCATTAATATTTCTACACAAAGTTTTTCTTTTATAGATAGTTAATTTTTCTGCTGTTTGCAAAATCCTATAAAGAATGTTTCAATATAATTTAACCACCATTACTCTGGTTTAAGTCGCGTTATTTGATTTCTGTAGGTGCGATATTTAAAGCTTGAAATGTGCACTTTAAGATGTTTTAAGGGAAATTACCTTAAAAATTGAATTAACCTTCTCTATTTTACGAAAATAGAACAATAATTTATCTTTGCTCCAAAATTTGTGAAACTAGGGCTAAAATAAACGTTAATAACTTTTATTACAAAAATTATTTGGCATGTCTATCCATCGGATCCTTTTATACATTACTTCAAGAGTAATATGTGAACGTTTCAGATTTTTATCTTAAACATTGTAGAAATGGTGGAGCTTTTACTGATTTCATCGGAAATCTCTTTATTTTCCGACTTGTACTAGATTTGTAGATTGTAGATTGTTTAAGGGGTAGCTCGGCTCTGAACAGCCCTTCTTCATGTCGGCCTAAAAGATCTTTTGTGAAGTACCCGACAATAGGGTGTGTGCACTATATAACAATTCACTTCAAATGATGCATTAACATCAAGTAATACATAAATACGAAAGCCTAAACGCATTCATATTAATCATATCATGAGATTAAAATAAATATTTAATAAACAAATCGACCTGAAATTCAAATATTTGAATGATTGGGAAAACATCATGTGACGTCATACATCTTATGTGTGAAGTTAGCAACGCTTTGCTGGCAACGCGTTGCTAACTTCACACACATTGATATAGAAGATGACGTCACGTGGCGTCAACGGGAGACAACGGAAAGATATTATTACTGTCATTAATATAAGTCAGAAATATGAGTTGAGTAGCAAATAAGTGGTGTTTTGTGCCAACATGCACTTCTGTAAATGCCACAAATAATAACTATCACGAAAAATGAAATGATTTGAAGCAGAGAAACGCAATGTACCCAAATCAAAATGGGCATTTTATTGTTGTGAAGATCATTTTAATGTAAGTACAATTTATTTTTTATTATCATGGTAGAAACTAATCGACAATAGCTAAATGACTCATTACCCTTAATATTGTAAATAGATCATACTAGATATATACTTCCCTTAGAATTATGCTTGTAATGGTATGATATGTATTTTGAATTGAAACTAATAATCTAATTACTTAGTTATATTTAACCCTATGAACTCTCCCATCTATGTTATATATTATTACAAGATATAAATACACTTCTTTATTATTTTCAGCTTGAGGAAGACATGAAAAATTACATGCGATACAAACTTATGGGAGGATATATGATTTTGAAGGAGGATGTAGTTCCACGCATATTTACCTACCAACCAGAAACAAAAAGAGATGCGTCTGCACCAGAACAATCTCTCCCTTTAAAGCGGCAAAGAGAACAGTTAGTTGAGTAGGCTTTAATGCAGGACACGAATTCCATTATATTAGAAGATGTATCACCCGTTACAGATTATCATCAATCCAAAAGCACTGAGCAGGTCAAATTAAACGAACATGTGATGAAACATGTTTATCAACAAGATGATATTCAAATTGTGCTGGCTAAAAATATGGAAACGATATATAATGAACAGGAATATTTATCACCAGTTGTAAATTTTGATCAACCCAGTACGAGCACTGATCAGGTCAGATTAGATGCAGACAAACATGTGTTAGAACAATTTTATCAACAAGACATAGGTCAAATTATACAGACTAAAAGTGTGGGAATGCAGGCCAAACCATTCTTTCGTAGTAAATATGTGGCATGTAAAATTAAAAGTGATGTGAGACACCGAGCTTCCTCAACAGGAAAATGTTTCGTATCCAATGATGTTGTTAACTTCACCAATAAATAATAAATAATATTAGTCCAAATAAAAAGTTTTTATTCAATCAAGTTCAGTTCAGTGACATCATCAAACTCAAAACTTATTTCCATTGCCAAGTTAAATTGAAAGGGTGAAGTTGGTAATGCGTTGCTGGCAACGCGTTGCTAACTTCACTTAAGTCGTAGAACGTGTTTTTGACAGATTGTAGATTGACATATATGATGAGTGACGTCACATATGTATAGGATATAGGTTTGCCCTTTTTGGCGGCGAATCTTTAATTCAAAACTAAATTTCTTTTAAAATTACTTAAAAACGTTTTTTTTTTGCCGAAAAATTGTTTCAGCTATACTAAATACCATGAGTATTTTATAATTTTCGATTAAAAAAATATAGTGCACACGCCCTATTGGTTGTTACCCAGGACTCCTAAGCTCTTTACAAAGCTTGTAATTTTCCTGGGGAGCGTTTCCCTATGTCTTCAGGCGTTAATTCCACCTTTTCAAGGTACTTTAGCCTAGTGCGGACCAGCATCTTGCATTCGCAAAGAATATGTTCTGCAGTTTCTACTGCAGTATCACAGTATCTGCACGTATCATTATCTGCCTTGCCCATATTCTTAAGATGATATCTCAAGGGACAATGGCCTGCTAGAAGGCCTGTCATCAGCCTTAAGTAGGACTTTTCAAGTCCTTGTGGCATTCTTTGTCCAATAAGTTATGAACTTTTACGCTTGTCTTTGGCCTGGAGTATTCCTCCAGTAGGATTTTTTTTGTTCTTTTTCCCATTTTAAGATCTCCTCCATTATGCGTTCCTTAGATAAGCCACAACTTGGTTCGGGCCCAAAAAATGGGGCTTCAGCACGGCTTTTTGCAAGGGCGTCAGCTATTCATTTTCTTCTATTTCCTTGTGCCCTGGTACCCACATCAAGGTTACCTTGTTGTTTTTTGCCAGTTGCTTCAGGGATTGTCTGCATTTCCAGGCAATTTTAGTCTCAAAGGTGTAAGACCTGAGACTTTTTAACGCTGCCTGGGTATCTGAGAGTATATAAATCTATGCTCTTCGAATGCCTTTTTTTATGCATTCCTGAGCACATAGATCTATAGCATAAATTTCTGCTTGGAAGAGGGTTGGGGTTGTACCTAGGGCTCTGGATAGCCTGCAATTAGGCCCCGCTACGCCCACGCCAACCCCTTCAGCCATCTTCGATCCATCTGTATACCAGATGAGTGACCCTTTCTCCAACTGCACGAATTCCACTCTGCTCGTCTGACGGCTCTCAATCAGCACATCAAACGGACAGTCAAAGTCCCGCTTCATTGGCATCGACTCAGTGGGTTTGGTCTTGGATTCCAATTACATTAACTCCAGGATCCCTAACTAACCAACCACATCGCCCTTATTCTGGAGCTCATCAGAAAAACATAAAGCCACTCACAAGATGTTTCAGGCAAAAACCACAATTTTCAAATTTTTGCCTGAAATTTTTCCAATTATTTTTAACAACCCTCCCCAAAAGGGCGGGAGTGTTGCCGTTCTAGACAATCTCTGTTTAATTACAAAACATAAGGAAAATGAATTTTTTTATTTACTGATCGATTCTGTTCAAGACAATAGGACTCTTCTTCTATCTAACACTGTTTTCTATTCGATAGATATGATCTAAAGTATGTTTGAGATAAACCCCTTATTCCATAACAGTGTAACTTCTTTAACAAAATATTGTGCGAAACACAGTGAAAAGTCCTTGCAAAATGTAATTGATACTAGTTCGTCACTCTTAAGACCAGTGACTATGCCGCCGACTACTATGAAAACTACTTGGGATATAATACATTTACTTCTAAATCCAAACTGGCAACAGTTTAGGATACTATTAATTTCGAAAAAATGCACAAGCCGCATTTTAAGTATTATTTCAAAAACCTTGGAGATAATGGGATAATGGATATAGTGTCGTAGTTCTCTATTATCGAAATGTCTCCCTTTATAAAATCCGGTATCACTTTCACAATTTTAAAAGCATCAGAATAATTTCCTTCACTTACGCAAGTAGTAACTAATAAGGTTAAAGGATGAATAATTATATCTACAGTTGCTTTGATAATAGATGTTTGTACAGATCGAGTTTTTCAGTTATCCTAAAGCCTCAATGACTTTTCTGTAATCGGATGAATGAAAAAGGTTGAACTCGAAGTAGTCACACCGTTCATATACTCAACTCTCTTCCCTTTAAAATGTATTACTGGATAAAGTAGTAATAATTTGATCAGCTATAGTAGTAAAAAAGCCATTAAAATAGATAGCTTCAATTCCATGGTCAGCTGTATTAGATTGTGGTTTATTTTTTTCAAAATTAACCAAGCGCTAATTGTCACAAACCTTATCGTCAGATTGTGCAATAAATTTCTCATAGTGACTTCTCTTAGTAGACAAAATTTTAAGCTTATATTATTTCTTAAGCATGTTAGGTAATGTAATAAGACATAGATTTTTGAGGAGTCATAGACAGTTTTAAGAGAGGACATGTGTTCCTCATTTTTCTTAGGTCGTTAGGTGGTTTATTATTATTACAGGATCAGTTTCGGTAAGTGATTTTCTTAGTTGGATGATGCCATTCTCTCTTATTTTACGTTACCAAATCTGACAGATTTTGTATCATTTTTAAGAAGCATGATTTGTGAACGTTTATCGGCTATGGCGGCATATGCTACAACTATTTTAGATACATCATACCCTATATTGCTTAAAATATTATACTCGTATAATCAGAGATTGTCATTTATAAACCAAGAGACTTATTCATTTAGAATTGGCGAGATTTTGCAATTTCTCCAACGAATCAAAGAAAACCTCTAAGCTACCATTTGTAGATCTATACAATCTAATTATGACTGTTTTACTTTTAATAAGTTCAATGGCACAAAATTTTCCATATACTTCTTTGGAGAAAATATTTACATTGACAGGTTTAAAATTAATTTTAATGTTAGTGAATATAGCAATACCCCCATGAACCGTTTGCTCCATACAAAAAAATGTAGCCAGATTGTAACCTGGTAAGTTAGAGGTTAATAGATCACTGGACTCGCTCCCAGTTCATTGACCTCTGGGATTACTATCCAGGACTCCGGCAATCGAAGCTCTTAATCTCAGGGCCCTTGCCGGAGAGAACAAAGCAAATTCTGCGTCTAAGCAGAAAGCAAATTAGCCTCTTGACCAGACACGGCTCTTTTAGGAAACACCTGCACACAATGGGGGTGGTTGACCACCCCGATTGCAGGTTCTGTGAGGACGAGGAGGAGACTTCCATCCACATACTCACTTCTTGCCCAGGACTGATGAACCTGAGGCACAAACACTTCGGTACTGGCTTTCCAGTGCTGGAAGAAATAAGGAGTTCTCCCGTGGGAAGGATTTCATCCTCTGGGCTGGAATCCGGTCTGTACGGGGGAGCTCCTTTACTTGTTAGCGGTAGCACAATGGGCCACAAGGCCTGAGTGCGGCCACCTCTGGGCGCCGCGATAAAAGAAGAAGAACCTAGTAAGTTAACATTGACCATAGTATTTTCATCAAGCCAGTGTTCGAATAGGCATATTATATCATGATTGTGTTTTTCGAGATATAAAAGACAACAAACCTAATTTGGTGGACAAACATTGGACAGTTACATGAGAAGCGCTTACCGTACCCTTATCATGGTATGATTGCAATGAATCAATTATTTCACGGAGATTCTCGGTATCCTCGGCTGAAAGAACTGTTTAACAAATGCTCGCTTCGGCTATACATTAGGATTCCAAGTAGATTCAAGATTGCATTCATCAATAGTAACTTTAAATGATGAATAATACTGTGGGTACATAGATTTCATTTTTTCACAGACAAGAACTGGCCTCAGAATCTTCAGAAGCTTCTCAGGCTTGAAATCTGGGCGAAGCTTGTATACGCGAAGAAAGGATTTTCCCGAAATTATTTTCATAGTTAAATTTTCATTCTTACCAATAATGGGTTTATTTTGACGTCTCTTTTTCTTTCTTTTATTAATTACCTCTGTAATAGGTTCGTCATTTAAATGAATCAATTCATTGCACTTTGCTTGAGCAATTTAGAGAAACAGCGTTGGACACAGCAACACCGCTTATCACTGGTGCCTGTTGAACAGTAGTGATCATGGATCAACTACACAATAAATAACACACTCAATGTTAAAATTTTGAACCACGAAACATCAAGAAGCGTCATCCCTTGGAGGGGCACATTGCCATTTGTAAATTTAAATATACATTTCTCCCATTTTCCTCCAACTACTAGGTACGATTTTTACAGAACACTGTAAAAATGGTTCTGGCCCACAAAAATCGACAAATTTAAAACATATGTATTTGCACAATGGGTGTCTTTTACCTCGGTGGAAAGTCCAATTAGACCTATTCTTTTCTTCACCAAATAATTAGGTATTTACTCGCTACATTCTCTGACAAATCAACAACTTTATAATTGCCAATTTGTCAAATACTGTACCGAATAGATAACTAATCGGATGTTGAACAGAAGTCTTAATGTACCTAATTTTACTGAAATAAAAGTAACATAGGAACAAATTTATTAACTACTTAAAAGAACAATGAAATTTAAAATTTTAATTTAATTTACACGGAGATTTTTCTTACTTTTTTGTATGCAATTTTACATACAGGGTCTAAATCTTGCGGGGAGTATCTTTGCCATTGACAATATTATTAACAATGTTAATAAAATATTAAACAAAATAACCAGAAAAATGTTTTTTACATTCCTGTGGCTTTCACAACAAATATTTCTCTCATTTGGGTCAACAAGTCTTGATTAACACAAAACACCAAACCCCTTCTGTATATGTGCCAAAACTAATGCGAAAAATACAAATATGGCCGATCTGTCAGTTTGAAAACAACATTGCGTCATCTGTTGAACAAAGAAGGAATTGAAGAAAATGATTATGTGTCCCTACTACAGATGGCTCTAATGATCGTGTTGTGATTGATCGTATTTATGTGCCCTATCCCTGGAAGTGATCGGTTCGATGATATGGTTTCATTGTGAGTGTCGGCACATACTATCCCCCTTCTATTGGTATGCAGACGAGTCGATTTATTAGATGTACTAATTTCCTTTGATTTCTGCGCGGTCACTGTCTTATCAACATTTTGACTTGAGTTTATAGATTCCTTGGAATTTTTACCCGTTAAATGTTTGCCGTACAGATGGCACTGTATTACACTTGTCAGTTGTCGTAAATCGTATTTTTGGTACTGACTCTTTTAATTGATGTTATGAATTATTTAATAACTCGATTTACTCTTTCAATGAGCATATCACATCTACTTGATTTTATATGACTAAATTAAGCCCTTCTGGCCGATAATATCCTTCAAAAAGAATGCCTCATTTAGTTCACAAAATTCCTCCTTGGCACTACTGAAGGTCATATCAAGGTCTGGTAATTTATGTTCAGGTTCACAACACAACAAATGATAGTGTTTTCATCTACAAACTTCACGTGTTTTAAAGATGATGCACAACTGTATTGTGACACTGTACCGCATGTTTAAAAGTGAATTATTTATTATTTGTTTGCTTAGGGTAATGAAACATATTCTTTACAGGATTTTGCAAACAGCGGAAAGAAAAACCATCTATGAAAACTAAAAGAAGAACTACTTATATGTAAAAATATTAATGAAATCTTTGCATTCTTTCGATAACCTGACTTCTGGTTATGCTAGCAAGTTAAAATTTTGAAATAAATTTGTCCAGTTTCTTATTTGACATTCTCATTATAACACTAGCATCCAACATAGTCCCCTACGCCTAAGCAGATTAAGTAGTGTGTAGATGACCCCCTACGGTATGTAAATTCAATTAACATGAGAACAAAGGCCTGAAATTAATTTATTTACCTACCTTGTCTTTAAATTTTTTTTCGTTCTAATGGATTACATTTTCATAAAATCATTCATTCGATTTCTTGGAAATCCTTAACCTTTGAAACGTTTTTCGCCCTTATTCTGAGCTCATCAGAAAATCACAAAGCCACTCATAACGATGTTCCATGCAAAACCAAGGAAATATCCATGAATGAGTATGAAATATTTATGTTTGACATTGACTGTTTGCAAAATCCTATAAAGAATATGTTTTATTACTATAAGCAAACAAATAATAAATAATTCACTTTTAAACGTGAATACAGTATATAGACACCAAGACTAGTTAGCTAATAGATAGGTGAAATTCTGTTGTTTTTATTCAGTCAATATCAAATATAAATATTTCATAGTTATTCATGGATATTGCCTTGATTTTGCATGGAACATCGTTATGAGTGGCTTTGTGCTTTTCTGATGAGCTCAAAATAAGGGTGAAACACGTTTCAAAGGCTATAGTACAGGAAATGAATCTGAAAAAATGGCAGAACCTCGCAAATTCGTCCAGCATCGATTTGTACAAAAATTTGGGATCAGGCTCATTTCACCCTCTAGTTCATTTTCTATATTGAGCCGTTGTACGCTTTTGTTTTTTAAGGGTGAAAACTACCCCTAATTGTAAAAAATTATAAAATAACATTTTAAACTTTAATATGGTCAACATTTGGTTTGGATTAGTTAAATAATGATTGATTTATGCTTTAGGATATAATATCATAATATTTCAACCCTTAAAACCACCCTTGTTGGAGCTATATATAAAAAATGTATTTATCCTAAAAGAATGATTTCGGCTTGCATCGATTTGCATAAAAATTTGGGATTAGGATCATCTCACCCTGTACTTCATATTCTATATCATGCTCATGGGCGTTGATTATTTTTAGGGGTGTAAACTACCCCTTATTGTCAAAAATTATATAAAAACATTGTAAACCTTAATATGGGTAAAATTTGGTTTTGATTGGTTAAATAATGATTGTTTTATGCTTTAGTATATAATATAATATTTCAACCCTTAAAAACCACCCTTAATAACATTGCAATTTTTATAAGTAATTTAATAGATCTATACAGAAAAAAAAGTAGAATTACATACAAAAACATTTATTTACACAAAAATACGAATTGACAAATACAAATACAAATACAAATACAAATGGAGAAAGTGGAACATATTATAACGTATTACTGCCGAAAAAACCGGTTCTGTGGTATTATATATATTGAAAATGCTCTATTACACTCCCAAGCGGGCTATTCGAATTTTTCGAAAAAAAAAATTAATTCGTTTTATAAACATAGCTCCTTCATTTTTGGTGATAAAAAGTTTTTTCAAAAATGATTTTGTAGGGTTTTTCAAGAGCTATAAGAGTATGTGAATTAAATTCCGTAAGATCCCTTAGTTTTTAAGTGGGGTGAGTTTAAAGGGCTCGAATAAGGGGGCGTTTGCTCGTAAATAGAGGTTTTAAACAGCTATACCTCGCTAAATATTCACTGTAAAGAAAATCTATGCACAGGAAAATTTTAGTTATTAAAAAAGCTACAATTTAGTACTCTATCATTTTTTTCGTATCTCCAGTATTTTCGGAGATATTTTGAAGAAAAGGGTGAAAAATACGAAATTGCAAAAAATCAATTTATCTTTAAACTCCAATTTTTCTAAAATTAGGCATTTTAAATAGGTCAAACTTCTTGGGTGTATTGATAATACATATATAAAAAGAATTACAGAAGGGTGAAGATCAATTTTAATTAGGAGGGTAGTTAGGGGGTTGTTTTCACTGATTTTTTCGTAGAAAAAAGTAGGTACCGACCTTATTTTGATCATAAGTCGCTCAATTTTTATGCTAGAAACTTTTTTTTTTGTTTGAAAGGTCCAATTGTATACTTGAAAAAAGATTCTGTAAGTTTTCCTCGAAAAATGCAAAGTTTTCCCGTTATTTGGCTTTGAATATTTCAAATTATGCATTTGACGAAAAAAGCTAACCTTTAACATGCCGTATCTCGGTTTGTATCGGTCGTAGAAAAATTATAAAAAAAGGATTTTGTTCGTTTTTCTGAAAGCTATAATTTTATTATCTACAGTTTTTTTGATTAAATGCATATTTTTCGAGTTATTCTCAAAAAACCCTCTAAAAAAGCCGATTTTTTCGTCGAAAAACTGTTACTTTCAACCGCAAATAACTCGAAAAATATTAGTTTTACGAAGAAAACGTAAAGAACATTTTTTTCTTAGAATTACTTTTTCCATCGATTTCCATGGTTAAAATGTAATGAAAAATTTTCACCCCCGAGATGGGGTGGCAACCACCCCCAAGGTTTTAGCGTACAGCGGCATGATATAGAAAATGATCCTTGGGCTACTCCTTACCTTCTGTGAAAATTTCAAGTAAATCCATGCTGGACGAAAAAATTGCGAGCCAAAATGCTTCATTTCCTAGCCTACTAAGCATTTCCAAGAAACTGAATGAGAGATTTTATGAAAATGTAATCCACTAGAACGAAAAAAAAAATTAAAGACAACATAGGTAAATACATTAATTTCAGGCCTTTGTTCTCATTTTTAACTGAATTTACATACCGTAGGGGGTCATGTATATACTAGTTTAATCTGCTTAGCCGTAAGGGACTATGTTGGATGCTGGTGTTATAATGAGAACATCAAATAAGAAATTGGACAAATATATTTCAGAATTTTAACTTGCCAGCATAACCAGAAGTCAGGTTATCGAAAGAATGCAAAGATTTCATTAATATTTTTACACATATTTCTTCTTTTAGTCCTCATAGACAGTTTTTCTTTCCGCTGTTTGTAAAATCCTATAAAGAATATGTTTCACTGTACCGCATATGTAACACTTTGAGCCACTTTGGGCCATTTTTACACTTTCTACAACATTTTGGTGCAGATGACCACCCATATCTGCAGTGATGGACCCCATATCTAATACTAATGAAAAGCATCCTATAGAATGTGCAACAATTGTATAAAAGTGCAATAAATCGACGAAGGGGATAATGGTTAGATTACCTTTGAAAACCATTTTCACCTGGTCAACTTTCAGGGTCCATTTTGAAAAAAAATATTAATATTAGTACGAGAAAATATCAGTTAGCTTATTAGACTCTTCGTTTATAAATAACTAATACGCATATAACGTATCTAGGCTATTAATATTAGTCAGATTAATGGTACCCAAATATGTTACATTTTGCACTTCCTTTATAAATAAAAAAGAACCCCCCCCCTTCACTTTAAATGGAATTTGGGTTAGAGTGAAATATTCTGAAGTTTTAATATATTGTGCTGCTTACGTTTCTGATGAAATGTCTCAATAGGCAAGGCCTTCAAAAATGACAAAATGAGTTTAAGATACAGCTCATCAAAATTCAACAATTTGAGTAATTTTTGAAATTTAAAAAATGTTTACTATCGAACTATTAACTTTAGAGAAAAGGTACAAGAATAAAGAACGTTTAATAAAGGTCACATAATTATTTCAAAAATTTTAATCAACTACTGTAGTCGCCACATAGGATGAGGATATAGTTAAGGTGCCCGTCGGGAAAAATTTTTCTGATACATACTCTTTCCAAACTTCGTGTATGGCTTCATTGGACCTTGTCTGACAGCATTTTCCTCTATCATTTTTTTTGTTTTTGGGGCGTTTTCCCGCTAGATTTTCCGAAACATGTCATTTTGACGGCATATAAAAAATGTATAGATACTGTTATTTTTCCAAAAAGAGCTTAAAACGCGAATTGAAACGTGAAAAAATAATTGTCTGACAATAAATGTGGGTCATTGGGCGTGTCCGCTATCTCGAACATGTCGGAAAAACGACTATGAGAAAATGTATTAATAACCAGCTGATTTTCGCTGTATTTATTAAAACATACAAAAACAAGTTTTCATATTGTCTGACGAAAATTATTATCCGATTTCCTAGTCTGACGCGTCAAAGTTGTCGGTTTCATGACAGCAAAAAATGTATTCATAACCTTGAGACATTAGAAAATTATATGCAGAAAATAGGTATTTAATTTGTGGTATAAGTGTCTGACAAATACAATGGGGCATAACGAGAGTCTGAGAAAAGAACATAATTTTCCAATAGCGGCCGTCGAAGTTAGGGCGATAAAAAAATGAAATTTCGTTTGGTCGAGAAGACGGTTAAAAAAGATAAGGTATTTCAACTTACTTATTTTATAATCTTTATTTTGAATTTTTTGAACTTTTAGACTATCTGAATTCGACTTACCCAAGTTTAAAGTTCGATAATATTGAAAAATACGTAAAACTTTTCGTAGAAAAAAGTAGCGAAAAATTGTCTTTTAGTACGTTTAAAATCGCTATATCTCCGGTACTACTAGTCCGAAAATTTTCATCCAGGGCCCAAATTAAAGATCTTGAAACAAGCTGTAAGATAACACTTTACAATATTAGTTATAACAAAGTACCTTTTATAAATTAAAAAACAATTAATCCATTTTCGGTAAATATATGAATACAATTTAAGTGTGCAATTTTGCATCAAAATATATGAGGTATGCAGCGAATAAAAAAATATAAACATTATGCACCAAAAAAATGTTTAGGGCATCAGATAACCGTTATAATTCTCTACTGTGTACTACCTACGTGTACTATACTACTACTATAGAATATAATACGGAGTGTAGAAAGACGTTCCACACTCCTATGTTCTATTATAAAGCCTGCGTACTAAACAAATGTACACAGGTGACCTTGTATAAACGATATATTTTCAAGCGCGAAGTTCATGCAATTTATTTATGATTTTTGATACTGCAAAAATGATTTTTCAATGATTAGTATGAGATAATCATGACAATTTGAAGGAAATTACAACATAAAAAAATTGTATTTTCCAGGCGTCAGACTGAAAAACTGGAAAACACCTTTTGTCAGACAGTTAAAAAATTGGATTTGATTTATTTTTATTAAGCTATATTGAAAAAATCAGCTTGTTATTTATAAATATAGCCTCAATATATACATATGAATGTAACATCCAAGCGTAGCTTGACAACCACATAGAAAAAACTTTTATTTAACATTTCCAGCTCAAAGGCTTTATTTCACCGTCAGACAATTTTTTAATCGTATTATAAATTTTATTTAAAAATCAAAAAAAATTGTAAAAAAATGAATAAATTTTTTGCTGTCATGAAACCGACAACTTTGACGCGTCAGACTGGGAAATCGGTAAATTATTTTCGTCAGACAATATGAAAACTCGTTTTTGTATGTTTTAATAAATTAATACAGCGAAAATCAGCTGGTTATTAATAAATTTTCTTATAGTCGTTTTTCCGACATGTTCGAGATAGCGGACACGCCCAGTGACCCACATTTATTGTCAGACAATTATTTTTTCACGTTTCAATTCACGTTTTTAAGCTATTCTACTTGGAAAAACAACAGTATCTATACATTTTTTATATTCCGACATGTTTCGGAAAATCTAGCGGGAAAACGCCCCAAAAACAAAAAAATGATAGAGGAAAATACTATCAAACTAGGTCCAATGAAGCCATACACGAAGTTCGGAGAGAGTATGTATCAGCAAAATTTTTCCCGACGGGCACCTTAACCAATAACCGAAAGACGAGTTCTATCCGTGCCTCTCTTAAACACATAGAAACACCAATTGTAGCAAACGTGGGCGGTTATATTCTGCCATTAAGATGTATGTATATACATCCTAATGGCAGAATATAACCGGAAATATTAATTTTGGTAAAAAATAATTAGTCCCAAGTCCTCTCGAATAATGATATTTACGACCGTAATACTAAGCATAATCAACTTTTAACCATACCAGTACATAATTTAGCACTTTATGAGAAATCACTTAAGAGTGAACACCACGTAAGGCTAGTGAGGAGGGGGATAAAGCGTCAAATGAGGAGATATCTCCCTAATAATAAAATTTTAGCCAAAAATAGTCTGCAACAATCCTGCAGTATTTATTTATGTACAACTTACACTTATTTTTAGTTAAATAACATCATCCAATTCGCAAAAAACACAGCTTATTGTTGATCATAATTATAATAATTAACAATAAGCTGTTTTTTGCAAATTGGGTGATGTTATTTAACTGAAAGTCAGTGTAAGTTGTACATAAATAAATACTACAGGATTGTTCAAGGCTATTTTTGGCTAAAATTTGATTATTAGGGATTTCATTATTTTGAGCTTTATCCCCCTCCCCACTAACCTTATGTGGTGTTCACTCTTAAGTACATGGGTATAAAATGTTATAATAAGCTACCTAACGATGTAAAAATACTAAATATTATAATATCTAGGAATAAACCATCTACGTGTTATTTTCAAAATTATTACTCAAGAGTCAAATAAGAATATAGAAATACATAAAGATTGAGTAAATCGGACCAGACCATCTTATTCAGCTGTCCAAGATCTTTAAAAACAAATAGAAACAATAAAAAACATTGCTATAGATGGCGCAAACATTATTTTGTTCCTGAGTTTAGCAAGAAATACTAGAATTTTTGTGGTGAAGTTCTTATATGTGCAAGTAAATCGGGCCTAAATGGCAATGTCATAGGACGCGCTCAACACAGTGCCGTTACCCGTTTTGCTCTACAAGGTCAGCATTTTGAGAAAACATAACTTCAAACTGGATAGAATAATATTTTCTATACTATTTTAAAAATATAATTTTATCAATTTTGAGGTAGTGTTTTCTCAAAATTTTACTCATAAAGTGAAATTGCATTGTATTCAGCGTGTCAAAATCCTATGGAATTAGCTATTTAGGTCCGAATTACTTGTATATATACTCACCACAAAAATTCCAGTATTTCTTGCTAAACTCAGAAATAGCATGGTACAAATAATACAAGGTATACTGTTGCGCAGCTTTTGCGTTGGAACCAACGGGAACCATATTGATAATCGGACCAATACCGTTTCGTGCACATATTTCAAATAATTATATATTCTTCTGTACAAAAGGAGCTGATTCCACATACCATTTAAAAACAGATGCTTCATTTTGGAAATAAGGTTAAAATTTGACAAAATATCATTCATTTGGAAAATTTTCAAAATGATTTTGAATAATAATGTAAGATTGTACATACATACATTTCTACATTGATGTAGCAAATTATCATTGTAATTTTAGTTTTCTTTTTACTACCGGTGTAGTTATGGATATGCAAGACATTCTTTGTAAAAAATATGGTAAAAAGGTACTTCTTTGATGCAGTATACCATAAGTATATATTTTATTTTACATGATCTAGTTCGGCTACTTAAAGAGTTTATAGGTTAAGTTATCAATACTAAAAAAATTAACATGTGTAGTGTTCTATATAGTCAATATTTATCAAAGGGTTCATGAATACTATATGAGTTTTTAGTATGATTTTATGATAAATGTCAATTTTTTAATATAAAGAATATATTTTTATACAAATTACCAGTTATTTGTACAATAACATTAATCTTTTTAGTTACAAATGGTATCGTCATAGTAAATTTTAACCAATATTTACGAAAAATACATACACCATAGGTAATATAACTTCTAGCAGACACCTTGTGAGGGAGATGGTATACCGGACAGTTACACAAGAAATCATACACCCGTTTTGTTTTATACTTTTATTCTATAACAAAATAAACACACTATACTTGTCTTAATAAATAAAATAAGTATTTTACTGAGACTTTGTACAACATATAGAGTATATTATAGAGTATCTTGACAAAAGACGTAAGCGTCATTAATCAAATTTTACAGAATAAAATCTAAATACTCCTACACTTTTAGATAGGTATCCTAGATTTATATATCATACTGCATACTTTTCTTTGAAATTAAACGATATGCATGAATATGTTTACTTATTCTTACTTTTTGCTTTGTATGTTATATCTTGCATGGAGAATGATTCTTGTCAAATATTCTGTAGGTACTGCATGAGGCAGAAGGAGGCGGCTTCGTTGGAGAATAGTTTTCATCATTTTTGAGATACCCACTCTGGAGTTGCTTTAAAATCTGACCTCTTTAAATGCATTGAACAAATGCGACCTTTAAAAAAAACATGTTTTAAATTTCTGACCACATTTGTGTTAAATAAAAAATACAAACTTTTATATCGTAAAATCTTTTACTAATACATATTTTGTAATAATTATTATAAGTAAATAAGACAATGTTTTATATAATTATTGTTTTTATAATTACTGTTTTTGATATTATCAGGTTTTATTGGACAAATTTCTGACCAATTTCTTGATCTTCATTTGTTGGGAACCGAAAGAATATTACATTGCTTTCAGTTGAAGTTCCACTCCTATTTTTACAACTGGTTATACTGCACCCAACCATGTCTTAAGGTGTCTTAAGGTTATTATAAATAATCGTTTCTTTTTAACCTCACGAATATCACACCACAGAGAAACTAAACACAAAAATGACATTACGCAGTTACGCACCTCAACACGACTACTTTTACCCCAGGTTGCACGGTACAATGTTGAGAGATAATATAATAAAAACTTGAAATATGTGTAATATCACAGAATAATTAGGATTCTCTGTCAATATATACTGTGATAAATCATTCCAATATGGTTCCCGTTGGTTCAATGCGCAGAAAAGTCAAATTCTGGTAGCTCGGACGAGCATACCTTGTATATAATTGTACCATGAGAAATAGAATAATGTTTGCGCCATCTGTAGCTGGCTTTTTTTTATTGTTGCTACTGGTTTTTGAAGATTTTGGAGAGCTGAATAAGATGGTCTGGTCCGATTTACCCAATCTCGTGTCTTTGTCCAATTAGGGCACGAATATAGGCAGAAATGGCTTTTTTAGCACGGACTACCAGGGTAGTAGTCCATCAGCAGTACTAAACTGTTTAAAAATAAAGTTAAAAACAGTTTAGCAGAAGGTGGCTTCTACAATATTGATGAGTTTGTGTCCGGGATTTTGTAGATGCCACATTTCTCAAAGAAATCAATTATTAATTTCTATTTATTGTACATACCTTTACATGAAAACTCTATATATAAATATGCATATGCATCTTTTTTTTTATATATGTAATTTTATTATTAATGTTTATCTTTATATAATTTCTGTGCTGACATGCCATATGTACCTTGAGTATAGTTTATTTAGAATTATTGTGGGTATAAGAAATGTCGGCGCCTTTGATAGTGCGGTAAAGAACAAAGATCCCGACATTTTTTATACCGACAATAAGTTTGGGAAGAAGTAGGTATACCTCTGTGTGGTTAATGAATGTTATCTTTATTATTTTATTGTTAATTTCTTTTTACTTCTCGTGATCTTTCGGGAACCTGAATAATATACATTCATTAATTTAGATAAGAGTCATCTAAAAAACGTTACACTTAAGTATAAACGTACAAAACAGATAAATTAAAAAATGTTGAAATTATCAAATGTCACAGAGCCTAATCACAACGTTCGATGTTAAAGACTAGACTGATTGGTACGATGCGCAGATCACTTCAAAATCGGTACCTGCCCAGAGTCTAAAAGATAAAGACAAACAATTATACCATGATACGTCATCAGTCATTTATTTGGTTGGTGATGAATGAAACGTTAAAACTTGTGGATAAGAAAGGTCAGAAAAAAATCTCATTTAGGAATATCTAAAAAATTTCCACAAAAAATATTCCAAATATCAACACCTAAAAATAGTAAGAATGATAGCTATGATATTGTTTCGATTAAAATTAGATGGTGAAATAATTTGCAACTTTTTACACTTCTTCGGCTTGTCTATAAGTAGAACAATAAACAAATTACAATCAAAGGTTATCGTCGCATTAAACACATGTTATTTGTGTTGACCTTGCAGTAGTCATAACAAAGATATCTGGTATACCTATTCAAATAAAAATATTGGCCGGTAATATTATGTATTAATGTATTTCTTAGATTGTCGCTTTTAGAGCGGGGCGAGTGGGGCGAATTGAGTAAATGCCTTAAGTGATAATGAAAATAATAATAATAATAAACGACTTTATTCGAAGAATGTAGATGCACATTTACAAGCACATTACAAATAGCAATTTACAAGGCGAAGTTTAGCCGTGTGGCTATTCTTAGACTTAACCTTATAAATCACTTAAATACCTAATTAATTACGTAAAAAAGAAAACAGATGGCATATATTACAATACAACAATTCAATACAATATTACAATAATCCAATGCAATAGGGGGACAGTATACACATTTTTTTACAGGCTATAGGATATTATTATTGTATTATTATAATATCTAACTCTTTAGTTGCCTTTTTACGAGATAATAAATTTCCTATAATATCCTTATTTAACACATGAATATTTAGTTATTATCTTTACTATACGAATATTTATTACTGACTGATTTTATCATAATGTAAAAGTAGTTGCAGCTTCCTGTGAGACATTCTCAGTAAACAGATAGTCTCTCGCAGCTTCAGTGCTTTCTCCAGGAAGACAGGGCTAGGGCTAGTACATGATGCAATTCCTTGCCCTGAAGATTCAACTACCGAAGGTGGCTAAGGGAGTTGAACATTTGATAGGTCTGCTGCTCTTTCTTGGTTTTCTAAATGTACCATTTAAGGATGACTATTTCCCATACAATATAAACCAGTATTAGAATTATTAATTTATAAATAAATAATGTTCAAATACTGAGTACGTAGGACACCTTTTGAAATAGCATGTCGAGTCGGGTTGATTTTGGATTATTTGTGTTTTTATTTCTTGAAGTTCATCAAGTTCAACGTTGTCTAGCTGGAGGCTAATATTTATTTCTGGTATGTTAATAACATCCGTATTCTAGAGACAGTATTGGTTGATTCGAACTGATCGATTGCATCGTATTATCGATGGTTTCATGATGGTTGTCTATTTGACAACGAATTGGAATATTTCTTAGGTGGGCACCAGTGACAATTTCTCTGGTTTTTCATTGATGAAAACAGATTAATTTGCTAGTTTCTTCGAATCTAAGAAGGAGACCAGGAAAGCATTACAACAAAATTTTGAACACAAAATTGGCCAATATATAACAAGAGACTTAGTAAAGTGATCGAGTACATGACGAAACGTCACACAAGCAACACAATAAAAATTAATTAGGAAAATCAGCAGAAGAAAATACTAATGACCAAAAAATCAAGCGACAGAGAAAAAAAGCTACCAACATGCACACGGGAAAGAGATGAGCTCTATTAATTTATTAATCCTTTTTAATACATTAAAATTAATTATATTTATTAAAATTAAAATTGTATTAAACAGAAGGCAGGTAAACAAAAGAAAGTGAACAACCTGATCCGTTAAATAGAAAATAAAAACTCAGCATTAGGGTCTATAGAAATTCTACGAACGAAAGAGCCTAACAAGAAGTGATTTGTAAAGTAAACGGCAATTGTAACATTAGCAGATCAGTATACAGAGTGTCTCAAATATTCTCCCAGGTCACCGTAAATCGCTATTTACCGCGGTACAGTTAACCATATGAGTTTCTTACCGCAAACTAATATAGGTCTTAGAAACAAACGAAATGGACATACTAACAAAGGATGTTGAAATCACTTAAGAAGAAATAGGAATGGAAACATAATCATAATATCAGGCGACTTCGATGCTCACGTAGGAAAATACATTCAAGCGAATACAGGTAAGAACATAATTGGAAAACCTTACCACACATACTCGAATGAAAATAGAAGCCCGCTAAAACACACAGCTCTTGGATGGAACAGTAAGAAACACATGGAGCAAGAGCCAAACGTATGTTGATACGTGGGGCAATGCAAACTCCAACTCCAAGTAGACCATATCCTGGTGATAGAAAAATAAGGGAGAGAGTTAAAAATATAAAGGCAAAAGAACCACAAAAAGCCCATAAAAATACTATATGGAAAACTAGAGACAGAGAAACTATAAGTACGTAAACCATACAACAAAACACTAAATAACACTTGGAACATCTGCCCACTATAGAAAGATGAATATAAAAACGAGCAATACCAGGAGGAAAACGGCCAAACGAAAATGCAAGATTGCCAAAAAACTTAGCACATCTATTCGATCTGACAATAAGAAGCATATATAACAAGAGCCGAACGTGCCTTACATAGAACAACGGATATCTCTACTCTCAGATAGATCATATAATAGACCTTATCCCTGTGGATAAAAAAATAAGGGATATAGTAAAATACACTAAGAAAAAGAGGACAACAAAAGTCAACACAGATCATGAAACACTATTTGTAAAACTAGGGATAAGGAAACATGACGAGATCTCTAGATCATATTTTGCGCTAATTCCGGAGAAGGATTGGGGGTACAATAATAGTAAAAGTAAAGCAAGCTGGTAAAAGTACAGAAACTTTGAATTTGCTGTATATACTAGAAACCAAGGTCTCATATTTCTTTAACATATTTTTCAACCCCCAGAAAGTGCGTAAAGGATACAACAAAACAACAGCAAATGACATTTGAAACATCTCCCTACTACAGAACAAGAAACTCAAAAGAAGCAATATAATAAAGAATTATGAATGATATACGCACTGCCAGATTCAGAAACAGAAAACTCAGAAGAAAAATAGGCAAGGAGATGACGACAGAACCTTAAGAGAAGCATCTCACAAACACCTACACTTTCGATTATATATTCCTACCCCATGCTTCATATGACACTCGCTGCTGGCAACAAGCATATCCCAAATCCAATCCAGCCTACGGCCAGTCCGGCGTTATACGTCCAGATTGGATATCCGGAAGTGGCAGTAATACCTACCATACGTTGGCTACTCAATCAATCAATCAATATATACTATAGTTTAAACATTACGATTCCTTAATATGCCCAATGATTAACGATGATTTATTATTTGTAGTGATTATTCAGTAATGTGTACTGCTTCTGATGACCATTAATTATGCAAATTTAATTATAAAAGGTTATTAAAGCATGATCCCCAATTTATTTTTTGCTAGACCCTAGACCCTCAGAAGCTTGTGGACTACCCAGAAGGCTCTGCGTGCCAAGCGAAAATCAGTCCCGCCCATCCACGGAGAGAATGATATTGTCTACACGCGACAGGAAAGAGCCGAGGCTTTTGCCGATAGCTTGGAATTGCAGTGTATGGAAAACCAGATCGCCGACGAGGACGGGGACTGGGAGGACAACGTAATACGCAGAGTCAGAAGGCTGCGACGCATGCCGGGTGAAGAAATAATCCCTCGGACTTCTCCTGAAGAAGTCACGGAAATCCTAAGAAGCCTCAAACCCCGCATAATGACGGAATAGGAAACATAGTACTCAGGAAACTACCCCTTAAAGGAGTAGCAACAATGATGAACAAGTAAAGTAGCAGAGAGGATCATCCTGAAGAGACTTCAAACCCTGACCAGTGAGCTCCAGATCATCTCAGATGAGCAGTTCACCTACCGAACAGAACATTCCACCGAGCTCCAAGTACCTCGTTTAACGGAGTACATTATGGAGGATTTCAACCACCGCCAAGTCACAGGAGAGATCTTCTTAGACGTAGCCAAGGACCTCGACAGAATTTGGCATGAAGATCTCCTGGCAAAGATGTTATCGCTGGGATACCATGTCGGAATCGTCAAGCTTGTGAGATCCTGCGTTCACCGGAGGCAACTCCGTGTGAAAATTGTCGACAAGCTGTCGAACTACAGGCCCATGGAAACAGAGATCGGTACTCTCTCCCCACTTGTTCACCATGTACACCTCCAGCATGCCAAGAACCGCAAGGACCTCTTTGGAGCTCTACGCAGACGACACGACCATAATCACAAATTCATGGAGGGCAAGACTTGCCACCCGCAACCTCCAGGAAGCAGCATCCCTTCCGGAAGAGTGGTGCAACAAGTGGAAAGTCCAAATCAACCCGGAGAGGAGCAAAGCTATCCTCTTCAAGAAAGTCATGCTTCTTTTAAGTTTCCATCTATCGTCATCTCCTTATTTTTCTTCTTCTAAGTTTTCTGTTTCTTCTGTTTCGGAATCTGGCAGCTTCTATTTTTTGTTTTTATTTATTAATCGTTCCACAGGTAAATATCCATTTACGGTGGAGTTACTAGGAAGGGCCCTATCTCGCGGTAACAATATTTTTTGCGCGTTATGAGAAAAAAGCCCGAAGGGATAGTTTGCTCACCCTGTAGGTATGTCGTTTCTTTGGAAAAATCGGTTTCAATTTACACTAATTATTTATTTTCAACTGCCGCCTTCCAATTCCGGGTATTTTCTATTTCATTATCTAAATTTGTTTCTCTGTTGTTTAATAAACTGTCCTGTTACAAGGATTAATAAACCAATAAATAAATATCTTTTCAATTTTAACTTCTAATTTTTCGATTTAAATAAGGAAATAGACTTCATTAATTGGCTAAACTAAATTAAAATATAGTAAACAAAAACTTATCCGTTTCATTTACATCTGGCTGGCTGTTGCTTATTTTATATCACCCACTTGAAGAAGGGACCGGATCTATCCAGGCATAGATTTTACGGTCAAGCAATACACTTTGTCGGGTTGCTTATATACACTCGCTTATGTTGCTTTATTCAGTCAACATAATTTAATCAAATATCAACTATATGAAATAGCCAGACTCGTGATAATTTATATCAATCAATGCAGAATTGTTTACGCTTTAATTCAATACAATTACGACGTTTTGTTGCCGCTTTATCCGGAATTATCTCGAGCTCTTGTAGGAGCCACGAAATACGCGTCTGTCACCGAATTCGACACACTTTGAAATAAAAAAAAAACAAAAATTTTTAAACATTACGATTTGAATTTAAATTCTGATGATTTAAATAAAACTGGTTACCATATGTGGCAACATACAACTGAACCAACCTGTATTTTACATGACCCGACAGAGTGTGGATGGGAACGTAATGAAGAAAGTAGATTTGAACCATTATGGTATGTTGGCCAAGCAGCTCCACTAAAAATCGAAGAAATTATTAGTAATAATTAAAATGAAGACAGGAGTGAAGAATCAGAAGACGATAGGCATTATGTTTGTGATGAAAAATGAACAATTATTAATTATATAACTTTCATTTCTCCTCTTGTCAGCAAAAGAATGATTGGTTTTTGATATTCAAATTCATATAATTCGCAACTTGAGAGGAAATGTATGATAATTCGTAGTGTATACCTCACCACAATTAATTTGAAAAATTTGTATAATAGTAATAATAATTTAAATAATATTTTCTTGTATAATTTAAAACATAACTATAACAACTTAAATTTCACAAAAAGAAAATTGACAACACTACGAGTAATGACATTTGTAGAACAGTCAATTGTTTATCATGGCATACTTTGGATGTACAAGAATATTAAAAAAGGTTGTGTGATAATAACACCTGTACAGATCCATTTTTAAATAAATTTCTACCGTTTCATATTAAGTAAGATGCCGCCAATTCAATTTCCTTTAAAAAATGATAGGCGTCCATAAGAAAAACAAAAGTTGGGCGTCGCGACGCCTAGCGTCGAAATGATAGAAATGTAAATTTGAGAATTTTAAATAGACAACCGAACACCATTCAACTTTTATCTAAAGATTTTTTTCCTAAATCCTATCATTTGCGAGTTATTAGCAAAAATTAAAAATGGCGATTTTCACTATTTTCGAGATATCTCTAAAACTACTGAACATTTTTCAAGTCTGAAAAAGACGAGCTTTAAAATGCACAACTTTTCTCTAATTTAACCGACCTTCTGTCTCTTACGGTTTAGAAGTTACCAATACAATCCCATTGAAAAAGTGGACACCCTGTATAACAGAGCCCTCTCTGGCACGGAGATAAACTTCCTGATCTCTGATAATAACATAAGGAATTAACTAGTCAGATGTTCAATAGAAGCCCTTGTTGTGTCTGGCAAAACACTAAATGTTCAATGAATTCTTGTTGAAATTTATTTATAGTTTCTTGGGAAATGTTACTTTCTAATGTAATTTTGATTTTAATTCTTGAATATTGTCAGGTTTACATTTGTACGCTACGTTTCTTAGGTGACCACAAAAGAAAAAATCTAGCGAGGTAAAATCCGGTGACCTTGGTGGCCATTCAGCAATACCACGTCTTCCAATCCACCTATTTGGAAATACTTGATCAAGATATCTTCGAATAGCTAATGCATAATGCAGAGGTGCGTCTTACTCATACCATAAGTTTTTGTCGGGAGTTGTACAATTGTTTCTACTCGGAAATAAGGTCACTAAAGTAGAGATTAGATATTCTAATAAATATTGAAGATATCTTGGACCATTTGTGGTGTCATCGAAAAAGTAGGAACCGATTATTCTATTTCAAACTAGACATTTACCTTCTGGTACTGAGTGTGCTGCTCTCGCATCCATCGAGGGTTTTCCTTTGCCCAGTATCTACAATTTTGGCGATTGACTTCACCATTTAATGTTGACTCATCCGAAGAAATTATATTTTTGACTTGAAGGAGATTATCGTTGCACATATTCATTAATATTTGGCAGAATTTCATGTTCGGTCTGGATCATCATCATATAACTCTTGCACAAGATATATCTTAAAAGAATGCCACTTTTGTTGTTTTAAAACTTTGTGTACAGAAGTAAAAGGAATATCATACTCTCGGACAAGCTGGCAAACATTGTGTGGATTCTCGTTCATAGACAGAAAAACAGTTAATTTGGTATCCTCGTCAATAATAATTGGTAGATCATCTACGGAACATTGTTTACATGTTTTCTCAATGTTGCTCATGTTGCTCACTGTTGATTGGCCTATGGATCTATCGGGATACATACTTCTTGTGTTCAGGCCCTGTAACCATACCCAGTAATCATGAGAACTTCTATTCTGTGAGATACAGACAAACGCATTGTTATAAAGCAGAAGAGACAAATTAATGAGCAGTTATTAATTTAACACTGACAAGACTGTAGACAGGATTTTGTTTGTCCCTTAGATATGATGTTGATCGTACCAGCCTACTTAAAAAATTCTTCATGTTATTATTTACTGTCCATTTGCTATTTTATTGTAAAATATCACAATGGAACAAGAATTATTAACCTTCAAAAAAGAATATTTTCAAATGTCTGTAGCTTCGAACTTATAAACTCTAGACCCTAAGTAGTATAGGTGCTTAAGTTCAGATTTCCATAGAAAGTCTTAAAGTGAAAAAACATACAGGAGGTTACACTAAAAAAAAGGAAATAACGTCAGAACCAAAGCAGCGATGACGTCATAGCTAACGAAACACAAATCAAAAATTAAAATCGACCTGTTTGAGGTTTTTGCCAAAATATTTGTGTATTCAGAATGAATGAATTTATTCCATACAGTGTAAACAAAAATTAAGATTTTCACTGATTTTGGGTTATTTGTTGAGGTTAGAAAAGAATGGTAACGTGGTAGAGGAATTCCGATATAAGACTCTAAGGTTCAACATATCATAATATATGGGTGTATATTGTTTCATACATTTTTTACCAGTAGCCAGGGTTACAGCGACTTAAATCAATTTGATTTAAATCGTGATTTAAATCAACTGATTTTTAAAATTAAATCATGATTTAAATCAAGTTGTGTAAAGCCAATAATCTAACTAAATCAAAGTTCAGAAAATATAATTCATTAGCGGCTTCTAAAGCACGATTCTTTTCGCTTTCTGTTAATTTATGCTTTGTTTTCATAGGGTCTAGAATGAAGGCTAGCAAATGGTATGAGGTGATAGGGTCTAGAATGAAGGCTAGCAAATGGTATGAGGTGATACACTGGTCGCATCGGTATCTAAATATTTGCATTTGCATTAAGGTAATTTCAGTTTCATCAAAATGCCACTCAATTTTTTTAAATTGTTCTACGACGTCTGATAAAATTGCATCGTTTCTTTGAAGCCTACAAAGTGCAACAGATATAAGTTTCAGTAGTGATAAGTAATCTTCAGCAGTTTTTTTTAAATAAATGTTTGAAATTTTCTGTCTTACTATGCTGTCAATTTCATTTTTATGTTCCTCGCTGATTTTAAAAAGTGTGGGTCATGATGTAACGAAACCCCCTTAGCAGTCGGCAAGTGAGTTCCATCTTACGTCAGAAGGTAAAGTCAGTTTTTTTTCTTTTGCGTATGTCGCAGAAGCAAAATGATTGTTTCGGAAGTATTTCACAACGAACATAATGTGTTCCTTAATTTCACTAATTTCCAGATCCTTACATAACAAGCTTAAAATGTGTGGTGCACAACCGTAAGTAACATTTAGTTCTGTTGACTCTTTAATTTGGTTTCTCATAGCATTCATATTGGCAGAATTATTCGTCGCAAAACTGCTCACTGTACAGGTATAGTCAGACTTTGAGTTTTAATTAAGTTTGTTGCAAGTTCTGTTAAATATACTGATGTATGTGGAATTCCAGGTGTGTCTATTGTGTCTACTAAAAAGGAAGACCCATTTTCCGTAGTTGCACTTGCACATATTATTGGTTCATTGTGTATGTTGAACCATCCATCCAATGACAGACAATCTGAACTTCCTGATAAAATTTTAAAACATTTACCTTTTTCCTCGTTATATACTTCATCGGGCAGTCTGTTGGACACATCATGTCGAGATGGTGGTACATATCTAGGTCGTAAAAGCGTTATTGCCTTTTTTACTTCAGGTTGTTCAATACACATGAAACTGCTGTTCGCCGCATAAAGAGCTCTAGCAATTTGTTTATTTATTTCTTCTTTATTAGACTTGGTCGTACGTACAACAAAAGATGATAAAGATCCAGAACTGGAGTTAGGCACTGCTTTTCTTTTTTTACTTTATGGCATAGAAGATAAAAGCGGCTGTGGGGCACTATCTTCCTCTGCATCTTGTTGTAACGTGTTCAATTGTACCTATAATAAAAAACAAGATTGTTATGCTGTTCATTTTTAAATCCAGCTACACACAGACAGGCATAGATACTATACTTTATTCTTAAAACTAGGAGTGAATGAAAAAGTCACATTTATCCATGGAAAGTTACTAGAAATCTAGAAAATGCACTATATCATTTTAATAATTTGAATCTAGCTCGTCTCCTGGTATAATTGGCCATAGTCGCAGAAACAGACGTTAAATATGTAAATAAAAAAAATGTCTCTTAATATTTTGTCTTACTGAAATGTTATAAATATAAATAAAATTACACTATACTTACATTGGACACTATTCCTGAAGTAGAGGGACCTCCATTATTTGTTTCTACACTTTCTCTATTACGCGAAGCACATTTTTTCCAGTGGACTTAAGTCGGTCCACAAGCCCTTGCATTTCTACTTTACACTTTTTACATGTAACTCTACTACCACTTTTTCCATCAAGCTTACTAGATTTTTCAATAAAATATTGCCAAACAGAATCTCTTTTCCTTCCACTTCTATTAGAAGACATAGTCGCAGAAATAGACGTTAAATATGTAAATTTAAAAAAAATGTTCGCTTAATATTTTGTCTTACTAAGAAGTTATAAAGATAAATAAAATTACACTATACTTACATTGGACACTGTTCCTGAAGTAGAGGAACCTTCATTATTTGTTTCTACACTGTCTCCATTACGCGAAGCACATTTTTTCCAGTGGACTTTAAGGTCCACAAGCCCTTGCATTTCTACTTTACACTTTTTACATGTAGCTCTACTACCACTTTTTCCATCAAACTTACTTGATTTTTCAATGAAATATTGCCAAATAGAATCTTTTTTCATTCCACTTCTATTAGAGGACATGCTAAAAAATTATTTAATATTTAAATGCTATAAATATAATCACTCAGGCTCGCTTTCTCACTTGTTACACGGCAGATTAGTAAATAATGGCAATTCGCATCATCCCCGCATTATAAAGACAGGCGGTTTTTCAAGTTCTGACTGAATACATTGTTAATGTCAATTATTAGGATGTTTATGTAAAAAAATTAATAAAAATCAAAAAAATCATGTTTTTTTATATTTTTTTTAATCATGATTTTTATCAACCCTGCCAGTAGCGCAGTATTTCATTAATAAAAATTTTGATTTTTACTCATTTTTAATTATATTTTAAAGTTAAAAAAAAATCCTGACGTATGAAGCAATTGTGACGACGGCATCGAATTCAGCGACTCAGAATACATCGATTGTACATGACCTTTCTGTGTGTGTGTGTGTGTGAGCCTGTGGATCTATAAATTTTTAAATGGTAATGGTGAAATAGTGCGTGGCCATGTTTAAGAAACATGCATAGGGATGTAATGAAATATATTGTTAATAATTGTGTGATATAATTGCGTATTTATTTATTTATTTATTTATTTTATTTTGTCCTTTTCAGTTGAATTTCATATCATTATTATATTACGAAATACATTTGAAAAGATTGGCTGAGCTTATCAAACACATTAATATCATATGGTTCCTTATCAAATGTAAATTTAAGCGTATATAAGTTGCAATTCGTTCATTCGTAAAACAAGATTCAAGTTATTTCCAACATGTTAGTAAAACTAGACATTCCGAACCCCTACAAGGGAGGTGGTCAACATTTTAGCATACCGCCATATCGGCAGCTTGGCGCGGGACCGTGTAATGCTTCTATGGACGTATTAACTGCAATGCTTTTCCAGCCTGTCACCCCTGTGAACAAATATTGTTTTAAGGTAAGGATAATTTTTTTAATACTTAATATTACTCTTTTGATAATATCAATAATAATATTTATTGGGTTATTTTAAGCTTTAACATGAGTTATATTTTTTGGATACAGGCCTTTATTCCACCCATTTATTTAGCTCACCCTGTTTGTTTATTTGAGGCATATTTTGTGATTACAGAAGTATATTGAGGCTATTATGGAAAAAAATAAGTTGAAATTTCAACATAACAAATTGGAGTTTCAACTTAACAAGCAGTTAAACTTATCAAATTGATATTTCAACACAATAAGTTGAAATATCAACTTACCAAGCTCAACTTTTTAACTTTGATGTATTTAATTAAAACATGATACTGTTCAAATGATTTATACAGTCAGCACATACATATTTACGATCGTACGTTAAAAATAAAAGTCAAAATCGTATAAGACAAAACAATTTGATTAAAAAAGGTTATTCAGAATCAGTCCAAAAATAGAAATTTTAGTGAAAAAATTATTCTCTAAAAATTTCTATTTGAAGAAACCAAAATCTATCGTCGTTGATACTGCAATAGGACCTATATCAAGAATTACGAATTTTCAGGACAGGAAAAACCGTACCGTCAAGAGCAGAATTATTTCAAGTAATCCAAAATTTGTGGATAATGGATATCCCTAAAAAGCTTTAACTAAAAAAAAAATTATTTTACGATGTCTAGTTTAAAGTGAGCAAAATTTTTTTCTGTTCCAGAATTTGGTAAATGTGACGCGATGGTGATAATTTCGACGAAAATGCATTAAAGTTAGTAATTAAGTATTTTCGGCATAGCTGTTACTGAATCTGATCTGAATCAGCTTTTAGTCCCATAATTATAAAGATTTCCATAACAAAAATGTTAACTGAGATTTTCCTTCAATAACTGTTAGTAGAGGGATTATACATCACAAATCCACAAAAATCAGTTCTGAGGGTACCTCGCAAAGCCCCTCCCCCCAAAAAACAACGCCTTCGGTGAAAAAAGCCTTATTTTACTGATAACTCGTTAGCCGTTGAAGACATAAAAAATTGCTCATCATAAAAAAGAAAGCTTGACTAATTGCCCAAAGAAAAGTCCTGTTGTATTTTCTTATATATGCCATGGTTTTCGAGAAAATCGATATTGGAAAAAATTGCTAAATTTATATTTTTAATGCACATGAATTTTCATTTATTTAAATTTTTTGCGCGCGGCCTATAGAAAAAATTGAATTGCTCGAAAACCAAACATGCTAGAAAGAAAAATTAAAATGCGTTTTAAATGGGATATAAAATACTCTTTTGTGTTTCCATTTTTGATGGCTATTGATATCTATTAATATATAAAGGTTTCTTGATCCTTGAACCTCTTGATTTTTTGCACTTTTAACTATTCTCAGGTCCATAAAAAATAACTGACTTTAATATAAGTTATAAATGCATTATCTTTTATTTCAAGATAGTACTTCAATGCAGAAAAAGTTAGGAATAAAAATATTCACATTTACAAATTTATCAACATGTTGAAGTTAGCCAAATTTTGGACAATTTTTTATTATTTCCTAAAAATAAAAACAGACCCAAATATCTTGAAAATTTAGCTCAAAACATTTTTTTCCGCTTTATATATCATGTTACTATTGTTTCTAATCATTTAATAGTTAAAAAATTGTATTAGAAAAATATCATCAAAAAATTGAATATGCAGCCTTTTTTGGATTTTTTTTTTTTTGCTAACTTTAACATGCTGCTAAATTTGTAAATGTGAATATTTTTATTCCTAACTTTACTGAAGTACTACCTTGAACTAATAGATAATGCATTTATAACTTATATATAGTCAGTTATTTTGTATGGACATCTGAATAGTTAGATGCACATAAACTCAAGAGATAACTATATTTTATTGTTATTTTTATATACTAATAAATATCAATATTACTAAAAAATGGCAACACAAGAGAGTATTCTATATCCGCTTTAAAACCCATTTTGATTTTTCTTCCTAGCTTGTTTGGTTTTCGAGCAATTCAATTTTTTCTATAGGCCGCGCGCAAAAAAATTCAAATAAACGAAAATTCGCGAGCATTAAAAATACAATTTTTTCAATTGTTGGCAATGGATTTTCTCCAAAACCATGGCATATATAGGAAATTTACAACAGGACTTTTTTTAGGCAATTAGTCAAGCTTTCTCTTTTATGATGTGTCATTTTTTTGTCTTCAACGGTTAACGAGTTATCAGTAAAATAAGGCTTTTTTCACCGAAGGGGTGGTTTTTTGGAGGGGTTGCGGGGCACCCCCAGAACTGATTTTTATTGTTTTGTGATATTTAATCCTGGCATTAACAGTTACGGGAGGAAAATCTCAGATAACATTTTTTGCGAGCTTGTGGTGTATTTTTTACTTTACCGACTGCACTATTTACACAGGCGGTTATTAAATATTGTGGAACAAAATGTCATTAATTTTAAGAACAACACAATTGTTTTAAAAAATGCCACTTTAGTGGCCAAATTTTATATCTGCAAAAGTTATGCAGTTAGGTAACCCAATGGGATTCGCCATTTTGAACGTTTAACGTTTGACGTAATATTCAGTATCACCTACTCTGAAAACTACTAATCTTAACACAATTTATTTTTTGGCTGCGCCAATATCTCAAACATTCTCGAATAGAGAACTTTCCTATGATTTGTGTTCACTTTACATCAGGCATAGCTTGATAAAACGAATAGGAGACGACCGCAGAGCCGTACTGTACAGCAGAGCTGGGTAGGATTCGAATCACTTGGTATTAGAATCCAGGATTCGAATCCTTTTTGAGTATTGGAAAGCAGTATGCGATTCGTGATTCGCATTCGTAAGGCTAATGAAAAAAGGATTCGTATTCGAGGATTCGTATTCGAATCCTTTTGTTAATGAGACGATTTCTTTTTTGTTGTTTAGATACTTTTTGCGCAGGTGGTACGCGTTATGTTGTTAAGAGTTAAGATTTTGCGTTTTGGAACAGTTGACACGCATACAGAATAAGACATTTGTTTTACAGTCCTTCCTTTTACACTATCTGCTGTTTTCATTTACCACAATCATAAACGACCCCGGAAGAAACTCTTTAACTGACGAAAATTGAAATTCAAAAGCAAACAAAAAATAGAATTTTTTACTTGATTATTACTAGCACTATTTTTGTTTCTTTCATTTTGTGTATTGTAGACTTTGTGCTTTAATAAAGCGCAATATATTCAATTCAATTTATTAGATTTCTTTAATCAATCAATCACTTACATATTGCATAATTAAACAAAGTATTAATCTAATCACCGTAATATTAAAATAGAAAATAATAACTGGAACTGTAACAATACTTCTGCAGTTAACTTGAGAATTTGGATCCGTGACCCGAAAAAATGGATTCGAATTCTGCACATTTTTTTGTACCAAAAGGATCCGAACTCGGTATCCGTAATTCGAATCATTTTCGATGATTCGGATTCGTGATTCGAATCCATTTTCAAAGGATTCGTCCCAGCTTGGTGTATAGTTTACAAAAGATTTCCATAGAAATGGCTTACGCTACTACAGAGAACTGATTGACCAAACACAAGACAAACATACACATGGGTCGAATTAAGAACTTGAGAAATTTAAAAATCGGTTAAAAATCGAGTTTACATTTCTCGTTCATCCATCCATCGTTCAAAGAAAAAAAAATTATATAGTCGTTGGTAAGACTAAAAGAGCACACTTTGCAAGTTGTCTTATACAATAAGTGCTATGTATATAACATAGATGACAGCGACTAGACATGTTGTACCACCCAACAGCGGTCTAGCTCAGTGCTACCATCTCGATAACATATTAAAAACGCCACTAAACATCCATACCCTGGCCAGGAATCGATCCCAGGACTCCGTGGTCGCAGGCCAAATGCCTCAGCATTATCGTAAAGGAACCTGTTTTTCAAAATTATATTATATTATTTTAACTTGTTTTTATTTGACAATGTTTAGAATTATTAAATTTGGCATTTAAAAAAAAATAGCAACCTTCTACCTCATATTGATGCAAAAAATTTTCTGATGGCTTTTCAACGTAATTTTAAAATGGTTTTAAAGACCACTTTCCATTTTTTTTTAAACAATAAATATAAACATTACGATCTATTGTAATTAACCAACTTCAGCCAATTTTTATTACCAATAATGTTATTTAGTTACGCCTAAAAAGAGTATTCTGCAAGGATTATTCCTTACAAACCAATAATAACTTAGTAAAAAATGTTTAAAATATTTTAAACGACCTCCTAGGCGCGCTAAGCCGAAAGACGTCACGTAGTAGGATCTTGCGACGTATTGACCAGCAATTTAAACCTGTTATTTAAAAAAAAAACAGCTTTTAATAATCTCTCTAGGAAAGAACACGATGAGTTGTGTGCCCTCCACGTCGACAACGGGACATCAATCGAAAATGGTCTTAAATTTTGAGGTTATATTAGGGCAGAAAAGACATAAATTTATTCAGATTTGACATTTGAATAATTATTACATTTCATAACGCCACATAAAATTATTTAAAAACTAGTGTTGAATAATCTTAATTTCACAATTTCTGGAATTAAGAAAAACTTAATATGCACCTTGGCACTAAAGTTTCTTTTTACTACTTATGTGGTTAAATTCTACGTCGTCATAAAATGTCATATTGGATTACGTCATAACCAATAGCAATAAATCCTCTCATATAGAATATAATAATATATATTTCTTAATAGTGTTGATTTTAAAAAATGTAATGACATTTACAGGTTAGAAATCCAACCTGTAATTATTAGGGGTCTGCTTTTAATATTCAACGATTTTATAAAATTATATCTATTCTATATGAAATGGCTTATTAATTTTAGTACACTGATTCTAATCTAAAAATGTGAATAAAAACATTACACAAAGAAATAAAGCTAAAAAAACTTAAAATTTGAGGTTATGTTAATAATATAATGCTACTGCTCTACTGAATTTTGCCGCATTTTCATTTATTGCGGCCGTTCTTTTTTTTGCTGATATATGTTCTAATATAGTTATACTTATGATCAATAAATTATTCTTCCTATTTAAAATCTTTGCCAAGTTCTCTATTGTGATCAACGAAAGGTCTAACTAAGACATACTTAGGCGTTCTCATCAACTCCATGCAATTGAAAATATTGCAAAGAATTAAAAAGAGCGAGCCATATCGATTCTGCATTAACCTGTATTATCTTTTTCACAATCCGTTTAGTATGATAGAGGCAGTGATTATTTTATTGACTAAAAACGGCAAAATTTTTAACAATGTGCATTTTTCGAAGAGAAGCTGCAGGAGTTAGATACTCAAAATCACCAGTGCACTCCTAGCACTGTTCTCACCACCAACTCTAACATTTTTTTTGTTTGTAATTTATCGTAAAAGACCTTGTTTTTTCAAAATTCTGTTGGCTTTAAAAAATAAGCAGATGTTTTGTTTTTGGCATTGTATGTACATTTCTTGAGTCAGGAAATTTAATGGTTTAAAAAAACAGCAACCTCCATGTGATGCAAAAAATTTTCTGGCGTTTTTACAATGTGATTTAAAAATGGCTTTTAAAATCGACAGATTACTTTCCACTCTTTAGAAAACAACAAATGTAAACATTTCGATCTATTGTAATTACCCAACTTGAGAAAAATCAATTTTAAGCAAATAAATTAATGGAGAACTTGCCATTTTTTTAGTACCAATAACATCATTTAGTTATGCCGAAATAGAGTATCCCCTGAGTATTATTTCTTAAAGATCAGTAATAACTTACTAAAAAATGTTTCAAGTTTCGCGCGTGTCGGATGACGTCACCTAGTATGATCTTGCGAAGTATTGTAAATTCTGAGGTTATATTAGGGAAGAAAAGACAAAAAATTGTTCACATTTGGCATTAAGAGAATTATGACATTTCATAATGTCACTTAATATTATTTCCATAGTTAATTAATCTTAATTTCAAAGTTTCTTTTTATTACTTATGTGGTTAAATTCCACGTCGTGATAAAAAGTCATACTAGATTTCATCATGCCAATAGCTGTTGTTATTGGCCGCTTGAGATAATAGAGTAATAGCACCATATGACTATGATTCAAAAAAATGTAGTGACATTTACAGGTTAGAAATCCAACCTATAATTAGCGGTCTGTTTCTAATATTCAACGATATTGGAGAACTATATGTATGCTATATGAGAGGGTTTATTAACGTTACACTGATTTCAATTTAAAACTGCAAATAAAAACATTAGAAATAGAAATAAAACCAAAAAAATTATAATTTGAGGTTATGTTAATAATATGATGGTACTGCTCTATTGAATAATAAAATAATATATATACTTTTGATTTATAGAATATTTTTCCTATTTCAAATTTTTGCCGGGTTTCTTATTGTGATTAGGGAAAGGTCTAATTAAGGCTTACTAAGGCGTTCTCATCAACCCCTCGCTATTGACAATACTGCAAAAAATTAAAAACGGAGAACCACATTTAAAAGAAGGTTAATAAAAATTATGAAATAAATCTTCATCAAGTCACTTGGTTAATTGACACTTACTATCTAATATCGATATTAAGGTCGCAGTGTCAAATAAAAATGTAATGTAAACAAACGTATTTATAACCGACAATATCAGTATTACGCAGCAAGGTTAAGTTGCCCGGATGACTGAGTAAGATATTATTTCACAATTTTAGGTTAGGTTTCTTAACAACTCTAACCTAATACATTAACTTTGCGCGTGCAAAATATGACAGCTGACGAAATTGGAGGGCATATAACCTCAATCTTCCAGCATAATTAACGTGAAATTCTCAGTTTTCGTTTGCTTTTTTAACTTTCCTGCGCTATCAGCTATTAAAGTAAACGTTTTTAATTTTAGTTTTCATTATATATAGACAAATACGTGTTTTGTACAATAATATTTCATTCGATTTGCCTATGCGTTTTTAGTTATTTTCTTCGTATTTAAATAGTATAGGATTGATTTTAATAGTATATATAGAGCATATTTAGATTATTTAAAATTTAAATGCTGTTAATTATTCTGTTACCAGTTTATGACAAAAAGCCATCATATTTATGGTATTTGGTTGTCGAAATCGAGCGACAATTGACCATTTTCGGTCACCTGATTTTGACACAATCTGGCCTCCCATTTGGCCGCGATATCTTGAGAACCGTATGCCCCACAAAAAAAAATTAAGACTTTTTTTTATAGAGAATTGATATCTCTACAATTTTGGTCTAGGTACTTCTTACCATAAAACTGAAAATGAAAAAGTTATATTTTAAAAACAGACTGAAATTTTCAAGAAAAATATCATTTAACGGTTATAACTTCTTTTCTATTGATTTTATTGAAAATCCACATCAGATGTTTCTTGTACACCATCTTATTGTGAACAATTTTCTCTACCCAATTTTTAAATTTGTCTTTGGAGAGGAGTTAGTACGTTGCAAATGGACCAAGTGCATCAAAAAGGGCCTTGGACAATTCAGAAAAAAATTAAGCACATTCCTGGGATGATTTAAAACTTTTGCCTCTTGCAATCTTTGTCGAAACCTCTTCTTTTAGTAAAAATTTATAAAATGCTGATATTTCCTCGTCACGTAACTAAAAAAATGAAAATTTCAGAAAAAGTGTTTCTAACAAAAGTACTCTATTTTAGTCTGTCAATTCGAATTTGCAACAAAATATAGGGTTCACGTTTAAAAAACCGAATTTGGCCTTGAATGACCTTAGCCCTCTATTCAAAGTCAAAGTGACATATAGGTACCTCCGAACTGCTCCCATCCAATTCTACAGCTTTTGTTTGAAACATTTTTTCGTAGAGTACTTATTACTCGAGATATTTGAAAGTTTCAGATTAAGGAAATCACCCGGGTGATTCTTTTAACTAGATATTTTCCAATATCTCGAGTAATAAGCAATCTACGAAAAAATGTTTCAAACAAAATTTGTAGAATTGGATAGGGGCATTTCGGAGGTGTATCTCATTTTGACTTTGGGTGGAAGGGTTAAGGTCATTCAAGATCAAATTCGGTTTTTTAAATGGGAACCCCTATGTTTTATTGCAAATTTGGATTGTATGACTAAAAATAGACCACTTTTGTTCAAAACATTTTTTCTGTTATCTGGCGAGGAAAAATCAAAATTTTAGAAATTTGCGATTTTCTTACTCGAAAAAGAGGAGGTTTCGCCAAAAATTGCAAGAGGCAAAAAGAGTTCTAAATCATCCCAGGAATGTGTTCAAATTTTTTCAGAATTGTCCAATGCCCTTTTTGATTCACTTGATTCATTTGCAGCGTCCTAACACCTCTCCAAAGAAGAGAAATTTAAAAAATGAGTAGAGAAAATCGTAATAAGATCGTGTACAAGAAACATCTGACGTGTATTAAAATCGATAGTAAATGATATTTCTCTTGAAAATGAACTTTTTATTTTCAATTCTACGGTAAGAAGTATGTGGACCAAGATTGTAGAGAATTCAATTCTCTATAAAAAAAAAGTCTTAAACAATTTTTTGTGAGACTTACGGTTTTCAAGATATCGCAAAAAAACTGTTTACGTCCCCCTTCTTCAAGATGGCACCAAATGGGGAGGTTTTCAAAACCGAAAAATCGAGTATTATACTCACACTGACCCCTTATAAACATCAAAAGAAAAAAATCTTGTCCTACCCAAAATGCATGGTTCGGCCAAAGTTATGTAACATTTCAATGGGCTAAGAGGAATGCAAATGAAAACAATTAGAGATGAGTTGCTAGCAGAAACAATTTAAGCCTGTTATTAAAAAATAACAAGTTTTACCCATTTTTAGATAAACAAAACAATGAGCTGTGTGCCCTCCACGCCACCAGCGTGACGTCAACCGAAAATGGTCTGTTCGAGCTTTTAAAGGTATGTGATTACTACTTAATATTAGAATTCAACGTTTATTATGTAACATATTTAATAAATACCTAGTATACCTACTGCATGCATGAAAGTAAAGTTATGGTTATTTCAGATTGCCATCGATTTACACCAAAGAAGATAAGTTTGTGCTCAATTAAAAGATAAAAAAGAAAAGAGGTTAAATGCTTTAAAGCTGCATAACCCATATATTTATTTGTTAGTCAATCTAGATAAGTTACTTAGTTCAGCAGGTTTTCCTAAGAATTATAGAGTATAAAATTTAATTAAAATTATTATCCATAAAAATTATCTGTTAAGAAATGTCTGGAACTATGACCATATTTCACCTTTGACTCGGTAAGATCGGATCTCTTTAAGTCTCAGTTCGCTCTGATTTTTTGATTGAGCACAAACTTTTCTTCTTTTGGTGCAAATCGATGGAAATCTGAATTATAATTTTATTTTCATGCATGCAGAAGGTATTCACTACTATGTATTTATTAAATATATTATATAACATACACTAAATTCTAATGTTGAGTAATAACAACATACCTTTTAAAGCTTAAATTGGCATTTGACGAGCCTTCGACAACCAAATTCCATACAATATGATGCCTTCTTGTCGTAAACTGGTAACAGAATAATTAACAGCATTTAAATTTTTAATAATCTTATATGCTCTATAGATATATAATATTGATATCAATCCCAAACATTGTTTAAATATGAAGAATATAGCTAAAAACTCATAGGTAAACAATGCACATCTCGCCAAATCAAAGGAAATGTTATTGTACAAAACACGTAGTTGTCTATACATAATAAAAACTAAATTTAAAAATGTTTACTTTAATTGCTGATAGCACAGAAAATCTAAAAAAAGCAAACCAAAACTGTGAATTTTACGTTAATTACTCCAGAAGATTGAGGTTATATTCCCTCCAATCACGTCAGCTGTCAAATTACGCACGCGGCCTATACAAATTGCTCATATAATTACTGCTGGTTATTTTTAAAAGCGTTTAAATAATTGCACATTGTTGCAAAGTGAGCGATACAAAATAATTGATTGTAATTAGCGCAAACAGAAAAAATTCTCCTGTGTAGTGATTATCTTACCACCCCTGTATAATACTACAGTTTCTGGCTTCGTGCCCTTCGCTAGTATAGATCAGGTACAAGTACGACAAACACGTAATGTTTTTCTCTCCTTTTTTTTCAACATACTTGGAAATGAATGATTGTTTGATATCTGTGGAAAATAAATATATAAATTTGTCCATTTTCTAAAAGCTTTAATATAACAGATAAAAATATAACTGAAAATGTGCCTTAAAATTTTATAAATATAAAAATTTGGCGTACACTTCCACTAGCCCATATTAACTATCGTATATTGTTGGTCCAGACCCAAAGCGACTGGCCCATCAAGAATTCTCTCATCCTCCCAACCCGTCTATCCGTCCGTCTCTAATTACACAGACTTGCAAAAGAATACTTTACTTTTTTTTGTTGAAGCCAAATGGGTGATTCTGAATGTTTTTGATGAACTGAATACGATACCGTTGGATGTTTCGCGCCATCATGTCACAATTTTGAGAAAGGCCATTTCAACCTATATTCGTGTCCTAATAACTGGACATCAATACGAGGTTGAGTAAAACGGACCAGACCATCTTATCTTTCTTATCTTATCTTTCCAAAATCTTCGAAGACCAATAGTAACAATAAAGAAAACATAACTATAGATGGCGAAAACATTATTTTATTTCTGAGTTAGTCAGAAATACTTGAATTTTTGTGGTGAATATATACGGACCTAAATAGCTAATTCCGTAGGCTTTTGACGCGCTGAATACAATGCCGTTACCCATTTTGCTCTATGAGGTCAGGATTTTGAGAAAACATAACCTCAAAGTGGATTAAATAATATTTTTATAATATAAAAATATAATTATATCTAGTTTGAGGTTATGTTTTCTCAAAATGTTGACCTCATAGAGCAAAACGGGTAACGTTCAGCGCGTCAAAGTCCTATGGAATTGCCCATTTAGGTCCGATTTACTTGCATATATCTGCCGTGCTAAGCAAAAAGGTCGTATCTGGCATTTTCATAAAAATGAAGTTATTGGCATTTGTCGCATCTACAACCACTCGGGCAACTTCTGGTATATTTTTACGGTAGGAACTTCATAATGATGGATACAAATTCAATTTAAAATTTGTCATAACTACAAAGTATACTGATTTTACTAAGCTAAATTTTCCTATCTGATATTACCAAGCATAATTATCGTACCTACTAGAGTCACCATAGTAGATACGACAATTAAGCTTAGTAATAGAAAATGGACATGTTCAGGTAAGTCTCTCATATGAGAATGTTCCGATGTGACGATTCAGTGTGTGTTCCTAATAAAAGTGTATAAATATTTGAAATCTAAAGTGAATATTTTGTAAGAAGGCTTGGAAAACATTTCTGACTTAATTTACAATGGAAAATATAGTAGTTGTCCAGTCAACGAATGGCCAAAGGGTGGTGTAGAGTGCGTGAACAGGAACCTAAGCAATTCCTTTAGAGAGTAATTCAGGATGCTTAAGGAGTGAACATATTGAAAGCCCTGACGTCTAGGAGATGAGGTGGAGGGGGGGGGGGGGGCACAAAAAAGCCCCACTTTTGATTTTTTCGCTTGTGTCTCGAAAACGATGCGTCGCGTCGTAGGGAAAATTTTTTTTATGCCAAATGAAAACTCATGAATTTTTCGGCAACTTTCATTTTATATACATTTTTCGAATTCGCAACCGTTTTCGAGCTACACGTTTCGGAAAGTGAAAATTTTCGAAAAACAGATTTTTACCTTACGTTTTCAACTTTAAGGAGAAGCAAGGTGGGCTTCTTAAAATTGTACTTAAAGTGAAAAATCATCAAGAAAGCGATCTTTTACAACCCTTCATCCACTCAAGGCGAGGTTGAAGAGGCTGGGAATATTTGCTTCATCAAATGGTATGGGGCACCAGCAAGATAGCCCTCCCTCAACCAATACCACTTCCAGTCGTTCATGAGGTCAGTGGCAAATATTAAGCCTGACATCCTTCCCACCAACGGAGTGCGCAGTTAAGCAGCATTCCCGGCACACCTACACCGGAGGTCCTACTCTGAAAACGGTATTTTGCCGCTGCACCAAGGATTGTGGTAGTGGCAAATGTGGATGCCGGAAAGCAATACTGAACTGTTCTGCGGCGTGCCTCCACCAACAAGGGAAATGCCTCAACGGCATGCCTGTTTACGACGAGGACGACGAAGACGACGTAGTGCCCCTTCAGCAAGAACCACCTCCCACTGAGGATGAGGATGCATGCCATGGACGAGGAACCCTTGTCAGGAGTCTCACGGCCAAAGAGGATGAAAACGTGAATCCAGAAAATTATTGAAATCGAATAAAATTACTTACCTTATATGGACTTTTTTTTACCATCTTTAAAATACAGTTTTCTATTTTTCAGGTAAAAATCTTTTTTTCGAAAATTTTTATTTTTGCGGAGCGTGTAGCTCGAACACGGCTGCGAATTCGAAAAAAGTATATAAAATGAAAGTTGCAGAGAATTTCATGAGCTTTCATTTGGTATAAGAAAACCAAACGTGGGACTCTCTTTGTGCCCCCACCCCCCCTTCAGCTCACCTCCTAGACGTCAGTACTTTCAGTATGTTCACTCCCTAAGCATCCCGAACGACTTTCTAAAGGAATCGCTTAAGTCCCTGCCCATGCACTCTACACCTCCTTTGTTGACTGAACTACCTATAGGTAATTTCTCTTAATCAAATTTCACATGTCACATTTTAGTTCACAGAAAATAAGAAATCTGAACAAACACAAATAAATGAGACAAAGAAACGAAAGTGGCAGAAATATGCTTTATCTCTGAATGAAAGAAGGAATTTAAAAATGTAGAGGAAAAAAGAGAATTTTTTAGAAATATACTTTTCTTATTCACTTACGACTATTTTTTATTGCATTCTCTCAATTTTTCTCTTAAAAAATGTCGTATCTGCGTTTTTTTGAAAAACATTTAATATTTCAAATAGAAACTTAACTAAAAAAATTGTTCTGATAAAAAAGGGTTCACTTAGAATATTATGAATTCGGAAAATATGGATAACATAGTAAATAACCGAAAAATGCGATTATCTCAATATGTCAGTTGCTGCTTAGCAGGGCAGATATACTCACCACAAAAATCCTAGTATTCTTGCTAAACTCAGGAATAAAATAATATTTGCGCCATCTAGAGTCATGTTTTTTTATTGTCGATATTGGCTTTTAAAGATCTTGGACAACTTAATAAGATTTTCTGGTCCATTTTACTCAATCTCGTATCGTAATCGAATCACGTGGGCACGAAAATAGGCAGAAATAGCCTTTTTAGTACTTTTAGGTTAGGTTTTCTCAAAATTGTGACGTGATGGCACAAAACGGCTAACGGCCATCGTGTTCAGCACATCAAAAACTTTCGGAATTACTTATTTGGGTTAAGAAAAAAACCTTGCGGGTCGATGTTATCATATCACAAGTACCACAAAGAACTTTTAAATTCATCCAATCTTGTGGTTGTAATTTTTATTAATGCTCAATAACGACGTTCTTACATACATAGCATGCAGTCAAATTTTCATGATAAAATAATGAGTGTTTCACTACTTCAATTGTGACAGTGTTTAGATACCGATGATAGGCCACTAATTCCATCAGACCACCTGGTCTCCTAAGGGGCCATCCATAAAATCCGTCACACAAATTTCACGCATTTTTGACCCCTCCTCCCCCATTTGTCACGCTGTATCACATTTTTTCAATCCCCTACTTAATGATATGTCACAAAACCCCGACCCGTTCTAAATGAAGGATTATTTTTATGATTATTAGTAGCATACAAAAATTATGTCTAATCAATCTCATTTCTTGGTAGAATATTGAACATTGTAGGTACACAATAATTGGTATTCTTTGACGATTTACCGCATTAGGTATTAGAGTAAAAAATATTGATCACATTATAAAATCCAAAGCAATAAGCAATCACAGCTACTAATATTATAATTCTCTCAGTAATAAACGTCAATAATATTTTTATTTATCAAAGGTCCAAGAATTCTTTAAGGGCTCAGACATTTCTGTGATAGGAATTGAGACAGCTAATTTTGCATTTTTAAAGTTCCAATTTACTCCATCTTAATTTATCCACTATGCATCTTAAGTATCACATTTGTATGGATTAAGGGGCGGTTTACAATATAATGAACAAGTCGACACATTGGCAAAACAAAGTATTAACTGTGGAATCGAGATAACAGATGAGATATGTCTTAACGACTGTCTCAATGTCTTCAGGAACAAGACGAAGGGAAAATGGACACAACTCTGGCAACAGTATTGCTGTACATCTTCCACAAGATACTCATATCGATAAAGTTTTGGCACGTTGACTTGCATATTCCCCGTAAATATATTAGCAGCATTAACCCATTAAAATTCGGACATGGAAGTTATCCAGCCCACCCTGTCAGACTCAAACTTATTACATCAAGTTTATGCGAACATTGCAGTGTAGAAGGTGACTTAGATCATGTAATGTTTAGCTGTCAAAAGCACATGGACGAATGTAACAGCCTCTAGTTAATTGGAGGCGGGGTTTCGGCCCCATTGAATCTATTACATGTCTTATGCCTGAATAAAATCGATTTATTAAAGTATATAGTTACCTTTTTGAGTAAAACTAATGTATAAATTTAGAAATTCTAGGTTATAATATAAATCCTATTGTCTAACTTCGTGTTGTTTTCCCAATTTACCACGGTCTTACCTAGTTTGTACAATAAATTTTTAAAATGCCTTGATAGGTCTCTAGGTGAGAAGCGTGGGTCCCTGTCTACTTCCCCTTTATTATTATGGACTATGGGTTCATAGATTTAGCAAATATAAGTTAGTTTCTTATAATTTCGTATTTTAAGTCAAGTATTGGCCTTGCCACTTATATTTTGCTTCTGACTGATTGGACTAGCTCCACAGTGCCCCAAAAAAAAAAACAAAAAAGTTTCATGTTAAAATGCGTATAATAACGTCGGAAATTTAGCTCTTGTTTTTACGAATACTTGTGTAGACCTATTCGTTTATAAATATTTGGCGAACACACCCTCCACATATAACATCGTTGTGTGTATACGGCAAAATTTCAACACAATGAATATTCGTTCCCTTTGATGTGCGTCTGTTTACCGACTCGAAACGGAAACGTGTTCGTGCTCGGACCAAATATCGAATATTTGTGCACGAACACGAACATTCCATCAACACTTGCTCGCATTCCTAGAAACAGCCAATCATTTGTGTACGAATAACGCATGCGTGGAACCTGCCTTAGGCCTCTCACAAACAATCACCACAAAAATTCATATTTACTATGTAATTGTTTCATACAAATTATTAATACTTACATGAGCAGTAGATGTTAATCACTCCTCTCAATTTTTTCGCTTTCGTCTTTTTCTGAATAACTTGATAGCCAAAAAACAAGACTTTTTATTTTTCTACAGCTCTAATTTCTCTATCAAAGTATGTGTTCTTTGCAAACTATAGGCAACCCAATATATACCATATACGTACATTATTCAAGCTAGTAATTATTTCAACTTATAGTGGTGAACTTAATTTTAATTGATACAGGGTATATGTAGAAGTGAACCGTCACAGTTTTTCCTGAAAAACTCGTTGAAAACGCACTTTACAGAAAAGTTGCAAATAAAAAACTCTTGTATTTCGACAATATATTCACGTGAAATTTTTCAGATTTTTTTTCCAACTTTAACATTTCCCTTGCCCCACTTTTGGAATATTCGAATGGTTATATCTCAAAAAACAAGCTAACCGTTATACTCTTCACCGATTTACTGCACTTTTTACATAATTGTTGCACATTCTATAGGATACTCTTCGCATGTTTAGTTTAACACATTCCGTGACAATCATTTTTATTGATATGTGCCTAACATGACACTGCCCCTAGGGACACTGACGTTATATGTCGCAAAAACTAAGTGCGCTCTAGATACGCTCGTCGGCATATCACGTAAATTTTGCATGTAATAGGGTATGAAGTGTCCCACTAGGCACCTTGGGTAAAAAAATTATGACAAAATCCCTAATAGTTTGTTGGTGATGAAAGAATTTGGTCAGGCGATCTAGGGACCATGTTTGGTGCGTTTCTGTCTGATTCCTGTGCATATTTTATAATTTATTCGTGTGTGAAATGGAAGAGAAGCAAGAAAAGCAACTACTTCGTTAGTATGAAGAGTTTGAAAGTGAGGATGAAGATTCCGCCAGATAAAAGGGCAGGATACGTATAATACAGATGATTCCATAGGGGATCCAGAATACACGTTTATATATTGTAGTGATGATGATTAAGTAGTTGTAATTTCATTTATTAAAAGTTTTTATACTAAAATCAAGAGTTTTTATTTTATTTTTTTACATTCGGTATATGACATCAGCGTCCTACTGTAGCTAAGATGCTTCTTCTGGGGCATGACATTATATGACGCAGACTTTTTTTCCAATATAGGTATCTAATTCTTCAGAAAATTCTGATTTTAAAGCTATATGTTGCATTTTTTTATGTATACTAATAATGATTTTATGACGTGATATGACGTCAGTGTCCGTCAACGTGTTAATTACAAAACATAAAAATTATTAATTATTTTTTTTATTTAAAAAAATTTGTAACTTTTTTATTTATCGATCGATTTTGCTCAACATGGGAACACCGCCCAGCCATACCACACGAATTATTTTACCCATTTCCATAATTGTTGAACAAAAGCAAGAAACATTCCTACACACGAAAACCTTCAATTCATAAAATGTTTGAAGTCGGCTGAAAATGAAAACGTGCCGAATCTGTATTATTCTAATAGTGATCTTGAATCAGTTCCTTAATGTATTTTACTTATATCTGATCCTTATCATTCTGCCCTGTTAATTATGATAAGATGTTATTTTAGTACATATCTTACGTAAGTTAATATTATAGTATATTCTAATTTTAGTCTCAATTCCTGGTAACAATCACTGCTATCAATTGATTGGAATGATTTGGCGAATTTCATTAAAAAATTTCTATACATCAAATCTCACATTTCTGGATTCTTACTATCATATCACATTTAGCGGCCTGGTAAACCCCCGAGCACCCGTTTTCACGTGGTCAAACGCTGTACAAACCGAGCAAATCAATTTTTCCGTCTTAAGCATTTTGTTTACTGGGCTTTGTTTGCCAAAATCAGTCCCATTTCGAAAGTTACATACAATTTATCCTAGTTGATTATTGTATTCATTATTAACAAGCCAAAATAAATAAAATCATGTTGGAATTATTCATAAAACTATGTTCTAGTCGAATTAAATCCTATAATAAAAGGAAAAAAATGCATTTTTCTAGCACGGTTTCTACTTATTATAGGTTCGATAACTTCTAGCCTATCCATTTTGGGGCATTGCATTGTGACCATGGAGACTTTTGATCAAAATGACATGAAGTATACCACACTGAATCTTCAGCCAGTTCGATCGGGATCCAATTTCCATAAGATTTGTGCGCAGGATTCTTTGATAAATTTTAGGTTTTGCTGTGTAGAGGTGTTTCAAAATCTCATGAGCTGTGACCTTCATATGCGCAGAGGCATAATCCCTCTCGTAGACTTAATTACACTTCTTAAAAATATTAGATTTATTGTTTACAATTTAGCCAGAGCTCTTGTTTCTGTATACAGCAAGGTAGCCATCAGTGGTTTCAAAATACACTTATAAATCCAGAACAAACTTTGCCCCTTGCGCATTTCGCGGTTCATAAGATTCTGAAATACCTCTACAATGCGTGCTTTTTTTTTAATTCCGGAAATGTGTATCATTTTTGCAAGAAAGCATTTGTTTATTAAAATGGCACTGTTTGGACAATTTATTTTTACAGCTGAGGGATGTCATAGCGTAACATGGTTGAACTTATATTTTCCCCAAGATTTGTACTTTTGACAACAGCAACATCAACACTGACCAGTGTTGCCGATGATATTAGCTGTAATTATCCGCCGACTGACATGAAACTATCCAACAATGTCCGATTCATTAAGGCAGATAGGTTTCGTTGAAAATGTTTCCTCCCAAATTTTGAAGAGCAAGCAGGGGGAAGATTTCTCTGGTGCACATTTTTTCCCCTCGCTATAAATTTTTGACGAGCGAGGGGGCGATTTCTCTGCACATTTTTTTCTTCCCTCTCTCGAAATTTTCAAGAGGGGGGGGGGATTTTCGACGATTATTCACTATTTACACGAAACAAATCCGATTGGCCACATTGCAATATTAGCTTGAAATTATCCGCTTTTTATCCGATTTTTAACAGGGTGAGAAAAATATCCTCCACCTTCCTAAATTACCCGCAAATCGGATAATTATCCGCAACACTGACACTGACATCAACAATAGCAATACAAATAATAGTAATTGTTGGAAGGACACGTACAGAAGAAAAGAAAATTAAAAGAGGTTCGTTTTACGAACTGAGATGCTTTTTTTTGCAAAACTAACGCAACATTTCGTTCTATCTCGACGAGTTACCCTAAATCGATTGACTGTAACTTTATGTAAATCTACAAAAAGCCGAGATAATGATGATTTTGCGAGCGTGTACGATTTGAACATCCCAATTCAGTTGCTGCAGTGGGCTGGGCGCAAGGAAAACTGAACTCAGACGTTCAAAATCGTGCGGTTGGGCTAATTTTGTACATATTTTTTAACTACAACTACTTGCAAGGACGTATTTTCGTAAAACCTAAAGATCCATTTATACAAGCCAAGTACTCGTTTTCCATAAATTTATTTGTTAATTAAACATAGACGAGCCAATTTTCAGCTGTTGGATTTTAGTTACATACGGACAGGTTATTACGATCTAAAATGTAAGATCGAACACGGGTTACAGATAAGAGGTCCCGAGAATTACAAATCCTAGAGCGAGTGTGAGAGGGGTTAACAATAAAAAGAAAAATGCTAAAAGAGAGTCGTATTTATTATCTAGTATTTCACAAACACACACACAGTGCACAAATACAAGTAATAATTTGCAGAAGAGAGATATACAGACTGTCTATTTTACGAGGGCCACACCAAATATCTCGCTTAATATCTATTGTAGAAGAATAAAGTTTTAGAAACAGTTATCCCATTTTTTGTGAGCTATATTTCAGTAAAAAGAAATTTGAAATCCATAGCCTACTTTATGAGATATATTACAAAAACCTGAAAAATAGGAAAACCACAAACGGTTATAGCTTCCTTATTTGAGGAGATACGAAAAAAGTTAAAGGAATGAAAGTTGACGGCAAAGACAATAAGAATAATAACGTGTAACAAAAAAATCGAAAAATGCAGTTGGCTTTGACATACGCTATTGTGCAAAAATGAAAAATACATATCTCAAAGTAGGCCATGACGCCATTAATTCCGTTATTTTTTTCTCATTCCAACGATATAAAACATGTCACAGAAATTTTAACCGATAGTGTCAATATTTAATATTTTACGAATACCACAATTCATATAATTGAATCGTAACAATCAGCTGTGCCATAATAGTAAAAATTCACTTTATAATTATTATAATTCCGTAATTATTTATTACAATTTAATACAAACCAATAAATATCTCATAAATGAAAATACAAGTACAAAACGAACATCCAAAGAAAAAAACGAAAAACTATGTATAACAGTACTACCTACTACTATATTGAAAAGAAATTGTGTGTATTTATTTTTCTAACTACAAATGCTCAAATTGTGCACCATGCATTCTGACACATAAACGTGCTCTACGAGACACGTCACGCATTACATTTTGGAGCATTTCAGGAGTAATTGCATCACATGCGTTTCGAATTCTGGTTTTGATGTCTTCAATATTGTCAGGGGCAGTTTGAAATGCCTTGTCTTTAATGTAACCCCAGACGAAAAAATCCAAGGGAGTAATATCTGGTGGTCTAGCTGGCCATAGAATGGGTCCATAGGTGCCTATCCAGCTATCTGGCATAACTTGATTTAAATAATTTGTACTTATTACAGCAGTGTGAGGTGGAGCCCCATCTTGTTGAAAATATGAATAATTTAATCTTTCTGCCACTGTTAATTCATAAAGAAAATCTTGAAATTCGTTTTGCAGGAAATTAAGGTATCTACGAGCGGTTAATTTGCCATCATAAAAATAAGGTCTAATTACTTTAGTCCCTAAAAGACCCAACCAAACATTCGTAGAAAATCTTTCTTGGAAAGCAGTCTCTCTGCACCAATGTGTATTTTCTCGTGTCCACTTATAATGCATATTTCTATTGAAAAATCCATTATTAGAAAAATTTGATTCGTCCGACCAAAGAATTTTGCTACATATCAGCGCGTCATTCCTTTCCTTATTTAATAACCATCTACAAAATCTTACTCTCCTTGGCTTATCTCCCTCATTTAAATGTTGAACTTTCCTCATTTTGTAGCATCGAAATCCGTTTTTTTTTTCAATATTTTTCTTGCACTGTCTTTTTTTATGCGACAGTTTCTCTGAATTTGTCTCAAAGAGGTTTCCTCATTTTGGTTAACATAATTCATTACTCTCTTACATTATCCGCAACATGCGCTCGCCGTACTACTTTTTTTGAAAATGAACCGTGCGATTTTAGATTTTGAACTAACTTCCTAAACATAGTTCGATTTGGCTGCGGAGCATCTGGAAATCTATCTCCGTAAACCGTGACTGCCATCTCAGCGTCAAAATTGCACTGACAATAAATGCTAATCATATCGAATTTGTTATTATTGGTGTACACCATAATTGCTGATATAAAATTTGTCTTAGAACTCGACAACGCAACATACAACATACAACAGTGACAATCTGTCAAATTTATTAATAACTGTATACATTGTTTTTCACTAATTATGGCACAGCTGATTGTTACGATTTGTGGTATTCGTAAAATATTAAATATTGACACTATCGGTTAAAATTTCTGTGACATGTTTTATATCCTTGGAATGAGACAAAAATAACGGAATTAATGGCATCATGGCCTACTTTGAGATATGTATTTTTCATTTTTGCACAATAGCGTATGTCAAAGCCAACTGCATTTTTCGATTTTTTTGTTACACGTTATTATTCTCATTGTCTTTGCCGTCAACTTTCATTCCTTTAACTTTTTTCGTATCTCCTCAAATAAGGAAGCTATAACCGTTTGTGGTTTTCCTATTTTTCAGGTTTTTGTAATATATCTCATAAAGTAGGCTATGGATTTCAAATTTCTTTTTACTGAAATATAGCTCACAAAAAATGGGATAACTGTTTCTAAAACTTTATTCTTCTACAATAGATATTAAGCGGTATGGCCCTCGTAAAATAGACAGTCTGTACAATTAATATTATATCAAAAATATGTCTGACTAATGTATACAGGGTGTTTCAAAGTTAAAGGTATATTACTTGCGAATAGAAGGTATTTTCGCGGTTCCAAATTACTGGGCATTAATCCATCCATCGTCCTTCCTTACTGAGATACAGGAGTTTTATTGATTTCGGCCAAATCTTTCTTTGATCATAACTATTGAACCACCCTGTATAATCGGCTCATACTTAGAATATATGTTTCACGATTGACCTTCATAATAAACCAAAAGGAAATCCAGATCCGTCTTAATAAAAAATTGACAATATGTTGTATGTCAAAATCAACACCCTCCCTGTATGACAAAATTTTGTAGATCTGTTTCAATATTCGAAAAGAGCGGAAAGAACTGAATAAAGTAACTCACTTAATTTATTTGCGCATTTCATTCATCAACCTTGATTACTTGCCGTAAATCCAATTTCATTAAAATGATCCAGACAGTTGGAACTTGAATATTTATTTCAGGGTTAATTAACAAAAAAATTTAACTTGCAGCAGTGACAATTCTTTCACTTCTAGACTAGGTAAGTAAACTATTGTAAAATAATTTTGAAAACAGTGTAGATTTGTGCACATAAATCAAAATACTACTTAATTTTCTGAGTTTACATTTAAAACTATTATTTTTAATGCATGTATGTACAATAACAATAAACACGTAAAAGCAATAAATACACAACTACAACAACTGTTCAAAGTGGCCTCCATTTCGTTGAATACGAAATACATTGCTCTAGCAGTAATATTTCTAATTGCACGTCGAATCATATCTGGATCATTTCTAACTTCTACGCAAGCTTTATTAACGCGTTCCAAAAGTACCTCTTTACTATTAATGGCTACGTCATATACCTTTGCTTTTAAATGTCCCCAAAGATAATAATCAACACGATTGAAATCCGGTGACCTTGAAAGCCAATGATGAGGTCCATTTCGACCTATCCACATATTTGGAAAATTGTTATTTAGGAAATTTCTCACAATATTCCTAATGTGGGGTGGAGCGCCATCATGCTGATAACACATTTCCGCAATATTTTCATTTTCCAATAACATGGGTAAAAAATTTTGCAAAAAGTCTAAATAAGGTTCACTTGATAATCTATCAGGGATATGTGGCCCAATCAAATGATTGTAGAAAACACCGCACCAAATATTAGCAGCAAATCGATGTTGGGATTTATTCTGTCTTACACCGTGTGGATTCTCTTCGGTCCAAATATGTGAATTTCTTAAATTATAAACACCATCTCTTGTAAATTGTGCCTCACCTGTAAACAGACATCCAGTTACTAAAATTTAACCGATGAACTTCATCCCCTTCCTCTAGCCTCCGAGCCCGTTGAACATGAAATGGATAGATTATTATTTTTTTTTTAGTGTGTGACGATTTCTTGAACTTATGATCTCAGGGTCGTTTGGTAACTCACTTTTATACCAGGTTCGTTTTGTAAATCGCCATATAAATGCCCAGGCTAACAAAAGGAATCTCTTCCTACAATAACCGGCTGACTAGCAAGTATATACGCACGCCAGTGCCTCAGCTATACTTAGGTAAACGGTTAAGTAATAAAAAAAAATGTAGGCGCCACGTAATTTAACCTGGCTATATAATATACTGCTCTCTAGAAGGTCTTCCCCTGAAATTACGAAACTACGAAAATACAATTAAATAATACCAGAATGTTCAATTATTGTAGGAATAATCCTAAAAAAAAGGCCAAGAAGCACTCACGCCACACTAAATAATAGCCGCAAGTAAAGTCTAATACTTAATTTAATAGAAAAGTTAACTTACAAAATAAATCGAGAAAATGTATCATTAATTTGTGCCAGCAGTGTATATGAAAACTAATATCAAAATGCACAATAATTAAAATAGCAAAAGTTATATATAAAACATATGGATTATACCCAAACGTGATCACGTACGGTTGACAGGTTAATCAACAAATATAATGTTAATAATATCGGTGTTATAATAAGGTATGTACATATGATTTCGTAGCGCATCAAACACAATTTAGCGAGCTCTAGCAATAAGCAAATTTACTAATAAAATAGGGCAACTGCAAACTGCACATTTTCAAAGTAGCACATCTATACAAATAAATACCATATGATACCTAATATACGCAAATTCTAGACCTCAGCACATTAAATTTCTCTTCTACAGCTATAGGTTGCCTTAGTTGATGCTCATTTAAGGTATCCGTTGGATACCAACCATGATTTTTAGAATAATTGACAACTCTAGCAAAATTTTATGATCAGGAATTCGGCGTCCAGGAAATCTTCTTTGATATTCTCTCACAGCAGCCCGTTTATTGCCATCACAGAATCCATACACATAGGTTATATCCGCATATTCACCATTTGAAAATTGATAAGGTATATTATGTACTTTGTAATGTGGATAATAGTAATAATATTAATACAAATAACAAATGTTTTAGAATAATGAAACGCAAGTATGTCGAACAGGTAAATATGAACTGTCAAATAGTAAAATTTTCAGCATTGCCTACTTGACGACAAAGCTGCTATGTTATAAGATCATCTCAAAATGGATTATTCGGAATCGAAGCATTCTTAACAGATGTCTGTTTACAGATGAGGCATAATTTACACGAAATAGTGTGAAAAGAATCCACATGCTATAAGACAGAAAATCCCAACATTGCTTTTCTGTTAATATGTATATACTTGGTGCGGTGTTGCCGGTGTTGCCGGTGTTTTCAACAATCATTTGATTGGGCCTCATATCCTCCCTGATAGATCGTCAGGTTCACTTACCTAATCTAGAAGTGTAAGAATTGTCACTGCTGCAAGTTAAATTTTTTTGTTAAGTAATCCCTGAAATAAATATTCAAGTTTCAACTGTCTCGACAATTTTAATGAAATTGGATTTACGGCAAGTAATCAAGGTTGATGAATGAAATGCGCAAACAAATTAAGTGAGCCATTTATTCAATTTTTTCCGCTCTTTTCAAATATAGAAACAGATCTACAAAATTCTGTCATACAGGGTGTTGATTTTGACATACAACATATTGTCAATTTTTATTAAGCCGGACCTGGATTTCTTTTTGGTTTATTATGAAGTTCTATCAAGAAAAATAAGTGAAACATATTCTAAGTATGAATCGATTATACAGAGTGGTTCAATAGTTATGATCAAAGAAGGGTTTGGCCAAAATCAATAAAACATCATGTATCTCAGTAAGGAAGGACGATGGCTGCATTAATGCCGGGTAATATGGAACCGCCAAAGTGCCCTCTATCCACAAGTAACGTATGTACCTTTAACTTTGAAACATCCTGTATAAAAAAATTATAAACAAAAATGGAAAATTAATAATCTAAGCTACTCCACCGTGGTGGACGATAGTGGAAATACTACATTAGTATGAAATAATTTAACTGCTAACAAAATATAATAAACTATCTACATTAACAATTAACTATTAATTAATAATTTTTTTGGGTAAAAAGGTGAATATCTTCGGTTCTAGAGGTCCAGTCGGGACAAAAAACAAATCAAGAACCTTCGTAATTAAGATTCCAACAAATCTGCGTTGGTTTCGGGTCATTTGAGTACATACATAACATACAAATTAGAATAAATTGGCTAAAAAGCGGTTTTTTTTCAGTTTAACTCCCAGGGACGTCAAGAGGTCTGATCGGCTTAAAACTTTCAGAAAATTTACCTTTTGTTAAAAACAAAACACCCTGAAATTTTGGTGCCCAAATATTGAACCTCGTGGACACAAATGAATTTGTTATCTGAAATTTGAATTGCCCGCCATTTTGTGCTACTAAGTCCAAAATGGATCATTTTCATTTCAAAATAGATCTGGACGCCAGCTTTTCGGCGACATTAAATTTTTTTTAAGTCGGCCACATTTTTGGCATTTGTTTTTAAATTAAAATTACTTTCAAAACATTTTTTTTAGTCTCATCGGAAATCTCGTGTCCGATCTACATTTTGAAATGAAAATGATCCATTTTAGACAAGGTTCAATATTTGGGCACCAAAATTACAGCGTATTTTATTTTCAACACAAGGCATATTTTCTGAAAATTTGAAGCCGACGCGACGTTTGCTTGTAGACGTTTGTACGTTATGTACGTACTCAAATGATCCATAACGCGGATTTATTGGAATTTTAATTTCAATTTTGAAGGTTTTTGGTTCTTTGGTTGTTCCTATCGAACCTCTAGAACCGGAGATATTAACTTTTTTACCTAAAAAACCACTTAAAAAAACAAAATTGTTTATAAAGAAAACGCAATAGGCCATGGAATTTCAAAACTCAGTATATACTGCTGATGATACCCCAGAAAGTATGAAATCTTCAATCAATGTCATTTATTTACTCCACTATATTGACTTAATTACAACAAAGCAAATTATTCGTTGAACTTTCGGGAACAGAAGAGAATGATTCCTTCTGTTAGGCGCTATTTATAATTTAAGGAATATGTAAAAACTTATTTCCTGTCAGCGTACATGCAAATAATTTGATACGATTTGAACGATCTTTCTTACCGGCATTCTGGATTTATGAAACTGTGCCTATGGAACATGTGTCTAGAATATTACATCAATATCAATTCATATGCTTTACTTTTGTCTTATCTTTAACAGGGGCGCGTTTAGATAAATTGGGCCCCTAGGCGCTGTGAGATTTTAGGGCCCCTCGATTAAAAAAATATTAGATCTAAAGATCTGAAGGCAAGTATATTTTTACAAATACATATAATCATATTATTTTTTTCCGGCTTTATATGTTAACTTGTCAATTTGAACGTTTGATATCACAGCTTTGTGTTTCCTCTGATATAGTATACAGAAGAGACAAATTTTGAAGTCGCTGTTGCCCCGAAGTGCCCCCGAGGTAGTTATTAATTCTTTTGAGCGATGAAAAAGTACATTTACATGAGGGATTACTGACCGGAATGGTCAATAAATACACAAAAGGGTTTCAACATTAAAAAATTTCGCCTGCAACATATTGAGAATAAAGGACTCCGCAGTTTTTTATAGTAATAGGTTTCAGTCGATTGTTCTGAAACTTGAGGAAATTATTCTCCTGAACCCCTTGATTCAAATTCTCTCGGACCGTTCGACCGAATTCGATTTTTTCATCTAGAGGCGACTGAAACTGTGAACATCTTCGAAGGTCTGCGTAAATATTCCATAAATATTCTGAAAATATTCATGCTCATTTCTTGAAGAAAAATAAGCATCTTTTGTCTCTTGGCATTTTTTTTCAAAGTGCTTCCTTCTCCCGGAAAAAGATAACAAATAAACAAAAATATTTTTTGTAATTTTTTTACGGGAAAAGGAAGCACTTTGAAGATGAACACCAAGAGACAAAAGATGCTTATTTTTGTTCAAGGAACACGCCTACCGAATTCGATTTTTTTATCTAGAGGCGACTGAAACTGTGAACATCTTCGAAGGTCTGCGTAAATGTTCCATAAATATTCTGAAAATATTCATGCTCGTTTCTTGAAGAAAAATAAGCATCCTTTGTCTCTTGGCATTTTTTTTTCAAAGTGCTTCCTTCTCCCGGAAAAAGATAACGAATAAACAAAAATATTTTTTGTAATTTTTTTACGGGAAAAGGAAGCACTTTGAAGATAAACACCAAGAGATAAAAGATGCTTATTTTTGTTCAAAGAACACGCCTACCGGTTTTCAGAATTGCTTAGACAAAAATAATTTCGACCAAGAATTTCCCTAAATTTTATTTTTTTTCTACTTCAGAAAGATCCCAAAATATTCAGGCACGTTCTTTAGGTAAAAATAATCAGCTTATATCCCTTCAACTTTTTCTTCAAAGTGCTTCCTTTTCCCGTAAAAAAATTGCAAAAAAATTATTTTTTTCTCTTTGTTATTTTTTTCCGGGAGAAGGAAGCATTTGAAAAAACCATGGAACAAAAGATGTTCATCTTTCACCAAAAAATGAGTATGAATATTTTCAAAATTTTTATGGAACATTTAAGCAGACCTTCGCAGATGTTCACAGTTTCAATCGTCTCTAAATCAAAAAATCGAATTCTGTCTAATGGTGGTCAAAATAAGTTTTAATCAGGGGGCCCAGGACAATATTTTCCCCAAGTTTCAGAACTATCGACTGAAACACATTTTTACTATAAGAAACTGCGGGGTCCTTTATATATTTCAGCAGGCGACTTAAGCCGGCATGTATCAAAAATTGATGCAATTTATCTGGAGATAGCTCGGAATCTATGTCGCCTCTATAGGTTGATACTAATGAATTGATTATTGTAGTGCACTGATTATTAGCTTGTTTTTCATCGTCATACTATTTTTCCAAATTTTCTTTATTTTCAGATTCTTTTTCTATTTGTTCATCATCGCCAGATTCACTAGAATCGTTTCCTAATGGTTCTTCCTTTTCTCAGTCCTCATCACTGGTTTCAAAATCAAAATTTTCTCAGTTATTTTCTCGGGTTTTCTAGATTGCTCTGTCTCAGGTTCTTCAATTTTCGCATCATCATTATCAGTAGATTTATTTTCATTAATGTGAAATATACCGAAAAGCTGATTTGTCATCTGGCACGTGCCGACTACCGAAACTTAAATAGCAACGTCTGAGGAATTGCCAAATTGGTCTGTTAATTGATTGCATCTTTTTTTAATACACTGAAAAAAATATGTTCGAGAAACAATGAATGAAAGTTCATTGAGAATTTATAATAATCTGTTTATTGATATAATGTAGGTATATGTTCATTAAGACAATGTACACATTTATTGTTACTATGTAAACGTACATTATATTAATAAACTGATTCATCACTTTTCAGTCGATGAACCGATTCATTAATATTACGAACGTATTTTTTTCAGTGTGATACAGTGAATAAAGATTAAAAAAATGAATATTCAAGAATATTCAAACACGATAAACACACACAATAAATTCCTATAGACTTCTAAATTGAAATACGAAAAAAATTGAAATCGAAAGGAAGACTATAAAATGATTTCAAATTCAAATGATATAAAATGTAAATAAACGACAAATGTTCGTGAACGCATACTCCCATGAACCATTCTTATTTTGTTATTTTTGTTGCAATTGAGATCTGATGAGGATGATATGGAAAAGGGAAGAAATGTATTTTATGATAGTTGTAATTATCATTATTGCTATCGAAAAAGCGAAAATAAATAACGACACAACAAAGAAATAAAATTATTACATCGCTTTTTTACCTCAATAAATCGGGAAATGGGGGCCCCTGGAAAAGTGGGGCCCTAGGCGCGCACCTAGTGCGCCTAGGCCCAAACGCGCCTCTGATCTTTAAAATAGAATTATTCACTTAATAAATGTTATTTAAAATTCTCCCAATAGTTACTGGTCTCGCCATCTGTTGGCAGACAGACTGACCTCTAGGTTTTGTCAGTACCATATTTTCAAACCAGTGTCGATACAATCGAACGTAAGAGCAAAGATTAGAGAACTAACAAGATAGGACAGTCAAGCGAAGAAGACGAAATAGATGAAAACAGTTGTGTACTCCAATTTACAGCCGGTTTTACAATCGCTAGTTAACTTCCAGTCAGAGCTAACTTATAGGTTATTATAGAAATTGGGTTTTACAATAGCTGGTCATTTTCAATGTTGCAGTTATCTAGTAGTTAACTTTACTAGCAGATGAGGTGTGGGTAAACTAGAAGTTGACAGTTTACTGGCAATTTATAACCTATAAAATAACTGGCACAAAATAATTTTTTGATGTTTTGCCTAAACATGGATATGTACGAAGTAAATGCATATAGCAGTGATGAGGAGCCAAGGTAATCCCGTATAGGCCTAACTTGTTCGAAGAATACGATGGATGAGATTTTTTAAATAGATCGAGACTAAATACTACCTACTTACTTAGTAATAGACCACTAACTCATAAATATTACCTCTGTCATTTATATTTGATAGCAGGTGGCGTGACTTTGACCAAAATTCATACATTTTATGTATATTACCCATTTTTCCAGTACCAACATTATAAATTTTATTCACAACTTCTCGTCTACAAATCATCACTTAAGGTGGCCATTCCCTAGAAAGGGACATCCGATAGGGAAATATTTATTATTTTTGGCCATAACTTTTTTCCTTAGTACGTGTATTTAAAAAAACTATAAGATTACCTAAGTAGAACCATAACAACACTAGCACTATGAATTTTCACTTAATAATTTCAGTGGTTTGCAAAATAGCTCGATTTAAAAGTACGAAATAGGAAGATTAACATAATTTTTAAAATTAAATCGAGCTATTTTAAAAACCACTGAAAATATTAAGTGAAAATTCATAGCAATACTCTTGTTATGGTTCTACTTAGGTACTCTTATAGTTTTTTTAAACATGCGTACTAAGAAAAAAAAGTTATGGCCAAAAATAATAAATATTTCCCTATCGGATGTCTCTTTCTAGGGAATGGCCACCTTAACTTTAAATTGAAAAACGCATGTGTCGGTAAAGTTATAGTTAACCTGCAAGTAAAAGTCAACTAACATGAAAGTTAACTTACGATTGTAAAACCGGCTGTCGGTTACGCATTAAACGAATTTGTCCAAGCTTACTAAAAGATAGGTTGGCTCATTAAAATCGACAAGTGCTACGTCACGTATAGACCTCGATGACAGCTGCGTGTGGCTGTTCCTCATTTTATAGAAAACAGTTTCAAAATTATTCTTTCAATGTACAATTCTATCCTAACCAAATAGATACATATAAACATGGAAATATTTTATGTGACATATATTACAAAGCAACCTGTTTTTTTAGTGACCTTGGCTACTGACAGTCAGCTGAGTTCGGTCGTTCTATCAGGACAGTGTTGTCCATTTTTCACTATAGGCCTCTCTTTCTAATGTTACATTCTCCGTCTGATTGTCACATTGTGGCAACTGCGCGAGAACTCCAATTTAAATGTCGAGGTCAATGGCGCCATTGCTAAGATAAAAGGTACTCCGCCGACTGTATTATCTTGTTAATTCCCTAATCTTTGGTAAAAGCATGGCTTGAAATTACGTATACCGGATGTCTCAAAAATTAATTCCTGGTAACCCTTGATCGTTAGTGCCAAATAGGGCCTAACAAAGTACATATTCCCGCTGAAAAATCCCGGTTCGTATTTTTTTTTTTTTTTTAGGAATGAGACTTTTTCGGGCTCCTTTGCCTGGGCTATATGTGGAAATAATTAAGAAACGATGGAGAAATATAACGTTAATTGTCCAAGTGGCAAGATTTTGAATTTGAAAAGTAATTCATTTTAATATGAAATACACCTGGTATATATTTTAATTAAAAAATATACAGGGTGGTCAACCAATAGCAAAAATAATCAATATATGAAATGTAAATATCTTTATAACTCCGTCAGTCTTAGAAAATATTAGAAACACCTGCGTCAATATTTAACACACATATGTGCTAGGAAATTTGGAAAGTGATATAGGAAAATATGTTAATATTATTAAACATGAAAATATGTTAGGTGATGCAATTGGGTTTTATCTTGTTTTTAATTTGAATTTAATGACGTCTATTTATTAAGAAGCACACTTGTGTTTCTTATCAAGTTGGATTTGAGCGTAGACAGTATAGAAGCTGCAATTCGTTCAGTCGTGAAATAAGTTCAAGTGATTTTGGACATGTCGGAGGAACTAGACATTCCCAACCCCCACATTAGTGGCGGTAAACTTTTTAGTATGCCGCCATATCGTGTGGTTGGCGCAGGACCAAATAATGCATCTATGCAAGTGATGAGTGCGATGATGTTCCAGCCTGTAACCCCTTTTAACAAACATTTTTTGAAGGTAAGAAGACCATTCTCTAAGGTTTTTTAACACTGGATCATGTTCTTTTAATAGCAGAAATGATGTCTTCATTAATGAAGATCAAATCTTTTGAAGCATTAATGTAAACTGTCCGTTTGTAAATGAATCATATTTATTTATTTTCAATTATGGTATCTTCATAGAAATTAGCTGAAAAGGTTAATGGGGCCGGCTATTATTAAATAAAAAGATATAAATTATATTTGTTAACTAAATAATTTTATAAAATCTACAAATCTTTGTAGTGACAGAATACAATAAAAAGGACAAAAGCCTATTAAACGATTTATCGCATAAAAGTAATAAACATAAATAAACGATAAATTGTCGGTTATGAAATCATTAATGTTAACAAGAATTTATAGGAGAAAGTAAATTTAAAACTAGAGTAAACATTATACTCTTCGCTGATTTGTTGGACATTTTATATAGTTGTTGTACATTCTAAAAGATACTCTTCACAATTTTAAAAAAAATTAATGTTAGTTTTAGACATTTTTTGTTTAATTACAAAACATAAAAGACATATACAGGGTGTCTCACCGGAAAACGAATCGATCGATATAGGGAAAAGTATGTAATAGAAAATTTTGGGAGTTACTAAAGTTAGTGTGACGAATTGAACCAAGATAATTACAAGGTTGTGGGACTTCCGGTTATACCAGAAATTGATATCAACTTGCTTATTTTAAACAGAACACACTATATATTTATGACTTTTCAAAATGACCATAAAATTCTAATTCGAAACATGTGTCATACCCTTTACCTAAACCCGGGTGCAACGGTTTTCAAGAACCGTTCTAACTTTCTTCGTGTAGAGGATCCTTATTTGCTCTTTGGCATGTAGAAAGCACACAAGATGATTTTCTCTCTGTGTTCATAATATTATACCAAGCGTTCTATTTTCACGTTACATTTTGTCAAATTCAAATCTCAAAAACTATTTTAGTTTGAGTTATGTAAAATTAAATTCTTTTTTTTTCTAGTATAGGCAATGTAGGGATGAAAGTTACAACTATTTGAAACATTAGTGATTTTCTTAAATATATCAAGAGTTTTTAGTAAAAAATGTCATCAACTTAGCCATGATTAGAAACAATCATTAATATCAGTCATTCTCTTATGTCAAAAGATGCGACCACGTTAAAATTACACCCACGAAGACTTTTTTAGATTTGTTTATTATTTATGAAGAATGTGATAAACTACTATCAAGAACATGTAACACATTTGCTACTCGATACTCATAAGAATAAAAACCATCCACCATACACTGTAAAACTCGTATTGGATAATTTTAGAATATTTAGCTCTGTCAAGGCAGGAGTGCTAAAGCAGGCCACTCACTAGGGAGCAAGTTGGGCAACATGTTGACCAACGAAGTTGTCGTCGACAAGTTTCTTAGTGTTTGTGTTGGTTGGTCAACATGATGTTAAGTTGCAGGTTTCCAGGGTGAGACCGAAGAGCCGCGACTTGAGCCGGGCATGTTGCCTGGGTGTGTAGTTCCACGTACAAATGGGCCTTTCCCGCATGACTGAATTTTACTACTTCACTATAATCAAGCCATATAATAAACTGCAATATAATTTTATTTTAATTTAGTTTCTTCCAATTTTTTACGTTCTACCAAATATTTACATTACAAAATCAGTTTTATTTCAGGTAATTTGAAACGTAAGTTTTAAGGCGCCATGCGTGACGTCACACTGATTAGACCAATAAAAGTCGTATTCTTAATGAGGATCCTCTATTGCCAGATGTATGTCTTTTTACATGAACATCGTATTTCCGTTATCAATTGTCTACTTTGAATAGCGCATTTTTTCGTTACAACGTATTCTTCGTTTCTCTGACACTAAATAAAAGCAAAAATTGTATCAACTTTTGAATGTATGAGTTTCTAAAATCTATATATCAGATTTATATTCTCTATTTTTGTTCATTTGGTTCACATATGGTATAATGCCAGTTTCATTTGGCAACGCTGTACTGAAATGTTCAAACTTTATTCGATAACCTCACTTTCTATTGTTTACGTTCGATACGAAAATTAATTTTGCTCTCTTCTAATTATAAAATGCCGCTTAAAAAGGTTTGTTTTGTACCAGTGTGTCCAAATAATAGTGAAAATAGTACGAAGTTATTTTTGCGAGTTCCTACAAATTTGGAAATTCGAAAATTATGGTGGAAAGCTGCAAAAGTTCCAGGTATTGTTTATACTGCTCCTGGATTTTTCTGTTGCGAAGATCATTTTAACGTATGTATATATTGTTCTTTCTTTTAGTGGACCTTTTACAAATCTGTCTTCACATTTACTCATATTTTTAAAAGAAATTAATACTATAACACCAAACAAGAAGTAAACACGCTGGGCTGCACTCTCGTGATTTATGACAGATACTTCTTGGCACTGTCAATGGGCGTCATAAACGCACGTTCTCAATTAAGCGTTACCACTTTGCAATATGAGATTCTATTGGTAGTTCCTCATAAATGTACTTCAGGCGCCAATAGAATTGCAGGTTATGGAAAGCAAGGCAGAGAAGTGAGGTTCTTTTTGAATGCACCTTCATAGCTAATTCTGACGGCCGTTTAATCTCATACTGATTGGGGCAGTTTATGATGACGTCACATTGGCGCCCGAAAGCTATCGTTTCAAACTGCTGTTCATTTACGGAACATTTGTATTTTTTTTGTAGTATTTTATGCGCTCAGAAAAAAAATAAAAATTCATTTTTAGTAATATTTTGATAGGCTCTTTCCAATAACACAATAAAAAAAAATTGAGGGAAAAGCCCATTGACGAGCTGTTTATTCAGTTTAACCCCATTTTTAAAACGATTTGCAACTTCTTGTGGTTTGTGTTTTGAGTCGGCGATATGTCTTTCAGTGACAACAAAGAATTTTGGAAAAAGCAGCTGTGGAGAAAAGATCTTCGTAATTCCTTCCCGTAGCCATGTATCTCAAAATTGTTAGTAATCGTTCTTCCGCACTGACTGATTCCCTAAATTTAGTATCACGTTTTTCAATCTTGGGCCCCATAAGATTTAACAAAGTGGCAAATGCTACATCATTCATTTTTAAATAATTCTGGAAGTCTTTTGGTTCTTTACTTTTAAGGTCGCGCAGCAGATTCATGTGAGCGTATTTTTTGTGACATACTAGCCATTCCTTTCTTCTTTTCCTTCTGTTATTTTCCATGGCTGTTGTCAAGTCTACTGCAATTGCTACTTTTTCTTGCTTTGACACCTACTCGTTAGCTCGCGTTTTGTCAACTGGAGTTGCTCAACATGTTTCCTGATGTGTGAACACGGCCAGTCTTGTTAACAAGTATGTTAAGATGCATGTCGCTCAATATGCTCCCTAGTGAGTGACCTGCTTAAGGACGAAGCCTATTGTTGATGACGAAAACAAAATAGCAGTTCTGGGATAATTTCGGGGATTTCTAATTATGTCATTAAGGTCATTAAGGCAAGCTGCCCTGGAATCGTGTTATCCACGAATTCAATTCACAGAATCTTGTCAAAACATAAATCCATTCTCGATGATTATTGCATGAGTATACTGAATGCTATGCCAAACAGATTAATAGAAGTTATAAGTAGAAGTGGTGCAATAACCACATAATAACAGTTTTCTCATTATCTTGAATAATGTTTCTTATGAACTAATTAAACTTTTTATTCTCCACATTTTTACAATGATAAATATCGAATTCTTGTTCATGTTATAACGCAGTGCGATTTGTATCATTGACCATTCACCTTCTGCTATAACAATAATTCCAACTTTACCATATCAGACATAAAATAAAAAATAAAATAGTGATAATACCTGCTTTACTTTCTGTAAAAAAAAACGTTTTTATGTTGAAAGAAACTACAGTTTCCAGGGCAAATTAAATGTGCACATTTCAATTGTAAAACGGCTACGGAATCTTGTTGTATGTGCCCAACAACCCCTTGATTTAATTTGTTAAATACGGCTTCCCAAATATGATTATACAAAGTAGCGTTGTCAGGCTATTTCGCAATGACCAATATCACATGCGAGGTAGCAGAAACGGCGGGTGATTCAGTTTGGTATTCGCGCCCCTGTATCTTTTTTATTTCAACAAAAAACTACCTACTGCCATCGCTTGTTAAGCTCTATCAAATGACTTCCTTAAATCTCCTCTGGGATCATATATGTCAAAGTAACGATAGTCAACTTTATTTTTCAAATAGTATGCTATACTTCTTTTTGCCGACTGTTGTAGAAATTCTTTTTCTGCATTTACCTGTGTGAAAAAAGTATACACTTCCATAAGAAAAATTTCGATAAAATTAATAAAATATGATAAAACTTCATTCAAAGGTTCTGTTTCGGAATCAACATAGTTAGCCATGGAAACAATTGAATTTTGACATTATTAGTAATGTCCAGTTGGCAATACTGTTATTTGTGATTGTGATATTAGTTTTTATTTTATGCTATACTTACAAATAGATTTACACTAATAAAGAAAAATTGGACATGATGTATGAACAATTACAATTTAATAATAATTACCAATAGAAAGCTATTAACACATAAGAAAACTAATTAAGAATAAAGTAGACAAAAACATTATTTATTACTCCACATGTTCGAAGAGACCTCCGTTCGCTTCTAAAAATACAGGGTGTTTCAAAGTTAAAGGTACATACGTTACTTGTGGATAGAGGGCATTTTGGCGGTTCCAAATTACCAGGCATTAATGCATCCATCGTCCTCCCTTACTGAGATACAGGATGTTTTTTTGATGTTGGCCAAATTTTTCTTTGATCATAACTATTGAACAACTCTGTATAAATCGGCTTATACTTAGAATGTATGTTTCAGTTATTTTACTTTATACAACTTCATAATAAACAAAAATGAAATCCAGGTCCGGCTTAATAAAAAATTGACAATATGTTGTATGTCAAAATCAACACCCTGTATGACAAAATTTTGTAGATCTGCTTCAATATTCGAAATGAGCGGAAAAAACTGAATAGAGCAGTTCACTTAATTTGTTTGCGCATTTCATTCATCAACCTTGATTACTTGCCGTAAATCCAATTTCATTAAAATGGTCCAGACCGTTGGAACTTAAATATTTATTTCAGGGTTAGTTAACACAAAAATTTTACTTGCAGCAGTGACAATTCTTTCACTTATAGACTAGGTAAGTGAACTATTGTAAAATAATTTTGAGAACAAAAGGATTTAGATTTGCGCACAAGAATCAAAATACTACTTAATTTTGTGAGTCTACATTTAAAAATAATATTATTTTAAATGCATGTATGTACAATAACAATAAATGCGTGAAAGTAATAAATACATAACTACAATGACTGTTCAAAGTGGCCTCCATTGCGTTGAATACATTCCTTTGCTCTAGCAGTAATATTTCTAATTGCACGTCTAATCATATCTGGATTATTTCTAACTTCTACGCAAGCGTTATTAAGGCGTTCCAAAAGTTCCTCTCTACTATTAATGGCTACGTCATATACCTTTGCTTCTAAATGTCCCAAACATAATAATCAACAGGATTAAAATCCGGTGACCTTAAAGGCCAATGATGAGGTCTATTTCTACCTATCCACATATTTGGAAAATTGTCATTTAGGAAATTTCTCACAATATTCGGAAAATGGGGTGGAGCGCCATCATGCTGGTAATACATTACAGCAATATTTTAATTTTTCAATAACACGGTAAAAAATTTTGCAAAAAGTCTAAATAAAGTTCACCCGATAATCTATCAAGGAGGATATGTGGCCCAATCAAAAGATTGTTGAAAACGCCGCACCAAATATTAACAGCAAATCTATGTTGGGATTTATTCTGTCTTACAGCATGTGGATTCTCTTCGGTCCAAACATGTGAATTTCTTAAATTATAAACACCATCTTGTAAATTGTGCCTCATCTGTAAACGGACATCTGTTAAGAATTCTTCGATCTCGAATAATCCAGTAACTAGAATTTAATCGATGAACTTCATCTCCTTCCTCTAACCTCTGAATCTGTTGAACATGAAATGACATTATCTTTTTTAGTATTCTCGAAACACTGACATGTAGAACACCTAAAGCAAGACCCACTCTTCGTGTGTTAATTTTTGGATTATTTGCAACAATATTTAGTATATTCTCTTCTACAGCTAAAGGTTGCCTTACTTGATGCTTATTTAAGGTGGCCGCTGGATACCGACCATTGACAACTCTAGCAAAAGTATTATGATAAGGAATTCGGCGTCCAGGAAATCTTCTTTGATATTCTCTCACAGCAGCCCGTCTATTGCCATCACAAAATCCATACACATAGATTATATCCGCATATTCACTATTTGAAAATTGATAAGGCATATTATGTACGTTGTAATGTGGGTAATAAATAATAATATTAATACAAATAACAAATATATTAGAATAATAAAACGTAAGTATATCGAATCAGTCAATATGAACTGTCAGATACTAAAATGATCAGCATTGCCTACTTGACGACAAAGCAGCTATATTATAAAATCATCTCTTAAGTTTTAGTAAATGGATTATTCGGAATCGAAGGACAGATGTCTGTTTACAAATGAGGCACAATTTACAAGAGATGGTGTTTATAATTTAAGAAATTCTGATGTTTGGACAGAAAAGAATCCACATGCTCTAAGACAGAATAAGTCCCAACATAGATTTGCTGTTAATATGTATGTATTTGGTGCGGTGTTTTTAGCAATCACTTGATTGGGCCACATATCCTCTCTGATAGATTATCAGGTGAACTACATTGTTCTTAAAGTTATTTTACAATAGTTCAATTACCTAGTGTAGAAATGTAAAAATTGTCACTGCTGCAAGATAATTTTTTTTGTTAATTAAACCCTGAAATAAATATTCAAGTTCCAACTGTCTCGACCATTTTAATGAAATTGGATTTACGGCAAGTAATCAAGGTTGATGAATGAAATGCGCAAACACATTAAGTGAGCTACACTATTTAATTTTTTCCGCTTTTTTCGAATATCGAAACAGATCTAAAAAGGGGGTTGATTTTGACATACAATATATTTTCAATTTTTTATTACACCGGACCTGGATTTCTTTTTGGTTTATTATGAAATTCTATCAAGTAAAATAAGTGAAACATGTTCTAAATATGAACCGATTATACAGGGTGGTTCAATAGTTATGATAAAAAAATTGGCCAGAATCATTAAAACATCCTGCATCTCAGTAAGGAAGGACGATGGATGCATTAATGCCGGGTAATTTGGAACTGCCAAAGTGCCCTCTATCCGCAAGTAACGTATGTACCTTTAACTTTGAAACACCCTGTATAAGTGCCATCTGTTTATCACGCCTTGGACACATACATGTTCAAGAACTTCAACATTTAATCAGCGATATTCAACTCGTATTCTATTTTTAAGATCTTCGATCTTTTTATCTTATTTTATTAATTTTCTCAAAACGTTTTTTAAGTGTATGCTTTTTTTACACAGGTGAATGTTCAGTTTTTCTTCATTAGAATCTATTTATAAGTATAACATAAAATAAAAACTAATATCACAATCACAAATAACAGTATTGCCAACTGGACATTACTAATAATGTCAAAATTCAATTGTTTCCATAGCTAACCATCTTGATTCCGAAACAAAACATTTCAATGAAGTTTTATCGTATTTTATTAATTTCCTCGAAATTTTTCTTATAGTGTATACTTTTTTACACGGGCAAAACAATCGGCAAAAAGAGTATAGCATACCATTTAAGAAAAAAAAGTTGACTATCGTTACTTTGGCATATATGATGATTTAGGAACGTCATTTGACAGAGCTTGATAAGCGATTTACAAATAATATATATGGTTTGTTGTATATTTTTGTTGAAATAATAAAGATACAAGGACGCGAATAGCAAACTTAATCACCCGGTACATATCAACAGTCCATAAAATTCAATTAGAACACTCCAATGTAAAAACGATTGATGTCTACCAGATTGAAATTTTCCACGATAAAATTGCAACAAATTATTATCTAAAAGTAACCTTAATAAGTAATGGTCAAGGACGAGTTAAACTGGGTGCTTTGAGTGTTCCGCATTAGATAAATGTGAGTTATTAGCAAAAATACTCTTTCTTCGAATGGGTTGAATAAACCAAGCCACAGAGACGAAACATATACAGGTTGCATCAAACTGAGGTAGAACGTTCTCGTTTTTTAATAAAAATGATAATAACCCATTGGAGAGGAAAGTGAATTTTGAAAGAAATATTGTTCCGTATTTCCACCTCTTAGGAAAGACCCTGTATGAATCCGTGGGTTTCAAAATAATTTCAACAAGAGATAAACACTAACACTTTATTTAATAATTTACTGATTACACAATGACAATACTTCTAACCTCACTTTCGTTACCGAACGTCACTTTTATAGAACTTCTCCCCTTCCGCCGGTAATCGCGCCTTATTATACTCTGAAATTGCCTCCAGAGTCATCAAGACTACAATCGAGAATCTTCTCCTACCACAGTCTAAAAAACTCTCTTTCTACAAGTTTCCAGTCACAGGCTAGGCGTATCATAGGGGGGTGTAATGCATAACAATATGTATTTTATATTTTGAAACTTTTGTATAAATCGCATATTTTCTTTAATGAATTTTGGGTTTAAAGAGCTAAGTTGGTATTTTGGCATTTTGAAAATTTTAAGGTTAGATTTAATTTTTCTATCATCGGATCTGAAGATCTACAATTTTCATCTGAAACAATTTTATCCATCTTTAAAAAAGGTATCATTACAAACAAAAAACAAAAACAAGAAATTCTTGATCAGCGCTTGTGAAAACGGAGGAGGGCGTATTGTAAAAACTGAAGGGATATGCATAGGAATAACGATTATGTGCGGAAAAACCTGTAAATCCTGGATAGCATGCTTTCTGGTTAGTGGTTTTTGAGGAATGAGGAGGGGTTGGAGCTAAATATGAATATTTTTCCCGTGATCAGCGGCCCCGAAAACGGGGGGATACGTGTTTGAACCGAACCCTTTGAAAAAAATGATTTTCCACCATTCGGGAGAGTTAATCCAGTCCCCTAGGCCAGCTGCCTGGATTCCACTTACGCTATAACCCCCCTCCATGCCATTTCAAGTATAACCCATCGATAAATAACTCCCCAGACTCGTTTATATATGAAAACATAAAGGGATCCATGAGAGGGGTGATCTTTGGACGTTTCAGGGGGTTCCGGCAGTCAAAACTTCTCCCGCCACTTGCATCGTGTTGAGCATCCTATAAAACGGGGGAGGGAGGTAATCTCCTCTTTGCGCGAAATATGTACACTCTTTCTGCCTTCATTACATACACTATATACAGGGTGTCCCAACCAAAAGTAGGCACCATAACCCATCAGGGTTGTGAGTAAACTTTACAAAAACTTAAACATCAATTGCTCTGCTTTGTTTATGTATTTTGTGTAAATCATTAAAGTAAGTTAAATTCAATGATACATTTTATTTTCCCTAAAGAAATTATCACATTATACGATTAGGAATTAAGTAGTCGAAGTGGCAGTTCTGGGTCATTTGCAGATGGATAATACTCAATCAATCAGGAAAGTAGCTAAGGCTTCCAGTGTATCACGAAGTCAGTGTTTATCGAATTCTGAAGGCCCACAAAGTCCGTCCATATAAATTTAAATTGGTACACGAATTTAACGAAGATGATCCCGATCGGCGGCTTGAATTCTGTGAGATTTTTAGTGAATAATTAAACGGTAATGCCAATCTGCTGTACAATACGTGTTTTTTTGATGAATCGACATTTCACTTAAATGGCACAATGGGCTTGTTCGGCATTTATTTTCATTTCATAAATCGAAAGTGCAAGTATAAAATAACGGATCTGCAAAAAATCAGAATCTTATTCGCACGTTTAGTATCTTAGAAACTATTACAAATTTCCACCTCGCGAAAATGAGGCGTGGCCAGGCGCTACGTCACTATAGGCATAGACTCGACTATCTCAATAGACTTGATGCTCCTTAGTTGTTATCATTATAAGTGTTGTCGAAGTATTGTTTGTTTTGCTTACTTCTTGACGGTAGGGGAGTACAATTAGGTGAAATATCAAAAAATTACAATTTTCTCTCGCTCCTGCCGGGACGAATTTTCGATTTTGACCCTGCAATTTACGATTAGGATTCATCGCCGACCTTCTCCTTTCCTTTGAGACATAGAACGAACTTCCACCCGACGTATTTATTTAGTTACCAGCGTTTAAAAATTCCATGTTTTATAACTTATCAGGTTAAATTTGAAAGGTCCCAGAAGGCCACTTTTCTTACGTCACTTGCATATAGTGACGTCACTAATGAGCTCTCGGTTTTTGCAACTATTACTAATTTCAACTCCTTATATCTCGAAAACCGAAAAAGTTAATAATACGAAATTTTAAGTGCATAATGAGAATATCGAGTACTATATGAAAAAGTATAAAACCATGTAAAAAGAATATCATGGAACAAGCCCATTGTAGGTATTGGAGTGAAACCAATCCACATTTGTTCATGGAAACTCATACCCAAAGGCCTCAGAAGTTAAATGTTTGAGCTGTCATCTTGGGGTATCACATTGTCGGGCCGTTTCTTTTCCTGACAATTTATTTGGCGAAAGGTACCTCATCTGTTAGAAAATAACAATGACCCAATGATTACCCAAATCCTCGAAGAAGACGATAATCTTTTAGAGGGCGAACTGTTTTTTCAACAGGATGGGAACATTTGAAATCGAAGGTATTTGCATCTCTGGAAGAGTTACGTGAAAGAATTGTTCGAGAATGCCGTTTGTTGCCTCCAGATGCATTCAGAAATGTTCGTACAGCATTTCAAGACAAATTATACTACTGTATGGAAGTCGGTGGGGGTCATTTTGATCAATACATACGATAATTTAAACTACTTCTTTTATTTTTATTTCCCGAACCTAAAATAATAAAACAATTATTTCTCAGGAACGAATCGATAAAAGTTCAAAAAAAAATAAACAGTTTTGTAGCGAATTGAAAGACATTTCAAAAGATGTATCACTCGACCCCCCTTGCCATTTGAATTTTTTTGAGGGGGTGGCCGTGTAGGGTAGGTATCTCCAAAGTTATTCAGGGTGCCTACTTTTGGTTGGGACATACTGTATATTATTTAAACCTTTTTGTCATCGTACAGAAGGTACGAGAAATTTTTTATAGATGCAACAAAAAAAATCCGTGACATGGTTGAAAACACTATCCTTTCAAAACGTAGTACCACAGTTTCGCTAAAAGAAACAAAGTCTATAAATAGTTCATATCCAATAATCGTTATCACCCCTAAATAATAAGCTATATCTATAATTTTAATAAATTACTCCCAAGAGGGTGGAAGAAAGCGTATAATTGCAATAAAAACTCGTCGAATGATCAGCCGCTATGTTGTAGAAAGGAAGTTTTAAGTCTATATACAGTTCATATTGAATGGTAACTTAATAGACCGAGTGTTAAGGAAAACCCTGTCAATTAACGTGAAGCTTCAGTATTAATTTTCTATACGAGAATTTTTTAGTACAATTTTAAACTTATTTCTAAGATTAAATAAGACGTTGCTAATAAATTTTGATTATTTATAAATTGATGATTGTATACAAGATACTACAGGGCAAAGAGGTATATCATATTTGTATATTTTAGATGATCCATAAACTTTTGGCGGAAAGGAGTTTTTAAAATAGTTGTTTATCTGTTGGCTCATCTATGTATTCTATATTGAACATGTCTAATGTTATTAGTCTTATTTTCAGTAGGTTTTCATATCTTTTGTTAAAATCCTATAAGTAAGACTTAGTGCAGTAAAAAGAGATAAAAAAATAATGAGATATGCGTTTTGTAACAGCAAAATTATGATTTTATACATTCTGGGGTATCACCAGGAGTATATATCGTAGTTTTGGACTTCCAAAGCCTACTAAAGTATATAATATCTTTGACATTGTCGCATTTCAAATTTACTCAATTCTAAAATTAGTTACAATATTTGATATCTGAGTATACACAGGTTACAATTTATTTTTTAGTTAATCGATGACATTCAACGAATGTTAAGATATGTTTATCAAACAAATAATCCTATAACTCTTGTGGCTCAAACATCTGGCAATGGTGGAAACGAAGCCATGGTGACAAACCTTGCGGATCCAGGAGATACTATAATTGTGGCCACAGCAGGAGTTTGGGGGCTTAAAGTAGCAGACATGGGTAGAAGATACAGTAAGTTAAATTGAATATGTTTAATATAAATCAAACGTAATAAATACCTAAAAATGTTGTTTCCTATAGTTTTTTACACATTCTGAAAAATTCTCATTCCATCTTAAATAAATAATTTAAATTTGTCTTGATATTATCGATCTCTACGACTTCATCAGCATTTAGATATTGTATGACTGCCTCCACTTCCCTTTCAGTATTGCAAGTTCGTATTCGTCAGTCATGTTCAGATCGATCGAAAAGCTTTTCGTAGCTTTCCTTTTCAGTTCTTAAAGTACCGGTAGAGTTACTCAATTACTATAAATGTTCAAATAGGTTTAGGTTGAACTGTAACTTCAAATATGACAACATTTCTAGCAGGTAATGCCAATTCTTTATAAATTATTTGCTATCTTGAATCTAGTTGGCCATAAGATGCTTCTCTATCTGCTTCAAAAACGGATATGTTTTACTCAGATATTCCCGAACTAAAATATTATGGTGCATTGTGGGCAGAAAATCATCCCGTTAGCACGAACTCTCCTTAAATCTTGGCCCTGTTCAGAACTATTGGTTGCTTTAAAAGATCCAAAAGCTTGGAACTCCTCGGTGTGCCATCAAACTGAACTGATCATATTTTACCCCAACACACCACCCATAAATTTAAATTCTGAGGGTATTGAGTTGAAAGCATTTATTTCAAAATGTCTGTTCCCTTGATTACACGGCAAACATAAAGAAGTCTGTTTTCTGAGGCTTCACATATGTACTCCCATATATTTTTGTTCGCTGAACACAATCCCGATGTCAGTTTTACAAAATTAGGTCAGGATTTTTTGTTAACCACAAAATACAGGTTAAGACAGGCTTAAATAGGGTTTAGAATAAAACCTAAAGACGTTAGCTAGATAGACCATGTATTCTATGTATTTTTGACTGCTGAACGCGATCCTGATGTCAGTTTTGCTCCACAAGGTCAGATTTTTTTGTTAACCGTGAAAAACATGTTAGAACAGGCAAGAACAGGGTCTAAAATATTAATTAAAATTTTTAAATAAGTACACTCTATATTCGATGTATTTCTGACTGCTAAACACGATCCCAATGTCAGTTTTACTCCATCAGGTCAGATTTTTTTGTTAACCACGAGAAACCGATTAAAACAGCAAATATCATCGCTTGAAGACGGTAAAAATAACATTGCAGCAAACCCATTAGTTAAACCTGAAAATATATTACTGCCCCCACTCGATCTTAAACTTGATCTCATGAAGCAATTTGTGAAAGCTTTGATTAAAGAAGGAAAATGTGTTGAGTATATGGGAAACAGTTTCCACAGATTAGCGAAGACAAATTGAAGCAAGGCATTTTTAATGGTCCACAAATAAGGAATATGTTGAGAGATGAGAGATTCATCACTACAATGTCAGATTCGGAAAAGGGAGCTTGGCAGCGCTTTAAAGAAGTTATTTTTAGGAAACAATTAGAGCGAAGACTACAAAGAAATAGTCTAATGAATCTGAAACTACATTTCCTGCATTCTCATATAGGATCAGTTTCCAGAAAATTTAGGTGATTATAATGAAGAGCATGGTGAATGTTTTCACCAAGACATAAAAGAAATGTAGAGTAGATATCAAGGTCGATGGGATGTTAATATGATGGCAGAATACTGTTGGACATTGAAAAGGGATGTGACAACGAAAAGAATAAAACGAAAAAGAAAACGATTACGCAGATCATTTGAAGACAAAAGAGTACGGTACCACGGGAAAGGATTAATAAGAAGTCATACCTGATTGGTTAAAACTGGCATCGATATCGTGTTCGGCGGTAAAAGATATATCGAATACATGGTCTACTTATTTAATATCTTTAATTTTTATTTTAAACCCTACTCTGGCCTGTTTAAACCTGTTTTTTGTGGTTAACAAAAAATCCTGACATAATTTTGTTAAACTGATATCCGGTCAAAAATACATATGGGTATGTGAAACCTCAGAAAATTGACTTTAATGTGTGCCTGTGTTATTCTTCCTCTTATTCACAAAGTCTTGCCAGACGCTTTGTGATCCATGCATTACTCTAGATTGACTCCGCTTGCTGTATAGCACGTCCGACGGCACCATGCTCTCTGTTGCGATTTCCTGTTAGGCGTTAGCCAAGAAACATGTCATCAAACCAACGTCTTGGAGTACGTTTTCATAATCTCTTGTCATCTAGTTTTCCAAGATGTGTTAAAAAAAAATTGAGAATCTGGGAGAATACGGTGCTGGGGAATCGCTTTTGGGTATGCATTTCTTGGAAAATCGAACTATTAATACTATGGGCTGTCCAACAAAGTCACATTCTGCTGCCTTAACGGTTAATGTCTTAAATGTGTAAAGGATGTTGGAAAAAACTAGGGAATTAGAAAGTTTGATCTCTATGCATTTTGTAATATTTCTGTAATCCCAAAGGGCATAGCAGGATAAGCATGTAAAATCTGCCCCCAACGAAAATTTCGATTCTTGTCAACTATTTGGAGGGGCTTACCCTAGATAAAATTTTCCCAAAATTTCAACCATGTAACCGCCATATTGGAGGAGTGGTGGGGTTTTTTTGACTTTTGTTTTTTTCAATTTTTGCTGATACCGTTGTATGAAAAATCCCAAAAAATTCACAGTTGTTATTTACGTTATGGACTATTTACTCAATTTATTTCATAATTTTTTTATGCAAAATTCGCATAAGAAAAAAATTTGCAATTCTTTGCACGCAAATTTTTGGCACTTAAAAAAAGAAGGCCACTCTGGATTTTTTACCATAAATTGCCCATTTATCAAGGCCTATTCTCAAATTTTTTCAGATTTTTAAAAAATGTGGAATACAGCTAAAAAAACGAAAAACTGCAATACCGACGATTTTCATATACGCACCTCACTATGGCCGCATGTTTCGTTAACAAATAGGTATATTCAGTTTCTAAACTCCAATCGTATAACAATAAGCATGAGAGAAAGTAGTAAACGTAACATCTTTTTTGTAAAGAATTGTTCAAATAGGAGTTTGTAAAAAGACGACTTTTTTCAGTGTAATCGCTATTTATTATGTACACGCCGAGGTTGTCAATTTCAAGATACAGCAAATTGGTTTGCAACAAAACTTTACAATGCTTAATCTTCATCGCTGTTATCATTTATTACAGCGTTAACATTTTCAGATAAAAATAGTTTGCTCAATATCTCCGTCGGTCTTATGATTTTTGAAATATATGGAGCGTGTGATAAATAATAAATTACAGCAGCCACGTGCGAGCAGCATCCAATAGTACGATTTTCATTCGCGCATTCGCAGTAATGACGCTGGATACCTGAATATCCAATTGAATTTGGTTCATATTAAATGAATCATTTATATGTCTTACTTTTTATGTGCCTGGATCTCACTTCAATTTTAACGATGTTTGGAGTTTCTTTGACACAATTCATCCTGATATTATTATCTTCATCCATTATTTCTGCTAAGTATGATACCGCTTGAGTCAATTGGTATGAACCAGTGAATAAAATTTTTAAGTCATTTTCTGCCATCTCGGGAAAGTCCATAGTATCTGAAGAGCTCAAGTGTTTAAATGAGACTTTTCTCCTATTCCATCGTTTCTACTTCTTGAGCCAATGAATTCTGAACAGTTTTTTTGGATTCTATTTGCGTGAGTAATTGGTCACAAAGTTCCTTATCAGAATCCAAGCGTTTTCCAAACCTATTATTTAAAAAACTGGCGATTCGGCAATACGATTTAATTTTGGGTAATAATTTGTTGTCAACTTGTTGATGTAGAAGGTGGTACTTAATATTTATGTGTTGATACAACTCGTGAGAAAGGCATTTCAACAACTTCGAGACACGATTATTCAGGAACTTTTTCGTTCACAAAAAATGTTTGGTCTTTAGATGAAGAAGAGCAACTCGGTAAGTCTTCTACATTAGGTTCACTTTTTTTAAAACCTTTGCGATACGAGGACTTGCGATATTTATCGCATAATACGTTACCTACGGAGAATTTCTTCTGTAGTGTTTTGATCATATTGTCGACTTTAGTTTGCGTATTCAAAATCAATGTTCGGTCAGAAACTCGCCAAAGATGTTGTTCACAAAAACAGCACTTTACGTGTTTCACAGAACCTGATTCAGTCATTTTTAAAGATATAACGTGACCGCGTGTGACGAAAATCGAAACGGGCGTGACAAATACCGGTGTCGGACTGACTAGTCTTTCAGGTACCAGCCTCAATTTATATTGGTTGAAATGGAAAATTCGAGAATGGAAAGTTCCAGGTTTTTCGAGGAAATGTACGAACAAAAGGAATAATCTGGAAACTGTTAACTAAAAACTATTAACATATCCTATAACACTGGCAGACTGTTAAAAATGCAGTTATGACCGATGAAGAAACTGAAATATAAATAAGATAAATATTTGTTAACAAAACATGCGGCCAAACGATATCGATAGTGAGGCGCGTATATTAAAATCGTCGGTATTGCAGTTTTTCGTTTTTTTAGCTGTCTTCCACATTTTTTAAAAATCTGAAAAAATTTGAGAATAGGCCTTGATAAATGGGTAATTTATGGTAAAAAATCCAGAGTGGCCTTCTTTTTTAAGTGCCAAGAATTTGTGTGCAAAGAATTGCAAATTTTTTTCTCGTGCGAATTTTGCATAAAAAAATTATGAAAAAAATTGAGTAAATAGTCCATAACGTAAATAACATCTGTGAATTTTTTCGGATTTTTTCGTACAACGGTATTAGCAAAAATTGAAAAAAACAAAAATCAAAAAAACCCCACCACTCCTTTAATATGGTGGCTACAGTGTTGAAATTTTGGGAAAATCATATCCAGAATAAGCCCCTCCAAACAGTTGACAACAATCGAAATTTTCGTTGGGGGCAGATTTTACATGCTTATCCTGCTATGCCCTTTTGTTCAACTGACAAGTTGCCAATCTTGCCCTCTGTATTCTTCGCCAAATGTCACATTTGCAGTTTGTAGGTTGTTCACAAGAGCTCCAAGGTATACTCTCAGAGTCACTTATCTTTAATCTCAGTGATTGTCATTTGGTCGACCCACAATCAAAATTGTTATTTTGTTGTAATTTACGTGCTAGACAGGCTTCAGCCTGTCCAGAACACGTGCCTGTTTGATGCCTGTACCAACTTTACATTTGTCGCAGTGCAATAGCATAGTGAAAAGTGGAAAGCGTCAACGATAGCGAGGGCAAATAACAGTACTTTAAAGCAGGTGTAATGCAAATGATCACATCCTTCCCCTCAGAATTAATATCTTATTACATCACCGATCCCTATACCTCTAATAAAGAGTAAGGAGTTGTCAAGAGAAGACAGTCAGTCAGAGAAAACGAAATAGATGAAGATAGCTGTTAACTCCAAATTAAAGAGACACGACGTCCAGCGGAAACGTTTTCAGGATTTGTATGCATTAAATTGTTTTGACCGAGATTGCTGAAAGACTGGTTGCCTCCTAAGAATCGATGAGTGCTACGTCACGTGTAGCCCTCGATGACAGCCGCGTGTTCGTTTTAAAAAATAAATTATAGAAAAAATATTTCAAACTTATTGATTTACTTTCTGTCAATGAATAACTCTTACTAATAGAGTAAGGTCCGAGAGCCCCCAGACCTACGTCATTTTAGCAAGTCTAATATTTTGACAATAAATAATGTGATATGTGGTTAAGTACGTGTGCGTACTTGCTAGCTTGCGGGGCCCTTTTACAGGTAAAAGGTACAAAAGTTACATAAAACACATACTAGCCTAAGTTAAAGTATGATAGCTGGTTTTTATATATGTTTGGCAGAATACTGTCAAAAACCAACATTCATTATTGTCAGACACTTTCCGTGGGCCCTAACTTCCGCCAGACGCTTTAAAGCTGGAAGAATACCTAACTTAACCTAACAAAACATAATAAATTTTTTGTTTTGTTCTGTTTCAAAATAACTGGAATCATAACAAATAATTATTCACTTATGTGGCTATTTTAGTAATTTTGGGTATATTATTGTATTAATTGTGTTAATATGTGATTTACTTCAAACTATGGGCATCAATATTATTTTAATTTGTTTTAAACACGAAATAGTCATCTAATCTGTAGTAAAACTATATAAAAAACTGTTTTAAGACCGAAAAGTAAAATATTGTTATGAACTACACCCCCTTGGAACTGGAGATGATACGCTTATGCCTACTAATAGTGACTGGAAAGACTCTAGAAAGAGCCATGGACCTTTCTAGTGTGGTGGAAGAAGATTCTGGTTCAATCTAGAGAGTCAATTTCGGAGTATATAAGGCGCGATTACCAGCGCGGAGGGAGAAGTTTTAAGAAGGAAGTTTATTTTAAAAGTGACACGTTCGGTAAAAAGTGAGGTTAAATAAAAAGTAAATAAGGTTATTTTGAATGTTTGAAGTATTGTATAGTCAGTAAATTATTAAATAAAGTGTTAGTAGTGGTTTATCTCTTGTTGAAATTATTTAGAACCCACGGATTCATACAGGGTGTTTCCTAAAAGGTGAATAAACGCAACTATGTTATAATTTACTTATTCTGTATTTCTACCAATAAAACCTCTCTTTTGTCGACTCATCATTAACTATGAACTTTTAAGTTTTCGTACTTACATTGGTTTCTAATACAATGCTAATGGCAATATAGTTTTATTAGATTAGATGACTGTCGCTGTTTAAAACAATTAAATCAATATTGATGTCCGTCAATTTGAACCGAACTTGTAGACAGCCCATGTAAAGGCACTCTTAGGCCCTTTGGATTGATCTGGTTGCTTTCATAAGGTCTTAAAATAGTACCCCAAGTAACATATATAATTTAGGCTTGCTACTATAATGTAGGTTCCCAAATTTTTTTCTAGCTTTAAGCGTCTGGCGGAAGTTAGGGTCCCCGGAAAGTGTCTGGCAATAATGAATGTTGGCTTTTAACAGTATTCTGTCAAACATATACAAAAGCTAGCTATCATACTTAAACGTAGATGAGTAAAGTTTTTATATAACTTTTGTACCTGTTACCTGCAAAATGGCCCTGCTATCAAGCTAGCAAATAGGCATACGTTCTTAACTACATATCACACTATTTATTGTCAAAATATTAGCTTTGCTAAAATGGCGTAGATCTGGGGGCTGTGGGATCTTGGTCTATAATGGGCTTGTTCAGCATTTTTTTTTATTTCATAAATCGAAAGTGCAAGTATAAATTAATGGATCTGCAAAAAATCAGAATCTTATTCGCACGTTTAGTATCTTAAAAACTATTACAAATATCTATCTCGCGAAAATGGGGCGTGTCCAGGCGCTACGTCACTATACGCATAGACTCGGCGATCTCAATAGACTTGATGCTCCTTATTGGTTATAATTATAAGTGTTTTCGAAGTATTGTTTGTTTTGCTTACTACTTGACAGTAGGGGAGTACAATTTGGTGAAATGTCAAAAAATTACAATTTTCTCTCGCTCCTGCCAGAACGAATTTTCAATTTCGACCCTGCAATTTACGATTATAATTCATCGCCGACCTTCTCCTTTCCGTAGACACATAGAACGAACTTCCACTCGACGTATTTATTTAATTACCAGCGTTTAAAACTTCCATGTTTTTCGACATTTCAGGTTAAATTTGAAAGGTCCCAGAAAGCCATTTTTCTTACGTCACTTGCGTATAGTGACGTCACAAATAAGCGCTTGGTTTTTGCAACTATTACTAATTTCAACTCCTTATATCTCGAGAACGGAAAAAGTTAATAATACGAAATTTTAAGTGTATAATGAGAATATCGAGTACTATATGAAAAAGTATAAAAACCATATAAAAAGAATATCATGGAACAAGCCCATTAAATAGATATCTAATATATGAACGTAGGAATACTTGTGGCTTCATGTGATGTATGTTACCAAGCAACCTGTTTCTTTAGTAATCTTGTGTTTTGACAATTACCTGAGTTTGGTCGTTTTATTAGGGCAGTTCTGTCGATTTTTCACAGTTGGCCTGTTTCTCTTATTTTATCTTTGCGTCTGATCGACACATTGAGGCACTTGCTAGATGATTCTAATGTATGTGGCTAGGGCAATGGCGCCATTACTAAAAGATCAATGGTCTTTAGCCGGCTATATGATCTCGTTAATTCTTTAATCCTTGCCTCTAACTTGTTGTAAATGAACTTATTCTTACTTTAACAGATCTTAATGTTGTGGAACTGACCAGGGAGCCAGGTGAAGTTTACACTTTCGAAGAACTCGAGGAACAAATAGTTAAACACAAGGCTGTAGCGTTATTTGTAACACATGGGGAATCATCTGGTGGAACATTGCAACCTCTTGATGGTCTAGGAGACATCTGTCATAAGTAAGGAAATATTTATTCTTTAAAAAAACAGTTTACTTATTAATTTATAGTCGTGGCGAATATTATTAACAAGAAAAATATATACAGAAGTCTTGTGACAGTGCGTGGACTGTCAATATCTCCTCAATCGTTGGAAATCTCGAAAAATGTTTCGGATGAAAATTAAAGTAAATCAGGGGCAGCATATTTTTAAATCAACACAGTGTTTCATATAGTGGTGGCAAGCTAACTCTTTTTAAATGGCACCATTTAAAAAAAAATGTAATCGAAAGAAGTAGCCACTATGGATTTCAGCGTGCAGATAATTGATTGTTGAAACACTTTAAGGAAAAATATACAGGGTGTTCCATTTCAAAAATATAAACAGTTTAAAAATGTAAAAATTTGAATAATAGTGGAGAATACCTTATAGAACTAGGTTCTACTTTGAAAGGCCTGGAAACTAGTACATGGTTTTTACTAACATTCAGACTGAAGCAAATCATCAAATTCATGAAATTACGCTTTTTGCAGATTTTGTTCTTTACCGCTGCAAATGCATTTTTTGTTGGTAAAAATGGAATAACGTACAACGCCGCAGTGTAACTGCAAATATGATACATGCATAAATAGAGAATTAAGAGTCAAATGTAAATATACAAAAAATAAATCCAAGTATTACCTTGCTACTACCATGTGAAACATCCTGTACATTTGAAAATAATTATGAAACATCCCATTCTTGATCATCTACAATTTATTTCAAATTGCAAATGGTTGAGGAAATATTGACCGTTCACGTAACTCACCCTGTATGTCGTCAGCACTCTGTACATAAAATATTCCACAACAGATTTACTAAAATATTCAAAAATGTTATTTTTAGTCCAGATGTTTTAGACTTTTGCCCTTCAAAAAAAAATCATAGATTTCGAAATCCTTGCAATCATCGGGACATTGGAAATGATAACACCATATATAAGGTTATTCCCTTGTACAAAAAAGGTAAAAAAGTTAATGTTGAGAATTATAGACCAATTTCATTGCTTAGTTCTATTTCGAAAGTCCTTGAGAGAATTGTGTTCGATCAAATAAATAATTTTTTAACAACTTTTAATATACTCAATACTCAATTATATAAGTTTTTGGATGGTAACAAAAAAACCCTAAGTCTTTTTATGGACTTAAAGCAAGGCATTTGACCTAGTCAATCACGCCTTGCTTAAGAAGAAACTAAATGTTTTTGGACTGCGAGGAAAAATAAATGATTGGTTGACATCCTACTTATATAATAGGAAACAAATTGTAGATATTAACGGTACCTATTCCCACGAATCGTATGTTAATGTCGGTGTTCCTCAGGGTTCCATTTTAGGTCCCCTATTATTTTTAATTTTACTTCCACATCCACGTAGTGGATTGGAAGTATAGTAATCGCAAAAAAAATTTCAAAAAGTTTTATTCGTGAAATAGGTTTAGAATGTGATGAAACGTCGAGATTTTAAATTTGAGAGAAAAAAAATTTCTGTCTGTCTGTCTATCTGTCTGTCTGTCTGTCGGCCTGTCTGTCTGTCTGTAACTTTTTTGTCCGCATGTAATCTGTAATCTGTAACTGCGTTGGTACTGGCTGCAAAATATCATTCCTCCTAATCCACTGCTCAGAACCAATGTCTTTTCCCAACCATGTTTAAACTTGATAATACACTCTAGACAAATTGCCGTTGAGCTGCTGAAGATGTTGGAGGAAGTGATCATAATTTTACAGCTGTAGAAAGTTTTGTAGATTTGGCAAATATTAAATATCGCCGTATCTCCAAAACGGTTAGGCGTACGAAAAAAATGTATAGCCTTTAAGATAGAGAATTTACAGGTGTACAACTTTTATAATAGGTGTTGTTCTCGTTTGGGCCATAAAAACTGAATTAATCGCTAATCCGCGGTTCCCGAGCTTCCGACGCGGTTTTCACGAATCCAGGTGTATCGTGGCGTAACTTCAAAGTGTTATTCATGACGTCCAAAGGGACATAATAGAATTTTTCGTAGGGCACAATTTTAGCGCAGAGATCAATTTTACAGCTAAAACGCCTGAAGTATTTGGGCATTTAGCAGATAACTATCATACTGTCGCGTGTTTCCACTGCTTATGACACCAGCCGAGGGTTCCAAACTTATAACAAGAGATAAACACTAACATCCTTTATAGAATAACTGAAAACTGCGCAATAATTTTATTAACTAAAATACACTTTTACTGACTAAATTAATCTTTAACAAAGTTTATTACTTGATATTTACACTCTACTGTTTACTTTATACAACTTCGAATATTCTAACCTTAATTCATTTCAAGACTTCCTTCACACGTATTTACATTAGCTTATATACTCTACAAATTGCCTCTAGAACCATCCACACAGCAATATAGAATGTATGAATCTCGATCCACTTCTATAAGTTTCTAGCTTCTAAACACCGTACTACTAGTGTCTAGGAGATGGCTTGCATGAATACAGTTGTGGAGACATGGTATTTCAGTTGCCTACCACCATTGATAATTAATTCCGGCATATCTGTCATGAGCTACCAGCCCCTAGGGGCCGTAAGCGCGTAACAATACCCCCAATATCTAATATCCACTATGAAAAGACAAAATATTACCTTTTCTTTACATATTGTTTATCTAATTTTAATCAACGCTAGTATACTAATTAAAACCACTCTGAAAATATAAAAATATATAGCATTGTGTCTTGGGGGGGGGGATGGATCCTTCGGTGCTGTCGTACCTCTGAAGACGTAATTTCCATAAATACAAAAACTCTTGAACGCAACAGTCGAATACCAACACTCGATGTGGATTTCGTCAACCACGTTGACATTATCAAGAGACGAAAGTCACTATCGATCTCAAGAGAATATGTGGATATTTTTATTTTCTTAGTCGTTTATATCAAATTAGTAGAGATTATCGGCAGACTGTCTACTAGCACCGCACAGTGGGAAAAATATGCCCCTTTTTGGACAAAAATCTGCCGACAGTAGATATATCAATCAATTTAAATTGAAAAGAATGGAAAATACCCTTAAGACATTGTACTTAAGAGTAGTCCTGTGGCAAAGTGCCTTTGAGTTAACCTAACCGTTTTAAGGGGTTAAAGTAGGAGTTGAAAGTTTAAGGTGGTGAAAATTTAAATGAAATAAACTTTCTTGAAGGTTTCTTGATGTTGATCTCATCTTTAATCTTACTCGAATCCTATCGATCCCTCAAAGGAACGAAAACCCCAGGGGTTGCTCTAAAAATTACGATATTCTAAATACTCGTCATCAGTTGCGTTTGGACTTGTAATTATTATTTTACTGATAGGTAAAAATAAGGATAGTTTTTTATCCACATTATTTTATTCCTATGCATTCAAACTAACCTAATTAACAGCTTTAAACCTAATATATCCTAAAAGTGAAAACTTGTATGTATTAAATAAGTCATAAACCTAAAACTTTTAATTCGAATCTCTCATCTGCGATTTTTAAGTTAGGTTAACTCAAGGCTACTTTGCCACAGCATTACTCTAAAGTACAATGTCTCAAGAGTATTTTCCATTTTCTTAAATTTAAATTGATTGAAATATCAAATCCAATCAATTGCAACTTAGAGTAGGCGTGCGACAAGGGTCGGTCTTGGGACCACTACTGTACATACTTATGTTAACAACTTTTGTACTACAAATTCCGTTATTTTTGCTGAAGATACTTCTTTACTTATCACAGCCCAAAGAACTGCTGATTTAGTCTCAAAAGCATATGCACAATTAGGCAGTGCTCACGATTGGATTATCGAAAACAGGCTTATACCAAATATCAATAAATCCATGTTTATTCAGTTTAATACCAGTAAAATTAATGTTAACCAGAGCCTCGTAATAAAGTCCAATAAAAGATCCGAGTTCCACACACGAAATTTTTAGGGTTGCACATTAGTGAGAACTGTACTTGGGCTGTACATATAGACGAAATCTGTAAAGAAATAGCTCCAATATGTTTGTATAAGTCAATTACGGTGGATAATTAGTAAATCAATATTAATTGCATATACTATTACGCATATTTCGAGTCCACTATTAATTACGCCGTAATTGCTTGGGGTTCGTCACCTGATATGCTGAGGGTTTTTAAATTGCAGAAGAGAGCTGTGCGCTTAACAGCGGGAGTAATCAGGCGAGCTAGTTGTAGAGACATTTACAAGCAATATGAAATACTTACGCTGCCCTGTTTATTCCTCCTTGGTCTTTTGATATATGCCAGATCACAATTAAATAATAATACTATTAATGTAAATCATTCATATAACATTCGAAATAATCACACCTTAGAAATTCCGTACCTCAGGCTAACATTATATCAATATAGCCCAAATTATCTAGCATTAAAGTGTACAATAAACTACCCAATTCGTACAAGTCTATAGATGAGAAACATTTTAAAATAAAAATAAGGCATTTATTGAAAGCCAAAGCTTACTATTCTGTACCTTAATGATTTTATAATATTTACATTTTGTATCATTTAATTTTAATTTGTAATATGTGCTGTATATTTTAATTTTTTTTATCACTCATATCTGTCTGTTTATGTATATTGACACTGTTCATTTATATTTATATTTAATCTGATACTTCAGATATTATTTTGACCTGTCCTATATCATGTAAATGATCGCTTGGATGAGTAAATTATTATTATTACTATTGTTATTATTATTATTCTTATTACTGTCGGCATATTTTTCCCATTGTGCGCCGCGGCGCAAATTTTCTCCGGCACGGTAGCTCAGTCGGCTAAGAGTCCTAGTGACGAACCCGCTTGGTCAGACTGCCTAATATGTATTGGGTTTGATCCTCAACACCGACACTAGCAATGTTGGTAGGTAATGGATGTTGTCTGCGTTTTTTCAAATGTGTAATGCCCTTCCGGACAGCTTATGAGAGGCTTTGGATTTGGGGGTTGGCTACTACGTATGGTGTTTATGTTTATAATTGTGCAGTGACTTTTGTATCGTGCTCTATACGTCGATTAATTTTTTTATGATTTCTTGAATAAATCACACATTGTATATTTTTTGCAATTGTTATTAATCGTAGGTACATAAAATTTCTTACAAAGTAAATGCAATTTTCATAAGCGTTATATTTAATTATTGTGTTCGAGGCCGTTGAAAATTATCGCCAAAAAGAGGCTAATTATTCAAATTTTTCAAATGTTAAAAATCAGTCTAGTAGAAATAATCGTTAACTGATTTTGGATTGAAAAATATCTGCCAAAAAGTTGAAAATAGATTTTAAAATGACTGCCAACTTTCAGCCCAAAGAAAAAAAAAGAATGCTGGGTTTTCCTAATAAGATGGCTCTACTTCCGGCCCGTCATTTTGAATTTCCCCTAATTGGACATCGGACTCGTTATTAGCGACCACGAAAACCTCTGAGTTCCCACTTTCAGCCCCAAAACGAAAAATGTACGAGTCTTTCCTGAGAAATTGACTGTACATCCGCTCCGCAATTTTGAATTTCCTCGGATTCATGATCAGCGACCTCAGAAACCCCCGAGTATTTTCAGCTCAAATACGAGTTTTTCCTGAGAAATTGGCTCTACTTCCGGTCCGCCATTTTGAATTTACTAAATTAGACCTCGTACCTGTACTCCCGAGTACAGGTTTTTAAGACCAACATATCCATTCTCATACATATTTTTTTTTTGAGAATGGCCCGATTTCCGGTCCGCCATTTTAAACTTCTCAAATTGGGCCTCAGATTCGTGATAATCGATCTAGAACACTCCCAAGTAGAAATTTTTAAGTCGCAATTTTCGTTTTATTTTTTTTATTGTCTTAATTTTTGGGCTTAATTCCCCATTTTGTCCCTCCGCAAAGATGTTAGTGGTGACGAATGATCCTGAGGGTTCAAGGAACACAACGTAGAAGGAATTTTTAAAATCCCAACTTTTAGACATTTGGCACTTTTTTCCAGCTTATTTACTGGAATACCACTAGACAAAGTTCCTAATCATCTCATACATAACTGACGAATACATAATGCTCATTAATACATGCATGCATTTTTTAATGATAAGAATTATTACCACATAAATATGTTTTTAACAGAGTAAATCTCTTAATTCTTATTTGTTTACTTTTTGATGTCTTAGTAACATAATGTATTTGATTAGCTTTAATTTTGTAAATTTTATTAAGTAATTAAACAACTTAACTCCGACGAAAGGGATCACATTTTACTAGAGATAACAAACGATTATTATTACGGTTTACTGTCGAAATAAACTATTATTACTGGTTAGTATAATATAAAAAATATAATATACACTTCAGGTTGTATTTGCGAAGATTATAATAATAATATTAACTAGAGTAAACATTACACTCTTCGGTGGTTTATTGAACTTTTCATATACTTAATTGTTGAACAATCTATGGGATACTCTTCTCAGTTTTATCGTAAGGCTCTTTTTGTTTAATTAAAAAACCTAAAAAATACATTTTTTACAATTTAGGTAACTTCTTTATTTACCGACCGATTTTATAAGCAATGACACAATTGGAGGTATCTTTCTTAAGTTATCGTGCTAACAAATAATCGTGACAGAGAGACGGATGGACATTTTGAAAGTTGTTCAGAATTCGATCAACAGCACACTTTTAAACATTTTTCTCTACAAGTGATATTACTGGTTTTAGAAATGTGCCGATAGAATGCAGTAAATGCTTTGTTTTGTATTTGCCAAGAGTATAATAAGTATATAAATACGAATTTAACAAAATAAATAAGATAAGAGAAAATCGCAGAAGAATATACACAACAATCAACGCTGTAATCTTACTATAAATCCGTTTAATTAATATCCATTTTTTCTGAGCTATGGTATGCATTCCATTTACTTGCTTGTATTACTGGTTGAGTGATACGTTTGCTAAAAAATTATCAAAACGTTAAATTACACAGGTTTACAAAATAAAAAAGTTGTCTGGATCTGGGGTCAGACCATGCGTTTCTTATGTATTTTTCGACGCTGAATTCGAATCTGTTTTTAGTTTTGCTCTATCGCGTCAGGATTTTGAGATATTCTAACCTAAAACTTAGACATATTTGAGGTTATGTAGTTTTGAGATTTTTTTTTCTCAAGAAACCATGTATGGGATCTTAAAGTACGAATCTTTCTCTTTAAGATTCCGTAGAGTTTGCTCAAATATCTTTTTTTTTCGCTGAGATATCGAATTTTAAAATTGTCTGTTCATATCATATCTTTCCCAATACATTTAATTAGTACGGAAACCTCATGGTCATTATTTGAATTGCAATATCTCGGCGAAAGAAAAAAGATATTTGAGCAAACTCAGCGGTATTTTAAAGGTGAAGACTTGTACTTTAAGATTCCACGCATGGTTTCTTGAGAAAAAAAAATCTCAAAGCTACATAACATCAAATATGTCCAACTTTTAGGTTAGAATATCTAAAAATCCTGACGTGGTAGAGCAATACTAAAAACAGATTCGAATTCAGCGTCGAAAAATACATAAGAAACGTATGGTCTGACCCCAGATCCAGAAAACATTTTTCTGTTTGTAAATCTGTGTTATTAATCATAAATGCAGAAATAATCAAAGCTATCAAATTAGACATATTTAATTATTTTATTGTTATTACTTCTTTGTTTTAGATACAATTGTTTATTAGCAGTAGATACGGTCGTATCATTGGGTACTGTGCCATTATTTATAGATAAATGGAAAATAGATGCAGCCTGTGGAGGCAGTCAGAAAGGACTGGGAGCTCCTGCAGGAATGGCTCTTCTCACATTTAGCCATAAAGCACAGTAAGTAAATCGTACTGTAAAAAACCTTGATTTTCAAGTAAAAACACTTTCAAAGCATCTGATTCTTTGAAACTAGAGATTCAAAAATAGACCAGCAGGATAATGATTGAAGAAGCCATTGTTGTTTTGGTGTAATAAAAATATTAAATGTTTCCTCTTATTATTTATTATTCACGTCTGGGTAGACGTTGCTTCAACGCATTATTCAATTCAGTTTTTAATAGCCTAAATAATATTTCTGTTTTCAGCGAACGTATGTTGGCGAAAAAATCCCCCCCGCCTTATATATTCGACATGTTATCCCTGGCTGATGCTTGGAAATGTTTTCCTAGACCCTATAAGTAAGTACAACTTTGAACTTATTAACGAGTAATTGTAGGTATATATAATTTCCCCTGTAGCACAAACTGATTGGACCAATATAGGATTCACATATTGGGCCAATATACCGAACGTCACATTTTTGCAATAAATGTCCAATATTGCAATCACATATTGATGTCATATTATATACCAACATTGGTGTTATATAAGATAGAATAGAATAACAATATAGGTGCCATATTGGATATCAATATTGGCATTATATTGGATACCAGCATTGGCGCCCCATTGCTACACACTATTTAAAATATATGGAGTGTGCCGAAATTCCCACATTTCCCTTTAGACACTGATGCTACATGCAAAAATAGTAAGAAAATTTCCTGTGTATGGAAATGTTTCCTAAGGAAGTTACAACCCTCAGAGGATGGCGCCTAAGTATACGTTTTTACTGCATTTATTGGGACGACCTTTTGAGACTTGGTTCACTATTTTGCATTATTAAGGCTTATTTCTGCACACTAGTAACCAAACCTAATTTTATTCATAGGCGGAGAAACGAGGGATAGTCATTTGTCTCATTTCTTTATAACAATATTTCGTTTAAACTACTTTCCCTTGAAAACGGAAAGTCATACATCTAATTATATAGATAACCTTCTTTATGTATTATCCTGGGAATCATAATTAAGTCTTAAACAATTAAAAATGTAAACCCGAAAAAAGGATAACTATCCCTCGTTTCTCCTCCTATGAATAAAATAAATTTTGGTTGATATTGTTCAAGAATAAACCTTTATAATGTAAAATCGAGTTTCATAAAGTTAGGTGCCATCCTCAGAAAGACCATTAAGAAGCATTTTTTACTCCTCTTCATAGTTTAATTTCTTTATAATTCGTAAGTACGGCAAGACTACGGTAACCGTGGCTCCACCTATTGATGGTGGTTTCTTGTAGAACTTCATGAAATAACTTAAAAATAAAGAATAATATTTTTTGATATCTCGCTTAGTTTTTGAGACATCGAATTTCAAACGTCTAGAATGACATTTTACATTTATTTACGAATTATAAAAAAATATATAAAACTGAAAAAAAAAACTAAAAAAACAACAGCAGGCTAGTTTACATCGAAGGCGGTAGGGGATGATAATGGAAAAAAGTGGAGGGAAAGTGTGGAAATACTATGGAAAATGCGAGAATAGTGAGAGGTGGTGGGAAGGTAGGGGGACAGTGCCTATAATGGAAATTGGGGAAAATGGTGTAAAGGTGGAAAACATTCTAGAAGATGATGGGAACACGTACATGAACGAATGGTTAAAGTAAAATGATAATTGAATTCCTAAAAGTAATAAAGGAGTTATATTTTTTGTCCAATATTCAGAACTAATATCAGTTTCTACAAATTGAGCCAATGTTGGTTAAATAATATTAATATTGAATCTGATGTGCCAATATTGGTAAAATGTTGGTTATATCTTGGGTGGTTTCTTGTAGAACTCCATGAAATAACTTAAAAATAAAGAATAATATTTTTTGATATCTCGCTTAGTTTTTGAGACATCGAATTTCAAACGTCTAGAATGACATTTTTTGAGAGGCCTATAAAGTGACATTAATAACTCCGAAAGAAGGATGGAGGTATAGTATTTACGAATTATAAAAAAATATATAAAACTGAAAAAAAAAAACTAAAAAAACAACAGCAGGCTAGTTTACATCGAAGGCGGTAGGGGATGATAATGGAAAAAAGTGGAGGGAAAGAGTGGAAATACTATGGAAAATGCGAGGATAGTGAGAGGTGGTGGGAAGGTAGGGGGACAGTGCCTATAATGGAAATTGGGGAAAATGGTGTAAAGGTGGAAAAAATTCTAGAAGATGATGGGAACACGTACATGAACGAATGGTTAAAGTAAAATGATAATTGAATACCTAAAAGTAATAAAGGAGTTATATTTTTTGTCCAATATTCAGAACTAATATCAGTTTCTACAAATTGAGCCAATGTTGGTTAAATAATATTAATATTGAATCTGATGTGCCAATATTGGTAAAATGTTGGTTATATCTTGGGTGAAAATATTGAAAATACAGCTGATAATCATATAGGTACAATATTGGTTAAACCTGGCATATATTGGCCCAATATACAATATAGGTAACACATTGTACCTTGTACCACATTGTATCTTGTGCTACAGGGCTTAGTGAGAATGAAGAAAATGTCTAATTCATATAATAATTCTTTTTTATTAATGTGCCACTGATTTCGTAATCAAGAATGCATCAAATATGTGGCATACTTATCTTTTATGTATAAACTGGTAGTAGTAAATGAAAAATGAAATTATTACAAACAAGCTTCGCCGATTTACTGCACTTTTTATATAATTGTTGCACATTCGCAATCTTTTTGTAAGTAATATTGGTTTTAGACATTTTTTGTTCAATTACAAAACATTTTTTTTATTTAAATAATTAATAACTTTTTTATTTATTGATCAATTTTGTTAAAAAAACTCTAGCTAACACTAACTTACTGTCCCAATTTCAATGCAATCGGACTTTTAGTTCTTAAGTTATCGTGCTTACAAGAAACGTAGTGGACAGACATTTTGAACATTTTTCAGAATTCGATCACCAACACAGTGGTATCAAATTTTTTTCTCTACGAGAAATATTACCGGTTTTAGAAATGTGCCGATCGAATGCAATATACACTTCGTTTTGTATTTGCGAAAAGTATAATAATACTACAGGTTTTTAATTTTTGTGGTGAACTTACGTTAGATTAATCTTCTCAAAGTATATTCATTGAGAAGGTTAATTTACTTTCATGACTATCGATGTATTGATATATCAAATACAGTTGGAACTTTTCTAAAAAGCCCTCTCTAAATCAAGTCTAACAGCATTGAAGACTTTTGGGTTATACACAGTTTGTTAATTTGAGGTCGTTGACCTGGTGTCTAGGTGAATCTTTTCAAATAGGTCCAAGAAATTCAAAATGGCTGCGAGTGTTCGCAGTTTTGTGAAAAAATTGGCTCGTAGCTCGAGAAATGTAATAGATATGAAAAAAATACGAGATCAAATTTGTAGAGCATGGGAATGCACAAAGGCATTCATGAAGCAAGAATATACTTTCCTTTTGACAGGTTTATAGAAGCCTATAAATATGATTAAGCCTAAAATGATAAATACAGATACTGTGAAAAGTTAGTTAGAAACTTATATGTTCTAGCTTTCTTTATACAAAATACTTAATAGTAACCAGTAACCAGCTGTCAACAAAACTAATAAACACACCAATAAAATTAAAAATATTACCAGCTATAATATTTTGTCGAGATTTCTGTTAGAAAAAATTTATCATAATATCAAGGAATATGGCCTAGGTTGTTGCCGCTGTATTCTGTGAATTGCCGTAAGTTAATAAAGTTAAGTTGCAGAATTACACAAACATGTCTTCTTAATAAATCTTGATTGAAATTCTATAATACAATTAAGATAAGTTGCGGAGTTTCACAAGGGTCTGTTCTTGACCCAGTTCACTTATTGCTGTATATAAATGACTTGTCATCTCGGCTATAAGGATAGAAACTCCTCAAAGGCACAAAGGTACTTTAGGTTTCGGAGGAAGCTGAAACCTTTTGTGTGACGCTGCCTCTGAGTGTCACACCACTCATGTTATTGATATTGGTGATGTATAAGTTGCCCTTTCAAAAATGGCTGCTAGAATATTTTTATCTACCATGGCGACATCAGCATTAATTGAAAGGCTACTTTCAAAAGCCCTCTTTCATCGATAAAAAAAACCTCGAAAGCTTCTGAACGATAATGACTCCACGAGACTGCTCTGCTTTGTATGAGTTATAATTTTAAATACAGTTTTAAATTTGTCTTTCTATGATTTTTATTTGTTTTGTTTTTATTTTAATAATAAATAATCTACGATTTCCATCGAGAAATTATCAGGAAATCTGGAACATCTAACAAGAAGTCTTGATTCCTGATACAACCACTCCTGTCTTGTAGAAATCTCGAACCTTTATTATTTTCTTGATTTTTTCTTGATTTCAAGACAAGATCAAGGAGCACTCTTGATTTAGCAAGCTACTACACATAGTGACTCAATCTCTACTTGCTTACAAGGCACCATGTATAAAATAATATATAATATGGCCATATATCTTCAGTTATTATATTCATATTCGATATCAAATTTTCAATATCGCCAACCTCAACTCAGAACGCGAGATAGGAATTGTATTATATTTACACGTTATACTTATATCCGTACCGCCTGATTCAGGATTCACAATCCTGGGCTTTGAATAATCGACTCTTAAAGTTTTGACGGCTTAATAATACCTTTTCCTGTGATACGTTGGTTATTGGACTTTTAACACAAAAATACAGAGGAATTGTTGTGAAATTATTTCATTATATTATGATTAATACATTTGCAATTTTCCATGTAATTACTATCTGTTTATTGTAAAATGATGCAACTTAACGAATGTTATGGGTTAAAATTATTCTTATAATTTATTAGTAATTATCAACTCAAGCATTAACATATTTATAAATATAAATTTTTATTTATTAAACGCTAATGTCCAGTCCATTAACTTAGTACATTTAATTCTGTTAATATTGACATGTTAAAGTGGCGATATAATAAATACAATTAAGATGTCCATATCTTTATTTTATAATAGTCTTCACAGAAAAGGAAGATTATATTGTATTTGGCAATGACTTTTTCCAAACTGTAAAGGTCGCTTGTGAATAAAACAATTCTACTGGTATTTTCTTTTATACCGTATTATGCCACACGTATTTGAAAATAGCGTTATTTGAAGAATTTGGATGATTCTCAATTTCTTGCAAAATTCTTGAAATATAAAATTTTTTTGAATGTAGGTCAATAAACCTTAATTCAATCTGACAAAATTATCTTTAATATGCTTCTTGGTATGTCTCGATCTGATATTTCTAGATGAAATTACAGCCCTTCCGAGTGGTAAAAATCACTTTCACTGTAGCCTAGGCGGTGGTGTAGCTAATTTTGTCTATAAATCTCAAACATGTTGGGAGGCAGATGATTAATTTTTTAATGAGTTCTCTGAAGTAATAAGATCATCTAAAGTTTGCATGATTTCCAGACCTGCAACATTAAAAAAAAAACTTTTTTTTCGGTATTTTCAAAATTTTTAACATGAGTCGATGTATGGAAAAAATAAAAAAATATTTTCAAAAAGAGCATATATTTCTAAGCAAAAAATATCTCTCTAAATTTCTTTATTAAAGTTACAGGTTTTCCGTAAAAAAGATTATTGAAGTAGAAGTACTGGAGCAAACGACATGCGAATTTACTCTTGTCGTGCTATATTCCCAATATATTACCCCAGGTATAGTTGCCTTCATTCGTTCAGTGCAGGTAAAACAAGCTGTAAAAACGGACCATAAATTTGGCTCGTTAAGATAATTGATGTCTCACAGAGCCGTACTTAAAATTTTTGTGCACACTGAAATTTAAATCTGTTGAGCAATGATGAATTTTCAGTCTAAATTAGAATTATCAAATATTCTCTTAGCGGAGCATTTTATGTCCCGTCCAAACAATATGAGTACGCTTTTAATTTAAATCCTAAACTTAGCATTTTTTCGGCAGAGGCAGCAACTATTTTACATGCTATAGAATGGGCAATTTCTGAACAGTTCACCCAAGTTGTTATATGCTCAGATTCGCAATCAGTTTTAGAAAAATTATGTAATTTTCCTGGTCTTAACTGTTTTTGTCCCAACTCGTTCATAGTAAAAATTATGGAACAATTATCCATTGCTTCCCTAGGGAATATAAACTTCCATTTTATTTGGGTAAAAGCCCATGCTAATATACCTGGAAATAATAAAGTTGATACGATAGCAAGGAACACTAATATCGGTACTACTGAAATGGACTTTACTGCAGTCATCGCCAATTTTTATCCCGTTGTCAAAAAATACCTCTGGCATAAATGGAATCAATATTGGCAGGCATATGGTGTACAAACTAATACCTATTATTACAACATTCACCCAAATATTCCTACGTCACAATGGTATCATAATTGTCACCTTAGTAGAGAAACCATATCTACCATAAGTAGAATTAAACTTAATCATGGTAAATTTCCCGCTCACCTATATAAAATTGGAGTACGTGAAGATCCACACTGCCCCTTTGGCGCATTCGGTGATATTAATAATATTATATTTAATTGTCCATTAACAGAACCTAAAGCAAAACATTTTCTTAAATTCCTGCATGATAATCATTTTATTTCACCCATATGGTTACCATATTTTTTAAGTCTAAAAAATCCTGATTTAATGAAAAAACTTGTCTCTTCTTTTTTGACGCCAACATTGACATTTAGGTATCTTACCCAAAACCCTTGTTTCATTCCCTTTGTTTATTAAGTCCTTCAACCGTGGCCCACCTGTGTTTGTCTTATTAAATGCCCTGAAAGGCCCCTGGGCGAGAAGTGAGTCGTCCTTGTTTGAATTCCTTACAAACCTTCCTTTCTTATAAATGAGTAGCGCAATAATTTTTTATTATTGTCATTTTTTTTATCTTATTTTACTGTTGATTTTTTTTTACTTATAAAATTTGCTAAGTTGTTATTTTAAGTAATTTTCTATTTTATTAATTTATAATACATATTTAGTCTCGGTAACGGTTACCTTGGTATTTCTACATTACGGTGTAATATTTTATATCCTCTAATCCGGTTTATTTTTGTCACATAGTAGGTAGTTATATGTTTCGTGGCCAACAACACTTTGCTTGTAAGGCCAATAATCGGAAGAAAAAAAAAATTCTCTTATTGCTCAGTTTCGGCAATAATAATTTAATCTATTGAATTATTATTGTTGTCAAGCAAGGACCACGAGGAGATACGAGCAATTCCTTGCCGAAACATGTGGGTTTAGAGTTAGGTGATTGCTATTTTTATCAATAATCCTAACTTGATCTATACTGACCCAATAAATAATTCAATTCTAGAAAACAAATAAGTAAACAATTGTTAAATATATAATTCAATTCTAGAAAACAAATAAATAAGGACCAAATGAATAATTTAGATTCTAAAGAACTTCGAGCAACTTCAAAATTTTTTAATGCGTTGCAAATATTCATTCATGACGCCACAGTACAATTCTGTACTCAAAGCCGCAAGGCGGGGGAGCTAATAAAGTAAAGTAAAGTACAATTCTGTAGCTTTTCATAATACTTGCTTTTTTATTAATCACTTTAAACTTAAATCCTATTTTTAATCGCCATCGCCTAAGTGTTTGTTCACTAAATGACACTACACCTGTTGTTCTCAGTTCCATATCCATATGTACTGATTGTACTGTTGGTATCTCATTTTCCTTATACTTACTGTAAATTAAATCTCTTAACAACTTCACGACAGACGAATCTATTGCTCGTGATTTTTGATTATATGGTCCTTCCTTAATTAATTTATAAATGGTTTGTTCTGGAATTTATGTTAAGTAGGTGGGTTTTTCCACAGCTTCGGTTTCTCCTTCACCTTCTTTTATATTTTTACAAACATTTAAAACTACTTTTTGGGTATGTTCACATAGATGTTGTCTAGAAATTTTCTCTGTAATTTGCGAGCTGTTAATAATCCCCATACTTTCATGTCATTCTCTGCTAGTACTAGGTAAAGAACCTTCCCAAGGCCAAAACATTTTCACGATATTATTTTACCACAGCCACTTATAAACATAAAACACCCGAATAATTCACTACCCGCCAAAATATTTCTAGAAACACATTTGCATAAAATGCGCTAAAACGCCAAGGAAAATATCATGTATCTGTTAACGCATATAACGCTTTTAAGCTCTTACAATCTAAATATAATGTAAACACAGATCACCAACTATATTTATTTTATAAAGCACATACAAATACATTCTTTGAAATTCCGTGACACTGACAATATTAAAAGTTCGACTCTGTCGTCCCCACTAGGTCGTAAAATATTTTCTGTAGGGGCAAGTTGGTAAATATGAAGAAAATAAATAAACTAAATAATTGGAATAGGTGTGTTTTCGTCAATTTGTTATTTTAGTCATTCCAGAACATACTTTATATGTGAATAATGATATTCTGTGTATTAAGTAGTATAATATATTTAATATTTAATATGTTATAGAGCAGAAAATCGACTTGCCCTGATCTCCCCTCAATGCTGTAGTCAAGTATAAGCGGCACAACTTTGAGGTTTTTTATGTGCATTAAACGAATGAAGACAGTTATACGAAATACATTATGAAAATTACATTATTAAACAATATTTGTTGAAGGAAATAATAGAAAATAATTATTATAAATGTCCTATAAATGTTCTATAAACAGTCATTATTCGCTTGTAATTTTTTTTCTAATTTTTGTTAATAAACCCTCATATAATATTTTAACATGATTAACTTAATTTGTAATTAAATTACTTTTTTTTTAATTTATCGAATATGGAATGTTTTTACTTTGCTAATCATCATTTACCTCCTTTTAATTATTAATTTAGCATATTATTGCCGCTGTACATATTTTTCTTTAAACAGAGAATATCTATACTTATTTCCTAACATTATGATCTGGTCAAACCAGCTCTTGGCAATTCTCTAGCTACGAAACTTCTTTTTAATTCAGAGTAATTTTCTACTGATTTGCTTATGGCAAAAAGTATGAATAAAGTTCATTATTTTTTATACTCTTCGCAAATACAAAACGAAGAGTATATTGCATTTGATCGGCACATATCCGTCCGTCTGTCTGTCTGTCCGTCTATCTGTCTGCTCGTCCGTCCCTTCGTCTGTCTGTCCTATCGTCTGTTCGTCTGTCCATCCGACACATCTGTTGTAAACATGATAACTTGAGAATGATAGGGGTCCGACTGTATTGAAATCTGGACAGTAAGTTAATGTTGGCTAAAGGATGAACCCTGGTGTATTTGAACCTAATTTATCAATAAATAAAACTCTGGAATTATTTAAATTTTAATGTTTTGTTTTGTTCTGTAATCAAACAAAAAATATCCTTCCCTCTGGGGAGAGTTGTTAAAAAAAATTAGAAAAATAATTTTAAAAAAATTATTAGAGAAAATTTCAAAGAGTAGATGTGAATACCCGTTACATTGCGATACCACCAGCTACGCATAAACTCCAGTAATGCATATAAACATAAAAGTAATAAATTTGTTACAAATGTTTGCCGGCTTAATTCATCTCGTAATTGACAAATCCAAGGTCACTCGCTAACATAAACTAACATTGTTTATTTACGATACAACTGCGAAGAGTATCCTATAGAATGTGCAACAATTATATAAAAAGAGCAGTAAACTGGCGAAGTGTATAATGGTTAGCTTGTTATAATTACATGTGTATTAAATAAGAAATATGTTTAGTGTTATAAAGCACAATCTGTAGTTTCAAATTTCATCTATTTATTCGATATTTTCCAGATACCACTACACGTATGGCACACCTATGCTTGCTGCGGTTAGGCAGGCGCTCATCGAAATTTGCGAAGAGGGTCTGGAAAATGTATGGGCACGTCACAAGGAATGCTCAGATCTTTTTGTCAGTAAATTGGATAAGCTAGGAATGACACATTTCGTGAAAAAACAAGAAAATAGATTTCATGGCGTTAATTGTGTCGTTCTACCGAGTGATGTATATTGGCCTGTGTTGTTGGATTATCTTTTGGAGAAGTTAGTTATTATTTTTTATTAAATCACAATATCGATATTTTAGAGCTGGTATAATGGGGTGTTTGCAAGGTATTTAGATAAATACGTAAAACAGATACAAATAAATTGTTCATTATTTTAAATATTTCATATCTACAAATAATTAATATTTTCGCCATTTTTAAATTAATTAAGAAAGTAGACGGGGTTTAATTGGAAAATCGTAAGGCAAATCCACAGTTTTTACGCCACCAATTTACACATAAAGTAGTGTCCTGGTTTATTTACACTGTACTCGAGTGCAATTAGGTTCTTACCTCGGAATCCAGTTATAAAGAATAGATTTTCGTAATTTTTTTTGCATACGGTTTCTAATACTTAATAGAAGAAAATGTACTTTTAAAAATTGCTGCTCTTTACTTGGGTGGTTCCCATCCCCTCTACAAGGGTGTGTAAAAAAGTAAAATAGTAAGCACCGAATCTGATATAGAATCATATTGTAAGACAAAAAGGTACTATACAATTTTTCATGAAAGTTTATATTTTTAAAGTTATAACGATTGAAGATTACGATTTTAACTTTAAAAAATTGGTACCTTGAGATTGTTTTTCGTAAATAACTCAAAAGTGTTACATTTATGGAAAAAGTGGTATGGTACAAAAAATAAGATTATGAAATTAACGTGTTTTTTGATTTTTGTGTGTTTCTGTACCATGAATATCTAAAAATATGGTACAAGTCAACCATTGTAGGATGGCCGATAGCCGCGCAGAGAGAGAAGAAATATCGTCGCTGTTGGATAGAGACAAGTTTCTTATTTATGAACGCAGTACAGTCGGGGGAAGAAGTTTCAGTAAAAGGTGCTCTCTATTCACCGAAAATCTTGATATGTCACAGGCCAATTGGTGTTTTCGAATGAACAACAGTTATTTGTTTTTATATTTGAAATATTTGTGAATTATAATATATAATTATTTTAGTTTCAAGTAAACAATACGATATAGCAAATTAAATACACATTAGATTAAATATAGTGATACTACAATTATAAAGTTTGAGATAAATGCTTACACTATATTTTATTTATCTATGCTCTATCCAACTTCCGAAGTAACACAGTAAACAATATTAAATTATATTATTAGTAGTCAGAATAACGTAATGGTAATGATTCTGATTCATGATCACGACATTTCAACCCGGGATACCCGGCGGCCAGCCGTAGTTATAAAAAATGTCCATTTTTATACTCTGTTTTTATACACTATTTATAATACAATATTTGTATGCAATTAAAATAAAATATATTTTGCTATACATAACAAAACTGATAATAGATTTGTACGCTTACTTTTCAAAATGGTATAATAGTAGCTCCAGCTATGTAGATTCGTCCTTCATAAATTTTAAAACAGAGCTTATAATTTATCTGCTTTGACCAGACAAAGCTTTATGTTTTACTTTGCTTTCAAGCACCACACTTTCTTATAAATATCACTAGTGATAGTACACATAGCAATGTTTATAAGTAGATACTTCTAATAGGTACTTATGTATTAAATATTAGATTTTCAGTACAAGCACTTTTCTCGAGACTGTACCGATGTTTACTCGAGGAAGGAACATAAATAAGTGAGCTCCGTAAAGGTGGGCGGGTTTCGACCACTGCGCATCCTAATCTCATCGGCCATTCTAGAATGGTCAACCTTGTAGTTTAAAAATGGTGCTTGAACGTTTATCAGTCGAGATATAATGTTTAAATCTCAAATATGTCAGAAACAATCAGTATGATGTTAAAAATATATATAATAGAAATTAGAGGACTTGGAGTACTCTTTGATATTATTTTTTTCTATCCGTACGGCTTGAAAAATAACGATGATATGTACAAAACAATTAGTGCTTTGCAATTTTTTTAAATATAAAATTTAGGATTTTCCTGTTGTCATTGGCCATAGAATAGAAACTCCAAGAACCTGTACCAGTTTTTATTTATATATAGTATTACCAATATTCTCTAATTTTGAGAGCTTCAATTTATCAAAAGTTTTGATGAAATATGATATTTAAATGTATTTCTTTGCCACTAAAGTTCAATCCCCACATTTGTACTGTCATAATATTTCCGAAACTATCAATTCCATAAATATTTTTAAAAAACAAGTTAACTAAGCTTTATTTTTCTAAATTGTCATATTTTTCTTTAATGCAATTGTTTTGGAGTTATTTACAAAAAAAAAAAAAGGAATTTCTCAGCAAAATCGTAAAATTTGTCTTAATTTAAAGTAGGTAGGTATATTTTTAAAAACGACTGTTTGAAAAATGCAAAAAATTAGAGCATGTTAGTAATGCTATATACAGGGTGGGGCAATATTGCGTCGGACCTCGATATCTCGAGTTCTACGATAGCTAGAATTTTTTTTAAAAATTGCAAGTAAACTAGATACAAATATCTATAACTGGAAATTATTTTCAAACATACATGGCGAGCCAAGACTAAATTACAGGACCAAGAGTTTTTTTTTTAATGGAATGCTATGTATGTCAGTACATTTTTTGAAGCCTCTTTCTAGGTTCTATTCATTCCTATACTAGCATTGAATATTTCCCAACCACTTGGATGTAATGTTGAAATAATGCAATCTATAGATGGATATTAAAAAAATCACCACAGACACAATTATGGGTTTTAAGAAAACTTATGTAAATACCAGTTATGAGACATCTAGTTAATGTTTTTGAATCATTTTCATTTCCTAAAACTGTACAGGGTGGCCAAAAAATATTTTTCAATCAAGAACTTTTCAAATTGAGTTTTCTCAAGTTTTGCAAACGGAACACCCTGTATATTTATCAACGATGTGATGTAGAAATGGAAAACGAACATTTTTTGCAAGTACTTCCCTATGGCTAATTGGAACTATTTTCCTTTTATAAATAAATAAGTGTCAAATTCAAGAATAAAATTAAAAAAAGAGATTCCCTCAAATAATTCATTAGAAAAATTTATAACAGGTGTTCGACGTGTTGCCCATTTTGATTGAAACACATTTTTATGCTATTTTGAAATGAGGCCATTTAGTGGGACCATTTCTTCCAATCCATTGAAATGAGTAAATAGTATTTAACAGGTCCTTTTCTGTAATGTTTTTTTGTACATTTTTTTGCCGTTTTTATTATTCGACAAGCAATAAAACCTTAGGTTGGTATAAGTTGTCGCGTACAACGGAGCATTTATCACACTTATCGGTCGTTAGTTACAATTTGCATTGAATTTAAAATATTTGGAATTTTACAATATGAATTTTAAGACAGCGGATCTTGTAGACATGACTTTTGTTTTGGGCGAGTCAGACTGAAATTGTTTACTTGCCAATAGAATTTATCACCAACGTCATCCTCAAAGAAGGATTCCTGATCTTAGCAGCTTCCAAGACCTTCTCAATAGATTTCTGGAAACTGGAAATGTTGAATATAAAAAAAGTGAAAGAATAAAACGTGTTGTGAACGAAGAAAATGAGTTTTCTGTGGTGCTGGCAACGGTTGAGAATCCCCATGTTAGTCAGAGAGAAGTGAGCTAATTAGTAGGAATAAGTAGACGGTCTGTGGGTCGAATCTTAAAAACAAATAAATTGCATGCATATCATATTCAAATGCACCAGGAATTATCTGATGACGATTTTCAAAAACGCCTACAATTTTGCAATTGGGCCAGAGGTAAAATGAAAGGTGATGTCAATTTCTCCAATAATGTTTTATTCACTGATGAGGTAACTTTTCATAAAAATGGATTTGTTAATATGCTCAATTTCCATTATCATGCTTCGGAAAATCCTCACTTTCTTATGTAAGTTGATAACCAACACAGATGGTCTATAAAGGTTTGGGGAGGAATTATTGGAGAACATGTAATAGGGCCACATTTCTTTGATGGTACATTGACTGGAGCTATTTATCTTCATTTTTTGGAAAACTGTCTGCCACAATTATTGGTAAATCTCCCTGAAAGAATTCGAAATAGGATGTGGTTTCAGCAAGATGGTGCTCCACCACATTATTTAGATGCAGTTAGAGACCACTTAAATAATACCTACCCTCATCAATGGATTGGAAGAAATGGAAATGGAAATTGTTTATAGAGACACACCAACAACAGTACAAAATATGAAGGAAATAATAACTGCCTTTAGATCTATCACACCGGCAGTTTTAGGAACAGTGGGAACCTCGTTTCAAAAGCGCATAGAGATGTTTGTCAATCAAAATGGGCAACATGTGGAACATTTATTATAATGTTTTCTACTGAGTTATTTGAAGAAACCTCTTTTTTTAAGTTTATTTTTTAATTTTTTAATTATTGCTCAATAAAACAAAATTGGTATTAGCTATAGGGAAGTACTTATAATTTTTCATTTCTACGTTACATCGTTGAAAAATATACAGGGTGTTCCATTTGAAAAAAAAATGAGAAAATTCAATTTAAGAAGTTCTTAATCGAAAAATAATGTTTGGCCACCCTGTACAGTTTTAGGAAATGAAAATGATTCAAGAACATTAACTAGATGTCTCGTAACTGATATTCATATAGGTTTTTCTTAAAACCCATAATTGTGACTGTGGTGATTTTTTAAATATCCATCTGCAGATTGCATTATTTCAACAAAAGAATTCATTATATCCAAGTAGTTGGGAGATATTCAATGCTAATATAGGAATGAATAGAGCCTAGAATGAGGCTTCAAAAAATGTACTGATATACATAACGTTCCATTTTTAAAAAAGGCACTTGGTCCTGTAATTTCGTCTTGGCTCGCCCTGTATGTTCGAAAATAATTTCCAGTTATAGACTTTTTTTTATCTAGTTTACTTATTTTTTTTTTCAATTTCTAGCTATCGTCGAACTCGAGATGTCGAGGTCCGACGCACTATTGCCCCACCCCGTATATTGATAAAAATTTGTACAGATTTTTTTTATTTCCATTATATGGCCAATAGCAGCAGGAAAATCTTAAATGTTTTCTTCAAAAAAAATTACAGAGCACTCATTGTTTTGCACATAACTTTTTGTATTACATTTTTTTCTGCTAGCAGCACTTAAAAATGAATTAAAATTTTTTGAGAATAGATGGTGTCCACAAAACCATTTTTTTATTTAACAGAAGTTAGAGTCTAGAAAAATGCTCTTATTGAAAAACTACACCAGCTTAAAACCTATTTAATAGAGAAAACCATCAAAGAACACTTTTTCTAAAGTGTTTGTTAGTGACGTAATACGCCATTTCAAAGAAGAATAGAAAAATTGCAATGAGTTTTAAACCTTCAACAATATGATAACCACAATATGGTTATCTTGATTGGAAATGACCATTTCTATCACCCCTCTTCGTTTGATCGCCACTTATTCAACATCCTGCACTGTACTCATTTTGTAATATTAATTGTTTACTGATCATACATTTTTAGATATGAAATCGAATTCAGTTTTGGAATAGGACCAACATCAGACAAAGCTATTCGAGTTGGATTTATGGCGCAGAATGCGAAAACGGAAGTAGTTGAATATTTTGTAGCAGCCCTTGAAGATGGATTTAAATATTGCAGATTAAATGGAAAGACTCCTAGCAATAGATTTTTCCTTGACGTGTAAATATGAAATCAAATGGGGTGTTTTAATTATTAAGTAATAAACGTAGAAATAGAACTGGTTTTTTATTTAAAAATTAATATATCTTTAATAATAATAAAAGATTTTCAACATTTTTTTTGTCTGACGAATTTACACTTAAATTCTTGATAAGTCTGATCTAAAAGTAAAGTAATCCTGCGTTGATTATGAATAAAACCAATTTCGAAACTGACTTGGTGCATGGCCACGTCGGCGTACCGCACAGCGCACATCGCACCGCACATCGCTCAGCGCACAGTAAAATTAAATAGAAAAATTATTTTAATGTAGTTATAGCGCAATTTACCTTATTTAGGAAAGTCGCGAAACTTTCAGCAAACTTAATTCACATATCAATAAACATTCTGGAAAATGTGAACTCCATTTACCGTACCGTTTCCGAGATTCTTTTGCTCAAAGTTCGCAGTTTCTGACATTTAACATGCGTTTATGGTCGCTATGAAAACCTCTTTGTCGCTATGGGAAATAAATTGATGTCGTGACACTATTTTCCCTTTTAGGCTACGGCCAAGCTTGCGACCTGGTCGCTGCGACACAAACGTTGCGATCAGGTCGCAGATGTGTAAAACTTTGTGGCCTGGTCATATTATAACAGTCCGACAGCGTTTTTGTTCAGTTTATAAGCTATTGCTGTGTCCCGTTATTAAAAAAGAAGCGGAGACAAAGAAATACAGTGTTCATCCTGTTAATGCACAGAGACTCACTTGTGGACAGTTTCACACATTATTTCACTATTTATATTTCATATATCATTATATTATTACATATAATGTTCTCAGAAACCACAGTGCAAGATTTTCTTCATACTTTAGAATGAGTATCTTCGTTTGCCTCTATTACAGACAGCGAATAACTGGGAATTGAGTTGTAATGACGCGACATGTTGCGGCCTGAACGCTAGTATGCTATCTACATAAAAAACAATGGTGAGCGTCTTTGTCGCGGCGACCCGAAAACGCGGCCCAGAGCGTTTTTAAAATCGGTCGCTGTCGCGGGTCGTAACTATGGCCACCTACATAAGAATCCATGTAACACATCTTTGCAAGCTGGTCGCAGCGTTCGTGTCGCAGCTACCAGGTCGCAAACTTGGCCGTAGTCTTACGACTGATTATTTAAGAATGATCTCAAAAACGAGGCAAATTTAAATTGATTCCTGAAGAAGCACGTATATAAATATCAAAATGATTCATCGTCTAGTAACGTAATGGCAGCTACCCGAAAATTATTGATATTATTGAATGGGGACATGAGTAGTAGACGTGGCAACGTCGCACCATTTCTAATACTTGGCGCGGATATTTGAAAATACTTTGCGTTTATTTTAAATGCAGTATCATAGAAGAATGTAGAAGATTTACAAATTTGCATTCCGATTTTATTTATTGTATGTATAATAATATAATTTTCCATTAATTTATTGAAAGAGGTAAAAATATTTTTCAAAATTTGTCGAAAATAATCTAGATACCTGACTCTTATAGCCCGGGAGACAGCGACAGTTTTCGTGAAATCATTTCTATAAAGCTAGATTTTTTCCAAAGAGAGTTTAGATAGTATCTTGGTATAATGAAGGTGCAATTCTACCAAACTCTTAGTGGTGCATAAATGAGTACAAAATTGTTGTTAATTATAAATTAAACACTGCTTTTAGATGAATCAATCAATATATTATAAATACTCAACGTGTGTTTCGGCTTAGTAGGCCATTATCAAGAGTATTACATAGTGAATACTGTATTCACTATGTACTGTATGTTTTCAATTTTTCGGCAGATATTTTTGATTCTATAATTGCTATTCGCTCCGTTCTATTGCATTTCTCGGAGAAGTTTTACATTTTCCGTCGCAGAATATTAATCTGATTTTTTATTGAAATAGTGCAGATTAATATTCCACGGCGGAAAATGGAAAACTTCTCCGAGAAATGCAATAGAACGGAGCGAATAGCAATTATAGGATCAAAGATATGTGCCAAAAATTGAAAACGAAAAAAAAAGTATCCCCGGGCGAGATTCGAACGCGGGAAATTATTTGAAAATAGTTTCCGATTAGCACGGTCGCAAGTCAATTTTTCAAACGTAACAACTGAATAAATACGGCGATCGGAGACCCGTTCTATGTCTCATCATCATGTTTTGACAATTCGTGACAATTCGAAAAGCGAAATTTTCTATTTTTTTGCAACATATTGTTTAATTTTTCACTCATTTATGCACCACTAAAAGTTTGGTAGAATTGCACCTTCATTATAGAATACTTTCTTATTTATTTATTATATGACATTGTAATCAGTAATTACTTCTACATTCACCTAGTGGAGTGGAACCGATCTTCCGATAGTAAAATTTACATAATGCACATAAAAATCAATGGTAAAAGTACAATGACAATGAAATCTTGCGGGTATTGTCTGCTTTTACCCGGCTTACATTAGTGACGACTCAAGTTTATCAATTCGCTAACAGATGTCGCACCTCTCGCAATATAACTACCTTAAATGAGAGTGGCCATATCGGTGCCCCTCGCATATCGCACAGTAAAATTAAATAAAACCATGGAAGGAAATAGCTGAACAATATATGAACAATAATAGTGTATTTCAGTTTAATATGCACTGCTTCTGAAGATAGGGAACGTGTGTTCTGGTCTCTGATTGGTACTTTGGCAAGCCAAGTTTACGCAGGGAAAATTAGTAAATCAGAACGGATTTAGTGTATTTTATTCTTACTGCAATAAAACGAGAACGTTTATGCTGTAATTTGAATTAAATAAATTCAATGTGTTTATAAGATCGCCACATGCGAAATGAAAATGAAGTTAAACAGTCAATTTTTATTTTTTGTAAAAATGGCCTTCCTGCATAGTATTGAAGAAGAGTTTTAATATTATTTAAGAACATATGCAGAAGTCTGTTTTCATATTACAATATAACAATTTTGACATGTGACGCAAATAATATATCTGAATATGTAATGTATGATAATTCTAATATTCTAATATTTCGAAACAACTATGTTTTCATTACATTTCTTCATAAATAAATATACGCTGTTGTCTTAAAAGTAAGCATTTTAAGATAATAAAGACTAACCTAGTATTTATAAGATCATTAACTAACAATTAGTTAGGGTAATAATTACGGCACTATTTGAGACCCTTCAGCTTCAGCCCTATTTGCAGCATCTAATACATGAGTTAATAAGCCATGTGATGGGTCTTTCATTGCTTGCTGGTGTCTTCCATAACCCAAGTACCACATTACACTAGTAACGTGAGCACAGAACACCAACAACAAAAGTCCTTGCATCCTCTTTAATAGGTACCATTGATAGAATCAATTGGAGGAAGCAAATACGATACAAAAAGACTATGTTTTATAGATTGAATAAACCTAGAAAGTATGTTTGGTTTTAACAATCCAGGTCAAACTGTTGCAATTAGAAAATGAATTCGTTATTTGTTTCTCTTTCCGCGGCGTCTTAAATATATACCGGAGCTAGTTTTACTAGGTATGTGCCAAATGACTTATAAACTACATATTCTAAATGTAAAATAGGAAACGCAATATTAATATTATCCATATTAATCCAAGGACCACCAGCACGACGCGACGTAAGTTGACGTTTTCTACTTTAATTCTTGTATGCAATGATTTTCAGGATTACGAGCTGTAGCTAACATTCTTTCACCAAATTCCTCCATTGGCAGCTATTTTTAAAAAGTCGGCCAAATAAAACCATGCATGAGTATTAAGTCTACCCAACCAACAATTGTAGTTTAAAACAAGCTAACCATTATTATATAATTGTTGCACATTCTACAGTATACTCGTCGCAGCTATTTTTGTAAATCATTTTAGTTTTTTTATTTAATTATAAAATATACAAAAAAAATGTTTTTTTAATTTAGATAATTAATAACTTTTTTATTTACTGATCGATATTGTTCAAAATCAATAGGGTTCTTCCTCTAGCTAACACTAACTTATTGCTCAAATTTCAATACAGTCGCACGTTTCGTTCTTAAGTTATCGTGCTTACAAGAAACATGACGGACGGACGGACGGACAAACAGACGAACGGACGGACATTTTTGAAAGTTGTCCCAGAATTCGATCACCAACAGTGATATGAATTTTTTTTCTCTACGAGCAATATTACCGGTTTTAAAAATGTACCGATCGAATGCAAAATATACTCTTCGTTTTGTATTTGCGAAGAGTATAATAATCCATAAGTTATCCTAAAAATTAAGTAGTTTGGAAGGACCTTATAAAGCCGACTTAAAACCTTTATAAGACTACCGGGCCCCATCTAGAGAGGAGCCTACATGCCTCCTTTTAAAACTACTATTAAAACTTTCAAGTTTCAATGAATTATATACCTAAAGCTTTTCTCAGAGAGTGTCTGAAGAGTATTATTAAACCATAATTAGTTTAGGATAGGCACTATATCAAAACTTAAAAGACACACACAAATGCTTTGAGCGGACTTTTTGTATTTAATGAAGTAAAAATAAATGCAAATAAATCTATTCTACATCCCAAGTAACAATTGTACTTTTAAAATAATCTATAAGTTAGCCTAAAAACTTATTTCCAAGTCTAGTTACAAATGTAAATTGTTTGGACGGACTCTATGAAACCGATTTAAAACCTTTATAAGAGTACAGGGGCCCCTCTAGAAAAGGGCCTACTACATGCCTCTTTTTAAAACTACTAATAAAAGTTTCAAGTGTTAATGAATTATCTAAAGCTCTACTCAGAGAGTATCTGAAGTAGAAATAAATGCAAATAAATCGATTCTACATATAATAACTTGAAAAGTAATTATTACTATTTTCTTCCAAAGTAGCTGTTTTGAACCATAGTTTTGTCAAAATGAAACGTAGTGTTTTGAAGGATAACTAGCACAGAATACCTATCTAATTGATAGTTAATGTTCTTCTTATTAACACTAGGGATAGTATTCACCATTTATTATTTTAAAATGCTTACTTTTAAGAGAATAACGTATATTTATGAAGAAATATAATGAAGTCGTAATTATTTCGGAATATTTATTAATTTTTATCATTGTGGCTAGGGAAAGTGATCTATCCTCCCCAACCAAGAAACCTCCACTGTCTAAAGTAATATATCTACATTTTATAAACACAAAATAGTAATAATAGATATGTTTTTCCTTGAAAATATTGCGCTAATTGAATTTAGAATATGGAAATGATGAATCATTCTTTGAACTGAATTTTTCGGGGAATTTTCTATATAGCCCTGTATAACCAGGTTGGTGCAATTGAAGAAAATATTTACTTTTGATAGCCCTAACAACATATCAAAATTTCGAGTAATTCTGTTGGTGTACGTAAACCTCTAAAGGCCGATTTATTAATGCGAGAATAAATGTTATCCTGTGGTTAAAGCCTATGTCTACGCTTTAACCATAGGATAACTTTAACCTCGCATTGATAAACCGACCCTAAGAGATGTGAGATGTCCTTTATTCATATTTTATGGGAGCAAGCAAAATGCTATCCTATTAGTTTGTGAAACATAATACACGCAATGTGTATATAAAGTTGCCTGATCAACCCACCCAGTTTTTAATTCTTAACTGAATGCTCAAATCAACTCTTCCTGCAGACAATTTACATTTTACGCAGTACAAAGGAGGATTTTAAAAAAGGGTTGATTTCTGCCCCCCAATGTAAGTGAACGAATGTTTAAAACTTATTTTTGGGTCCCAAAATGACGAGAAAAATGTTGTATTGCTTAAAATGATGAGATATTGCTGTATAATAGGATTAATAAATGCTTTAATTTATGTATGCCTAATATTGAAAATTCATACTATAATTATCTACACTATTATTCCTTGTATAAGTTGGAAACCAATGAGCTTTAAAACGACGGAGAATAATATTTTTATCTCTTAGAAATGGTAGTAACATTCTATAATGTCCCAAATATCATTAACAAAATATTATTATTTATGTATCTTCCGTGAATATAGAAAATGGATATTATAAATCTCTACAGATTTGAAAGATTAGGTTTTTTGTAGAAATTGTGGACCAATGGGTCCTGAACTGGGAAAAAACTATATTTTTATCTTTGAGAAATAGTGGAAACATTGCTATAATGGCCTGAATTATTTGAGCGTTTGTTAATCCTGTTTAATCCGTTATAGCAATGTTCCCAATGTTCCCATCATTTCTCAGCTATAAAGATGTTTTTTTCCTGTCAGTTAAAACCCAAAAGTTTTTACCATTAATTGGCTTTAGTGATTACTACATCGAACCAAAAGTATCGATACTTCATATTGATGATAGCACCGAATAAAACTATTGTTAAATTATGTTTACCGTATAAAAAACATGGATATGACCAATTATCGATATTCGACAAATTGAAGTTCATGATGAAAGAACTCAGGCAATGTTTTTTTATATTCGCGTTTTTTTTTAACACAACGTTGGTTTTCCAGTAAATAAAGCCTTTGGAGCTGCTGCATTGTTACCGGGCTGTAGCGATTGCCCATATTATATTCATTTGTTCATGTTCAATAGTGTATAGACATACATATGTAATTCAAAAATGTATTACAACTTTTAGTAGTACCCGATGTATGGCCAAAATAATAAAATGTTATTGTATCAAACAAGATACACCTTGATATCAAAGCCAAATACTAATTCAGATTCACCTTGTTTTTTCTTTATTGCACTCTGATATTTAAAGTGAGTTATTATTTGTTTGCTTAATTGTATGGAAACATATTCTTTATAGGGTTTTGCAAACAGCAGAAAAAATAGCTATTTATGAGAACTTAAAGAAAAGCCATGTGTAAAAATATTAATGAAATCTTTGCATTCTTTCGATAACCTAACTTCTGGTTATTCTAGCAAATTAAAATCCTAAAATAAATTTGTATAATTTCCTATTTGAAAATTCTCATTCAACAACTAGCATCCACACAGTCCCCTACAGCCATGCAGATTAAATTAGTATCGCATAACCCCCTACGGTAATGAAGATTCAGTTAGAAATGAGAACAAAGGCCTAAATGAATTTGTTTACCTACCTTGTCTTAAAAATGTTCATTCTAATGAATTACATTTTCATGAAATCTATCATTCTGTTAGTCAATGTCAAATATAATTTTTCATACTTATTCATTGAAATTGTGTTGGTTTTGCATGGAACATCTTTATGAGTGGCTCTGTGCCTTCTGATGAGCTTCAGAATAGTGGCGAAAAACGTTTCAAAGGATAAGCATGTCCAAAAACAGAATGATAGATTTCATGAAATGTAATCCATTAGAACGAAAAATTTTTAAGACAAGGTAGGAAAATAAATTCATTTTAGGCCTTTGTTCTCATTTCTAACTGAATCTTCATTACCGTAGGGTTTTATGTAGATACTGGTTTAATCTGCATGGCCGTAGTGGATGCTAGTTGTTGAATGAGAATTTTCAAATAAGAAATTATGCTAATTTATTTTAGGATTCTAATTTGCTAGCATAACCAGAATACAGGTTATCGAAAGAATGCAAAGATTTCGTTAATATTTTTACAGATAGCTTTTCTTTTAGTTCTCATTGATAGTTATTTTTTCCGCTGATTGCAAAATCCCATAAAGAACACTCTGATATGTTGATGAATATTGCTGTTATATCGATATTAGATCGATGTTTATGCATGTGACTTAGGGGTCCTTTATTTTTTAAACGTGTCTCCACATATAAAGCTTAGTCTTCAAGTTCCTTATACATTTTAAAAAATATTCATTTTATAGAATATCAAGATAATAGGATTTTCGTACAAAAAGGAAGAAAATATAAGTACTTCTCGTAAAAATCTTTCCACTTTATTTAACACTTTTTGTATTTTATGAACCAAAATTAAGCATAACATGTCAGAGTTACAAAATTGTGAAGATTACGATTTTACCAACTCCATTTTATGTATTATACCTATTATACATTTCCACCCCTCTTAAGGGTAGTTTTCAGATTTATTGACTTTCAATCATCTGGCAAAGATAAAAAACTATTAATTGTATAAATAATAACTTGAATAACTTATATAATCACTAAGACTTTTTTCTTATGACGTGTGTTGTAAAATACGGGGATACTTTACCCCGTTATTATAGGGGAGGTTTCCCCTTAAGAAGAAACGGTTTATAGAATCGGATAGGGCGACAGATGACGAAAATTTGGGACCTCTTGCATTCAATTTGGTCAAGTTATGGAGGTTCGAATTTAACTAAAGGACCACGCACTGATCTTATAGAAAAGTGGTCCCTATCGAATTGGCTGAAATTTTGGTATATTTTAGTTCACGTGATGCTGAATAAACGTCTCACTGGACACAAACCTCTGCTATGGCTAGTTTCGTCACTACAGTCGCCTGAAGAATAAATTATTCTGCTATAAAAATGGTTCCGGTGTTTTAGTTTCACTTAAAAGTTCCAATATTAAGGTGTAACAGGAACATACCCGAAATAGTGAAAAGTAATAATAATAATAATAATTGATTGATTGATTTGCCAGCGTAAGGTGGGCATTGCTGTCGATTCCGGGCATCCATGGAGGTTTGTTCCAACACGCAGCTTGATCGTCCGTCGAACACGTCCAATGGGCGGCCAAACCGCGTGCCGGAACCAAATCTCGGATGTTTTATATACCGCCGGACCGGCTGCATACGCCGGGTTGGACATTGCTTCTATTAAATTTCCATCTGTCATCATCGGTTGGGGTGTGCAGGTGTTTGCGAGATGCTTCTTTTCAGTTGCCATGCTTCTTTTAAGTTTCCATCTATCGTCATCTCCTTATTTTTCTTCTTCTAAGTTTTCTGTTTCTTCTGTTTCTGAATCTGGCAGCTTTCATTTTTTATTTTTTGTTTGTTTTGTTTTTATTTATTAACCGTTCCACAGGTAAATATCCATTTACAGTGCAGTTGCTGGGAAGGGCCCTATCTCGCGGTAACAATATTTTTTTTGCGCGTTATGAGAAAAGAGGTCCGAAGGGATAGTTTGCTCACCCTGTATGTCGTTTCTTTGAGACAATGGGTTACAATTTCCGCCTTCCAAATTAATAATAAAATATTATGTTTGGAGTCAATAAATGAGCTGATAAAATTAAGATGGTAAAGATCAGATAGAAATATAGAATAGAATAATATCAGTTAACTTTGATAAAATAAAATAAATAATTTATAGCTTATTTGTCTTTCTGCAGCGTCTTGTGATTGCTGTTTTATTTTATTTCTTTTCCTTTTCTTTCTTGGGTTGAGTTGATTTTGTCCATTTAAAAACTTTCCACTGTATACAATTACTTTAGGCACAACGCAGCTATATTGCTTTTTCAACATCTGTGCCTCATTTTGACACTGACTGTGCTATTATTTATTGCCCATTGACCACTTAAAAAGTATCTTGTTGGGTTGTCTAGGGTGTATGTAGGGACACTGCACTTCACTTGAGCTTGTTTGCTTTATTTGATTTAATATTATTAGAAATTATTGTAATTGTTAATTCCATATGAACTCTGTTTTTCCATTGAGGCGCTTCAGTTCACGCAGAATTTCTTAATCTACCGGTGGCTGAAATTTTTTCGAGTTTAACAGGGTTTTTACGGATTTTTTACCGTGTTTTAGAGAGCATCCTAAAAACACGTCTATTCACGACGACACTTATCTCTCCAAGAGAAATAATAATAATAATTGAGTAATAATTATGTAGGGCGTTGAATTTTTTTTCCAATCGTTATTTATTAATATCTCAGAAAGTACTTTAGATATTATTTTCAGTTTTGGTATGTGTTAGTAAGATATAAAACGTTTGAGTTAGAAAAAATATTTTATAGCTCCACCAGTGGCATCCCTGCAAACATGTCTTCTGATATTTTTTAACAAAAAAGTCGTACGCCACTGAAATTTTTCCATGTCGATATTGTTTCTGATTATATAGCGTGGTCAATTCTACATGAAAACAGTCTCTTGCGTTTTTCTCGTCAGAAGCACAGTTCTTGATTGAAACAATGTGTTAATAATAACTACTTTCAATTTGAATTTAATTGTTTTAGATCAGTGCGTGATCCTTTACTGTTTGAATTGGGAATTATAAAAATAAAACGTTGCATGTCTGTTCTGTAAATCACAGAGGATAAGCAGAGTAATTAATAATTTTCATTTGTTTTATTTTAAAAGACAAGGAAATAAATGATAATTTAAATTTACAAAGCTCACCCCGTACATATGATTTAGAAATTTTGTCACATGCCACCTACACATACGCACCGTTACCTACTTATGTATTCGTCAATATGTGGCATGAGACTGATATGATATATTTGACACTTCTCGCAAATCTGACTACAAGCTATAAAATCCGGTTTTTCAATATTCCTATGCAAAAACAAATGCAAACCTGCGATAAATAAAAAATGTTTCATCAATCTTCAGTTTAACTATCAAGAGAGTTATTTATCATATTCCATCCTTAGAAGCTAAGCACATAATTTATAGTAGACGGATTATTAACAGAGGTGTCACTATAGGGGATTGGAGGGACGCCATGCCTCAGTTGTGGTCGAGTTAGAAAATCAGGTTTCAATTAGGAAAGATTTTCTTAATTGATGGATTGATAAGCCAGTGTAAGGTAGGCATTGCTGCCACTTCCGGATATCCAATCTGGATATTTTTATATACCGTCGGCAGCAAGAGCCACGTGACGCATGGGGTAGGAATATAGGATAGGCAGTGCAGGTGTTTGCGGGATGCTGTTTTTAGGTTTCCGTGCTTCTTTTAAGATTTCAGCATTTTCGTTGCGTTATGTGCCTCCTGGGATGTTATATTTTCTCCCTCCAGTTAGTAGCTTAATGCCTCGTATAGGCAGTTCCTGTCTCAGTCGATTTTTTTGCACCAGTCATTGGTGTGTCTCCTTTCAACGTCCTGTATTAGTGTGTCCATTTTATTTGTTTTTCAAGACCTATGTTAACTTGCTGTGAGAGATTTTTTTAAATTATTGTTGTCTGTATGGAGGTAAAGAGCTTTTTACAGCGAGTTGCAAATGAGAAAGAGATCTGAGAGAATGTTTTGTATACCCTGTATACTGATTTGTTGATTTTTATGGTAATTAATTTCTGTTGCTGTTTTCCAGTTCCAGGTATTTTTCTATTATTGCCTACCTTCTGTTTAACAGGTTTATTTTTGAGATTACCAAGAAACTTATTTTTTAAAGTTAGGTTTTGTACCAATAAATTAACAGAAAATTAAAAAATTCAGAAGATTAAGAAAAATAATTAAGTTAAAGTTAATAAAATAAATTAGTATAGCTTAGCTCTCTGTAGTGTCTGGTCTTATGATTGTTGGTTTATTTTCTTTTCTTGGACTGGTTTATTACTCCTAAATGTGTCTACTGCACCCAAGAGTTTATTATTTATTTGCACTTTCCAAGAACAGTTCAATAAACACTTTGAAGGGTCTTGGGTCAGTCCGTTTCCGTCGACGGCCAAACTAGGGCATACTGCACTTGTTAACTTTATTTTTGGTACTATTAAAAACACTTTACCAGCAATTTTCACTTATTAATTAACTATGCACTTTGTTCTTCTATTATGACACTTCACTTTACGCAGAATTTTTGACCTACCGATCACTCAAATGTTGTCGATTTTAACGGAGTTTTAAACGCGTCCTACGCATGTCTACCCTCGACCTTAGTCAACCGGAGGCTCTGGAAAGATTTTCTTATCAAAAGATGAACATTTTGATTGGCACAATAGAATTTTCAACTTAAATACAGACTGCATTATTAACATTATTAACACCATTTTCCAGGATTTAAACGCGACTCTGTCTGTAATAATTTAGATAGTTTGGTGAAAGTGTAATTGTTTTTGCGCAACAGTAGGTATTGATCCTCATATAGGTTTTTTAAAATATCACAGACCAAAATTTTAGCAAAGATAATAAATGTATGCCAACCGTGATTCTGTTGCTTACCTGGGTTTAAAAGCTCGTGACAGACTGAACTTTAATTATTTTAAATAAAAATTTTGGTTTTATCAAAAACACTATTTGTCCTATTAGTCCAAGCAATGGGGGGTTTCTATTCGCAAAAGGTCGGAAAGAAATGAAATTTGGTGGGATGGTAGGCATAGGTCCCCTGATAGTACACCTGAGATTGCGACCTCGGGGGTTGCCGCTCGAGGGGTGGGGGGATGAAAACTCTGAGTCGCGACGCTTTTCGGGAAATAGCGCCGTTGTGGTAAGTGCTATCGAAAAAAAGTTCAAATGAAATATGTAGAGAACAAAATTGTGCACAATTTTGGTCTTTATATTTTTTCGTATCGGAGTATGTAGGGGCGCGCTTCAAAAGATCATATATTTTATTACATACGACAAATGTATCAAATCGGGCATCTACAGACTCAGAAAACATTACTCTTTCAGATAAAAAAATATTACAGAATTGTTTGATACCGATCTTCGTCTTAGTCCACGATGAAATTCTGATTTTGTTGAAAATTGCAAATCAACCCCCATCTTTGGCGCGCTGTAGAGCGGAAACTATTGGTCGCAGACGAAAAAATATAAAAACCAAAATTGTGCACAATTTTGTTGTCACAATTTTTTTTCTAAAAATTAATTATTAAACATTTAACAGTTGTAAATGCAAAATGGTCGGTCTATGTTACCCATTTTTCCATTTAAATAGTTTATTGCCTATTAATACATATTTATCTTATACTAGGGTATGCCAAAATGTGATACTACAATATATTTATTGCATTACATCATTTATATTTTATCTACGATGGTTCTAGTTAACTGATCGAGGTCTGTCTAGGCTCAAAATTTTCCTTTTTCTATCACCTTTCATTTGCCGACATTTCAATTCGATACATTCCTGAGATATTTCATTTGTTTACTAATCATTTCCTTTTAAATGTTGGAGGGGAGTAAAACAAAGAAGAAAGGGGCAAGACCACATAAAAACGGCTATTCATCGACTGCCGGGGGTGGAGAGTGCAGGAAATGCCATGGAAAGTCGCAAATCACATTTTAGGTGTGTTATTTTAATTTCGTGTAATTGTATTGGATCAAACTCTTTTTAACTAATTGTACTAACTATTTAGGCTGGAGCTTTATTGTCTCAGTTATTTCACTTCCATATAATTTTTACTCTTTTGTATTCGTTGTAAGAAATAAAAATTTTGTTTGTTCTCATTTTTACATATTTAATTTATTTATTTGTTTTGACTTTCGTCGACATTTACATATTTTTACATTTTTTTATCGTTGTAGCAAATTCTAACAAACAGACAGTAAAATTAAATCTTTCCCCACAAAATTAATGTCGTTCATGTAGTTACTGATGTTTTTATGACCGAAAGTCACCCAAATATTTTTTAAATGGATTTATTGTGAAACTCAGCTGTTAATTCTCGAGGCGTTAAAAGTGTGCCAAATAAACTAACTACATGGTTCAGGCACACTATTAGACTAATTTGAAAATCTGTATTGTATATTGCCAAAATCCATATACAGGATGATGTTTTTAGGTAAGATCCAAAATTCAAAAAATTGGCCCAGGCCCTGGGCCTCTATTAGTAAAACATATCTATTAAATTTGGTTCAATTTGCTAGAGCCATTAAAAAAATACGGCCGATCTAAATTTTGGAAAAAATAGAAAACACGCTGTATATCAGAAACAAGAGGCATTAGAGATCTAATAAAGGTCATTCTTAAATCGTCTTAGGGTTCTGTACCCCTCACTAGCGTATGGCCAGTAACTCACGAAACATCCTGTATAAGGTGCGATTCATGATGGAAGAAAGGAAGTTGAAAAATGACAAGTGAGTTTAGAGATCGGAAGTAAACAGAAAGCATTGTTAAAGATTATTTTAGTTAATTAAAAAGTATTGTGTAGATCTGAGAAGTTATTAAATAAAGTATTAGTGGTTACCCTTTGTTAAAATTATTTAGAACCTACGGATTTTTACAGGGTGTTTCCTAGGGGCGGAAACGCGCAACAATACTTATATATCTGCGAAAATAGTGAATCCTAGATTTAGTTTGCCACCACTATACGAAACATCCTATAGATTTTAAAACATACTGTTGATTTCTCATAATTTTTTACTGAAACATTTTTTCAAATTTCAAACGGTTGGGCGTCCGTTATTGACTGTACAGGCACCAGTGACTCACCCTGTAACAAGGAAGAGTTAGAAAAATTTCTATACCGAGAATTATTAACCTCCTCCGTTCCCAGAAAAAAATCCTAACGACACCCCTGTCCATTAACCGAATGCCCTATGCAGATAGATTTGCAACCCGCGACCTGCATGGCAACTGAAATTTACGATTCACCATTTACTTCGCGTGGCCAGCCGGACCCGCGAATCTAAAAATTGTTTCCTACTTATCCCAATCCAGCCAATATGGCCACCTGTTGATTCTTGTTCTCGGCGGCTGCCGACCCGACTCGAACGCAGGTTCGCCGTGTAAATTCAGTTCTTCGTGCTGTTGTGTGTTGCGATGTCTCCCTGAAAGATTTATTTGGAAAATCTTTGTTTTGAGACGGTGTTTAGCAAAAACAGTGGCCGTATTAGTGCAAAATGTGACACCGTGTTGACTTGGTGTGTAATCTGATACTTTTGGGTGTTGTTATTGTGTGTTTATGTCATAAAACTTGGATTATCTCCGACTGGTTTAAAGGTAAGCAGACAGTGTTTACATTTTTTTAAATTCGCCGGCAGATACAAAGACGCCGCAGTCTGTTGAACTAAATTCTAATGCTTGTTGATTATTGTGGGTTGTGGATACCTACTTTATAACTATTATTTTACATTATTCTATCGTTTTTGGTTCAAATCCCTACGTAATTATAGGACGAGTTATAGTATTATTGTTATTTTGCAAGTTGCAATGAATAAATAACTAATAATATCTGATTACCAACCACATAGTTTGCTAATTTTACTTTTTTATTGTCTTTTTATTTTTTAAATAAAATCGAATGTTAAAATATGTATGTAGCTGAAGTTTCGAACGTTCACTTGAACGAATTTCAAATGAAAAAGAAAAATTAATATCAATTGCAAATCGACTTAAGAGTAATTTTTGTTCGGTTATATTGGTTGACACCAATACTCACAATGTTCCCTCAAAGCATCCCTCACGCCGAATTTGTAGCACACCCTTAACCAACCCCTGACTTAAAAAAAATCACCATAAATGCAAACTTGCTTAAAAGTAAAATGTACTTAGCTATAATTATGTAAAAAATTGCTATAAACATATTCTCGAAATTTCTTTTGCGTATAAGGCTGGGATGCACCCCTCGCTTCAACCCTTAATTTTGTTAAAATCCTCAATAAGTTAATCTGGCTTAGGCGTAAAAGTTTTTTCGTTTTTCTAGTAACAAATAGTACCCCAAACATTCCCTCAAAGCCTCATTTACGTGTAAGTGGCGGATCACCCCTTTAGCAACCCTTATATATAAAAACTCACCATTAAATGTAATCTGGCTAAAGTACATAATTTTGTCAGCCACGTTTGCTACAAATACTTCTCCAAATATATCCTGCAAATTTCATTTACGTATAAGATCCGCATGCACCCCCGCTTCAACCCTTGATTTTAAAATATTCGTCAAAAAGTGAAACTTTCTTAGGCGTAAAAGTTTTTCCGTTATTCTAGTACCAACAATACCCCAAACATTCCCTCAAAACCTCATTTACGTGGAAGTGGCGGATCATCCCTTTAGCCACCCTTATATATAAAAAAATCTGGATTAAATGTAATCTGGCTAAAGTATATAATTTTGTCAGCCACGTTTATTACAAATACTTCTACAAACATATCTTGCAAGTTTTATTTACGTTATAAGTTCCGCATTCACCCCCGCTTCATCCCTTGACTTTAAAATATTCGTCAAAAAGTGAAACTTTCTTAGGCGTAAAAGTTTTTCCGTTATTCTAGTACCAACAATACCCCAAACATTCCCTCAAAGCCTCATTTACGTGGAAGTGGCGGATCATCCCTTTAGCCACCCTTATATATAAAAAATCACCATTAAGTGCAATCTGGCTAAAGTATATAATTTTGTCAGCCACGTTTACTAGAAATACTTCTCCAAACATATCCTGCAAATTTCATTTACGTATAACATCCGCATGCACCCCCGCTCCAACCCTTGATTTTAAAATATTCGTCAAAAAGTGAAACTTTCTTAGGCGTAAAAGTTTTTCCGTTATTCTAGTACCAAATAATACCCCAAACATTACCTCAAAGCCTCATTCACGTGGAAGTGGCGGATCTTCCCTTTGGCAACCCGTATATATTAATAATCACCATTAAATATAATCTGGCTAAAGTATATAATTTTGTCGGCCACGTTTACGACAAATACTTCTAAAAACATGTCCTGCAAATTTCATTTACATGTAAGATCCATATGCACCCCCGCTTCAACCCTTGACTTTAAAATATTCGTCAAAAAGTCAAACTTTCTTAGGCGTAGAAGTTTTTTCGTTATTCTAGTAATAAATAATACCCCAGACATTCCCTCAAAGCTTTATTTACGTGAAAGTGGCGGATCACCCCTTTAGCAACCCTTATATATAAAAAACCAGCATTAAAAGTAATCTGGTTAAAGTATATAATTTTGTCAGCCACGTTTACTACACATACTACTCTAAACATATCCTGGAGATTCCATTTTGTTATAAGGTCTGGATGCACACCCGCTTCAAACTTTGACTTTCAAACATTCGTCAAAAAGTCAAACCTTCTTAGACTTAAAAGTTTTTTCGTTATTCTGGTAGCAAATAATACTCCAAACGTTCCCTCATTTTTTTCTCTCCTTCAAGTTCTCTGTAGGCGTGTTTAAAACGTCGGTGCCGCGCCGTGCCGACAGTAATAGCCTGAGAGCTCGCGCCCCCGGGAGTATAATCTAATATTTGCTTATTACTTTATACTGAAGGTGTACATAACTATGCTGCAGTCCGCAGATCAGTGACGGGGGACACCTGACGATCGTAAATTCAACAAATTGTATTAAAAAGTAACGTCTGTAAAATGTTTTGTAGAGGTAGAAAATTAATCACAATGCAGTTTATGGATAAAAAGTGAAAAGCAATGGTTAGTCTGTGCGCTGATAGAACACGCCATATCAGCATCGCTGCGTTACTGTCGTGAAAATGAAGCCGATGTTAGAGCTTTGTAAAAGTTGATATTTTTCGGAACGCTTATTGGGGCAAAGAGCTCAAGCTCGACCCCTAATCATCCGAGACCGTCATCTTTAGCCAAGAATATTGGCGCGAGGCTTTGGTTTATATATGAAGCATCATTTGTGGCTACAATCACCAAGGTTTACATCTAAGCCAGATTGACTTTTGAGGAATGTTTAAAAATCAAGGGTTAAAGCAAGGGGTGCATCCGAGCGTATGAAATTTCGACAATATGTTTAGACTAGCGTTTGGAGAATATTTGGGGTTTTATTTTCTAATAGAATGACGTAAGAATTTTTACGCCTAAGAAAGTTTGAATTTTTGACGAATTTTATCGGGGTTTAGGCAGCGGTGCATTCGAACCTTATACGCAAATGAAAATTCGATAATATGTTTACAGCAGTATTTGTAGTAAATGTAGCTAACAAAATTTTATATTTAACCAAGATATCATTAAATGCTGATTTTTCATATACAAGAGTTGCTAAGGGGATGTTCCGATAGTTAGCCACACATCAAGTTTTGAGGGAATGTTTGGAGTATTATTTGCAAGTAGAATGACGTGAACTTATACGCCTAAGACAGTTTGACTTTTTGACGAATATTTTAAAGTGAAGGGTTGCAGCAGGGGTGCATGCGGACCTTATACGTAAATGAATTTTGCAAAATATCTTTCGAGAAGTATTTGTAGTAAACGTGGCTGACAAAATTATATACTTTAGCAAGATTACATTTAATGCTGATTTGTTATATATAAAGGTTGCTAAAGGGGTGATCCGCCACTTCCACGTAAATGAGGCTTTGAGGGAATGTTTGGGGTATTGTTGGTACTAGTATAACGGAAAAACTTTTACGCCTAAGAAAGTTTCACTTTTTGACGAATATTTTAATATCAAGGGTTGAAGCGGGGGTGCATGAGGATCTTATACGTAAATGAAATTTGCAGAATATGTTTGGAGAAGTATTTGTAGCAAACGTGGCTGACAAAGTTATATACTTTAGCCAGATTGCATTTAATTGTGATTTTTTATATATAAGGGTGGCTAAAGGGATGATCCGCCACTTCCACGTAAATGAGGCTTTGAGGGAATGTTTGGGGTATTGTTGGTACCAGAATAGCGGAAAAACTTTTACGCCTAAGATAGTTTCACTTTTTGACGAATATTTTAAAGTCAAGGGATGAAGCGGGGGTGAATGCGGAACTTATAACGTAAATAAAACTTGCAAGATATGTTTGTAGAAGTATTTGTAATAAACGTGACTGACAAAATTATATACTTTAGCCAGATTACATTTAATCCAGATTTTTTTATATATAAGGGTTGCTAAAGGGGTGATCCGCCACTTCCACGTAAATGAGGCTTTGAGTGAATGTTTGGAGTATTGTTGGTACTAGAATAGCGGAAAAACTTTTACGCCTAAGAAAGTTTGACTTTTTGACGAATATTTTAAAGTCAAGGGTTGAAGCGGGGGTGCATGCGGATCTTATACGTAAATGAAATTTGCAGGATATGTTTGGAGACGTATTTGTAGTAAACGTGGCTGACAAAATTATGTATTTTAGCCAGATTGCATTTAATGGTAATTTTTTATATATAAGGGTGGCTAAAGGGATGATCCGCCACTTCCACGTAAATGAGGCTTTGAGGGAATGTTTGGGGTATTGTTGGTACTAGAATAACGGAAAAACTTTTACGCCTAAGAAAGTTTCACTTTTTGACGAATATTTTAAAATCAAGGGTTGAAGCGGGGGTGCATGAGGATCTTATACGTAAATGAAATTTGCAGGATATGTTTGGAGAAGTATTTGTAGTAAACGTGGCTGACAAAATTATGTACTTTAGCCAGATTGCATTTAATGGTGATTTTTTATATATAAGGGTGGCTAAAGGGATGATCCGCCACTTCCACGTAAATGAAGCTTTGAGGGAATGTTTGGGGTATTATTTGCTATTAGAATAACGAAAAAACTTTTACGCCTAAGAAAGTTTGACATTATGACGAATATTTTAAAGTTAAGGGTTGAAGTGGGGGTGCATGCGGATCTTATACGTAAATGAAATTTGCAGGATATATTTGGAGAAGTATTTGTAGCAAACGTGGCTGACAAAATTATGTACTTTAGCCAGATTACATTTAATGGTGATTTTTGATATATAAGGGTTGCTAAAGGGGTGATCCGCCACTTACACGTAAATGAGGCTTTGAGGGAATGTTTGGGGTACTATTTGTTACTAGAAAAACGAAAAAACTTTTACGCCTAAGCCAGATTAACTTATTGAGGATTTTAACAAAATTAAGGGTTGAAGCGAGGGGTGCATCCCAGCCTTATACGCAAAAGAAATTTCGAGAATATGTTTATAGCAATTTTTTACATAATTATAGCTGAGTACATTTTACTTTTAAGCAAGTTTGCATTTATGGTGATTTTTTTTAAGTCAGGGGTTGGTTAAGGGTGTGCTATAAATTCGGCGTGAGGGATGCTTTGAGGGAATATTGTGAGTATTGGTGTCAACCAATATAACCGAACAAAAATTACTCTTAAGTCGATTTGCAATTGATATTAATTTTTCCTTTTCATTTGAAATTCGTTCAAGTGAACGTTCGAAACTTCAGCTACATAATAGGTATGTAAGTATTTATTGTAAGGTATTGTTACATTATGTAGGCAGAGTACCTATCTATCTCAGTAGTTTGCAGGTTACATTTCTTTTTATAAGTAAACAAACCACCGATAAAAAACATATTTGGCTCCAATTCTAATATGAACTTAGTTGAAGATGCAAAAAATCTCGATTAAGTTCATATAAAACCGTTTTTGCATCATCTGAAGAATGAGATTCTTAATTTATCACGAATATTTAGACATAAGAATGGTAGGTACTTTTACTTCCACATCCATGTAGTGGATTGGAAGTATACCTAGTAATCGTAAAAAAATGTTCTTGAAATAGGTTTAGGGCTCAGGTGCACTTTAGTTTGTTGTAAGATAGTTTGTTTTTTCACTTGAGTTTGATAACAATGAAATACGAATTCACGTACGAGTCGATTTAGATTTGGATGAAGATCACAATTACTAGTTAAAATATGTAAATTTATGTATTTTCACAATGTTTTTACGTTCAGTAGGACGTTCATGTTGACATTTGACATTGTAACATGGATTGTACCAGTTCGAAAATGTTCGTTGGTTACTTCGGATATTGTCGTTATTTCAATCTTGACATTTACCTGATTAAATGGATTGTATTGCTGGTTTAGTAAGGCGCAATTTCTAAATTACTTTCTTCTCTTTTTTATTTATTTTTTAAAATATGTTCTATTCGCCTTATATTTTTCATTACCATTTAGAAAATGTTTAAAATCGGACCAAACTAAAGTGCACCAGACCTAGGTTTAGAATGTCATGAAACGTCGAGAATTTTAATTTGAGCGAAACAAATTTTCTGTCTGTCTGTAACTTGTCCACACGTTTTCTCCGGAACGGTTTAAGGTGTTGACTTGAAATTTTGTACACGTGTATATTATAACGAGATCTGGAAATGGATTGGTTTTTTTTAACACATCCGGTGGAGGGTTAGGGGGTAAATAGGAGTAAATAAGGGAAAATAAGTAAAGCAAGCTAGTAAGAGTACAAAAATTTGAAACTCGGTGTATTTACTAGAAGCCAAGACCTCAGATTTTTTTATAATATTTTTCAACCCCCCACCACCCGTACTCCGTTATTAAAGGGGTTGATAAAATAAAATAGAGATATTCACTTGAAATTTGGTACATATACTTAGGTATGTATTATAACGACATCTGGAAATTTGGGATTTTGTGTATGAATATACTATAGAAGCGAAGGCCGAAGGTTTTTTTTATAATATTTCACATATTTACCAAACAGTTTGACGAGTAAAATACAATAAATTATGTGAGGTTATTCGAAATCCAATATGGCCGACGCATCAGAACGGCGGATTACACAGGCCTACAAAAAAATCTTGTGTTTTTGAGACGTGACCCTACCTAGTAAAATTTTCCGCTGAATCCGAAAATGATAAATAAATTTCTTTTCTGACGTCCAACCCACCTATCTTGAATCCGAAAATGATAAATTAAAAATTTCTGACGTATGGATTACCCCCCATGCACCTTCAATTCTCCCCAAAAATTCAATAATCCCAAACTAGCCTCTAACAAACTATCTCCAGTTAAATTTTCCGCTAAATCCGAAAATGATACAAAAAAACTTTCTGACGTATGGATTACCCCCATACACCCTCAATTCCTAAATACTTATGTTTTAAAATAGATCACCAATACCCCGAACAGAGATATCCGAACGATTTAATGTTAACACGGTTTAACTTGGATTCATTAGAAAACAGAAGAATTATGTAAAATCTAATGTTTATTTGCTAGCTGATCGATAATACCATAGACTCTCCAGAACTCCTATCTCAAATTAATTTTAGAATTCCACGCGTAGGCTCTCGTCAAACCTTTACTTTTGCACTACCATCTAAAAGAACAAATATCCTTGCTAAATCACCCATTTATTCCATGATGGAAATATATAACTCTATTGGTGACCATTGTGATATGTTTAGTCTTTCTTTAAATACTTAATTACTCCAAGACCATAAAACTGTGTTCGAAATAGATTGTACCCTACATTCAAATACATAATGGTAATATTAAGCTACTCTAAATGAAATAATTATTTTATACTTTTATGTCTTATAATCTTACATTTTATACTGTTTTTTATACTTTTTTCATACAGTTTTTTAAATAATTTTATTTTTTTTATTTTATATTTCATAGTGTATACTTTGCATTTATATATTTTAGTTCTATTTTGCAAAATTGTCCTGTAACTGAAGGATTCTGTTGGGCAATAAATTCTTTATTATTATTATTATTATTAAAAATTCCCTCCAAAAATTCAAAAATCCAAAGTGACCATCCAACCCATCTATCGTTAGTAAAATTTCCGCCGAATCCGAAAATGACAAAATAATTATCTTCTGACGTAGGGATTCCCTCCACCCATACACCCTCAATTCCCCCCAAAAATTCAAAAAATCCAACTTGACCATCCAACCCACCTATCTTTAGTGAAATTTTCCGGTGAATCCGAAAATGATAAAATAGACATATTCTGACGTATGGATTCCCCTCCCCCATACACCCTTAATTCCTCCAAAAATTAAAAAAATCCAAACTGGCCATCCAACCCACCTATATTTAGTAAAATTTTCCGATGAATCCGAAAATGATAAAAAAAGAATTTTAACGTATGAATTCCTACCCATACACCCTCAATTCCCCTCCAAAAACTTATATATTTTAGTTCTATTTTGTAAAATTGTCCTGTAACTGAAGGATTCTGTTGGGCAATGCATTCTTTATTATTATTATTAATAAAAATTCCCTCCAAAAATTCAAAAATCCAAACTGGCCATCCAACCCACCTATATTTGGTAAAATTTTCCGATGAATCCGAAAATGATAATGACGGGTGGGTTAGACGACCAGTTTGGATTTTTTGAATTTTTGGGGGGATTGAGGGTCTATGGGGGTAATCCATACGTCAGAAAATTTTTATTTTACTAAATTTAACTAAAGATAGGTGGGTTGGATGGCCAGTTTATAATTTTTGAATTTTTGGGGGAATTGAGGGTGTATGGGGGAGAATCCACGCGTCAAAAAAATTTGTTATCATTTTCGGATTAAGCGAAAAATTTTTACTAAAGATAGTTAGGGTCTCATCTAAAAAACAAGATTTTTTTTTGTAGGCCTGTGTTATCTTTTTCTTCACACAACACCCTTGATATGGGTATCAAATGAGAGGGTTTGACGAGTAAAATACGATAAACTATGTAACGTCATTCTAAATCCAACATGGCGGACGCACCAGGGCGACGGATTATCTTTTTCTTCCCCTTGATCAAATGAAAGAGTTTGACGAGTAAAATACGATACTTAAACCATGTAACGTCATTATAAATACAATATGGCGGATTAATTCTTTCTTCACAACCCCCTTGACATGGGTATCAAATGAAATGTTTTTTTATGTCTGTCGATAATGTAAGTACCTAGACTAAAAGTTAAAGAAAAAATTATATAAAAAAAATATTTTTAAGAAAAGGCTTTTATTTAAAAAAAACTTTACTAAAAAGTAAAAAATATATTTTTTTAAATTATACGCCTGCAAACCAAGAGTTTTTGAAAACTGTCAGTTGAGGAAAATAACTATGCAATAGTGCTATATGACCGTCCCCAAAGCTTTTGGTTTCCAGGTGTATGAATTAAAAAAAAATTGTACTCTTTACCACAGTTCTTTTTAAATAAAAGCTTTTTCTTAAAAATGTTTTTTTTTATACAATTTTTTTGTTTGTTTTTGTGTCTGCGTATGAAGAAATAATCACTTCATCTACTACGACTTCAAATCTTCATATTGAAGAATCAGAGAATTATTTTCGTTGACGTTGCTTGCGCCCATGAAGAAACTTGTTTAGGAAGATGAAAACTATCAAATTAACACAATTCCTGCCAAATCAACAGGGAGCCAATTTCCATAAGAATGGTGCGGGATCCTTTGTTGTAATATGTGTATTTTGTAGTCTTTTACCTCGTTATTATCAGTTGCTCCTGAATAAAAAAAATGTTTATAAAATCGGATAGGGCGATAGATGACGAAAATTTGAGTTTGAGATTTTGAATTCAATCTCATCAGTTTCATGCAAAGTTATGGAGGTTGCAACAAGAGGCGAATTTTGCGGTCAATCTTTATTTCTTCTATAATTTTTAAGACATTTTCTGTTTCAGGTTTAGTATACCTATTTCACTCAAGTAAATTGATAAATATGCGCGCTATTATCATATATAAATAAAGTACATGTGACGTCACAATACAAAAAATTTTAACTGCCATAATCTTACTTTGAACGCCCAATCGAAAAATTAAAAAAAAAATGTTTAAAGTTCTCTTATTTTACGAAATTTTTAATAACTTTTAGTAAATATTGCGTCATTAATTCTTGTAACAGTTCCAAACCTCAGAGGTAAATCGATTTTAAGTTAGAGATGTGCACATACTTAAATTGGTAGTACATATTTCTTGTTATATGTATATCATGTTTGTCAAACAGGTACACACATTTTTTCAAATGGTATCGCGCATAATAAATTAATATGGATGTGATATCTCGACTTCTTGTGGACAGGTTACAAGTGATCAATTATATGATAATGTATTTTTAGTATCAGCTTAAGATAATACACGAAATTAATGCAGGGGAATGAACTAACATGGCTTATTCTAAGTATAGTTAGTAACATTTTTTAATTATGTAGAATAGAATGTTCTTCGCTTTTAATGTATTTCGCTTTCATATGTATTTTTTATCTTTCATCTGTTTAAAATTGACTGAAATATACAATTGGATACCTATTAAATTTTAATAGTAGAGAGATTATTTCAGTGTCGCTTGAATTTAAAAAAGCTACTTATCTGGAGCTGCTAAATAAATTATATATTCAGTCCTTCAGTTTTTTCAAAACAAAACAGGACCATCAACATGCTTTCGGTTTTTCTAACTTGAATTTAAAAAATAACTAGACTACATGACCCGATCTTGGTCGTGAAAAAATTGGTTCTCAATCTCTATATTTTAAATCGTTATTAAAATTTCAAGGATTTTAGAATTCTCCTTTGTTTTGAAAGGATTACGAATGTGGGTGTCAACTTAACTTCGGAAATGAATTAAATATTTTTCAAAATAAGCACTATGAGTAAGATCAAATGTGGAAATGTGGAAATAGCAAACATTATAACCAAGTACTCCATATCTCGAACTGGTCTGCCTTACTTCCACGCTAGTCTTCCATATTTACTCATCTCGCTCACGCTCCCTTCTTAAGCTCCCCTCAAGCGCAAACAAGCTTTATACTTTTCCATATATTTGCATTTATTAGAATTAAGTTCACTGTAATATGGAAGTTATGAGCAATAGAATCTGGGTAACCATACAATGAGGAGACAAATGTGCAAATACCAAGTTAACCATTTTACTCTTTGCCCATTTACTGCATTTTTTATATAATTGTAGCACATTCTATGTGATAACCTATCGCAGTTTTTTTGTGAATATTAGTTTTACACATTTTTTCTTTAATTACAAAACATGAATTTTTTTTTTTAATTTTAATAATGAATAGGTAATTTTTTATGTATTGATTTTGAATTTTGTTCAAAAACAATAGAGCTCTTCCTCTAGCTGACACGGACTTACTGTCCAAATTCCAAAACAATCGGACTTTTCATTCTTAAGTTATCATGCTTACAAGGAACGTGACGGTCGAATAGACAGACAGACAGATAGACGGAAATTTCGAAATTTCTTCAGAATTCGATCACCAACACAGTGATATGAATTTTTTTTCTTTACAAACGATACTACCGGTTTTAGGAATTTGCCGATCAAAGGCAAAATACTCTTCGTTTTGAATTTACGAAGAGTATAGGTTTATAAACCAAATCTCAAATTTCTGTACTCTTACCAGCTTGCTTTACTTCGTTTCCCCTATTTACACCCCAATCCTTCACCGAATATGTTCAAAAAAAATCCAGTTCCAGATCTCGTTATAATACATGCGTGTACAAAATTTCAAGTTAACATCTTAAACCGTTCCAGAGAAAACGTGCGCAGAAAACAAAACAGAAGCTCAAATTTAAATTCTTGACGTTTCATGACATTTTAGACCTATTTCAAGAAAAAATTTTTTTTATAATTTTATTTACGATTAAGTACTATACTTCCACTCCACTACGTCGATGTGAAGTATAAACCGATTAGTAACGACGATAAAGCATAACTGAGTGTTGTATTTGCTTACTTTTGCTACCTGATTTGCTAAACGCCCCGTGCTTTCGAGAATCCGGCATAATTATTATTGCAATGAGCTAGGCAACAATTTGGCTACTGTCAAAACCAGCATTTTTATAATTCCATTGAATTTAGTTCTTAGGTAAATGTTCGCCTATATTATGTAAATAAAACCATTGTGAGTCTGCTAGGTTTATGCCATCGAATTTTTAGTAGTGAGACAACGCAAGCACCCATCAGCCATCTTCCTAGTGAAGGAGATATATTCAAGAGATATGGTCTTAAAAAAATGTTTGTCTAGCTTTGGAAAGCCTAATGTATGAAGCAGACCATCTGTTTGACACTTTTCAGTTATTTGGATGGGTGTTTATCGTAGCGTAGTCGAAATTTAGTTTCCAAACTTATTTTTTTATTGATTCTTGGTTTACTAGGTATATTTCATAATTTTTAATTTTCACTTACCTGTATAAATGTGAAAACATGATATCAAGTAATGTGATTGGTTAGGATTCTCATTATAAAATCACCTATGGTAACATACCTATTTACATTAAATCATAATAAATTACCTCGTTCCTGTAATGTTACTTTACCAATAGAGAAACAACTACATTTGTTAGGCAATAATTAATAATTGACTTCATAAACAATTGCTGAACAAAAATGATTATATTGATTACCATCAAACAACAACAATCACGTACCGAGTCTTCCTTTACACAACAAACGACTTTTGTGAAATAAATCGGTAATTTAATGGTTTCTAAAGAATGTTCGAGCGTAATTACTGAACCATTAAGGTCGTGACTGATGAGGATTAGTGTCGTTACAACATATAAAAAGAAAGAATTTCTAGTATACTCTGCAAACTATAACACATATTAAAGGTGAATCATCAAAGATTAATGGTTTTCGGCGATTTTATTCAAAACGGAAGTATTAAATTTAGTGTATCGGTTATTTCACCACATATCAGTACGGATGGTTTCCTTAAAGAAAATAGACAGTTTGCCTCAACTTCTAATGAGTTTGAAATGTAAATACGGGGCGTCCCATAAGTGAAGGATCAAACGAACTGGGATGATAGTGGAGATGAACTTAGTATCTGAGGGACAAGCAGCAATTTATAACGGCCAGCCTGAGAGATTCTAGTAACTCTTAAGACTCTCCAAAGACGAGAATAAATAAAATTATACTTACTGTGATTGCCACTATCTGCTTTCTCCGTCGTAATCTGATGTCTGATTATATTTTATAAACTAGCACTAGAAACACTTCTTGGATTATTAAGACCGTCGATAGATTCTGTAAGTATTCGGATCGCTACAAAGGTGACCCGTGCTAAGTAGTTATCGGATTCATGCCACAGAATCAATATTAGATCTAGTGGATCAATAAGGAATCGAATTCAAAATATATTTTCATTTATTGAAATAAAATTCATCAAATACAAAAAATATAGATTCAGTCTATACTGACTTTTTCTAAAACGTTTGTCAGACTGAACCATAGAAAATTTCTCTGTAAACTTAACAAATTCGGATTATCTGACGGTTTACTTCAATTTCTTGAGTTATTGAGAGTTATTTGACTGATAGAGTTCAATTCGTATCTTATAATGGATATAAATCTGTTGAATACCGAGCCACGCCAGGAGTACTCCAGGGATCATACTTGGACCCCTTTTCTTTAATGTTTTTATTAACGACATCAGCGATCACTTAGGCGTATATTTCTTAATATATGCCGATGGCGTCAAGATGTTGCATATAACTAATGATTTTAATAACGAAAAATTTCAAAACAACTTAACTAAGTTATCGGCTTGATGCGATGAAAATGATCTTCACCTAAATGTTGGCAAGTGCAATGTTATGAGTTATACAACCAAGGAGTTCCCAATTATATATAATTGTAATGTTAATGGCGACACGCTGAACAGACCATCTACGTTCAAGGATCTAGGTGTAACTTTTGATAATAAATTAACCTTCACTAACCATATTGATGCTGTAATTTCGCATGCATACAGAATGTTAGGCTTCATTTTGCGTAACATCCATGATTTTAATGATGCGAAAACTTTAAAGATGCTTTATTTTGCTTTCTCTCGTCTAGGCTGGAGTAAACTTCACTTGTCTGGCAATCTGGGTATAATACTCATAACGATAAATTGGAAAATATTCGGTGCCGCTTCCTGAAATTTTTAAACTGGAAAACTGAAGATACATATCCATCAATTGGAGCTTCTCAAAATCAATTACTTGAAAAATTTGATATTACTAGTCCTTCCGTCCTTTACTTTGCGTTTTCTGGATAAAATTATGTATAATAAATATATTGTAGTGAAATATTTAGCCAACTGAACTTTTATGTCCCACGGATTAATTCTCGTCATTCTCATAGCTTTTATTTACCAACTCCTAGATCTAACGTATTAAAGTTTTCTCCTCTGTTTAATATTTGTACTAGTTATGAAATTCATTGCAGTGAATTGGACATATTTGCTTAGCAGCCGGAAATTTCATATACTGTCGTGCAGTCTAATCGCCTTCATAATTTCTATTTGTACTTAGTTAAGTTAGGTTAAATTGTTACTTTAGATTCCCATCCTATAAATGGTTTTGTACTATTGGGTGATGTATGATTAAATAAATTAAATAAATAAATATAAATATTCAATACTTAGCTAATTGTATATAAGACAATTTGTCAGAGAGCACCACCATTTGGCAAGACGTTACGTCCTGAAGGATCGCAACTCATCCAGCGTCTGGAGAATTATAACAATCTACTGTACAAATATTCAGACTCCCAGTTAATTATAATAATAAGATGTATATCGAATTTTTTGAAAAATTATTCACTTTTAATTTTGCACTCAAATTTTCAAATTGCTTGTATGTTTGTCAGGATGCTTCGAGAAGCTATATATATGAATTGGTGGTTTTCCAGCTTGAAAAAACGTACTAACGGTATTGAACCCAAATACACTTCTTTTTGCGCCTACGCCTTTCTGTGAGGTACTTTGTGTCTATCGGGAGTAATTCCTCGACTTTGAATTTGTGGACTATACTTGATGGACATTTTTGTGGCTCGGATATGTAGTATTCTCCACTACTTTCAGAATTAAACTACTTATTATTAATTCAGGTTTTATTTGAAAAACCGTCCCATTGAATTTTGCTTTAAATTTTTTCCGTTAAAACTCGCTACGTCCTGACTGTTTCTGCGATTTAAACTAGTATCTAACCCCCTACGGTCATGAAGATTCAGTTAAAAATGAGAACAAAGGCCTAAAATAAATTTATTTAGCTACCTTGTTTTAAAAATAAACATAATGATAGATTTCATGAAAATGTAATCCATTAGAATGAAACATTTTTAAGACAAGGTAGCTAAATAAATTCATTTTAGGCTTTTGTTCTCATTTTTAACTGAATTTTCGTGACCGTAGGGGATTGTGTAGATACTAGTTTAATCTGAATGGCAGTAGGGGACTGTGTGGATGCTAGTGTTAGAATGAGAATTTTCAAATAAAAAATTAGACAAATTCATTTTAGGATTTTAATTTGCTAGCATAACCAGAATTCAGGTTATCGAAAGAATGCAAAGTCTTCATTAATATTTTTACCAATAGTTTTTCTTTTAGTTATCATAGGTAGTTATTTTTTTCTGCTGTTTACCAAATCCTATAAAGAATATTTTTCAAAACATGATACAAATTTCTGTGCATTTAAAAAAAATAATTAAATTAAATTGGTATAAAATGGTTTAGGTATACCCTGTGTTAATTACTGTGCTACAAAGAAAGGATATTATTTAATTATATGATTCCTTGGCAGAGATAATTGAAAAAAATCAGTTATATTTATATTTGTCTAGTACAAGTTTAAACACATTCACATACCAATTAATCTATCTTCTTTCTATCAAGTGTCAGACCTAGTTTCACACACTGTGTGTGATCATAAGCTAATTTTATTGTTGCCTCAACCGTCACGAGCTTAAAGTTCAGATAACTAATTATTTAAATTTATATTTGTAATCCTACTCAGACAATAATGACAAATTAGACAACAAAGAAATGTCGGCAGAAGCTTTTTATTTTCATTTTGTTCACATAGCACGTACAAATAATGTAATTGTGTACCTGTATTTGATTCAACGATAATAAGAATATTGTGGGTAGATATCTTGTAGTTTTCTGGGTTGGTTAAGTAATTTGCTAATGTACAGGTAAAGAAAATTCAATGTGAACATGCTTTTAGTTTATAGTTATTATACTGTTAGCAACTACAAAACGAAGAGTAATTGTTAATAAATTAAACACTGCTTTTAGATGAATCAATCAATATATTATCAATACTCTACATATGTTTCGGCTTGTTAGGCCTTTATCAAGAGTATTACATAGTGAATACTAAAGTTTTCGACGTGCTTATTCAATTTATACCTAAAATACTTTTAGGTATAAATTGAATAAGCACGTCGAAAACTTTAGTAACTCTTGATAAAGGCCTAACAAGCCGAAACATATGTAGAGTATTTATAATATATTAATTGATTCATCTAAAAGCAGTGTTTAATTTATTAACAATTATTTTCAAGATGTTTCACAAGGTACCTACCACAAGTTCAGTTCAGTGTATTAAAAACGAAGAGTAGTAATATTGCATTTTCTTTAACTCCTACAATTCTAAAAGAAGTAGTAAAATATATTATCCTCCTCCATTTTAAAATTTTTTGAAGTACGTTCAAAAATTAAATTTTTCACCGTTAACAGAGTCGAACTTGACTTGATAATTAATTTTGTAAGAAATGTTATAACAACAATGTTGGTTTTTGACAATTGTGAATTTGTAATTGTGATGAGAACTACGCCTAAGGAAAATTACAAATAGTTTCACTAGCGAATTACGCGGAATACAAAGTCCAGCCTACTCACGCAAACTGCTAAAATCCAACCCACGACCACGATTAGTAGACAATACCGGTTGATTCGTATTGTGCCCCAATAGTTTTTAGAGTATTAATTTTAAATGTTTTAAATCTGTAATACAGATATTATTAATTTTAATGTTACTTTTAAGCCGCCACCGGCGGCAGGAGTTTCAACTTTTTGTATTTATTTTATTGAGCCAAACCGGTCGTGACCCGCCCAACCCTATGTACGCCACGACGCTGTGCGACGTGGTTGTCTGGTTGGTTCCGGATCGCGATTCGGGGAGGCAATGTTTGTGTATTATTAATTTAATTAAATAAAATTTGTTATGATGATGATGGTTGATTCGTACAACTTTACGTGCAGGTCGATGGCGTCACTGAAGCTATCACTGAGCAAAAAGCACACGGCACAGCATAAATATTATTGTTGCAGTTTGCTATATGTTTTTTAATCGTTTGTTTTCTATATTAACTGTGTTTTTGTCATTTAAGAACTTTTTATTACGTTTATTTTTCAAATATAAATACGGATTGTATTGGTATTTGTTTTAGTTAAATTCATTTTGTTAGCTCGTAGGTATGTAAATAATGCGACATGACGGCTAATTTCACTTCATATCTACAAGTTTTATGGATTTGTTGGTCACGTAATTTGGTTAACAAATATTTTCGATTCACTTTATTGTCAACCGAAAATTATTACTTGATATTTTATGAATATTATTTATAATTTGTTTTTAATATAATTACCAACTATTACCGAAAATTATGTTTTAAGACCACTAAAAAAAATTCAAAAACAAACTCACGACGGGTCCCGATGGTATACCGGCTTTCTTATTAAGAGACTGCCTCTATTTTTGCACAACCACTCTATCATTTTTAATCTAGCACTGCAAACTACTACATTTCCCCAGATATGGACTCAGTAAAAAATCTGTCCTGTTTTTAAAAAAGGTGATAAGACTAATATTGAAAATTACAGACCTGTGGTTATCCTGTATAACTTTGGCAAACTCCTTGAAATTGTCCTATATGATATAATCTCTTTTCATGCTAAATCTCAACTCTCCTATAGTCAACATGGGTTTTTAGCAGGTAGATCTACGATTACCAACTTGGTAAGAGTTAGATTTCATTGCAAATACATAGGATCATGTTGGTCAAACAGATATGATTTATACAGACCTGTTTAAAGCATTTGACAGACTGGATCATGGGCTCCTACTGCAAAAGCTGTCAGTTTTTGGTTTAAGCCTTGACTTTCTAATTTTCTTTGAGTCATATCTTGGTATAGTCATGTTCATAATTTTAAGAGCATGTAAAAAACTACAAAGCGGACAGGCGGCATCTTTACCTATTCAATGATACCGCCGCGCGGACTCCTTTGACGGGAATTATTTATGTGCCTTGGAAATATGAAGGCAACTATAACAGAACGTTAAATGTGAAGTAGCATGGATTTTCATCTATTGAAGTGTCAGCGACATCAGGAGTTCCACAGGGCTCTGTTTTGGGTCCACTGTTATTTATAATTTTCATCAATGACGTTTGCCAAGATGTACAAAGTAATGTCCTCCTATACGCCGATGATCTTAAGCTGTTTACATCTATTAACTCGAAAGAAGACTGCAATCGATTACAACATGTCCTCACAAAAATAAACTCATGGTGTGAAGATAATAGGCTACCCTTAAATATGTCAAAATGTAATGCGATGACCTTTACGAGAAAAAATAGCTTTATAAACTTTTCCTACAAAATAGGTATTGACATGGTAACCAGATGCACTCAATTCAAGGATCTTGGAGTCATCTTTGACTCAAAATTAACTTTTACTGCCCACGTAGATCACATAATTGCTAGTGCCTATAGAAATCTAGGCTTCATTATGCGAAATTCAAAACACTTTAAAGATATTTCCATACTTTCTCTCCTATTTAATGCTTTTGTACGGCCAAAACTGGAATACGGTGGTATTGTCTGGAATCCACAATACAATATTTACATTCTTAATTTGGAACGGGTTCAGAGAAGGCACGTTAAATATCTCTCCCTTAATGCTGACGGAATTTATCCTCTCAGAGGCTAAGCCACAAGCTGACTTCAAATTTAATCTAAATGATTTAGCGACACGTAGGGTCTATTTTTCTGTTTTGATCCCACACAAACTATTGACAAGTCAGATTGACTGTCCGGATATTCTTAGTTCGATACATTTCAATGCTCCATTTTTCAGACTCGCTCATACGCCCTATTCTACCTAGCTACGTTAAGAACAAATGTACTAAAATCTCCTATTCATTATATGTGTTCTAACTATTTAAGTTATCAGTCGAACATTGATATTTTTAATTGTAGCATTAATAATGTAGGTAAATCAATGTGTTCTAAATCGCCCGTAAAATAATCTTTAATTCCTATTATATCATTGTTTAGTTCAAACTATTTTCTCACATTACTATGTATTTTACATTTTTAATTTAATAATAATTATTCGCTGTAAAATATTTAGTTTTACGGTGGCCATTCCTTAGAAAGAGACATCCGATAGGGAAATAATTATTGTTTTTGTCCATAATTTTCTTTTCTTAGTATGTCTGTTTAAGAAAACTATGAGACTACCGAAGTAGAACCACAGCAAGACAATTACCATGAATTTTCACTCAATAATTTCAGTGGTTTGCAAAATAGTTAGATTTAAAACTACGAAATAGGAAGATTACCATAATTTTAAAATTTAAATCCGACTACTTTGCAAACCACTTAAATTATTGAGTGAAAATTCATGGTAATAGTCTTGTTATGGTTCTACTTAGGTAGTCTTATAGTTTTTTTAAATATGTAACGGGTCCATTTTATTTCGCGTAATAAGGAGATTAATTTGGTTAAAATACTTATTTAAATCGATAATTAATCTTAAAAGTTACCTTAAGCCAACCCTGGCATGGTATCTTCCCGCGAAGATGCATTGTTAATTTTTAAAAATCGTTCGATACGAAGCGCTCCCTTCAGGAGAGATAGAAAGTAGCGTTCGGGAAGGGAGGCAATTGCGGGATTCGAATAAAAATATCCAACGAAGAGGTTGTAAGAATTATTCAACTGGTTGGGTTTTTACAAATTTGAGAAGTATGGTGATTAAAACCTGCTAGCTTCTGCAAAGTTATTACTATCATAGATAGTGTCAATGTTTTGTAATTTGTTAAATTAAGTAGTGAGTGCCTAGAACAGAAAAATCAAACTGTAAGTAGCATTTTCACTACATTTGTTCCTGTTTTGGTGACGGCCGCCATAATTAACGGCGTCTAAAAACGTTTGTATTACGTTTCCTGTTTTAATTCCTTGGAGGTTTGGAACGTGAATTAAAAAGTTCCAAACATTATTTCCTGTGTTGGAAATTAATGGTTTTCTTCAAAGACAAACTTTTATTAGTGCATTCTTCGCGACATCGTTGCAAACTTTTTATTTCAAGTGCCGCGTCGTAAGACTTCCCTTTAGTGCCGAAAATCCATGATATTTCGGTAACGAACTATCGATATTGTATTTGTCGGGTTTTCTATGTAATTATATTACTGAGATTAAGATTTTTGTACCATTTTAATGTTTAGTAACGTTTATATTAGTTTATTCATTTCGCTTGGATCTGGCCAGACGCATTTCATGTAATACCTATATTTTGCATATTTTCAGTCTACTGGAAGTCAGTATTGCCTTTCAGCATATTTGTTTATTTTCCTATATGAAAATCTATATTGTTTTATTGTGTTTTAAACAAAAGATGTTTTGTGATTCGCCTACCCCTGTGATCTCATGCTCTTAAGTTAAATAGAGTTACTTATTATAACTTTGTTTGTTTTATTTATTTTTTTATATTTTCAGGTTCCTTTAACTTTCATATAATAACTTAAAAATTAATATTTTAAAGGGGTTAAACCCCCAATTTAAATTAAATAAGTTATAAATATGCGTACTAAGAAGAAGTTATCGCCAAAAATAATAAATATTTTCCTATCGGATGTCTGTTTCTAGGGAATGGCCCCTTAAGATTATACTCTGTACTGTGTGCATATTCTATTTGTATTTTCCTTCCCTGTATTTGGATGCACATCTGTCTGGGCAGCTGTATTCATAAAGTAATAGTAATAACAATAATTCCTTATACTTTATTTAATGCTCCTGAGTGTGACCCTGTTATCGCTGAAAGATTCCGACCCTTGGAAATAACATACAAAGCAAAACCGTATGCTAAACGTCTACGAGAGATACCTCATTAATAGATTTTTTATAAGTATACAGTACGGAATATAATCGACCACATGTTGATTAATCGTTGGCAAACAGACACATTTTAGAGATCACACGCCAGATTGAACTTTATTAATTTATATCCCGAAACGGCTTTAGTCACGATTTCCGAACGCCCGTTGTTTTGGGGGCGTCAAACCATATAATTACACCAACTTTGACGGACGGGGTAGTTCGAGTTTTTGAGGCTTCCACAAGAGCTCCGCTATGCACCTGCTAGCCAACCCTCGCTGAAAGTAATAAATTCAACATCAAATTATATTTTAACACAGGTGTTATGTTGAATGATTGCTGCGAGATAATTTTTATGTAATTTATGATTATTGTTAATTAATTACATATACGGTAGTTTGAACAGGCGAAAGTAAAGAAAATAACTATTTTTTTAAATCGGCACTAAAGAATCTCAAAATCGGCATTAAAGTGCTAAAAATAGTCAGTAAAGTAATCCAATGTTTCATACGATTTCTTCGAGGGGTCGACCACTGGCCCAAAATTTGTACAAATATTCCAGGAATACTGCATTCCCGCAGTATTTCCGAGAATACTGAGTATTCCTGGGCATTTCCGAGTATTCCCGAGTATTTCACATTATTTCCGAGTATTCCAGAGTATTCCCGTGGTATTTCTGAACATTTGTACTCATATTTTCGGTAGTGGTTAACCCCTCAAACCTATCAAATTCACATTGATTAATATTTGTTAACCTGTTATGAGACAATTAATAATTACAAAACTAATGGTTCAAATCCAATACATTTATTATTTTTACCTCGATTTTAAAAAATATACAGGGTGCCCCAGATTTAAACGGACATACTCTAGTGGAAGGTAGAGCACACTCAGCTGAGTTCAAAACACCCCTATACTTACCGTTGAATATGAACCGTTTTTGAGATAGGGGTGTTTTATGGTTTTTGACCAGAACTTCAGTCCGCCATATTTTTGAAATGATTGCACATATTTAGATAAAATTTGGTATACATATTATGCTCTTTTAGGTTAATAAATAGCTTAATTGATTATGGAAAAATTCCAGGACCGACCTCCATTTTTTAAATATGGCTCTTAGGGTCGTTAACATCGCACTGTATATTAATTTTTGGTAAATGTTAGTAAACTTTTAAAAAGCCTACGGACCAGTTTATAAAATAATGTCATAATATTTGATGGCACGTTTATGATTATTCTTCAAAAAATTTTCAAAAGTATTGAAAGACCAAATTTGATTTTCTACAAATAACAATCCAGTTGATAACATCATTATTTTATTAATTTTAGCTAAATACCCCGTAAAATGGGTTGTTATTTGTTTTTGGTTTGAAATTCAGTGTTTCTAAGCTTTTTTTGTTTAAATTTCATTCAAAATAATACACATTCATTTCTTTCATCAAAGAAAACTAATGCTAGTGAAGAGGCATGAATTAACAAGCACAATTTAAAAAAATATTAAATGCCTTTTGAGAATAACTTGAAAATATTAAAGACAAAAGTTTGCAATTCTATTTTGACAAAATAAATTTATTTAGATCTTTAAATAATTGAAGAAAAAAATTAAAAACAGTGCAATTAAAACTATAACAGGTTTTCAAAATGAATGCCCCCAGCGTCAATACATTTTCGAGAACATTTTAATATGTTTTTCACTAACCTGTCAATCACTTCCGGGTTATTTTATTATCACATGCAGTAATAATATTTTCTAGAAGCTGTTCTCGTGTATTGAACTCTTCATTGTACACCTCTGACTTGAGACGACCCCATAAAAAATAATCTAGAGGTGTAAGATCAGGAGACCTCGGCGGCTAGTTTACTGAACCTCCGCGACCAATCCATCTGTTGGTGTAATGCTGGTTCAGATGATCCCGGACCGGTACAGAAAAATGGGGTCCAGCACCCTATTTTATTTTTAGCTCGAAAAAAAAAAAACGTACGGAACCGAGCACAGAACACTGAGAAAGAACTGATGATCGAGCGGAATGCGACCTTTGATATGTTACGCGACCGTTTCGTGCCCTATTGAGTGACGCACCGCGCTTCAAACACGTCTTTTAAAAGTTGTATATTTCGAGAACCACATATCGGATTCATCTAAAATTTTCGATATCTCCTAATTTTAAGTAACTAATACATTATGCACAACAACTACTAAATGAAATTAAATGAGCCCATTAACGTAATACATATATATATTGTTATACTAAAATACACAATACATGTCATTGAAAAGTTAAAATAAATTTTATTTAATCCGACGTATTACACCAGAATAGTTTTTTTTACCTGCTGATTCCTTTTTTAAGAAGTAATGGTCTATTGCGGCCGACATCCGCATATGAACTGAGGCGGTTTTATTATCTAGCGACGGTATTATATATTATACATAGGCACTAATCATACCATCTACAGGGTGTAATTAGTTTCATGTCATTAAAAAGAAACTGGTGGTAGGGAACGACAAAACAAACAAAAAAACTTATATAAGATGGGGTCTAAAGATTATAGTTTTGGACAAAAATAAACAAAAATTTCGCAAATTTTCAATAAAATCTTTTGAGAACTGCTGGAATATTGAGGGTAGGTTTAGATCGTCGCGCGTGTCTTTGCCTTATACTCTGACTCTCCCTTGTGCAATATTTTAGTTACTATGGGTGTTTCATTATGTACAAGTCCTTTGACCAAGAAAAGCAGTGGTTCTCAATTATTTTCTACATTAATATTAAAAAAATATTTAATGTGTTAACCCAGGTCAGTTTTTTCAAAGTGTCCCTAGATGGAAAAGTCATAAAGGTTTTTTGTTTGTCTAGTCGGTCCCCATTACCAGTTTTTTTTTAATGACATGAGAAACTGATTGCACCCTGTATATAGACTATGAGCCGGTGCATATCCTTGACTATTCCCAAAGTATTCCGCAGCATTCCTGAGTTTTGCCGGGGTATTCCTGAGTATTCCAGAGTATTGCCGGGGATTCCTTAGTATTCCCGTGTATTGCTGAGTATTCCCGAGTATTCTCGTCGTATTCCTGAAAATTTGTACACGTATTTCCGGCAGTGGTTGACCCCTCGGATTTCTTGTAGTTGGCGGAGGTGACAGATAAACGTCAACATAAATTTTTCTTTCCTTGTGATATAATTGTGTAATAGAGGATAAATAAATACAGTTTGCTAAATTATTCTTCTATACTAAACACCTGTCTGCCTGTCTGTCTGCCTGTCTGTCTGCTTGCCTGGCTGCCTGCCTGCATGTCTGCCTGTCTGTCTGTCTGTCTGTTTGCCTGTATGTTGTTTGTCTATTGGCGCTATATGTAAAAAACTAATTGGCGGAGAACAGTCAAATTTGGTAAGTAGTTGGCGCTACTGCGGACAAAGAAATGGGTAGACTTTCACTGGAAGATATACACGGTGGACTGTCTATAGAGAATCAAGGTTGGCAAAAATTGTGTTTTTTTTATTTTAATAAAAAAACACGTTTTCTTTTAATTTAAAACAATTCAATGTGTTTTAGACATGGATTTTTAATTGTTGAAAAAAAACATGTTTTAAACAATAAAAAATGTTTTTAAACTTAAATTTATACGGGCGCTTCGACCCGATACATTGTTTATTCTATAAGCCATGCCCATATTGCATCATAACAAGACGAGGACGATACTTGACAACGGCTCGGCCAATTCGGTGTAATAAATACGTCAAGTTGTCAATAGTGCAATAATTTTTTTGGTGATTGGTTATTGACTACACAGGCACAAAAAAAAGTCGAGTTGGAGAAGGCAGACCTAAGTATTCCCATGAATTCTGACCTGCTGAACACGAATCCGATGTCCTTTTTGCCCGATTGGCTCTTGCATTCTTCCTAACCTCAAAAAACACCGTAAGAATGCCCGAAAAAATGAAAATCTGAAAAAATTCAGGGGTACATAGGATGGCAAAAGAAATCGAATGGCACAAACCAGACATCCCTGCGGTCCTTCGTTTTCGAGATAGAGCAGCTCAAAGTCACCGGAAGGAAAAAAATTGTTTTGTTCGCAATTCTCGAGGTTCTATATCGGAAACCAAAAAAGCTATAGAATTCTAGTTTGCGCCATTCGATTTCCCTCGCCACTCTACGTACCTCTGAAATTTTTCAGATTTTTAACTACACTCTCATTTTCTCGGGCATTCTTACGCTGGTTTTTTTTTGAGGTTAGGAAAAATACAACAGCGAATCGGGCAAAACGGACATCGGATTCGTGTTCAGCAGGTCAAAATGCATGGGAATGCATAGGTCTACCTTCCCGCACTCGACTTTTTTTTTTGCTATTAATCGCTTTAAAATTAACACTTAAGAAAATAAATAATAACGGTAAGTACATCTTCTATATAGTAGTAATATGTTTCGTTCGTTGTACTTATACTACCATATTATTATAACTAGTTGTATTGCATTACATAAAAGTTCATATTTTTTTACTTTATTTATTTTTTTTACCTTATCAAATACAACGTTGTTCCGAAAATTGTCCATCAAACACACTGAAAAAACGCATTGAAAAAAATCATGTTTAAAACAATTGTTTTAAACGTGTTTAAAACAGGTTATTGTGTTTTAAACACTTAAAAAACATTTGTTTAAAACATTTTGTTTTAAAACTGCCAACCCTGTAGAGAATAAATAATAGCCACACAAACAAAAATTCTTTCTGATCTGGGAGTCTGACCGTGTTTCCCATATGTTTTTGGGGTCGCTGAATCCGAATCCCCGAGGTCTATTTAACCCCATCACATCAGGATTTTGCCATAACCTCAAAACTTTAAGCTATTTCGACATCTCTTCACATAAATCGCTGTAACATTTTCTAGACAAAAATGACCCCCTATTTTTTGTACTAGATATATTGCAAATTAAATTTCCAATCCGATGATGTGGGACTCGATATTTTTTCGGCGTTTTTTAATTGAGATATCGGCCGCCAAAGTGAGAGGTCCGAGAATTTCCCTTCTTGAACCACACGGTCCAGCTTCGAGGGCCATTTCTGCCAAACGAAAGCTAACAAAAATCTAAAAAAATTCAGAGGTACGTAGGAAGACGTGAGAAATCGATTGGCGCAAATAGAAGGTCAGTGCATGCCCTGGTTTTCGAGTTTTCGAAATATGGCCGCTCGAAGTCACCGGAAGGTGAATATCGATTTTTTTTTTACCACTTCCTGAGGTCATATCTTGAAAACGAAACGAGATACAGTGCTGCGGTTTACAATTCGATTTATCTCCTCTTCCTACATACCTACCTTTGAATTTTTTCAGAGTTTTGCCGGCACTTTCATTTTTTTGCAACATTTCTGAGGCAAAGCATCTAAATAATTCAGAGGTATGTAGAAAGGCGAGAGAAATCGAATGGCTTAAACCGTGGCTCTGTATAAGAAATTCGATTTTCACCTTCCGGTGACTTGAAGCGGCCATATATCGAAAACCAAGGCACACACTGACCTCCAATTAGCACTAATCGATTTCTGACGTCTTCTACGCACCCTTGAATTTTTCAGATTTTTGTTAGCTTTCGTTTGGTAGGGCCATCCTCGAAGTTGGGCCGTGTCACTCGAGAAGCGAAAAACTCGCACCTCTCATTTTGGCGGAATCTTACTTAAAAAGCGCCAAAAAAATATCGTGCCACACATACTCGGATTGGAAATTTAATTGCAATTGATCTAGTACGAAAAGGAGGAGAGTCATTTTTGTCTAGAAAATGTTACAGCCATATACAGATTCAGACATTGTAGTTCGCAATATAGGGAATAAACGCCCCGCCCCATAATTCGTGAACACAGGTTCTGAAAGTAATCGAGTCGACATTGACTTGTGTTTAGTACTGCATGAACTTCGGAAGGGTATACGGCGGTAATAATTTCTACATGGAACGAGACTAATATCTCGTCAAAAGTTAGTTAGAAGTTATTTGTCACATTTCTGACAAATAATTTCTTCTATTGAAAGTATTTCTGCAGATTCTTTTTTAGCCATAAAGGCTATGGGAATAAAATAATAATTCTTATTAAAAACGAAATAAAAATAGGGCATTAAAATAAAATTAAATAATTCTCGGAAATTAAAATCAACTAATAATTATTAAAAAATAAATTATTCTTATTATAAACGAAATAAAAATAGAGCTTTAAAATAAAATTAAATACCTACCTTTCAGAAATTAAAATCAAGTAATAGTTATTATCACAAATAAATTAACGAAAGGGTTCAAACGAACCACCTTCTTGTGTCAAACAATAGTCAAACCGATTATACAATGAATCTTTCATATCATTTTGGGGCAATGTTTGCACAAACTTGGATAAGTTTTCCCGTAATTCAGCTAAATTATTGGCTCGTTCAGAGGCATGTTTGTACGCGGTTTCCTTTAAAAAACCCCACAGAACGAAATCACGGGGTTCTGAAATGCCACAGTAAATAAATTTATTGTGTCTTCAGTGGAATGACCCCCAAAGTACCATTTCACAATTTGCACTTTTTCAGCAGTTGTATAAACAGCCGGCATTTTAACGAACTTGAGATTAATTTATTTTAATCCCACGTCTTTACGGCTAGGCTACTGAGAGCAGAATGCATGGGATCAACAACGAAGCCAAGCGGTGGTGCTATGACCGAATACCAATGCCCTGCGTTCATCTACGGCAAGGCGTGGTTTACCTGCGCAGATACACGTTTATATATTAGCAACTACATTTCCGAATCTGTATGTGAAGAGACGTCGAAATGGATTAAATTATGTGTTTTTTGAAGTTATGGCAACTGATGTGATGGGGTCAAATGGACCTCGGATTCGGATACAGCGACTCCAAAAACATAGAAAATACGGTCAGACCCTCAGGTCAGAAAGAATTTTTTTTTAGTGTGGCTGTGTAATAAAAAAATGTAATAAATGGCAATAATATTTGGCATATAGTTAGCACACAATTGGCAAGGAGGACACCTATCAATATTGCTAAAAATAATGTTTTTTTATGAAAAGAATTCAGATTGACATTTAAATAATTGTCATTTCTTAATGTCACTTAAAATTACTTAAGAAATAGAGTTGATTAATCTTAATTTCGCAATTTATGGACTTCAAAAGAAATTAAAGTTTCCTTTCATTTACTAAATTCCATACTTTGGTATGAGCATTTTGAATCCACTGTTTTGTACAAATTTTGTACCTCAAATTCATAGTCAGCAACCTCAAAAACATCGGTACAAATAATCATAGTGACTATTCCTCAATAATCTACATATTGTTATGCATTACGCCCCCTATGATACGCCCATGACTAATAGTGACGTCCTGGAAGCTTGTAGAAAGAAATAGAGTTTTCTGGAGTGTAGTAGAAGAAGATTCTCGATTATGTTCTAGATAACTCTAGAGGCAATTTCAGAGTATATAAGGCTAGATTCCATGGCGGGAAGGAGAAGTTTTATTAAAGTGAAGTTTGTTAGCGAAAAGTGAGGTTATAAACATTGTAAAAGTTAGTTTTACTGATTTTTACAGGGTGTTTCCTAGAGGCGGAAACATGCAACACTATTATTAATTTTCTTGAATTTAGGGGTAGTTGCAACTCATTGGAAGCAATAGCAGACATTCTTCATTTCATCCATTCCACCTGGAAGTGGAAGGTATAGTAATCATAAACCGTAAAATTTTCAACAATTTTGCTTGTTGAAATAGGTTCAGAATATCATCATGAAACGTGGATATTTTAAAGAGCGTAGTCGGATAAACATGGGTTAGCTGCCCCTACTTGGATTTGGTTTATATTTGGGAGGTAAGTGCCTACCAATATGAGAATAATTTACCCCAAATGCCAGCTTGAAAAACACATTTTTACAAAAGTTATGAAAGAATTTTGAAAAATTAAAAAAAAATGATTTTCTCAGTTGTGAATGAGCCGAATCCGAGAGCTGAAATGTATGTGGCGCAGGGCGTTATGTCGATTATAAAAAATATTAACACTCAATAAATTAAAAGAATAGGGTGTTCAAAAAATTAATTTTGCAACATTGTTTTCTTTCTGAACTATTTGATGGAACACCACTATTTTTTGATTTTCTGAAATGTGAATGAGCTGAATCCGGGAGCAAAAATATTTGGTATAGGACGCTACGTCGACTATAAAAAAATTAATACTCATGAATTAAATGAACAAGTGGTAAAAAAAATATTTTAATTTTCAACACTTTTTTCCCTATGAACTATTTGACGTAATTATTTTTATGATATGCGTATATCCTAAGTAACAACCTATATTTTTTGGAATAAGATTGGAGGATTACGTCCAAACAAAAATAAAAAATAAATTTTGGCACCCTAATATTTATGAAATTCCATTGGTATCAACAACCAACATTCTTAGTTTGTGTCTCAATAAAATGAGTATCATTTGAACAATACATTAAAATAATGGGGGTAAAAAAATTTTTTTTTGCAACAATTTTTTCTTCATGAACTATTCTTTTTCTGTTATATGATCTGCTCATATCCTAAGTAGCAACATATATTCTTTGGAATAAGACTGGAGGATTACTTCATAGTGTAAGAAAATAAAAAATAAATTTTGTCTGTTTCCATTAAAAAAAATTGTGATGGCGTCATAACTCAAAAACCAATACGTCATAAATTTTGGTACAATGACAAAATGTGGCATATACAAAACTAAAATCGAGGATTTTTTTGAAAAATGACACATACCAAAGATATGAATTTTGTGCGTTTCTTTAGGTTCACATTATATTTTCACCCACCATCCAAATTAATTCGACTTTATCAGCTATAGAGAGATGTTTAATTTTAAATAAGAAACTGAATAATAATTTAAACAACAAATAATGACACAAGTAAACTACAAAGTCTGCCATTACTGTCAAGTTAATAATTTTGTTTACGATTTAAAACAAGTAAACTGTATAGGGCCCGTATAAATGGACAGAATTTTCTTAGCTTTTTTTGTGAAATAACTTTGTTTCTAAATTCACTTCGTTCCGAGTTAAAGGTCATTAATTCTGGGCAAAACGTCACATGTACCTGCTCTAAAACTACTAGAGATATTTTAACAAAATTTAGCACAAAGGGGTTTTAAAGGATGTCCTATGAAATGGTGGTAATATTTAAAGAAAAAATCCCTAATACAATTTACCTGAAAATTTACTCGATTCTAACCCCCCTTAGTTCGCACGTCTATGGAATAAATTAAATAAGTATATGCGCTTTTAGTTACCTTCAGTTAAGAGGTGTATGACAACAAAGTTTAAAATAAATCGATTTATTAATAACTGTGCTACGTAGATGTTACCGTGAAAAGTGGGACACACTGTATATAATATTATACAAATAACATTATCATATTTTTGTACATTTTCCGCCATGTTTAATCCGCCATTTTGAATTTTAAAGATCATGTTCGTAATCAGCAACTTTAAAACCTTCTACTATCATTTTTCCGGTTTCATTCTTTTAAACTTTGCAAACGATATCAATAATATGACATTTGCTTCACAGGACCCAACATTAATTTTCACCTTGTGAATTAATGATATTTTAGCTCCCGGATACGGCTCATTCATATTTGAAAAAATCAAAAGTTTCCATTTTTCAAAATTTATTTTTTTATGATATCAAGTAATCCTCTAATCTTATTCCAGAAAATGTATGTTATTACTTAGGATATGAGCATATCACAGAAAAAGAATCAAATAGTTCATAAAGAAAAAAATGTTACAAAATTGAAAAAAAAATTTTCTACCCCCATTTCATTTAATTTATTGAGAATTATTTTTTTTATAATCGACATAACGCCCTGCACCACCAATTTTTCAAAATTCTTTCATAGCTTTTGTAAAAGTGTTTTCAAGCTGGCATTTGGGGTAAATTATTCTCATGTTGGTATGCACTTACTTCCCAAATATGAACCAAATTCAAGCGGGGCAGCTAACCCATATTTATCCGGCTACGGTCTTTGAGCGAAATTTTTTTTTCTGTAGGTCTAACTTTTTTTGTGCGTACGGATTACTCTGGAACGGTTTAAGATATTGATTTATTTAGTACATATATGTATTATAAAGAGATATGGAATTAGATTATATTTTTAACTTACCCCGTTGAAGGTATGGGCTAAAATAGAGAAAAAATAGGTAAAGTAGGCTAGTAAGACTTTTGAAACTTGGAATTTGGTATGTATACTGTAGTCTTATCTCAATTTTTTTATGACATCTACCATCTGACATGAATTGTATGATTGTCTAGAATTTGTAACTTGATATAATAACAACATATATTGAATTTGGAATCAAGTATAAGAAGTGCTTATTAATTTCGCTTTGTAATCGTACAGAGTTACGTTTTGGGACCTAGCGACCAGTTACTTCTATTCCAGCGTTCTACTAATAGTACAGGCAAATTAGCCATTTAGGGTAACGAAAATTAATAAAAGGATCATCTCCGGGATTTGAGTAGGTAATAACCTGGAGAATAAGATGATGCATTCTTTGCACTTCCAAGTTCCGGGAAAATTTCAACAAATTTGGAAAAAGTTTTTTATTTTCGGTTTTTTTGCTCTATCGGCCAAAATAATGAAAATAGAGAGAAAAAATTTCAACAAAAGTTGTAGCTCGTCTCTCTCTCCGCAAAAAAGGTGTTTACAATTTTTGTCTTACTTACGCCGTTTAGAAGATAAATCGAGTTTTCCACTTATAGTTTTAAGCCCCTTCGAAATGCGCGAAAAATGAAAATTCTCCGGGAGTTTCGTACAACCGGACTCATCGATCTATAATTTCTACTGTTCAGAGCCCCTAAAAAATTAAAATAACATGAAATGTAGAGAAAACTCTCAGCTTTAATGTGGAACTAACCATAAAATAAAAAAAAAAATATGCATCATGGAGAAAAAGTGTTACAAGGTGGCTTGGTAAACTTTATACAGTTGATCCACAGATTTATTCATATCTTTGCCGGAAAGCATTAGAATGATAATTCATTTTGCTAATATATTCTTATATAATGATATATTAATCCAACTAACATTTTATTGCAATTACTTCTGTTGGAAAAATATGCCTTTCGATCAAAGTAGAGGGTAAATTTCTCATCGATCAGTCACTTACAAATTTTGGAGTTCAATTTGCTATATATTAATTAATAATAATAGCACAGTCTTAGCTTTTGGATTATAAGTACAATAAAACATATTCTTTCAAATGACTCTAGAGTTTTTTAAATGCGTACAGTACTTTTTGAATTTGTCTACATTATTCATACACGTTCAGAAAATGCACAATTATGCAGTAAAACATATACAACTTATTAGTTTCCTAACATTCTTCAATGATATTTTCACGAAATATAGATAAGAGTGCATGGAATCGAATCCATGCAGTAAAAAAGCACCTATTGTTACGGGAGAAATAGGGAGGATGCATAAAACTCAACGATATGAATAAATCAACTGTATAAAGTTTTACTAAGCCATCTTCTAACACTTTTTTCTCTATGATACAAATTTTTATGAATTTTGTGATTAGTTACGCATTAAAGCTGAGCCTTTTCTCTGCATTTTATGTCATTTTAATTTTTTTTAGCAGCGCTGAATAGTAAGAATTATCAATCGATGTTCCTAGTCGTACGAAACTCACGGAGAATTCTCGTTTTTCGCGCATTTCGGAGCGCCTCAAAACTATTAGTGGAAAACTGGATTTATCTCGTAAACGGCTTAAGTAAGACAAAAATTTATAGTGACCTTTTTTGTAGGGAAAGAGATCAGCCACAGCTTTTGTTAAACACTTTTTTCTCTATTTTCATTATTTTGGCCGCTAAAGCAAAAAAACGAAAATCAAAAAGTTTTTCCAAATATTTTTGAATTTTCCCTTTCCCGGAACTTGGAAGTGCCAAGAATTCATCATCTAATTCTCCAGGTTATTACCTATTTAAATCCCGGAGATGATCCTTTTATTAATTTTTGCAAGGGTTTTACAAAACTTTGTCTTCATTGCCTGTACTATAACGCATTACAATATGGTTATTTAATTCTTGAAATGAGTACACTAATCCGAGAAAGATTTATGCAAATTCTGTGTTCGTGAAAAATTGTATTATTTAGAGTTTACCAATCACGAAGCATCCTTGCATGCCACATTATCACCCATGTAATATATTCACTTTTTGTGAGTCTGATAATAATCTCAAACATAGGCTTCCAAGCCAGAACTTGCCTCTTGCTTTAATATTAATTGTCTTCTATATTCAAGATCAATACTAAAACTGTCTTTTATGAAGTTAGTTTTTATGGAGATATACAGATATCTAATATGTACATATAAAATATATTGTACATAATATGTACGACGCATATAATACAGTAGTTTTACCTTTTATTCAGGTTGTCGCGCAATGTATTTGAACTAATATCTTTAAAAAATAACATTTTTGATTAGCGTAAGAGCTCTACTTTCTAGCATAATTATTGCTATTTCACTACCATTTCCAGACATCCCACAATTAACCCACAACAGGAACATTATTGGAAAATAGCTATCTATATTCAACAATTTAAGTTCACTCTCTAATGGCAAATTAATCAACAAAATATATATTTTTTAACGTGCAATTTTTATCTTTAAGTGTTGAGGTTGTAGAGGGGGAGGGCGAATTTGTAAATGAACCTTCGTGTAAGTAGGTCTTTCAAATAGTACATAGTATACAACGAGGGTTATGTCGTTATCCAAATCAGGAGAAAATGAATTTACGAGTATTTTACGTTAAAATAATTCTTTTAGTAAGTATGAAAAAAATTAAGTTGACTTCAATCCTTTATTTCGTTGAAATTTTCGTATACAGATTTGGAAAATGCAGTTTAGGGTATAGGAATAACGATGTAATTGACCACGCCCCGCTAGTTTAATAATAATAATAATAATAATAAAAGGTCTTTATTTTCAATACAAGTATAAAAAAAAATAAATAATATACAGTTTCTGCAAAAAAAAAATAATAATACAATTATTGGAAAAAGCCGAAGATCAGGTAGTCATGCGCTGCATGACTTCTGTTTTTCATCTTAAGCTGTACACTAGTAAACATATCCATATAAGCACATACACAAATACACATACAGACATCCATTACACATACATACACACCATACATACACACCTGCAAGTAACGTATAATTATGTAACACGGAAAGGGAATAACATTGGTCCAGGGCATGCTCAGATCTATTTTCTCTATTCAACAACTCAAGGAGTTACCCTGCTCTGCTAATAACAATTGCCTATAATGACGCTTGAAGGATATAATAGACTTATTTTTTATGGCCGTTGGAATCGAATTGTATATATTAGCGATTTGGTAAATAAATGAGGCTTTGAATAGTTCCGTACGATGAGAGGTAGGGGTGAGTGTACCTTTATGTCGCAAATTTAGGTTATGGACGTCTGTTCTATATGTTATTTTTTTATGAAGATATACAGGTATTTTATTTTCTATAATTTTTTAAAAAAGACATGCGGAGTGTAGTTGACGTCACCTGGACATATTTAACCAACCTACCTCTTTAAGCTTGTGTGAGATATGTTGCCCACGCCTAATACCAAATATTAGCCGTAGGCAGGAGTTCTGTATCACCTGTATTCTGCGGGCATCTTCAGCATAGATGCAGGGGCCATAAATTACACTACCGAAATTAAATTTGGATAATACTAACGACTCACATAGGATTTTTTTGGTTTTTTTGTTTAGGAAAAGTCTGTTTTGGTATATAGTTTTTAAATTCATATATGCCACACATATTCAGACGATTTTTTTCCCTTTTGTAAACACCAGCACCTCCCCACGAATGTCTGATCTCACAAAATTACAGTTTATATTTCTATTCTATTTCTATTTTTTTTGTCCATTGTAAGTTTTAAGCTTAGGATGATTTTTTCTCTTTTGTAAACACCAGCACCTCCCCACGAATGTCCGATCTCACAAAGTTACGGTTTATATTTGGTTTTGTGCTCTAATTATAGTAGGTGTTCCATTAATATACTTTAGTCTTAGTATTTCACCATTTTTTCTTCTTTCCTCCATTTCTTCGTTAACCTTTTTATAATACTCTCGTTGCATAAGTGTTTCATCTAACCCAATTCCTACTCTATACTGCGATTCTCGTAATTTGCTTTTCATAAATCGTTTCATAAATCGTGAAAGCAGATGCACACAATGAATTGAATTTAGTACGACATGAACCAAGGATGGGTGCGGTGCGGACGTAGGTAATAATTTCTAATACGAAACGAGACAATATCTCTTCGTCCAAAGTGAAGAAGTTATTTGTCACATTTTTGACAAATAATTTCTTCTGTTGAAAGCATTTCTGCAGTTTCTTTTTTAGCCGTAAATGCTATGGGAATAAAATAATAATTCTTATTAAAACCGAAATGAAAATAGAACACTAAAATAAAATTAAATAACTCGGAAACTAAAATCCACTAATAATTATCAAACAATAAATTAATGGAGTAAGGATGCAAACAAACCACTTTCTTGTGCCAACCAATAGCCAAACCGATTATACAATGAACCTCTCATATCATTGAGTTGATTTGGAGTAATGCTTGCACAAAGTTGGATAAGTTTTTCCCGTAATTCAACTAAATTTTTGGCTCGTTCAAACGCATGTTTGTACGCGGTTTCCTTTAAAAAGCCCCACAGAAAGAAGTCATGGGGTGCTAGATCAGGTGGCATGGGGGGCCATTTTATCATTCCCCTCGTAGCTATTAAACGATTGGGAAATGTTCTTTCCAGAAAATTAATAACAGTTAAGGTATTGTGACTTGGGCAGCCGACTTGTTGAAACCAAATGTCGTCAAAGTTGACAGGAAGATTTTGAACTGCAGGAATTATTTGGTTTTGTAAAAGCTCTAAATATTTATTGCCATTTAAATTGCCATCGATTAGCAGTGGGCCTGTAATATGATTGTCTAAAATTCCCGTCCAAACGTTCAACTTTTGAGGATACTGAATTCGCACAGCAACACTCAAATGTTTATTTTTCCGAGACTAATATCGTGCTACGGATGGATTGTGTTTCCTATGTAATGAAAAGGATGATTCATCTGTAAACAATATATTCTTTAAGAAGTTTTCATTCTCATTCCCTTTATTATGATTTCACAACATTCCATCCGTTTGAAATTGTCCTAGGGAAATATTTCTTTCGTTGTTTGAACTTTAAAACAACTGTACCCATTTCAAAATATTTCTTACAGTTCTTTCCTTCATGTCAACTTCATCAGCAATTTGCCTACTAGAACAAGGTTCACTAGTTTCAACAAGTGCACAGACATTAGTTTCGCGAATTTCACGTTCTTCGCTCATTTGTTGATGACGGGGTTCGGGTTGGCAGCATTTTTCACAATAATTCACGACACACCCGAAATTCTCAATTTTTTTAATGATGTATGAAATTATGTTAGCTGAGGGGATTAGTCTGTCTTGATATGCCACAGTAAATAAATTTATTGTGTCTTCAGTGGAATGGCCCCCGAAGTACCACTTCACAATTTGCACTTTTTCTGCAGTTGTATAAACACACGGCATTTTAATAACGAAATTGAGATTAATTTATTTTATTACTACACGTCTAAACAGCTACGCTATTAAAAGCAGAATGGGTGCGCTGTTCTCAACTCGACGCGGTCAAGCGATGGCGCTATTGTTTTATACCAATGCCCTGCATTGTTCTACGACAAGGCGTGGTTTATCTGCGCAGAAACAAGTTTACGTACCTTAAACTAAATTTGCTGAATCTGTATACATAATACTACAACTGCTCAAAATTTCAACAATTTTGCGTCAGTGACACGAATTTCCATTGTTTTCTTAACATTTATAGAAATTTTGCAACTTCTGCCAAAATAATTTTAAAAATTTGTAGGGAAATTGTGCAAATTTGTGAAAACGCATGATTTCTGGCTAAACTATAAGTTCGATTAAGAGATACCCTTAACAAAAGTTTTTGTAGTATTTTTATTATATTCAGTGACGTACTTTAATTTACAACAGCTACCCTATTTTTCGAATATAGACGTCGCACAGTGATTTAAAAATAAATTTTTGTGGACAAAATTCGATCTACACCTGATTTTTGCTTGAAATGACAATTTTTTTTTAAGTATTCTCAAAACAATACTTTACAACCCCTAACTGCCCAAATTGAGGTAAATTGACTAAAAACCTTAATTTTGTTGTTTTTTGATTCATTTTTTTAGAAATAGAATATTTACAGTGAAATTGCGAGAGTGAACCTTCCTACATTTAAGATCTGTGGTTTTTTAATGGTTGTACATTATGTTTTTGGGTCATTGATTACGAATATAATATTCGTTTTACCCAAAAGTGGTCCAATTTTGAGAAATTGACCATTTTTTGGGAGTTTTTAAAAAAATTTCGAGGTTTTTATTACCTAATCTATTAAACTATAGTATGTATTGTCCCCTCACTTTAACCTCAGAAACAAAGGAGCAGAAAAAAATTAAAAAATGAAAAAAATTACGTATTGATTTTGAATATATTCTAAATCAATCACTAAAATTTGAATAATGTCATTGGATACTCTTGAAGTTCTGCTAAGTTATAATGAAAAATGTCCTACTTTTTAAGGAAATTTTGACTATACCAGTTTTAAATCCATTATATCTCGGAAAATATGCATACCATGTAAATAATATTTTAGATACCGATAGAGCATGGCATTTTTTGTACGAGGAAATTTTTTCATAATTTTTTATTTTAAAATTTTGCAGTTATTTTCAAAAACGTGATGTTTATTCAGTTATTCATCAATGTATTTAATTTTTTTTTAATAAAATAGTTAATTATGTATAATCTAAGCATTTTCAGAAAAAATACAAAAATATTAAATACATTTATAAATAACCGAATAAACATGACGTCACGTTTTTGAGAATAACTGCAAAATTTTAAAATAAAAAATTATGAAAAAATTTCCTCGTACAAAAAAAGCCGTGCTTTATTGCTAAAATATTATTTACATAGTATGCATATTTTTCAAAATATAATGGATTTAAAACTGGCATGGTCAAAATTTCCTTAAAGTAGGACATTTTTTAATATAGGTAATTTATCAGAACTTCAGAAGTGTTCAATGTACATTATTCAAATTTCAGTAATTGATTTAGAATAGACTCATAATGAACACACAATTTTTTAATTTTTTTCTGCTTCTCCGTTTCTGAGATATTTGCGGTTAAAGTGAGGGGTCAATACATTTGAATCGTATATTAATATAGAAAATATATGTTTGTTTGTTTGATTATAACTCAAAAACTGCTTGACCGATTCAGCTTAAATTTTCAGAGAATGTTGCGACAAAAATCTGGAAGGTTATAGGACATAATGCCATTAAAGTAATTTTGTGAAAATTGCATTAATTTTTGTGTGAAGCGAAAAATCAATTTTCAAAAAATTAGTAACGAGTATTTTATCTCTTATATACTAAAACAAAATTAAGCCTTTTTAGCCAATCTGCGTCAATTTGGGCAGTTTGGCGTTGTAAAGTATTGTTTTGAGAATACTGTTTAAAAAAATGAGTCATTTGAAGCAGAACTCAGGTGTAGATCGAATTTTGTCCACAAAAATTGATTCTTGAATCAATGTGCGTCATCTGCAGTTTTCTTAGATGGTGCATATTTTTACATTTTCAGATAGACATTTTTTCGTCAATTATAACGATATAGGGTTTGGTGGGTGTGCCACTTGCGGTTTTTTAAAAATTAAATATAATAATGAAATAAAAAGTAATTAATATTTATTTGTTAATAAAAATTAAACTTATTACAAAATATTGAGCCCTTCAATATTGAGAAAAGAATTAAATACATTTTTTACGTAGAATTGAATACACAATTAAAAAAACATATTGGTTTTTAGAAAGTTTGTCCTCAAAAAAATAATGACCAATACAAAACAACAATTAAACGTCCCAACGCCCTCTACATTGTTCGTCTAAATTGTTAACACAATTGTTCTTAGCATTCTAAAAAATCCCAATATGCCAAATTTCGATCAAATGGCGTAAATAGTGAAAGAGATATAATAAAAGATAAATTTTAAAAAATGCCTTTGACGTCCCATAACTTTTTAAGAAAGCATGTAAAAAAATATATAAAAAATAAATGATATTTAAAAAAATATTCTCTTATGTATTAAAAATACGTTGTCTTTTGATAAACAAAATCGGTAAAGGTATTTACCCAGAACTTCCCTCGTTATTTGTGCATGGCGGTCACTCTAAAAAATTGTTAATTACGAAATGACATTGAGAATAATAATCGGAGTAGAGTTATTGCTATTATTACAAAGAAAACTTGATAAGTTTTGGTCAAAAAAATATACAGAATGCTCATCCAACAGCAAAAGTTCAATACTAAATAACAGGTGCCAAATATGGCTTGCGCAAATGCCTTTATAAATGTCCACCATGACTGAATTATTTCTTGGGATGACCACCCTGTACATTTTTCAATAAAAGTATAATAGGTGCATATGCTAAATATTATTGCCATCTGTCACATTTTCAATCCCACATTCACGTAATGGAGTGGAAGTACAATGGTGGTTAAAAAATTTATTTTTTTTGAAATTTTCAAAAATGTTGGTAAAAAAATTTTCATTTTTTTTTTCTGAAATAGGTTTGGAATGTCATGAAAGGTAGAAATTTTAAATTTGAGCAAAAAGGAAAGTTAACTTCTATTCTATAGTAGTGGTAAAAAAAGTTTACAAATTTAAAAATCATGTATTTTTTTTAGGTTTAAAATGCCATGAACCGTGAAAACTTTAAATTTGAGCAAATTAGAAAACATTTTTTTTTCTGAAGTAGGGTTAGCGTGTCATGAAACGTGGAAATTTTAAATTTGAGCAGAAATAAATTTTTTTCACTATTTGATCCGTTTAGATGGTTCTCCCTGTATATTTTCCAGTGGAAGTTTAACCATTTCTTCACCGACAGTAGGGTCAACTACCTACCAAATTTGACTGCTCTCCGTCAAGTAGTTTTTTTAGTTAATGTACCAGACAGACAGACAGACAGACTGACGGAATTGAAAAACCTATATTTTCGTAATCTACGTGATCTGAAACGTCAGAATCCGAAAAAATCTCGGAGGGTGATTTTTTCTCGAATACAATACCTTCGGTATGTGAGGGTATGCGAGGGTATGCGAGGGAAGTAAAAATGTAAGGACACACTACTTAATGGCAAGTATTCACCTACATTGAAAAAATTATTTATTGGTAGTTTATAAAGTTTGAAGTATTAATAAACTTTATTTGACATTAATATACTTAGAAAAAAAATCATTCAGTGATTTAAATCGCTAAGAATTCAAGAAATTCCATTTATTGTTCTATTCTCTAGAGAACTGCGTTCTAAGAAAAGCTTATATAAAAAAAGATAGTGATTGGAACACTAGTAAAAATACTATTCGTTCGCAAATATATCATGAATAGTTCAATCGAAAAAAGGAAAAGGCACTGAAATTAGACGAAAAACTGTACCTCCTGGGTGAAATATGAGGTAATTCAACGCGCTCCTGCACCTAGCAACGATATTTGTTGAGCTACCTACAATAAAAAATGTATAGATAATTGCCTCTATAAGATTGATAATAGCTTTTTTCCATAAAGTCAACAGTGTGTGAGATATATTTTGAAAAAATCATTTCAAAGAAAATTTAATACCCTGTAATTCAAAAACTATTGATTCTCCAAAAGAAAATTTCAACAATAGAAATGGGAAATTTAGTTCTGAACAAAAAATACCTTTTTGTAATACCTGTACTGTAAGTGGATCATTATTAACAAATTTTTATTAGAGTAAGCTGAACTTACAATTCATTTACTGGTTGCCATGGTTACAGGGCTGTAATATTCACTTACAGTCCGACGTGGGCTGTAAGTGAATATTACGTACTAGTTATTATTTACCTGCTCAGATCAACAGAAATTTTAGGTAAAAAAAATCTATCGTTGAAACCAAACATTTCATGCATACACAAAAATGAAGATATTATTTTAAGCATCTTTATTATTTATGGAAATGTGAAATTGATAATATGAATAATTGTATTATTCATATTATCAACAGTCAAAATTGATGTTAAATTTTTTTGTATTTCTTTAATTACTTCAGGACCATCTAGTGGAGTATTCTCCATATTATCCGAGAGATCATTATCAGATGTTTGACGAGATGAACCGGCTTCTAGGTTGCTAATGTTGAAAATCTTGTTAGCTACTTGTATTTTGTTCGTTAAAGATTCCGCCACGTAACTTTCTGCTACTGCCGAGGACTTCCACCCACCGTGCCTTTTCAACGCAAGAAAGTCGACTCCGCTGTTAGCCAAAAGAGTTGCCGAGATTCTGCGAAACGAATGTCCACTGTAATTTTTTGCATTTTCCAAATTTAAAAATGTTGCAATATCAGACGAAATTTAAGCGAAAATATTTCTCCCAACTGGTTGGTTAACGCATTTCCCATTTTTATATCTCAAGAATAATCTTTTATTTTCTGAATTTTTTGGTCGCAGACTCATATATTTCCTGAATAATTCCAGACAGTGGAAATTGTCATTGTCTACGATAGTGAAACTTCCTGAAAGGTGATTTTTAGAATCGGGTATTTTGATAAGTATTACGCTTCCTTTATGAACAATATCGTCTACTGTTACCTTGCATAATTCATCTTTGCGGCAGGCTCCCGCAATTCCCATAATAGCAACGACCTTCTTCATCAGATATGTTTGGTCAGATGCTTCACTCAAAAATTTTACAATTTGTTCTATAGTAAACACCTCACTTTTTTTGGGACGATATCCAATATTTTTGTTTTTTAAAAATGCCCTTAATTTGGCATATTTTGAAATGTCAACATTATCATTTAAGGAGATGGTTGACCGCAGCATGGAATATTCGCACCATAAGCTGGCTGGAGATGTATATTTTTTAGATTTATCTAGAAAATATGCGAGTAAAACTGTCTCACTGGTATGAATATCCACATATTTAGCGTCGCACCACTTTCTAAATACGTCATATGTGATTTCGTACCTTTTTTTAGATTTCCCAGGTAGAAGCGATGTACAAGCAATATTTGCAGCTTCTTCGATATCCATAAATAGTATTTCCTCAAAAACTACTTGTCAAACTTGACTTTTCAACGAGTTGTTTATCCATTAGGCTTTCTTTTGTTAATTTCTAGTATATACGATATACCTAATTTATTTAAAATATTAAAATTTAATTTTGACAGGTAGTTGTCAATAATTCAAATTTAACTCATTAATTACTTTTCTTTGATTTTCGCAGGTATTACAAAAAACTATTTACTAACCGCGAACAGTAAGTGACTTTTCAGGTCTCGAATGTTTAGGAAACCTCGGCCCTACGGGCCTCGGTTTCCCAAACTACATTCTCGACATGAAAAGTATCACTTACAGTTCATGGTACGTAATATACTATAACAATTCTACCGTAGGTATCCGAGATCATACCGAAAAACAAGGCCAATTTTTTTAGGCTTTACACTCAGCAAGCACTCCCCTACTAATACCACATGCCAAAACCAACTCTAGAATTTTTGTTAAAAAATTTATTAATTAGACTGGATTACTATTTTAAAAAACTTTGTCATATAATTGAATAGAATAGATTAATTTCTATTGGCAATAATTAATTAAACAAAATGCTTAAAAATAAAAAAGACGTCCGCATTTATCGCAATGCGCTGCACCCCTTCAAGATCTGCCCTATTTTATTGGTAGAACAATAATAAGCAACAGACGGTCAAATACTAGATAATTATGCGTTGGAACACGCACGGGCGCTTTCAAAAGGCTAGTTAATGGGTAGTTGATTTTGGCATATTGGTGCGATGGGAAGTCCACTGGAAATCTTTGTTTCAGCGCTATTTGGAGTGCGACGGGAATTAACAGATAACAGATGATCAGTCAGTGACAGATTAGGGCCTCGGATTAGGGGGATGATTTACGACGCCGTATTTGGCATGCTCTGATTTTTTAATAGGATGACAAAATTCGCTTCCTATAAGTAGATAAGTTTATAGAACATTATTTAAAATATAAATAAAACTGTGAACTACTTCCAATAAATAAAAATTTAACGTATTATAATGGCATATATATTTCTTCGATGTTGTTTTCAAATAAAAATTTTCGGAATGAAAAAATTTGTGTAAGTGTTGTTTCAATAGGAATATGTGTGCTATTTTGCATGAATGTTTTTCAAAACATTAATTGTTAGCTGATATACACCCTACTTTGTTCCTAGCAACCACCTCGTGTATAAAAGTATATTATTATATGAGCGATTATGACAACCATTGTTCACGAAGATGATGTTTGAGCCCACGAGCCGTAGGCGAGTGACGCAAATCATCTAAGTGAATAATGGTCATAATCGCGAATGTAATACTAAGTATGCTTTTTTGGATATAAAGAAAATAGGACTAAACAAAAACAACAGAAGTGTTGTTAAATACAAGCCAGAATATTTTATTTGGGATCTGTTCAAGTACAGTATACTCTAATGACTAATTAACTTTTTATATTTCGACTTAAGATTTTACTGAGAAGCTAATTCGGCAGTTTTACGCTAATATAAACATGCGCGCGTGTTCAGAGTGCGCTTTACAGTAATGGTTTGTTTTTCTTCTTTTTGTAATATACTGAGTGAGGATATCTAATACTCCCACTCAAAAAGAGAAAAATAGCTTGAATTACAATAAAAAATATATGTATAATTTAACTTATATGGGGGGAGTACTCTAAAAGAAATTGGCCCAACATTTGTTGCTCGGACTGGGAAAACCCCCAAAAACCATGAGACCAAGGAAATCATTCATTGTCATTAATATTACTATTACTAGCTTCCTCCAAGCCCATTTTGAAACGGAGTTCGCTGAATTTTGGGAATAGTAATGACTTGGTAAATGCATCTGCTAAATGGTTATCTCGTATAATTGTATTGTTACACTTTCTGACACTCACACCACCATTTTCTTAAAAAATAACGGTCATACCAGCTTCCTGGATACGACGTACTGAGAGTAGGTTGTATGGTATGTCTGCAGCGTATAGAACATTTTCTACAATTCCAGTCACCCCTTGATCAGTAACAACATTGATGCTTCCTTTCAGAGTTGCCGTGATTGAGACACCAATTTTCGCAACAGAGATTTCCAATGGACTGTCCAACTGTCTGTATTCTGTAAAAACATTTTCTTGATTCACCATATGGTCTGTAGCACCAGAGTCTAATATAAATGTTATTTCAATCACCGAATCACGTGTTTGCAGAGTGCCTACCATGAAAGCAAAGCCCTTTTCTCTATTTGGTTTTATCTGAACTGTTTGCAGGGTCCGTTAACGACTTGGTCCTTCTGTTCTTTGAAAAGACTTTTTCAAATAATAGCAGTCTTTGATTTTGTGATTTTTTCTACCACAATGTTTACATTTTATGGTGGAATGAAAATTGTCAGTTGGTTTTCTATAACCTTGGTTTGAATAATACCTCCTGTTTGTTTGATTAGCACCCTTTTGGTCTTAAAATCTGTTCCTCTTGAAAAATGAGAAATTCTTCATTTGATTTGTTTCAGCATGTAACACTTTACTACTTTTGTCACCGCTCTCATTTTTTAATTTCGTTTCATAGTCTAACAATTTAGTTTTAACAAATGCTAGACTTAAATTTTCGTCTGTTAATGTATGGATAGCGGTTACAATGCCATCATAGGATACTGGTAGGGTGAAAAGTGGAGGGCTATCTTTGACATTTCAGTTAGATTTCCTCCAGCTGCTAAAAGTTCGATCATTAATTCGTCAAATATGAGGAAATAGTTTGCTAGTAGTTTATCGCCCCTAAACTTCAAGCTTAAGTCATAGATTGAATCTAGCTTGTCGATAATATTGCCAGCAGTTGCTTGTTCTGTCACAACACCTATCATAGTATCGCTTAGGTATTTTATAGTAGTACTCTTGGCTAACCAGTTTGTTCCAGTGGTCATCGGGTTTGCTGGTGCAGCTTCGTCAAGCACTTCTTCTGCTAGCAAGGCCCTTAAACGAAATTTCCAAATGTTGTATCGCTCACCATTAAATTGTCTAATGTTGCGTCTATTCTTGTTCCATTTTCACTAACTACTGTTTATTTTTAAGTTAATATTTATTACTATTATTATTATTACTAAAGTCGCTCACTCGCACACGCAATTTTTATTATTATTAATTTATTGCTATGGGCCCATAACTTTTTGGATATAAAGGAAATAGGGCTAAACAAGAACAACAGAAGTATTGTATATAAATACAAGCCAAAATATTTAGTTTTATTTGAGATCTGTTCAAGTACAGTATATTCTTATGACTAACTAACTTTTTATATTACAGTGCGCTTTACAGTAATGGTTTGTCTTTCTTCTTTTTGTAATATACTGAGTGAGGATATCTAATATTTTTCTACACCTATTAAACAAATAAATTAGACTGAAATCTGTTCCTACTCGGAAGAAGTGCATACGTTGGAAAACGTAAACAAACAATATGGCAACACAATTGGTTGTCAGACACAAACAAGAGTTTATCGCGGTCGATCTAAAATATAAATAATTGAAACAGCGAAACGACGATTTTTTAATTTGTTTGTGAAAGCTAATAATTGTCATAATTAAATAGGTGTAGAAAAAACATGTTTCCTAACTTTGCATTTATTTTTAGTCAACAAAACATCGTAACATTTTGCTGGCAGCATTTGGTCCCAAAGAGATTCAGTATCCTCAGCATATATTAATTTTGTTTGAACTAGGTGTATAAAAATGACTTCCCTATATGCTGGGAATTCATAAAAATGGAACCTGTTTTTTTATTATTATTTGTATTCGCGTTCTCTATATTAAGAGTTGATTGATCAACATAATTCTGTAACGTCCAATTTATTAAACGTTACAACTTGTGGTCAACTCTGCGGTTAATCGCGAACGTGTTATTGCCATAATTAATTTTTATCAAATCTGACGGGCCAGACGCTCATTCATAATAATGTTAGAAGATCCGTACGTGTATGTCATCAATTCAGTTATAAAATCATTATAAATTGGCAGAGGATTAATCAAAGAGTCGGTTAAAAAGAGAACTGAAATGTAGAATGTTTGCCAAATAGAAAAGTAAATATTGATATTCGCATTAGTCGGGAGGATTAACATATTAGTCGAAGTAAAGCAAAGTAACATCAATATAATTACAAATATCTTGGAATAAACATTGTTGATGTTCCTTAATATATTCATTAGAACAATGCCTTGTAAACGGAAGAATGTACAGAGTAACGCGGAGAATTCAGACTTTTGTCGAAAAAACAAGAATTCATATCTATGAGACATCTGTAAGTAACTATACTTCCCCTCCACTAAGTGGATGTGGAAATAATAGTCACATGCTGCTCATAGCAATAGCAAGGGCACTTTTCGAACTTCAGCTATATAGCTGAAGAAGTAAAGTACAAAACCAGGATTCATAATCATAATCATTGAAGAAAAGGATAATTCCTCGCTAAATGTGTCATTTTTGTATCCTTTTTGGCATAATGATCGGTATTTGAATGTTTGGGGATTTTAGGGGTAGTTTGGGGGGTTACATTGAGAAACAGATGTGGCACACACAGAGACTATTCTTTGGTACAAAAATACAAGTTTAAAAAGGTGCCAACGTTATTTTTGGAAAATCACCAGTTTTGGTCCATTTTTGGCCAACAATCTGGAAAATGGGCAACCAGAAAATGTTGGTATATGGTTTTCCAGCAATGAACATTGACAACGAATATTTTCCACCGAACGGACAGGGGGAGGTCTGACTCACATAAGATAACATACTCAGAAAAATATTTGCTAAAACATGTTGTATCCCAAGCCCCATATATGGGGCCCTAGACCATTAAGTATAGCGACCTGTAGAGGTTAAATAGCTGTTATAGACGTTAATAAAAGTTCAAATTAATCCAAAAATGGTACATTTATTTAGAACAGAATCTTCCCCCCTTAGATAGCTATAAAATCCACCAGCGGAATTAACAAATTTAAAATTACTTTTACCAGCGAAAATGAACATTGGCGAGTTGAAGAAAAGTATAGTACGTACTCAGCAGGATGTGCAATAAATATCATGGAACGTATATAATGTAATTAATTTATTATAAGTATAGAATCCATTCTGCAACTATTTTCGACTGAATATCTTATTGTCTATTGATATACAGGGTGGACCATTAATAATAGGCCATAGTGCAGGGTTAGATTCTTTTGGCCAAAATATGAGGATATTGTTACGTGTTTTCCACCCTTTAGGAAAACACCCTTTATGAATCCGTGGGTTTCAAAATAATTTCATCAAGAGATAAACACTAACACTTTATTTAATAATTTACTGATTACACAATGACAATACTTCTAATCTCACTTTCGTTACCGAACGTCACTTTTATAGAACTCTCCTTTAATAAACTTCCCCTTCTGCGCCGGTAATCGCGCCTTATATACTCTGAAATTGCCTCTAGATCCATCCAGAATCTTCTCCCACCACATTCTAGAAAACTCTATCTCTTTCTACAAGTTTCCAGTCACTATTAGGCATAGGCGTATCAATTTCCAGTTCCATGGGGGTGTAATACATAACAATATAAACAAATATGCTTTAGTAAAATGTTGCTGTGGAAAAAGATACAGGGGTCAAAATTCAAATTATTTTTTCGTTTTTTTGCAATAGGTCTTGGCTGTTCTTCGCCTAATTTGCTGGAGGAACTTTTTATTCTAAGAAACAATAATTTGTGTATTACATCACGTTAGATCATAGAGGGCGCCGCAGGACCTGTATCTGATGATCAATTTTTTAAATATTTTATTTGGACGAAACGTTGTGGTACTTCTGACCAAAAAAATCTGATGAGGGCGTCATTTCCACGTATAAAAGGTACACTTGGTGGAACTTGGTAGCTCCAACCGTTTTCGAGGAAATTGCCGTTAAACATTTGAATAATTTTTTGAAAGACAAATTCAAATTTAATGAAACAAAGTGTATTTTTTGAAAAGTGTGGTTACGTTTTAGTTCTGTCATGCACGTCATGTAATCATTTTATTCTGTGTATTTAATGTATTTAGTTTGTGTTCCTCTTTAACTTCTTTATTTAAAATGCCTCGACATAATAATTTTTCAAAAAGGGAAATGAGGGTTATATGTGTTTACGTACAAAAAAATTTTAGCGGACGGGTTGCAGCGAGGAGATACTCATTTCAATATCCAAATAGAATACAGCCAGACCATAAGATTTTCAAAGATCTGTTTCGTCGTTTGAGAGAAACGGGTTCATTTCGCCATAAAAATGATGTAGGACGACCAAAACGAATTACTCCAGATCAAGAACTAGAAATTTTAGTTCGTATGGATGAAGATCCTCAAGTCAGCTCAAGTCGTTTATCAGCTGCAACAGGGGTCAGTAAACAATCGGTTCAAAGAGTCTTACGCAAAGAACGCTTCTACCTATATCACTTCACTCCTGTACAAAACTTACTTTAAAACGATCTACACAAAGGCTACAATTTTTGTCAATTTGTTCTAAATAAACACAGCAGGGATCGAAATTTTGTTAAGAACATTTTATTTAACGACGAAAGAACTTTTACTCGCCGAGTCGTTTTTAACTAGAGAAATACCCATGACTGGGAAATAGAAAATCCTCATGCCGTTAAAAAAGCCATTTTCAGCACGAATTTAAGATTAACGTTTGGTGTGGTATTATCGGCGATCAGTTATTGGGACCATTTGTCCTTCCTCCAAATTTAAATGGACAGTCTTGTTTTTTCTTCAAAATACTCTTGCTGATATATTACATGCTTTCATGCTAGACATACGGAACAGAATGTGGTTTATGCAAGATGAAGCTTTCCCTCATTTCTCATTGAAGTCGGAAATAATCTTGATGAGACTTTCCCACGCAGATATATCGGTCGAGGAAATGAGTTTGCTTGGCCACCAAGGAGTCCTGATTATAATCCTTTGGATTATTATGTGTGGGGACATATGAAGTCCTTAGTCTATGCAAATACTGTCAATCCAAGAGAAGAACTGTGGTACAAAATACAAAACACAGTCAATTTTATTAGAGGACAGAAAAATGTATTTTTCAATGTAAAAAAATGTTTTATGAAAAGGCATAGAAGTAGGTGAGGACCATATCGAAGATTTACTCTAAGTTGCAGCAATGGGGTTTTTGCACGGGGGGAAGGTTTATACAATAAATTCTGATGTCATTAAGTCAACTTTTGTGCTATTTTTTTTTCTTCTAATAAGATTAGATCCTTATTTTACACAATCTTTTGTTTATGTATTTATCTCAATACCATGGAAATGCTCCATTAGTTCATAAGAAAGTGAGAAAGAGTTTACGCTTTTATTACGATTTTGTATTCCCTTACGTGTTATACTGTTTTCAATAAATACATTTTGTTTCATTAAATTTGAATGTGCCTTTCAAAAAATTATTCAAATGTTTCTTCGAAAACGGTTGAAGTCATCAATTTCTACCAAGTGTACTTTTTATACGTGGAAATGACGTCCTCATCAGATTTTCTAGTCAGAAGTACCACAACGTTTCGGCCAAAAAAAAATTTGAAAAATTCATCATTAGATACAGGTCCTGCGGCGCCCTCTATAATGTAACGTCATGTAATACATACATTATTGTTTCTTAGAATAATAATAATAATAATAGCTTTATTGCCCAACAGAGAACCCTTTTACAGGACAATTATAATACTACATAGTAAAATGAAAGAAAATATATAAGATGTATAATTACATAAAATTATAAAATAAAAAAAAATTGTATTCTAAATTTAATAAAATAGATGGCGAAAATGTAATAAAACCTACATAATATAGTAAAACATACATTATACAATAAAAACTACATTATAATAAACACCATAATGTATATCGCATAAATTTGACAAATTGTTAAAATTATGACACATTACGTATACTGGTGACTTTAATAAAATATTTGTTCTTGGTTTATCACATCTAAAGGTTGGTTTATGTCTTGAGTTAATTCTAGGTACATTAAAGTTAATCATACTAAGTAAAGCGATACAATCAATCTATGTTATTTAACAGCTTGTATAAGAATATCAATGACATGCAAGTTCTTCTTAAATCTATGCTGATAATGTTATATCTACTAGTTAAATAATTATAATTTACGCCTCTCTCTGGATAAATACCATATGCTTTAAACGTTAAATATTTCAAGAATTTCCTCTGAACCTGTTCTATCATTATTTTTTTATGATTATAGTAGGAATACCAAATCAGTGCTGCATATTCGAGTGTAGAGCGGACATAAGAGAAATATAATTTTTTTAAAGCCTCAATATCAGTAAAATTTTTACAGTTTCTTCCGATAAATCCATAAAATTTCATTGCCTCAGCTACTTTTAAAGTTATATGCTCATTAAAAGAAGAAGAAGAAGAAAATAAAAGAGTTCCTCTAGCAAATTTGGCGAGGATCAGTCAAGAGACTGTTGAGTTATTGCAAAAAAAACGAAAAAATAATTTGAACTTTGACACCCTGTATCTTTTTCCACAGCAACATTTTGCTAAATAATATTTTTTTATATCCTCATATTTTGGCCCATAGAATCTACCTCTGCACTATGGCCTATTATTATTGGTTCACTCTGTATGACGAATTCAAAAAATTTATATGAAATTTAGGCTTGCAATAGAACTTTTTGAGAAATTGAGATATTCATGTCTTTAAGATATTAATAACCTCACCTATCAAGCGGCAAAAATCAGCAGATGGCTCAGACTGATTTTTGAGAATCACGAAGGCTATTGAAGCCGAAGCGATAGCCAAAGATTTAAAACAATTAAATAAGATGATATATTATAGAATATAAAAAATGTGTTTTAAAATTGAAAGTCACATAGTAGAGGTTGAGTACGACCGGCATAATCACAGATTTTGATCGTATCTATTACAAGTTGTCACTTAATCTGGTTTGTCATCGCATGATTTGAATAATTTCAATGCATTATAATAAGGTCTATTATAGTTCATTGTAAATATAACAAGATCTGATAGTATGGGCTCGCTTTACAAGGTTTTGTTTCATGAATACCTACACCTTCAATTATGTATACAATACATTTTTGTAACTTATCCTCTTTAACCTTCGTCGTACCGAATGGGGGTATAAACGTACCCCAAAATTAGTAGTTCTGACATATTTTTTTATTGGGGTTTTTTTTTGCCTTTTTTATTTACTGCCAAATAATAAAACACTTTTCAGCATACATTGCGTATAAAATACTACAAAATGTCCAAATAACAACTAATAACTGACACGAGGTACGGTGTTTACCCCGCTTAGTATTACTTAGTCATTTTCTTATTTATTTAAATTAGACTGTTCTACAGGTAAAATACCCAACTACAGAACAGAAGAGTATAATAAGTCTTATATGTGAATTAGCGTAATCAAAGAAAACAGTAAAATACAGAGTGTAATTAGTTTCATGTCATTAAAGAAACTAGTAATATGGACTGACTAGACAAACAAAAAACCTATATGGCTTTTTTCTCTAGGGGCACTTTGAAAAAACTGACCTACGTTTAAAATTTGAATGTTAAGGTAGGAAACATTTCAGAACCACTATTTTTCAGGGTCAATGGATGTTATAGTTTCAAATCTTAGGAAATAATAAACTGTAATACCCGACTTGTGTTCCCGCCGGAAGAAGTGCGACACTTTGATGGAATTACTTGTACCGAATTTTTTATACCACTAATTATACAAATGTAAATAATTTCTTCTCTTTCGGCACAACGCAAGCATAGCATGGCCGCAGGGGTTTAAATAGAATTTATTTACATGTGTTTTTTAATTTGGAACAAAGTTATTGTAGTTTTTATTGTCGTTTATAAGAATTTGTAAAATTTAAAAGTGGTTTATTAACATTTGTAACATTGTGTTAAAAGTTAAAATAATTAATTAGTAATTATTTTATGAAATTGGAAGACGAAAAGTTAGACGTCCCAGATACGATAACAAAAAATAGTTGTGTATTTTAAGTTAGGAAAAAATCTGATTTTTGTAACGAATTGAGCGCATAATTTATCGCAATCAGGTATCGAAAACTAAAAATCGAGTCTTTGATCTCTATGAAAATAATAATAAACAGATCAAAACAAGACAACGAATACTAATAATAATAATCATACCTTTAATGCCCAATAACTGAACAATTCTTTTGAATTTTTCACAAAAATCGTTCGAAATGACCTCCATCTCCACGTATACACATTTCGGAACGTCGAATTAAGGACATACGCACTCCGTTCAACACATTTGGTAAATTAGGATCATTTTTTATGGTTTCTATGCACATTAAAACACGTTGTTGCAATTGTTCTAAAGTGTCAATTTAACGATAAAGCTCTTTCGCACCTGCTGCATTTACACCACTTTCTCCATACACCAAGTGCATATCCGCGAGCTCTGGATAAGAAAAACTTGGTCCAAAATCCAAAAAGTAACACAAAAAGCACGAACGAGAAGTAGTCTTACGTAACCAAGTACTAACGACTTGAACGATAAGTCAATGAAATAAATCTTAACATAAGTTTCACAAAATTCAGAAAGAAAAAAGCAACAGACAAAACCAAGGAACAGATGGGTCACACGGTGTGTACGTTATTTACCAAGTAAGGACACAAACTGAAATTATTACTTGGGAATATTACAAGGGAGAATAGCACGCGTAATAAAACAGGGCGGTGTCCTCTGTTGGTCGCTTTTAATTGCTTTGTCGGCATCCTTTTCTATGATCTCTTAGGCGCACCATACTTATTTGCACGAATATCAGAGTATGCTAGCAGTTCTCAAACTATGTTACCGCGAAGTAATTTTAATTATAAAAAACCGCTGCCTAAGGAATCACTACTTCCACATCCAGATTATTCGTCCAAGTCACTTTAAAGGAAACATCTTGACCATATTTGCACTCTAGTATGTGGAAATTATTGGTCATAGAATTTTAATAATATTTGGGGTAGATGTCATAGAAAAGTTTGAGGAGTTGGTTTCTACCATATACGTTAAAAATGAAGTTTCTAGTTTACCGTACTTATTTTCCACTATTTACAACCTACCACCTCAATGGAGTCATCTCAATCAGATGTCACTACAATACATACGTGTACTAACTTTCAAGTGAATATCTCAATTTGATGTTATCAATCCCATTAATAATGAAGCGGAGGTGGTAGAGTTTGAAAAATATTAGAAAGAAATCTGAGGCCTTGGTTTCTAGTATATACACCGAATCCCAAATTTCTGTAGTCATACCAGCTTGCTTTACTTATTTTCCCCTATTTGCCCCTATTTAACCCCCAACCCTTCAACGGCATCATCTCAAATTATGATCTAGTTTCAGACGTCGTTATAATACATACGTGTACCAAATTTCAAATGAATATCTCAATTTTATTTTATCAACCCTTTTCATATTGGAGTAGGGGTGGTTGGGTTGAAAAATATTATAAGAAAATCTGACGCTGTGGCTTCTAGTACATACACCGAATTTCAAGTTTCTGTAGTCTTACCAACGTTTTACTTATATTCCTCTATTTACCCCAAATTAACCCCCAACCCTTCAATGGAATCATCTCAAAATATAAACTAATTCCAGACGTCGTTATAATACATACGTGTACGAAATTTCAAATGAATATCTCAACTTTATTTTGTCAACCCCATTAATGGGGTAGGGGTAGTGGGGGGGTTGAAAAATATTATAAAAAAATCTGAGGCCTTAACTTCTTGTACATACACCGAATTTCAAGTTTCTGTACTCATACCAGCTTGCTTTACTTATTTCCCACTATTGACCCCTAAATAACCCCCAACCCTTCAACGGAATCATCTCAAAGTATAATCTAGTTCCAGATGTCGTTATAATTCATACGTGTACCAAATTTCAAATGAATATCTCGATTTTATTTTATCAACCCTTTTAATAATGAAGTAGGGGGGGTGGTGGCCGGTGGGGGTTGAAAAATATTATAAATAATCTGAGACCTTGGCTTCTAGTACATACACCGAATTTCAAGTTTCTGTAGTCTTACCAGCTTGCTTTATTTATTTTCCCCTATTTACCCCTATTTAACCCCCAACCCTTCAACGGAATTATCTCAAAATATAATCTAGTTCCAGATGTCGTTATAATACATACGTGTAGAAAATTTCAAATGAATATCTCAATTTTATTTTATCAACCCTTTTCAAATTGGAGTAGGGGTGGTGGGGGTTGAAAAATATTATTAAAAAATCTGACGCTTTGGCTTCTAGTACATACACCGAATTTCAAGTTTCTGTACTCTTACCAACTTGTTTTACTTATATTCCTCTATTTACCCCCAAATTAACCCCCAACCCTTCAACGGAATCATCCCAAAATATAATCTAATTCTAGACATCGTTATAATACATACGTGTACGAAATTTCAAATGAATATCTCAACTTTATTTTATCAACCCCTTTAATGGGGTAGGGGTGGTGGGGGGTTGAAAAATATTATAAAAAAATCTGAGGCATTAACTTCTAGTACATACACCGAATTTCAAGTTTCTGTACTCTTACAAGCTTGCTTTACTTATTTCCCCCTATTTACCCCTATTTAACCCCCAACCCTTCACCGGATTTCCTCAAAAAACAATCCAGTTCCAGATCTCGTTATAATATATACGTGTACAAAATTTCAGGTCAATATCTTAAACCGTTCCGGAGAAAGCGTGCGGACAAAAAAAGTTACAGGCAGACAGACCGACAGACAGACAGAAAAATTTTTTTCGCTCAAATTTAAAATCTCGACGTTTCATGACATTCTAAACCTATTTCACGAATAAAAATTTTTGAAAATTTTTTTGCGATTACTATACTTCCAATCCACTACGTGGATGTGGAAGTAATTATCCCCAAGATGTGGTTCGGACTCCACTATAAACTGTAGGGCCTCGTTTCTCTTTACCTAACACAAAATCACTCTGGATTTAGAGTCCATGTTATATAAGGTTTTTTGTTTGTTTTGTTCGAGGTTTTGTCGTTCCCTACCATCACTTTTTTTAATGACATTAAACTAATTACACCCTGTATACATAAATCATAATAGTATGACCACATAGAGAGAGAAAAACAAAGACATTTATTCTAAGTATGTGGCCCTTATGTTATTTAGGCTGCAGGAAAATATATCTAACCGACTTCCTAGTAGATTGCAATTGTTGCACATTGTATAAATAGGCGAATATTGGAGTATGTTTGTACGCGCTGTGGGTAGGTAGAAGGTTGCGTTATCACGGGAGGATATTCTGGGAATATGAAAGTTTAATTGAGATACAATGTCTCGGCAGTCGATTTTATTATAAATGATTTTAGATAAAAATGTTTGTGAGTGATACTCCCGCCGCTTTAAGAGATTTGCCATTGAGTGTTTCTCAAGTAGTTCATTTTTCGGTAGGTCCAAAGGTGGGTACACATCATCCAATTTAAAAGACAGCAGTTTAAGAAGTCTGCGCTGAACATTTTCGAGATTATCGATGTGAACATTGTAATGAGGATACCATACAATCGTAGCATATTCAAGTTTAGATCTCACAAAACAGTTATACAGTATTTTAATGGTGTTTAGGCCCACAAAGTATCTGCTGTTTCCGGCTACAAATCCATAGGATTTGTACGCGTCACACACTATCGTCTCGATTTGTTTACTAAATGACAGTTTTTTATCAAAAATTACACGCAGATCGCGAAAGATATTTGGATGCTCCAATGCTATACTTTCGAGAGTACAATTAAATATCAAAGTAGAGGTCTTTAATGTGTATGATATTAGGTTACACTTTTGCGGATTAAGCGGTTCTTTATTGAAGAAGCACCAATTTAACATCTTGTCCAAATTGTGCTGAATTCTTTCACAATCCTCAACACTCACTCCTAACCACATCAAATATTTTCAAATCGTCCTCATAAAGCAGGCAATTTACATCTAGGTCTAATACGATGTCATTAATGAATATGTTGAAAAACAAGGGACCAAGGACCGATCCTTGGGGAACTCCTGAATTTGCAAGATTTTCAACAGACCTGAAACCACTAAATACTTACGTATTATTTCCTGTGAGAAAGACATTATACAAATAGCATTATAAGCGATGGGGAAAGGTTGAATAGTGAAAGCTTCTGTAGTAATATGCTGTGATCAAGTCTGTCGAATGCCTTGGAGGTCTGTGTAAACAATATTAGTTTGAGCCTCCATGTCAATAGATTTAACAATGAATTGCGTGATGACAGTTAAATTAGTCGTGGTACTTCGACCTTTCATAAAGCCGTGTTGATGCGGAGAGAGTCTATTGCTGACGTGGTGACAGATGTTGTTATATAATAATAATTCTAGAGCTTTGCTAAAGTTACACAGTATAGAAATTGGACGAAAGTTCGTTACGTCATGTTTATCACCTTTTTTTATAAATATAACATTAGAATATTTCCAAATTTTAGGAAAGATACAAGTCTTCATACACAAGTTAAATACATAATGAGGTGGTAAAAACGTAGGCACACAGTTCCTAACTAAGAAAGCCGGAACTGCATCGGACCGGTCATCGTCTTAGGTTTAATCTGCTTTAAGGCGGAACATCGTTGAACTCAAATGCATGTAATGTGTAACGTAGCATTAGGTATACAACAATTCTTCATCGCCCAAAGATAGATCGGCCAAAGGTGTGAACGATTTACTGAAAAAATCGGCATGTAAGTTCAAAATATCTCTTGGATTCGCTTATTATCATCATAGAACATATTATTATCAGATATATTGGCTGAACCTTTTTTGCTCTTTATGAACGCCCAAAATTTATTTGGGTCACTCTCAGAGCTGGGCAAAGTACTCATTTAAACTATTTCAAGGATCAAGTAGCAAATAGTTAGTTGGGGTACTTGTTGTATCAAGTATCAATTACTTTTCAAAAAGCAGCATACTTCAAGTATCAAGCACTTCAAGATAGTACTTGCAATTTTGGGTGCAAGTATTACTTGTACTACTTCAATTAGTCATTTAATTCTAACAAGTACATGTAAATACTTCAAGTACTTTAAATTTTTTATTTTCTGGATCATTACTCGCTAAATGTGTCATTTTGTATCCTTTTTGGCATAATAATCGGTATTTGATGCTTTTCAATGTTTTGGCGTTTTGGGGGTGGTTTGGGGAGTTACAATGAGAAAAAGATGTTGGCACTCACAAAGCCTATTCTTTGGTAAAGAAACTATACGTTTGAGAATGTGCCAACATTTTTTTTGGAAAGCACCAGTTTTGGCCCGTTTTTGGCCATAAGTCCAATTTTTTACCAAGAATCTGGAAAATAGGCAAGCAGAAAATGTTGGCATATGGTTTTCCAGCAATGAGCATTGACAACGAAAATTTTCCGCCTGGTCAGAAAGTATTATACTATACTATACTACACTGTCTAATACAAAGCCAAATGCTCTTTTTAGCAATAATGAATATCACTCTCTGCAGGTTTCAACTGGATTGTACTTACTTACAGTACCTAAGGTACTTGAAGTAGTAATCAAGAATTGAATACTTGTAGTAAATTGTAAAGTACTTCAAGTATTGTTATTTCGTTCACACAAGTACTAAGTACTATTCTAAAATATCTGCAAGTATCAAGTACCAAGTAGTCATTTCTTCGGGTATTTGAAGTAAAATACTTCAAGTTAAAAAAGTCGTTGAAGTACAATTTATACTACTTTTACTTGAAGTAGTGCCCAGCTCTGGTCACTCTGTATATTATTGTCTGCTGAACGTGTATAGTTCCTGTATGAAGTAGTAATATCTAGTTTTATTTTAACCCGAGGTCGTTTAAATTCCTCAAAAATAATATGGTCATTATTCTGTTTACATTTATTTAGAAGTTTAGCTTTAAGTTTAATATTTTTGATTATCTCGAATGTGAACCAAGGTGGATACCGTCTTCTATGTTGCGGGACAAACATTGTAACGTAAAGATCAAAGCTACTGTATAACTTACCGTATAAATAGGTACAGGCATATTCGACGTCATGAAAAGTGAACAAGAGTGATTCAGTAAACAACAGTAAAAAATTGGCTTTCTTAAAATTGTAACAGTTGCTGTAATTGACGTTGTAAAAGTTGTGCTTTAAATTAGTGTTGAGGTTAATTCTAAATGAAATTTCCAACGCTGGATGACGACTGTCTTCAGTCACTAGTGGTTGAGGGATTTTTCAACAGTGCACCCCTTGTTTCACATAACCCTATCGAGTATTCTATTATTGTCGTTATAAATAAAATGATGTTGTGGCGCATTAAAGATATTTAAAAAGTTATTTAATACTGTCTGCCGATTGGTTTGAGTCATGTAAGTATGAGGCATATCTAGAGATATTAAAGTCTCCAGCAATTAATACATCGTTATTATGCACCATGCACAAAATAAAATGGCAATATTTATTTCATTACGTGAATGTGGAAGTAGAAAGTGAGTTAAGGGTCGTCGTGAATAGACGTGTTTATAACGTGCTCTCTAAAAAGCGGTAAAAAAACGGTAAAACCCCGTTAAACTCGAAAAAATTTCAGCCACCGATAGATTAAGAAATTCTGCGTGAAATGAAGCGCCTCAATAGAAAAACAGAGTTCATATGGAATTAATAATTACAAGATTTTCTAATAACATTAAATCAAATACAGCAAACAAGCGCAAGTGAAGTGCAGTGTCCATACGTACACCCTAGACGACCCAACAAGATACTTTTTAAGTGGTTCATGGGCAATAAATAATAGCATAGTCGGTGTTAAAATGAGGCACATATGTTTACAAAGCAATTTAGCTGTGTTGTGACCTAAAGTAATTGTATACAGTGAAAAGTTTTTAAATGGACAAAATCAACTCAACCCAAGAAACAAAAGGAACGGAAATAAAATAAAACAGCAATCACAAGACGCTGCAGAAAGACAGATAAGCTATAAATGAATTTATTGTATTTTATCTGATTTATTTGATATTATTCTATTCTGTCTTTCTATCTGATCTTTACCATCTTAATTTAGATCAGCTCGATTTATTGATTCAAAACATAATATTTTATTATTAATTTGGAAGGCGGAAATTGAAACTAATTATCTCAAAGAAACGACATACAGGGTGAGCAAACTATCCCTTCGGACCTCTTTTCTCATGACGCGCAAAAAAAAAATTACCGCAAGATAGGGCCCTTCCCAGCAACTTCACTGTAAATGGATATTTACCTGTAGAACGGTTAATAAATAAAAACAAAACAAAAATTAATAAAAAAATGGAAACTGCCAGATTCAGAAAGAGAAGAAACAGAAAACTTAGAAGAAGAAAAATAAGGAAATGACGATAGATGGGAACTTAAAAGAAGCAAGGAAACTTAAAAGAAGCATCTCACAAACACCTACACCTCCCATCCTATATTCCCACCCCATGCGTCGTGCTGCTACCGCTGCTGACAACAAGCATGTCCAATGTTGGACGTCCGTTGGGCGTGTTCGACGGACGACCAAGCTACGTGGATGGATGGATGCTGGAATCGGCAGCAATGCCCACCTTACGCTGGCAAACCAATAAAATCAATCATTACGTGAATGTGGAAATAATACACACGTCATAACTTTTGTCAGAACAACAGGAAAATGATGGAGATTCTAATATACGCTTCAAATGTATTGACCCCTCAATTTAATCGCGAATATCTCAGAAACGGAGGAACAGAGAAAATTGAAAAAATTATGTGTTTATTATGAGTCTATTCTAAATCAATCACTGAAATTTGTATAATGTACATTGGACACTTCTGAAGTTCTGCTAAGTTATATTGAAAGAAGTCCTACTTTTTAGGGAAATTTTGTCCATATCAGTTTTAAATCCATTATATCTTGGAAAATATACATACTATGTAAATGATATTTTAGACACCGATAAATCACGACATTTTTTGTGAGAGGAAATGTTTTCATAATTTTTTTTTAATTTTGCAGTTATTCTCAAAAACGTGACGTCATGTTTATCCGGTTATTTGTCAATGCATTGAAAAAAATTTCGATGAAATAGTTAACTATATAAAATGTAAGCATTTTCAGAAAAAAGAATTGGTATATATCAAATATTAATTTAGTTATCAAGCGTAAAGTATAATATCATTGCAAGTTTGCAACAATATTATCTATTACGCTTGATAACTAAATTAATATTTGATATGTACCAATTATATTTTCTGAAAATGCTTGTATTTTATATAATTAACTATTTTAACAAAAACATTTTAAATTCATTGATAAATAACCGAATAAACATGACGTTACGTTTTTGAGAATAACTGCAAAATTTTAAAATAAAAAAAGATCAAAAAATTTCCCTATACAAAAAATGCCGTGCTTTATCGGTGTCCAAAATATTATTTACATAGTATGCATGTTTTCCAAGATATAATGGATTTAAAACTGGTATGGTGCAAAATTTCCTTAAAAAGTAGGACATTTTTCAATATAACTTAGCAGAACTTCAGAAGTGCCCAATGTACATTTTTCAAATTCCAGTGATTGATTTAGAATAGACTCATAATGAACACATAATTTTTTCAATTTTCTCTGTTCCTCCGTTTTTTTCGCGGTTAAAGGGGGTCCATACATTCGAATCGTATATTAGTGCTTTTAGGATTCTTCAGTAAGATAACTAAAGTCCCCATATCTTTCTACCCAAGAAAAAAATCTTGAACATTTTAAGCCTTTGCCCACTACATAACTCATTTATAGTAAACTCTCTAGAAAATAGAGCGTGAACTAAATTTCAGTGTTCATTAAATGCCCGTTAAAGCCCTAAAAAGCATATCAAATGCAGCAGCGTCCAGCAGTTAGTCTCTAGATAACCACATGTCAAACTCTTGTTTTGTTTCTAGCCAGCGTCTAAAAACCACTCCTGGTCAAGAACTTCTGGCTGCATTCCCACATAAATGCAATTCCAAGCCGTTTCCAACGAGATATTCACTTAGCATCAGTGTACATAAACGCCTTTTCTGGTAATCGCTATTTTGCACTCGAAGCAATTGTAAATCAACGCTATTGCGAGTTTATAATCGACGTATAATCAGCCAATAATCGCGTGTTATTAGGCATTTAAGCGGAAATTGAAGGGTTTTGTATATACGGCTGCGTGCGATGCGAATCTATCAAATAATTGCAGACTACTCTATTCATTTGTTAATTTCTCAGCGACATTGTAGATTGGGAAAATGGGTTCCGAGAAGTAGAAATATTCATCAGTATATTTGTACTACGTGACATAGAAAATGGAACACCTAGTACAGTTCATTTCAAAGATATAAGAAATATAAAGACACCATCACCCTATTGCTTCCACATCCACGTAGTGGAATGGAAGTATAGTAATCGTAAAAGAAATTGGAATCTTTTCTGTCTACCGGTCTTTCACTTTTTCTTGTGCGCACGGCTACTCTAGAACAGTTTAAGATATTGACTGGAAATTTGGTATGCGCATGTATAACGAGATCTGAAACTAGATTATATTTTGAACTTATTCCGTTGAGCGGTCCGGGTTGAAATAGGAGTAAATAAGAAAAGCAAGCTACTAAGAGTCCAGAAACTATATATTCTCTTGACATTCCTTAATTTTATAGGATTTGACCCACATAGTACGTCTTTCACTTCCACATCCAAAAAATTTGAAATTTTTTTCTTGAAATAGGTTTAGATTGCCATGAAACGTCGAGATTTAAAATTTGAGCGAAGAAAAATGTTCTGTCTGTAGGTCTGTTTAACCTTTTTTGTCCGCACGTTTTCTCCGGAATGGTTTAAGATATTGACTTGAAATTTTGTACACGTATACATTATAACGAGATCTGGAACTGGATTTTTTTAACATATCCGGTGAAGGGTTGGCGGTAAATAGGGGGAAATAAGTAAAGCAAGCTGGAGTACAGAAACTTGAAATTTGGTGTATGTAGTAGAAGCCAAGGCCTCGACATTTTTTATATTTTTCAACCCTCCACCACCCCTACTACATTATTAAAAGGGTTGATAAAATAAAATTGAGATATTCACTTGGAATTTGGTACACGTATGTATTTTAACGACATCTGGAACTAGATTATATTTTGAGATGATTCCGTTGAGGGGTTGAGGGTTAAATAGGGATAAATATGGGAAAATACGTAAAGTAAGCTGGTAAGAGTACAGAAATTTGAAATTCTGAATATATGTACCTACTAGTAATCAAGGCCTCAAAATTTTTTATAGTATTGTCCATCACTACCTCACTCCATTATTGAAGGAGTTGATCAAATAAAATTGAGATATTCACTTGAAATTTGGGCATCTGGAACTGGAGTATATTTTTGGATTATTCCGTTGAAGAGTTGGGGGTTAAATAGGAGTTGATGAAATAGACTTAAGATATTCACTTGAAATTTGGTACACGTATGTATTTTTTGTTGAAGGGGTGAAGGGGGTGTGTATTTGGGAAAAATCAGTAAAGCAAGCTAGTATAGTTCATATGATATCAATTGGGACAGCATGAAAACGAAAACTCGGAACCCACGTGGGCTTGATCCGCCTGTCACATTATGTCACATTGTATTAACAAATCAAGCTAGTTAGGCATCTAATCCAGCCCACATTTCTATGTGACAGGCGGATCAAGTCTACGTGGACGCCTCGTTTTCGTTTTTATGCTGTCCCAATTGAGATCGTATGAAGTATAAGAGTCCAGAACTTCATTTTTGGCGTATGTACTAGAAACCAATGCGTCAATTTTTAACATTGAAAATGTTTAACAAATCGAAGATGTAACGGTAATACAGAAGTCCAGTAGCGATTTGTGTACCGTTTGGAAGTTCGGTTGTGTTTTTGGACACGAAAGCGTTCGGTGCTGTTACATCGCATACTTTTTGAAAGGTCCAAATTTAATTTTGAATTTGATAAATTTTGATACTTAGAATCATATTCTTGCATTCTTACGTCTCGACGCTGACCGACTCCTAGCGTCGTTTTTGTAAAACTTGCGTATTTGATAAATTTTGATATCTAAATCTGCGTTCTTGCATTTTTACGTTTCTTTGATATCTAAATATATATTCTTGCATTTTTACGTCTCGACGCCGACCGACACCTAACGTCGCTGTAAAACTTGTGAATTTGATACATTTTGATATCTAGATTCATATTCTTCTATTTTTTTCGTCTCGACGCCGACAGACGCTTAGCGTCGTTGTTGTAAAACTTCCGAATTTGATAAATTATTTTACCTAGATTAATATTCTTCCATTTTTTTGTCTCTACGCCGACCAACGCTTAGCGTCGTTGTTGTAAAACTTCTGAATTTGATAAATTTTGATACCTAGATTCATATTCTAGAGAATTCATGTTCTTGCAGTTTTACGTCTCGACGCCGACCGATGCTTAGCGTCGTTTTTGTAAAACTTGCGTGTTTGATTCATTTTGATATCTGGATTAATGTTCTCGCGTTTTTACGAAACCCATATTTCATGAGAAATATTAATGTTAATGTAATATTGAACTTTTCCTCACTTCTGTCCCCTGTACATTTTGCAGATTTTGCAAATATCATGTCAGGCTTGAAAGTTAGCCAAGTTAATTTTCAATGTCTTAACGAAGCTTGCTAAATTGCATCGTCTGTAAATTTTTTATGTCATCTGCCCCTAATATCATTAAAATTCTATGAACAAATATTTACGCATACTAAAGTGCAAGTATAGTCAAGAAGTTTACCTTTAAAGAGACTTGGAAGGAAAATCTGGATGTGGAAGTAGTGATTCTTTAGGCAGCGGTTTTTTTACTTTTTTCATTTTATTTAAAATATGTTACAGCATAGTATATTCTTCTTCCAACATCCATGAGTCCCACAAGGAACTGACAACGAAACGTGTTCCGGTAAATCCTTCGTGTTCACAATTTAAGCAAGAACTGGTTTTTAGGGTAGTTCTAGTTTTTTTTCTATCCTTTAGTGGGTATTTACAGATGCTCAAATACACCTACCATCATACAGCCAATTATATAAGTTCAGGATTTCCTTGACTGGACTACTGACTCAGCTTGAATCATAAATAAGATTCCTAAACTTGGAACTATTCTGAATGCGGAAATCTGCACCACTAACTTTACTTGTTATATCTAATTAATCTAGTAATCTATGTAATAAACATGGTTTCTGTATTTTAACTGCATTTAAAACCTGAAAACCACAGTATGCAATTTTGCCTCGAAAACGTTTAATTCAGTGAAGTTCCTCATTAATTTCGCGAGCAGAAATGCTACAGAATATTTTGCTTTAAAGCAGCCATTGTGCTGCCATGTCTCCGTTACGTTTTACAAACAATCCACATTTATTACTTTAGGTGCTTAGGAAACCCCATACATATTTCTCTTTAAAAAACTTAAGTTGACCTCCTTACGCCGTTATATTAGCTCTGGTAATTTATGTAAACACATTAAAACTAAAACTTAAGTGTTGCAGTTAATTTTAATGGCTGTAGTTACGAACAAAAGTAGGCATTTTCTTGGTTAATTTGAAGTTAATAATCATAAATTTTAATGTAAATATCGTTCATGCTCAAAAAAATTTCATATTTCAGGTAGCAGAATATGACAAAAATATAATAATTTTAAAATGGGCTATAACTGAAATGTATGTCTCGTTTAAGCGTGTGAAGAAACCGAATGCATATTATTGTGACTTGTACCAAAGGGTGATAGGCAGTGATCGAAAATTTGGTTATCATTCCAGGTCAGTACTAAGGTAATATCGTAAGAAAGTACATAGAAATAAAAATAATTATTAATCTGTATTAATGCATACCGGCATACCTAGCGAAGCAGGTTCAATCCCTGCTCATCGCGAAATAATTTTAATTATAAAATTGTCCCCAAGATGTGGTTCGGAGTCCACTATAAACTGTAGGGTCTCGTTTCGCTTTACCTAATACAAAATCATTCTGGATTTTCAAGGAGTTACCTCGGTGACTTGAGAAGCGGTTAAGAAAAAACAAAAAAATCTAACAATAATCACGTTTACATTATTTTTGTACGTATCTCTTGAAATAGACCAGGGAAATAATTTTTGGAAAAAAAATAATTACAGCATGAGAATTATTGGAAAAGGAAGGAAACATAAAATTAAAGTAGATCCGAGTTACAGTGAAACCATGCCAGAGAGACGAACTAATAATCATATTGCGACGAAAAGGTAACGCAAATATAGAAAAACTGAAATGAATAAGTAGTTGTGGAAGCATGGATAAAAAATCCAATTTATCAAAACGCTGTCGCCGTCAGTTGTCTGCCTTTCCCCCAATGCATTGCAAATTATTTTATACAAAAAGACTAGCGTGGAACCGATTTCAACTAGAAATTTAAATGCACACGCAAAACACGCCAAATTTTCTACTAATTAGGTAAAAATAGTCATAAATTTGTTTAGCACCTCTTCGCCTGATAAATTTGTTAATTAACTGGTCATTGCGTAATTGCTTTAATCCTTACCATCGGTAATTGCCTCAAAATGCTTTTTTTCTAATAGGTAAATTAAAAACAAACCGTTTTGAACCACGCACCAGTGAAATAATTAAAATTTATTCCCGAAAAATAAAGCCAACATGATATACTCCACCACTTACGTGCAAGTTGTTCAATGCTATTTAATGATCGCGTTGGGTAGCAGTTGGTAGTTACAGGGGGTGCCGCAATTCCGTGAATCATTTTAAAATACCATTTTAATATTCTCCAACAGGGATGTTCACTATTTTTTAATTGTAATAAAAAATGATAGTTCTAAGACTCCGGAAAACACGTAATACCCATCAAAACGCCTAAAAACTTTTTTTCTTGAAAATAAACTAAAAATAAAAACTAACCAGGCTAATAAACGATCCCTGCAGTGAGAGTCGCGCGCGTGATGTCATAATGCTCATAGCGGAACGCGTTACCAACGTGATATAGATTGTTTGTTTCAGTATTGTTTTTGTAATGATGGGTGACTCAAAAAGTTAACAGAAACAAGTGTTGTTTTGTTCCTGGATGTACAAATATATCAGTAAATAACCCAGAAAAGATTTTTATGTCTGTGCCACGAAATGTAAAAAGAAAGAAGCTTTAGTCCTTTTTTAAACCAATGATATTTTTAAAAAACTTGTTACCTTAAAGGCATTTTTCAAAATCGGTCTCCGATTATACAATGCAAACCACATTTAATATGGAACACATTGTATAATACACTAGTAAAGGTTTGGTACTATATAGTATTTATTACTTATTTATATAAAACAGTACTTACTGTTACGCTTTTACACCACTAGATTGAGGCTAATTGAACTCTATCACTATGGCCAAAAATTCTGAAACCATGGTAACGTCCACAGTTGGTAGATTATGAGGGTCCGCCTTTTGAAATCCTTCCTCCATTTTAGAAGTATGCCTTAATTAAAATTAAAAGCCGCAAAACGAAGAACTACACGGACCCAACAGTTCGCAGAAATCTGTAAACGCAGACTAATTCTCATTAGGGATGGCAACGATGTATTGATATAAAATAAATAACGATATATTAATACTAAACCATGAATACATTCATATAGTTTTTTTATTGCAATATATCGGGTTGAAATATCGATATTTTTCTAAATATATCGAAAAGCATCAACTTGCGTATACCCCCCCCCCGCTCTTCGAGATTTTTATCGAGATAAATATTGTACTATAAGAAATGCCACCCCCCCGCTTTCCGAAGTTATAAAGTTATACCTTACGCCATATTCATTAATTTTTTTTTTACATTAAATGTTAATATACAAAATATATCGATACATAGAAATATCGATAATTTTTTGTTGATACATCGAATATATTGATCTGAGTCTTGTGATGTATCAAATGATTCATATATCGATATATTACATTTTTTGGCCATCCCTAATTCTCATATGAAACGTGCATGAAAGCCTAGCCACTATTCATATTTCTTTAGGGGTTTTCCCATAGAACGGATTTGTTGATTTTTTTAAAACTTTGTAGACATTATTATAAGACTATTTATAACCATTTCATGATGTTTAAACAGGACTTAATTTTTTTGCGTACATCCCTATTATGAACATTTTAAGAAACGCGTTTAAAGGTAATATCTATTACAGAATTTAATTTTTTACTGAGGGGGTAATGAGTAATGAAGAAATAATCCTGGTAGCATGTTTAGACATAATTTCGAAAAATACACATTTTGCCAATATTTTCGAAACAATTTTGAACCACAGAAGAAATTGACTCTTAAGAAAAGGGATGAAAATCTGTTATCGTTTTTAAAATAGTGGTGAAACAAGTTTCTTTAAGGGCAATACAGTGTGGTATAACCAAATGGAATAAATTAAGTATTTCAATTCTTGTGCATATTTATAAAAAAAATCCCAAAAATGTCGATTTAATGACATACTGCAACATACAAATTTCATCCCTAAATTCATCCCCCTTCAAGTGGCAATTGCAACCCCTAAATTTTTAAATAGGAAATACAGGGCTTATGATACCTCATTTGAAAGATATTTTCAGTCTATTCAAACATGCTATGGTATTAATATGTATTGCAAAAATTAGGTGTAAAAAAATTAATTCATGTGCTAACGTTGGACGTAGCTCATGGCATAAACATTGGAGACCAGTGTCTGAGAGACCTGGTAGTTTTTTAATTGAAAGTTAATAGACATTGTAATGTCGGATATATGTCCTTCTCGTGTTTTTTGAGGTGTTGGAGCCACGTTAATAAATATATATATAAAACCAAAAGTATAAACAATCCAGGACAGTGGTTTGCAACATTTACCCTTATTAGTTGAATGTTGTCACTGACCTATCGTTTCATCTGTGTCGGATGGATTTGCGAGGTTTTGTGCAGTTTAATTAAATATAAACAAATTCCTGATATATCGTGATATCCTAGAATACATATTATAATTCATGCTTGACAGAATATGACAGTTCGCGAATATAATGTACACAACAATCCTTTTATTAGACGCGTTTATGGCATAAGCATGAGTCTAACTGTACCATCACGAATAATTAAAGGGGTAAAGACCCTGTGTGGGGGAATGTGGTGTTTTATATGTTGGAACTAAGGACATAATGATATTCTGCACATTTCAACTAGACATTAATTTTGGTTCGAGATAGGCCATCATTTTAGCTATTTTTACTATAGTGATAGAGAAAATAGCATTTAAACAAAAACTACAAGCGAAAAAATAAGCAGTAATAATTTTCCATCAGTTCAGTGTTTTTCTATAGCGTGGTTACATTTGTTAGAATTTAATTGTTTAATGAAACACAAGACTTGTACAAATGGTTTTATATTTCCATGTAAATAAAGACATTTATTATTATTATATTATTGTTACTAACTCCATCAATCAATTTATTGACAAATAAATGGTAATTTTATCCTCGAAGCATTATCTTATTTTATTATCTTATTTTGTCTATAACTGTCTTATTTTTCTTCTGAGATACCATCCCATTAATCTAGCCACTTTGTTTTCATTAAAAAAAATATATAAATAAATCAGGAACCTGAGGCGTTGTTTGATATATTTAGTATCACCGATAGGTTTGACAGGTAATCTCGTAACTAATTTGTGTCTACCTAATTATTCTTCTATAATTGATTTATCAAGGAACCGGCATTCTCTAGTTCCATATATACAAATAGGAGAAAACGCTGGGATACCATTAAAACCTGTTAGTAGCAATTTATGCGGACACGCAACTTTTTGGACACGGTGTTTGGTGCAAATGAAAGCTAACAAGTTTTTCCATCAAAAACAAAAAGTTCTACAAAAAATGTTCAATCCCTGAAGACTTATACGCGTTTTTGACCCTTAAAAAATCTCTCCCGCATCGTGAAAATAATACGATTTGACGGGCAATGGGGTGGCGGGTTCGATTCTCGGTGTGGGCAAATTTTTTTTCTCGACAAATTTGCTTTTTTTTTTTAAGTAACAAGTATTTTTATGATAAATGGTTTTGCTTTCTGAGAAATTTTTAAAACCGTAAATTTTCATTTCAAGAAACATGATTTTTCTTGTCCAACGAGGGTTTGTCGGTAGTTTTTGTTTTTTTTACTGCTTTTTGTGAAAAAGAAGGCTGGTTTTACCTTATTTGAGGGGGTGCTTGTCGAAAAAAGATCAAAAATAAAATAATAATGCCATTAAAATAGTTAAATCTTTTGATTATTTCTCATTTACAAATAACAAAGTGTGTTTTTTTCATGAGACGTGAACTTTTTTTCATTATACTTAAGTAAAAGGTGAAAAATAAATTTGTTTCCTTCTTATTTTTGGTCTTTTTTCAACAGGCAACCCCTCAAATAAAGTAAAACAAGCCTTCTCTTTCACAGAAAGTGGTAAAAAAAAACAAGAACTACCGACATACCCTCGTTGGACAAGAACAATCATATGTTTGTTGCAAGATATCCATTTATTTATTGAATATTGCAAAAAAAAATTATTTACGATGTTTTTAAAAATTTCTCAGAAAGTAAAAACATTTATTATCATAAAAAATACTTGGTTGCATGAAAAAAAAAGCAAATTTGACGGAAAATAAATTTGCCCACACCGATGATCGAACCCACCATCCCATTACGCGTCAAATCTTACTATTTTCACGTTGTAGGAATGATTTTTTAAGGGACAAAAACGCGTATAACTCTTCATGGATTGAATATATTTTGTAGAACTTTTTGTGGTTGATGGAAAAACTTGTTAGCTTTAATTTGCACCAAACCTCGTGTCCAAAAAGTTGTTAATAAGCAAATTAGAGCCTCTCAATCAATATCACTTTTATTTCCGGTTCCGGTTATTCGATCAACTTCTTTCTGGTCTCTCAAAATTTTCCTTTTTCAAAGCACTTTCATATGCACAAAACCCCATTTCGATACGCTTACCCAGAGCCAAGATATTCCACCTTTTAATTTGCAAAATTAATTTAAACTTTAAATAAACAAATGCAGAAAGTTGCATTCCTGCAGACTTCTATGGGGGTTATGCCCGACATCAATATTTATCGTTTAAAGTTGGTTTGAACCAGGGGCGGCTCGTCAGGGGAGGCAGGGGAGGCTGAGCCTCCCCTTGGAAGAACCACCATATCTTCAAAAGTAATATCTTAAGAAATTTCTATTAGGTATATCTCAATTTTCAATATTTTTTATTGTTTATTATTCATTAATTAATTTTCAGTTTATATATAACATTTTTGCATTTCCTTTCCACAAACATACCTATAACGTTACAGTCCGGATAGTCTTTGTATGCATATTTCCCGGTCGGCCGGTCTTTTACTGAATGAACACTGCGGTTCGCTGGAGGCTAATACGAAATAGCTTCCAACTTTACCGCATTTACTTATAACATGAATGACCTTGAATTTCTTTGCGCTGTGTAAAATAGCAACACTTGGAATAGCCAAGTATGAAGCTAGCCTCCAGATATCAGTTCTTTATAGCGCATGTGCACAGGTTATTCAAGAGTCAGGTGATTCACAAAGAAAACGAACTGACGTCTGACAGTTGCGTTTAGCCGGTTATAAGAACAACTTGACGTATAAATACATAAAACATTTGATAGGCGGGCTAGAAATAAGTGCTCTAGGTGAAAATATTCCCAACAACATGTCTTGTTTTCCAGATGTGGTGGATTATTTGTTATTAAATGGATTTACTACTCTTATTTATGACGAAAAGGTAAGAATTAAAAGAAATGCCAGGCCTACACCAGCAATGCTTTCGTTAGTTTTTAAAAGTGGTAAACAAAACAGAGGGTTTTGTGATAACAATTATAAAAAAGTCGAGTGGTTAACGGCATCAACAGTTAGAAACAAATTATATTGTTGGAGATGTTTATTATTTACTAATGATCAATCCTCAATTTGGGGCAGGGCCGGGCTTAATAATTTGCAAAATTTGTCGCGAGGTTTAGAAAGGCACGAAAAAATCCAGGAGCATATTTCATCTTGCATTAAATTCGAAATGTTTGGTAAACAAAATATTGTAAATTTCTTGGATTCTGCACATAAGAGAGAAATAGAAAATGTTAACGAAAAGGTCCGTGAGAATAGGGAAATATTAAAGAGGTTAATAGATGCCGTTATATAGTTATCTTCACAAGAAAATTCTTTCTGAGGACGTGACGAAAAACGAGAATCGTGCAATAAAGGAAATTTCAAAGAGCTGGTAGATTTTTTTAAAACTTATGACCCAAAATTAGAGAACTTTTTGAATAACGCCACTATTTTTTGAGACAATTCCGGTAAGCTTCTGTAGAATGATCATTTTCAGCACTTAAACGCATAAAAACATTTTTACTAGAAACAAAATGAGTCAAGACCGCCTTTCAAATGTATTGCTTATTTCAATAGAAAAACGTTTTTTGTCAGAATTGAGGAAACACGATTCATTTTATGATGAAATAATCAACCATTTTGCTAGTTCCAAAAATCGCAGGTTACCACTCATTTATAAAAATATTCAGGCTTTAAAGCAAAGATTAATATAGGTAGGTAGTTGTTATTTTAGAAAAAATATTTATTTGTGTTATTTATTTTTTAGGAAATATTTTTTATAATTCTCCATAATATAGAGTTCCGCGGTTATATTTTTTTTTATATAACTTCTTTCTCAAAACTATTTTAATTTCTATTAATTTTACACGCCTGGCAGTGATAATGAATACAATTTTTTGTTTGTAGAAAAACACTTTAATTTTGTTACCAAAACTATTTTTATTTTTATTAAAAGTTATATAATTTAATTACAAGTGGGATAGTAGGACTGGATACCGATACTCGAGTCGTAGGAACGAGAATTTCATGAGAATGATTTTTTCATCTCATCATATTTTCTATTTCCTTTTCATTCTATTCTTTTATTAGTTCTATTCTCTCAAGTCGTGAATCGGTATCCCGGCGAACAACCCACGGCAAAAAAATGTAACGCGCCGTTGTAATACCTCAGGGGTGGTGGGGAAATGTACAAATTGTAGTCATATTGCACATCAGTTGTCTTTCAGAATATCAAGCCTCCTCTGCAGACAATATCACGAGCCGCCACTGGTTTGAACTCGATCAAACTTTCGAAAAAATAACTTATTTCCTAATTAACAAATTATGTCAGTTGTTTAAACAATCAAAAATCAAAAAGTATTGAAGACATCGGTCCAAAAAAATATGGTATATTCTTTGGTATAAGAGGCATGTTTTTTGAAAAAAAAAAACAATATCCTGGCCTCATTAGTTTCGGAGTAATCAATTTGTTAATTGAGGAATTTATTTTGGCTATAACAAATGAACGGGTTGACAAAACGACTTATGCCTGGCGCCAAACGACGCATATTGAAAATATCATTCAATTGAATCAAGATTCTTTCGGATCCATCAAACCTTTTTCTAGTAAAATCACCTATTTTTTATCCCGGGCAGACTCGCCTATATAGACACAAAGGCAGATACATTCGTTTTTTAAAATACACGCACGCCTTGCCCTTGCCACATTAAATCAAAAGTCGCGTGCAAATTCATTAGCTCAAAAAACAAAATTGATACCTGCATTAGCGGCTGAAGATGATGAAATATACGCGTTAGTCAATTCTTATAATAAAATAATATATAAGTATACGTGGGAAATGACGTTGGAAAAAAATAAGCAAAATATCCATACAGAAGAGCGGCAAAAACGTAATTAATTGCTGAAAATCACTTCAAGTAAAGCAGTATCTGTCATAACCTGCCGTCTTGTATCCACCCCAAGACGGGTAAGCTATAAATAGAGCGAGATGGATAATAATTACGTTTTTCTTGAGGCGATGATCTTTGCATAGGCGGAGGGATTTGGTTTAAATCCTTAGAAATGCAGTTGGGGAAATAAATATAATATGAAATATTGAAACAGAAATTATCAATAATAAATGGGGTTAGATTTATTTTAGAAATGTATATATTTTTGTAATCTATAAACCGTGTGTCTCAAAAAAAACTGCTCAGTTGAAAGTGGTTCAAACGACGTGACACTTGATCAACAAAGAACATACGTTGTCATGGTCAGAACGACTTTTTTTAGTGGGATTGTGATTTTTTTTTTATTTGAAATTGGGTTATAGTTTTTAAACTATTCAGTCAAGCGTACATAATATAACGCAATGTTTGCATATTGTTCTTTTGATTTAAGGTTATAACATAAAAAATAATGTTCTTATGGGATCTATTTCCGAAAAATAAATATAAGTAAAAAGAGTATTTTTAAATCAAGCTATTTAGTCCAGTTGGTAAAGTAAAAAAAAAACACCAGAAGCTCGCAAAAAATGTTATCTGAAATTTTCCTTCTGAAACTGTTAGTGCCAGAAATAAACATCACAAAAATCAGTTCTGGGGATGCCGCGCAACCACCCAAAGAAACCACCTCTTCGGTGAAGAAAGCCTTTTTTACTGACAACTCGTTACCGGTTGAATATATAAAAAAATTGCTCATCATAAAAAAGAAAACTTGACTAATTGCCTCTAGAAATATCCTCTTTTCATTTTCTTGTATATGCCATGGTTTTCGAGAAAATCGATATTGACAAAAATTGCAAAATTTGTATTTTTAATGCGCGCGAATTTTCATTTATTTGAAATTTTTTGCGCGCGGCCTATAGAAAAAATTGAATTGTTCGAAAATCAAACAAGCTAGGAAGAAAATTCAGAATGGGTTTTAAAGGGGATATAAAATACTCTCTTGTGTTGCCATTTTTGAGGGCTATTGATATTTATTAGTACCTATATAAAAATAACAATATAATGTATTCTCTTATTTTTTGTGCATCTAACTATTCATAGGCCCATAAAAAATAACTGACTATAATATATTTTATAAATGTATTGTCTTTTAGTTCAAGGTAGTGCTTCAATGCAAATTTGGCAGCATGTTAAAGTTAGCCAAAAAAAAATCCAAAAAAGCTGCATATTCAATTTTTGATATTTTTTTATATAACTTTTTAACTATTAAATGATTAGAAACAATAGTAATATGATACATAAACTCAAAAAAAAAAAATTGCTAAATTTTCAAGATGTTTGGATCTTTTTTTATTTTTAGGAAACAATAAAAAAATGGCCAAGATTTTGCTAACTTTAATATGCTGGTAAATTTGTAAATTGTTGTGTGTTGTGAATATTTTTATTCCTAACTTTTTCTGCATTAAAGTACTACCTTGAACTAAAGGATAATGCATTTACAACTTATATTAAAGTCAGTTATTTTTATGGGCCTGTGAATTGTTAAAAGTGCAAAAAATCAAGAGGTAACTATATTATATTGTTATTTTTCTATATTAATGGATATCAATAGCCATCAAAAATAGAAACACAAAAGAGTATTTTATATCTCCTTTAAAACCCACTTTGATTTTTCTTCCTAGTATGTTTGGTTTTCGAGCAATTCAATTTTTTCTATAGGTCGGGCGCGAAAAATTTCAAATAAACGAAAATTCGTGCGCATTAAAAATACAAATTTTGCAATTTTTTTCAATATCGATTTTCTCGAAAACCATGGCATATACAAGAAAAGTACAAGAGGACTTATTTTAGCCAATTAGTCAAGCTTTCTTTTTTATTATGAGCATTTTTTTATATCTTCAACGGTAGCAGTAAAATAAGGCTATTTTCACCGAAGGGGTGGTATTGGGGGGGGGGGGGGGATTGCGCGATATCCCCAGAACTGATTTTTGTTTTGTGATGTATAATCACTCCACTAACAGTTACTGAAGGAAAATCTCAGATAACATTTATTGTTATGGAAATCTTTGTAATTATTGGACTAATTATTTAAAAATGGACTGAAAGAGAATAATAAAAATAAATAAATAAAAGAAACTTTCTAAAAACAAGCTCTTATAAAATGCCGGAAAACGAAAAACGAAGGAAATAAAATATCACCTGAGTTAATTAAGCCAGGCCTGTAGTGGTCCTGGCAGACCTAATACGGATGGGAGGATATTAACTAAATCAAAATTAACTAAACAAACAAAACACAAATTATTTTAAACATGTTTATCAATATATTTAAAAACTTGTCTCGATAGCTTCATTGTAACATTTCTACCTCGCGATACGCTTTTAAATATATTGATCAACACCTGCAAAATGATTTGTGAATTGTTTGTTTAATTATTTTGATCTTATAGCCTAAGAGGAAATTAAAAAGGATACGGTGCAGTGAAAATTTTTATGTAAAAGGCCTCCGTACTAGCTGAAAAGTACATAGCTCTGCAGCCATCCTGAGGAGAGAAGCGTGGACGTGCGGTCAAACGCAAAATAAAATCTTTGTGTAGCTCTGAAATTTTATGTAGTTATAGTTTTTAACTTTAGAAATTGCGTAAAATTATTGCCCGAAGTCTAGGTCGGGGATTAAACGTTGCCAGAAGTTGCCGGTAAACTTGTAAGAAAATTGTTCAAATTATTAAAATTTGACATTGGTCAAGGTGCAGTTCTGGCGATTTTGTTGTTATATTTAAAATCTCCCCATTCTTCCGGGTTTTCCGGTTATTTACGTGCCAGTGACATTAATGGGACAAAAAACGAATCAAATTCGCGACATGTCAAAAAATTCTATTTTTCATTCACTTCTGTCGGCTCGAATTGTCGATTTCGCCCATGCAATTAACGATACCGTGAAAATGCCAATTTCGATCTTTCGATATCGACATTAGGAAGCCTTCCTGCTGATGTATTTATTTAGTTATGAACATTTAAAAATTTCATGTTTTACATTTTCCGACGAGACTAATTGAAATTTCAATTCCACCCCGACTGTAGCACATCGCGTTAAGCGACGACATTCACAGCGGATTTCTCGGTTCGAATCCTGTACGGGTATACTTTTTTAATTTGTTTTGGCTGATATTTCTTATCCTAAAATTACATCGCATTTATTTATTTATTTATTTCTACAGTTCAAAACTAAAACTACACAAAATTTCAGAGCTGCACTCAAAGATTTCATTTTAATTAAAAATTAATGCGTTTGACCGCCCGTTCACGCTTCCCTTCCCGGGATGGACTTCTAGCTGCAGAGCTATTTACTGCTCAGCTAGTAATGAGGGTTTTTACATAAAAATTTTCACTGCACATTATCATTTTTAATTTCCGTAGCCAGCCGTCTCCGTCTATTAGTTAACATCCTCCCATCCATATTAGGTCAACAAGGGCCATTGGCCTGGTCTAATTAACTCAAGTGATATTTTATTTTCTATGTTTTAGTGAATGTTAATAAAAGTTTAAACAGTTTTTTTATTTACTTTTTACCTATCATGAGATCTGTCACTGAGTTTTCCTCTATTTACCCCCCAACCACTCACCAGATATATAAAATAAACAATTTAGTTCCAGATCTTGTTATAATACATACCTGTACAAAATTTCAAGTCAATATCTTAAACCGTTCCGGAGAAAACGTGCGCACAAGAGAAGTTACAAACAGACAGATAGAAAATATTTTCTTCGCTCAAATTTGAAATCTCGACGTTTCATGACCTACTAAACCTATTTCAGCGAGAATTTTTTTAATTTTTTTTACGATTACTATACTTCCGCTCCACTATGTGGATGTGGATGTGCAAGTAATACGAAGAAATGCATAAGACCGCTGTAAATCTTCTGCAAGGGAACTAACCGAATATGAACAACGAAAATAAGATGCATTCATTATATTTCTTCTACTGTTCTATTATAGCAATGAATTTACTAAGCAACGGCCATACTACGTTGAAAATACCAGCTCTCGTTTGATCGCTGAAGTCAAGCAACGTCAGGCGTGGTTAGTACTTGGATGGGTAACCACCCGGGAATTCCACGTGCTGTTGCGTTCTTCTTTTAATTTTATGAAATGAATTTGTTTTGTAATAAAACGAAATATAGGTAAATACTGGATGAGACAAATATTATTTGCAAAATGCAATTAATTTGTCCAGATTGGATCAAATTCGATGGAACTTGGGCCTGCTTGGATATAAAAGCAGAATAAGGTAGAACATTTTCTATGAACTAATTGATAATTGACTTTAGTGGAAAACTGGATTTTCAATAACTTTAACGAAATATGAATTTTACCATTGAATTTGACACTAAGAAATAGTTTCATGGCTTTATTGTCGGATCAATCTTTAAAGGAAAAAATTCGAACCCTCATCTAATTTGATAAATATGTTAATTGTTTTACATCCAAGTTTCTAGTACATACTAGCATAGTCTGAATGCAATTATTGGATTTTTTATACTTATTTCCAAAGTAAATGTAGCCTTCTGTAAACAATAATTTATCTGATATGGTGTGCTCCTTCACAAATGTATGTTTCTGTAGACATAGCCTTTTGTGCATTCATATTACGTCACCACCCTTTCATATTCCCCCAGAAGTGAAGGAAGGTGATAAGGAGATAAAGGAAGATAGTGGGAATGTCGAAAGATGGTGTGAAATTGAGGGAATATATTGGGAAAGAGCGTCCTGGAGGTAGGTAGAAGTTATGGTAGGATAGTGGAAAGGCAGTCGGTATAATGAAGGATAATCCACGTGAGCGTACGTGTAGGCATAATTTAATATATAATTCTTACGACACCACCATTTCTTGCATATGCTTGTCAGAAAACTAAGAACAATATGTTAAAGTATTTATATTCCTGGTCCCCTCTCACTTAAAGCATTTTTTCTGCTTCTTTATTTATCTTATGATATGGAGTAAATAATAGATATTGAGCCTTTTTTTCACAATGTATGCACGAGTAATGATATATGCAATGCAGGGCTAAATACTGATCAGATAGGTTTTAATTTAAGTTCGACGCGATACGGTCAAAAATTAGAGAATTAACAAGATAAGACAGCTGGTGAAAAACCTTTGATTTTTTTTTTGTAATGGCGCCATTGACCACGTCCCTTTGCATTGGAGTTACGGCGAAGTTGCCACAATGTATTAGTTAAATAGAGAAGACGAAATCATCTGATTGCCAAAATTATTAAAATAATGTTAGAAAAAGACAGTAGATCTGTTGTTTCAGTAAAATAAATTTACAGTTTTTTTTTTGTCGAACAGAATTGGCGACACTGAATTTGGAATTAAAACCATCCTCGTCTACTTCCACCTTCTATGTCTGATTGTCTTCTTTGCTTAATATTCTACTCTTTAATACGGCAGTGCACGAAAGCGTCTTATTGGCGAGCATGCTTGGTTACATTATCTATCGTGTACTTGATTCGAGCCCCAGCTGCGACTCGATAAATATTATCAGTTTTTTCTAGAATAATCGAAGAATTGCTTGCAAATAGAATAATATTATTTCTAGAATCTAATCAGATACTCTCACCTTATCGGCACGGATTTAGAGTAAACCGCTCTCCAATTTCTGCTATACTAATCTTCCCCTTAGATCATATTTACAAAAATTTTGACAAGAGTAACAAAGTTATAGCCTTGTTTGTAGATTTGTCGAAAGCATTTGCTTGCGTAATTTTATGATCCTATCTGATGAACAGAAAGCAATTCGTTGGATATTATGGCAAAAGATCGCAGGAAATGAATGTTAATATTAGGGTTCCCCAAGGCAGTGTCCTGGGCCTGCTCTTCTTCTTAGTATATATTAATAATATTGAAAACTTTATTTCCATTTTTCACTGTGCTTTTGCTGACGATATGTCTCTCTTATCTTGCGATCAAGATGCTAATATAATGTCTGACCTTCTGCCGGATAATCTGATTTCTCTTTTTAATTATTTCACTTCAAACAGTCTGGCGATGAATCAAGAAAAAACGTTTTTTATGCAGTTTCATCCTGTTGGCGCCCACTATATATCTAGCCCACTTATTAAACTTTAGCATAATTAAAACAATTGAACACGTAAAAGACTAAGCTTCTAGGTATTTATGTAGATATGTCACTAAACTGGAAAGCTCACGTAGATTACACATGAAGAAAGTGTGCAGGTATTTGTTTTGCTCTAAGAAGCTTATCCCAAATTACAAGTTAAACGATAAAAGTTGTTCATTTTAAGAACGGATCAATCTCCGGAAAACGCAAAATTTGACTTTCGGTTGTGAAGAAAAAAATGGCTTTTAGATTCAAATCAACACGTATATTGTGTTAATGGTGATATGGAAAATATCAGGTGTCAATATGAATGCAATTTGATACTTTATCAAAAAAATAAGATTGTTTTTAAAAGACAATATGTAAAAATAGTATCGAACGATTTATTGATTACCTTTTAAAAATATCGGTCACGCCAATGCAACTCCGCAAAGATGCTATTGTGGCCAACTTCGATACACTCTGCATAAAAAACGACCACCCAAAGTTTCATACACGCTAACATCAGCAAATAAAAAGTATAAGTTATAATTTCAAATTAGGAACGTGTAATAAAAGCCAGTTCGGACAGCCCGAAATTTAAATTCCTTTCATTTGTTGGATTTTTGCCGAATCAAAGATATAGGTTAGTTAATACCATTAAAATAAAAAAACAGTATTTGTTAATGGAGTATTTGTTTATTATAACGTTTTCCGACAAACTAGTAAAAATAAAGTGAATGTCATCCGGGATTTGTTGAAAACCGATTTATACAGAGTGTTTCGAAAAAATAATATTTTGAAGTGTTACAGATGACACCAAAGCAGGCAAATTTTGTTAACATACGATAGCCTAAAATCAGCCGTTTTGGAAGTAAATTGTTTTAATTCACAGCAGTTGCCCAAAATGTTGACCATTTACTTGTACACATAGGTTACTTCGACGGTTCATGTATTCATGGACCCTATGGAACATTCCTGGAATATCTTACTCCCGAGGGCAAACGGCCATAACCCTTGTCAGAAGATATTCCTCTCCAAGTACAGAAATCTTGTATACCAGAGATTTCACAAAACCCCAAGGGATATAGTCAACGGAATTAAAATCGACAGATCGCGCAGGCCAAGCTACAGGTCCTCCTCTTCCAATGCACCTATTCGGAAATCCAGATACCGGCGTCCTGTGGAGGTACCCCATCATGCTGAAACCACATGTCTGTTCTTATCTCCAAAGGGGCATTTCTAAAAATACGGCCGCTCAAATAAGGTGACAGCAAATGCACGATCAAGTTTCAACCTAAACCATAATAGGCAATTGTTGCTGGTGTCTTTTAAAGGCGGTAGCATAAAGGTTTTTATCACTCCCGATATCGCTGTTTCGCCTCTCGAAATAGCCATCTCGAGTAAAATATGCATCATCCGAGATTCTAGCGAAGTTAGGCACAGTTTGTACTCGTAAATGATACATAAGTACGAACGAGTTAGTCATGCACAATACGTTATTCCGTCGTTCTGGAAGCGTCCGTTTGCTGTACGAACACTTGTCGAAGGTTCTTGTGCTACTCGCTTTAAAGCTTCATCTTCGAATGCTACCGTATGGTGCTTTCTTTCGACGACCACTACCACGCTCAGGGCATCACTTCCTCGAAGATGGCTCTGCATGGCAGCAAATGTGGTGTGATGAGGCTGAGGCGATTAGGATATTTGTCTTGGTATATATAAAGTCAATTTTAAAATCATAAAAATAGACCGACAAAGGAATTGTTGATAATTCCAGCAATGTCAAGAGCATCAACCGAAAATTTTTAGAATAATTTTTTTCAATTTAAATTAATTATAATACCAGACTGGGAGGACTGGACAAACGGTCCTCCAATATCAGCACAAACTGGTATACAGACGGCTCTGAGACAGAACAGGGTGTAGGAGCTGGGATTTAGATGAAAATGTCGAAAATTAAAATTCTAGTACGTCTAGGGAAATACGCCACAGTATTCCAGGCTGAAGTGGCCGCAATACAGTGGTGCGCAAAGGAAATCATAAGGCAAGGAACTGTTAATCATTCGATTGCCATTTTTTTCAGATAGTCAGTCAGGCTGCGCCAAAACAATGGGTTCCATACAAGTGGAATCGATACTTCTATGGGACTGCATAAATGCCCTTATAGAACGAATAGAGATCGTGGCGTAGGTACCAAGAAACAAGGGAAATTAAAAGGCTGATGAACTGGCCAGAAAAGGCGCGAGTAAGGCCCTTATAGGACTCGAACTCTTTTGCGGTGTGGCCAAGCCATGCATACGAGCATCCATTGACAAATGGATGCAAACTAAATCCCCGGAATGGTGAAAAAGTTTCCCACGACAGAGACAGGCCAAAGAGTTCATTAAAGAACGATCGGCCAAATTCACAGAGGACCTATTATGCCAAAACAGAAAGGCCAGTAGAATAATAGTGGGTCTTCTAATCAATCACTGCCGACTGAGTCTAATGGGTCTGGCAGAGGATGGAACATGCAGATTCTGCCAAAAGGCAGAGGAAACCTCAGTCCATGTATTGTGTCATTGTGAAGACCATGCTAGACTGAGATTCCAACTACTTGGTGAGGAAAAACCAAGAGCTGATAACTACACTAAGGGACCTTTATCAAGGCTGTGAAGTCTAATACAAAGGAGAAAGCTAGATAAGGAGCTCTAAGGAAAACAAACAGGAGCACCACAATAAATCCATGGGGTTATCGGTGGTCAAGGCCATTCAGTCAGTTCCTCCTTCCTAAATCTAAACATAATATTTGAATTAAACTGAATATCCCTTACTATTTTATATTAATTGATAGGTGTGATGTAAATTATTTATTTATAATAAATAATAGTTCAATGAACAATTCCATAGATGACGTTTACAAACTAATCGATAGCAGGTGGCTGGCTTGTAATGGAGAGCCAGGGCCACTTATTTACTACTTTTGTTTGAGGTCGACTACTGCAAACGCACAACATACGACAATTATAGTCGTATACGGGTATCGTTTGTAATATTCAAGCACAGTTTCGTTGTGATTCCACCACAGGACAGCTTTATAATGATTTATCCTGGTGGCAACAATTTAGACTGAATTTCTCAATTGAGAATAGAAACAGTATACAAGCGTGCAGCTTTTTTCATTATATTTCGCTTCACCGTAAATAAGATGCATGTCAATCCGTTCTTGAAAAGAAATATGATTGTCCATGTTGAAGACAACCTGCAAAACCTGATAAAAATAATAATAAAAAACGCAAAAAACTCTGCTAATACAGTTTGGCAATAAAAATAATGAACTGTGGATAAAGCAATTAATACAGGGTGTCCCATATTAGTTGTGCATGTCCGTGTAGTTGAAATGTGATTTAAGAGTTTAATTTGCTCTTGTTTTGATGTCCTCTAGAACCCCTCCTTTGCCTGAATGAATCTATCAATATTTCAGTCCTCTCCAAGAAATCGAAAACCTTCATCTTCTGTGCATTGTTTAATGTAAAACAACAAAAGAAAACTTACGTCGCATTACAATAAGCCTCCTGATTTTTGTGGCTTAACCAAGAACACAGCAAAATATTTCGTTAAGGCCACTTAAAAATAATAATTATCAATTTACTCCTAATACTGATAAAGTGTTCAAACGAAAAACCTTAAAATGTATTTCTATTGGAATTATAACATTATATTTTTTCGTATTGCCTTAGTTTAATGAACAACTTGGATATATTACTAAAACTTCGCTGTGTATTGATTTTTTGATCTGCTCAAGAAATTCAATTAAATAAATTCTTCGGCTTGTTGTGTAATATATGTGTCATTTTATTTTATAGACGCATTCCGCTTTAATTTACTTTAATTAATATTAAATGGCGCTCATTTTGTTAATAGTTTGTGATGTTATTATGACCACTACTAACTAATATTCTCATTGAAGTGTATACACTTCAAACAACATAGAAGCTGACAAATGAGCACACACACATTTTTACCGGGCGGCTCACCATAGGAACACTCTTGCAACTTTTGAATCTGAAACATCATTTTCAAATGGGGTGTAATGATATGAGATAAAATTTCCAACTATGTCTTGCAAATAACCAAAATGGCCAACTTCCGGTTTCGATGCAGTTTACGTGAAAATCAAAATTTTAAATGGGACAAACTATATTTTTACATATTTAGATCCTTCTAGCCAAAATAATAATAATAATTTACTAATCCTGCCGATCACAAATACATGATATAGGATAGTAGGTAGGTACATAAAAATTTAAGCAGTATATACCTAAATAAACTAAGTCAAACTAGGTAAATATCAAATTAAAACTATATAAATACATATGTATAACATTTATTAAATAATAACGGTTAAAATTACGAACACGCGATAAAAAAATTAGAGAAAAAAATAATCACTTCAATCATTATAATATTCATTTAAAGGAAAATAACACTTAAGTATTAGTAATTTTTTAAGTTTTGGTTGAAAATATTTTATTTGCGTGTTTTTATACTGATATTTTGGACTTTGTTCGTATTTTGTTAGTGTATGCATTGGTATTTCCAGTGTTGTGTTATTGCTTGTGTTTTGAGAGTGATAAGTATTTAAACTTACTTCCGTTTTGCGTAACTTCCGTTTTGCGTACATTAGTAGATTCAATAATAAAGTGCAGGGTAATGTTAATATTCCTAATTCTTTAAACAGAGTCTTATCTCGCTTATTTAAACCGATAATAAATCTCACAGCTTTTTTTGTAATTTGAAGACTCTCATACTAACATTCGCAGCTCCCCAAGCAATTATGGCATAAGAGATTATAGAATGAAACTGCGCATGATAGTACATAATCAAGACCCACCTGTCAACAATCCCCTAACCGATTAATACAATAGCAAGCTGGAGAAATTCGCTTGCAAATGCTGTCAATATGTATAGACCACGAACAGTTGCCTGATATATGTAAGCCCAGGAATTTAACCGTTTGTTCTTACCTAATAGTACCACTATTTGTTTTTATCAAAAGACTCCTCATAATTTTTCTTAAGTTGCTAAACCTTAAAAAATATAGAATTTTTACTAATTAGAACAAGCCTATTTTCTGTAAACTATTCTTAATCGTGTGAGAGAGAAATATACACTAGATTTGTTTACCGTGTTTTATATTACATGCTGATATTAAAAGAGATGAATCGTTAACGCATAAAATAGAGTCGTCCACAATAAAATTGTTCACATAAATAATATGTAGTAAGGGACCTAAAACTGACCCTTGTGGTACTCCTATTAAAGTTTCAAGGACGTCAGGCTTACAGTTAGTAATTCGAACAAAGTGAGCTCTGTCACACAGATAGCTTTTAAACCAAATTGATGGTTCACCTCTTATACCATAGCGAAAAACGTAGAGAAAAATTGACGCGGTAGAAAAATGTTTTTTGCCAAATTTGGCTTCAGCGCAACAAAATACTTGGGAAATGATGGGTTTGATTGCAAAGACAGGACATTTTTTTGTAGACTTGTGTAATTCTCCACCTTTAAATTACAACCTGGCTTAAATAGAGGTACTATTTTGGCAACTTTCAATTTTTCTGGAAAATCCCTTCACTTAGAAGACAGTTTAATGTTCTGTTAATAGTTTCAAAATTGGCATTATACATTTTTTTAGTAAATTTATGCCAATGTTCGCCGCACCTGAGAAATTTGAATTTTTCAGATTTTGCACAATACTTAACACTTCATATTAAGTTACAGGTTCAAAATAAAATGAGAATGGACATTGTTTCATATGAATATCATGGAAATTTGGTTGAGGTGGATTAGGAAGCAATAAACTAGGTACATCGTTGAAATATTTGTTTAGATGATTACCTAAAATATAACTGTCATTTTGTCATTTCATTTATGAGAATATTCTTTATGTCTAAAATAAGTTCAATACATACGATTCAACCGTCAGATATTATTTTAGTTTTCAAAAAATACGATTTTTTTTATTCATAAATAATCGCCCTCGAAATTGTTAAAATTCGGTCTGCAAGTACCTGTAAAATATTATATTTTGAAATTCTAAAATTAAATACGATTTATTCTTGATTAAATAGGTTTAAGATATCAAACCTACTCAGGGCCAACTTATTCCAAGTAATAATTGTCAAAAACTGATTAACAAGACATTTCTTTTTTTAAACACTGATTTATTTCAAAGAAAAATTGGGCATTATGCATATCATTCTTTTTGTAATTCAAAGGTCTAATTAAATAATAGGGAGTTCCTTAAGGGTTCCATTAAAAACATAGTTTTAGTTGAAAAACTAATATCGCTGAACTTAATAAAGAGTAATCATGTTTAATCCCAAAATTTGGAGAGATAATATTTTACAGGTGTTTGCAAACAGATTGAAATTCATAATATCTGAGGGTTACATCATATGTATTTTAGCGATCAGAATCCAAATATGCAAAAATATATAGGTTGTCTCATTTAAAAATTTGATTTTCATGTAAATTGCATCGAAACCAGAAGTCAGCCATCTTGGTTCGTTACATCACCTTAGTGAAACATTTATTTCCTATCACTATACCAAATTTGAAAATAGCCCCTTGTTCCATTCAAAAGTTACAAGTGTCCCTATAGGCGGAGCCACCAGGTATATATATTTTTTGTATTTGTTAATTCATTTCTTTGGAATGGCGTAAGCGATTCCTATAAAAATATTTTGCAAACTGTAAAACATGGGGAGAGAAAATTTTACTGTGAACTATGGCCATGTTTTTATTACATTTTTAGCGCACTCCGCATTTATTGATGATTTCCAATAATTATTGAAATTTTATAAAAATTTATTTTACGAATTTGAGTTTTTTTGCAAAGAAACCTACACTAATTTGTTTTAGTAGTTATAACTGTATAATTAGCATATATTCTATAAATTAATGCGCCTTATAGTAAGGACGTGAATCTTAAAAAACAGATCATTCACTTTCAGAATACGTTTACAGCTCTTATGATAAAACCATTGATTAAGTAGAAATAGATAACCATTCCCGTAATTATTGGAGAGTGGCGGTACCTATCGATGAATGTCCGAAGCAACGTAATCGCATAATAATGTTGCATTCAGCTGAACAGTTGACTTTCGTTCTATTCTACCGCTAACGTCTTAGCGCCGACCTCGGGTAAGCCCCGCCTACTGTAGTACGCGATATTACGTGTTGCCACATCTTGCTACCATTGATAATTCAATAATTATCAATACTTTCACTAATCTTTGAAAACATCCAGTGGATGCTCATCACAGAGAGGAAGAGAGAGACGTGTCTGTCTTCTTAGCGTCAAGTGATCACTGTTCAGCGATTTTTACAAATAAATGTACCTACAAACGGTTTATAAAACTTGTACTTGCTGCTTATTTATGATAATTTCTTAAAGTAATCGATTTAACAACAAAAATAGACTTGATGCTTACATGTATTTTAGTTAATTTCGTCAATATTTTTGATTTTCTGCTAAAGGAATTATATTGACATTGAGCAATTTTTTACATCTAGGTAGGTACATCAAATATTAACAAATAACCAAATAAGTCCAATGTATTTTAAGTTTTTATTACTAAAAACAAAAACAACCTACTTACATTAAATCAATACAATTAGGGAGTAAGCGTGATAATCATATTGGTTCTGTATTGATTAATGGTAAGTATATATTATTATGATATTCGGATATTTTATAATTAAGCTAAACTTTACAAAAGATTTGCCAAAATAGTAACACATAACGTAAATTAAAAACATTAAATTAGAACGCTTAAGCCAGAAACTACCTCACCGCAGAACATGAGAGGATGTTGCACGTGGGCCTCTTACAACGGTACTAAGTTTCAATATGGTAAGGAGAAATGGTAGAAAGAAGGGCTCATACAAAATGTATAGGCCATAGTAACGCGTAGTAGTAATGTTTGAATTATACTGAATATCAATTAATTTTAATTTTATTATTTTAAATATTTAACATACCTGATATTAAAAAAGGATATTGGTACATCGTTTAACTTACAAAAGGCTTATGTAACAATATTAAGTAGTTAAACATAGGTAGTGTTCTACCACAGTGCATAGATGTAGTTGGAACCCAGCGTAGAACCTACAAAATACAAAATAAACATTTTAAAAAGAATGTATTCACAAAGAAACTTTAAATATAAAGGTAATAGGCTAAGAAAGTGCTTAATGAATAACATTTTAACTACAAAAATCAAATGGGAGACCTCAACTCAGTGACTTTATAAGATAGTGAAAAACTCTCCCGCAGCTAACGTAAAGTTATTGAAAATACAAATTTCAAGCCTCGTAATGACTAAAATCAGTGATAAGATTATAAAGACTTACCAAGTGTATGTAATCACACACCAAGCACTGGAATGTGTTGATTTTTAATAGTAGAAACTTTATAAAATGGTTGGTAGTAATCTTTGGTTAGGACTTTCTCCATAAAAGTTGCATAAAACATTTCAAATAAAGACTTTGTGTAAGTTTATTCATTTTGTAATTATAGAGACCACTTAGTAGTTTGATTTGATGTAATAGCATATTTAGAATACCATACCCAGGACTGGTACATAGCATTGCATCGTAGGCATACCTGAAAAATGCATGATTATTATTATTATTGTTATAAATGTTAAAAATGGTGTTTATATGATTTAAAACGATATTAGGTGATTAGAATTTAAGTTAAAATGGGAAAAGTAAAGTAATTTTAGTAGTTTTAAGCAATTGTGAACAATTTTATGAAAAGTTATCGAAATTACTAATAAGACTCCTAGAGACATGTATGGGGTATCAAAATGTTCAGAAGAAGGTCAGAAAGATTAAAACATAATCAGAGTAAAGATTTATTCAGTAAATTACAAGAAAATTCAATATAAAAAATATAAATTTGAAAAATGTCAAAACTAGATTGCTTTGGTTTTTAGAAATGTCACATCTAAGCCAATAGAATTTAAGGATTAAGAAAAAAAGGAGAGTTGTTCAAGCGTGGGTAGAGAAAAGACGCCGTTTTTTGAGCTCCACAAAATTTTACAAAATAAATTCAAATTAAATAAAATTTTCTTAAATAAAATATAAAGTGCATGTTTAAAAGTATCTTTAAAGTACGTGGAATACGTCAAATAGTAAATTAGGAGCAAAAAGGCAGTCAAAGGTAATCAAATACCTTTTCATTGAATTGTGTAAATATAACCCTACTTTTTATAAACAATTTATACAGATTTTATACAAGTGAGCAGTTTCTCACAAAATATTGGTAATTCAGTACTTACCTTAACAAGTAGAATAAAGTTCGGAAGTGTATCCGTTAAAACAAAGTGCATAATTCGTCGTAAAACAGATTTCACCAAAACGCATAGAAATCAAGCAGCCATTCACAGATCTGAAGGATTGACAGTGTAGCGGGTCTACATCTCAGGCCGGAAAGTTGGAAACAGCGATCTTTACATCCAGGACGGAGTAAGAACAAAAACACTGTACCAATTTAAGCTTAAATTCGAAAATTAAAGGGAAACCAAATATAATAAAAGTTGCAACAGATATCTTTTAAGTCAAAAGGCCATTAGTTTTAAATTTTTAGAATAGTTATATCAGTCTCATTTATACTTTTCCCAGATTTTATATTTGTTAAATTTGTAATTTTGAATGGGCCTTTCCTTTGATTTTATTATCGAGATAACATTTATTTACAGAGCACCGTAGAACGTACTCCTGAGGTGAGAGGCAGACGAGCGGTAGGTTTCATGTTCTAAAGTGAGCTAGCATCATACCTTGTCGCGGGGTTAAGCGTGACTGGCGCTCAGGCAAATTTTAATAATAAAAATAAAATAAAGTTTAAAAAGTTATAATAACATAACAATATATACACTGCTGGCCACTCGAACTTACACATAGAGACTTTTAGGCAAAATTTAAAGTTCAATATTTTCAACAGGAATGCAAATTTTTGAACGCGGCGTGCAAATTTTAAGAGCTAGTTTTTTTCGGATTAAGCTGCATGACGTATATTTATCGTAGGACCATAAGTTTATTATATACGGGGTGATCAATGAAGTCATGCAAAAAATCAAAAAGTTTGTATGAGTGAAATTTCCGCCAAAAATTTTTTTAGTCGTTGCAATATGGTTCCTTACTAAGGTAACATCAATATCTCTAGACCGTTTTGTCAGTTTTTGAATTAAGGCCCTTAGGCCTTGTACACACTACTCAACATAAAATTTGGATACCGAAATTTTTAAAATGCTATAACCTGACATTGGATTGACGGTTCTTGATGATTTTTGCGGATTTGGAATCCTTATTTCACTTAGATTTTCTATGGTCTAAGCATTTTATTTGAGGGTTGAAATTTACACATTATACCGGGTCGATAATAAACAAAAACGTAGAGACAAGAACAAGTTTATTACATTAAATTCTACAATATACAACATTGCTTAACAACGACCAAAAGTCAATTCTTAAAAAATTTATAATTCTAATTCTGGTAATTTTTAATAACTGAAAAAAAATTTAACTAAAAAATTAAAAATTAATTTAATTTAAACTTAAATTAAAATTACCTAATTAAAATTAGGTACATTAATTAAAAAAAAGAGAAGCTAATATTTTGTTGGTCCTCCTGCTCGGAATATTACTTCCCGACATCGATTTGGTAGAGTATCCACAAGATTATTTATAAAATCTTGTGGAATATTCTCCCATTCTTCACGAATGGCCTCACTGAGCGTTTCTAAGGTTTCAGAGGGTACATCAAGAGATCTTACTTTAAGTTTTAAATAAGACTAAACGTGTTCGATGACATTAAGATCCGGAGACTTTGCAGGCCAGTCCATCCTATTGATGTTTTGTGCCTGCAAAAACTCTGATCCTTCGCGCTCTGTGAGGTCGAGCGTTGTCATCCACCAATAGAATTTCTGCGCCGTAATGTCGAGCAAAAGGAACAACAATAGGTTCCAAAATTGCCTCCTGATAAACAGTAGCATTAATGGTTTGGTTGGCAATGAATAGCTCGGTTTTACCATTTCTTATGATACCTCCCCACACTGTAACACCTCCGCCACCAAATGCTTCTTGAGGGGCCATATTTTCCTCCAAATATCGCTGATTTGGCCTTCTCCAAACTAACATTCGGCCATCGGAGTGAAACAAATTAAATCTTGTTTCGTCAGTAAATAAACAATGGCTCCACTCTGCATTATCCCAATTCGCATGCCGATTTGCCCATGCCCGCCTATTCGCTCTATGGCGTTGTAATAACTACACACATTTTGCTCTGCGACGGGCTCTATAATTTAAAATGTTTGGCATTATGTTATGTTTAAAAAAAAAAAATCTCACCTCAAGTTGTTTTTATTTAATGTTCTTCTCACTCTGTTCTGTCCGAAACTCTCACCCCAGTTTGTTGTCTTAAAGAGTCATTTAGTTTTCTAGAGTTCTTTGTTCTATTCCGAATAGTTTCTCTCATTAAAATTCTTTCGGTTCTTTGGTTTATTTTTTTTGTATGTCCACCCCCGTGCCCATAATTATGATCACCAGTAGTTTCGACGCGGCGGTTCAAATTATAAATTGTCTTTCGGCTGACATTGTAAATGTGCGCAACTTGCTGTTTTGACATTCCTTCGTTGAGAAGTCGAATGCAATTTTCCCTTTCTGTCGTGGTTAAACGCCTCATATTAATTAAACTTTACAAAATTATAACATTGAAATATGTCAGATTATTTCTAAAATAATGTAAACAGTTTTTAATTCCATAGCATCAAATTTGTTTTTCCAATGCCTACTTTGAAATTGACGCGTCGCGTAGAAATTACACCCGATCATAATTATGGGCATGGGAGTGGACAAAGAACTCTGTAAAACTGAATGATTCTTTGAGACAACAAACTGGGGTGTGAATTTCGGACAGAACAGTGAGAAGAACATTAAATAAAAACAACTTGAGGTGAGAATTTATTTTTACAAAAACTTAAATAATGCCAAACTTTAGAGCGCGTCGTACCCTACGTTTGTTTATTATCGACCCGGTATAATGTGTAAATTTCAACCCTCAAATAAAATGCTTAGACCATAGAAAATCTACGTGAAATAAGGATTCCAAATCCGCAAAAATCATCAAGAACCGTCAATCCAATGTCAAGTTATAGCATTTTAAAGATTTCGGTATCCAAATTTTATGTTGAGTAGTGTGTACAAGGCCTAAGGGCCTTAATCCAAAAACTGACAAAACCGTCATACAAACTTTTTGATTTTTTGCATGACTTCATTGATCACGCCGTATATAATAAACTTATGGTCCTACGATAAACATACGTCATGCAGCTTAATCCGAAAAAAACTAAGCTCTTAAAATTTGCAAGCCGCGTTCAAAAATTTGCATTCCTGTTGAAAATATTGAACTTTAAATTTTGCCTAAAAGTCTCTATGTGTAAGTTCGAGTGGCCAGCAGTTTATATATTTAAAACGTATTTTTCTGTGTATAAATTTAAACATGTAAATAGGTACATCGGGTATATACAATCAGAAGATGGCATATGTCAAAACATATTTATATTTACAGTAAAAAGCTGCCTTTGAGTAAAATAATTTTCAAGTGATTATAAATTAGGTCGATCGAATATTTTCATCTAGTTACTTACTACATGAAACTATTTTTTTGTTCTTTTACAGAATTAAGTGTAGTGGAATCGATAGAGGTTTTCTTTTCACTTCGGAAAAATTCCGGGAAGCGGTAACTTTTGAGAAAACATCTCTGAATATGTCAGGGACAACATAAAAGTTACCAACAATAATCCTTGACCTTCATTGGTTAAACAAATTAGTTGCAAATTATTTTTTGTCAAAAATCTCTTAAAATATTTTTTTCTTAAAAAAAACTAATAGCGCCAATCGAAAGTATGAAGTTCGAAGTTCTTCCTACGATCAAAAATTTAGGCTCCATATTATTTTCTTTAACGCACGACGCGGCGACACGACAGTACGCCCGCGTAGCGTGGGCAGCCTCAGACGCGCTACACTAAATTTATTGTAACTTTTGAACTTAGGTTCAACAAAGCTTACATCAAAGAATAAACATTATTGGATTATTATATTTTCAAATATTAAAATTAATGTAGGCATCTAGGAATAGTATATCATAAAAGCGTAGAAGGGCCACAATAAATTTTATATTTTATTTTCTTAAATTCCGACTTCAAACTCGGAATTTTGTTAAATTCCAAGTTTGAAGTCGGAATTTTGTTATATTCCGACTTTGAACTCAGAATATTGTTAAATATACACCTCGGGAGAGACCGCCATTTTTCCCTCGATCGGGCTTCGCCCTCGGGCCTCAAATTACACCTCAGGAAAAATAAGACGTTTCTCTCCCTTAGTGTATAATGTACTATTATTACTATTATATTCATTGTTTTGTTAACTGCTCCTAGTAGAGTAATCGAATTAGGGTTTGATCGAAAAATGAAAGATACTTCATGAATAAAAATTGATTCTTGTAAAAGATGCCAAGAATATTGAATATCATGCTTTGGCAACACTTTTTATTTAGTGCCACATTGTTTAAATAATTCGCAAAGTTGAGAAAATCAATTTTTTGTAAATAACGAAAACACTAAGAACTTTCGAAAATAATGTTTTATATAACAAATGTAGTTAGTAAAAATACCTACAAAACCCAGTAAGAAATTTTCAAATCGGTTGTTTATCTGCAAAATCAAGAAAACTGTCAAAATGACATGTTATTTCAACTGTTATTTACTAATGATAAATTAAGCCTTGTGACTTTGAAATTATCGGAACTTGTACGTATCCGAGGGGTCAGCCACTTCGAGAATACCTGTACAACATGTTAGGAATACAATGACAATATTTTGGGAATATTGGGAATATCGGGAATAATTGGAGATACTAGGAAATACGTGGAAATACTCGGGAATGCATTGAGAATATTCGGAAATATCAGGGAATACTCAGGAATACTTAGAAATAACGAAGAATAATCGGGAACACATCGGAAATATTCAAGAATAGACACGTTCGTGAAAATATCGTAGAATCTCGGGACGCGTTTTATGTGTTCCTGGATATTTTGATATTAATAATTTTCAACCTGGAGGCATGGAGATAAATGCAGAGCCATTTGACGGCAACAAAATAATTTTTGCATAAAAGATAACAACTGTTAGTGGATAAAATTCAGCTCAAAAATATTAAGTAATAATATAATCATATTATATTAAACATAAATAAAACTAGATATAACTTGCACACGGTGTAAAAATATAACGAGAAAACTATAAAAATCGGTCCTCCTTGTATTGTAATACTCTCGAAGCTCTAGTTCAAACATTAAATGAACCTATTAACTCTGCACACCATATTTTATTTTGCAAGATGCCAATTTTCTTTACCGAAGGAAGTATTGTCTGCCGGATGGCGTTATATCTATAAAACGATTTAAATGATTAAATATTTGGTACTATTAGTGAAAAATATACAGGGTGGAAAGCTTTAAAAAATAAATAATTAATAAAATGTGACAGAGGACAACAATAATTTGCACAATTCCCACGGAAGATATCTGCTATACTTTTAATAGATAGTTAATAGATCATAATGTTTATTATTTGATGATGAGATTAATTATTTGCCTTTATATAGGGTGGGTCAATAGTGTGTGTATGGTCAAAAATTGTTTGAGATCAAGAGTAGTATATTTTAAAATAATATTTAAATCTACAATGTGTTTCAAACTAATACTAGGATTTTTAAATAGAACACCCAATATTCTTTTATACATTTGTACTTGACTCTTAATACTATATCCAGGCATATATTATTTTTGGACTTACACTGAGGCATTGCCACTTTATTCCATTTTTCCGGAAAAAAAAAATACATTTGCAACGATCAAGAGAAATATCTGCATACACTTGAGTCATTTTAGCGTTCATAATGACACTATCTTTTGCACAAGTTTACTTTCTTACCAGTGTTGATTTCAGATGTTTATTTTAATAATTACTAAGTATTAATCTCGGTATTGATTATATTGATTATAAAACGCACAATACGCATACAAATTATTTTCAATACAAAACATTTTAATGGAAAGTTTTAAAGACACTAAAGACATGTTTAAAAATGAATTATTATTTGTTTGCTTATAATTGTATTGAAACATTCTTTATAGGATTTTGCAAACAGCAGAAAAATTAACTATCTATAAAAGAAAAACTTTGTGTAGAAATATTCTTTCGATAACCTGAATTCTGGTTATGCTAGCATAACATAGCATTTTAATTTGCTAGCATAACCAGAATTCAGGTTATCGAAAGAATGCAAAGATTTCATTAATATTTCTACACAAAGTTTTTCTTTTATAGATAGTTAATTTTTCTGCTGTTTGCAAAATCCTATAAAGAATGTTTCAATACACTAAAGACAGATACAAAAAGTGACCCTAAATATTGAACTCTTCATTGCAGTTTCAAAATTAATCACCGACTGGCCATGAATTGCTTGCTTCAAACATTTCTGTTAATTAATCAGTTAATAATAATAATGACGAGAATAATGGTATCAAAAAATTGATGATATATTGAAAGTCCTAGTACATGAAAGCATTAAATGGGTACAAGAAGAAAAAAATAAAAAAAATATTTCACTTATAGTCTGTCCAAAGTCAATTTGAAATTCGTAAAAAAGACCGACGAAGCGCCGACGTCTGATCTGTGCCGCCGTCAAAGTACCGCTGCGGTAAAGATCAACGTTGTTTTCTCAATTGATATTAGAAATTCTATACTTTAGTATAAAAGCAAATTTTTAGTGATAATATTTCATGTTATGGTCCATCCTTAACAACATTTTAGAAGTATTTTTTACAAGGGGTGCAATTTTTCTTTTGGAAATGCAATCTGTATGTTACCAGGAAAGTACATTGAAGTTTGGTCCAATTTTGGAAGTTTTGTAAATTGAGTTTTAATTTTAACAGACATGTGTTGGTCTCATTTGTTTTTAATATCTCGGGTTCGATTCATCGGATAAGGCCAAACCCAAAAATCGCAATGTTTGTAAATAGATGATGAACAAAACGGCATGGGTCTAAATCCTATCAATAATTTTGTCTTTTTTTTTGCGAAAAAATAAAAAGCACAAAAGTTTCTAATTTTACATAGGTAAACCGAAATTATTAAAAAAATAATTGATCTCTTGGTGAAAATATAGATCTTGTAGATGTAATCTGTTATGGAAAATTACAAATAAAAATGTTTATTATTATCCTTAAACGACGAGAATTTAAAAAAAATGAAAGCTTCATAAAAATTGCCATTTGGTTACACCGAGGGTTTAAAAAAAAAGATTTAGATCAGTATTTGTACTTTTGAGTAAAACAAAACCTATTTCTGTCATTAGCGTGCATTTTTATTAAGAAAAAAAAAGTAGATTTTTCGAGGTCATATTAGGTATTTATTTACTGTAAAACGGCTGTAATTCAAAAATCATAAATCAAAACGTCTTTTTGAATTAGCGGGAATACTTGGGAATAATCGGGAATACTTGGGGAGTAACTGAAAATATTTGGGAATATGTGGAATAAATCGGGAATAGATGGTATTCCCAGAATACCTGTACAAATTTTTGGGAGTGGCTGACCCCTCGTACGTATCAATTTACTTAAAAAACTCTGAAAATTTCAAATGAATATCTTTTAAGGTTTTTGCAAAAAGTAATTTGTTTATTAAAAATGTGCTTTCGTAAAATTGTCCAAATTTTTTTTTGGCACCGTAGACTAATGACCAAAAATGGATTCTCTTCTCTACAAGTTGTACCATCAAGTACATTTTAAAATTAATTGATTTTCGCAGATTTAATTGTTTAAAATCGGGTTAGAAAAACACGTACATTTTCACGCTATAAACAAATAGACTAACTCAATTATTTTTAATCGTACTACATTGGGACTAGGACCATTTGAAAGCTAAGATTTTTCTGCGAATTAAAAAAAAAAAAAAAATGTTTAAGCCGCTTGTGAGCTGAGATAATTTTGTATTTTTCTTTTACTCATATAGCTGATTCACTTATTGGCATTTGTATTTAAAATCAACACATTAAGTAGATTAAGACCTGCTCTGCATTGTGTGACAATTTCAAATGAATATATGATGCAGTTTAATTATATGACAATATTTATATATTTTTAAAGAAAAAAAAAGTCGTGTTGGGTAGGAATCGATCCCCTGACCCTCGGATTTATGTCATCATCATAACAAATTTATTCAGGAAATTGCCTCCCCGGATCGAGACTCGGAGCCAACCGTACAACTACGTCCGAGCGCTCCAACATGTTGAGCTAAATTACCGATGCGACAAAAATTTACATTAGTGTAATAGATTTATTCCAAATGTATAAAAATTGGCTCATGTAAAAGAGGCCAAAAATATTGAATATCATGCTTTGGCAACACTTTTTATTTAATGCTACATTGTTTAAATAATTCGCAAAGTTGAGAAAATCAGTTTTTCGTAAATACCAAAAAACTAAGAATTTTACAAAAAAATTATCTCAGTTCCCAAGTGACTTGGAGCATTTATTATTCTTTTTAAATTCGCAGAAGAATCGTAGCTTTAAAATGATCCTAGCCCGAACGACGTACCCTTAAAAATAAATAAATTATTCAATTTGTTTATAACTTTAAAACGCACGTGTTTTTCGAACTCGATTTTAAACAAAGAAATTTGCGAAAATCAATTAAATTTGATATGTACATGATAGTACACAACTTGTCAAAATGTTAATCCACTTTGATCCGTAACTCTAAAATGTCTAAAAAAAAAAAATTACGACAATTTTACGAAAGCAAGTTTTTAATAAACAAATAACTTTTTGCAAAAAACCTTAAAAGATATCGATTTGAAATTTTTAGCATTTTTAAAGTATATAAATTGGGACGTACAACTTCCGATAATTTCAATGTCACAAGGCTTAACTTATCATAAGTTATTAATAATTGAAATAAGAGGCCATTTTGACGTTTTTTTTTATTTTGCAGATAAACAAATTAACCTATTGGAAAATTTATTATTGGGTTTTGTAGGTCTTTTTAGTAGCAACATTTGTCATGTAAAACATTATTTTCTAAAATTCTTCATTTTTTGGGTATTTACGAAAAACTGATTTTCTCAACTTTGCGAATTATTTAAACAATGTGGCACTAACTAAAAAGTGTTGCCAAAGCATGATATTCAATATTCTTGGCCTCTTTTACATGAGTTAATTTTTATACGTGAAGTATGTTTCATTTTTCGTTTCGGGGTACATTTGGAATAAACACTATAGCTATACAAATGGTGATGTCTGCCAAATATTTGTGATTTTGTTATTGTATTTATATTTCTTTTATATATAAAACATATTTTATTTTCTTCCTGGTATTTTCTTGAAAAAAAAAACACTTTTATTCATTCCTATTAAATAAATTTCATATACCTACCTACCTATTCTTTTTGCATAAAGACAAAACAATAAAAAAGCTCTTCTTCGTAAAATAATTTCTAAGACTAATTAAACATAATGTTTTTAGTCGATTATAGTATTATAAGCAATATATACACATGTAAGTATTTTCCATGCTATTTTTAAAAGTACCTACAAAACGCCAAGAATCGAAAATTTCTTACAAAATCGGATAATTCTCTGCGAGTAGGTGAATCTCATGCCGAATCATTGGCAACGCTGGTTGCACTGCTGTCTTAGTTGCTAGGTCGTTTAGCTCCCTCCACACCCCACGGGCCCGCCCGACCAACCTTTCATTTCATTCATGAATTGATTTACCCGCCTTGCAAACACCAGCTTGAACTTCGACTCGAAAAGTCACACGACATCTATGAATTTAAGACCGGAACTAACAGTACAAATTCTTTGGTTAAGTATCTATTTCTACTTAATCAATGATAAAACCTGTTAGGCCTGAGATGTAGTAAATGCAACCATGGACACAGTATTGGTTCGATTTGAATAAACATAACCTTAAAATTAATGGAAGTGAATCACTTTACTTGCAGAGGTTATTGTCAAAACACGTAGTTACTTGTACTAGTTGAAGCATAATGTAACGCGATTGCACCCCCTAGGGGCTGGAGCTGAAAGCTCTTAAGTGGTGAAGTAGTAATGGTGTAGGTAACTACAATATCATGTCTCCACGACTGGATTCATTAACGCCATCTCTGAGACAGTAGTAATATGCTTTCTAGAAGCTTATAGAAAAGGCTAGAGTTTTCTACAATGTTCAAGACTTTACTAGAAGTTTCTAGATGGATCTAGAGGCATTTTTAAAGTATATAAGGCAAGATGCACGACGGGAAAGAGATTTCTAATGACAAGTGAAGTTAGAAATACGAAATAAATACAAAGTGGAAATATCAAGTAATAAACATTGTTGGTGGTTATTTTAATCAGTAAAAGTGTATTTTAGTTAATGAAAGTAAGTTTTCAGTTATTAAATAAAGTGTTAGTGTTTACCTCTTTTTATAAATATTGGAACCCACGGATTTTGTATGGGATCGAAACACTCGACGATTTGGTGTCAGGAACCGGAATTTTATAACTAGGGAAAGCCCGAAGTGTGCAAGAAGGTTGAAGAAGTATTCTCGCGAAGTAATGCTAACACGGAGGACTAATTTACTAGACTTTGTTCGAGGGTTATTTTGGAACAGAAGAATAGTGTTAAGTGCATTTTTAAGACATTGTAGAACATTTTATTAGGATATTATTGATAGTAATTAAATCCTTTGAACTGAGAAGTGATAAAGACTCTAAACAAGACTATTTCGTGTTATGTGCATTTTCATTATACAGGGTGTAATTAGTTTCATGTCATTAAAAAAAACTGGTGGTAGGGAACGACAAGACAAACAAAAAAAACTTATATAGCATGGGGTCTAAAGCTCATAGTTTTGGAGAAAAAAAGTAAACAAAAATTTCGCAAATTTTCATAAACATTTTTTGAGAACTGCTGGAATATTGAGGTAGGTTTAGATCTAGATCTGATCTAACTCTCCCCTGTGCAATATTTTAGTTACTGTCATGTCGCTGTTTCGTTATGTACACACGTCCAACCCGTCGTTCGTTGTTTTTGTTATTTATGATTTTCGCGTCATTGATTTATTTTATTGACTTACCGTTCAAGTTGTCTAGTTCTTGATTACGTACAGACACAACTTACTTGTTCGTTCTTTTTGTATTCCTTTTTGGCTTTTCTACCAAGTTTTTATTTCATTTTTCTTTATTGACAACGTTAGTTGATAATATAGTGTTTAGTGTTGAACGAAGTGCGTATGTACTTAATTCGACACCGAACTGTGTATTGATACAGATGCAGAGATTTTGAATCATTTAGGTAGGTAGTAAGCTTTTAACCCAGGACCTCATTTATGTTACAAATGTTAATAAACCAGATTTAAATTTTCTAAATTATAAACAATTCAATATTTTGTTCCAAATTAAAAAACAGACATGTAAAGAAATGCTCTGTTTAAACCTCTATGGCCATTATTTGCTTGCAATTGTGCACGAAGAGAGAACGAATTATTTACCTCTTTATACTTGCCTCAGTTCAGTTGAGGCGGTACATCAAAGGCGGTCGATGATCCTTTGACACTGCGTGTGCCGGCCAGCACTTTTTTATGACAATTTAAAAGTTGTATAATTGGGAAGTACATTTCCATCGACCAAGAAAAGCAGTGGTTCTCAATAGTTGTCTACCATAATATTAAATAGGTTAACCTAGATCAGTGTTTTTCAAAGTGCCCCTAGAGGGAAAAGTCATAAAGGTTTTTTGTTTGTCTAGTCGGTCCCCATTACCAGTTTTTTAATGACATGAAACTGATTACACCCTGTGTTTCTAGAACTTTTCTATTTGGACAGTAGTGGATATTATTAAATCCTTTTAACTTGATAGTGACATAGACTCTAAAAATAAGACTTTTTCGTGCTGTTTCGAGATTTCTCTGGACAATTCCATTACCGATATTGGGGGTTGCAAAGTCGACTTTGCAACCCCCAATATCTGGAAGACAATCCATTTTCCGACCTGGTGCCCAATATTTTATCAGGAGCTTGAGAGGAATAACATATACCGATTCCAACGAATTCAACTGGGGCGGGGACCACTTCTCACAAGACTTTTCTACAATATACTGGGATTTCAACCGATTTGGCTGGGAGCCATTTTCTGTTGGTGCTGGGTTCTTTGCTAGTTGGGAAATATTTGCGAAAATCAAACAATTAAACTTGTTTCTTTGGTCAATTATAACAGGTTTTCATCAAATAAAGATCGAATAAATCATTTATATAAACCTGCAGAGCAATAATGTTAAAAATGTCAAGAAGTGAATTTATGAACATGTTATGCACATGAAAAGTTCAGTAAGTCGGTCGGTTAAACTTTATTCTAATTTAAAAAAACTAAGTACTAAAATAAATGTTAAATAGGCAGTGCCCATTGTGTATTTAATAACTAGTATTTATTTAATAACCGCTATTTTAAAAATAATAAGCTTATGCACCCTTTGTATATTATTTACTTTTAGACCACCATGTACTAAGACAAAAACCGAAGAAACCCTGGTCTCTCCGGCTACTTAAACAGTATAACGAGGTGTGTCGAAAGGACAAAGGAATTTCATTATAATTTCCCCAGCTCTCTGGGTACGGGGGTTATTAGATTAGATATACCGTCTGTTTAGGCATGAAATAATTAATTTGACACAATCAGATCTTAGGGCGATAACACTAAGTGGGGTTTTTTAAAAATATTGCATTTTCACACAGAACAATCGACATTTAATGGTTATTATTTAAGCTAGAATAACTCTCCACGGTTGTTATAGATAAATATACTGCTTGTACCTATAGTCGTCTACGTATGTGGTATTATTATACATATTATTGGGTTGGTATACTATTCAACAGGTATAACAGGGTTCTGCCTCACCTGGAAAACCTGAAAATGTCAGGGATTTTAAGAACATGTGAAAAAGTCAGGGAAAAGTCAGGGCATTTTTAAAATATTGATAAATGTCATGGAAAAAAACTAAAAACCTGGAAAATATAATTAAAGCCATAGTTTCTTTTATTTTGACGAAATTATCAATTACAGTTTAATAGTAGACAATGTCTTTATATTTTCTCTTCTAGACCAAGAGCAATAGTTCAAAAAAAGGTGTGATATTATACCACTTGGATACTCTTTAATCTGTTTTATTAACGCCCAAAATAAGGCTTAGAGTCTAAAAACGAGATTAAGTACTATCGTACCTTTTTTTGTAGTTATTGGTCTAGTGGCTCATTTTAGTATTACTAATAGAAAATCTCGGCAACGCTTAATGAATGATAGATTACAGGTGTGATCAATAGTGTATGTAGTTACAGTTACATATTTTTAGCGTTATCATATTCTTACAGTGTGTTTTTTATAAACAAAAGGAATATTATTTAAGGCAAATTATGTTTTTTAAAAGCTCTATATACTGAATTATTGTTCTGAAATCCTGAAAGGAGAAATTTGACGTGAGAAATGCACTTATTGTTAAATATATGTAATTCAAGGTTAAAATATTTTATTAATATATTATCTTGGCATTAACTGATTTTAAGAGCTTTTAAGTTGTGCAAAACTGAACTTGTTTTTTTACCCGATCAATAATTAGATATTTTTACTTAATTTTTTTTATTTTCTTTTTAATCTTAAAAGTAAAGAAATTGCTATGTTTTATAAAACATATAGTTTATGTATAGTATATCTCTTATTCTTAATTAAACTAATGGTAAGTAGTAATATGTTTTTAAAAAAAGCATTCATTTCATTACAAGGAAAAAAGCTGTAGGATGATGGCTAAATTTGGTTAAAATAGTTGAGTATTGGCAAAAAAATTATTATTTATATTATTTTAATGCTACCTGGAAATTAGTTTAAAAAAGTCATGGAAAACCTGGAAAAGTCAGGGAATTTTATGGGCTATTAAGAGTCCGAACTCTGTATAACCAAATTACAGAATAGGAAATACAAATTAAAATTACTTGACTGTGACAATAAAAAATATAGCCAAGATATATAAATAATAGTATCCATTTCAGAATTAAACTAACAAACTAAACTGAACTTATTTATTTATTTATTTATTTATTTATCTACACAACTCAACAGGACAAATGTCCCAATTACGGAGTCGGAGTACTGACGATAAAGATTCTGCAATAACAGAAGTATTACAAATGATGTTCATATATACTCTTTAACTCCTCAATTCTACAATAAAAAATATAAATATTATCCTGTACATGATTATAGTTCATGCATATGACATTAATAGGTGAATACATTAAAACATTGGTGCGTGAAGCTTTCACATGAAAAGTTTGGTGGAATCCGATTGATTTAAAAGGAACTCGCAGCTCAATGAGTTTTAATAGATCAGAGCAGTCGAGTCTATATTTAATATTTTAAACAGAATCCCAATTCCGTGTAATTTTCGGTGTTTGAACTGAATTAAGTGAAAATCTATTTAACAGAATATCATTACTAATTCCAACAGGTGTTGTTGTTGGTATTGTCCTCGGTGTGACTTAAGTATTATAAAAATTTTCTTTGAGACTTTTACAGTTGATTAATATGAGCGATGTAGACGTAGAGCCTCCAGACTACGTCAGCATACTCCAATGTACTTCTGACAAATGAGTTAAATGGAAGCTTCAATGTTTCAACATTCGTGAAATCTTTGTAGTTTATTATTAGGAATCCCAACGATTTAAATGCTGAAGATGCGATGTTATTTATGTGATAAATAATAAAAGTCATCTTGCTGTCCAAAATGACACCTAGATCCTTAAAACTATCAACTGTTTGTATGACCTACCACTTATTTTATACTCATTAATGCGAATATTATGTTCACGTGAGTAAGTGACAACATTACATTAAGAAATAATTTATTTTATCGCACCAGTTATTAATGTTTTCCAAATCTGACTTGAGCAATTCTATATCAGTCAACGCTTTAGTAAATTTTTAGGTCATCGGCATAAAGTAGATATGGGCACTGTAAATTTATAACTATATCATTGATGAAGATGTTGAATAAAAGTGGACCAAGGACTGACCCTTGAGGGACTTCTGATTCGGCATTAAATTCGACGGACTTGTGTCCATGGTAATAAACATATCGTAGTCTAATGCCTAAATATGAAGTAAAGAAGGAAACAAACTTATAAGATAATCCAAAATGTGTCAATTTATTTAATAAGATACCATGGTCAAGCCTGTCAAACGCTTTAGAGAAATCTGTGTAAATAATATATTAATAGTTCCAAAATCAATAAAAAAAGGAACAACAGATAAATTTAGGTTAGACGGATTTTTTGTTTCCAAGATTATAAGTGAATATTTCTAGAGGATTGTTCAAATTATTATATACGGGGTGGGGCAATAATGCGCCGGATTTTGATAGCTCGAGTTCTATGATAGGTAGAACAAAAATACAAGTACATATATAAAAAAATCTACCACCGGAAATTAGTTTCGAACGTACAGGTTCAGCAAAGACAATATTACAGAATCAGGTGCCTTTTTTAAATGGAATGCTATGTATATCAGTACATGTTTTGAAACCTCTTTCTAGACTCCTATCGCTTCTAGATTATTATTGATTCTCCCAACCACTTGGATGTAATGAATTTTTTTGTTGAAATAATGCCATCTGCAGATGCATGTTAAAAAATCACTACAATCATAATTATGAGATTATAAGAAAAAAATATGTGAATACTAGTTACGAGACATTTAATTCATGTTTTTGGATCATTTTCACTTCCTAAGAATATACACGGTGGCCAAAATTTACAATTTAGAACTTTTTGAATTGAATTTTCTCAAATATTATTTATATTTTTCGATTATGTGAGGTAGAAATGAAACACGAACATTTTTTGTATGTACATCCCTATGACTATTGAGCAATAAGTGCAAAATTCAAGAATTAATTTGAGATGTGTGTCAATCAAAATGGACAAGATGTGGAACACTTATTATAATTTTTCTGATAAATTATTTGTAGGAACCTCTATATGGTGTAAGTTAAAAAAAACTCTTTTCTAAAGGTTGGAAAGAAGTGTTTGAATTGGCTTACAGATGTAGGAGAAATCGACAAATACGAGGTTATCTTTTTAAGCAAATCTAAACATTATTTTCGCCACCGTAATTGTCTTGTTCAGTATTGCTTCTAAATATTTTGTTTTTTCCGTAAATAAAATTGTTTGACCTAGAAGGAAAGACTTGTTCAATGTATCCAGGTTCTCCTGTTCTTATTCACTTACAGTTTTACGGGGGTTTATAGACATGCATTCTCTTACACATCAGATGGAAAGTTCATTTAATGATATTGGAGGATGTTGAAGATTATCTTCTCAGATTTCCCTCTAGCCAAAATTACGAGATTTGCATGTACTTGAACCTCCAGTGTATAGTTAAGTAACATTTTTCGATTCTTAAACTGAAACTATGTTTCTGCGTAAAAAGAAAATGTGCCATACTCTCTAAGTGTCGAGCTCAAAGCCATTTATATAGAGTTCTATGTACGTGTGCGGTGATGAAAATCTATGAGAAAATAATGATCAAGAAATGGGTATTGATGATATTGCAGATAACAAATATTGTGTTCATGTTGAACACTACTATAAGTAGGTACTATAAAATGCATTTTATAAATAAACGTTATTTTTACTTCCACAGCTACCCAATAGAGTGGAGGTATAGGAATCTTAAAATAATTGTTCTTATCGAAACAGGTTTAGAATGTCATGAAACGTCGTGTTTTTAAATTTGAGCGAAAACAATTTTCTGTCTGTCTGTCGGTCTGTCTGTTTATTTGTCATTTTTTTTTTTTGTACGCACGTTTTCTCTGGAACGGTTTAAGATATTGACGTGAAATTTTGTACACGTATGTACTGTGACGAGAATTGGATTGTTTCTTGAACTTTTCCAGTGAATGATTCGGGGTAAATAGGGGAAAATAAGTAAAGCAAGCTGGTAAGAGTGCAGAAACTTGGGATTTGGTGTATATACTAGAAGCCAAGGCCTAAGATTTTTTATAACATTTTTCAACCATTCCACCACCCCCTTAAGAGGCTTAAAAAGAAAAATATTTTGTAATTACAAAAAATGATCAAAAATTACAATTATTTACGAAAAAAACGCGAATAGTATCCCATAGAATGTGCTACAATTACATAAAATATCCAATATATCAACGAAGAGTATAATGTTTACTCTAGTTTAATTGCGCATGTCCCAGACTTATGAAATAAAATAGAAAATTTGTCGAATTTTGATAACCCAACATTATTTCGGCGCCAGTTTGGATCCATCATTTTGGATCGGCCATATTGAACTTATTCGATTAAATTTTTTGGTGCGTAGAGTTTTTAAAATTTTCCACAAATCCTACATGTCCACAAAGCAATTGTGGATTATCATCGTCGGCTGAGATTTCCGAAGCTATTTCCAAGAAAGAGATATTCGGAAATATTTATTATTTTTGGCGATTACTTTTTTTTTCTTAGTATATATATTTAAAAAACTATCAGACTACCTAAGTAGAACCATGATAAGACTACTACTATAAATTTTCACTCAATAATTTCAGTCGTTTGCAAAATAATTAGATTTAAAACTACGAAATAGGAAGATTATTGAATCTTTACACTAAAATCTAACTATTTTACAAACCACTGAAACTATTAAGTGAAAATTTTTTGTAATAGTTTTGTTATAGTTTTACTCAAGTAGTCTTATAGTTTTTTAAATATGCGTACTAAGAAAAAAGAGTTATGGCCAAAAATAATAAATATTTCCCTATCGGATGTCTCTTTCTGGGAAATGGCCACTTTACGCGTGTTGTCTAGAATTACTCCATATTTTGCGCTCTCTGTAAATAAAATTGTTTCATCTTGAAGTGAAGGAAGGCAGTTTCAACTTCGCCAACTTCCTTTTCTTACCGATTACTACAGGTTTTATTTGCAAGTTTTTCTGCATATACTTGAACATCCAAAGTTTTTTGTTTCTCGTGTTAGTCAATTTATCTTGTAAACATTTTCAAAATTTCATTAGTCTCGCTTAGGAACAACATTTCAGGATATTTTGTGATGTGCAACTTTAGCAAGGTAATTTCAATAATCCTATTTAAAATTTTATATTTTATCCTATTTTGCTTTCATATCCGAAAACCTCAAAATTCCACCAGATTTGGTCCACTCTGTACAAAGTTTCTCGATTCTGAAGGCCTACCTGGTCAGCTATTATCCCGAACAACTTAACCAAGATAGTCTGTAGAACGTCGGACCCGGCATTTTTCTTATAGATGACCACGCGTCTCACCTGTTTGCTTGCCATTGCTTCTTATCTTTTCTAAACATGCAGACTAAGAAGAGCACTTTGTCAGGGGATTCCGCTTCGGTGTAAGATATTTTTTAAAACGGCGCTGTAGAAAACTAGATAAGAATTAAATGTGGGTAGGTAATGCCGAGTTATTTATAATATGATGCGTTGAAAATTCCAGAATCGATTAGTTGCATAGCCACAAATAATATGTATTTTGCAATTATAAGGCAATTATAATGCATAATTATTTAGCTGACATTAAGCGTATAGTAGACCAATCGATATTTGGCCCCATAAAAAATTGCAAAACTATAATGCACGCCAAAGACGTTCCGGATACAGTTGTTACTAAGGTTTTAACGTGTAAGGCAGGAAAATATTAAGATACATTCGAAACTAATGTTAAAACAAGGTTCGGCCTCACCTGGAAAACCTGATAAACCTGGAAAAGTCAGGGATTTTAAGAACATGTGAAAAAGTCAGGGAATTTTTAAAATATTGATAAACGTCAGGGAAAAAAATTAAAAACCTGGAAAATATAATTAAAGCCATAGTTTCCTTTATTTTGACGAAATCATCAAATACAGTTTACTAGTAGACAATTTCTTTATATTTTTTCTTGTAGACCAAGAGCAATGCTTCAAAAAAGGTGTGATATTATACCGCTTGAATACCTACTCTTTGATTTATTTTGCTAACGCCCAAAATAAAGGGCTTAGAATCTAAAAATGAGATTAAGTGATATACTATCATACCTTTTTTGTAGTTATTGGTCTAGTAAGTAATTTTAGTATTACTAATAGAAAATCCCAGAAACCTAGAATAACGCGAGTCTAAAAGGCTTTAACCTTAATGAACGATAGACCACAGGTGTGATCAATAGTGTATGTAGTTACAGTTACATATTTTTAGCGTTATCATATTCTTACAATGTATTTTTTATAAACCAAAGAAATATCATTTAAGGCAAATTATGTTTTTTAAATGCAGCTCTTTATATACTGAATTGTTCTGAAATCCAGAACGGAGAAATTTGACTTGAAAAAATGCACTTATTGTTAAATATATGTAACTCTTTAATTATATACGCTATTGGTCAGTCAGACCTGTTATATAGTGTCCAAGGTTAATAGTATATTATTCAACGAGCATATAATGATGGCTATTATATGCGAGTAGAATACTATGCTTTGTCCACGACTATTAAATATTCAATATTAAATTAAAATTCACCTTCATTTCATTTCTCCTATTTGAGAAAGATTCATATGTCATTATACAGTGTGTTTCACTTCTCGTGAAGACACCCCTGTATCTTCTTTATTTGTGGCCCAATTAATTTCAAATTTTTATGAGGTATACAACTCTGTAAGGCGACTTTAATCAACACATAAATGTCGTTTAGATATAAAACCTCGGCTTACTGCGATAAAAAGAAAATCGAGATTTTCGAGAAATCATAGTAGGCTTAGATATAGACGAAAATTTTATTAATAAAAGTTGTTCAGAATCACTAGATATGCCCCCCTATAAAATTTGGTGAAAATCGGAATACTTTGAAAAAAAAATTTTTGTTTCACTTCTCGTGAAGACACCCCTGTATCTTCTTTATTTGTGGCCGAATTAATTTCAAATTTTTATGAGGTATACAACTCTGTAAGGCGACTTTAATCAACACATGAATGTCGTTTAGATATAAAACCTCGACTTACTGCGATAAAAAGAAAATCGCAATTTTCGAGAAATCATAGTAGGCTTAGATATAGACGAAAATTTTGTTAATAATAGTTGTTCAGAATCACTAGATATGCCCCCCTATAAAATTTGGTGAAAATCGGAAAACTTTGAAAAAAAATTTTTTTTTCATCTCGTGAAGACACCCCATCTTTTTTTTATTTGTGATCGAATTTTAAGACTAATTTATTTTAAAAAATGTATCAATTATACAACTCTATAAAATGACTTTATCCAACCCACAGAGAGAACTTTTTCCAACAAACGAAAGTCGTGAACAAAAATCATGATTCAATAAAACGCTAAAAGGGCCACTTTTTATTACATATCAAGTTGTAACACTGTTCCTTTTTTTTTGTTTTTTTCGTTGTCAATGTTCTTGAGGAGTAACTTTCCATCATATCCTTCTTATCGACTCAGAATTTTAGGAACATTAGGGGTTTTTTGATTTTTTGTTTTAAATGTTAAGAGTGCCGTGAAATTAACTGTCAATAACTATTTTGTTTATTTCTCCATTCTTACTTTTATGACAGAAGTGATTATTGTTATTTATTGTTCAGTTCGTAAGTTTAATTATTTAATTTTTTTAATCATAATGGTTAGAATTCTTTTAACCACTGATGAAAAAGTAGAAATAATAAAGATAGTCGGTGAAAATGTACGGTCTTCAAGAGAAGCTGCAGAAGAATTTAATTTAAGACATCCTCTAAGACGACCAATACACCATGGTACCGTTGCAAGAATATGTCACTTGTTCAATACAACTGGTAATGTGCTTAAACCGAGAGTACATCTCAGTCGAAGACATGGAGAGGATGACGTTATATTAGCGGCGTTTAACGCCAATCCCACTACCAGCCTTAGAAATATGGCTCGTGACCTCAATTTGTCGGCGTCAAAAATTTGGAGATGTTTAAAACGCCATAAGTTACAACCGTTTAAACCAAAATTTGTACATACCTTGGAGGAAGGTGATGAAGAGAGAAGACTAGAATATTGTTTATGGATCCAAGGTAATTATTTAAATAATAGAGACTTCTTGAAGAAAGTAATTTTCACGGACGAAGCAACTTTCTCCACCAACGGGGTAGTATCATCACAAAATTCTAGATACTGGGCAGTAGAAAATCCTGATTGGATAATAAATTGTAAAAGGCAATATTCCCAGAAGGTAAATGTGTGGTGTGGAATTTTTAATGAAACAATAATAGGGCCGTTCTTCTTTTTTCAAAATATAAATGCGTTACATATGCTACAATTTTTAAATAATGATCTGTGGAATGCAATAGTCGATTTTCCTTTGGAACAATTGTATTTCCAACTCGACGGAGCATCTATCCATAATTCCGTAGTAGTAAGAGCATGGATGAACGAACATTTTCCCCAAAGATGGATAGGACGAAATAGCCCTCTAATACATTGGCCACCCAGATCTCCTGATCTCACTCCCATGGATTTTTATTTTTGGGGTCATATTAAAAATAAAGTTTATAAGACCAGACCTCAAAATGTGGAGCAGCTTTGTGTGAGGATAAGGCACGCGTGTTTAGAAGTTACGGCTCAAGAACTGCGAAGAGTTGTAATAAATAACAGAAAGCGGATTGAGAAGTGTATTACACTTGAGGGTGGGTTAGTAGAAAGGGGCCGAATATAATAGTATAATAAGTGGCATTTTAGTCATTCACTGTAAATACTGTTTCATTACCTTTTATTTAATAAATAATTTTAATAATAATTGTGCACGACTCATTTGTTGGAAAAAGTTCTCTCCGTATGTTTGGACAATATCGCTGTGTAACTGATAATTTTTTTAAAATAAATTAGTCTTGAAATTCTGTAACAAATAAAAAAGATACGTGTTTTCACGAGAAGTGAAACAAAAATTTTTTTTTCAACATATTCCAATTTTCACCAAATTTTATAGGGTGGCATATCTAGTGATTCTGAACAACTATTATTAACAACATTTTCGTCTATATCTAAGCCTACTATGATTTCTGGAAAATTGCGATTTTCTTTTTATCGCAGTAAGCCGAGGTTTTATATCTAAACGACATTTATGTGTTGATTAAAGTGGCATTATAGAGTTGTATACCTCATAAAAATTTGAAATTAATTCGGCTATAAATAAAGAAGATACAGGGGTGTCTTCACGAGAAGTGAAACAAAAAAATTTTTTTTCAACGTATTCCAATTTTCACCAAATTTTATAGGGTGGCATATCTAGTGATTCTGGACAACTTTTATTAACAAAATTTTCGTCTATATCTAAGCCTACTATGATTTCTCGAAAATTGCGATTTTCTTTTTATCGCAGTAAGCCGAGGTTTTATATCTAAACGACATTTATGTGTTGATTAAAGTCGCCTTACAGAGTTGTATACCTCATAAAATTTTGAAATTAATTCGGCCACAAATAAAGAAGATACAGGGGTGTCTTCACGAGAAGTGAAACACACTGTATATAATTTTTTCGATTTTTCGAGCAACAAGTTTACTGAGGCGATTTCTGCAGCTTCCTTTATCTCTGGCGGTGTCAATGAAATCTCGTTTTCACTGTTAGTATTCATTTATGTAATTATATTACTCTTTTTGAGTGCCTAATATGCAAAATTATTATAAATAACGTTGGCGTTGAAATCGCACAAATTTTGACGTTTCAAATCAACGCTTTGACAACACTGTCATGGCTTACTAATAAAAAAATACAGTTTGCGGGCACGTAGGTAAATGGTTTAAAAAAATGTTGGGGATTGTCGCGTGTTGCTAATAGATGCTTTGAAGAAATCTTACTAATGTAGTTTTTGAGTGTTCATTAAAGTACCTTTTCGGCATGTAACATTTGAGTGCTGTCTAGAAAACTTAGAGAGACAACACTTGTCTTTTGGTTGCTGCAATTTTCAATCTAAAATTTTTAGTAAAAAGTCACTAAAAGTCATTTCTTATAAACAACTGACTGTCCTCATTATTCACTGCAATCAATGAATAATGAAATCATTATTCACTGCAGGGAATAGTGGATAGCATTATCCTTGAGGAAACACCTACATAATGAGTACATTATTTAATAGTCGTGGACAAAATATTTTATTAATATATTATCTTGGCCATTGCATTGCCTGATTTTAAGAGCTTTTAAGTTGTGCAAAACTGAACTTGTTTTTTACCCGATCAATAATTAGAAGTTTTTACTTATTTTGTTATTTTCTTGTTAATTTTAAAAGTAAAGAAATTGTTATGTTGTATAAAATACAGGGTGTAATCAGTTTCATGTCATTAAAAAAAACTGGTAATGGGGACCGACTAGACAAACAAAAAACCTTTATGACTTTTCCCTCTAGGGGCACTCTGAAAAAAACTGATCTAGGTTAACATATTTAATATTATGGTAGACAACTATTGAGAACCACTGCTTTTCTTGGTCGATGGACTTGTTCTTCCCAATTATGCAACTTTTAAATTATCATAAGTGCTCGCCGGCACACGCGGTGTCAAAGGATCATCACCGCCTTTGATGGACCGCCTCAACTGAACTAAGGCAAGTATAAAGAGGTACATAATTCCTTCTCTCTTCGTGCACAATTGCAAGCAAATAATGGCCATAGAGGTTTAAACAGAGCATTTCTTTACATGTGTGTTTTTTAATTTGGAACAAAATATTGAATTGTTTATAATTTAGAAAATTTAAATGTGGTTTATTAAAATTTGTAACATAAATGAGTGTCCTGGGTTAAAAGCTTACTACCTACCTAAATGATTCAAAATCTCTGCATTTGTATCAATACGCAGTTCGGTACGTCGAATTAAGTACATACGCACCTCGTTCAACACTTAACACTAAACTATCAACTAACGTTGTCAATAAAGAAAGATAAAATAAAAACTTGGTACAAAAGCCAAAAAGGAATACAAAAAGAACGAACAAGTAAGTTGTGTCTGTACGTAATCAAGAATTTGACAACTTGAACGGTAAGTCAATAAACTAAATCTTAACTATAAATACACAATGACGCGAAATTCAAAAATAACAAAAACAACGAACGGCGGGTTGGACGTGTGTACATAACGAAACACCGACAGTAACTAAAATGTTGCACAAGGGAGAGTTAGAGTATAGTTTTCTTCAGATCAGATCTAGATTTAAACCTACCTCAATATTCCAGCAGTTCTCAAAAAATTTTATTGAAAATTTGCGAAATTTTTGTTTATTTTTTTTTCTCCAAAACTATGAGCTTTAGACCCCATGTTATATAAGGTTTTTTTGTTTGTCTTGTCGTTCCCTACCACCAATTTTTTTAATGACATGAAACTAATTACACCCTGTATATAGTTTATCTCTTATTCTTAAATAAACTAATGGTAAGTAGTACTTTTTTTTAAAAAAGCATTCAATGTTTATTGCATTAAAAGGAAAGGAGCTGTAGTATGATGGCTTTTGGTTAAAATAGTTGAGTATTGGGAAAAAAATATTATTTGTATTATTTTAATGTTACCTGGAAATTAGTTTTAAAACCTGGAAAAGTCAGGAAATTTTATGGGCTATTACGAATCCAAACCCTGTAAAATCAGTTTTAGAATCATTCTAGTTATCGTTTAGAGGTATGAAGGGGAATAACATTCTAAAAAAATATGGCAGCAAAGGTATAAATCAATGGAGAATCCAATGAGATGCGGCATTTGAATCGTGAACCTCACGCATGTGAAATCTTTCTTTCGCCATTTACCATTTAAATAATTTTACTGTCTATTAATACAGTGTTAATTTCAAGCTTAAAGCCAGGTATTTATTTCATTGTGTATATAAAATACATATAAAACATCGTTTAAAATTTATAGAGATCTAAAGACATAAATACGATGGGAGTCGATGGTGAGACTGGGGACCTTGACAAGCTTATTATAGTTGATAACTGCTGTCAAACACATTTTTAAAACTGATGTTTCTTATCTTTACTTTTTTATCGCAAGGATTAAAATTAATGCTTTAAGCTTATAGTCAGGTCGGAGCGGTGCGGAACAAAAATAACCTTTATACTTATGTAGGATTTCTTTCGCCGCCACTCTACTGGCGTTCCAGTTTAGTGTTTAGTTGAAATACTGTAACTCTTGTGATGACTAGCGGCGAAAGGTAAAACGTGAAATTTTTAAACGATGGGATCATTTTGAATACGCGGCCGGGAAGCTTTATGATATCGATATTGAAAGATTGAAATTGACATTTTGACGGTATGGTAAATTGCATGGGCGAAATCATAAATTCGAGCCGTCAGGGGTGAATGAAAAATGACATTTTTTGACGCTCGACGAATTTTTATACGATATTATCGTACAGCTAGTCTCATAATTCTGTATTTTTACAATGTGCTAAATTGTTTTGGCTGCTGCTCAGCTGTAATGTGATGTATTTCTAGTTTTAATAATAAAAATATTTTATCATTAACAGGGCAGCGGCATTACCATTAACCATTAAAATCAGTTGTATTCTTTTTAGCTATTTGACAATTCAAACCTTAAAACTATGGTACTTCATTATGTGACATGAAATATTTTAAAAATATTTAAAATCTATACATTTAAAATATACGAATATATTACAATATATAGACTGCCTGTGATAGATAGATAGATAGATAGATAGATACTTTATTAGTCATAATACACAAATGGTGTTTTGACACGTCCAGCATATACAAAATAAAATATTAACATTTATCTGTAAAAAAAAACAATACATACAAAAAGGGAACATACAAATAAACACAATAAAACATACAATAAAGTGTAAATATAAAAGTAAATGAAAAACAATATACTATTATACTAAACTATTCGGGAGAAATCAGACAACATGAATTCATTGAAAGTATAGAAAGCATTGGTCAGCAGGAAGTTTTTCATTACTGTTTGAAATCGTCTAATTTCAAGTCCTTGGACGGCATTAGGCAATACATTAAAAAATTTTATTGCGTGGTAGTCAGTTCCATTTCTAGTTTTCGTCAGTCTCAAAAATTCAGTGTTAATATTGTTTTTATTACGCGTTGAATAAGAATGAATATTTTCTAACGTAGTGTAATTACCTGCGTGTTCCTTAATATACAAAAGACATTGCAATATATAAACACAAGGCACGGTAAGTATATTTAATTTTTTGAAAGCCTCCTTACAATCGTCTCTGTATGCTAGACCTGCAATGATTCTTACGGCCTCTCTCTGCACGGAAAAAACTGATGAAATATGTGTTGAGTGGCCCCATACCAAGATAGCATAGGTCAAGTTAGAATGAATCAATCCGTGATAGGCAATTAATAATGTTGCCTGTGACACACATTTTACCAACTTACGTAGCAGAAAAATGTTCCGGGAGACATTTTTGCAGACTAGCTCTGTGTGTTTATCCCATGTCAATTTACTGTCTAAAATAACACCCAAAAATTTAACACATTTAAAATATTTAGCATTGAGAGTATGTCGTTTTAAACTAAAAATCATGGTTTCAGTCTCGTCGTCATTCAAAACTAGTTGATTACTTAAAAACCAATCTTGAGCCAGAGTCAGACTGTTACAGGCTTCTTCTAATAATGTACAAATATTTGTGTGAGACTGAGCCAAAGTTGTGTCATCCGCGCATAAGGTGAATTTAGACAAGGTTGCACTGTTTGGCAAATCATTCACATAAACGAGAAAAAGAACTGGTCCCAAGACCGAACCCTGGGGTACGCCGAATTTAACGTCTATTCTGTTCGAATTTATGTTATCGACATTAACATATTGAGATCTGTTAGTAATATATGATAAGATCAAATTCTTACTACCTTCCGAGAATCTATAAAAGCCTAGTTTATGCACTAGAATATTATGCGAGACGCAGTCAAAAGCTTTGCTCAGGCCTAAGAACTGTACGTGAACAGATTCTTTCGCCTCAAAGCCTTTATTTATAATATCTGTTAAGGAATTTATTGCTAATGTCGTAGATAATTTAGACCTGAAGCCAAATTGACTGTTACTAAATAGATTATGATCTTCAAAGTAATTAGTTATCTGTTTTTTAAGTATTACCTCAAAAATTTTAGCAAATAAAGGGACAATGGAAATAGGTCTGTAATTAGTGGGGTCATCAACGGAACCTTTTTTAAACATAGGCAAAACTTTTGAAATCTTAAGAACTTTCGGAAAAGTATTATTCCTAATACATTGATTAATGAGTTTGGTAAGAGGAATTAGGATGATATATTTTATAGAGTTCAGCACTTTTATGTTAATATCATAAACATCTTTACTTTCAGTTTTTTTTTAATTTTCAATTACGTCCAGAATTTCAATGTACGATACTTCAGCAAAGTTAAAATCCCTGTCTAAGTGTCTGAGAGTGGAATTATTCAGGAAAACATCAAAATTATTATTAGGTGGTGTTAAGGAGTTAATTAAGTTTTTAGGAATGTTTGCAAAATAATTGTTAAATTCATTTGGAGAAATATTTTCAGAATGAAGGCGCGACTTGTGTTTATTTGATTTAATTAAATTCCACATGGCTTTTGGTTGATTTTTATTTCGAGATATGTAGTTATCGTTTGCCTTTTTTTTCGCTTTTTCTAGCTCGAATTTATATTGACGTTTTTTGAGATTGATTAATTCTTTCAAGTCACTGGAAGGTTTGGATTTGTAAATGTCTAGAAGAGAATGAAGTATTTCTCTCATTTGTTTAAAGTTATCAGTAAACCAATTTAGTCTATTTTTTTTGTCGTTTGTTATCGTTTTGGTTTTAATGGGAAAACATAAGTCTAGGGCGGGCACAATTGTATCCAAAAATAACCCAAATTTGACATCAACATCCAAGGTCGAATCGTCGACAAAACCCCAGTCAGCTTGTTGTAAAATACTATTTAAATTAAATAACCCTAACTCGGTGATGGGTCTGTAAGTAATCTTTTTTTTAATATGTGATGGTTTACAGTTTTTTACACCTAAACTTATGCCAAGGTGATCGGACAATTTCGGATCCATTGTGGAGGATATGCAGCTATCACTGGGAAAATTTATGAATATGTTATCTAAACAGTTATGCCAACGAGTTGGGGAATTAGTGCATGCAACAAAACCAAACGAGCTAAATAGGTTAATAACCATATGTGTATATTTATCTGGATTCTGAAAATGTACGTTAAAATCTCCAGTAAATATTACGTACTTGTTTTTTTGCGAAATAAATTCCAAAACATCAGAAATTTTCTGCAAAAATATGTCGAAATCTCCTGATGGGGATCTGTATGTGGTAATTATAATAAAATTGTCACAGGCAACACCAGTCAATTCACAATGTGATATGGCAGGAGATCATAAGCAAGCTTGTTGAAGGCAATTCCGCGGCAATAAAGCACTTGTGACTATCTATGCTTGTTTTCTTTATTTTATTTTTTGCATTGCATTGAAATGCAAGTAAAATGTTTTAGTCTGTATGCAAAAGTACGCTGGTGCTCATACGGGAAAATAAAAGAAAGAACCTGTTTAAAGGGCAGCAGCAGTCCACGTTCTTCTTGCAAGGGCTAACACAACGTTAACATTCGCAGTAGATATCAAATATTCTCTTTTTAGTTGACCCAAAATCAGCCTTTTGGGTTAAATATCTCTAATCTAAAACCATAACGTGTGGCTCTCTATATTAGCAAACTTACTTTTTTTTTTATTTCCCGATCAAACACCTGCAATTCGCTACAAGCATTCCTAGGCATCTAAAGTTAATAAAAAAAAGACAGCTTTTTACGCCCTGACCCTTTCCAAAAGAGGTAGAAACGGTTTTTTTTATAAGGTGGATCCATATCGAAGTCTCAGCACCCCCAAAGAACTAACACTTTCCAAAAATTTAAACGCCAACTCATCAAACGCTCTTGAACTCTACACCAACGTTCGCTTTAATTGGAACTCGCGAGTTATGGTATGGCACATTGTGGACTTGCAATTTGTTTTTGAAAACTGAAATTCCGCTGAAGTGGTTAGCCTTTTGGATTGTACCAAGATTATCAAATTTTTAACACTACTATACCTTTAGAGTGACGTTGAATATTCTATGCATTGAACAAACATCTTCAAAGCTAAGAAGGAACTTTGGCATAACGACCAACATTAACATTTTTACCAAAACACGAAGAAAAGCGACGTAATGATGCTTTTCCAGTTATATAGAAAAGATTGTAGTTCTTGCTGGGTATGCTCATTGATGTCGAAGTTAGTACTTTCAGAACCTTATGAACCGCGAGATGCGCAAGAGGCGGAGTTTATTCTGCATAAGTACATTTTGAAAACATTGACTCAACTATCACATAAATTTAATAGAATGATTTACTTATATTGTTGGGATTAGATGAATAACCCAGCGCAAATTTCGCTAGTTTCTAATTTAATATCAAAGGACCGTTGGAATGGAGGTCTGTAAACAACGAGAGCTCGGGATAAAGTGCATATCCTAAATCTGATGTTTTTAGGAAGTTGTGTAGCTGAGACGATCGCCAAAATTATGTCTCTGCGCATACCAAGGTCAAAGCTCATGAGATTTTGAAACATCACTACTAGAAAATTTTAAATAAAAAGAAATAAGTCAAAATGATTTAAATGTTTACGTTGTTATGCATAGGCTCTTCCCAACGAATTATCTTTTACGGCATACTTGGTGCAAGAGACAGTCATCTAAAATAATCGTTTTTATTCGAAATTTGCAGAGACCGGCCGCGCAGAGGGGCAGAAAGCTACATTTGTGGACAAAAATTGTCTGCCAGCTCAAATTTTGACCAAATTTAATATATTTTTTTAAATGCTCATAAGGAATGTAGCTTCAACGCCAGACCGCTACAATTTTGAAACAAATATAACATAACCTAAAAAATCAAAAATAATACACTAGACAATTTTTATAAAAAAAAAATTATCTAGATCAAATGAAGCTATTATCGCAAAAAATGTTATCTAAGGGAATTTCAAGGTAGAAAATAGAGAAAAATATTTTTGCGAACAACAATACATTCGAATACGTGTTACAAAACCTAAAAGTTTTTAATAAATCAACATTGTTGGCTAACATCGCCTGTCAGCTTTAGATTTAATCATTTTTTTTAATATTCAGGATCAATGCATTTTCAATGGACATCTGCTACAAATTTGATAACAGTAAAACATTTCCAAAATAATAGAACATTTTTGAAAAATCTTTTAATCTATATCAAATGAGCCTATTATAGCAAAAAATGTTCTGTAACGGAATTACAAGGTAGTAAATGAAGAAAAGTACGTTTGTGTAACAAAATACATACAAATTTGTCTTACATCTTACCTAAAAATAGATCGAAATATAAACGAGCAGAAAGGTATACCCGATAAGCTGTAAAAACCTACCATAACCTAAAAGATCAATCCAGGAACGAGCAGAAAGGTATACACAAGCCCTAAAGCGAACGTAACTTAATTGGTCAAACCATGAAAGAAGTAAAGGCCTGCACGGCAATAAACCAGACCTAAAAACAAACAAAAAATCTGTGAATTTATTGTAGGAGTCTAATTAAATTTTTTTTAACATGGGACATGGTTATTGGGAGGGTACTTTAGAGGAATGTCAAACAGGTGGAGGGGGAATAATAAACATGTAAATTGGGCAAATTTCTCCATTCGAACGATGGAAATTCGAAAAAACGTCGCGATTTCTAGAAAATTCGCTCGTTTAAGCCCATTTAGGAAAATGCTAAAATTGGCCAATTTTATCAATTTTTACACTCGGACGACGGAAATTGCTCTTTTACGCCCCTTTTCTAGAGATCGGGACATTTCCCCCAATTTTTATCGTCCTAGTGGGAAAATTTGCCTGATTTGCATGTCCATTATAATGTTCCATTTGATCTATTATATTAAATTAGGTTTAAAGCTTGTCGTGTAAACCATTCGGCTCATTTATAGTTCGACCAATTATGTTTTGTTAGGTTTTGCGCTTCTCGTGTATACCTTTCTGCTCGTTCATGGTTTGATCTATTAGCCTATACTAGGTTTACAGTTTGTCGTGTATACCTTTCTCCTTGTTTATATTTCGATCCATGAGATTTTGTTAGGTTTTAAGATTGTCGTGTACACCTTTCTGTTCGTTCATAGTTCGATACATTAAGTTTTCTTGTGTGGAGCTTATCTTATCTGCTCATTCGTAATTTGATCCATTAAGTTATGTTAAGTTTAGGGCTTCTATATACCTTTCTGCTCGTTCGTGGATTGATCCATTAGGTTATGGTAGGTTTTAGAGCTTATCGGGTGTACCTTTCTGCTAGTTTATATTTCGATCTATTTTTTAGGTAAGATGTAAGACAAATTTGTATGTATTTTGTTACGCAAAAGTATTTTTGTTTATTTTTTACCTTGCAATTTCATTATAGAACACTTTTTACTGTAGGTTTACGATAGGTTCATTTAATAGAGAAAAAAAGGTTTACAGAAATGTTCTATTATTTTGTATTTTTTGGGTTATGTTTTACTGTTATCAAATTTGTAGCAGATGTTCATTGAAAATCCATTCATCTTGAACATTTAAAAAAAGAGATTTGGTTAAATATAAAGCTGACAGGCCATGTCAGCCATTAAAATTCATTTAGTAAAATTATTTAGGTTATTTTTTTCATTTGCTACTTGTAATTCCATTATAGGACAGTTTTTGCTATAATAGGCTCATTTGATATAGATACACATTTTTTACAAAAGCGTTCTATTGTTTTGGATTTCTTAGGTTTTGTTATACTGTTATCAAATTTGTAGCAGATGTCCATTGAAAATGGATTCATTCTGAACATTTAAAATAAAATAGCTTAAATATAAAGCTGACAGGCGATGTTAGCCAATAAAATTGATTATTAAAATATTTTAGTTTATGTAACACATATTGGAATGTACTGTTGTTCGCAAAATTATTTTTCTCTATTTTCTACCTTGAGATTCCCCTACATAACATTTTTTTGCGATAATAGATTCATTTGATCTAGATAAAAAAATTGTACAAAAATTGTCTAGTATTATTTTTTATTTCTTAGGTTATGTTCTATTTATTTCATAATTGTAGCAGCCGGTCGTTGAAGCTACATTCTTCACGAGCATTTTTAATAAAATGTATTAAATTTGGGCACAATTTGAGCTGGCAGGCGATTTTTGTCCACAAACGTAGCTATTTACCCCATTGTGGGCCATGGACATTTTTTTAAACGACTACGGCAAAGCCGAAAATGAAGGGTTATTATGATTTTGGCAGTCTATGTACGTCGGCAAAATATTATTTTGGATTATTATTTTGCAGATAATTTTTAAAACCCAAATATAGTAATTTAGCTGTTATGAATATGTAACAAAGTACCTGTTTTTTATGAATACTGTTGAACTTAACTTTTATATATTATGAGTATATTATGTGGCGAGCAATATATGTAGTATTTCAACTATCAGTTTGAAAAGTGTAAAGCGTTGCTATCAGGATAAATCATTACAAAGCCTGATGTGAATAAGACCCGAGACCGTACTGTCCGTACTTGAATATTGAAAACGATATGCGTATACGAATGTAGTTAACCCCTGGCCCACCATTACTAGTCCCTTATAAGCTCTTGGTTTATTCTTAATATTGCCGGTAGCATAGCCGTAGGTTATATGATATTTATTTACTTTTATTGAATCATTTATAGAGTTGTACATTATTTTTTATAAAAATTATAAATAAATTATTTACACTATGCCTGTCAATTAATATAAAGTAGTGAAATAATATTCATAATAATTAAAAAGTGATTCTAAAAATTTTCGGTCGACGATCATGACACCTCTCCTATTTTCAACTATTCCTTTGTCACTTTTTTTATGATTTTCAAACTGACTGTAGATGTATTTTAATAACGTAATGAGTTTATTCTTACCTGCCAATATTCCATGTAAGTAAACATACATCTTGTTTTAAATTCTAATATAACAAGTAAAGCAAAACAATGTTTCCATAATGCTCTCTTCACTTTTCGCGAGAGACGACCCTGTGTAAGACAGATGGAGAGTGTGACTTCAGTATTTACCATGTTTAACCGCTTTTTGTTATGGTTCACTGTAGGTGGCGACGTAACGCAGGTAGAAAATGACAAAATGGATAATAACACGGAACGTAATTGGAAATTGAAGGCTAGTTATACCGTTTTCCAAGAAAATGTCTTGCAAGGACACGGAATAAATTGCAAATACGCCGCATAATGAAAATACTGATATATAAATGGTATAAATAAATAATTGTATTTATTAGTATTTTAGATAATGTACATAGCATTTGATATAAGTTGTTAATAATGAAATTAGTATAAGAGGAATTATAGAAATAAGTATAGTAGACCAAGCAATATTTGACAATGAAAATTGCAAAAATAATAACAATGCACTATAAACAGGTTCCGATACTATTACTGTTAATAAGGGTTTGTCGAAAAATGAAAGATACTTCATGTATAATAAATTAATAATAGACTCGTATGAAAGAGGCTACGAATATTGAATATCATGCTTCGGCAACAGTTAGTGCCACATTCTTTTAATAAGTCGTAAAACTGAGGAAATCAGTTTGTCATAAATAAAAAAAAAAAGGCAAATGTAGCTAGTAAAAAGACCTACGAACCCAACAAGAAATTTTCAGATCGGTTAATTCGTTTATCTGCAAAATCGAAGAAATCATGGTTTCTTATTTCAATTGTTAATAAGTAATGATAAATTAAACCCGGTGACTTAGAAATTATCGGAAGTTGTACGTCTCAATGTACTTAAAAAAATGCTGAAAACAAATTGACATCTTTTAAAGTTTTTGCAAAAGCCATTTGTTTATTAAAAGGTGATTTCGTAAAATTGTTCTAACTTTTTTTGTAGACATTGTAGAGTAACGAATCAGTGTTGATTTTCTTCTTGACAAGTTGTACTATCAGGCACATATCAAAAGATGATATTCGCAAATTTAATTACTTATGATTTTTCTGCGAATTGAATAAAAAGAATGCTCTAAGTCACTTGGAAGCTGAAATAATTTTTTTTGTTCTTTATTGCCGAAGCATGATATTCAATATTCTTGGCCTCTTTTACATGAGTAAATCATTATTCATGAAGGGCCTATCTTCAATTTTTCATTTCGGGGTACCTTTGGACTAAATCTGTTACACTATAAGGCTTTATACCTGGGGCAGGGAAGTATTAAGATATATTCTCAAATATTGCACTTTAATATATGGATACCTAAATGTATTGTTAAAAGAACTATAACCGTATAAAAACCTGCCAAAATGGCATAGATAAATATGTCAATAACACTTCAAAATAAATTGTATTTCAATATTATTGAATCTTAGAGTATTTTTAACTTCTGTATAGAAAATTTCCAAAATCCGTATACAAGGTTATGATAGTTTTAGGCGAATGCCAAAAAAAGAAATTGAGTCCGTTCCTGATATTTTCTTCGTTTGTGGCACTCAATTATAAAGATCTCTATTAGTGAAACATGCCTACTAATGGTTCGATTTGGTGAAGCCATTCCAAAGAAATATGGTCGATCGAAATCTTGGCAAAAAATAAAAAATACTTTATATATATAAAACGAAGGCCACTAGGGATATAATAAAGGCTATTTTGATATCGTCTCAGGGCCAGGGTCGTTTCTGGGTCTTTTGCCACCCCGCGCAAAAAGAATTTTTGCCGCCCCATAAATTATGGAATATTTTTGCAAAATATTGTTTTTGTGTAAATAGTACTGTATCCATATATAATATAATCCAATCGGTGCGAGCCTCTTCCGCTTCGTGATCTGAACTAGATAAAGGCTTTTTAGGCGGCACCGAATTTTCGAATCTCTGTCGCGACGCCGTACGGTCCCTCCGAAGGTGTATTTCGAAAAATATGAAAGTTTTAAGATCGCACGTTTCCGAACTGTTTTCGCCTTCGAAGAGCGCATTTTATTTTTGTGGATTTTCGCCTATATCTAAAAAATGTGAACAGATAAGTTCGTTTCTGGACAGATCTTTCGGTTCCACAGGCATTTTCCCGCGGTTCCTCGTATTTTAAATGTTATTTGTGTCCCCATTTGTGGCATTTTTAAATTCTACTGTTCTCTTTGGGAATTCCTGCCACATGGATTTTTACTTCTAACTTACGCCCGATGAGTCTACAAAATAATACAGTTAACCAGTATATTACTGGAAAAATTACTAAATTGTGTGTAAATACCATGTGTATCAAAACAACTTATTTTCATTTGGAAAGTGACTTCTATCACCAGGATTTCGGTATGGCAATGAGCTCTTCAGTGTTACCTATTTTAAGCAATACATTTATGGAGGATGTAGAGCTTGAAAGTATTAGCGTTTCGTTCCGTGGCTACTCCGTGAACTCGTCAGTAAGTCTGAAGTAGCCACTGCCTTATACGCTTTTCCAACGAACTCAACATGGCCGCTCGTATATATACTTAGTGGGCCAAATGATGTGGCGGTGAGGTGTAAGGGAAACGCCACTCGCCACACCATTCCCCCACCAATGACAAAGACCAACCTGATGGTAGAAGAAGAACGATGGATAAACTGGACAGGAACGAAGCGAATACCCCCCACACTCTTTACTTGACGCACTCTACCCGCTTCGGCACAATCCTAGGAGCGGTGCTAAGCAATGCAATGCTCGAGGATAAACTCGAACATGCTCGTGCGCGTGTCTCCGTAGGGTGTAGAGTAGGTCGTAAATCACGTTGCGTGTTCAGATCACGTCGGGGTCACCAATTGTGGAGCTTAAAAATATTAGCGTTTCGTTCCGTGGCTACTCTGTGAACTCGTCAGTCCTTACTGACCTTATACGCTTTTTCAACGAACTCAATAAGGCCGCTCGTATTTATACTTAGTGGGCCAAATGATATGGCGGTGAGATGTAAGGGAAACGTTACACGCCACAGAGGACTTTGAGACTAGACATGTTCAATATTGTACATACAAACCGGTTATCTATTAGAGATATATAGATAATATCTTTGCAATATGGCTACACGGTATTGAGTTACTGGATAATTTTTTAGAAAATTCAAATAATAAAGAACCTTCTATTAAATTTACTTTAGAAAAGGAAACTAGATATTAATTAAAATTATTTTTCTGAATGTTTTAATTGAAAGAGTAAATGGTACAATTGAAACACGTGTTTATAGAAAACCAACGCATACCAACAAATATTTAAATTTTAATTCAAATCAGTCCATGGATGTTAAGAGGGGTGTTATAAAATGTTTTTATGGTAGGGCCAAAATCATTTCTTCTAATGGTGAAATATGAAACAATGAGAAACTGTTTATCAAAGACTTCTTTATGAACAACCAATATCTCGAAACCTTTGTTGATAAAATCTTCATAAATATCGAAAATAACAATCAGATACGACTAAAATCTGAAAAACATTACACAGCGCTAGTTCCTTATGAATTGTTTACCTCAGACTTATTGTCAGTATAAAAAATGTCGGGGTCTTTGATCTCCATCGCAAAGTCGAAGGCGCCGACACTTTTTATGTCGTCTAGATAAATAAGGGGTATACACGGATTATTCGAAAAATTACGCCATATGGATGATATAGATTTGATATTAGAACGGTATTTCAAGCGAGCAACACTTTAAGATTTATTCTGATAAAAGACGAAATCGAGAAACCACGAACAAAATTCAGAACCCTGCATTTACAGTATTCCAGTAACAAACATTGCGTGGGTGAGTCGTCCAGACCGTTCAGTGTAAGATTGGATGAACACAAGAATTATATAAGGAAAAGTGAAAATCAGAAGGCGAACTCGCTTGAGAGAACGGACATAGAGTAAACTGGGACTCGGCAAAAATTTTAACAAAAGAGGCGGATAGCAAAAAAATAAGAATTAACGAATCAAGCGATAATATTATCGAATGAGGATAGATGCATGTCGAATTGGTCCGTAGATGTTTGTACAACCTGGTTGCCAGTGTTAAAACCAGAACATCACAAACTTAACATTGTATACATTTAATAAAGTGTTAACTATATCAACAGTTCTATATAAGTCCCAACTAGCATTTATATATTTTATAAAAGTTGTAGGAATGTTCCTGACACAAATTTTATAAAACAATATTACTCTCAGAAACACTTTCATAACGTTTTTACAGCAGGTATAAATGCAAAATTGGCACCATCTTATAAAATATTTCAGTCGCTGTTGATATTTTGTAACACCTATTGTACCGTCATTATATAGTAGTTTTATTAAAGCTTCATTTAATTGTACTATAAAACACACTTCACTGTTTGTTAAATTACTGCTATAAAACAACTAAACAACTGTTTTATAAGAGCTTTTAAATAGTCATCAGTTTAAAACAGCTGCTTTATACACACTAATAAAATAAAATGATTTCTAAAATGTATCCTAAAAGTTTAAGAAGTATTTCTAACACTAAAAGCATATGGCATTGTGATTTAATACTAGGTACCTAATAACCTATAATCATTATTTAAGAGACTTGTTCTGGCTTACAACCGCTGTAATTTTTAACGCGAAGAAAATTTTACGGTGAACTATGGCCATATTTCTAATATATTTTTAACGGGCCTCACATTTATTGATGATTTCTAATCATTTTTGAAATTTTATAAATATCGATTTTATGAATTTGAGTTTTTTTACATACAATGTGACTTACACTAATTTATTTTAGTAGTCATAACTGCACAGTTAGCACGTTTCTGACTACATGAATTCTAATAAACATTTGATATTTTCAATTTTCATAAATTATCATAGGTACCATCACGAATGCTGGCCTTTCAAGATGGCCTCTCTCTATAAAATACTTTTGCGTTAGTAGCAAGCATTTCACGGTATTTAAATTATTAGACGATTCCTATAAAACATCTATAAAATAATGCGCCTTAGTGTAACTTTTTCGTGAATCTTATAAAATAGATCACTCACTTTCGCGATACTTTTGTAGCTCTTATGATAAATCTGTCAGGACTGAGTTGTAAATGCAACCATCGAAACAGAATTGGTTCAATTTGCATAAATATAACCTAGAAATTAGTGGCAGTAAATCACCTTATTTACAGAGCTGTTTATTTATGATTTATTTATTTCCAAAAACACGGAGTTGCTTTTACTATAGTGTAATCAACAGTACTTTGACATATGACCTGATACGTTAAGCGAGTGAAATGCGTCGTTTCATTTTACAGCAGTATAAACTGTATCCTTATCCTAGTGCCAAGACCACTACGCTGTAAATACATGTACCTAATATTTTTAAAACCACATTTTAAGTTTCTCCATTGTTCTAAATCTGATGTTTATAGTTTGGCCGTTATATTATCTGTTAAGATCTGCAACGCTCTTGTCAATGTTGGTAACCAAAATTTTGGGAGAATAATTTTTTTATAAACTTGTCTACTATAATTATGACAAATTTTCATTAAAAGCCAGACTTTAATTATGACTAAATATAAATACACAGCTAACGCAGGAAATCAGTTTTCTCAAATATGTTTCATTGCATTAGTCACCACATTTTTATGCTTAAGTAAACAAATTTGTTTTGTAACGACTTTGTTGCCGTTTCCGTATTACAGTAAATACGATGCTATATAATAATTATATAACATGCTCTGGAACAACATTTATTCTTACGAGCAAAATTGTCACAAATAGATCTTTAATATAACTGTTTTGTAAGATGATAAGAAATAACTATAAAATAATTCGAATGTATATTTATAACACTGCTAAAAATGCTGCTGAACGATACTAAAAAATCGTTATAAACCGATTTAACTTATAAGCTGAAATATTTTATAAGTTAGTCACGAAAACATTTATAAAATCGTTTCTTATAAGGTATTTTATAATTTTGCTGTAGAAACGTTTTAATGACAAATTTATAAAATAGTTCAGTTGCAGACAACAAAATAGTATTTTCTGGAACTCTAATACAATCAATCGGCATTTAGAAGCATTAATAAAATAACAATAAAACAAAATAATCGTAGAACATTTAAATTATAAAACTAATTTGCTGGTTGGGGTATCTACGGATATTGAATATATCAAACATATTCTTAGAGCTGTGTATTTATCATACACAGCACAAAAGTTTGTTCAAAAAAGCCTTCAAAAACGAAACGTCTGCGAAGTATTTCATTTCAATTTAATAATATCCTTCCTCGAATTTCCGATATGTCCCCTTAAATCTGATACATATATAGAAATAGGTTAAAATACCGCCCCTTAAATTGTGCCGCTCTGTGCGACTGCACCTGTTGCACCCCGTCAAGAACGGCCCTGCTCAGGGTATTGTACTTCTCATTAGCGTTTAGCGTATGGCCAGTCACTCTCGAAACACCCTGTATATTGATCGTCAATTTCTGGAGTTCTAGTAGTTTTAAGTTAAATTGTCATGTATACATAAACTCTGCATCTTCAGTATCCGTGGTATAATGGACACAGTATTATGTTTTGCAAAGTAGAATAAGTATCAAATGAGAAATTAAGAGGCTCTTGGGAATTGCTATGCTAGCCTTTATAATTTAATATGTCTATCGAGGTTTGGAGACTTTAAATGATCAGTTTAGTTAAATTTTGGCCCTTAACCACTAATGCTAGTAATGTAGGTAGGTGTAATTAATGAAATGACACGGCATCACGACATGTTTAGCACCAGACAGGTCCCGTTGAAATTTAAACACGTGACAGGTCCTTTTGAAGATACGGGTCTCTTAGGATTTCCGGTATTTAGAGCGCTAATAATTACTTGCTTCTGCATTCATTTATTAGCCCATATTGCATCCTGGCAGGGACAAGGAGATCAAATTGCCTTTTTGTTAGCAGCACAAAGGGGCTGTTTATTACATGTTCCTGAAATGTATGTGAAATTTTGAATATGCGAAAATACATTAAGTTTGTTTTTATACGGTAGTTAGTTAGTTAATATGAAAGTAATTCATTTTCTTAAATTTGTTTTTAATATAACGGTAGTTAACTATGCTCAAATTTATACGGGGTGTCTAATGTATACGTACAAATATTTTCCATGATAAGAAGTTGGCCCAAAATAAGTAAAAATGATTGTTTTATAGTACGGCAGTCCGCTACCAAGATTTTCCAGTTACTTTAGTGAAGGTAATTCCAGCGTTTCTCATCAGTACTGGGAGAGCTGAGAAGAAAAGTTCAGGGTGACGGAACTTTTTACCTGTCCTAAAGGGTCCATATCGAGCATTGAACATAAAGAAAAGTAAAGAAAAACCGATAATTTCGATTCTCGCGGCGAGGCAGTTTCTTTATGATGGGGAGAAAATGAGAACTGCTCTTTTGACTGATACGCCGAGTTACAAAGACCGAAATAATGACAATAATTTTATTTTAAATATGTTTTTTTAAATTTGACGTTCATTTGACAAATTAATTTTTGTATTTGCAAAAATTGTAATTGGGAATGTCATGGAATGGTTGCTATGGTGTTGGTTGTTATCCAGAATATATGCGACTGCATTAGATTTCGCACAGCTACGGCCAACGAAAACGTTTTCCAGCCGCCCGTATCGTTTTTCGAAGTTCCTTGATGTACCTGCGGAACGGGAAGTCCGGGTGTGAGGCTCATCCCAGTAGCTTTTCTCTAAATTTGCTCTGAAATCTAACCACAATCTTTACTCGGAGATTTTTGAGGTAGTCGGGGCATCTTGGTTGTGTAGGCCATCCCTTGGACATTTACGCGAGTTTTCATTGAAACGCATCGAATTTTGTCGCTCGGGGGTTTTTGTGGTCGCTAATTTCAAATATGATATAAAACAGCTTCCTCGATGCACCTAGTGATCAGGACGACCGAGATATCAAGAACATCCCCTGGAATTTTCTTCAGAACCGTTTGAATTGAAATGAATTTATTCACTTGTGGGTTTTCGAGGTCGTAGATCATGGATACGATGTAAAAAATGTTTGTCGACATACCTGGGGATCAGGATGTCCCGTTTATTAAGACATCTGCGAGAATTTTACTTGAAATTCGTTTTAAAATGGAGTAGAACTTATCACTCAGGGGTTGTCGTAGCCGCTGATCATGAATATAATGTTCCTCGATGTACCTGAAGCCAAGGATGTCCCCGTAGTGTAGCTGGTCCTCGGGTCTTTCTCTCAATTCGATGTGAAATTCAACCGAAACCTTTACTCGGGGATTTCTATGGTCGCTGATCATCAATATCGCGTCAAAAATGTTTCTAGATTGCCATGAGGAAAAGGTCGTTCTTGCTGTCTACGTCATCTATGTAACTTTATTATAATTTTTTTATCTATTTTGTTTATATTATTTTTTCTTATCATTGATTTCCGACATGATTATAATATATCAAAATTTAAAATTGTTAGACAAAATTAATAAAAATTAAATTTTTATGATTTTTTTTTTTTTGAAAATTATGATAGTATTATAAATAATTTTATATAAATTGATTATAAAATTAGCGAATTTACATATTTTGATTTAAAAAAATGATAAATTTATTTGAAGGAGTTTGGAAAAAAATCGTGAAAATGCATTTATATTTTTTGTTATATACAGGGTGGACCAATAATAATAGGCCGTAGTGCAAGGGTAGATTCTTTGGGCCAAAATATGGGGATATAACCGAAATTCAAATAATTTTTTCGTTTTTTTGCAATAACTCAACAGCCTCTTGACTGATCTTCACCAAATTTGGTAGACGGACTCTTTTTATTCTAAGAAACAATAATTTGTGTATTACATCACGTTAGATCATAGAGGACCCGCAGGATCTAGATCTAATTTTTTTAATTTTTTTTTTTTTGACGAAACGTACTTCTGACCAGAAAATCTGATGAGTGCGTCATTTCCACTTATAAAAGGTACATTTGGTAGAATTTGATAACCGTTTTCGAGAAAATTGCCGTTAAACGCTTGAATAATTTTTTAAAAGACAGTTTCAAATTTAATAAAACAAAGTGTTTTTGTTGAAAAGTGTGCTTTGGTTACGTTTTAGTTCTGTCATGTACGTCATTTTATTTTGTTTTTGTGCTCCTCGAGCTAATTTCTTTAATTTCTTTATTTAAAATGCCTCTACATAATAATTTTTCAAATAGGCAAATGGGGGATATGATATGAACCTCAAGTCAGCTCAAGTTGTTTATCAGCGGCAACAGGAGTGAGTAAACAATCTGTTCTAAGAGTCTTACGCAAAGAACGCTTCTACCCATATCACTCCACTACTTCGAAAGGATCCTCCACAAAGGCTACAATTTTGTGAATTTGTTCTAAATAAACCCCACAGGTATCGAAATTTTGTTAAGAACATTTTATTTACCGACGAAGCAAGTTTTACTCCCCGAGGCGTTTTTAACTGGAGAAATACCTATTACTGGAAAGTAGAAAATACTCATGCCATTAAAGAAAGGCATTTTCAGCACGAATTTAAGATTAACGTTTGGTGTGGTATTATCGGCGATCAGTTATTGGGACCATTTGTCCTTTCTCCAAATTAAAATAGACAGTCTTATCTGTTTTTTCTTCAAAATATTCTTGCTGATATATTACATGCTTTCATGCTAGACATACGGAACAGAATGTGGTTTATGCAAGATGGAGCTCCCCCTCATTTCTCCACTGAAGTCAGGAATTATCTTGATGAGACTTTCCCATGCAGATGGATCGGTCGAGGAAGTGAGTTTGCTCTTGGCCACCAAGGAGTCCTGATTATAATCCTTTGGATTATTATGTGTGGGGACATATGAAGTCCTTAGTCTATGCAAATACTATCAATTCAAGAGAAGAACTGTGGGACAAAATACAAAACGCAGCCAATTTTAATAGAGGGTAGGAAAATTCGTTTGGGAAAAGAATTAGAAAAGGCATAGAAGTAGATGGAGACCATATCGAAAATTTACTCTAAGTTGCAGCAATGGGGTTTTTGCATGGGGGAAAGTACGTATGTACAATAAATACTGTCATTAAGTCAACTTTTATGTTATATTTTGGTCTTCCAATAAGCTTAGATCCTTATTTTACACAATCTTTTGATTTATGTATTTGTCTCAATGCCATGAAAGTTCATAAGAAAATGAGAAGGAGTTTACGCTGTTATTACGATTTTGTTTTCCCTTACGTTTTGTACTTTTTTCAATAAATACACTTTGTTTCGTTAAATTTGAATTTGTCTTTCAAAAAATTATTCAAATGTTTATCGGCAATTTCCTCGCAAACGGTTGGAATTATCAAATTCTACCAAGTACCTTTTATACGTGGAAATGACGCCCTCATCAGATTTTCTGATCAGAAGTACCACAACGTTTCAAAAATATGAAAAAAAATCATCATCATCAGACACAGGTTCTGCGGCACCCTCTATGATCTAACGTGATGTAATACATAAATTATTGTTTCTTAGAATAAAAAAGTTCATCTAGCAAGTTTTGCGAAAATCGGTAAAAAGGCTGTTGAGTTAATATAAAAAAACGAAAAAATTATTTGAATTTTGACGCCCTGTATCTTATTTCACAGCAACATTTTACTAAAGCATATTTGGATATATCCTCATATTTTGGCCCAAAGAATCTACCCCTGCCTATTGTTAATGGTTCACCCTGTACCACAATAAATAATATAAATGGAATAGATATAAAAATATCACTATTATAAAGTTACGGAGATGATCTAGACAGCATGAACGGAGGAACATTTTTGAGGCTCCAGGTACATCGAGGAACTTCTTGAACATTATATTCATGATCAGCGACCCTAGAAACCCTCGAGTAACGAATATTCACCATGGATTACCGAATAATGAATTTTTTAAAATTATCTCAAAATATACACGCGAAAAAATGCATTTTTTCGATACACTGCAATTTCCCATTTGTATAAGATTAAAATAGGTAACAAATTAAATAACTGCATCAAGGAATCGAATGCAAGAAACCGCATTTTGATCCGTCTTACTGCCCAGGTTTTCGATAGTTTGGCCTATTTTTGTATTAAATTTCCTCGGTTATGTTTAACGTTTTCAACGAATCAGCCTACAATGCAATAAAAAGACCATCCAAATTTGGCAAATAGTTTAAGCAAAACTAACATTGATGCATTGTTTAATATTCGCTGTACCAGTTCAAACTTTGATTAGTGTATATTTATTGTAAGGCGTTTAGGTGGCACTCTCTGAAATTAAACCATTTAGAAATATCGAATTTACACTATGCTTTATCCGGCACACTACAAAATGCGAAGCGAGAATTACAAAATGGAAATAAAACATAGTTTAACAATTGGGATTATTTCAGTCACGTTTTCCGCATCAAGTAGATCACATTGTTGACCTAAATATATAGCAATCTGAAGTATATTACATTTTTATTAGAAATGTATGAGAGTGTGAAAATGGAAACTTCTTGAAAATATAAATTTATTGTGATTGCGGTATGAACGAAGTCCATATAAAGTTTTATTTCTTTTTTTAGAACTATGAAATAATTGGAAAAGTAATAATATAATCCTTATAAAAGCCACTGTTATATCTACTTGACGAAAGTCGAACACTCGTAGTATTGTAATCGGAAATAAGCTATTTTAAAAACCGACTTCGAAATGAAATTACCTACCGTCTTTCGGTTGGATTTTCACCATTCGTTTCCGTGCAAACTTCTGCAATATAACAATTTGATTCTCTAAAACACCACATGATAACTAATTGGTATTATATAAAATTTCACCCAGTCGCGCGATTAAGAGTGGGTATGCCGTCTAAAAATCAGAAATAAATTAGTCTAAAACGCCGCACCGTCCGCGACAAATTATAATAAGACCATTGCAATAACGAAATTTGTACAAGCGAAAAATAGAAGAAAACATATCAATCTAGGTTTGTATCGTTTTGATATTTTGAAAAAAAGTGGTGTTAATTAATAAGATTTGTTTTAATTAGCAGTAAATTGCGAGATTTGATGATTTTTTTTTAATATTTAGAATCAAAATATGAGAAAAAGAACTCGATACAAACCTTCATTCATGTTTTCTGTGTATCGTACTATTTTTATTTTTCTAAAAAACATAATACTTTTTGCAAAAACATGTATAGCACGGAACCGTGCAAAGGCACATTTTGCAACAAATGTTACACTGATACGAGCTCCCTCTGGATTTATTATAGTTTAAGCTCCGCCCTTCACCCAGAATTATTTTATGAATGAGAAAATATAACTAGGGAATGAAATAAGAAATTAAACCATACCATTTCTAATAACACGGGACGCCCAATAAAATACCAAATTCCATTAATTTACTATTATACTTAACAGGTACTCTACTCTTTGATTATACTACAAGTACCGAATTATAACAATATAGTAACTAGTTATATGTAGCCACCCATGCACTAACAATAATGTGTAATTGTATTTCAATTCTTCTTTTTAAAATGGTGGTATGCTGGTATATTTGAAACATTTATTGGACAATACAATTGATATTAAATTTTAAAGATGTGTTCTTGTCGTAAACACATGAATATATAATTATAAGGGGCAATGCAATTTGCAATGAAAGGAGTTAGAAACACAAAAGTAAAGCGCACATTTTCCCATTTTCTCATCAAGTCACACTCATCAGTTTCTTGCATTAGACTAAGCAACAGGATTTTTTTCATAATAACTTTTATTTCTGGGAAAAATAGAAAGAAATGTTTGGGATAAAAACTGTCGGCAGTAAAGTTATCTATCGATCTGTCAAAATAATGAAATCTAGGCTCAAAATATAAAAAGAAACAGAGAAACCAACTTACTCCTTTAAACCCGAAAATGTTTTCCAGAAAAAAGCACCTTTCGTGAAAATTTAACAAATCAGAGCTAAAAGTATTGTCCACAAGTTGATGTGGACCGATGTTGAAAATATTTTCTTGTTGAAATCGCGCACCAATGTAGACGTTCTAAGACTCAAGTTGCAGGTTTTTATCTCTGCTTTCAAAATTTGTAGAGAAAACATTTTTGAATATAAATTTTAGCCATCTTTTTTTCTTTGAAAATTTGCAAATTTTTAGAATTGCTCTGACATTCGTATTTTTAAAAAATGCTCTATTAAGTTTCATTGATACAAATAATTGATGCTTTGGATTTTTAAAATCTAACCAGTAAAACCAGAGATATCCATATTTTTGAGAAATAACCTATTAGGTATGTCTAAAGTTATTAATGAAATTTTGATGCGGGGTTTAGTTTAAATCATCCATCATTAAACTTTTGTCTACTATAAAAACAAATTTGTAAGCTCTCCCCATCCATATATTTTTTAAGAAAATATGAATAATAATTCGAAAAATTAAAAGTGTATACCAGGCAAGTTATTTTATATAATATGTGCTTATATGTGTTATGTGCTAAGTATATAACACTAGTTCATTGGTCAAATCGAGAACTACTACTCCTAGAAAGTAAAATTTCAAATAAAAGGTTGCCTCTATCCTTGATCTTTATTTATTCTCGATATACTTACTTGTTACTGAAAAATTGGCATTTGCTTGCTACATTTACCTACCAAATTTGACTCTTCTCCGTCACGTAGTTTTTTTTAGTTAATGCACCGACAGACAGACTGATGGAATTGAAAAACCTATATTTTCGTAATCTACATGATCTGAAACGTGAAAATCCGAAACAATCTTGGAGGGTGATTTTTTCTCGAATACAATACTTTCCTTCGGTATGCGAGGGAAGTAAGAATATAGTAATAAGCACCCCCACGCTTTTTTTTACAATGAAATGAATTTTTTTTGTTAATCACTTTATTCTAATTTTAAACTTATTAAAAAAAATTTAATTGTATTGAGTGAGTGGACTTTCTATCGCTGCGAGGGGCAAACCGCTGGGGAAATCAGGTGTACAAATTGGGGGAAATCAGGGGAAATCAGGAGGAAATCAGGGGAAATCGGGGGGAAATCAGAGGAAATCATGGGAAATCATGGGAAATCAGGAGGAAATCAGGGGAAATCAGGGGGAAATCTACTGCCATTTTGTTGAAATATATTATGCGCATAGGTAATTAAGATAATAGCTTTTGCTTAAATAAAGGGTATTTTGAAAAATTTTTCGGCACCATAAGGCCGGCGACATACCATGCGTTTTAACCGGATCCGCGTTGTAGCGGAACATCGAAAACCATATAATATCGTACTAACGTGGCTGTAGAGTACGATAATATAAGATTTTCTATTTTCTGGTGAAACGTGGATCCGGTCAAAACGCATAGTATATCGCCAGCCTTATTTTGTAAACTATATAATATAGAAGATAAACCAAGCACACCGTTTCAGTTATTCGTTTTAAACATTTAAATTATTTTTAGATGTTATTTTAGTGACTAAATAAATATGTTCTAATACCTACTTGAATCCTTACCTGTGAAAAAACGTTTCGAGCAACTAGATCGTTGACGTCTACCTTCTCCACAATTGTAAATTTCAGTATTAAAGATATTTTGGATCGACTAGACAGGATACAGATGATTAACAATATAATAAATGACCTTGATGGAAGTTTCATATTTCCAAGGGAACAAAAAAAAACACTCGAGGAAACAATTCCAGGAGTACTAAATTAAATTCACAATCAAGTGAAAAATTCGACTTTAGAGAGATATTAGAGAGTGACATTTAGAATACAGTATTAGAATCGCTAAAAGATAGTTTATCAGACACAAAGAAATTATGGATAACCGTCGGGCCAGATTCTTGGAATATAGTCTCGATACCCCTAAAGACTACTTCATCTGATGACGCTAATGACCAAATTGACGAATCCGATGATGATGAACTAGCGTTAATCGTTGACTGCGATGATGATTCATTCAAATCCAAGTTCTTGACAGAAATGGAGAATAAGGACCTAGAGGAAAATCGCAAAATAAACAGTGACGAACAGTTAGTTACTGATTTAATATGTATGCTACCGGCCGTGCTACCTCCTGCAGCTTCTTTTGCGGAAAATTTGAATATACAATTTGACTATACAAATAAAGGTTCCGACACAATACTCGAAACCGGACCTTATGTTCGTGTATCAGTTAATAATAAAACTACTGTTATCCGCAAATCATCCTTATGTTGGCTGCTTGATCAAAAAACGGAAAAAGTTAGTACAGATCGATAGACTAAGACGCTTTGTTCGGGGCAAAAACAAAGAATCGACGGAAAGAAAAAGGAAAGCGCAAGCGGTACGGAAAACCAGATCCGTTCAAATTGGAGATTGGTGTTTATTCTAATGTAAGATTAATCTAGCAAGTCAAATGGCTAGCGGAAGTAAAATCATTGATGTAAACGTTTCGGGTAATACTGTTATTGTTGGACGAATTTTATATTTTATATTACAGAAATTGATATAGCAAAGCACACAAATACAAAATGTGTAGGAAATTGGTTTTCAATCAAACGCGATGGTCATTTGAACAGCGTTGAGTTAAGCCAACATTTTTCCTGCGAATTGACCACCTACCAAGCTACATTACCAACACCAGATGTATCTATAAAAATGACAAATGTATCTTGCAATTATCGCCAGAAATAGCAGAGGCTATTAATAGCAGATATCAAGATGTGAGGTCAAAGAAAAGAAAGACAAAAACAAATAAAGAATCTTACAAGAAACCTAAAAAAAATAGCCAAGACCACATTTAAAAACCGATATTCATATGAGGAAAGCACTACCGATGAGAGCTCGGATGATAGCGAGGAAGTACAATTTGATGACGGCACGGACACCCCGACAGGCACAGATAGTTCAGAAGATGAAGAGAAGGATGAACACGTTGGACTGGACGATGCCAAAGACAATGAAAAACCAAATCAAAAGGAAGGACAAGATATTGTACTTAATGAAGAATTTGCTGAAGAATGTTATGTAAAGCAGAGACAATTTATTAATAAAAATCCCAGTATCGAGGAAATAAAAAAACATTGGCCTCTCTTGTTTAAAAAAAAGGATTGTTTTGGCACTTTAAAGCATTAAAGAAAATTGATATTAATGTTTTTAATAACGACAAAAAGATGGCTCAGATATTGAAGTTTGGACAAAACGAGGGCATTCAGTGCAATTCCGCTAATAATGTGACCAATACTGAAATATTCATGATTGCTATAAGAACTATAGCTACGTATTTTAATAAAAATTTTAATGCATTTTATATGGAATCTCAGGTAATATTAGGTATATTTTTAATATTATAATATTTAACTAAATTAAATTTTGCAGAAAGAGGACTTAACGGACATAGAAATAATGGAAATCAGAACTCCTTCCATTGTAAAATTATTTGGTGAGTATATTGATATGAGAAATTAAAATATACATCTAACTTGTCCTAAATGTTTCCAGGTTCGAGTAATTTATATGCCGTCTATATGGAAGATATAAAAATTGAGGAACTCACAACATCATTTTTAGAGGCATTTCAAATAGCGTTTGCTATATATTTTAATTTCAATTTTAAATACCCGAAGGAATTACAAACCACCTTCGAGATAACAGAGGCCTTCTTCTGTAGCACGAATAAAAATGCAAAGTTTAAAAAGAAAGTTCTTATGTTTTGTAAAATATTATCTGCATTGTAACACCTGATTTTTTTTCCTAACAGATTTTTTTTTTAATGAAATGTCTTAGATGTACTTTTTATTTACACGCGTTGTCTTAGTGTACATAAAAATATACCTTTAACATGGGTGTTGAGCTAGGTTAATTTATCATCATGTGTATTAAGGTCTCTAGTAACTCACAACTTGTCTAGCTAATCGTTTTACCTTGAAATCACCTCTAAAAGGAACATTTTTGACCATAATTAGAGGCATAATACAACAAAAAACCCACTATTATAAACATAATTTCAAAAATATTAACGAATTAAAAAAATGATTAATAGAATATAACTTCAAAGTCTAGTATTAATGTAGAAACAAATCAAAGGAACTGAGAAGAAATCTGGGGGAAATCTGGGGAAAATCAGGGGGAAATCAGGGGGAAATCAGGGGAAATCAGGAGGAAATCAGGGGAAATCAGGAGGAAATCAGAGGAAATCAGGGGAAATCAGGAGGAAATCAGGGGAAATCATACAAGATTTGCCCAAAAAGGGAAATCAGGTGTACAAATTGGGCCTAGCGGTTTACCCCTCGTATCGCTGTTAAACAAAATCTTAATAATTAAAAATTATTATCTACTTCTTAGTTCGGTTTGCTATTAAAGAGTTTTTTTTTTTAAGTTTTTTAAACTATTGTTTATTCTTGTTTTTCTCGTGTCCCATAAACTTAAAGCTGATTGTTCTCAATCCAGTAGGGGCAGTTTATGAAGATTACGCCGGACCTGATGCAGTTTTTTATCACTTTAACAAAACTTAGACATTTCGAGCTTTCCTAGCAGTCATTGCTGTTTTGGATCGATTTTATTATATATGGGGGGTAGTTTTCGCCCCTACCTGGGGATGTGGTTTATATCTATTGTATATACGCTGCTGTTTAACCTTAGTTTATATAATTCGATTGATTAAGTTGTAACAACTACTCTCGTAGCTTAATCTTCTTTTTACCCCATTCTAGGGGTGTTTTTGGCTCTAGCTAATGATTTTGGGGGTGTACATTTCTTTTACCTCGGATTTGAATCCATCGACCGAAAATACATAGGAATACATGGGTCTGGTTCGCTGGTCTGAATTTTTTTTGTGTATGGGGCTGTGTAAATAGTTTCAATTAAATTTAATTGTTTTAGTCAAGCATTGTGCGTCTGACGAGAAAAACGCAAGAAAACGTTTTCATGGAACTGACCGCTAATCAGAAAATGTATCCACATGGAAAATGTCAGTGGTATACTACTTTTTTGATAAAATATATCAGAGGACGTGTTTGCAGGGACGCCACTGGTGGAGCTATAAAATAACTTTTCTAACTAAAATATGTGGTTTTATATCCTATTAACACATACCAAATTCGAAAATAAAAAGTGCCAAATATGGCAGGTTTACGTGAATACCTTTACAAATATCCACCATAGTTGAATTGTATTGTTGCGTATTTCCACCTTTTAGGAAACACCCTGTATGAATCTGTGGGTCCTATATAATTTTAACAAGGGGTAAACCACTAACACTTTATTTAATAATTTACTGACTATACAATACTTTAAAATAACCTTTACACTTTGTTACTTGATATTTAACCTCACTTTCGTTACCGAACGTCACTTTCCTAAAACTTCTCCTCTGCGCCGGTAATCGCGCCTTATGTACTCTGAAATTGCTTCTAGATCCATCCGGAACCAATCAAGAATCTTCTCTCACCACACTCTAGAAATCTCAATCTCTTTCTACATGTTTCCAGTCACTCACTATTAGGCATAGGCGTATCAATCTCCAGTTTCAAGGGGGTGTAATTCATAACAGTATGTTAGGATGATCACCCTGTGTATTTCTCAATAAAACTATAATAGTTGTCTTTCTTGCCAACTGTGTCAACTGTTTGCCAAATATTATTACCATCTGTCATATTGTTACTGCCACGTCCACGTAGTGGAGTGGAAATACAGTAATCGTAAAAAAAATCTTTTTTTTCTTGTTGAAATAGGTTTAGAATGCCATGAAGCGTGGAGATTTTAAATTTGATCGATAATTTTCTCATTAGGTATTCTCTTTGGATGGTTCACCCTGGTCCAGTGTAAGTCTACCCATTCCTTCGCTACCAAATTTGACTGTTCTCCGTCAAGTCCTTTTTTATTTATAGCACCAACAGACAGATAGACAACAGACGACAGACAAACTGACGGAATTGAAAGACCTTCATTTTCGTAATCTACATGGCCTGAAACCTGAAAATCCGAAGAATTCTCGGGGTATCGTTTTTTCACGAATAAATTACTTCGGTAAGCGAAGCGACGAAAGCTTTATTAATTTCGGTTTATATAAAATTAGAAATCTTCACGGTTTTTATTATTTTGAAAAACAAATGGCGAATCGTATTTCGACCTATGTAGTTTTCTTTATAATTTATTAACAAAATTTCGTCTTTTGCTTTCACCTGATACGATGAATGGAACCCGAGATATTAAAGAGTACAAAGCAAAAAGAAAGTATTTAAAATGAAACTTAAGTTAACGATCATCAATTTCATTTCAACTATTTCTCTTTCTCTCGCACTTTCTTTCTCCAACCTCTCGAGAGTCTGCCTGACTTTAACCTTCAAGGTCCTGCGTCGCTACCAATAAGTGAACAAGATAACCATTATACTCTTCGTCGATTTACTACACTTGTTATATAATTGTTGCACATTCTATAGGATAATCTTCGCAGTTTTTTTGTAAATAATACTAGTTTCAAACATTTTGGTTAATTACAAAACAAAAAAATTTTGTTTCATTTAAAAAATTAATAGCTTTTTTATTTATTGGTCGATTTTGTTAAAAAAAATAGGGTTCTTCCTCTAGCTAACGCTAACTTACTGTCCAAATTTCAATACAATAGGAGTTTTCGTTCTTAAGTTGTCGTGCTTACAAGGAACGTGACGGATAGACAGACAGACGGACGGACCTTTTGAAAGTTCTTCAGAATTTGATCACCAACACAGTGATATGAATTTTTTTTCTCTACGAGCAATATTACCGGTTTTAGAAATGTGCCGATCGAATGCAATATACTCTTCGTTTTATATTTGCGACTGTCAGTAGTGTTTACAGCCGTCATAATTTGCACTTGATACGCGTAGGTGGTAATAGTTACTGAATGTTCTAACGTTTTTATTAGCTAATTTTACACACGTCAGGTCGAAAAACATTCTACATCATTATGGTGCGACCAGAGAAAATCCACGTCAGAAACATGTTGTTTTTTTAGACTCGTCATCAACGAAGAGATATTTGGTCTTCGCATTACATAAGGACTCACAAGTTAAAACAACACCCTGTATGTGTCGTACATGAGAAAGTAGAAAGAACAATACAGTTATTAAATAAAGTTGAGATATACCATACCGGGTGAGTCACGAATTGCGCTCGCCCCGATATTTCCTAAAATATTTGGAATAGTAAATTGAAATTTGGAGGCCTTATTACACGACTAAAATTCTATCTTTTCAATAAAAAATCAGGTTTGGTCCACATCCGGTTTGACCGGAAATGCCCACAACTTTCGATTTTTAAATGGAACACCCTATATATTTTTACATTTTTGGAATCTAGAGGAAATTTTGAATACAATACATCCATTTTGGTCACTTTCTGAATCCAGAGTGCTGTGGTGCCCAAAATATATTTTAGTTTGTGTGCTACGTTACTATAAAAATAAAAAGAACAATATGATTGCATTACTTAATTCTCTAGAGGCGTTTAAAATTTTTAAATGTGATTTTTACCCACTAACTCGGTTTTTTTAAATGGGGTAAATTCCCATTTAACAACATTTTTAAATGCCTCATTTTCATACGAATCTAATGATACCAAAATTTTGAAAATCCGCTCAGAAATATTTGAGATTTCAGCCAAAATACAATGCAACCAAGCTTTTAGAAACATGCGGCTAACAGATAATAGATTAGTGGGCTTTGGAAACTAAAATGGCACATTTCTGTGTAAATCTGGTAACCTAATAACATTGGAAAAATCATAGTAGCCATTGAATGTAATAAAACAATATCAGCTGTCAGACAGACTCGTGTAGTTATAGGCAATCTTGAGCTATCAAACATTTAATAATTGTGAGCGCAAAGAACGTTACAATTAAGTTTAGCATAGGTATGTGGAGGTAAACACAATTACAGCCACAAGGACATTTGCAATAGAATGCGACATCAGTTCGGTTTTCAGAGTTTTATTTAAATGAACATAAATATCGGGCCTATAAATAAATAAAAATCAATTCCGTTTGAAGAATTAAACTTAAACTAGGTAACAGTAGGTACCTTTAAAATAATTAATATAATTAAACCATAAATTGACTTTTATAGATATTGTTCAAAATGTCCACCATTTTTTTCTATACACAATTCGGCTCTGCGTACAGTTGCTTGAATGGCTCTACGCAATTCAGCCGACGTTATTTCATTAAGAGCCCGTACAACTTTATTTTGCAGCTCTTCACGGGTATTTGAAGAAGTTTTATAAACTTTATTTTTGAGAGTGCCCCATACATAATAGTGGAGGGGTGTTAAGTCAGGTGACCTAGGAGGCCACCTGATATGACCTTGATTTGCGATAAGGCGTTCGCCATGCAAGTTGTTTAAATATTCCATCACTCTTCTGGAATTATGTGGGGGAGCACCGTCTTGTTGGAAAAACAGATTTTGTAAATAGGCAAGAGGAAGTAAGTCAAGAAATTCTGCTGTCTTGTTTTGTAAAAAGAATAAATAACTTTCGCCAGTAAGTGTTCCATCAAAAAATATGGGTGCAATTATTCGATCTCCAAGTTACTCCAAGCCAACAGTTAAACCCAAATCTTTCCTGAATATTCCCCCGCCCTACCAACCTCGGATTTTCTTGAGCCCAGTACCTAGTATTATTTCTGTTAAACATACCTTGGTTCATAAATCTACTTTCATCTGAATATAAAATATGAAAAGGAAAACCTGGATTTTGTTGTACTGCATTTAAGAACCAGTTGCAATATATTAGCCTCCTGTCGTTATCATCTCCATAAAGATGTTGGTGTATTTGGTATTTATAAGACCGAAACTTATGTTTCTTTAAAATTCTGCAAACCGAAGACTGACTAATGTCGCATTCCATTGACAATTCCCTTGTTGATGTTGTTGGGTGTACCATCACAAATCCTAATACATCAATTTCTTTGTCCTCAATTACAATAAATGTTTGATGGTCATCTTGTTGATTGGGTTCGTTTCTTAATTCTTGTTCCACTCTGGCAAACAAGTGTCTGCTTGGATGACGTCTGTTGGGATATCGTTTCTGATACAGTTCTGCAACTGCAGTTGAATTTTTGAGACGCTCTCCATATATCAGTAACATATCGACCTTTTCATTTCTACTAAAGTTATTCATTTTCTTTAATTTTTACTCAAACAGATTTCCGCAACGCTTTATTTTGTATCTGCCTGACAGCTGATATTGTTTTGTTACATTCAATGGCTACTATCATTTTTCCAATGTTATTAGGTTACCAGATTTACACAGAAATGTGCCATTTTAGTTTCCAAAGCCCACTAATCTATTATCTATTAGCCGCATGTTTCTAAAAGCTTAGTTGCATTGTATTTTGGCTGAAATTTCAAATATTTCTGAGCGGTTTTTCAAAATTTTGGTATCATTAGATTCGTATGAAAATGAGTATTTAAAAATGTCGGTGAACGATTTAATTCCCATTTAAAAGAACCGAGTTAGTGGGTAAAAATCACATTTAAAAATTTTAAACGCCTCTAGAGAATTAAGTAATACAATCATATTGCTCTTTTTATTTTTATAGTAACGTAGCACACAAACTAAAATATACTTTGGGCATCACAGCACTCTGGATTCAGAATAGATTTTTTAATAAAATTTTTAATGTTTATCAAAAAGTGACCAAAATGGATGTATTGTATTCAAAATTTCCTCTAGATTCCAAAAATGTAAAAATATATAGGGTGTTCAATTTAAAAATCGAAAGTTGTGGGCATTTCCGGTCAAAGCGGATGTGCACCAAACTTGATTTTTTATTGAAAAGATGGCATTTTAGTGTAATAAGGCCTCCAAATTTCAATTTTCTATTCCAAATATTTTAGGAAATATCGGGGCGACGCAATTCGTGACTCACCCGGTATATAAAATCTTATATCGTTCCTTCCGAATTGAATGTAATGTAATAATATCTAATCAATCTTGTATTAATACGAACAAAATTTTACTTTTTCAAACAATCTAAATAAATCCCCCATTGCACACTCAATAAACAACATAACATTTACATTACAACAACTAGCCGGTATTTCCTCACCACCAAGAGACATAAATTATTTAAATTATTTTTAGTAGATCGTTAACATAAATATTGTGTTTCCACATTTAACATAAACGCTGTCAGTCGGTCGGGTCGTGCTTTACAGCAGGTGTAAGCGTTAGTCGAAATAGTTACAGAATAAACTATGTAAAAAAATCCTGGGTGGGCCGACTATGATACTACAAAATTGTAAATTTATATCTTAGTTTACATTATAAAAACATTTTTATGTTCTGTGGTTATTTAACACGTTGTTAATCACGTGTGTACCCCGTAGTTTTAAAGACTATAATGGGGTAATTCAAGTAAATAATCAATTTGTTTTTACCTTAAAATATGAGGCATGGAATTTTAAAATGCCCTTCTACACAAACTTACTATAAATAACAAACAAACTATTCGTAGGTAATAATAATAAAACAAACAAAACAGTTTGAGGCTTATGAAAATTCTGTATGTATGTTTTATTTGATTTTCTGTGAATGAGACTTTTTACGTTTTGGTCTGAAGAATTTGTGAATGAGTTCTTTCTTGTTATTCCAGTCTATTTGAATGTAGTGGCAAATTAGCATTTCTGACTAAAAAGTTTACCAGATAAATGAATTTTCACGAAACTATGTGGACTGTGTTCCATTTTGATGTCTAGATAAAACTCAAAAAAAAAAAAAAGATAAATAATTGGCTGCTGTTGCCCTGCAATTGTTATGAACAGTGATGTTGTTGCTAATTTGTGAACTAGCAAAATTGAGATAAATTAAAAAAGCAAAATGTATTTTTAGATAATTTGACGAAAAATAACAAATTCTTGCTCTTGTAAAATTTTCGAAAAATATCTATTTTTCAAGACACAGCGGTTCAAATTTTTCCAAAAATGAGGGAGGAGGAATAAAAAGTAACGAGAACAAACCCAGAAAAATTCTGGTGAATGTATTGTTGCGTTTATTCACCTTTTGGAAACACCCTGTATGAATCCGTGGGTTCTAAATAATTTCAACAAGAGATAAACACCACTAACACTTTATTTAACTATTTACTGACTATACAATACTTCAAATTCACTTTATTTACTTGATATCTAACCTCACTTTTCACTTTTCTACTTGTTCACTTTTATAAACTGCTTTCTTCAAAAAACTTCCTCCTTCCGCGCTGGTAATCGCGCCTTATATACTCCGAAATTACGTCTAGATTAAACCAGAATCTTCTCCAACCACAATCTAGAAAAGTCCATGGCTCTATCTAGATTCTTTCCAGTCACTATTAGTAGGCATAGGCGTATCATCTCCAGTTCCAAGGAGGTGTAATTCATAACAGTATTATCAAAATATAAGACTTTTTTCCTTTATGACTTTTCCCTAAAGTGCATTCTGTCCAAGTTTTTCAGGAAAGACCCTTGTCGGAAAATGAAAAATCTCGTAAACTATTAAATTTAAAGATCTGACGTGTAGGTTAATATATTCTCTAAAATTTTGGTCTCTTGTAATTTTTTTGTATTGATGTTTCGTAAGTAAATTTAAGAAACCGTCGGCCATCTTGTTGTTGGCATTCAATTGGAGAAATTTGAATATTCCATAGTTACATTACACTTGAATGAAATTATTATTCCACCTTCCATGTGTCATTAGTAATTTTCTTCTTAATATTCACAACGTCTTTGCAGACGTCTTGCGATTCATGTAATATTCAAATATGCCTCCCTTGATGTATAGCATATCCGAGAGCCTCACGCCATCTATCGTGACTGTCTGTTAGGAGCACTGCCTCACCAAAGCTCTTTCCCATTTACCCTTGGCATCAGCCCAACGTTTTAGTGGTCCTCCACTTCACCTCTTGCCTGGACATTCAAACGTTGTCGTCTCCGGGTAATGTTGTGGCGATGCTTTTGAAAGGTTTTATTTTGCCCAAGTTGTTCAAGTGTGGGCCACCCTACGAGCGACGTGGTTAGCGTCACTGGTTTCACCTGGCTAGCACAGTAAAGATACGGAGAGCAAAAGGGCGTCGAGTTCAAGGCTTGGGCGCCATTGATTACTTAGGGTAATCAAAGAAAATTACAGATAAAAATAAAGATAAACAAAAGACAGAAGTTACATATATACAATAGTACTATATTACAAAAATATTGTATTACAAAAAAAGAACTATCACAGCATCAACGATACTGTATAGCAAAATATTAGACAGAAATATATACAAAATAAACTATATTACAAAATTTACTATATTACAAGATACTCTATATTACAATTTGCTCAACCGCAAAATAAAGTTGAGAACCAAAAATATATTACAAAAGATACGTCTCGTAACTTTTACCTCAATACTAAAATCATATATTACACAAATTAGATAAACTTGAGATCCTTTACGAGAGACAAAATAACTATATTACAGAAGATAAGTCTCGTAAATTTATCTCAATATTAAAAACCATATATTACAACAAATATGTCTCGTAACATTATCTCAAAGTTCACAAACCTTAAACGCTCTCGTTACCATCAAAATGAACCACGACTTACTATGTTACCAACAGAAATGCATTACAATACTACGATAAAATATTTACAGTAAGGAATCACGATAAAATTAACCACGAAATTGATACTACGATGAAATATGTGCGACAATGAATTTAAGATATAAGTAACTATGAATTAATGTACGACAACGGATTAATTATAACAGCGTATTTAAAATATAATCTAACAAATAAATTATAATAGATTTAGCTTGAATCTCATATTTTAAATTTAGACACTTGGCTTTTATGACCCAAAACTACAATCATGTGAAAATAATCCCTTTTACATGTAGTAATCAAAAGTACTTATCTTTTATTTGGTTATCCTGGTTAAGGAAATTCCTAAATGTGATCCTGTTCTCCGATGATTATGAATTAAAAGTTGTTTCACATGTGGCTGCTTTAATTCCATTTTGAGGTTATGAAATCGTAAAAACGTCCGTGCAAGATTTGTCGCCAAGACAAAATGAAGAAAATCTCATCGCTCGGAATGTTTTCGTATATCCCAATTCAAAATGTAGTATAGAAAAGTTGACTTCATATGAATATTGTTTGCTTAGTGGAAAACGTAGTAGGTATCGCTAATTGAATGTAGATAATCTCAAATCTTGCTTAAAGCAAATAATATAACGTTGAAATACTTCCACGTTAAAATCATTAGACGTGAATAAGATTTGTTATTAAGAAATTAATTCTTAATTTATAAGAATATAAGAAAAACCTAAAACAATATTTCAAATGTTAGATGATATTTACCGGTATAATAATTAAAACCTTACCTCATGTGATCATCACGAGGTTTTTCAAATTCTAACATCCCCATTACAGGTCAAACAAAATTATAAATACGTCTAATTAGTGCAATGGTTCAACGAGAAAGAGTTTCACCCGGCGTTATTTAGTTGAAATATCATTCCTGGAGCGCTATCTAGTATTCGCATACTTTTACTGCTGACCGATGACGTATGTTCATCATGGTCTAAGGAGTAAGGACACTCTATTAGTACTAAAGTTTGTGGGAATAATATTTCCGATAACTTATAATTTTTCTAATAAATATTAACAGTGTAACGAAGGATGCTATTGAGCTTTCCGCATGTTACAATGTGCCAAGAAATGGGTACCTTTTGCGTATACAACACGTTAATTGCTAAATAAAATATAGTCTTGCGTAAACCAATAATAGTAAAGACATATAGATTGATAACAATGTTACCAAAGAGATGGCAGCCTCAGACACGAGGACACAATTCAGTTTTGGCGAGAAGTCAGAGAGTGTCTTCTGATATGGTCTTCTATGACTATGGTAGAAAATAAGATCGAACTAGCTGAGTTACATAGGTAAAAAATGCGGATTATTTAATGATAGTAGAGCACTAATCGAGAACATCCTCGATTTTTTATTGAGGTTTCCTTTAAGATTAAGAGTAAAGGTTCCATGCAAGGTGACATTTCTCTACTTGCTCAACATTCAGTGAGTGCGAACGCACTTAACTAGAATTTAACTCTCCTACAAAAGTTTGAAGAACAATTTCAGTCTTACAATATTCAGTTAAAGTAAACTTTTCAAAAGGACTCCCTCGATATATAAAGAAAACTTAATAGAAACAATATTTAACTAGGTACTTTACTTGAAACAACCTAGACAATATTATTTCAGATCGATTCTATTAGAATTACATTCTGAGAAACCTAATTCTCAGAATACGTGTCACATTAAAAGAAGTTTTAATGATAATGCCATTTTAAAATTTGAACAAGCACTTCAAAATGAAAATTGGCATCACCTGTATACTGTAGACGACTTTAATTCAGCATCTAGTACACATTTGAAAGATTTATATATTTTAAAAAGAACATATCCTGATTTGACTTCTGTTTACAATGAGGCAAAAATTGCGCACAACAATCTTATTAATAACACAAAAAAAGAATATTATCAAAATAAAATTATTAATTAAAATAATCCCACACGAGCTGCATGAAAAACAATTTCTGAATTATCAAATAAATATAAAAAACATAATAACTTTCAAATACACTATGAAGATAATACCATTCAAAATCCGAGAGCGGTTGCCTCATTATTTAACGATTTTTTTTATAAACACGCCAATAAATATGGCTAACAAAATAGCAGTTACTGATAATACTTATTATTCTACAAAACCCCAAATTATTGAACATACATTGTTTCTAAGACCATTTACTGAAAACGGGATGTTTTCATTATTAAATATTAAACTCAAAAATAAAAGGTCGTCTGGACCAGACGATGTACCCGGCTTTTTAATTAAGAAAGTCTTAAAATTACTGGTGACACCATTTACTTATCTGGTAAATATGTCTTTTAAAACGGGAAGGTTTCCAGAATCCTTAAAAGTGGGTAAAGTAGTACCAATTTTTAAGAAAAATGAACCTCATTCTTTAGAGAATTATAGTCCAGTAACAAGTCCATTTAGTTTTTCTAAATTACTTGAATATTGTTATCTTGACCGTTTGTTTTTTTAACTGAATTTAAAATTTTGCCCGAGAAACAACATGGTTTTCGTTGTGAAAAATCCACTATAACAGCTATATCTACATTTTATTACCATATAATTCAATATATTGGGGCAGGGGAATACCCTGTTGGAATATTTTTTGATTTCAGCAGGGCATTTGACTGTGTCAATCATGCAAAATTGTTAACTGTACTATATGACTATGTGATTAGAGAACAACCACTAAACTGGATTAATTCATTTTTAACCCATCGTCGACAGTATGTGAGTATACAACATGTTAGTGAAAATATGGTATACAGAGCCAGTTCGGAATGTTCGTTTTTAAGTATGGGAGTTCCACACGCATCAATATGGGGCCCAGTGTTATTCATATTATATATTAATGAGCTCGACTGGGCTTTATGTAATAACTTCTTTTCAATGTATGCTGATGATTTTTCTATGATTATTTCAGATCCTATACATAATGTGTTAGAAAGTAAATGTAATAATGTTGTAGAAAAGGTATCTACGTTTTCCAGTCAACATTAGTTGTACTTCAATGCAGATAAAACTCAGTTAACTCTGTTTCATAATAGACAGAAAAAATGCGAGTCTATTTCATTTCAGGTCAATGAGTCGATTATAATGAGTACCCATGAGAGTATAACATTTTTGTGAACATCTAATTTCCAAGCTAGCATCAATTTCATTTTTATTTAATAATATTAAAACCGTGCTTACCAGGGAGCAATTTATACTATGCCCAAGTGGAATCTAGATTAAGATATGGTGTCTGTTTCTGGGGGAACTCCACTCTATCACAGAATGTTTTCATTGCTCAAAAACGGATAATGCGTTGTATAGCTCGTGTTTCTAGTACCCACTCTTGCAAAGAGATCTTTAGAGAATATAATATATTAACTTTACATACATTTTCGAAATGTGTGTTTATGCTTATCGAAACAAGAATATGTTTACTGCGAATAAAAATATTCATAATGCAAATACGCGTGACAAGGAAGACTTTCGAATACCTTATGCGAGACTTAATTTAACCTATAATTCTCCAAATTACATGGCACCAAAATTGTTTAATAACTTACCCTCTGAATGTAAAGTAGCTAGAAACTTACTGAATTTTAAAACAAAGTTAAAATTGTTTTTACTGTCTAAATGTTTTTACACTGTATGTGATTTTTGATTGGTCATGGCACCCAAGTGATTAGAAACGGAATGTTTTAGTAGGATTTCTATTTGAGACAAGATCTTCACTCCAATGGGTCTGTAACCAAGCAAACATGTCATTATTGGTTTTCAGAGAATTTAGACACTAGACATATTACCGGGAGTTGGTGCATGTTCTCGATCAAATCTTATAACTTTCCTGCACCCTAATATCAAATTGAACTTTTCCATGCCAGATAACCTTCTTGGATCAAGAAAAAGTTTTAATTTACACCAGGTAGGGTTGCCCTATGTATGTGCAAAAAGTTTTTATGGCAGCGGGGCTGCAGAGGGAAGCTAAGAATAAAAAAAACAAAAACCATATCTCAAAACATTTTAATGAAGTAATGAGAGTAAAAGATTTTTGCAATTTGTTTGAAACAAATTAGTTTAAACCAATTGGGATCAGATTTTTGTCCGGCAAACTCTTGATTCTTCCTTATTCAGCGCGGCATGTCCCGAACGTGAATATGCAAAAAATTCGTATGGGAAATGTGTTTCATACGAACGCGAGGTTTTCGCCTTGCCTAAAATTTATTTATATGTTCAACATAATATTTCAATACGTAGGTATACAATTTACAACCGGTTTTTTAATTAATCCTTCACATAAATATAGCGAAATCATAAAAATCAAAACTTAAACCTCTAATAAGTCCGAACGATAATGAAATAACTCGCATAAAAAACGCATACACTTGCTAATACCTAGCATAAAAGTCCACATCAAAACGGATTCCTCTTGACGAAATTCCGCTGTATTAATTAAAAGAAAATTAACATAGTTTATAACGTTCATAACAATAAATCCGGAGATAAAATCAAGAATGCGTGGGCTCTAATTGAATATTAATTTAACAAAACAGTTGAACGCCTTGTCGGCGTTTAAGATGTACTGCAATGATACGATTTTTTCATATTGATTTATAAGCGAGATTGTATAAAAGTTGCTTTAATTATAAGGGCTTTTCGCCGCATATCTATTGGCCACAAAAAAATACAGTTAGCAGCGCACCTAACTAGCCTGACCGATATTGCTTTGATGTTATGTATTACTGAAAATATTAATTACATTTGAAGAACTGTAAATGTATATGTTGGAGTGTTATATAAATAATTCAAATTTGGCGGAGTCAAATGGATGAGGCAGAGTAAATGAGCGATTCCATACCTCTAAAAATAAATAAGGAGGCAACCATAAAAATAATATTAGAAAAAACTGAAACATTGTCACTAAAAATAAGACTCCGTTCGAAGAGATTGCAGCGCCAGCGGCAGAATCTGGAACTACTAGTATGTCAATTTTTGGAATTTTAAATAGTTTTATATGATGAAAGGCTTAGGTGCGGAAAAAGAGATTACTTTTGGATCTGTTTCCAGAACTTTTATTTAAAGGCCGTCACGCTTATAACAACGTTTGTGAGCGGAAAGTAAATGAAAATGTATCGGTGACTCGGGCAGTAGTACAGGCAATGAAGGTACAATTTTGTAAAAATCTCGCAAAAATTAATAAAAGGATCATCTCCGGGATTTAAATAGGCAATAATCTGGAGAACGAGATGATGCATTCTTTGCACTTTTAAGTTCCGAGAAAATTCAAAAAAATTTGGAAAATTTTTTTGATTTTCGTCTTTTTTTTGCTCTAGCGGCCAAAATAATGAACATGGAGAAAAAAGTTTCCAACAAAAGTTGTAGCTCGTCTCTTTCTCTACAAGAAAGGTCTTCACAAATTGTTTTCTTACTTAAGCCGTTTTGGAAATCCAGATTTCTACTTATAGTTTTGAGCCACTCCGAAATGCGCGAAAAATGAGAATTTTCCGGGAGTTTCGTACCGGACATATGGGTCGATAATTCTTACTATTCAGAGCCGCTATAAAAATGAAGATAACATGAAATGTAGAGAAAAGTCTCAGCTTCAATGGGAACTAATCACAAAATTCATACAAATTTTTATCATAGAGAAAAAAGTGTTAGAAGGTGGTTGATAGGGTTTCTGATTTCCCGACTTTTTTTCATTCCCGGGAATCGGGAAATAAAATTTGTCGGTCCCGGGAATCCCGGGATTCCCGGGAAATACTAAATTTTTCATATATTTCTTGAAAAACACAAATTTTTTGTTTCAAAATGTCACATCATCCAAATATTCATTTTACTTCCCTCGCATACCGAAGGGAGGTATTGTATTCGAGAAAAAATCACCCTCCGAGATTTTTTCGGATTTTGACGTTTCAGAACACGTAGATTACGAAAATATAGGTTTTTCAATTTCGTCAGACTGTCTGTCTGTCTGTCGGTGCATTAACTAAAAAAACTACTTGACGGAGAGCAGTCAAATTTGGTAGGTAGTTGACGCTACTGTCAGTGAAGAAATGGTTAAACTTTCACTGGAAAATATACAGGGTGGACCGTCCCAAGGGAAAAAATAATGAAAAAATTTTTTTTTGCTCAAATTTAAAATTTCCACGTTTCATGACACGTTAAACCTATTTCTGAAAAAAAAAAAAATTTGAGAATTTCCACCATTTTTGAAAAATTATTTACCACTAAAATAGATGAAAAAATTTGTTTTCTTTGTTTAAATTTAAAATTTCCACTTTTCATGAGATTCTAAACCTATAAAAAAAAATGTTTTTTTTATATCATTTTTGAAAAATATTTTACCACTAAAATAGATGGAATTTTTTTTTCTTTTTTCAAATTAAAATTTTTTATTTTTCATAGCGTTCTAAATCTATTTTTAAAAATATTAGAAAATTATTTTACCATTTTTTAAAAAATTGTAACTAAAATAGATGGAAATTTTTTTTCTTTGTTCAGATTTCAAATGTCCACGTTTCCATGGCACTCTAAAACTATTCAAAGAAATTTAAAAATGTTTTTGAAACATTTTTTAAAATTTTTCCACGTTTCATGACATTCCAAACCTATTTCGGAAAAATTTTTTTTTACCATTTTGGAATAAAATTTAACACCAGAATCGATGGAAAAATTTTTTTGCTCAAATTTAAAAGTTACACGTTTCATGACATTTCAGGAAAAAAATGTTGAACATTTTTTCACCAACATTTTTGAAAAATTTTTAAAAAATGAAAATATTTTTAACCACCACTATATTTCCACTCCATTACGTAAATGTGGGATTGAAAATGTGACAGATGGCAATAATATCTGTCTTATGCACCTATTATACTTTTATTGAAAAATGTACAGGATGGTCATCTCAAGAAATAATTCAGTCGTGTTGGGCATTTGTAAAGGTATTTGCGCAAGCCTTCCATATTTGGCACTTGTTATTTAGTATTGAACTTTTGCTGTTGGGTGAGCACTCTGTATATTTTTTTGACCAAAAGTTATCAGGTTTTCTTTGTAATAATAGCAATACCTATGTTCCGATTATTATTCCCAATGTCATTTCATAATTAATAATTTTTTAGAGTGAGACCGTCATGCACAAATAATGAGGGAAGTTCTGTGTAAATACCTTTACCGATTTTTTAAAATATTTTTTTTCTTTTCTTTCTTTGGTCAAAAAATAAATCCGTCAGTTTTGTTTTGTTTTATTTATAATTAAAAAGACACAACAACACTACCTACAGGAAATAATACAATAACCAAATAAAACATAAATGCCGTCCGACGCGCACGCTCTCTAAAATTTCGGAGCACCAAATTTAATACTTTTAAAACTTATTTTTATTTCCACGGGTCCGGGAAATCCCGACTGTTATTTCCCGGGAACGGGAACGATAAAAAGTGACATAATTCCCGGGAAATCCCGTCCCGGGATTCCCGGGACAGAAACCCTAGTGGTTGAGTAAACTTTATACAGTTATATGCATCCGACCTATTTCTCCGGTAACAATGGGTGCTTTTTTACTGCATGGATTCAATTCCACGTACTTTAATCTATATTTTGTGAAAATCTCATTGAAGACTGTTAAGAAACAAATAAGTTGTATATGTTTTACTGTATAATTGTGCATTTTCTGAACGTGTATGAATACTGTAGACAAATTAAAAAAATACTGCACGCATTTAAGAAACTCTAATGTCATTCGAAAGAATATATTTTGTTGTACTTATAATCCAAACATTAAGACTGTGCTATTATTATTAATTAAGATATAGCGAATTGAAATCCAAAATTTGGAGGTGACTGTTCGATGAGAAATATACCCTCTAATTAGATCGCAAGGCATATTTTTCCAACAAAAGTAATTGCAATAAAATGTTAATTGGATTAATATATCATTACAAAAGAATATATTAGCAAAATGAATAATCATTCTAACGACTCCCGGCAAAGATATGAATAAATCTGTGGATCAACTGTACAAAGTTTACTACAGCCATCTTCTAACACGTTTTCTCTATGATAATTTTTTTTATGAATTTTGTGATTAATTCCACATTAAAGGTGAGACTTTTCTCTACATTTTATGTTATTTTCATTTTTTTAGGGGCTCTGAATAGCAAGAATTATCGATCGATGAGCCCGCTCGTACGAAAGTCCCGTAGAATCCTCCTTTTTCGCGCATTTCGAGGCGGCGCAAAAGTATAAATGGAAAACTCGATTTATCTTCTAAACGGCTTAAGCAAGACAAATATTTGTAAAGACCTTTTCTGTAGAGAAAGAGACGAGCTACAACTTTTGTTGAAAACTTTTTTCTCCATTTTCATCATTTTGGCCGCTAGAGCAAAAGAAACGATAATCAAAAAGTTTTTCCAATTTTTTTTGAATTCTCCCCGAACTTGAAAGAGCAAAGAATGCAACTCGTTCTCCAGGATATTACCTATTTAAATCCCGGAGATGATCCTCTCATTAATTTTTTGTTACCCTAAATGGCTAATTTGGCTGTGCAATTCCTCAGACGAATGAGTGGAAGAGCGTAAGGTCCTTGCCTTTTAATAGATGTCTTATTAAATTATTACATTTTGTAAATATGTTCTATTTCAATATATATCAATAAAAGCAATTATTATTATTAATGTTATTATTATTATTAATGTACAAAAACCTTCGTATAAATCGTTGTGTAAAATCTAACATACGTTCCTCAGTAAGAGCTGCGTTCCAAGTGTTAAACAGATAAGATTCTGAAAACGATGTTCTCTCTTTTCATATATGATTTTTGGACAAAATATTTCCCATGATTGGCTCTATCATGTGGCATGGTCAGTTATCAAATTTTGATTCATGTCACTATGAGCCCGACGATTTTTTGACGACAGGTCAATTCATAATACATAATACACTTACAGTAATTTATTTTATAATCTACGGTAACTAATTCCGTAATTTATGACAAAAATATGCTGTTATTTACCATTGACTACAGTTAAGAAACAACACACAAAATTAATTACTATTTAACTTCGCGGGTTTTCAAGCCAGAAATACTCCCCCCTAATAAAGAGCGTTTCCTATTTCTAGATTATTTATTATGGTTGAATCAACAAGATTAACAGCGATTTAATAGATTTATATATGCGGGAATTCGTATAAAACTGCCGATATTAAGCTTAAAGTTAAAGAACAGGAGGATAATATAAATCTTTTATAATTGGGACTGCATATTTCTCTAAAGTCTGAAATGTAATTGCACAAAAAACTCACATTAATTTTTATCTGCTGGAGATTGAAATAACCGGCATTCTTGCCGGGTGTTTGTTATTTGTAAATGAAATTTACGACAAAGCACCATAATAAATGATTCGCAATTTATGGTCCTTTGCAGAAACTCATGAAAACTTTATCTCGAGTGATTTTTTTATGTTGCACTACATGTAACTACTAAGTATATTGTTCCGGAGAGCAGATAATATCATATACTTTCACCTTACATTGTAAAATACCCAAAATGTATTCAAAATTTTAATTTTGTTTCTAAATTTAATATAACTTGTTCTTGGACAAACCATCAAAGGACGACTTCTAGAAATAATGGCCAGAGCTAAGAGAATCACTACATAGACAAAAAAATTAACGAACTACTACATTATGGACCGGACAGCCTAAGGGAGCTGTCTCTAGAAATCATCACCAATGTGTGGATGGAAACCACACCCCTGCCTGTGAAATGAAACACAACTGTATAGATACCGCTGCCCAAAACCAAATCGCCACAAAACGTAAACGATTACAGAAGAATAACACTCTACAGTGTTGTTTGATTGATTTGCCAGTAAAGTAAGCATTGCTGCCGATTGCGGTCATCCAGTCTGGAAGTTCGTTCCAACACGCAGCTTGGTCGTCCGCCGAACACGCCGAACGGACGGCAAAACCGCGTGCCGAAACCAAACCTCGGATGTTTTATATACCGCCGGACCGGCTGCATACGCTGGGTTGGACATGGGACATGCTTGTTGTCAGCAGCGAGAGCCACATGACGCACGGGCATGGGGTAGGTACAAAGGATTGGAAGTGTAGATGTTTGTGGGAGGCTTCTTTTGAGTTTCCATGCTTCTTTTTTAGTTTACATCTGTCATCATCGGATGAGAAGTGTAGGCGTTTGCAAGATGCTTCTTTTTCTTATCATCATCTCCTTATTTACTGTTCTTCTGAATTTTCTGTTTCTTCTGTTTACGAATCTAGCAGTGTACACCTCCTTCAGTCTGCATGCGTTCACACCGTTTGTCTGCCAAGACATACATTCGCTCGCCACAGGGAGCTTTTATCGTTCCACAGGTAAATATCCATTTAAGGTGGAAGTGCCAGGAAAAGCCCTGCTCGCATTAGAAAGAGCTTTTTACAGCGGGTTATGAGAAAGATGCCCGAGAGAATATTTTGCACATCCTGTATATTAGTTTATTTTTGTAGTAATAACTTCCAACTGCCGCTTTCCAATTCCGGGTATTTTTTATTACATTACCTATGTTTAATACCTTTTCAATTTTACCTATTTTTTTTAATTTAATAAAAAATAAACTAGTACACTAATAAAACAAAACTACTAGTTATCTTTTTTCGTCCAAAGCTGGTATGTTTATCTTGCATAGAGGTTGCTCACACAACCCACTTGAGAGGCGTTTTGAAGGGTCGGCCCCAGGTAGTTTCCGTTTGCGACATAACGGCCCATACACTGGACCCGTGTTTACTTTATACTATTATTAACAAACATTTTGCAGTAATTTTCAATTTGTTGCGTGCTTTGTCCTTCTATTATTACACATCATTTTACGCAGAATTTTTTAATCTATCGATTACTTAAATTTTATCGAATTTATTGGCGTTTTGACCAGTTCTTTTTTCGTTTTTTTCGGGAGCGTCACTCACAACACGTCCGTCCTAGGCGAAGATAAACCGACTCTCCCAAGAATAACACTCTGCAATGTTGGGAACAAATATTACGCACAATTCTTCTCAATTAAATGGAGAAGTACATCGGCGAACTATCAAACGGCATTCATCAAGGGTAGATTAACGGACGACCATATGTACACCAGACGGATCCTGGAAGAATAATGGAGATGAGGAAGAAAACTGTACATAGTCTGAGTTGACCTCCAAAAGGCATTTGATATCATAAGTCGTGAGGCTATAGTCGACACCTTACGCACCAGGGGAGTACCGCACTACCTAATAAACAGGATAATAAAAGCATGCCTACACGAAACACCGCAATACAATGGTTTGGATAAACGACGGAATCAAAAATGGAGAACTTAGGTGTCAAACAAGGATGTCGACGACCCCCCCGACTATTCACCATATCCCTGTGTCAGAGCACTATAAAGGAAAGTCGGAAATTCAATTAAAACGCTGAACCGTGCTATCGTGCAGCTTATGCATGACGCTATCCTCATAGTCAAATTTTTAGAAGATCTGAAGCCACATCTGGACTCCTGGAATGAGTTTAAATTTCAAGAAGGGCTTAATAATGGTGCGCGACCCATTGACTAAACTGAGTCCAATCAACGGGGATGAATACAAAATAGGTGACTACACCCTGAGAACCACGAACAGAATGAAATACCTAGGAACATATCTAATGAATCAACTGAAAAGGAGGGAAACAGTAAAGAAATAAATAAAAAATAACGTGCAGACTCACAAGAGCTATACTACCTTTCATTGAGGAAAATGAACCACCATGCTATCTTTAAGAAGATATACACGACTATCCTAATGCTTACAATGGCATACGGAGTCAAAAACGCAACTATGACAAAAGCGAATAGTAGAATTCTGAAAAGAGCCGAAAGGAACAATGTCCAACTACTTGCAAAAACAGGAAAACCGCAAAAACGACAGACTAATCATTCAATAAATTTAATGTAACTTGTTTTGTCCTCCTAGTAATATGTCTATAGTGTGTTTGCACTAATTTTCGACTCACGTCTCGTTTATTTGAAAACTTAAAAGCTATGAGACTAAGAGGAGCCATGTACCTTAACTAGAACTATTGAATATTATACTCTGAAAGATATATCAAAATATTTTCAGTGAATAATAGGGTTATAATTTAAGACGAATTAAACTTTAAAATGCTACATAGCGATGTGACATACTCTCCGTATTTCTTGAGGAGCCGTTGGTACGATAGAATTAGGAGGAAACTGACATCCTGAAAACATCAATCCTCCATGTGTCTGCTTCCCTAACGGTCCATATGTCTCAGAGCTGCAAGGAAAGTTGGTGAAAACCAGGGCGTTAGCAAGTTTGATTTTTATGTACCTTGTACATGTCCATTGCAATCGGCTAGTCCTCCACCACACTTCGCACTATATTCAACCGTGTATCCACTATAGATGTTAAAGAGAATTGGTGCTGACGTCTCTGCTAACTTTACATTTGTCGGAGTTAATGTTGCCTGCTTACACAAAAGTAGAGTTTTTTTTCATGCAGTTGGAGAATAATAAAGAGCAGATGTCTTAGTGCTCGTATCTCCAATAATACAGCAGCTTACCATTTATCCCATTCCACCGCGTCAAGGTATTCCACGAATTGAAGTATCTACCTTCGATTCGTGGAGTGTCTCCGTGGACACGTAATATTTATTATCTTGCTCTCTCGTTAAGTTCAATATTTGCGTTCTTTTGACGAAGTCTGTTTGCCCAAGAGGTATTTGCCAAGACAGATAATGCTGAATGATGAAGTGTGGAATGGACAATACACTGCATTATTTTTACTAGCGGATCGTGATTAATACTAGCAATATGTAGTTTACAGGGGGGGGGGGCTGTTTGCAAAATCCTATAAAGGATATGTTTCACGTGAAACATGTTAAACCAAAAGAAATTTTCTTTTTTAATCTTTAAAAAATTTTTATCTACTGTAATAAAAATTATATTTGTTTAGTAGATATTGAATGTGTTAATCCGCGCGGAATTTGTTTAAAATTTATCGAGTTACATCATTTTTTATGAAATTTTTATCGAAAAGTCGGCCATATTGAACAACCTTTTTTGACATTATAATCTGTTTCAGCGTTCTCGAAAACCCCCAATATGTCAATATAAATTAAATTACCTTAAATCTTCTCAACTTATAATAATTTTGTTTAAAAAAAAGTTTTTTTGTTTAAATAATTAAACAATTTCCTCACAATTATAAGTTTATAAATTTTTGTATTAAGCTATGTAAAAGTAATATCAAAAGGTTTTAGAAAAATCGAAGCTTCCCGTAATTATTCCGAAATAATGCATATTTCCAGATTCACTTGACTCCACTATAACTTCTCAGTTTATTCCTGCAAGAACACGTACGTAATACAAATCATACGCTACATAAAATAGCAATTAAAAAATATTTATGTGACATAATATTTAAATGGGGATATATTTTACGTTATTTTAGTTCAAGGAGCAAATTTGTCATTTTATGTATACCTTAAGAATGTAATTAATTTAAATCTGTATGACGCTATGCTTACATTGGGTTTAGAAATGATTTACAGCCAATTTGTCACTTTTGGATATATAAGCGTTTGCTGGGAATGCTTAGGAAACCCGATATTGAAATATAAGTTTTATTCCGTAAATAAATTAATGATAATTGATGATATTTACTCTTAAGTCCTTACATGCAAAATTATACTGTTTGCGGAATAGGTAATGCGGTTTTAGTAAAAATATGATAAATGTTAAGAATCTAGAAAGACAGTAGTTAATGGATCGAATAGAAACATGCAGAAAATCAATTTAAACTAGTACAATACATTATCCTAACAAAAAATGAACAACACATCTTTACAAGCTTAGACCACTCTTACAATTTCTTCCACCACGCAGCCTGATCGCCCGCCGAACGTCCATCTGCAGTCGCTGCACCCGACCGACCAACGGATCATCCCACCGCGTGCCGGAACAAACCCCCGGTGCTTTTATATACCGCCGGACCGGCTGCATACGCTGGATTGGACATTGGACATGCTTGTTGTCAGCAGCGAGAGCCGCATGACGCATGGGGTAGGAGCTCGGGTAGGAGTATAGGATGGAGCGTGTAGGTGTTAGTGAGATGTTTCTTCTTGTTTTCCTTCTGTCTTCATCGGATGGAAAGTGTAGGCGTTTGTGAGATGCTTCTTTTAGATTTTCGTGCTTCTTTTTACTTTCAGGTTTTTTGTGAGATGCTTCTTTTTAGTTTCTGTCTGTGATCATCTTCTCTCCTATTCCACTTCTGAGTTTTCTGTTTCTTCTGTTTGAGTCTGGCAGTGTGTATATCCTTGATATTTCTTTATTATATTCCGTTT